>CM057458.1:1323812500-1326312500 GCA_016271365.2 Neoceratodus forsteri
TTTCTAGACTTTCCTTCCTTATGCTATTTGTTCCAGCATGAAAGATAACTGTTTTCTGTCCAGACACATTTTGAAGTATGCCTAGTAGCATTTTTGTTACATCTTTAATGGTGGCCCCTCCATAACTGCAGGTAGTGACATTTATTTATTTTTCCGGGTTGAATAACTGTCTGTGTACCTCACTATGGAATCTCCTAGGAAGAAAAACTGTTCATTCATAGTATTACTATTTGTGTCAGATGGAGTAAATGCACTTTGAGGAGGACTAGAAGCAACTGGTGCATTAATGAGTGTGAGAGGGTAAACTATATCGGTGTTACTTGTGGTGGTCATAGTCTAAATAGTGGCTGCAATAGGTATTGACTCAGAAGAGTTAGAGAGGACCATAGGTGTTGCTTCAACAGATATGGTATCACCACTAGAATGTAATAGCAGTTCTGAAATTTGCTGATTTGAGCTTTGTATTGAAGCTAGTGAGGAAGATGCTATTAGATTTCCATTATATTGTTCCACAGTTGGATTAACAGTTGAGATAGAAAGTATGGCTGCTGCTAGTGGACATAAAGGGTCAAATCTGTTCAGAAGTGGTAAGACAAACTGATCTGCTCTTCTACATTCGGGAGGCAGCAGAGATAGGCAAGGCAAGGTTTATTTAAAAAGACACCCATCCCGGAGGCTCTGGGCGCCGTACAAATAAATCAAACTCAGAAACAGAACAAGCAACATTTAAACACAACAGATTAAATCACACAGTAATTAAAATAGATCATAAAATAATTATAATTATACAATGGCAAGAAAGAATCTTGGACTGTGATTGGTCAGTTTGGGGATGGACCCATGGCATTATCCCAGCATAACATCACAGGTTGAGTCTCAGCACTGTGAACCTGTAGATGACCTTATTGAACATTATGATATACTCTTTTTTTGCATCTCCTCTTAAGAAACAAAAATATTTTTCAACACTAATAAAAACATTCTTTAAAATTATTTTTTTATTTTATATATAACAACAAGCCATTGTATAATAGGAATAATGCACTCCAAGGTGTGTGTCGTGCTGGGATAAAGCCACGCCTGGGGCATTAGACTCACTCGGCCTGCAGCCTTGTGCCCAACCCCACAGGTGTGGCATTAACCCAGCATGACACACACACTGTCATGCATTATTCCTTTTATAAATACTACATAGATATCTAAAATCTAAAATCTGAAATCTAAATTGGCCTATGACCAAATTTAAACACAAAGGCCAGCCTGGACAGGAATTATCAGTCAAAGTCCAGGAAGGCTAAATTATACAAAAAGGCCTTGAGGCAGGCTTTGAGTACCTCTATTGAAGGGGCCTCACTTACAGCAGAAGGTAACGAATTCCACAGGACGAGGCCGGCGACACTAAAAGCTCTGTCACTGGCAGTTTTTAACCTCATCCTGGGAATCACAAGGAGTTCCCTAGAGAAGGCACGGAGGGAGCAGACCAATACGGCAGGTGTAAGGAGGTCTTTCAGGTAGCCAAGGCCCAGGTCAGGTAGGGCCTTAAAGGTGAACAAGCTCACCTTAAAGAGGACCCTCCACCTAACCGGCAGCCAGTACAGTTCACACATCACTGGGGTGATGTAGCAGTACTTAGACTGCCCCATCAAAAACCTGGCAGCTGCATTCTGCACCAGCTGCAGATGGCGGAGGATACCTCCAGAGACCCTGAGATAGAGTGCATTATAGTAGTCAAGCTTAGACATCACAAGGACTTGCACCAAGGTGGGGAGTCCCAGATGCGGAACTAGGGGCTTTATCCTGGCAATATTCCTAAGATGGTAATAGCTAGCATGAACAATGGATGACACCTGAGATTCAAGTGGCAATCCACTGTCAAGGATAACGCCAAGATCACACACAATAGAGGAGGCCTTCAATGGTACAGATCCAAGAAAAAGCCCCGTGTTATGCTCCTGAGGCCATCCTATCATGCCATCAGTTCAACTCCACTGCCAGTACCTCCGTCTTGTCTGGATTCAGTTGAAACCAGCTGGAAGCCATCCAGTCATTGATCACAGCAAGGCAAATGTTAAGCACGTTCACTGCATTGGATGTCCCAGGAACAAAGAAAAGATACAGCTGGATTTTATCAGCATAACAATGAAAACCCAAGCTGTAATTCCTAATGAACTCTTCCAGGGGCAGGATGTACACGGTGAACAACATCAGTGACAAGCCCTAACCCTGAGGACTCTGCATGATAGGCGGCTAGCGGAGGAGGAGAACTTCCTCATCACTACCCGTTGCCTCCTTTTGGTAAGAAAAGACCCAAACAAGCAGATGACAGTGCCGGCAAGTCTGCACAAATCCCTCAGGTGGTCGAGTAACAAACAATGGTCCACCATGTCAAATGCTGAGGAGAGATCAAGGAGAACATGAATTGTCCCCTCGCCTCGATCCCTTTCCCTGAGGAGATCATTATGCACCTGAACTAATGCAGTTTCTGTGCAGTGCCTCACTTGAAATCCAGACTGGATGGACTCATATAGATCATAAGCCATGAGGTGCTCCTCAAGCTGAAGTGCCGCAACCTTCTCTACAATCTTACCCAGGAATGGAAGATTGGAGATAGGACAGTAATTTGCCAAGACATCAGGGTCTAAAGATGGCTTCTTCAGAAGGGCTCTCACCAGTGCCTCCTTCAAGACATCAGGATAGACCCCCTCTGACAAAGAGCACGGGACAATCAAGGCAAAAACAGGGCCTATGGAGTCAACACATCTCATCAAGAAACGTGTCGGCACCAGGTCCAGTTCACAAAAAGTGTACTTCAACTTGGAAGTCACCTCAATGACCTCAGCCACCTCTATTGGTCTAAACTCATCCCAACAAGGTGGAATGATCTCTGGATGCCCACAGCGACCACTGTTGGCCGCAAAGTGGCTCACTGGTGTAATGCCCTGCCGAACCGCAGACACCCTGTCCGAGAAGAACCGAGCAAACTCTTCACATAAAGCGTCAGAAAAAGCTTTTTTGGCTGTTGACAGGCTGGGTTTAGAAGCCTGTTCACAGTATGAAAAAGCAAAACTGGTCAGTTCCTCCTGGCAGCAATCTCCCTGGACAGGAAATCTGCCTTCTTACGGTTGATTGCCCCCTGGCATACACCATAATGTGCACATAGGGCCAGTTTGTCCACCTCCAGCCCAGACTTCCGCAGCAGTGTGCTCTAATCTCTGACCTGCAATCTTCATCACCTTGAGCTCCCCATCAAATCAAGGGGACCTCAAGTGAGAGGATTTGGGTTGTACACAAACTGGTGCGAGGGAGTCAAGCACACCAGACATCACCTTATTATAGGTAGCAACTGCTGCTCCTGCACCCCCAACACATGCACAGTCCACACTAGATAGATCAGCCACTGCCAGAAAACCCTTAGGGGTCAAGCACCTCAAAGTGCAGTAGCTAACCATCTATGCAGGGCTCTCGGGGGGGGGGCCCGAACTGAAAACTCACTGTGCAATGATCAGACCAAACAACCCGATCAATCCTAAGATTGTTTATCTCAAGCCCCAGGGAGAAGACAAGGTCCAACATGTGGCCGCCCTGATGTATCACAGAAGAAACTTCTTGAGACAGGCCCAGAGATGACATCATCTGGAGGAAGTTGTAACCCAGCCGAGATGATCTGTCATCAGCCCAAACACTGAAGTCCCCCAGTACTAAACATCTGGGGGCCTCCAATGTTTCACTGATGATGAAGTCGGCTACTTCCTGGAGGAATTCTCCCGCTGCCCCCGAAGGGGCAGTAAATCAGGACAACCCTGCAACCTGCACCTGTACCTCCTCGAATGGCCACACATTCAAATGAACCTGGTGCTCTTACTGAGTGTAGGGCAAAGACCAGTTCACTCTAAAACAGATGGCAACCACACCGCAGCTGCAATCCACTATGGGGCAGTGCACTATAGAGTACTCAGGCAAGACGGTGGCCCCTAAAACTGGGCTAGCATCATCACCCACCCAGGTCTCCATGATGCACGCCAGATTGACTGAAGAAATTAAGTCCGCAATAATTGCTGTCTTGTTTCTGATAGATCTGGCATTGCACAGCACTACCCTCAGGTGAGTGGTGGACAGTGTAGCCCCTCTGGTTGCCTGTCCACTCGGTCTGGTAGGAACCCTGGTGATGGGCACCAAACATGTATGGCCTCTCCCATGGGCCCGTCAAAAACCAGGAAGCCTTCTGTTCCTGACAACCTCAATCCTGCCCCCTACCACAGTGTATGGGCACCCCTCCACTTATGATCTATATGATTCCTCTTTATCCAAACCTCCTGATACCATCTTGCCATGGTGGTAGAAACAGGGGGGGGTCCAAGAAAGGCCACAGATCAAGCAGCTAGGATCCCATACACTATCCTTGCCCACCTCAGGCCCCTAGCCTATCCCAAACACATGCTGGCAGACTAGAAGTCACAGGCCTAAATCTAACTCTCAATCCATGCAACCACAGTCATACACTAAAACACATAAATTCTAAACCATACACTTCACACATCCACATTAAACATTAAAAATCACCCCGACCCAAAATCACCCCCCACAGCCCAAAAAACAGGAAGCCCACAATTAAGTTTAAATACATTTCAGAAAAAAGCCTGCAGCTCACAGTATTAGATCTCAATGCTCAGGATTCCATAAAATACAGATAAAGACAGTGAAACAGAACAACAATAAAAAAAATGTCAAAACACAGCCAAAAAAACACTTCAAAGGACAGGGCCCTCTCACTGTCCCAGTCACTGAGAGGACAATTATTTCGGCAGACAGAATATGGCCAAAGAAAATGCACCCAAGGATGCCCCAGTTCCACTCTCACCAGCCACTGGGACCCAGAGGGAGATTTCCAGGAAGTGCAGATCTTTTAGGCCCCTTAGTTGATAGATCCACGGGGACCTAAGTCTAAGTTCTCCAGACACAAAATACAATTCATCTACTTCACAACAGCCGGTCTCACAGGGCCACATGGCAGTCCGCTTCCCCACAAGCTCTTCAAAGCTAAATAGGCATATATTACAGCAGAACTCTCATTTGCCCCAGGCTCAATGATGCAGAAGCATCCTCAGAGACCGCTAAGCCCGGGAATGCAGTCCGACAGATGCTGAATCGAAGAAAGCACTGGACGTTTCATCAATGGAAGAAGAAGCACCAGTACAGCAAATAATTCCACTGCGGCTAACAGAGTAATACCCTGCAGGTCTGTTCGAACCCACCAATAGAGCAAGTGAGAAGGGAATTTTCACTCAAAATGGTCCCTCAATTCCTCAAGAAAGCACCTTTGCTTAAGGAGCCATGCTACATCCTAGGCAGTGTCCAGAAGAAGAGGAAATGAAGTCCAGGAGAGATAAGGAGCCAGAAGAACTGTGGGTCACCCTGGAAACAGGAAATGGGACAGCCATATGAACTGGGGTTGTCTACAGGCCTCCAGACCAGGGGGCAGACATAGACACATTACTGTTAGAAGATATACAAAACATGACAGCTAAAGGGGAGGTTCTGATAATGGGAGACTTCAACATGCCAGATACAGATTGGTCAATACCAGCAGGAACATCTTCCAGAACTAGACACATGGTGGACTCCCTGCAGATGGAGGGCCTCAAACAGCTGGTACAACAACCCACAAGAGTCAGGGCTATCCTAGATCTAGTACTGACTAACAGGGAAAGGATCATAGATTTCCAGGTAGAAGGTCACCTGGGGGACAGTGACCATCACATGGTATGGTTCAATTTAGCCACTAGAACTAAATCATCCCATTACAAGGCAAAAATATGGGACTTCAGAGGAGCTGACTTTGATAAGATGGTCAACAGATTTAAGCTAGCCCTGGCAAAAAGAAATACAGGTGAGGGGGTACAAGCAAAGTGGGAAAGCATTAAGGATGCAATACTTGAAGCAACATCCCATTGTGTTAAAGAGAAAAGGAAGTGCAAAAGAAGAAGGAAACCACTTTGGTTCTCAAAAACAGTAGCAGAAATGGTCAAAGCCAAAAGGCTGGCCTACAGGAATTATAAGGGAATGCAGCAAGATGAAGACAGGGAGGCATACCAAACTTCCCTAAGGGAAGCAGGGAAGGCAGTAATGCAGACAAAGGCCCAAACCAAGAAACACTAACACAAACAGTAAAAGAAGGTGACAAGACTTTCTATAGATACATTAGCGAAAGAAGAAAGTCTAGGGGGGTATTGCTAAGATCAAAGGGGATAAGGGTGCACGTGAGGAGGAGGACCATGTAAAAGCATCTATCCTAAATAGATACTTCTGCTCAGTATTTACTGAAGAGAAGGTAGGGCAGGGCCCATAGCTCAGCACCATGTACACAGAGGGGAGGGAGGTGTGCACTGGTCCCTTCACAAAAGAAAGGGTCCTACAAGAGTTCGATAAGCTCAGGGTGGACAAAGCAATGGGACCTGATGGCATACATCCCAGGGTACTAAAGGAGCTTAGGGTGGAATTAGCAGAGCCATTATCAAAACTGTTTAGTGAGTCTCTGAGCAAAGGAGAGGTCCCAGAAGACTGGAGAAGGGCTCATGTGATCTCACTCCACAAGAGTGGTAGCAGGGAGGAGGCAGGGAACTAAAGACCAGTCAGTCTTACCTCAGTAGTGTGCAAGAATATGGAGGCACTCCTTAAGGAAAGGATAGTGCAACACCTGGAATCCATAGGAGCACAGGATCCAAGACAGCATGGGTTTACAAAAGGAAGGTCCTGTCAAACTAATCTCATAGATTTCTTTGACTGGGTAAGCAGAGTTGTGGACCAAGGGGGAGTAGTTGATGTCGCCTACCTTGAAAGCTTTCAATACTGTTCCACATAGAAGATTGATTAATAAGCTGGGTAGGCTTGGGGTGGGTCAGAAGTTGGTCAACTGGGTGGCAAACTGGTTGACAGGCAGAAAACAGAGAGTGGTGGTAAACGGTGTGCAGTCAGAAGAGATGCAAGTCACAAGTGGGATACCTCAGGGTTCAGTCCTGGGGCCAGTCCTCTTCAATATCTTCATCAGTGACATTGCAGATGGACTGGAGGGTAAGGTTTGTCTGTTTGCAGATGACACCAAGATCTGCAACAGAGTAGATGATCCAGATGGTGTGGGCAGAATGAGAAGAGATCTGGATAAACTGGTAAACTGGGCGAAAGAGTGGCAACTGGAGTTTAATGCAAAGAAAGCAAGATCATGAACATAGGGAAGAGAAACCCTGAAACCACCTATAGGCTGGAAAGGGAGTTGCTGGCAGTCACAAGGGAAGAAAGAGACTTGGGCATCATCAGCACCGATGACCTGAAATTATCCAAACAGACCACTAAAGCAGTAGGTAAGGCTAGGGGAATGTTGGGATGTATTAGTAGGGGTATCACAAATCGGAAGAGGGAGGTAACAACCCCTCTTTACAAGACACTGGTTAGGCCCCATCAGGAGTACTGTGTGCAGTACTGGAGGCCACACCTTCACAAGGACATTAACCAAATTGAGGCAGTCCAGAGAAGGGCAACCAAAATGGCGCAGGGACTGCATCAGAAAACATATGAGGACAGATCAACTGAGCTCAATATGTATACCCTAGAGCAAAGGAAGGAGAGAGGTGATATGATCAAAACATTCAAACACCTTAAG
Source organism: Neoceratodus forsteri (assembly GCA_016271365.2). Taxonomy (NCBI): domain Eukaryota; kingdom Metazoa; phylum Chordata; order Ceratodontiformes; family Ceratodontidae; genus Neoceratodus; species Neoceratodus forsteri. The sequence goes on from CM057458.1 coordinate 1,323,820,155, forward strand.
GGCATTAACAAGGTGAAAGAGTCTAACATGTTTCAATATAAGAAAAATAGCAGGACAAGAGGACACAGCATGAGATTAGAGGGAGGCTGATTAAGGGGTAATGTGAGGAAGTTCTTTTTCTCAAAATGGGTGGCGGATGCATGGAACGGCCTGCCTCAGGAAGTGGTGGATATGAATACAGTGCAGGGCTTCAAACAGGCATGGGATGGGCATAAAGGAGCAATACAGATGAGTATGAATAGATAGGTCATTAACAGAACAAAGGTTTATGGCTCATTCATAAGGTGAAAAAGAAATGGGCAGACTGGATGGGCCTTGCGGTCCTTATCTGCCATCAACTTCTATGTTTCTATAGAAGGATGCAATGGCCACAGTCCAAAGAAGTGATTCAAAAAATAGTGAGTGGCATTCTAATTCTAGAAAAATAAAAAACTAACTGCCTCGGTTACCTCACTACCCCGCCCTGCCTATGCTAAAAACACTAACTAAACACCCTAACTAGGAGCAAACTGTAGCATTTTAGGTTCTCATCGGTCAAATTACAAATGACCCGGAACTCACACACTAAAATCCTCAAATGGGCATAGAACAGCATTTAGGCAGTATGTAAACAGTATTTTACAAAACACAGAGGGATCATGCTCTCTCACAGAGATCCTAGCAAAGCTGCAGAACAACTCCACCGCCATCTTGCTTCTCCCCTCAACCACTGAGCCACATTGGAGGGAGCACCCAAGCTGGGCCTCCACTTTGCAGGGTAGGGAAGCTTTCTTCTGGGCAGACCAGCTTAGCAGTGCAGGTGGAGGCTTAGCTAGAGCCGACTCCACCGGGCAAGGCTTTGGGAGGCAGCAGAGATAGGAGCCATGTTGGAGGGAGCACCCAAGCTGGGCCTCCTGTTTCCAGAATGAATGATGCTGTCAATAGGGCAGCCAGCACCTTATTGAGTTCTTTTAGCACCCTAGGGTGAATTCTGTCCAATCCCATAGACTTGTCTACCTTCAGGGCTACAAGTTGTCTCGAGACAGTTCCTCTGAAAATGGACTTGTGTCTGCTTCCTACCCACCACAATTCTTGTTTCTCCCTGGTGAACCATCTCTACCTACCAACACATTGAAGACTGAACTAGAGTTACGACTATACGAACATACTAATGTGCCAGCAGAAACAGACAACCTGGTCTATCTAAGTCTGCTTGAGTGTGCAGCTAACACCCCTAGTTTGCAGCTGCCCCAGCCCCCCTCCCTTTTGTCATCCCACTGCCACCACCCACCCTCACTTTCCCCTGTTCCCTGTCCCATGCCCTTTTGAAGTTGTTCACAGATTTACATGATATCACCCATTCTGGTAAGGCATTCCATTTTGCTACCACCCACTCTGTGAAATAGTGTCTCCTCATTTCCTTCCTAACCCCCCATTCTTAGCCCATGCCCCCTGGTGACCCTCCCACTCCTTTACTTAAAGACCCCATCTTCCCCATCCTTATTGATTCCCCTCAGATACTTGAATGTCTCTATCATGTCCCCCCTGTCCCTTCTGTCCTCCAGGGTGTACATATTCAGGTCTCCAAGCCTGCTGTCATAGTCTCTCCCCTCCATTCCACATATCATCTTTGTTGCCCTCCTCTGCACCCCCTCCAGTAGCCTGATATCATGCTTTAGGTATGGCCTCCAAAACTGCACACAATACTCTAAGTGTGGCCTTACCAGCGACCTGTAGAGGGGCAAGATCATCTCTCTTCACCCGGACGAAAAACCCCTCACTATACACCCCAGCATTTTGTTCGCTTTTGCAGCAAAGTTTTACCCCACTGGTGAAGTTGACGTAAAGTGGCAAAACTTGCGTTCAAGGAGTTTAATGAAGTTTTCCCTACCCTCAGCAACTTTGACTTTGCCTGAAATCACAAAGTTTTCCATGCAAATGGTAGAATTCTGTCTACGATGTGTGGAGTTTTGCCCTCAAAAGGCTCAGTTTCACCTGTGAATGGCAAAATTCCACTGTTTGCAGGGGAAATTCTGCCATTTATGGGTAAAATTCTGCACTTCACGGATTGATCTGCACTTCACAAATTGTGCTAAATTTATGGATTAATCCATGGAGCAAATTTAGCCAATTTCACAAGAGTATTACAGCATCCCAAAATGCCAAAGCCTGACAACCAGGAGCCTGAAAATTATATCCTGACAGCCGGTATCCTGACAGTCCCCTGCATTGGGGAGTGTGGGGGGGCAAAGCCCCCCAAAACATAAGTAAAAACTCCACCATGGGCAGTTTCTGACTGTAGGGATATAATTTTTGGGCTCCTTAGTGTCAGACTTTGGCAATTTGGTATGCCGTGGTATATCCAATTTCACTCATCTCTAGACTGAACAGAAGTTCTTGTTTAAGATGTCAGCTTTCCCTTGGTCCCATTCCCACAGTCCCTCCTTTGCCCTTCTAATGCTTAACTATTCCTCACCTTATTTTCCTCTTCTCAGTTATGTACCTGAAGGAAGTCTTATCCCTTTTAGAGATTCCTTTGGCAATCCTTTCCTCTGTTTGCACCTTTGCTCCCCTCACTGCCTTGCCTTCTTCCTTCTGCTTTGCTTGGTATACCTTCTTGTCATCCTCCTTCTGTGTTTCCTAATTCCTCTTGAATGCCACATTTTGTCTTTTACTGCTCTTGGCACTTCCTTGGAGAGCCATAAAAGTCTCATTTTCTTTCTGTTCTAGCTCACTTTCTTCATGCAGAGGTTGGTTCCTTTAATTATTCCCTCCCTTATTTTTCAGCACTGAGTGCTAACCCTATTTGGCAATCTCCACCCTTTGAGGCAGCTTCTGAAGCAGTCTCCTATTGCTCTAAAACCTGCACTCCTAAAGTCCATTATTCTTGTCCTCATGTGGTTTTGCTCTGCTCCTGTCTTTATGTTGAACCGCGCTATATGATGATCTGACTGCATACTGTGAATTTTGCAGTGATGTCCCTGTTTGTAAGCACCAGGTCCAGCACTGCCCCATCCCTAGTGAGTTCTTTGATTAGCTGCCTGAGAAAACCCCCCTGTAGGGAGTCAAGGATGGTCCTGCTCTTTGCTGAAGCCAGTTTTGAGGCTTTACTCCACATCTGGCAGATTGAAGTCACCAACTAGCAGCACATGACCCTTACTTGCAATGTTGATGATTTATTCACCAACTGCCTTATCCATCTCCTCTCACTGTGCTGGATGCCTATACACTACCCCAGTACAGACTGCAGTCAGAGTTTCCAGGATGACCCACACTATTCCCAGACTGTCCTTTTTATCTTTTTGCCTTGGTACCTCTGTGACCTTGACTCTCTTCTTCCCATACAGAAAAAGTCTTCCTCTCTGTCCACCACCCTGTCTCTCTTGAGCAGAGGGGAGTCCAGTATGGCCATGTCCAAGTTATGGTGCTCAGTACACCTTGACCCCATTATGGCTACTAAATCCTGGTTAGACTCTTTAGTGAAGGCTACCAGGTCAATAATTTTGATTCTAAGCTTCTTTGCATTAGCGCACATGGCTCTGCATACTTTTTGGCCCCTGCCTGTCACTCTGCTGCTCTCCTCTTCCTGCTTGTGCTGTTCCCTGAAGTCAGCTATGACTTGTCTCTTCCCTTTTTTCTTTCACAATTCCTGGCCTCCTTCAATACACTGTTTTTCTCTACCTGAGTTGTATCCTTCTCTTCTTCCATCCTGTTCCAGTGCTTGCCTTTCTGCACCTCAGTCATAGGAGTGTTTTCTCCATTTGGACCCTCCTTCCCTTTCACTTTACCATCTGAAGGGCAGTTATTGACTCCCCTGGCATTACTGCCCCCAAGTTAGTTTAAATATTCATTCAAGTAGCAATTAAACCTCCATGTGGCCAGTCTGGTGGTGCTGGAGGATGAGGTGCTGATCGCTTCACCTCGCACCATGCCAGCAACCTGGGTTCGGGAATGAGTCTGGGTCACAGGGGGTTGGCAGTGGAAAGAGAGGATTGAGCATCTGGAGGACTGCTCTCCTCTCTCAGGGGGGATGGAGACTTGTTGTCCTGCTTGTTGACTGCCCTCTGGTGGTGGCTGGAGGGCAGTACAGGTCGGAAGGATCGGTCTGGTGTCCTTACATTGGTAGGGGAGGAGGAAAGGGAAAAAATGGAGGAAAACAGCCTTGCAGGCACGATGATGGTCCAACACTCCTGAAGGCAGTCTCTGGCCTCTGGATTGGGTCTCCATGAAGGAGGAGAAGCAGGCAAGCTCCTTCTTGGCCCAGCCACAGGGGGCAGTCCAAGGTGGAACTACCAGGGATCGGCCAGTGTGGAAGCTGTGGGACCGGAGAGAGAGTCCCTCCATTGGGAGGGCTGTAGCCACCTGCCAGGGCTCCAGAGGATAAAAATCTCTATGAAAAAAAAAAACCTCTACCAAGGACTTCTATCTCCTTCCTAGAAGGATGCAGGCCATCTTCCTTATAGAGGCCAATACCCTCCCTGGTTGGACCTCAGTCCCCAGTGTAGCCAGATCCCTCTTCAATGCACCATGCCTTCAATTAGTCATTAAATGTCCTGGTGTGGAATGTCCTTGCCCCTCCTGGACATGCACAGGCAGCACCTCTGAAAAAGTCACCATTCTTGCTACCTGCTTAAGGCCCTTCCTTAGCTCCCAGGAGTTTCCCTGCACTAGTCTTACCTTCTCTCTTGCCAGGTCTTTTGTCACAAGATGGGCAATGACATCTACCTTTCTCCTAGCTCCAGCTACCCTAGCAATTCTCTAGATGTGCTTTCCATCCTTCTAAGCCAAAGCAACACTCAGACATACCACCTCCCTGTCCTCCATCCTCAGCTCCAAAGTCTATCCCCCTAACACTAGAGTCCCACATCAGCAGTTGCTTACTTTTGGGTTGGGGTCTCTCCATCCCTCCACTTTTGAGGAACCCTACCTCCTATCTTCCCACTGCAGTGCGTAACTCCTCTTGATTGCCCCCTGTGCTTCGATGGTGAAGGCAAGATATGTTGTTTTTTTCTTCCCTTCTTACAGGGACATCTGGGATGGCTGTCTTTTAGCTTTTCATGATTTACTAAATTTATTCCAAATATTTTTTATCGGTAGCCTTTCACTCTCCTCCATGGTAGAAAAGGGTATTTAGCAGGTTCAGGCTAGTGATACTTTATATTCTAAGTGTGTGGAAGTGGTGCCATATATTAGTGCCATCACTGGTGTTGCTGGCCTAAATGTTTTGGTTCCAATAAAGTCCTAGCACCTCCAGCCAGCCCCACTGTTAGAACAAACACTATGGGCATTTGGAGGAGATACTGTAGAAGATAAAGAGTTATGGTATGGTACATAAGTTTCCTTTATGTCTTAATATTCACTGTGGTTATATTTGTACATTAGTATTGCCTGATAAAGTAGCTGTTTTAAGTGCAGTGGACATACTGTATGTCGATATACAGTATAGCCAGCTAAAAGTGTTCAACATTGTGCAATGATGCATTCTAATGGTAGCATCAAGTACAAACCCAATTAAGGCATGGATTTTAACATGAAGCTTTGATAAAAACTGACTGGTTGTACCATAAAATAAGCACAGCTGTCATAATCTAATACAAAGAAATCCAACAAATTTAGCAAACTTAAATGCCTCCAGAAGATCAAAACATTTACAATACCTCTATAAGAAACCCAGATAAAAATCCCAATAAAACGATTTGCTTATTCATGACCATGACTGAGTCTCTTGACTTTCCTGTGCTTTAGTCAAGTCAGCTGTAAAATAAATAAAAACAGAACCACAGTGTAAGTGAAATGTTGCAAATTAACTGGAATTTCCAGTGTAAATGAATTGCTAAACAAAAACTGCTTACTCAACATATTACCATGTACCCTGTTTGAACAATTCAACTCCAACTCAAAAAGTCAGTATGGAAGTCTCAAAATCTGAACTTTTCTAAACAAAGGAGCCCCTGCTGCAGTTGAGGAAACTTTGAAAAAAATATTTTGACAAAATGTATCTTACATTTATTTTCCCCCTAATTCTTGACTTTATTTCTTTATTACCAAGGGCAGTTGCATTAAAATATAATCTTTGCCCTATACTCTGGTTGCATGTCTATACCTGACAGCACACTTCTGTTTAGGACATCACAGTCTGTTGGTGTGGAGATGATCATGATGTCATAAACAGGGGATTCTTATGCCAGGTATAGAAAAGCAGCCAGCGCTGTTAAAGTCTAGGGGACAATGATCTTGTTTTTCAATTAAGAGTCCATAGCACAAAAAAAGGGAAAACAAATTACAGAAACTACATAAATACAAACTGCATTGTGTGTAAAGCTTATATTTTTCAAAGTTTTTTTTCCAATGGAATCAGGAGCCCATTAAAGCAGCAGTGCATAATGCAGTTGCGCTTTGCACTTATACAGTACCTCTTTATTCCGTTTTAGATGCCCGCATTAACTATTTTTTTTACATTTAACATCTAGGAGCATTTCATTTAGCTATCCCAAGGTTTTAATCAATATTTTTTAGCTGTTTTTGAACACCCAGGGCTTGATTTTAAAAGCCTGAATGTTGGCACAAGGTGCCAGTGCCAAAAGGATTTGATGCAAGTGGTTTCTTGCACTAAAGTTTGTGACAATCCCAATTTTCAAATGCAGGCTGCATCAGAATCAAGATGCCTTGTGCCAAAGCCACCCTGCACCACCCCTGCTGCAGATGTGTTGGTACAACAGGTCAAAAGGAGGCTTGTGCCATGATGGGGCTGCAGCATCCCCTAATCTGGGATTTTAGAAGCCTCACCATGGTTGCAAGAGCGGGCTGAGTTAAAACCAGCCATAAGCTGGTCTAGGGGCCCTGCGACACTGCCTCAGAGGGAGGCAAGTGGGGGGGTTGCAGGGTCAGGGCTGGGGCAGAGGGACTAGTGGGGGTACCATAGAGGGTGATGGGGGAATGGCAGCAGTAGGAAGAGTCAGAGGTGGCACCTGGCAGAGGTACCATGCCCACAGAGATAGAGCCTATCAGCCTAGATACATAAAGGTCAGCACAAAATAACCCTGTCCCAGACCCCAGGAGACAACAGCCCTGTCGCCTTCCCCAGAGATGACATAGTCCCTGACAGCATAATCAGGCATCAGCCTGCCTCCACACATTGTGCTATGTACCAGGGGAATGCCATGGTGCCCAGGGAACATTCCTGATTACCAGCTGCACCCTGTAACCTGTAGCCAATGCCATCTGCAGAAAGTAGGGCACTGTGGCACCTCTGTGACAGGTGCCAGGGCTGTTGCCACCTAGGGTCTAGGACAGGGTCCATCTGGACTGACCCATGTGTTTCTGAACTGATTGGCTCTGTCCCTCTGGCATGACACCTCTGCTTGGTGTCAGCTCTGACTCCTCCCACTGCAGCTGTTGCCCCATAACCCCCTATGGCATCCCCACTGGTCCGTCTAACACCAGCCCCGACCTTGTAGTCCAATCTCCCCCCACTTTCACTGCTCCAATGGGGTTGCACCAAGCTGGGGAGGGCTTGCCAGGGTCCTCTGTCAAACCCACTAGGTGCACCAAAGGTTTGATGAAACCCTCTGGCTGTGGCAACTCTCAGGACTTTGGTGCAGGGACCCCCTTTTTTCTAGAAAAGGGCACAGGGTCCCTGATGCACCAGGAATTTGCTGCGGCCGTGTATTGATGCACCTTGCTGAGATCTAAGGGTCGATAGAAAATCGAGCCCCAAGGGTGTAGCACTACTCCTCTTGGTGAACTTACATGTTAAAGACACTGCTTCCTGACTGTATGGAACAATGGGTGTACAAAACAAAAGCAAAGAATGATGATCAAGTCCTGGGGATTGCCATGTTAAAAGAAGCACACTTTTCAATAACTCAAAAATTAAAAAGCAGACTCCAAATGAGGGGGACATCTTACAAAACAAAGAAGTGTAATCTAAATCAGATAAGAAGCTGATGTACTATTTTCACTGTAACATGCACTGCTGCTTTAATGTCACTTCTCTGCTACAGTATTCCTTTAACAATTGCTGCAGTTGTCAAGTATGTGATGTACTTTCACAGAGATAAAGTTCTCTTCTCATTAGTAAAATGCAATTTGCTTGATATGATCTCTACATGCAGCACACCAATTATCCAATTCACAATCTGATATGCTCATAGCTCCATAAAGCATATTAAAGTATACCTACTGGACAGCCCCAGAATTACTATGCAATCTGAAGAAATACCCATCTGTTTTCCTAAAACAGATCATTGAGATGCATTTACATAAGACACAAGAAAAATTATATTCACTTTGCTCCATGAAAAGATCTCTTCTGCATGTAAAGATAACATGTAAAAATAGGTTTTAAGAAGAAAATATTGGGTAAAATATCGTACCCATTTCAAACAGGTCACAATTTACACTATTTTACTTGTGTTCCCTATAAAGAATATAATGTATTATTGGTTTTAGAGCTGACTGTATGAAAGGCACGGATGGGAGTACTGTAGGTGGAACACTAACAGAAGTCAAGCAATTCTGCCAAAATCCTTGGACGCTTGATCAACCAAACCTACTAAGAAACAATGGCCCCAACAGTGAGAAATCAGGGCAAGCACAGCATGGCCACCTGTGCAGTGCTTGCCCTTCCCCAGCCCTGGTGATATTTAGATCACTAGCACTCACCGTACGAGATCATGCTCCATGACTGTCAAACAGCAGCTGGTCCAGGAGGTGAGAAGAGTGCTGTGCTGCCCACTGCTGTGAAGGACACCATCGTTGGGGGTTGGGGGGTGCAGGGCTGGCATCTTCAGTGGGTGTGGTTCAGTGTACTGCAAGGGGGTGGGGGAACCACTAGACCACCAGGATCAATTGTACCAATATAGACAGGGTGATCAGGGGTTGGGGGATCCACTGGACCACCAGGATGCATTTCACCAGTACGTACAGTGCAATCAGGGTTTGGGGGAACCACTATATAAGATTGATTTTACTGATGTGTACAGGGTGCTCTGGGATCGAGGGGAACCATTAGACCACCAGGATGTATTGCTGTGGTATGTACAGGGCAATCAGGGGTGCGGGGAACCACTAGACTACTAGGATCTATTGTAGCAGCATGTACAGGATGATTGGAGTTGAGGTACAGCTTGGCACAGGGGCAAACAGCTGCAGTACAGGTGCCCAACCTTTGGGTGGGTGGGGGTGCAGGCTTAGTGCCTGGAGAAGAGGTGGCTTTCAGCAGCAGTAAACAGCACCACTCAAGGAGCTGTTTACCATTGCCACAAATCATTGAAAATGTCACTGTAACAGTCTGTGTGAGGAGACCCCCTCATTTGCCTAGGTGCAGTGGTATTTTAATGCCTTGGCATGCCAGGTTTTGGGTGCACTCTGGGGGCCTCTGAGTGCTGACAATAATCTTTGAATTGAGTGAGTTCTATTTGGGTTGATTAATTGTTTTGCTTTTGTTGACCAGAGAAGGGATGCTAGGAAATGTTTTCTTGTTCCTAGCCTCATTGGGGAGAGAGTGGGAAAGGAAGGATGAACTGGACATACTGAACCATGTTAAGCTGTTGGTGGTTTTAGTAAAAGGGGACAGAGTCCAAGGTAAGGCAACACTAACACTGAATTGCCCAATTATTCCACCTTGTAAAAACATAATGCCAGACATATACAAAGGCTCAGGGGAGTTTTTACTCCTAACATTGCATTTCCCAACTGTTGATGCTTTGTGCTTAAACCCTGCCCAATGAAATGGCAGAGCACTGGAAAGCACTGGGTCATTGGTCAGGACTTTTTTTTTTAACTCTCTTTCTCTCTCCCTGGACCAGAACTCTCTTGGGCTATCCCCACTGGCCTAACCGCTCTACTGTCCACTGTGTCTCCCATCATCTTCAAGGTAATTACAACCCCAGGGGACACAGGGGCTAACAGCCCCAAAGAGATTGAAGGGGGCAGTGACAGGAGACTGGCATTGGACATGTGGTGGTGGCACTGGAGGAAGCCATCGACTATCTGGGCAAGGAGGGTGTTTCTCTTTTACACCCCTTAGTCCCCTCCCTCCCATGCATGGGCACATTCCTGACTTCTCAGCACATGGCAGCCCTGCCAGCATCTGGCCATGCTGAGTACATGCTGCTCAGTGTTCTGCAACACCCACGATCTCCACCAGGGGTCGCAGGAGCACTGAGCCAGCCATCACCTTCTCCCTGGGACAGGAGAGCAGCCCAGCGGGTGCTTCATCCTGTCCCCCCCTGCCGACCCCTGGCACCCAAGCTCACTCCCGAACTTGGGTGACAGCGTGGCGTGAGGTGTGGCATCCAGCACCTCAACCCTCAGAGCCACCTGGCCGGCCTTGATCAGGACTTTAGAATGACTAAATAAAGTGTGTATGATATTTGTAGTTTATTGAGTGTGCTGTTAGTTTGGTTTCACTTGTGCTTAAAACCTAGCAGATACATTAACATAGTTATTTTTGTAATTAAATATTCCCTAGCATGCAGTTGTGCCCCCCCCCCTTTTCACCCATGCACATCATACTCAGTTTCACCTTGTGTCTTGGGACACCACCCTCCGTCACCCTGCCCTAAACCAAGGATTCCCTAGAAATAGCTTCAAATGGGATCCACCTTACACACCCTGCAAATCCTCTCATTATGTCCAACAGGAGCCTATCACCACTGACTTAGTAATGCCTGCCCTCTAATGTGGCCACCAGGAGCCCCTGCCTGGCAGTACTACAATAGTTCAGCCCTCTGAATTTATTGTTGACATTAGGAGCTACCCCAATGTAGGACACTGCTAGCTTAAAAAACACAAATCCTTTCATGCAAGCCCATCCACTGTTGCCACATCTTAGTAACTGCCCCCACAAGTTTCTTTCTCAAACCAGGAGGCCACCTAGTGTCACACACTACCATTATTTCTCTTTTATAAAAATCCATCCAAAAACAAAATTCTATCCCTGCTCTGGGCACTCAGTGTAAAAGCAAAAAGAAATCTGGGTGGAGAGGGTAGCTAGGAGGGCCAAAGTGGATAGGCTCCCAGTGATCACATTATACTAGACACAAGAAATATTTAGCAGCTATTCGTAGATTCCCAGTGGTCATATTTTTGTTTTTTTTTAATTAGTGATATCTGACAGTAAGTTTGGCTCAGTGTCAGAAACAAGCTACAGGGGGCAGCTAGACATTAGGGTGGGCATTCTGTGCTGGAAAGAAAAACGTCAAGGTGGCTTAATAGTATTGGTTAACAGAGATAGGCCCCCATCAGCTATTTTCTAGTTGCTGACACATTTAGGGTCAGAGAAATGGGCAAGAGCAGTCTTCAGTTTGGTTTCAAGTTGGGGCCTAAATATTGTGGTTCAGCTTCATCAAACAGTTTGGAATCCCAATGCAGAAATATGCAAAGCAGGAGAGACACAGATCAAATAGGATCTGGGGCTGTAGCAGTGAGTAGGGAAATGGGCAGACTAAGTGGGCCGTACGGTCCTTACCAGCTGACATATTCTATGTTTCTAGAAATTGGCATGGGAGGGCTTGGGGTTGGCAAGGAAAATGAATATAGCTTACTTGTTGCAGGTGATTTTTGCATGCAACTAATGGGACTGGTATGTTTGTGATGGTGTTTGAGACAGTCAGCAATGAGTATGGTTGCTTTGTCCAAGTTCTAAGCTACACTAACTGTTAGTTTTCATTGCTGAACACATCACACACCCCATATAGTATATTATACCTCCATTTCAATTATTACATTCTCATGGCCCCATATATTTTTACAATTTATTGTACCTCCCCTCAAAGGCATACAAGACCATAAACACAAATTAAAAGGCAATACATTTAGGGCATTACATGTACCTTTTCAGTGTCATACTTCACATGGATTTAGAGTTTTCTTTTTTAGTATTTTTTTTTTTTTGCTTTTTAATATTTTGATCTTTTTAAGGTTTGCATATTGATCAAATTGAAGTAGCAATTAAAACAGCTGCCCACTAGCAGCCAAACTTGTAGTACTCAACAGAATATATGAAGTCACGAGACCAGCGAAGTTGTGCATCTGTGTGTGCCTGTCACTGATGACAAATGTGGTGTCAGGGTCACTGTTGTTATCCCTCGATGGGGGGGGGGGGATGGATTACAAGACATCCCCTATTTAAATAATGACAGTGTTAACCAAGCATCAAACCTGATCACATTATTTTCTGTTGATGACATTGTAATAATTGAATTGTCATCCAGGGAACTTAAAAGAGACAAGAAATTACTAGATGATTAAGACAAGCAGAAGGCTCAAAGCCCATATTGCATATCTCCCACATTGGTGGGGCATTGTTACCCTACTGGAAGCAAAAGATACTTATCCAGCCTTTCTTTAAATATCTGGAAACTTTCTGCTTCAACCACCACCATTTGAAGGCTATTCCACCACAGGATTATTCTCTGGGTATAATATGATCGCCTCAGATTTGTTAGAGGGTATGTGGTTTTAGTTGTTTTTTATGACTCCTTAATCCTTTTTAATTTTACCTGTTAAATAAATCTATAATATCAAAAATCATCTTTGTGTGTCTTTTTATGTAATAACTGTTTGAAAGCATACTTTATGCTGCTTTCTGCTTTTGACCTGCCTACCGACTCGACACTGTCTGTTTTTTTTCTTGTGCCAAGAGTCAGCGCGTGTGGAGCCTTGACGTACTTATGCCACAGACTCCTGATACAGTATTTCATCTTCTACAACTGTTACAGCTACTGAGGTTCATTGCTTATGCTACACTCCCTCTAACTAAAAGCTGGTCCTCATTTGAAAAAAATCACTCCTGTAAGTGAACTGTTCTTCCCCCACCCTCTTCATCTGACAGTCGCATTACCCGATAACTGTTAGCAGATACATATCTTGAATATTTTTAAATGATTAGTTTTCTTTGATTTCCTGGTGTCCACTGGATCCCTCCCTACCCTGCCCTCTTGCAGTAGTCTAACGAATTTAAAATCAGTAATTTACTATATGATTTAACACTAAGTATTCAGATTAGTCAGTGACCTACAAAGCCATTCTTTCACATCCTCATTGGCTGCTGAAAAATACAAAGTGGAAAGCAGAAAGCACAGCTTGCATTAGTTGGTGACCGACTGAAAGGAGGGCTATGTCAGTTGCCGAATACTGTCTTACTGTGACTAAAATGCAAGTAGAAGTTATTTATGGGGTCCCTCCTCCAAAGGTTGGATGCTCACTTACGGCCCCATAGCATATTAGTCTCCCCTGAACTCCTCTGGTTTGTGGCTAGCAGCTGCTGCTGATATTCACTCATCCTGACCTATTCTAACTCAATCAGAGCCGCCAACAGTAGGAAAGGCTAGGCAACTGAAAGCATCAATTCAGTCTGTGGCCAACAAGGCACTCAATGGGTCTGTTCTTGTACCCCCTCCACTTCCATTCTGCAAACTGTTCAAAAATGGTTTAAATGACATATAACAACTTGGCAATCTCCACCTTTTCTTTGCTGCCAGAATGCCACATGTTTTAGCTTGAGAGTGTGGGGGGGGGCAACCTGCTCCAGCCCCATCACAGGTGTCCAGGGACATGTAGGAACTTTAAGCAGTGCACATCTAGTCTTTCCTACTATCTGCCACCCAGATTGAGTTAGAATAGGTCAGAATGAGCAAATATCACATGCAGCTGCCAGCCACAAACCAGAGGAGTTCTGGGGAGCCATAGGTGAGCACCCAACCTATTCGGCAACTGACATAGCCCTCCTCTCAGTCAGCCACCAACTAATGCAAGCTGTGCTTTCTGCTTTACACTTTGTATTTTTTGGCGGTCGTGAGGATGTGAAAGAATGGCTTTGTCGGTCACTGAATAATCTGAATACTTTGTGCTAAGTCTGCTGCTTAGTGCTAAGTCGGAAGTATGGCAGCTAGGATTCAATGCAAAGAAGTGCAAAATAATGCACCTGGGAAACAAAAACCCAGGGGAAGATTACATGATGGGGGGGAGGTAGTAACAAAAACCAAAATGGAAAGAGACCTGGGGGTAATCATATCAGATGACCTTAAGGTTAGCAAGCAATGTGAGAAGGCAGTAGGGAGAGCTGGGGGTATACTGGGATGCATAGGGAGAGGCATCACCAGCAGAAAACAGGAAGTTGTTATCCCTCTGTATAGACAGTTGGTGAGACCCCATATGGAGTACTGCATCCAGTTCTGGAGACCCCATCTCCGCAAGGACATAGACAGGATAGAGGCAGTCCAGAGGAGGGCAACTAGAATGGCGCAGGGTCTGCAAGAGAAGCCATATGAGGAGAGATTAAAAGAGCTTAATATGTATACCCTTGAGGAAAGGAGGGGGGTGGACATGATAGAAATGTTTAAGTACCTCAGTGGAATTAACAAAGTCCAAGAGGGTAGCATCTTTCAGAAAAAGAGACATGCAACAACAAGGGGACACAATTTAAAGATGGGGGGGTGGTTCAGGGGCAATGTGAGGAAATATTTTTTCACAGAGAGGGTAGTGGATGCATGGAACAGCCTTCCTGAGGAGGTTGTGGGGTCTAAAACTGTGGAAGAATTCAAGAATACATGGGACAGACATAAGGCAATTCTTGTGGGGGGTAGGAAGAAATAGGCTGTTGGTTATCTAGGATCTGCAGCTTATCTTGTAGGTAGGGAAATGGGCAGACTAGGTGGGCCAAGCAGTCTTTATCTGCCATCAAAGTCTATGTTTCTATGTTTCTATCCACATATAACTTCTACTTGCATTTAGTCAAAGTAAGACAGTATTCGGTGACTAACATAGCCTTCCTACTGAATTTAACTTTATTAGACTACTGCAAGAGGATAGGATGGGGAGGGACCCACTGGACACCAGGAAATAAACAAAAGAAAAGTAATAATTTAAAAATATTCAAGATATGTATCTGCTAACAGTTATTGGGTAATGTGACCATCAAATGAAAAGGGTGGGGGAGAACAGCTCAGTTACAGATGTGATTTTTTTCAAATGGGGACCAGCTGTTAGTTAGAGGGAGTGTAGCATCAGCAATGTACTTCAGTAGCTGTAACAGTTGTAGAAGACAGAATGCAGTTTCAGGAGTCTGTGACATAAGTGTGTCAAGACTCCACATGCGCTGACTCCCAATACAAAAAAAAACAGTCAGTGTTGAGCTGATTGGCATGTCAAAACTAAAAACAGCATAAAGCATGCTTTCTAACATTTATTACATAAAAAAGACACACAAAGACAATTTTCTGATATTAACAATTTTTTTAACATGTAAAATTAACAAAAAATCCGTTCCTATCTCCTTTAAGGTTAAAGTGTGTGTGTCACAGACCTTGTACTATAAGCACTGCTCGTAGTGCTGAGCTGGACTGTGGTGTTGCCAGTGCCAGTCGGTGTCTGTAGAGACTTGTCAGTAGAAGTTCTAGGAGTGGGACTAGCAGTAGATGTGACATGTTGGAGATGTGAATAATCAAACTGATAGCTAAATCTGATCCATGGTAGTTTGAGTTTCAGA
Source organism: Neoceratodus forsteri (assembly GCA_016271365.2). Classification (NCBI taxonomy): domain Eukaryota; kingdom Metazoa; phylum Chordata; order Ceratodontiformes; family Ceratodontidae; genus Neoceratodus; species Neoceratodus forsteri. Next base: position 1,323,835,627 of record CM057458.1, read on the forward strand.
AAGGCTAAGAATTGAATATTCTCAAGAACTAGCTGTGAGCGATTTGGTGAGATTATCACCAGTTGTGCTGAAACATCATTCCAAAGTCACTGATGTTGGATGATATCTGAGAAAATGCAAAGCCAGCTAAGTCAGGGCAGGCCAAATGACTTTTCTGTCTTGTTATAATTTGATGAAATCTCTACTTTGGCTAAAAAGTAGCTCTGCTAGGTAAGCCTCTACCATGTATTCTGCTGAGATGTCTATGCCTTTCTCAGAAATGTCAGACCATCAATGGCTGCCAATGTCAAGAAACCCTAAAAAGGCCTTTGCTCTCTTTGGATCAAGCTCATCACTATCCAGTCATCTTCCACATCACATTGAGACCTTCCATTGGAAGCATGTGCAGTCAACTGAGGAGATGAAACAGTATAAGCAGGAAGAGGAATATAATTATTTTTTGTTTCACCACATTTTCTGTGCTTCTCCTTTTGATGTGTACACAGCAATTTATGCTTGATATTGCTGATACATTCTGGGGGAATGAATAAATCTTTATAGCTGGGATATCACAGTGTTGCCATACAAACTTGTAAGCCTGATTCAATACTTTCAAGTCTGTCTGAACTTTGTGGCATAAACATCTCTGCCACTTCCTTAGTAACATTAGCATCCTGCATGCAGTATGCTGCTGTTGAGATGAGTCAGAAGAACTAGTGGTGTCACCAGCACTTCCTCCACTACCATCACCACAGCTGTCATTCTCTTCAATGCCTTCAGTGCTGCTAACTCAGCAACCACCGCCACTACTAGCCTTGCTTTGGTTGGTTGCTGTTAAATATCACAAATTATGATATGTGTGTGTGTGTGTGTGTGTGTGTGTGTGTATGTCTCTGTGTCTGTGTGTGTGTTGTGTGTGCATGGTTCAAACAGACTGACTAACGGAAGGACCATGGTAAGTGTTGTTTATGCAGCACTGACATTGTTGGTGACCTTCTCAAAAGGTCTTAGAAGTAGAACAAACTTTTACAGCACACATCATTACACCCAGGACAGATATCTACAATAAGCTACATCATCAAATTCCATAGCAAAAAATACAAAATTCTGTTTCACCCATCTTTCTGCCATATGAAAGATGGAGTTCCACCTTGTCACCACATCATTAGTTAAGAAATGCTGTGGAACATTGCACTTTAACTCATACTAGTGGATAGATCTTGGCAAAAGTTGCAAATTCCACTTTAGCAGAACTTCCACAAAATTTCAAGAACTTTCTCAGAAGATTTCTGAACTTCACCCTTTGGTGAAATCAGAAATCATTTGAATGTGTTTGGGAAATTTTCACATTCTGAGCCATGTCATGAAACTGTACCAGTACCACCACACAGTGTCAAATGACAGTTGGATTTCCCAGGAGTGTGGACTTAGAAAAAGTACGCTGCACTCTGGGTCATAAACTCTGTAAGAAAGTACCCCTTCAGCAAGCTCTCCAACTGTAAAGTCCACAATGACAAAAAGAAGAATCCCCCTTCCCAGCATATATCAGCAAGCTTGTCCATCCCCCGAATGAGCAGGATCACTGGGCAAAGAGGAGAGTACAATGCCTTAATCACAAATGCCTGGGCATTCATAGCCTATTATAGAGGCTGAGCCCTACATGGCAAGAGAGATCAGTTCCAGGAGGAATGTAGTGCTGTGGCTGCCTAGCTTACCAGTGATACAGAAGGACTTGGGAGGCCTAGGATCATAGTTAAGAATGTTCCACCATGGTATGATCAGACAGAGGTAGAGCACCCCCCCCACCATCACTGAATCAGTGACATCTGAGAGGGTGGCCCCCCACTCTGTATCCCCCAGTGCTTCTCAGCAGACACTTGACAAACCTACCAAGTAGCTGTAGATCACACAGCCCAATAGACGGTTTCTAATCACCTCCAGCATCTAATGCAGCTGGGAGACATAAGCTAGTGAGTGCCACAAGGACTTTATCCATTTGTCATAATGGACCTCTCTGTACCAAATCTGGACCCACCCACCCAGCTCAGTCAGAGCCAGCTGATACTTGCACAAACAACACAATATGCATTGCAGGTTTTCTGGGGAAATCAAATGTAACTTCCTGCCAGTAGTAGGATATACTCTGTAAAATGTTCATTGGATTTAGTCTATGCAGGTGAAATCCCAGTCCAAAAATGTTTCCAAGGCAGTGTGATGACCATAATAAACCAATCAGTCTAACGTGTCAAAAGGAAGGACTAAACCTAATATATGAACAAGAAATGAGTCTGCAACACATTTTCAAAAACAGAGAGGGCACATATTTGTGGTCCATATTCTAAGTACACTAGTGGGCCATACTTTGTGGGGAGAGCCAGAACCCCCCCCCCCCATCAGTGTCCCCAAATACTGTACAACCAGTGTCAGAAATAGAAATATCTGTTTAGCTCACTGTCCTTCAGGTGTCCAGATCTGTTCTTCAGATCCGTGGAGTGATGCTGTGAACCAAATGAAGCATGGTACGGATCTCTGCCATTGTACAGGAAGCCACCTTTTTCCCTGTTGCTCTAATCTGGTGCAGACAAAACACTGACCAGTTTGACAACTTGGGCTTTAGGGTATTAACTTGAGTCTGATGGTGCTGTTCAGTTTGAATACCCTTCTCCTTCAGCACTCGGTTGGCCTCATCCAGTGTATAAAATCACACATCTGTCCTGTTTATACAGCAGCAGAGACCTGTGAGGCAGAGACTGTCTCTTTGGGACCTGGTCTCAAGATCAAGACATTTAGCTTGAACGTTCTCTGTATAATGTAAGAGGGATTTGACTGCTGCAACCAACTGATGTTTTTCATATTGGTGCTAACTCATTGTTCAGTCACAGTAAGATGGTGTTCCACTCCTGCCAGCCACCCATTCAGCTTCTTAAACTTGATGTTGTTCTCTTCCAGAAGCTTGAATTTCCCACAGAAGCAACTCTAAGTGACTGTGAGTAAGTTTTCACTTTCTCTGTAAGTATCATAGCTGTGACTGCAGGAACTTGCTTTGGATACACTCACTGTGGCTGAGGTCAACACTCTAATTGCAAAATCTGCAATCATTCTCTTGGCCTTTTGATTCCGCTGTTGTAAGGTGGAATTTTTTCAAAAGTTTCTGATTTGATTTCCTAACTTTACCAAAAGCGAAAGTCCGACTTTCATGGAAATTCGACCAGTGGAAATTTTTTTTTCATAGTTCCACTGGTGGAGGAACTCAGCATGTTTAGGAAAATTATGGAAATATCTAGTGATGTACAGTGTCAAGTTTTTTTTTTGGCTATGCATGCTTACCAAGTACATGACTCAACCACCAGATTCAGTACATGTGCAAAACATAGAGGACTGTGTATGAGCAATCATACACAACAAGGCTGTGTTTTGATTGAGTGAGTTCCGTGGTTACAAAAGACCTCAAGAGCACAGCTCGAGAGGTCTCATTACCACAGAAATCACTAGATCGAAAACCAGCCTTGTCTGTGTATGGTTGCTCATGCACAGTCTTTTATAGTATATGGACAACTATTATTCGGCTCAAGTGTCAACCCCCCCCCCAAACTTTAAATTGCCTTACTGTGGTGTGTTCTTTCCAGCACCACTCACTTCCTCACAAGCTCTCACCACCGTGGCCACTTTGTCGTGTATGTGCAACAACGTTTGTTGTTGTTGCACTGCACTAGAGATGTGCTCAGTGCAGCACAACACTGTGACATGGCACAACAGCATTGTTCTAAGCATGGATTTCCATGAAGAACAGCATTCTACCATACACTATAAGGTGCATGGCAGAAATCCTCATCACTCTTGGCCTTCGGGAGGCTCTTCCCACTAGCCACCACAAACCTTCCCACCTTCAGATTGTAAGAGTATATTAAGATATCCAGCAGTGATTGGATGAACTGCAGAAGATCTTTCCCACTATAGTTTCCCTCCATGACTGATATATTAAGTATTGCAGTTCCTCTGTAGGTGTGCTTCTACAATGTTGTCTGCTTCAGTATAACTCCTGCAGGGGCTGGATGCCTGGCATGGCAGTTCTGGCAGCAGCAGTGCTAGAATTACAATGAGGCTGATCATTCAGAAGACGGGTTGGGCCTGGTCTTTTAGATTGTCCTGCCTGGCCATATGATGGCCTTCAAGTTTCTGATTTACAGTCATCATAAGAACTTGTTGACGTAACTGACACCACACTTTTAACCTTCTCTGCCTCATCCTCATCCTCATACTCTCTGGAATGTGCTTCTCCTCTTCTACTACTTCCCCCTCCTTTTCTTCCTATTCAACTTTTTTATCTCATTCCCCATGACCCTACATCTCAGTCTTGTGTGATTTTCAGCTTTTCCCTGCAGGTATTCTGCCTTGTCTTCAAGTATTTCTACTTCCCTTCCATACCACCTCACTCTTATGCCCCTCTTACAGCACCACATTCATATCCTCCTCACTGGCTTTTTTCTCCACTATAAGCTGATTTGTTGACAGCACTAGTGTCAAACCTACTGCCTAGCTTTTATAAATTTGTGGGGTTGGTATGTCTTGCCCTACCTCAGACAATTCCTCTTTTTCCTCAGGTGACAAGATAACTTAAGTATCAGTGCCGGACTCACTGTCACCTTCCACATACCCAGTGACTGAGCAGTAGAACTTGGCTGATACCTGATTTGGTGGCTGGGGAAAAAGGGAGAGGGTATCATGTAGGGCTTCAAGGTAAACAGGCAATCATCCATTCCCATGGCATAAATGTGTCTGCGGTGCTACCGGTCGCACTAGAACTCACAGCCGATGTGTTGTTTGTACAAGAATGGGACGGCTTTGCCTTTACTGATTGGAATGGATCTATTGCCTTCTCTAAGTCCATGAGTAGGGGATCTCAAATTACTTGAAGGAGAAACAATGGGACAAATGTTTACTTCTGGTTTGCTCAGGGTGCATTCATCACAAGATACAGTGGACATCTGGAACTGGCTTTAAAACTGCTGCATGCAGGGAGCTTGGAACCTGTTGCCTTCTTGGGACTGAAGAACCATTGCTTGTGTGTCTAGACAATCACATGTTCAGCCCTAGTTCTTCTCTAGAGCATAGCTCAAGCCCCACCACTCTAACTTCTAGCCCCTATCTCAAATCATTATCAACCACCACCAGCACTTATAGAACTTACACTTTGTGGAAATGCAGTTGGAAATTCCATGCACGTATCCAACCATTATTTCACATGATTAGCTGTTTTTTTTTTCTATTACAGAGAGTGTAAGCATTATAATTCTTTAGAAGTCAGCTGCCCATAGAGGAGGGCGAGTTGTGCCAGTCATCTTTTAATCTGAAAAAAACAGGTGCCAGAGGAAAAGGCGGAATAAGGGTACTACCAGGGCAGGGGATGGGGACACTTACAGTATACGATGCGTCAGTGAAAACTAGTGCTTTTAAGAATGTGGCTGGCAGTGGAGGTGGCAGGTTTTTGCTGATCATCCACTGAGGACCGAAGGCCCAAAAAATTTAATAATACAGTGTTGTAGGTGCTAGGAGATGGACTGTAGTATGGGCTGTAGATAGATATAGCTTGATGGGGTAAGGGTAACTGTGTTTCTCGGTGAGAACAGGAAAGTGAGAAGACATTTGAAAATAAGTCAGGTTAGGGGGAAGGTTTTTTTTTTCCTTTTTGCAATTGGGAATAAACAGTAGTTCCTGAATATGAATAGCTCCTTATTCAAGAATATTTGGGAGCCCTAAGTGGAAAATACTATTTTGCCCTTGCATATCCTATCATTTACCTTTTACCAAACTAGTATTCAACCAGCAATACAGATATTCAGCTATTCATTGTTTTGCCCAAAAATGAATGATCAAAAGGCAAAATAAATTCTCTAGTCTCCACTTAGGTGGAGGAAAAGTCCTGTGATTACAACCTCATCCACCCAAGTCAACATCTGTCCAGATAAGATGGCCGCTATGCTGTGTTGCCTGTTGGGCCAGCTCTAAAGGGGCTGACATTTTACTTTCTGAGCACTTATAAAAATTTCACCAGCTAAAAAGGGTACATACAGCAGGATCAGGACTTTTTTGTGGTTTCAGCATTAGTTAGGATTTTAAGTGAGATTGGCAGGACTATTATTGTTTTAGTTATTTTAAGCTGAAGGGGGGTGTTTAGTGTCAGTATTATAAAGTAATGGAACTGCCTCTACCAATCAGTGCGCAACATCATGGTACCACTTATGGAGTGCACAGTTGCTGCCTTGCGTTACTCTGCACAGCTGATTCCCACCACTGTGACTCTCACTTGGCACACTCTTCCTCTCAGAGCCATCATGGCAGATCAGCTGTGAGAGGATCCCAGCATAAAGAAAACTGTGTTTTAACTCCGAAACATTCCCAATGAACTGGCAGTGCAGTGAGAAGCACACCACATAAGCTGTGACAGGATTTCCTAAAACAATCATTCCTTCAGCCACAGAACTCATTTGGAAATAGCTTCAGGAACAGAAGTTAATTAATTCTCAGAAATTCTAACAAAAGAACAGTGTAGTCAGCAAATGGCAGTGAATATAACCAAGTTCCAAATGAGTTCTGTGGCTGAACGACTGATTGTTTTAGGAAGCTCTTCTCACTGAAATAGCCTATTTTTTCTTGTTTACTGGTTACTGCTATAAATGATGCCTGTATGTGAAGCAGTGCTGCTTTCTAATGTTGCATTGCCAGTTTGTAAGCACCTTTTTGGTATTAAAATGCAAGTTTTTTTATGCTGGACTTGTTCTGAAGTTGGTCTGCAGAAACAATTTCTCCTGAAGTCACCACCAAGATTACAGCACTGCATAGCATATAAATAGGTGCTATTACACATCCTGTAACCAATGTCACTGCATTAAGAGCAGTCATGGAATGTGCCACATAGAACAGCAACAGCACAGGAGACCAGGAAAATGGACAAAAATTAAAACAAAATTCTCAAGCAAATTTTTACTGTTTTGTGGTGGAGTTCATTCCATTACTTTATAATACATTAATAAGTAGACTTAGGGACATCTCTTAAGGGATAAGAAGGTTATCTCATGCTGTTTGGGGCTGACAGAACTGCTCAGCTTTGCTTCACAGTCATCTCATTCATAACAGCATGAAATAGCCTTCTTATCCCATAAGAGACAGCCCTAAGTCTTCATAATAATATATATCCCATGTAGAGAAGGATGGCGTCTTTTCGCTTTCTCGTACTGGACTGAGAGGAGCTACCTTTGTATGCACAGTGAGGTTTGCTTTTGCTTACCGTTTTCAACACATTATGCTGCAGTAGATCATTTTTTAGACAGCAGTATTAGTTGCATGCTGGCAGTGGCAGGGCCATCTAATCAAAATTTGGGTATGATGATGATGCCTTGAACTCTGGGACTGAGAATCATGGAAAACTACAATATGGTACTTGTGGCTGCATTGGGTTCCTTAGCACCCTACCGAGTCCCTCCTTCCTGCCGCAGCTGTCCATGTTACTGTGACAAGCTTAGCTTTTATTTTTTTTGGTGCTGCCTGTCCCATATTATGAGTCCTACCTCCCGGATGCACTGCCCCCCCCCCCGTAACTGATCCCTGATTCACCCAGACTTACCCTCCAAGATGGGGCCACTGAGACAACCCAACCCCACAGAGACAGGTCCATGTTACCGACCACATCACTGCGAACAGCAGGGCTCCCTAGGCTTACCCCCCCAGGTGGGTCCATGGGGGTGGGCCATCCAGTGGAATATGGTCTCGGTCAGGGTCAGGTACTTTAGGGGCCACGGTACCAGGTAGTGGCATCATCCCTGGGACAGGCAGCATGTGGATGCTAATCCCCTCAGGAGGTGGGACATGCAATAACATCAGTTGGATGAACCCAACATCTACCCTGCCTCCACACATATCAGGCACCAGTCGAATCAGATCCCCCCAGCCTCTGCCAGGAGCCTGTACTTTTGCACCGGACACTCAATCACATGCACACCCTCCCCTGGAGGAGGAGGAGAGCAGTCCATGGGATGATCTATCCTCCCCCTGGCTGGCCCTGCAATGGCCTGAGTCTGGATTTGAACCCAGGTTGTTGGGGTCGCAGGCAAAAATCCTACCCCTGTCCCAATAGGCTGTCCCCATGCTGAGCTGGTTGAAGACTAAGGGATGGATGTTAGAGTGTGCAGATCCCACTCTGAGGAGTCAAAATTGTGGCTTTTTCAAGATTCCAAGTTAGAGACAGAATTCTTTATGGAAGTGGGTGAAGATGTGCCTCTATATGGAAAATGAGCTTCACTTTACAAGGAATGTCCTTGCATTTGAAGAAACTCCTTTTCAAGATTATGTGAAAAACTTAAAAGGACTTTCTGACTTTCACATTGGTGTGCACAGCAGAACACAGAAATGTATGAGAATGAAGAAATGTCATAGAAATGCATGAGAATGTATAAATGTTATGTTTATTTTAAATTTTTGTAACCATGTATGTCTTCATTTGGGAAGTGGAATTCAGTTAATTACTGCCTGATTTTGATTGGTTAACCAATCAGCATTTGAAATGTTTAAAAGTGCATTTCCACTTAGTTGCATTAGCTCTGATGAAGCCCATGGAGCTGGATGAAATGTAAACAGAGGGATTGGGCATCTGCACTGTCCTAGTTGATTGCTGTGTGTTCACTGGCTGTGAATAAACTGTTGAGAAACCAAACCTATAACCAGTTTGGAGTCTATTTTTTGTGAATGGTGAGTGCTTCCACTCTTCCTCTGGCATTGGTATCTTTTGGAGTGTCCCACCAGCTTAGTACTCTGCTCCCTGATTCTGCTGATTATGTACAGCCTTGAAGTCGATGGATCCAGTATACACCGTGATTGTCAAGTGTTTCTCGCTGAAGGGTGCTTTTCCATCAGCTGTGAAAAAGGCAGTGGTGAGACCTCATGTAAAGAAACTATCACTGGACCCTGACTGGTGGATTATAGTTCTGTCTTGAACCTTTTTGGGGAAGGTAGTTGAGATTGTAGTAGTGGCACAGCTTTTAACTCATCTGGAGGACTGTTCAGTTGGACAGCTGACGGCTGCAGGTAGAGAGCGTTATTAACACTAAACACAGTCCCAGAAGTGAGCAGAGTTTGACTTACTGACCTCTGCAGACCTATCATGGTTATTTTAATAAAGTACACAGACTTTTGTTTGGGCATAGTGCTTGACATAGCGAGCATGCAAGCAAGCATGTGTCCCAGTATTGTAGCCTGTATTGGAGTCTTCAAATGGCTGTTAGTTTTACCGTTGGATAAAAATGAGCAAATCACGTAGATACATTTTTATTGTCCAACTGAAATGAAGCCACAAATTATTTGCTACTTCAAGTCGACAGCAGTTTTGGCCCCTTGAGAAGGAGGAATAAGAACCTGCAATATAACTTTGATTGGAATATGAGACACCTTGTGGCACTAGAACATTCTGAACAGACAAGCATTGGAAGAACAAGCACTGGGAGATTAAAAACAGGAGTCTTCTGTAATGCAAAGTTGTTTTTGAACCTGCAATAGAGTGAAACCACTGTTAAATCTGCTATAACTGATCCTGGTATAGATGGCACAAGGGAAGAGTTGGAAATAATTGCCAGAATATTTTTAAAGGAGAAGAATAATAAAATGACTCAATACCGATCCAAAGATGCAATGTACCAACATATCAACAGAGAGATTATAACGTATAAACATATATAAATGCATACAAATATATAAAAATGTATCCTAGATCCTTGTTTTTATACTGTCCTTACTCTCATTCCTAGGGTTTACTCTAGGATCTGCCTTAGGATTTTGTATTTGCCTTTTTAGTAGTTACGTACTATGTTTTATGAACACCCTGATTACAGCTGTAAGTCAAGTCAGAAGAATTATCAATAACTAACAGATTGCTTCTATTTGTAGTGGGACTTTATGATTTAATGGGATAATTAATTCATTAGTATAATTGAAAGTTATTAACACATTAATATCTGTATTATTGTATTTATATACTGCACATTTTTTGCACTATTATCTTAGTGTTATTTATTATATTTGCACTGCTGTAATACTGCACTTTTGTTTTCTTTTGCACTTTTATTAGTGCACTTTGATTGATTCTTTGGCTGCGTAGGTATTGCATTTTTGCACCAGTGTACTTACTCTACTTGGACTCAGTCCATGTATTGCATATTGCACTATAGACTTTTCTTTGTTTTTCCAATAATCTTTATTAACATAGCACTTTGATTGATTCTTTGGTTACAGTGGTATTGCATTCTTTCATCAGTGCACTTACTGTATTTAAAATCAATGCATTTATTGCATATTGCACCATAGCACTTTCTTTGTTTTTCCAATATATCTTTATTAATGTAGTATTGTGTTGTATTATCACTGCTGTTGGTACTATAACACTAGTGCACTTATTGTCCTAAACATTTAATTAAACTAGTTTATATCCTCTGAACTGTGAAAAAAAATGAAAACAGGAAGCAAGGGAATATTAGAAATATCAGAAATTACAGATGAGACAGATAGCTGGCATAAAACATCAAAGGGAAAAGGAAGGGTAGAAAAATAGCAGAGGAAAAACTGTTGGAAAGGAAAATAAATCAGATTAAATAGATAAGGGGGAAATGAGAGTAAGGAAGAACAAAGGAAAAATAAAAAAGGACAATCTCTTATAACAAGGCATGTCCCTCATCATGAGAAGTCTCTAGAGAATACCTTAACCCCAATAATAGATTTAACTAAAAAGAAAACGAAAAATTATTCCTATGAAAAGTCATCTAACATGGTAATAGAGTGTAGTATAGATAGTATAGGAGAAGGGAAAGGAACACACAGAATTCAGCATCAGTGATATTACTTGCTCTTGAAACACAAAATGTAAAAGATAAGAGTGGTCCTGCTTCAGGGGTTGAACTAAATGGAAGTTATCAGCAGTTACCTGGCAATCACTCCCAACAACAAAATAAAATTGAAATAAGAAAACAGATAACAGACAAACTACAAGATACTATAGTTGGTCTTAAGGACCTAGTAGAGATGGTAGAAAAAGAACAGCCGCATCCTAGAAGTAAAACTAAACCCCTTGTCTATACTCGCTTTTTAGACAAGGTCCTGGCAGAAGTATTGAGACATCCACATATTGCCAATATTGCTTTGATGGAGCAATTAATAATAATCAGGAGTGAACTCACAGCACTTAAAATAGAAATAGCTATAAATACATGGTGTGTTAATGAGCTTCTGTAGGACAACAAATTGGAAGGGGGTAAGGGTGAAGCACAAATTATTTCCATGGTTGAACAGAGTGCCCTTCAGAATGTTGAAACACAAAACATAACAAAACAGGAAACAGAAACTGTGTATCAAAATATGAGAAACAGTAAAAAACAAGCATTTGTCAATGCCGAATGTTTGCTTACTGGCATTGGCAGTGGTAGTGTAGAAGTTACAGAGCTGCGTAATAGGAATGGCAGTGAAGTATTGAACTGAAGCCAACCCCACCACCACCCTGCAGAGAGTGACAGGCATCGGGGTGTGCATTTGGGTCGTCAGGCATAACGGCCACACCATTTCACCACACCCCACTCTGCAGAGACTGACAAGTGTGACGTGTTCCTTGGGGTCTTTGCCCTTATGCGCACCCCATTTTCATTAGAAATGCGTGAGATGCATATAGGAGAATGGGCAGAAGTTTGGGGTCAAGAGTCGAAGGCATACCTCGATGCCTCTCAGTGACTGCAGGGTGGAATGGTATGAGCATCACAGGCAAGAATACCAAGTCACACCCCTGATTCCTGTCATTCTCTATAGGGTTGGGCGATTTAGTTGAAAAGCCTAATACCTCAGGCATTCATTGGTATTTTAACTCCAAACTTTCAACATGTTTGTTTTGTGACCCCACCTCATGAACAGGGGGAATATCAGTTTGGTAGCCGAAAGCTGCTTATGCACAGTGACTACGGGATTTAGCACCACAGGTGCAAAAATATTCCGAACAGGCTGTAAAAAATGACAGCTGTACTCTTTCATGGGAGATGTAAAATGGCTATGTTGCAAATGTGTAGTAAAAATATTTAAAAATGGTGAAGTCACGACAGATATAGAAACCAGCAACGACACCCATTATATAAGTAGGTTGGGGATATTTTATAGCAGATTGTCAACTCAGGCATTCTGGTGCCTCCGATCATGAACAGCGTCACTGTGATTTTCTTTATCTGTGCCGAACAATGATTTCCCACAGCGACCACGCATTTCTGCACTGAAAGTGTGAAACACACTTCAGCCATGTTGTGAAAAATGGCAGCTGTACTGTTCATAAGGAAGTGTTGAAAATGCCACTAGTGAAAATCTGACTGAAAATATTACTAAGTCATGAACTAACGAGGATGCGGAAACTGCACAATGCTCACTCGTAACACAGTCATTTTATGGACTTTGTCACAAATTTTCAACATAGCCATTTTAAGACCTCTGCTCATGAACAGTGTAACTGTGATTTTCTTAATCTGTCCTAAACATTGCTTTCGCACACCAACAGCACCATTGTGCGCTACATGTGCGATAACACATTTTGGGTGACATATGAAAAATTGCAGCTGGACTGTTCATAAGGAAGTTTAATAAAATGGACATGTTGAAAATCTAGAGTGAAAATATTAAATTTGCAAACTTACGAGCATGCATAGGAACTGTGCAACGCACACTGTAAAAGTCATTTTTAGGCATTTTTTCACCAAGTTTTCAACATAGCCATTTTAAGACCTCTGCTCATGAACAGTGTCACTGTGGTTTTTAATGTGCCCCATACATTGAGTTTGCAACACCGATCGCGCCCATTGTGCGCCATATGGGCGGAAACACGCTTTGGGCAGGATGTGAAAATGACAGCTGTACTGCTCATAAGGAGGTGTGGAAAATGGCAATGTTGGAAATCTGGAGTGGAAATATTGAAAATTCGCAAACCTACGAGCGTGTGTGGGAACTGTGCAATGCACACTCGAAAAACAGTCATTTTTAGGAATTCTTTCACCAAATTTTCAACATAGCCATTTCAAGACCTCTGCTCATGAACAGTGTCACTGTGATTTTCTTAATTTGTCCCGTACATTGATTTCGCACACCGACTGTGCCATTCTGTGCTACAAAGGTGGAAACACATTTTGGGTGAGATGTGAAAAATGACAGCTGTACTACTCATAAGACAGTGTGGTGAGATGGCAATGTTGAAAATGTGGAGTGAAAATATTGAAATTTCGCGAACTTATGAGCCTGCGTAGGAACTGCGCAACGCACGCTCGTAAACAGTAATTTTTTGGAATTTTGGCACCAGATTTTCAACATGGGGTTTTGGGCCCCCTTCTCATGAATGATGTCACTGTCATGGCGGTATTCAGTCCCGAAGGGTGATTTCACAGTCACTGCGCAGTCACTGCACGAAATCACCCTTCGAGCCCGAATAACGCCATAACAGTGACATCATTCATGAGAAGGGGTCCCAAAAACCCCATGTTGAAAATTTGGTGCCAAAATTCCCCAAAATGCCTGAGATATGCAATAAAGTTGAACCCCTCCTATCTAGCCCATTATACAGCTTACCGGCATTTCCTCAGTTCGCGGTCGGCTTTGAAGAGTGCAGACGTGTTCTCGGTCCACCGAAGATCGCCATGCTGGAGTCCGGAGGTAAGTATGGTGTGGGAGGTGTGGGGAGGATGGAGTGCGCAGGGTGGGTGTGGGTTGTGGGAGGGGGTTCGGAGACGCCTTGGGACCGCTTTTGTTTTACAGGTTAAAACAAAAAACACATCATGGGACCTGCCATGCTGGGGTTGGCTCCCAACGTGGCACCAGGACTTTGGGCGCGTTCAGCCACGGCGGAGTTGGGCACCCCGTCGAAAATCAAAAAAAGCGGGACCATTTGCCACGCTGGGGTGGGCTCCCAGCGCAAGTGGCACAAGGACTTTGGGGAGGCGATTCAGCCAATGGGGGATTGGGCACCGCCGGCAACATGATTTGATTGCCATGTTGGGTGGGCCTCAGCGTGGCATCAACTATTGGGAGGAGGGGAGGAGACAGACGCAGTTCAGCCGACGAGGATTGGGCACCCCATCGGCTATACGTTATGTGCGGGGGGTGTGCATGCCTGCGGCTGAGGGGGGAGATGCGCGTGAGCAGCTTCTTATCGCTGCTCACTCAAGCGTAGCTCCCCCTTTCAACTGTATGCCACTGCATTTTGGAGTGTCAAGACAGCTCCAAAATGGCATTGGCTTTACAGGGCACGCTGTTAGCACAGTGCCTGAATTGGAGGAGGAGGTGACACACCTCCGAAATCTCCAATGAAGGCACTATGTTTCTTGCACATGCGTGCAAGCAGACATAAAAACTAAATAACTAAAATTAAACAGAGGTCTAATAAAACAAATAGTAGGAAAGGAAAACAAAGAAGGGTAATAAAAAAGATACAAAGAGGAAATCTAATGATAAAGAACAAGAGAATCAGCTACAGGAGAGTGAGAACTTAAGGAATAATTCAAAGATAATATAGTACTTAATGTGAGAGATGGAAAAATAGATATAATAGAAGGAAAACAATAGTATAATGTACAAGAGGAAAAAAATAAGGATACATTCTCTGAAGAGATAATATCGGAAGACTTGTTTAACATAAATGCACAAGCAATAATTGCATTGATGTATGTACAGAGAGAAGAAACTGACAATAGCCAGATATGGATAAAACTAGGGAACTTGATATGCAGGCAGTTTTTGGATGATGACATCATTGATGCAATAAGGGCAGACAACCTAACCTCTAGGGACACAATATTATACTTTTCATGTTGGTGCGCTTGCGCAGCCAACATCTTGGTAGTAGAGATTTGGAGGTGCGGTCGCTGTTGGGTGAATGCAGTGCATGCACCAGTAGGTGCGTCCCTCATTCCCCAATCAGTCTGAATTCTGGCGTCACACCATGTATACATAATGTGATGAGCACATCTAAGAAAAGGTCAGCTGCAATGTGAGCAAAGCTCGTCACATGCAGTGGACCTTCCTACGTGCTTTGCCAGCTACAAAGATGGTGACACAGCGGCCGCTAAACTGCTGACTTCGGGGGTGCCCAATCCCCCGGTTGGCTTACCCTGCCTCTCCTGTATGTGCCGATGGGAAGTCCACTTCCTGTCGGCATAATATGTCTCCCCTCCTTTTTTGCTTGCCGAGGGGGTAGCCAATCCCCCTCGGCTCATGCACCCCCCCCACTTTCATTGTTTGCCGATGGGGGTGCCCAATCCCCGTGGGTATCCGTCACCCCCTTTCCCACTTTAATGTGCTGATGGGGGAGCCCACCCCAGTCGGCATGATGTCCCCCTTCTTCTTCTTTTTTTTAAATTTCTATTTTACCTGGGAGATCCTCCATCGCTCATGTGCCTAGTCATGGCCCCCGGAGCTTCCACCACCTGCCAATTTGCTGCCACTCCCGGTCACCCCCAGCTTGCCCCTCGGAGGGTGGGGCCACGGCACTGGTTCCCCTAATTCCAGTGCTGCGGGACCAGTAACTAGCTGGGAGTGCAGTGGCAGAGGTGAATTGAAGCCCGGGGAGGCTTCACCTAGATGGAGGATCTCCCCTCCCTCTTTTCTCTTGTGTTTTCCTCCCAGAGGCGGGGACATTCAATGATGCCAGCATCCACCCCACCTCCCCCAGAGACTAGCGCAGCAGCGCGAGAGCTCCCGGCCTCTGCCAGGAGTCCTCAGCACTCTGGATGCTGCCCCCAACCTCCCACTGGAGAAGGAGAGCAGTCCAAAGGATGCTCCATCCCTCTCCCCCATGGCCAGCCCTCCGACGACTCAGGTCCGTTCCTGAACCCGGGTCACCAGCATCGCAAGTGGAAATCCCACTGCTGCACCAACGGGCCAGCCGTTCCCCTTCTTCTGTGCTGAGGGGGTGCCCAATCCCTTCAGCTAGTGTCCCCCACTCCCTATGTGCCAACGGGGGTGCCAATCCCCGGCCAGCTACTGTATCCCTCCAAAAACCTGTAAAAAAAGGAAACCATCCACAATGTTTTTTTAACACCTGTAAATAGAAAACAGTCCCTCATAGTCTTTCTACCTCCCACCCACTGTGTACCCTGCCTCCCAACACCCCCCTCACCCATACTTACCTCCAGAGCTCGGCACAACGATCTTCGGTAGACTGGTAATACGTCTGCACTCTTCAAAGCCGACTGCGAACTAAGGAAATGCCGGTAAGCTGTATAATGGAATAAATAGAGTTTTTTCAACTTTGATGCATATCTCAGGTATGTTTTTGATTTTTTGCACCAAATTTTCAACATGGGGTTTTTGGGACCCCTCCTCATGAATTCTGACACTGTTATGATGTTAATCTGTCCCAAAAGGTGATTTTGCAGTCACTGCGTGGAATCGCCTTTTGGGATCGATTAATGCAAGGACAGTAACAGTGTTCACGAGGTGGGCTCTCAAAAAGCCTATGTTGCAAATTTGGTGGAATAAATCCAAACAATGGCTGTTTTACGAGTGTGCATTGTGCAGTTGCTATGCACTCTCATAACTTCACGAATTTGCAATACTTTCATGCCAGATTTTCAACATTATAATTTTTCTACACCTCCTAGTGAACAGTAGAGCTGCCATTTTTCACATCCTGGCCGAAATGTGTTTCCACACTTCCGGCGCACAATAGCGCGGTTGCTGTGGGAAATCAGTGTTTGGGGCAGATTATGAAAATGACAGTGACACTGTTCATGAGCAGAGGTCCTAAAATGCCTATGTTGAAAATTTGGAGATGATACTCCATAAAATGATTGGGTTACGAGCTGCATTGTGCAGTTTGCACGCACGCTCGTAACGTTGTGCATTTGTAATATTTTCACTCTGTATTTTCACCATTGGCATTTTTCCACACCTCTTGATGAACAGTACAGCTGTCATTTTACATATCCTGCCTGAAATGTGTTTTCGCATGTTCGGTGCAGAATAGCACGGTCACTGTGCAAAATCACTTTTTGGGACAGTTTGAGGAAATGACAGTGACACTGTACATAATCAGAGGTGCTAAAATGCCTATGCTGAAAATTTGGTGCCAAAAGTCCATAAAATGACTGTGTTACATTGCACATTTCCCTTGCACCCTTGTAACTTCACAAATTTGCAATATTTACATGCCACATTTTCAACACTGCCATTCTTTTACACCTCCTTATGAACAGTACAGCTGTCATTTTTCACATCCTGCCCAAAATATGTTTCTGCACTGCACTACCAAAGCCAATGCCAGAGCAACAACATTTGGCATTGACAAATGCTTGTTTAAATATGAGAAAGTTGCAAAATATATTTGGAGAAATTCTGAAGCTCTGAGGAGGTTTAACTTAACCATGGACTATCTTTTAGCAATATGGTCATTAAATCATAGCAACATATTAATGAAATCACAGTTAATAATGCAATTAAGAAACTTTGTTTGCTTACATGATTTATGGGTACAGGAGGAGAATTATCAAGTCGATGTAACACTCTCAATCTTTGAAAATGCCTGTACTAGAGCAGAAACTCTGTCAAAACTAAAGACAATGATGGTATGTTTAATTGGCATTAGAAATTGGACTTTTTATTTGGAGGCATCTGATTGGCTAGTGCCCCTTCAACGGGGTACATTAACTTTTAATAGATGCCCACCAAATAAAAAGCACTAGTCCAAAACTGCCATATGCCAAGCCATGTATCCTTGTGCCCAGCCTGCTACTTCATTGGCTGAAGCACTAGGCAAAAAATTTCAAACTGCCACCATTTTTTTTTGCCAGTTAACAAGACAGAGTTAGTACCACCAGAAACACACACAAACAAGTTTAAAAAAAAATACTCGGCTGCACAGCACCGGCAAAACATATTTATTTTTTTCAAATCTACTAGTATTGCAGCTTCTAAGAGTAACGCTCTTCACTGCTCGCTCCTCAAAGCCGTCTCCTCAATCACGGCTTTCTTTCATCTCCACCCCACCCTCATTTCTGCCCGGTACTGCAACCCCCCCCCAAATATCTCTATGCCATGCTGGGAGCCTACCCCATCATGGCAGAAATGTCATTTTCCGACTGGGGTGCCCAATCCCCCGTTGGTTTTACTGATCCCCCCCAAAAAAATGTCTGAATGCCACACTGGAAGCCCACCCCAGCATGGCAGAAATGTCATTTTCCGACTGAGGTGCCCAATCCCCACTGGCTTCACTGTCCCCCAAATGTCTGAATGCCACACTGGGAGCCCACCCCAGCGTGGTAAAAGTCCCCATGTAGTCAAAAAAGAAAGCAAAATACCTGAAAAAACAAAAAAACTCCCTTGTAGATTCTTTACCCCACCTCCCCACACCCCCACCTCAACCAATACTTACCTCTGGAGCCCAGCGCGATGATCTTCAGTTGCCCGGGAACACGTCTGCACTCTTCAAAGCCGACTGTGAACTGAAGAAATGCCGGCAAGCTGTATAATGGCATAAATGGACAATTTACAACTTTAGTGCATATCTCAGTCATTTTAGAATTTTCACTAATTTTCAAATGTGTTTGGGGCTTATTCATGAACTGTGACACTGAAATTTTGTTATTCCGTCCCGAAAGGTGATTTCATAGTCACTGCATGGAACCACCTTTTGGGACAGATAAATGAAATGACAGTGTCACAGTTCATAAGGTAGGTCCCCAAAAACCCTACTTTGAAAATTTGGTGAAGAAATTCCCAAAATTGACTCTTTTATAAGTGTGCATTGCACAGTTCCTATGCACACTGGTAACTTCAAAAATGTTCAATATTTTTACTCCAGGATTTCAGTATTGCCATTTCACCACACCTCCATATGAACAGTACAACTGTCATTTCTCACATCTCACCCAAAATGTGTTTTTGCACATGCAGTGCACAATGGGACAGATTAACAAAAATCACAGTGACACTGTTCATGAACAGAGGTCTTAAAATGGCTATGTTGAAAATTTGATGAAAAAATTCATAAAAATGACCATTTTATGAGCATGCGTTGCACAGTTCCTATGCACGCTCGTAGGTTTGCAAAGTTTTAATATTTGCAGTCCAGATTTTCAACATTGCCATTTTACCACACCTCCTTATGAGCAGTACAGCTGTCATGTGTAAAATCTATGAAAATCTGTATTGTCATGTAACAGAAACAGACTATTTTTTCTCTCCTGTCAATAAATACACTTAAATGTAAAACTTTATGGCTCAGAGTAATTATTTATTATATATTATTTATTATATATTATATACCTTCCAGGGGCTATAAGGCCCTCCGCCTGTGGCATTGGGCCTCATTACGCCCCTGGGTGGTCCAGTATAGCACAATACCACCCATCCTGTTGGGTATTATTGCTTACGTCTCCTGGGCATTGAATTCTATGAAGATGATATAGTAAAGGTGAAAAGGGTACATAGAAATTGGATAGGAGGAAATCAAATTGACTTAACACTACAAAATAATGAGTTGGTTAAAAAATATTAGATGCCAGTACTAAGTTTGACAACACGAGTATATTGGTTACAAATTTAAATGAGGTAACCCATGAGAAAAGGGTGAAACAATGTACAGGAGATGTCACACACATTTTAACTTACAACATAGAAATATCAAACAGGTATGATTTATTGGTAGAAAAGGGAAACAACTGACTTACAAAAAATACAAATAAAACAATAATAAATGCACATGAGATCGAACTTACGCAAAAAGAAAACAACTTCTTAAATGATAGAGGTTTTCTATAGCTGAATAAATATGCTGGTAGAATAGGGTTCATGACTTGAAATTTTGCAGGTTTAGCCTTAAAAGTTGTGGATGAGGAGTTTTGTGGGTTTCTGAAGAAAATGGATGTGATAGGAATGCAAGAAACATGGCATGGAGAAGATTAAGTGAAAATATAAGCTTGAAAGTATATACTATGGTACATTCATCAGCAAGGGGAATTAAGAAACTGGGAAAAAAATGTGAGGGTTAGCTCTGTATATAAAAATAACTGACTATATGAAAGTGGTTGACTATATAGTCAAAACGAATTATATAATTCTTATGCTAACAGCATGGGAAGAGAAGATAATAATTGTAAATGTATATAACCCACCCTCAAATTCAAAGGCATATGATAAACATCTAATAGAACAAATGGTGGAAGACATTAGGAAATTAGATAATGGAAAATATACAGAGCTCCTCCTTGTGGGGGACTTTAATATATGAATTGGGGAAAACATCGAGACAGGAAAAGATGATATAATGAATGCATTAAATATTCCAAAATGGCATACTCTAGACAAGAAAAGCATGGATGTTCATAAGCAAATGGAATATTTACTTTGATTCACTCCAGCTAATAGTCCTAAATAGACATTTTGAATCAGATAACAAAGGAGAACTGACCTGTGTTGCTGTAAGGCATTCTACTATTGTAGATTATATGCAAACTTCAATATATGACTATAATAAATATGAAGATATTAAGGTAATAAGTAGGCCAGAAAGTGATCATTTCCCACTGGTATTGTTTAGAAAGGCACATAAACCTATAATAAGGGAAGAACAACAAGAAGTATCTATAAATAACAATAAAAAAATGAAATGGGATAAACTCCCTTATGATTAAGCTATTGACTTGTGCAACAAATATATACAAGAAGTAGAATTAACAATTGAACATGAAATAGATCCTATAAATATATATGATACAACAGTAGTGCAGTATGACTGTTTTGTCTAGACAATTATACAGAAAGAGAGAAAAACACTTGAGAACTAAGTTATGAGAACTGGTTCTATAAAAATTGTAGAAAGGAAAAGAAGAACGTGGCTAGATTTGCAATGAAAGTAAAGAAATACCTGACAAAAACTAACAGAGTAGAACTTAATAAAATTATACTGCAGTATAGAGAATACATCCAAATACAAATACATAAATATCAAAATGAATTATGGGACATAATGCAAAAAGCAATAATAGATAAGGATGATAAAACATATTGGAGTTTGGTCACTAAAGGAACCCATACTTTCAAAGAGCAATATGATGCCTATGTTGAGTCAGATACATGGGTGAAATACTTTAAGAATATATTTAAATTAGAACAGTCAACAGATAAGTTGAAAATAAATGAAATAGATGGACATTACACCTGGTTTCCAGAAACAGGAGTTAAAACAGCCATATAAAGTTTTAAAAATCACACATCCCCAGGACCAGATAGCATACCAATAGATTTTAGAAAGATAAACATATATTGGTGGGCTAAGACTCTTTCTAACGTCTATAATAAATCAGTCATGTACTGTACATCTTTACACCAGAGATTTGGTTGAGAAGCCACATTGTTCCCATACATAAGAAAGGTCCACTTATGGATCCAGCAAATTATAAGCCTATCAGCCTGCTCAATACCATAGCTAAAATTTATGCCAAAGTTCTGTTAAATAGACTATCTGTATGGTTAGTACAACACAACCTGATCTTTGTATATCAAGCTGGATTTCAGAAAAAGACTGAACATATAAATAAGATATTCCTTCTGGCTCACATAATAGAATAATATTGTAATATTAAAAAGCAACCACTATTTGTTGCATTCATGGACTACTGCTCAGCCTTTGATATGATATTAAGAGAACTCCTTTAGGACAAAATGGTGAAATTAGGAATAGACTTAAATTTGATAATACTAATAAAAAGGATCTACAGAGGTACCTGGACAAAAATAACATTTTCTCCAACTGGTGCACTTACAAAAAAAGTGTTGACAGAGGCTAGAGTAAGACAGGATTGCGTGCTTGCCCCAATACTGTTTATTATATACATAAATGACATCATTATGGCATTTGATGAACCGATGTTCCATACTGCAAAATTAGGCACCAGAAGACTTCCTGTGCTGGTGTACGTGGATGATTTAGTTATAATATCAACAAGTGCCTGTAGATTAGGATTACAAAGAGCCCTGAAGAAAATGAAAATAATGTGTCTACAACATAATCTTAAACCAAACACGAGAATTATAAGGTAATGGTGTTTGGCAGTAATAGAAAATACAGAAGATTTACTTTATTAAGCACAGAACTTGAATATGTAAAGGAATTCCCTTATTTTGGGGTTGACTTTTTCCAAAAATCTAAAATGCAACAAACATATCCAGATATAGTATGTGCCAAAAAACTGCAGAACTCAGTAAAAGCTTTGAAAAGACTAAACTACCATTATGGGGAAATATGATTATACCAATGATAAAAACAATAAATGCAAAAATAATACATCAAGCAATCTATGCTGCAGAAATTTGGGGTGTGGATATGGTAACTAAGATTGAAAGTATATTAAATAAGGTATATAAACAAACACAAAGATTTCCAATTAGTACACCCAGCTCATTGGTGAGAATGCAGCTGGGATAAGTAAGCTTCCAGTACTTGGTATACAGCAGACTAATTAATTATTAGGTTAAATTAACATCAGAAAATAAGAAATCATTACTTGCAGTAGGTTTAAAAGAGAAAGTACAACTACTGGTGCAGAATACTATGGGTTGGTTAAATACCATACAAATAATAATAAGGGGAAATGATCTACAGTATTTATGGAGATGGGTTTAACAAAAGATTAATCTCAGCCCAACATATACAAAATACATATTTTTAAAAATGATGGAAAAATCACAAGAAATAGACCTTCGAGCTATAACAACATTAAATGCTGCACCTTGGTTAACTAGCAATACTAAAGAACATGGTATGAGACCATACCAAAACATTGTACATGAACCAGAATATAGAAACCTGATAACACAGCTTAGGTTTGAGACATATCCAAGTAATGTAATAGAAGCCAGATATAATAAAGAACAGGAAAAAAAAAGAGAATTGCTATTGTTACTTGCAAGAATTGGAAGACTTAAAACATGTAGTAATAAGATGTCCATGGTATGAGCATGTTCAGGCCAAAAGGTTGGGGGAGTACATTGGAACTTTATATATATGCCTACAAGATATGTGATTGATCTGCTATTCATTGTAGAAAATCCTGAAGTTTTAAATAATCTAGCAATGTATGTATGAGAGATTAAAAAAATAAGAAAGAAAAGAATACAAGGTTTCATAGTGTAGTTATTGAGATATAAGAAAACTGTTCTGTCATGGATGAACTCTCTTATGACATCAAACTGTAGCACTTGATATGAACTGCCCTTATATATATTTTATGATTGTTTATGTGAATAGTAAGAATAATGTCTGAAGGACTG
This sequence comes from Neoceratodus forsteri, assembly GCA_016271365.2. NCBI lineage: Eukaryota > Metazoa > Chordata > Ceratodontiformes > Ceratodontidae > Neoceratodus > Neoceratodus forsteri. Next base: position 1,323,858,925 of record CM057458.1, read on the forward strand.
CCGATATTGTATGTTGTTTTATGCATATTATATGTATATTTCTTTTTTTATGAAAATGTCACTTTCTTTGTAATGGCATTTCCACTGAATAAATACATTTAAACTTGAAAAGACTCATCTGGAGTTATTTAACATCTGTGAACTTCTTCAATCTGGATTTTGGCCCCATCACAGTACTGAAATTGCTCTAGTAAGCATGTTCCATGATCTCCTCACTGCTAGAGACAGGGATGTTGTACCATCTTGGGTGCTTTCAGATCTTTCATCAGCATTTGACATGGTGGATCATGGTGTGATGACTGATCACCTGAGGAACTATGTGGGACTCACTGGCACCATTTTACAGTGGTTTATGTATTTATTTAAAATTTGGTAACCGGAAAAGCATAGCGAGCCAATGCTCATTTCCAGTGTGACCCGGGGTGAGGGTAAGAAGTTAATTAATCAATAATAATAGAATTGAGCACACAAAACAAATAAAGTACAAACAGAAGTAGTGCAACATGACAAGAAAGCAAAACATATGCAGTGGATATCTGGAACATGACACATAAAACATTCATAGCTACAATCAACAAATGGATTGAAACAATCAATGCAATGAAAATTATGAGAAGAACAAATGACCCCAGGAAGGGAGCCTGAACTGGGGAAAGAGAGAGAGAGAGAGGAAAAAAACAGTTTAAGTGGGGAGTTTACAGATGCAGAGAGGGGAGGACATGAATTTATGCTGTTGCTTAAGGGAAGTTGAGGAGGGTAAGAGACAGATGGAAGAAGGGAGAAGATTCCAGGCTGAGGAACTATATCAGTAGAAGGCAGATTATACAGCAATGGAGTGAGGGTGAGGAAGGGAGAAGATGCAGGGATCCCTGGAACAAACGGGTTACAAGGTGGATGGAGTGGGGAAAATGAGAGTGGAAATATACGAGTGCATTACCTCAGACCAGTATTTAGAGATGAAAGAAGCACAGTGGTGAAGCCAATGGGAGGAAGGAGTGAGTATGGAAAGGGAGGAATGGAGAGTGTAATGATCAGTGCGAGGGAGTGAGTTTGTGATGAAACAACAGAAGCCATTACATAAGGTGCCCAGTCTGGCAAGGAAAAAGGAGGAGGCAGAACCATAAACCAGAACTGCATAGTCAGAGACTGGGAACACCATCTTGGTAACCAACTCCCAGCAGACATGTGGGGTCAAGCACTCTTAATTGTGGTACAGGGTACCAAGCTTGGGGAAGAGCTTAGAATGGATGGCATCAATTTGGGCAGAGAAATCAAGCCTTCCGTTAAGCCACACACCAAGATACATGAAGGAATGAACCACTTGAAGAGAGGAACCATCCAGGGTGGTAAAGGAAGGGAGGGAGGGAAACAAGCCTGGCCGGTTTCTGACTGAAAGCAAATGTCATGGACACTGTTTTTTGGTGTTGACCCAGAGTTGGTTGGCCTAAAACCACTGCAGGACATTGTTGATGTCTTGTAGGAGCAAGACTTTCACAGCCTCCATCGATGGACCTGAGGAGTAGAGAACTGTGTCATCTGTGTACATATGGATATATGAGTTGACACAGATGGAGGTGATGTTGTTGAGAAAGATGGAAAAGAGGATGGGACACCAGGATGAAGCCCCGAGGGACCCCACCCTGGATTGGGAGAGGAAGGGATGGGATACCACTGACTTGAACTGACTGCTGGTGGATGGAGAGGTAGGAGCTGAACCATGCAACAGCAGAGCTGAGAGGCCAGCAGAAATCAACTTGTCCAAGAGGAGCAGATGGGCCACAAAATCAAAGGCTTTAGCCAGATCAATGAAAATGGCAGCCGTGATGTGCCTCTGCACCATTCCAGAGAAAATGGTCTTGGTGACATGTAACAGTGATGAGTCAGTGGAACGGTGCTTCTGAAAACCAGACATGAAATGGGAAAGGAAGTTATATGAGTATCAGAAGACAGACAGCAGGGAGTAGACCAGTTTCTCTAGCAACTTTGCAAGAGAAGGGAAGATGGAAATAAGATGGAAGTTGCCAGTGGAGGAAGGCTCACCCCCTTTGTGTAGGGGAAGAACTTTATCCAACTTCCAAGCCCTAGGCACAGTGCAGAGTGTGAAGGAGAGGTTTAGGAGGAGGATGAGGGGGGAGGCAATAGCATGAGTAGAGAGACAGATGATACTAGAATCTAGGCCACCAGGGCCATATTTGGACTGATTAAGAGAAGAGAAGGCCAGCAGGGTTTCCTGTCACAGACAGGAGGGAAATAAAACCCCAGAGCTGGGTGGATGGAGAGTGGTGAGGGGATAGAGGGAAGGGAGAAGTGCTAGTAGAGTGGACAGAAAGGAGAGTACAAGTGGTGAAAAACTGATTGAAGAAAGTGGCAACAGAGGATGGGTAAGATACTGGAGAGCCATTAGCCATAAGGACAGTAGGAGCAGAATGGGTAGGGGGATTGAAGATGGAGTGGATTACCTTCCAAAACTTGGCAGGGCAGTTTAGATTGTTCTGGAGGTTTTTGTTCAAATTGAGGGATTTAGCATTATGAATATTATTAAAGATTATATCAACAAGTTTATTCAGGCGACCGATAAAGGTGACAAAACGCAGCACAGGTTTAACAAGGATCGTTCCTGTCAGACCAATTTACTTGAATTATATGGTAAAGTCAGTGAGGCCTTGGATCACAATTCCCCAGTGGATGTGATCTTTTTAGATTTTACAAAGACATTTGAGAAAGTGCCACACTATGAGTTAAATGAATCCTTAATGGCAGAGGGTATACATTGAAATATAATCCACTGGATCAACTCTTGGCTGACCAACAGGAAGCAACAGGTTATCTTGAGGGACATGGCTTCTGATTGGACAACAGTGACAAGTGGGGTACCTCAGGGCTCCATTTTTGGGGCTATCTCTTTAACCTATATATAGCCTCCATGACATGCACTGATGAAGTCTGGGCTGCCAAGTTTGCAGAAGATTCCAGAATTCGAATGCCAATACATGATATTACAGATACCAATACCTTACAGGGCACATTGAGTGATCTTGAAAAGTGGGCAATCTCACACAGGCTAAAATTCAGTATAGAGAAATGCTTGGTGATGCATTTTGGCAGAAATAATACTAGGACAGTATACCAACTGGGGGGCAAGCAATTAAAGGAGGTAACACAAGAAAGAGATTTAGGCATCACTATAACTAGTGATCTAAAATTTAACAAACATTGTTGAACCATCAAAAAGAAGGCCAATGGCATATTGTCTAATATTATGAGACATATTGCAAGCAGGGATAGGGAGGTGATGGTTGCCCTGTATGTGTATCTGGTTAGACCACACCTTGAGTATTGTGCTTAATTTTGGGCACCTGGCACTAAAGCTATGATAAATGCACTACAGGGTGTTCAGCGCAGAGCCACAAGACTGATAAGCAACCTCAAAGATATAAATTATAACCAAAGGCTACTCAAATTAGGGATGTATTCTCTAGAATACTGGCAGACAGCAAGGAGACGTGTAGGGTTTTTCATGGTCTGACTAATGATGACTTATAGGAATGTCCAGGACTCAGGTTAAAACATCTAGAATATGACAGTAGATCGCACACATTACAACTAAGGGGTTATCATTGTCACAGTAATAGGAGAGCACACTGGTATACTCAAAGAGTGGTAAAATTTCAGAATTCATTACCATTCCATGTTGTTGGTAGCAAGGATATGAGCGCATTTAAGACCAAATTGGATGAATATTGCGTAGGTACTGGAATAACAGGGTACAATTACTAATTAAGTCAAGCATTATGGACAAATTGTCTCCTCTGCTCTATATTCACCTGTGAGACCTATAATAGCCTTTGTGCAGATGTTTTTGAGCACTCTGTAGGAGTGGAGGTCAGATAAAGAGTGGGAGAGTTTGAAATAGACCCAAGCTTGAGTGTGTGTTTTGCATAAATCAGTGAGATCAGGGATGATCCAAGTGTGGTGGGAGGATTTAACCCTGGTCTTCTTTATATGGGTATGTTTGCCCCAGACAGAATTAATGACTGAGTTGAAGAGGGAGAGGGCAAAATCTATGTCTAGGACAGTGAGAACTGGGAAGCAATCCACTGCATACAGTTCGCCCAGTAGAGCATCTTTCTTTAAAGACTGAAGTGACTTAGAGCAGATGTATTTGGGGTGAGAGGGAGGGTGCTGACACAATAGGTCAAACAATTGTCAATAAAACTGTCCATTAATATACCTCATGCCACTATCTGGTGTGTGTTTCAGTCCTACATTACCGGGGAATTGCAGCAGGTGGCTCTAGGACATTTTTCCATATCTCTGGAGCATCTGCTAGCACCTGTGTGATTCCTCAAGGTTCAATCTTGGCATCTGTGTTGTTTGTTGTGTATATGTTGCCACTGAGTGAGATCATCAGATGGTATGGCGTTGAGTTTCACTGCTGTTCAGAGGATATTGAGTTTTATCTGTCTTAATGGATCAAATGCAGCAGTGATGCTTGGTGGTGTCTACAATATATCAGTCACTGGAACGCCTCCAAGTGTTTGTGTCTCAACTGAAAAAAATGAAGAGGTTTGTTGATTCAGGCTGGTTTGGGTCAGCTATGACAAGTGGGGGCCATCTTTTATTATCTCTGAATGGTTATACCCTTAGTGCTGTGGATACGATGAAAGATCTGGGGAGCATTTGGGATTACAGGTTGACACTAGCAAAATGCATATCAGCGGTAGTTCAAAGCAGCTTTTACCATTTGTGCAACATTACTGATATCACATCATGCACCTGGTGAACTAAACAGGACAGTCCATGCATTTATCACCTCCAGACTGGATTAACTGCAATGCCCATTACTTAGGGTTATCTGCAGGTTTGATGCACCATTTGCAGTTGTTCCAGAATGTAGCAAACTGCTTGGTGGTTGGAACTTCTTGAAGGGAACACATCATGCTGGTTCTGCATGAAGATGATTCAGGGCTTGGGGGAATTGCCGTAAGAGGTCAGACTAAGAGAGTTATTTATGTACACATTGGAAGAGAGGAGGGATGCAGGAATATGACTGAGACCTTTAAATACATGATGGGGATAATCAAAATAGACACAGAGGGTCTATTCATGAGGACAGTGAGGAAAGACAGTAGGGACTATGACATGAGATTGGAGGGGGTAGATTCAGGAGGGAGATGAGGAGGTATTTCTTTATGGAGAGGGTGGTGGCAAAGTGGAACACACTACCAGCTGAGGTGGTGGCATGTAACACTGTGGAATGGGCAGACTAGATGGGCCAAGCGGTCTTTATCTGCCGTCAAAGTCTATGTTTCTATGAATGCTTCAAGAAGGAGTGGAACAGGGTAAAGGGGAAGGTAAAGGGAAGGAAGGATAGTGGGGGTGGGGCTGCTGCTGAATAGGGAGCTGGCTGCAATCTCGAGCAGCCTAGATAGACAAGAATGGCCTTTTGCTGCTGGCAACTTTCGGATGTTCGTATGGTCTGTACTGGCTCCCTGTTTGGCAGTGCATCAACTTTAAGATCTGCTGGTTGACATTCAAGACCATAGATAGTTTGGGCCTATGCTACCTAAAAGAACTCTTCTTGTCCTACACACCTACTCATCCCCTCCACTCCACAGATACAGCCTTGTTATGGGTCCCTTTTTTCTTCCTCAAGCAATTGGAGTACAGAGCTTTTTGGGTTGCTGCTGCCCTGCTCTGGAATGCACTTTAAGAAGTGATACATTCAGCCCAGATTGTGGAGAGTTTTAAATTTTGATCCATTCTTTTGTACAAATTTATTGTTTATATCATTTATTTATTGCTATAAGGTGCTCCGAGCCTGATGAAAAGGGTGCTGAACAGGTAACATTTGCCTTACCTTGATTCAGCCTCCCCATCTTACCACACACAGACTGTTTAAACAAAAAGTTGCCAAAAGCCAACAGCATCTTTGTACTGCTTCCTCTGCCTCAGTTCCATTCCCTCATGACACCAAATAGCCATTACTTAAAAGCCGACTCTCTCCAGATACCTGATTAGGGAGAAAAATACATTCAAATTCCAGGTAGTTAAGCTGGCCTGCTGGCAAAGCGGTAGCACTACTGCTCATGCTGCTGGTGACTTGAGTTCGGTAGCAAGCTCAGCACACCAGAGGGCTGGCCGAGGGGAGGAGGATGGAGTATCAAGAGGACCATGATCCTCCTCTGGGAGGAGAAGATCACAGAGCCCGGTGTACACTTGGACCCTAGCAGTAAACTAGGGAAAAGGCACCTGGCACTGCCACGGATCAAGCAGGGGGCAAGTACACACCAACACATGGCTCATGTGTGTGCGGGTCATGTGTCATGGCAAAACTGCATGATATGCCCCTCAGGAGAAAAAAGGAAAAATTGGGAAACCCTCGGTAGCATGATGGTGCATTTACCTTTGCAAGCCCTGCACCTGACTAGCTGGGCTTGCTGGTCAACCTACTGGATCTGATTCACCGTGGTGGATTGGGGGACCCCACCGACCCCACTGGGGGGGCAAGCCCTAGGGGTACTGGCCAGTGGTAAGTCCCAGTGGAAGCCAGGGTGACAGACTGGGGGGTCCAGCAGATAAGTGCTGTCTAAGGTGAGGAGGAAGAAATGCAAAGGAAAAAAAAAACTTTCAGGTTGTCAGCCAGTCACCCTCCTTAACCTGCAGATCACCTTTCCTATATCAGATTAGTTGTCTAACAGCAACAGGACAACTTGCACTTCAGAGTGTGTACAAGTAGTCTTGAATCATTGATAAATACTAGGAACACTTGAATTAAATGTTCCTTCAGGAGTCAGGCTAGTAAGTTAGTAAGAAAAAACAAGATGCGCTTGGCTTCCGGCACTGTGCCAGCAGTCTTGCAACTGTTTTAAAACACAATCTGTGCATGGAAAGTTAGAGGTGGAGATGACTAGGGCTGGGGGTTGCAGTGGCCATTGGAATAGCATGCTTTACCTGGAGGTTCTCTCATATCTCAGGGCAGCTGAAACCCTCATGGTCAAAATGCACACTGTACAAAGACCCCAAAAGCATGCAGTCCAAAACCAAGCTGACATTAAATAAATTAACTCCAAACTGCACACACTGTTTTGACCACATGGCTTTTGACTGCGTGTCCACCCCTTTGCGATCTTGATGGGATACTACCTGGACAATGTCAGAGGTTTTTCTTTTTTCACTTTCCCATGTTTTTTTCAACTCCCAAGGCCAGATATCTCAAATGATAAAACATACTTGATACATACTTGGTATTCTGTTCTAAGTATTGAATACTATTATTTGTGGCATTCAGGAACAAATATTGGCTACTTGCACAGCCATAATGTTTTTCTTTTTACATTTCTTCACAAGCCTTCACTTCACTAGCCTCTTATACTCTTCAGGCAACCTACTCCTGGCATCCCCTCACATACACATAATCATCAGAGCAATTACTAGTCCAGACACACTTTATCTTATGTTTACTCTGAGGCTTTTTCAAATAATGGGCCCCTTCTGGACCATCCCAAATGCAACCAGCCAAAAGAGTACCAAACTGTAGTTCAGTGGAGGTGAAGCAAAGGGATATTGGCTTGCTAGTGGCATCAAGCTATGTGGGTATGATGCTGTCATCCATGTTGGGTGGTGACTCCCCCCCTCTTATGGCCCTCCCACCTCTTTTGCATACACAAATGTGCTCCAATAACGCCATTTCATTGGCACCGATTCCTATGGGTCTATCACATACATGGTGATAGACCCATAGGATTCCAAGTTCCATCACCCTTCATACGTACGCGAGGCCTCCACATCATGATCTAGACCCCATCAGCCCATGGCTAGAGTGTACAAAATTCACAATGACTCAGTACACAGTCTCTTATGTAGCAGAGTATGATGCCACCTGCTGGCACCACCAGACCAATCACAGACCTATCAGTTCCTAAAAGAGTTACCACCAATCTCCACAAATCCTTGCAGCCATATCCACTTTTACGAAAGGCAAAGATATATACTAAGGCCAGACCATCTCTTAACTAGGTAACACTCTAAAAGCTACAGTAAATAAAACAGTTTTGGATAACTAACACTTCAAATAGCCTCCTGTTGAACAACTCTTAAATTAAAACCATGCTACTCAGTAGGAGTTTGCTCCCCCCCCAACATCCCAACTCAGTAAAGATCTTATCCTGACTGGACCACCACTGGAAAATACTTAGCATATTAGATCCTCAGGATTTTAGTTCATTCCTAACTTTTTCTATGTAGAGCACATCAATAGGACTGTCAAAACAACACCAAATGCTTAGCCTTTTCTAACCTGCATTGACCTCAGCACCAGAAAATAGCCCCTAGAGTAATACCTTTTACAACTGTTGGAATGCTGGAGTGAAATATACAGGTTGTCTGACTCCATTGGTTAACATAAAATCTCTGGTGCTTTCATTAACTTGTTTAGATTTTCAGTTGGCTGTGACAAAACGGATTACTGTCAATATTGTGCAACTAATATAGCACGTGTCATAATGTTGTTTCATCATCGCGCGTAGCTACATTAGCGCTACAACAATTCAGCACCCTAACAACAATAGCGAGCCAATGTAGTGTCAGCCAGTGAGCAAAGATAACGAAATGCCACCAATGCCACTGCCATTACAGATAGCGGATAGAGAGAGAGAGAGAGAGAGAGAGAGAGAGAGACAGTGAAAGTGGGAGAACAGGCAGAATGCCCTGCACTGCAAGGTAGGATTCTGTGCATCCCGTAACTGTGAGTTATGTCAGCATTTTGCTCTGTACTTGGGACTAGTGTAAAATAACTGTGTGCCATTTAACCGGATCCCAATACAAACAAACAACAGAATGCACTTGAGGAAACTGGGATGAAAACTGAATCCAAGTTACAGTGTATGCAAGTAAAGGGAAGTCAGGGGGGCAAAGACATAATGCAGACTGATGTCGGGGCATTCTTGGGTTGGTGTTTTAAGCTTGTGTTTGTGCTCACTGCCTTTAGTAAATAAGACCCCCCTAACAAAAGAGGAGGCCTGTGAGCTCAAAAGAGAATGGGCTGGGGTGGAAGTTCATAGTGCTGCTAAGGGAAGAAGGGCAGAGTATCTATCCTCCTACATAAAAACCTGGCTTGGTCCCTTCACCACTCTAAATCACACAAAGAAGACTGCTGGGTACAGGCAGAGGTCTCCATTTCTGATTCACCTGCATACATTACATCGTGCTATTATTTACCGCTCCTTATTGTGATAGTGCTTTTTTAACATGCGCTATTATGTATGCGCTATAATTACTCGCGCTATTGTGGTTGCGAGATTTTAACCGTATATCTGACAAAACAGCTTACAACTACCTTATATACAGCAGTCTAGGACTCTATACTGTACCTTGAGAAAAGAAGGGATCTGAAATGGAGGCTTAATTTAGAAGATATTAAACAACCTCCATTCAGAGTATCATGGAAAAATTCAGTATGAAACTATAGAGAAAAGTCTGCTAGAGGAATACTGAAGGTTTAAATTCCTTGTACTGTATGATAATACACATTCCATCTATTAAATGTGTGGAAAGACAGATGATTCACAGGTGGGGAGGGACTACAGTAGTTTATATTAGTTACTTCTAAGAAAAGAAACTACCTGATTTTACAAAAGAAGAAATGGCATTTTTTTTAAACTTTTTCTCAGTTTACCTATTTTATAAGCACAGTATGACACTCTGGGTAGGATTTTCAAAGCCTTGAGATGGACTCAAGGTGCCTGCATCAAACATTTCTGAAGCAACTGGCACCTGGCATCAAAAGATGCAGCATTCCTGATTCAGAAACTGAGTCTGCATCTGAATCAGGAGCCACTGTGTCAGAGTGATACTGTGCCCAACCCGTGACAAAACTGAGGGTACACCATGTCTCAAGGGGGCTTGTGCCATGGCTGGGCTCCAACATCCCCTTTTCTGGGATTCAGGAATCCCCACCATGGCCCATACAAGGGGCTCTAGATAGACAAGAAATGAGCTGGTCTAAGCCCCTTGCACCAGTGCATGACACTGTGGTGACTTGTTGTTTGTGGGCCTTGACAGTTTTATATGGGGAGCATGGGCACAGGGTACCATAGTGGCAGTTGGGGAGAGGGTGGGCTGGCTTATTAGTGATGTTGCATCCGGGGGGGGTGCCTATTACTGAGCAATACTGTCACTGACAAGGAACATCAATGGGGTGGTACAGAGATACACAGTGCCATGGCCCCACATGGCAATGGCCCTGGGGCTGCTGCCAGAGCTGTGTCCATGTGTACGGCCCATCGCCATTCCTTGTCAGTGACAATATTGCTCAATAATTGGCACCCTTGCTTGGTGCAACATCACTAATATGCCTGCATACCCCCTTCCCAACTGCCACTATGGCACCCCATGCCCTTACCACCCATGTACCCTGTATGCCTCTCATGTGTTTTCCCCCACTGGCAACCTTCCCGGCACCTCTACTATTGCACCGGGCCGGGGTCAGCTGGATCCCTGTGGCATTTCCAGCAGGTGCTCCAATTGTTTTGTCTCATGCCTGCAGGTGTGGCAACTCTTGGATTTGTGGTGCAGAGATGCAGTTCTTCCTGAATGTTGCACAGGGTCCCTGATGCAGCCAGGGTGCACTACAGGCCTAGATCGCTGCATATTGCAGGGCTCTAGGGGCTCTTTGAAAATCCTGCCCTCCATGTCATTGGTTATCTGTTGTTAATGCACTTCCATGTTCTAAAGGCACTCGATACAAGCACATTGTGTCTCATCATGCACCTAGGCATACACCCAAGGCAACCATCAAACTGTTGCATCTTTTTCCTTACAAATCACTTGGCATTCACATGAGGTTCTTAAAGAAACTGGCTGAAGAACTATGGCAACCATTTGCTGCCTTATATATGTTTTTTCATAGAGACTAGAGAAGTGCCATGGGACTGGAGGGAGGCATCAGTGATACCGTTGTTTTAACTCTTTAACTGGGGGTACAGATTGTACTCATGGCACTTAGGCTATACTGCTAGAGCAGGTGTTGAGTATATTTTGTTAAGTCAGGTAGCTATTATGCAGCCACACAGTATCCATTTCCACAAGGTCAACATTTCTGGGGCACAGAGGGACATGTATTCCAATGAAATACTTTACTCTGCATCTGACTACGTGACCTATCTCTTGTAGGACTGACAGCAAGTGTCAAAAGACAGATATGATTTCATTAGCTCACTCGGCAGCATGGCAGCAAGGGGAGAGGACACAGTCTGTGTCCTGGCTGCATTTCAGCTGCATTTTGTGCCCTAATAAGCCCTCATTTCCAAATAAATACACTGTAAAAGAGTAGGCAGCTACTAGGACTACTGTTTTTAAGCAGGGTTATAGAGAAAAAAATGCACTGAGCAACAGTATCCCCTTTTCTGGTGGTTTTGGTGGTTTTGAAGGTAAAATGGACATGGGGCACTGAATTACAGCACAGAAAGTGAATAATTATTTTAGTATTTACTATTCTGAACTTGAAATTTAAGATTACCAGCTAGTGAGATGTTTTTACACAGACTGAGCAATGTCTAAACTTTTTTCAATCGTTTATGGAACACATACAGATGAGAGAAAGAAATAAGTGCCTCAGCTGGGGCTACACTCTTGTGGTTGAATATGCAATTATTTGTGTAGCACCAGGTTGTGCATTGGAGAAAGAGTAAAGTGCTCCATGATGGCCCAGTTTCCAGCTGCCTTGGTGGTGCAGCTGGTAGCACAGCCAGAATGGTATTCTGGGCAGCCTGGGTTCAAGTCCCCGCTCAGGCACTTATATATTTTTCTCCTCTGTCTGTATGTGTTCCATAGATGTGCACACCACACTCTTGTGATTGAAAATGTAATTATCTGTGCAGCACCAGGTTGTGCAGTGGAGAAAGAGTAATATGCTCCAGAATGGGCCAGTTTCCAATTGCCTTGGTGGCTCAGCTAGTAGTGTAATTGGAATGCTATTTTGGGTGGCCTGGGTCAAGTACCAGTGGAGGTACTCATTTCATTCTCTCTTCACTCTGTAAATGTCTAAACCTGCTCACAAGAACTGCATGTTTTACAGTCATGACAACTGACTGAAAAGTGAAGTGTTTTTGTAACTACACCAAGAGCATTAATGTAGTAAAATGTAAAAAAACAGCAATAACATGAAAATATACTTTTAATGCCTTACATTAGTTACCAGATTATTAAAAAACTTAATCTGATTTACAATTATCTGTTTTGCCTGATATGCAGTGCATAACATGTGGATTGGACAGAAATAAATCATAATCAGAAATTGCTTTTCTTTGGTACATATACTGGGCTGTAGTCTTCACTTTCCTTTAACAGGAAACCAACAATATTATATAGTTGCTGCTAGTGGTCCTGCTAGTGGTCCTAATATCATAATCTGAAAATGTCGTTATGATCACTCAAAAAGGAAAAAGATGTAAGGGTTTACATACTGGGTCCACATTTCAGCAAAATCACCAGAAGCAGGTGTCTAAATTTATACCACTGACCAGCACTTAAAGGGTTAAAAGGGGTATAAGACTTAACTAGGTACAGACCAGTCATCCAAGCTGCTATCCTTTGTAAAGTTATTGAATCAGTGTCAATGGCTCAGCAAGTAGCACATAGACATGCAGCAAATTTAAATTTCGCCAGCAAAGTGCCGGCGAAGTGGATAAATTCGCATCGCGGAGCACTTTATAAAATTTTCCTGCAGAAGCTGGAATTTCAACTAGGCGAAATTTCACCTTACATGGGCAAAATTTCACCTTCCCTCCATGGGAGAAATTTCATCTTAGACTAGGGTATATGTAACAATAAGTAGATCCCTGGTGGCTAGTGGTCCCTCCCCCCAACCGTCCCACATGTACAGAAAAATCCCTAGTGGCGAGCAGTCCCTCCCCCACCTGTCCCACATGTAATTGTAAATAATTAAATTATTTATCCATGGTGGCTAGTGGTCCCTCCTTCCATCCTGTAATAACCCACACCGCTGCCCGCCAAGGAAATGTGCGTAACCCCCACTCATTACTTCTCTCAGATTCCTCCTTTAGTCTACTCCTTATCCTGTTAAAAAAATCTCTGGTGTCTTAGTGTTTTCGCTAACCTCTCCCAAACCAACCGCAGCTTTCATCTCATTTCCTGGTGATCCAGTGCCTGTTTTCCCTTGCAGCCAGACCTGCCACAACCCCATCTTCTACCCCCATCCCAATCCTGGCACAGCAGCGGAAGACTGGCACAGCCTTCCTCTCTCCTCCATGGCCTGTCCACTGACTGAGCTGTCAATGAAGCTCATTCACTGACATCTCAGTCGGTGGGCCGACTGTGGAGGAGATAGGAGGGCTGTGCCAGTCTGCTGCTGCCATGCTGGAATTTAGGATGGATCATGGGGATGGGAGTGTGGTTGTGGCTGGGACATCTAGCTGCAGGGGAGGCTGGGGGGGCATTGGATCACCAGGGAATGGGATTGAGAATGAGAACTGAGGATCAGATTTGGGAGGGGGGGTTAAAATTTTCCAAAACCCCACTAGACCACCGTTTTTTGTTTTTATTTTAACAGGATAATCAAGGACTAAAGGAGGAGATACAGACTTATGGAGGGATGTGAGTGGGGGGGTTACAGTACATTGCAGCGGCAGGGTTGGTTATTATCAGGTGGAAGTGAGGGACCACTAGCCACCATGAATAAATAATTTAATTATTTACAATTACGTGTGGGACAGGTGGGAGGTGGGACTGCTAGCCATCAGGGATTTGTCTCTACATGTGTGAGATGTGCGCGAGAGACCGCTAGCCACCAGGGATCTACTTATTTTAACTTTCACAACCTCCAAGGTGAAATTTCACCCGTGGACAGAAGGCACCACTAGTAGAACACTCGCCTCTGAGGTTGGGCGATCAGAAGGCTGTGGGTTCTATACCCACACCAGGCACTTGGGTTAAAATCCCAATACTGACACTGTAGTGCAGCATGAGGGGGGGTGCTGCATTCCTGAGGTGCCGATAAGACATTAAACCGAGGTCCCATCTGCCTGTTCTAGTGGTAGTTCAAGTGGATATTAAAGCTCCCATGGCACTTCTCAAAAGAGTAGGAGAATTTTTATTAAATCTTCAATAACAAATAATAACAGACTATGTTAACGTCACACAAAATAATCTATAAATCATAAAGTAATAGAAATCAAATAAGTATTACATTCATATGATGTCTAGGGTGCTTTTAACTAGTGCTTAGACCCCCAAAATTAAAATCCTGAACTGAAATAACCCCCCATCCCCTATGAAAAGTGATGGGGAAGTTTTATCAGATCTTCAACAATAAACAATAACAGACTGTGTTAACTTCACACAAATTAATCCAGAAATCAAAAAGAAAGTAAAAGTCAAATCACTAGTACTTTCATACAGTGGTAAGTCTGCTTGCAACTACTTCCAAGATACCCAAAGATGAACCCTAAACTGAAATAACCCCCCCCAACTAAAGGAGTGGGGGAATTTCTATTAAATTTTCAACAAAAAAGAGAAACAAACTGTGCTACTGTTACACGCAGAAAGTCAATAATCAGAAAACAAGAGAAAACAAAATAAAAATGACATTCATGCGGTGTCTAATATACCATAAACGCAGATATTAGAGCACCATAAAGTACATCCCAAAACAAAATATCTCCCTCCACCCCACCGACCCTTACCAGAAGAGCAGGGGAATGGTAGTTTACATCAACTATCGATAATAACAGACAGTGTGAAATCCACCCAAATCTACACACAAATCAGAATAAAGAGGACTCAAAAGAAATATTGTTGTCATTCATTGCTAAGTTAACTGTCAAAAGGGCCCCATTAAATCAACCAATCAATACTGCTCTACCATGTGTGAAAAACTGTGTGGGGGGGGCAGTAACAGATTCTAGATGTATCAATTAATTAACCATATTTTCCACCATAAAAAACAGCTCAGTTGAAGTATAGTGAAGCTGCTGAATTGTCAGTCTGCATCTGACATACCATATATGGAACTTAAAACAGACTAAAAATAACCACAAGCTTGTTCTATCATGTTTAGTCCATAGAAATGACAAAATACCTAGACACAATATTTTCAATGTCATATTAGAGAAAGGTGAAGTAGGCCAATTCTGTCTGAGAGTCTGCCAAAAGTCCTGTACAAAGGGACAGTCTAGAAACAGGTGTTCCATGGTTTCCACCGTGTCTACACACGCACCCCTAGGATAATTCATATCCTCTACTTGTTTATTCTTCAGATTACCTTGCACATTTAGTCTACCATGTAAGGAAAACCATAATACATCCTACATATAGCCTGATATATTAGGGGAGATGAGCATTCTACTAATCAATACCTTATCCTGCACAGGATACATATCAAAATGTGCTGTTTCTTGAAAAAAATTCTGAACAAGAAACCCATACAGGTCCTTCCTACTAAACTTAGTAATGTGGTCATGTGCAAGGCCCCATAACTTGACCTTCCCAAAACAAACCTTGAAAGTGTCAGGCAGACCCTTCAGTGTATGCCATCTTGGTAAATTAGCATGCAAAGGACAGACTGAAAAAATGTTCGTAATGGAGTCTAGCACCCAGGGAACCCAATCAGCCGTACTATGGGACAATACAGGTCTCAAATTAATGTAAACGAACATGGTAAAGAAAAATACTATGGGTTGTATCATTTTTCAAACCACCATCCTTTTTGTCCCTAAATAAAAGGCATCTCTTGATTGGATTCAGCCAACTACCCCATATACAGGAAAAGAAACAGCTATAAAGTTTGGTTTCCAATTGCAGAGCTGGACAAAAAATTGTACTCAAATAAAGAAACGTGGGAAGCAGAAAGTTCTTGACCATCTGAACCCTTTTAAGCTTAGGCAAATGCCATTTATTCCATAGGTTCGCATTATCTTGTGTTAATTGTAGCTTAGAAGACCAATTCAGAAGGGCCAGATCTTCTGCACCAGAAAGTAAACCCAAAATGGAGCTGGCCTCCCGCACCACTGGGATGCCTATGATCAGTGCATCTAAAACTTCATCCTTGATTATCGGAATACATTTACATTTTCCAAAATTCACCTGTGCCCCTGTGTGTTCCATAAAGTCATGTAAAACTAACCCAAGCTTCGTTGCTGAAGGCAAATCCCCCACTGTAAAGCATACATCATCTGCATAAGCAATATATTTTATCTCTGGATCTGAGCTAGAAAGGGAGACTCTCATAATCTGTACTGTATCCAAAACTCTGCATATGAGAGGGTCCAAAATAAATATATATAACAGCACACTCATGGGGCAGCCTTGTCTAACTCCTCTTTTAATAACACATTTCTGGCCCAACCATCCATTATAGTATGTTTGGGCAGTGGCAGAAACATAACAAGACTGAGTCCATTTAACAAAGGTGGGGGAAATCCCATATTGTGTCAGACAGTCCCAAAGATAGTTATGGTTTATTCTGTGAAAAGCTTTTGTTTGATCAAGGCTAAAAATTAAGCCAGTAAGTTCTCCCATGTCACCCCGTGCATAATTTTCTGGAGGAGGATGAGACCATCCGTTATCCTCTGTTCTGGTATCGTACAGGTCTGTGAGGTATGAATTAACTGGGAAGCACACAATAATAATCTATTATTGAGAGATTTAGTGAACATTTTAAAATCAGCATTCAACAGGGTAACTGGGCACCAATTATGTAAATCTGCCCTGTCCCCTTTTTTATACATCAAAAGTACCAACCCTTTCGTCATACTATCCAGTAATACCCCGGAAACCACAACATCCTGCAAAACATCCATGGACTCAAATAACAATATCTGTAAAATAACTGTGTAGAACTCATCAGGGATTCCATCCTTCCCCAGGGCAGTACCATATTTAGTCTGGGCCACTGCTGCAATCACCTCTCAGGTGGTAACAGGAGAGACCAACAGCTCATTATCAGATTGTAAAATCTGTGGTAAGGTACTATCCTGCAGCCACAGCGTATGTTTCCCAGTGGATGAATCAAATGGGCAAAACAATGTACGTATGTGATAGTTCACTGCCTGAACTGTGTCTGTTTTAGTAGTGAGAAGTGCCCCAAGGTTATTCTGCACTTGTGCTATGTATTTTTGCTGTCTTTGCTGAGCACAAAACTGATATGAGTTCATAAAATCCTTATTACCCTGTGTCCCAAACCATCATTCTTGATCTAATGAGTTCAGTCTACTGTACTGTACATCATCAAGATGTTGTCTGACTCGTGTTAGTTCAGGAACAGCTAGCCTATTGCCCTTGACCCCCTGGGAGAGAAGGTCCTGAAAATCCTCATGATGTATGAGGTATGTGTCCTTCTTATGTTTCCCATTAAGTCTCCCTATCAACTGAAAATAGGATCAAATCTCCTTTTTTGTGTCCTCCCACCACTCTTGGGATGTGTCATATAAAAATTTAACTGACTTCCTAACAGAAAGTAAGGCCAATAGGCCATCTTCTACAGTCGGGAGAGTCAATAATCCCAAATTCAACCTCCAATACCCTGGGCCCTGGTGCACGTGTTTATGGCTATGTAATGTGGCTTCTATAATTGCATGATCAGATGGTGCTACCGGTTGTGTAAAAGTGTGTACCACCCCTAATGAGGAAGCTAGAAACCTTGGGAGTACCTGATAATGCTAGAACATCAACCAGTCCTGTCTGTGAAATAAGATTGTTTAAACAATTAGCATCACAAAACATCTTCCTAGTCTTCAGACCCATGTCAGTAAGATATCGGCTACAGTTAAAGTCTCCTCCTAAGAAGACATACTTAGAAGTAAAAAGATCTGGTTGAAAGGCTTGAAACAGATCAGTTCTTGAAGCCTTAGCCTGTGGTGCATACACATTAGTAAATTTACATTGCAAATCACATAGAATGTGGTCTAACAACATGGCACGACCTAGAACAGTATCTATAAGTTGTACCAACCGGGCAGAAGGTTTATTAACACAAATACCTAACCCACAGCATGGTTCTTCCCCAATTGACCAATAAGTCCTTCCCCATTTCCAACCCAAAGAGGCTTGTTCCATATCTAATCTAGTATGCAAACATGTATCCTGTAAAAATACCGCATCCTGCAACCCGCTGTCAAATAAGGAACAAATCAGAAGCCTCTTCCTTTCAGACTGGATACTATTAACATTCAACGACGCCACAGTGATCTTATAAACACCAGACATTAAAGCTGGAATGGGAGAAAAAGAAAATCAGATAATATCCCAACCAGGAGATCTAGTAAGAAAACACTATTTTTTCTTAACCCCTTTCCTCGAGCCCTTTCGAGGTGTCCACTTCGATATTGTTTCAGAGTCATCCATAGGTAGTTCCATGTCTGAAACCCCCTCTGCCTGAGATGATTGGACTGAAGTTGAGTCCAATTCTGTCCCTGCATCAGGCGCTTCATCTAGTAAAGCCGTGTAGGAATTCTGCAGGGGAGGCATGGGGGGTCATCCTCGGGTGGTTTGCCCATGTTCCTGCTGCTAAGACTCCGATGTCTAATGAAAACCACTGAAAAAGGCTTCTCTGGTGGTACAGGGGGAGGCATGGAGGTAGTAACAGGAGCAGGTACCTCAGTTGAGGTATTTGAGGTAGCAGGGGAAGGATCCCCAGCATGTACACTGTGATCCTGGTTTGGTGGAAGTGGGTCAGCAGAAGGCAGTTGTACCAGACCTGCTGTGCCCATACCACGGTCTCATCCAAAGGGAGGTGGGGGCCATTGTCTTTGAGTGGCTTTAACAGCCGTGTTGATATAAAAATCCTGAATGCAGAAATCCCCATTCCCAGTGTTGTGAGCTGCCCAGAGGCACTCCATGAAGGAATGAGCCTCCTCACAGAGAGAACACTTGGCAGGATGATGGCAGTCAGACATAATGTGTCCCAGTTCCCCACAATGAGCACATTTCAAAGTGTCAAACGTTCTGCTTAGATGTCTACCAGAGCCACATTTATAGCAGTGGCGGGGTTGTCCCAGATAAAATATGAAGCCTTTGTCTTGGTCTAAATAGAAACAACTATGTAGATGTTGTATCCCCATGTCAGACTGAATCAAATTCACTTTGTAGTGCCAACCACAATTCCAGAACCCCTCTGAATCTAGACTAGTCTTGGGATTCCCTTGTATAGTGCATTTTTTCTCCAACCAGTAGGTGATACCCACCACGTTCATCACTTCATTCCGGAAGAGAACTATAATGACCTTGAAAGATTGTTTAGTAAGGGGTATGGCCTGAAAATGGGACCAGGCCAGGTTAGTTTTCAGCAGGGCATACTTCACCCAAAATCTGTCAAGAATATCAGGCATCCGGAAGCTAACATCATAAGTATTGTCTCCGGATGTATGCATCAGGGCATATACCTCTCCAGGGGAGAACCCCAACATTTGTTTAATCAGAACCTTCCCAACAAAGAAGCAGTTGGGCATATTATCAGTAGGTCCCAGGAAACGCAAACACACAGCTTTCCTATGCTTAGCCAGAGAGACTGGCTTGTGAAACAAGATGGCATATGTGGGAGCAGGTTCAGTAAGGGTGGGAGGAACACCCTTCATGGGGTGTGGGCACATTGACTCCCTTAGCCAGTATGGATACAGAATCGGCCCGTGGAATGGAGCCCTCCAGGAATATCTCCTGAGACAACCCTTCCACTGGGGAACCAGAAATAGGACTTGCCAAGACTGGGTCTGCCTGGTGCTATACTGGCCCTAGGGGCCATCCTGGGATTGTAGCTGTATAGTAGTAGCAACCAAGTCCCTAGAATTACTAGAAAACTCGCCAGACTCAGGTCTTTGTTCAGAAAGAGAATCTGGGGTCAATTCTGCATGGGGCTCAGCCACATGATTAACCTGCAACCCCCCACCAGAAGATCCCGGAGTGGGATATCAGGGTCCAAGACCCACTGCCCCAATTTGAGCTGTATCCAGCCCACCATCTCCAAAGCTGTTTTCAGAGACCATTGTGCCCATACGTCACACTGTTGTGGAGCAGGAGAAAGAAGCGTAGGCAGTTCACCTCCAGCCCTGGTATTCGTGTTTAACAAAAAAATGTTTGCACCAGTAACTGGGGTTGTTGAAGGTGAATCCCCCTCCAGTCATTTCCTTTTGTTGTTCAACTCCTCCTCTTCAGCAGCCAAGAGCTGCATACGTTTGTTCTCCTCTGCCGCTCGCTCTAGGATGCAGCGTCTCTCAGCAAGGATGCCATTCACATCAATGGGAGAAGCTTCATTCTTCTGAACTCCGTCTTCCGTCTGGTAATCCGTAAATGTCAGAGCTTCCTATGTCTGCTGTCTGCTGGTGCCTACACCACCATTGGACATCATGACCTAGTGCGAGGGATGGGGTACTCTCTGCTGGCCACTACACAGGTGCATCTCAGCCGTACTGATCCCCTTGCTGCACCCTCACTGTGGGCTGTCTGTCACACAACCTCCTTCATTGTCTTTCTCCATCTGAAGTCAGCACTCTCTTGACTCCTCAGCACCCCTGTCGAAAAAGTAGAGGAATTTTCCTGGTGCCCTAGCCAAATGTAACCCCCATTCACTAAAAATACCACCAACAGCTTAATCTGGTTCAAGTCAGTTGGCGTTCATCTGTATCCCCCTTCCCCAGGTTGCACCTGAAAATAGGCAGAATATGTCTAGTGCACTTACCTGATCAACAAAAAACTAAATAAATAAATGAATCTTTCATCATGGAAAATTATCATGGAGGAGCTGAATGAACTGGGATACAGAGAAACAACACAGCATGGCCTCATTACAGGAAGATCTTGTATCACTAATATATTAGCAATTTAGTGGCCAGTTACTGATAACTTAGGCAGTGTAGGGATATACCAGTAGACATCATTTTCTTACATTTGTGGTATTCCATGGAAAACTAGAAAAATAGCAGAATGGGTAAACAGGTGGAACATGAAGTTTTAGGAGGATAAGTGCACAGAGTTGCACTTAGAAAAGAAAGACAGAAGGGCAAGCTACTGCTTAAAATAGGCTGAAATGAAGAAGGTTGATGAAGTGAGAGACTTAGGTAAAAAAATGCATCACATTTCAAACAAAGATGCGAGTGTGAAACAGCTTAAACCAAGCATTTGTCAATGCCGAATGTTATTTCGCTGGCATTGGCATTGGTGCAGGAGTTAGAGATGCATAATAGGAATGTCAGTGAAGTATTGAACTAATGCCAGCCTCACCCCCACCCTGAAGAGACACATTTTCAACATAGGCATTTTGGGACCTCCCCTCATGAACAGTGGAACTATGATTGTGTTAATCTGTCCCAAAAGTTGATTTCCCACAGTGACCATGCCATTCTGCGCCACAGGTGTGAAAAGACATTTTGGTCAGGATGTGAAAAATGACAGCTGTATTGTTCATAAGGAGATGTGAAAAAATGCTAGTGTTGAAAATCTGGCATGGAAATATAGCAAATTTGTGAAGTTACAAGGGTGCATGGAAACTGCGCAACACATGCTTGTAACACAGTCATTTTATGGACTTTCATCACCAAATTTTCAACATAGGCATTTTAGGACCTTTGCTCATGAACAGTGTCACCGTCATTTTCTCAAACTGTCCTGAAAATTGATTTCGCACAGTGACCACTCTATTCTGTGCCGGACATGCGAAAACACATTTCGGCCAGGATATGTAAAATGACAGCTGTACTGTTCATAAGGAGGTGCGGAAAAATGCCAATGTTGAAAATCTGGAGAGCAAATATTACATATTCAAGAAGTTATGAGTGTGAATGGAAACTGTGCAATGCACAATCATAAAACTGCCATTTTTGGGGATTTTTTGCACCAAATTTACAACATAGGCTTTTAGAGAGCCCACCTCATGAACGGTGACACTGTCATTTCATTTTTTGGTCCCAAAAGGTGATTCCATGCAGTGACCATGAAATCACCTTTCAGGACTGAATAATGCCATAACAGTGACTGAATTCATGAGGGGGGTCCCAATAACCCCATGTTGAAAATTTGGTGCTAAAATTCCAAAAATGCCAGAGATATGCACCAAAGTTGAAAAAACCCTATTCATGACATTATACAGCTAACCAGCATTTCTTCAGTTCGTGGTCGGCTTTGAAGAGTGCAGACATGTTCCTGGTCCACTGAAGCTCATCGCGCCATGCTCTGGAGGTAAGTATTTTGGTGAGGGGAGGCTGTGGGGAGGCAGGGTGTGCAGAGGGTGGGCGCAGGCTAAGGGAGGGCCACCAGAGTCGATGTGGGACCATTTTCTGTTTTGCAGGTCTTAAAAAAAAAGGGGGGGGCATTTTGCACACTGGGATAGGCTCCCGGCATGCTACTGAGTGCTTGTTTTGGGGAGGTTCTTAAGCCAATGGGGGATTTGGCACCCCTGTCGGCACACAACAAATGGGGGGGACATTATGTCAATGGGGAGTGGGCTCTCCCATCGGCAAATTAAACTGGGAAGGGAGGCATAATGCCCAGAAGGATTGTTCACCCCCTCAGCACACACATTAAATGGAAGTGGGGGTTGCATAATGCCGACAGAGAGTGGGCTCCCCTATCTGCAAATGAAGAGGGTCTGGGCACTCTTCAGCGCGGCATGCAGCCATGTTTTATAAACTGGTCACCAGGAAAGGCGCACCGCTGCACTGAGAAGCTTGGCACTCATTGCAATGGACCTTTCCTTAGATCTGGTGGCCAGTTTACATGTTGAGGGTGTCGACACCTGCAGCTGCCTTATTGTGGAATGCGGGACACACCCACTGATGCGTGCCCTGCATTCACCCACAGTGACCACATCTCCAAATCTGCTACTACTACAGTATGTTGGCTGTGCAAGCACGAGCCAACATAAAAAGGTAGAACAACTACTCTGCTGCTTTAAACAAAACTTTGTAAGCAGCAGATTCAAGGAAGATATGGTACAGCTGTATGGAGCATATGTGAGACCTAAAGTGCAATACTGCTGCCAGTTCTGGAGTTTGTACCATAGGAAAGATATAGAAGACTGAAAGGAGTAAGAGCAACTAGGTTGATTGTACTGCAGCACTTGATGTGGTTGGATATTTCCAGATTATTTTATGAGATTTTTAAAAATTTTCTTAAGTCATGCTATAGCAGAACTGTATGCCAGCAATGAATTTCTCTAGAGTCATCACAGAAATCATAGGAAATATCTGACCATGTCAGTTGCAGCAACTGTACTGCAAGAGGTACCATTATGGAATACAGGGGGAGACTTCACACTCTAAACACGTTTACCTTAGAGCAAAGAAAAATAATGGAAGACTCAGTTGTGCTGTATGGTTTCTTAATTGTAAGTGTAAATCATTGCCTCTTCACAACTAAGACCATCCTAGAGAATTGTATACAGTAATGGCATCACCTTGGTAAAAGGCAGGATTATGCAGTAGTTATTTTATATGCTATAGATTTCAGGCCAGGCCATGAACATTACATGAAAACAGTGACCATGAACATCAAGAAAATGATCACATATGGCTCAAATTTCACGAGAACAATGTTTTCCTTCAGTAGACAATAAAGAACAAAATGAAGGCAAAGTTCACTAAACTCCCCGGGATTTTCTATATACTGTTGCATAACAAATGCCAACCTGGTCAAACTCAGCCACAGTTCTGACCATTTTTTCCAATAACCATAGCAAGAAAGTGTTAATGTCTAGCTATGCATACAGTTCTTTTTAAGCAGATATCAACAAGACAGTCTTTGAGAAATGAGGGTATTATTTATAATGGAACATGCAAAAAAAAACTACAAATGTGTCTTTCTCAAGACCTTAAATCTGCAAACACTGCAGATCGCTGAGGGTGATAAAGAGACCTCATTGAAGTGGCTAAAATGTTTAAACATCCTTTGTACTTTGTCAAATTTTTCAGGAAAGTGAATACACACCTGAGGATACTAAATGATTTCTTCTTCACTGTAAAAAAGGAAAAGCTAACACTGCTAGGCTTCTGAGACATGTTAAATAAAGGAGCCCTTGGGAGTCTATTAACTTTCTAATTGAATGTCATGGCTCTCTGCTGAAACAAAGATTCTCCACAAGGTATGCAAACCAATCCCTCTGCAGCACTGAGTTGCACCTATTAATAGATGCTAGGTTAGCAACAGCATATAGATGCAATGTTTCATGACTGTTATTAACTACAACTGATTGCAGTTAAAAAAAAATAATAATGGTCTGCTTAAATGACAAAAATATTTGGTGAGGCCTCCAATAAACAAAAAAATCAAGAATCACCATGCTCTGAATTTACCTGCAACTTCACTGTATGTGAAGCAGAAACTTCTGCTTCTTCTATATGTGTGTAATATTATAGCGAAGCTATTTGAAAGTGTTATATTGCCATCTACTGGAGAAGAGAAAAATAGCAACAGGGTCCCATTCAGGCAATGTATAGTCATGGGAGTCGTTCAGGAACATAATCCATTTCAGTTTTGTTAAAACAAAGAAAAAGAAATATGCTTATATAATGGTTAGTGCTTTGGTAGTACTTAATCTTCAGAAGGATCTGATTTGTTAACAGAAATGTGTATTTTTCATTTAATTTTCATGTAGGGCAATTTTATCTATGAGATAACGTAACGCCATAGTGTAAAATGTGATACCACCCAATTTTGTATAGTATCTCTCGCACAAGGCAGAAAACAGTGATTTTATAAGCATAGAAAAAGATAAAAGCCAACCTGTCTACACAGTGGTAGAACTGCCTCCTATAATGCCAACAACCTGGTTAATGTTTTGAGTTTGGGGTACGAGATGGCTAGCCAAGGGAGGAGGATTTAGCATCAAACAGGATGTTCTCTGTCTTTGGGAAAAGATGATCTGTAGGTACACTGCAATACTGCCACCTTGCAGATCATAGGTAAGGATGCAGCAT
This sequence comes from Neoceratodus forsteri, assembly GCA_016271365.2. Taxonomy (NCBI): domain Eukaryota; kingdom Metazoa; phylum Chordata; order Ceratodontiformes; family Ceratodontidae; genus Neoceratodus; species Neoceratodus forsteri. The sequence goes on from CM057458.1 coordinate 1,323,883,842, forward strand.
TTACTTGGTTTAGTGAAAGGGAGCTGGCTAGCATGTGTTGACATCCTGTTAAAGTGAGTAGCAAAACAGTCGTCCCCCCGCACACACATAATAAATTTGGGTGCTTTATGACCCCACTTCTCAGATTATGGGGTTGTCTACAGGCCCCCAGACCAGGGGGAGGACATAGACACATTACTGTTAGAAGATATACAAAACATGACAGCTAAAGGGGAGGTTCTGATAATGGGAGACTTCAACATGCCGGATACAGATTTATCAATACCAGCAGGAACATCTGCCAGAACTAGACACATAGTGGATTCCCTGCAGGGGGAGGGCCTCAAACAATTGGTACAGCAACCCACAAGAGACAGGGCTATCCTAGATCTAGTACTGACTAATAAGGAAGGGATCACAGATCTCCAGGTAGAAGGTCACCTGGGGGCCAGTGACCATCACATGGTATGGTTCAATTTGGTTACTACATCTAAATCATCCCATTCCAAGGCAAAAATATGGGACTTCAGAGGAGCTGACTTTGATAAGATGGCCAACAGAGTTAAGTTAGACCTGTCAAAAAGAAACACAGATGAGGGGGTACAGGCAAAGTGGGCAAGCATTAAGGATGCAATACTTGAAGCAACATCCTATTGTGTTAGACAGAAAAGGAAGTGCAAAAGAAGAAGGAAACCACTTTGGTTCTCAAATACAGTAGCAGAAAAGGTCAGAGCCGAAAGGCTGGCCTTCAGGAAATATAAGGGAACACAGCAGGATGAAGATAGGGAGGCATCCCAAACTGCCCTAAGGGAAGCAGGGAAGGCAGTAAGGCAGGCAAAGTCCCAAACTGAGGAAACACTAGCACAAACAGTAAAAGAAGGTGACAAGACTTTCTATAGATACATTAGTGAAAGGAGAAAGTCCAGAGGGGGTATTGCTAAGCTTAATGGAGAAAAGGGATCATGTGAGGAGGAGGACCCTGTAAAGGCATCTATCCTAAATAGATACTTTTGCTCAGTATTTACTGAAGAGAAGGTAGGGCAGGGCCCACAGCTCAGCATCATGGACACAGGGGGGAGGGAGGTGAGCACTACTCCCTTCACAAAAGAAAGGGTCCTACAAGAACTTGCTAAGCTCAGGGTGGATAAGGCAATGGGACCTGATGGCATACATCCCAGGGTACTTAAGGAGCTAAAGGTGGAACTAGCAGAGCCATTAGCAGAACTGTTTAGTGAGTCTCTGAGCACAGGAGAGGTCTCAGAAGACTGGAGAAGGGCTCATGTGATCCCGCTCCACAAGAGTGGTAGCAGGGAGGAGGCAGGAAACTACAGACCAGTCAGTCTTACCTCAGTAGTGGGCAAGATTATGAAGGCACCCTTAAGGAAAGGATAGTGCAACACCTGGAATCCATAAGGGCACAGGATCCAAGACAGCATGGGTTTACAAAGGAAGGTCCTGTCAAACTAATCTCATAGATTTCTTGACTGGTAACCAGAGTGGTGGACCAAGGGGAGTAGTTGATGTCGCCACCTTGACTTCAGCAAACCTTTGACACTGTTCCACATAGAAGATTGATAAATAAGCTGGGTAGGCTGTGGGCAGAAGTTGGTCAACTGGGTGACAAACTGGTTGACGGGCAGAAAACAGAGAGTGATGGTAAATGGTATGCAGTCAGAAGAGATGCAAGTCACAAGTTTCAGGGATCAGTCCTGGGGCCAGTCCTCTTCAACATCTTCATTAGTGACCTTGCAGATGGACTAGAGGCAAGGCTTGTCTGTTTGCAGATGACACCAAGATCTGCAACAGAGTAGATGATCCAGATGGGGTGGGTAGAATGAGAAGAGATCTGGATAAACTGACAAAATGGTCAGAAGAGTGGCAACTCGGATTTAATGCAAAGAAGTGCAAAATCATGCACATAGGGAAGAGAAACCCTGAAGCCACCTATAGGCTGGGAGTGGAGTTGCTAACAGTCACAAAGGAAGGAAGAAAGAGACTTAGGTATCATCATCACTGATGACCTGAAATCATCCAAGCAAACCTCTAAAGCAGTAGGTAAGGCTAGGGGGGTATTAGGGTGTATTAGTAGGGGTATCACAAGTCCTAAGAGGGAGGTAATAATCCCTCTTTACAAGACACTGGTCAGGCCCCATCTGGAGTACTGCGTACAGTATTGGAGGCCACACCTTCACAAGGACATTAACCAAATTGAGGCAGTCCAGAGAAGGGCAACCAAAATGGTGCAGGGACTGCATCAGAAGACATATGAGGACAGATTAACAGAGCTCAATATGTATACCCTTCAGCAAAGGAGGGAGAGAGGTGATATGATTGAGACATTCAAGCACCGTAAGGGCATTAACAAGGTGAAAGAGTCTAACATGTTTAAATATTAGAAAAATAGCAGGACAAGAGGACACAGCATGAGATTAGAGGGGGGCCGATTAAGGGGGAATGTGAGGAAATTATTTTTCACAGAAAGGGTGGTGGATGCATGGAATGGCTTACCACAAGAAGTGGTGGCTATGAATACAGTGCAGGGCTTCAAACAGGCATGGGATAGGCATAAGGGAGCAATACAAATGACAATGAATAGATAGGCCACTGACAGAGCAAAGGCCGATGGCACATTTATAAGGTAGAAAAACAAATGGGCAGACTGGATGGGCCTTGCAGTCCTTATCTGCCATCAACTTCTATGTTTCTATGTTTCTATTATCCACCCCACCACAGATGGTTCTGAGGGGGATGTTCGTCAAGCAGTCCTATCATGGAGGAAACAGCGATACCAGGGAGTAAGTGGAAGAGAAGTCTGTTTGTGGGGCTGGTGGTAGCTCAATTAGATGGAAACAAGCAGTGTTGCGTTCACAGAGGGACTAGAGAAATTAAGCTGTGAGAAAAAATACAAATTACATATAATTTAAATACTGTACAGCACTGCAAAAATCTGAGAGCAGGTGGTAAAGGCTTACAATTCACAACTGTGTGCTCCGACTAGGCTAATGCTGGAGGGCTATGACTGCATATTTTGTAACATAATATTTGGTCATTAGTGGTGATTAGAGGAACCTGGAGTACTTATTAGCAGATGTGCCTTTTACGTTCTACTTTAAGTTCAGCACTCTCTTCATAAAAATATAAAAATGTTTATAGCCACAGAAATTTCGGATACAGCTTAAGACAGTAATTACTGAACATTCATGTTAGTCCTTGTTTTACATTATCATTGTATAACTTGCATTTTTACTTTTGTCTACCCATATGGTCTAATTTCCTGTTATTTGTTGATTGTCAGGATCAAGCTGGAAAATAGGCTAGAAATTGGCAAACTTACTTACCTGGCTAAAATGAAAACTGAAATAAACATGTGCTTGCTTAATGATTCGCAAAAGCACCAGTGGCTTTGCATTATTCATGTACAGCCTGCCATGACGGTTTCTGCCTCTGCTCTAAATATTGTAACTCTACTATTGATTTATAGTTCAATTTAATTTGTAGTTTGCATTTGAATGTAGTAGGTTTATTGATGTCATACCTTAAACAAAGAAAAAAGGTATTACAGAATCAGGGTTTACAGGATAAGGGAATGATTCACTGAGGCTGCTTCATTTTATTTCATTCCTGTTCAAAATAAAGCTGAACAAGAGCTTCATGTCAATCTATTGCCTGTAAGTCCCTTTATCTTAATCTTAGTCCTAACCTAAGTTCAATGTGCAATATTTTTAAGAGATTTTTCCAGGATTAGTTAATTCATTATTTGAACAGCAGACTTGTGTCTGTGTCCATATGAATATGCTAGACTGTATTTACAGCATATGGTATTATATAGTGCATATGGTAAGGTCATTTAATTTATATAGTGTCCCATCCCAGTGTCTCAGTTGGGGCTCAGTACCTAACACCATAAAGCAAATTTGACCAGCATAGGTTAAAAAATTGTATGTAATACACAAATGAACATAAATTATTTATATTCATTAAAAAAGTAAATAAACATTTTTACAGACTCTTATTGATGGCCTTTACTAATGATCTACTGTGGGCATATGGAGGAAGAGAGTTCCATAGCACAGGCACCATTACTGCAAAATCCCTGTAACTGGATTATTTAAGGCAGGTTTTGGGGACCTCCAACAAATTCTCCTTTGTGGAACAGAGAGGGTGACATGGAGTGTATGAACATAGGAGTTCTTTAATGTGGCTGGGACCCAGATAATTCAGGGCCTTTAAGACCATCAAGCAAGTCTGGCAAATGCTACAATGTCTCGCCATCAACATCTAAGCAGTCAGTGTGTGTCAGTGTCAACCCAATGTGAATCCAAATTTGTGTCACAAAAATTGTTACAAATGCAATTTCTGCAAACTTTTATGCAAATTTTAACTCTCTGTCACAATAGATGCAACATTAGACAACTGATTGCCTTACCATTGGACTCAAGAGGGTAGGTATGGATTCAAGTGGAGCATGCAGTTGCATCTGTGTTTACCATCCTTGAAAATCCAGCCCTAGGTTTCTGATTGTAAGGTTACAAGGGCCCAGTCTTATAATAGCCCCCTCACTGAACAAACTCTGGTCAGAGCCACTATGGCTGCTAATGCATTAACTTTTTAAGAGTCTGGTTGATCCTGTGTTTCCCATGTGTTTAAAATATGAGCAGCACATGCATCTTGTACTATGTAACAAAGGAAATGGAGCTCCTCAGCAAGGCCTTCAGGTAATGGTAAAAGGAATGATGCAGAGAGGAGAGGAGAGGTATGGCGACATTGGGGACTGTGGGACAACATGGAAGGTGAAGAACCTATACCAAGGTGATGGCCTGCTTTCATCAGGAGGCAACCACAGTCCTCAGTGGATGGTTCAAATGTTACTTCAATAGACATTTAATGTAGCTGGGAGAGGTGACAGAAGAAATAGAGGAAGCGGAAAGTGGGCCACCGAAGGCTGAAACAGAGAATAGGGAGATCCCAAGGGGAGAGAGTCCCACCAGGATGCAAAGTATTTAAGGAACAGGGGATTAACAAAGGAGGAAGGGGAAAAAAGTAGCAGTCAAAGGAGGAGGGTGTGAAAGGCGGGGAACAACTGGAAAGAGGAGGAAGCAGCAAGATGGGAGCTGAGGGCTCTCAAAATGGTGCAAGATCTGCATCAGAAGCACTATGAGGAGAGACTGAACGTGCTCAATGTTTACACTCTGGAGGAGAGAGGAGTGAGTGAGGATATGATGTGGACCTTTAAGTACTTCACAGGGGTTAATAAGGTATAGGAGGGAGATATGTTTCAGAGAAATGGATGCTGGAGTCATGACTGAAGAAAGTAGGATCAGGAGAGATGTGAGTAAGTACTTCTTCACAAAAAGGGTGGTAGATTCCTGGAACAGCCTTCCATGAAAGGTAGTGGGGGGTGAAACCAGTGGTGGGATTCAAAAATGCCTGGGACAGGCACGAAGGAACACTATGAGGAATGAAGGGGGTGAAAAAGGCAGTGCTGTAGATCAAGGTGGGTCTGCAGCAAAAGTGATAATAATTAAAAATGAGCAGACTAGATGGGCCCAGTGGTCATTATTTGCCATCAGTTTCTATGTTTCTGTAATTCCTATTTGGGAGATTACTAGTCTATTGCCCCTCCCTGGTTTTTGTGGCCTAATTTGGCCCAGTAGGAAAAAGGGTTAATTCTTCCCAGCGCTCAGGTGGAATCACCTGCAAATCAGGAGCTCACCATGGGTGCACAGCAGGATAAAGCACAGTAGTTTAGGTACAAAGGGGACTAAGAAACATAGAAACATAGACTTTGACTGCAGATAAGGACCACTTGGCCCACCCAGTCTGCCAATTTCCCTACCTATTGGATAAGCTGCAGATCCTAATTAACCAACAGTCTACTTCCCCCCCACCAGAATTGCCTTATGTCTGTCCCATGCATTCTTGAATTCCCTCTCAGTTTTTGATGCCACAACCTCCTTAGGAAGGCCATTCCATGTGTCCACAACCCTCTCCATGAAATAATACTTCCTCACATTAGCTCTGAGCCATCCCCCCTCTATCTTCAATTTGTGCTCCTATGTTCTTGCACATCGCTTTTTCTGAAAGACGTTTCCCTCTTGGATTCTGTTGATTTCCTTGATGTACTTGAAAGTTTCTATCATGTCCTACCTCTCCCTCTTATCCTTGAGGGTATACATATTAAACTCCTTTGATCTCTCTCTTTGCATGACTTCTGGTGCAAACCCTGCACTATTTTAGTTGCCCTCCTCTGGACTGCATCCATCCTATGTCTTTTCAGAGATGGGGTCTCCAGAACTGGATGCAGAACTCCAGATGGGGTCTCACCAACTGTCTGTACAGAGGGATAACAACTTCCTGTTTTCTTCTGGTGATGCCTCTTCCTATACACCCCAGTATCCCCCAGCCCTCCTTACTGCCTTCTCACATTGCTTGTTTACCTTTAGGTCATCTGATATGACTACCCCCGGGTCCCTATCCATTTTGTTGTTGATAGTATCTCCCCCCCCATTGTGTACTCTTCCCCTGGGTTTTTGTTTCCCAGGTGCATTACTTTGCACTTCTTTGCATTGAATCTAAGCTGCCATACTTTTGACCATTTCTCCAGCCTTGCCAAGTCCCTCCTCATCCTTTCCACCCCCCATGTGTATCAACCTTGCTGCAGATTTTTGTATTGTCTGCAAAGAGACATACCTTTCCTTCCAGTCCCTCCATGATGTCACTCATAAAGACATTAAAAAGGACGGGACCCAGTACTGAACCCTGTGGTACCCATCTAGTAACCCCTCTTTCTTCAGAGTGGACTCCATTTACTATTACCCTCTGTGTCCTGTTGTCCAGCCAGTTTTTACCCAGGTTACCACCCTGGGACCCACTCCCAGGCTGGGTAATTTGTTTGTTAATCTTGTGTGTGGGACTGTGTCAAATGCCTTACTAAAGTTTAGGTAGGCCATGTCCACAGCCCCTTCCTGGTCTACCACTTTGGTCACCCAGTCAAAGAAATCTATTAGATTCATCTGACATGACCTTCTCACTGTGAAGCCATGTTGCTTTGGGTCCTGTGCCCCTCTGGCCTCTAGATACTGAACAATACTTTCATTCAGAAGTGATTCCATCATTTTTCCTACCACTGAGGTCAAACTAACAGGTCTGTAGTTTCCTGTCTCTGATTTGCTCCCACTTTTGTTAAGGGGAATCACATCCACCCTCCTCCAGTCCTTAGGTACCACACCATCCTCCCATGATTTGTTAAAAAGAGTAGTCAGTGGTGTCACTAGTTCTCCCCTTAGTTCTTTTAGAATTCTGAGGTGAATACCATCAGGGCCAATTGCTTTGTCCACTTTCAGTTTTAGGAGTTCTTTCAGAACCCTTTCTTCTGTGAATGAACTGGTATCAATCCCCCTATCCAGGGTGCTTATATTGAATAGATTAGGTACCTCCCTCCTCTGCCTCTTTTGTGAATACTGAGCAGAAGTATTTGTTCAGTATCCCTGCTTTTTCACTGTTATCCTCTGCCCACCCATCCTCCCCTTTATTGAGCCTCACTGTCCCTCCTTGATCTTTCTTCACTCCCTAATGCACCTAAAAAAGGTTTTATCCCCATTCTTAACTGAGTTGGCTATATTTTCCTTGGGTGGGGCCTTTGCTATTTTGACTGCATTTCCAGCTTCCTTCTGCTTTAACTGGTACAGTTCTCTGTCCTGCTCCTTCTGTGTTTCCTTATTCTTTCTGAATTCTGTCTTTTTCTCTCTAACATTCCCTGCCACTTCTTCTGAGAACCATAGTGCTTTTTTCCTTCATTTTGATTTGTTTATTTGCTTCACACAAAGGCTTTTTGCTTCTGTCATGGCAGTTTTGATGTTTCCCCATTGTTCCTCTACCCTTCTTTCTTGACCATGTGCTAGCGCTTTTCTTAGACACTCCCATTTTGACAAAGTCAGTCCTACTAAAGTCCATTTACCCTGACTTTTGTATGGCTTGACTCTATGGCTGTGTTTGTCATGAACCACAATGTTTGGTGGTCATGTGTTCCCAGATGGCTACCCACTTCTAAATTTGAGATCCTCTCTCTGTCCCTGATTGTGAGTACCAGGTCTAAGATTGCTCCATCCTGAGTGGGTTCCAACACTAGCTGTCTGAGGCATGCCCCTTGTAGGGCTTCGAGAATGACCCTGCTCTTGGATGTGGCTGCCACAAAGGTCTTTCGGTCAGAAGAGTGAGCAGCATGGGAGTGAGAGCCAGTGAGGGCTGGGTCAGGGTGATTGTAAGCTGTGGCACCTGGCAAGTGGCACTTTGGGGGACACAGGGGAAGAAGTGGGATCTAGCAGCAGCAAGCCATAGAGTATCTTGGAGGGTGGCTAAAGTCGAGATGGCAGCCATCAGCCACAAGTCACGGAGTGCCCTGGCAGCCTGCAGCAATTCATGCAGGGATTCAGTGGGCAAGAATGTGGCTGGGAGTCCAGTGTGCAGAGAGTGAGTTGCCTTGGAGCTCATTGGGATATGTCCCCCTTCTTAATTCAGGGACAGTCACTACCAGTTCTGTCAAAAGAAGCAGGGGTCATGAGGGAACCTGAAAATCTCCAAGCCATGAGGATTGCATGTTCCAAGGGGGATCTGCTGAACCAGTGCAGAGACGGAGAGAGAAAGATGAGGATCACTGAGAGTTTGAGTGCCTGTGAAGAATAATGGGCTGTCAGCCACTGTGAATTGTTTGGGAACTTGTGCTTCCATCAAACATTTGTGACCATATTTTTGTGACCATTGTGATCCTGAGTTAATGCTACCCTAAAGATGGTGCGACCTCCTCAATCCAAGTAAAAGTTGCTATTATGGCTATACCAGCCATGTGAAAGCTGAATGTGCATCCCATGAATTAACTGATGCTCCCCAGAGCTATGTGTGAATATGTTTAATAAATCTGGGATCCCTGTTGTTTCTTCAAGTTCCATGTAGACATTCCATTATTGAAAGGAACTGTTTAATATGTTTTAACCTAGGACTGGCCTGGTGGCACTAAGGGTTGAAACACTGAACACCACACCTCACACCATGTCTGTGACCTTGGATTGGGAACAGACTCGGGTTGCTCAGGGGCCACCTGGGGAAGGAAGGATCAGACATCTATAGACAACTCTTCTTTCTCTGGGAGGTGGGACACTGAGGTGCACTGTTTGCCTGACACCCAGTGGTGTCTGGGTGTCAGCACATGCATGTCGCCAGAATGGGGAGGGACCCCATCTCCAGGGCATAGACTGCCTCCACAGAATCAGAGCCCAGCTGCTCTACCTAGTGCACATTTGTGGGCCCTGGGAGTAAAGAAAGGTGGAAAACATGAGCTGGCAGGTTCTATGATGGTCCAGACATGCCCCAAAACAAGCCGCCCTGACTTATGGGCTATGCTCCAGAGGGGGGGAGAGAAAGCTGATGGTCCTCACTCCAAGCCCATGGGGGAACTATGGTGTATAGCTGAGGTGGGGATTACTGGGCTAGGAGAAAGAACCTTCCTAGGGAGAGCTGGTGCCACCTGCCAGCTTCACAAAGCAATAATACACAACAGGGTGGGCGATATTAGGCAGTTCTGGACTGCTCAGGGGAGTAATGAGGCCCGACACCACAGGCGGAGGGTCTTCTAGCCCCTGGAAGGTCCAGTATTGCCCATACCGCCCACCCTGGAGAGTATTATTGCACTTAGAAAATGGGCCACTGAATTATATATGTTTGGAAAACACAATCTTTATATTTATATGTTAAAACTCTTACCTGTTTTGATTTATTTTGTAATCAAATAGTTCTTCTGCCTATATTAAAATTCTGTGTTTCTTTACACCTAGTGACTTGTGTCTCAGTGCAGCATCCGTAGTTCCCACATTGGAGTTTGTTCTTATGGTTAGTCCCTCCCAACCACACAGATACATTCAGGGTTTAAGTTACAGTGCTTTTCATGTTTTCCTTACTTTATTCTTGCATTCATTCAGTTTTATTCATGTGTTCAACTTTTTTTTACTATTTTACCCTACCCATCACGATCACTTGTTGATTGCAAATCTCCCCCCCACACACACTTCTGTAGCACACTCATTGGTGTTCCATGTTGCTGTCGGTTTACATTTAACTTCATGACAGGGAATGTCTAATTTTTTTTTTTTTTTTTTGAAATTTAAGTTTATTAATTTTACATAACACAACCACAAAAACACAGAAATATACAACTCTCGAGAAATATATGGTATAACAAAGGAAGAAAGGAAAAGCCCCCAAAAGGAAACCCCCAAAACATAAACAACAAAGTAACCACCCCCAAACCCCCTCCCCATCCCACCCCAAACCCCCACTCCACCCACCCAACCACCTCCCCCCCTCCAATCCCAACCCACCCCTACATCCTCCCACCCAACCCAGATGAGTGTGCCATGTAGTTAATACATTCAAGTTAGGTCTTACCATAATAACCATACAGGAAGTAATCTACTCCCTAGATTACCAAATACAGAACTCAAAAGTATCACAATGGAGTACCATTATGGGGATAGGGTATAAGGCATAAGAAATCATTGGTAAATATAATGCTTGAGCTTGCCCCATTTTTTCCTAAACAAGTCTATGCGCCTCTGCACACTGGCCACTAGATTCTCCGAATTGAGATAGGCAGAGAGCTCAGTCAACCATTCAGCATAGGACAACACCAATTGATCAGTCCAATGCCTAAGAACTAACCTCTTAACCGAAATGGATATTAACGCAATATGGTATCTACGCTCCACACTGCCTATGTCAGCATAATCACCCAGAATACAAATCTCAGGGGTAAAACAATCTGAGAGACCTAGTAATGGATCTAAATTATCTCGGATAGAGGACCACAAGGGGGCAACTTTATTATAATACCAGAAAATATGTAAGAGATCCCCTTCCCCCTGCATACACCTAGAGCAGAGAGAAGTGGGAAGCCTCTTAAGTTTGAAAAGCTTTTTGGGGGTGTAATACATGTTATTCATTATGTAATACTGAGTAAGTTTGAACCTATCCTGTGAGTGATACTTGTGGAGATCCTTCCAAATATGAGACCAATCCAGAGCGGACTCAAGCAGCAATGAGGGCCAAACATTAGAGACCCCCACAGGATCCGTAAATGTATAGTTCAGGAGAAATTAATATATTAATGAAACAGAATGCGGCTTGGAAGCAAAGGTTACTATCTGAGAGAGAAAGGGACAGATTTCCGATTCCCTAAATAGGACACCAAATTTCCCAGCAACAAGATGTCTCAACTGGTAAACTCTGAAAATCATGGCCTTAGGGATATCATACCTGTTAAGTATATCCACTGATGAGAGAAGGGATCCTTGATCGTAAGATGTTCTAAATTAACTTCTCTAAGTTGTGGGAGCCACTCGGGCACAATCGCCGAGTCACCCAGCTTAATATTGGGATTACGCATAATCGGCTGGCCTAGATCCCACGCAGGAAAGACATTAACAAACCGCCAACACTGAAAAAGAGATTTAAGGGACATAAGAATCGTACGATCATCTATCCATTGCGAAAGGATTAAAGGGGGGGGTATAAAAAAGGGCGTAAGGATCTATCTTAGCTTCGGAAAGAGACAGCTTCTCGATTTGGAGCCAAATCGGCTGAAAGGAATCTGGATTAGCAGAAAGCCATCTCCCTAATTTAGAAAGGTGTGCCGCCCAATGATAAAGCAACAGATTTGGGAGCCGGAGTCCGCCCTTATCTTTAGGAAGGGAGAGCTTAACAAAAGACTGCCGCCACTCCCTTTCCTCGCCAGATAAAGTTTGAAAACATCTCATGGAACTGTTGAAAATATGAAACAGGTAGCCAGAGATTAAGTAGATTAAGAGGGTAAAAGATACGGGGGAGAATATTCATCTTAATAATGTTGATACGGCCCCATAAAGAAATAGGAAGAGCAGCCCACCGTGACGGATCCTGCTGGATAATACTCCTAAGATCATCCAAGTTAAACTTCTTAAGAAGGGAAGGGTCTGTTGCAAAATTGATCCCTAAATATTTAATCGACCTAGGAGACCACTTCATACCAAAATTCACAAAATCCTGTTTGTACGTATGGGCATTCAAGGGAAAGATCTCAGATTTAGCGATATTTAACCTGTATTGAGAAAGGGACCCATATTGCTTAATAACATCTAGTGCAGAGCTAAGGGAGTCCACAGGAGATTCAATATGCAAGAGTATATCGTCCACATAAGCAGAGAGGACCAACTTCTGGTGACCTACTAAACATCCCTTGATAAGCGCTGAGGATTTAAGTTTAATAAGTAAGGGCTCTAAATACAGGTTAAATAAGAAAGACGAGAGGGGACAACCTTGTCTAGTGCCTGTATACAGTCGAAATCATGAGGTAAAAAGCCCATTACAATATATTCTGGCTGAAGGAGCCTTGTAAAAGGTCTGAGCCCATTCCAAAAAAGAAACCGGAAAACCCATTCTGGCCATCACGGCCCAGAAAGGGCCAATCCACCCGGTCGAAGGCCTTCTCTGCATCCAACGAGACTAAAACCATAGGGCATTGAGATGTATGAGCGTGTTGGGATATGTGAGACAGGGTTCTCAAGTGATCAGACGAGAATCTTGAATGTACAAAGCCCACCTGTTCTGGGCTAAGTAACTGGGTCCAGACCGCTTTAATCCTTTCAGCCAGGACTTTAGAGAGAATTTTCATGTCGTAATTTTGTAGGGATATGGGTCTATAATTAGCTGGATCCATGGGAGTTTTACCCGCTTGGGAATTAAAATAATGGTAGCTTCAAGAAGAGTAGGATCTATAGTATGGGAAGAAAAAGATATTCATAAAGTTTAAGAAGTATAGGAGCCAGTTCCTTGGAAAAACTTTTAGAAATTGATGGGAATCCATCCGACCAGGTGCCTTATCCAAGTCATAGAAGTAATGAATTTCTATCTCCCCCAAAGAAAGAGGAGTCGACAAGATCTCTTTGTGAGAAGACAGAAGCTGAGGAATTTCAAGACCAGCTAAGTAGGCCTCAATATCTGAAAGCGGGGGCAGGAGACGAGGGTAAGCTATACAAATCCTTGTAATAATTCTCAAAAATTCGTACAATTCCTCTAGGAGAGGTTTCTACAGGACCAGAGGGTGCCTGTAAAGTCGGGATTATCCTAGAACCTTCTAGAGTCTGAAGGCGCAAAGCCAGAAGCCTCCCGGCTTTTTCCCCCTGGTCGATGTATTTGACCTGGGTTCTAATCAAACAATACTCTGCCTTCTCCTTTAAGAGGTCGGTATATTCATTTTTAGCTGCTACAAGGGTTTCCAAAGAGGACAATGGAGAGACCGGAGAATGGGCAGCTTCTAATTCCTTAATTCTGTTCATTAAGGATAATGCCTTAATGCTAACCGACTTTTTTCCTCACCAGGCTAATTTAACAGCTTCCCTGAGGTAGCATTTTAGAGCACCAGATAACATCGAACTCGGAGAAGAATCAAGGTTGTCCGCCATGAACAAAGAGATCAGAGATCTTATTTGCATCACTGTATGGGGTTCCTTAAGTAGCTGAGTATTAAGTCTCCAAATAGTATCTCGGTGAAACTCAGGGTCTAAAGAGATTTTGATCCAGACTATCGCATGGTCTGAAAGAATAATCGGGTCAATGCCAGACTGACAGAGGGCTGGAAGATGGGATTTGCTAAGCAAAATATAGTCTATTCTCAACCATGATCCATGAGGTTGAGAAAAGAAAGAAAAGCTCGGAGAGAAGGATAAGAGAGTTCAAGGATCACATAGCCCCAACATCTGCAAAAAATCATATAAAGCCCTTTGAGTGGATGTCAGGGGCCGATTATCCTAGGGATCTTTATCTAAAAGGTAGGACGGTGATACATTCCAGTCTCCCCCCAAAATAAGTTGTGAGGGAAGGAAAGCACTAATTTTATCCGCAAGGACCATAAAAAATTCGGGACTTCCCCCAACAGGCCCATAAACCGAACCTAAGGTTACAGTATTCCCATTAAGGGTGCCCTTAACCAGAATAAACCTCCCTTCCGGATCCTCCACCATTAGGTCTCTCAAACAGTACATGTTTCTTAATCAGTATAGCTACCCCTCTACTATAATTGGATCCACTTGCCACATATACCTGTGAGAAACCTGATCAAGATAACCATTTAACCTCACCCCCAGTTAAGTGGGTTTCCTATAAAAATAATGTATCTATTTGCACCAAAGTACAGTGATTAAACACTTGAGTTCTTTTGACCTTTTCCCTAAGCCCATGCACATTCCACGACGCTATTTTAACCTCCCCAATAACCATTTTAAAGATAGTGTAAGAAGGGAGCATATATAGAAACAACCAGAAATACCACAGAGATAAAGGCACACTCGATCCCCCAAATCCCATACCATCCCGGCCTGCCCAAGGGAATCTCCTGAACATAGTACCAGCCTCTTAAATCCGGCCACACTTAAGATATATCCACCCCAATGTAAAATTTGGCAGTGGAGTCCCCCCAAAATACCCTCTCTAATCCCCACTAAATAACAATATGCAACATGATACCAGAAATGGAGAAAGATCTCAAAGACCCACTCCCCCCCAATCTGCCCATTTAAGCTCAACAACGATATGAACAGTCTAGAAAAACCACTGATAATCAAAAGGCACTCTGATATAATATAAATTTGACACGGTCCCCCTCCTCCCACCCTCTCAAGATCACCCCTTACCCCAAGCAAACAACTATTTACAACCTGGAACCAGGATTGAAAAAGGACCAAACCGAGATGGGTAACATCAGATCCTGGTAACCAGTCCCCCCAAGCGAATCCAGAAAGTCCCAGCACATCTGGGTCGATCAGAAACAAAAGGCCCCAAACCTCAAAACCCCCAAAACAAGGATTAGACCCAGTCCAGATTGCGAAACTCACCAGTAACCCGATTGCTGGGACTGGATTGACAAACCCCCCTTCTGTAGGTTCGCGACTCAGCCTCCGCTAAGCACAAGGCCCCAGAGCCAGACTCCCCCAAAACCGCCAACTGGCATATCCAACTATGCAGAAGAAAACCCCAATCCGCTCCAGCGCTACTCCACAGTCCCTTTAAGTAGTGGAAAATGAGAGGTTTGGAAAAATTAAGATTCAACTCACCCCTTTATCCGGTAGCTAAGGAAATGGGAATCGAAATCACAGGCTAGGCTCCAACACTGAGGACCGATCATCAGTCAGGCCCTTTGATTCCAGGGGGACAATGTTCCCATGCAGGACCCATAGAGGTCTGACCGCCAGGCAAACCCCCGGGTAACTGCCACCTTGTGAAGCGGGTTCCGGAAAGAATCCGGGAGTCATGTCACCGACCTCTCTCCTCCTGCCATATCATCCAAGACACGCCCAGCATTCAGGCCAGGAATGAACATGGGACAGGTAAGAATAACAATTGGCAGTCAAGGGAGGAGGGAGAACAGCCGCACCCTGGAAGCAATCAAAAAAGAGAGAGGAGAAAGAAAAACCCCGAGCAGGAAAGCCCCAAATGGGACACAAATGGGAAGAAAGGGGTATGAAAAAAAACCCTAGCACCCTCCTGTATGTCAACTAATATCAGACTCTCCCACAGAAATATTTATACAACTAGTCCTTCAGCCTTTGGGCTTAAACAGATCGGAGAGCCTGGTGGAAGGTCCTTATCGCCCGCTCTGGCGAGTTAGCTGTGAGTAGTGCTGGTGGAGACTTTCAAAATAGCAGGGTACACCATCCTGAAAGGTATGGACGCGGCGATCAATTTCTGGACTGTGGGATGGAAAGCGGCCCTCTTCTCCCTTGTTTCCTTAGGAAGGTCTTGGGTGATGCGTATCCTAGCCGACCCCCATGTAATTTCTTTCAAGTCCCGAGCCTTACTGTAAACGTGTTGCCTCTCTATAAAGCTCAGGAATTTCATGATGATAGGATGCAGGGGTGAGCCAGACGGTGGTCGAGGCCGCAACGATCGATGGGCCCTCTCAAGGTGGTAACTCGGGCTAATCGGTGAGGGGCCTACTATCTTAGTAAACAACTTCTGTAAGAAAGCCGTCAGGTCAGGCCCTTCTTCCATCTCTGGTAGGCCCAGAATCAGCAGGTTGTTCCTCCGGTTGCGGCCCTCTAGATCCTCCGTTTTGGATTGAAGCTTTCGGACCTGCTGAACTAGCCCTGCCATCTCCGGTTCTGCTTTCGACCTCCACTGCTCCAGTGAAAATAATCGAGCTTCTGTATCTGATACTCGTGAAGTGAGTGAGGAGATGTCGCTCCGAAGGGATTTCAGCTCTCCAGTGATATCTTGGAGAATGCTCTTTAATGGTGCCAACTCCTGCATAAATTTACCCTCCGTGAGAGGACAGGACAATTGGGCCTTCTCCCCACATCTCTCCGACCCCGTGCCCGCCTGATTTTGCGACTTCTTGGAGGCCTTTTCAGGGGTTGCAGGCAGCGTGTGCTTCGCTGCGGCCTGCTTCCTATCCACTTCCATCCCTTTCTAAGGATAAGATGCACTGGTAGAAACACTCACTTTGACCAGTAGACGACACTTAAACGTTCCAATATTACCAATTTAATTGAAGATTATTGCTTCAGGGGTCTCAAATTCTGGCGATTAGAGTGGCAGGAGGGGAGAGCTCTAGGCCCCCGCTGCCATTCAGCAAGCTGTCATCACGTGACCACCGGAATGTCTAATTTTGAAGTGCTATTGGATGGGTAGATTAGGAGAACTGAAGAGTGTATCGAACATGTTTCAGCTTTCGGTGGGATTGGGCATGACAGCTAGGAAATGGTAACGCTCTGATATGAACAGGATGTGGTAAGGAGCTACTTCTGAGTGTGAATGTTCAGTAGTTGTAGATGACGTGGCTGGTTTTGGAGTAGGCACAGGATAAATATTCATAATATGTGGCTATTAAAATATAAAAGCAAAAAGCAAAGTTTACTATGGGGGTATAAACCAGTTGAGAAGGACTGTCAATAGGGAACTATCACACTCCATGCTTGTTCAGTAAGCGAATGGAAGGAACAAGTGAATAAATAAAAAAAGGCTGTTTTTATTTGTTCTGTGTGTACAGTGCTGAGACTTTTTTTTTAGAATTTACTGGGTGGTATCTGGGTTATGGACTGAGGGGCTTTTACTTAGTCTCTGTCTCGCTAAGCCATTTAAAAAAAATGGTGGCAGTTTGAAATTGTGTACCCACTGCTTCAGCCAATGACAAAGCAGGCTGGCCACAAGAATATCAGGCTGGGCATCAGGCAGGTTTGGACTGGCACTTTTTATTTCCTGGAGCTCAATTGAAAGTTAATGTACCCCCTGGCAAGGGTACTAGCCAATCAGATGCCAGGAAATAAAAAGGCCATTTTCTAAAGTATAGATAGAAAAAAATATGCATTAACCTGCTGTTATTTTCCAGCATCAGCGAGAAAAATGTTACCCTGTCTGTGACATCTGGACCTGGGTAACATGGCCACAGGAAGTGTTTCTGCTGTTTTGGGCACCCCCTTCCCATGGACATATTTCATCCATACCCCTAGACACAGGGAGAGGAGGTTACATTTCTACATATGACAGGATATGTTATTCAGATTGGGAAGGCATACAGCCGTTACAGTATTGCATTTATGCTGTCAGTTTGCAGAGCAAGTTTTGATGCAAATGTGTGTGGTGGTTGTTGGGGGGAAGTGTAAAGAGAAGTGGGCTTCAGGATCAAGCAAAACTAAAAACAAAATAAATTAAATACCTGTGCCATATAATACTATGCACTTCATCAAGACCAGCTGTGATGAACATTACGTACATATTCTGAAGGTTACAGTCAGTGATTTCAGAAACACATTGTTTTTTGGTTTTATCCAGGCCATCAGGCTCCATTCAGTGCACATAGGAAGCTTTATTTGTTAAAGGCTTGGAAATCATTAAAAGTTTAAGTTGACAATTAAGTCAACTACATTATCACGTTTGGTCATCTACTATCTACAATGGAAGGAAATAACAGAACTAGAAAGGGATTTGGAAGTATTAGTATACTGAAATGCCAACAGAGGAGGCCTACTGATGTTTCATGTCTGCTCGATAATCAGCACCTGTACAGGGCTCCGATATTGCTGTCCCACCCCCCTGGGTTTCTCTGTCCCCAGTCCAAGATGTTCCCCTTGTATTGGACTTTGTTAGCTTCACCCTCCCTGTATACCTGTCTCACCCCTTCTTAAACTCCTCCACAGTCTCTGCCTCCACCAGTCCCTTGGGTAGCGCATTCCATGGTTCCACCACCCTCTCCATGAAGTAACACCTCCTCCTCCTCCTCCTCTCCCTCCTGAGCCTCCCCCCCCTCTAGCTTCCACACGTATCCTCTAGTTGCTGCCCCTCCTTCCTTTGGAGCACCACAGCTGAGCCTCCCTTATTGATCCCCTTTATGTACTAAAGACCTCTATCATGTCCCCCCGTCCCTCCTCTCCTCCAGGGTGTAGATGTTGAGTTCCTCGAGCCTCTCCTCATAGGTTATTTCCCCAAGGCCCCAGATCATTTTGGCTGCCCTCCTTTGTACCCTCTCCAGGAGTGCAATGTCCCTCCTTAAGTGCTGTCTTCAAAACTGCACACAGTACTCAAGGTATGGCCTAACCAAGCAGTTATACAGAGGAAAGATCACTTTCACCCCTCTAGAGGTAATCACCCTGGTGATGCAACCCAGCATCCTATTGTCTTATGGTGCTGCCCTCCCACAAGTCTCAGAGTTGTTCATTCTGACATCCACCACCACCCCCAGGTCCCTTTCGCCCTTTGAGACTTGTAGCGTCCCCTCCCAGAGTATACCCTTGGCACGGATTTCTGGCCCCCAGGTGCAGAACCCTACATTTCCCTGCATTGAACTTCAGTTTCCATTTTCTCAACCACCTTTCCAGAGCCTCCAGGTCCTCCCGCAGGGCTACTCACCCCTTCTTCCCATCCACCACTGCTCCCAGCTTCAAATCTTTCACAAAGAGACTCATTTCACTCCTGATAACCTTCCTTATGTCCGAGACGTAAGCGTTAAACAGGAGGGGCCCTTGTACCAATTGCTGGGGAACCTCACTAATAACTCTCCTTGGAGATGACACTAGCCCCCCAACCACCACCCTCTGAAAATGCTCAGAGAGCCAATTTCCTATCCATCTGATCATCTGCATCCCCAATCCCATTTCCTCCAGCTTAGACAGCAGACCACTAGGGGGTACCAAATCAAACGCCATGCTGAAGTCTAGAAAGAGGACATCCACTGGCCTACCGTGGTCCAGGGTACTCATCACCCAGTCATAGAACTCCACAAGGTTTGTCTGGCATGATCTTCCTGGAACGAAGCCATACTGTCTATCATTCAGGTACCCCATTTGCTCCAGTACCCCCTCTAGTCCTTCCTTGACAATACCCTCCATTACCTTGCCCACCACCGACGTCAGGCTAACGGGCCTGTAGTTCCCCACCTCCTCTCTTGATCCTCCCTTGTGGATAGGCACATTATGGGCCACCCTCCAGTCTTGATGTGCCCACCCCATCTTCAGAGAGATGTTGAAAAACTCCACCGTGGGGCCAGCAAGACCTCTGCCAGTTCCATCAGTACCCTGGGATGTATTTCATCTATCTCAGGTGCTTTTTACATCTCAAGGGACCTGAGGACTTCCCTCACTCTCTCTACTGGAATTTCAAGCTCCACATCCTCCCCCTTTTGTTCCCTGCATTGTCATCCCCCCACCTGACAGTGCTGGCCCTTTTCTCTCCCCAGACACGACAGGGCTCCCTAACTCTAAGGATCCAACCCCTTCCCCCAGGTTACCCCCGCTCCCCCTGACAGACGTAGCTCCCCCATCCTCCCTGGTAAAAACTGAGGCAACGTAGATGTAGAAGCACTCTGGATAGAGAGGTTAATACCGGTCCATTCACAGAAGAAAGGGTTCTGGAAGAATTCTTAAAACTGAAGGTGGACAAAGCAATGGAGCCTGATGGGATTCACCCAAGAATTCTAAAAGAACTAAGGGTAGAACTGGTGACACGACTGACCTCCCTTTTTAACAAATCGTGGGGAGGATGATGTGGTACCAGAGGACTGGAGGAGGGCAGACGTGCTTCTCCTTCACAAAAGTGGGAGCAAAACAGGGGCAGGAAACTACAGACCTGTTTCTTTGACCTCAGTGGTAGTGAAAATGATGGAATCACTTCTAAAGGAAAGAACTGTTGCGTTCCTAGAGGCCAGTAGGGCACAGGTCCCAAGGTAGCATGGATTCACAGAAGGAAGGTCATGTCAGATGAATCTAATAGATTTCTTTGACTGAGTAACCATTGTAGTAGACCAGGGAGGGGCTGTGGACATGGCCTAACTAGACTTTAGCAAGGCATTTGACACAGTCCCACACAAAAGATTAATATACAAGTTAGCCAGTCTTGGAGTGTGTCCCAAGGTGGTAGCCTAGGTAAAATATTGGCTGGACAACAGGATACAGAGGGTAATAGTAAACGGAGTTTACTCTGAAGAAAGAGGGGTTACTAGTGGGTACTGCAGGGTTCAGTACTAGGAATGGTCCTCTTCAATGTCTTTATAAGTGACATTGCAGAGGAACTGGAAGGAAAAGTATGTCTCTTTACAGACAACGCAAAGATCTGCAACAGGGTTGATACAGAAGGTGGGATGGAGAGGATGCAAAGGGACTTGGCAAGGTTGGAGGTATGGTCCAATATATGGCAGCTTAGATTCAATGCAAATAAGTGCAAAGTAATGCACATGGAAAACAAAAAATCCAGGGAAAGAGTACACAATGGGGGGTGAGATAATAACAACAACAGAAATGGAAAGGGACCTGTGGGCAGTCATATCAGATGACCTTAAGGTGGGCAAGCAATGTGAGAAGGAAGTAAGAAGAGCTGGTGAGATACTGGGATGCATAGGGAGAGGCATCACCAGTAGAAAACAGGAAATTGTCATCCCTCTGTACAGACAGTTGGTGAGACCCCATCTGGAGTTCTGCATCCAGTTCAGGAGACCCCATCTCTGCAAGGACATATACAGGATGGAGGCTGTCCAGAGGAGGGCAACTAAAATGGTACAGGGTCTGCACCAGGAGACATATGAAGAGAGATTAAAGAAGCTTGATATGTATACACTCGGGGAGAGGAGGGAGAGGGGGGACATGATAGAAACTTTCAAGTACATCAAGGGAATCAGCAGAGTCCAAGGGGGTAACATCTTTCAGAAAAAGTGATATGCAAGAACATGGGAGCACAATTTGAAGATAGAAGGGGGATGACTCAGAGGTAATGTGAGAAGTATTTTTTCATGGAGAGGGTTGTGGATGCATGGAACAGCCTTCCTGAGGAGGTAGTTGAGTCAAAAACAGTGGGGAAACTGAAGAATGCATGGGATAGACATAAGGCAATTCCAGTGGGGGGTAGGAGGAAGTAGGCTGTTGGTTAACTCAGATTTGCTGCCTATGCATTAGGTAGGGAAATGGTCAGACTAGGTGGGTCAAGTGGTCCTTATCTGCCATCAAATTCTATGTTTCTGTTTTTATAAGTACTGGTTTAGTACCACGGCCTGCTCCCCTGGATCCTATGCCCATCCCTCCCCTGTCCTAATCCTGCTGATTTGCCCCCTTGCTTTCCTTTTTTCTCCAATGTATCTAAAGAACCCCTTGTCCCCCCTCCTGATCTCCATTGCCAGGATCTGTTCCTTCCTTGCCTTAGCCTCCCTCACCAACCTGGTGACCCTCCTGGCCATCAGCTCATACTCCCCCTGAGCCCTTTTGCTCCTTGAGCGCTTGTAGCACCTATAGGCCGCCTTCTTATTCCTCACCACCTCCTGAACCCCCTGGTCCAACAAAAAGGTTTTCTGACATTACCAGATTTGCACCTCTGTCTTGCACAGGACCTGGTAGCCTCCTGTACCCCCTCATAATGATCTCCCACCTACTGTCAGCATCCATGCCTGGCCTTATCCCATCCAAATGATCCTTAAGGATCCTTCCCATCTCCCTTAAATCCAAACAGCTGAAGTCAATTACCACCATCTTCATGTGGTATTCCTCTCCCCCCAGATCCAAGAAAAAACAGACTATGGCATGATCACTCCTGCCAATGGGTCCCTCACCTCCAGGCCCCCAATCTAGTCACTGTCCGCCAGGACTACATCCAGTGTCCTGGCTTCCCTAGTCAGCTCCCCCAACTGCTAGGTCAGGACTTCATCCTGGAAGGCATCCAGCAACCTTTGCTCCTTGGCCACTGGGAATGTTATAGTCCCCAAGTCTGGTCCTGGCATGTTTAGGTCCCTCATCACCACTACCCTTGTTTCTGGCATGTTAAATCATATATTTTAAAGATTAGATCAGGAATGTTGTCAGCAATGGTAACAGAGTACTGGTATGCACAGGGAGGCACATTGGGTGTAGGCAGTGTAAGGTGGTGGTTCCTTTGTATAGATCTATAGTGCAGCCTTATGTGGAGTACTGTGTACAGTTTTGGGCTGCATATAAAAAGGAAGATGTAGGGAGGCTGGAAGAGGTACAGAGGAGAGCAACAAAGCTGATAGCCAATATCAGGCATATGACATATGATGAGGTCTGCTTTCCCTGGAGTACAGAAGAATGAAAGGAGATCCGTGCCTGGAATATAAAGTTTATAATAGTAGTGACATGTGGGAATGTGTCTGACTAGAAAAAAGGGAACAGTGTAGAACTTCTAGGGCACATGAGAAGAGTTTAAAAGGGGAGCATTATAAAAGAAATGCACAGGGAGCATGGGTTAATCTCGGACTGGGTAACATGGCCTTGGAACCTTGGCCTCCAACAACTCAGCAAACTTCTGGAAAACCCTGAGGGAAATCGAAGGTCAATGCAGTTAATGCCCTCCCCACTAAGATCATCTCAGGCAATACAAGTACCACTGATAGGCATTGCATGCTTGATCTACTAAATAATTTTGCTACGGCTAGCCTCCCTTTCAATACTTCTGCAGCCAGTAAGCTTCAACAGGTCCTAGTCCCTGACCCTCCTTGTCATCCTGCCAAGACCTTGAGCCACAATTGGTGTCAGTAGTGGGATTCTGGTGGTGTTGAGACTGCTTGGGAGGCACCATTAGTGGGTACTGGAGCTAGTACCCAGCAGATGCAAGAGAAGCAGGTCATTCACTGTCAGCCCTGTCTCCTATAAACAGGTGGAGGATTTATTACTGGGGTTAGATACCTGAAAATGTGCAGGGGCGGATAACCTAGAAACCTACTTCATAAAAGTGGGTTACTATGTTCTGACTGCACCCATTGGACATTTATTTAATTTGTCATTAGCTCACGGTGAATTCCCGTCAGTTTGGAAGGGGGCACACGTTGTCCCATTATTCAAGTCAGGAGATCCTAGTGACCTGCACAATTACAGGACTATATCATTATTGCCAATTCTCTCCAAATTACTTGAAAAAGCAATAAACATCCAGATTAGAAATCACCTTGACTCACTTCAGCTGTTAAACCCTATTCAATCCGGCTTCGAAAAAAACATAGTACTATATCTGCCGTAGCTAAGGTAACTAATGATTGGCATCTGGCACACGACACTAAACATTATATCAGTGCCTTATTTCTTGACCTAAGTAAGGCCCTCAGCATGGTTGACCGTGATCTGCTGCTGCCTATGCTCAAAGAGATTGGCTCGGATACATTAGCTGTAAACTGGTTTTCTAGCTACCTCCAGGAATGAAAGCAACAAATTAAAGTGCAAGGGGCTCTGTCAATGCTTAAAACACTCCAAAGAGTGTCCCACAAGGCTCTTTTTTAGGTCACCTTCTATTTGCATTTTATATTAATGAATTTGATGTAGGTATCAGTCATGCAAGTGTACATTTGTTCACTGATGATACTGTTATCTATGTCACTGAGCCTACCCTTGAACTCACTTGCAGCTCGCTGCAGCATGAATTCAACCTCCTACAGCAAAGTCTTCTAGATCTAAAACTTTTGTTGAATGTGAAGAAAACAAAAGCCATGATTCTTACTCCAAAACCCAGTCCAGACTATCCCCCATCCCTAGGAACACAACCACAAATAATGTCGCTCTGGGGGGAGCCTATCGAGTTTGTGGACAAATTCAGATACCTCGGTATGTTGATAGACCATAAACTTTCCTACATTGTCCACACTGAGGAACTGAGTAAAAAGCTGAAACAATGCTTAGGCCTGTTCTTCAGAATTAGACACCTATTGACACAGGAAGCTAAGCTAAGACTTGTACAGTCTACATTTTTACCCTTGTTGGATTATGCAGACATTATGTACACACACAGCTCCAATTCAGCATTGGCTAAACTTGACATACAGTACAATAGGGCTATAAGATTCATCACTGGTGTGCCCCTTAGGACTCACCACTGTACAGTATATGCCCTGTTGGATTGGCAGTCTCTAAAGACTAGAAGTCTTATAAGTATGGCTACCTGGACCTATAGAGACCTTATCAGTAAGCTGCCATCTTATATTTCTAGCTTGTTCTCTTACTCCACTGGAATCTACTCACTTAGGTGCTACTCCTACCTATCTCTTGTCACCTCTAGGTACAGAACCAACCATGAGGCCTCTGCCCTAAGCTATGCCCTTCCTGCACTCTGGAACAACCTGCAGAAATTGTTGAAGCTTTCATCTCAGATTAATCTGCCCTCTTTCAAAACACTACTATGGCAGCACTTCAGTGCATCTTGCAATTGCTATTCTTAACCCTTGCCCCTTCTCAGCAACTAGACCTCATTGCCAGGCCCCTCCTAAGTGTCCTCAATCCTGTAAGTCACCATCATCCCATAGTCCCTTAATTCTCCTTTCCCCCATTTCTAGGTTCCCTCCCCATCCCTCCCTTTTCCCATGTGTCCTTCCCCCTCAAGAGCAAGCCCTCCCTCATCTCATCTTTATACCTGCAGTATGTCAGTCCTTATATGGTTATTGAACTACAACACCCTTAGTTATTGACCTAGTAAGATTGTTTGCTGTTAATCACCCTTCACTGCATAACATTTTTGAGTCATAGTCCAAGCTATTTTTATATATTTATTAGTGTTTTTTATACCATATCCATTCTGTAAATATCCTCCTTCTTCTTAGTAGTAGCCATATTAGTAGGTCCTATGTATGTTGTTGTATTTAATGTATTCTGTTTCTTATTGACTCTGTTGTAGCTATGCTATATGCTCTGTATTTTACTGCTGTACCAGGCAGACTTTGTAAATGAGTTTTTTTCAATGGTGCTCCACCCGGCTAAATAAAGATGATTGATTGAATCTGAGGGTTGTCTCAGTGTAGAATCAATTATCAAAAGAGGTGGTATTTAGCCAAAATATAAAATAATTTATGACTTTATTGGATGAATTCTTCATCAGGGTTTATTAGGATATGCTTAAAATCACCAAGTCAATATTGCTAACACTGTCTGACGTGTACATTTCTATGATTTTATGACCCTTTGATTTTCAGATTTAATCATTTCCCTGTATAATGAAGTCTAGTTCCTAATCCTCTCTCTTTCCCCTGGAAAGACACTTGTGAGTAGTTATGAGACTAATTCAAATCTGAAACAAGCTGAACAGAATGTCACTAAGACAGATCCTAAAAGGGTTAAAACACACACACACTCTTACTTGAGAGAGCTCTGGTTGTCATTCATTCCACTGTGAATTAGAATGGTACTGAAACAGTTAACATAAACCTTACAGACAGTAGTACATCACTGTAGACTGTCACACACACAACAGGGGGAGGTGGGAGAGAATGAGAGAGAGAAATATAATTTGAATCTCCACTCGAGGAATGCCCATCTCATTACAAACTCAGTTCTGACCAACAGGGCATTGTTGAGATAACAATTAATGGAGAATCAGGATTTAGAAAGTTCATAGTGCCATTCCAAGTAACTGAAAGCTGCTGGCACCCTGTAGGAATGGTGGAGTCCTATGCATCATTCAGTTAAAATAAACCCTACAGACAGCCGTAAATGATTGTAGACACACACACATACACACACACACACATTTCCTAATAACTGAAAGCAGCCAGGAACATCACAGTGTGGTCTACTGAATAAAGAGAAGAGACTGCTTCAACTGATAAACAGAGGGATTATGCTGTAACTCCTAAATATTGTGCTTCATTCAGAGTCTTTTTTCTTTTTTTTTGTTTTGCATGCTTTTTCCTGCCATCGGCATCACAATTCCTCAGCCTGGTCATGCTTCTCCATTTCTGCTTCCACATCAATCACCCTCATTGATACCCCCTGGCTTTCCCCACATGGTGGGGTTGCAGCACCATCCCTAGAGTGCCACAATGTTGGGACTGGTCAACAGGCTGGCCTGGGAGCTATTAAAGCTGAGGGCAGGCTTCATTTGGGGTAGCCAGTGGCATTTTTTTTCCCTGTGTGTGGGGCCAGGGATGTGCAATGATGACCAGTGTCTGCCCTGCCCCCTGAACAATTGGTGTTGGCGTGATTTGGTACACCCAGCCTCTGCTAGGTGTCCATGTTGCACTGAAAACTCTACCCCCTCCACCTCGGAGAAGGAGAGAAGTCCTCAGACACTCTATCCTTCTCCACTGGCTGGCCCTCTGATGTTCTGGCTCCATTTCAGAACACAGGTCACTGGCGTCACAGGTAGGCAACCTGCCCCTGTGCCAGTGGGCCAGCTTGCTTCATTCACAGTCTGACGTGCCCTTTTTTCCCAAGTGATAGCAAGATGCCTTGCAGAGCTCCACCCTACAGCCAAAAAAAGGGTAATTTCTACACAGTTTCCAACTATTAGGAGTGGCTCAGGCAACCAGCAGAAAATACCAGTTGGTATTGACAGAACTTATGTAAACAACATTCAAAAACAATCTAAATCTCAGGATGTCCTCATTTATTATTTTGAAGGACATTTGCAGAAAAACATAATCTTCTGAAGTTCAGTTATGGGGATGGCAACAATTATTTATTTCCTGTTGTTTGAAACCATTTCTTAGATTGTATAAATAACTTTATTATGGAGGATGCACAGCCTGCAGTTCAGTAAATAAAGCTGTGAAACTGGAGAATCAGGTTTGAACCCCACCTTCATGGCATTTACTCATTTTGTTATGACCTTAAAGGAGATAGGAAATGGATTTATACTAGTTTTACTTGATATGTAAATCACTAATAACAGTCTATGGCCTTTGTCTGTCTTTGTTTTATGAATTAAATGCTGAAAACCATATTCCTATGTGCAGTCCATTTTCAGTACTGCCTAACAGCCTGGCACTGTATATTTTTTGTATCAGGAGTCAGCAAGTGTCAAGCCTTGGAATGTTGACATCACAAACTTCCCATACAATGCTGCTGTAGCTGTCTACTGGATGGCAGCTCCACTACAGTCAGATTGGCAAATTAAATTTGTAAGACAACCAGCAGCCACAAGGGTTAGTATTAGAACCCAAAATTTTCAAACTGTTTATTGTTAGTATTAGAACCCATAATTTTCCAACTGTTTATTGCTGACATGGATTTTGAAGTAGGAAATTATATTACTAAGTATGCAGATGATGCTAAGTTATGTGGCCCTTGTAAAACAATGGAAAAAATAAATACAATACAGAATGACTTGGATAAAATTGTTGAATGATGACAGTGGGGTATGTCATTAAATAATGATACATGCAATGTCCTCCATAAAGGGCTGCATAACCCAAATGCCCAAATTATATAAATTAGCAGGCAATCCTATCAAAGTTAATTGAGAGAGATCTGGGTATATTGGTAGATAATAAACTCAGCTTTAATGAACAAAGTGTGAATTTAGTGGCTAAAGCAAATAGAGCTATCAGGGCAATAAAAAAATATAAAAAGTAGAAGACGGGGGGTACTAATGCCATTGTATCTGTATTATGTCAGGCCACTGCTTGACTATGGCAGTCAACTTTGGAGTCCTTATAATAGAGGAGATATAAATAGGATTGAAAAGAGTCCAGTGTAGATATATGAAATCTATAAAACATTTAACTGATCTTTCATATACATCTAGGCTCAATAGTTTAAATCTTCATAGTCTTGAAACTAGATGTAAAAAAGGAGACATGCTCTTCTATTATAATATAATGAACAATGTGAGTTTAATGACAGAATTAGTAATAGATTATAAAGATTTTAACTCAGTCACAAGAGATCATTAATTACAGGTTAAAACCAAACTATATAGTTCCAAAAAAACAGAAATACTTCTATATGCAAAGAGCAGCAAATCTTTGGAATAGTCTTCCAGAGAATATAGTTATCAGTGAAAATATAGATGATTTTAAAAAACGGTCAGACAAATACATCACAAATAAGAGAAATGTGGATTACCACTGCTTCTCGTAGATAGGAGCTGATCTTCGGCATTGGCCTTTTTTTGCTCCTTAAGTCATAAGTGTCAATCATAAGTGTCTTAAGATGGAAAATGTGGCTTCTGACACATAGAATGATTTGGAGCATGCTGTACTGCACAAGGATGAAACAGTGAACAATGACACTGAAGAACAACAATAGGCTCCAACTTCAAAGGCTAAGGATGGCAACCAGCTGAGCACTAATGACAGCAAAATGAACCAAACACAAAAAGGACTGTCAGTGAGACAACATATGAAAATAAACTTGTTCATTACCTGCTTCAGGCTCGCCACAGGATTTTTCTGATGACTGGACTACAAGCAACACTCTTTTTAAATGCCATCTGGATACAGATGATGGAAGAGAAATGGATACCAGATCATGCATGGGAGAATTTTTCATCGTCTATGGAGCAACCTGCATCAGAGACGCAAACATTGGAAAATAATCAGAAACTACAGCTGCAGCTATGGGAGACTGGGCACACTAATGCAGCCAGCCACACTAGAAAAACAGACACACTGAAGATGGAGAAAGAATACCAAACTACAAACACCACAGTCCAAAGCAATGATCAGGTACAAAACCAGACTATAACATGTGAAAATGGGGCTGCAAGGAAGATACATAATACAACTGATGCTAATACATTTTCATCAGAGGACAGAAATAAAATACAGCTGGGGACTTCCTTGGGGGTCACATCAAGGCATGATGGAATAAGCAGAGAGAATTACAGGGTGAATTACACTGCTCCAGACACAAACAGGGCAAATGCATTTTTACTGTCTAATTTACTGGAATTAGCTGCCATGGAAGATATGTCAACAGAAAAAGGGGAACAGAGACCTGACAGAGGAACAGCTCCCTCAGCTTCAGCCCCACACCCATTGGTGTAGCAAAAACTTTGCAAAACACTCCTTTTGCAGATTTGTTCAAAAGTAAATTACAGCAAGCCCTAAGAATAAACACAGTCTTCCTAAAATACAGAGGGGGACTTGCAGAGCACTCAGACCATGTTTATGTAGCACAGAATCTTCTGAAGGACTCCATGCAGTTTCACACTGCAGATGTTTATGCCCTGTTCCGCGTGACAGAAGAGGACACATTTGATGTAAGTTTTAAAACGATAATGAGTCGAGATAGATTCTGGTCCAAATTTAATATGGTCAAGTCTTCCCTTTTATGGATTCCATTTTATGCGATTACCCTGAAAAAAACACAAATTAAAAACATTGCTGTAATGTTTCGCAGTAAAGAGATGAATGTAAGTGACATTTCCTACTGGTTACAAAATCGTTGTGATGTACTGGGAACACCAGATCCTGTTATTAATTCAGAAGGTATGATGGTATTTTAAAGTTTAACTATTCCAAGTGAATTCTGAAATACAATATGTACCTAATAGTTTTTTTCTAGGGAGGGACAGAGGGTTGTGCTTCTATGCAGGACAGCCAAAAACCTTCTACAATTGTGGGGCTAGAACCCATCTAAGTAGCACCTGTCACAGATTAAAATGTGCTCTATGTGGAGATTTTGCCAATGTAAGCATGACTTGTGAAAACATTTTTAAATGTAACTTATGTGATGAAACAGGTCATGCATATTATCAGTGCCACTGGACAAGGAGAAACAGGGCAGATAAATAGGACCAAGATAATCTTGTTCAAAAAGCTCAATATAGATGTAGACCCTCTGCCACCCCCCCCCCCCCAGTGCTTCTGATACAGTACAAAATACAAATACTTCAGCAAGCACAGCCTCAAGACAAGCTAACCCAGTGGTACAGGACTCATAGATAGCCATAGAACCCATACTGGATACCCCCCACCCCACTCCCCTTGTGGATTTAACTTCAGAAAACCTCACAAATCATCTTATGGATCAGGATCTACAGATGGAACAGGGTAAAACTATCTTCCCAAAGACAACTATGCCCCCAGTGGAAAAGCCAGCACCAAGCTCTAGAAGGGTCACTAGAGCCACTATAAAGCAGACACCCATACCTTTTACTTTACCAATACATAATCCCTTTCTCCAACTACAAGGGCAGAAAAAAAATGGTGTGATTCAGACTTAGGATTGGACATGTCCTTCCAGTCAGGAGTCATTTCAGAAATGGAAGAAGATGGGAGGGTGATTATGGAAACCAAAAAGGAAAAAGGCAGAAAAAGAAAGTTGGCAGCTTATGCAGATGGACCTGATAAGCCTTAAATCTCTACATAAATTCTGATGGCAACCCTAGAAATAGCTTCTTTTAACATATGCAGCATGAAAAATTACAAAAAAGGATATCCATATCAACATACTCTATCTGACTGCAACAGGCCCAACAGGACATCTTTTTTTCTGCAAGAAACTAGACTTAACTCTTCATCTGACACAGAATAAGTCAGAAGAAGCTGGATGTAGGGTCCCTCCTACTGGACATTCGGAACTGACATAGCAGATAGATTAGGTATACTTTTTAAGGGAACTTTCTTTACAGTAACTAAACTAGTGGATATTTTACCCAGAAGAGGTCTATTTCTGGACCATAACTATAGGGGATTTCCCTCTGACTTATTAATACATGTGCCCCTAAAACCAAAACAGCCAGAATTGATTTATTTGAGAAAATCAGACCATATTGGTATACCAACAGTCATCTGTTGTGAGGAGGGGACATGAATTGTAGCTTAGACATTAAATCTCAAGGAACAGCATTTTGTCTTTGATGCAGATTTAGTAGATGCTTACAGATGGTGTAGGAAAAACTCAGGCACACCAATCATAGACACACATACAGTGATCCCTCAATTATCTGCCCAACTTGGGGCCACAGTTTTTGGGTGGATAAGGGTGGGTGGTGGATAATGAAGGGTGCTGAAAATAAAAACCAAAATGTTGTGATGTTAAATATAGAACACTATATCCGGTAGCAGGGTGTTATGGTGGTGCCAGTGACAAAATGGACACATTTTTTGATTTTCTGCATATAAATTATATACAGTTTTCTTTATTTTGTATTCAAAATTTTTAAAAACAGTGCAATAAAGTGCTTCTCGGTGCTAAAAGCACAGCATAGCAGCTTATTATAGCAAAGCAGTATGAGGTTCACAATTACAGCATCATAGTATAGCAGAGCAGTATGAGGTTCAAAATCACAGTTGTATAATTTTAGTTACAAACTGGAGTTATGTAAGCTTGAAGTAGTCTGTAACAGACATTTGCTTAGCTCTCACAGAAGCAAGTTGTCTTATCTTGCAATGTAGGAAAAGGCGCTTCTGAATATCTGTCTCATCTGCAAGCTCATAAGACTCAAAAAATCTAAGCACAGTGTTTATTGCATCCTTTGCCTCTTAAATTTCAGTAGCAAGCCATTTGAGTAAGAAAAATCAGACACATTTAATTGACCCCCAAAATACATAGCTTTGTGCTTTAGGATTTCGTCTGTGACCAGAATATTATGTGCTCTGGCTTTGCTGAACCACAGGAATAACGCCTCCTTCAGATCACCATGTTTTGGTGTTCTCTTTGACTTTTGGTCACTGGCAACAGCTACAGCATTGGGCCACTCATCTCTGTGTGAAAGGGCATCTCCAATGGTCCATCAGGCCATGGGCCGGCACCACAGTGTTGAAAAATGCCGAGCAACCTCCTGGTGGGTTGTTTTAGGGTTGTCGACAGAAAACTTAACAATCAGGCTCTTATGAGCCACAGTAGGAGCAAGATGCGATCGCTTTCCACTTGCTGACTCTGCCATCATTTTTCCCAGACTGACTGACTTGTTCATTCACCAGACAGCGAACTGAAGATTAACAACTGATTACAGACTTTATAACAAACAGATTGCAATAAAGCTAAACTGCAGCACTAATGACTACCCAGATGATAGGGTTTTAAACAAGGGTTGACAGGGTGGAATAACATGCGTGGCAAACACCAGCTAATAAAAAACAGTTAATGCACTAATGACTACCCAGGTGAAAGGGTTTTAAACAAGGGCTGACAGGGGCTGACAGGATGGACTAACGTGCATGGCTAACACCAGCTAGTAAAAAACAGGGTGGCCTAAACAATTGATGCACTAATGACTTCACACTACACCCAGCTAGTAAACATTCAGTCATCAGCTCTAATGCTGTACTATGCAGGTAATTTATTTGATCGCTTGTTCATGGTACAAGGGCTGACAGGGTTGGCAACATGCTGTGAATTTTTTATGATGCGATGGTGATAGCGATGGTGGAAGAAAGAGGGCAATTTCTATTACAGTGTGGGTGAGTGGGATGATTAATGAATGACGGATGGAATACAGTGAGGGAGGTGGATAGCGGAGTGTAATAACATGGACATACAATCAGGATGGGAGGTAAGAATGGTGATAACGGAGGGTGGTGGATAATCGAGGGGCAAATAAGTGAGGGGGCACTGTATGTGACCAGAATAGATTTTTTTTTTTACATTCCGCTATCTAACACCAGTAACTGTGGACCTGTACCCCTCAGAATTTTCCAGCCATGTAGCATTAAAAAATACTTTGAACTTAGCCACAGTGCCCCCCATACACACACACTTTATCTCATCAACTAGAAGATGGAAATTAAATGCCTCAGTTCTACATCAGGCAGAGATTAGACAAGACATTACATAACTGCTTGCAGCTAGACACTCCATACATTGTATATATGAAGACACATGGACATGGTTGAATGACATAAAAACAGATATAAAATAATTTTTTATAAGATATGGACAGAAAAATGAAACAAATTCTGATTATATTAAATATTTAGAATAAAGAAATGAGTTATATAAATTAATGCCTCTACCACCACCCAAACAAATAAACTATAAAACACAAATAAAGGAACTAAAATTACATATGTTCAAATTTCAATGCAAAAAAGCAACCTCATCACAGGCTGAAATGAGATTTGGAACAGAAAAGCAACCAGCTTCTGATCCTTTTATTGCCTGTAAGCAAAGACTGGATGCTACTTTAATGACAGGGCTATATAATGAGAATGGGGACTTTCAACTACTGAGAAAGATATGTTAAAGAAGGCAAATGAATTGTTATACAATTCCTTTAGTCAGGAGCACCAAGCACAACATATGCAGTGAGATTTTTTTCACAAGTACCTCTCCCTAAATTGACAGTATCACCAAAAAATCAGCTAGAAGCTTCTATTTCAATGGAAGAAATTGTCCAGGTAATTTCCATCTTAAAAAATGGGTACAAGCCAAGTAGAGGTGTAATATTATATTTATATAACTTTTTCACAGGAAATAAGTGAAATATTAGCATTAGTATGTAATCATATACTATACATCTGCGAGTCTACCCCAGAGTTTGAAAGAATCATCTTGACATTTATTTATAAAAATGGGTACAAATATAACATAAACAACTGGAGACCAATAAGTCTCCCAAATACAGATTATGAAATTCTTTCCAAAGTAATTTGTCTAAGATTGCAAAAAGTGGCCAATTTATTAATAGACCCAGCACATGCTTGTTCTATACTAAATAGGAACATTCAACAATATTATTAAGGGATGGTTTTGAATACAGCAGACAAAAGGTTAATGGTTTTGTCCTTTCATTAGACCAAGCAAAGGCTTTTGACAAAGTCTCCATGTTTTTCTTTTTCAAGTCCTAACAACCTATGACATTCCGGAGAAAACAGTCACCTGGATAAAATGTCTTTACAGAGATGCACATTTTGTACCTTCAATAAATGGACAATTGGGGAAACACTAGAACTAAAAATAGGCTTGAGACAAGGATGCCCATTGAGTCCTTTTCTTTATACTTTTGTACTGGATTCTTTAGTCAGACACACCATTTGGGAGAAGAATATGATAGAGATTTCTCTAGATAATGGGATCAGACCCCCAAAAGATCTCTGCCTATGCAGATGATGTCTATCTACTCATAAAAGATGCTCTATCAGGGGAATTAGCAACAGATATTCTCAAACAATACTCAGAAGTTTCAGAAACATAGCTGAACTTTGTTAAGAGTATAGGACTCTGATTAGGCACACTGATGGAAACATCCCCTCAAATTTGCCAAAATTACAATCTAAACCACTTTAGCAAAGATTCTAGGCATTTGGTTTGGACGGGGTTACTTACCGGTTGCTAACTGAAAACAACAACTAGCAATACGGCAAAAGAAAGTTAAGATATGGAAAATGGAAATTTTCCACAAAAAAAAAGGACTATGACAATAAAACAATTTCTTCTCCCCATTTTTACTTACTTAAGTTTTGTTTACCCACCCCAATAAACATGGAAACTAGATTGTATAGCAGCTTTTTCCAGATGCTATGGGGCAGCCTCCTCAATTCTGTAAAAAGAGAGTACATCTACCTATCATATAAAAAGAGGGCCTGAACATGATTGATCTCTTTATTTTTTTTCATACCATTTTTATTTTTTCAACCCTTAAGTGGGAATGGGGGTCAAAAACACTCCCTGGCAACAATGGATTTAATTTTCTTTCAGAATTTACATCTTGAAATGGGAACAAGAAGCATTCAAATCCTTGGTACTTACAATATCATGGAATATGCTGTCTCATCACAACATAAACTCAGGCAATGGAAATTGAATAAAACAATAATTATAAGTTAGCCAATAAAGCAGATCTATTCTGATATAAAGGAAACCACACACAATTCTATATTAGTATTTCCCATGTGTACTCCAACTAAAATGAAGCAGGCATTCCCATTACTTAATGATACAAGAGTACCAATAACAACATGGAATGTATTGCAGCTGTGCTGTCATGGAAGATTAGGAGTTAGAGGAAATTAAAGCATAGTTGCCTCAGGATAGACTATATCCCAGTACAAAATGTTCCAATAGGGAGGAGTCCTTGGAACATTTTTACCTAAAATGTTCACTTAGCTCTCATTTTGGGAATTTTTATCAAAAAAGTGGAGGTGGCTTTTTCTAACCAGACTTTCACATGAAGCTTTGATATTAGTTGATTACACAGGGATTAGGAAGCAATTTTGCCCTAGCACCTTAAATGTAATATCTGCTAGTGTAAAATATTTTCTATGGCAGGCAAGATGGCAATTTTTAACACAACTGCAATCATCAGGCCTAGCAATAGTTTCACAAATAAGAACCACGCTATCCCAAGTAAAAGAAAGTGATGTAAACAGATACACAAGGGGGAAAATAGATTTTGTATGGAATCAAATTGATTGGATATAGCAGACAGATAACAATGATATATATATATATATATATATATATATATATATATATATATATATATATTCTATGCAAAACACTTTATTAATGCATCAGTTAGGGTTCTTCTACATTGAAAAAGTGACGAAATTTGATTTTAGGGTTCCCACCCTGCACCCCACCCCACCCTGCCCCCACCAACAGGCATTGGGGTGTGCTTTGGGATCATTAGCCCTAGCTCTCACCCCATTTCATGTGTAAACAAGCTGAGGTGGTGCAGTGTAGGAGAATGGGGTGAGAGTTAGGGCCCAGGAGAATGGGGTGAGAGTTAGGGCCAATGACCCCAGTGCACACCCAATACCTGTTGGTGGTGGCGGGGTGGGGGTGGGTGCAATGGGTGGGAACCCTAAAATTGAATTTCCTCACTTTTTTCACTGTAGAAGAACCCGAACTGATGCCGTAATGAAGATTTTTGCATAGAATTTCCTTACTTTTTAAGAAAGAATAGAAAAGTAGAAAGTTGCGCAAGTGGGCCCCGTGCTCCCACCAACGTGTAGGTGTCAGGTCACATTACACACCTAATGACTAAAAAGTACATTCACAACAGCAAGACCCACCTCCAAATAAAAGTTAATCTAATAGAACAATAGGAAACGCTGTCCACAAAATGTAAACTGTGCCACATAGTATCTGCACAAAAAATATATTGTCCGACATGTAAACACCTTTATTAACATCTACAGGACATGCCATCAACACCCTCCAAATTTCAAGTGAAAAGACCAAACCATGCCGAATATATGACTTGTCAAAATTTTAAATTTTTATTCATCAGAGTGGCACAGTTCCACACCTGTTGACATTTAACACACACAACGACTGAAAATTATATCCATGACACTAAGGCTAGGTATACTATCAATTGCAAGCCACCACCACAAGCAAAACGCTGTCTGCAGAATGCAAACCCTGCCTCACCATATCTCCGCCAAAATAATATTTTCTGACACAGATTCACTGACATTTACATCCACAGGACATGCCATCAACACCCTCAAAATTTCAAGTGAAAAGACCAAACGGTGTCCGAGATATAACATTTTAATGTATGAGATTTTCATTCATCAGACTGGCACAGTTCTGCACCTGTTGACATTTAACACACACAGCAACTGAAAACTACATCCACGATACTAAGGCTAGGTATCCTATCAATTTCAAGCCACCACCACAAGCAAAACACTGAATGCAACACGTAAAGTGCGTCATGCAATATTTCCACAAAAAAAACTTTCTCCAACACGTAAACACCATAAGTCACATCTACAGCACATGCGATAAACACCCTTCAAATTTCAAGTAAAAGACCAAACTGTTTCCAAGATATTCAATGTTAAATATTAGTAAAATGTCCCTCTCTATTCAATTATAAAAAATCTGGCCATCTTGTCCTGCCCTCACAATCAAAGATGGCGATCATATAATCTCATGATCAAAGAATTTGCAGGCTCATGAACAAAGAATTAAAAATCTTATAAATCAAAACATTGATGGAATTGTGATATACCACTGCCATGGGTCGACAGAATGAAGCTCCCTGAGTAAAACCCAAACTCATTTGACTTTCTAGGACACCCCTGGGCTGAGAAAATTGATTTTTAAATTGGGCCATCTCATCCCTCGCTCGTGATGCACAATCGCAATCAAAGAGTCTCATGATCAAAGAATTTGCAGGCTCGCGATCAAAGAAATTGCACACTCATGATCAAAGAATTAAAAATGGTGAAATGCAAATTTTCTCTGATTTGAACTGAACCAACAGCATGCCTAGATAGAACGGACCCTCCTGAGCAAAACACACCCTCATATGTGTCCCTAACCATCCCCTGAGCTGTGATATTAGTGTTTTAGGTCACAGTGTAAGATCACGATCAAAGAATCTCACGATCAAAGAATTTGCAGGCTCGTGATCAAAGATCATTAGCGAGCCATGAATTAAGATTTTAAAAGTCTATAACTCTCTTTTTTGACCTATTTGGATGAAACCAAAGGCAAGGCTAGACAGATTGGAGCCCCCTGAGTAAAACCCATACAAGTTTTACTTCAGAATTAACCCCTGAGCCAAGATATTTGTGTTTTTCTGATCAGAAATTAAAAAACAAAGTTGGCGGACCTCACGATCAAAGAATTTTGAAAATTTGGGTTGACAATGATTCTTGAACTACAAGGCTGCAAATTCTTTGATTGCCAGGCAGGACGAGATGGCCAGAACCCCATTCTTTGTTCAGAAAATATACATATAAATTTTCCCATCGACTTATAGTGGAAACTTAAAAGTGGTATAACTTTTAAATGCCTTAATATTTTTTCACCAAATGAAAAGTGGCATGTATGGCCACCAAAGCTCTTTCAAACAAGTCATCTCAGAGAGTGGCACACCACACAACAGCTGCACAGGGCCACATCCAAAATCCCAAAAGCTGTCTCCAAAAATGGATAATTTTGTAGTTTTCAGTATTTTCATACACAAAGACTGTAAATCCAACAGAAACAAAATTTGACAAATCAAGAGACCTACAATGCTCCACCGTGCATTCCAGATTTCAGGGAAATCTGTTTAACGGGTCCAAAGTTAGTAATGTGCAAACTTTTGACTTTAGTATGTAAGTGACCGTTGAACCCTAACTATAGTGGCATGACCATGCCACTAATATATATATATATATATATATATATATATATATATGTATGTATAAAACAGTATTAGGGTTGAGTACCCCATCTATGGTTAAAGTGTGAAATTTTGCAGTTTAATAACTTTGCCACCCTATCATGGATTTCCCTGACATTTGGCAGGCACAGAGTGGTACCATAGATCTCTGGATCTGCCAAGTTTAGTAATGGTCAGGTATATAGTTGTGGAGTTATAAAGCGCAATATTAAGTCATATTTAAGCTTTTTGTGCATTCTTTGCTCGCTCCTATAGGTCGCATGATTTGTGTGACCAGCCTGAAGCCTGCAGGGAACATGCAGCCAGGGTCCCTGATGTGCCTTTCAAAGATTCCGCGAAAAAATATTGAACAGTTCAAAAGTTATTCAAAAAACATGTTTGCCATTATAGTCAATGAGAAAAGTTAACAAACTGTTCAACAATGTTGCAAATGCAGTTTTTAGTGTCACAAATGACCCCTGTAATGTCGTGAGTCAGCCATTTTTGTGTTGGCTCGTACATGTGCAGCCAATATATTGGGGTAGTAGCACATTTGGAGGCATGGTCACTGTTGGGTGAATGCCGGGCACACATCAGTAGGTGCATCCCTCATTCCCCAATCAGTCTGCATGCCAGTGCCACACTATGTGGGTGAGCACATCTAAGAAAAGGTATGCTGCAATGTGAGCAAAGCTTGTCAAATGCAGAGGACCTCCCAATGTGCTTACCCTGCTGAGACAGGAAAAAAAAAACATGGCTGCACACTGCCAGCCATAATGCCAAATTTGGAGGTGCACAATCCCACTGTCAGCATGCCCTGCCCCCAATGTATGTGCTGATGGGGGGAACCCACTCCCTGTAGGCATAAAGCACTACCCCCCCATTTGTTACATGCTGAAGGGGCTGCCCAGTCCCCCTTGGCTCTTGTACCACCCCGCTTTCCTTGTGTGCCTATGTGGGTGCCCAATCCCCCATCTGCTAAAGCATCTCCCCCCAAAAAAAACACTTAGGTGGCATGCTGGGACCCCACCCCAGTGTGCCAAATCCCCTGAAATAAAAAAGAGTCCCTCACTGTCTCCCTGTCCCCCTCCTGCAACCCGCACCCACCCTCTGCGCACCCTGCCTCCGCCCAACCCCCACCCCATACTTACCTCTAGAGTCTGGCACAATGATCTTCAGTGGACTGGGAACACGTCTGCACTCTTCAAAGCTGACTGTGAATTGAAGAAATGCCGGTAAGTTGTATAATGGCATAAATAGGGTTTTTTTCAACTTTGGTGCATATCTCAGACATTTTTTTGAATTTTGCACCAAATTTTCAGCATGGGGTTATTGGGACCCCTCCTCATGAATTCAGTCACTGTCATGGCATTATTTGGTCTTGAAAGGTGATATTGAGGTCCCTGCATGGAATCACCTTTCAGGATGGAGTAACGAAACGACAGTGCCACTGTTCATGAGGGTGGCTCTCAAAAACCTATGTTGCAAATTTGTGGAAAAAATCCCCAAAATGTGTTTTTTACTAGTGTGCATTGTGCTGTTTCCACGCACGCTCGTAACTTTGTGCATTTGTAATATTTTCACTC
This sequence comes from Neoceratodus forsteri, assembly GCA_016271365.2. Lineage (NCBI taxonomy): Eukaryota > Metazoa > Chordata > Ceratodontiformes > Ceratodontidae > Neoceratodus > Neoceratodus forsteri. The sequence goes on from CM057458.1 coordinate 1,323,923,675, forward strand.
CAGATTTTCATAACTGGCATTTTTCCCACACCTCCTGATGAACAGTACAGCTGTCATTTTACATATCCTGTCCAAAATGTGTTTTTGCGCGTCCAGCACAGAATAACGCGGTTGCTGTGTGAAATCAGTTTTCAGGATAGTTTGAGGAAATGATGATGAGTCTGTTCGTGAGCAGAGGTCCAAAAATACCTATGTTGAAAATTTGGTGCCGAAAGTCCGTAAAATGACTGTGTTACAAGCATGTGTTGTGCAGTTTCCACGCACCCTTGTAACTTTGCAAATTTGCAATATTTCCATGCCAGATTTTCAACACTGGCATTTTTTCACACCTCCTTATGAACAGTATAGCTGTCATTTTTGACATCCTGCCCAAAATGTGTTTCCACACCTGTGGTGCACAATGGTTGGGTCGCTGTGGGAAATCAACTTTTGGGACAGAATAACCAAAATCACAGCTCCACTGTTCATGAGGGGAGGTCCTAAAATACCTATTTTAAAAATGTGCATAACAAAATTCCCAAAATAATTGGGTTACGGACGTGTGTTGCTCAGTTTCTATGCATGCTCATGACTTCACCAATTTTTCATATTTTCACTCCAGATTTTCAATGTTGCCATTTTTTTATGCCTCCTCATGAACAATACAGTTGTCATTTTCCACATCCTGCCCAAAATGTGTTTTCATCGCTGTGTCACCAAATGGCATAGCTGCTGTGCAAAACCACCTTTCAGCTAACAAACTGATTGTGATGCTTTTTATGAGGTGAGCTCACAGAAAGCCCATGTTGGAAATTTGGAGTGAAAATACCAACACACGCCTATGGTGTTAGGGTTTCCAACTGTAACACCCCACCCCGTAGAGACTGACAGGAGTCAGGGGTGTGGCTTGGGATCATCAACAGTAATGCTCACGCCATTCCAACCCCAGCCCCACCCTGCAGCCAGTGACAGACATTGTGATGTGCCTTGCACTGTTTGGCCACACGGTTCACCCCATTCTCCTATAATGCACCCACCTCAGCGTATTTTCTTATGGAATGGGATAAGTATAATGCCCAAAGACCCCAAAGCACACCACAACACTTGTCAGTGTCTACAGGGTAGAGTGAGGTACAATGGTATGAACGTTATAGCTGATGACTCAAAGGCACACCCCAATGCCTCTCGGTCTCTATTGGGTGGGATTGGGGTTGGCGTCACTTCAATACTTCATTGCCATTCCTATTATGCATCTCTAACTCCAGCACTACCAATGTCAATGCCAGCGAGACAACATTTGGCATTGACAAATGCTTGTTTTTTCAGTTACTGGTCACAGAAATGTCTTGGCATTTAAATTTGGACCCTCTAGGGACACAATTCTTTTTTTGTTCACCTAGTCGAGCCCTGAGGATGCTAGTCATGTCTTTTTTTGGGGGGTGTTAAACACCCCAGAAATATGTTTTTCAAATTTTTGTAAACTGTAGTGTTGCAAAGTAGTGTTGCACTTGCAACACTTTTGTAATTTGGTTTGCGAAAGTGTCATGACTTGCGACACTACTTTGCAACACTATGCCTAAAAGAATAGGAAATCTTTGCCACCCTGCTGCAAAAGAACAGTTTGGTCTTTTGGGCTGAAATTTGGAGGAAAGAAAGCCAAGATCGAACAAATGTGCCTTTTTGTTGTGTGGTGACAAAATATTAGAGGGCTGCAAAGTTACAGTACTCTGAAGTTGACTATTTCCCATAGACTAACATTACGGCATCTGCCACACCTTTTGGAGCCCGTATCTCAGAAACGCTTCTAAATATGGACTTTTTGTTGGAAAAGATCTTAGCCCATTGCTAGGGGGTTAAGTGCAAAACTAGCCGGGAAAGTAATAAATTATATGAAATTTTAATTTTTTTTCTACATCTTACGGTTCCTGAGACATAAGCAATTTAGTACTCCGAGTGCTCATTTTCTGCTCTGAGGCCCATTATTATGCATACATTCTTTGTACTCACTGTGTTTCTCAATGCAGCTTTTGGGGAAAAAAGGGTGTGTGCTTTCGTTACTGTTACAGCTAGCATTTCCACTTGCGTTTCAATAACTGTTTGCGTTAGTGTTCCCGTCTACGCCACGAGTGCGTTACAGTTTGCGTTTGCATTTGTGTTTCCTTCAGCATCATAGTTGGTGTTACTGTTAGCATTTGTGTTTCCAATTGTAGTACCGTGACAGTGCACATTACTTTTTGCATTTCCTTACGTGCTTTTGTTTGTGTTTCCGTTTGAGTTACTGTTTGCTTTGGCGTCATCATTGCTATTACTGTAATTGTTTGCATTTCCAATTGCATTACCTTTACTGTTTGAGTGTTCATCACCATTTGCATTTCTGTTGGCCTTAGCGTTTGCATTTTCCATTGTGTTTCCGTTGTTGATTGCAATACTGTTTCCTTCTGCAGCACCGTTGCCTTTACTGTTTGCATTTCTGTCACCATTTGCATTTTTATTACCATTTGCATTAGCATTTATGTTACTGTTTCCATTAATGTGTGCATTTCTGTTGCCATTAGTGTTTGCATTACTGTTTGCGTTACCATTTCTGTTTTCATTGATGTTTGTGTTTGTGTTTCTCTTACCATTTGCATTATCATTTATGTTTGCTTCACCATGTGCATTACCATTTGCGTTGCATTTGCATTACCATTAGCGTTACAATGTGACACAAAATCACATCAGGCACCACGCTCCCACCACCACATTCCATTTTATAGTGCTCATTCTCAAAAAAGAAGGGAAACTCATGGCAAAAAATTCTGTTTAATGCATCAGTTAGAGTTGTTCCACAGTAACAAAAGTGAGGAAATTCGGTGTTAGGGTTGCCACCCCTTACACCCCAAGCCCACCCCATCCCCTCCAACAGGCATTGGGGTGTGCATTAGGGTTGTCAGTCCTAACTCTCACCCCATTCTCCTATACTGCTTCACCTCAGCTTGTTTACACATGGGATGGGGTGAGAGTTAGGACCAATGACCCCAACGCACACCCCAGTACTTGTTGGTGAGGGCGGGGTGGGCTTGGAGTGCAAGGGGGGTGGCAACCCTAACACCGAATTTCCTTGCTTTTGTCACTGTGGAACAACCCTAACAGATGCATTAAATGTATTTATTTGCCATGAATACATATATACATATATATATATATATATATATATATATATATATATATATTAGTTATACAATGTGGTGAGTGATAAATGAGTGAGATAAAACAGTGTATTATCCACTGCAGTGTGATATTTTTACTCTCTGATCTACTGTGATGATATCAGCCATTTACACACACACAGGTCACACAATGGTCACTGATATCATCACTCTAGGCAGGTTTCCCCATAGCATACAAAAAACAACTGTGCAGTTATCATAGACACAAATGTAGAACTACATGAGAGGTCTCACTGCTGCCTGCAGCTAACTCAGCAGGACCAATGACCCCAATGCACACCCTGATGCCTGTTGGTGGGGGCAGGGTGGGCATGGGGTACAATGGGTGGCAACCCTAACATCAAATTTCCTTGCTTTAGTCACTGTGGAACAACCCTAACTGATGCATTAAATGGATTTTTTTTCCATGAATGTCCCTTCTTTTTGAGAATGTGCTGTATAAATATTGAATGGAATGTGGTGGTGAGAGCACAGGGCCCTTCAGTAACAGTAATGCAATTGGAAACAAAAACAGTTATGGTAACAGCAAGGACTACAAAGGGAGCAGTAACAGAAATGGAAGCATAAACACAACTGCATAAGCAAATGCAAATCGTTATGTGCATGGTTATGGTAACGCAATTGGAAATGCAAATGCTTACGGTAACAGCAACGATGACGCCAAAGGAAACAGAAATGCAAACAGAAGCACGTACATGAACTCAAACAGCAATGCACACGGTGATGCAAAAGGAAACACAAATGCAAACAAAAACAGTAATGGAAACACAAATAGTAATAATAACAGTAACGCAAACAGAAGTGCAAATGCAAATGCAAAGGGTAATACACATGGCGATGTAAGCGGAAACAGTAATGCAAACGGTCACAGAAACACAAGTGGAAATGTTAACTGTAACAGTAACGCAAACACACCCACTTTTTGTCCCCAAAAAGTTCATTCAGAAGCACAGTGAATACAAAGAATGTATGCATATTAATGACCCTCGGAGCAGAAAACGAACACTTGGAATACTAAATAGCTTATATCTCAGGAACCAAATAACGTAGAAAAAAAATTAAAATCTTAAATTATTTATGACTTTCCTGGCTAGTTTAGCACTTAGCCCACTAGTGGGGGGGGCTAAGAATTTTTTGGATGAAAAATCCATATCTTGAAGCGTTTTTGAGATACGGGCCCCAAAAGGCATGGTGGACACCGTAATGTTAGCTTATGGGAACAATTATCAATTTCAGAGTGTTGTAACTTTGCAGCCCTCTAATATTTTCTCACTAGCCACCAAAATACACATCTGTGGCATCTTGGCTTTCTTCCCTCCAAATGCCTGCCCGAAAGACCAAACCATTCTTTTGCAGCAGGGTGGCAATGATTTCCTGTAGTTTTGGCATAGTGTCGCAAAGTAGTGTCATAATTTATGACACTTTCGCAAAAAGAATTCATGAAAGTGTCGCAAGTGCAACTCTACTTTGTGACACCAATGTTTCCAAGAATTTTAAAAATTTGTTTCTGGGGTGTTTAACCCCCCCAAGAAAGACATGGCTAGCATCTTCAAGGCTCGACTAGGTGAACACAAAAAGAATTGTCTACCTAGAGGGTCCCACATTTAAATGGCAAGCATTTCTGTGACCACCACCTGAAAACAAGATGGCGGATTTCAGACACTACTGGGGTCATTTGTGACACTAAAAACTGCAATGTCGAACTTTTTGTTAACTTTTCCCATTGACTATAATGGGAAAATTGCTTTCTGAATGACTTTTAAACCGTTTAATATTTTTTCATGAAATCTTTGAAAGGCACATCGGGGACCCCAGCTGCATGTTCTCTGAAGGTTTTGGACCAGTCGCACAGACCATGCAACCTGTAGGCAAGAGAAAAGAATGTGCAAAAATGCATAATTACCACATTCTATGGCACTATTTAGCTCCACAACTCTATATCTGACTGTTACGAAATGTGGCAGATTCAGAGATCTGTGGCACCACTCTGTCATGCCAAATTTCAGGCAAATCTGTCATACAGTAGCAAAGTTATTAAGCTGTCAAATTTAACTGTTTAACTTTAAATGGGGTACTCAACCCTAATATATATATGTTTTATTACAGCAGGAGTACTGAGGTATTTTTTTCTTTTTTTTTCACTAGGTTATAGTACTGAACTACAATATATATTTTTTTCTTACAATTTCATAGCAGGAATATATAGACAGAAGACAGTAGTGTTGATAAATGATATTTACCTGTTCATTTTCTTATTTTATGCTTACACTGTATGATTTAAGTATGTTTTCCTTTTGTAAGTAATGTTTGAAACAATGTTATGTTGATCACACTAATAAAATTCCCCCACTCTCCTGTATGGGGAACCACTGGCCATCTGGCATTCGGTGACAGTGGTGGACATTGAGAAGGAGGGAGGATAGATGTGGTTGAAACAGTGGCAATGGACTCCTCCCTGTTTCCTTTCCTCAATGGTAGGTTACTACAGACAAAGATCTAAATATTCATAAGATTGCTATGGCTGTACAAGATGGAATGCATTGGCTGCACAGAATATAGAAATTAAGACAGGAGTTATAGAAGTATTGACAGCAGAGCAAATATCGAGAACTGAAGAAAGGAAACTGTAAAATGACTTAGAAGAGAGAAAAAAAAACAAAGTTTTCATTATTAATGACAGCCGAAGAAGAAAAGTAAAAAAACGAAAAAAAAAGAAAACAGAAAGAGCACCTAACCCAAAACCTGCTAAAAGTTGTTGGTGTGAGTTGTAATTCTCACAATCTGGCTAGCGCTGTCAAATCAGCCCAGCTGCACTCTTAAACAGCGGATGATGCAGTATCATAACAGGAAACTGCTGCCTGTTTGTCAAGTGATGGTAACATCAGTGAGAAAAGTGAGTCTTCAGAGAAACTTGAAACTATCTCTCCTGAACTGGTTTTGGTGCATTTGGAAGAGCTACAAAGTATACAGACATTGGTTAACTACATCAGAAAAGCAACAGTATGAAACAGCAGTGTTTGTCAGAACAGCAGCAGAGCCCCAGATGACTGAGCACAGTTTAAAAGTTAATAAAGCTGGACTGCCCCAGCACACAGTGTGAAATGGACAAACATCAAAGAGTGAAAGCACAAGGAAGCGCAAACCCAGAATGGCACATACGAGGCATACTCTTGTCCTAAGACGTGGGCTTCCTGCTATGGCTGTTCCCACACAGAAAATATTGCAAAAATGGTATGCTGAAGGTTCCTTACAGGAAGCAAGCTGGACTAAGGCCGATGACGGGGTTTCCTGGATCCCAAGGGACCCAAATTTTTATGGTGCTCAGAATCGGGAGATAAGCAGCAGACACAAAACAAAGACATTGAGCAAAGGACTTCTACAAGTAATCTCAAAATGAACTTGTCCAATACATTGAATAAAAATATTATGAATAAAGCTTGCCATTAAAAGGCAGGCCAATTTGCCCCTTGGACCAGCCAGAAAGAGTGACAGAGGGGGGAGGGGAAGGGGAGAAGGAAGGGAGGAGGGGGTTAGTGAGATCACAGGAGGGAGGGGAGATGAGGCTATGACAGGGGACAGGAGCTCACTGGCCACTGGCCAAAGGGCGAGGCTACTAGGGGTCCAGACAATGGGTCCATAGGTACTATTTAAGGGCTAGCAGCCTTAGGCAAGCCCTCTTTCTTGCTGGGAAAATTATCTCAGCACATCACTGGCATTGAGGTAAGGCACTTCCAGGATAAGCCTAGGCCTTTGTTGAGGGCCACATGGCACCTGATGTTTTAATTAGTTAAGTTTTGTATCATAGTAGCTGCTGTTATTGAGAGGTTTAAGCAAGGATGTCCATTTTAGAGAATCAGGAGACCTCATGAGATGAGGGTGTTAGGATGGATATTAGGGCTGTGGAGTAGAACAGTTTGTGGTTGGTACTTGGGCCCTGCTGGTCCGGTACACCAGCTTTTACCTGTGCAGCTTAGGATGGTGGTATATTATTTGGATCGGTAATGGCACTGTTTAGGGAGGTGAACTCAGTTGCTACATGGCAGCGGTTGGTGGTAGCTTGCCGAGGAATTCACTGAAATGGCTCAGACGGGCTGGCACCCTGGTGTCGCGTGTACAGTGGTGAGCATAGCATTTGGCAGTGCAGTGGTTATGGGGCCATACAAGAGGTTAGCGGTAGGTCGGTTAGCACTTTTGTGAGTTGCGATAAACGCAGTGCAGGGGCTGATTTTAGTAAGGACTAAGTTCAGGCTAGCTGGTAATGTTGAGGCATGGTGTCAGTTTGGGCTGAATGTGTGGGTTGACCACAGTCAAGTGGGGGTGATTGGTGCATTGTTGTGGAGGCTCCAGCTTGGAGAGGCCTAGCTATAGGCCTTGTGTTGTTGGGTGGTCATTGTTTTACTGTGGCCACGTATGGGCGCAGTTTCTGATGGAGGAGGCTCTAGTCGGCTGTGCATGGGTTGATGGGTCAAGGCTAAGTGCGTGGCATGGCGGCCAGGCATTTTGGGTAGTTTGGTTGCAATGTGATCCAGACCATGGAGGGTGATGGGCCTGGTGGGTTTGGTGTTCTGCCGATGAATGGGAGTGGGTGCAGCCCAGGGAGGGGAAGACTCCCAGCAGCTGCAGTGTTTTAGGGTGCAGTGTCACTCCTGGGGGTGGACGCTCAGGTGGAGTGCAATAGTATGGGGCCCTTACATGGTGAAGGAAGTGGGGAGGAGCCCCAAGAACAGGGGAGAGGGCTGCAGGTAACAGTGGAGCAACAGGGGGCCACAGGACGGGGCCACACAGCAGTTGCAATGCAGCAGGGCTGGTGAGAACAGGGATGCCATGTGGTGGACAGTGGGGGTGGCCATTCCAGCTTAAAGCTAGAACAAGTGAGAAAACTGGCATGGCTTCTGCCGACAGCAGGGGAGTGCACTTCAGGAGGAGCCACAGTGACTCAGAGCCTTTGGGGACACATGGGGGGGATACAGGGGCACCATTGGTGCAGTGAGGGCCGTACGCCATGAGGAAAGAGGTTTTTCATTTGGTTTCCAATGCCATTGGGCCCGGGTGGATGCCTGGTGAGATGGTGGACTGGTGAGGCCTGCAAGGGCATTAGGGCCCGGGAAGTGTACCGCGCATGGCCGCATGGCAGGGTGCCACTTGAAAGAACTGATGGTTATGGGAGAACAGGGGGGGCAGCATCAGCGACTGAGTACTAGGAATCATTTAGTAGGGACACAAAAAAGATAGATGCAGATGGACAGGCCTCCCAGAGGAGCATAGCATGCTGGGTACAGTAGTATGTACCTGTAATCCTAGCAGCTTGGGAGGCGGAAGCTGCAGGATCACTTGTGTTTAGGGGTTCTAGGCTGCAGTGCACTATGTCAAACAGAAGGTATATGTCCCAACTGCTTTCGACATACTAACTGCTCTGGTCAGAGCTCCCGAATAAAAGAAAGGCCTACACGATTGCATCAGGATACAGTCACTAAGCAGTGTTTTGACACTAAAAAAAAAAAAAAAAGGAAATATAGCAAGGTATAACTTTCAACAACTGGAACAGGGCAGGTGTAGGGGACCTCGAGAGAGCATGCCCTGGCAATGGGAAAGGAATTAAGGGGAGGCCAGATGGTACCACCTGGTAATAGTGGCACTGGGAATGAAAGCAAGCATGCTCCACTATGTGCCGTTTGGATGGGGGCACCACGAGTGTGCATGGAAGAGGGGGAGGACACGAGGTAGAGGGCCACAAGAAGCAAGGGGTCAGCAAAGGACTGGACTGCCACAGGCGGCTTGGTGAATGAGACAACTTCCTGCACTGGAGCCCGGACAGGTTCCCCAAGAGACCGTAGGCAAGTCGGGTCGCAGGAGCTTGGCAGGCCCAGCTAGCACTCAGGTGGACCACGTGCCAAAAGCCCAGGAGGAGGATGGTGGCAGGTAGCACAGAAGATGGGCCCCAGACATAAGTGCCGCACAGTAGAGGGCCATGGGAGTGGTGGTGAAAAAACATGTTTTTTCAAAATATAATAATTAAAAAATAGTTTTCACATACTCTGTACCATTTAGTGATAGGGACCCATTTCATAATCACAATAAGGCACTCCAGGGGGTGCTTTATGGTGGGATAACGGCCCTTCTCAGGTGATGGAAGCACTCAGCTTCACCTCGTACTTCAACCTCGGGCAGTTTCCCACCCATAACATCCCTGCCCCATCATACCTTATTGATTAAATAATGCCCCAGAAAATGATGGATTGCCATCTGAATTTTACTAGACTTTCTCTAAGTATCTAGCTCCTACTTTACAAGTATTATATAATCAGATTTCTGAAAATACAAGACTCACAGCAATCATTAACACAGTCCTTACTTATTTTTCTACACAACAAAGGAGATAAGCAGTAGTTGAAGAATTGGTGACCACTCTGTCAACTAAACATGGTCCAAAAATATTATTAAAAATATCAGTAAAGAGGTTAGCTAAGATAGTAAACATTGTCATTTCACAAGTGCAGAGTTGTGCAATTCCAGATAGGAACATCCAGGATAATTTATTGATTTCAAGGAACTTTCAAAGAGAGGAAATAAAGGTTTCAATAAAGGTTATATTCTGTTCATAGATCATGAAAAAGCTTCTGACCTGGTTGAACATAATTTTTTATTGTACTGCAGATGTATGGAACACTGTATAATTTCATACAGTGGATAAAATATGTCTGAATGCAGTTATGATACCTTATGTTAATTCATAACTGAGAGTGCCTCTTCCAGTGAAAAGATGGGTTCAACAGGGCTGTCTGTTACTATTAAGCCCTTTATTGTACAGTACATATTTCTATTAGACCCATTAATCAGAATGATTCAAAGTAATAGGTACATTATAGGGGTACCGATAAGACCAGATTCAGAAGAAGTGAAAACTTTGGATTAGGCAGACAATTTACCATTTTAACAGAGGGAACTGCATCGGGGAAGAAGTAAAAAGAACTATGGAACACGTTTCTGGTATGTCTGGATCAAGAATAAATTACAATAAAAGTAGAGCAATACCTATAGGTTCTGCTCATACACTTTCAGTTGCACAAATAGCAGGATTCCACATACAGTAAAGCCCACCAGGATGAAGCCCAACTCTGCACAACTCTGCAGTAGAGTTACTGCAGCAAAGAATGTAATTTCAATGAGAGTTAATCTCTTTTGTCATGCAGGAAACCTGTGATGCTGTGCTTCATCCTGGTGGGCTTCACTGTATGTACAGACCGAATTAAAATATAAGGAATTTATTTTAATCATTTTGGTATAGTTACATATAACCAGACTGAATGACTTCTCAATGCAGAAAGGTAATCAGGAATATGATAACCCAGAACTTCATCAAAACAGAAAGTTTTTTTTTAAATAAAGACCCTTTTATTTCCTTGCTTTATCTTTCTAAGCCATATTTACCCACCTCCAATAGAAGTGGAAACCAGACTATGTACTGTAGGGGTCTAACTATTAATTCCTATAATCGCTCTGACCAACTCTCCCTATCCTGGCTCTGGGTGCCCAACAACAGGATTTTCCCCATGGTAGAGTTTATTTTATGTTTTGGGGGGCTGCTCTTCCAGCACCCCCTACTTTAAGTTTCCAACTCTGCTGCAGGCAAATCTCAATGTCAGGCACCCATGTTTTGGGCACCCAGTGTTAGAATAGTGAGAGTCGGGCAGAGCGATTATGAAAAGTTAAGTAGATACCCTATATAGTATATTCTTTCAAGGATTTTTGGGATCCAGGTTAAATCCAATTCAAAGGAACTTTACATATAAAACTGAGGCACAGAGTGGAGAAACAAAATTAGCCCCATAGTTTTTTTTTCGTATATGCCATTTTCTTCTATAGTTATTTAACCTCAGTTTTAAGACAGACAGAGAAACTATGGATGGAACTGGTAAGTGATTGGCTTATCCTGCCTTTCATTGAATGGGGTAGAGGGAAATGGAATGTTTAAGGAAAGAGTATGATCATATAACACCTAGATACATAAAACAGATGCTTGTTAAAATACAGCAATGTAAATTAATGAAGGAGGACTTTATTGCAAAGTCAAGGAAATTATTATATACGTATGCAGATGATGGAGCAGATTTTTTTTTTTCACAAATATTTGTTACAGGAGGCTGCATCACAACTGATTAATACAAGCTCCAATCAGAGCTGATATGGTTGTGGAGGGCTTTTGGAATGCTGTTAACCATTATTTCTAATTAATTTCCACAATGCAGATCTGCTGAGAGGTAGTTTCAATGTGGTCTTTCTTTTACACATTTTTACAATGTGTTTTCCTAGAATATGCCTGCTGATTGATATATATTTAGCCTGAATAGTTCACAGAAGACACAACATCTTATTTTCAGTGGGGTTCTACATCTACACAATATTTGGCTGCATTGCATAACATCAGAACACAATGAAAACAGTATTTTACATCTGTACTAGGCTACTCTGAATACATTATAAAAATGGTCAAATCATGACCCCACTGAAAACAAGATATTGCATCTAATCTGTGACATCCTGAGTAAATACAGTGCAAAAATTTGTAAAATGAAGATCCCTATGACAATGAGATGTAGCATCTCCCCTGTGATATCCAGGATACAAAATATAGGATAAGAAATATTGAAAGGAAATCTACTGTCAACTGAATTTCACTGTGTTTGCTGACATAAATAATTTCTTTAATGTTTTTTAGTATATTAGATTGCAGTATTTATTTAAAATGTTGAGGTCTTGAGGAAGGTGTATACAGTGTGTGTGTGTGTTTGCTGTAGCTCAATATATTTTTCCCCAAAAAGCATAGTAAAAATGTTTGCTGATTCCATATATTTAGCCTGGATAGTTCACAAAAGACCTAGCACATGCCTGAGACAGTGCTTATCAGATAGTGTCTTCAGAGGTTAAAAAGCATTGTAAATCTTTTTAGATTCATTGCTGGGAAAGAGCGACATTTATGAAGTATGAATCTTTCTTGAAAGACAATACCTGCCCAACTGAAGCTAGTAACAAGAAAATGTTTAAATGCTAAGTATTTAAATGTGCAAGTTGTTGCATTTTAAAGGGGGTAAACAAATCTCCAGTTTAACAGGCAACCAATATTTAACAAGCTGTTTCAGTTTCCTAATGCCCATCTGATGAACAGCATGTTGTGCTGTCTCCAACAATCTAACCAGAAAGAAGGGAATATTTTATTTCAACTGGCATAATGATTTATAGTTGTGGAAAGATATATTGAAAACTCCAAAAATGTGTTCCACAGTATTACATTTTTCTAGCTACAGACATCAAGATGGCTGTAGGCTCCACACACAGCCATGAAAAGGATACCTAATTTTATGTGGGACATTGTATGGTTATGTTTTTATGGGAAACTGGCTGTTAAAGACTCTTTAAAGCATAAAGTGATACAAGAAAGAGATTGTCTCAGAAGAGAAGGTATTGGTATCTTAGAGACTCAGAAACACTTTTGAATTAAATTAACTTTTAGTGAAAATTTGGGGAAACTTCTAAGTAGAGAATGTAAGGACTCTTTATTTACTGCTGTGAACAATGAAATTGTAGTACTAGGTTTATAGCCAAAAAAGTGGCATAAGTGGGGATTGTGGGGGACTGCAACAGGACCCGGTTATAATTGAGTGACTCAGGGAAACACAATAAGGGCTCCGTGGGACTGTTTGCTTGCTAACCATACGGGACCTGGGCAGTTAAGTGCACTAGGGACTCGCAGTGGGAAATTGGGCAGGTACTTGCTGTGCAGAGCCTCTGAGTTCTCGAGGCCAGGCGCTCGCAGACCCCTGATCCCTGCAGCATTATCCAGCTCCAATTACATCTCGCACCAGCCAATCTCAGTCTAATCCCTTCCCTTTCTGCCTACTTAAAATGAATTGTCTCCCTCTTTCTCTCCCCAGAACACTGCCCCCCTCCCCCGTGGAGAAAGGAGGTCGCTAGGGCCAGTCTTGAAGCCCTCCCTGCCCAGAAGCCCAGCCGACCCAGGTAATTTAACAGCCCACCTGTCTTTTGGCACCTTTTCCAACAACTGCCTGGTCACAGCCCTGCTGCTCGTCTCCTCGGCCAAACGCAGCCTCTACTGTGAAAACTCCAAAGCGGATTTCAGCAGTTTATTGTGTGACTTTAGATGTGAAAAGCTGCATTAGGGAACTGAAAAACAGCAGCTAGAGCCCCGCCGAATGCTACTTGTTCGGCTCCCCACTGCCCCCACCACCACCCTTGCTCGGCTCTTGAATATATACCCTGTAGTAGGTCAGGTGACAGGCAAAATAAACCTATCAGCCCACTTTTCCAGCTGCAGGTTATAGAAATCCAGCCCTAGAGGCCGCTGTCTCACATTCTCGCTTGGTTAGACCCACTATGTATTACATCCTATTTACAATGCTAATGACCAGCAGGCTCACTCTCCTTGCTCATCAACCTCCCCAAGTGGCTTCTCCGCCCCATGACTCTACCACGAACCCTGTTCCCTTAGCTTTCTCTGATAATTGCCGGCACAGCCACCCCAACGCTGCAAGCCAATGCCCACTAGTACTAACTTACCTTTTCTTGCCTATACCCTTGTTCACACCCTCACTTCAACTGGGTAAACACTGTACCACAGTTTTTCCCCAACTTATAACCCAGCCCCCTTCCAGCTACAAAAACATATTGCTACTTCCTCCCATTGCTCCCTCCCTTCTTCCCGGCGACATCTCTAGCTTACCAGTCCTCACCCACAACAAAAAAATTAAACATTCACCATTGCGCTCTCAGCATGAGTCTCTTAAGCTCTCCAGGCTCTCCCTGCTGTGATGCATATTCCTTCTACTCCTCCTTTCTGGAAACATTCACCCCAACCCTGGTCCCCCCTCAACAAAAACCTCCCCAAACAAACCACAGGGAAGACTACTGCTGGCATCACTTAATATTTGTAGCCTTCCCAAAAAACACACCCTACTGCAGGGTTGGATTGCCCAACATGCCCCAGACATTCTAACCCTCTCTGAAACCTTGCTATCAAATAAAATCCCCAATGATGCTGTTTCCCTAAGCAACTATAAACTCTTTAGGATGGATAGATCAGGTAAGCGAGGTGGAGGCTGCGCAATATTCATTAAATCAACACTCTGCGCCACCATCGTTGACCCCGAACATGGGGGCCCAGACTCTACAGTCAAAATTAGATTGGGCTCTAAAACAATCATCATCATCTCAGCTTATATCCCCCCGAGAAACCAGAAACCCGCATTTGAATCCATCCTTCACGCTGTCTCACACCTCCCAAATACTAATGAAACCATATTAATGGGTGACTTCAACATCGACTGGGCATCCCCATCCTCCTCCGTCTTCAGAGATGCTGCCCAGGCTATCGGTCTCACCCAAATTATCACATCCCCAATGAGGCGCGACACAAGAACCGGGACATCCTCACTACTAGATCTCATTTTTATCAACAGGCCAAAAAATATTACCCAGGTCTCAGTGCTCCCTGACTCTATCAGTGACCACTCCCCGGTTATCTGCTGGTGGTAGGGCAAACTGCCCACTGCACCACCCAAAACCACATGGCACCGAAAACTCAAAAAAGGAGGCATTAATAACCTCAAAGAATACCTAGCCAATAGTAACTGGCTTCCCTTATATAACGCACAATCAGTTGATGCCGCTGTAGCCCACTTTATAGCTACCTTTAACAAAGCCTGCAATATATATGCTCCCCTCACTAGGCAGGTCATGAAAACCAGGTCTACACCATGGATAACACCCTCCCTCCTAAAACTCATGCAACACAGGGACAACGTCTGGCACAGGGCCATAGACTCCCAATGCACCCAGGACAGACGACTCTATAGGGAGGCTCAAAATAAATGCACCTGGGCCACACGGCAGGCCAAGGCTGATTACTATCAGCACACCCTCTCCTCCTCCTGGAGAGATGGGAGAAAGTTCTGGAGTAACATACAAGAAATTAGTGGCAAATCACGTTCCCCCAACCCTACCCAACTCAGTCTGAATGGGGACGTTACCCAAGATCCTGCTAAAATCACTGAAGCCCTCAATGAAACTTTCTCAGACCTCTCACATATCCTCCCGTCTAACTTCTTCCACCCCCAAACCCCTCTACTCCACTTATGGTGAGTACAGTCCTCCTTCCCTTTCGGTTCCGTACCATCCCCTGTTCCTTAGCCAAACGCTAAATCTCCAAAGCAATCGCTAACACTCGCTTCAGCAACGACTCCAAGGACCTAAAACTCATAAGGCTTACCCTTGATATCACCATAACCCATCTCACACAAATCCCAAACCTCTCGCTTTGCCTCGGCCAATTCCCCACTACCTGGAAAAAAGTCGCGATCATCCCTATCTTAAAGAGCGGTGATCCCACCCTCCCTGGGAATTATAGACCAATCTCTATACTCCCTCCTCTCTCCAAAGCCCTGGAAAAAATAGTCTCAGACCAGCTTACTGAGCATCTAACAAAACACAACCTACTCAGCAAGGAACAGCATGGGTTCAGAGCTGGCCACAGCACCATCACGGCTCTCGCTGAGCTCACAACGTTCATCCATGAGGCGCTCGACCAAGGGTCACTAGCAGGGGCTATCTTTATAGACTTAACTAAGGCCTTCGACACGGTCAGCCACGAATTACTCCTTCAAGTCCTGCCGCAACTAAATGTAGTCTCCGAGGCCGCTGCCTGGCTAAAGGACTACCTCACAGAACGCTCGCAGCAAGTAAGAATAAACTCCACCATCTCCACTCCCAAGCCTGTTCACTCCGGTGTTCTGCAGGGGTCAATCTTAGGCCCACTGCTTTTTACTCTCTTCCTTAATTCTCTCCCCAAAGCCTGCAGCGGTCATCTCTTACTCTATGCAGACAACGCAGTTCTCTACTGGAAACACCCCCAACCGTACGCACTCCAGCACACCCTCCAGGAATACTTCAGGGAGCTGGAAAGTTGGTTTGCTGACCACCGGCTGATCATTAATTATTCCAAAACCAAGGCCATGACCTTTGCTCACCACCAAAGCCCACACAGCCAGATGGCTCTTCACATTTCCAACACGGATGGTTCCCTGCTGGAGCACGTCAATCACTTCAAATACGTGGGGGTCACCCTGGATACCTCCCCTCCTACCACAGATACATACGCCTCTCAGCAGCAATCAACTCGAGTGGGTACCTCTACAGAATCAAAACAGTCTGCCCGCACATGCCATGCAGATAGCTGTCACATCCTCCATCCTCTCCCTAATCGATTACGGGATTGTAATCTACGGCACTGCTGATAACTCCACCCTAAGCTGCATAACCACTGCGCTAAACAAAGCATGTCACCTTGTCTCGGGTTGTGACAGACTCACCCATACCTGCGACCTATACAAACTGACTGGCTGGCTTAATTTCCATCAAAGACTCAAGTACCACGCCTGCATTCTAGCAAAAAAGATCCACCTCCAGCTAGCGCCAACCGCCCTTCACCCCATCATCAAACCGGCCCCTCTCAGGCATATTACCAGACTCACAGATACCACATCCTTCGTGGTTTCCCCATGTCCGAAACGTCCCTTGTGCAGAGAATCCACTCGCTCGTGCCCCCAATTGGCTAAACACTCTTCCGCCTTCCATCTCCCAATCCAGCAGCATCCATATCTTCAAAGCAGGCCTAAAAACAATCCTATTGGATAGCTCTAAATGTGAATGCTATGTTGGCCTACCTGTCTCCTCTCCCCTCCCCCACACACCCACACAGGGGCCCCTCAGGCCTATCTAAATCCCCCCCATGCTCAACCTAGGGGTCGCAGGTATGTCTCCTACCTGCCCAAACCAGACAAAAAAAAGTCTCTCTGCCATCATGCCGACAATGAATTCAGTAATACCACTTGTTTATTATGTATTGAAAGTTGCCTTCCATTGCCTTTACTGTCATATGTCTCTCCACCCTCTGTAACCACCGGAGAGCTAATGTTACTAAAATGTGATTGTACATAAATCTGTATATAATTTTTGCTTGTATATAATTTTCCTTGTTCCGTCTGTCTTCCCCCAACTCGTGTTCCCCCCTCCACCCTCTGTAACCGACGTGGAGCCTTTGCAAAAGAGTCTTTGACTCAAAGGTTTGTAATTCCAAATTTACAGTAAATAAATAAATAAATAAATAAATAAATAAATAAAATAAGTATCACAAACTTACTTTACAATTATGTTTTGTTGCATGTAAATATTATCCATGGCAGGCAAGATATACTCTGACCATACAACAAAACAATTAACTTCACAAGCACTAATAACAAAGATTCAAAGCTATATGTGAACAGTTTATTTACATGAAGTGTCTACTTTACATTGTTATCAAGTGAAAAATCTATGGAGGCATGGGGTCAATACCGCGCACAGCAGAATGTCATGTAGAATAATCGCATTGCACAATTCATTGATATCTTTTTTTCTGTGGGGGGCTGTGCCCCCCACATCCACTGTTACAGGGGGCTGCACCCCCTGGATCCCCCACTAAGGATTCTAACTTCTGGGGTGGTCTAACATGGAAAGCACACATGTCCGGGTTTCGGCATAATGCCATGCACTATTAAGCATATGATATTATGACCCAGTAAAATTTATGGAAAGCATTTTTACCAGTATTGGATTCTTAGACATTTGAATGGTTAATTTGTAAAGTACGATGTACAGTATATTAATCTTTTGAAATGTCTGTATTATCCATCCTCTAATTAAAATACCCTACTTTTGCGAAATGTTCCATGTGTTCTTTTACTTTCAACTGGAAACCCACCTGGGCAGTACCAGAGATGGGTGCAAGGGACATCAGTTTAACACCTCATTCAAAGTACAGCAGCCCCTAGTACTGCACTTTGATGCCAGTGTTTAGGTATGAGCCCAGTCCCAGAGTCACACTAGAACCCATGACCTTTTGGCCCAGATGCAGATGGCAGATGTGCTACCAACTGAGCCATGCTGAAACCTCCTGGAGAAGGGCACTCTTTCCACTTTACATCCATTGGTAGTGATTAACAGACTTCCACTTTTCACCTACTCCTAGTCATATGTAATGGCTTAATTATAACTTTTTTAAAAAAAAATGTTATTCTTTTTGTAACTTGGAAAGGTCCACTAGGCACAAGGCTAATTTGCAGGCATGAGCTGGGCACAAAAACAAGGAATTTTGTCCACCCTGATTTGCTGTGAAAGGTCCAGACCATGTAATTAACCACCCATGGCTTCTTACTTCATTTGCCAACAAGGATGCATACCCAAACATGTCAATGCCTCCCAGAACATTTAAAAAAATATTCTGGAATACATCTTTCTACAGTAAAAGTCCCTTACCTATCACTTTTCATTACTTGCAAAAATGAAATACTACACAATTTTTAACCCTGTTGAAAGGACCTGCAAGATCTTGCAAGCGTGTGTAAAATGACTTCAGTTAGTCTAATAACAGGTAGTACCACAAAAAAAAAATTGCACTGGATTTTCTGGAGACTAACACAGCACAACAAATGTACAACAAGTTTTACAAACTCCTACCTTCAGCTCTAATCCACAAACATTAACACTTTATAAACTTGGAGACCACTGTGATCATCTTTTTTTTTAACCTTCTCTATCAAAACTAAACCTCAAACTCTAGTGCTCATTGTTTTCCCAATGTTGTGCCTGTGCATGGAATGTATCATCTAGAAACATAGAAGCAGAACTTGCTGGTAGATAAGGACCACTTGGAACATCTACCTGTAGTCTGCCCATTTCCCCCTCCCTATAGTATCACCACTCTACTTGATCTCTGGCCCCCTTCACTCACCCACCCAACCTCCCTTCCCTTCCCTTTCCCAAGATTCCCTTATGCCAGTCCCATGCATTCTTGAACCTCACACATGTTTTTTCCCCACAACTTCTGCTAGGAGACTGTTCCATCTCTCCTGAATCTACCTCCCCCCCCCCATCTTCTTATCATGCTCCATTGTCCTTGAACCCCTTTTTTGTCTGGAAAATACTTCACTCTTGTAGCTTATTTATCTCCATGAGGTATTTAAAGGTCTCTATCATATCCCCCCTCTTCCAGGGTGCACATATTTAAGTCATTCGGTCTCTCCTCATTGGTCTTCTGATACAGACCCTGCACAATTTCAGTTGCCATCCTCTGGATAATTCCACTCTATGTCTTTCCATAGATTTAGTCTCCAGAACTGGACACGGTACTCAAGGTGACACCTTAGTAACAATCTATACAAAGGAAATACCACTTTCCCATTTCTGCTGGTGATACTCATCCCTATGCACCCCATTATCCTAC
The DNA here is from genome assembly GCA_016271365.2 of Neoceratodus forsteri. Classification (NCBI taxonomy): domain Eukaryota; kingdom Metazoa; phylum Chordata; order Ceratodontiformes; family Ceratodontidae; genus Neoceratodus; species Neoceratodus forsteri. The sequence goes on from CM057458.1 coordinate 1,323,943,193, forward strand.
TAGCTCTCCCAACTGCCTTGTCACACTGTCTAGCCACCTTTAGGTCATCAGATATGATTACTCCCAAGTCCCTTTCCTGTTTGATAGTCATCATTAGCATTCCTTCCATTTTGTACTCTGTCCCTGGATTTGGATTTCTGTGCCACCAGTGCATTACTTTGCACTTTTTCCCACTGAAACCTAGCTGCTATACGCGTGACCACTTCAAAGTTTTCTCAGGTCTCTGCTCATGCTTTCCACCCCCACACCCCAAGAGTGTCCACCCTATTATGATTTGGTGTCATTTGCAGAGAGGCAGACCTTCCCTTCCTGCTCCTTTGCATTGTCACTTTTAAAGACATTAAAGAGGACCAGTTCCTGCACTGACCCCTGAACCACCCTACTGGTCACCCTCTCTTCCACTGAGTGAACCCTATTCACCACCACCCTCTGTCACCTGTCACCTAACCAATTTCTTACCCAGTTTACCACCTTTTTTCCCACTCTTAAGCTACCCAGCTTGCTTACTAAATTCCTATGTGAAATGGTGACCAAAGCCTGACAGCAATCTAGGTAGAACACGTCCATCCTAATCTAATTCCTCAGTCACCCAGTCAAAGAAATCTGTCAGATTCATTTGACATGCCCCACCTCACCTCATCCCCCCTTCCCCATAAATCCATGATGCCTCAAGTCTTGTAACTGACTGGATTCAAGATATTTCACAATCCTTTCCTTGAGCTGTGACTCTGCTAAGTTTTCCACCACTGAATTAAGACTGACTGGCCTTTATTTGACACTCTCTTCCCTACTACCACTTTTATGAACTGGGACTACAACTGCCCTGCTTCAGTCCCCCAGAACCACTCCTGTTTCCAATGAGCTGTTAAATAGGACTGTCAGAGGTGCAGCCAGTAGCTCTCTGAGCTACCTCAATATCCGTGGATGCACCCCATCTGGCTATATTGCTTTGTCCACTTTCAGATTAGCAAGTCCCTTCTGGACACTCTCTTCTGAAAGTGGATTAGTGCCACTTCCCTCCCTCCAGGGGTCCTTTCTGTGAACACTGACCAAAAGTATTTGTTCAGAATGTCTGTCTTTTCCTTGTCAGCCTCCACACAGTCCTACCCTTCCCTTTTTAATCTTACGATCCTGCCCCTGATCTTTCTCCTTTTGCATACATAACTAAAAAAGGTCTTGTCCCCCTTCATCACTGTCTGGGCTAGACTGTCTTTGGTCTGTGACTTTGTGCTCCTTACTGCTCTCCCTGCATCCCTCTGTTAACAAGATACACCTTCTTAGCATCCTCCCCCTAAATCTCATTATACCTTCTGAATGCTACCCTTTCAGACTTTACCTTTTCTGCCACCTCTTTCAAGAACCATAGCTGTCTCTTTGTCCTCCTACTTTTGCTCACTTGCTTGACACAGAGGTTTGTTTCCTTCCCTATGGCCCTTTTTAGCATTGCCCACTGTTCCTTCACCTATCCCAGGTCATCCCTCCCCTCCGCTAAGTCATCCTTGAGGCATTTACCAATCTTTTTTTAAAATCTGCTGTCCTGAAGTCCAGGACCCTCACCCTCATGTGGTTAAGTTCTGCAGCCTTCCTTATAATGAACCACAATGTATGATGATTGCTGTTCCCAAGGTGGCCTCCTACCTTGATGTCTGCAACATTGTTCCCATTAGTGAGTACCACATCTAGTATTGCCCAATCATGAATGGGTTCACTGACAGGTTGCTTGATAAATGCCCCTTGCAGGGAGTCTAGGAAGTCCCTGCTTCTAGCTGAAGTCACAGTTGGGAAGTTACAGTCCATATCCAGCATATTGAAGTCCCCCACCAGTAGCACCTCCCTCTTTCTGAAAACTTGTCAGTAGCTTCCACCAGTATTTTATCTATCTCCTCTCTCTGTGCTGGAGGTCTGTGGATCACACCAATGTGACTAGAGGCTCCATTCCCCATCTCTAGGGTGACCCACAGCACCTCTGCTCCCCCCTCTATTCCCTGTATTTCTATTGCTTTTATGCCTTCTCTTATATAAACCATCACCCCCCCACTTTCTTTCCCACCCTGTTGCTTCTGAGTAGAGTATAGCCTGGTATGGACATGCCTCAGGCATGGTTTTCAGTGAACCATTACTTGGTAATGGCCTCAGCATCCAGGCAAACCTCTTTCATTATTGTCTCTAGGTTCAGAATCTTATTTCCTAGATTTGTAGCATTCACACATGTGAACATCCAGATTTTGTTATCACTCTGCTGGTTACCCCTTCTTTCCATTTTGTCCTCTTTCCTTATGCCTTCTCTTGCTAATGCTTCTGTTCCCATCTCCCTTCATTCCTACTGCCCTGCTTCCTTTATTAATGTCCACCCTGGGGATTCCATTCCCCTTGAGATCTCCTTACTTTCTACTTCAGCCTGATTGTGTGAGGGGGTGAGTGGCAGTTATTGCCTCCCCGAATTCTTCCGATACCCTCCTTAGCTACTTCAAATGTTTATCAAAGTAACATCCAAACTGTCCACAGGACTGCTGTTCCCCTCCTGGAAGGATAGATGCAGGCAATCACCCCTGCAAAGTCCCTTATCTCTCCAGGTAGATTCCCAGGCCCAAATGTACCTGACCTCCCCAACACAATTCCTTGAACAATCAGTTGAAGGTCTTGGTACAGAGGTCCCTCCTTTCCCCTGTTACAGATAGGCAGCACCTCATTGAAAGCTACTGAGCATGCTAGCTGTCTGAGACCCCTCCTCAGCTCCCTAAACTCCCTCTGCACCATTTCAGTTCCATCACTAGCCAGGTTATTAGGCCCCTGGTGGACAATAACATAAAGATCTTCCCCCTGTTCTGCTGCCCTAACAATTCTCTGAAACTGCTTCCTATTCCTCCTGATTATAGCACTATGTAGGCACCTAGCCTTCCTCTTCCCCATTTCCTGTTCCAAAATCTACCCCCTCACAGTCGAGTCCCCCACCAACAATTGCTTCCTCCTTCTCTGTGGTTCTCTTCCTCCCTCCTTGGGGTATCAATTCTGGAGAACCCTCACATCCTCCCTAGTCACTACCATGGATGCCTCGTCCTGGCAGTCCCACCATAGCAGAGCAGTGTAGGAATTTCATAGTAGTCCAGCCATTCCTCTTCCCTGGCATCCTGTCAGGTAATGGTGTCAGACTCATGAAGACTTAGCCATTAGTGAAATAATTTAAAAGATTTCCCTTGCTTACTGTGTCCTGCTCTGTACTTCATTTGCTTTCTTCCAGATGAAAAGTGTTTTCAAGAGTACTCTTTTACCCCCACCCCCCCAGCATGGAGGTTGGCTCTTGCTCAGACAGCTACCTTGGAGAGGTTATCATATTCCCACTTTGGCCACCTTAACAAATATCAAAATAAGTGGGGTGCGTACTTACAATCTCACCTGTGTACAGAATTACCCCCTCCTCCAGTGAATCTGCCAATGTAAGTCCCCTATTTATCTATGAATCCCTCTGAATCACCATTTACTTATATGGAAGTACCTGTAGCAAACTATCAGTAAAAGTGTTTTCTCTCTTGTATAACCATTTTAATATTATCTCATTTTATTTCATAAGATAGATACCAACAATGTTTAATTAAGTAGTTTATGTTAGTTCATAACTTCATTAGTCTAATGCAGACTTTTACTCGCTCTTATGTTCTACAAACATGTTGTTACTGTATTGCAAAGAGTTTTCTTCTCTCCTTCTCTTGGTATTTGTTATCCTTGTTTAAGACTTGGTTTTGGCAATGCCAAAGCAAGTAACCTGAAAAATTAATGAACTTTGATTTGTTAAAAAAAAAAAAGAGTACTCTTTTAGATGTCAGCAATCCCTTTTCTGCTTATGATTACAATAACATGTGCCACAGGTACTGATCACTCACAACATTTAAATACAATTGATACCGAGTTCAACTCACACTCATTGGTGCCAAATATGCAAGGAGACAGCCCCCACCAGAAATAATTGAAAATTTAAAAAAGAGCCCACAAACCTTTTTACCAACAAAAATTTACAGCTTTACTCTGTTCTTCACTTGAACAGTCCTCTGGGGAAAAAACACAGGAGCCAGCCCTGTGGGTAGAGGGCTAAGGCACTAGTGCCTCACCTGTCCTCACACCTGTGACCCAAGTTCAGGAACAGACGTGGGTCCACCAGGGTTCACCCATGGGGGAGGAGGATTGAGCATCCCACAGGACACTCTCCTTCTCTGTGAAGGGAGGTTGGCAGGCTCCGCTGTGATACTGCCACTTAAATGACAGCAGGTGGTAGTGCAGAAGGAGCCACTAGGGGAGAGAGGGTGCCTCATGACTGAGTTGCACACCCTTGCATGTTTCCCATTCAGCCACCCTTCCTCACAGGCCTTGCACTGTCTACCACTGACCATGGTCACAGCCCTTACCTAGCCTCTTCCCAGATGTGGAGTCCTGGGAGGCCCTACCATGTGGGGGAATCTGTGGGGCACTGCATGACAGCAGGATGGTAAGCCCCAGAAATGACAAGCGACAGAGCTGGGGGGAATAGCAAGGCAGAAGGAGGCTGGCTCAGGAGGAGGGGAAAAAACAGATGGTCCTGACAGCTCAACAAGCTTGCTGCTGTTCCATCTGTGGTATTTATTCCTTTGCTGCCCAAGAGCTCTTCTCATGTGGCACCCCCTCCAAAAGCATGTTACCTCTTTATAATCACAACATTAACATTTGTGGGTGCCACAAACATGTTGCGTAATGGAGCCTGACAGAGTTTTATTTTTTTTTTTTTGCAGTAATTCAGACTGACCTAAAATTAACCTAATACTCCTTATAGCAGACAAGGCAGAGAGGTCTAGCAGTCAACTGCATATGTCATTTTTAAGTACAAGACAAGGAATCAATGATCCATGGAAAGTCATGCTCGGAGCTCCCTCTTGTGTAAAGAACCACAAAGTCTATCCCTCATCCCTAATGACTGACAACTTTGGGGGCCAACTTTTCTTGTATATCTTTTTTTTTTTTTTTTTTTGCTATAATTTTTTTAATTGTTTGAGCTAACTAAAATCTATATGTCAAATTGCTTTTTTTATACGTTACTAGTTATCCATTTAAAGCAGCAGCAGTGCAATGAAAAATGTTTTTCACAAAAGCTAGATTCAGGTACCATTAATACAAATATTAACGTGCCTGTCACATTTAGTTTACTGGGTACCATCCATGCTATGCAGAATGTGCTTTTTTTTGTTTGTTTGTTTTTCTGTTATGTTCTTAATCCCAGCCCTTGCCAGGTCTACAACACCATTTCTAAGCCAAATGAGGCAGCCATCTATCTTTTTCTTCAGAGGAGAACTAAATGGAGACATTTATAAAATGATAATATTCCGGTGGAACTAGCACATTTTACCATTAAGTTAAAAAAGAAGGTACATCTTTTATAGTGGAAAATGGTAGGGTCAAATTTGTGCCCATTGTTATTGCATTACTGTTTCAATGAGAATAGTACAACACTTCAGCATGTAGTTTTCTATGTGTGAACCACACTTCTAGGTGATTGAAGGTGTTCCTAACCTTAAAACTGTGCAAGCAGTTGACTAATAGAAATCCACACGCTGATATGTCTTATTACTTATTGAGTTACGGAGTTGTGCACAAATATCTTGTTCAATCTTAGAAAACTATCATTGCGATCATGACTAGCAATGATTAAACATGATGGTTAAATTTCCACAAATTAAAACGAAAACAACATAATGTTATGGAAATTATAATTGTGATAAATGATAGTTTATTGTGATTGACTATGGTAAAAAACCACAGCAATACATTTTAAAATAAAATGAGTAAATTATTTAGCTCATTATGTGCCTTGCTAACAACTTTTTTAATAACTACTGAATATTGAAGGTGTATACAGAATCCCTTTACCTGGTGGCCTAGCAGTCCTTCTTCATCAGTTACCAAAGATGTATGCAGAACCCCTTACCTGGTGGTATAGCTATCCCCCTAATCCCGATTACCCAAGGTATATGCAGAATCCACTTATGTGGTCCAGGGCCCCTTTCCACAAAGTACAGAATCTTGAACCCCAGTCACTCCAACAGATGAGAACAAAGGTCTGTGTTTGGACTAGGGACATTCTGAAAATGGAGCTGGGCCAGGTCAGCTACAGACTGGATCCACTGCTCCATGCAGTGAAGGAATTTTGTGGCATCTTTCCATCCTCCAATGACTTCCATATCTCCTTTGGAACAACAACATTTTTATCAACCAAAAAATAAAAAAAGATTTCTTGATAGCTGCCCTCCATGCTTGTGTGGCAGGGCTGTCACTGTATGGAGTGCGAACCTATTGGAGCCAGTATTGCCATTGGTAGCCTGGCCATAGGCCATATAAGATTTACAACCGGGGTCCCCCATAATAGTCAATCCACCCTCTAGGAGGCCTATGAACCATGTATCCCGTGCTGTGGATGGCCATGCAAGCCTGACATGCCTCCTTGATGGCTCCTGACCTGATCATCCATGTAAAGGCAAATAGTCAGTTGGGGGTCATTTTATTGCTGATACACAGAGTCTCCATTTGTTTGAATTGAAGCCTCCTTGATCTTTTATCCATCCTTTGTGGGTTTTAGAACAGTTTTGTGTATCAGGCCCTAAGGCAATTTGATATTACTTCATTAAAGAATGTACGGTATATATTTCAAAAAGCAACTGGAAATTATGAATATCAGTGAGGTGCACCTTTTTGCATCAGTAGTAAATGCATTGATATTTAGTAAGAAGTAATATTTGGAATGTGTTTCGTAATAATTATTCAGTTTCTTTTTCAAAAGAATTTACCATTTTTAAACTCTCTATTAACCTGAATGTTGTGACAGTGATATCATTATTTACAATTAGTCAGTGACTGCTGACACAGAGGCTGCTACATAAAAACATACAATAAATGATTTCAGTTTTTATAAGATAGAATGTCATTTCAAAATAAAAGATTACATATTTTGCTGAAAATTAGAGTGGCAGATGGCACTGGGTCATAACAGCATCAGTCTGAACATTGCGGTCAAGAACCATGCGGTAAAAAATGCTGTCACTTTTTACTAATAGATCCTAACTCCAGGTGGAGCGGATCATGGGGAAAGATAAAAATTGTAGGGCCAAGGAATACTGTTTCCATGGCCCATTGTAACAAAAGTAAAGTCCCAATGCTGCAAAACTCTAAGGAGATCTTCACTACCAACTGGCTGAGCTGCACCATGCCTCAGCCCTCCATGCGGTTAGAAAATGGGCTTCCTTTCTTTCTTTTTTTTAATAAGCATGATTTCATAATGAGAGTTTAAAAATATATATATATATTCTTTTTTCTTGTCTGTTTCTGCCCCCAGGCCACCTGGTCAGGTCTCATCACCAGCCACTCATCCAGCCCTGCACCCTGACATCAGGTAGCATCCCTTCTTCATCCATGTATTACCCCCCTGGCAGGGTGGTGAGAAGCTCCACTAAGCTCACTCACCTTGAATCAGATCCAGTTCAGGGAGCTCCATTCAGGGTAGGGGCCCACGGCAGGTGGCTACTTCACTGCACGACTGGCAGGACCATTTTTCCACTTTGCTCCCTTATGTGAGAGGGTCATGCAATGACACCAGTGGAGGAGCACACACGCATCCGCACATGCTCCTTTCTGCACCTGCCCCATCTCAACCCCCTTTGCATAACATTGGTGCACTGCCCCCCCACCTCCACTAGGGGCCAGAGGCATGCCGACCACTGGAGTCCCCCCTCCCTGGAGAGGGAGAGCAGTCCCTCAGATGCTCAATCCCTCTCCTCCCCTGCCAACCCCGGGTGGCCCGTGATCATTCCTGAACATGGATTGCCAGCATAGCTTGAGATAAGGCATCTAGTGCCTCATCCATCAGCACCACTGGGCTGGCTGAGAATTTAAAAATATTAATGAAAATGAGCAGAAAAAGCAGCTTCTGTAAAATAGTCAATTTATTTGTACTGCCACTAGGGGATGCTGCTGCTTATTAGACACTTTTTAGGGCTGCAGTGGGCAGAGACCTGCAGACCTCTTGCTACAGAAAAGCACTCCTGCATCCCTTGCAAATGAACAACATGACAACATCATGGAGTGACAAAAGGTCACATCTCTGGAAAACTCCTTACTCGTAGTGCTATATTTTTTTCAGCAGTCCATGAATTCAGTATATGAAATTATAAATGAGATGCCAGTGTGAGGGGCTGCTTTTCAACAGATATCATCATGTCATCATAAGTAGCTTTGTCAAATAATCAATCACAACTCCTCACTGTCCCATCTCCCCTCGTCCACTACCGCACATGCACAGTACTTTTCTACTCTCGTCCATCTGTGGGAAAGACCCAAAAGGGAATTCGGTATATGAAAGCCTAAAAGAGATGCCAGTGTGAGGGGTGGCTTTTCAATAGCTATCATCTGGTCATCAAAAGTAGCTTTGTTAAATATTTTCTTTGTTTCTGTGGCATTAACCCACAGGTAAAGGGGAAGTGACAACAGGTGCAGAAATACTATTTGCAATGATAATTATGGAGTTTTAAATGGCACAAAGCACACTAATGCAGTGATTTATTATGCTCTCTGTGTATCTGCATATTCACATTTGTTTTTTTAATTGGAAAATATATCACTTTGTCTTAGGAAAAGTCTCAAGAGCAAACTATCACAGTTTTTGCTTTGTTTTTATTCAATCAAAGACAAGATTAAGGTTAGAGGATAGTATCTCCAGCCCAATGGCTTTCTGAACCAAGTGGCAGAACAATATTTAGATATGAATATAGATTAATGCTATTAAACATTACCATCCTGAATAAGCACAGAACATTATAAAAGCAAATGCCAGCATTACACACAGAATATTAATACAGCATAGCCCGAAAGGCCTGCTGATAAGTCACTGGATTCAAATAAATGTGCTAGTGTATCTTGATGGAGTTATCTATCTTAAGTCTGCAGACAATCCAGCCTTTGTCTTCCCTTTGGCACTTGGTCAGCATTTGTGGGTTCAATCCTTTATATTCCCAGGAGTGCTATATGACTGGAGTTCTCTACTGGGACTAAAGAAGTAGAACTCTTGCACTTGGACCTTTAATTTAGGGTAAAAAAACAAACTAATAAACAAAACAGAAAAAAAATAGTGTGTTTGTCTGAATTAACTGAACTGAATGGTTATCTGAACAGTTATCTAGATGTAAATCTCAGGTGATTGAAAGGGCTTGATAGTTGTGCAGTTTAAATTACTTGTAGAAAGATCTAGTAAGTAGGGGGAGTGGCTTAGCTAGAAGAAGCTAAATTTAAAGACTGCCTTAGAAAGATTCTGTTAGTAGCTTGGCAGAACACAACAGGAGGAAGGAGTGCTGTGTGACTGGAGTTCTCTACTGGGACTATATTGCTCACCCTCCCACCCAAAGCTGGTTCTACTTTTATAGGCACAGGATTTGACTGACAACAGGAACTTCCTGTTTGGGAGCAGGAAGTGAGTGATCACAGAGCCACCAAAGACCCACCATCCTGGAAGGGCAAGAGTAGCTCTCTGGCCCCGTCTAGCTGCTGGAGGCCTGCCTCTAAGCAAGTAAGGGGTCCTACTGAGAAATATAGGATATTCTTGTCCCAGAACAGGACAATCAGGAGATTAAAGGGCACAGAGGCAGAAAGTAAGTAGAGAGAGAAGAAAATTAAAACAGAGGAACGAGTAAGGATTCCAAACAACAGTTAAGGAGACCCACAGGAGGGTGGCATGGGACCCCACAGGGGAAGGAAACAACTCCTGGTGGGGGACTCCATTGTTAGGAAGGTAGAACTGGGGAGGAAGGGGAAAGGGAGGTAAGGTACCTGCCTGGTGCCATGGCTTTGAGGGACAGGGAGCGAATCCTCAGGATTGCCAGAGCAGCTGCACAGGGGAGGGAGCCGGATGTCATTGTCCACCTAGGGACAAGTGTCCTGGCTAAGAAAGGGATTAGAGCAGTGCAGGAAGAGTTTGTGGAATTGGGGAGGGGCCTTAGACAAGTAGCATGCATGGTAACCTTCTCGGAGGTGCTGCCCATCTATGGCACAGGAGAGGCTAGGGTGTTCTGCACCATGGGATTCAATCAGTGGTTGAAAAACTGGTGCAGAGCTCAGGGATTTGGCTTCATTGGGGACTGGGGGTCCACCTGGAGTGATGCAATCCTATACTGGCATGATGGGTTGCATCTTTCCAGGAGGGAACCAGGATCCTAGGTGATAGGTTTAAATGCTTCATTGGCAAGCATTTAAACTAGCCAAGGGGGGAGGCACTGGAAAGGAGCAGGGAAATCCTAGCCCCCCCCAAAATCATGGTAGTAAGCATGGTAAACACCAATGTAGAGGTGGCAATAGGGAGAAGGGCAGGGGTAAATGGGGAAAATGACAAAGGCAAGAAGGACAGGAATGGGGCAAAAAGGAGTAAGGCCATCAGGAAATGGAAAGTAATGAGTACCAATGCCCCTAGTCTGGGCAACAAGCTCCCTGAGCTGGTGGCCTTGATGGAAGAGAGATGCCTGGATATTGTAGCAGTCACAAAAACATGGTACACAGAGAACCATGACTGGGATGTTAACATACCAGGGTACATAACCTACAGGAGAGACAGGCAGGAGAGAAGAGGGGGAGGAGTAGCTCTCTATGTAAAGGAAGGAATAAAAGCAACTGAACAAAACAGTAAACAGGAAGGAGAGGAGGCACTGTGGGTCACCTTGGAGACTGGAAAGGCACCATTACCGTCACAGGGGTCATGTACAGACCCCCATGTCAAGGGGAGGGAATGGACAAGGATATGATAGAAGGCATTCTTTGGATGGCAGAGAAAGGGGAGATACTGTTGATGGGAGACCTGAATATGCCAGATGTTAACTGGAGCACATTTGCTGCAGCCACATCCAAGAGCAGGGCCATTCTCGATGCCCTACAAATGGCAGGCCTCAGACAGCTAGTTTCAGAACCCACTCATGAGGGAGCAATCTTAGACTCTAATAGATTTCTTTGACTGGGTGACCAAAGTAGTAGACCAGGGAGGGGCTGTGGGCATGGCGTACCTAGACTTTAGCAAGGCATTTGACACAGTCCCACACAAAAGATTAATAGTCAAATTAACCAGCCTGGGAGTGGGTCCCAGGGTGGTAGCCTGGGTCAAACATTGGCTGGAAAACAGGACACAGAAGGTAATTGTAAATTGAGTCCACTCTGAAGAAAGAGGGGTTACTAGTGGGGTACCACAGGGTTCAGTTCTGGGTCCAGTCCTTTTTAATGTCTTTATAAGTGACATTGCAGAGGGACTGGAAGGAAAAGTATGCCTCTTTGCAGATGACACAAAGATCTGCAACAGGGTTGATACACAAGGAGGCGTGGAAAGGATGAGAAGGGACTTGGCAAGGTTGGAGGAATGGTTCAGAAGTATGGCAGCTAGGATTCAATGCAAAGAAGTGCAAAATAATGCACCTAGGAAGCAAGAACCCGGGGAAGATTACACAATGGGGGGGGAGATAGTAACAACAACAAAAAAGGAAAGGGACCTGGGGGTAATCATATCAGATTACCTTAAGGTTAGCAAGCAATGTGAGAAGGCAGTAGGGAGGGCTGGGGGTAAACTGGGATGCATAGGGAGAGGCATCACCAGCAGAAAACAAGAAGTTGTTATCCCTCTGTACAGACAGTTGGTGAGACCCCATCTGGAGTACTGCGTCCAGTTCCGGAGACCCCATCTCTGCAAGGACATAGACAGGATAGAGGCAGTCCAGAGGAGGGCAACTAAAATGTTGCAGGGTCTGCAAGAGAAGCCGTACAAGAAGAGACTAAAGGAGCTTAATATGTATACCCTTCAGGAAAGAAGGGAGAGGGGGGACATGATAGAAACTTTTAAGTACATCAGTGGAATCAAAAAAGTCCAAGAGGGTAGCACCTTTCAAAAAAAGAGATGCACAAGAACAAGGGGAAACGATTTAAAGATGGGGGGGGAGGTTCCGGGGCAATGTGAGGAAGTATTTTTTCACAGAGAGGGTAGTGGATGCATGGAGTAGCCTTTCTAAGGAGGTTGTGGGGTCTAAAACTATGGGAAAATTCAAGAATGCATGGGACAGACATAAGGCAGTTCTTGTGGGGGGTAGGAAGAAATAGGCTGTTGGTTAACTAGGATCTGCGGCCTATCCTGTAGGTAGGGAAATGGGCAGACTAGGTGGGCCAAGCGGTCCTTATCTGCTGTCAAAGTCTATGTTTTTATGTTTCTATGGTATGCTTCAGTTAGAACTTCACATCATCAGAATGCACCTGTGTTGGTGCCTGCAGGTTCTGTGAGTCAACAAATCAGAGGCACTATGGAGTCCATCTTTGTACCTTGCAGCAATTTTTTAGTCATGCTAATGCTAAATGCCTATAATTTTTGAGTCTCAGGGATCAGAGGCATTTTCTTTAAACCTTCTACTAAACAGTAGTTTGTTTTTTTCTCATAGCCTCATTCTGTAATGGGAAATGCACTCTTTTTTCAGATGCCCAAGTACTGTGCTTTGTGGAATCCTGAAGTGTTTTCAGAGTTGGACAGACATGTCATATTTAAATATTTAATTTGGTGAACAGAAAAGTTAGCTTCATCATTAGTTTATCAAATATTAGTAAAATTCCAAGGGAAGGCATCTGCACTTGTTTATTATTTTTTTCCCTCTGTAAACTGAAAAAAGTCCATCATTGTCTCTTGTGCTGTTACATTGCGCCAACCTGACCCTCCCACTCAGCAGCCACCAGCCACACACCTCCAAGCCCTTACTTACCAATTGGGAGTCCAATGCTGTAATCCTTTCTGGACCACAGACATGTCTTCACTCTTCAAAGCCATACTGCGAACTGAAAAAACAGTTATGCAGTTTAATATATTCAATGGGGGTTTGAACTTAATGGCATAACTTGGGCATCTTTGCATATTTTTGGGCCAACTGTTCAACACGCCTTATTTGGAACCCTACCTCTTGAACAATTGTACTGTCATTAGGTAGATCTGTCCCAAAAGATGATTTCATGTCCCTGCATGAAATCACCTTTTGGGCAGGAGTTGAACATTTCCTCTGCCCTTATTCATGAGGTTGGGTCATAAGAAGGCTATTTTGAAAATTTGGTGTAAAAATATTAAAAAACAACAAAGTTATGCTCCTATATTGAATTTTGTGAATGCAGATTCATAACTTTGGTAATTTTCAATATTTTCCCCCAAATTCACAACATAGGCATACCTTTACAGCATCTCATGAATGTGATAGCTGTTATTTTTCAATTCCTGCCCAAAATGGTTTTTTTTTTTACATCCCAAAATGTAATTTTGAGGTCCCTTCATGAAATCACCTTTTTGGCAGACGTTTAACATTTTCTCTGCCCTTATTCATGAGGTGGGGTCATAAGAAGGTTATGTTGAACATTTGTTGTAAAAATATAAAAAATCAGTAAAGTTATGAGCCTATGTTGAGTTTTGTCAACGCAGGCTTGTAACTTTGGTAACTGTCAATAGTTTCCCCCCAAATTCACAACATAGCCATATCTTTACAGCACTGCTTGAATGTGGCAGCTGTCATTTTTCAAATCCTGGCCAAAATATTTTTTACATCCTAAAAGGTGCTTTCGAGGTCCCTGTGCAAAATCACCTATTGGGCAGGAGTTGAAATTTTCTCTGCCCTTGTTCATGAGGTGGGGTAATAAGAAGGCTATGTTGAAAATGTGGTGTAAAAGTGTTAAAAAACAACACAGTTATAAGCCTACATTGAAATTTGTGAACGCAGGTTCTTAACATTGGTAATTTTCTATATTTTGAACCCAAATTTAAAACATAGCCATATCTTTACAGCACATCATGAATGTGAAAGCTGTCATTTTCAACTCCTGCACAAAATGTGTTTCTGCATCCTGAAAGTTGATTTTGCATTCCCTGTGCAAAATTACCTTTATTCCAGGAGTTGAACATTATCTATGCCCTTCTTCTTGAGGCAGTGTCATAACAAGGCTATGTTGAAAATGTTACAAAAAAAACTTTCAATGGAGTCTATGCACAAATGTGTGGGAATTACGAGCTGGATAGCATAGCTCCACACCTGCCTACAGGTGCTCACCAGCCATTATGTACAAATGGCTGCAACCTATCTGTGGCTCCACCAACCTGATGTGCAGGCCCACACAGGGCAGCTGCAGCTGGAGTAGTGGACCCATGCGGGCATCCAATTGGATGCACAAATTTGGGCCAGGAGTTGACCACTTGCACAGGGCGGCATGTGTCTGGGTGCGTGAATAGCATCTGCAGGCACCCAGACCTGCACGGCCATGCCACTTTGTCCAGCTGCCCCTCCCTGCACAATACCCACCTTGCGGCCTAGTGTCCCCCTCCAGCAGCATCCCAGACCCTCCCCCGCCTGACAGGAACCCCACCACACACACACAGCTGTGCCCCAAACCTGACAGGTGCCAGATGCAACTCCCCCAACACATGCACACCAACAGGACCCCATCCCTGGCAGAGAACTCCCCCTCAATGTCCGTCACCACCTGGGCTACTGACCTCATGCCAGAGTCCCCCCCGATCCTGACCTAGAACCAAGTGTCAATATTGGTGGTCCATGGTCCCCCCACTCCTGACACCCAGTGGTACCCACCCACACATACCTGGCCCCATACTCTGGCACAGTCATTAGTGGGCAGAGGTCTCCCCCTCTGTGGCACCGGCAACACCCCCACCCCACTCCCGTACCTGCATGATGGTGCCATGGTGATTGACAGCAAGCAGTACAGCCCTTCACATACCTCCATGGCCACCTGCCATACAACTGACACAGACAGCACACAACCTATTTATAGGCATTACAGTCCCAGCATCAGCTGTATGATGGGTGGCTGAGGAGGTGTGAGGGCTGTGCCACTTGCCAGCAATTCCAGTGGCAATTCAGCATGCAGGTATGAGGGGGGGGTGGGGTGGGGTGCTCAGTGCAGTGGGGGGGTTCTATCCCAACACCAGGGAAGGGATGATGTGTGGGGGGTGGGTGCTCGATGTATCCTGTGGATAGGGAAGACATGCTTGAGGGGTGCAGCACGCATGTTGTCTGTGTCAATCCTGCATGCTGCCAGGCCAGGGAGGACTCCGTGGGTGCATGGGCCAGCCTACATATTGTGGTTATGGCAGCATCCCCCCTGGCTTATCCCACTCAGCCCTATGCCCCCCATGGAATGCATTATGTGCATATGTAATGGTGCATAGTACTCATATGCCACCAGCACACCCCCTGTTCACCCCCCACATGTTGCTGTCCAGCAGGGGATCAGGTGTATAGCAGCTGCACACCTCATTTCATGCATCTCACATAGGGGCACAATCAATATGGGGTGGCTATGAGCCATGGATCAAGGGCACGTAGGCACTCTGCACATTTGTGCATAGGCCCAAATATTTTTACCCCAAATTCCTCAGTTGCAGCCCTATTGGCTCTGGCCAGAATTTGTTTTTATTAGATTGCAGTGTCTCTTTTCACTTTGGATTGATTATTTTTCTGTCCTCCCTTCAGAGAGTTTCCTCATAGTGCTAGCATTAGACATTGTTTTTAAAATGAAAAAAAAAAAGATTTTGTTGGACACTGTTACTGGGGAGTGAGCGTCTCAGTGATGGAATGAGAATAGCATGATGTTTGTCATGGAAGTCAAGCAATGAAATATCATACTGCCCCCAAAAAGAAGGTACTTTTATTTTGTGGAAAAATGATTTTGTTAATGTTGTGGGGGTGATTAGGTACAACAAAAGAGTTGGTTTTGGAATGTGGTTGAGTGAGATGGCAGAGTGAGTGACTGAATGAGGTGATTGCTTGAATGGCTATAAAGTCGGGTGGTTGCTAGTAAATTCATTGAAGTGGGACAATGGCCCAGCAGTGGGGTCAGGTCAGGAAAATTGCTGTGTGTAATGTGGTGTGGCAGTTCTGTTTCAAAGAAAAAAATATTTATGTGTACTGCTTTTATTAGAATGTATTTTCTGTGAGGGTACCAGGGCAGTTTACAGCTTGATGGTTTTGCATCTGTGTCTGTGTGGTGGGGCTGACTTGCTTTTTCTTTCCAGTAACCTAGAAGGGAAAAAAATGGCTGCTGGTCAGTTTTGAAAATTTGGGGTGCCCACTGATACCCTAAGTAATGGGGCACCCTGAACTGGCACTTGTATTTCAGTAGGCACTATTGAAAAATAAATGCATGCCTGACCATGGCTTTTAGCCAATCAGCATGCTTTTTTTTTTGCAATTCCATTTTCAAAATTAGCAATAAAATATTACAGTACTTTAAAAATATATAAAAAAATTAAAATAGCCCTAAAGCAGAAATGTTTGCTAGTCTTCAAAAAATGTCATCATATAGTTTAAAAAAAAAACACATTTGTAGTATTCTTTGATTCATCCTCAGTGTATTTTTATTTTTCTTATGTATTTTCTAAAACAGCTTTTATAGCTAATTTTGTAATTGATGACTCATGCCATTAAAGATGGTTACCACTTACAACTTTTGACAATCTGTTTAACTGAGTTTCCCTGTTGGATGTACATACTAGATTCATACTGCAGATCTATTAAGGTGGTGTTACCTGATGATAAACAGCACAACACTGTAACACAACATTTAATGTTTTTCTTGGAGGGCATGGCACTAGAGAAGAAATTTTTAAAGAGCTACTGATGCTACAATGAAAACTTTAAAAAACATGATAATTAGGTACAATTCTACTTGCATTCCATTTATATTCTTAGATTTCTCCTCCACATTATTTATTATTGAGGAATTTGCATGAATATGTGATCTTTATCCCTCACAGTTCCTTTAGAGCCCATCTGTCTCTATAGCTGACTCCCTACTTCAAGTCATAATCCTTTGTTGTGATATCCCAGTTGGTTGGCATGAGAGTAACTGTGATGTCACAAGCAGTGCATTATGACCTCAGGTAGGGAGAAAGCAACAGGAATACATAAAATTTTCAGGAGCAAATATCTTATTTTCCTGCAAATGAACTCAGTAATAAATAATAGGGAGGAGAAATACAGACCTAATGTGAAAAACAAGCTAAACTGGATCTAAATCTTATGTTTTGTTAAAGTTCTCCTGAAGGTGTCAGCTACTCTTTAAAAACATCAAAATAACATCTTAGTCCATGAATGAAAAACGTGACTAGAAAAATGGGTATATTGATATTGTTCCCAGAAAAAACATTATTGCTGAAAAAAAAAACCTATATGATGACTAACAAATTCTTCTGCTTTAAATGAATGTTCAATGTTTTCTATGCTGAGGGGTGTTGAGAGTGAGCAATACTACAGTCAGCAACTTGCTGATTGTCTACTTCTGGCAGAGGTACACATCATGTGTTTCGGTGCCCCACCACACACACAAACAACATTTTAATGTATTAGTAGGTTTATAGGAGCAGAAAATTATATTTTCAAACAAAATTATAGCTTTTGCAGTGCAGCAGGTTATTTATTTATTTATTAACGAGATTTACCAGATAAGCATACTGAGCAGGAAAGCCACTCATTTCCAGATGTGACCTGGGTATACATAACATAACATATCAGTGCTAAAAAATTCACATTTGAAATGCAGTAGTTAGTGTTACAATAGAATATGTGCATAACGTTCATATTTAGGTAAAGTAGGCTCAAGCATAGGTGAAGCAAAACAAATCCTAGGATGATTACAATCAGGACAATTAGGCAAAAGTATGCAGGTTTCAAGATTTGTATTACTTAGTACATACTAGCAATGAGGACAAAGGAGATGGTCATACTTGCAGAGGTTGAGGATGGGGAGGGCATAGGTGACGGTGGTAGTTAGGATAGTATGAGGGTTTGCATGTGCTCCCGTTAAATACCAGGTGGATACTTAGTTTTAGCTGAGCTGTCCTGCAGGGTACAGTTGCAAGTGTCAAAGAAGTGGGCCTGAAGGAGAGCAGACATGGCCCTAGGGGTGGAGCTAGCCTGCCTGATTGCACTTGGGAGGAGATTCCAGAGGGTGGGCATTCTGTATTTGAAAGCTGATTGGCCTTTAGAGGTGCGCATGAATGGGATGAGAAGTAGATATGAGTCATAGCCCCGCAAAGAGTAGGCCGGTGATGGCTGCATTGTTAGAGCGGAGCTGAGATAGGAGGAGAGCGAGTTTGACCAGTGCTTAGCTACGAGATTTGCACAGTGGAGCTGGCGCCTGGTGTGCAGCGAGGGGAAGCCTAGGGTGGCATATAGGTGACAGTGGTGGGTGGTAGGGGGGCATTCTAGGATGAGGCGGCAGAAGGAGTGGAAAAGGAGGTCCAAGTTTGCTAGGGTGGATGGAGAAGCTGCTCCGTAGACCACATCGCCATAGTCAAAAATAGGGAGAATCATTTTGTGTACAAGCTCTCTCCTGACAGGGGTGGTTAGGCACCCTTTGTTGTGGTAAAGGGCACCTAGTTTTGGGTGCAGTTTTTTCTGGAGGGAGTCTATGTGGACAGAGAAGTCCAAGTGATGATCCAGTCATACTCCCAGCTATTTAAAGGAGGTGCAGGCTTCCAAGGTGGTACCGTCCAGTGTCTGGAAGGAGGGTAGAGCTGATATCCTGGAGAGTCTGTGTTGTGTGCAGAAGGTTATGGATACGGTCTTTTTGGCATTTAGGACGAGTTGATTAGAACTTAGCCAAGTTTGGACAGCGTTGAAGTCTTGTTGAAGGGTAGATTTTAGAGTCTCCGCTGAGGGCCCAGAGGCGTACAGGACGGTGTCATCTGCATACATTTGAATAGCTGAGTTAGGGCAGGATTGCGGGAGGTCATTTAGGAATACTGAGAAAAGAACTGGGCCCAGGACGGCTCCCTGGGGGACCCCCATTGTGACTGGGAGCTGGGGGGATACTTGGGTGCCAATCTTGACTGATTGCGACCTACCAATGAGGTAGTCGTGGAACCACCTGATGGCTTGATTTGATAGGCCAGCATCTTGCAGTTTGGCGATGAGCTTTGGGTGGGAAATGGTATCAAAAGCTTTTGCCAGGTCAATGAATATGGCCGAGGTAATGAACCCTTCATCCATACCTGAGGCAATATCGTTGGAGAGTCTAAGGAGCGCAGTTATGGTGGAGTGTGATTTACGAAAGCCAGACTGGAAAGGGGTGAAGAAGGAGGTGGCATCAAGAAATTGTGTGATTTGAGCAAGGGCTATTTTTTCTTGAAGTTTGGCCAGGGTAGGGAGGAGGGAGATCGGGCGGTAATTCCCTGGATCTGCTAGGTTTCCTTTTGGCAGAGGTATGACTTGGGCCTTTTTCCAAGCTGCTGGAATTTGCGCACTGGAGAAGGAGCGGTTTAGTAGGTCGGCATGGGGAGCGGAAATGGCCAGGGCGGAAAGATATAAGAGTTTTGCGTCCAGTCCTAGTGGGCATTTCCCTTTATTGGGGTCAAGGGAAGAGAGGGTGGCTAGAACTTCAGGTGGGGAGACCAGCTTGAAGGAGAATAAGGTGTGTGGGAGGGAGCGGGGGGTGCAAGGGGATCGGGTATGGGTGGCAGGGTTGCCATTTTAGAGAGAAGGGTTTTAGCGCAGCTGGTAAAGAAGTGGTTGAAAGTAGAGGCAACTTCCTTTGGCTTGGATATGTTTATGCCTTGGATAGTGAGGGAAGGGGAGGGTTGCTGTGTGGGGGGATTGAGCAGGGATTTAATAGATTTCCAGAAGTTGGATGGGTGGTTTAGATTGGAAGAGAGGACCGCATGGAAGAAATGCTTTTTAGCCTGTCTTATGGCTTTGGTACAATTGTTGCGGAGGGTGCAGTACTGCTGCCAAGATACAGTAGAGCCTGTTTTCCTATGGATTTTCCAGGCTTGGTCCCTGGCGCGACAGCTGGAGATAATGTCAGCAGAGACCCATGGGAGGTGGGATATCCTTACTCTTTTGTTTCTCATAGGGGCGTGGGAGTCCCACACCGTGAGAAATTGCTTACTGAACAAGTCAAAAGCTTGGTCAAGGGTGGGCGCCAGTTTGATGAAAGACCAGTCAGCAGAGGCGAGATCAGTTAGCAGGGTGGCGAGGCAGAGGGACTTATAAGACCGTGAGTTGACTGTTCTGGGTGGTAGGCTACTAGTAGGTCTGTGCACTTTTCTGATTACATATATCGGGTGGTGGTCACTCATTGAGTCGGGTAGTAGACCGGCTTTGGAGACCCTGTGTGGATGGGTTGTGAGAGCCCAATCCAGGAGGGAGTGGTTTTGGGACTTGGTGTTGAGGGGTGTGGGTTCCGCAATCTGCTGAGAGAGGTTAAGGGCTTTGACCCTGCTGCTGAGTTTTGAGCAGCTTTTATCTAACCAGTTGTGGTTGAAGTCGCCGAGGATGTAGAGCTCACAGGTGGTGGCCAGGTTTTTGAGAGTGGCCAGGAGGACAGTGATGTTACTTGCTGGTGTTGCAGGGGCGCAGTATAACCCTGCCACATATACGGGGGAGGTATGTGGCAGGACGAGTTTGATCATCCTGGTGTCGATAAGTGGGAGGGGCATGGGAGCTGGACAGAGGTGAACTGTATCGTGTTGAATATAAACATGGCAATTCCTCCACCTTTCTTTTTGCCTATTCTGTCGTGCCGGAGGTCTGAGTAGCCAGGCATGGTGACTTCTGAGTCATTATGTTGGGGTTTTAACCAAGTCTCGGAAACTACACAGATGTCAGGTTTGAGTGCATGAGTGGTGACTTGCAGCTCCGGGATTTTATTTAGGAGGCTATAGATATTTAGATGAACCATACTGAACCCTTTAGGTAATTTTAGATGGGCAGGGTGGGTCTGGGGTCCAGGGTTGGTTTCGATGTCACCTGCCAGCAGGAGTATCAAGGTAAGGTAATGTAGGGTGGTGGTCCATCTTTTTTTTTGCTTTGGATTTGGGGAAGTGCCGACACAGGGAAGGGGGGGACTTAGTAAGTCTACGTAGAGCATCTAGGCCCTGGGCGAAGGATGGCAGGCAGATGTATGAGCAAGCAACCCAGCCTGGGTGCAGATTGAGCTCAGAGCACTCTTGTGGGGTATTTAGGGGGTTGGAGGGGGTCACGATAGAGCTGTAAAATATTGGGCCCGGGTAATTTTGGGGGAGTGTGGTTGGTGGGAGCGACGCAGGGGGAATGGTCATTGTTAACAGGGCCTAAGTAAACAGGAGCATGATTACTTTTTTTTTTTTTTTGCCTTTGCATTGTAGCTAGTGGCCTAAGTACTGCAGTTACTAATAAATGAGAGTAAGTAGGTTTGCAGGTAGGCAGGATTGTGGGATTTTTTTTGGGGAAGCAAAGGAGCGGGCAGTCAAGATCTTGATACAGTAGACATGAAGTGGTTTCAGTCAGTTGTAACTTAGTTTGATGAACCAAGAAAAAAATAATGCAAACAAAAACAATGTTCAAAACAAGCAACAGAACAGAGGCAGAGCCAGCAGGGGAGTTCAACAGACATGTCTGTTTGTGGCTCTATCATTATCTTTGCTTGCACGCATGTGCAAGAAACATAGTGCCATCATCTGAGTTTTTCAGAGGTGTGTCAGCATCTTCCAATTCAGTCAGTGTGTTTGCAGGCGTGGTCACGGTTCTCCAATCACTGCTGGAGCTGTCTATGACAGCAGTTGAAAATGCAGTGGCATACAGTTGAAAGGGAGAGCTATGCTTCAGTGAGCAGCTCCTCCCCCCCACACACACATACAGATCAACTGTGTTGGTTACCTGATAGGATGGTATAGTCTTGTCTAGCTTAGAGAGACAAGCCACACATCATTCCTTTAATAAACTGTTCCCTGCCACAGCAGGACCACCAGAATGTGTGGGTGCCTAACAGTCCTTACACACACCAGCTCTTCAAAGCACACCTACATGGACTCCATGGGTTCTAATCCTCCAGAAAAAAATACCTCAACATTTGATGTGAAAATTTAGACTTCGTTGTATGTGTAATTCCAAGCGTTTTCTCTTACTAGACTCTGTCAATGTGAACTCCCCACTGCTAAAACCAATGCAAACGAACTTGAGCGTACTGTACTACCTGCAGCTGAAGCAAAGAACAGCCAGAATGCACAAAGGAGAACATACTGCTATGCATTTCAGCAGCAGCCAGTGGGGGAGGTTTCATGACTGAAGCACTTTAATGCACCTTTTAATGCTGTCATATACACACCCCTGTGTGGTAATTCACTAAACTGCACACTTAGTCTGGTAATGCAGCTTCAAAATATTTTTTTTTCTCTGATTTGCCATGAGCTGGCATTTTTATGTGACTGCAGAAACAAGATGCTGTATGTCAGCCATGTGTCTGCATTCCCACACTCATCCACCTCACAACTCTCAAACAAAGCCAATGGTGCTTACTGAATTGAGAAGAGTTACATGGATTTCAGAAGTTGTGCCAGATACACTGCACATTGCCTCATCTACTCTCTTTGTTTCAACCTCCACCCCCCACTTCTCTTCGGCAAAGCATGAAGGCTAGTTCACACAGCACATTCAGATACTTAATAATTCACGCTTCCTTTCAAATGAGGGAAAGACATGTTGTTGGTCTATTACACTATGAAAACAAGCATTTGTCAATGCCGAACATTCGCTTGCAGGTATTTGCAGTGGTATTTGGCACTTGGACATGGCTTAAAAAAATCAGTGACAAAGAAGTACAAGCATTTGTCAATGCTGAATGTTGCTTGCTTCTATGTGCTGTTTAGGTATTTGGAAGTCATTGGAGTGCAAATATTGAAAATTGAGTGAACTTACGAGTGTGCGTAGGAACTGCGTAATGCACACTCGTAAAACAGTCATTTTTAGGAATTTTTTCACCAAATTTTCAACATAGCCATTGTAAGACCTCTGCTAATGAACAGTGTCACTGTGATTTTCTTAATGTGTCCCATACATTGATTTTGCACACCGACTGCACCATTGTGTGCTACATGGGTGGAAACACATTTTGGGCAGGATGTGAAATATGACAGCTGTACTGCTCATAAGGAGGTGTGGTAAAATGGCAATGTTGAAAATCTGGAGTACAAATATTGAAAATTCGCAAACTTACAAGCGTACGTAGGAACTGCACAACACAGGCTCGTAAAACAGTCATTTTTAGGAATTTTTTCACCAAATTTTCAACAGAGCCATTTTAAGACCTCTGCTAAATGAACAGCATCACTGTGATTTTCTTAATGTGTACCATACATTGAGTTCGCCCACCGACTGCGCCATTGTGTGCTACATGGACGGAAACACGTTTTGGGCAAGATGTGAAAAATGACAGCTATACTGCTCATGAGGAGGTGTGGTAAAATGGCAATGTTGAAAATCTGGAGTGAAAATATTGAAAATTCACGAACTTATGAACGTGCGTAGAACTGCGCAATGCATGCTCGTAAAACAGTCATTTTTAGGAATTTTTTCACCAAATTTTCAACATAGCCATTTTAAGACCTCTGCTCATGAACAGTGTCACTGTGATTTTCTTAATGTGTCCCATACATTGAGTTCACACACCGACTGCGCCATTGTGCGCTATATGGGTGGAAACACATTTTGGGCAAGATGTGAAAAATGACAGCTATACTGCTCATGAGGAGGTGTGGTAAAATGGCAATGTTGAAAATATGGAGTGAAAATATTGAAAATTCGCAAACTTACTCGCCTGCATAGGAACTGCGCAATGCACGCTCGTAAAACAGTCATTTTTAGGATTTTTTCACCACATTTTCAACAAAGCCATTTTAAGACCTCTGCTCATGAACAGTGTCACTGTGATTTTCTTAATGTGTCCCATACATTGATTTTGCACACCGACTGCGCCATTGTGCGCAACATGGGCGGAAACACGTTTTGGGTAAGATGTGAAAAATGACAGCTGTACTACTCATAAGGACATGTAATAAAATGACAATGTTGAAAATCTGGAGTGAAAATATTGAAAATTTGTAAACTTACGAGCGTGCATAGGAACTACGCAATGCACGCTTAAAACAAATACATGAGTGCCACCAAATTAAAATAGGCTTTTGAGAGCCCACCTTATGAACGCTGGCACTGTTGTCTCGATTCATTGGGCCAAAGGTGATTTCATGCAGTGACTGCGAATCACCCTTTGGGGTCCAATAACGCCATGACAGTGACAGAATTCATGAGAAGGGTCCCAAAACCCCATGTTGAAAATTTGTGCAAAATTCCAAAAATGCCTAAGATATGCAACAAAGTTGAAAACCCATCTAGCCCATTATACAGCTTACTGGCATTTCCTCAGTTCGCAGTCGGCTTTGAAGAGTGCAGACGTGATCCCGGTCCAGGGATGATCGTCACGCCGAGCTCTGGAGGTAAGTATGGGGTGGGGGTGTGGGGAGGCAGGGTTCGCAGTGGTGGGTGCAGGTTGTGGGAGGAGGGCAGGAGACTGCGTGGGACTGTTTTTAATTTACAGGTTTTCTTTTTCTATAATTGACGACGCTGGACATTTGCCATGCTGGGGTGGGCTCCCAGCGTGGCAGAAAGATGGCTGGGGGCTGTGGAGCTGATGGGGATTGGGCACCCGCCAGCAGACGACGCTGGACGCTTGCCACGCTGGGGTGGGCTCCCAGCATGGCAGCAGAGAAAGCTGTTTGGGAGGGAGCCGACGGGATTGGGCACCCCCTCGCGCAGACGATGACGCTTGCCATGTTGGGGTGGGCTCCCAGCATGGCAGGAAAGATTTGAGGGGGCGTGATGCACTGAAGTACACAGCGGTGGTTTTCTTTGAAGAGAAGACCACCTCTGTCATACACAGCACCGCAGCAATTGGTGCAGGATCGCCATGCCTGCTCAGCAGAGCAGGGATTGGCAGGGCAGGCACACCTCAAAGTGTCCCATTCTCCCAAGACGATTCCTTGCCCATGCGATGCTTAATGTAAAACAAAAACAAATGATGGACTTTAGAGGACACAGTAGCAGTGCTATCACATTGATTTTGCATTTTCCTGTAACTCTAGTGCAAATTTCCCTCCCCCCTGTACATTTCATTATTTCACATGAAGCAGAATTGCTCTGATGCCCCTGAAGCAAATGATTATTTACCTTTTAATGGACCAACATAGATGCAACAACAAGAACAAAGTGCTCTAGCTTTTGGACCAACCAGTCCTTCTTCAGAAGCTCATGGCGGATGTTTAGAAAATACAATACTTATAACAGCTAGATAATGCAGAGAAAAACAGAAAAAAATTCCCATTGATTTAAAATACTCATTTAAAAAAAAAAACAGAAGATGATGTCAGAGAAGTTTAACAGTACTATACTGCCTTCAGCCAGAAGCAACCTTGGGTTAAACGTGCTTGGTGGAACACACATACAAAGAATCCTACTGCATATAAATTTAATTGACATAAGATAGCACTGCTGAAGCAGATAACTCCTAAATCAAGCTATAAGTGTCACAGTTAGTATAAGGATGTGATTACTGAAAGGCAACCCCCACCCAGATTAAAGACAAACTAAGATTGTTATAGGGCTCATGAAGTTTCAATGTCTGCATTATAGACAAGAATTTACCAGTAACGTTGTCTTAAAGACATAAGTGCACACTGCGTGATGTGTAAAACCTAGCTGGACCTGTCACCCAGCTGTACTCTCCAGCTAGATATAAGGCCCAAGAAATTTCAAAAACCTCAGGACTATATAAATGATAATTTAAATATAAATTGATAATATTAGTGTCAAACAAAAAACTCTAGTCGAGGAACCTCAAGAAATTAAGACCACATAGCCTGATATGTACTGATGTCAATATACACTGAGAATGTAACAACTTGATGTACCACAAGTGTCTAAGGAATCTGAAAAAGAGATAAAAATGTAATTTCTCTCCTCCTCTTCATACAAGCAATACACCCTAACCCACCCTACATCACCATAATGTGGGTGGGGGAGATACATAGCTTTAAGGAGATGTTGTCTCTCTCTCTCTCACCCCCCCCTTTTTTTCCCTTCTCTTTCTCTCTCTCTCTCTCTCTCCCACAGACACACACACACACACACACGCACACACATTCACTCTCTCCTAGTGAACCTATAATCGCTTCAGTCACTGCAATTGTTCCCCAAAAGAATTCAACTTGTCATGAAATCCTGAGTAAAAGGGCTTATGCCTGATGCCCCTGTAACCAATGCAAGTCAATGGGAACAATTTCCCTGTAAATGACTCCCTATAGATCTGGGAGCCCTGCTGTATGTAGTCTGCCAGGGTCTTACAATATAATTCTTATTTTAATGCAGTGCATTCAAAAAATTATACTGAAGCAAATGGTTTGTTGCCTTTTACTGAACCAACATACATGGATGTTACAAAAGAACAAAGTGTCTAAGTGTTTGGCCCAACAAGGTCTTCTTCTGAAGCTTACATGAGTAAACTTACAAGGGATGTTCTAGCCTGTGTGACAATGGTTTCAACTATGCCACTGAATTTGAAAAACAGCAATTAAATAACTTAGGATAATGCAGGATATATAAAATGAAATCAGCGCAAGACATGTGAAGGCATTGTTGTCACACAAAAGACAGCAACAGTACAGCAGCTACCTGAATTCACCTGCTTTTAATTGCTGTTTTAAAAGGGGATTGTTTTAAAATATCCTGTAAATAGTTTCACAATAATTCCTCATACCTTTTACCAAGTGTCTGCTCTACATAATTCAATGGTTGGCAGCTCTTCCACAGCACACAAATGAACATAGACTATTTTAGTTGTCATTTTTCATATCTCGCCCAAAATGTGTTTCCGCGCATGTAGCGCACAATGGCGCAGTTGGTATGCGTAATCAGTGTTTGGGACAGATTAAGAAAATCACAGTGACACTGTTCATGAGCAGAGGTCTTAAAATGGCTATGTTAAAAATTTGGTGACAAAAAGTTCATAAAATGACTGTATTACGAGCGAGCATTGCACAGTTTCCATGCACCCTCATAAGTTCATGAATTTATAATATTTTCAGTCCAGATTTCCACCACTGGCATTTTTCCACATTCCCTTATGAACAGAACAGCTGTCATTTTTCACACCATGGCCAAAATGTGTTTTCGCACTTCCAGCGAAGAAATGCATGGTCACTGTGGGAAATCACTGTTTGGGACAGATTAAGAAAATCACCATGACACTGTTCATGAGTGGAGGCCCAAAATGCCTGTGTTAACAATCTGCTGTAAAAAATCCCCAAACTAATTACATTACGGGTGTGCGTTGTGCAGTTTCTATGCTCACTCATGACTTCACCAGTTTTTCTGATATTTTCACTCCAGATTTTCAATATTGCCATTTTTTTTTACACCTCCCCATGAACAGTACAGCTGTCATTTTTCACATCCTGTTCGAAATGTGTTTTCACAACTGTGGCGCCAAATGGCATAGTCACTGTGCAAAATCAGCTTTCAGTTAACAAACTGATATTGCCACTGTTCATAAGGTGGGGGTCACAAAAAGACAATGTTGAAAATTTGGAGCGAAAATACCAATGAACGTCTGCGGCGTTCCCTGTAGAGACTGACAGGTCTCAGGGATGTGACTTGGGATTGTCGCCTGTAATGCTCATACCATTCCACCCCCACCCACACCCTGCAGCTAGTGAGAGGCATCGAGTTGTGCCTTGGACTCTTTGGTCTCAAAGTTCACCCCATTCTCCTATACTGCACCCATCTCACCATATTTACTAATAGAATGGGGTCAACATAAGGGCCAAAGACCCCAAGGCACACCGTGACACCTGTCGGTGTCTGCAGGGTAGGGTGTGGTGAAATGCCATAGCCGTTATGCCTGACGACCCAAAGGCACACTCCAATGCCTGTCAGTATCTGCAGGGTGGTGGTGGGGTTGGCTTCAGTTCAGTACTTCACTGCCATTCCTATTATGCAGCTCTGTAACTCCTACACTACCAGTGCCAATGCCAGCAAGCAAACATTCGGCATTGACAAATGCTTGTTTTTAGGCTGTTATGGTTTAAAATGTGATATTTTCTGCCAGTTTCCATGGTCTTTTATACCAGTTAATCTGGAATTATTAAGTCTGAGATGGGGCCACAAAAAGATGAAATGACCCAATCTCTAGATGATTTTTTACAAACAACTGGGAGTGCTGTGGCAGGTCCATTGACTGGGAATGATTCCACTGTTCTAAAAATACTCTCAGTCATTCAGAGTACTGAAGAAAAAGTGGATGGCATTAGTAAGTTATTTGCAGCACTTGAAAAGAACTTACAGTTGGTGGAAGATGCAGAAGAGCAGAATGTTACAGATTCGTAAGGAGTGTTGGAGCACCTGGCCAACGTGGAACTCAGGACAATAAAAGACAGCAAGGCCATGTTTGGCCAGATCAACACACTTGAAAATCAACTCCAGGCAGCAAATGTTAGAGTGTTGCGACTGCTGGATTCAATCCCTAAGGGAGATTTGCCCACAGTGCATCAGACTTTTCTATTTCATGGACTTTTACTGACAAAGGACCAAGTGGAGTTCTGGAGGGTATTTCATTTGCCTGTAAGAATAGGAAGGGAGAGTGTCAGCTCACAAGGCTCTATGGTGGTGTCACAGCTGCAAAATCCACAGGAACAAATTGTGCTGCTGGCAGCAAACAGGGATCATTGGGATGCTGTCTACCAGGGAATTAAGCTGCTTATTTTCTCTGATGCTTTGGCCAACAACCTGAAAATAACTCTGGTATGTATAGTTGCAGCCATAGAATTGGTCAGATATTTCCAGGTGTTTCCCAATATTTCTTAAGGGATTCTCACTGGTGGACCATTATTGATACCGTAAGCAAACAGAGATTTCTATAGATGTATGGCAAACATTTCAGGAAATATCTTACCATGTCATTTGCTGCAATTGAAATACTTAATTTTTTACAGCTGAGGATCCTAACCCGCCTGTTTTATTCTGCTAGACTGAGACTGCCCTATAAGTAACCACCTTTTGTGGTTACTGATCCAGAAGCAGCCTTTTCTTAATTGGATACAATTTGACAGCAGTAGGAGGAAGGGTGTGAATAATTGGGAGACTGAAGATGTCTGCATTCTGGAAGTAATTGTTAATTGTTTGGTTCAGTGCTCTTTGTCTTGGGCACTGGCAACACTGGACTTATTTTGATTTTGAGCTCTGCTAAATTTATCTCAAGTTTACTGCTGGATAAATGCATTGGGAGGAGAGTTGGGAGTTAATTTTCTTGTATGACCTATACCTTTTGACCTCTAGACCTGGTGTATTTGCTACAAATGTCTCTACCTCCCTTTGTGTCTTACTGTGTGGGTCTGCACATTGGTTACCTGTTTTATGTGGCATAGAGGAGATTAAGGACTTTTCTTTGTCAGTGCAAAGATTCTAATTTTTATATTTCTTTTTCTATCATAGCCCTACAAATTGTTTGGTAATAGGGCACTAAGGCAGTCATGGGGTTACTTAGAATTGCCACTTGTACTTTTATTAATAATGTAAATGTGTATTCTAATATTCTTTTGGTGAGCTCCCCTTCACAACCCAAGCTCTTTTTTTTAATAAAGTGTCCTATCTGGTTAATGTTTTTTTTTCCAAGCTGTTGAAGTTAGAGTCATATGTAATGGGATATACTGCACTCTTATCCAGTTTTTCCTTTTTGTAACATAATTGTAGTGATTCTCTGATGCTGCATGAGTATTGTGTGCTTGGGCAATGCTGGACTGCTGCAGGTATTATTATGGCAATGGAAATTTTACTTTGTACTGAATCTATAACCTGAATAATAAAAAAAGTAAAAACAACAAAAAAACAAGTGAGAGAAAAAATAAGCTAGTGGGTGAATGAGCAGGGAGTCAGGTGGAAAGCCATGACTGCAGATAGTACAATACATTGATGAAAGCCTGTTAAAAATCACTATGGAGTAAAAGTAAAATATGCAGCAAAACAGGAAAAATGATGCATCAATCAAATATAGTTCAGAATCACCATTAGTGTTATATGATGTTTAAGCAGCTTAGTTCGAAAAAAAAAATACTGTTAATATGAATATTCCAAGGGAGCTCATGTATATCTTTCATAGAAGGGTAGGTTTGCACCAGTCATTTTTTTCACCATTGTCTGTGCTGAAATGCAACTGTTGGTGCCAATCTGTCTCAGTCAGTAAGACAGCAGGATGTTCCTTACTCATTTTATAAGTACAAATAAAAGATCTTGATTGCCTAATAATGCTGTCATGATGTATAATGGTTGTACCAGTGCCTTCTTGTGTTTTTTTTTTTCACTTAGAGAACTGCAAAGTAAAACCAGAGAGTCCTGGCACAAAAAGTACTTGACAAGGCACTTTTATGACCATAGAGATGCTTACACTTATTTTGTTTATTTTTCACTTTAGTTTTGCTGACAGAGAAAGGAGGAATAGACAGTACTGCCTATTTTCAGCCTCATCCTGGTGGGGGGAGGTGGGAGATACAGATACAAACCACTTGGAACTGAACCAGGTTATGCTGTTGGTGGTATTTTAGGGAATGGGGGACATTTGGCCAGGAAACCAGAAAATTAGCCTATACTTTTCAGTTTGTCTTGAATTAATTCATCCATGCTTGCATACATCATTGTTTTGTTATTTTGGAAGGAGGATTTAATTGTCCTCTTTCCCAGCACGGCAGTAGATACCTGGATAAAAAAAGATCTATTGTGATACCAACATCCAAACTGAAATGATTGCAGCTGCAAGGCTAAATGATATGTATTGTTCAATCCCACTAATGTTAGAGGCTCACTAATGACAAGACTAGATCATTATTTTCTATCCATCTATCTAAAGGTCACAGAAGCAGAAACAAAAGTGACTGATACAACTGATGCATGTTGTCATGGTATATGATTTCTACTAGTTTTATTACCATCAGGGACACATGGGGTTTGGAAAGTTACTACATGAATCATAAATGATGCAGTACTTAAAAAAAACAGGAAGATGATTCTATGCATAAATGTTGATACTGTATATTTTGCTTATGATTCCACATCGGCTCAGTGGAAGAATTCAAACAGAGTTCAGACTGGTTTTTTTTACAGAACAAGACCAAATGCAGGCTTGTGAAAAATAACAGAACTATTTAGTGTTATGACTTCAGTTATATAAATTAAATTACTATGACTCAGGCTGGTTTTGGGAATTTTTTGGATTAGATCCATACTTTAAAAGCTATGCAATGTGACAGGATTGTAGCCTTGAACAAGGAGTTACAGCTTGGTAATCAGAGTACTAAGCAATCATTTGATATGTTAAAGGGTGTTCAAAGAGGGATTCCCATGACTTTTTAGTGGCATTGCAGGGTTCCACTGGAGTGGTAGTACATGATTCACCACATATGATGCAGATAATGGAACAGTAGGTTACCAGTCTGTTTGATGCAGACAATGGAAGGATAGGTCACCAGAGTGTTTGCTACCTTGTACCCAGAAAATGCTACATAGATTACATAGAAATTGCTACTGGATGAGGACCACTTGGTCCACCTAGTCTGCCCATTTACCCTATGTAATATAATACTGCAGACTCTACTTGGTTTCCCGATTTACTCCCCCCCCCCCATTTCATTAATATGATTCTGTCCATCACTTTTTACTACCAAGGAGACTTGGCTAGATTCTTCCATCCCTGACTCTGAAATTAATCTTCCAAAGTACACAGTCTTTAGGTCGGATAGAAACAGACATAATAGGGATGCTGCTTTTTTTATTCACTCCTCTATTCCATGCTCTTTTATTAAAACTGACATTATGGATGATTTGATTCATGCTGTATTTGTTTATTTAAAGCTACCAGGAAGGGAAGTACTAGTTGGTAGTATTTATTGTTCCCCCAAAACTCAATGTAACTAAATTCTCAAATTTACAATCTTTTGTTAGTTCCCTTGGGAAATTTCAACATTCCATTCTTCTGGGGTACTTCAATGCAAATCGGTCCTCCAGTAGGAGTCTTAGACAAAAATCACAAATTGCCCCTCTACATTTAAATCAGTTAATTACTGAGACAACACATTACTTCTGCTAGAAAGGTTTTTACCCTTTTAGATTTGATTGTTGCTTCCCCTGACCTTCCAATTACCACCTCTGGTTATCAGGGAAGTCTATTCAGTGATCATGCTCCTACTTGATGTACATTTAATTTTTCCTCTCCCAAATCGATTCCCAATCCCATTAAGTTCTGCAGTTTTAAGCACTTTAATCTGGAAGCTTTTAGTAGCAGTCTACTTATGATAAATTGGGGTGATCTACTTTTCATACTGGGCCTTTTGTCATACACTCTACAGCATATGACAAAACCACGCAACAGGAAGAGCATGTTAGGGAAGAGCGAGAGGGTGCAAAATTGCAAAAGGGTGTATGCATGGTAGTGCACCTTCTCACTCTCCCAGGCAGAGGATGAGACCTCTGCTGGGACAGGGGTCCACCAAGCAGCTGCCGTGGCTTGACAGAATAAGCCACTGGTGGCAAAGGAGGCAGGGAGTGCATGTGTGACTGGGTTTTGATTCCAAGACCCAGATGAATGGATTTTTAAATTTTTTGCACTATGTGTGATTTTAACTGTTACCCCCCCCCCGGAGTTAGATATTTTAGTTGGGGGTTTGGGGGGTGCGTGGGGCACACCCCCTGCATAAAAGACTTATGCCACTGGCAATATATTGCGCTGTATTGGAAGTGCAGTATATTGCTGTGGCATAATGTCTTGTGGCATTATGACCCTGTGCCTCTGCATTTAACCACAAATGTTAAAGATGCCTGGGAATACTTTTTCATCAGTTTAGTTCACTCACAAATTACTATATCCCTTTTTTAGAAAAAAAGGTGAGATTTTGACATGTCCCTTCAGTGACCCCTTTTATTATTTCCCAGTTAAAGGCTCATGACAAATTATATCAGAAAGCCAAGAAATTGGATATTGGATATTGGTAATAATATCAGAAATGTTGCAACTATTTTGTCACCTTAATCACAAAATCTAAATCTTCTTATTATAGGGCACATTTAAAGGATTCAAAGACCAACCCAAAAATATGTTGGTACTTGGTGGATTTAATTTGGAAGGTTTCATCTTTATCAGATGTTTCTCATTTATCCCATAGCGGGTCTACAGTTTACTTCAAAGAAGGGATCTGTGGATTGTTCAACACTTTCTTTTTAGAAACTTCTGGCCTGTTATTTGAAAAAGTTGGGTTATCTACTGCGAATATACAACCTGATTATCAATCACAAATTCCTCTTTCTAGACCCACATTTTATTTTGGGCATATTAGTCTTGAGGAAGTCTCTGATCTTTTAACATCCTTGAGACAGGACTCAACTAAAGGCAATGCCAATGTGGGTAGTTTCCTGCTTAAATCTTGTGCTGACGTAATAACCCCCTAATTGACTCATATAATTCAAACTGTCTCTAACTACCCAAATGTTTCCTTCTGCTTGGAAGCACTCCATAGTTATCCCCCTACACAAAGGTGGG
The DNA here is from genome assembly GCA_016271365.2 of Neoceratodus forsteri. NCBI lineage: Eukaryota > Metazoa > Chordata > Ceratodontiformes > Ceratodontidae > Neoceratodus > Neoceratodus forsteri. The sequence continues at coordinate 1,323,976,646 of CM057458.1, forward strand.
GATAAAACTTTAGCTAAAAATTATTGTCCCGGATTCCCCCCTTTTCCCTCACAAAAGACAGAGACCATTGTTTGTTGTTGTGCTCAGATTGGCAATTAATTTATTTATATTCATAAATCCATATTTCATTTCTCATTTCTTTATTATCATATTTCCATAATTTCATTAATTTCCATCCATATATCACTCTCTGATTATCCATCCCCCAGGCAAAAACCTGGGTGCCTTCTTCTTCTCCTTTTCTGTTAGGTAATGGTGAAAACTGAGACACTTTCTCCTTCCTCTTCTTCCTCCTCCTCTTGTGTTATTCCTTTCCCTTCTGTCCCCCTTTTCCCCCTGCCATCCACCTTGACAGCCCATAGCCATATTATCATCTGCCATCCACCTTTGGCAGTCCATAACCATATTATCACCTGCCATCCACCTCGGCAGTCCATAACCACATTATCACCTGCCATTCACCTTTGGCAGTCCACTGTCCTACCGGACGCGTCTGTCATCCACCTTGACAGACCCACCATACAGCCCCAAATTGACTGTCTTTCCCTCATGCTCTGTCTAGTAGGGTGGGTGGGAGGAATGAAAATTCCAGCAAAAAGTGGCTGAGGCCCCCTTGTGCTGTCCCTAATGTACCTCCCTTCTCCCCTCCCCTTCCTGCTACCTGTCCATTTTTCAGGCTCTTGGCCCCTTCCCTTTCTTCTCCCCTCCCCTTCTGAGTACAACCATTCACTAAAGGAGGGAAGGGTGTACCAGGACAACATGGTCTGCCCCTTAAAGGGCAAACTCCATTGTCCCGGATTCCCCCCTTTTCCCTCACAAAAGACAGAGACCATTGTTTGTTGTTGTGCTCAGATTGGCAATTAATTTATTTATATTCATAAATCCATATTCCATTTCTCATTTCTTTATTATCATATTTCCATAATTTCATTTATTTCCATCCATATATCACTCTCTGATTATCCATCCCCCTAGGTGAAAACCTGGGTGTCTTCTTCTTCTCCTTTTTTGTTAGGTAACGGTGAAAACTGAGACCACTTTCTCCTTCCTCTTCTTCCTCCTCTTGTGTTATTCCTCTTTACTTCCCCCTCCCATCCTCCCCCTCCTTTTTCCCCACTAGCCAGTCTCCAGCTTGTGTTGGATGACTGGCTTCCCCTCTACTTAGGGTACCACTCTTCCTTATGTCAGGGATTATACTTCCTTCCCCCTTTTTTTTATATACTAGCTTTTGCCTGTTTCCTCCATTCCTCTATGAAACCCATTGTTTCTGCATTGAACATGTCTATTGCTATATCTGACAAGTGTACCCCATCTGACCTGTAGAAGTCATCCACCCATTCTTCTACTCCCCGCAGTATCACCTGTCCTCCTATCTGCCTTATCAATGTCCCCACCCTTCTATTCATCTTTTTCCTGGCCCTCTCCACCGCCCTGTGGCTGTGTTCCTATCTCCACACCCTTCGTGGTATTATATCTGACCAAGCAAAGCATACTTGAGGCCACCACTGTCTTATTGCCACTAGATCCCTCTTTATTTGTAAATATGTGTGCACCCATGGTCTGCCCGCCAGGTCGTTGCCCCCTAGGTGTATAATGATTAGGTCTAGACTGGGCCGATGTGCCTTGAGTTCTTTTAAAGTGGGCAGGAGCTGTGCCCATCTCATCCCCCATAGGCCGTGCCATACCAACCTACACTGTCTTACATCCTGGTACAATTGTTTTCCCCCCAGCTTTTTTCTCTGATCTCTTACCTGCCCAGTAAATATAGGAATGGCTGCAGATCCAGACTTCTGTGCTCCTCCATCTACCTATGGGGTGCAAAGAAAATTAATTAATTTACATATACTCTCAGTGCCCTCATTGTATTATCCCCCCGCCTTCTTATATATTTTTTTTTTTACTTCAGTGCTCTGATGTATCTTTTATAACTGGCTGACCACCAGCACCTTTTTTCCAAAATGTCCTTCACGGGTTCACCCATTGCTGCTCACTGTGAGGCCGCCCCAATCCGTAGGGAATGGGATGAGAAATTAGCTGGGTCCTCCCCCAGAAAACACATGCCCTTTTTCAGCACTGCTGTAATTTGATAGCTGGTGACCTTTTTTCCATCACCATGCATGAATAGCTTCCCTGTCCTGGTTACCTGCTCTGTGGTGAAAACCCACAGGGCCTGCAGTGGGCATATCACAATCTCTGACTGCCCTCTTATTGTTATCATGTACCCTTGCCCTTTTTGGTCCACCTTTGACCTTCTTAGCTGGATCCGTATTTCTCTTGTCCCCCCAACTCACATCTTCCCATTCCACACCTCCTTCCTTGTCATCTTTTCCATGGCCTACCACCTCACTCACTCTCATAGCCCCTGCAAACATTATCACAAAAATTGTGTGAAATAGCTGGGCCTCCCCTTTTGATCTGCATATTGCCGGGAGCACCTCTTTTAGCTTTATTAGCCACTGCACCCCTATTGGCCCCCTATTATCCCCTGGCCCTCTTTTCAACCTGCCCCATCCCTGCATCATCCTTCTGATGAGCATTGATTTTGTTGGGTCATTCCATCCTTTCAGGCTGCAGATCACACTGATCCCTGCAAGATAAACCCCCATCGTGGCGTGAGCAGCCCCTTTCTGCCATTGTTCCACCATGAACATTCCCAACTGTTCCTCAGAGAGCAGCCCACTTACCTCCATCTGGTGTTCTGCCCAGAATGTTTGAAAAACCCTCCAGGCCCCATCATAGGCCCTCAGAGTCCGATGTGCCCACGAGCTGTGAAACAGCAGTTCTGCTTCTTCTTTCCAACATCCCAGATGTCCGTTGGTATGGGCGTTTTTTGTTCTTCCACTGCTGGTGCCAGCTTCCAGAAATGGTCCAGCTGCAGACAGGAAAGGCTGTCAGCCAGGGTATTGTGTACCCCTTCAATGTGTTTTGCTGTGAAAGACATGTTCAGCTGCAAAGCCCTTGAAACTAACTGTCGTACTACCTGCATGACTGTATCCGACCTGGCTCCCTTGTTATTTAGTACATTAACCACCGCTCTATTGTCACACCAAAATGTCACCTTCTGATCCTTTAATTCCTCCCCCCAAACCAAAGTGCATGCCCATATGGGCATGATCTCCAGTAGTGTTATATCGCTCACTTTCCCGTCCCTCACCCAACTGGCCTGCCATAGTTCTGCAAACCACCCGCCCCTCAGGTAACCCCCCATGCCCAGTCCTCCAGCCGCATCTGTGTAGAGGTCAAGGTCTGTGTTGTACAGCCACACCTCCTGCCAAAACGAACACCCATTGTGATCCTTCAAAAATTCTTCCCATATACTAAAATCCTTCCTGACACCTTGAGTCAGGTCAACCCAGTGATGTGGTTTAGTGACCCTTGCTGTAGCTCTGGCCAACCTCCTTGTGAATGCCCTTCCTGGTCCTATGGCCCTGCATGCAAAATTCAGGTGCCCCAGTACCCGCTGAACCAATTTTAGTTGTACCTGTCTCCTGCTGGCATGTACCCGGATTAGTTCCTTCAACCTCCTTACTTTTTTGTCCGGTAACCTGAATACTTCGCTCGTGGCATCTAGCTCTATCCCGAGGAATTCCATAACCTTGCTGGGCACCTCTGTTTTTTTCTGGTGCCAATGGGACTCCCAGCTCTCGGCACAATTCCTGAAACTTACCCAGCATCCTTAGAGTCTCCCTTTCGCCCTTTCCAATGAGGAGAAAATCATCCAGGTAATGGATGACTGACCTATAACCCGTTTTTTCTTGGAATATCCACTGCAAACATGTGCTGAATGCCTCAAATGTAGCACATGCTGTGGAACACCCCATTGGCATTGCTTTGTGGAAATAATACTGCCCTTCACTTTTAAAACCCAAGAGATCCCAGTCTGCCCTCCTGACTGGAAGCAGTCTGAAGGCGGACTCAATGTCCGTTTTTACCACCCATGCATCCCCTGTGGCCTGGATTATCCGGACTGTGTCTTACAGTGTCGCGTATGTCACCCTACTATGTTCCTCCCTGATATAGTCATTCACCGACTCCCCTTCTGGATAAGACTGGTGGTGTAACACCCTGTATTCCCCTTCTTGTTTCTTGGGTACCAAACCCAAAGGTGATATCCGCATGTTTTCCAATGGGGGGGTGTTAAATGGGCCCTCCACCCTGCCTGCTGCTTTCTCTTTCTCAATCTTCTGCCTTAGCATTTCCTCTTTCCCTTTTACAGACCCCAGGTTGCTTGCCTCACTTGCTTGCCTGGGTCCCCTAGACTGCAATGAAAACTCTGTGTCAAATCCACATAAAATCATATCCCGCAGGCTTGTGTCCGGATATCTGTCCAGGCAAACTGTCCATGCTGCTAGGTTGATGGGGATTCTGGCCATACTAAACTGCTCCTTGTTGTGCCACCTGTCCCCCCTCCCTGAACCCTCCCTTCCCTCCTGTCTAACTTTTCTTGCTTCAGTGGTTCTGACCCCCCCAATCCCATTCCCCCTGCCCCTCCCTCCCTTGTTCCATGTTTGCCCCTTAAACCTCTGGCCATCCTGAAAAAACTGTTGGCCTGATCCTTGCCCCCCAAGCCCTTGTGCTCCCTGTATCCCTGTTGTTCTGCACTTGCTTGCCGGGTGCCCCCTCTGCATTTTGAACAGGCATGTTGAAAATGACACTGAGGCCATGAGCAGAAAGCCCTGTTATAAGTCCAGCAGCCTTTCTGTGGTGTAAATCCCTTTCTGCCCCACCCACCATCTGGTGCGGACTGATCTGTTATGTAATCCGTCCATAAGTCTATTTGCTTGGTGTCCCATCTTACATCCCCAAATATTGCCATTCTCTGCCGAAAACATTCTTCGTAGTATATCCATCCTACCCCGCCTTTTGCTTTTGCTCTCCGTGTAATCAATGAATAGGTAATGAGTGGAATGCCTAGCTCCAGCCTCTTTTCCAGAACGATGGCTGAAAAAGTGGCAAAACCTAGAAACCACCCATCCAAAGTCTTCCCTTTCGTGAACTTTTCGTCCTCTTTTTTCTATAGTAGCACTATGGCCCCTGCCATCTCACTCTTACCTATGCTTTCAGTTTCTTCATATTTCGCTGCCACCTCCCGGCACACCAAAGCAAATATATCCACATATTCCCTCTCCATATTGTTTCTTTCATGGCCAATGGCATGTGCTCGCCTATTCTCATCCCCAGAGCACCTATCTCTCTTGTACCTTTTCTCTCTCTTTCCTCTCCCTTTACAGTGTCTCCCGATACCTCTTTTCCTGTCCTAATTTCTGCCAGGGAAGATTCCATCTGCCCCAGCCCCCCTGTCCCCAGGGCCACCACAATTTGCCCTATATATTCTTTTATACTATCCCCTACTGCATTGCATGTGTTACCTGTACCTTTGTCCTAGTCCAGCTGCCTGGAGTCCTCCAAGGGTTCCCTTGCTTCTTCTTGTGATTGAGGTGGAGGTGGAGGGTGATCTACTGGGGGTCTTCGAGCAGGACCTCCTGTCCTGGGCTTCATGTCCAGGTCTCGCGTGGGGGATTCCCCTTTGAGCTGAGGTGATTACTGGCATCACCGGGTCTACCGGCTGTGTGAGTACTGGATCGACTGCCTTGTCGGGTCCCGCTATCACCGGTGCAACCCTAGCGGGACTGTGTAGCCCTTCAGCTGGCCTCTTCTCCTTGCCTCCTCTTTCCGTACCTTCTTTTCTCTTCTCTCCGGGCTTCCCCGGTTTCTCCTCCTCCACCAGTTCCCACATTTTGTTTGCTTTTTCTGCCAATTCAATTATAGCCTTGTAAGCGGCTTCCTTTGATGGTCTGATCTTCTTGGGTGCCATGTTCGTCTTATCTTTTCTCTGTGAAGACAACTATAGGAAAAGAAAAACAGGGTTATTCGTCTCTCTGTACCTCCCCGTGTGTCTTCCTCCTGTCCGTTGCACACCCCATCATGCAAAACCAGACTGGCCCAACCATAGAAGAAGGAAAACAGGGTTAATTGCATATGTGTACCTGTTGTAGCGCCCTCCCTCTGTCACCTGCCCCACCCATCAAATAAGCCACAAAAAAAATGGGCTCCCATAAAGCCCCTGTCTTACTTGCCAGGTTGCCTGGTCCCCTGGCTGTTTCCAACCATGCCCATCACGGGAGACCTGACCCTCCTGGGCCCTTCTCTCCCCTTATGTCTCTTCCTCAGACCCTAAAATATGGGGAGGCCAGCCTAGGACCCAGGACCCTGGAGTGTTCCTCTATCCCTACTTTATCCCCTGCACCACAGGAGAATGCTTAGACCTTCTGCTGTGTGCTCCCCCTCGAACCTTTGTTTCTTTCTGGAAATTTTTTTTTTTTTGTCTAGGCAGACCGAGGGCCATGCCGCCAGCCTCCCCCCAGCTCCCCCTGCAGTGGTCTCACCATGCGGTCACTTTTTCTTTCGATCCTGCCTCTGCATGAAAGAAAAGGCCCCAGGCACCACAAAAAACACCCCAATGGGTGGGGGCCTAGCTTACACATGCGGTTACCTAGTGGTGTATGACATCATCCGTGAGGTCCCCAGTTGCCTTTTCTCTCTTTCTGCTCCAGGGTCTCCACCAGGACCCCTGCTCTCCACCCAGTCCACCTCACAGAGCCTCCAAAGACAGAGAAACTAAATGAATCAGCCCGAGTACCTGGACGCACTTTCCCTGACACCTCCGTGGCATGTGACGTCACGCCGCATGTCCACCACCATGCACGCACTCTCCCCTGCTTCCTAGGCCTTCTTCAGGCCTAGTATTCATGCTTTCAGCCAAAGAGAAAGGAAACAAGCCGCATACCAAACCAAGCACCCCAAGAACCATCCGCATCAAACTTGGGCCCCCCTTTTTTTTAATAACAGTGCAGTCATGATCCTATTATGCCCTAGGTCTAGCCAGCCCCCGCTATCCTTGTTGCCACTGCAAGCTTCCAAAACTGCACCCTGGCAGCCATAGTCAACAGCCCTGCCACACAGCTATCTTTCCTGGCTAGGAAACTGCCTCAGCCCCCCGCTTGTAACCTTGCACCCTCAGTCCAGGCAATGGGGCCTCCTTCCAGGCTTACCAGGAATTCCAAAATGGCCATTTGCCAGCAACAGAGCCCAAAAACTGAAAACCAAGGGGTTTTCACTATCCCTTAAATGGCGTGTGACATCACACCACATGTTCCCGGATCATGCTCGTTCTTGCCAGCACCCTATCCTCTTCATGGCCCCCAGGTCTTAGTATTATCATCAAAACACCACAATAGTCCTCTATCTATCAGCAGGAGCTCTCCAGCCACCCCCCCCGGGGCGAGCGACGTCACGCCACACAGTCTGTGCCTCAGGCCTACTGTTCAACTTCCAGGAGTCCCAACACATCACTATCCCCAACTCTAAAGCCTCAAACAAGGAAAAAAGAGGGGTTTGTCTACACCCCACATGGTGTGCCCCCCCACTTCATCACATGGTCTGGCTCGCACTCATCCCCCCCTTTGCTTCCTGGCCTCTTCCCAGCCTATTGTTGCCCCCTGACATCCCCAAAGGTGACACACCACCACAAAAACCAGAAAACCAGGAAAAAACTTGATGACAATACTACAAACGGCATGTGACGTCATGCCATGTGGCCCCAGCTTACGCTTTCTCTCCCCCCTGTCTCAAGGGGTTCCTCCAGGCATACAGCTTTTCCATTCAGCCAACACAAGGCAGCAAACAAATCCAAAAACTTTCCACAATGAAACTCCCATGTGGCGTGCAAAACTAGATTTCCACTGTAGGATTCAAAAGCACAATCTATTGACTTACAGAGAAACCCCAACCCCCTACACCACCTGGCCCTGACCATTCAGGGCCCCTATATTTGCTCTGATATCAATTGCAAGCTTCCTCTGAAACCTGCCTATCTATATATATATATATATATATATATATATATATATTCCCTTCTCCTTTTTTTTTTGCTTCACATATCGTGCTGCAAATCAATAAATCAAATGTGCAGTCATGATCCTGTTATGCCCTAGGTTTCCTTACCTCTCCTTCCCCTGGTAAAACAAACCTCAAAGAATTTATTGCTAATCCAACGTGCTGCAGTTTGATGTAAATTAAAATTCCAGCAAAAAGTGGCTGAGGCACCCTTGTGCTGTCCCTTATGTACCTCCCTTCTCCCCTTCCCTTCCTGCTACCTGTCCATTGTTTGGGCTCTTGGCCCCTCCCCTTCCTTCCTCCCTCCCCTTCTGAGCACAGCCATTCACTAAAGGGGTGTACCAGAACAACATGGTCTGCCCCTTAAAGAGCAAACTCCATTGTCCAGTTTCTTTACTTCCCATCATTTCCAAATGTATAGAAATCACTGTTCATAGATAGATTTTGGATTATCTAAACACTTACCAATGTCTTTCTTCTGACAGTCTGGCTTTAGGCCTCATCAGTCTACCCAAACTGCTTTAATAGATTTCCATGATTCTATTTCTAGAGCTTTGGACAAGGGTCAATGTGATTTTCATCAATTTGTTCAAAGCTTTTGATGTTATCAATCATCAATTACTTTTGACATATTTACATTCTCATGGGTTTTCTTCTTATGTAACCACTGGGTTTTCTTCTAATTTACCTGGTAGATCTCAGTCTGTGTCTTTGAAATGGGTGTCTGTCTTCTTCTCTTCTTATATCCACAGGTGTGTCTCAGGGATCTAATCTGGGTTCTGCCCTCTTTAATTTATTTGTGGATCCTTTGCCTTCAGTAGTTAACAGATGTTTGGTTCTACTTTATGCAGATGATACTGTTCTTTTCTGGGATCACGAAAACCTTTCTTCTTTAACCACCACTCTTCAGACAGACATTGACAAATTGTTCCCTTGTTTTCTATTACTCTTCTACTCCTAAACAGTAAAAAGACTCAAATACTATTATTTGGGCCCAGTCTATTGTGAATCAAGCACATTGTTATTTTTTCCATTACCATAAACAATACTCCTTTATAGCTTGTACACAAATTCAAGTACCTTGGCCTTATCTTTGATTCCATTCTAACATGTAAATCTCATATCGATATAACTACTTCAAAAGTCTGGCAATGTCTGAGCCATTTAAAATGGGCCAGGCATTGCCTGTCATCATTGGATCAAACATAAATTGCGACTTAGGCAATTCTACCTAGTCTAAATTACAGTGACACAATTTATCATAATGCCAACATTTCCAGCCTTTCTTTAGTGGACACCATTTATTACCAGCTTCTGTGGTTTATTTTAAAAAACAAACGGGATAAATATCATTGTACTCTACTTACCCAATTAAACTGGTTAGTCCCCTCATCCTGACACACTTTTCACTGGTTATATTTGATGTATAAAACTGTAAATAATCAGACACCAACTAACCTATCAGATAGACTCTCAGTTTCTACCTACAGTCACAATCTTAGGAATGCTGCCAATTGTGGTTTGTTTTTGTCCAGATTTAAAACTTATTTTGGGAGACATAGTTTTCCATATGATGCCCTTCTCTCCTGGAACAAACCTGAATATTTTTAGCAAAACTTAAAGAAGTTGCTTCTAAAAGAACAACTGATTTGCACCTGTATTAATTGATTGTTCATGACCAATTGTTGTGTCCATGATTATTAAATTTATGGTCTACATTGTATACTGAATCTTGTTTATGTACTTGCCTTGTTCATACTTGACTTTTATAAGTCTATTTTGTTGTTTTATATTTTGTGACTTGAGACGTTCTGTAAACAAGGCTAGTTTATCATTGTATACTGTTGCCACAGTTAATCCTTTACAGTGAATGTACATTACAGTGACAAATCAACGGGGTCGATGTAATGTACCTATGGGACCATGGCCGTGCATTTTGTGGAGTTGCACCCCCTCCCCAAATCAACTCCAACTTGGAGCTGATTTTAATAGTTACAGATGGTGCGGGGGGAAGAACCCCCACATGGGTGTGTGTGGGGGCGAAGACCCCCCCACAAAAAAGACAGTTTCCCTGCTAGCTCTCTGCCAATTGTTGGCATAACAGCTGTTGCTGAGCTTGCGGTCAACAAACTTTCTGTTGAATCGCAGCCACAGAACTTTTTCTCATGGAACTCATCCTGTAAATGATCAACTTTTAAATAAAACAAAAATAAAAATTATGTCTATCCCATTAAAGTTTTTGCTTCAACCACCTCTGCTGGGAGGCTGTTCCAGTCATCGACTCTTTTCATGAAGGAGTACTTTCTTACATTTCCCCTGAATCTACCCCCCAGCTTCATGTTATGACCCCTGTTCTTGAGCTTTCTGTTTTTTTAATGTTTTCCTCTTGTATCCTGTTTATACCTGTGAGGTATTTGGAAGTCTCTAGCATATCCTCTTTTCCCCTCCTTTCTCCAGGATATACATACTGAGATCCTTTAGCCTCTGCTCCTAGGGCTTTTGATTCAAGCCTATCATCATTTTAGTTGCTTTCCTCTGGACCACTTCTTGCCTGTCTGTGTCCTTTCAGTGAACTGGTCTCCAGAATTGAACACAGTAGTCCAGGTGAGGTGTCACCAATGATTTATACAGTGGAATGGTCACCTCCCTCTTTCTGCTAGTGATACCCCTCCCTATGCACCTTAGTATCCCACTAGCTCTCCCCACTGCCTTGTCACATTGTTTGACCACCTTTAGATCATTTAGAAATGTTTACCCCCACCCACCCCAGCTCCCTTTCTTTCTTGGTGGTCATCATTACCACTCCTGCCATCTTGTACTCTGCCCCTGGGTTTCTGTGCCCTAAGTGCATGACTTTTCACTTCTTAGTATTGAATCCCAGTTGCCATATGTTTGACCACTCCTCAAGCTTTCTTATATCCCTATTGATTTGTTCAACCACCCCTGTAGTGTCTACCCTGCTGCAAATCTTTGTGTCATCTGCGAAAATGCATACCTTCCCTTCTAGCCCCTCTGAAGTGTATCGCTATCTTGAATAAGCTATACTTCCTCAGTCAGAAAGGGGACAACATTTGCTAATGGGTCCCACTTTACTAGAAGATGTGAAAAAGTGATAAAAAGATTACAGAAAATACTGTACCAGGTTATCTTCAGAGTGCTACCAAACATTTAGTTCACAATTTGGCCCTGTGTTGTGGGACTTCTTAATGGGGCAGTGTCAACCATTTCTGCATTATATTATTTCTAGTTGACAACCCACATTTATGATTGCTTGCCTTCTTTAAAACTCACTGAAGTTGTTGGTTCTTTTTATCTGCTTCCTTTCTTAACAGAACTGAAATGCATAGGAATGGTGTAATTATACCCAACTTTGTTTCTTTTCAAATCCTTGATCTATTTTCATTGCATACTCCTGGACATTTGGAACACCACCAAACAATGTAGCCACTCATGATACCGGACTTTTCTTCTCCGTTAGCATCATGAATGTCAAGAGTGTGTTAGAGGCATTCCTAAGTCCAGTACAGATTCAGTGGAAGTTGTTCAAGGTATGTAAACAAACACATTTTAGTGTGGTGACATCAGTTTGGTGGGCAGTTTTTTGTTTGTTTTTTTTACCTTGAAAAGAAAAAATTGGAATCAAACTACCAGCTACATCAGCAATCTCTACAGAATTTGAGCAGTCATAACATGTGTTTTTATACAACAGACACTTTGAGGCCAAAGGAGTTGGCAGTGTCCCTTTAAAGCATGGACATGATGGATATTCCTAGATCTATGACACTAGACTATGGTTACCTTTTTGTATAAAAAGGGGATAGACTGTAAATGGATAAATGATCTTGACTCTTAGAATGTAGGCTGTCCTCAGTTGCAGAATGCATCATTTTGCCCTTACAGTCTTGTGCTATCTCTGGCAGGTTGATAAAGGGCAATCAGAGTATGGTTAGGGAATTGATCATAGGAGTGAACTTTGGCATTCTACTTGAATATATCTTACACATCTGTCAACTTAAAGTGTTTTATTGGGTTTTGCATAACTTCTTGTGTAAGGTTCTGAAGGCTTATGGTTCACCTGATGAAATTTTAAAATTGACACAGCTTTTATGTAAGCCCACTTTTGTGAGAACAGCACTGAATGAATGGTTGTGTTTGGAAATTCCTATCTGTATGGGGTGAGGCAAGTATGCTTACTATGCCCATATCAGTGCATGATCTATATCAACCCCTTGTTGTGGTGCTTCAACACACATGGACGTATACAAGGCCTCACCCCTAGGGAGGACCCCCACCCTGTGAAGATACTGTTCCATGCAGAAAACATCAGCCTGTTCCTTCATGAAACCAAGCAAAGGCCATGCTGTCCATCAGGTACTGAATATCTGTGAAGTAGCATCATGTTCCCAAATTAATTTATGCTAGACTATGGAGATATGGAATAGTCAGAATTTGTTTGCTGAAATAGCAGTGATCTCTCTCTCAGATACATCCCTGAAAATGTTTTGAATACATTTTGTGACAGTGATATGGCCCAAAACAAATGTGGTGAGTGTATTCAGGCTGCTACAGGAAAAGTGAATTATTAGAAAGGATGGGCGCTATCAAAGAAAAAAAGAGTCTTCCTTAATAAAGACATTACTCATTCCCCTTTTACTGTGTATCAGCTACATATATCCATACCTAGATCACTGGAGCCTAAACTTATGAGTGCCTTCTTTACTTTTTCTGGGGTAGAAGATTGAACCCCCCAAAGAGAGGGATTACTTACCATAGTGTCAGGATGGGTGCACTTAGGATAATTAATTCCTAAGCTTTATTTGTGAATATTTTTGTGTCTGGCAATTTTCAACCTGTATTGTGGGTGAATGACAATGTAGAGGGTTTTAGTGTCTGAATGGGTGGAACCATATTTGCTAGCTTCGGGTTCAAGAAATCTTTGGATTCCAGGGGTTGACTCAAGGTTACTTATTCCACCCTACTGTACATCAGAATAGCTTTTAATAAAACCAAACAATGGAAGCTATTTCTGTGTATTTTTAAAACACTCCATAGACAGAAATTTTATGACTGGGTACTATCCTCTAGTAAAACTTAAAAAAAATGTACACAGGTTTAGGAAACAATTTTGCTATCTCCCCTAGTGAACACAAAGATACTGCCCCAAATGTGAGACTTGGGTTGTCTTAGTTGTCATTGGAGATTAGGGGGTGAAAGATTCCCATAAGAATAAAAAGCATGTACGAACAATACTGCTGTAGACCACAATGTGCTACAATAGAAACACAAGAACTCTTACCTGCCCATACTCAGTAAGATTTGATCTTATGTGTCCCATTGCTGGAAGGAGCTTCTCTTGACAACTTTGACATATCATATACTTAAGTTAGGACCACTCCACAGGCATGGGGAAATTATAGAGGGATACTTTGATTTTTTTTTTATTTTAAAATTGTACCATTTGCAGGCTGTGTTTTTCTTTGCAAAATAAATGAATACCTCATAATAAGTTAATCTTGTGAATAAAGTTCTGCACTGGGTATACCAGAAAGATGTACAGTAAAGTGTTTTTCTAGAGTTAGGTTACACGATCTTTGGGAAAATTGTTTCACCTACATGTAATAAGACTTGTAATGGCTAGGGACTCTTCTTTTCTTTTCAGATGGTAATGTGTTTCTGTTAACCACTATTATTTTCCTTCTGATTTAAACATCACTGTATACATTGTATAAATTATTTACTGTGTTATTTTCTTTTACTTTTGTTCTCAAACACATTATATTGTTCTTGTTGTATTCTGGTATTGATAATGTGCTATGCTGTTATTTTTTTATTTTAATGAAAATATGCCAGCAGAGTAGGACATATGAGGAGAGGTGGAAGGCCCTGAATGTGTACTCCATGGAGGAGAGAACATAAGAATGGTGTTGGCAGAAGGGGGCCATTTGATCCATCTAGTCTGCCCATGGTGGCTCTCTCCCTCCTGGTTATATTTTATTTTTAATCTGTCCATACTGTCTGTCCCATGTGAGTTTGAACTCTCTCATTGTCTTTTATGTCACCACTCCTGCTGGCAGGTTGTTCCATGGGTCTATCTCTCTCTCGGAGAAGAAGTACTTTCTACTGTTGCTTTTAAACTTGCCTCCCACCAGAAGCAAGTTGTGCCATCTTACACATGCCTTTTACAAGGAGAGAGGGTATGATTGAGACCTTCAAGTATTTGAAAGGAATAAATAGGGTGGATAAGGAGGGGCTTTTCAAGCTTAGTGGTAACTGAACACAAGGTTACACAGTCTCAAGTTGAAGGGGGGAGGATTAGGAGAGAGAGGCTAGGAGGCATTTATTCACAGATAGGATGGTGGCGAGTTGCAGTGGGCTTCCTGAGGAGGTGGTATCATTGAGAATGGTAGGCATCTTCATGAAAGGGTGGGACAGAGTTAAGGGAAGTGCAGAGTTTACAGTCTTATCTGGAAGATGGCACACCTGGATAGTACAACACTCCCTTAGTGCCATTCTTGGGTGCCAGTGTTTATGCTATGAGCCCAATCCTGGTAATTGACTAAAACCCATTACATATTTGTCAAAATTTGGATTTGCTACCAACTGAGCCATGCTGACACTTAATGCAATGAACCTATTATTAATCATGTGAAATGCTTTCTTTTTATAAAATAATTTTAAACCATTTTTTTTTTCTTTGCAGAAAATAAACCACTGTATTGGGAAATGTACATTATCAACAGAATTTAGAACTTCAAAATTCTAGAAGAGTTTCCATGATTATAACAGTATCAGAAATGTTTATAAATGAACATTAGCAACTGAAAAAATACATGGTCTCATGATTTGGATTTACTGTATGAGACCAGCTCAAAACTCTGTTGTCAACAGGGGAACTCAACTGGACTACACTATAATAAGCACATTAGAACTTCAAATCATTGCATTTTGTATTACCCAAAGAGTTTTGTATGCAGATAAACAGGAACACTCATTTGCAGTGTCTTATACATTATAAATCCATTTCCCAAATTTGTAAATTTTTTGATGAATTCTATCCATTTTACTGGGAAAAAATAATAAAGACCATTAAGCCAGGTCCTTAAAACAGAATCACATCTAGTCCCATAGGATATTCCTGATTCTTTTATTTCTTAGCTGAGTTCATTATCTCCTGTTGTGACATCTCAGTTATTTCCACACAAATGAGACTGTGATGTGTTAAGAAAGGTATTATGAGCTCAGCTACGAAACAAGCAACATGATCATAACAATATGAAGGGATATGTCTTCAGTAATAAAAAGAGGAGGGCCCTATTCTCAGTCACTGAGCATGACAATGTAAAACTGGAGCTATATTTTCACTCCACTGTGCCATCACCACTTTAGGCTATACACAAACATATTTGCTTGTTGAGGGAGGTGGTATGTGGGAGAGCAGTCCATCCATGACAGAGACATTATATATTATTGTTTCAGCAAGAAGGTACTGAAAGTAGCAGGGTAAGTGGGAAGAAAAAAAAGATTAAAATTATAACAGGTGATGTGGGGGAAACTAGCTCAAGAGAGTAATCTGAGGCTGAGTAGATTCAGGAAGCCCTGTGAATCATTTGGTTTATTAGAGAGTGAAGCTGACAGAGGCTTAGTGTCTTATTACAAGAGCACTATAAAAGCACTTCTACTCTAACATGACCAGCACATTCCTGCCTCCGTGAATCAGTGGAACAGTGAAAGAGTGGAACAGGTACTTGGAGTTGAAGGTGTCAGCAGGAATCACCTGGAGGAAGCAGAAACGCGGGGACTCTGACAGTCAACCAAGGCAAAACACCTATTCACTATTGTGTAATGGTCACTGCTGGGAAGGGTGGAAGGTTTTTTTTTTACAACTTATTTTCTGCTCCCTCAGCACTGGAACTCTCTCTAACCTCTCCTCTCACCAAGTCCGCTCTACTGCCTGCTGTGGACCCTGCCATCTTCATAGGAGTTGCTTTCTCCCCGTGCTCTGGCCCCCTTATGGGCCAGAGGAGACCAAAGGGGCAGTGGCAGGGAACCAGGATTAGACATGTGGTAGAATGGCACTGGGAGAGCCATTGCCTATCTGGGCTGGAGGGGATTTTCTGTGGTTGTTTCTACTCCCTCCTTCCCCCTCAAGCGTGACATCCCCCTGATGCCATGATGCACAGCAACCATGCCAGTGTCAGCCACGCTCGCCCCAACATGTGGTCCGCATTCTGCAATGCTCCCACTCTCCACCAGGAGTACCTGGAATGCCAGACAGCCCAGTGCCCTCCCCCTGGGAGAGGAGAGCAGCCTAGTGGTCGCTCGATCCTCTCCCTTCCCTGCCAACCCCCGGTGCCCGAGCTTGCTCCCGAACTCGGGTCACCGGTGTGGCATGAGGTGTGGCACAAGGTGTGGCATCCAGCACCTCAAACCTCAGTGCCACTAGGCCAGTTCAGGGTGGAAGGCTAAAAGTAGGCCAAAACTGTGAATAGGTGTCACACCCTATCTAGTGTAGGATGCTAAAGAGATTTAAAGAAGCTAAGGAGAACACTAATAGAAACAAAGAAACAAAAGGATAAACTAGAAACATCCTATCAGGAGTGAGGGTACAAACATATTTTCAGGTAACACTGGGGAAATTTAAGTTGAGAATGCTGGGAGTGGTACAGTGCAGTGCAGTGGCTGTGTGGCAGCACTGTTTAGAGAGACCTTCTGGAGACTGTGATGATGTCCCATCTGCACACAGCAGTAGTGGGTGAAGCTAAAAGGGAGCATAGTAAAAGGGAACAAATCTCTGCATCAAACAAGTGAGCAAAAGTAAGAAGTAAAAGAGACTGCTATGGTTCTCAAAAAGAGGTGGTTGAAAAGATAAAGGCAAAAAGGGCAGCATTCAGAAGGTATAAGGAGACACAGAGAGAGGAGGATAGGGGAGTGTATCAGAGAAGCAGGGAAAGCAGAAATAAGTACAAAATGCACGAACTGAAAAGAGAATAGCCCAGGAGGTAACAAAAGGGGACAAGACATTTTTTTGTATGTACATGAAAAAAGGAAGACCACAGGTAGGATTGTAAGGTTAAACATGGAAAGTGGGGGGGGACTGTGCAGAGAGGGGACCAGGAAAAGGCAGACATTCTAAACAACTACTTTTGTTCAGTGTTTATATAGGAAGGAGAAGGGGAAGGGTCACAAAAAAAAAAAGGAACAGAAGCTTTGGAGAGAAGGAGGTGGGCACTAGTCCTTTTTTGGAGGAGATTCCTGAAAGGAGTAACAAATCTAAGCACACACAAAGCAATGGGACCAGACTGGGTGCATCCAATGGTATTGAGGGAGCTCTGGGAAATACTGGCTGTACCTCTGATGGTCCTGTTTAACAAATCATTGGGAACAGAAGAGGTTCCATAGAACAGGAGGAGAGCGGATGTAGTCCCACTATGCAAAAGTGGTAGAAGGGAGGAGGCTTACAATTATAGGCCAGTCAGCCTCACATTGGTTGTGGGAAAGTTAATGCAATCAGTGCTTAAAGAAAGGACTGGAAAATATCTTGAATCCAATGGGTTACAAGACCCAAGGCAGCATGGATTCATGGGAGGAGGTCATGTCAAACAAATCTGATGGATTTCTTTGACTGGGTGACAAAATATTTAGATTAAGGTGGAGTAGTAATTGCAGCCAATCAGGATTTCAGTAAGACTTCCAGCTGGTCCACACAGGAGACTAGTGAGCAAACTGGGTAGCTTATGAGTGTGTCCAAAGGTAACAAATTTGATAAGAAATGAATTAGGGGACAACCAGCACTGTGGCACCAAGTGAAAGGTGTTTGCTCAGCACACTGATGATACGGGTTCTTGCCCTGAGCCTGGCCATCAGGAGTGGACACCAGCAGGGAAGGAGTTTAAAGAGATTTTGGATACTTTCCTCCCAGTGGGGAAGGTCAGTCTTGAGTCGCTGTTAGGAAGCTCCTGGTGGTAGTTTATGGTTGGCAGTCTCAGTGGTGTGTAGCCTTGACACACCACTGAATGCCCCCATCCCCAGGATGCTGCTGCAGCCGAACCACTACACAGGAGGTGGGTGGGTTGGGAAGAAAATGTAAAATGCCCGCTTGACCAAATGGATGAGGGTGGCCAGTACCACCACTCAATATGCAGCCTGGAAGTGTCTGAGCTGATCTTTCACTGTGTGCATACCCGATGTGGAAGGAATGCCTCCAAGAAAAAATCTCCCCTCCTGGGACCCCAGACTTGGGGGCCTGTGAAGGGATATGTCAGGTAAACCAGGTCCACAGTATGGGGGATGGTGAGAATGACAATTTTGGCTGTTGGAAGACTGATAAAGTCCTAGGCAGTCTGAATGAGTGCCCAGCTGAAGGGATGAGAAAGCATAAAGAAATAAAGCAAAAAAAAAAAAAAAGGAATTGGCTAGGCAATAGGTGACAGAAGGTGGTGGTAACAGAGTTCATTCCAAAGAAGACAGAGTGACCAGCAGGGTGCCTGAAGGATCAGTGCTGGAACCAGTTCTTTTTAATGTCTTTATAAGTGACTTTGAAATGGAGCTGAAAGGCAATGACTGCCTCTTTGTGGATGACACAGAAATCTGCAGTAGAGAGGACACATTGGGTGTGTGTATGGAAAGGATAAGCAGAAAGCTGAGAAAAGTGGAGGGTCATGCATATGGCAGCTTCATCTTAATGTGAAAAACGGCAAACTAATGCACTCAGGGTACAGAAATCCAAGGGTAGGGTACAAAAAGGATGGAGTGGTATTGACAACCAGTATAGAAACATAGACACATCAAATCTAATGGCAGATATGGACCACTTGGCCCACCAAGTCTGCTCTTTTGTCCCTATCTACATTGTTACAGCACGCCGTACTTGATCTACCACACTTTCTCCCTCCCACCTCCTTTCCACTATAATTTCCTTTTGCCTATCCCTTGCATTTTTAAACCCCACCACTGCCTTTGTCCCGACCACCTCCGCTGGATGATTGGTCCAGGAATCCATTACTTTTTCTGTGAAGAAGTTCTTCCTAAAATAACATATCTCCTGACTCTACTGCCCTCCAGCTTCATCGCATGTCTTCTTGTTCTTGAGCAGTATTTCTTCTGAAAAATACTTCCTTCCTGTATCTTATATACCCCCATGAGGTATTTAAAGGATTCTGTCATATCTCCTCTCGCCCTCCCTCCTCTCTTCTAAAGTGTACATATGTAGG
Organism: Neoceratodus forsteri; assembly: GCA_016271365.2. NCBI lineage: Eukaryota > Metazoa > Chordata > Ceratodontiformes > Ceratodontidae > Neoceratodus > Neoceratodus forsteri. The sequence goes on from CM057458.1 coordinate 1,323,995,752, forward strand.
TCCTTTAGTCTTTTCTTGTAGAGCTTTTGATGCAGACCTTGCACCATTTTACATGCCCTCCTGTGGACAGCCTCCAGTCTGTCTATGTCCTTCCAGAGATGTGGTCAGCCAAGCTGCACACAGTACTCTAGGTGAGGTCTTACCAGAGATCTGTACAGAGGTAACACCTCCCACTTTCTGCTGGTGATACTCCTCCCTATGCACTCCAGCATCCCACTAGCTCTCTCAACTGCCTTGCCGCTCTGCCTGGCCACCTTCAAGTCATCCAATATGATTACTACCAGGTCTCTTTCCTGCTTGGTGGTGTTAATACCATGCCACACATTTTGTACTCTGCCCATAGGTTTCTGTGCCATAAGTACATTAATTTGCACTTTTTTCATATTGAAACTCAACTGCCATAACCTTGACTGCTCCTCTATTTTTTTCAGGTCGCTGCTCATCCTTTCCACTCTCCCTGAAGTGTCCACCCTATTGCAGATTTTGGTGTCATCCAGAAAGTGGAACCCTGCTGGTCACTGTCTCCCTTCCTTAGCATGAACTCCATTTACCACCTACCTCTGTTACTTATTCCCATGCCAATTTCTTACCCAGTTTACCACCTTTGGACCCACTCCTAAGCTACCCAGTTTTCTTACTAGTCTCTGGTGTGGAACTGTGTCAAAAGCCTTACTGAAATCTAAGTAGGCCATGTCCACTGCTCCACCCTGATCTAATTCCTTTGACAGCCAGTCAAAGAAATCTATCAGATTTGTTAGACATGACCTCCCCCCTGTGAAACCATAATGCCTCAGGTCTTGTAACCCACTGGATTTAAGAAATTCCACAATCTTTTCCTTCAGCAGTGGTTCCATTAATTTACCCACCACCAATGTCAGGCTGACTGGCCTATAATTGCCAGCCTCCTCCCTACTACCACTTTTATGTAGTGGGACTACATTTGCCCTTTCTCCATTCCTCCAGAACCACTCCTGTTTCCAGTGAACTGTCAGAGGTGCAGCTAGTACTTCCTTGAGCTCCCTCAATATCCTTGAATGCACTCCATCTGGTCCCATTGCTTTGTCTACCTTCAGATTAGCGAGTCCCTTCTGGAATATCTCCTCCCAAAAAGGACTAGTATCCATTTCCCTCCCTCAAAAGCATCTGTTACTTTTTGTGGCCCCTTCTTTTTTTTTCTTTGTGAACACTGAATAAAAGTATTTGTTCATGATGTCTACTTTTTCCTGGTCCCCCTCTGCACAGTCCTCCCTTCCCTTTTTAACCTTACAATTACACCCCAGTCTTCTTCTTTTCTCCTATATACCTAGAAAATGTCCTGCCCACTTTTGTTACCTCCTGGGCTATTCACTTTTTAGTTTGCAACTTTAAGCTTGTTACTGTTTTTCCTGCTTCTCTTTGTTTCCCTTGATACACCTCCCTATACTCCCCGCTCTGCATCTCCTTATACCATCTGAATACTACCTTTTTTGCGTTTACCATTTCAGCCACCTCTTTCAAGAACCATAGTGGTCTCTTTTTCCTCTCACTTTTTGTCACTTGTTTGATGCAGATGTCTGCTGCCTTTACTATGCTCACTTTCAGCTTTTCTCCTTGTTTCTCTACCCCTCCCAGGCCATGCCCCCTACCAGGTCATCCCTGAAGCATTCACCCATCTTTATAAAATCTACCCTCCTGAGGTCCAGGACCCTAGCCCTTGTGTACCTCAGTTCTGCAGCCATCCTTAAATTGAACCACACAGTATGGTGATCTCTGGTCCCTAGTTGGCCTCCCACCTTGATATCTGCAATACTGTCCCTGTTAGTGAGTACTAGGTATAGTATTTCACCCTCACGAGTGGGTTCATTGACTAGTTGCCTGAGGAATGTCCCTGCAGAGAGTCCAGAATGTCCCTGCTTCTAGCTGAAGCTGTTGCTGGGAGGCTTCAATCTAAATCCAGTAGGTTGAAGTCCACTATCAGCAGCACATCCTCCTTTTCTGTCATACTGCCAGTGGCTTTCATCAGTGCCTTATCTAATTCCTCCTGCTGTGCTGGAGATCTCTAGATCAGTCCAGTGAGAATAATTGATCCATTCCCCATTTCCAGGATGTCCCCCAGTATCTCTACCTCCCCATGTTTTCCTTGCAGGAAAGAGATCTCATGGTAATCATACCAGATGACTTAAAGATGGTCAGGAGGTACAGCAAGTCATTCAGGAGAACTAGTGGGATGTTGAGGTGCAAAAGGAGGGGTAACACTAGCAGAAAGTGGGAGGTTTTGTTGCTTCTTTAGAGATCCCTGATAAGACCCCACCTAGAGTACTGTCCAGTTCAGCAAACCACATCTCCAGAAAGACATAGACAGAATGGAGGCAGTCCATGGGAGGGCAAATAAAATGGTACAGAGTCTGCATCAAAAGTCCTAAAAGAAGAGACTAACGGACCATAATATGTACACATAAGAAGAGAGAATAGAGAGAAAAGATATTATAGAGACTTCTGAATACCTTGTGGTGATAAATAAGGTACAATAAGGAAGTATTTTTCAGAATCAAATCTGCTTAAGAACAAGGGGACATGCTATGAAGCTGGAACTGTGTAGATTCAGAAGAGATGTGAGGAGGTACTTCTTCACAGAAAGAGCACTGGATTCCTGGAATAGCCTTCCAGCAAAGGTGGTAGAAATGAAAACAGTACTGGGGTTCAAGAGTGCATGGGATAGGCAAAAGAGAATCATACTGGAAAGGAAGGGGGGAAGAAAGAACTGTAGATGAAATATAGTCTGCAGTAATAATGTAGGTATGGAGAAATGGTCAGACACTCTCTGGGTGAAGCAGTCCTTATCTTCCATCAAATTCTGTGTAACATGCTAGTCAGTGACAACCAAAAATCAAAAGTTTCTGTACAGCATAGCATCAATCACAATAAGACGTGATGGGATGTGCATTGAACAGCTCTGACCATACACCCCTGGAAGTGCAGTCAGATCTGTTCAATGCACATCCCATCATGTCTCATTGCACTTATAAAATGGGCTACTTGAGACATATTAAAAGGAAAAACACAAACAAGAGTTTTAAAATTCATAAATCTAATGTATTTTGTTTAAATATTCTTCCACAAAACAATTTAGTCCCTCTAACTTTGTGGTGGTGGTTATGGGGGGGGGGGGGGTAGAAAATGAAAACTATTAGGAAAGGTAAAAATAACTGAACCACATTACACCCTATGTGGCACTGTGATTATGTGGAGAAAAACATGTAAAAATTACTTGCCAAGACTGAAGAAATTGGCAGGCCAATTTGAAGTTTACTGATGCACTAACACTGAATGGCCACTGACTGAATGTCACTTGTTTGACTGTAGATGGCAGTGCATAACTAACTGGAGAGGCAACAGTTGTTGCTCCTTGATTGGAGTTAATAATTTCAGAATTGGGTACATTTTGTTGACAGAGGATCTTACTCAGTTTTCTCCTGTCACTACAGGAGGCAACCCAGTAAGACCACAGGCTAGCTTCATTGCGGTGTCCCATCACAGCCATGATCACCCTGTTTTCTAAGCCAGCATCTGATAGTTATTGCACAGCTGTGGCATGTATGGAATGATTGGTGAAGATTTTGCTGAGGGCGGCTTCCTTGCCAAGTCAGGTCATGAAGTCTGCTAGAAAATTCAGCCCCTCGTATTCCTTCGAATACCACATTGGTAGAGTGTCCAGGAAGTGCTAAGTGAGCCATTTGGAGTGACAGTAAAAGGATGTACCTTTTTCAGGAGTTTACTTAGATACTTCTTAAGGCTCACAACAGGACACAGGGGAGAACAGGGATCAACATATATAAAACCATGGTGAGCCTATTTGTTCATTTCTTCTGGGCAGGAATGATTTTTTGTGTGCTCATTAAACTTCAGTGTGGCATCCACTTTTATTTCAAATCTCTCCTGCCTCAACTGCCATAGGTTCTACTGCCCATGCATGGCCATGTAAAGTTGAATGTCTAGCCATACTTTATGTATGAGGCCAGGCATGATGTTGGGAGATGTTCTGGTGATATTTGGAGCTTCTGGACATCTGCTTTAGTGAACAGAGGGTGATAATTTAAGCAGTCATTTTGAGCTTTTTTTGTACTGCTTCATAACAAAAACAAAAACATTATTGCTTGATGTGAAAGCAAGGTCTGTCATTATGTTTATCTGTCTGCCAATTGTTGCTCTGTTAAGATGACAGTTCAGTGCAGCATGGAGGTAGAGTCACTGCTAAGAAGGCTCCAGAAGTTTCATGAGCATTTCTGAAGTGACTGTTTTCAGGTTGTTTATAACATTTTTAGAGGGTTTTCCAATCCTCAAAAACATTAAGTGCTCAGTGTTTTTTGTTGTGTTGGTCTCATTTCTGGCTTCCTCAGTCATGTTTAGTTCTGTGACAGTCAACATCAAGTGCTTAGAACTCAGTATTACAGGGTTAGAATTTTGTGGATTTGCTTCAGTACTCGCTGTGACACTGGCTGCATTTTCAGTATTTATTTGAGGATCTTAATCTGCAGTAATGTTTAAAGAGGGACTGAGGCCAACATTTCTGGCAACAATAAATTCAGAATTTGGATCAGCATATCCTCAATCAGCATCATGCCAAAAATCTGATCTGTAAGTTACTTTGTTTAAAAGTTACAAGTCATTTTGTAACCTTTAATTCACTGCCTGTTCAAAAAAAAAGTTTCAGTGAAGAGCTGCAGATGATGTCATCTCCCGAACTCACAAGCTACACTTCGCTGCAAGCTACCTTATATAACTTATTTCACCTATGTTACTTAAAACTACAGGTATATAAGCATCTGAAAAAGGAAAACGGACATTAGGGTGGTGAGCACATGCATTTCCATAATGTGTAGATGCAGGGTACAGTACTTTAGAATGTGATGGGGAAGATGGAATGCAGTGCAAACAAGGCTTTAGAATGACAAAGTTGTGTGCAATTTTTTAAATAGTAAAGGTGTGAGATTTCAGAATGTTACCAGGTTACAACTGTGGAATGCAGGAAAGACACAGTCTCAGAATGTGGCTGTAACACATAATCAAAGAACATGGCTGGGATGCATAATGTTGGAATGTGGTGGGGATGTGATGTATAATTTTGAAATACAGTGAAGCTCGCCAGGATCAAGCCCAACTCTGGAGATTTCTGTAGTAGAGTTACTGCAGTGAGCAATGCAATTTCAATGGGAGTTAATCCATTTTGTCATGCAGGGAAACTGTGACACTGTGCTTAATCCTAGTAGTGGGGCTTCACTGTATCATGGATGCGTACAATCCTGGAATGTGGCAGGGACAAGTGATTTCAGAATAAATGGTGTGTCCTGTCAAATTCCAGCAGCATGCATCTTCACTTTATTCTGAAATTGCCAGTTGTCACCAAATTACTCGATGTGTGTTCCTATTACATTTTGAGACTGATTGTCCCACCACATTTTGAGATGGCACACCACTGCCACATTCTGAAATTGTGTGTATCCCCCCAACATTTTAAAATTGTGCACAACCTTGATAATTTATGTCTTGGTTCAGTGCTGCAATCCAAAACCATCTCCTGACATGTTCTAAAGTGCAGTGCCATGCATCTGAACACTCTGGAAATGTAAGCACTGCAGCCAACCCTATATCATTTTTTAAAGGATTACTATAGCTAAACTCTCTTAAACTTTGGAGAAGCAGGTCCTACAAGGCTGCTGACAGGAAGGACTAGACTGTGAGTTCAGGAGATGACATCATCAGTGACTCTTCACTGAAATTGGCTGTTTTGAATAGGAAGTGAAATCAGGATTACAAAATATCTGATAACTTTAAAATGAAGTAACCTAGAAACCTAACTGTTGGTATAAGATTTATTGGGGATATGCTTATTCTACTGTAATTCTGCAATGTAGCACTTTTGGCAGGATTCCCCCTTTAATATTGCTCAGCTTCCTCTGTTATTCTGATGTTGAAAATCTCCTCAGGTAGACTGGCCATGGCAAGTGATGGTATTTTATGCATTAGTGGGCAAAGAAAAAAATGGCTGCCAGCTGAGATACCAACACTCTAATGGCCATTGATTCCAGTTCCAGACACTGTATAGATTGTAAGCACTTTTCTTAGCCATGCATTGAACACATTTGATGCATGGCTACAGACCAATCAGAAGCCAGAACTGTTGCTCCCCATTTAATAATCATTACTATGTGTTGTCTTTAATAGATATGTTTCACAGTACAATCACTGGAGGCTATGCACTATTGTAGGCTGGGTATGTGTGATTCCCACATATCCAGATGCACTTGGGGACAGGTGAATTGTGCACAGTTTGCACAACCGCAGACCTCTGCAAGGTGCCTGCCCATGGCCCCATCACCCCGACATGCAGCTGTGCTGGGGGCTGATCAAGGGACACAGGTGGGCATCCAATTGGATACCTGCCCTGTATCCCAAAATGGATTATTTGCTCTACATAAACAGGAGATTCTAAAAAGACTTGTAACCTGCCAATAATGGGAAAGTGCCTGAATAGCTACCATCAGCCCACTCTGTTAGCCCTGTGGGCTGGGGCGGCACAGTTGGGGGATTCCTTGTCCCACTGAAACTTGGGGGTGTCATTTGGGGGCACACAAAATATACAACTGGGTCCCCACTGCCATATCCAGTGCTCCCCACCACTCTGTGCCATAGTCCATGGTGCATAGTGCAGATACGCCCCCAACTGCCTGCACTGCATAGCTGTGCAGTCATCTGGAGTATTGAGTGCACAAGGGGTGCTGCGTGCCTCCTCTGTTAATGCCACTGGGATTCTGCTGGTTGACTGGTTCATGGCACTCCAGTGTTCAGTTTTCTACACACCACAGATCCATGGAGCATAGGTAATCCAGCCCTCAATGCATAGGGACCATTATTTGTATTTGTACTTGTCTATGCATTTCATTGGGAGATATCTTCATTGAACAATTCTTATTTACAAAGAAGTCCTGGTTAGGACACATGATACAGAAATGAACTGAATACAGATTTAGACCATAGATGGTATATTTAATTGTATGTCACTTTTGCAGAACATATTGTATTAATGCAGTTACAAGGCAATTCAAAAACAGCAGTGATGAAAAAGCTAATTACGTGGAAAATTTCCAAATAGATAGCAAGACAATTAACGACATATCTGAAATTGATTGTAAATAGCAAAGTACTTACCACCTCTTTTTTTCAATTAATATCCAAGAAATTCTGTTCGTCTGGTGATTCGAAAAGTGCAGTATGCTCCAGAAAAGCCTGGCCCTCAGCCTATGGCAGAGACTACGCGACAATTTCTCATGTCTGATAAACCACTACATCTGGAGGCATCCTTGGACAAAGAGGTAATTTTGGAGCAATGTTATCAGATTTCATTGTACATGTGCATTCCACTGTTAGGTAAAGCTCATAGTTTGTTACATGCCTTAATTTGGAGAAGTCTGAGTTTTCATCTGTAAGGGTTTTGGAGTAGGGAAATGCAGATAGTACCTAATTCTATGGATCAGGGTATCTGAAGGCTCATACTAGGCACTGTCCAAATGAGTGTTATCTGTGATTCCATGTGATATGAGCAAATGAAAAATATCAATCTACAAATTAGTGAGTGCTTATCACCGAATTCAATATCAGCGTTGTGCACTACACCAACTCCACTAACAGCAACGGTCTAAAACAATCTCTATGGGGGTGATATGCACTACAATTTTTATACAGGGGTGGTGCCCCCTGCACCCCCCATTATTATTATAATCAACTCCTGGGGGCTGACACTGGGGTAGAGGAGAAAATTCAGGAGGTGGCTATTCGGGGGGGGGCAGGGAATCACATTCAGGAGGCTGGGGGACCACAGAGCACACATTCAGAAGGTTGGGGAATGCAAAAACCAAAAACAGTAAGTATCCAAATAATACAACAACATAGTATTCCCATCCACCTAGATTCAAACCCAGGTCCTCCCGCACTAATAGCAGTCATTCCTACCACAAGACCAAATGGCCAGCTGGGAACTGCTTGGCCAAACAACCCACCATATCCCCATTCATAATACCTCCATAATACATTCATTGTGCCTTTCCTGTTGCAGTTCTTGTACCATCACAGTTGCTCTCACTACCCCTCACTATCCTTTCACACTCCGTCTTCTGGCAGGCAGTCAAACTGAGTTGCTCAAATTCAGTCACTCAATTTGATTTGCCCATATCATGGGATCCTGTTATCTGTTTGCCAAAAATGTACTGATGCCAATAAAGCACTATGTGATCTAGTGCCACAGACAGTTCACACTATCCAAACACGAACAGAAAGTATGCATACAACTCTTCTTCGAAGACTCTTATTTTGCTGTAGAAGATCTGCAATTACTGGATACATGGAAACAGTAGTACTGTACATCCCTCTTTCTGGGATGGCACATTGTTATCCTAGTGGCATTGGTAGTATTTTTAGGCAAACTAGTTGATGACTTAAAAGACTAAAGGCAGGGCTTTCAAAAGGAAAGAATGCTGACAGAAAGGGTATATTTAGTTCTATCAGAATTTGTTCTATTGTACCAAAACTTGAGAACCTTATTATAAAATGCTCACAAATGTTTGTGGCAATTTCATTGATTTTTGGCAGCATACATCCAAAAATGACACATATTGTGAGCATTCACTGAGTTTTTAATGCATTTTTTTCACAACAGCTTCCAAAGTTTGGAAGCTGTTAGTCCAACTATTAGACAGTCTAGATGCATTCAATGCTCAGACCCAGTTGCATGAAAATGATCTAAAACATCTTTTAGGAAGACAGCTATTGAATGTATGGCAGTTTAGTCTTCATAATTCTCAGGTATGGGTTAGGTTGTTAAATATTTCCATAAGAATGAAATATAGAAACATAGAAATAAGTACACTATTGACACAAAATGGTCATTGGTCCTTTCCCAGTCTGCACAATTTTACTCTACTGTGACCCGAGAACTACTGCCCAGATATGGTTTTGACCCTCCTCCTCCCTCACTCCCTGCCTTACTGCTACCCACAGAATAACTATTAAGGCCTTTACTCTGTCCCAGCTGTGCTTGAGCCCAATAATGCTTTTTGCTCCCACCACCTGTGCTGGTAGGCTGTTTCAGGACTCAGCTGCAAGGTAAAGCAAGACTTTCTTACATCCCTCCTGAATTCGCCTTCTAACCACCACCACCACCAAGGCCACCATCTGGGGAATGTTATTTGGGCATAGTTTAGAATATAGCAGTAGTTTTCGGAGAATTTTAAATTATGTTATAGAGTTGTGCTGACACTACAGATTCTGGCTAAGGTACTGTAAGAGAAAAGTAGGGTAACCAGAAGGCACTGCAAACACGGTTGACGATGTTAAGCATATATTCATATAATAATAATAATAATAATAATAATAAATTTATTTATAAAGTGCCTTTCATTATTCCAAGGTGCTGAACACATTTAAAACAGTAACATCAAATATAAAATCCACTAATAGCCATAAATAAAATCATAACACATTAACATCAGACATTAAAATCACAATTGGTAAAGATAAAACCACAGCACAATCAACAAATTACAACATAATTAACCATCCAAGAAGGCCATTCACCAAAGATACATTTTCAAATTACTGTTAAACTCCTCCATGGAGGTGCACTCCCTTAACCGGCATGGTAGAGAATTCCAAAGAGTGGGTGCAGCATAAGAGAATGCTCTATAGCCGGAAGATTTAAGACTCACTCTTGGAATCTCTAGCAACCCCTCGTCAGCTGAGTGAAGTGATCGGCTGAGGCAGTAAGGCACCAGAAGTTCTTTCTGGTAGGCTGGGCCCTGATTGTGAAGGGCTTTGAAAGTCAGTAAACTGACTTTAAAAGTGATCCACCACTGTATAGGGAGCCAGTTCAGTTTGTGCAGCACCGGGGTAATATGACAGGACCTACTTGTCCCAGTTAAATCCTAGGCTGCTGTGTTCTGCACTACCTGTAGGTGATGGATTTCAACCCCAGAAAGCCCAAAGTACAGGGAGTTGCAGTACTCCAGGCACAAGGACACAAAGGCATGGACCAGTGTTGGCAGGGTGTCAGACAGAACAAGGTGCTTAACCCTGGTGATATTCCTAAGATGGTAAAAGGAGGTCTTGACAACAGCTGACAGTTGAGAATGTAGTGTCAGTCTGTTGTCTAAGACAACCCATAGGTTACGCACCCAGTCAGAGGTCAGAAGTGAAATGCCACCACAGAAAATTCCAGAGGGCATGCCAAAATATGACCTCTCTATCTGACAACCTGAGTCCACAGCCAAAACATCTGTCTTCTCTGAGTTCAACTTCAACCAACTAGAATCCATCCAGTCCTAGATTTCTTCCAGACAGTTGTTAAATATTGAGAGAGCTCCATCCTGGATGGGTGCAAAAGACAGGTATAGCTGGGTATCATCTGCATAGCAGTAAAACCTCAGCCCATACCATCTTATAATGTCTCAGAGGGGCAGCATATACACTGCGAATAACATGGGAGACAGCACAGAACCCTGAGGTACCCCACACAACAAAGAAGTTGGGCCAGATGAAAAAATAAAAAAACAAAATTCTTTGTGATCTCCCAGTGAGGAATGCGGTGAGCCATTGTAGAACAATTCCAAAAATTCCACAAATCTGCCTTAGGCATGCTATCAACTCCAAGTGATCCACAGTGTCAAAAGCTGATGAGAGATCAAGGGGGAACCAGAATGGAACGTCTCTTCTGATCTCTCACCCTCAGAAGATCATTAAGCACCTGAACCAGCACAGCCTCGGTGCTATGTCTTTTATGAAAACCAGATTGGAAGGATTCGTAGATGTTATGGATGGTTTAAATGGTCTTCCAATTGGGATGCCACTACCTTCCCAATAAAGAGAAGGTTAGAGATAAGTCTGTAGCTTGTGAAACAGTCTGGGTCCAAGGTAGCTTTCTTCAAGAGAGGTGTCACCACCGCCTCTTTCAGGGAGCTAGGGAACTCACCCGACTCCAGGGAGCACCAGACTATTTGCACCAGGACTGGACCGATGATATCACTACAGCCCAAAATTAGGGGGGATCGGTCCAGGATCCAAACTACAGCTTGTGGGATACACACTATGGATGAGCTTCATAACATCCACAATATCAGGGTGACTGAAGTAACTCCAAGAGAACTGAGGTACTGTGAACTCACACTGTTCAACAGCATCTCCCTTAGAGATTGTTGGATGCAAATCCACCCTGATGTCGGACACCTTATTTGCAAAGTAACGAACAAGCTCCTTGCAATCTAATTGCGAAGAGGCTTTCAAAGTTGCAAACAGGCTGGGTCTGTCTACAGTTCGAAATAGCTGGAGCCGGTCAGTTCTGAGCAACTGCAATCTCCCTGGACAGGAATTCTGCCTTCTTATGGGTGATTGCAGATTGATAGACAGAATAATGTTCCTTCAATCTAAGGTGGTGGGCTTCAAGGGTGGACTTGTGCCAGCACTGCTCTAACCTTCACCCCGTCTCCACATCTCCCTCAATATCCCATGAAACCAAAGGGATTTGGGGTGAAGGGATAGGGGGTGCAAATGAACAGGAACAATAAAATCCAGAGCCATTGTAACAGCTGTATTATAGGCAGACACAAAAGTCTCTGGATTACTGCTCGCCAACATGGGGGACGAGAGGCCTAGGACCACAGCAAGGCCTTGGGAAGTAATATCCCATAAAGGGTAGTACCTGACCATCTCCACAGGGGGAAGGCTTTCTCAGGGGGATGCAAAAACTGAACCTCATGGTGTAGTGGTCTGACCAGGTGACTGGTTCCATCCCCAAGTTGGATGCATCAATCCCCAGGAGAAAGACTAAGTCCAGAGAGTGCCCAGATTTATGAGTAGCAGTGGAAACTACCTGTGTGAGGCCCAAAGAAGACATTAATTGGAGGAAGTGATTACCAAATTGTGAAAGCTCATCATCAACCCAGGCACTGAAGTCACCCAGAACCATCAATCTGGGTGACTCAAACGACATGTTGATGATGAAGTCTGCTGCTTCCTGTAGGAAGTGTTTCCCATGTCTGGGTGGATGGTAGATGAGTACGATTCAAACGCCTACACCCACTACTACTGAGCACTCAAAGGACTCACTCTCTCCCACTACCACACTCATCAGGCCCAGTTCAGTCTTAAAACAGACTGCAAACCCCGACCCCTGTGGTCCAATCTCAGGTGGTGTATCACCGAGTACCCAGCCAGAGTCATGGCCTCCAATATGGGGCCTGGATTTTCATCCAGCCAGGTCTCGGTGATGCAAGCCAAGTCAGCTGAGCCAACAAGACTGGCAATAATGCCAGACTTATTCCTCATGAACCTGGTGTTGCATAACACCGCTCGAGTTGTATGAAATTCGGAGGCTGTCAGGCCTCTCTGCCTACTGGATTCAGGAGTGCCCTTGGGTATGGGCACCAGATATGGTAAACCATGATCTGGATTCCATTTCACCCCAGGGCACCTTCTGGACCTAACGACCCCAATACGGTGCCCCCCCTCATTCATCCTCCCCTGTTCACACACCCCTTCCCTTCTCACTCTCCTACGAACAATTACCAATGCTCTACTGTGCTGGTATGTATTGTACTGGAGGGGAGGAGAGTAAAAAGGGTGGAGGGCATGAAGAGAGGAGGATGAATAGTGCACCACCATGGGAACTGAAGGCCAACACATGTCACTACTAAACTGGCTAAAATAAAAGAATAAACCCACCAACTCACCAAAATAATCAAACTGAGCAAAGTAATAACATAAAATTAAAATTAACCAAATAATCTCAACTTAACCGATATAACTAAAATAAAAATGACCCCACCCCACAGAAAGACGAGTCTGGACTAGGCAAAAAGACTCAAAAATGAAATAAAATAAAATAAAGTAAATATAAACATAAACATAAATAAAATATACAAATATAAATATCAGGGTTCTCTCACCACCCCAACTTAACAGAAGAAATAAATAAAACAAAATTACCCCCCCCAGCTCTCTCACAGCTAGAGGAGAGGAAAATACTTTAGCACTCTCACTGCAAAGTGTAAAAGTTATAACAAATCATAAAACAATTTAATCTTCAAACAAAGCAAATCATATGTCCCTTTACCCCCAGTCCTCTCATAACCCGGGGATAATGGTAAAATTCAACTTAAATTAATGGGCTCAAGGTCCTCTCACCACCTCGATTGTCCAAGTAAACAAAAAATCCTCAAGTTGCCAAGTAAAGAATCGAGATTATCCACAGGATTAGAGTCAACAAAACACAAGCAAATCATTTCTGCATAAGTCCAAGGGGTGTCCAAAATCCAAATCCAGCAAATCAGGTAAGTCCATCCACAGTTAAAATAAGGCTCCTCACTCCCAGCTTGGACAAACACACATGAAATAAAGTGGACCAATAAAATGCTCAGAATCAGGCCACAATAGTGGTCCAACATGGGAGTCTAGGGGGCAGAGACCCCCAGCCAACTCTTGACCGAGGGATCCCAAATATCCACTTCGGACCACAAATCAATTGAGGTCCAGTGGGAGATTGCACCTCTAGCCAGTCTTGAAGAGAAAGTTATTTTCACATCAGGGATCCAAGATGAGATTAAAAAATTCCCTTGCTCCTTTCCAAAAATCACAAATCACAGATTATCCTAGAATCTTTCCATTAGAGTGACCAGCTTCCAAATATAATCGCAGCCGACAAGAGCAAAAAACAAACAGTCCAATTTGCTCCTCAGCCCAAATCTAGCACTAAGTCATAGTACCTCAGACCAAGGGAAAAATGGTGTCCTGCAGTGTCTCACAAGACAATGAGCCCTTAGTCCATTCTGCGCCCACTTCCATGCTGATTTCAGTCACAGAACACCAGTCTTGACGCCTTCTCTCCTCGCCTGATGGAATCCAGGAAAAACCTATCCCAAAGGGCCCAACCAATGTGGTGAGAGACTCCACATGCCACTCCATGCTTCTCAATCTGACTCGGACAGCAGGACACCGGCTCAGAATGCCGAACCGAAAATACGCTCCTCTTCTAAATCCACAAATAGCGAAATGCCATCACCCAGCATGCAAAAGCTAATGAAAATGCAAAGCAAAATAAACACAAAATGCAGATACTAACAAAAATGAAGTAAGAAAAAATTTAAAACACACTGCAGATCACGACTCTGCAAGTAGCTGCACACTCAGCCTAGCAGCCATCTTTCAGATGATCCCATGATTTCAGATGATATAGGAACATCACCAGAGTCAGGCCATTCAAAAATCACAATAGTTTAAAAGAGGTAAACATACCACCATATAGGAAGACAAAATTTCTTTGGTACTAGCCAGAGTACATGAGAAATGAAATAGCTGCTATAATGCCTACAATATTTTAAAAATAGCTGTTCTGCCATAGGGGCACTGAAAAGTTAAAATGTCCTTACTGCCCCTGATGAGATAAGTACTACTGCATATACAGTTCTGTTTTAGCCGGTAGACAACAATGACTTCCTACAATAGTAGATGGCATTCTATATGCATCCCTCCTTGTGCAGTTCTAAAATTCATATCAGCAAAATACCACCTCTGTAGAAGCAGGGGATATTAGCAAGTACAGTATTTTTTAGTTAAATAGTATGTGTACTGATAATAAGCTAGTCCTTTTTTGAGACCTAATTACTATGTACAGTAATAACTCAAGTCAGTCCTTCAGAAGATGACCAAGCTATTAATGATACAATCTCATGATTTAATACAGAATTGTTGAGTGAACCCTTACTATAGTATATCATTACTACTACAGTGATATAATAATAGAAGTTGATCCACAGTGCATCTTTACATAACATTTTGTTTTGGCTTTGTAGATATACTACCATGGAGAGCCAATAAATGTTAATGTGCATGTAACAAACAATACAAACAAGACTGTGAAGAAGATCAAAATTTCAGGTAAGAAAAATTTAAATTGATTAATTACTGAATCAGTGTGGCTTATGAATAAGCCTTGACATTTTGCATCTTATGATTTTGATTTCCTAACCTTAGTGTCTTCATCAGTCTGGATTTATTCTTGTTTGTGTGTACTTTGTAAAAATGATATTTCTAAGTTAGCATAAGAAAGAAGTATTGTCTAGTCTTGTCCATGTTTTGTTTCCCTCTTTCCATCCCTTTTCACATAAAGTTTAATTGTGTTATGTGGGTACCAGAATGAAATAAATGCTTTACTTTTTTCTATGGGAAAATTGCTTTTGAATTTAAGTAGTAAGCTCTGAGAGGCAAAGAGGACAGTTTAATGGGAAATGTTGCAGTGGTTAGTTAGGTCAGTCGCAAAAGCTTGATGAGCATGCATTTTGTAAAGGAAGTGCCCATGCCAAAGACACCGTGGTACAAAATCAAAAGTTAGTAAGACATGAAGTATCCAAATGTTTGGACTGTGTAATGGAAGCAAGAGCTGTCTAGGAAGACCTGGCACAAGATCAGAAGTAATCTGTATCATTTGAAGAAGTCAGTCTGGAGAAGCAGATACAAAACTAACTGTGAAACAGACAATCTGGAGAAGCGATGTGATGAGAGGGTCATGAGAAGTGGAACAGGAGATACTTGCTGAAGCAGGGCATGACAGAAAGGGTGAGATTAGTACAAGGAGCAATGAATGGTAGGGAGGGAAAAGAGGCATGGGTATACACAGTAAAGGTGCAGATGATTGGGAAGGTTAGCTATAATAGCATGATACAGGTGAAGCACAAAAAGGGATGAAGACAGAAACAGATGGGATGTTAGGGGGACAATACAAAAAGTTACAAATGATGGGCAGGGTAGAGAGAGGCTGGATTATGTTAAATCAAGTTCTTCTTTCTGTCTTGGCCATTTTACAAAGGATAAAAGGAAGCACTTCGAAAGGAACATTTTGAGAAAGAGGGTGAAGTAAGAGAAGGGGCTTCTTTACAGGTTCGGGGCTAGTTCTCGTGTAAGAAAAATAATTAGATAGAATATGACTGTAGTCATTATATCTCTAAAAGGGATTACATTGTCAGATTATATTCAGCTCTTTAGAATACAAAAACAAAAATATAAGGGAATAAATAAACTAAGAAACTTAGAGGAGATCAGTAACTTAGAAACATTCATGGGAAACATAAGAGGAATAGAAATTCAGACTCCAAATTGGCCTTCTGAAACACCTGTTGAGAACTGTATAAATCAAGTATGCGCAACAGGGGAAAAAAAGAAATATGATAGAATTAGGTGACGATGAGGGTGAGAAGTTTATGTTGGCACACACTAGGAAGGGAAACAAAAGAGGCAGAAAAGTGACAGTTTTAAAGCCCCTACTACTAATGTGGTGGCATGTACAAACAGTTTTATGCCCCTATTGCAGTTGAATAATGAGGCAGACATGTACATGCAGGACTCCCAGGTTAATGACAATAACAATGCAGTAATTACAAGGACTCAGTAGTGCACTAAATGGACAGTGTGGTCTTCAAGAAAAACAAACACAAAATATTTGTAACTTGTCTTCAGAGAGCTTGCATAAAGAACATGGTGGACAACCTGTGTGATACATTAATAGTAGGAGGAGAAGCTCCACAAGTACTGATTCATGTGGTAGTCAATGATGTTGTAAGGTGACGTGACAAATAAATAAGTCAGGACTTTGCAAAATTGGGAAAGGAATAAAAAAGAGCAGTCTGTGTGCCATTTTTCTCAGGGATTTATCCTGTTCCTAGAGCATCCATTAAAAAAAAAAGACATAATTAACATTAACAAATGGCTGGATGAACAGACCTGCAGCGAAGACTAAATACTTCTCAAAAATGGAGATCTTTTCCTTAACAATAATGATCTATCTGTTAAAGACAGGCTTTGCTTAAATACAATGGAGGCAGAACTACTTAACAAAGTTGGAAGAAGTTCAGTACTGCAATTTAGAGAATGTCAAACTGCTAAGCAGGGGCAAGGGGACTGATTTTAGATCTAAAGGTAATGATATCAATAAAACTCTTACAAATTATATATTTTCATGCCAGAAGCCTAGTTAATAAATTCAATACTTTTTAGAAATATTCCTTCTGAAGGAAAAGCCTTATACAGCTGCAGTAACTGAAACATGGTTGAATCCAGAAGACTCCTGTGATAAAACATTGTGGGATACAACCTCATACATAAGGACAGAAAAGGGAGAAGAGGAGGATGAGGAGAAGCATTATATTTGAGGGAACAGCTCCCTTTTGAAAACCTTAACATTCAGTACAATGACAATACTAGTGAGTCAATATGTGTATCGAGTTTATTGATTGACTGTAATGTGAACGCCATGGTAATTTCAACTTACAGTATTACATTTATTATACAGAAAAGATACATTTTTAAATCTAAAATTAAGAAGATAAAAATATAAAAGAAATATGAGAAACTGACATCATATTTACACCATTGATTGTGTACATCTGAGAAAATGATGAGCAAATGTAATGTCATTCTAATCTCAGAAAAACTGGTGGAAGATTACCTAATGTGCCAATTAAAATTTCATTTAGTATACTTATCTTATAAAGACACTCCAGGACTATTCTAGGGGTGTATCAAGATAACATCAGTCACCCCAGACATTCATCCTCCAAAAATGGTTCAGCACTCAATTGATAGGCTCCATAATACATTGTGAAGTGTGACTAGGTTTCACCTTTTGACTTCGAGTTTCCCAACACCACTTGCTTGTGAGCAATACTATAAGAGAAATAGCAACCTAGACCAAGAGGCTTATCTCCATGGTCAGTGGTACACAGTTTAATCTTATTTCTTAGCATAACAAGCAGTGCACAAAGGTTAAAATGAATAGTTAGCCAGCTTAAACAGCACCACATTATGGTGCCTCAATATAAATATATTAAAGTCCAACTTCAGGCAGTGGATCTTACTCTTGAAGGTACTATGTTGGAGCAATTATTTAAGGAGGCCCTCTTACTAGACCCTAATTAGGATATCTTAAGCTGCCAGAAAACCCATCAGATTGTGGAACTACCAAGGAGCATCCTACTGCATAGGCAGTTCCATGCCCCTAATGTCCCCCGGTATGATGGAAATTATATGCCGGCTGCTTTCTGTAACAAACTAAGGGTCTTTAGAGACTGAGCCTCCACCAAAAAGCCCCAATGTTTCACTCTGCTTTCATGTTCAAAGACCTTAAAGCTGAGACATGAAGCTTTCCCAGACCGAACAGTGAGGAGATCACCTGCAGATTTCCAGGGCCACTTTCTGGGTCCATCTAGCATGCAGCACCCCACTTTTAAATTGATATACATAGCAAATAAATATTCCTAGATCTCAGCCAGGCATTAGATTGAGCTTGTATGCCCCACTACAGGTGAAGGATCCTACTCTTGAAGCTATTGTGTCACAGCATTAATAAAGTAGGCTCACTCAGCCAACCCAAATTAGAATACTTTAAGCTGTCAGCAAAACCCATCTGATTAGAGTACTACCAAGGTGCATCCTACTGCACATGCAGTTCCATGCCCCTACAGTCCTCCGTTATGATGGGAATTAATTGCTGGGTGCTATCTATAACCAGCAATGGTTCTTTACAGTTTTTGCCTACCACAAAAGCTCCCACATTTCACTTCACTTTCAAAACCAAAACCTTATAGCTGTGCCTTACCATTGCAAACCCAATCAAACCACTGTAGAGAATCAGAGAAGGATCAATCAAACATAACAAATAAAATTCCTTAAAAACAAATCTTAAGTTAGCAGTAAGTGGTATAGCCACAAGTCAAGCAGACTCTTTTAGCAAGCATTCCAATGCCACATCCTTTATTAGGCTTACAATCTAATGCACATTTTGTAAAAATGATGCTCAAAATGCCCCAGGTCTTCCCAACTCCACATCTTACAGTAAGGGCAAGACATAAAATAAAATATCACAAAACTACTCAGCAGTTTGGTAATGCTATGGCTATACTAAATTATCAAAAGTCAGGAATGATGTAAGATTATTATAGGATTAATATAAACTTAAATTTAAATAAGTAAGTAATATTAAATCAAGTTAAGAAGAAAATCCCTAATCAGAGTCCATTCCTCCAATTCATGCAGTCTATTGCTGAGGCCAGGTGAAGAATGTTTCTTGCCACATTTAAATAGTCCAGTACAGTATTTATTAGACCATTTAGCCTTCCTCGGCAAACATTAATTTGGTCATTTATCATTTAATATGATCCAACAGAGCCATTTAATTCAGCAGGTTTAAAATACTCTTTTTAAAAAAGAGAAATTTCAGTTTATCATTTGAGAATTACAAGACTATGATACACAGGAACCATACCATGAAATGTCTGTTTTCAAATAGCAATCTCTCCCAAAGTGAATCTATCAGCACATCTGTTAGCACGTCTTTGTGGTTCTTTATAGTCTTTTATAGTTCCAGAGATCCAGGCATTCCAAGCTTCCAGGCTTCCAGCAAGGTAACTTTGGCTTTTTCCAGTGAGCCTCCATTTCTACTCCCCTTCTCACATTCCTTTCACCTCTCACCTGTAAGTGAACAAGAAAATTGCTCTATAAGTGCAGTAAGCAGCGTTGAGTGCAAAACTCAGATCCCAAGCCTCCTAGGCAAAGTTATTATACCTGTTCAGTTTTATAAGTTCATCCAGCAGCACTGCATAGTGCAAGGCACTCCAGGTTCCTCTCCTGGCTTGAGCTCATCTGTCTTTAGTCTAGAGTTTATCTGTTATACTCAGAACACCACCCACATGGTAAGCTACCAGACTCCGAGCAACTCTTCTAGGGTAACATAAGTCCACAGTCCCTTAATTTAGAGGGATACCACAAAGCTTACAAAATTGGGACAGCTCTACTTAAATAAGAAACAAAAAGAACACAGAACTAGCACCAAGGAGGAAATCGATGTTGCATGGGGAGAGAACAGAATGTGAAGCGGAGCAGCATTGCAGCCATCTTTCTGCTCCACCAATATGTGTATCAATACCAAACATTAAATCTAGCAACCTAATACTAGGAAATTGCTATTTACCACCTGAAATAAATAGAACCAATTAATGGATCACATTATTAAAATAAAGAAATATGCAGACAAGGGTCAGGCATTCATTTTAGATGATTTTACTATCCCTCAAATTAACTAGAATAAAAATAATGATGATGGAATAATGGCAAATGCCTTTTTGGATACAGTTAGAGAGTGCAGCTTGTGACAAATAGTTAAGACACCTAGTAAAGGGAAAAAATGTTCTTGATCTGGTCCTAACAAGCTGTGACAGCAGTATTACATATACACTTATGGAACCTTTGTGTACCATTACCCATTTTATAATAGAAGTAACAGTGGAAAGAAGCTATTTTTATAACAGGGAAAGACCATAGTCCTTGATTACACTACAGGAAATTATAATGTCATAAGACAAGAGCTAAAAGCATGGAAATGGGAGTCTAAAAATGGATAACAAAGACACAATTAAGTGTTGGAATATATTGAGAGGTAAGCTTATAGCATTACTGAATAACAATATATCAAATAGAAGGGTGTATTACAAGCAAGGGAAACTGACCCTTAGCTTAAAAAAGGTTAGCAGGTCTGGCAAGTAAGAACAAGAGGGCATATAGACAAGCTAAAACATATCATTGTTAAGGAGACTTGAATAAATATAAGGAGGTCACCAAGCTATACAAAAGAGAAATAATATCAGCTAAGAAATAATATGTGAAAATAAATTGACACTCAATAAACACAGTCTAAATGCTTGTTATTGCTACATTAACTCAAACAATGGAATGACAATACCATTGGACCATTGACAAATGTCAACATAGTCACAAAGGTAACAGTAATAGCCAAATAATTTAATAGCAGGTTCTCTTTAGTCTATCAGAAGGAGGGGCTATATACATCTGCATACTACAAATGACACAGCTGTCCCAATTACTAGAGAATACGTTCTGAAACATCTATAAAATAAACAGTACATACAGTATAGATAAGGAGACAGGGCCAGATGGGATTGCACCCAAACTGCTAAAATAAACAACATAATTAGTCTCCAGTATTATAGTACACATATTTAATCTATCACTAAGAAATAGTGATATCAACCTGACTGGAGGATGGCAGAAGTGGTCCCAGTTTTCAAAGAGGGAGAGAAACAGTAACCAAAAAACTACCTCTTAATAAGTCTCACCTCTTTAGCTGGGAAAATCACGGAAAGTTGTATAAAAAACCAAACCTAACAAGAATGCAAAAACACAGGCAAAGGGACACACAAAAACATGGATATAAGGCAGCTACGGCCTATATAAACTTATTGAGTTTATTTGAGCCAATAAGCAAAGAAATGAATGATGGTAACTCAACCACCATTATCTTTCTTGATTTAGTGAAGCGTTACGTGTGGTATCTTATGAATGCCTTATCGCAGAAATGCCCAATAAAGGTTTAGAAACAAAACTTTTTAATTGGGTAACTTCATGGCTACAAGATCACACCCACAGAGTCAGGCCTTTATCAAATAAGGGAATGGTCATTAGTGGGGGTTTGGAAGGATTAGTACTGAGGCCAGTACTGTTTGTAATATTTATAGGAGATTTGTGTAGTGATAGCACAAGTCTATAAACAACTAACAAATTTGTGGATGACACCAAAATTGGAAGGAGGGTTAATACACAACAAGATGCTAAAGGTCTACAGCAGGATTTAAAAAAAAAAGGGATGAATGGGTCAAAAGATGGAAAATGACATTTAACACTGATAAATGCACACTGATGTATTTTGGAAAAAGTAACAACAAAATGGATTACTTTTTGAACAGAACTAAACTAAGAACTACTGCCTCTGAAAAAAACCTGGGACTGCACATTACCTCGACCTTAAACCTAAAAAACAGGCTAATAGTATCTTCAGCAAGGCTAACTTCCTCTTAAACACAACTAGAAGGCATTTCACAAATAGATTAGAACAAATAATATTGCCATTATATTGTTCATATATAAGATCAATTATAGACTATGAGTCTCAGTTTTGGAGATACCTAAATATAGGGAAAAATAATAAGACTGAATGAATACAGCAGAAGGCAACTAAGATGATCACAGATTTAGAAAATTTATCGTATGAAGAAAGAATAAATCACTTAGGATTGCACAGTTTGGAAAGGAGACATTTAAGAAGAGATTTAGTGGGACCAAATCTTAACAGCTGCCCCACATGACACAAGTGGCTTGCATCACAAAGTGAACCAAGAGCAGTTCTGAAATGCAAGCTTCTAAAATATCTTGCACTCAAAGGAGACACTTACACTGGATTCCTTCTTAATTTCTTAGCTTTATTGCTAGTAAAACAAAAAAAATTTAAAGGACATACATACATCATACAGCAATAAAGATAAGAAATTAAGAAGGAATCCAGAGTAAATGTGTCCTCTGAGCGCAATATATTTAGGAAGCCTACTGGAACTGTTTGGGCTTGCCAGCCCCTTTCTTGCACCACAGCACCTCAGGCATTCACGATCAACTTTTTTTGGAACTTATTTCTCAAACACATCCTGAGTGTGTCAAGGGGTTTTGTGCCATCCTTGTGGCATAAAAATGGGTGCAGCATGGTGCAAGGAGCCTTGTGCCAGGGCAGTGCTGCAACATCCCCAAATCTTTTATTCTCATAAATGGCTTGTGCTGACAATATCAAACACCCTTTAAACCAGCCAGGGCTGGATTAATAGTCTGTGCGCCACCCATAGGTGATCCAGATCTACCTACTAGAAGTTGTTTTTGCACATAAGCCACACACTGACATGAGCACATGTTCTTTGACAGCACAACTATATTATAACTAATCATCCAGAAGACTAATTGACAGGATTTACAAATGTCAGACATTGCATGTTAGGTAAAATTAAACAATGTCCAAAGCATCAGTAAATACCATTGTTTTGTCATCATGACAAGTAGTTGAAATATAGGTGTTCTGTTACATTATATAACATCGTACTCTTCTGAATGATATGCAATCCTCTGCTGTATTGTACACCATCCTAGAGTGCTGCAGGGCCACACCTTAGCTTCTGGCAAACCTTCCAGATGCACCATCTGTGTGACACTCTGCCAGTTGCTACAAGCAATGAGATTTTGCCACAGGGACCCTACCTGATTAGAATCAGGTGCAGGGTCCCTGGCGCACTGGCAATTGGCCCAAGCTGCTATTGGCATGACTTGCACCTAGTTTGGGACATCTAGTCTAGTACTTTTATATAACATACAGTACATAAAAATAGGGATTTAATGGAAAAATATGAATTTAGCATTGGAATGGGAGCAGTGCACTCAGAAGACTTAATAAACAGCTTAAAGTAGGTCATTACAAAACAAACAACAGAAAAAAGTTTTTTTTTTACTCAGAGAGTGGTTAACTTAAGGAACAATCTTCCTTATGATGCAATTAATAGCAAAGACATAGAAAAAGAATTTGCTGGCAGAAAAGTACCTGTTGGCCTATCTAATCTGCCTTGTTTCCCTGCCTGTTACTACACCCTGGACACTGTTTGGTTACAGAAGTCCCCTTCCTTTATTTCTTTTATCTCCTTTATCTATTATGTCCATGTGCCTAGAAGCTCCCCACTGCCTTTGTTCCTCTGTCTCTTTTGGCAGTCCGTTCCAGTCATCCACCACCTTTTCTGTGAAGAAGTAATTCCTCCTACCTCTCTTAAGCTCTGCTCCTTCACACTTCATTGCATGCCCCATGTGTTCTGGTACTTCTCTTCTGAAAGAGATTCCCCTCTTGCACCTTGGTCACCCCTGTGAGGTACCAAATGGTCCCAATCATGTCCTGTTTGTGCTCCTCTCCTCCAAGAATTACATGTTGATCTTCCACAGCATCTCCTCATATGGTTTCTTGTGCAATCCCCACACAATTTTGTATCCCTCCTTTGGACCATTTCCACCCTGTCAAAATCTTTGCTGAGGTGTGGCCTCCATAACTGAACACAGTACTCTAGATGGGGTCTCACTAGCAAGTGACAGAGTTGCATCACTACCTTCTTTCTCCTACTTGTAATCACCCTCCCTATACACCCCAGCATCTGACTGGCCGTACTTACTGCCTTGTCAATCAGCCTTGCCACCTTGAGACCATCAGATATGATTACCCCAATGTCCCTAATCATACTTCGTGTCTGTAATTAGCTACTCCCATCATATACACAACCATTGGGTTTCCAGTCTGCATGTACATGAGATTGCACTTTTTGGTATTGAAACCCAACTGTCACAGCCTAGACCACTCCTCAAGTATCCCCATATCCTTTTGCATTCTCTCCACCCCTTGCTAGGTGTCCACCCTGTTGAAGATGTTTGTGTCATCTGCAAACAGACTCTCCTTCCCCTCCATTTTCTCAGCAAAGTCAGTTATGAAGACATTGAAGAGGACAGGACCCAGTACTTATCACTGTGGTACTCCACTGGTCACTCTCCCATCCCCCAAGTGACTGTCTTCAACACTACCATCTTGCTTCTAGCCTTTAACCAGTATGATGCCCAACTTAACTTCTCCCTGGCCACCAAGCTGCAAAGATTCTTAATTTGTCTCCTGTATGGTACAGTGTTAAAGGCCTTACTGAAGCCCAAATAGGCCACAGCCACTGTCTTCTACTAATATACTTCAATCATCATTCAGTCAAAAAAAAATATTAGGTTTGTTTGACATGATCTCATCCTATAACATCATGCTGGCAGGGATTTTGCAGCCCATTTGCCTACAGGTACTCCATCAGTCCCTCTTTCAGCACAGTTTCCATTAATTTCCCCACCACTGATGTGAGACTGACTGGCTTGTAATTTCTAACCCCTTCCATGCTGCTTCTCTTTTGCAGAGAGACCTAACATCAACCCTCCACTGTCTTCTGGCTGCAGCCCCGACTCCAATGATATGCTGAGTAATGTTGCTGGAGGGGTAGCTAGCACCATGCTCAGTTCTTTTAGTACCCTTTAGTGAATTCTGTTTGGCAGCATCAACTTGTTTTCCTGTAGGGCTTCCAATGCCCTATGGACTCTCTCATTCAACAATGGACTAGTGTCAACACTCCCTCTCTTCAGTGCCTGCTGATACATGTTGGTCTGTTCCCTCCCCTCCTCCACTGTGGATTCCAAGAAGAAGTATTCATTTAAAATTCTGGATTTTTCTTGTTCTTCTTCTGCAGAGCTCCCCACCCACCACACCACCCCCATTCTCTGATTCTTGCTATTCCTTCCCTTGGTTCCCTCTTTTCATTTATGCACCTGAAGAAAGTCGTATTCCTTTTTTTGACCTTCTTGGCTATCTTCTCCTCTTGTGCTTGTGCCTTTGCTGCCATCACCCTTCTTCCTGCCTCACTTAGTTTATCTAGGTATATTCCCTGCCCCCCACCCATTTGGGTCTTCTTGTACTTCCTAAAAGCTTCTTTTCTTCCTTACTCCCTTAGCCACCTTCTTTTGGGAAACAGTGGCCTCTTCATCCTCCTGCTCTTGCTTATTACCTTTAAACAGCTTGCCATTGCCATAGTTATTCCCTCTTTTCTCCTTTTCCATTGTGCTTCTGCTCTCCCCCAGCCACCACCTTCTTTGAGGTATTTTGTAAGACAGCCTCCTCTTTCCTTAAAATCTGCCAGGACCCTCGTCCTACTGTAGTTCCTTTCCTGCCTAAACTATATGCCAAACCACACTGTACGATAATTGCTAGTACTCAGGGGGCAATGTGCAATAATGTCCATATTTGTAAGTATCAGTTCCAGTACTGCCCTGTCCCTAATGGGTTCTGTAACCAGCTGTCCGAGAAATGCCCCTTTTAGGGACACAAGGATGGCCCTATTTCTTGCTGTAGCTGTGGTTAGAATATATCAATCTACATCCAGCAGGCAAAAGTCAGAGGCAGTAGATCACTGTGGTTTAGGGCACTGAGGTGCAAACCTAGAGATTTGGGTTTGAATCCCACAGACCCCACTTGCACACTGTGTGACCCTTAGCAAGTCACTTAACTTCCTTGTGCTTCCAGGTCACACCTGGAAACAAGCTTCAAATTAGTGTGCCTTTCCTGGATAAACAATTTCCCCATGACCAAAGTCCCCAAAGTCAATACCTCCTGTATGATTGCCATCCTGCCAGTGTTCTCCCCCAAACCCTGTCTAACTCCTCCCCCTGTCTAGGTGGTCTTTACACTATCCACATGTGGATAAAGGCCCATACCCTTTCAGTAGGCTAACTCATTGAACCACCAGCCCTTCCATGTCCTTGTTTTACCCTTGAATCTCTGTGGACTTCATACTTTCCCTCACATTTAAAACAACCCCACCTTTCCTCCCCTGTCCTACCCTTCTGGAACATGGTGTAACCCAGAGTGGCTACATCATAGTTGTAGTTGTTAGTGCACCATGATTCTGTTTTGACCACCATAATGCTTACTTAGTGTTGGCTTACTTCCGAATGATCTACAATCTACTAATTGTTCAGTAGTGTACTCTGTATCAGATGTTGACTCACCCATCTCACAGTTTGCCTTCCTCATTCAGAAAGAATGGGACCAGCATGCCCACCTCAAGCACCACAGAGTGAAACACCACCTCCCCTGGGTCTCAGCAGATCTCATCCACTTATGCAAAACCTGAGACAAAGCATGGACTCAATATAAAGACTCCCAAGCTTCTCAAGATTTGTGAAAAAACAGTCTTATGTAACACCTGCACAAAGGCAATCAGGACAGTCAAGACCAATTGCTTCTGCATCCTTCTCCAATACTCTCAAACCTCACCTGCAACTTTTTGGTCTATACTTCGCTGTCTTCTTGATCCTCTCAGCCCAGTCCACCAACCTTATTTTTTCTATTAATGATTCTCTGGTTTCAGATTCAGCCACAGTTGCAGGTGTCCTAAACTCCTTTTTCACCACCTGTGTGTTGCTCCCATCCAGCTCCACTAGCCTGCCCCCCCACACCACTCCCTCCTCCCAAGACTACTCCTTCCCAACCAGTTCAGTCCATGAAGTACAAAGAGCCCTGACCTCATTAAACCCAAATAAATCCAGTTCTATCTCCATAGATCCCCATTTCCTATGTATATCCACCCCTGCAATATCCCTCACCCTCACCCACATCTTAAACCATTTCTTCAACCAATTCTCAGTCCTAAAAGCCTGGAAGACTGACCAAGTTCTCCCCCATACAAGGGTTTTGACTCCCTCAAACCAGGAAACTACTGGCTTATAAATTGAACCAGTGTACAGTTTTTGGGTAGAGGCCAGTGAAGGAGAGTTTGTTTAGGAGGAGCGTGTGAGAGATGGAGTCAAAGGACTTAGCAAGGTCAATAAAAATGGCAACAGTTATGTGGTCATGGTCCATGCCAGAGAGGATTCAGTTTGTGACATGTCGTAGGGAGATGGTGGTGGAGTGGTTTGTCCTGAAACCAGACTGATATGAGGAAAGGAAGCCTGAGGAATTTAGGAACTCAGAGAGGCTTGTAAGCACTAGCGATTCTTGGATTTTGGCAAGAGCAGGGAGCAGAAAAATGGGACAGTAGTTTCTTCTATGTAGTGTATGGTGGAATCCTGTTATGCATGCAATTTCAAGCATGGAATATGTTATGCTGCAGTAGTGACAAACCTATGTTATTGTACTGCAGTAGTGATGTCACTATTGCAGGATAACAACTTAGAATGCTGCTGCTGCACAGCTACTTTCATTTATCAAATAGAGCTGGGAGCTTTCTTTTTTTTTAAACTTCCAGGAAAAAGCTGCAGCACTTCAAGTCAGTAAGTGCCTCCCTCCCAACCCCCAGTTCACTGAAAGGAAGTAGTGTGTCTGAAACGGGCATGGATGTCTCTACACTATAAAAGATAATGTATAATCATCCATACAAAACAAGCCTGTGTCTTCATCTCAAGTTTTCTAGAGCTACCTCTCAAGCTTTGCTTTCAAGGTTCCTGGCTGCCATATAAATATCTTGATGCAGAAGCAAAATTGTTATGTATGGCTTCCAACAGATTATCATCTATACTGTTTTCAGCATTCCCAGTGCAGATTCTAAGGTTTTCACATTTGACAGACTGTATGTGCATGCTGATGAAAGGGTAAATTATGAATAGGTAGTGGAAATTTATTTTTATTTTATTTTATTTTAGTCTTTGGTAACCAGGTAAGGCCCACTAGGCACAACAGCCTGCTTTCAAGGGTGACCTGGGAGCACTGGGCTATTAAGTGACTTGTTCAGAGTCACACACTATGCAAGTGGAGGTTGTGAGAATCAGCCGCCCCCCCCCACCGTATTTTCTATCCTTGTAAGCCCTTTTACCCCTGTTCAAACCAGGCCACTGACTGTACTTGACACAATATTTATCTTGCCATGTTGTCATTTTGTTTATGTAATTACTTTCCTCATGTTGTACTACTTATTGAAACCATTGTAATTTGCTGTTCTTGTGACTTGACATGGAACCTCTGTAAAAGAGCCCTTGGCTCAAAGATCTTTCTGATTTGTTAAATAAATAAATAAAATAAATAAATAAAAAACAAGGTCTGCTGGATGTACCAAGCACATTCACAGCTCATTACTAGGGATGTAAGTTTGTCATGGCAGTCATACACATCATTGATTCCATGACATTTGATCTTTATTCAGGACTTCCATGACTTTCACTAGTGTCATCAGAATGTAGCAATGATGACAGTGCTACAACATTTACTACTGTTTACTAATGATTTCATGAACAAACAATGAGTCATTAAAACCTCATCCATGATAAACTTACATCCCTACTCATTACTCTAACCTCTAGGCTATACTGCCAGCCATTTTGATCACCTTTCAGTCTTTCTTGCCACGGGGCTTTGACCGGATGTGGAATTATTTTATTGATAACAGGTGATCTTAGCACAAAGAAAACCCAAATGGTGCTATACTGTATGGCTCAGATCAAAAAAATGAAAGAATTTTAAGATTGCACATTTCAAAACAAAATACTAGAAAATGTCATGAGTAATAAGAACCTTGGAGTTCGTATTTGTGCCCTTTTAAGTGGGATGTACACACTTGTTATACTTTATTTTTTTAGTTTTCCATCTTTCCTTTTGTAATGGGGGACATCTTCCTTGCCCTTCCATACCTCAGAGTAACCACCAAGCCCCCTACAGCTGCTCAGTTCTGAGGTTGCACTAGCAGGAATCTGCACCAGGACTGCTGTGTGAGCACCCTCATTTTAATGTCCTCAGGATAGTTTTTTGCATGTTTTGTCTTTTGAAGCTTCCTTCTCCCCCAACAGCATATACACACATGCAATTGACTTGTGCACATGCAGTAAATTCTAAGCTGTTGAAGAAAGGAATTCACAAGCAATCATTTGAGTATTTGATGTCTCATGATCTGCTCTCCTATCAGTAGTCTGGTTTCAGACCATGCCATTCTACACAGACTATTTTGTTGGATTTCACAGATATCATCTCCCATGCCCTAGAAAAAAGAAGATGCATGAGGGAGGGGGCTGTGGATCTAACAAAAACTTTTGATACAGTTGATCACAAACTGTTGATGCTAAAGATGGTCATTAAAGGGATAAGGAAAGTGGTGTTGAAATGGTTTGAATCCTATTTAGAAGGTAGATTGCAGGTTGTATCAGTTGGTGGTATAACATCTGGGGCCTGATATTCAAATCTGGGAGAAGCAAATGGAAAACTTTGGTCTTCTACTTGCAGTTGCCCAGATGTCCAAAACTGCTATATTCAGTGGAAGAGTGCATTGGCAATATTTAACTGAATCTAGGGCCACTGAGATGCAATGCAAAGCCACCTAGTGCTGGGCAGACATGGTCCCCAAAATAAAGTGACACAATGGCTTGCGCCCACACTAAATATCCTATATTCAAATTGACCTTTGCAAATGAGCCCGTTGGGCATGCAAGGTGATAAGGGGCTATTTACATACACATTATGGGGTCATTTGCATAGGGATTGAGGCTGTATTCTGTGGCAATGTCCCACCCCCGATTGCTCATCCCTGAGAACTATCTCTGGTGCTATTAGTGCCCCCCCTGCTGATCAGCGTCTTGATGTGAAAAAGAAAAGTTTCACTGCTGCAAGTGGTTGACCCCCTGCCAATTGCTAGCCCAATATAAAGAAAATATTTCCCTGGGGTCTAGTTTGTTGCCACCCCCACCGATTTCCAGCCCAATGTAATAGCAACTATTTCCCTGGCCTCCAGTGGTCTCTCCCCCCACTCAATCACCCACCCGATGAATGTATACAGTTTCCCTGGTGGGGAGTGGTCCCTCCCCTCAACTTATCCCCTGTAACATAATGTGACATCATTCCCTGGTGTCTAGTGGACCCCTTTCACCCCTGCAAATAGTGCCCCATCATACCACACCACCATCCTGATTCTGAGCCGGCGACTGGCACAGTCCTCTGCTCACTACCATGGCTGGTTGCTGACATAGTTGTTTCTGAGTGTGAACTGTATACAATATGTGCTCATTAATTGTCAGCTCATGAGCTCAGAGCTGTCA
Organism: Neoceratodus forsteri; assembly: GCA_016271365.2. NCBI lineage: Eukaryota > Metazoa > Chordata > Ceratodontiformes > Ceratodontidae > Neoceratodus > Neoceratodus forsteri. The sequence goes on from CM057458.1 coordinate 1,324,026,280, forward strand.
ATCAATGAGTGCTTCCTGCATACAGTACATGCTTAGTGACAGCTCAGTTGATGGCTGGCCATGGTGGTGAGTGTAGAGTTGTGCCAGTCACTGTTTCAGGATCAGGATGGGGGAGTGAGGTGGTGGGGCACTACCTTCTGGGGTGGGGGGGTCATCCAGACACCTGGGACTCATGTCACATTATGTTACAAGGGATCAGGTAGGAGGAAGAACCACTAACCACCGGGGAAACTGTATACATATGTTGGTGGGTGATTGTGTGGGGGAGGGAACACTGGACACCATGAAAACTCTGTACCTTTCCTGAGTGGGTGATCAGGCGGTGGGGACCACTAATCATCAGGGACTGATGATATATTACATCGTGATGGTGATCGGTGTGGGGGAGGGACTATTAGCCACCAGGGAATGAGTTGTTTCAACAGTGGCTGTTGATTGGCAGTGGGGTGGGGGACTCCTCAAGCCCAGGGAAACAGCTTCTTTACATCAGGCTGGTAATCAGTGGGGAGGGGAACACTAGACACAGGGGACTACAGTTTCTTTATACCAGGCCAACGATTGGTGGTGGTGCGGGCACCGCTAGCACCAGGGAAGGATTACATCTGACATAGGGATGTCGATTGGTGGGGGGACCACTAGATGCCAGGGGCTGCCATGTTATAGGCTAGGGGGGCCAATGCATATCCTCCAGAAAATGCCAGGGTTGTGCTGGAAGTAAGCTGTGCTTTAGATCAGCAGGATGTGCATTACCCAAGAAGATCAAACAAAACAGCCTTGTGTGGTGCAAAAACTCTGAATATTGGACTGTACCAAAATTCTGGTCTGTGTCCCTTCATTTACATTAAAACCTATCCGGATTTTGCTCGGGCATAAACCCTATTTACCTGCGCTAACCAGGCTTTTAAATGTTGCAGGTTTTGCATGGGCACACTTGGTTTTGCACTCTGGCAAACCTTTCAATAATGGGCATGTGGGAGCAGTGGAGAAGAATGTCCCACACGGATAGATATTGGCCCTTAATTTGTTCCTTTTTTTAGATGATTTGTCAAGGTTATTTTCAAATGTAACCATAACAATATACACTGATGACACAGTCCTTCTTTTCCCAGCATGCAAAGAAACTAAGAAAGAATCACAGATCTCCAGGTAGAAGGTCACCTGGGGGCAAGTGACCATTACATGGTATGGTTCAATTTGGCCACTAGAACTAAATCATCCCATTCCAAGGCAAAAAAGAAATGGGACTTTAGAGGAGCTAACTTTGATAAGATGGCTAACAGAGTTAAGCTAGCCCTGGCAAGATGAAATACAGGTGAGGGGGTACAGGCAAAGTGGGCAAGCATTAAGGTTGCAATACTTGAAGCAAAATCCCATTGTGTTAGGGAGAAAAACAAGAGCAAAAGAAGGAGAAAACCACTTTGCTTCTCAAAAACAGTAGCAGAAAAAGATCAGAACCAAAAGGTTGGCCTTTAGGAAATATAAGGGAAAGCAGAGGGACGAAGACAGGGAGGCATACCAAACTTCCCCATTGGAAGCAGGGAAGGCAGTAAGGCAGGCGAAGTCCCAAACTGAGGAAGAGCTAGCACAAACAGTAAAAGTAGGGGACAAGACTTTCTATAGATACATTAGTGAAAGGTGAATGTCCAGAGAAGGTATTGCTAAGATCAAAGAGAAAAAGGGAGAGTGTGTGGAGGAGGACCAAGTAAAAGCATCTATCCTAAATAGATATTTCTGCTCAGTATTTTCTGAGGAGAAGGCAGAACAGGGCCCACAGCTCAGCACCATGGACACAGGCGGAAGGGAGGGAGGAATGCACAAATCCTTTCACAAAAGAAAGGGTGCTACAAGAGCTCGCTAAACTCAGGGTGGACAAGACAATGGGACCTGATGGCATACATCCCAGGGTACTAAAGGAGCTAAGAGTGGAACTAGCATAACATTAGCAGACTTATTTAGTGAGTCTCTGAGCTCAGAAGAGGTCCCAGTAGACTAGAGAAGGGCTCATGTGATCCCGCTCCACAAGTGTGGCAGCAGGGAGGAGGCGGGGAACTATAGACCAATTAGTCTTACCTCAGTAGTGGGCAAGATTCTGGAGGCACTCCTTAAGGAAAGGATAGTGCAACACCTGGAATCCACAGGAGCACAGGACCCAAGAAAGCATGGATTTATAACAGGAAGGTCCTGTCAAACTAATATCATAGATTTCTTTGACTGGGTAACCAGAGCAGTGGACCAGGGGAGTGCAGTTGATGTCACCTACCTTGACTTCAGCAAAGCTTTCCATACTGTTCCACATAGAAGATTGATTAATAAGCTGGGTAGGCTCAGGATGGGTCAGAGGTTGTTCAACTGGGTGGCAAACTGGTTAGCTGGCGGAAAACAAAGAATGGTGGTAAATGTTATACAGTCGGAAAAGATGCAAGTCTCAAGTGGGGAACTTCAGCGATCAGTCCTGGAGCCAGTCCTCTTCAATATCTTCATCAGTGACATTGCAGATGGACTGAAGGGTAAGGTTTGCCTGTTTTCAGATGACAGCAAGATCTGCAACAGAGTAGATGATCCAGATGTGGTGGGCAGAATGAGAAGAGATCTGGAAAAACTGGCAAAATGGTCAGAAAAGTGGCAGCTGTGTTTTAATGCAAAGAAGTGCAAGATCATGCAAAAAAGGAAGAGAAATCCTGAAGCTGCCTATAGGTTGAGAGGGGAGTTGCTGGCTGTCACAAGGGAAGAAAGAGACTTGGGCATCATTATCACTGATGACCTGAAATCATCCAAGCAGACCATTAAAACAGTAGGTAAGGCTAGAGGGATGTTGGGGTGTATTAGTAGGGGTATCACAAGTCTTAAGAGGGAGGTAATAATCCCTCTTTACAAGACACTGGTTAGGCCCCATCTGGAGTACAGCATGCAGTACTGGAGGCCGCAGCTGCACAAAGACAGTAACAAAATGGAGGCAGTCGAGAGAAGGACAACCAAAATGGTGCAGGGACTGCTCCAGAAAACATATGAGGACAGATTAATAGAGCTCAGTATATATATGCCCTAGAGTAAAGGAGGGAGAAGAGGTGTTATGATTGAAACCTTTCAAACATCTTAAGGGCATTAACAAGGTGAAAGAGTCTAACATGTTTCAATATAATAAAAATAGCAGGATAAGAGGACACTGCATGAGATTATAGCAAGGCCGATTAAAGGGTAATGTGAGGAAGTTCTTTTTCACAGAAAGGGTGGTGGATGCATGGAACGGCCTGTCTCAGGAAGTGGTAGATATGAATACAGTACAGGGCTTCAAACAGGCGTGGGATAGGCATAAGGGAGCAACACAGATGAGTATGAATAGATAGGCCATTGACAGAGTAAAGGCCTATGGCACATTCATAAGGTAGAAAAAATGTGCAGACTGGATGGGCCTTGCGATCCTTATCTGCTATCATCTTCTATGTTTCTATGATACAAAAAGGTTTGCAATTGAAGGTTAATACACAAGAAAGTTGGTTGGTACAAACTAAGTTAATTTTAAATAGCAAAAAAAAGTGTTGTGGTTTAAGTCTGGGGCTGAGAAAAGGGTCAAGTGAGTCAAACATTTTTTTCTCTAGACAGTGTTAAAACTGGTCAAGTTAAATCTTACAAGTACCTGGGTCCTTGTTTCAATTCAGAACTAAGAATCAGTGATCATATAGTGTATACTAAACAATCACAAAAATCAGTGCCCTGAGAAGACATAAATGTTGTATGACCTATGAAACCAGAGGGAAATTATCCTCTGCAGTTACAGTGTTGTTTGGGATATTCATTGCAGACATATCATGGGACATCAAGAGCAAGATCAGTCTGTTTGCTGATGATACCAAGGTAGGCGCGGTGGTGGATGACCTAGGGGTATGGCAGGGGTTGCAGGATGATCTGGCAAAGCTTGAAACCTGGTCAGACACCTGGCAACTGGGCTTTAATGCCAAAAAGTGCAAGGTGCTGTATTTTGGGATAGAGAACCTAAGGAGTTACATAGCTAGGGGAGTGCAGCTAGCCCAGACAGAGGAGGAGAAGGATCTGTATGCTCATTATAGGGTAAATGAAACAACTTGGCACAATGTAGGGAAGGCAGCTGCAAGGCCAACAAAATGCTGGGTTGTATTGCAAGGGCTATATCCTCGAGGGAGGGAGGAGGTGATTCTGCCACTGTATAGGTCATTAGTGTAGACCACACCTGAGTACTGCGGCAGTACTGGCGTCCGTGATCTGGAAGAGGGACATTAAGTTACTGGAGGGGTGCAGCGCAGAGCCGACAAAGATGATCAAGGGCTGGGACTTATTTCACACGAGGAGGTTGAAGCTAGTTGGAACATGTACTCACTGGAGGAGAGGAGAGATAGGGGTGACATGATTGAAACCTTTAAATACATGAAAGGAATAAACAAGATGGGTAGAGAGGGGCTGTTCAAAGTAAGGGAGGGGAGGGCCACCAGGAGCCATGATATGAGACTGGAGCGAGGAAGGTTCAGGAGGGAGATGAGGAGACACTTTTTTACAGAGAGGGTGGTGGCTGGGTGGAATGCGTTACCTGCTGAAGTGGTATGCAGTAGAACAGTGGACTGCTTCAAATGAGGATGGGACAGGACAAGGAGGAGGGTTAATGAAGGGGAAGGGTGGAAGGGAGGGGCAGCTGCTGCAGAATAAGGGGTGCTAGCTGCACATTCGAGCAGACTTGATAGACCTCTAGGCCTTTATCTGCTGTCAAATTTCGTATGTTCGTATGTTGCCTTTGTTGGCTTACAGCAGCATGGTCTATGAAATGACAAGTAACAAAAAGCTGCAACCGTTGGATAGACTGCACTACCATACTGTTAGATTTGTTTTGAATTACACAGGCCTGTCTGAACATCATTGTACCTTGCTTCTGAATTTTAATTGTAATCTTAAAAAAAATAAGAAAGGTGGTTGTTAGGCTTTCTTTATAAATATATAGCAGACTAGGCTCCACCTTATCTATTCAATATGTTAACCCCAATTTCTTCAAAATATGTCATATGGGAAGTGACTGAAAGGGGACTTATAGTTCCAAAAACAAGATGAAGATATGGTGCAATGTCTTAACTTCACAGCAATCACAGCATGGAACCCATTACTTCCAAAGATTTGAAATCTTCCCACTTATATAATGTTTTTTAAGCTAGCATTTTTCAATTGATCTGTGTTTGTATATGGTTCTACCTGAATACTTGTGTAACCCTGTGACTGTATTATGCTATGTTATTACTCTGTGTTACAATATTGTCTGTTGAAACACAGAGTGGTCCTGAAACTGGCTTCTGACTAGTACCCAGTCATATTAAAATAGAAGTAAACTTCAACTTCTGACAGAGAAGAAAGCTCCTTGGCCCACTGTTGCTGACTAGGAGTTAGTTAGAGTGGAACCAGGGCAGGATGCCACTCACAGTTGGCAGTTTGCATTGGAGAGAAATTAGGGTGTGGCATGTGAGTACTGTACCACCCTCAGTCGGTGTCAGAAGGTGGTGGGGGTGCAGAGAGCCAGCTGGGGATAGCGGCAGAATAGAGCTGGAAGCTGGGGAGGGTGGGCACATTTTGAAATTAATTTGCCAGAGGACCTTAACTTTTTCCTCAGTTGTTCTATCGGGGGAGCTGAGAGACTCAGAGAGCTGAGGAGGAACGAACATGAATGAACAGGAGCACAGCAGAGGATGGCAGGAGCACCACTGCATGGGAGTGCTTGAATGGTTTATTTCTCTCTTGTGCCTATGTTTAGAAAAGTTAGTAGTAGGGGGCTTGTATATTATGTGTTGATTTTTTTGGTCATAGCAGCTAAAAAGCATAGAAGGACAAAAAAAGGGTATAGCTACCGTCTCGGGGAGGGGGTTGATTGTCTCATGAGGGACTAGAGGTTAGGCTTAAACCCACCATTCCCCATCCCTCCGGCCCTGACCTACTCTTCATTTATAGGTAGACTGCTGCCTCCTGATTGGAAGGGGTGCACCAGGGTGACGTGGGACGGGACTGGATGTAAGCTTGTTTGGCAAATTATTTGTAGCAGCCAGTCCTACACTGCACTGACTCAACTGGACAGGTGCATTTAAACTCATTAACCCTTTCATGAAGGAGGGACATTTCTAGTCAAGGGGCTAGATGTTGTATAGATACAACTAATAGAGCACAGACTGCTCTGTAGGATGCAACACAAGGATTGTAAAACCATTGAGGGTATCTCGAGGGGTAGAACATCGTTGGGGGAGACAGATGGAGTGGGTCAGGGATGGACACACAGGAGTGTGAGTGGGTGCTGGTGGGGGCAGCTGGGGTCAGCATGGGGGGTACAGGGGAAGGCAAGATGCAAGGGGAGATAACATGGGTAGAATTGCAGGATGCAATGGACTTGGGGTGGTAGTTTCGATGAACATATTGTGGAGGCTAGGAGGGTTCCCACTCTGTAACAGGTTGAGGAGGCTGAAGGAGGAAGTGTTATGTCCTAGTAGATTGTTGGAGAGGATGAGGGAGGGGGGTCTTGAGGCAGGAGGGTCTCTTCTAGGAAATAACATGAGGGCAACACATGGGAGGAACAGTGACAATGGAAGGGATGAGAAGGAAGGGCAGGAGCAGAACAAACAGGGGGTCTAGTATTAGTGGGAAGGATAGAGTCAGGAGAGGGAGCCAAAGCACAGTCAAGCAGGAGGGGCAGGAAATAGGTTTGCTGTGCTGGCAACATTGGTGGATAAGGATGGGGTACTCAATCTCCTGGGGAAAGCAGGAGTGGCAAAGGAAGGAAATCCACAAGCGACAGGAGTCTGTCAGAGGAGGGAGACAGGATTGATGGGGTCAGAAACACTGCTGATGGGGTGAACGACAGGGGAAGAGTAAGGGGCAGGGTGGAGGGGAGGGATGTGGAGAATAGGGAAGGAGCAGTGAAGGGGACAGGTGACAGAATGGGTGAGAAGGGTGAGCAGAATGGGGGAAGGGGTAGATAGTGAGGTGGCATGCACTAGTAATGGAGACCTTGGGACAAGGATGGGGGCGGGTACAAGGAACGAGGAAGGGAATGTGTTACTGCTGGAGGATTCCATACTTAAAGGGATCAGATGGGCGGTGGGGAGAAAGGCATAGTAGAATATGGGTGGAGGCTATACCTGGACTAACAGTGGACAGGGTGGAGCAGGCAGTTCTTAAGTGCACAAGGAGGGGCAGGAAGAAACTGCATGTAGTGGTGCATGTGGGCACTAATGACCTGGTGGGGGATATGGTGGAAGCAGTGAGGTTTGAGGAACTGGGAGGGCTATGTGAGGATGTTGGGGAATCAGTGGCCTTCCCAGATGTGCTTCAAGTATCCTGCATGAGTACAGGATGGAAATGGAGGATAGGGGAGTTCAACACTTGGTGGGGGAGTGGTGTCAGTCTAAGGGGTATGGGGTAGTGGGGAACAGGGGCAGAACCTGGGACAATAAGGATCTATATGCAGGGGACAAACTGCACCTGCGTGGGGAGGGGAAAGGGGTATTAAAGCAAAGGTTTGACGGGAATATAGCATCAAAGATAGATTTAAAGTAGGTGGGGGGTTGGTGTGAGGATAGCTACTAGGCAAGGAACCCCGGGGGGGAGCAGAGCATGCCCACCCCCCAAGCTATAGGAGAGGATTTTAGGGTGGGGGCACAAGGTGAGATTAGGAGGAGGGAAACCAGGGTGGGGAGACACAAGTTGGAGGGTGGTCTCTCTGAATGCGAGAAGCTTAGGTACCAAATCAACCAAGCTACAGGCTCTCATGGTATTGGGGAGGGTGGACATTGCGGCCATAATGGAAACATGGGCCATGCAGAACCAGGACTGGAATACGATGTTCCCAGGGTACAGGATATTCAGGAAGGACAGGGCTAGGGGAAAGGAGGGTATGGCAACCTGCCTGAGGGAGGGGATAAGGTGTATAAGGGATGAGACGGAGGATGGCAGGACAGAGGCCATATGGACGCAGTTTCAGGACTCCAAAAGAAAGACACTGAGGATGGGGTGGTATACAGGTCACCAGCTCAGGGAGATGACCTGGATAGGGAGTTGGCTGAGCAGATTAGAAGGGTCTGTAGGAAGGGGAACACGGTAGTGGTGGTGGACTTCAACCTCCCAGGGGTGGACTGGAACACCCCAACCACTACGTGTGCAAAGGAGCAGGTATTACTAGATGCATTTCAGGACTGCTTCCTAGTGCAAATGGTCCATGAGCCGACTAGGGTGGGTAGGACTCTGAACCTAGTATTAACAAACAGGGAGGCTGTGAGGGATCTGGGAGTGGAAGACTCCCTGGCTGGGAGTGACCATCACACAGTTTGGTTCACACCCAATACGGGCAAGGAAATGGGAGGAACAGGTACCAGGCTGAAATATTTTAAGGGAGTGGACTTTAAAAGGTTGGGGGAAATTTTAGTTGAGCATCTGGTGGGAATTCAGGCAAGCAGGAGTGCCAGCCAAATATGGGATTTCATTAAGAAAGGGCTAGCAGAGGCAACTGAGACTTGTACCAGGACACAAATCAAGAAGGGTAGGGCAAAGAAGCCAAGCTGGCTGACTTAGGAGGTCATGGAAGGGGTGAGGGCCAAGAGAAAGGCATTCAAGAAGCTAAGGAAATTGGGAGGACAGGGGGACTAAGATGAGTACACAAAGAAGTTTGGGAAGGTTAGCAGGCTTGTCAGAGTGGCCATGGCTTCCACAGAGCTGAGACTGGCACGGGGAATCCAGGTTGGGGAAAAGGACTTCTTCAGATACACTGGAGAGAGAAGAAAAAACAAAGAACAAATTATGAGGATTAAGAAGGATGGGAGGTGGGTGGAGAGGAAGGAGGTCTAGGAAAAGGCACTCAATGAGTACTTCTGCTATGTTTTCACAAAGGAAAAGGGAGGGTAGATACCCCAAGGGAAGATTGAAGTGTGAGGAGGAGGTGGAGGTGACTGATATCGAGATTACAAATGACAGAGTGCTGGAAGGATGAAGGGCGCTAAGGGTGGACAAGGTACTGGGACAAGACGTCATTCACCCTAGTGTACTTAGGGAGCTGACGGAGATCCAGGCAGAGCATTGGCAGACCTGTTCAGTACAGCACTGGACACAGGATGTATGCTGCAGGACTGGAGGATGGCCTGAGTGGTAACCATTCATAAAAGTAGCCCAAAAGATGACCCAGGCAACTATAGACTGGTGAGCCTCACTTCAATCATGGGGAAACTCATGGAGTCGATCCTAAAAGAGAGGCTGGTGACCTTTTTAGAAGTCAATGGTCTCCAAGATGGGCATCAACATGGTTTTGTCTTGGGCAGATCCTGCCAGACAAACCTAATTGAGTAGTATGATTGGGTTACTACGGAGCTGGACATGAGCCATGCAATGGGCATCCTGTATTTGGACTTCAGCAAGGCCTTTGATTTGGTGCTGCATGGGAGACTAGGGGGGAACTGAAATACATAGGGTTGGGAACAGACGTGATCAGTTGGATCACCAACTGGCTGAGGGGAAGGCAGCAAAGAGTGGTGGTGGTTGTGGGAACTCTTGTCACTGAGGAACATTATAAGCGTGGTTCCGCAGGGATCAGTACTGGGACAGGTGCTGTTTGGGATATTCAGAGACAATATGTCAAATGGGATCCAGAGTAGGATCAGTCTGTTTGCAGATGATACTAAGATCAGTGCTGTGGTAGATGATATAGAGGGGTGGATGGGGCTGCAGGAAGACCTGACCAAACTATAGGAGTGGTCAGTGACATGGCAGCTGGGGTTCAACACCAAGAAGTGCAAGGTCCTGCACTTCAGAGCAAGGAACCAGGGGAGGAAATATCTGTTGGGAGAGGTACAGTTGGAAAGCAGCGTGGATGTAAAGGATCTGGGGTACTGATAATACATAGATACATAGACAGTGTCGGCAGATAAGGGCCTATGACCCACCCAGTCTGCCCATTTAAGTTTCTAAGTTCAGTTTATGTTTTCCAAGAAGTCTGTTGCCCCTTACCCCTGACCTCCAGAATTCCTTTATGTCTATCCCATGCATTCTTAAATCCCTTGATTGTTTCAGCCCCCACCACTTCCTCTGGCAGGTGTTCCACTTGTCCACCACCCGTTCTGTGAAGAAATTCTTCCTCACGTTTCCTCTAAATCGTCCTCCCTCCAACTTCATCCCATGCCCTCTAGTCCTGGAACATCTTTTTTGCTTAAAAATAGTGCATTCCTGCTCCCTGTTCCTCCCTGTAAGATACTTGTATGTCTCTATCATATCCCCTCTCTCCCTCCTCTCCTCCAGGGAGTACATGTTCAGTGCCTTCAACCTGTCCTCATAGGACTTGTGATGCAATCTATGCACCATCTTTGTTGTCCTCCTCTGAACCTTCTCTACCCTGTCTATGTCCTTACGTAGGTAAGATCTCCAGAACTGCACAGTGTACTCCAGGTGTGGCCTCACTAGTGGCTTGTATAGTGGAATTATGACCTCCCTTTTCCTGCTGGTGATGCCCCTGCCTATGCATCCCAGCATCCTATGTGCTTTACCTGCTGCCTTGTCACACTGTTTCCCTGACTTGAGGTCATCAGAGATGATTACCCCAAGATCCCTTTCCTGCTTGGTGCATGCTATATCCTCACCCCCCAACTGATATATTGTGCCAGGGTTTTTGTGCCCCATATGCATTATCTTGCACTTCCTTGCATTGAATTTCAACTGCCAAATCCCTAATTAAATTAATAGGAAGTATGAACCACTTAGCTCAGTGCAGGAAGGTGGCAGCAAAGGCAAACGAGATGTTGGGGTACATAGTGAGGGGAATCTCCTCTAGGCACAGAAATGTGATCCTTCCTCTGTACAGGTCACTGGTCAGGCCAAATCTGGAATACTGCGTGCAGTACTGGTGTCCATTTCAGAAGAAGCACATCAGATTGCCAGTCAACAGTGGGAGCTGAAGAGCTGGCAGAACTCAGCTTATCCAAGAGGAGAAAGAGGGCCACCATGTCCAAGGCTTTGGCCAGATTAGTGAAAAATGCAGCCATCACGTAACCATCATCTATCTCAGTCAAGATGGAATCAGTGAAAAGGAGCAGGAAGCAGACAGTGGAGTGGTGCTTTTAGAAGTCAGACTGGTAAGTCGAGTGAAAGTTGGAGGAGTGGAGGAAGTCAGCAAGTCTAGACCAGACTAGCTTCTCTTGCAGCTTTGTAAATGATGAGTGGAGGAGATAGGATGCAATTTGCCAGGGGAGTACAAGTTGCAGCCTTTCTGAAGAGCGAGAACTTTGGCACTGTTCCATGGCTGAGGAACAGAGCCCAACAAGGAGAAGGAAAGGTTAAGAAGGTGGGTAAGGGTTGAGGTGATGGTAGGAGCAAAGAGATAGAGAAGTTTGGGGTCCATTCCATTATGATTAGATTTGGACAACTTGAGCTATAAAAAGGCAAGCAAGGTTTCCTAAGGAGTTACAAGGAGTATTGAAACTCCATGAATAGGTGGGACAGAGAGGAGACAGGAAGATGAGGAATGTAGAGATGCTAGGAGGGGTAGAAGACAGTGCACAAGTGGTGAAAAATGGTATCCCATGATTTGGATGACTCAAAAACAGAGATCCCAAAATGAGCGAAGGCATAAGAGCACGGCCACAAAGGGCGAGTGGTACAAGCTAGTGATCGATGAATGGATGATCTTCAGCTTTTCCCCTTCCCAGAGTTGCTTCCTCCTCGGAGTTGATTAGTTTAGTAAGGGTAGTGTGGGAGGCAAAGCCCCGCTGAAAAGCCCTTTTATATTTTTGCTGCCATTTGGTGATAGTTAACTTGTATCCTTCGCCCTTTGTGGCCACACTCTTTTGCCTTTGTCATTTTGGGCTCCCTGTTTTTGAGTGACCCAAATCACATAGAACCATGAAAAATATGTTAAGGTGAGCAGCAACAGAAGGAAGTTCAGGGAGAGCTGAACCATTAGCCATGAGGACTGGGGGAGTGGACTGGGAAGGGATGGCATCAAAGACTTTATTAGAGATGTGTGAATTTAAGAAACTCCACTCTGTGAGCTAATTCTCAGAGTTTCCTCATTTTGTGAAGTTAGTTCATGGTGTGAAGTCCCAACTCCCCCTGGTGGAATTCGGCAACTCTTACATTTTGAGGAGTTTTTTAGTGGTCCCCCTGACGATAGCCACCACCACAGTAACTTAAATTCCCTGGTGTCTAGTGCCCCCCATAGCTAATCATTGGCCTGATACACTATTAAAATCATTGGTGTCTAGGGGTTCCCCTCTGCCAATAGCCGATCCCTGGCCCATTGCATAATTAAATTCCCTGATGTCTAGTAACGCCCCATAGATAATCATCAGTAGATTTATATCATTACATTTCCTGGTGTCTAATGGTCCCCCCTCCCCGGTCAATCATGGCCTGATATACAATTATATTTATATTTCCTGTTGTCTAGTGGTCCTCTCCTGCCCATTGCTGGGCCACTGTTCAGTTTAATTCCCTGATGTCTAGTGGTCCCCCCAACTGAGCTGTCAATGTACGAGCATGTACTTGTACAAGCACATGATCATTCATTGACAGCTCAGTTGGGCGGCCAGCATGGTGGAAAAAGGAGGGCTGTGCCAGTTGCCCACTTGGGGAGGAGCAGGATAGAGGGACACTACCTACCAGGATGGGTGGACCACTAGATACCTGGGAATTAAATTGAACAGAGGCCAATGATGGAGAGAGGAGGGCTGTGCCAGTCACCCACTCAGTGTCAGGTAGGAGGGGGAGCAGGATGGAGGGGCACTACCTGCCAGGGTGGGGGGACCACTAGACACCAGCAAATTTAATTGAACAGCAGGCCAGTGATGGGCAGGGGGGACCACTAGACAGTAGGGAATATAATTACAATTGTATATCAGGCCACGATCGGTGATGGGAACCAACAGACACCAGGGAATTTAATGATATATCGGGCTGATGATTGGCTATGGGGGGCCACTAGACACCAGGTAATTTAATCATGCAATGGGCCAGCAATGTATGCTATGTGGGAGACCACTAGACACCACTGACAGCTCTATTCAACAAATCACTGGAAGAAGTAGTGATACCAAAGGACAGAAGACAGCAAATGTGGTACCACTACACAAGAGTGGAAGCAAGATGGAAGCTGGGAATTACAGGCCAGTCAGTTTGACCTCAGTGGTGGTGAAAATAATGGAATCCATACTTAAGAAAGGATTGTTGCATATCTCGAGGCCAGCAGGGCACAAGACCCAAGGCAACACAGATTCACAGCAGCTATATCTTGTCAAACAAATCTGATAGATTTATTTGACTGGCTAACCCAGGAGGTTGATCAGGGAGGGGCAAGTAGACATGGCCTACCTAGATTTCAGTAAAGCATTTGACACCATCCCACACAGGAGATTAGTAAACAGGTTGGGCAGTCTTAGAGTGGGTCAGAAGGTGGTAAATTGTGTTTAGGCATTGCTGACCAACAGGACACAGAGGGTGGTGGTTAATGGAGTTCAATCCCGGGAGAGGGGGTGACCAGCAGGGTGCCAAAAGGCTGAGTGCTAATTCCTGTCCTCTTCAATGTCTTCATTAATGACATTGTGGAGGGGCTAGAAGGAAAGGGAAGCCTCTTTATGTATGACACCAAGATTTGCAATAGGGTGGACACTCCAGAAGTGGTGGAAAGAATGAGAAAAGGCCTAGGCAAATTGGAATAGTAGTCAAGAGTGTGGCAGCTTAAATTCAGTACAAAGAAGTTCAAATTCATGCACTTGGGACACAGGAATCCTGGAGAGGAATACATGATGGGGGGATACTAAAGACAACAAAGCTGGAAAGGGACCTTATAATAATCATAATGAATGACCCAAAAGTAGCCCAGCAGTGTGAGAAGGTGGTGGGGAGGGCCGGAGGGGTGCTGCAGTGCATAGGGAGAGTAATCACCAGTAGAAAACAGGAGGCTGTGGTGCCACTGTACAGACAATTGGTGATGACACATCTGGAATACTGTGTTCAGTTCTGGAGGTCACATCTCTGAAAAACATAGACCAAATGGAGGTGGTCCAGGGAAGGGCAACAAAAATGGTAAAGGGAGTGCACTTTAAACCATATGAGGAAAGACTGAAAGTCCTCAATGTGTATACCCTGGAGGAAAGAAGATAGAGGGGGATATGATAGAGACATTCAAGCACTTCAAGGGGATAAACAAAGTACAGGAGAGCATCATCTTTCAAAAAAAGAGATGTGCAAGAATAAGAGGTCACAATATGAGGCTGGGGGGAGACCCGGGGGGAACAAGAGGAAGTACTTTTTCTCAGCACGGGTGGAGGATGAATTGAACAACCTTCCTGTGAAGGCCGTAGGTACAAAAACAATAGGTGAATTCAAGAATGAATGGGATAGACAGAAATAAACCCTAGTAGTAGGAAAGTGAAGGTAAGCTGCAGATCAGTTAGGATCTGCAGCTGAGGTAAGTTTTCTATGTTATGTTTCATTGGGCTGGCGATTAGTTATCGGGGGTTGGGGCAAAGACACCAGCAAATTTAATTGGGGAATTCACAATTTCTGTAACTTAGCCTTGCTTTTTTTTAAATGCAATTTGAACTTACAAAACCCCAAAGCAAGGTGAAGTTATAAATGGTGAATGTTTAATTAAACTGGACAATTTCACAAAATTATCTCTAGATTTGATTACCTCCCAGAATTTGCAGGGGGAGTTAAGGTTATCTGGAGGTTGATTTTAAATCAGCAGTGCAACAAAAATGGGTTAAAATTTGACCCCACCATTTTTTCTTTCTAATCATTGCCAGATGTCTTCCAGTTTATTTTGGTGGTGAAATTTCCAGTTTCTATTATCATTTAAAAATGTTATGAATATTTTAAAACAAATATATTTCTCAAGAAAAAAGATGGCTGCCTCATTTTTGCATTCAAATAATATAGAGGACTTGAGGAGGATAAGAATTCAGACAAAAATACAAATGTACCATACACATGATAGGATGCATCCAGAAAACCAAATCAACAGCTCTGCCAATATTTTTCATAACCATGGCAGAAAATTGACTTTTTAGAAAAAAAAATTGTTGCACTTCTGCTTTAAAGTTGTAGGATTTGTCAGCATGGAAAGCCTTCATGCAAGAAATTCTAGGCACGCAATAGGAACGAAGATCAAGTAGGGAGTAGGAAGATTTAACCCTTAGACTGCTGACAGAATTAGAATGCATAGTAACTCTGGACTGAAATATCAGTCCATGGCACACCAAGGGTTAAAATGGTATAAGCTTATTCTTGGGACTTGCACTGATCAATGAGATCAGGCGTAATCTATGGGTCATGGGAAGATTTAACCATGCATTCTCTGAGGGGGGCATACTTGTCCCAGACAGATGTAAATTTAGTATTGAACAGGGAGAAGGCCACATTAACATTAGGGGCAGAGAGGATGTAGGACCAGTCAGTTGAATAAAGATCACACAGGACGCTGTTAATGTTCAATGACCAGAAGGAAGTAGAACAGATGTATTTTTTTGGGAGGGGGGAGCTGGACATTCCTGATACAGTAGGTGATTCAGTTGTCACCGAAGGTGTCTGTCAGAATACCTGCTGCAACAATGTTGTAAGGATGGAAGGAAAGAAAGCAGTCCAGGAGGGAATGATGAAAGGCATGAGAACTGAGCCGGTGGGATCAGTGATGAGCTGGATAATATTAAGGGACTCAATGCTGTGTGAGGTTGGTCTGCAGGCGGGAGAGAGCCAATTGATATAAAAGTCCCCAAGGAGGATGAGCTCACCTGTTGGGGGGTTGTAGGAAAGAGCAGAGATAAAGTCTACCAGAGAAGAGTAAGGTCTTTTATAGGATGCATAGAACCTCCCCAACAAAGATGGATAAAGAGGAGGGACAGGAGAGCTTGACAAGGTGGTACTTGCAAGAGGTGGGTACTGACTACCCGAGAGCAGTGGTGCAGAAGAGGTTATAATGGACATAGAGGCCAACACCACTGACCCATTAGCCTCAGTCCTGCCCGAAGAGGTTTATAGTCAGGGAGAGTCAGGCTAGAGTCAAGTATCCTGGAGAATATGCCTGATGAAGCTGTAAATGATGAAGATGCAAAGTGAAATGTTGAGTGTACTTCAATAAAGTTTTAGTCACTTATCTATAGTGTCTCTAATGTTTTTTTTTCTTGCTTTTGTAAGTGCAGATGTTCTTTTTGTTGGATATCTGTAGGACGGCCAAGACTCAGAAATGGTCAGGAGAGTTCTGGGACATCCAGATGTTAAGGAGGTCAGTTTTGGGGAGAAGATTCCTAGCATAAAGCTATAAGATGATAAGGCCTTAAGGCATAGAGAAGGGGAGGGAGGGAGGGAGGGAGGGAGGAGGAGAAGGAGGAGGAGGAGAAGGACCAGGGTTGGTTTGACATTGCCAGTCAAGAGTAGGAGGAATAGGATTAGTAGTAAGAGGATGGTTTGGGACTTACGCCCCCTGGGACAGGAAGGAGAAAGTGTGGAGTAGAGATGTGGCAAAGTATAACTTCATCTGTGAAGTTCACATGAAGTGGTGAAGATTCACATTTCATGGAGCTTCGCACAGTTTTCCTGGACCTGAGAAACTTTAGCTTCACCAAAATCATGAAGTATTTGCTGCAAAATGCAGAATTTTGCCACAAAGTGTGGAAGTTCACCTGCAAAGTTCCAAACTCTGAGGTGGACCTTGGCACTCTGCAGTCAATCCGCTCTCTGCGAATTTCACCAATTGTATGAAATCCATAAATTCATTTGGGGAGCGAAGTTTGACAGCTTTGTCCATCTCTAGTATGGAGGGGTGTGGGGAAGGGAAAGGATGGCTTGGTGGAGGAACTCCAGGAACTCCATGATCAGGGAGGAGGAGGAGAGGTGACCAGGGAGCTCAGGGAATAGGGAAGGAGGGTTGGAGTGGGGGAGAGTCAGAGATTAAGGGACAGAGGGGAAAGAGATAGAGTAGTGACAGGGTAGGAGGATGAATGGAGAGAGATTGGAAGGAGTAGGACATGAATAATGAAAAAGCTGAGGAAGGGAGTGAGGTTCATATTTATTGGGAAGGTGAGATGAGATAAATAGCAAAACTAGTAAGGAAGCATAACTAGTACGGTAGTAATGGCAGTGACTGGTTAGGAAAAAGTCAGGCTAACTAGGCATTGTAAAACAGCATATGCAGACTAGGGCTGGCTAACAACAGATAATTGCCCCTCATGATATCCACTGCTGGCTATTTTATAATATATTAAATTGAATACCCTTAAAAATCCACATAAAGGCCACTGAATACCTCTGGCTATGTGCAGTTGTATTTTTCACTCTTATAGAAGGTTCATATCCATGAATGTGTTTGGTTGGATGTATACTTTTGCATTCTAGTGCCTGCTTGTTACATAACTTCATTATTTATCATTTGTAAGTTGTACCCTGCCTGCTATCTGTATCATGTTTTCTTCTTGTGTTATCACACCCTATTGTACTGTCCTGGGTTGTACCTTAAAATAGGCATTTGCTTTTTTTAATTTACCTTATCCGGTAAACAAAAACTAAATTAAATAATTAACTGCAATGTGTATGCTCCAAGGTACTACAATACATTAAAGATTTACTTAATATCCAACTTTTGGTCTCTGGGCTAATGTCTGCAAATGAACTAGAATTTCACCTTCCTTTCCTCTTCCAATTATTAAAAGCTTAGTTGCCAGCCATACTTTCAGCTACAGAGGTTCAGCAATCTAGAATTTGAGAACCTAAGGAATGAAGGTCAACTAAATAGCAAACTGACCCACTGTAGGTTGTTGAAAAGTTGGTTTTCAAAGTATATGATGAAACGTGCAGTAATTGTTAGCCCACGTAATTGTTTCTGCCTTGAATCTGCTGTGTAACTTATTATAATTACTAGTTCACTCATTTATTGACTGGACTGACACCACTTTCTAATGCCATAATAACCAATCAGTTATCACATAATGGTACCTGGTTATCATGACACTGGTGTCAGTCAGTCAAAGTGAAAGTGAACAGTGAAAAGGAAAACAACTGTTTCTTTTTTTGTTTGTTTTTTAACACTCAATACTAAACAGACCAGCAATTACAGTATATAAAATAAAGAATGCAGTGTCACTTTATTCATTTTTTTACACATCTCTGGTGTGTAATACTATTATAAATAACTCATGCTTTGTACTGGTGGTTTATGTGATATTACACACCTTGGCTGTGTAAAACCGTATAATGTACTACACCCCATACATTATTCTCTATGTATTTATACATATGTCTGTTTCCTGAGCCATAACAATACCATTGAAAATGAACATTGGCTAATGGCTTCAGTTAATTAGCTACTTAATTAGTGAGTTAATTCAAAAGTTTTACAAGGAAATACATACTGAACTGATAGTTGTTTATTTCCAGATATTTTTTGGGGCAAGGGGAAGAGGGAGAATCTAAATAGAAACCATGAGGTACAAAATGCAAATAATAGATAACTAAGTATCAAAAGTTAACACTTGCGCAAAGGCAAAAGATTTGCATGCAGGTAAGTATCCTAGGATGCATAACTTGCTAGGAGAGAACAATTTTTTGTGTGCGAAAGGTAATATAGGATTTATAGTGGGAGCAATGATTACAGTTTGAGAAGAGTGTATGGGAGTACTGCACCAGTGTGAATGCTGGGTGAAGGAGGAGCAGAGAGTGTAGGGAAGCGGGCAACAGCCCGAAGCCCAGTATCAAGTGGCAGCTACAGACATGTGTAGAAAAGTCACAGAGGATGATTTGAGAGGGTGGAGGGAGAAGACAGAGTAAATGGTAAGGGGGAGAGCCCCAATATTTTGGGAAGTGAAAGGAAAATGCAGCTTTACTGCAGATAATTTCACTAGGGGGGAGTGCAGATGACTGAGAAACAGAGTTGTGAAGGGAGTAAGAGGTGGAGGAGAGTGAGGAGGGGGTGTGTGGTAAGAGGGGATGAAGACAAACCATTATTTAGAAATAAAGGAAAAAAAACATAGAAACGTAGAATTTGACGGCAGATAAGGACCGCTTAGCCCACCTAGTCTGCCCATTTCCCTACCGGATGGATAAGCTGCAAATTCTAGTTAATCAACGGCTTACTTCCTCCTACCCCCCACTAGAATTGCCTTATGTCTGTACCATGCATTATTGAATTCTCCTACTGTTCCAGACTCCACAATCTCCTCAGAAAGGCTGTTCCATGCATCCACAACCCTTTCTGTGAAAAAATACCTTCTAACATTACCTCTGATCCATCCCCCCTCTATCTTCAAATTGTGCCCCCTTGTACTTGCACATCTATTTTTCTGAAAGATGCTACCCTCTTGTACTTAGTTAATTCCCCTGAGATACTTGAAAGTTTCTATCACGTCCACCCTTTCCCTCCTTTCCTCAAGGGTATACATACAGTATTAAGCTGCTTTAGTCTCTCCTTGTATGTCTTCTGGTGCAGACCCTGCACCATTTTGGTTGCCCTCCTCTGAATAGCCTCCACTCTGTCTTTGTCTTTGCTGAGCTGGGGTCTCCAGAATTGCATGCAGTACCCCAGATGGGGTCTTACCAACTGTCTGTACAGAGGGAAAACACGTTCCTGTTTTCTACTGTTGATGCCTCTCCCTAAGCATCTCAGTATCCCCCCAGCCCTCCTTACTGCCTTCTCACATTGCTTGCACATAAAAACAAAATGGCAAGAAGCCTGGAATCAAGGTAGGGGAGTAGAGTAAAGAGTACAGTGATCAGTGGTATGTGAGTGTGTGGGGGGAAGGGGGTGTTACTGTCAAGAGCAAAGCATCAGAAGGAGTGAAAGTGGGGATCCTGTCTGGCCAAGGTAGACTTAGAAGCTGTGCTGTTTCCACTGTTACCACAGTTGAAAATGGAAAGCATCATCTTTGAGACAATCGCTCTGTAGGCAGAAAGCAGAATTCACCCTTTATTTCTATAAATGGCAGCAAGTTCTGTGTGGTACTTCCAGTGGATGGCATTCATATGCACTGAGAAATCAAGGTGATGGTCAAGTCAGACCTCAAAATGTATAAATGAGGGCACATCCTTAATTACTGCATTATCATGTATATGGAAGAATGGGAGAGGGATAAGGATAGCAAGTCTCTGCTATTGCCAGAGGTCATGCAGACCATTTTCTTGCCATTGGGGGGCAGCTGATTAGCTAGGAATCAGTGTTGGATGTTACTAAAGTTAAGTTGGAGCCAGATCATGATATATGGAACAGAGAAGCCTGAAACAAAGAGTACCATATCATCTGCATTCATATGGATGCACACATAGGAACAGGCACTGGGGAAGTCATTTAGGAATAAGGAGAAAAGTTTGGGCCCAAGACTGAACCTTGGGGCACACTTGAGCAGGTAGGAAGTGGTGGGATAATGAATCTCCAATCGAGACAGCTTGAAATCTGCTCTTAAGTTATGAGCAAAACCACCCAACAAAGGAGGCAGACAGTCCCACATGCTTAAGCTTGTCCAGAGGAAGAGGGTAGGCAAAAGTGTTGAAGACTTTGGCCAATTCTGCAAAGACAGTGGAGGTGACCTGGACCAGAATGGGGTCATAATGTCGCAAGACATTATGCTGCATGCATATAGCATGCCGCCAATACAGCACAATTTCTGCATGCACAAGTCTTTTTGCAGGGCTCCACCACACCCCGTTATGGGGTTATAAGCCCTACCCACCCCCAACTAAAATAACTAACTCTGGGGGTAAAGTAAATATCCTGCGTGGAAGTCATGTGATGCAGGAAGCCGGAGTAGCTGGGTCTCCATGAGCTCAGTCTATCACCCGTTTTAAAACCTGAAATACCTCTACTAAAGGGAGTACAATCGGGCACCAGAGTTTGCACAAGCTGAAAAGACTCAGGAGTGAATTTATGGAGGCAGAGATGAAAAAGCCCCCCAAGCACTCCCACGGCAACCCGGAAAAAGCTTCTGCTAAGAAGTCCAAAGCCTCGGTCTCAAGGTCATTTCAAGGGGCAGGCACTGACAGCGCATTGGAGGAACCTCTAACCTTGAATCGCTTCTTAGAGGAAATCGGTCCTCTTAAAAATACAATTCTAGGCATGGCTGGAGAGTTGAAGGACATTAAAGGGGCGATCGCAGATCTATCACGGAAGGTCTCCGATAACGAAGCACGCATTAAGTCAATGGAAGGCAATAAGGAAAAGTCTGACACGGTGATTACTAAGCTCTCTCAAAAGGTGCACAAACTAGACCTTAAAGTGGAAGACCTTGAGGGTAGAAGCCGACGCAACAATGTTGTGTTTATTGGCCTACCGGAGAAAGCTGAGGGTCAAGATCCGATCAAGTTTGCACAGAAAATCACAGAGAAACTTGCTGGGCCCTCGCCCTTCGGGCCTAAGTACACTATAGAGAGAGACTCACAGGCTCTGCCCTCCCTCCAGATCGCCTCCCAGACCTTTCATCATAAAGTTTCAATTATCAAGAAAGGCAGTTATTAATAGATAAATCCAGAGATGATAAAGAGATTTACTGGAGGGAACCCGATTAGAGTAGCACAAGATCTTCCGCCTCGATCCGCCAAAAACGGCTGATTTCCATCCCTTAGTTAAGCGATTGATTGCTGCAGAATTGAAGTTCAGAATGGGATACCCTGCAAGGCTTCAGGTTCTAATTGGAATAGAATGGAAAACTTTTGAATCTTTGGATCTGGCATCGGTAGCTCTCTGGGAGGCCTTCCCAGCGCTCTTCAAGGAACCATGAACTTGGTTAAGGAAAACTTAGCTCGCCATGCTCGGACTATCAAATACATAAGTTGCATGCTTTCTAGACTTGATGGTCATTACTTCATCTGGGACTGGCTGGAGTCATAAAATGGACTTTGGTTCCGTTACTAATGGATAGTAGAATAATACATGTTTATACACTATTGGGGGTATATGGGCCATTAAGGTCTTATGTTCTCTAGCACCTGTTAAAAGTTCTTTTTTATATGTTTGGTTAATCAATGTTGCCTAATCGTTGGGGTGATTCTGAGGGGAAATTTTGTTTTATTACCCCCTTAGTTTGGTTGGATCTGTGGAATATACTCGTCTGGGGGGCTCCGATCCTTATATCCTGGTGCATCTTGTGGATAATAAGTAGTTCGGTCTATGGGCTGAGGGCCCTTATGAGAGGTATTTGAAAGTGAAGCAGGGCTGGATATTATTCGCTGGGTGATGGGAAGACGGCGGAGTAAGTTCGGCATCCTGATATCATGGGCCATAGTGCTGAATGCTTGGGTCAAGGGGGGAAGGGAAGGGAGGGCTACGGGCGGCTTGATGGGGAGGGGTGTATTCAGGGGTTTGAGGTAAGATTGGTTAGGGTTATTCTGGGGGGTTCTGGGGTGGGCCAAAGTTTTTGGGGGCACAAGGCTACTGTGAGGAATCCTTCAAAGTTAGCATGGAAGACTACTTTATGTATTATATCCTAGTTTTTCTATATGGGGCTGATATTGCTCATTAAGCTTTGTACATGGAATGTTAAAGGGGCACTTTAATAAGTCTAAGCAATATAAAATAATGAAGTATATAGAGCAGTTAAGGTAAAGTGGCCTTTCTGCAAGAAACACACTTGCTGCAGGATGAGGCCAATTGTATAAGAAGGATGCAATTTGGGGAGGTCTTTTCTCCCGGGCAGTAGCAAAGAGCAAAGGGTCATGATATTATTTCATAGATCGGTCCCTTTGCCCTATTAAAATTATTCAAGATAGAGAGGGTAGATGGGTTCTAGTCAGGGAAAGCTTTATAATGTAGAAGTTTTGTTAGGGGCAATTTATGGGCCTAATTCGGATAATAAGGATTTTGTGACTGCATTAGTAAGGTCTTGTTACCTTTTGCACATCTCCCTATGATAATAGGGGGATTTCAATTTGGCTCTTGACCCCTCACTGGATAGATCCACTAAGACTCCAACAGCTCTTGCACCGGCTTGTGTGGCTTTCAACGATTTGGTGGAGCGGTTGGGCTTGGCGGATGTTTGGAGGGTGCTTCATCCACAAGACAGGGAATATACCTTTTTGTCCCCGGTTCACAGGTCAGGCTCTCGGATTGATTATATATTTGTTTCCCGTGTTCTACTTAGAGGGGTTATAAGCTCTGAGATTGTAGCAGCGCTACTGTCGGACCATTCTGCGGTGGTGGTCATGATTTCCTCTCCCTCCTTTATCCGTAAAGGTAGCAGATGGAAAGTAAACAATCAGTTACTGAGGGCCCCTAAGATAGTTCAGAAGTTGACCTCACAAATTCAGGAGTTTCTCGAGTTTAATGCGACAGGAAATGTAAGACCTGATATTCTTTGGTCTACATTGAAAGGATTTATCAGAGGCCTTTTAATCAGCCAGGCTTCCAGGAGGAAAAAAGAGACGAATGCTATCATGGCAGATTTGTTAAGCCAAATTAAGGCTCTGCAGAATGCCCTAGACTTGATGGTCATTACTTCATCTGGGACTGGCTGGAGTCATAAATGGACTTTGGTTCTCGTTACTAATGGATAGTAGAATAATACATGTTTATACACTATTGGGGTATATGGGCCATTAAGGTCTTATGTTCTCTAGCACCTGTTAAAAGTTTTTTTATATGTTTGGTTAATCAATGTTGCCTAATCGTTGGGGTGATTCTGAGGGAAATTTGTTTTATTACCCCTTAGTTTGGTTGGATCTGTGGAATATACTGTCTGGGGGGCTCCGATCCTTATATCCTGGTGCATCTTGTGGATAATAAGTAGTTCGGTCTATGGGCTGAGGGCCCTTATGAGAGGTATTTGAAAGTGAAGCAGGGCTGGATATTATTCGCTGGGTGATGGGAGAGAGGCAGGGAGTAAGTTGGCATCCTGATATCATGGGCCATAGTGCTGAATGCTTGGGTCAGGGGAAGGGAAGGGAGGGCTACAGAGGCGGCTGATGGGGAGGGGGTATTCAGGGGTTTGAGGTAAGATTGGTTAGGGTTATTCTGGGGGTTCTGGGGTGGGCCAAAGTTTTGGGGGGCACAAGGCTACTGTGAGGAATCCTTCAAAGTTAGCATGAAGACTACTTTAGTATTATATCCTAGTTTTCTATATGGGGCTGATATTGTCATTAAGCTTTGTACATGGAATGTTAAAGGGGCAATTTAATAAGTCTAAGCAATATAAAATAATGAAGTATATAGAGCAGCTAAGGTAAAGTGGCCTTTCTGCAAGAAACACACTTGCTGCAGGATGAGGCCAATTGTATAAGAAGGATGCAATTTGGGGAGGTCTTTTCCTCCTGGCAGTACAAAAGCAAAGGGCATAGATATTATTTCATAGATCGGTCCCTTTGCCCTATTAAAATTATTCAAGATAGAGAGGGTAGATGGGTTCTAGTCAGGAAAGCTTTATAATGTAGAAGTTTTGTTAGGGGCAATTTATGGGCTAATTCGGATAATAAGGATTTTGTGACTGCATTAATTAAGGTCTTGTTACTTTTGCACATCTCCCATATGATAATAGGGGATTTCAATTTGGCTCTTGACCCTCACTGGATAGATCCACTAAGACTCAACAGCTCTTGCACCGCTTGTGTGGCTTTCAACGAATTGGTGGAAGCTGTTGGGCTTGGCGGATGTTTGGAGGGTGCTTCATCCACAAGACAGGAATATACCTTTTGTCCTCGGTTCACAGGTCAGGCTCTTCGGATTGATTATATATTTGTTTCCGTGTTCTACTTAGAGGGGTTATAAGCTCTGAGATTGTAGCAGCGCTACTGTCGGACCATTCTGCGGTGGTGGTCATGATTTCCTCCTCCTTTATCCGTAGGTAGCAGGATGGAAAGTAAACAATCAGTTACTGAGGGCCCCTAAGATAGTTCAGAAGTTGACCTCACAAATTCAGGAGTTTCTAGTTTCATGCGACAGGAAATGTAAGACCTGATATTCTTTGGTCTACATTGAAAGGATTTATCAGAGGCCTTTTAATCAGCCAGGCTTCCAGGAGGAAAAAAGAGACGAATGCTATCATGGCAGATTTGTTAAGCCAAATTAAGGCCTGCAGAATGCCATGTTGGCCAATCCTCAGGTGGAGACCGAGTCTCAGATTAATCAAAGCTAAAAATGCCTACCTAAGTTGTTGGGAGATCAGGTGGAGCTGGCTATTATCAAGTCAAAGGCTAGCTATGTAGATCAAGGTGATAAACTATAAGTTTCTGGCCAGGCGGATTGCTCAATTGGAAGCCTCTGCCTGGTCGGGGAATCTGTCAGATCAAGAAAGGTGCATTAAAACAGATCCAGAGGATATAACCCGATTTTTAGAAATTATTATGGAGGCCCTTTATGGACCTATGCAGTTTCCTCCCAGTCCAGATATGATGGGGGCCTACTTGATGGATATTCTTCCTAGACTGGTAGAGACAGATTATAGTGTCTTGACTGCTGATATTACATATGGGGAAATAGAGTTTGCAATCAAGAACCTACCAAATGATAAAACACCTGGTCCAGACGGGTTCTCACCCAATTTTATAAAACTTTCTCAACTTCTCTAATCCTCTGTTATCCAGATTATTTCAACATATTCTCTCGTGGTGAGGATATGGATAGATACCTTTCAGAAGCACTCATTGTGGTACTACTTAAACCTAATAGGCCCCTGAGAAACCTGATAGTTATAGACCCATATCCCTACTAAATTACGATATAAAAATACTAGCTAAAATATTAGCTGATAGGATTGGTAGGGTTTTACGAATTTAATTGGTGTGGAGCAGGTTGGCTTTATGAAAGGGAGGTCCTCAGCAGATCATTTTAGAACCCTGTCTCATGTCTTCTCGGCTTCCGAGGAGGCTGTTCTCCCTTGGGCATTGGTCTCCTTGGATGCCGAGAAGGCATGTGATAGAGTTTACTGGCCCTTTTTATTTCAGGTATTGGATAAATTTGGTTTTCCGACTCAGTTTATTGATTGGATTAAAGCCCTGTACTCAAATCCATCAGCTAGGATTGTATGTAATGGGGTTATATCCTCTTCTTTCCGTTTACGGGTGGGGACGAGGCAGGGCTGCCCCCTATCCCCTCTCCTCTTTAATCTTTACTTAGAGCCTTTGATCAGGCATATTGTTTCTCATAACAGGATTGAAGGGATTCAAATTAGAGACCAAATAATCAAAGTTACTGCATTTGCGGATCACCTATTAATTTATGCTGCCAATCCGGCCTCTTCACTACCAATATTGCTTGAGGTTATAGCCGAATTCAGTGCGTTAGCTAATTATAAGCTAAACCAAGAGAAAACAGTCGTGTATCCCTTAAATAGCAGGGTATTTAAAAGAGATGTTGTCAAGCTTGGCTTAGCTGGAGCCCAAATCCTTGAGATACCTGGGCCTTACGTTGACAACCAACTCTGATAAGCTCCGACACCTCAATCTTGATAATTTGGTTCATATTATAGAGTTGGATATGAAAAGATGGGCCAACTCCCTCTTACATTGTGGGGTAGGATAAATGTGGTAAAAATGAACATATTTCCCAGGCTTTTTTATCCTTTGAGCAACCTCAATGTTTGGCTACCCTTATCATGGTTTAAAAAATTGCACAAGATGATAGCAGACTTTATCTGGAATTACAAAAAGGCTAGAATGGCCTATGTTAAACTGGCAGCACCCAAATTGCAAGGTGGTCTGAAACTACCCTATTTTGCAATGTACTTTTGGGCAGCACATATGAGCAAATATGGTAAATGGGCATTTTCTCTTGCCCAACTCTAATTCTAGAGGGTTTATCTACCGCTATGGGTGAATCTGGAGATTAGTTTTATTAAGAGTATGGGTTTGAATCTCGAGCCTTACTCTATAATGCCCCCAAGATGCTTCCCTGTTTAAGAATACTCTGTCGGAGTATCTCTTAGGGTTCACAACCAAGCATGCAATTTCCTCAGATACAATTACGTTTTGGACAGATTCCAGCCAATTATTGGAAATCCCTTAATGGCAATTGGCAACAAGATTATTACTCATAAATGGTTGCTGGGTTTGGGAGATTGTAGGTGGAAGGACCTTCTCGATATAGAGGAAGAACCTAATTCCACTCTACAAATCATCCAGAAATTTAACCTGTCTATGAGGGAGGTATTTAAGGTTTATCAATTAAGGCACCTCCTAGTTCAGAAACATGGGGCTGATAGGACTATTGTACCTGGTACAGATTTTGGGCAGACCTTAAACCCTCTAGTTGATCCCTCATGCTGTTTCAAAGATTTATCAAGTTCTGTTTCAACGGGCTTTTTCTGAAAATCTAGCTCCTTCAGCATACTGGGCTAAGGTCTTTCCAAATGCTAGTTTAGAATGGAAGCATATATGGGGCAATTGTCATAAATATATTAGACAGAATCATCTTAGATTAACCCAATTTAAAATCTTACATAATACATATTACACGCCCCAAAAGTTAATGGATATGAAGATATGCAAGAGCTTGGGTGTTATAGATGTGGCTTAAAGGAAGGTGACTTGCTCCATGTCTTCGCATTGTTCAAAAGTTGCTCCATTATGGAGAGAAATCAAAGACAGGGCTAATCCAATGCTTGGTATTGGCTAGATGTTCAACCAGAGGTTTGTTTACTAGAGATCTATCAGATTTTCCGTGAAACTGAGGAAATATTATATAACCCTAATCTCCATTATTGTGAAGAGACTAGTTCTTAAACATTGAAGGATTCTACCATACTCACTTACTCAGAATGGCTATCAGATTTACTTCATGAGCTCAGGATTGAAAGGACGATAGCGATCCTTCATAACCAATTGCCTCTTTTGATAAGATTTGGTCCCCATTAGAAATTGCTTACTCTTAACAGTAAAGGGATAGATACCATGCCTATCAGATCAAAAGATAGTGCCTTGTGTGGGGGGGGTTTAAATGGTGGGTGGTTTGGTTTGGGGGGGTGGTAGGGTGGGGTTGCAGAGGCTTACGTTATGATTAGGGTTTTATATTTGTTGTATATTTAACAATGTTTACCGTTACTATATGGTGATTTGCATTGTAAGTCTCTGTACCCTGGTTGGTCTTAAAACTTAATAAAAAAGTGAATAGAAAAAAAAAAAAGTAAATATCACACACAGTGTAAAAAAAAAGAATATTTCTATGCATCTGGGACCAGGAATCAAACCCGGTCCCAAACGCTCTATCTGCATACCTTGCTGCCAGTGGCTCTTCTCGTCAAGCCATGGGAGCTGCTCGGCAGAAGCCTTTCTGAACAGAGGTCTTATCCTCTGCCTGTGACAGTGAGAGGGTGCAGTACCGCACACAGAACCATTCGCAGTATTGCACTCTCTCACTGTCATCTATCACGCTGTTTCTTTTTAGCACTTCTGTTGTATGTTATTAAGCATATGACATATTGTCCCAGTAGGACCTGGACTGTATCTATGCTAGATAGAATACAGTCAGTGAGCCAAAGGAGGGAGACAGAGGTGGAATGGGACTTCTTTAATCAAATCTTGAGGTTAGTTAAGAAGGAGGATGAATCAAGGAAGTGGAGAGCTGGGAGAAAACAAGGTGTTCCTGGAGCTTAGCAAGAGTAGGAAGGAGGAAGATGGAGCAGTAGTTTCCTGATGTGGAGGAATTGCTCCCTTTGGGAAGGGAGGTGACTGTAGCCTGTTTTCAGGTATCAGGGATGGAAGCTAAGGAGATGGAAAATTGAAAAGATAGGTCATAAGGAGAGCAGTCACATGAGCAGAGAGATGCAGAAGTTTGGAGTAAAGATCATTGGAGCTCACTCCCTTGGAATGCAGTGAGAATAGTAGGTGAAAGCAAGAAATGGTGGGGGGCAGTAGGAGGAGCAGAGGGATGGGAGGTGAGGAGGAAAAGAGGAGAGAGTGAGTACAGGAGGTCAAAAGGGAACAGAAAGAAAAGGTGACAGCAGAAAGGTTTGAGATGGGGGTGTCACCCACCTTGAGAACAGGGGTAAGAAGACTGGGTCAGTGGGGTGAAGAAGGTATGGATATCCTTCTGGAACCTAGAGGGATGATTAAGGCTGTTCTGGAGTGTGATGCAAAGTACTCAAACTTTGGAAGCCTGGTAGCTCTGGTACAAGCATTACAAAGGGTTGATATGGTCATCAGGGGAACCTGCGGACTTATGGATCCACCTGACAAGGCCTCACGTGCAGAGGCAGGCCAGCAATTCTGCTGAGATCCATGGGTGATGGGAGCCTCAGACCCTTTTTTTTCCTAAGGGGTTGTGGTGATCCCAGATGGACATGAATTTGTAGTTGAAGAATTGGAGGTCAGAATTTATGTTGCTGACTGTTCAGATGGGAAACCAGGCATTTGCCACCAGGTCAGCAAGGAGAGAGAACAAGGCCACTAGCCTAAAGGACCAGATCTGTATGTAATTAGGGGGAGCTTTGGGGGCAATGAATCTTGAGCACACATTAGACCATATGATGGTCATTGAGGATACTGTAGAGAGTACCAACATCCACTAAACCCCTAGGATGGGAGGAGAGGACCCAGTATAGGAGTGAAGGTTGAGAGATTTATGATTGAGCCAGGTGGGGTTAGTAATTAATTGGGAGAGATATACTTTATATTTTGGCATACTTTGTGTAGAGTGGAAGAGCTGACTTAGGTTGAAATTGCAAGGATGAGTAACTAACCAGAGGAGGCGTGGGAATAGGTGGTGGTGAGAAGGTCAGTGCCTCATGGTGGGAACATGACATGACAGCAGTAAACTCCAGCTATGAATATGGAGACAGAGAAAGGGAGGTAGAGTTTGTTGAGGAGGAACTCAGAGGGGGAGGTGACAGAGAACAAATGTTCAAACTGGATAATAGAGGAGAGGTAGACTGAACTCTACTGCCCCTTTGTTCAGTCCTGCTTGGTGATTGTGATACAGTGGAGCCAGCCAGGATACAACGCAGTACAATGACATGTCACAAAATACTGCATGACAGAAGAGTCTAATTTTGTTTGACAAAATTAAGTGGTAATAGTAAATGCATTTGGAAAATAGAAAATAGAGTTAGACTTGATGTTTTGACCATAGGACTTCTTCAGGAATTATCTAAAACAGAGAAAAGCAAAATTAGTGGATTACAGTGGTGTGGTCGCACCACTTTATTCTGGGCTGAGTAGGATGTTTAATGTTAAATCTCAATTTATGCAGTTTAATAACTTCACAACTGTTCAATAAATTTGCATGAAAATTGGCATGCATAGTCTCATGGGGTAGTTCTCTTGATGTGCCACGTTTCGTTCTCGTCAGATATGTGGATTCAGAGATCTGGATAGCAAAAAAAGTAAATTGTTGGGGTGGTTTTGTTGTTTTTTTGTCAGCCCCTACCATTCAGACTGTTTGGAATGTTGGTCTGACATTTTCTGGGTTGAAAGGGCCTGGCCCACAGTACTGCCTTCCGCTTGTTTGGTAAAAAAGTATTAATCTGTTCCAGAGTCATACATTTTAAACATTTTGGGTTCTGAGCATGCTCAATCACTTCAAGGATAGATTTTTGGAACAAAAAACAAAATTGGCCATACGAAAAGGGATCCTTTTCCATATGTGGCCAATCCTTTTTTGTGAGGAAAAAAATCCCTTTTCAGTTGCTGCCGTCTTGTTTCTGTTAATTTAAAAAAAAAAACAGTTTTCAAAAGCCACAAAAATTACATCCTGGAGAGAGACCAACACAACTATCTGTCCCATCGGGACCCCCGGTTAGGAGGATTTTGCACTTAACTTATTGAAAAATTACCCCTGAATGTGTGGTTTTTTTTCTTTCCATGTTTAATCTTTTTTTTTGACTCGCTTCTGCTTTTTCAGTATGGCTTTTTTCATCCATATGAAAAAGATTCCTTTACATGGAACAATATTTTGGACTTAGTTTTCTTTCCATTTTTTGTATATAATCAGTTTTGTTTAAACAAAAATGGATCCCTTCATATGGAAAAGGATTTTGCACTTTTTTTTCAATTCTTTTTTCTTTTGAAGGGATCCTTTTTGTATGATATTTTTGTTTAAACGAAAAAGGATGCCTTTATACAGAAAAATATTTTGGACTTAAGTTTTTTGTGCCCTTTATTAGTTTGAAGGCATCCTTTTTTATCTCCTTTTTTCATCTGATAAGGAAAATAATTCCTACAAATGAAAAAGGATTTTGTATTCAGTTTTGCTAAAAAGTGGTAAATTTCACCTTTTTTGGCAATCCACAGCTCCACAACTGCACTTCCGACTGGAACAAAATTTGCCAGATCCAGAGATCTATGGTACCAAATGGTGCTTGAAAAATGTCAGGCAACTCAGGCAAATGGTTGCAAATACATAGATACATAGACAGTGTTGGCAGATAAGGGCCTATGCCCCACCCAGTCTGCCCATAGTTATTCAAGTGAAAAATATTGGGTTTAACATTGAAGTAGCTGTGCAACCCTAACTATAGTGGCACTACTGTGCCACTATCATATATATATATATATATATATATATATATGTGTGTGTGTGTGTGTGTGTGTGTGTGTGTGTGTATATATTGCAAAAAACATCATTAATGCATCAGTTAGGGTGGCTACCACAGCATCAAAAGCAGGGAAATTAAGCATTAGAGTTTCCAACCCTAATGCCCCACCAACCTTGGTTCCCACTCCCACACCCCAACCCCATCCTTCTACTCTCCATACACCTAAAGGCATTGAGATGTGCCATGGGTCATATGGCCCAACTCTCACCCCATCCCATGTGTAATCATACTTACACCCTCCAGTATTTATTTATTTATTGAAAATGTTTCACCAGGAAAGGCACACTGAGCAAAAAGTTGCTCGTCTCATGATGCGACCTGGGGGGAGGAGTTACCATGCACGCAGGTATACATACAAAAGTTGAATTTAGAAATAGTGCAATGCAGATAATGTACATAGTTGGGTGGGATTACATTAGCACTTTTTACATAAGGAGAACAGTACAGAACATGAACATCAAGAACAGGGTATACATATCATGGGAACACATCGAGGGTATACATACCATGGGAACACATCAAGGGTAACACATGATTACTTAAGTGCCAATAACAAGACTTGAGTGCCAGTAACAGGACTTGAGCTGAAGCGAGATGCACCAAGTTGACAGTAGGAGATGGAGGAGAAGATGGGGGGGTGGTTTAATTGGGGTGGGAGGAAGGAGAGGGGAGCAATAGCAGTGAGTAAGGCTGAAGAGCGTGGGTTATTTAGGAAGGAGGGGGAAGGGAAGGGAGAGATTAGGAGGGAATAAGAGAGAGTTGGAGTGAGAGTGTAAGTGCATAGGGCAGTGTATAAGCCAGACAATTAGGTGAAGGCTGAGTGGCTGGTCAGGCGCTAAGGGGGGATGGGGAAGAGAAGCTATTGGGGGGGTCAGGGGCAGTTGCAATTTGGTCAATGAAGTTAGTGAGGGCAGAGGATAGGGAGTTTTTGGATGATGAATGGAGGATCTGGGCCAGCAGGCTGTTTCAGAGTTTAGAGAAGAGGTAAGAGAAGGCTGCTTGGTCGGTGGTGGTCCTACAGTGAGGGATGACTAATAGCCTAGCATCAGAAGACCTGAGGGCTTGGGTGGGGGTAGGAGGGGAAGATAGGGAGGATACGAGGTAAGGAGGGAGGGATCCGAGCCTGAAGTTGGAAGCAAATTTAGCACTATGAAATAGGCGCCGGTTGCTTAGAAATGGCAGGGCCAGTGAACGGTAGAGCTCGCAGTGATGTGAGTGGGGGGGCATCGAGGGCAAAGTGGCAGAAAGCATTAAAGCGGGGGTCAAGTCTGGTTAGGGTGGTCTTAGAGGAGGAATGTGAATGACATCACAGTAGTCGAAGGAGGGTAGAATCATTTTCTGGACTAATTCACAGCTGACAGGTAGCGGGAGACTAGTGCAGTTTCAAGAGAGGGCACCAAGTTTTGGGCACAGTTTTGAAATGATGGCATCCACGTGTGTGGAAAAGGAGAGGTGGCGATCAAGCCAAACCCCTAAATACCTGAAGGAGGGCACTTCATCAAGGATGGTGTTATTTAGGGTATGGAAGATCAGGGGGGAGGTGAGTTTGGATAGACACTGTCTAGTGCTGAAAGACATAGAGACAGTTTTCTTGGCATTTAAGGAGAGCTGGTTGGTATTGAACCAGCGGTGGATTTTGTTGAAATCAGTTTGAAGTTTGGAGGAGACTTCTTCGTGGGTCCAGCCGGAGGTAAAGAGGACCATGTTGTCTGCGTACATGTGGATTGTGGTAGTAGAGCAAGAGTTAGGCAAATCATTTAGAAGAATGGAGAAGAAGATGGGGCCAAGAACTGAGCCTTGGAGAATGCCAGTGGTGATGGGGGGGGGGAAGGTGTAGTCAGCTATTTTAGCGGATTGGGTTCTATTTAGTAGGTAGGCACTGAACAGTATAGTACAATGGGGTGAGAGTTAGGCCTTATGACCCCATGGCACACCCAGACACCTGTAGGTATGTGGAGGGTGAGGGATGGAGTGCGGTGGTAGGGGTGGGAACCCAGAAGGTGGAGCATTAGGGTAGAAAACACTAACACCTCATTTCCCTGCTTTTGTTGCTGTGGTATCCACCCTAATTGATGCATTAACAAAGTTTTTTTTAAAAGAATTTCCCTTCTTTTTCAGATAGTATAATTGTATACTCATTTTACTGTGGGAGCACAAGGTGCTTCAGACCCTGCACTCCCATCCCTCCATCAAGATGGTACAACACATTCCATAAGTTATGGTGGGAGCGCAGGGTCCCCAACCCATGATCCAGATAGTACAACAGTGTCCATATGTCACGGTTAAAGCTCCATCCAGATAATACAACAGTGTTCACATTCATGATGGGAGTGCAGGGTCCAAAGGACCCTGCGCTCCCATAGTACAGCAGTGGCCACATTTACAGTTGGACCCTGCACTCCCATCTCTCCATTGAGACAGTACAACGGTATCCATATGGTATGGTGTGTGCCAGGTTCCTTTGGACCCTGCTGTCCCATCCCTCCATTCAGATAGTACAACACTATGAAAATTGGGAAACACTGGCAAAGTTACAAGCATGCATAGAAACTGCACAATACACACTCATGACATTCTCATTTTCTGGAATTCTTTCAGCAAATTTTCAACATTGGCTTTACTGAACATCCACTCATGAACAATGCAACTGTGATTTTGTTAATCCATCCCAAAAGTTGATTTCACACAGTGACAGCACCGTTTTGAGCCACTGGTGTGAAATCACATTCTGGAGAGAATGTGCAGAATGACAGCAGCTCTGTTCATAACGTGGTGATAAAAAATGGCAATGTTCAAAATCTGGAGTGAAAATATGAACAATTGGCAAAGTTACAATCGTGCATAGAAAGTGGTCAACGCACTCCCGTAACGTGGTCATTTTTTTGAATTTTTCCACCAAATCTTCAACATGGGCTTTAGGGGTCCTCACCTCATGAACAGTGGCACTGTCATTTTGTTAGTCTGTCCCAAAAGTTGATTTCAGCAGTGACCGCACCATTCTGTGCCACTGGTGCAAAAATACATTTTGAGCAGGATGTCAAAAATTGTAGCTATGCTGTTCATAAGCAGGTGTTATAAAATGGTAATGTTGAAAATCTGGATTGAAAATAAGAAAAACTGGTGAAGTTACAAGCGTGTGTAGAAACTGCACAATGCACGCTCATAACACAGTCATTTCGGGGAATTTTTTCACCAGAATTGCAACATGGGCTTTTTGGAACTCCACATCATGAACAGTGGCACTGTCGTTTTGAGACTCAGTCACGAAAGGTGATTCTGCACAGCAACCATGAAATCACTTTTCGTGACTGAGAAATGAAATGACAGTCACATATTCAGGAGGTGGGGTCCCAAGAACCTATTGTTGAAAATTTGGGGCCAAAATTCCCCAAAATGGCTGAAATATCAATCTAAGTTGAAACCCCAATTGACTCCCATTATACAGCTTACCTCAACTTCTTCAGTTTGCGGTCAGACTTTGAAGAGTGCAGACGTGTTCCTGGTCCAAGGAAATTCACTGATCCTGGCCTCCAGATGGTAAGTATGGGTGGGGTGTGTGAGGAGGTATGTACACAGAGGGATGGTGGGGATGGGGGACTGGGGAGACGATGATACAGTAATTAATGGTTCACAGCTTAACTCAGTCATGGCCAGCCATATCTCATACTATGTTTTCCCCTAAACTAGGCCCATTTGAAGTGTGGCTTCTTCCTGGTCACTAAGCGAAGCTAAGAAGGGGGCCCACTCTCTATAATATGCTTCCTCCCTATCCCTAATCACCAGGGTCAGCCTTTCCAAGGCTGAAGTCTGGATACTCCATCTGCGCCATTGCTGAATAGTAGGCACTTCACAACTCACCCACGTATTCTGTATGTAGTGTCTGGCTAACACCAGTAACACCCTGCACCATCTTGGAAGCACTTCCCACTCCCTTTCTTCCCCTTGTGTCATTCCAAAAAGGCCCATAATTGGGTCCACTGGCAAGGGGAACCCCACCATATTAGAAACCTCTCCCAATATCCCTCCCCAAAAGGTCTGTAACACCTTACATGCCCAGACGCAATATATATATATGTTCCCCTTTCCTCCCCACATCTGCTACATACGGAATCACCTTACTTCTATGGACCAATGTGCCTGTTTTGATCCTACCTAAATATTTTCTTCATGTTACCTCTCCCTTCCCCATCTACATGCCCATTCATCTACCTACACCCTACTTGATGCCTTGCATACTGGTTATTTGGACTGCTTGCACTTTCTTTTATGATCACAAAGAAACTTAGATGGCTCTACTGTCTGGTGTATTATATATGCCTCTATCACTCTACCTTTCTTAACCTTGTGTTATGACAATTGCCGTTTTTACTTACTGTGTTATGTATTACAAATGTCTTCAGTCACCTTATTGTTACAATCGTTGTGTGTAACAATTGCCAATTACCTTATGATTGTGGTACCTGCTTTCCCATCCTGCTGTTTGCACTAATCTTTTGACGTATGTATTGAAAACATCCTGCTGTTTTGCACTAATCTTTTGACGTATGTATTTATTGAAAACTGGTACTGGTCTCTCCTCATCTTCTTCCCTCCTCCCCATGCACCGACTACCCCTGGTATTTTTTGCCGGCTATCAGTTCCAGGCACTGGTCGCTACTGCACTTTTCTCGCTAAAGTCAGAGTGTACGAATTCTCCCTGATGACCGAGTCCCCTCATTTTCCCCTGCCAGCTTATGGTTCCATAAGCCCGGACGCCGACTGCAGCATTCTACTGCTAATGCTGTATCCTCCCTCTTCCCTGATCCCTTCCTTGACGCTGGTTTTCAGCCTTCCCCCCTGTATCAACCTCCTCGCGGGTCACCGCACTCGTGAACAAACCTGTCTAGCTCTGGAACCCCTCGCTCATCCAGAATGCCAACCCCCCAGCTTGGGCTCCCTCCAGCCGGGCCCCTGCCTTTCATTCCGACCCATTCTCGTGAGTCCCGATTGCTGTTCCATGTTTTCCCAGCATCACCCATACTCACGCCTGCTTCTGCCGTTCTCAGCACAACTCCTGTGTAACTCCCCTTCCCTGTCTCCAGCCCTGTAGTCTAGCACTTTCCTTCCCTACCCGCCATGACCAGCCTACCCCATCACCCCCACCTGAGCCTCTTCATACTGGGAATCGGTTCCATGAGCCCGTTATAGACTCTTGCCTCCTGCCACAAAAAGTAGTAATCCTTTTCACTGTCCCACCTCACTCTCCTAAGATTCTTGGCCAAAACAGTTGGCAGAGTTCTCTTACCTTGGTTCCAGCCCCACCACCTTCCAACTACCTTGAGCTGTGAACTCACCCTTCCTGCTCACACCCCCCCCATCAGTTTCCCCAAATCTAATCCAAAATCTGTCCTTCCTCCAGTACCCTCTGCTTACTTATAAAAAATTGTATGCTTGTATCTATGTACCTGTACTTGTACTGTATAAACTGCACCGTTCTACTTGTATTGTAATTGTACCTCCCGGGTCGTGCCTGAAAATAGTCACTTGCTGGCTAGAGCACCTACCCGGTTAACAAAAACTAAATAAATAAATAAACATGGGGGAAACTGAGGGGTGTGCCTTATGAACTATTACTGGGGGGCAATAGATCCTATGTAAACATTTTTAAAAGGCTTTTCTGAATCTATTACATACTAGAAGGCCTGCCTGTTCCTCTAATAATAGCCAGTTCTCCTTTGTAATATCTCGGCCTAAGTCCATCTCCCAAATTTGTTTAACTTTATAAGTATAATCTGGATAATCTTGTTTCCCCAACTTCACTGCTTTCTGGATAAAATTCTTGGAATCTTTTTGTGCCAGGTTTATTAAAGCCTCTGTCTTATGTCATCCTTGTGGCAGAGCCCCATCTCTTCCCACACTCTGTGTAAATGCCCTAAGCTGCATGTAACAGAACAATTGTTGCCCTTCCAATCCCAGCCCCTGAACAATGTCTCTCAGTGGATTTAATACCCCATTCCTTAATAAACTCCCTATGTTTTGTATCCCCTTGTTCTCCCACTTCTTGAAGTCTCTGTCCTCCCATCCTGGAAGAAAAAAGGGATTCCCCACCATGGGTAGCAGGTAGCTTTCCCCTTTAATTCCTATCTTCTTCTTCCTAATACCTTCCCATGCTTCTAACACTACCTTCAACAGTGGGTTACCGCCACCCTGAGTGGAATAGGCTTTAAGGCCTCTACAATGTAAGTACACCAATAAATGACCCCAGCAACCCCATTGTTCCAAGTCAACCCACCTTGCCACTGCAGGGCGGTGCACCCAATCTGCCACATACCATTGCTGGATAGATAAATGGTAATTCGAAAAATCTGGGAAATAAAGCCCCTCCTACATTGTTTCTGCCTTCAGTCTCTGAAGGCGGGCCCTCTGTAGTTTTTCTCATCAAATAAATCTAGAAAATATTTTCTCCAACCGGCCAATGTCCCCCCTCATAAGACCCATCAGCAACATTTGCATGGGGAATAACATCCTAGGGAGGACATTCATTTTAAGGAGGTTTATGTGCCCCAGCCATGAAATAGGAAGCTGCATCCACCTTCACAAATCTGCCTCCACCTTTTTAACTAATTGTGTAAGTTTAAACCATACAAAGACTCCACTGTCTTCCCCACCTGCATTCCCAAATATGTAATGCTCTTCTGAGCCACCTGGACCCCCCACTGAGTGTTCTCCCATTCAGGCCCAGAGAAACACAGCATTTCTGACTTAGTAAGGTTTATCTTATACCCAGAAAATGCAGCAAAAGAGTCAACCAGTTCTAATAGAGGAGGCATAGTGGTCCGAGGACGCCTCAAAAATAAGAGCATATCATCCGCATAAAGGGTGATCTTGTGGTCAGTGCCCTCCACCCTCTCAATACCCCGAACCTCCGGGCATTACTGGATCACCACAGCCAAGCATTCCAATGACAATGCAAATAGCAGGGGAGAAAGGGGGCACCCCCACCTTGTACTGCTACCCAGTTCAAAGTAATCTGTGGGAGTTCCATTGACCAAGATCCGGGCTCTAGGAGCATGATACATGGCTTGAACCCATTGAATGTATGATTCACCCAGACCAAACCAAGCCAGCACCTCAAAAAGGTACTCCCATGCCACCATATCAAATGCTTTTTCAGCATCCATGAATAGGACGCATGTTCTTCCCTGTATTTGTCCAGCTTTCCATACCGCATTAAGCAGATGCCACATATTATGATAGGAAGACCTCCCCCCTTAATGAACCCAGTTTGGTCTGGGTGAACCAACATAGGGAGAAGATCCTCCAGCTGCGTGGCTAACACTTTTGCCAGAATTTTAAGATCACAGTTTAGGAGGGAGACTGGCCAATACAATGCACACTCTGCCTTATCCTTGCCCGGCTTTGGGATTAAATATATCATAGCATCATAGCAAGTTTGAGGCAGATTCGGATGTTCCTCACCCTCTATTACCTGGAATACCCCCACTTAGTGCCTCTGCCATCTGGCCTGCCAGTGTTTTGTAGAATTCCGCAGGGAATCCATCAGGCCCACTTGCCTTCCCTTGTAATTTCCCCATGGCTTTCAGGATTTCATCTTTGGTAATGGGTTGGTTTAACTATGTCTCTTGAATTTTGGTAAGCCTGGGGAGTGCCACTTTATTCAAGAAGTCCTTTGCCAAAGGACCTTTGCCTTTACATTCAGCTTTATATAGCTGACTGTAAAATTCCCCAAAACATTTCCCAATTTCCTTAGGCTCTCTGTGCAGTACACTTTACTTATCCCTAACCCCCATCACTCTGGTGGGGCATCTACCCCCTTTCATGAGTCTCACCAAGAGTGGATCCGGTTTATTAGACCACTCAAATACTCATCGCCTACAGTAAAACCAGACAGTCTTTGCTTCATCCCACACCAGCACATTCAATGCTTCCCCATGCCCATTAGAAGTTGTGTTATTTATCCCCTCTCTCCCTTAGCCACCTGTTTTTCCAAATCTTTTAACTGTTTCTCAATCCCAATATTTTCTCCCTTATTTCCTTTTTAATCTGGGCCAGAAACCCTATAATGGACCCCTGCATGAAAGCTTTCCCTGCTTCCCAATATGTTGCATGCGAAGCATCACTGGCTTCATTAGTTTCCTTATATAACTGCCACTGGGTCCCCCAAAACTCTTTGAATTTCTTATTGAGAAGCATGTAGGAAGAGAACCTCCACTGTGATGGTAGGTCCTTATTCCCATGCATCTGTATTCGGGCTATAACCATGGCATGGTCGGATATGTGAATTTGGCCATGGGATACATCCAGTACTCTATCATTCCATCCCCTTGGTACATATACATAATCAATTCAGGACCAGGTGCTGTGGGGGTTAGAAAAAAAGTATATTCCCTGGCTCTGGGGCTTACCATCCTCCAGCTGTCTACCATATCCATATCAGTCATCCCCATCTGCCATTGTTTGAGGTCCTCCGTCATCCTACTCCTACTTTCAGAGAGGTCTAACACTTGGGTCATCGTGCTATTCAAGTCTCCTCCTAGGATTAAACCTGTAAATTGTTCCCTAATGAGCAAATCCAAATGCAAGGGAAAAAAACTCAGGATCATAGACAGCTGGTACATGAATATTACCAAGTGTAATTTGTTCCCCATATAACTGTCCTACAAGAAAAATATACTACCCCTCCTTATGACCTTTCACCACTCTGGTGACCTCCAATGGTAGGTGTTTATGAGAGGAGTAGGAGGCTGCAAAACATTTGCCAACCCATCCCCGAATAAGTTTATTATGTTCCAAATCCAACAGATGGGTGTTCTGGAGTAGTGCCACATGTGTGCCCCTTATTTTAAGGGCTGTAAGAAACATGGAATGTTTAACTGGATTATCAATCCCTCACACATTCCAAGAGACCATTGTCATCTCCTGTGTATTAGCCATACCTAGTCATCTGGTGTTCCCTTAAATGCACCCTTCCCATCACTCCACCCTCCACATATTTAATATGCTGAAGCATTCAATGTCCTAATAACTGCAGTATATTACGCACATTTTGGATTGCACCACTTAACACATAAAAACAACATATATATAAAGTAGTAACCTTAAACAAGTCCCCCTCCCTTCCTCCACTCCTTCACATCACAACGCATCAACATCCTCCCTGCCCCTTCCACCTCCCCAAACCATCCCCCAATATTATCCATTATAAACATATCCCGATCTCCTAACCACTTTTTGACCCCCCTTCCCCCACACACTGACACTTGCCATTCTAGCATGAGTGCCTATAATCCCTCTGTTGATATTAGTGTCCTGCTGCTCCAGCCCTGGTCGGCTGCCGTCTATAAAACCCCTTCCACACTGCAACAACTAACTGCCTAGAAACTATTTTGCAGATAACTTTTAACAGATACAGCATAAAATATTCAACTACAAACCTGTTAACAAGAAGCATTGAAATACATTTAGATCAGTCCCACTCTTCCTTTCTTACTCCCTTTAAAGCTATGACCATTAAATAGTACATAGTAAATAGGGGCCTGTGTGGTGCTCATCCTCATAACACCAAACCCATTTAGTAAAATATAACCAAGACAGAAAAGGGAAAGGAACTAGAAGGAAGTTCTTACCAAGCCCTTTTTCATTTCAGGACACATCCCCCCACCTCCTCCCAATAGTCCCTTTAGTCCAGTCCTCTTCCACGATCCTCATTCCAATGTGACATCCTGCTTACACCCCTACCTAAAACTGAGTGCCATGGACATCATGAGGAAGGAAACAGGCCGTTCTCTCAAGCCACACACTAAGCCCTTCCCCCCTCAGGCTCCATTTCAGATCACCTACTGACAAGCCATTGCAAACCATTGTGCATCTTCCTTTAATCCTCGTGACTCAGCCCAGTTGATCCTCCAAGATATGGCACCAAGTATTGTCCCCCAGAAACCGCGAGGATAACATATAGTCTCCTTCCAGACGCAATCACTATTCAAACAGTCCTGAAGGTACTCTCAGAGCCAGATTGTACACAGTCTTTCATCACTGCCAAAAGTACATCTTCTCCCTCATAACAGTCTCTCCACACTAAACACATGTTAGGAATATCCAACTACTCTGAGAGGATCTGGCAATATAACATTCTGAGTGAGGGTTAACGAGTGAGGGTAAATGAACAGGTCCCAGAACAATTATTCCCAAAGAAGAAAAAACAAAGGGCTAAACCCCCAAACACATAAAGGGGAGAACAGTCAAATAATCGAATAAGCCTTGGTACAGCAAAAAAATAAAGCCTCAGACTTGGTCTAGTCCCGTTATTTATTCAGCTTCTTCTGCAGGTCATTAATAAATTGCTCTGCTTTAGCGATCTCCCAGAAGAAGTATGTGGCCCCTTCATGCCAGCTTTTAAGGGTCACAGGGTAAAGCAGAAAATTCTCCACCTTCCAATTTCGCAGCTGATTCATAAGTTGGTTAAACATCTTCCTCCATTTAAGAAGCTGGGCAGAGCAGTCCTGGGAGAGGAAAAAGCATACCCCTTCGAACTCCAGCAGTCCTTTCTCTCTATACACTTTCAAATAATTTCTTGATCATGAAATGCATGGAACCTCATTACAATTTGCCTTGGGGGATGGTCTCCTGGTGGTCGAGCCATAACTGCTCCATGGGCTCTTTCTAATTTTTTTTTTTTTCAATTTAAAGTTTATTATTTTTTATCCACAATGCCAATGAAGCAGACATATATACAGGTACACCATTTGCATTAGACATTCACTAGTCATAAGTCTGCTATATCCCACTGTCCCACCCCCTCCTCCTTCCCCCATCATTCCCCATAGCCTATCTGCTAGGACAAAAAAAGAGCAGTGTGATATGTTGAGATCTATCCCTACAATATCATCTGAAGGAGTTGTTAAAGCCTACTATTTAAAAACTAATCCTAAAGTGAATAGAGGGCATGGAGAGGGGGCCCATATCTTTTATATGTAATCATGGTATTGCTCAATTCGCAATGGTCTTCTCAGTGCACAAATTTGCTAGGATTTCTACTAGCCATTCATTATAGGAAATCTCCTGTTGGTCCAGCCAATGTCGTAGGACCAGTTTCTTAATGGACATAGCAATGAGAGTTATATGATATTTCCTATTATGAATTTTTATACCTGAAAGGTCCCACAGGAGGTAGATTTTGGGGGTAAATAAGTCGTTAAGACCCAGCAGGGGATCCATGAGCTGCTTAATATTATTCCACAGAGGGAGTATTTTTGAACATGTCCAGAAAATATGCAATAAGGATCCTTCCTGTTGTTGACATCTGATGCATAAGCTGGTATTCTTTAAACCCAATTTAACCAATTTGGGAGGAGTATAATAAGCATTATGTAAAATAGAAAATTGCATTAGTCTTAGTCTGTCCTGTTTAATGAAATGATGGCAGGTATGCCAAATGGTTGTCCAGTTACTATTCCGACCCGAGAAAAACAATTCCCATAGTTTGGTGGGTCCAAAGCAAATGGGGAATTTCCAAAGGAATAATATATTGTAAATTTGGGATATCGCCTTAGGACCCCCACTCCATTTACGTAATTCATTACGGAATGGAATGAGATATCCAGTCTTAAGTTTGTGGACAAATGATTGTACCAATGCATGCCTAAGTTGAATTAGTCTGAATATATATTTATTAGTAATACCCAATTTGGCAGTGGTTTCCTGGATTGAAAGCCAGTCGTTGTGATCATTAATCAGCTCCAAGATCTCCAAATCCTTTAACAAAGGAAACCAG
The DNA here is from genome assembly GCA_016271365.2 of Neoceratodus forsteri. Classification (NCBI taxonomy): domain Eukaryota; kingdom Metazoa; phylum Chordata; order Ceratodontiformes; family Ceratodontidae; genus Neoceratodus; species Neoceratodus forsteri. The sequence continues at coordinate 1,324,069,519 of CM057458.1, forward strand.
GATTGGGGAATCGGTTTGCCAGCTATTTTAAGGTTTAGATTGCCTACTATCGGTTGGTTAAGATCTTTAGTGTAATCAGCTCTTTCTAATTTAAGTCGACCATTTTTTAACTGAAGCCCTAGCAACTCAGGTAGAACTTTGGCACAGAAACCCATTGTGTCCCCTTTCTCCATACTTTCTGGCAGCCACCTCAGATGTAGATTCAAACACCTATTATAATTTTCCTGATAATCAAATGCTTCTTTAAGCTCTTCCATCTGTTTCTGTAAAGCTGCCACTTGCCCTGGAATCTCCAGATTCTTGTCCTCTGATCTGGATATATGATCCTCCTCTTCAGCAATCCTATTGGCATGCAGTGTTTGTTGCTCCAAAACCTCCTATAACTTTTGCCCTATCTTGCTGTCTAATTTTAGGAGCCCAGGTTCAAGCGTTGCAATAACTTGTCCCATCACCTCGCAGCTTAATGCACTAATTTCTGCTGCCGATAGTGAAATGATACCCATGCTTTCCACCACCGTGGAGGCTGCTGACTTCTTCCCCCACTTTACCCACCATTCTTGGCTTTTTCCAGGATTTGGCATGAGATATTCATCCATGATCCCTTCCTACAACTACTAGTTTCAGTTGTTACACGTAAAACTCTGTTTTAATTTGTTTTTTAACAATTTTACCAGTCATTGGCCCAAAGCAGCATTCAGGCTTCTCTATCTGGTTAGCTGCTGATCAGTCCCACCCCCCCCTTTGGTGGTTTGGTGACAAAATATTACAGGGCTGCAAAATTAGAAGCACTCAGAAGTTGACAATTTTTCCCAGAAGATAACATTACAGCGTTCGCTGTGCCTTTTGGGGACTGTAGCTAGGACACTCTTCAAGATAAAAACTTTTTGTTGGAAAAGTGCTTAGCCCCCTATTAGGGGGCTAAGCACAAAACTAGCTTTGAAAGTCACAAATAATAGGAGATTTTAACTTTTTTTCTACATCGTACGGTTCCTGAGATATAGGCAATTTAGTATTCCAAGTGCTCATTTTCTGGTACACGGGCCATTATTATGGCCAGATTCTTACTATTCACTGTGCTTCATAATGCACCTTATTGGGACAAAAAACATGTGTGCTTGATTTACTGTTACTGTTAGCATTTGCTTTAATGCTTCCGCTTGCGGTTTCCTTTACCATTTGCGTTACCATTTATGTTTGCGTTACCATTTGCGTTTGTGTTACCATTTGCATCACTTTTTCCTTTTGCATCAGCCTTTGCATTACCATTTGCATTTGCATTACCATTACCATTTGTGTTTGTACTTGCATTTGCATAACTGTTACCATTTGCGTTTGCATTAACATTTGAGTTTGCATTTCCATTACTTTTACTGTTAGAATTTGTGCTTGCGTTTCCATTTCTGTTTGCATTACCATTTCCTTTAGCATCACTGTTACCATTACCGTTTGCTTTTGTACTTGCGTTTGTGTTTCTGTTTGCATCACCATTACCATTATCGTTAGCATTTCTGTTTCAGTTACCATTACTTTTTCTGTTTGCATTTGTGTTTGCATTTACTTAATCATTTGTGTTTGCATTTCTGTTTGCATCACTGCTAGCGTTACCATTAGCATTTACATTTACATTACCATTTGCTTTTGCACTTGCGTTTATATTACTGCTAATGTTTGTCTTACTGTTTACACGTGTGTCACCATTATCATTACCGTTTGCGTTTCCACTTGCGTTACCATTTCCACTTCCGTTTGCATTATCATTAATGTTTGCTTTTTTATTGCCATTTGTGTTTACATTTGTGCTTGCATTTCTGTTACCATTTGCATTATTGTTTCTGTTTGTGTCACCGCTAGAATTACTGTTTGCATTTGCACTTAAACGTAACATTCTTTGTGTGATTATAACTTTACAACTGTTTAACGGATTTGTGTGACATTTGTAATACCTGGTTTACTGTGGTACTTCTGTGGATTTAACAATTTCTGTTTGACATCTGCATACGTTTTTTTGCACAATGAAGTACCAAAGATATATTTTCCCCACTCATGTGCAGTTTTACACTCATGCTGCCTCGCAACCATTGAAGAGATTTATATAAGATTTGGTATACATGGAGTGGCATGGTACATCCCTTTATTTTCCAATTTCTATTCCACTGGTATATACGGTTTTTGAGCAGTGAAGTGCCAAAAAATCAGTTTTTGCTATTTGTTTTCACTCCCTTGTGTGACACATAGCACAGCCAATGTGCAGTTCATTGGTCAGACACTTAGTGTGTAGAACACCCTTTATTCAAGGAAGATGCCAGTTTTTGTTTGGTGAAAAAATGTTGTTCCATTCCAGAGTTATTACCATTTGAATTTGTCCCCCGTGGTTAAAGCTTAATCTGGTTCTATTTCAGTTGCTTACCATCTGTATCCCACCCCCCCGGTCATCCCTGAAAAAGAGACTTCTAGGCCCAGTGGGCTTACCAGGTCAACAAAATTCAACAAGAACAAGAACAACAACAAAGATTTTTCGGCTGTCAGATCCGCCATTGTAGCGTATTTTCAGCCACGAGTTCCGCCATTTTGTGGTGGATGACTTCTTAAAGGTGCACAAACTTTTAAATTGAATATCTCTGGAATGGTTTGGTCTTTTAACATGAAATTTGGAGTGTGTTGAGTGGATGATGTGAATTATGCTGTTTACGTGATGGGAAAACAATTTGCTGTGGAGATACTGCTTGACGCAGTTAACATTTTGCACATAGCATTATGCATTGTGTTAATGGATTGAAATTTATTGCGTATGTAGCCCTAGTGGTACAGCAATGGCTTTCAGTGGTTTAGTTCACATTAGCCTTAGTGCCATTATCTCAGAAACAAAGCAATATACAGCCTTTTCACTACTGTTGGCTCACATCGCCTTTGTGCCATTATCTCGGAAACTAAATGAGATACAGACTTTTTGGTACTGTGGATCACATCACCTTTGTGCCGTTATCTTGGAAACTAAATGAGATACAGATTTTTCACTACTGTTGCCTTATATCACCTTACTGTTACCGTTATCATTTTTGTTTGTGTTTGAATTACCGTTTGCATTACCAGTTGTGTTTGCATTATCGTAACACTTACCGTTTGCATTTGTGATAACATTACTGCTGGTGTTACCATTAGTGTTAGCATTTGCATTTCACTCACCATTACCTTTACTGTTAGCATTAGCATTATTGTTACAGTTATTATGCAGACATGGGCAGCAGCCCCGTGCTCCCACCACCACATTCCATTCACTATTTATATTGCACATTCTCAAAAAGAAGGGAAAGTCATGGCAAAAAAACTCCATTTAATGTATCTGTTAGGGTTGTTCCACAGTGAAAAAAGTGAGGAAATTCGGTGTTAGGGTTACCACTCCTTGCACCTCACACTTACCTTGCCCCAACCAACAGGCATCTGGGGTGTGTGCGTTGTGGTCATCGGGCCTAACTCTCAACCCATTCTCCTATACTACACCACCTTAGCTTATTTACCTATGGAATGGGGTGAGAGTTAGGGCCGTAGACCCCAACACACACTCCCAAAGCCTGTCGGTGGGGGCAAGGAGGGCATGGTGTGCAAAGGGTGGTAACCCTAACACCGAATGTCCTTGCTTTTGTTGCTGTGGAACAACCTTAACTAATGCATGAAATGGAATTTTTGCCATATATATATATGTATATATGTATATATATATATATATATATATATATATATATATATATTATATATATATATATACACACACACACACACACATACTGTAGATAGATAGATAGATAGATAGATAGATAGATAGATAGATAGATAGATAGATATTCTTGGCAAAAACCTTGTTAATGCATCAGTTAGGATTCTAGTATTAAAAGCAAGGAAATGTTGGTGTTAAAGTTTTCAACCCTAACACTCTACTCACCACCACCCTCCATACACCAACAGCCATAGGGGTGTACCTAGAAGTTGTGAGCCCTAAAAACCACCCCATTCCATGTGCAAGGAATCTGAAATGGAACAGCATAGGAGAATGTGGTGAGCATTATGTCTGACAACCTCAAGGCACACCCTCGACAGCTGCTGGTGCTTGGAGGGTGGGAGTGGTTAGGGTGCTAGGGTGGGTACCCCTAATACCACATTTCCCTGCTTTTGATGGTGGAACCCTAACAGTTGCATTAACAATTTTGTTCTGCCAAGAATTTCCTTACTTTCTGAGAAAGTATAATTGTAGTCTTATTTGCTTGTGGGAGCACAGAGCCTTCCGGACCCTTTGTTCCAATTACTCCTTAATGATATCTGTATTTGTGTGTGTGTTCCATATATGTATATACAGTATGTATGTAGTTCATTCCGCTTCCATTTGTAGGATTAGAGTGATGAAATTGTCAGCCTAACCATGTTATTACCCCACTTGATGTACCCTGTACAAAAAATTTTCAAATCCCAGCTAACACATAATTCCACGTAACAGCATATCCTTAAATGCCACATGTGTGAAAACTCATTTTAGCCAGGATTTGGAAGATTACAGCTGTGAAATACATTTGGTGGGGTAATATTAAGTGTATGTTGAAAATTTGGTGTAAAAATATTTTACAGTTACAAAGTTATGAGCATCCATATTGATATCTAATAGAATGGTCATGACTCAGACATTTTTTGACCTTTGACCCCAAATTTTCAAAATTTCCTTTTGGGGACCCTACCTCATGAACAATATGACTGTCATTATGCAAATCTTGCCAGAAAGGTGTATACACCAAGCGACCGTGAAATCACCATTCTGGCAGGAGTTACATTATGACAGTGATATTGTTCATGAGGTGGTGTCTCCAAAAGGCCATGTGGAAATCTGAGGGCAAATTGTCAAAAAATGGCTGAGTTATCCCTAAAAGTTCAAAGCTCCTTTGAAATACATTGAACTGCATTTACCTTAGTTTCTCATATTGCATTTTCCAGTTCTTGCACCAAGACATGTCTTTGATCGGGAGAGTGGATGTTGAACCTGGGACCTTGTCAGGTGAATGAGAGTGTATGGATGTGTCAAGGGAGGTGTGGGGAAGGTGGCTGCACAGTGGTAGGTCAGGTGGGGGGTGATTGGTGATTGACTTGTTTTTAACAGGTTAAAAAAAATTAATAAATAAAAAGGGATGGTTTTCTTATTTCCAACATCCAAGCCACACAGGAGAATGGGGGGATGCCACGAGCCACCAATGAAATTCAAAAATGGGCATTGAGGATCAGGGAAGGAGGGTCACTAGACCACCAAGAAATTTTAATGATCCAAACTAACAGTAATATCGGGCATTGGGGAGTGAGAACCACTAAACCACCAGAAATAAGCCTATATTAAATAAAACTAAATAACATCAGGGATGTGGGGGGTTACATATACAATGGGGGATTGGGGCTGGGGGCACTCAAACAGGCAATGTACAGTTGTAAATTGAGCATAACACTGATGTTTCATGCTTCAACCAAACTCTTTTTCACAATTTGCAGAAAAAGATGGTTGTTTTACGAAAGCAACTGCCACAATTTGTTGCAAAACAATGGCTCTGATAAAATAAACACATTTCTGGGCATTATTTAAAAAAAAACTGACCCCAGAATCTGATTCCTCAGGCCCCAAATAGGTAAACACAACTGCTGGTGTTTACCAAGTGGCAGTATTTTTTAAAATTTTGAAGTGTGTTTGCTTCACTAACTGTGAACAAGATGGCAGCCACAGGAAAGAGCATTTCCCATTTGTGAAAGAGGATGACACTTTTCTTGATCATTTTCACACGGGACATCTAACTTTTTCCATAGAAAATAGAGGGAAATTTTTAATTTTAGTAACTTCTGAATGGATTAATATTTTTTCACCAAACCTTTAAAAGGCACATCTGTAGCCCAAGCCTGATATGCAGTAAACATTTCAGACCAAACCCCCTAACCATTTTCCAGAAATGGAGTGACAAATAATTTACACAAAAATGGTAATTTTTACTTTTTTTGTCACTCCGCTTCTCCGCATCTGACTGGAACAAAACTTGCCACTTGAAGAGATTGATGGTCCCTGACAGTGCATGCAAAATTTCATTTGAATTGGTCAAATGGTAACAAAGTCATTAAAGTGCAAATCTTTAGGTTTAACTTAACAGTAACAATTGAACCCTATCTATATGGGCCATAAAGCACACCTATAATATATCTATATATACAAAAAAGTGATGATGGGTATGAAAAGGCATAGCAGGAGTAAAAGAGCTGAGGAGTCGTCAAGTAGGGACTATTTAACAGGGCCTAGTAAGAACTCAGAAGGGTGACAAATGGGGTGGAAGAGACAGAGATAGAAACGAGTAGAAAATGAAAACAGATGTGCACACATAACTGGAATGCCCATGCCAGCATGCCCATCACACTCTCAATACACACTGGATGAAAGTGTGTGCAGGCATACCAAACCATGTATGCAAATGTGCCATGCACACACACAAGTAAAGATATGAATGTGGTGGGGGAAAAGACAGACTACAGTGGTGAACCATAAGGTGGTTGAAAGATGTTGGTAGAAAACAGTAATTTCCAATAAATTACACTGTTCCCTGTGGTATATTGTATCCATCCGCAGTAATACTGCAAGGTAATGTGTTTCACCTTGTCTAGCACCACTGTATATCAATATATTTTCCATAGCTAATAAAATATAAATTATGATAATGATGTATGTTTTATTTTGTTCAAAATAAAAATGTACTAAATGCTGTCAATGTTGTAATAATCCATCTTCATCAAGGATCTTTCCTCCATTGGTCACACCCTTTGAAACAGTAAGTCACTGGTATCAGGACCACTCAGAAAGGTTTGCTAGCCAGGGGCCACACATGATGAAGTGCAATGTTGGTGCCTACGTAATTGCTGGTGGCCCCATTGCTTTTCAGTTCTTTCTTCCACTGTCAACCACTCTTCATACTCACAGAGAAACAACATCAGTTTTTTCTTTGACTTCATTATTTTCTATGCTTTAATTTAAGCTCTCAACTTTGTCATTCTATGCTACCATCAAAATAAAGTTTGTTGAGGGGGGGTCACGTGATGGCAGCCTGAGCGTCGGTGGCACACTCCCGGAGCTCCGCCGCATTACTGCATATTTTGCCGATTTAAAAGCAGATCTACCTGAAATAAACGTCCCGACACAGACGAGTGAGGTCTTTGCCATATCTCAGCCGTTCATCGCTTTCCAGGATGGAGATTTATGTGAAGAAACCGCGCCCGAAGCACTCGCCTTGTCAAACGCCCGAGAAGCAACAGGCTGCAAAGAGAGCAAAGCAGCAGGCCGCTAGCCTATCACAGCTTCCCATCGTAGACTCCCCGCTCATGGAGGCAAAGTTCTTGGAAACCATGCAACCGCTGCAAACCTCCATCTCTGCTTTAGCTGGGGATGTTCCAGACATTAAAAAAGCTTGGATTCCCCTCTCGAGAAGGATTGGGGATGCAGAGGTAAACATAGCCTCTTTGGAAACCAGGCAAGCAGGAGTAGATTCAGAATTAGTGATGGCTAAAAGGAAAATTAAAAAGTTAGAAGATAAACTTGAGGACTTGGAAGGGCATAGCAGAAGGAACAATTTAGTAGTCATTGGCATACCTGAAAAAGAGGAAGGGAATGCCCCAATTACTTTCATGCAAAAACTCTGCTTCAAAGTTGCAGGTTCCCCCCCCCCAGAGGGGGTGAATACATAATAGAAAGAGCACATCGAGCCTTGCACCCTCTTCCCATCCAGGGGCAGCCCCCCAGACCTCTGATTCTGAGGTTTCTTAATTTTTTGGACAAACAACACGTCTTAGATAAAGTTAGAGGGATGAAGGAGCTCTTATGGGAGGGCAAGAAAATCTGGATTATACAGGACCTGCCTCATTCCATGAGGGTCAGAAGACAAGAGTTACACCCTATTGTCTCCAAACTCATTGCAGCGTCGAAGCCATTTAAAGTGAAATATCCTGCTAAATTAATGGTCTCTCATTATGGTAAATGGTTGTCCTTTGAGTCACAGCAGCAGGCACAACAGGAATTACAGAGAATATTACCGGATCTCTTTAAGTGAATCCTCAACTCATTCATCTGTCAGTGATGGGCTTACTACTTTGGACATTCTGGACATAATCCTTCTGAATGCAGAGTAGAAGTGTTCCCCCCCCCTTTTTTTTTTGTCTGGATTGGCCCGCTCAATAACTTATCTTTTCAATTTAATGGTCTCTTCAACTGCTAACTCTGCCAGGGGTGTAGTCTGACGCCTTCACTCAAGAGTATTGACGCTGGGGTTGCACTTAGTTTCTTCGGTCTAGTAATACTGGACATTTCCTAAGGGGACAAGACTGGACTTCCGAATTTATACCAGGGCTTGGCCACACTGGCTCATATTAAGACAATTTATTTAGTACACACTCCGAGCTGCAGAAGAAAATAATAAAAGGAAAAGGAAGAAGAATAAGAAGAGAGAACGAAACCTTTTTTTTTTTTTTTTATTCCTGAATGTTCAATGGAGACTATGGGGTCCACATAATGTAATCTGGTCTGCTGTGTTATAGTTTTCCCTTGTGGTGGGGTAGGGGGACTCCGGGTGATGACTGGGTGGTAATTAGCTTCGGGCTGTTTGGATGTATATCATGTGGCAGATTTGTTATAGGAGTGCAGTTCTAGGGAACTGGGGGTTTAGTATTAAGAGGGGGTTGGGGAAAATTTGGAAGGTTGTTATAAGGGAGGGGAGGGGAAGGATTGGTCAGGTGGGTTGAGAGGAGGGGAGGGGTGATGGGGATATCCATGATTCTGGGTATAGAAGGAGGTGGGCTTCTCTCAGTCTTCTGGTGTTTGTAATTTTCAGGCGGTCCCTTACATCGCAATACCCCATGCAACTGCTTACATAGTAGGTCCTCATTATAATTTTTGCTATCACTATGACTTTACCTTATAAATTTGTTAGTTGGAACATCAAAGGAGCCAAGGATAGGGTCAAGAGGCAGGTGGTTTTAAAACACCTCTCTCATCTTGGGGCGCAAATTGCATTTCTTCAGGAGACCCATTTAAAAAGAGCTGATCTTCACTACTTCAGAAGAATGTGGGTAGCTCAAGTCTTTGGCACCAGATCTTCATCCAAGAGAGCTGGTGTGGCTATTCTAATTGCAAGAGGGGTCGCTTTTAAATTGGTGCACGAGTGTTGGGATCCGGAAGGACGTTATGTCTTTGTGCAAGCCATCTTAGCATCTCAACCGGTGATTTTGGGCTCGATCTATGGTCCCAATAGTGACTCACCTTCATTTTTCAAGAGTCTTTTTCACAAAATGGACCTGGATGCTCATAAAATCACCATTCTTGGAGGAGATTGGAACTTGGTACTTCAAAATGATTTGAATAGGTCTTATAATAGGCGTAGGGGCCTCTCCTCAGCTCAAAGGGCCCTGAAAGACTTTATCAATAAATCAGCCTTAGTTGATATCTGGCGTATATTCAATCCTGAAAAGAGACAGTATTCTTTCTATTCTCCAGTGCATTACTCTCACTCGAGAATAGATTATATTTTAGTTAGCTCATCTGCAGTGCCCAATATGATTCAGGCAGATATCTCTGCAAGAGTAATTTCAGTTCATGCTCCGGTCAATATAATTTATAGGCCCTATCCAGAGATCCGTAGATCTACACAATGGAGATTAAATTCTCAAATTTTAAAAGAAGAATGTTCATTAAGGGTTATCAAAGACTTTATTGTACATTTCCTGGTGGATAATAAAGACTCTATAAGCCAAAAAGACATGATATGGGCTGCTTTAAAATGTTCATTAAGAGGGGAATTAATCAAGATGGCATCTAGGAGGAAACGGGAGCAGAGGGATAAGTTAAGTTCTGTTTTATTTTCAATTAAAAATATGGAACATAATTTATCTCAGAGTTCAACCGACTCTGAGTGGGTTAAGTTACATCAACTACAGGCTCAGTATTCGGATTTAGTCTTTCAACAAGCAGAACTTGCTCTCACTTGAGCGAAGCTGCAATATCTAGATATAGGGGAAAAGGCTAGTAAACTCCTAGCATGGCGTGTAAAACAACTGGACTCAGCTCAACATATAGTGAGTGTTCGAGTAGGTCAGGGGGATCGGATATGTACAGACCTGAGAGAAATTTCTAAATTATTTGGGGAATACTTTCAGAAATTATATGTGCAGGAACCCGATTCTAGACCTTCCGATTCTGAAATTGCAGCATACTTAAGTGAAGTGAATTTGCCAAAACTATCAGAGGCCGAGTCCAAAATACTAGAGGCACCTATTGTAATTTCTGAGATCCACCAGGTCATCCAGCAGTTGCCCCCTGATAAATCTCCGGGTCCCGACGGATTCCCGAGTAACTTTTATAAAGCCTTTCTCCCAGATATCTCACCAATTTTACTAGACACTTTTATGTTCTGGTCCAATTCTGGTATTTCTGATTTGGGCTTCCTGGAGGCCACAATTTCCCTGATTTTAAAACCTGGAAAGGATCCCTCTAGCTTAGACAGCTACCGGCCAATATCTCTCCTCAACACAGACATTAAAATACTGGCAAAAATTCTGGCTAATAGATTGTCCAAAGTGATGGATCGACTAGTCAGTAGGGAACAAGTGGGTTTCATGAAAGGGCGATTATCCCATGACCACATGAGAAAACTAATGCACCTTATTGCAGCAGCCAAAGACTCAAAAACCTCAGCAGCGCTTCTATCACTCGACGCCGAAAAAGCTTTTGATCGGGTGTCCTGGCCTTTTTTATTTGCCACTCTCTCGGCTTTTGGTATACCTCCCAATTTTCTAAGTTGGATTAGAATTTTATATTCTTGTCCATCGGCGAGAGTGAAGTGTAATGGTTTATTGTCACCAGTTTTCAAGCTGGAGCGTGGTACTAGACAGGGTTGCCCTTTGTCCCCTTTATTATTTAATTTGTATTTAGAGCCGCTGCTGTGTAGGCTAATGAAGAATTCGCTTATCAAAGGTATACAAATAGGGGAATCTAGTTATATATGTTCGGCATATGCAGATGATGTCTTATTACACATAGAGAACCGGGGGACTTTGATTCCACCGATTCTAGAAGAAATTAATAGTTTCTCCAGAGTATCTTCTTATAAATTGAATTGTGCTAAAACAAAAGTCTTCCCTTTAAACTACCACACCAGGAAAGCAGATCTGCAGGACTTGAGTTTGACATGGGAAACCAAATCCATCACATTCTTAGGTATAAACATCAACGCGAATTTCGCTCGAATGCTCAGGGACAATTTAGGAACCTTAGTGCATGAGATCTCGGAAGATCTCAAGAGATGGAGCACATTCTCCTTATCCTTGTGGGGTAGGTTGAATCTTCTAAAAATGATGGCTCTTCCAAGGATACTTTATCCTTTAGACATGCTAGGATTCTACCTTCCAAAGGATTGGTTTACTAAGGTACAGAAGATATTTAATTCTTTTTTATGGCAAGGCAAAACAACCCGTCGATCATACCTTAATCTGACAGCTCCCAAATTTAAAGGTAGCTTAGCTGCACCCTCCCTTTTTATGCATTATCTGGCCCAACATATTTGTAAATTGGCCTTATGGAACAAGGACCAGGGTAGGATAGTTTATTCACCTCTTTGGCTGGATATTGAACAGGGTCTGGTGAAGATGGCCAAATGCTCTTTATATGCATTGTTGTTTGTCCCTTTGGCCAGTCTACCTAAGTCTCTCAAAAATAAGCCTATGGGATGGTCAATCAGGGCTTATCACCAGTTACAACGCTATTTAGGTGTTCGCTGGTGGCTATGCGGCTCCCAACCTATTGTGGACAATCCATAAATTAAAATTGCTGGCACTTCTATACCTGTAGCTTTCTGCTACAAATAAGCAAACTGACTGTAGCTGATTTTTGGGATCAGGATAGACCGTATGCATTTGAAGTTCTGAAGAGACCTTGGGTCTTACGGGTTTGATTTCTTTAAGTGGCTACAGCTTAGTAAAGCTTAACCCAGGTATTCTCTTTGGTTTCCTTGGCTGATCAGGGGTGCAAATGTCCACAATCTCTTGAAGGCAGCGAAGCAACCACATCCAGTTGCCAAGGTTCACAAGCTCCTCCAAGAATGGGATCACAGGCTCCCTTCTGGTATATGTTATTATTGGGTAAAGGTCTTGAATATAAGTGTCTCCTTGAAGGTCTGGAAAGCACTTTGGAACACAGCGTATAGGTATATTAAGCAAGACAGGCTAAGATTGATACATTTCAATATTATGCATCACTTATACCTGACTCCTACCCACTTATTCAGAAGGGGCGCGCTCAGCTCACCTTATTGCAGGAAGTGTAAAAAGGAAGAAGGAACCTTATATCATTTATTATGGTTGTGCCCAGAAATTCGAAGTCTCTGGAGTACTGTGAGCACTTTGCTAGGCCCTATCCTTGGCTCAATTAAAATGGACACTCCCGAGATTTGTTTGTTACTTGCTTTCCCTGTAACCACTCCCAAAGTTTGGAGAGCACGTGTCTCTCTTGTATCAGCTGTAATGAAGTTGTTAATTCTAAGACATTCAGTGTCGGACAAGGTTCCAACACTTGTGGAGTGGCATAGGGAATGTACCCTGGCTATACAACTTGAAAAACACATAGCGTGTATGCGGGGTATGCAAGAGTATTTTGTATCCCTATGGGGTTCTTTGGAGCATTTTTTGATGACCTGGAAGCCGTTAAACTAAGAAACTTTGGATTTTCAAGCAAACACCTCTCTTTTATTTGTACCTGACCTGTTGTATATTGCAGTAGGGGATGGGGTGGGTTATGGGTTTTGGGGTATACATTGTTTGTTGTTCTTATTCCAGTAGAAAGTGCAATGCCTACAAAATCTTTATTGTAGAAACAAGAATTTGCACTTTCAGTGCAACACCTCTATGACTGTGTATTTGTTGTATGTTGTAGTTTAAAGATTAATAAAATTTTAATTACAAAAAAAAAAATAAAGTTTGTTAAGGTTTTGCACCTGCCATCGCAAGCTCTACAAGGATGCTTCTCATATGGTTTGGGTTGGCTGCCTGAGAATGTCCTACAGTGTTGGGGCCTGCAAGGTCTGCGACTGACACAATCATGCAAAAAGGAGACAGAAACAGAATGTTCTCAAAATCTTAAAATTGGAAGAGATTAATTCAGATGGAGTGGTTCAGAAAACTGGCACCACAGGCTGAGTCCACCCAGACCAGGGTCCCGGATTGGCTTTGGGAGGCTGGAGAGAGAAGGCCAGGGCTTTGTGCAAAGGATCATGTGCAGCTGACATGCTAAGGGCCTATGAGAGGGCATACCTAGGTTTCCAGACTTTCAGGGCCAGAATGGGATGGAAGATAAGCTAACCAGTCCGGGAAGAGGAGGTAATGCAATACATAGTAAAAAAAAATTGGAGGAAGGACTGGCCCACACCACCATGGGTATTCAGTTGGCAGGTATCAGCTGGGTTTGCATGGATCAGAGGTGGGTGGATGATATGGGGGGACAGGCAATCAGACGGATGGTGGCGGGCTGGCAAAAAGGGCAAGGAAGATGGCAGGATGGAAGATGGCTGCTGATGCGGCCTCTTCTCTCAGAGGTCCTACAGACAGTGAGCCACATCTGCTACTTGGCAAACAAGGCCTGTCTGTTCACGGCCATATTTGCCATCATGGCAAATGGGGGCATTCAGGGTCTGGGAAATGGTAGCTCCCAGAAAGGGAGCAACCGAGGCAGGTCTGCAGGAGAAGTGTGTGATGGTGGGAGATGACAGAGTATTAATTGTGCTGCAAAGGTCGAAGACAGATCAGCAGGGTAAGGGTGCCACTGTAGAACTGCTAAAGGAGGCAGCAGGGGAGGTCTGCATAGTCTGAGCCATGAGTACTATGCCAGGATTTGGGGGCGAAGCGGGGGGGCCTGGTTCATGCACACGGATGGGTCCCCAGTGACAGGTTTCCATGTGGGGGCCATGCTAAAGAAGCCGGTGGCATTCGTGGATGAGAATTCCAGTGAATTTGCCCTGCACTTTTCTAGGATTGAGGTGGTTTCAGAAGTGGCTGCCGCAGGGGCAGGGGAGAGGGAGGTCAAGAGAGTGGGGCAGTGGGCATCAAACTGCTATAAGAGATACATAAGGTGTTGATGGTGGCTAACTGGTATCCCCTTTTTCCTCCCCCACAGTGGGCTCCAAGAGGCAGGTGTGTATCATGGGGCACTCATCTATTGAGTGGAGAGATTTAAAGATGCCATGAGGATGGGTACACAGCTGTGCCCAGGAATTGAGCACACCAAAGTGAGATGGGGCCTGAGGGGCATGAGGTGGCTACAACTGTTGCCTATGTTAGAGGAACTGAGGGTACAATGGGCCAGTCTGGATTGTATTATCATCCACCTGAGGGTAACGACCTGGTAGTCATGCCCTGGGGGTCCTTGATGAAAGACATTATAGCGGACCTCGAACAGGTGAAAAACTGGTGTCCCCAAGTGGTAATTGGTTGGTCTGAGATTACATCTCTGAGGGTATGGAGGGGAGCGAAAAGGCACCAAGCAGTGGAAGTGGTGTGAAAACACCTGAACTGGAAGGTGGCCAGGGCAGTGATTGAGATGGGGGGATCCATATACAGCATAGGGATATTTCATTTGATTAGGAAGCAGCGTACAGATCAGACGGCATCCATCTCACTGAATTTGGCATGGGCCTGTTCCTCCCACCTTCTGGGAAGCTAGTGGAGGACATAAACAGGAGGGTTCTAAAGGGCTAACCCACAAGGGGGGAACTCCATCTTCCATCACAAGAGGGAGACTGGGCAGTGGAAGGGGTTGTGAGGAGCAAGGGAAAAATGGGGGGAAGATGGGGGGTAGGTACCACAGGCTGGGGACAAAGGAAGGGGGCAGGGGGAAGGACATAGAGCTTGGGGTGGAACACGGTGTCCACATTTGGTTGGGGGGATGGTCCAGGTAACGTGGCACCTGAAGTTATTTCTGGTTGGGGATCCAGGGACAATGAAGCTTACCACTAAAGGGCAGGTCAACTTGTCCTGGGCCCCAGTCAGTGATACAGAGCTTGGGGGAGGAAGGGGAAGGGCCTTGACCTCATCTCTTGGTCATATAACCAGACTATTGGAGCTTGCTGGCCATTGGCCAGGGGGAAGGGCCAATGGGGTCCCAAGGATTGGCCACTGGAGCTATTTAAGGGCATGCAACACTGGGGTCGCCTCTTTTCTGCTGTAAAATTCCCACCCACCCTCCCTGCAAGAAACAGAGGCAGAATAACAATTGAATAGGCACAAGGAGTTAGAGGCATGGGCAAGAGGTGACCTCAGGGTGGCCCAGCATGTGTCTAAGGGGCCACAGAGGGTGGCTGGTAGCCAGGGACTAGGTGGAGCCCCACTGAGGTTTGGTAGATCAGAGGAAGGGTTGTGGGGAGCAAGGGAAAAATGGGGGGCAGATAGAGAGGGGAGTGGGGTAGGTACCACAGGCTGGAGACAAAGGAACCCAGGTATGGGAGTAAGGTGGATGGGGGGAAGGACATAGAGCTAGGGGTGGATTGTGGTGTCCACACCTAGTGGGGGGGATGGTCCGGGTAATGTGGTACCCAATGGTGGTAAGTGAAAAGGGGGGCCAGATCACAATGCCCGGACCTCAAGAAGCATAACAAACAGGAAGAGACCAGGATGAAGAGCCACAAGAAGGAAGATAGGACTGTTATGTTCTGAAAGTGACAGGGGACTGTTATGTCCTAAACTGTAAATACCAGATTGTTGAAATTATGATGATTTGGGATGTAACGAGAATAACTGTGCCTATGATATAATAAATGCTGCCAGTGAGGTTTCAAAAGTGATAATGCTTTGGCCTGAAGTTATTTCTGGTTGGGGATCCGAGACAATGTGTGTGTGTGCATATATATATATATATATATATATATATATATATATATTAGTAAAAAACTCTGTTTAATGCATCAGTTAAGGTTGTTCACAGCGACAAAAGCGAGAAATTTAATGTGGGATTGAAACTCCCCTTGCCACGATGACTCCAACGCACCCCGATGCCAGTTGGGGGATGGGCTGAGGGCAAGGGTTTCAATCCTAACATCAAATTTTTTGCTTTTGTCACTATGGAACAACCCTAACTGATGCATTAAATGGAGTTTGCCTCTAATTTCCCTTCTTTTTGAGAATGATAATGAGAAATAGTGAATATATTGCAGCAGCGGGATTGTCACATAGTAACACCATGCCCACAAACACA
Organism: Neoceratodus forsteri; assembly: GCA_016271365.2. Lineage (NCBI taxonomy): Eukaryota > Metazoa > Chordata > Ceratodontiformes > Ceratodontidae > Neoceratodus > Neoceratodus forsteri. The sequence goes on from CM057458.1 coordinate 1,324,085,798, forward strand.
AATGGAAATGCGCATGGTGTCACTAAGCAAAACAGAAAGAGAAACAGTACTGTAGACACAAATGGTAAAAATAATGCAAATGCAAGTGCAAATGAAAACGCAAAGGGTAACGCACATGGTGGCATAGACGGGAACGGTAAGTGAAATGGGTACGGAACCACAAGTGGAAGCAGTAAGGATAAAAGTAATGTAAGTGCACAGGCTGGTTTTCCCCAAAAGTTGCATAGAGAAAGACAGTGAGTACAAAGAATGTATGCATAAAAATGGGTCTCGGAGCAGAAAATGAGGAGCTGGAATAGTAAATTGCTTATATCTGAGGAGCCGTACGACGTCGAAAAAAAATTTAAAAGTCATATGATTTTGTACTTAACCCTTGTTAGGGGGCTGAGCATTTTTCTGATGAAAAGTCCGTATCTCACACTGTTTCCGATATACTGGCCCTGAAAGGCGCAGCGAACACTGTAATGTTATCCTATGGGAAAAAAAGAGAAGTTCGGAGTGCCATAACTTTGCCACCCTGTAATATTTTTTCATCAAACCACGAAAAGGCACATTTGTGGGATGTTCCCTCCAAATTTCACTGTAAAAGACCAAACTGCTATTTTGCAGCAGGGTGGCAAAGAATTCCTGTCATGCAGCAGATGCCGCAATGTTAGTCTATGAGAAAAAGTGTCAACTTCAGAGTTCCGTAACTTTGTATCCATGCAATATTTTGGCACCAAACTACCAAAGTACCAAAAGGCACATCTGTGAGTTGTTGGCTGCCTTTCCTCTAAATTTGATCCCAAAAGACTTAACTGTTCATTTACAGCAGGGTGGCAAAGAGTTCCTGTTATTTTGGGCATAGTGTTGCAAAGTAGTGTCGTGATTTGCGAAAGCTTTTGCAAAAATTTGTGACAATTTCATGAGTGCAACACTACTTTGCAACGCTACTTTTTCTAGAAATTGTAAAAACATATTTCTAGGGTGTTTAACTTCAAAATAAAGACATGCCTAGCATCCTCAGGGTCCGACTAGGTAAACACAAAAAGAATTGTGTTGCTAGAGGGTCTCAAATTTAAATGCCAAGCATTTTTATGATCACCAACTGAAAAGAAAATGGCAGACTTGTGACACTACTAGGGCCATTTGTAACACTAAAAAGTGCATTTGCGACACTGTTGAACTTTTTGTTAACTTTTCCCATTGACTTGTAATGGGAAATTGTTTTTTGAATAACTTTTGAACTGTTTAATATTTTTTCAGGAAATCTTCATAAGGCACATCAGGGACCCCGGCCAAATGTTCCCTGAAATTTTTGGACTGGTCACACAAACTGTGCAACCTGTAAGAATGAGCAAAAAATTCCAAAAAGCATAAACGAGCATGCAGATCACACTTAATAACTCCGCAGCTGTATATCCGAACAGTAGAAAAGTTGGCAGATGCCAAGATGTATGGTTCTTGAGCATGTATTCCAAATTTCAGGCAAATCCATTGAACAGTTGCAAGTTATTAAGGTGCAAAATTTTAGGTTTAACATGTAAATGGCTCCTCAACCCTAACTATGGTAGCACTACCGTGCTACCATAATATATCTATAATTTAAAATATGTTATCTGGTGGAGAACCCAAGGGCACAAATGTGATTTTCAAGGGTGACTCAGGAACACACAGACATAAACGTAAGAGTACATAGCAATACAAATTACATAGAATTACTGTAAGGATTAAATAAACAGGTACATAACCTGCTTAGTAATGTCACTTAATAACTACAATCATTCAACAAGGACAATTACAGATGGGTTTTGAAAAAAAAAGTTTCCTAGTAACAAATTAAAACATTGAATTGGATTTAATTTGTGGTTTTAAATCAGGTAAAGAATTCTAAATGTTTATAGAACAAAATAAAAAGGATCTTCGCCTAAGAGATGTGTTAAATTTTGGAAATCTAAATTTAGCTCCATGAGAAGATACTGTGGAATAAGTGGAAGTGCAAATGTAACTAAATCCATAAATAAAATTTATTTAAATATTTAATAAATTTATGAAAATTTATTAACGTAAAATAAGCACATCTAGACTCTCATTCTTCTGAGAGCATGAAAGCACAAAACCCCGACCCCCACAAATTAAGGATTTGGATACTGTACAATAAACAGGCAATCCATTGTCAATTAAAGACAAAATAATGAACTGAGCTAATATTTTTCTAGACCTCATAGCTAAGAATTTTTTGAAGCAATACAACTGTCCCAATTGCATGTGAACTGTTTTAATCACTTAATTAATATGGACCTCAAACAATAAATTCTAATTGAGATTAAAATCAAGGTAACAGAAGAGAGCTACACTTTCAGTCTCAAACTCTCCCTTGTCCATAATAGGACAAGCTAGGGGAAGAAACATTCAACAGTAGTGCATTTTCAAACAAACCAGATCTGAACTAATGTAAAATCAGACTGCAATATTACATTAATGTCAGTCCAAATATTACCTATTTCATCAACATAAAACAATGAATTATAATTAAGTTTACATAACAACAACTCATTTAAAAATATAGCAAATAAAATAAGTCCCAAAACTGATCATTGTGAAACACCAATTTGTATAGGAATGAATGAGGAACAAACACCTTGTAATGTGATTGGCTGAGACCTGTTATACAAATAGCTATGGATCAATAACACTGAGAGGTGGAAAGTCCTATGTTACCGAGCTTTGAGAGCAGGTGACCACACTGCACCAAATCAAATGTCTTAGTATGATCCAAGAACAAGGCCCCAGCCTCTTCCCCACAGTCCAAGGCCCCAGGCAAATATGATGCCCATTCAAGGAAAGCTATCATTGTATTATAATTAGAATAAAATACATGCTAACAGATAACACTTTAGTATCATCCAAACATTTTGAAGCTGCTCAAAATAACTTTTTCAGGGACCTTGGACAGTGGGGCATGTAGGGAAATAAGTCAATAGTTCCTGGCCATCGTGGATCTCCAGATTTAAAAATGGGGACCATGGTCACTCACTTCCAAAACCTAGGAAATATACCTGAACTGAGAGAAAAACTGACAAAAGGGATAAATCATTAAATCTATCATTAAAGAAAACAACTTCAAATCAACATTATCATAACCAATACAAGACTTGGAGATCGATTTTCAAAAGAGACCTTAAATCAACAAAGCTGCATGAAATGGCAGCTTGTATTTGACCACTGTGTGCTAAGGACCCTGCATATGATTTTGGTACAGGAGGAATCCCAGTGCAAAACTTGCCAAGGTTTCTGCAACTGCTCCAATGTGTCAAGTACATTGGGCACAAGAGGGGAATGATGGAGGCTGCCAGTAGCTGACAACCCAACAGTAGTTCCTCAGCCACAGAGACAGTGCCATAGGCATGTGCACAGCCCTCACCCAATGGACAAAGGACTGCTCCAGACCATACAAACTATACTGGCATGTGCATGACAAAGTGTAGACAGGCATTGATGGGGTGTGCATGTGCATCTATGTAGAGCACACATTGCCTTCATGAACCTGGTCCATGTCACTGGTATGCCCTTGCACCGTATGAATGGAAGGATAGGGATGGGAGGTCACATTGACCCATCAGTCCATCAGCCCATGGGGACACCCACTGGAGATTATACTACACTGAGGTGCCATGGTGGGTGACAGGGTGGAGGGTGTGTATGTGACAGTGTAGAGTCCAGTCACATGCCTCAACCCAGGCACATGGGGTAGAATGGGCCTCACTGGGGATGGACTGCTCAGCACAGCTCACCCATGGAACAAGGGCACACACATAGCCAGGTGTAAGGTATGGTGACTTACCAGGGAGGTTGGTGTGGATTGTCACCAGGTGGAGCTGAGTCCATCATCCTAGCAGGTGGGCTATGGGGGATTGTTAGTGCTGTGCCACATTACTGTGATCCTGCATGGGTCAGCATACCAAAAGATGGCACATGCAATAGGGGAGCAGCTACTGCCTGTGCCAAGGTGTGGCACCATGCCTGGTGGGGTCCTATTGTCTGGGGCCATGCCCAGCATTTCTTCAGGGTTCAGTGCAATGGTCCTTTGACCAGCCCTGTGATGATCAAAGCACCAGAATGACCTGCAACATTTACCAGTAGTCTTGAATTCCAAATTAGTGGATGTTGCAGCCAGGGTCTGCTGCAAGCCCCCCTTCTGCTATGGTGCACCCTTGCATTCTGTGCAGAGCTGGTGTGAGCCAGTCTGGCACAATGCCACCTGGTTTTGCTTCAGCCTGCATTCATAAATCAGGATTGCTTCAAGTTTTGATGCACAGCGACCTTTCATCAATTCTGTTTGACGCAGGCACCCTGTGACAATTTCAGGCTTTGAAAATCAAGCCCTTGCTGTTCATGCAGTATTTAGCAGATAATCCAAGGTTTCTAAAACCGAATTCTCTCTAAATTCAAACCCATTTGATGAATAGTTTGATTCACAATAAGGACCTATTTCCCTGTTTGAACATTTGAGCCAGGTTTTCTTGACTGAACATTTGGATCAAGTTTAATAGCCTCGCTTGAAGAGATGTCAAAACATGAGCAATATCAAGTAGTGACACCAGGTCCCCTGAGTAAGTAGATAAGAGGTGAATGAGCATAGAATACCATTTTCCAAAATGTTTATTTAAAATAGTCCAGTTTTGTTGTGTAGCATTACTACAAGAACATTGTTTGTCCAGAAAGAAGTCAGATTCAGTTGTCCTTGTTAATTTATTTATACTAGTTTCTTAATCTACAACAATCTGCCAAATCCACTTCATGATAACATTTTTTCTATCTTTTATATTTTCTGCTTCACTCCTGCATTAAATGAAATAAGTCATGTGTAATCCAATCTTGATTATAACCTGTCTTGCACATTTTCTGAAGTGGGACAAAGGTATCACATACTGAATTAAATTCAGTCATAACATAATTCAGCATAATATCAATTTCAGAAATTAAGGTTAGATATTAATAGTCAATAGCAGCAATGGATGCTCAAAATTCATCAACTGAAAATGATGCATGGAGTGGGACATAAGATGTGCAGGGAAGTACTTTATGTATACTTTATGTGCCCCTCAGTAATGCATGACTGAACTGTGATCACTTAAAAGATCTGGTAATGTTGAGGCCTGCTGTATTCTTTCTGAATGAGATGTCAAAATCCATTTGATAAAGATTATTGCTCATTAACAAATCTTTAATTTTAAAATTGATCTGATCCAACCAGTTTATATTAGCATCACCCAAGATTGTTAGATCTGTTCTTGCTTAATTTAAATGTTTACAATCTAAATGAAAGGATATCTCATCTTCTGAACATGCTGGTGGCATATAAAAACTTCCTATATATAAATGTTTCAGTTTTCCCGAGTAGATTTTTGTGACAAAAAAATCACGAGTTGGATAAATTCTTCATATTATAAACTGCAAGTGAAAAAGTGGAATAAATCAACCCCCCCACCTATCCCTTCGGAAATAATTATAATTATCCAGAGTGATTTCATGGTCAGATATTTTGTGAGTGTCACTTTTCAGATAAGGTAATGATGCCAAAATTCTGAGTTTGAATACAGACTCAAAAATCATCAAATTTGGGTAAAAATCAAAGGATGCTGAAGGGCACCAACTAACACAGAACCCTTAAATTTACTATTGGATGGCCACATGCAGAATTAAAAGTTGATGGGCATAGATTTGGTTGAATATTACCAAAATATGTGTATTCTTTTCCTGGATGCATGATTTAACCATACCAAATATTTCCTATAATAGTCAGCACAGGTACTTACACATTGTTTGAAAATAATATATCTAAATGATCTCTCCAGAACTAAACTTGTGGACCAGACATTAACAGTACCCCAATAGTATAAAAATGCAAAATCGGGCACTTTCCACCTCCAATGATAAAGTGCCACTCCATTAATAAGTTTCAAAGTTGCTTAGTGTATGTTAGGTGCAAGAAGAATGAAATTAAAGACTCTTCTGGTCAATTGTCCAGTAGTGTCTTTTATTTCACTTTTGTGAACCTAATAAAACATGCACTAAGCAAATCTGAATCTTATTAATGGAGGAGTGCTTTATCACTGGAGGTGTGAGTGCCAGGTTTTGTGTTTGTATGCTTTTGTGCTTGTATAATTTGTATTTATTGTGAGTACTTCTTCCTTGTGCAGTTTCTTTCTGTACCCAATTGCCCCAGTAGACCAGCTGTACATCTAAGCAAATGATGTACAATACATGCTGTACTTTTCCTGTTGTAACTGAAACTTGTATATGAACTTCTGTACCTGAAGGGACATCATTGCAAATATGTTTGTCTCAATGGATACATTCCCTTATAAAACAGAATTGAAATGAAAGTCATGAATTTGCAAGTCAAGGCAATGGGTTTATAACCAGCTTCTTCCTCTTGACTGATCATCTCCAGGAGGATACTCCCTAGTGTTTGGTAACGCTGTCTCTGATGTGGTCACTGAGGACCAAGGACAAAGACAAACAAATGTTGTCAAAGTCTTCTTCCACCAGCCATCACCACAAGCATAAAGACAAAGCTCATGCTTCACTGGAGAGGTCAAAGCCTTAGTTTAAAGAGGGTAAGTCCTCATTATTGTCCACTATGGCAGTCACAACTAGAGACCCCAGATCATTGATGAAACACTAAGATTGGTGTCTGGCTCTGGTGCTGCTGTACCTACTATGGATGGTATGCCACCTTCATCATCAGGTTCTACCCCTTGGATGACAGTAGCACAGGACTCTTTACAGGGTGCCATCAACTACATGGTTGTTATGGCATTGCTCTCTGAACTGTTTCGCCCAATATTACCATCACTGCCACTGATGACAGCAACTATCCAATTGACAGGGCCACCCTTGTCAGCACCATCATCAATGAGATCCAAAATTACATTTAATATTCCTCCATTGCAGCTGCTGCTTCTTTCTCTGACTCCTTCTACTGATCCCATCATCATTCCAGACAATGACGAGACTGACTGCAGTTTTGATCTCCTTAACACGGAGGAGGATTTGACTGCTTATGATTGCTCTAGACCCCATAGACACAGGAGCATATTACCTTGTGATAAAGAATCCAGGAAGATGTATATTATGGGCAAAATAACTTATTCCTCTGTACCCCTAGGCACAGGAATTGCAAACTGTCAGGCATATATGATTAAATATCAGAACAGCCTGTGTAAATCTCATATGTGTACCATTAATGCCCTGCCAGATTGTCCTGCCAAGGCTAACTTGCTTAAAGTTCTTCAGCTGGTGTAGATACAACACTGCTTCTAATACCTCTGCCAGGGCTGTTCCATCTAGCAAAGGCCTTTGAGATGCTAATGGCTACTAGTGGCTGGATTGGCAACTGATGTTCAGCAGGATGTGATGAATGTCCATCTTAGAGGCTTCAGGCTGTTTAAGGTGTGATGTTGAAAATGCTTTATGTGAACTTCAGTCCTCCAGAATGACTTTAAGTTCATTCAAATCTTTGACCTTTCAACCAAACAGAGTGCATGGTAGGGATTCGTTTAACAAGGCTGTTGCCCATTGTGGCCTAGCATGGCCATTCTTCCCATCAGGAGCTCCATTCCTGTGGTGTGGGGTTCCCTCCTGGGTCCCCCTCACCTTAGTGCTCATGGAAAGTCAACTGTCTAACTGCTGCTGGGAGTGTAGGTGGTGGCAAGAGCTCCCTTTATCTTCCAAAGTGGAGGAAGATCATGATGGATAAGTGGGTCCTGAAAATAGTGGAAAAGGGGCATGCTCCTGAGCTGCTGTCTACCCATCCTGTGCATCCACAGCCTCCATATCACTACCATCTGGGCCAATTGTCCCTTCTGCTAGGTTCAGTCACTTACGCACATGTCAAATCCATTTCTCCCCAAAAATAAACAGTTCTATTCCAGATATTTCTTGGTTCCCATGTGGACAGATCTACGTCCTGTACTGGACCTTATGACATAAACCTGCGCATTTTATTTATTTATTTATTTACGAGATTTACCAGGAAGGCATACTGAGCAACATGCTCTATTCCAGATGCAACCTGGGGGTCTGGGCCCAGTACATAGCACATAGCAGAACAATTACAGTACAGTAATTGGAATATAGAACATAACATAAAATTTGTACATTATAATACTGATTTTACATACAAAGATACAGTAGAGTATAAGGTATAACTTATACGCCTGACAACCATAATTCCATAACTCAGGAGTTTACAGACAGATCTACCCATAACAGAAGTACTACTGTACAGTATAATTTTTTTTTTTTTTTTTTTAGAGAGCTATGACTTAGCAGGAGCAGCTGGAGGAGAAATATGCCTGCAGTAGTCGGGTACAGTGACAGGTATTTTGTGCGGGTCAGATGGGGCGGGTAGAGCATTCCAGATCTTTGGGATTCTATATTTAAAAGCTGACTGGCCTTTGGTAGTGCGCATATGTGGGACTTGAAGTAGTCTGTGGTCTGCGCCTCTTAAGGAGTGCGCAGGGGGATGCTGTTGGGATAAAGTAGATTCAAGGTAGGGAGTGAGGGAGAGGGACCAGAATTTTGCAGCGAACCTACCACAGTTTATGAGTCTGAGATTATGGAGAGATGGAAGGGTTATGGAGCTGTATAAAGTACAGTGGTGAGTGGATTGTGGGCAATCAAGGATGAAATGACAGAAGGAGTGGAATAGGGTGTCCAAGCTTGCCAAGGTGGACGTAGGTGAGATAGTGTATACTATGTCTCCATAGTCAAGTACAGGGAGTATAATTTTTTGGACTATGGTGTGGATTGTTTGTATGGGGAGACTGGATTTGTTGCGATAAAGTGCCACCAGTTTTGGGAGTAGCCTCTTATGCAGAAAGTCTATGTGAGAGACGAAATCTAAGTGCTGGTCGAGCCAAATGCCTAGATATCTATAGCTAGGGTATGGCTCAAGGGGTGTCCCTTCCAGGGTTTTGAACAGGGGGCAGGGGGTTTGGTGGGAGAGTCTTTGTTGGGAGCCAAACGTGAGTGACACAGTTTTTTAAGGGTTTAGAAATAACTGGTTTGTCAAGAACCAGTGCTGGATTGCTGAGAAGTCCTCCTGAAGGAGAGATGCAACACTGCTTGTTGAGGGGCTGGATGCGTACAGGACTGTATCGTCCGCATACATTTGGATGGAAGAATGGGATCATGCAGAGGGGAGGCCATTTTGAAAAATGGAGAAAAGCATTGGTCCTAGGACAGCTCCTTGAGGGACTCCAGATGTGACTGGAAGGGGGTTTGATGTGTGAGAGACAAGTTTGACCGCTTGCATCCTACCCACTAGATAGTCTTGGAACCAGTCTCTAGCTGGGTGTGCTAGCCCTGCATCAGTAAGTTTGGAGATAAGTAGGGAGTGAGATACAGTATCGAAAGCCTTTGCTAGAGCTATAAAAATGGCCATGGTGATGTGCTCTTTGTCGATGCCAGTGGGAATGTCCCCGGTGACATGTAGCAGGGAGGTGATGGTAGAATGGGATTTGTGGAAGCCGAATTGGAAAAGCATGAAGAAGGAAGAGGATTCCAAGTACTGAGCCAGTTGGGACAAGACAATTTGCTCCTGTAGTTTGGCCAGAATAGGGAGTAGGGAGATAGGTCTATAATTGCCTGGGGAGGAGGGGTCACTGCCTTTAGGGAGGGGTATGACAGTGGCCATTTTCCATGCCGTTGGTACCTTACCCAGTGAGAAAGAGAGGCTGAGAAGTGCAGCCAGAGGGGTGGCAATGGCAGAGGCTGACAGGAATAGCATCTTGGCATCCAGGAACGATGGGCATTTGCATTTGTTAGGGTTCAGTGCCTGTAGGGAGTGGAGGACTTCAGCAGGGGAAACTAGTTTGAATACGAAAGGTAGGACTGGGGAGTGAGCGCTAGGAGTGAGGGGGCAGTGGGGGTGGGGGTGGGCCATGTGGTGCTTGTAGTGAAGGGAGGATAGAAGGTTGTCGGCGCAGCTGGAGAAATGGGTGTTGAAAGCTTCAGCAACAAAGATGGGGTCGGAGATGGGTGTGCCATTTGCTAATAGTGTAGGGGGAGGTGGTTGGGTTGTGGGGGAGAGCAGGGATTTGAGAGATTTCCAGAAGTCCATAGGGTGGTTAGAATTTTTACTAAAGGTTGATAGGAAGTAGGACTTTTTTGTATGGCAGATGCTATTTGTGCAAGCATTACGAAGGGCTCTGTAGGTAGTAAGGGAGGCCTGGGATTTCAGTTTCTTATATGCTTTCCAGGCACAGTCCCTGGCATGGCATTTTCAGATTATGTCAGCTGTGATCCATGGGAGATGTGCACCTCTAACTCTTTTGGTGCGCAGAGGAGCATGCTTGTCCCAAACATTTAGGAATCTTAGTTTAAATGCGCTATAGGCATTGTCAATGGAAGATGCCTTGGTGATGCAGGACCAGTTTACCCTTCCCAGGTCCGCCAGGAGGAGAGATTCAAGGTCTAGGGAGTTATAGGCATTTACTACAAAATATTTTGGATTGTGAATCTTCAGGCTCTTATCCCACTGCTGCATAAGTGTGATTGTCACTGTGCCCAAGGTATGAATGATGCATGCATTCATATCAAGATTTGCAAATGTGACATGTAGGACCTTTACTTCCTGCTGTAGGACAGCCATTATCAGTTCTGTGCCTTTCCTTTGGCTTATCTTCAGGACCATGGATATTTATCAAATGCTTAGCAGTCAGGGCAGTGGTCCTCAGGAGGGTAGGGCTTTATGTCTTCCTGTATCTGGACAACTGGCTCCTGAAAGCCCTTTCTAGAGAAGTGATTCTGTACACATTGTCCAGAATAAGACAATTGTTCAAGGAACTGGAAGTCACAGTGACCATTCCAAAAAACATATCTATTCCTTGTAAACACCTTCAAAACATCGATGTTGTGATAGAAACTGAGATATATACATTGCAATACCAGTACATTTGTCTGCCTTCAAGTTCTCAGATGTAGAGGAACATATTTGTTTACATAAAGAGATGATTAACTTTCATAACTTTTGAATATGATAATTATTCTCTGCACTTTTTCACCACTCTTTCTGTTGTAGAAGTGAATTGGAGTAGGGAATAGCTCATGTTGGTGTCTGCCATGTCTTACAAACTCCAGCTGTTGGCCGTGTTTTTAGCAGGTGTTCAAAAATGTCTTGGCAGACAAGCTTAGCCAAACTCAGTCCCTGCTGCACTAATGTGAACTGTTGATCTTCATGGCAAACAAGCTCTTTGCAAGATGCAATCATCCACAGCTGGATATTTTTGCATCCCCACACAACGCAACACTTCCGCATTTCTGATCGCTCGCTCCAAGACATCAGTTTTTTTGGTGATACACATTGTAACTCTCTGGGAAAGGGATGTTCTTTACTCCTTTCCTCTGATCCCGCTCACTCAGAGGGATCTGCTCAAGTTGTGAGTGGATCATGGCACATGGATATTTGTGACTCCCTTGTGTCCTCAACAGATTTGCTTTCCAATTCTGCAGTACAGTATTTGGCAGTGGAGACTCCAGTTGAGCTCCCTCTATTTTGGGATCTGTTGTCATAATCACAGGAGACCCTGGTCCATCTGGATCTTTAGTCCCTGCATCTACATACCTAGCTCAAGAAGACATAGCCATTGCCCATTTTGGGTTTCCCCAGGTGGCTGATATCATGCTTGCAACTAGAACGCCTTCCAAAAGACACACCAACTTTTTGAAATAGAACCATTTCTCCATATGATGTGCTTCACATTTTGTGGACTCATTTACAGTATATGTCCTATGAATACTATACTGGACTACCTTTTGTCTCTATCTGACTCCAGTCTCCAGTACTCATCCATTAAAGTACACTTGGCTGCTGTTTCAGCTTTCAATGCCCCATTGATGGGTGCATGGTGGCACAACTAGAGGTGTCCCATATGTTATTCTACACATGCATCCCCAATTCATAAACCAGTTCCGCTGTCCTGAATTTCATTCTGGAAAAATGTACTTTGACTCTGTTTGAGCCTGCTGTGTTCTGTGAGAGGTGTTTCCTTTCATGGAAAATGCTGGTTTTGATTGCCAAGACTTCTGCTCACTGGATTTCTAAGTTTAGGGATCTAATAAATGAGACTTCTTATTTGATAGTCCACAAGGATGGGGTGTCTTCACAACCAGTCCTTGCTTTCTACCAAAGATGGTCTCTGATTGTACACTGAATCAGATCATACACCTTCATGAGTATTATCTGGAACATGTTAACATGGGTGAGGCATTGATCCATATGCTTGATATACATAGAACAGTACATTTCTACCTTGATCAGACTAAGGACTGCAGAAAGTCATCTTAGTGTGTTGCTTCATTTGCCCCTGAAAAAGAGGACATCCCATGTTTAAGCAGTGTTTGTTCAAATGGCTGGTTAACTGTACAGTGTTTTATTATAGGAAGTATGGTAAGCAACTTCCTGGTGCTGTGCATGGCCTCTCCATGTGTGGTATAGCCACTTCTGTTGCTTACTTTCAGAATATTTCTGCTGATGACATAGATGCTGCTGTTGCCTGGAACATTGTGCATACTTTCACAAAGCACTATAGTTTAGACATTGTCATTCATGGATGTGTAGGCTTTGGTCTTGTGTAGGGCCAGGCAAAATTAGCAAATTCTATGTTTGTGGAATTTGCATGAAACTGCATACATTTGTGACATGGTGCCAAATTTCATGAATTTTCATGAAATATTCTGAAATTCTTTAATTAATCATAGCACAGTCAGTCTGATAGCCAGATATCAAATTTGGCATGCAAACTGTTTGAACAAGGCCCTAAAAATATGTCCAGTCTCATGACATTTGGATGTGGGGCAGGGAAGCTATAGGGGCTCAAAGATTGGCAATTTTTTATTCATGTGAATATTTCTGAACATATGACTATGCTTGCAATATAGTCACCTTTAGACTGGTGCTAGATGATTGAAAATGTATATGCATACTTTATGGGAAGAGTTTTAGAAACTGCTATACAAAGGAGTAGTTGGTTATGTAACTTGTGAGTTAAAAGAGTTCAGCATTTCACGATTTAATTGTTTTTTGGGGATGTTAATAACTCCACTGCTATTGCAGGAATACACTTGAGATTTGGCATGCATACCAAAGTGAATAATGTCCTAGAATCTAATTAAGCTGGATAAATGTGCGTTAGTAGGTTAAAACACACTTAGGATAGTTTAGAAATTACTACTTGGCAACATTTTCTCAAAAATGAATAGATGCATAATAAGTAATTCCAGTTGACTTCCACATGTGGAATTTAACCTTCTCAAAGCACTTTTCATTGCTGAATTACCTTACCTGCATTAACCTCATAACCCTGCAATGCCCCTTCAGCACTCCTGCAGCAGAAATGCCCAGCATTATGCTCAATCACATTGACTAATTATATTCAGATAGTTCTGTCACACTGGCCTTAGTCACAACTAGTTGTATGCCTTGGCATCACTTGGTGTCACTGTTTTCAAATAATAAAAATAATACATGGCTCCATAGGGTTGTTAAAGAATCTGTAGGTGGAACTGTACAGAAACAATGCTGCATGTGAATGTGCTACCACAAGTCATTAACTCAGTGAGCTCTAGTGGTTAGCTGGTATATTGCAAGAAGACAGGCTAAGCACAGTGATGTCTATGACTATTCTTCATGATTCATCACTCAAAATAGTGATCTGACACTTGGCAGCACTATACTTTTACTATTGAGCCTCCTATGAATATTGCCTTATTGCATGGGCATTGTTAAGATTAGCCCTCCAGGGCTAGGGCCCTGAATGTTTTGTCTGGGGCCCAATGCTTGTCATGTACAGCCTTGATTTCCTTCAGTTTTGTCTTAAAGTAAAACTTCTTTTCCTTCTTGATCCCGACCTGGCCATGTATTCCCCTCTCCATACACCCCCCCCCCCAGCATGCTCTGCAGTCTAATTTAAAATATTACAATCCATCCTGAACCCTGATTCCGCCAAAGAACAATGTGGCCACAGCTGCCACACAATAGTGCAGCAACCATACTGGCAGCACAGCAGCCTGAACAGCATTGAGTTTCACAGTCTGTTGGTAGCATTTTCTCTCTTGGTGCTCTCTTGCCAGTCTGTGTGCTGCTCAACTCAGTGCTCTCCCTCCCAACCCTAGATCAATTGTTACTCTTTCTTGCCAGTTGTCAACTGTCAATCAGGAACCCAAACTGTCTTGCCAGTCACTGACCATCAATCAGGAACCCAGACTCCCTTCTTACTCAGAACTTTCAAAAGGTTCAATGTCATGGTGGACTCATTGCACCAGGCATGAAGTACATAGTCTGCTGGCTGCTTCAATCAGTCAATCAATTAATCACTCAGTCAATCAGTCTTTATTTGTCAGCACAATCCCATAGATCAAAGCACTGTTCAATATTAAGAGACCTATAAAACAGCAATAAATAATACTAAATTTAAAACATTAAAACATAATCAGAATTCCAGCAATGGCTGCACACTTAGTATAAGTTTAGTCTGGGAATGCTATTTTTCTTTCAAAATTTTAATCTTTTTATCCAAAAAGAAAGCAGTGCTGAATAACAAATGCAGTCACATATGTTTCATATCTATTGATACAGACCAGATTCCAAAAGAACAAAAAAAGAAAAAACACAAATCCAAAAGCAAGAACTCTGCTAGGTATAAAATGATGTCTGAAATTTTCTAAAACTATCAACCCTCCCATTCCCTTTCCCCATCTGCCCTTCCCTCCGCCACTAAAGGAATTATGATTCTCACATATGTTCCTCTCCAAGACATTAGAGTTCTCCTTGACAAATATATGGGAGAATAATAGGTTGAATAACCATTTTAGAGAAGGATGAAAGCTATTAAAGGCTGATCCTATATTGTTAGTAAGGTTTGCAAAGGTTCCCAAATCTTCCTATATCTAGCGAAGAACCCAGAGAGGTTTGCAACCAAACATTCAGTGTGTAAAGCAAACAGGATCTCCCTATACTATTCCAGGAATTGGGGAGTGACTTGATCTAGCCAATGCCGTAAGATAACTTTCTTGGCACAGGCTGAAATTAAGGCCATATGGGGTCTCTGGTTACCTATTAAGAATCCAGAGTAATCCCCTAAAATGCAAATTTCAGGCCTAAAGGCATCTTAAAGTCCCAACAGAGGGTCCAAATGAGTACAAACTGAGTTCCAAAAAGGAATGACCTTGGGACACATCCAAAGGATGTGATATAGGGAACCAGGTTCCTGTTCACATCCGGAACATAAATCACTAGGAAAACTTCCCATCTTGTGCAGTTGCTCCAGGGTATAATAAAGATTATGAATAATATAGAATTGCATGTGGTGGTATTGATTCCATCGGATGAAACAATACATATGTTGCTAAATATGGGACCAGTTCTTAGAAAGTGAAGCTGGGGGAAGAACCTGATCCCATCCATGTATCCTAGGCCCCTCCATCCATCCAGAAGTGTCTGCAAAGAACGGTAGTAATATGACACCAAATAAGAGGTGGGGGCAGAGGATACTAATGGTTGTATCACACTACTCACCAGACTTTGCCACTGACCAGGACCAAACAATTGCAGGAGCATGTGAGTGATTTGGAAGTATTTGAAACAAGATGAAGCAGGCCAATGAAATTGTTCTCTTGCTATCTGAAAGGGAAGCAATTTACCATCCACAGTTAGTTCTTGGACTGTTTCCCCCCCATATTGACCTAGAAATGCCTGGATATAACCCACCCCGTTATACACAGGTTTGGACTTCCCACAAGAGGCTGAAGAGAATCCTTATCCAGGGAAACCTTCAAGAGGGAGCACAGTTGTGAATGAGTATGTAAAAAAGCCCCTAGGGGAGTATCTCGTAAAGGGAGGGTAACTTCTTTCTAAATAGGAAAGGAAGGGACTTGAAATTTAAACCAAACTTGGAACATAAGGAACACTTTATATATACCTATATATACCTATTATGGGGTATAATGCTCTCCTTCTGAACGACCAAACCAGTATGAAAGTCTATTAAAATGAAGAGCTAAATAATACCTGTAAAAATTAGGAGCCTGCAGGCCACCATCCAGTTTATTTCTCATGAGTTTAGAAAATGCCCTGTGGGCTGCCTTGCCTCACCATAGGAAGGAAGTCAAGAGCCTATGTACCTGGGCAAACCAGGATTGAGGAAGTGTCCAATTATACATCTGTGAGAGATAAAGTATCTGGGGAAGAATATTCATCTTAGTTATATTTAGTCTGCCCCATAAAGAAAAAGGGAGAAGAGACCAATGTTCCAGATCTAGTTTAACATGGGAAATGATAGTATCTAAGTTATAGCATTTAAATCTACTGGGGGAAGGGCTAAGGAAAATTCCTAAATATTTAAGTTCATCCTTCTGCCATGTTAGTCCTAAATGGCCTACTTCCTCTTTTAAATGTTCAGTTATTAAGGGGCATATTTTCAGTCTTAGCAAGATTAACTTTTTAATTAGATAGTTCCCCAAATTGGGAGATTATCTGTAACACTGCATGGAGTGAGGTGGCTGGGGAGGAAAGTTTGAAGTCTATGTAACTAATTGAGATACCAGTGACCAGAGGGAAGGAGTTAATCTTCCTAATGAGGGGCTTTAGAAATAAATTGAATAAAAAAGGAGATAGTGGACATCCTTGCATTGTGCCCTGGTGGAGGGAGAAAGGCTAGGACAACATACCATTACAAAGGACTTGAGTCATTGGGGAGGAATATAAAACCTTAATCCATTGTATATATTCACCAGAAATGTTGAATTGGGGCAAAGGAGCAAACAGGTAGTCCCAAGAGACTCTGTCAAAAGCTTTCTCTGCATCTAGGGAGATAAGTGCAGCAGATATAGGAAGATCTCTGGAAGCCAAGAAAATAAATGAAATTTTCCTGAGGTGGTCTGATGATACTCTTCCTTTGACAAATCCAACCTGCTCTCGACTGATCAGAGATTCCCAGACTAAGCTGAGATGATTTGCAAGTACTTTAGCAGGAATTTTAAGATCTACGTTGATAGGGGAAATGGGCCTATAGTTAGTAAGTGACAGAGGATCACGCCCTGGTTTGGGGATAACCACAATGGAAGCAGAAGACAGTGAAAGGTCAGAGATGCTGTGTTTAAAAATATAGTTATACATGTTAAAGAGAATGGGTGCTACTTGTGCTTTAACAGCCATATAAAAATTTGTGGTGAAGCCGTCTGGGCCTGGGGCCTTGTCCTCAGCAAGAAAGTCAATTGCTCAAGAAATTTCTAAAAATGTCAGGGGAGCTTTCAAAATTGCTTGTTGATGCTCCATCAGTTTGGGAAGCCAGAGATCTTGCAGGAAAGACTTAAACTGAGCCAAACTGAAAGGGGTAGATGGGGGAGCATACAACTGTTGGAAAAACCCTCTGCAGGTTTCTACTATGTCCCAGGGAGATGTAACTAAGTAACCAGAATTATCTCATATAGAGGGGATGATTTTGTTTGCCGCCTGAGATTTAAGATGAAGAGCCAACCATTTCCCCGCCTTTTTCCCCTGGTCAAAATATTTTACTTTTGAACGCAGTATCATATGTTCCGCTTTCTCCCCTAAAAGCTTATTTTACTGAAATCTGAATTGCTCCAACATTTCCCACTCTGATACTGGGGAGGATGTTGATATACTTGCTTCTAAGTATCCTATGCGAGATATCAGAGAGGTTAGGGTTGCTGAGGTCTGTTTTTTGCGCCTCACTCATATTTTGATAAGTTCTCCTCTAACTGTGCATTTTAAGGCACCCCACAATATGTCAAATTTAGGCATTGAGGGGAAGTTAGATGTCATAAAATCAGTGATAAACTGCTGAATATGCTCTAATGAATCTTGATGCTTAAGCAATTGATTATTAATGATCCACACTTTATCTCTAGAAAAAGAGGAGGCTAAATTGAATTGCAAAAAAACTGGATGATGATCTGAAATGACTTTAGTGGAATAATAACATAAATTTACACTGGGTAAGTTGTTGGAATCCAGAAAAAAATAATCAATTTGTGAGAGAGAATTGTGTGATATAGAATGGAAGGAATACTGTCAGCTAGATGGATTAAGAGTTCTCCAAGTGTCCACCAAGCCAACTGATTTCATGAATTCTTGAAGGGCTATCTGACTAGGTGACAAAACTTGATAGGAACCCCTAAATTTATCTAGATCATTGCACTGAACCAGGTTCCAGTATCCTCCAGTGATCAAAGGCAGGGAACACCAGGAGGAAAGAACTGACATAAGGTTAGTGAAGAACACCGGGTCTTCAATGTTAGGGCTATATATGGACCCTAAAACCACCTCTAAATGCCCTAACAACGTTCTGATAAAAACAAAATGTCCTTTGGGGTCAGACATTTCATAAAGGAGATGGAACGGAATTCTCCATGTAATTAGAATGGCCACTCCTCTACTACAAGTGTTAAATCCTGCCCCAAAAGTATAACCTACCCAGGACCTCCTAAACAGAAGGGTCTGGGAGGGTGGTAAATGAATCTCTTGTATAAATGCAATATCAATTTGTAACTTGTTTAAGTGTAAGAGAATCTTGGCCCATTTAAAGGGGGGATTGTGCTCCATTCACATTCCAGGTACAAAAATTAAGGGCCGCCATGTTTAAGGTATACACAAAGGAAAATCTTGGAACAAAATAAAAATAAATACTGTATATATTCCCTCTGGTGGCACCTTTCCCCTCCCTACCCGTTCCCCCTAACAAAACCCCATCTCTCAACCTGCCCACCCACACATCTTCCCAACCTTTACCGCCCCCTTTGTACTCTCTGACCCATGAGGCTCCCATCAATTACAGCAACATTACTACCCCCCTGCTCTCCCCAGCCTCCGCCCTGTACACAATATGTTGTCATAAGAAAGAAAGCAACCTTCTACACTAACATTAAAACAATTAACATGATTCTACTGTTATGCAGGAAGATCAAATCAACCCGAATTATACCATCACTGTATAATCTGCACGTGTCACTTTCCTTTTCCCTGGAAATAATGTTTGATAATAAAACTGAAATATTGTGCGTAAGCATATATAGCTCCTATATACCTTCATCGTTCATATAGAAGTATTCTATTACTGGAAGATACAAATATAAAATAAATGCCAAATATAATACTATGTTCGATAAGCTAAAATATAGCCAGTTGAAGTTGCATCTACTGGTCACAAAGCATAACATAAATAATCACACTCCAGAGTCTGCAGGTAGAGCCATCCATTTTAGTAGAAGCACCTTAATTAATAAGATAACAAAAAAAAAAAAAAGACTAGAGGCATTTATTTTGCGGAGTGTTCTACAGGGAGGTATATTGTTATGCCATAGCTAGTTTTAAATTCCTTCTTGTAAACGGGGCTAGTAAAGGGGCATATAAACAGGTCAAGTGCACTACCCCTTGAGCCCGGATTAACAGAGGATCTGCAGACAGAACAAGACATTGTAGGCAGTCTTTGCACTTTAAGTTCCTTCAAATGAAACAATCCAAATCTGAGATCAGATCAGGCGAGTCCACATCACCACCCCTGCTAGCATTTCCAGACATATGACATATTTACTAGATACCTGCTAATATAGTAAAGGATGAACATAAGTGTGCCAGTCATCGCATTGCCAGAAGGCCTCCACGAAAATCCAATACATCTTCATTCAAAACAGTTTGAACATGCAAAACCCCAGCTCAAACAAGACGAAAGCAAAGTTATCCCCTCAACAGTACAGCTTCAGATTGGCTTAAATAAATTGGGTAGGAGCCTCTGGAGATCCTGATTAGTTGATTCCACTGCCTCATATGAGTGCCAGGTATTGCTGATATAGACTTGCAATCGGGCTGGTTATTGCATGAGAAATCTAATCCCAGCCGCAGTAAGTTTTGGCACTATCGGGTGGAAGGAGGCTCTCTTCAGGAGAATTCCTGCTGGAAGATCCTGGGTGATATGTAGCTTCTTTCCTTCCCACAAAATTTTTTTCAGGTCCCTGGTTTTCTGCAAAATGAACCGTTTATCTAAGTAGTTCAGCAGCTTTATCATGAAGGGATGGCTAGGTGAGTCTGACGAAGGTTTGGTACGGAGGGAGCGATGTGCCCGTTATACTATGTATGTCGGACCATTGGGGGAAGGGCCAGTCACTCACTCCAAAAGTTTCTGTCTGAATATAATTGGAGTAACACCTTCTTCTCCCTCCAGAAGCCCAAATACAATTAAATTATTACATAGGTTATGGCCTTCTAAATCCTCCAGTTTAGATTTTAATTTTGAAATTTTTTGTTTTAGAGTGGAAGTGTCCAATGCAGACTTGTCTCTCCATATTTATAGGGAAAAGGTTCTGGCCTCCACATCCCCCATCTGCCTGCCGAGATCATTCAGGTCACTCCTGACAGATTTCATTTGTGTAGTGAGTTCTTGTATGGCACTAGTCAAAGGTGCTAATGCTTGTAACAATCTGTCCTCTGTTAGGGGAACAGGCACCATCATTGCAGTGGAAGAGTGACTGGTACCTGTACTCTGGGTCTTAGATCATTTAAATTGCTTGTCTGGGGTTTGCGGCGGGGTATGCACAGTGAGCACATGTTTCATCTCCACTTCCGACATTTCTCCAGATCGTGGAGTTTTGCCGCAATCCACAGGGAGCAATCGAGCTTGTACAGTGATGCCCACAACAAAATCCAGAGAAGTTGTGTAGAAAGTGATTTGAAGCTGTTTTTCTAAGAGGGAGGTAGGGAGAACAAGAGGATAGCTGCCTTCTCGATCAGAGCATCTCATGACCCTTAGTCTGGGAATGCTGACTGAATGAAATAACTTTTAAGGCAGTTTTGAAGCTCTCGATGTTTAGGCACTCTCTAATCTTACGAGGTAGAGAATTTGACAGGGTAGGGGCCTCATAAGCAAATGAACGGGCCCCAGAGGTCTTTAGTAGAACTCTGGGAACCTCTAGCAATCCCTCATCAGAGGAATGGAGTAAGTGGAGGGGGCGGTAAGGGCAGAGAAGATCTTGCAGGTAGTATGGTCCCTGTTTGTGTAGGGCTTTATAGGTCAGTAATCTGACCTTGAAGGTGATCTGCAAATCTACAGGCAGCCAGTGCAGGCTGCAGAGCACAGGAGTGACATGGCAAGCTCTCGATAAGCCAGTCTACAACCTGGCTGCCACATTCTGCACTAGCTGCAGTCAGCAGATATCAACCCCAGGTAGTCCTAGGTATTGGGCATTGCTCTAATCAAGGTGGGAGGTTATAAAGGCATGAACTAATAATGGAAGATTGCCAGGTGGGACCAGATGCTCAATCCTGGTGATGTTCCTCAAATGGTAAAAAGAGGTCTTATTGATAGCAAACACCTGAGATTTTAATGTCAGGCCACTATCGAACACAATGCCCAGATTTCACGCCCAGTAGGAAGTTAGCAGCTGGTCCCCTCTGAGCCAAAGCCTGGATGGTTGACCTGCCGACATACCCATACCATGGGACCTAGCTCCACCACCAACACCTTGATTTTGCCAGAGTTCAATCTCAGTCAATTGGCACTCATCCAACCCTGGATCTTGGATAGGCAGCTGTTAAAGACCAAGATCGCTCCATTTTGCTCGGGCACAAAGGACATG
The DNA here is from genome assembly GCA_016271365.2 of Neoceratodus forsteri. Classification (NCBI taxonomy): domain Eukaryota; kingdom Metazoa; phylum Chordata; order Ceratodontiformes; family Ceratodontidae; genus Neoceratodus; species Neoceratodus forsteri. The sequence continues at coordinate 1,324,107,437 of CM057458.1, forward strand.
TAGAGCTGAGTATCATCTGTATAGCAGTGAAAACTCAGCCCATACTATCTTATAATGTCTCCCAATGGCAGCATGTACACTGCAAACAACATGGAGGACAGTATGGAGCTCTGCAGAACCCCACATGACAGGTGAAGAGGGGTTGAGGAATAAACCCACAACACCACTCTCTGGTCCTGCCAATAAGAAATGATTGAAACCACCTGAGGACTGTACCAGACAGTCCATAGAGAATCTGCAGGCACTCCAACAACACCCCATGGACTATAGTGTCAAAACACTGCAGAGATGAGAAGAAACAAGATGTAATGGCTCCCCTGATCCCTCGCTATCAGGAGACCTGTCAGTACCCAAACAAGGGCAGTCTTGGTACCATGTCTCTTCCTAAACCTGGATTGGAGAGGATCATAGACTTTGTGAGATGTTAAATGGTCATCCAGCTGCACTGTAACCACCTTCTCAATAACCTTACCCACAAAGTGCAGGTTAGAGACAGGTCTATAGTTTGCTAAGCAGTCCAGGTTGAGGGAAGATTTCTTCAGGAGTGGTACCATTACTGCCTCCTTAAGGGGCTCCAGAAACACCCCTGTGTCCAACAAACACTGGGCTATCTCAGCTTGGACTGGGCCGATGACTTCAACACACCCCACTAGGAGGTGCATTGGGCCCGGTTCCAAGGTACAGTAGGTTGGGTGCATACTCTGGATGACCCACACAATGTCCACAATGTTCAACTGGCCAAAGTTAGACCAGGCAAATTGGGTGCTTGCAACCGCCTACCAGTCACGGCAATATTCATTACAGGGCACAGAATGGATGTCTGATCTGATGGCATCAATCTTATCTTGGAGGGGATTAAACGCTAGTGCCATTAAAGTAATAAGTATGGGACAGGTTGACTCTCCCAAAATGGTTGTAGTGCACTGGCGCGTGTGTTGGGGGAAGGAATGAAACAGGACAGCATAGCAAGCAGCTACTATATGATACTGTATGTGCTGACTATTGTGGTTATAAATACAGTAGCTCTCTCTAATGAATATTTCCCATGGGATGGTTGCAGTGGGGTGTTTTCAGTGATTATACATTGATGATATATATTTCTGATTAAATATAAGTATGAAAGGCAAATCATCACTGCAGTGGGACTTCACTGTGTGTTGAAGCAGAAGCTGTGCAAGAATGAACAGCATGATGATTGCTTTTTACAGTATTAGTGTCCCCCATGTACAGAAATATCTGAGTGCTCTGAATGTACATTGTTTACTTTTGTCAGCTGATGATGTCAGGCTCCCATAGCTCTGCTCTCCTCTCCTCTCCTCTCATCTCCTCCCCTCCTCTCCTCTCCTCTCCTCTCCTCTCCTCTCCCCTCCCATCTGCTCCCCTCTCCTCTCCTCTCCTCTCCCTCCCATCTGCTCCCCTCTCTCTCCTCTCCTCTCCTCTCCCCTCCCATCTGCTCCCCTCTCCTCCTCTCTCTCTCCTCCCATCTGCTCCCTCTCTCTCTCTCCTCTCCTCTCCTCTCCCATCCGCTCTCCCTCCTCTCCTCTCTCTCCTCCCATCTGCTCCCCTCTCCTCCTCCCCTCTGCTCCTCTCTCCTCCTCTCCTCTCCTCTCCTCTCCTCTCCCTACACCCTTCACACAACGTGCATTGTGGGATAGTGTGTAGTTCATGCTGCTTAATAGTCATATGACTATCATGCATCATGGACTACAGAGTGTTTTCATAATGCAATAGAGTTATCTGAAAGGCTGGTGAGTGGCATGTGACTGGATATGTACCTGTGACTTAAGCAACAGAGTTGCTTAGTCAGTGCATCTGGGAATGAAAGCAGTAAAGAACAGATATTCAGTCTGCTAGCTAGTTGGGGGAAAAATTAATTTGAAACTTGAGTTTTAAGTTAACTTTTATTTTGTCAGAACAGTCATTTTCATTGACTGCTTCAATTCTACTTATATAGAAATAGATAAAAAAAGGCAAGAGAAGTAGAGATCTTAGGTGATCATAATCAGTGACCCAACTGGCCACTGAACTGAGCCTTGCTTGGCAATCTCAGTCTAAGCAATGCTGGGAGGGAGCAAGGGCAGCATGAAGAAGCTCAATATTTTAAAAAAAAAGTATATTTTGTTTCTGTAGCTTCAGTGTTCTGAGCAGCCTGTTCTTTGTGGCAGTGCACCAGCTTACCACAGTATTGGTGTTGGGTGCCAGTGCCTGGCTTGCTTTAGTGGTGGGGTACAGTATTTGTCATAGAATTCCATTAAAAAAAATTGCATCTGTAGTTCAAGTATTTGGGTAGCCTGTGATCAACAGCACTGATCCAGCATATCTCAGTCTTCTTTGTGCCAGTGTGTGGCTTGCTGAGAGGTCAAAGGTATGTGCTTGAGAATTCCTTTGAAAAAAATGGTATCTGAAGTTAAAGGCTTAAGGGCAGCCTGTGATCCACAGCAGTGTCACAGTGAACTTTGGTCTCATTGCCAGTGCTTTGCTATGAGCAGGGCAGTGTGCAGCTCAGTATTAGGTAAAAAAATATAAAAGTTAAACAAAAAATGTATTTTGTATCTGTAGTTGGCGGTGTAAGGGGCAGTCTGTGATCCTTAGCAGTGAACTTGTGTCTCAGTGCCAGTGCCTTGCTGTTAGGACCAGGGCAGCATGCAGCTCAGTACTGAAAAAAATCATTTTTGCAGCAGTGCTTGTGTGATTTTGACTGATTCACAGACATTGACATCTGAAAATTCTTTAAGTCAAAAGAAAAGATTATATCTGAACCAGAGAGAATAATTACCCATTCTGAAAGTAATGTGAATGTTGAATTCCCTGAATCTACTTCAGATCCAGCCAGTAACATAGTGGAGAAAATATCATGGCACACAGCAAAGTAAGCAAAACATCGACACCTGTAATGTCGGCATGTAAAAACATCACTGACCCAAACCTCATAGACAGTGCAATGTAAGAATAGGCCTGGTGATCACCGAGTCCCCCATCCCACCCACCGGAATGATGGCCCCAGGAACAGTATCAGCAGCCAGCCCTAGTGTGATGGCCAGTCCCAACGAAACCGCTGTCGATCAATTACCTGTGTCCTATGACACAGTGCCTTTTACTATAACCCTGGTGCTAGTGGACTCCCCCAAACTGGCAGGTAGATCCCTTCCACCCCACACCCCCAATGCACCCCGACAATGGGCAGGCAGCCAGCACAGCCCTCCACTCACTGCCATGGCTGGCCACGTGACTGAACTGAATGAATGAGCATGTACACACTCATTCATTCAGTTCGATTGAGCAACCAACTGTGGCAGCGAGTGGAGGCTGTCTACCACGCCCATTGTCCGTGTGGGGTGCGGTGCAGTGGGGATCTACCTGCCAGTTTGGGGGGGTCTACTAGACTCCAGGAATATAGTAAAAGGCACTGTCATGGGACACAGGCAAGCAATCAGTGGTGGTGGTGGGTTGGTGGGGGACTGGCCATCACACTGGGGCTGGCTGCTGATACTGTTTCTGGGGCCATCGTTTGGTGGGTGGGATGGTGGACTCAGTGGTCACCAGGTCTATTCTTACATTGCATTCCCATGAGGTTTGGATCGGTGATGTTTTTACATGCCGACATTACAGGCAACAATGTTTTGCCTGCTTTGATATGTGCCATGATATTTTTTCCACAATGTTACTGGCCGGATGCTCTAGTTCATTTTGAACCACTGCGTACGAGGAAGCTGAATGAGCACAAGCAGCCAGAACACTCAGAGTTATATGAATAGTGACACAGAAAGTATTAATAAAACTAGCAGTGAACTTGAATTTGTAGAAAATTTTACAGATTTGGGAACACCTGAGAAAGGATCTATTTAGGCAAAGTTGTCTCATTTCTAGCAACACACATTTGGAGGGAAAACAAATATTTACTCCAGTGCCATTTATTTCAAAATCACAATTGGCTAGAATATTCTGCTACTTTAGATGTTGCCTTTTGCTATCCTTGTAGATGCTTTGGCCTAAAATCTGGAGCCACTCACCCTAGTAAATATACCTTGTTTATTTACAAGCTTTGTTAATTGGTAAAGGGCACTTGACTCATTAGAGAGCATGAAAAGTCTTCATATCATGTAAACACAGCCACCTTATGGGCTCAGTTTAAAATGAGATAAAGAATAGTGGTGATACTGTCCACAAATTACAAGCAGCAAACATCAAAGAAGTAAATGACAGGCAAAGTTATCCTGAGGAAAACATTGCTGTCACAGTATTTCTTGGCAAAAGAGGGCTTTCTTTCAGGCATCATGATGAAACAGATGGCAGTATAAGTAAAGGAAATTTTCTTGAATGCTTCATTCTACTATATCAATATAACCCTTTTCTCCAAATGTATAAGGCACCTTCAAATGCCATTTACTTTGCCCCACAAACTGGAAAATGAAGTAACTGCATGTTGTAAAGAATAGGTAATTTAGATGATAGTTGGTGAATTAAAGAGCTTAGGAATGTTTGTCATTATGTTAGATGAAGGAAGAGGCAAATGTAAAGAGCAACTGATAGTTAGTGTAACATACATTGTATCTGAAACTGGATGCATTACAAAGCATTTTACAAGATTCAAAGAACTGAAATTTTTCACTGCCAACTCCATTGAGGAAGCACTGCAGAGCTGTCTTAAAGACAATGGAATTACTGGTGCCAAGTGTTAAACATGTGGCACAGTCATATGGTGGTGCCTCTGTTATGAGTAGGGCAGTAGACAGAGCTCAAACAAAGTTCTCCCAGCATCATCCAGAGGATCTGTATGTAGCTGAATCTTGTACTGTGACACACATGTAAATGCATTACCGAAGCAGAATTCTTCTGCATTATGGAAAGGGTATATGAGTTTTTTAGCTCCTCTCATGTTCACCATCACAAGTTCATTAATATACATTGTCAGTTGGGCTTGAGCTCATCAGAATTCACTCATTTGTCAGATACTCACAGATCTTGCCAGTAGCACTGTGCAAAAAAAAAAAAAAAAACTTCCCCTAAAGGAATTTCCGTGAAAGTCAGACCTTTGCTTCCATGAAAGTTCAGAAAGCAAATTTGCAACTTTTGTGGGAATGCCAACTTTTTGCCTGCACCCTACCAGTACCATTTAATATTTCCCTGGTGTCTAGTAGCACCCCACCACCACCACCACCACCAGTCGCTGACTGATGCCCAATGTCAAATATATATGATTTTTATTTATTGAATATTCAGAAACACCATTGAGCAGGGCTCCTTTACAAGGGTTCCATGTCACATTGTACAGAGCTACAAAAGTAGTATTCAGACAAAATGCACAGTTCATTGATTTACAGCAACAAGCTGTACATTCCTGTTACATTATACAGAGCTACAAAAGTAATATTCAGACAAAACACACAGTTCATTGGTTTACAGCAACAAGCTGTACATTCCTGTTACATTATACAGAGCTACAAAAGTAATATTCGGACAAAACACACAGTTCATTGGTTTACAGCAACAAGTTGTACATTTCTGTATGTCAGAAAGGCCACTTCATGGAAGCATTGTCCGATGGATAGGGGAGGAGGAGGGGAGATGAAGGGAGGTAGGGAATACAACTGTAGGTAGATGAGAGGGGAATGGGAACAAGAGAAACAAGTGCCTCATACAGAGGTGTTTGTGGTAGTTAAGTGCTGGTGCAGGTGGATTTTTCAGTGAAATCGCTTTTCAGGGCCATTTAGAGTTGGGTGGGGCTGATTATCCCCAGGATAGAGGAAGGTAGCTCACTAGACACCAGGGCATAATGTCCATGTCAGGCGGTTGATCAGGTGAGGGGAGGGACTTTTAGCCTCCAAGGAATTAGTTTTTATATATGGGGCAGTTGATAAGATGGGGTGAGGGACAACTAGCAACCATGAAATGTTATTTCTATTCTGGGCAGGGCTTCAGGTGGGGCATGGGGGTGACCACTGAACACCCAGTAGAGTTTTTAATTCGCCCAACAGCATTCCAAAGATTTCTGATCCTCTACTGGCAGAAGTTCAGAAACTTCTACGAAAGTTGCGAAATTTAGAGGAAGTTTCGCAAAAGCGGAAGAAACAACTTTTGGCCAGCTTTACTTGCCAGATCTGGTATAACAAGACCATGATTAACTGTTATGCAGCTGTACTTCAGTGTCTCACTAACATTCAGACTCCAAAAGTCAGTGGATTGTTAGCAACCTTTCAAAAGTTAACCACAATTTATTGCCAGGGCATTTTCTGTTCTCTTTGAACATAATAGAAGGCATCCACAAAGTTTTACAAAAGGAAGATAATGATCTATCTATGGTAGTAGATACTGTGAATTCAGTTTGTCGCACTCTTGAAAACATGTGACGTGAGAAGAGTGAAAATTAATTATTTAATAAAGCTGTGGATTTGTGTATGAAGAATAATGTGAGAATAAGTGACATGAATAGAAGAAAAAGAAACAACAAGGGATGGATGGTTTAGTTGTTGAGGCTTCTTTGGGAGTGCAATACATTATTGATTTTTAAGTGGACTTTCAAAACAAGCTTTATTATCAATTCCTTGATTGAATGTGTGTTGAACTTAAACAAAGATTCTTCTATAGTGTATAGTGGAGTGTTGTTCTGTATAGAATTCCATCCCTTTCAAAATGCTGTTGTACTACAGTTCCAAGGTCATGGAATGTGATTTTACCCTACTGTGTTGAACAGCATTCTAGAACCTCTAGAGATTGCATGATTCAGTTTCATTTTGAAAGCAAAATAACTCACAAAATACATATTTCACACAGTACTATACACTATAAAAAATACAGGATGAGCAACTCTATACACAACCAGTGTGTTTTGCCACCTCAGGGTTCTGATTCCCATGGACCTCTCGAGCTTCACTCTCGAGGTCAGAGGGAATCAGAACCCCTCTGTGGCAGAACACACTGGTTCTGCATAGTTGCCCAGCTTGTATTCTCTATATAGTGTATAGTGGAATGCTGTTATGCATGAAATTCCATGCCTTGAATATGCTTGTTCTGCTGCAGTAGTGATGCCATTATATAGTGTATGGTGGAATGCGGTTGTGTATGGAAATCCATACACCGCAAAAAGTTGTTCTGCTGCAATAGTGACATCCTCACTAACGCAGAATGACTTTTTGTTCTGTGTTAGTGAGGACGTAATAATACAAGGGGCTACAGAAGACATCCTGATTCGTCCCTTGCTGTGTGAGAGGTGTGCGCGAGTGTGCTGGGCAGCGGCAGTTGTGAATCAATGGCCTCGGCAGAACCGCGCGAAAACATGGAAAAGTGACTCTCTTTTTGTCTTTTTTCCAGGCACCATACACTATAAAGAACAGTATATGTTTACCCATACATTACAGGGCTATTCTTTCACCTCATAGATACAATGCCGACTTGGAGACTTCTCGAGCTTCGATCTCGAGGTCATCAGTCAGCACTGTATCCATTCGGTGGAAGAATAGTCTTGTAGTGTATGGGTAACCATACACTATCCTATATGTTGTTCTGCTGCAGTAGTGTTGTCATTACTGCAGCAGAACCACTTGGGATGCTGGCACATTGTTGCTTTCCTCTATTTCATTCTGTGGTGACAGTATTCTAGAACCTCTAGAGACTTTTCAAGTCAGTTTCATTATGAAAAAGAGAAAAAAATAACACAATGCACACATTTCACATAATTCTACTATACACTATAAAAAATACAGGATGAGCAACTTTATGCACAACCCATGTGTTCTGTCACCTCAGGCTTTTGATTCCCATAGACCTCTCAAGCTTTGCTCTCAAGGTCAGAGGGTATCAGAACCCCTCTGTGGCAGAACACACTGGTTGTGCATAGTTGCCCATCCAGTATTCTCTATGTTTTGCCGTTGAGATAATAAACGGCATTGGTGCATGCAACCAATCTTCTGCAACATGATTATGCTTAGATATAAACATCTGAGACTTGAGGTTGGCGCTTGCAAGCTATCTCCAGGGTTGACTGTTTTCTGTCTGTGTTTAATCCCAGACTGACTCCTGATGTTGTGGCCAGACTGTATCTTCCTGCACTATCTTTTATTTGAGCCATTTTCTTTAAGTATGCTTTCCTGGACTGATTTTTTACTGCTGTTGTTATTATTCATAATGTACTATGTGTTCTAAACTGCTTAGCTGATTGTACTGTGCTTAGATAATTGTACTGTTGTGCTTAGTTGGTTACTGTGCCTAATTCATTTATTAATGTGCCAAGTTAATAATTAACAATTTAAATCCTTCTCTCTGTGTTCTATCAGTTTCTCCAATACCCCCCCCCCCCAAACCTGGCACTGACCAGCACTATACCCTGCTTTATCTCCACATTGTCTTTCTTTGTAAATTCTCAGAAATTAATAATTTACCTTTTTAATTTAGCTCTCCTGCCTCTGTCCTCGCACTCGCTCTAAACTCTCCTACAGACCTGTCTTTGCACTACCCCACCCCACCCCCTGTTTTTCTAATGATTCTACTCTTCCTCCTGTTCTAATTCCTGCCCTATGACCAAACTGTTTTTTATTGCTTCCTCTGGCACCCTGTTGTGCCTCTGTCTTCTCCTCTGGCTAACAACCCCGCCCCCCGGTCTTTGATATATCTATTGCTAAACCTCTTTTTTTCCTCTACAGATCAGAGACCCTCTGAAAAGGGTGCTCTGCTTCCAGTGGTTGCAGGAATTTTACCAGCTCACTGCTGCCCACCTCACCCTGTCCAACTACCACCACTGCCAGCATAGCTTTTTTTTTGTCCATTTTCCCATTAGCAAGTTGTACTGTAATGCCACTAGAGGGACACAATCTTTATCTAAAGTGATCCCTGCCTGTTGTTCATATAGATACCTTCCTAAAATACAGCAACCCCCTCCATCTGACCAGCCTCCCTCCGTGCTTCCTGCTTACAAATTCCTCCTGTTCCTAAATCAATTGTTCACCAATTTCTCTGCCTTTATGAACAATGCATCCTCTACTCTCCTCCTTGTTCTGCTCATATCCCTCTCTTTTCCACATCCACTTTCTCACTACTCAACTATTCCTAATAACTCTCCCAACCCCATCAGTTACTATCTCCAATCCCCAACCCACATACATGCTATCACTACCTCCCCCCATTTGGAAATATGGTCTCACTCAACCACTATTCCTTCTGCTGCTTTGAGAATGGTATCGACTTTCACTGCGGTTCTCCACCTTCTTCTTCCTCACTCACCAACTCCCTTCTCCTCACATTTCCCAACCTCCTCCACAGCCCCTTCAAACTCCACTAAGCTCCACTTTCTCATATTAGCTCTTATCTTGCTCTCCGCTGAGGATATCCACTGTAATCCAGGCCCTATTGCCCCAAGCTCCTCTGGTGCTTCCTTCTCTATTACCTCCCCCCACTCTTTTTCTCCACCCTCCCAAAGAGCTTAAAGATCCTACATCTAAACATCCACAGCTTGTTGGAAAAAATAGACCTGATTCAGACCATGGTGTGCACTCTAAAACCAGACATTCTAATTATCTCAGAAACTTGGCTAAAGAGCACTATCCCTTACCACTCAATCTCCATTCCTGGCTACTTACTGCTAAGGCAAGAACGTGCTGGCAGGGGTGGTGGTTTGGCCATTTATGTCCTAGCCTCCTTCCAACATTCCATCATCTACTCATCCTCAAATCCTGATACCCATGATTCCCTAGCTATCTATGTGACCCTCACCTTTACTCTCCCAATCTTCATAGCTGGCATTTACTGCCACTCAAATGTCCATCCTTCGGTCGCGCTAGTCCTCCTAACCTCCATCACTTCTCTTGCTCGCTTTGGATATTATTCATCCTAAGTGACTTTAATATAAATTTGTTGTCACCTAAAACTACCAAAAATAAAAATAAAATCAGAGCCCTAAACCTCTCCGGACTGATCTCCGAACAAACCCACCCAAACACAAGACACAACAAGACTCCCTACTTGTCTGAGCCCTTACATCCCACCCACACTGCATCATTAGCTCTGATATCCTCCCCGATGCTCTTAGTGATAATAACCCAATACTCATAGTTAGGAAAGTCCACAGAACTAACTCACCACACAAAACCATACAACTACATTCTTTCAAGTCTCTTGACCTTGAACCTCCCCTGAGTAACCTTGCCACTTCTGACTGGACCCCCCAACCTCCTTCCACTCAGTTGATAAGGCCCTTGCCTACTTCATATAAATCTTTCTTGTAAACTGGATTGTCTTTGCCCCACTCAAACAAACCAGAGTCAGAGATAACCACTTACCTTGGATAACCCCTGAACTTCTGGCCTGCCTCAGGGCCAGAGATTGAGTCTGGAAGCTCATAAAGCTACCCAGCATCCTAGTGACCTCGTGACCTACCACATCCTCTGAAATGCTTGCACCAGGGCTACAAGGTTAGCCAAGTCTGAATATTTCAAATCTGCCTTCATCACCAACATAAATTCACCTTCAAAGTTCTGGAAGGTGGTCCAAGCCCTATTTACCCCCTCATCTCACCCACCCCCCAGGTACGTAAAGGAAATAGCTCACTAGTGTCTGACCCACCAGCCATAGCTGACAAATTTAACTCCTACTATACCTCTTGTGCCACTGAGCTACCAAAATCCCTCCCCTCCTATCCATCACTCTCCCCACCCTCTACCGGTGTGCCCCCTCCAGCACCCTCCCATCTCCCCTTCTTTTTTGCTACTGTAACCTCAAACAATGATCTAAATGCCCTCCTTACCATCAACCCCTCTAAAGGTGCCTCCCCTGATGACCTCGACCCAAAACTCCTCTCCCTCTCCACTTCGGCCATTGCCTACCTCCTCTCAATAATCCTAAATCTCTCATTCTCTATAGCCTCGGTCCTCTCTTCATGGAAACATGCAGTGGTCCTCCCTTTACCCAAAGGGGATGAGCCCTCATCCCCTGGCAACTATGACCCCATTTTTCTCCTCCCTACCCTTGCCAAGCTTCAAGAACACATTGTCCTCTCCCAATGCACTTCTTGTCTGTCTAACACCTCCTTTTTCACTCCTTTCCAGTCTGGTTTCAGGAAAAAACACTCAACCACCACCTCTCTCCAATGGCTCACAGACTCCATCCAAACTAGGATGGACAATGGCCAAATTACCTCTGCCATTTTTGTCTACCTGGCCAAGGCCTTTGACACTGTCTCTAACTCCCTTCTCCTCTGCTCACTCCAGGCGGCTGGCCTATATCCCTCCACCACAAATTGATTAAAGGCCTACCTTATTGGGAGAACTCAATCAGTTAAGATCTTGGATGCCACTTGCCCTCCCCTCACAATTAGCATTGGCATCCCCCAGGGCTCTGTATTAGGAACCCTCCTATTATCCATCTTCTTAAATGACCTTCCCTCTGTTTGCTCCGTCTCCTCCACTGTTCATATGTATGTTGATGATACTGTTCTGTATGCATCTGGCTCCTGTCTTGCTGAGGTTACAACCAGCTTACAGCAAGACTTCGACAAGGATGAGCTCTGGTTTGCTAGCCATCAACCTTTCTTCAATGCCAAGAAGACCATCTCCTTGACCTTTGGCACTAGACAGAAACTCTCTAGGCTTCTCTCCCTACCCACTTTCCACACCCTTGATGTGACTTTACTTGTAGACACATCCTCCTTCAGGTACTTAGGTGTTTTGTTGGACCAACGCCTAAATTTCTCTGGACATATTGATGCCACCCAGAAATAACTGTGCCCCAAGCTTGATGCCCTGTTCAGGAACCGTAGTTGTATCCCTCCTATGGCTAGGTGTGAACTTGTTCAGAAGATGATACAGCCCATACTGTGATGTAGTCTATTGTGCTGCCCCTAAGTCCTCCCTGGCCAGACTGGATGCCCTCTTCAATTCCTTCTGCTGCTTTGCCCTGGATGTCCCCCACCCATACCCACCACTGCGATCTTTAACGTGTCTTATCCTTCCCCTGTAGTACAAATAGGTGACTCCCCACTGTGCTAAATTCACCTCCAAGCACTGAATGAGTGAGCTTCTTTCCTACCTCACCTCCTCCTCCTCCTTTATAACAACCCACCCATCCTCCCATTCCCTTAGATCAACCGACTCCTGCACCCTGGTAGTCCCCCACAGATCCACCCTAAAAAGGCAATCTGGTTACTGCCACTGCCTCCCAAAAAATTGGAATTCCCTCCCCTCTCAAATCCAGCACTCATCCTCTGCCTACTCCATCAGCTGTGCCCTCAATAATTACCTTGCACCTAGATGCTCCTGCCATGTCTCTCCATAATTCCCTCCTCTGAGCCCTGGATAAACCCTACCCCTCTACCGTCACCTTCATTTTACCCTGTCCACCCACCCAAAATTTCTAGCTCTCCTCCCCTTCCCCAAAATTGCTCCACCTTACTTGCCTCCTTTGACCTCTCACAGAATGTAAGGGGATCCCTAATGTTCCCCATGAGTTCATGCATCCTCATGGACAATTGATTAGTCCCCATCCCCTCCAAAGGTGCAAATTCTCTCCCCATCAAGGGTTCAATTCTTACTCTTGCCTTCTCCTATCACTCTTTTAATCCCTATCTACTGACCTTCTCCAACTCCCTGACAGGGTACCCTGCATCCTGAAGGGTTCTCCCTTGGGTTAGGTCCTATTCCCCCTCCTAGCGTTTAAGTCACACGTCCTTCTCTTTCTCATCCCTCTTTAATCCACACAACCTTATCCCCTTTTCTGTCTAGCCCCAAAAACCCCTTGCAGGGTTCCCCACATCCTGAAGAGGTCTCTCTGGGACACTGCATATCCTCTTCTCTCTGGTCTTCCTAGTCCCCTTTCAGGGTTCCCCACATCCTGAAGGGGTTTCCAGGGACATGACTCTTCCCCCTTCCCCACCTCACCATTTCCTCTCCTTTTCCCCCTTCTCCTTCACGTAAGCACTTGTTTACTTATTTACCTAGCACTTATCATTGCCCACTCTTTCTACATATTATGTGCAACACTGTTTTAGCACTGTTTGTAACACCTGCCTTACAACTGTATGTTAATGTTGATCTTGTAACTTGAATGTAACTTGAACTCAACTCTTCCCCCTCCCCTATCTCACCCCTCCTTCTCCTTTCCCCCCATTATTTTTCACATAAGCACTTGTTTACTTATTACCCCGGCACTTATTATTGTTCACCTGTTATGTGTTACACTGTTTTAGTATATGGATCATGAAAATAATATACTACAAAAGCATACAAAAAATTCCCCATAATAGTATCACTCCCAAAGTGATAATACTACACTTCAGGAGTGATAATACCATCGTTCAGGTGCCATAATACTATCGTTGGGGACCTGAACGATGGTATTATCACCAAATCACAACACCACATGTGCTAGTCTAGCTCCCAATGTCTTTCAAAATGTGCCTTCCAATTGGCCACTTTTCCTGTTAGGGCGCGCAAAACAGTTACAAAAACATGGCGGCCACTGTCTCACTTACCGAGACCATTTCTCAACTGGAACATTTTGCAGCTTTTTTGTTTTAAATATCTGAAAATACAGATATCCAGCTAACCCTGCGTTCCCCAGACATAGAAAAGGTAGGCTGTCCTTCAGTAAAACAAACAAAAAAAACACCAAGCAGTGAGACAGTGTGGCGCGATGGCCAGGATGGAGAGACTTGTTCGCTACAGCTGCCAGCCACCTGAGAGAAAAGAAAATTGAAAATCGCATCCATATTAAAAAATAGTTATATTTCTTTTATTGAGCACGTAGTAATTTGTTCGAGGTTCTGGGGACATGGAACCTCTTGAGCTTCACTCTCGAGGTTCCCAATGTCCCCAGAACCTCTTGATGGAATTACTACATTGTAATGCACAGGAACCTATCTGTTATTCTATTTGTAACACTGCTTGTAACGCCTGCCTTACAACTGTATGATAAAGTTGATCTTATAAATTGAATGTTTAAAGTCTCACTCCTATTGTACCCTTTTCTCCTAGGTTGCACAGGGAGATGAGTGACTTGTCGCTCAGTGTGCCTTCCTGGTGAAACATTTCAATAAATAATTAAATAAATAAATAATTATTTGGCTCCCCTTTTGAATCACTATTGGATTGAATTGCCAAAGGAGGAATTGTTTTTTTTCCAGCAAATTACCTGAAATGAAAAATAGAAGAAACAAAAATAGCGCAAGAGAAGTGTATAGGACAATAGACCCTCTTATGTTTCCAAGACTGAAGCAGTTGGTCCAGGAAACATTAACTATTTCAATGATAAGCTTTAGCTGTGAGCACTCCTTTAGTGCACTGTTAAGGTAATATGCATGGCTCAGAGGCACCATGAGTTAAAACTGATTACATTATCTTGTGATTCTAGCAGCTATGAAGAAAATGTGTTTTGCATTGTCATCAGATCAGTTAAATGGTTTGACAAGGAAAGCAACACAAGGTATCAGTTGTTAGAAACATAGAAACATACCTGAAGAATCTGATGGCAGAAAAAGTCCGCTTGCTGTATCCAGTCTGCCCATTTATTTTCTACCTCCATTTTTGCCTCAGACTCTATTTGATCTACAGCTTTTTCTTCACCCCCATCCTATATGATTCCCTTGTACCTCTCCAAAGGCATTTTTGAATCCCACCACTGTTTTCATCCCCACCACTTCCTCTAGAAGGCTGTTTCAGGAATACAGCACTCATTCTGTGAAGTACATCTTCACATCTCTCCTGCATCTACCCCCTTCCAGATTTAGAGCATGTCCTCTTGTTCTAGAGCACCTTTTTTTCTGAAACATACTCCCCACTTGCATCTTGTTTACCTCAGTGAGGTATTTCAAGGTTTCTATCATATCCTCCCTCCCTCTTCTCCTCTGGGATGTACATATTGAGGTCCTTTAGCTTTTCCTCATAGACCTTTTGATTAAGAAGTCCCTAGGGATCCAACTCAGCCCACCTAGGTAGAAACAGTAAAAACATATGGTAAATTAGGGGAGCCCCTATCCAATCAAGGCAAATGAACCAAACAACAAACTAGATAATCAGGCTCACTCACCAAACAGACTTATTAAAGAATTTTGTTTATTTAATTCATTTAACTTTCAGTATTAAAAACACCAATGTTTTGGGTATAATCCCTTCTTCAGGGAAACTGGTAAAACTAGATAATAAAAATATTATTATTATTATTTTGAAGTTTGCTAAACTGATATAAGTTGTTGCAAAAATGCATACATCCATATCTACTAGAAGCAGACTGTTCCTGATTAATATACAGTATCCTCTCAACCGAAAAGAGAGCAAAGTCTCTCATGTAATATGTACTTGCTATGGCAACTTCCATTACAACAAAACCAGTTCCAAAGCAATAATTCAAAAGGTTAATATTTGATATATGCAGTGCAGAACTCAGTACAAAAACCAAATAAATGGTACACAAAAAAAGTCTCATTGTCACCCTATTCTAGCTATTTAAGTACTCTCCCTATTGAAAACATAACAGAAGCTTAATCCACTTATGTTAGCCTTTGTTCCTAATACTTATACAGTAATGAAAACATGTTCGTGCTTCCTCATAGCACAAATATATAGAGTTATTTACATAGAACTGTTTAATCATTGTTCATCGTTGCTGCTCTTGTGGTGGAGAAAGGAGGTCTGTGTCAGTGGACCACTCTGGGTTAGGAAAGGGAAGAGCAGGGTGAGAGGGGGACTTCCTGCCATGGTGGAGGTGGGGGTCCACTAGACACCAGGGAATGAGGGACTACTGGCATTTTTTTTAAAAAGGAGTTTGGGGGATAGGGAGGGGTGTCCACTAGACAACAGAGAAGGAAAAATATTTGCATTTTTTTTATACATTGGGCCTGCAATCAGTGGGTGTGGGGACCATTAGACACCAGTGATTTTGTTACTTGGGGTTGGTGATCAGCAAGTGGGAGAGACCACTATACACCAGGGATTTTTTTACTTGGGGCCGGCAATCGGAAGGATGGAAAAGAATCACTAGACACCAGGGATTTTTCTTTATATGGGGCAGATGATTGACGGCTGAGGCTGAACCACTAGACAGCAAGATTTTTTTTGCATGGGGCGGGCGATTGCCGGGGAGGCAGTGATTGACGGAGGGGGGGAATAATGTATTAAACTGTGGTGAAAAAACTGCAGAACTGCCCACTGACAGTGATCAGTTTTGCAGAGTTTTTCTCCTGCAGTTCAATACATTACCCACTATCTGCGCATTTATTTTGCCGTTTTACGGTGGAATTTATACAAAAGTTGCCAAAATGATTTCCTAACTTTTGTGGAAGCAAAAGTGTGACTTCCATGGAAATTCCACTGGCAATTTTTTTTTTTTTGACATACCTTTAACAGAAAGAGAGTGAGAGAGAAAGCAAGAGACAGAAAGAACAGTTAGGAGAACAAGAGAATGCAGGAAAATTAAAGGGATTATGAAGTATAATATGGCATTGTTCTTTGTTGTCTACAATGGGGATGTATTTTTGAATGGGTGCTTGCCATTCTACACAGAAAAATGAAAACGACTTGTAATAAAAGGCCGATATGAGAATACAATGTTTGTGTTTATTCTACCTACAACATTGCACTGGCTCAATGAAAGTTTTATGGTCAAGTTTATACTTATATATTTCAATATCATGCACTGCCATTATCATATGCCTGTGCTTCCCATTTTCCACGTTTGATCAGGTAGAATAGGTAGAACAGACACGTGTTGTTACATAAACATTAAATTCAACTTTCTGTGTACTTCCCTTAGTGCACCATACTTTTTCAGATATGGACCCATAATTTGGTAAGCATCAGTGAGGCCACCTCAATGCCTTCCTCCAGCCCCATAAATCCTGCTACCCATGTCTACAGAAATGTAAGCTGTAGGGCATTGATTCTATGACCTTTAGTCTACAGTATGAAATCTTTTTAACGGATATGGAAGTAAAAAGAGTAGCTGACATAAAATAACAGGACAAAAGCGGGAAAAAACAAGGAAAGGTTCCAGAAAGGTGTTATTTTGCACCAGAGAACACCAATATTTTTACTGCTTATGTGGGGCTAGGTGGCACCCAGACTGTTGGCTTGTTTATTTGGGGCTCTGACTCCAAATAATGTCTCATGCTAGCAATTCCTCTACCTTTTTGCCTCTTTACCTAGCCTTTACCTTCCTCTACAATGACAATTAAAGTGTATGACTGGACAAAATGTATGGACATGGCAATGACAAAAGTATCACAGCATCCCACAATTTATCAAAGGTCATAAATTCAACTATAATTGCTGATGTTATTTCGGAATCTTTGGCTGCTTATAACTTGGCCAGCCTTTGAGGAAGAGATTAGAGAGTTAACGCACACAGCCTCTTTTTTCCATATTGTTTTTTTTTTTCTCCCAGCAAGCAGCTCATCTCTCAAAGGTATGCCCTTTTCACAGGGATATACCCTCATCAGGCTGAACCAAGCCACCATTCAGTTGGCTACTGATTTTTTTCTCTCAAATTGTTTCCCTCCCACCTCCCCTGGTGGGGGTGGTGCCTCAGTTAGCCTTCTACAGCCACAGATTCCCATGCAGCAAAAGCAAGCTTCATGACCCAGCTGAAGGGACTGCTGTGTTGATGGAACTCGCTGCCAGTCCTCCCTGACTGAGATGCACTGCTGAGTGACAGCTGTCTCAGCCATGGCCTGCCTCCTGACATGACTTTCAGGGCTTGCTACTGATTCTGGGTTATCAACATTGCAACACAATATTCTACTGTTGCACCTTGGAGGTGGCATCAAAGCCTAATATTGAGGGTCAATGAACCTAACAAAATTAATGATATTGAGTTCTCTAGTTTTAAAGTTATAGGGGCTTCAAATTCTGCTCTTTACAGAATTGTGAAATTAAATTTTAAAATAACTAAAATTTTGGAGGCTAATAACTCTATCACCTTTAATGATAAAATGTCCAACTTAGTACACATCTGTACGGGCCTTGGTAAAGTCATCATACTGACTGTTATGAAATTTTAAGAAATACTTTGAAATTAGATACTGAAGAAATAAGTGAAATACATTTTGGAGAAAATGCACAAAAAATTTGCAGAACTTTCATGAAATTTAATGGAATTAAAATTAGAACTTTCCCAGAATTTTGCTATGAGAAGTTAAATTTTGACCTATCCTAGTCCTGCTGTGTTGCAAGACCTTGTGTCCTGATGTCATAGCAGACTTTGTCATCCTCCCTCAACATCTTGGCTACTGCTTAGGAATCATTCCAAAGGTGTTGCCCAAAGTAGGAGCTATATTGAATGAAGACAGAGAAGTTACTCATCATAACAGTAGGCCTTTGAGAGTAGCTCCTCCAATGGGCCACTGCACATCTGCCCTTCTTCCCCCTTTATGAGGCATAAACTGACAGGTATGTCTACTGCCTTCTTTGGAGGTGTCAATAAGTGCCTTATGTATACTATGTGTCCAGTCCCATGTCTCTCCTTTTAAGTCTGGTACTGGTTTGGTCTTCTGGTTTCTCATGGTAAAAGACACTTTGAGCTTATCTCCAGCACAGAACTGGGGACCAATAGGACCAGCCATGATTATAAAGACATGGATGTTATATATAATTTTGGGTGCCCTCAAGCTAAAAAAGTTGTCATGTGGTCATGGTGCTGGTGGCTTACAGTTTTAAAGTTGTGCCCCGATGAAGGAGATTCTCTTGAAAATCTACAGTTACAATGATTCCTATAACCTCCACTTTCATCCTGTAGGGCTAAGTCTCTTAACCACCTCACTGCTACCAGTTCACCCCTAAAATACAGTAGCTTCATTCTAAACTACAAGCATGTCTAATTTTTCATGAATCATTCCAGTGGGGAATACACTTTAATAAAAACAAGGCATGTGGTCTAAAAGCAAAACAAAATGGTTATATTAAAAGCACGCTGAAAATAGAGAATAGAGTTAAAAATCTACGTTTCAGCCTTAGGTCTTCTTCAAGAAATATCTAAAAGAGAAAAAAAAAACAAGTTAGTGTAGAAGAGAGGTAAAATGAGAGAGATATATATGTGGAGAAAGAAGAAAGGGGAGGCTCAGGGAGAAGAAGTGATGCATGGTAAGATTAAGAGAGAATCTGTGAAACAAAAAGGTGATGATAGGAAAGGTAAAGCATAATGGGAGTGAAAGAGCTGGGGAAGTTCCCAGGTGGGGACTAATTAACAGGGCCTAGTAAGAAGGCTGAAAGGTGACAAATGTGTGGGAAGGAAACAGAAATGGAGACTATGGTGAAAATGAAAAATAAATTAAATGAATACAAAAACAAATAGACTTTAGGGGAAAAAAAGGGATGGCTGAAAGGTGTTAGTGGAAAATAAGTCTATCATTTAAACCAGAGGGCTGCTGGGAGCCAAGGCGGATGATCATCTTGGCTTCCATGTTTTTTCTATGGTCAGGATCCCAGAAGCCCTGCTGAAGGACACAAACAGAAAGGTCATTGACATTGTGGTCCCTGGAGATAAAGTGGGATACAATGGGTTTAGCAGTTTCACCATTCCTGACTGCTCTGTAATGTTCCCTGAAATGGTCAGCAAGACGCCTACCAGTTTCTCTGATGTAAATAGCTGAACAGTTCCTGCAAAGAATACAATACACCACATTAGTGGAGGTGCATGAGAACTCCTTGGTGATGTGAAAAAACACCTGTAGGTCCCCGAATCTCAGTCACACTGGAAATAAATTTGCAGGTGTAGCAGTGAGTCCTATTGCAAGGTTTGGTACCTGGGAGGGAGGAACTGTTAGGAGTAGGTAGGCTGCTTTAAACTAGAGATTCCGCAGGTTAGGTGGCTGGCGGTAGGAGCAATAGGTGGTTCTGTAAAGGAAGCACCAATGTTAGGGTCAGTTTGAAAAATGGGAAAGTTACTAGTGATGATCCTGTGAAGAGAAGGTGTGCTATGATGGAAAGGAAGAACTAGTGGAATTCGCCATTGTTCTTGTGTGACAGTATCCTTCCTGTGGGGGTCAAGGTTACGGGCATGTTACTGACCCGGGAGAGTGCTCTATCCACTGTGCTTTTAGGGTATCCCCTACTGATAAAAAAAACTATGCATTATTTGTGTCTTGTCAGCAAAATCATCCTCTTCACTGCATAACCTGCGGAAGTCTAAGAAACTGTGAATAAGGCAGGCCATTCTTGACATGTTTAGGATGGAAGGAGCTGTGGAGGAGGAAACTGTGAGAGTCAATGGGTTTGTAATAGACTGATTTCTTCAGACCAGTGTTCTGGACTGACAGCTGAATATCCAGAAAAGGCAATGTAGAGGAGGATACTTCAACAGTGTATTGTAGGGAAGGATGGGCCATGGTAAACTTGTCAAGAAAGACTTGGAGGGTCTCCCTGGAGCAGGAGGTGGCCCCCACACAGTCATCAATGTAGCGTTTGTAGAGTTCGGGCACAGTCCCTGTGAATGAGAGAAAAAAATGCACTTTAATACATCTCTGGCTATAGTCAGCATCAAATCTGAGTTAATTATCAAATTCCAACATGGTGAGAAAGTATGAGGATAGTTCAGCTGAGATGCAACATCTGATTTTCATTGGGGCCCATTTTACCCAATTACAACAGCTGGGTGAACTACAGCATAAAGAGGTAAAGTGATTTGCTCATGGTCGTAAAGTAAATAACTAGCTGTGGTTTCCTTCCTTCCCACAGAGAGGTGTTTGGATAGGTAGTGCTGTCTATCCCTACAAGCTTGCTACTCCCCTGGTCCTTGAATGGTTGTGACAGCAGAATTGAGAATTTGGTTAAGAAAAAGGATAGGTAGATCTGGCTGCTGAGCCTTGTTCCCTTTCTTCTAACCCCAAAGGACTATTATGATTATAGTTATAAACTATATCAGTGAAATCCTGAAAGTTGATTTGCTGAAGTAATGCAAGATCAGTGGAGATATCTCAGAATATAAGAACACGGACCATGTCATTTGCAGGAAGCCATCCAGTTTATCTCAAGCATGCATAACAGTTAAAACCATGTTCTTTCAGTGTGTAACATATCCGGGTGCTATTTTTATGTATCATCTTGTTTCACTTTAATACTGTAATGACTTGAAATACAGTAAGTCAAACAATGATTATCTACAGATATTTAAATTCAAATGGTCAAACATATTTCAGCATAGTCTAGTGTGTAGAGCACAGACTTTTGAAACCAGGATCAGGATTTTCTAATGCTTGTGAATGTCGCAAGCTACCATATATATGGCACACGGAGCCTGCAGCATTCACTCATCAGCAAATGGGATTTTCTATCCAGTGCAGGAATTACCACAAGCTAGACCAACTTTTTGTGGCCTAGATTGTGGCAAACCTGATGACCTTTTTGACAAAGCTTGCACCAGATATGTGGCACATGCTGCTGTAAATCATGGGAACTGTCTCACCTGAGCCCAAGATTGCAAAATCAGGCACATTTGTGGTGAAGGGAATTGACACACTGCCAGAACCTAAGTGCTGTGTTGCAGAGCTTGTCACAAGCCCAGCGTCATGCTTTGAAAATCCTGCCCCAAGAGACCTGGTTCAAATTCAACAAGTGCCACTTGCTATATGACCATTCAACTGTGCTGTACTGGGTAAAAGTAACTTTAAAAAAATTATAAAACTCTGACTGATACACATATGACCAATTAATTTTATAAGATGATCTGAGCTGTAATTCCTCTTTGAGTGAATGTTTTGCCCCCATCTTCTCTTTTAGCTTAACTAGATAGACTCAGTGGAACTAATGATCCCCCAATAGCCTCCTTTACAGTGACACACTCCCTTAAAAGAGAAATATTCAGACGTATTCCAATGGAATAGCCAGAATTCCTCCTTTTTCATGCCCTATACATTATCTTCCCCACTACACCTTTTTGAATACATCTAAGTTCTAGGCATGCAGGTACATCAGGTTCAATGGATAGTCAATATACTGGGTGTGATTCTTAAGTACTGTAACCTGCATTTAAGTGAGAACTGTTAACACTTTGTGCTTCTATCTTCCAACTAGGTAGTCTACTGTTCTTGTGCTACCCAGCCAGGTTGTCTGTTTCTTGGTGAAATCATGCATCTAACTACTGCAAACAGTGACTCTCTGCACTAGCTGCCTCTCCAAACCCTACTTAATTTTAATCACTCAGACTTCATGTCTCTTGTCAACACCAGTACCCCCTTCCTCTTGTCACAGCTGTAGTGCATCCTGAGCAAGGAGGCATTCCTTGCTACAGAATGCCCTCTAAAGTTTCAGAAAAAGAGATCCTTCCTCTTTCAACAGAACCTTAATAAAAGCTAGCATATCTGACTGAAGCTACTGTTATTCCTTGCAAGCCCCAGAGCCATGACCACCTTGGAGAAGATAACTCTGGGCATCTTTTCCCTTAGGAATATCTTTTATTCAATAATGACATTCTCATGTCCCTATCAGAATGGGAACAACAGTTGGCTACTCACTTGACATGCAGTGCTTAGTTATAGATCACACCTATTTGACCTATACTGCTGGCACAAAAGTCACTTTATCTGTATTAATATAAAGGGCCTGGAATGCCCCTCTAACTATCCTGCTACTTTTACACTGGACTTCCCATGAACTCAAGCATATTACCCCTCTCTGTAACCTTTTCCTTTCTCCTGAAAGGCAGATTATGTGTGTGGCTGGAAAATATTTATTGGTATGGTTCTCACAAACAGTCATTAGGAAATTCTATAATTTTCAACAAGACACATGAAATTCAACTGTAAGTACTCGTAGTTTTTCAGTTTGGGGCAGCTTATAACATGGACACCTTTTAAGCAAAAAAAAATATTCACATTCAAGATACACACAGACGTGAGTGCGCACATGCATGCATGAGTGCACACTCGTATATGGTCTCCTTATCATCTCTACATATAAAATCGCAGGGGTTTATAATTTTGCAGTTTATATACATTTACATTGCAATTAGAAATATTTATGAACATTTGGCTACTCATAATTTGGTCCCCTTTGAAGTTAGAAGTCTAAAATATAGTATACATAATTATGTAGTACAGTACAGTGGTTTAAATGTTTTGAATTTCGTGAAATACCAACAAATTGTTTTGACATTACAAGGAAATAACTGAAATTCTAGTTTTGGCAAATTGTCTGGCTGTCTACTGTATAACTGCACCCCCTTTAAAGCTAGGGATCTGAAACAAGAAGTATATATATATATATCTATATATATATATATATATATATATATATATATATATATATATATATATATATATATGCCATGTAACATAGAAACATAGAAACATAGACTTTGATGGCAGATAGGGACCACTTGGCCCACTCTGCCCATTTCCTACCTACTGGATAAGCTGCAGATTCTAGTTAACCAACAGCCTACTTCCTGTCACCCTCCACTATAATTGCCATATGTCTGTCCCATGCATGTTTGAATTCCCCCACTGTTTTAGACCCAACAATCTCCCCAGGAAGGTGGTTCCATGCATCCACCTCTCTCTCCATGAAAAAAAAATTCCTCACATTACCCCTGAGCCATCCCCCATCTATCTCTCAATTGTGCCTCCTTGTTCTTACACATCTAATTTTCTGAAAGATGCTACCCTCCTAGACTTTGTTGATTCCCTTGAGGTACTTGAATGTTTCTATCATGTCCCCCTGTCCCTCCTTTCATCAACGGTATACATATTAAGCTCTCTCAGTCTCTCTTCATATGGTTTCTGATGCAGACCCTGCACCATTTTAGTTGCCCTCCTCTGGACTACTTCCATCCTGTCTATGTCCTTGCGTAGATGAGATCTCCAAAACTGCACACAGTACTCCAGATGGGGTCTCACCAACTGTCTGTACAGAGGGATAACCACTTCCCTTTTTCTACTTGTGATGCCCCATCCTATGCATCCCAGTATCCCCCTGGCTCTCCTTACTGACTTCTCACATTGCTTACCAACCTTTAGATCATCTGATATGACTACCCCCAGGTCCCTTTCCATTTTTGTTGTTGTTAGTACCTCCCCTGCTATTGTGTACTCTTCTCCTGGGTTTTTGTTTCCCAGGTGCATTAGTTTGCACTTCTTTGCATTGAATCTAAGTTGTCATATGTCTGACCATTCCTCCAACCTTGCCAAGTCCCTTTTCATCCTTTCTACCCCCCCTTGTGTATCAACTCTGTTACAGATCTTTGTGTCCTCTGCAAAGAGGCATACATTTCCCTTCAGACCCTCTGCAATGTCACCTATAAAGATGTTAAAGAGGACTGGACCCAGTACTGATCCCTGAGGTACTCCACTAGTAACCTCCTTTCTTTGGAATGTGTTCCATTCACTATCACCTTCTGTGTCCTGTTGTGCAGCCAGTTTGCTACCCAGGCTTCCACCCTGGGACCCACTGCCAGGCTGGCTAACTTGATTATTAGTCTTTTGTGCGGGACTGTGTCAAATGCCTTGCTAAAGTCTAGGTAGGCCATATCTACAGCCCCTCCCTGGTCTATCACTTTGGTCACCCAGTCAAAGAAATAAATCAGATTCATCTGACATGACCTTCCTGCTGTAAATCCATGCTGGTTTGGGTCATGTGCCCTGCTGGCCTCTAGGTACTCAACAATTCTTTCTTTCAGAAGTGATTCCATCATTTTCCCTACCACTGAGGTCAAACTTACAGGTCTGTAGTTTCCTGCTTCTGCCTTGCTCCCACTTTTGTGAAGGGGAATCACATCTGCCATCCTCCAGTCCTCAGGTACCACCCCATCCTCCCATGATTTGTTAAAAAGTGTGGTCAGTGGTGTCACTAGGTCCTCCCTTAGTTCTTTTAGGATTCTGGGGTGAATCCCATCAGGCCCTATTACTTTGTCCACATTGAGTTTTAGGAGTTCTTTCAGGACTCTTTCTTCTGTAAATGGACTGGTGTCAACCCCCCTACCCAGAGTGCTTCTACTGTCTGGTTTAGATTACTCCTCCTCATCTTCTTTTGTGAATACTGAGCAACAGTATTCATTCAGTATCTCTGCCTTTTCACTGTCTCCCTCTGCCCACCTCCACTCTCCCTTATTAATCTTCACTATTCCTCCCTTAACCTTTCTATGCTCCCTAATGTCTTTCTTGTCCGTCTTTTGGATGAGATGTTAAACCGAGGTTCCATCTGACTGGATTGGTGGTAGTTCAGGTGGATGCTAAAGATCCCATGGCACTTATCGAAAAGAGTATGGGAATTTCCCTGGTGTCCTGGCAAATTTCCCTCTTTCACTTAAAAAATACCACCAGCAGCTTAATCTGGTTCAAGATCAGTTGGCATTCATCTGTATCCCCCTTCCCCAGGTCGTGCCTGAAAATAGGCAGGGTTTGTCTAGTACACTTACCTGGTCAACAAAAACTAAATAAAAAAATGTACCTATAAAAGATTTTATCCCCCTTCTTGGCTATTTTTTCGTCAGTTTGGGCTTTTGCTATTCTGACTGCCTTGCCCACTTCTTTCTACTTTAATTGATACAGTTCCTTGTTGTGCTTCTTCGGTGATTCCTTATACTTTTTGAATGCAGTCTTTTTCTCCTTAACCTTCCCTGCCACCTCTTTTGAGAACCATAGTGGTTTTTTACTCCACTTTGTTTTCTTTATTTGTTTCACACAAAGGCTTGTTGCCTCTATGATGGCAGTTTAGATTTTTCTCCATTGTTCTTTCACCCCTCCTTTTTGGCCATTTGCTAGTGTATTCCTCAGGTATTCACCCATTTTGCCAAAGTCAGCCCTTCTAAAGTCCTGTATTCTTGTTTTTGTATTGCTTGTCTTCATGGTTGTGCTTATTGTGAAGCACACTGTGCAGTGGTCACTTGTTCCCAGATGTCTACTGACTTCTAAATTTGTGATCCTCTCTCCATTTGAGAGTACCAGGTCTAATATTGCTCCCTTCTGAGTGGGTTCCAACACTAGCTGTCTAAGGCCTGCCCCATGCAGTGCATCGAGAATGACCCTGTTCTTGGATGTGGCTGCAGTACATGTCATCCAGTTAACATCTGGCAGATTCAGGTCCCCCATCAACAGTATCTCCCCTTTTTCAGCCATTTTGAGAATGTCCTCTATCATTTTCTTGTCCATTTCCTCCCCTTGAGATGGGGGTCTGTATACAACCCCTGTGTGGATTGTGATGCCATTCCCTGTCTCCAAGGTGTTTCAGAGTGCCTCTTGTCCTCCCCCTTTGCTTTTTAGTTTTGTAGCTTTGATCCCTTCCCTTATGTACAGAGCTGCTCCACCTCCTCTTTTCCCCTCACTGTCCCTTCTGTAGACTGTGTACCCTGGTATGTTGACATCCCAGTCATGGTTCTCTGTGTACCATGTTTCTGTGACTGCCACAATATCCAATTGTTCATCTTCCATCAAGGCTACTAACTCAGGAAGCTTGTTTCCCAGACTATGGGCATTGGTACTTATTGCCCTCCATTTAATGTTGGCTTTATCCTTTTTCCCCATGCCTGCTCTTATTGCCCTTGTCTATTTTTCCATTTACCCCTGTCCTACCCTCTGTTGAGCATGGTACCTCATGTTTACCTTACTACCTGACATGTTTTGTGGAGGGAGGCTTACAATTTCCTGCCTCTTATCAGCACCTCCCCCCATGGCTAGTTTAAAAGCTTGCCAAGGAAGCAGTATCTTATACTGTATACCATACCTGCCAAATGTCCTAACATTTAGATGTGTTCTTTTAAAATAATGCTAAAATAGAGGACATTTGAAATTTGGGAAGATGTTTGGCTGTCTGTACCAAAGCCCCCTTAAAGCCATAGACCTATACCCATGTTATATTGTTTCTTAAATCCTGAAACAGAGGAGAAAAATGGATGCAATTTTTAACATTAGTAGGAAATAATGAAAATTAAAATTTTCCAGAAATGTTTGGACATCTGTAACTCAACCCACTTTAAATAAGGGCTTTGTACCCATCTACATGTGACATCTTTCTGTATATCAGCTAAATGTGGTAACATATGAGTGTGTATATGTAACATTACATCAAAATAACTGAAATTCACATTTTGACAACATTCTGCAGACTCTTTGCACAAATTTCATGTAATTTCATGAAATTGGAATGGTAATTCCATCTTAATTCCATCAGCAAAATGTTGCATTCCACCCAGTTCAAAGGACAACTGTTCTTTGTGGTTACTTAAGACATGAACAGGTACCATACTAACAGGATCCACAAAGTTGACTCTGGTCAGGACAGTCAGGGATAAGAACTGAAATAAGATAATTTATTGCATTCCAGCCATAGGACCCAACAGATGCATCTATAGCTACATTTGCTTCACATGGAATCAGACCAGAATCCACCAGAAGTAGTTAATTATTGTAACTAAAATAACTAAACTTCCAGCGTATCTTCCAGCCTGAACTGCATCTCAACATAATTTTAATAGTTCCAAACAAATGACAAAGCCTACTGGTGAGATGGTAACCATACATTTATTTATTCATTAATTTGTTAACCGGGTTGGTGCACTGATCCAAAGACATTTTTCAGGTACAGCTTGGACCAGAAACTGGCACAAATCAAGGTGATATACATTGAGGACACATAACAGTGCACATACGTGAACAGCAACTAGATCAAGTGCATATCTGGCTAACATACATTGGTGAGGTAATCACATGCAAGAAACAGTGCATACATCAATCAAGGTATACATAGCATATATATATATATATATAAAACTCTGGTGTTTAGGTAGCAACAGCCTCTATTATCTAGGTGTGAAATACATTGGCAGAGTCAGTAGCATCAGAAAAAAGTACATAGAATACAAAATTAAATTTACAGATAGAACACAGCCTGTCATTAGGATAAGAAGGTGGCCACAGAGCAATTTCAAGGTAGGAGAAGGAGGCAACTGGCAGGGGAGGGCTATGTAGTAGACACAGCAGTGCTAGTGGCCTGAGGACAGTCACAGGTCAGGGAGGACAGGAAGTGGGTTCTTAGTAAGGTATTTAAGTTTATCTGGGGGTCAAAGGAATGCAGTGAAGGGGGAGGTCATTCCATTAAAAAGATCCAGCAATGAAGAAGGCTCTTTGACCCATCCTGTTTGTAATGTTAGGATGGGCAAGATGGTGATAGGATGACTGATGGCAATTGTGGAAATAGGACTTGGGATGGAGCAGAAGAGGTAGAGGGGAGAAAAAGGGGCTATGGATGGCATCCCCAATGGTCTGGGCCAGCAGGATTGAGCATTGGACTTGAGGAGGGAGCCAGTTTAGGGACTGGTAGAGAGAGAGAGAGAGAGCAGTAGAGTATGGAGAGAAGGGCATGAAGGGCAAAGCTGCAAATCTGGTTGTAAGTTGTATCCGGCTGGTACTGGTTGGTATCGGAGGTAAGGGAGTACACTGGATACCCATAACAGAGGAGGGGTAGGAGGTTGGCACAGGCTACAGGAAGGTGAGTTTCTAGCATGAGATGGTCAGTTAGGTGGCAACAGAGACACAGCTTCTGGTTAATGTGGTATATCAAGGAAGCAATGTGGTCAGAGTAGGTAAGGGACAGCTCTAGAATTATCCCCAGATATTTGAATGAGGAAACAGTGTTGAGGAGGTATCCATCCAGGGAGTGGACCATGAGAAGGCAGCCAGAGTGACCAAGGGTAGAGATTTTGGGTTTGGAGCTGAATAGCATAGACTTAGTTTTGGATGCACTGACCAGTAACTTGTTAGAGTAGAACCAAAGGTGGGCCACTCAGAAATCAGCAGTGAGGGTGGAGGACAGTGAAAAGGGGGAGGGATCACTTTTCAAGAGAATCAGGTCATCAGCATAGAGGATGGAGTGACATAAGAGGCCCTCCAATGGGAGGGAGTTAATGAAGAAGGAAAAGAAGAGGGGGCCATATATGGTTCCCTGGGAGACACCCCCCTGAGACAGGCAAAAGGAAGAGGTGGCACCACCAAGGCAGACCATTTGGGTTCTACCAGAGAGGAAGATTGTGAGCCAGGCTGTGACAGCAGAGGAGAAGCCAAGGGCACCAACTTTAGTTATTAGGAGGTTATGACTGGCTAAGTCGAAGACCTTGGATACATCAACAAACATGGCACCAGGCAATTTCCCTTTGTCCATATTCCTGAGCACATGGTCCATGAAGAGGGCCAGAGAAGTGGTTGTGCTGTGCCCCTTAGAGAAACCATGTTGCTGTTTCCAAAGGAGGTTGTATTTGGTGACATGGTCTGTGATTTGGTAGCTAATGACCTTCTTGAATAGCTCACCAAGATGGGGCAGTATGGAGATGGGTAGATAGTTATCCATAATAGCATGTGTTAGGTGGAAGGCATCAGTTTTAGGGGACTCTTAGAAACAATAAAAACACAAAATCATTACACTCAAAAAAATTCAAGGCAGAAAAACCTGTGATCATAATTTTTTTATTTAACAGAAGTATGGCAGCTAGAAAGTGCTGTACCAACCCTGCCTCAGAGGGTCCATAATTTTTTTTCTTTAACCTTTTTTAGAGGGTTGATTTTATGCTTTTTCTGTGCCTATGCTCTCCTGGCTGGACTCGTTCCTTCATGTAGTACGTGGTCTTTTACATTTTCTCTCTCATACATGAACTCTAGCCAAAATGCATTGCTCTGTTCTGTCACAATCCCCATTTTCCTAGCATGCTATTCAAAGAGAATGTACAGTGCTTTGGATATGAGAATGCTGACAATTCTGATGCAAGCAAAGGAAGGTTATATGCCTTTCAGTAGTTACATTTGAACCAATAGTGTGCACAAAATCATTCTGAGTCTATGGTCCTTTTTAGATTATCCTAGCCTTAGTGCTTTTATGCTGAGGTTCTTTTGTCCTTTACCTTGCTTTCCTATTTTGAGTAGCACTGAGCAAAGTGAAAAAATCTGCAATTAGCATAGTGTAGCACAAATTGTGGCATCTTGTGCTATGCCAATTTGCATTTTGCAGCAAATTTCATTATACAAACTGCCATAATTTGTCACTTTGCAGTGAATTTTCACCCCATTTGGCATCAAAAATTCACCACAAAGTGCAAATTGTGGCAATTTGCATAGTATAATACACCAAGCATGGTGCACACTATGCAAATACTCTGTGTAGTGAGAACGTGGAAAT
This sequence comes from Neoceratodus forsteri, assembly GCA_016271365.2. Taxonomy (NCBI): domain Eukaryota; kingdom Metazoa; phylum Chordata; order Ceratodontiformes; family Ceratodontidae; genus Neoceratodus; species Neoceratodus forsteri. The sequence goes on from CM057458.1 coordinate 1,324,137,502, forward strand.
TAATTGGAAAGGCTTTGTCTGGAGTTCACTGACTAAGCAGCCAGAAACTCCTACTTCCGGAGCTATTTAAGCAGTTCCTTTCATCCTCATTGTGAAGCATTTTTTTCTTTGCCCCACCATCCTCCTCCCCTCCTCCTCCAGTGGCTGCACTCTCTCCTTAGGGGGATTCCTAAGGTACCTTTAGCCATGGGAATCATCCCGTGGCACCTCTAGGGGTGGAACCCTCTCCGAGATTTCCTTGCCTTTCGTACCTCTACAGGGTGGTAATTCCTTGGGAATAGAGAGTGCAAATGGCCAAAACCAAACTAACACAGTTGCACAAGCATAACATTATACTGGCTGCATAGGTCAGTGAACCACAATTTGTGGGCAAATTTTTAATTTGCAGCACACCTAATTTTGGGCTCACCATAACATGGCCTGTAAGACCATCATTGGACTGGTCCTTCCCTCCCTTGGATGATTTACAGTAAAAGCACACTGATGAATCCAGAGAAGGGCAATACACTTTCCTGAGTCTTTTTTTTTGTAGCATTTTGCAGATTATATGAGAGGCCATTATGCACCATAAACTCCTGCTGAAAGCAGAACTAGTATACATTATTTTATGGTGATCTGCATATACTTCCTATGATGCTTTATATCCTTTGAGTATGTATAGTTTTATATTTCTCATACATCCACACACATATATACAGGACTAACTGCCATTGAATTTGCCTTGTTTACTGCAGTAACTCTGAGCAGTTTTGCACTGTAGGCTGGCCAACACTAGTGTGTGTATGTGTGTATATATATATATGTGTGTATATATATATATATATATATATATATATATATATATATATATATCTATATATATATATATATATGTATAATGTCTTATAGGGCACATTACCCATGCATCCACCTGAACAAACTGAGACAAACAATATGCTCTTCAGAAAAATGGTGACAACCATGTGTTTATTGAACAGTATGTAAAAACACCAAAGTCAGCATGACATATGCACCAAGGTGGTAATGGAAAGTGATTCATCAAATCAAATCATTCTAATAATGGCCATTTCCTTACTACCAGGGGAGTCAATATAATGAGTACAAAACTTGTGACGTACTCTGGCCTCCGAGGCATAAGAGATGACTCTGGGCTGGGTGTGATGCACCCCTTCCCAGAAGAGGGCACTGCAAAATCATCTGAAAAACCTGAGGAGGCTATCTGTCTGATTGCTCCTCCAAAGAGAAAACTCCAATAATTTGGACCCTCACCTCTTGCTAGCCACAGGGTGATCTTCCTGCAAAGATGCACAATTCCCTGTTACTGCTCTGTGCAATCCTTGTGAGACTACCTTGCTGCCACTTCTTTCATGACTTTGACAACCTACCACTACCATAACCTAATCAAGACTGAATTTAAACCTCACTGGAGAAGGTGAAAACCAGAAAATCTTGAGGGGAAAAGAATGTCAGAATCCCTTCTTGATCCCTAAGATGGTCCTTCATAGTGGGCAGCAAGTTTCTTATGCCCTACAAAGTTCTACACCCTGCTTTTACGAGGTGGGGGGGGTTAGCTGGGTTCCAACCACAAGGTAAGGAGCAAGAAAAGGAAACTCTTTCTTGCTTGTATGTAGGTATACTTAAGCTCTTGCCCTCCAGCCCTCAGTCTCCTGCCCCAAGGAACTCCTACCTACTGCCTACTCCTGCTCCTAGTGGGTATCTAACAAGATAAAGTTACCTGCTGGCTCAGGTGTCAGTCAGGGCCATGCCAACAGACAGTATCCCACCTACAGCAATTCTTTACAGGTTCCATAATTGTATTGTAGGTCATATTACCTTCCCTTAATCTGAACAGATGGAGGCAAAGTGCTTTGGAGAAAAATGGTCAAAGTCATGCAGCTGTTAAACAGTATGTACAGTAATAACAGTTTCATCCAAGTCAGATTGATGTGCACAACATAGTAGTCATGGCAAGTCATTCATCAGATCAAATCACCATATTAACAGCCGTCCCTTCACACCCTGGCAGCCAACAGAATGTGAACAAACTTGCAAGGTACGCTGGTGTCTGAGGCATGATGGGTGGCTCTGAACCTGGTTCTGTTGCTCCTTCCCCCATCAAAGGGTGCTGCAAAACTGCAGGGAAAGCCTGAAGAGGCTATCCCTCTGACTGCCCTGATGGGGGAGCTCCAGCCATCTGGGCACTCATTTCTTGCCAGCTTCAAGGTGATCTGCCGACAAAGATGCATGATTCCCTGTTAACCCCTCTGTACAAACCTTGTGAGATACAGTGCTGCCACAGAATGGACATAGCTACTGATGCTCATTCCCCCACACACATTTCATGCCATTATTTTCTCCAAATTACTTTGTAAGTCAGCTAAAACTCTATCATTTCCCAGACTAGATAGGGGCATCCCATCCCAGGCATTAAATTGTGGAATTTTTATAATAAAGTTACCATGACTCAGGACAGACCTCCTGATAGGGTTCATAAATGACCACACGGCCGCATTTTTCAGTCTGCAGACAATCTTGATTACTCTGGGTTCTTGGACATGTCACCAATTCCTTCTCTGGATGATGTATGACCATACAATGTGTACGTATGGCCTATTGCACAGCAACAAAGTGAAGCCTCTTTCATTTGGCACAACAGTTCAGCAATTTTACTGCTCCCAAATCTTTTCCAGCTAAGTACACAAACAGAACGATGGGCTTCAGCCATAATCTGTGTAAGCAACTCTCCCCATCTCATCCACCAATGAACCATCCATGACACTCAAGCCTGCCAAAGGTCCAGAAAAAGATTCCCCCTGGAACTGCTATGCTGTCATGGCTGCCAATGGATAAACGAATGCCCGCATATCCAAACCTGGCTGCCATGGAAACCGTAACCTGTCAACTACCAAAAAAAAACCAAAAGTTAAAGAAGATGTGATCTCACATACAGTAACTTTCAAAAGCCAGTGATCTCCAGCAGCCAAGGGTCTAAATCCAGCCATCTGTAAGCCCCTCTGCTCTAGGGTATAAAGCAGCCCCCATGCAGAAGGAGTGGGTATTGTACTCATTCACATTCACTCCCACCCTTCTCATGGAAACACCTAAAACATGATGGAAATTGATAACTATCAAAGCAGACCCATCATCATGATGAAAAAAATTAGGTCCCCATGGCCATTCAGAGGAATAATCTTGTAACCATGTCTAGATTTTTCACTGTACCCCCAATGCCAAACTCAAAATTCAGCAACAACCCCAGGCCAACCATCCATCTTGCTTCTTTGCAAATGTATGAATACCTCCTCAGGAGTCAACACCATGCCATCATCCCCTAAGTACATTGACAATCCCAGTGCTTTGCTTGGCTGCACCAATTTGGATATGCCAATGGCCTGAAAAAGCCACCAAAAGCACCATTCAGAACAAACGTGCTTCCAATGGTAAGGAGCAAACCCTTTGTCTCTAATCCAAAATTCATGGCAGCAGGGCTAGACTAACAGGGTTCCTTCCAACCAGTCTTTTATATACTCCCTGGGCCCACTCTTCCAGCATTTTGTGCAGACAAAATATCCACATGGTATCATCATGGACTATGACTTTAGAAAACCACAAAATCCCCACCAGGTGCTGCCCCATTTCTCCAGGAGTAGATTATTCATGCTTTATGAAGGGGATGTATGATCATAGATGGTCCTTTGGAATGGACCATACATTCCCCTACCCACCCTTGGGTCTGACACATGGCTCAGAAATGTTTCCACTAATTTCTTGCAGTATGCTACCTTTACATTATTATTGAAGAACACCTGAGTAATTCGCAGGCTTCTGGATTAATGAATTTTCAGGGATAGGCTCGGACTTCCCCGGGATACATCTCCACTTCTGGAGCCAGCTCATAGAATGTTAGCCACTGCAGTCAAGAAAGAGCATTAGCCATACTGTTATCTGCACCTGGCACATGCACAGCTGTAAACTGTATGTTAAAAACCAGTCACTTTAGGACAATGTCCTGTATAAACTTACCAAAGGGACCCCTCAGCCCTGCTGTACAAACCACCTCTATTGACCTGTCAAAACAGTACACAAGGGTTCCACTATGCTGTGGTGACAGGAATGTCAGCGACCTCCCCTACAGTGACACATGGTCACCGACATCCCTGATGCTGCTGACTCTGGTCCCTGACTGGAGAATGCACTGACACCTGATTAGTGTTCATGCGGGGGGGGGGGCTGTGCCACCCCCCATGCCCCCTGCCCCACCAGACTTAAGAATTCCAACTCAGGGGGGAGGATGGCAGGTGAGAGTGACTAATCTCCTGAGTCAATGACTCAGTCATCGCTGCAACAATCTAGTCGACACTGTGGCTGTTGATTGGTTGGTGTAACTGTAACTGCGTCGCTGTAAGAGCATCACAGTTACAATGGTATACCATGCACAAGATACTGCTGTGTGGATGGAGCTATACGATGATTAATGAAGTCACTCTCCAGGTAAGATACATGCTTTATCATCTGAAATTCTCTCAGTACCTTCTTGGGAATCAGTCCAATGGGGGAAACCCAAAGATGATGCCATGGAGGCATTGTGAAGGGTTTGCTGACCCTTCCTGCCACTATGTCTTTGTTCAATTTGGCTCAAACCATGTCGTGTCACTCACAGGCAGATTTCAGGTTATCTGCCTCATAGGCTTGGTGGAGACCCTGGTAGAGGCTCCAAAATCACTCCCTGATGCCTTCCACAAAGGTATAATCAGTCACCCTTTACAGAAAATTGGCTATCAAACTCTGGATACTTGTTTTGCCATTTCCCAAAGTACTGAAAGAGGGTGGTCCTCCTTTTGCACTGAATGACAGGGTGCAGGTGTCCACATGCCAAGTACTCATGTTTATAGTTACATGAGTGTGATTTGCAAGTCCTCTGATTACAGTTGTAGCAATGCACTCCCTCCACCCCCTCCCATTAATACTCTGCATCCCATTTGTCAGTAATAGTGACCGCCTGACCAGGAATCCACTATCAGAGTGTTGCACTCCCCCTCCCAAGCCAATAGCCAACAATAATGGCAGATACAGTGAGTTCTGTACCCTTCCTGGCTGATTTAGTTTCCACCTACAGAACTCATCATCATATTCCTGCCATATTCAGCCACGTTTACCAGAATGCATGGACATAATCTAGCTGTATTATATCCACAGCCCTGATGCTTTCATTGGATTTGCCTGCCTTAAACCTTCAAATACTAGGAAGCCTATTGATAATTTTTTCCAAGTGTGTCGGACTGTATCTTTCTGCTTCTTCTTCACCCCCTCATCTTTCTTTATTTTGGGTGTTTTTCCTCCTTTGGTTCCCTGGACTGATAGAATAACATGAACGCATACAATACTCCCCATTAGCTATCTGCTGTCAGACTTTTTCTAACAGATGGGAAACTACTGGCTCTCCCATGCTTATCAAACAAACATTTATTGATTTTGATACCCTTACTGGGACAGAGGGGCTATAGGTGTAGCTCCTTTGACCTGATTCTCCTCGCATTGTGCCCGACTGTATGAGGTCCATATATTTTTGCCCCTGTCTCCCTATAAATTCTAGGACCTTGTCAAGTTTCTGCTCAAGAGTTAAGGAATGTGACAGGAGGAGAAGTGCTGGGTGCTGTGGTAATAACTCACTCAACTGTGGAAGGTCAACTGGTTATGAAAGCACTGTGGTCAGTGAAAAAATTGGGATTGTAGCCTGATGTTGAGGCAGTGGGGTCACTGGAACTGGTTGAGGGAACTCTGGGCTAGGTATAATGGGCAAGCCCAAATTCTGAGGTGCTGTGGATGGAGGCACTGAGACTGGTGTACACTGAGGGGCCAGATTTGAGAGTGGGGGATCCATTGGCTTGGGGGGGATTGCCCATGGGCCTGCTGGAGCTGGAGCCCCCCTATGGTGCCTTTGAGACTGTTTTGGCACTGGATGCTTCCCTTGAGAGGGAACCCTCAATGTTTCCTACAGCAACTCTTTCAGCTCCACATCAATGATATTTTCCAAGTCTGGCCTACCTAGCAGAGGGTCAGCAGTGCTGGAGGTGTCTGCCGTAGTTTTTTAGTCATATTTCTCTTTCCCAAGGTTGCCGGTGTTGAGTTGTCCAGAGCTGGTTCCTGCCAGACTCTCTTGCTGTGGCTGTGGTTCTGTGTGTCCTGAGGGGCATGGCAGACCAGAGCTATCTGGGTTCTGGAACAAGACCTCCTTTCAAGCTTTCCCTGTCTCCTGTGTGATGGCCAGCAGCTATCGCTTGAAGTCTGCACCACCTGTCTTTGCTTTGCTTGGCATCATGGCTCCAATAGCTGTGAAGAGATAAACACAGCATGACACAAAAATCCCATCTGCAGTCTTAGCCTTCACTACCACTTTACCACAGTGTAGAGATACACACGTATTCATTAGTTACTCTATTACTTCATGTGCTATTCCTGCTCATTCTAATTAGCTATGTCTATTCTATTGCATGGGAGCCTGCCACCACTTAACCAAGACATCCAGTATGAATTAACCTGCACTGTTTTCTTATACTCTGGAAAGGGGGCTGTGCTAAATCCCACATTTAAAGCAGAGAACCACACATGCCTTGGTACTTGAGAAGTCTTTGTTTTTACTTTCTAATTAACTAATTTATTTATGTAAATATTTATTTTTGCATTTATTTATTATTTATTTATTGAAGCTGAAAACTTTAAACTACAATGCATTGAGATATCATAAGCTACCTAATCATCTAGAAGATTTTAATCATTCTGAAACCAATGCTTGAAAACTCAAGTCCTTATGCCATACTGTGATTTGGCTAGAAGGAGAACCACCATAGTGGAAATAATTCATCCCAATGTTTAAATAGTGATATACAAGAAACAGTCTCACTGTGTATGGGCTGAACATCATCATCTTTAGCAGATATTGTGAAGACCTGCTGCTTAATTCTTCTTGTTCTCAGGCATGACTGAGGTACACAGGGTGATTTATGCTCATGGGCCCTCTGACTCCCCATGTGGTGCTTGGTGTTCTTTAACCCCCTGAACACCCTTGCACCTCTGTGTGCTATCTAGAAGCTAATATTTTCTTCTAAGGTAAAACTCTCTATTAAATATGTTTGCCTTAGTTTTCAATTTCTAACCAACTTAGAAAGCCTACTAGCCTAAAATCCTGACAGTCATAGCCACGGACTGCATTGCTTAATGGACAGTTTTTGCACAGGCATATTGTAAAAAGAACTTTGAGTAAAGCTGATTATTTGTGCACAGACTTATTGTAAAAACTATGAATGAAGCTGATTTTTTGGAAAAAAACGGCAACCTACAGTAATGTGGCACAAAGCACTCTGCTTTCAGATGCATATAACCACTATGAAACCTGATCTAAGCCAATGGTACCACTTAAAACCGTTTGGAAACATTTAGACTTACAGTTTCTAACCATTCAGTGATACTGCCAGGATTCTGCAAGTATTGAGATGACCTGGAAGAACAAAAAGGAGAGAGGTACTAGCCACTGACTGTTTTCTCACTGCCCAGTGCCATGTGGCAGTTGGTGTTCTCCTGACTGTCAACTTGCCTCCAAAAGAACCAAGCATTCTCATCATTTTCCTTGTGACCCTGAGACAGCAGAAAACAAATTTCTAAAAATAAAACAGGAAGCTCTCCAAGTGTCTGCAGAGAAAAGTAATTCTGACACCATAAGGAGTTTTTAGATTAACCTGGAAACAGTTTTGTCAGATTATCATAGGGAAAACAGTAACCACGCTTAACCCTATATATTTAACACAGGTGTGGGGTCTTAACAAAGTATTTAACCTAACAACGTTTTTTATTATGCATCTCATACACAGTACACCCAGATGTTTAAACACTTCAGTAGTAGATTTTATATAACTGAATAATTTGTTATACTCTTACATATAGAAATGTCATACAAACCTATCTTGTATCAGTGAGTACTGTTCTTCAAGATGATTAAACTGACAAACACTGCTTCAAGCTTCTTAAGCTTACTAAAAATTGAAATGGTTGAAATTATATATAACTCGTTCACACTTGCAAAAAGTTAACAGCATCCTTTAAGATAAGTGGCTTTTATGCAGCCATATTTTGTTCAACTTTTGTATATGTGTTCAATATTGAAGGTATGTCTCAAGGTCACAAGGAAAATGATGAGAATGCTTGGTTCTTTTGGAGGCAAGTTGACAGTCAGCTAATATTCTTTAGGAGAAGCTACATCTGTCTGGAAGCTGCAATACTGAACATAGGATTAGCAAGAAAGCAAGTTGTGCTCACAACAGAGGGAGGTGAACCTTACAATTGTCCTTGGTTTATAGCAGATTTTCTGCAGGTGGAGGCTACTTCTACTTGAAAGGTGAAATAAGGAACTTAGAATTATCAGGAAAAGACAGTCTTTCAAGCAACAGAGAGAGGTGGATCTAGCTTTACTTTTGTTACAGTTCTTAAGATTTTCAGTGCAGGAAGAGTTTAAAGCACAGCTGACTTATTTTGGGGCTGACTGCTTTCAGAGCACAAACCACCAGGCTGTTTTGGGGTTGGGGAGGTTTACCTGTGTCTGACTTGGATGTCTGGATTTTTCTCTGTTTGATTAGCAGGGTATTTTATCTGTCAAATTGTTGTGTAGGGCATCTTGCTGACAGGAAGGCACTCATCGCAGTGGTGGGTCAGAGCTTTTAGCTAATTGTTTCATGAGGGCACAGTTTTAGGCCCAACCCCTGCCCACCCTCACCCCACCCACCCCTGAAATAGTTCCTTTATACATGGGGTTCTGACATTCCTCAAGAGTGCAAGGTGCATATCACTGTCATATCCTCTCTAGCACACTGCACTGACAATATAAGCATACACATTGTATAATATATATATTTCTATATAACAAACCAATCACATACACACACACACACACACACACAAAAGTAGATAAACATGTGGGGAGTAGTGCAATGTAATGGCTGTGGGGCAGCAGTCTTCAGGGAGTCTTTCTGGAGACTGATATGCTGCCCTATTTTCAGACAACTCTCTGCCCTGAGGGAGGAAGTTATCCATCTTCAGGCCGCACTGGACAGTAGTAAGGGAACCTTCCCCCAGGCCACACTGGACAGTAGGAAGGGAACCTCCCCCATCCAGGAAGCACCAGAGCCACCACCACTACCTCAGAGGTTTCGAAGAAAGCACAGCAGTTGGACCACAGTGGGCTCAGGGAGGGTGAGGATGGTGTAACAGAGGCACACCCAGTCAGTTGTTCCATTCCACAATCCAAACACCATTCTAGGTGAGCATAGCTCCCCTATGGATGCACCCGCAGAGGAGACTAAGGAGGCTGAGGACAACTGTCACAAGGGAGGCCCACAGGAAGGAGGCAGAGGACACCACAGGGAAAGGAAGCAGCTCCTGGTGGGGGACTCAATTATTAGGGGGATAGAACTGGGGGGAGTAGGGAAAACTGAAGTAAGGTGCCTGCCAGGTGCCATGGCCTGGAGGGACAGGAAGCGCATCCTCAGGATCACGAGAACAGCTGCACGGGAGTCTGAACTGGACATCATTGTCCACCGAGGGACAAATGACCTGGCTCATCATGAGACTAGAGCAGTGCAGGGGGACTTTGTAGAGTTGGGGAGGGGCCTAAGACAAGTAGCACACACAGTATCCTTCTCAGAGGTGCTGCCTGTCAATGGCATGGGTGAGGTGAAGGTAATTTGCACCATGCAGTTTAATGAATGGTTTAAAAAATGGTGTGGAGCACACACAGTATCCTTCTCAGAGGTGCTGCCTGTCAATGGCATGGGTGAGGTGAAGGTAATTTGCACCATGCAGTTTAATGAATGGTTGAAAAAATGGTGTGGAGCACAGGGGTTTGGCTTCATTAGTGACTGGGGCTCCACCTGGAGGGACACCAGCCTATACTGGGAGGATGGTCTGCATCTGTCCAGGAAGGGAACAAGTCTTTTGAGCAATCGGTTTAAATGCTTCATTGGCAAGCTTTTAAACTAGTCAAGGAGGGAGGCACTGATAAGCAGCCTCTCCCTACAAAGCAGGGTACTAAATGAGAAAAAGACTGAGGTAGAAAGGTCAGTGGGGGATGCTGCAACAGAAGGTAAAGCCATCAAGAAGTGGAGAGCAATGCGTACCAATGCCCGTAGTCTGAGTAACAAGCTTCTTGAATTAGTGGCCTTGATGGAGAAGGAACATCTGAATATCATGGCAGTCACAGAAACATGGTACACACAAAACCATGACTGGGACGTAAACATACCAGGATACATTATCTACAGGAGGGACAGGGAGGTAAAAGAGGAGGAGGAGTAGCTCTTTACATAAGGGAAGAAATCAAAGCAACAGAACAAAAGGGTAAACAGGGAGGAGAAGAAGCACTGTGGGTAAATTTGGAGACCGGCAATGGCACCACAATCTGCACAGGGGTTGTATACAGACCCCCTTCTCAGGGGGAGGAAGTGGACAAGGAAATGATAGAAAGTATACTTAGAATAGCATAAAAAGGGGAGATATTGCTGATGGGTGATCTTAATATGCCAGATGTTAACTGCAGTGCAGTTGCAGCAGCCACTTCGAAGAGTGGGGTTATTCTAGATGCCCTACAGGGGGCATGCCTTAGACAACTAGTATTGGAGCCCACTCGAGAGGGAACAATCTTAGACCTGGTTCTCTCAAATGGAGATGGAGAGAGGATCACAGATGTAGAAGTGGGTACCCATCTGGGAACTAGCGAGCATCGAACAGTATGGTTCACAATAAACACAGCAATAGAGTCAAGCCATACAAAGGCAAAAGTACTGGACATTAGGAGGGCTGACTTTGCCAAAATGGGTGAGTGTCTAAGGAATGCACTAGCAAATGGGCAGGAAGGTGGGGTGGAAGAACAATGGGGAATAATAAAAACTGCCATCACAGAGGTAACAAGCCTTTGTGTGAAGCAAATAAACAAAACAAAATGATGTAAGAAACCACTATGGTTCTCAAAGGAAGTGACAGTGAAGGTTCAAGAGAAAAAGAAAGCATTCAGGAAGTACAAGGAATCACAGAAGGAGCAGGACAGAGAACTGTATCAGTTAAAGCAAAAGGAGGCTGGGAAGGCAGTCAGAACAGCAAAGGCTCAAACCGAGGAAAAGATAACCAACTCAGTTAAGAAGGGGGATAAAACCTTTTATAGGTACATCAGGGAGCGTAGGAAGACCAAGGGAGGGATAGTGAGGCTTAATAAAGGGGAGGGAGGGTGGGCAGAGGTGACTGTGAAAGGCAGAGATACTAAACAAATATTTTTGCTCAGTATTTACAAATGAAGAGGGGAGGTACCTAAAACAAACAGTAGAAACACTCTGGATACAGAAGTTGATACTCAGCCCATTTACAGAAGAGAGGGTTCTGAAAGAACTCTAAAACTGAAGGTGGACAAAGCAATGGGGCCTGATGGGATTGGTCCCAGAATTCTAAAAGAACTAGGGCAGAACTAGTGACACCACTGCCCTCTTTAACAAATCATGGGAGGATGGGGTGGTACCCAAGGACTGGAGGAAGGCAGATGTGATTCCCCTTCACAAAACTGGGAGCAAGGCAGAAGCAGGAAACTACAGACCTGTTAGTTTAACCTCAGTGATAGAGAAAATGATGGAATCACTTCTGAAGGAAAGAATTGTCGAGTATCTAGAGGCCAGAGGGGCACAGGACCCAAGGCAGCATGGATTCACAGCAGGAAGTTCATGCCAGATGAATCTGACAGATTTCTTTGACTGGATGACCAAAGTAGTAGATCGGGGAAGGGCTGTGGACATGGCCTACCTAGACTTTAGCAAGGCATTTGACACAGTCCCACACAAAAGATTAATATACAAGTTAGCCAGCCTGGGACTGGGTCCCAAGATGACAGCCTGGGTAAAGAATTGGCTGGAGAATAGGACACTGAGAGTAATAGTAAATGGAGTCCACTCTGAAGAAAGGGGGGTTACTAGTGGGGTACCGCAGGGTTCAGTATTAGGACTGGTCCTCTTCAATGTCTTTATAAGCAACATTGCAGAGGGACTGGAAGGAAAAGTATGTCTCTTTGCAGATGACACAAAGATCTGCAACAGAGTTGATGCACAAGGTGGAGTGCAAAGGATGAGAAGAGACTTGGCAAGGTTAGAGGAAAGGTGAAATGTATGGCAGCTTAGATTCAATGCTAAGAAGTGTAAGGTAATGCACCTGGGAAAAAAAACCCAGGGGAAGAGTACACAATGGGGGGTGAGATACTAACAACAACAAAAATGGAAAGGGACGTTGGGGTAGTCATATCAGATGACCTAAAGGTGGGCAAGTAATGTGAGAGGGCAGCAAGGAGGGCTGGGGGGATACTGGGATGCATAGGGAGAGGCATCACCAGTAGAAAACAGGAAGTTATTATCCCTCTGTACAGACAGCTGGTGAGACCCCATATGAAGTACTGCATGCAGTTCTGGAGACCCAATCTCCGCAAAGACATAGACAGGATGGAAGCTGTCCACAGGAGGGCAACTAAAATGGCGCAGGGTCTGCACCGGAAGACATATGAAGAGAGACTTAAGGAGCTTAATATGTATAGCCTTGAGGAAAGGAGGCAGAGGAGGGACATGATAGAAACGTTCAAGTACCTCAAGGGAATCAACAAGTTCAAGAGGTAGCATCTTTCAAAAAGAGTGTGTGCAAGAACAAAGGGCTAATGTTAAGATAGGGGGGCAGCTCAGAGGTAATTTAAGGAAGTATTTTTTCACAGAGAGGATTGTGGATGCATGGAACGGCCTTCCAGAGGAGGTTGTGGAGTCAAAAACAGTGGTGGAATTCAAGCATGCATGGGACAGTCATAAGGCAATTCTAGGGGGTTGGGGTAGGAAGAAGTAGGCTGCTGGTTAACTAGGATCTGCAGCTTATCCATTAGGTAGGGAAATGGGCAGACTGGGTGGGCCAAGCGGTCCTTATCTGCTGTAAAATTCTATGTTTCTATGTATTTGTTTTTTGGTTTTATTTCTATTTCTGATGTTAGTTTAATGTAAAATAATTTATTGGACAAAATAATTTCACCTATTTTAAACACCCATGGACCGCTTGGCCCTCCATGTGGTGGCCACATCCTAATGCTAATGACATGGTGGTCAAAGGTCTAATGCTGACTGTACCACCACCAGACTGAACTCCCCTCACGGGATCATATCCAGCTAGCACAGCTGCTCAGCCCATCATGTTGCAGTTGTTGTTCTAACATCAACTGTGCCACTGATGACCAAAGCACCCTTCTACTTTTATAACCAGCTCAGCTGACCACATGGTGGTCAGCGTACTAGTGCCAACAATGTTACCATCACCAGGACCTGCTGAAAACATCTCTCTGCAGGCACTGTCATCAGGTAGGAGGTGTCCTTATATCTAAGCTGTTTTGAGAACCACCCTGGCAGAATATGTACTGTTCTGGAAACACATGGGGGCAATGGGGGATTGCTTGTGCTATAACCTGACTTAATGTTTTGTGATATCTATTACTCAGAGCCTAGCTGCTTTTAAATGCTCTAATTTTCTTTTTTTATTATTCTTAGAAACATCTGGAAACATCTGAAGCTTCAGTTGTCAGGAATTTTAGCCAATTTTAATTTATGTAGTGTTTTAACCCAAACACACCTGCCTGAGGGATTTAAACCATTTTTGTTTAGTAGCCTTGTATTAAATGTAACACATCATAAAATCCCTCCCAGCATCGAATCAGGGGCCTCCCCACACAGCAGCACCCAAAAATGCAAGCCACAGAAAAATTCATTTTTATCTTACCCCACTAGAAAAGACTGAAGGTCCCCTGGTGTTCTGCCTGTAGCCTACTGTGCTGGAGACTGGAGGGGGTCCCATCTGGTTGAATGGTAAAGGCCAAAAGAAAGAAACTCTTTTTTGCTTGCACTTACTGTATGTAAACCTAAACTACTTCTGTCCAGCCATAAGCCTCCCACCCCCAAGGAATTACTTACTTGCCTACCCCCACCCTCAGAGGGCATATACCAAATTAAAGTTAGCTGTCTGCTCAGGTGTCAGTCAGAGCTATGCTCACAAAATCCTGCCTGCAGTAATTCTTTGCAGGCTCCATAATTCTAGTAAAACAGGTGTTTTTCTATGTACATTTTTGAATCTTGTTATAAAACACACACATATAAACAGGAAGCGCACTTGACTGTAACAGGAAAAGGGTTTAAAATTTTCAAATTAATGTCACTTTTTGTTGCACTTTGCAAAAGATATACAAAAAAAAAACAATGATTTGTGTGAGAGGTTATAAAATCACATGCAGCTCTCAACTGCTAATAATTTACTGTTTATAGTAAATTTTCTTTCTCATGTATAGCCTCTTGAGAAATTCAGTCAGGAAATGAACCTCAATTTGTCTACTCTCAATGAAGGAAAAGTTGCTTCCAAAGAGAGTCATAATGACAATGTTCTGACATTGTATGCATTTGGCAGCTGCTGTACCAGCTACTGGCTTGTTCTAGGATTTTCAAAATAATAATACAGAATAAAACTGGCATAGTATAGATGTTGATAGGGCAGAGGACTACTGCCCTCCCCCATATCTCCCTGAGATTCGCATGGGTCTCGGAGCACCCCCCCCCCGAGCAGCAAGCCAGCCGCAAGCAGGGTCATGAGGGCAGGGACTGCCCTCCCCATATCTCCCTGAGATTCGCACGGTCCTCGGAGCCCCTCCTCCCCCCGAGCAACAAGCCAGCCACCCACAAGGTATGAAAAACCGAAGAGCAAGGAAGCTGAAGCTGTTATTTTATTTACGCCTGTTTTGCAAATCACCTGTGGCAGAGCAGCTCATGGGACGCCTGGAACAGCGCTGACAAGGTCTCCTGAAATTTTAAATCGGCAGACGAGTTTAGATAGTTTTTTGTGAACTGCTTTTTCTGCTACATGCACTGTGTTTAAAGGGATTAGCCCCTGGTTGCTTAATTTGTGCCAAAATCCTTCAGTAGCCATTGTTTAAAGCTGTTTTGTTCCTTTACGGACCTGGTTGATGCATTTTAACAACTATCTAGGCATATTTCTGCAAGCTAGCCCGAACTGCATATAGCAAACCATTACTATTGCGTGGGTCTGGCTGGTACAAACATAGCCCCTGTCTGAGCCTGCTAGTAATCCTTAGCATTTAATGTACCTGTATAAGTAACATACTCCCAGTTAGCAATCCCGGGCAAAAAGGTACAGCAATCTGCTCGCAGTGCAGGCTATCTCTCCTCCGCAGACTGTGCTCTCACCAAGTCGCCGCCTGATTGTTTGGGCTTCCCATAGTAGCTGCCTAGTAGCGTGGAGCAAGCACTATTTGGTGGAGGCAAGTAACGCTCGGCTGCCCTCACCCTCACCCTCACCCTCAGCTAAACACGGGTAAACAAATTCAAATTCCTTAGTCGGGGACCCTGATTCTCAAATGAATAAAAAAGGGAACTTAATTTCAGGCTCACAAGGAAGTATTATTTTTTTTTCCCCAGCAGTTTACTCATGGGCAGTCCAAGTTACGCAAAATATTCCTGTTTTGCAAATCACCTGTGGCCGAGCAGCTCATGGGAAGCCTGGAACAGCGCTGACAAGCAGGGTCATGAGGGCAGGGGACTACTGCCCCATATCCGCATGGGTCTCGGAGCCCCCCCCCCCGAGCAGCAAGCCAGCCGCAAGGTACAAAAAAATGAAGATCCAGAAAGCTGAAGCTTTTATTTTATTTACACCTGTTTTGCAAATCACCTGTGGCTGAGCAGCTCATGGGATGCCTGAACAGCACTGACAGTTTGCTCTCACATGCTAAGCGCCAGCTCCTGCACCACCACCCTTGGTCGTCTCTAATTTATAGGCAACTGGAGTGGTCAGGTGACTCGTGAGTCACGTAGTCTTCAAAACCTACCAACTCACTTTCAGATTTGCAGCTTATAAGATCTCTCCAGCACAGGCCGCTGTCACTGATTACAGCTTGCTACTGATAGAAAGCAAAAAAGAAAAGAGAAAAAAAAAAATGCTCCTGCACATGTTAATCTTGCTAGCCGCTGTCACTCCTCATGTCTCGCTACCCCACCTACCCTGCCCCAAAATGACCCAAATCTCCCCCTCTCTTACTCAGTCTTGGCCCCCTCACACCCCCTGAACACACCCACTGAGAAACGCCAGGTGCAGCCACCGTCCCTCGCCTGGACTTCTTGCCCCTCTGTCGTCCCCTCATCCTTCTCCCTGAGACTATCCGCCCTAAGCAGCCTATTCAAACCAAACTCCAACCACACCTCGAATTTTACCAACCCCAAAAATAAAGCTAAAATTAATTGGCACACTATCCTGCAATACCTCACCCTGTTGCTACTAATGGCGGGTGATGTTGAAACAAACCCTGGCCCACCACCCCACCCCATCCCCCAAACCCTGCCAAAAGCCTTAGCCTAATCCACCTCAACATCCGCAGCCTGCTAAACAAAGTACCGGAACTGCAAACCTCTGCCCTAACCCTCAAACCGGACATTTGCATAATAACCGAGACTTGGCTAAAACCACATCATGCTGACTCCGAAATTGCACTGCCTGGTTTCACTGTATTAAGGCAGGATAGACAAGGCAGGAAAAAAGGGGGTGGCATAGCCATGTATTTATCTAACAAACTCCGTTATACACCTATCCAGCTACCAAGTAACACGCCCCTTATTGACACCAAGATGGTAAAACTAGTCCTACCCCAGAGCTCACCGGTGTTTGTAGCTGAGTTATATTGTGCCCCTGCTACCCCAGCCTCCACTATAATGGAACTCCTGGGGTCGCTTAAAGAGTTGGCTAGTGCTGGGGAGCTCTATATCCTTGGAGATTTTAACCACAACTGGCTAGACAAAGACTGCACAAAACTATGCAGCAAGATTAAAGCCATTAATCTCTCTCAACAGATCGCATAACCTACCCGCCTAAATCCTAAATCCCTGAACCACTCCCTCCTGGACTGAGCGCTTACGGCACATCCTCACAGGATCTTAAAGGCCGGTCTCCTACCTGACTCTATGAGCGACCACAATATGATCTACATGATCAGAAAGGTGCATAGACCCACACACCATCTCCCACCTCGGACACTCCTCACAAGAGCTTTCAACTCTCTCTGCCTCAACTCCCTACTAAATGACCTTACCTCAGCCGATTGGTCGCTCATCAAACTGGCTCCTACCATCGACCTTGCTTATGCCGCGTTCAGTAACCAATTTCTTGCCGTATGGGATCATCACGCTCCCCTCAGAAAAAGAAGGGTAAGGGTAACCCATCTCCCCAGGGTCTCTGCCGATATTATATCCAGGGGTTGCGCAAGGGACCAGGCATGGAAAAAATTTAGGCAATCTGGCACCCTGGAATCCCTGCACCATTACCGTACCCTCTGAAACAACTGTACCAAAGTTATAAGACAGGCAAAAAATAGCTACTTCCGTGCGGCCCTTTCCTATAATCTTAGCCATCCAGCCAAATTTTGGAAATCTATTAAATCCTTGCTCACTCCCCCTACTCAGCCGCCAACCCCTACCCTCACTATTCTGGGCAAAAATGTATCCAGTCCAGTCAAAGTTGCCTTAACTTTTAATAACTATTTCACCAACTGCACAAAGTATCTTCTAGCAAACCTACATACCCCCTCCCTTTCATCCCCCTGTGCACTTGGAACCCCCATGCCACTAAGTTCTCTTCCAGCCGGTCCTGACCTCAGAAGTCTTAGCCGCCTCACGCCCCTAACCCAAATAAAGGCAAGTGCCCTTTAGGCCTAGATGCGAAACCTCTACACCTATCTGCCTCTGCTATTGCAGCTCCCTAGCCGACTTCCTCAACCGTTCCTTCTCCACAGCCCAAATTCCAACTGCTTGGAAGAGGCAGTAGTCATTCCATTACCAAAGGGTGGCAACCCATCTGAGCCTGGAAACTACTGCCCTATCTCCCTTCTCCCTATTCTGGCAAAATTACAGGAACATCTAGCCGTCTCACAACTCACACAATTCCTGGACTCGACCTCCTATTTCACCCCCTACCAATCGGGGTTTCGAAAATCCCACTCCACCACTACAGCTTTACTAAGACTCACTAATGATATTACCTCGGGTATGGACAAAGGGCTTCTCACCTCGGCTATTTTCATTGACCTGGCAAAGGCCTTTGATACTGTTTCCCATCCCAAACTCCTCACAAAACTGCAGGACGCAGGCCTATCCGACCATACCATCAGCTGGTTCCATGCCTACCTATCTGGCAGGAAACAAGCAGTATAAATTGTCCCACACTGCTCCCCCCCCTCCCAGTCACCTGCGGTGTCCCCCAGGGCTCTGTCCTGGGTCCCCTTCTCTTTTCAATATTTTTAATGACCTCCCGCTGGTATGCCCAAAATCAGCTATACAAATGTACGTGGATGATACCGTCCTGTACACCTCCGGCCGATCCTGCGAGGCTTTAAACTCTGCCCTCCAACAGGACTTTGATGCCATCCAAACCTGGCTCAGCTCAAACCAACTCCTGCTAAACGCAAAGAATTCCGTCCACCTAACTTTTGGCACGCAACCTCAACTCTTCCGTCTAACTACTCCCCCCCTTACCATACCCTAGATGGTATCACTCTGGAATCGTGTACCTCCTTCAGGTACCTGGGTGTATGGCTTGATCAACACTTAGACTTCGCCGTCCACATCGACTCCCTCCAGCAAAAACTTATCCAAAACTAGGAGCACTCTTCCGCAACAAAGGATGCCTACCCACCTCAGTCAGACGGGAGCTAGTACTCAAAATGATTCTCCCTACCTTCGACTATGGTGACGTGGTCTACAGTGCAGCCCCCCAAACCACCCTGGCAAGCCTGGACCCACTTTTTCATTCCTTCTGTAGATTCATACTAGAATGCCCCCCCACCACCCACCACTGTGATATGTATAAAACCCTAGATCTCCCCTCGCTGCACTCCAGGCGTCAGATACATTGTGCTAAACTCATAATGAAATACTGGACCAACTCCATCCCCTCATATCTCAGCTCCACCCTGTCAGCTCAACCCCGGCATACGCTCTGAGAGGATCAGACTCGAGACTTTTGCATATCCCGTGCCACAAAGGGCCAATCTGCTTTCAAATATAGACTGCCCAGACTCTGGAATGACCTCCCTGCTGCTATTAGGTCACCCACCACCCCTAGGACCATAAATACCCTCCTGCTCGGACATTTCCCAGACACTTGTAACTGTAACCTGCAGCCCAGCTCTGCTAGCAAGAGGCTTCGTACCGTGCCCTAAACTGTAAAGCGGCTTTAACTCCAGCCTCCGCAAATGGTTCACTGGTTCTCTGCCTGATCACGCTTAGTAACCCAGGGACTCGGAATCAAGATGTTATGTAAATTCCCAATGCACAGTCCAGCCTGTACAATTTCTGGACCTGATTGCTCACTCTTATTGCACCCATTTCTGTACCTACTGTATTGCATCCCTTGCATATGTTTCACTCGTATTGATTGTATGTATCCCTTATTGGCCTCACTTCTGTACCTCCCGTATTGCATCTCTTGCCTATTGCTTCAGTTGTTTGATGTATGAATGTTGTAACTCCCAGGTCGCATCTGGAAATGAGCGGTTCCCGCTCAGTATGCTAATCTGGTAAATCTCTTAAATAAATAAATGTACAGCTACTTTATGTTTAGTTATGAGTGCTTTTTCTGAGTTTTTTGGGTGCCAGAACTGAGAAGCAAAGCTTTGTTGCAGGAATGTGCTATCAATTCCTGTGTTTCACACAGGGTTTGTACTTTACTCCATAAAATAGAAACTCAGACTCACAAAAAAGGCCCTCAAATTTTGAGAAACATTACAAACTGATATGTCAAACTTCAAGGCAGCATTGTCTAACGGACAAAACACAGTGCTGTGACCCAGGGTGTACAAGTTGGAATCACACTATAGCCACTGTCTCAATGTATGATCCTGAATAAGGGTAAACAAATGTAAAACTGGTTGCTTTAGATCAGATTGGATGTTTTCAGTTTGGATTTGACTCTTTGGCTTAGACAGTTTAGGGTCTTTGTACTGGAGTCTAGCATGCTAAAATGGGGCTAATAGATGATCCTTCACTACCCCTTGCCCACTCCAGTCAATCACAAACTCTTCAGTCTCCCATGTTCTTCCAGGTGTTTTTTTTTAAAAACACTCAGTCATCACCTCACACAGTGAAACATCTCTGCAAAGAGTGAAAAATGTGAAAGGTTACTGGTGTGTGGAAAAGGGATGGCTATAGGACTAGCCTGGCACCTGATGAAGGCTAGAGTATTACTCTTTAATTAGTCTGTGGCATGTCCAAGTGATCTGACATAGCCTGAAAGTTTGCTTGGGCCAAATTGAAAGTTAGATGCAAAATGTTTTCACTTTCACTGAATACAAAGTCATCATCAGTTTATCCTTAATCTTGAGAAAGTTATTTGACAATCCTGTGCTTCTGACCACCTAGTTGATATACACTGTGGAAGCTAGATCCAATTAGAAATTCTGCGTTTCAGATGGGCATCCATGAGGCAATGAATTGTATAATAAGATAACACAATATTATTCATGAGCCAGCAAATAATTTTGAATATTTATGTCAATATGTTTTTTTTTGGTTTTCTATTATTCAGTGCGTCAGTATGCTGATATCTGCTTATTCAACACTGCTCAATACAAGTGCCCTGTTGCAGTTGAAGAAGCAGAGTAAGTGTAATATTCTTCTGGTTAGACCATTTTTTATGATTTCACAGTTTGAAGTGATACACCTGTGGATCTCTGTGAGGAATTTAGAATGGATGGATGCCTACTTGTATAGTCTACTTTTACTGTATGTCCTATAGGATGAGGTAACTTACATATAAATTGAAAAAAAATTGGCCTATATGACACACTCTTTTTTGTTTTGCATGTGGTATTTCTTTCTTTACAAAATACAAATCATGTTACTGTGAAACATTCTGTGGATCCATAGCATTGCTATACTTCTACAGTTTATGAAATAGGAAAACAAAACATAAAGCTAAGGTTTACGGTAGCATGCATGACAAATAGGGGTGTTAGAATGTACTCCATGGATTTAAGTGCCTAGTGAACACAGCGTTTTAACCTTGAAATGATGATCAGCAACTAAGCTGTTATGCAGATATTCTAACGTAACATAGTTTTTTTGAGTTTTCTGTTTTAACAGCAGTGATTTTGAAATAGCTTACTTGATTTCTGGGCATGGTATTATTAATATATGTCTTGGAGATCTGCGGTTAGTGTCACTGGATTACTTGATACCACTGAGAATGGTAACACTAAACAGAAAGTGTCTCAAAAAGTGTATTTAAATGTGTTTATGTCCATCCATGCTGTATGCGTGCTGTACGTGAACAATAACAAAAATATTGACATAGAGGGGGCAGGGAGTCTAGCTATGCAGGGAATCTTTAGCTATGCATACTGTTCCTCAGCAATACCAATGATGATGGTCACATAGAGGTGGCAGGGAGTATTTCGTTATTTATTTTACTTGATAAAGAATTCTTACACAAAATACATACAGAGCTCCAAACAGCTTATTTCCAGAAACATCCTGGCAGAAGAGGGAAGGGGCAAATGAGTAATACAGATAAAAAAGACATACAACACTGTTAAAAAAAAAAGAAATCAGTGCAATAAAATAGAGAAATTTCATCAAGAGTGTGACTAAGGCAGGTAGAGTAAAGAGACAAAAGATGGGAAGAGAGGGTCCTGTTTGGGCAAGGTAGATTGTAGGAAAGAACCATATACCACATGCCCATTGTCAAATACTGTGCATTCATGAAAGACAGTCAGCATTCATAAATACAGTCAGAACACCCCCCAAATGGATTCCTTCACTGTTAAGGTGCATGCACTTAGTTTGAAGTGCTCGAAATAGATTTTAATTTTTAGCAGCAATTAAAATCATCTCAGTGGTTGAGGCTATGCCAAACAGAATCATGACAAAAAAAGCTATTTTGAAATGTCTGCATAACTGAAAATAATAGAAGGTCTAATGATTGCATGAGACCCACTGATTTTCCCAGGCTCAATGATTTCCCTGAGTACTGTTGGCTACATACAGAGTACTCAATTAACTACTCATTCAAAAGGTTTTGTAAAGAACCTGTCTGATCATAAGCCAAACTTCTGCATGCTATGCTGGGGGAGCTGATTCTTTACCCTACTGATGATTTCTTGACTTTATTACTTTTCTAACCTGCAGGGAGTTGAAAAAAGTAACCACAGGCACATTTATAATTTGAAATGTATGTTATATGTAATTCCATGACAGCCTTATAGATGGCAGCAGTGAGTTCTCACTTGAATGACCATGATAAATAATGTACTGTACAGTAGCACCAAAGTGTTCAAAATCATGGATCCAACTACCACAAGAGGTATTGTCTATTAGTGCATCCCTGTAACGGGGAACTGGGCCTAGGATGATCTTTACTTTAATGAGTGAAGGTTGCAATGAAGCTGCAGGTAATGAACAGGTCTAGCTAGGGAGTAGGCTCATAATTTTAAATGTAGTTCTTGTGTAGTTCATTGAGAGACTGACAGATGATAGTAATAAAAACTGCTTTGTATGTCCTTGATATGTAATCCACTTTACAGTTATCTGTACCTAAAATAAATTGCTATGCCCTAGGCTTATTCTGAGTTACAATAACTTATGTTTACCATTTATGTTTCCTTTCATCCACAGTGATGTGGTTGCTGCAAGTGCTACTTTTTGCAAGGTCTACACTTTGACTCCCTTCCTTGCCAATAATCGTGAGAAGCGTGGACTGGCCCTTGATGGGAAACTCAAACACGAAGACACAAACCTGGCATCCAGTACATTGTAAGAATCATTTGCACTTGGTGTAGGATTTTTGGAAAAGTTCTGTGGTTCTTCTATCAGAAGCTATTCTAGAGAGTTCAGCAATTTGAGGTTTTTATAATAGTGTTGCTATGTCCAAAGTGACAATACTATGATTCAGTGATGTGGTAAAAGCTCAGGTATAGCAGCCTTGTATGAGGTGTAGTGTAATAACATAACATTTTATATGGAGTGACGGTTGCACTTAATATAACACATCAATGTAATGGTTTCCCTACCTCAGAAGCTTTTCAGATATTCAGCAAAACATGGTAAAGGCATAGACAAAAACATTCAACAATGGAAAAAGTTGGCCTTTGATTGTAAATTGAAATTGATCAAATCAGTACCACATAATGCTGATGCTTCATGTCACCTATGCATCATTTTGTTACTTGAATTACATATAATTCAAATGCAACATCACTGTATACTTTCTTTGCTTCAAATATTGGTAAGGATGTACCTGTTAGGCTTGTGCAAATACCCGTACCTTAATTTGAACAGAACCAAACAGTTTGGATATGCCTAATAAAAAAGTAATTTGAATATTTCTTCTCTCGAAGCATCCTTTTATGGATTCTAGGCATTCTACTTCTTGCAAAATACCTTTTTGGTATGCTGCTAACTACAAGTGTAATAAATTCTTGTTACCTTAATTGAATATTCAGCAAGGTGTTCATATTTGGTGTGGGGCATTTTCAGGTATATGTGATTTGTCTCTAAAACTAAAGTTAAAAACCCTTTCCACACTCCACCGCCAACCAGGGATACTAGTCACATGGCCGCTGACCACCCCTCAGTGATCACCCAGCCTTGTCCTTCCATACTGTAGCTTGCTGTAATTAAAAAAGTGAAAGCAGCATCTTTAATATACTGTAGATGACAGAGTGCCAGCTCTTGTAATTGTCTTTTTATGGAGATTGCCCCTCACTAGGCTACCTTCCATGAGGTCCAAAAGGGCCAGATTTCTCAAGAATCCTTCTAATGCCAGATCAATGACTTTGTATGTGTATTGGAAAAATCAGTGGTCTTCCTCTCCCTAACCAAAGTCTGCAGGCTGCCTTAATAAGTATTACTACCAATGCTGGGACCAATCCTCTTCAACATCTTTATAGGGGACATCACAGAAGAACTAGAAGGGAAGGTATGAGTATTTGTAGATGATACCAAAGTCTGCAATGTGATTGACACTCAGGAAGGGGTGGAAATAATGCACAGGGATCTTAAGAAACTCAAGCTATGGTCACAAACTTTGCAGTTGAGGTACAATGGCAAAAAGTGCAAGATAATGCACCTAGGACATAAAATCCCCTGCACTGACTGTAAGATGAGGGAGTACTAGCAGACACCAAACAAGAAAGGGATTTTGGGATTATCATATCTAAGGACCTCAAGCAGACAGGGAAGTGTGACGAGCAGAGAGTAAGGCTAGTGGAATCCTGGGTTGCATAGGGAGTGGTGTCTCCAGCAGGAAGAGGGATGTGGTCTTGCTATTATATCAATCAAAAGTGCAACCTCATCTGCAGAACTGTGATCAATTATAGAGACCACAGCTCATAAAGGACATAGACAGAGTAGACGCGGTCCAGAGGAGGGCAACTAGAATGGCGCATGGCTTGTACAAGAAGTTCTGTGAAGAGTCTGCAGGACATAAACCCGTATATCCTAGAAGAAAGGACAGTGAAAGGGGATAGAGACCTGCAGATACCTCAAAGAGTTGGATAGGGTACAGACAGGAGTCTCTTTCAAATAGGACATGCACCAGGACCAGGCGACATACAATGACATGCAACGAAGCTAGAGGGAGGGAACTTTAATAGTGATGTGAGGAAATATTTCTTCACTGAAAGAGTAGTGGATGCTTGGAACACACTGCCTGTGGAATAGGCAGAAGCAAAAACAATGGGAGGCTTCAGGCATGTATGGGATAGACATAGGGATATATATATATTAGATGCTGTAGGATGTGTAGAGGTGAGAGTGTTGGCAGAGACCAGATAAGGTCTATGGAGACTGAATAGATAGGAAACATCAGAGCAAATTAGGTTGGCTAAACAGTGCTTTTCTTCAGTCAAATTCTAATTTCTAAATTTCTGTGGTTAAATGTCAACATATGCAGTTCATGTTTGTGAAGGGAAAGCAGATGTGTCTCTCAGTGATGCTTAACAGACTGATTGGTTAGTCTCCTTAGAATCATTGAATGGAACAACCTATCCTTCCTCCCTCCAAGCACATGCTGTGTAGGATGTTACTCACATCAGTACTTTCTAATGAATCCAGCAATCTTTCAGTTAGAGAGGGGAGACCACTAGAGTTGAGCAAAATTAGAAAATCCTGAACTTGTGGAATTTTCTCAAACTTCTAATTTTGTGCAATTGTTTGGGAATTTCTAAAATCCATTAATTGGCCATAACCCATCCATTTTACAGCTAGAGGTCTGCAATTTGGTATGTATATGGTCTAATATAGGTCCAAAACACATGTCAAGCTTCATAACATTTGAATGAAGTGTGGCAATGTTATAGCGGCTTATAATCTGGCAATTTAATATTCATGTGAACATTTCTGATAAAATGTATATGCTTACAACTTAACCACCTTTGAAGCTAGATAATTGAAAATTTAGATGCATACTTTTTTGGAAGATTCATAGAAACTGCTAACTAGAGCAATAATGGTTATATAAATTGTAAGTTTTAGCCATGGCCTGTCTCCAGACATGACTTTCTGGGCTCGATTCCGAACCCAGGCCACCAGCATGGCAGGATGACACGCTAATGATGGGCCATGGGAGTTGTCTTAAAGACTAATATTTAGGGTTAATGAACCTAACAACATTGGTGAAATTCTGTTCTTTAGTTTTAAAGTTATAGGAGCTTAAAATTCTGCAGTTCACATAACTGCAAAATGTAATTTTAAAACCCCTGAAAGTTTGGAGGCTTATACCTCAGTCACTTTTAAAGCTAGATATCAGAAACATAGCACACATGCATATGGGTCTTGGTAAAGTCACCACATCAAAGTTGGAGAAATTTGAACAAACACGTTCAGTTCATGTAGCTGTTTAATGTATTTATGAAATGTCAAAATGTTTATAGGTTTATAACTCAATTATCTTTAAGGATAGAGCTCTGAAACTTGGCACACTTCTGTATAGATATTGGCAAAGTCAGTGTACCAGGCATGGTGCAATTTGAACATGTTTGTTTTACACTAGATGGAAACAACTGAAATAAAAATGTTGGCAAAATTTTGCAAATTTTTGATGGAAATTTTGTAAAAGTTCATGGAATCAAAATCAGCATTTTGCCAGAATTTTGCTGGTGGAAGATAAATTGTGTCCAGCCCTACAGACTACTGATATAGCTGGGAAATGTATCCTAGTTTTGTCCATCACATGCAAATCATGGATTGGGTGGTCAAATGAGATGGGACTACTTGAGATATCTGTCACATTAGATACTTGGGTGAGCTGGGCCAGGTATGGATGCTTTTTTTAAAAATATAATACTGAGCTGGCTATTTTTTTTTATAGTATGGAATGTAGGGAAGGGGATGAGTTTTGTTGAGGTGAGTAATAACTGAGGTGATGGCTGGTGGTCATGGGTTTGCCCTGCCCATCTGAAGAGGGGGAGAAGACTTTTTTTCATAAAAATATAGAAATGTAGGTAATGTTTGTCTTAATTTTTCTGACTACATAAACACAGATAGGGTACTAATTATTATTCAGTTTCAATAACAAATAGCCCATTAGTTGTGGTATTCACAGAGACACTTATTTTGCATCATTCTTCAGCACAGATTAAATTAGATGAATGAAACTGCCTCGAAATAAAATGGATGTGTCATTTGTTGACATGGGGGTCTCATTTGTATATCAGTGCAAGGTGTGACCCTAGTCTAGGATGATCAAATATCTTATTAAGGATCAATTGCCTGATTCTGTCAGAACAGTCTATAGTCACTCTGGCAAATAAAACGTTCAGTTCTGAAATGGACTTAACTTAATAAAAATCAATAAAAAATGCTCAAAAATAAATATTTTCATTGCATTCCTCTGAACGCTTTGCAATTCAACATTTCACTGCTATAGTAAGCTGCTTAATTATCAGTGGTCATAGAAACATTGAATATGATGGCAGATAAGGGCTGCTAGACCTACCCGGTCTGCCCATTTTTTGTACTAGTATTCTTGCACCACAAGTGAAATGGGCTGCACATGTTTATTTAATAACGGGGACATCAGGGTTCAGGGAGGGGGAACCACTGGGTCACCAATAAAACAGGCTGTCACTGTTAAGTTAATACTGGGGACATTGGTGATTGGGGAGTGGGATGTAAGCATTATTTATGTAGGGGCAGACATTGGGATTGGGGAGGGGGACCACTAAACCACCAGGGATGGGTTGTTCTTTTTCTGTCCCAGGGTGGACTTTTTGCATTTGTTCCAGGAGCCTGCAGCACAACACTCCTGTGTGCCATGTGTTTGTCAAATGGATGAGGTTGCCACAAGAGTGGGGGCTTATGCACAGGTACCCTTCTTGTACCAGAATCTGGTGCAGGGTCCCTGGCACAACATTTGCTTTAGTGCAAGCTGCTGTTTGCCACAGCTTGTGCTGGTCAAAGCCCCCTTTGAGAACTGAGCCCTCTGTCTGTACTGTTAGCAGGTTAGATTTTTCAGTTACAAAATAAGAATGAAGGTGTGTCCATGACAACTGTTTCGGTGATGTGGTACAAGGCTGCAAGCCCAAATACAGTCATTAACATGGGATGTACTGCACTCGCAGGAACAAAAACCAAGGGAGAGAAAATCTGAAGATTTTCAAAAGTTTAATCCAGGTTAATAAACGCTAAAGACAGCCCCAGTACCTTGACCAATCATGGTCTTCCTCAGAAGGCGTAGCAAATGTCATGGTGCCATCACTTTTAAACACATATCAGATCACATGATGTATCTCATTAATCATCAAAGGTGCTAAACATAAAAAAAGATAAAAAAGGAGAAAATATATATATATATATATATATATACAGTAGTTTCAATAATTTTAAATGTACCATATATACTGAATAAAACTCACTAGTATTCAAAATGTTGAACTTATTTACCCCTACCTCCAATTGGACATCTGGACTGATTTATCTAGAGACAGAAATATGTATGTAAGAATACATGTGTATTGTGATTATTAGGTCCTGTCTCTTGGAAACAAGAGGTAAACTAAATTAATGAGTACATATAAATGCAGAAATTTTTTTCAGGATACTAACTATACTTGACCTCTTAGTAGAATAATATGCACAACAGGCATGATAAAGTTTATTAGCTAGAATTAAGATAAATGGAAATTCCCCTTTTTGGAAGTTTTTGCAAGTGCATTAAATGAGAACTTGGTAAAGTTCTGTTAAGTAACAGTGGTCCCCTTGAGTGACCCCTGTACTAACTAAATATATATATTCGTAAAACTTTCAACATCTTTAAAGTACTTTTTGACCCTTTCTAAGCTTTAGATATTATTGTAATAGGCCATTATGTCCTTTTCAGTCTTTATCTTTGCCTTTTTGTGCACCTCTTTTTCCCTCCCCCATCCCTATACCCTTCGCCTTATCCGACCCCAACTTTTGAAAGTTAAAAAACATTTTAAGATACATGTTGCAAGTGTATGTCACTGTAATTAATTGGGCACTTTTTGACATAGTCCTTTTAAATTCAAAGAGACTAAAATGTATATTGTATTGTTCTGTGATGTTAAGCACCTTTGTTGATTAATGAGATGCATCATGTGATCTGATAAGTGTTTAAAAGTGATGACACCATGGCATTTGTTACAGCGCCTGAGGAAGACCATGACTGGCCAAAGCGCTGTGGCTGTTTTCAGCATTCATCAACCTGGATTAAACTTTTGAAAATCTTAACATTTTCTCTTCCTTGGTTTTTGTTCCTACGAGTGCAGTACATCTCGTGTTTCAGATTGTTGAGTTGTTGTGTGAGTTACTCTGATTTCTTCTAGGTCATTTTATTCTAGCATGTTTTTATAGCATAATATATACACCAGAACAGCATGACCCAGAAGAAATAAGTTTAAATCTGTCAGACCTCAAGCATTGTCCTGACTGAGCCGGGGCACAATTTCTGAAGACCATGTATTGAGCTGTCAAGGGTCTAGCTGCACAGTGAAGCTGTTCCACAGCTGTCTTCTAGCCTACTGCCACTTAAGGGCCCATCTGAACTGGATTCACCAGTACAAACTTTGAAGTCAGTATAATGTTTTGGGGGCAATTCCTATCTGAATCTTGGTGAAATATTTATTTTAAGGTTATGTGTTTTGTAATTAAATGAGACAAGAGCTGCTAGCAGTTATGGGGTGGTCAGTGGGATCATAGGGTTCACAGAGTCTTTATCTTTAGCCAAATTATTTGCAATGTCAGCAAGGTTTAAGAGAAATGCTTTTTATTTCAAATGGTTCCCTTCCTGCCGGGGCCAAAAAGTGTCCAGACATTCTGGCAGCATAACTTATTGTTTGTGGTCTATAGAATGTAGCAAAAGCTAGGGCTGCAGCATAGTAGGTTTGGTGTAGTTTGGGGAGAACAGGATCCAAGCCAGTAAGCCAGAGAAAACTGTCACTGAACAGAACACACTGGGAGGAAGCAAACTGGATCACAGCTGGTCTTTGTGTCAGTCATTTGTAGAGGAAAGCTAGGAACAAATGTAAGAGCACTCCATAAATGTTCTCAGAGTGCAGTTTCCTGTAATGCTGTCTCCACTGTTATTATTGGGTTTTGCTTTGTAACTTAAAGTAGTATTTATTAGTCTGCAAAAAACTTCATCACATAGCTTTTGTTTTGGTTTGCTGTTTAAAAAAAAGTATTTTTCTGGGCCTGGCATCCTTAGACATTCTCTAATTTATCCTTGGTGTATTTATAATTGTCAGATACTTTTAAGGCCCATTTTCATATAGCTAATTTTGTAATTAATGACTCAAGTCATTAAATATGGCCACCACTCACAGTTTTTAAAAAAAACTCTTATATTGAGCTTGATTCCTACTGTGGAAGTATTGGGATGGTGTTGCCACATGTTTCTAATGGTAAACAGCACCAGACCACAAATATATTTTTTTTTCATGGCTGGCATTGCATGGGAGTGGTAACTTTTCAAAACTTTTCTAAACAATGACGTCCCATATCATATTTGAGGAATGAAAGCAAACCAAAAGACAATGGGGTATTGATGTTTTTTGTCTAAAACTCATTATTGCCGAAAAAAACTATAAGACAATTACATAATGACTAACAAAACTGCTGCTTTAAACAAAACTTGTTTTCTTGTTTGTGTTTTGAATGAGTTGGATGGGGCTAAATAAAGTTACAAATGGTTAAGGGAAGATCATCTATAAATATATAAATCTAATGAAGTTCACCAGGCTATACTCTGGCTGCTTTATTAAAAGAAGAGAAGGTGGGTTTCTTAGGTCAGAAGCTCGGAGGTCAGAGGCAAGCCAGGTTTAATGTGTATTATGAACTAGGTGCCGAGAATCAAAGAAGCTGATTGGCCGAGATGTCTTTGAAGCCATGATGATATCGAGCTACATCATCATGGCTTCAAAAAACCTCTGGTCACCAGCCTCCTCACTTACCATACAGTGTTCATCATGTCCCACAGTCAGAGTCCAACTTGGTCATTTCTGTGACACGACATCATCCTGCTCATGCCACACAGAAGTCTCACTACTGGAGTCAAACCAAAATAAAAAAATTAAAACACCCACTACACTGAAGCACTGGCAACCACACTAAAACACTCCTCAGGAGCACTCCCAACCCCAATGTACAAGAACAGCTTTTTGAGACACATACCTCTGTGCCTTCCTTCACACCATGTTGTCCTAGTGGTTGTCCTAGTGAGCTGCTCACTTGCAGCATTACGCAGCCCGTGACTTTTTTGTTTAAAAAAAAAAAATTCACAGTGCTGAAAAGCTCCAACTGCCATGTACAAAAATCAAGAGGAAGTTGCACATATCTTTACTGGGTCCCAGAGTAGGCAGTGCCAATGGATCAAATACAGTAGTGCTGGCAGAGTGAGACAGATTATACAGACCAAGTACAACAATGCCTTCTGCCGCCCACTGCCCTCCAGGAACTATTTTGTCAAAAGATACTCCTCCAACATCTGAAAACATGCATTTTCAAAAGGTTTTAACATTGTTTTTATTTTTTTTACTGGAAAAGACATTAACCCAGTTTATAATAGCAATAATGCTCTCCAAGGTGTGGTATATCATGAGATATAATCACTTCTTGGGTCATTGGATGCACTCAGTCTGTGGCCTCATGCCCAACCACCCAAGGCATGATGATATCCCATGATATACCACACCCTGTCATGCATTATTGCTTAATTCTAAAATGGGGAGAGAAAATCCTGCTTGCTGATTGGTTGTTACCTGTGCATCAAATATGTTTGATGCACATGTATTAAGAAGTACCCAAAATGAGAACCACATTGAAAAATAATGAAATCAGTGTGCCGTTCGATTGTTGCTTTTCAAAATGCAGCCATTTTTTTCTCCTCACTAACTGTGGCTCATCTCATAGCTGTGGGCAATCAGAAAAACCCTGGTGCCACTCACTGACTTGGTCCTACCAATGGAACCATTTAATTTGAAAGAAATACCTAACTGGTCCCAAGGAAATATCACTGCCAATCGCCCTACCAACTCTCCATCCCATTTTTCCATGCCACTGACATTCTCCCACCATGCCAACTGTAGCTAACAATCATGCTGTCATCTCCCACAGATGTTAACTGAAATCCACTTCTTCTACAACCTGGAGATCAGTGTACTATGACAAAAAGTCTTCAAAATGGTGTATTTTTTATTTCACCAATGAAAATGTAATTAACTAAAGTAACTACCAAGCATTCTTACAGATATCTGACTCTTCTATTTAAATAAAAAAAAAGGAAACTTCTAAGTTGTCCCATTTTCTCACCTGATTAACCCTGCTGTCTTTCAAAGACCATGCCTACTCCCGTTAATAATCATGCTCCTGCCCCCACAGTCATTAACAGGAAACCACTTCTTTTAGAATTTTTCCCTCATTTTCTAAGTCACAGACTCAAGCACAAAACAAGAATGAAACAAGTAGTTGCATTTGCTGGGAAAGCTGCTTGATCTGTCATGAGGGGGCACTGTATTTTGAGCTCAAACACTATCACAAAAAGAATGATGTCATTTTGTAGCTGCAGAAGGACTATTTTATGACAAATTCTCATTAGAATAGCCTTTTTTATATAAATAAATGTGTTTTTTGTAGCATTTTAAAAAATAAATAAATAATGTAGCCCATTTTACAACCGTAATAGAACACTCCCGGGTGTGCATTTAACAGATATTATTGGACTTCCAAGGGCTGAAGGCACTATGCCCCTGGGTGTGTGGTAATATTTGTTCAATGCCATGTCTTATTGCTATCCTGTATACTTAGAATATTGTGAAGAGCAGGTAGTGTGCGGTGTGTGTGTGTGTGTGTGTGTGTGTGTGTGTGTGTATGTGTGTGTGTGTGTGTGCAAGTGTGTGTGTGTGTTATGGATGGGTATGATATGAAGAAGGATCTAACTACATGAAAAAAATGAACATAGCTTCTATTCCCCATTTTTTGTTCTTTATGAAGCCAACCAGAGACAGATTTCCATGTTATGCCAATCCATTAAAAAGATCCCTTCTGTTTTTGATTTTACCATGAAACAAATGATAGCAACCCAAGTTTATTTACAAAAAATGGGTGATCTGTTTACCACTGATGTGGTTGCCTGCTGATGGTGGTGGGGTTGGTGGGTGGGGCGTTCTCAAGGTTCTCTACTGTAGTACTATAGCAAAGTTAAGGTGTGGTGATCTTTTATTCTGTATCATCATGACTGCATAAGTTCAGGTTTCAAAGTTAGTAGTGGAACTGAAATGTGTGTCAGTTAGGGTTACCACCTTTTAGGAAGCCCAAAGTGGGACATTTCTTACTAAAACATGATTTTTCGCAGGACAATATGTAACCTCGACTAATGCATCAGACTTGTTTTCTCTAAATAATCAGAATTAAGACTATATGTTGTAGTTTTTTAGTTGTTTCTAGTGTTTCTTATCATTTTAAGGCCTTTTAGGTAAGGTATTATAGTTTTTTAAAACATTTAGAAGAAAGTCAGAAAACATTTTTTGTACTATAATGTCAGGACATTTAGTATTTTTCATGTTTTTTTGCAGGACACAGCTGCCCAAATCAGGACAGTCCTGAGAAAATCAGGACAGGTGGTAACCCTAGTGTCAGTAGGGAAAGTGTCGGAGAGTAGGAAGGGTGGGTAGACTGGATGAGCCAGAGGACCTTTCTGTGCTGTCACATTCTATGATTTTGTGTTTCTATGAGGTTTAAAAATTGTGGAACTTGAGGGCTGGTTTGGTGGACAAGGAAGACAGAAAGCAGGAAGACAGAGACATGGAGTTAGCAGATATTAACTTGATATGTGCTGCAATGTTTATTTTTCCCCCTTTAAGGTGATTTTTTTCAGTATTCAGGAAAGTCTTTTGAAATGCAATGCTTAGACACAGGACCACTTACATTTCACTGATGATCTGTCTTTTGTCTTCATTGTTGCTGAGAAAATTCGTGGGACAGTCTTGGTCCTCAGGTTTTGCCTCATTGTCCTGCTTTTCCCTCATTGTGCTCAGTTTGTGACATCAACATTTGCTGTTGTGCTGTGAAAATGATTGTGATGTCATGGGTGGAGTGTCCTGGGAAAGGGGAAGGGGAAGTCAATTTGGAGTACTCTGATATTGTTTTCATGCAAATGTTCTTGATAGTGGGGAGGAATGAGATGGATAGAGGGTATTGCTGAAATGTGAGCTTTTTTTATGTCTGGACATTGTCTTTTTGAAGTGATTTCCTGTACTCTGTAAATTTGCTTTAAAGAAGAACTGTGCTGAACTTGTAAGTCATTATCCCTAAGGAAACTGTTTTTTTTTTTTAAATACTGGTTCCAATTCTGTTACTGTTCCATCTCTAGAGGCTGTATAGTTATCATTGTGAGCATGTCTGATTTACACATAGGAGGTAACTGCCATTTAAGAACTGCATGATGTAGTTTGGTCTTTGGTCAACTTTGCCATCGTTGGCACAATGCACCCATGTTGTACTATAGAACTCTACTCTGAGAGGGACACAAACTACATTACACAGTTCTAAAATTGTACTTCACATGGAGTGTAAATCAGAAAAACAAACTGAAGTTACTAAAAGGCCTATATAAATGGAATAATAAAACAGACTTTGAGCCAGTATTTAAAAAAAAATGAAAAAAAAAAACAGCTTCTACTGGGGGTGCAAAAGGCTCGGTAGAGCCATGTCATACTAAAATTTATACTAGGAAAGTATAGATGCACAGAAGGCATTAGCCCATATATGTGTGTCTCCCATGAATGGGATTAGGTCCATTCTATTTGATAACTCAAATACTCATCTAGATTTGTTTTCAACACTGTTAGAGATTCTACCTCCACCACATCTCTGAGCAGAGCATCCCAGTGTGGTATAATTCGCTGAATGAAATAACTTCTTCTGTTGTTCCCCTTTGGGTTAGTTAGCATAAGATGAAGATTTTGCTTCTAAGTGAAACTCCCCTTCTGTTAAATATAAGTCCCAGAGCAGTCATTAATTGACTATCCTTTGAAATTTTAAACATCAGCAAAAGATCGCCTATTGTTCTTCTTAGTTTCAGAGAATAGAGGTTAAGTTCCCTCATCCTATCATCATAATTTACAGTATGTGTCATAGGCCATTAATCACTCTTGCAATTCTCCTCTGAACCCCATCCAATTTATTAATGTCTCCACGTAGGGATGGATTCCATAGACAAGAGCAGTAATCCAGGTGTGGCCGGACATAGGCTCTGTATAATGACATGATACAGACACTATTTCTAGTGATAATCGACCTCTTTATGCAGCCAATGATCCTGTTGGCTTTGTTACCCCTATACAATGCCTACTAAATTGGTCTGGATTCACAAAGAG
The DNA here is from genome assembly GCA_016271365.2 of Neoceratodus forsteri. Taxonomy (NCBI): domain Eukaryota; kingdom Metazoa; phylum Chordata; order Ceratodontiformes; family Ceratodontidae; genus Neoceratodus; species Neoceratodus forsteri. The sequence continues at coordinate 1,324,172,480 of CM057458.1, forward strand.
AGCCAACATTTCTGTAGCTGGAGAAAAATTGCTTGTAGCACTGCAGAAATCTAGTTGCACCATATTCACAAAGAACATTTCTGCAGTTGCCAAAATCCGTAAAACAGGCAAGTTACAGAAGTCCACAAGTGTTGAAATCTCCCTAATATTCTTTCCTTACGTGAGAAAAAAGCTCAGTAGGCACAACAACAGGTGATCCCTATTAACTGGAGCAGCAGACTTTGACAGTCTTGCCATAGATGCAGCAGTAAGAACTCACAGAGAGACCAGAAGCCATTCCCTCAACTGAGACCACTTCAGCACCACTGATACCAGCAGGGCCATTCACCACAGTGACTGTCTGTAATTGTTGGTGAAACTGATGGTTGTGTCTCTCCCTGGAGTGCATATGTTGTCTGCTTCAGTAGGGCTCACTGCAGGCTGTTACCACCTCTGCCTCTACTGCCTGTGGGACATCTTTATAGGCTGCACTGGGTGTAGTGTTTGTAGTTTGTTGTATTTCAATGAAAATGTGTGCTATTTTTGTTGTAACAACTGACACTACTATACATCCACTGGTTTGCTATTACTTGTGGCTGCACCGCCACTATAATTGTATCTTAATTGTTGGTACACTGTACTTTGCTCAGTTTAGTTTTAGTTTAGTTTATTAGTCTAGGAATTAATACCTTTGAGCCAGGGCTCTTTTACAAAGGTTCCATGTCACAAAGAACGTTTAACAAAGCACGATACACATTACAGGTAAAACCAGACAGGAAAGTTACATCATAAATTTGCTATTAACAGTTTAAGGCAGTAATGTTTTTAAGTTTCATAGAAAAACAAGCTATAACAGGTTCAAGCGAGTAGACAATTTCGAGGTTAAGGAAACTTCCAGGAGAGGGTGATCATTAGGCGCCAAAAGGGAGGCTAGAGAGGAGGGAAAGGTGGTGAGCGGAGAGTAAGTGAGAGGGACAGGAAAAAGGGGGAGTGAGTTTGGGTGGGAGACAGGAAGTAGTAGAGGTACCAGAGGGTTCATTAGTCAGGAGGAAGAGGCCTCAGATGTGAGGATGGACATGAGGAGTAGTAGTCTTTATCTAGCGCAATCACAGTTGCTAGTGGTGGTGAGGTGGGCATAGAGCATGGATTTGAAAGCTTCAAGCGAGGTTGAGGATAGAGTAGGTGGACTAAGCGCATTGAACCATGTGGGGCCCTGTATGCGAAAGATCTTTGTCCCTGTGCAGTCCGCATCTCGGAACCAGGAAAGGTTGGCGTTCAGATCTGGTGGAGGGTCGTGAGCCAGGATTCGGTCGGAGTAGGTTTTGAATGCATAATGGAGTCAGTCCCAAGACAGATTTTTTTGCCATTGTGCAGGTGAGATAAATAAGATGATCTGATAGGTTCAACCAGCCTGATTCATAGTACAGATCACACGTGTGAGTCAGTCTTTGAGCCCCCGTGAGGAGCCGGCAGGTCTTATTTAGAGTGATTGAGATACGCCTTAGAGCAGTGGAGGTAGCTGAGCCATAAATAATAAGGCCATAGTCAATGATTGAGATTATGGAACTCTGTATAGCTATTCTCAATGCCACTTGATTTAGAAATTTGATTCTTCGAATAGTTTTCATGCAGTTGGTTCACTGTTTCGCAGTGTTGTCAATGTGGGTTGCAAAGGTGAGCCCTTGGTCAAAAGTGATGCCAAGGTATTTGAAAGTATTTACTTGGTCCAGTGTAATTCCTGCAGAGGTTTGTATGGTGAGTGGAGTATGCCTATTTTTGTTTTGGTGATTGGAGAAGAGCATGGCTTTTGTTTTATTGTGGTTTAGCACAAGTTTACTATCCAGGAACCACCTTTCAACACTAGAGAAAGCAAGTTGCAGGCTTTTTCGTAGGGAGTTTGGATCCTTGTGGGAAGAGAGAATTACAGCATCATCAGCGTATAAGATTATTTTCTCCTGGCAGATATCTGGGAGGGAGTTAAGGAACAGGCTAAAGAGGAGCGTGTCCAAGAACTGATCCCTGTGGTACACCCGAGAGAACTGGTTTGAAGTCAGAGAGTTCATTAGAGATTTTACAGCCTGTGACCGATTGGACAGGTAACCTTTACCTAAGCACAAGGACCTTCGGCCAGGCCTAGGCTAGAAAGTAGGGAGGTAAGTAGGCCATGATGGACTGTGTTGAAAGCTTTTGTAAGATCGATAAAGACTGCACCTGTTTGGCACCTTTGTCCAGGGCTGAGTGGACTTCTCCAGAGAAATCAAGTAAGGCTGTTGTTGTACTATGTCCTTTCCTAAAGCCGTGCTGTTGATTACAGAGTAGATTGTATTTGTCCAGGTAATCAGAGAGTTGGTCTGCCACTATTCGTTCAAGTGCTTTGGAGAGGGAGGAGTATTGATATTGGTCGATAGTTTCCTGTTGAGGTTTTGTCCCCCTTTGTGCACTGGCGTAACTATGGCAGATTTCCATTTGTTGGGAAATTGACTTTGGCAAAGTGACAGATTAAGAATTTTGCAAGGGTGAATTACTTCATCCAGGGTGAGAGACAGGATTTTTAGATCTAGCGTGTCACTACTTGTTCTGGATTTGGAGCAGGCCTTTCTTATGTACTTGTGTGCTTCGTGCACTTTGATTTTCTTGAAGTAAAATTGTGGTTTGTCACGAGGGGTGTTTTGTGATACTAGGCTAGGCACAGGTAAGTCCGAGAAGAAATCTGGGGGAGGACCCCACTAAGGTCTGTGAATGTCTTATTAAGCGCATCTGCAATAGACTTTGGGTCAAGAGTGGTGGATCCATCAACTTTCATAATGGTAGGTGACGATTTTGATTGTTTACCCATTATGTTTCGGATGTTGTCCCAAAAAGCTCTTCCATCACCCAGGTGGATTCAAGGGCATTTTTGAAATAGGCGCTTCATTTGCCTAATTTGTGAGGTACATCTATTTCGTGCCTGCTTGTATTTTAGGGTATCATGAGGTGAGCTCTGTGTCTCTGGCAACTGCCCAGAGGTGGTCCCGAACCTTGAGCTCGCAAGTAGTTTGCAGTAATCCATGGATTTGATAGCACTTTGATTTTACGTTTTTACTGGGGCATATAGGTCGATGCAGAGTTGAAAGATTTAATGAAGTATTCTAGTGCGTATTAATATCAGTTGATTCAAGGATTGGCATCCAGTCCTGTTGTAGGAGATGGGTTTTCAACTTGATAAGATTCCCATAAGGCAATACTCTGCTTGTTATAACTTTGGGGGTGACTTGAGAAATTTATTAGACCAGGTACAGGACACTGGGGAGTGGTCACTGAGGAGTCAGGGAGGACTTTAATGTTTTTATCCGGTCAGGGTGATTTGTGAGAACCCAGTCAATAAGGGTGCTTGTACCAGTTTTGTAATTTTTCCGGTGGGGAGGTTACCATCTGAGTCAGGTTTGCTGCTAGGATGTTATCTTTGTAAGAGCCAGTGTCAGAGGTGAGCCAGTTTATGTTGAAATCCCCAAGGAGGAGGAGCTCATTTTCAGAGGGCTGCAGACTAACAAAATCAAGTACAGACTTAATACTGGCACGGTGGTCTTTTGGAGGGATATAGACTGCGGCCACTGTGAGAACTTTGTTTTGTGCACCAAGAAGCAGCTTGATAGGGAGGAGCTGCATCTGCGTATTTGTGGGGGTGAAGCTGCCGTGTTGACAGGAGAGGTTGTCCTTTATGTAAATACCACAGCCCCCACCTTTCTTGCTTGCCCGGTCGAGTCTGAAAAGATTGTAGCCTTCAAGCGAGACCGCATGATCTGGGGTGCTGGGAGATAGCCAGGTTTTCACAATGGCTAGTATATCAGGGTTTTTTTGTCCAGCGAGAGTTTGAAGAGATGCCAATTTGGGAAGGAGGCTGCAGATATTTAAAGTGATAATGGAGAGACCACTACCAACTTTCCCTGTTTTTGTCGGCTTCAGTGCAACAGGACCAGGGTTTGGGTGTATCCCACCAGATATTAACAGTAGGAGGAGCAGGAGTTTCAGCGATGCCATTCGTAGTTCATAATAGGTTGGAGTGAGTTTCTGCTTGTACTTTTTAAGATGCTTGGATTGTCTTCTGGAGTCCCAGTAGAGGGTGATCGTTAGTGAGTTATAATGATGTGGCAGTTTCCAATTAGGATATATGGCTCTTTGCACCCAGGTATTAATTGGGTGATGTTTGTTTAAGACTTCCAGAGTAAAAGCCATGGTACAATGTTTTGGGTAGTAGTATAGAAAGGTGATAGTAGGTGGAGGGGTAGGGTAGGCGGAGGGGGGGGAGTTGGCATAAAGGGAAAAGGAGGGTGAGGGTGAGCAGGAACAGGTGGTGGGGACTAAGCCAAAGCATTTTTTTAGCAAGGCAGGAGAGAGCTCAGGTTGAGTTACGCCTCACTCTTTATGATGCAGCACATGTGCAACATTTTTTCCACAACTGCGGAAAAGCACTGGCTGTGAATAGCCTCTAAGGGGATATGCCATACCTTCCAATGGCTTTTTTTCATCAGGAACTTCTGTACCTGCACTTTTTTCCACAGTCCTCAGTGTATTTTTTTTCAGCAGCTGCAGAAGTTTTGTGTATAGCACTCAGAGAAATTTCCCATTTTTTTCTGCAGCTAGGCAACTTTTGGGGACTTAGGGAAGGTTTTGCACCTCCAGAGTTTTTTTGAAAATCCAGACCATAAGGGGCAGGATTCACAAAGAAAGCCAAAAATCCTGCAGCTGGCGGGAAAAAAGTCTGCAGCACTGTGGAAACACAGCTGCGTGATATTCATAAAGAAATTTTGAGCAGGTGTGGAATTTCATAAAATCTCTGCAGCTGCGGAATTTCAGCAGCTGCAGAAATTGTGCACATGTTGAAAATCTGCAACTGTGGATCCGCAGCCCCAGGAATAGCTTAGGAGGCACAGCAACAGGTGAACTTAATTAGCTGGAACAGCAGACTTTAACAGGGCTGCCATAGAATGAAGCAGAAAGCACTCACAAAGAGACCAGCAACTAGTCCCTCAACTGGGACCACTGCAGCACCACAGGTACCAGCAATACCATGGCACCACAGTGGCCAACTGTTTCTGCTGGTTCCCCCTTCCTGGGGTGTTCCTGTAGCCTGCAGGGGTAGCACTCACTGCAGGCTGGCCAGGCTCAACCACCTGTGGGGCTCCGTCATGGGCTGCACTGTGTCTGGTGGTTGTTGCCTGTTGCCATATCATGGCAATGTGTGCTTTTGTTGCTGTTATAGCAGCCACAGCTATACTATCTGGAATGCTATTACCTGTGCCTCGCCTCCACCTTAATTGATTCCAATTGCCGGGGCACTACTGCAGTTTGCTGAGGGAGAGTTATGCATCATTCCACTGTGTGTAACATTGTTTCTGCACCTGTGGAAAAAAAACAGTTGTGAATAGCCTTTCAGGAGCTGTGCCTTACTTATCTCACACCTTTTTTCCTCATGGACTTCCGCAGCTGCACTTTTTTCCACAGTACTTAGTGTTGTTTTTCTGCAGCTGCAGAGGGTTTTGTGAATAGCATTCAGTGCAAGTTCCCCTTTGGTTCCATAGTTATGGCAGTTTTGGGGACTTAGGGAAGGTTTTGCACCTTCTGAAAGCTTTGTGAATCCAGACCAAGGTCTTTAGTGACTAGAATGCCCAAGTCTTTTTGTTTGTCCACTGATTTAAGGGGGGGGGATTCACAAAGCAATCTGAAGGCGCAAAACCTTCCCTAAGTCCCCAAAAGTTCCATAGCTGCAGAACAAAAGAGGATCTTGTTCTGAGCGCTATACACAAAATATCCTCAGCTGAGGAAACAAATACACCGAAGACTGTGAAAAAAAGTGCAGCTACCAAAGTTGCTGAGGAAAAGATCCATTGAAAAGTATGGCATATCCCCTTAGAGGCTATTCACAGCCAGTGTTTTTTCGCACTTGTGGAAAAAATGTTGCACACATGCTGCACCATAGAGTGAGGTGTAACTCTCCCTGAGCAAAGAGAAGTGTACCAACAATTGAGATACAATTATAGTGGAGGTGCTGGCACAAGAAATAACAAACTTATAGTACTGTAGTGTCAGTTGTTACAAGAATAACACTCATTTACACTGAAATACTACAAAGTACAATCACTAGACCCAGTGCAGCCTATAAAGGAGCCTCCAGGCAGTAAAGGCAGAGCTGGTAACACCCTGCAGTGAGTCCTACTGAAGCAGACAACATAAAAACTCTAGGGAGAGACACAACCATCAATTCTATCAACAGTTACAGATAGCCACTGTGGTGCATGGCCCTGCTGCTACCTGTGGTGCTGGAGTGGTCTCAGTGAGGGACTGGCTGCAAGTCTCTCTGTGAGTACTTACTGCTGCATCTATGGCAAGACTGTCAAAGTCTACTGCTCTAGTTAATAGGGATCACCTGTTGTTTTGCCTGCTGAGCTTTTTCCTCTGCTAAGGAAAAATGTTAGGGAGATTTCAGTACTTGTGGACTTCCGTAACTTGCCTGTTTTACTGATTTCTGCAACTGCGGACATTTTCTTTATGATTATGGTGCAATTAGATTTCTGCAGTGCTACAAGCCATTTTCCATAGCAATGGAAATTTTGGCTCTCTCTTTGTGAATCCAGCCCAAGGTCTATATCAGCCAGTGAGTATGTACAATTTGGATTTGTCTCTCCTAAGTGCATTGCAATGCATTTACTGGCATTGAAAGCCATACCATGTTTGTCCACCCATTGTTCTAGTTCTGCAACACTCTTCTTGATGCTAGTAATCACTTGATCAGTACTGACATCTGCTACTAGTTTTGAGTTATCAGCAAATTTGATGGCAAAATTATTTAAATTTCTATTGAGGTCTGAAATGAAAATTGAAAATAGTGCAGGGCCCCCCACTCCAACCATTAAACTGTGGTTGCACTCATACACATGAGCCAGGCAGAAGGCTGAGCTCACCTGCCTTTCCAACTCCTTCCATCAGGTGCCCTGCCTGCAATGGATTGTGGTGGAGGATGCGTAAGCATGCTGTGGACTGCTCATGTGGCTGCTGGCTGCCTCGGGGCTGCCCTACACCCACCTAAATGTGGCACACCCCACAGCACTACAGGCGGGATGGCCAACCATGGACCATCCAAAAGCATAACACCAGCCTGAGCCTGCTGCTGCTGCAGTACTCATCCCCAGAGCCTGGAGTCATGTTCTTTAACAATGATGACAGCCCCTACAGCCTGGAGTTCTTCAGTGAGGTATAATCTCAGAGTAAATCATCTCTTTACCTCACCTCCCACCCCCTACCACCACCATTGTCTGTCATGTATTGTCAAAATATACTCTGCTGTCTATACCTTCCACATCTATGGTCTCTGAGCCAGCCTCATATTCATCCTCTCTAGATCATGCATAATATACAGTATACTTCCTACTGTCTGGAACTCTGAACAGCTACACATATTCATCATTCATGAGGTCTAAACCCTTGAGTCTTATGTTTACCATCTACTTTACCTTCCACCGTCTGGACCTCTGAGACATGGGCTGATATACCATCCACTCTCTCACACTCCCAGCATACGTTCCATAAGAGTGGGCAACAGAGAAAACCAAGAATAAAGCACTTAACAACTAAACTTCAGACTTTTCTTTGGATTGTTCTTAAGCATTTCAAGCTGATTTATTTGAATTACTATTTTGACTGCTTTGGAAGAGAGATACTTTCTGTCAGTGCCATGCCAAGCTGGATGATGTTGCATTAACTGTATGCCAGAATGTCTCTTTCTCAGTTTCCAGTGTGTGTGTGTGTGTGTGTGTGTGTGTGTGTGTGTGTGTGTCTTTTACCTGAAGAAGAACTCAGTGTAGCTTGAAAGCTTGTGTTCTGACAATTTCTTGTTGGGCTACTAAAAGGATTTACTCACTAATGTTGTCCCTCTGTGAAATGATAATAATATACCAGGCATGTGTGGAAGGAATTTGGATTGCAAAACTCACACCTGCAGTACAGTTTTATCGCACTGGGTCATAATGTCATATGCTTAATAGTGTACGGCATTATGGCGAAACCCAGACATGTGTGCACTCTGAGTTGGACCCCCCCAGAGTTAGAATCTTTAGTGGGTGGGTCTGGGGGGTGCAGACCCCCATAATGGGGGGTGTGGGGGTGGAGCCCCCCACAGAACAAAAGAAACCAAGTAATCGTGCAATGCGATTGTGCTGCACAGCATTCTGCTGTGCGACATATTGACACCGTGCCCAGTTTGATAGGACTATTTAATGGATGTTTGTGAGACAGCAGTCCAGCACAACAGCAATTAGTGGGAGAAGCTGAAACCAGGGTTTGCAGTTATAGGTGACATGGTGAAAGCACATATCATCAGTTAATGCATTTATGTGGATAGAGGTTACTTTGATAGAGACATATTTGCGTGCTGGGTGTTGCTTCATGGGCATAATGGTGTAATTTTCAATGTCTGCAGGCTGAACTGAAGAAGAGTTTGATGTGTGAACTGTCAGTCTGTTAGTAGTGGTGTAATCTGATCCTCCTGCCCACCCACCCCATCCCACATATTTCCAATGCAGTAAAACAGAGATAGAAACAGTGTTCAGACAGCCTTATGTGAACTTCCCCCTCCCCAGGTGTGGATTTAATTCTTCAGTAACCTACGCTTTGTCATGGGTTAAACCTTACTCAATGGGGGTTTCAACTTTAATGCATAACATGGCCATTTTTTGACATTTTGTCCCCAAATTTTTAACATAGCCTTTTGGGGAGCCCACCTTGTGAGCAATGCAACTGTCATTATGCAACTCCTGCCTGAAAGGTGATATCATGTTCTGTTGGTGAAATCGACTTTCAGGATTTTACCATTTTTCGTGACTTTGTTCATGAGGTGGGGTCATAGGAAGACTATGTTACATGTCACATACTGATACATTATTGTACTTTATCTTAGCTTTTACCCTGGTATCTATTGTTGGTTCTTATTTGCCAACTTTGACAAAGTCTAATATAATGACTGACCTGATTGTTTTTTTTTTTTTTGTTATATCCATGTCATGTTTTTGTTACTTTGTTGTATTTAGCTAATTATTATGATTTCATTTGTACATGGAACCTTTGTAAATGAGTCTCAGAGTTAAAGGTATGTCAAATTCTGAGACTGTAATAAATAAATCAAACAAAATAAATCTTGAATATTTCAGGTCAGAATATGTAAAAATGTCAGAGTTATGACCATTTGTTGCAATTTTGCTACGCACACTTGTAACATCAGACATTTTAAATATTTTGACCCTAAATTTTCAATATAGACTTCTTATTATCCCACCTCATGTATGTCACAACTGTTATTTTTCAAGTCCTGGTCAAAATGTCTTTTCGCATATGTGATGCAGAATGGCATTGCAGTTGCATGGAATTACATTTTGGCATAGATTCAACAATTTTATGTACTGGGTACATGAGTTGGGGTAATGAAATGCCTATGCTGACAATCTGGTCACTGTTGTCCTATAAATGGAAGCACAGGGCCATTCCACAGCTATATATATATATATATATATATATATATATATATATATATATATATATGTAAAGGAGGAATGTGAGCACAGGGCCCAAAAGGCCCAGCCCTCCTGCATTCCCTCAGGCCACTAAGGATATGATTAGTCTATCTCAAAAACTGTATAAGGGTAGAATGCAGGGTCCAGATGGCCCTGCACTCTCACGGGCAAATAAGGCTATGATTACACTACCTCAAAAAGTTAGGACATTAATTGCAAAAAACTGCATTAATGCATCAGTTAGTGTTTTTATTAATGTGTCAAATGTTGGGAAATTTGCCATTAGGGTTTTCAACCTTAACTCCCAACCCCCCAAGCAGCAAAAGGACAAGACCACGTAAGCAACTACAGACAGCCATCATCGGGTAAGACAAAGAACATACAGTTGTTTTCAGAATACACAAATGCAGTAGCACTGATGTGCTACCTCTGTGGATTTGCATCTGTGCCATGCAGACTGCAAAATATCCACACTCAATTGTCATTATCCACACTCAGTTGTCACTGCAGGTAGGAATCCATGATGCTGATGGATGCCTGGAACATCCTCTCAACATAGGTGGTGGAGGCAAAAACAGTAATGGGATTCAAGAAAACATGGGGTAGGCATAAGGGAACCATACTGGTAAGGAAAGGGGGGATGGAGATTAAGTAGGGCCGTGGTGTTACAGTAGGTAGGAAAATTGCAAACTAGGTGGGCAAAGCAGTCCTTGTCTACCATCAAATTCAGTGTTGCTGTGTTTCTATACTGAAATCACCACACTGCTTCTGTATACAGATGCACAGGCCCCTCCAGTCAGATACAAACTGATTATATCCAAATTACAAGACTTCTATTCTCTATGTTCATTTGGGGTCAGCCTTTCAGTACAAAGAGGGCCCTGTGTGTCTTCAGCCAGAGGTGTAAAATGTACACCAACTTCTGGCTCCAGAAAAGCAGCCCCCTTGCATATAGAAAACCTCTGAAGAGACACAGGACCCGAAGGGGAGTTTGCTTCTGCAGATGAAAGTACTGCTGCACTTTTCATATCACAGATAGTGTGGTATCTGTGCTTCTGCACCCAGAAGTCAGTGTGTATGTCTTACACCTGCTGCTGTAGAAGCACAGGCCCATCAATTTTGTGCATGTTTTACTGTGTCCATAGCTACATTACACTACAGAAAGACTGAAAGGACTGCTTTGCCCACCTAGTCTGCCATTTTCCTACCTAACACTGCAGACCCTACTTGATCTCTGGCTCTCCCATCCTTTCCTTACCACTAAGGTTACCTTATTCCTACCCCATGCATTCATAAATCCCCTTACCATTTTTGCCCCCACCACCCATATGGGGGAGGATGTTCCAGGCATCCACCAGTATCAGGGATTCCAATCTGCAATGACAACTGTTGTATGTTTCTTGTCTTATCTGATGAAGGCTGTCTGTGGTTGCCTTGTGATCTTGCCCTTTTGCTGCTTGGGGGTGAGGGCGGGAAGCTAGTGTTGAAAACTCTAATGTTGAATTTCCCAGCTTTTGATGCTTTAATACTAACCCTAACTGATGCATTAACATAGTTTTTTGAAATGAATATATATATCTATATATGTATGTAATTTTTTTTGTATAACACAGATTGTATCGATACCATTATTCTGTAATGAGACATAAATTTATATGGTAATTTTACTTTTTCTAAAATTTGATATACTCCAAATAATTTAATTAGAAACTATGTAGTTTGCAATTTAAAGTGAAGCATTCGTATATAGTGGCTATCATAGTTGGAAAGCCCATGAAAAGCTGTTTCAGGTAGTTTAATGGGCTGACCTGTAGCTTCAAGTACTCTAGAGATTGACAACTGAGTCTGATCAATATTAATACTACACTGCAGCCATTTTTAGATCATTGTGATGTCATCAAACCAAGCACAGCTTGTTCCTTGATGAAATCTCAGTGTTCTAAGAATGGTTCCAGTGTAGTGCTAATGATTAACAGATTTAGTTGTCTTGTCTCTGGAGTGTTTCTAGCTACAGATGAACCCAATGTTTCATTTGAAAAAACTTTTCATGTACTTTCAAACTATGATGGACACTTGGCATAAATGTGCCCCTTTCAGTTTATTTCTTCTTATTCCCTTAATTGGATTGCATACATTTCATTCTTCACTTTGGCATGCCTACTCTTTCTTGGTATCTGAGGCTTTGACTATGAAAGAGTCTGAAGACAATTGTTTTCCTTCTTTTCTTTGTGGATTCCACATCGTATACTGTTTTTCTGTCCCACTTCTCTACATGGTGGTATAGTCAGCAGGATGTAGCATCAGTTGGGTTTTCCTATCCAGTCTACCTCCACCATATGAGCAGATTTTCATACCCATAATACTTTTTGCTGGATTTAAAGCTTTCTAGTCCATTTGTGTGGTTTGGACGGACTTACAGAAACATTAGAAATTATCCCTCTTCTTGTATCAGTACTGCATTCTACATATTATGTACTGCTCTACACTCATACTAATTAGTGTACTGGCATGTTCAGCTGAAAATAGTAATTGTTAGGTCATTTATTGTTCACTCCCCCCATGCACAATACCCATGATGCTTTCCAATAGGTTTGAGGCTATATGTAGAAACAGAATGGGATGGCAGAAAGAAACTGAAGGTCGATTGAATCTGCCCTTACTATATTACCTCATCCCATCAAACTACTACTCTGTTGGGCTTTATCCCCCCACTGGCCCACCGCTCAAACCCTTGCTGACCCCTTGAGAATATGACTCCCCTTTCCCTGTTCCAACTGTATTTAAAACCATCAAGGTTACTTGCTCCCACCACTTCTGCCTGAAATCTGTTCTATGATTCTATCACACTTTCAGGGAAGTAGAACTTGCACAAGATTTTCTTGAATTTGTACCCCCCATCACCACACCAACCTTTAGTCATGCCTCCTGGTGACTGCACCATAGTTTCTTACAAATAGGTCCTCATTGTTTCCCTTGTATATACAGAAGAGAAACTTATATGTTTCAGTCATGTCTCCCCACTCCCTTCTGGTCTCCATTGAATAGACATTTAGAGTCTTCAGCCATGCTTCATAGGATCTGTCCTACTGGCCTTGGGTCATTGTTTTGACCAATCACTGTATCAATTTTAATCATTTGATGTCATTTCTCAGGTGAGGGATTCAGAACTGGGCACAGTACTCCAGATGAGGCTTCAACAAGGATCAGTACAGTGACAGAATCACTTATTTTCCTGTTGAAACCCTTCTGTATACTGCCTTGCATTCTTGATGCCTTGCTGCATGCTTCAATGCACATTGACTTGTTTTATTGAGAGAGTCACTGATTATGACCTTCAGATCTCTCTCTTCTGTTAAAGTGGTGAGTCTAACACTTCTCATCCAGTATTGTGTGCAGGGATTCTGCCTACCTAGGTGCATTACTTTACATTTCTTGACATTGAGTCTCAACTGCTAGACCTTAGACTATTTCTCCAGTTCCCTTTATCAGGATCCACCCTGCCACATTGCTTTCTGTTGTAAGCAACAGACACATGTTTCTCTTCACACCTTTCCCTATGTCACTTATGAACATACTAAATAGGTCAGGTCCCAGGACAAATTCCTGCAGCACTCCATTCATGCCCCTTCAGTATCCTGTTTTAGTTCCATTAACCACTACTCTATGTTGTCTCTCCCATAGTTGACTTCCTACCCACCTAACTAAATCCTACGCCACTCCAAAGTACTCCAACTTCTTCAGTCACCTTCCATGTGGTACTGAAATGAAGGCCTTGCTGAAATTGATGAAGAATGAATCTACTTCTTATCCTCTATCACCTTGGTGTCCTAATTGAGAAACATTATTAGTTTGGTCTGGCAAGACCGCCCAGAATCACTCCCATGCTTTATTTCATCCTATAATATATTGTTCTCATGGCAGGCCTCCAAACTCATCTTAACTGTGTTCTCCATCTTCACACCTATGAAGAAAGTAAAGCTGCAGGCCCATGATTAAAGAGCAGTGTGATCCAAGGTGCCAGGGTCTGTGTCCAGTCCATGGCTGCTAATATAAAAATAAGTTATAAGTTCATAGCATTTAAAAGAGTTACAGCACCAGTATTTTATGGCTACAGTGGATGGAGCTCTGTAGACATTTTGCATGTACAAAAGGGCTGATGTCATGTTTTCTGTCCATGGAACTGGCTGAAGGTGTAAATAGTCTCCTCCACCTTACACTCCTCAAAAAAATGCTTTCCGCCCTCAAATAAATACACTTTCATGCTAGTCAATCGTTGTAGGACACTATTTTCTTTCTTAAATGGGAGGTACAAGAACTGGAACATGAGTAGTGGGATGCAACATTAGTTTTTTAGGGGTGTAAGATCCACCCCCACCTCCAGCTGAGAAGCTCCTAAAGATCCACCACCACCATTTTTTTGGTTCATGTGGGAGGGGCAGGAGGTGGATCTATCATGTTGGAACAACTGACTATCAGAGCTGCCTGGGGAATGAGAGCTTAAGGTTCAGAAGGAAAGAAAAAGTAATTAAGGGAGGGAGTGCCCAAAACTGCATCCTTATACAGCACTTGTGAAACTGCATCCTGAAATTACAGCACTTGAGAAAAGCAACAGACACATTGCTCTGGCTCAAGTTGAAAGAGCCACAGGTTTTTCTTAAACATTTTAAATAACACTAAAAGCATAAAGCCAAGCCCTTTGGATGGACTGAAGCACCAGACACACTAGTTTGGGACACGGACCAAGCAATGGAACAAGTCTGTGGAGTGGCTGAACTGTGGAGCCCCTACATTTTATTAAGCACTAGGAGAACAGAACATACTTACTGCCTTCAAATCACCTTAAAAACCCTTGGAACAACTGATTATCAGAGCCACCTGGGGCCTCAGAAGGAAAGAGTAACTAAAGAGACTGTGTCCTGAAATTACTGCACCCGAGGAAAACAACAGACACAGCATTCTGAGTCAGGATGAAAGAGCCTCAGGGTTTTCTTAAACATTTAAACAATACTAAAAGCATAAAGCATAAAGCTTAAAGTTCGGCTTTTGGGATTAACAATATTTGTTTACCATATTCGATACTTACATACATACATATATATATATATATATATAATATATTCTATGCAAAAAACTTAATGTATGCATCATATAGGGTTAAAATGCAAAAAGTCAGGAAATGAGACCTTTAAGGTTGCCCCATCTCCCATCGTGGACCTGCCCATCATCCCAAAATTGACAGCTGATGGGGTGTGTCATTGGGGGTTGTGAGGCCTAAATTTTACCCCATTCCATCTGTAATCATATTCACAAGCCACAGTAAAGAAGAATATGGTGACATTTAGGATTCACAACCCCAATGACGCACCCCATCTCCTGTCAATCTCGGGATGATGGGCAGGTCCACGATGGGGGGATGGGGCAACCCTAAAGGTCTAATTTCTTGACTTTTTGTGTTTTAACCCCAAATGATGCATTAACAAAGATTTTGCATAGAATTTACTTACTTTTTGAGAAAGAATAGAAAAGTAGAAAGTTGCACAAGTTGGTGGGAGCGTGGGGCCCTTCCGGTCCTGTGCTCCCACCAACTTGCAAATTCCTGCCTAAGATAAAAGTACAAGTACTGAATATCATATGTATTGCTGGCAGCGCATATGGTTGGGAGTGTGGGGCCCACCACCTTGAAAGAAAGCAAAGTGTCAGTCATCAGAGTGGCATAATTCAACACATGTTTACATGGCAGACACCTAACCACTACACATTATCTCCATGGCAGTAACCCTAGGCATCATATAAATGTGAAGCCAGTACCACAATGCAAAATGCCATATGCAAAACATAAAGAGTGTCACTTAATATGGGTGCAGCAAATTAATTTTCCAGCACCTAAACACATGGACAGCACATCCCCTCAACACGCTACAAATCTCAATTTAAAAGATCAAACTGTTTCTGAGATATAAAAAGTGAAAGTTTCAGATTTTCATTCATCACACTGGCAGAATTCTGCACCTATTAACATTTTACACACCTAATGACTGAAAAGTGCATCCATGGCAGAAAGACTAACTACCTTAGTAATTTCAAGCCACTTCCAACATGGAAAATGCTGTCTGCAAAATATAAACTGCACCACGCAATATCGCTACAAAAAATATATTGTCCAACACCTAAACACTATAATTCACATCTACAGGACATGCCATCAACACCCTCTATATTTCAAGTTAAAAGACCAAACCATTTCCGAGATATTTCATTTGAAAAATTGTTAAAATTGTGCTATCTGGTACCTCCAAATCTGGCCATCTAGTCCCTCCCTTGTGATCAAAGATTGCGATCAAAGAATCTCATGATCAAAGAATTTGCAGGCTCATAATCAAAAAAAAATTTAAAACTCAATTTTTAGAGAAAAATGCATGAAGCCACAGCCATGACTCAACAGAACGAAGGCCCCTGAGCAGATCGTACTCTAGTTTGCCTTTAGATGTGACCCCTGTGCAGAGAAAATTGAAGTTTTCATGTGGCCATCTAGTCACGTCCTCATGATCAAAGATCACTGTCAAAAAATCTCAAGATCAAATAATTTACAGGGTCATGATCAAACAATGAAAAATGTTAAAAGTCCATTTTTAGGCAGAAATGCATTAAACCACAGCCATGCTTGGATAAAACAAAGCCAACTGAACAAAGCCCACCATCATTTGGCTTAATAAGCCACCTCTGAGCTGAGAAAGTAGATTTTTTTCAAGTGGCCATCTAGTTATGCCCTCACGATCAAAGACTGCAGTAAAAGAATCTCACCAGCAAAGATTTTGCAGGCTCATGATCAAAGAATTTGCAGGCTCATGATCAAACAATAAAACATTTTAAAAGTCAATTTTTAGGCAGAAATACATGAAACCACAGCCATACCTCAATAGAACGAAGCCCCCTGAGCAAAACCCACCCTCAATTGGCTTAATAAGCCACCCCTGGGCTGAGAAAAAAGATCACGGTCAAAGAATCTTGCAATCAAAGAATTTGAAGGCTTGTGATCAAAGATCGTTAGTGAGCCATGATTAAAAGTTAAAAACTCTATTTTTTTTACCATTTTGAAAGAAACCACAGGCATGACTCTATAGAGAGAAGACCCCTGAGCAAAACCCACCATACTTTCACCTCAGAAATCTCCCCAGGGCTGAGATATCTGGATTTTTCTGACTGCAAGATCACAAGATGGTGGTCATCATGATCAAAGAATTCCTCATGATCAAAGATTCTTTGATTGTGAGCCTGCAAATTCTTTGATCGTGAGGTGGGACTAGATGGCGAAAACCCCATTCTTCTTTCGCAAAATAACCATATAAATTTTACCATTGACTTATAATGGGAAATTAAAAGTTTAATAACTTTTGAATGGATTAATATTTTTTCACCAAATGAAAAGTGGCCTGTTCCTTGTCCCAAGTTCTTTCAGATGAGCCAAGTCACAGAGCAGCATGCCAAATAATGGCCGCACAGCACCACAGACAAAATAAAAAAAACTGCCCTCATAACTGGTTAAAAGTTTATTTTTCAGCATTTTGTTGTGCAAAAACATAAGTCCAACAAAAATGAAATTTTGTAAATGAAGAGATCTACCATGCTCCACTGAGCACACCAAATTTCATGCAAATCTGCTGAAAGGGTTCAAAGTTATTAACATGCAAACTTTTGAGTATAACGTAGAAGTGGATTCATAACCCTAAATATAAGGGTGCAACCACACCCCCATAATATATTCCATGTCTGAGCATGTTGACATGCTACAGTGAAGGAGAATGGGGTGAAATTTAGGTTTCACAACCCTAATGATACACCCCAGCATCTGTCAGACTGTGGAGGATTGAAGTGGTGTGTGTGAGGTGGGGTTAGGGGTTAGACCCTAATGTCTCATTTCCTGACTTTTTTTGCTTTAACCCTAAATGAAGCATTAATGCAGTTTTTTGCACAGAATTTCCTTACTTTTTGAAAAAGTGTAATATAAGTTGCAAAAAACACGTAATGGTGGGAGTGTGGAGCCCAGCTCCCACCAAGTTACCAATTTTTGCATAACAATATGCATCTGGGTCCATGCTCCCACTTATGCAAATCTACAGTGCCATGCAGCATTGCTGTTGGCCACCAAATGCTTGTAACAGTAATCTGTCCATATCTTGGGAACCGTAACAGCTAGGAAAACAATTCAAGTGTCATTGTAACCATGACAGTGAGTACATCATACCACAATCACTGACCAAACCCAAGTCTCACATTGTTTCCAAGGTATGGGCACCACAGGCACTGGACAGGCACTCTTTCAACCCTTGTGACAGTAATTTCACAATATCTCACGAATCGTGCAACATACAAACAAAATTCCACTGCAGGCTTACCCTATGATTTCAAATATTTTTTGGGTGGCTTCGATCTCCTAAAGGTGATCGAAGCCACCTGTAGCAAAAAGTCTGTATCTCGCTTTGTTTCTGAGATAACAGTGCTGAAAGTCATGATACAGACTGCAATGTAATCCTATGGGAAAAATGTCAATTACGTCATTGAGTATCTCTGCAACAGATTATTTCACCAATGCCTAAACAACACAGTTTACATCTTTATGACATCTTGTCAACACCCTGCAAATTTCAAGTAAAAAGACTAAACTGTGATTGTGATATAGTCATCTCAATTTGGGCCAGCTGGTCTTTCTCACTAACATTTAAAAAATACATATACATTTTCCCATAGGATATAATGGGAATTTCAAATTGTAATAACTTTGAAACAGATTAATATTTTTTCACCCATAAAATGATGGCATGTTCCTTAGCCAAAGCTCTTTATATATCCCAAGATTCAGACAAATAGCCCACACTGTCCTACATGCTGGGCCTTTGGAGATCTTAGGTCTCAGCTCCGGGCAGCATGGGCAGAGATTGCACGTCTCAAATTTCATATTGAAGAGGAAATACATTATAAGAACCACCCGCCATTTCCCCAGCATCCAACAGAAAAACCTCGACCGCAGAGGGTAGTTGGTCCAGGAGGTTGGCAGGTGGTTAGGAGGAGCAAATCAGGTGCCCCATCACTCTCTGCTCTCCAACACATTACCTCCAAAAACCATATAAACACTACAAACAGGTATCTGCCTCTATCTCTGAAATCAAATAAAGAGGCAGAAGACACTGCAGAGCAGGACACTGCGCACAGGAGCTAACACAACAATACTCACCCAAATCAGGAACCAAAACTAAACAAGCACAAAATCCAAAAACTTCTGATCATAGGAGACTCCATGATTCAGGAGTTGATACCCATCTCCAGCCAGGGTGATGGTCAGATGTCTCCCAGGTACATCAGCATGGAGAGACACTGACCGCATTACTAAAATTGTTCACAAAGCAGGAGAAAACATTGATGTCCTAGTACATAGGGACTAATGATCCGCCAGCCAGTCAGTTGTGGAGACCAAGGAACACCTGACTAAGCTGGGTGACAAACTATCATCTATTTCATCCGGCATCTCCTTCTCTGAGATCCTGCCAGTCTGGGAGAAGGAGCAGATGGACAGAAGGTCAGAGAAGGGAGATAGGGAGCTAAACATATGGCTCAAGGACTGGTGCCAGGAAAAAGGACACAGATTTGTAGGGAACTGGCAACAGTTCTGGGAGCGAAAGTTCTTTAAATTTGATGGACTGCATCTGACTAAAGAGGGAGTCAGTGCATTGGGGCAGAAGTTTGACGCCTTGCAGAATATTTAAACTAGCAAATGGGAGGGGTCAGCACCCATACATCGAATGGGAAGAACACCCTCCCCTCAGCTAGTGGTCAAACAGGAATTCAGCATGTTTGCCATTCATTTACATCACCAGGTAAGAAAAAGGTTTGTCTCCCCATACGATGCACAGGGTAATGCCAAACTTCACCCAACAACTAACACACAAAATCTGGCCAATGGAAAATCATGTACACAAATGCTCACAGCCTGGAAATAAGGTCCCAGACCTGCAGGCAATAATGTCAGAGGCTAAACTGGACATAGTAGCAATTAGTGAGACGTGGTTTACCAGTAACCACACTTGGGAGACTCAGTACCTGGCTATGTATTGTTCAGAAGAGACCGAGGTGCAAAGGGGGAGGAGTAGCCCTGTATGTTAATGAAAATATCAAAGCTACAGAAATTCAGAATATACATAAGGAGCCAGAAGAACTGTGGGTCACCCTGAAACAGGAAATGGGACAGCCATAAGAACTGGGGTTGTCTACAGGCCCCCAGACCAGAGGGAGGACATAGACACATTACTGTTAGAAGATATACAAAACATGACAGCTAAAGGAGGTTCTGATAATGGGAGACTTCAACATGCCAGATGCAGATTGGTCAATACCAGCAGGAACATCTGCCAGAACTAGACTCATAGTGGATTCCTGCAGGGGAGGGCCTCAAACAACTGGTACAACAACCCACAAGAGACAGGGCTATCCTAGATCTAGTACTGACTAACAAAGAAGGGATCACAGATCTCCAGGTAGAAGGTCACCTGGGGCCAGTGACCATCACATGGTATGGTTCAATTCTACTACATCTAAATCATCCCATTCCAAGGCAAAAATATGGGACTTCAGAGGAGCTGACTTTGATAAGATGGCCAACAGAGTTAAGCTAGCCCTGGCAAAAGAAACACAGGTGAGGAGGTACAGGCAAAGTGGGCAAACATTAAGGATACAATACTTGAAGCAACATCCCATTGTGTTAGACAGAAAAGGAAGTGCAAAAGAAGAAGAAAACCACTTTGGTTCTCAAATACAGTAGCAGAAAAGGTCAGAGCCAAAAGGTTGGCCTTCAGGAAATGTAAGGAACACAGGGGATGAAGATAGGGAGGCATACCAAACTGCCCTAAGGGAAGCAGGAAGGCAGTAAGGCAGGCAAAGTCCCAAACTGAGGAAACACTAGCACGAACAGTAAAGAAGGTGACAAGACTTTCTATAGATACATTAGTGAAAGGAGAAAGTCCAGAGGGGGTATTGCTAAGCTTAATGGAGAAATGGGAGCATGTGAGGAGGAGGACCCTGTAAAGGCATCTATCCTAAATAGATACTTTTGCTCAGTATTTACTGAAGAGAAGGTAGGGCAGGGCCACAGCTCAGCATCATGGACACAGGGGAGGGAGGTGACTACTCCCTTCACAAAAGAAAGGTCCTACAAGAGCTTGCTAAGCTCAGGGTAGATAAGGCAATGGGACCTGATGGCATACATCCCAGAGTACTTAAGGAGCTAAAGGAGGAACTAGCAGAGCCATTAGCAGAATTGTTTGGTGAGTCTCTGAGCACAGGAGAGGTCCCAGAAGACTGGAGAAGGGCTCATGTGATCACGCTCCACAAGAGTGGTAGCAGGGAGGAGGCAGGGAACTACAGACCAGTCAGTCTTACCTCAGTAGTGGGCAAGATTATGGAGGCACTCCTTAAGGAAAGGATAGTGCAACACCTGGAATCCATAAGGCACAGGATCCAAGACAGCATGGGTTTACAAAAGGAAGGTCCTGTCAAACTAATCTCATAGATTTCTTTGACTGGGTAACCAGATTGGTGGACCAAGGGGGAGCAGTTGATGTCGCCTACCTTGACTTCAGCAAAGCTTTTGACACTGTTCCACATAGAAGATTGATAAATAAGCTAGGTAGGCTCGGGGTGGGTCAGAAGTTGGTCAACTGGGTGGCAAACTGGTTGACTGTCAGAAAACAGAGAGTGGTGGTAAATGGTATACAGTCAGAAGAGATGCAAGTCACAAGTGGGGTACCTCAGGGATCAGTCCTGGGGCCAGTCCTATTCAACATCTTCATTAGTGACCTCGCAGATGGACTAGAGGGTAAGGCTTGTCTGTTTGCAGATGACACCAAGATCTGAAACAGAGTAGATGATCCAGATAGGGTTGGCAGAATGAGAAGAGATCTGGATAAACTAGCAAAATGGTCAGAAGAGTGGCAACTGGGATTTAATGCAAGAAGTGCAAAATCATGCACATAGGGAAGAGAAACCCTGGAAGCCACTTATAGGCTGGGAGGAGTTGCTAGCAGTCACAAAGAAAGAAAGAGACTTGGGCATCATCATCACTGATGACCTAAAATCATCAAGCAGACCTCTAAAGCAGTAGGTAAGGCTAGGGGTGTTAGGGTGTATTAGTAGGGGTATCACAAGTCGTAAGAGGGGTAATAATCCTCTGTACAAGACATTGGTTAGGCCCCATCTGGAGTACTGCGTGCAGTATTGGAGGCCACACCTTCACAAGGACATTAACCAAATTGAGGCAGTCCAGAAGGGCAACCAAAATGGTGCAGGGACTGCATCAGAAGACATATGAGGACAGATTAACGGAGCTCAATATGTATACCCTTGAGCAAAGGAGAGAGAGGTGATATGATCAGAGACATTTAAACACCTTAAGGGCATAAACAAGGTGAAAGAGTCTAACATGTTTAAATATAAGAAAAATAGCAGGACAAGAGGACACAGCATGAGATTAGAGGGAGGCCGATTAAGGGTGAATGTGAGGAAATTCTTTTTCACAGAAAGGGTGGTAGATGCATGGAATGGCTTACCACAAGAAGTAGGTGGCTATGAATACAGTGCAGGGCTTCAAACAGGCATGGATAGGCATAAGGGAGCAATACAAATGACTATGAATAGATAGGTCACTGACAGAGCAAAGGCCGATGGCACATTTATAAGGTAGAAAAAGAAATGGGCAGACTGGATGGGCCTTGAGGTCCTTATCTGCCGTCAACTTCTATGTTTCTATGTACACGGTGTCTGCAAAGCACCACGTACAAAAAATGCACAAAAGTGGTGAAAGAGCATTATTTAGCACTTCGCTGCACAAAAACTGTATGTCCAACTGAAATGAAATTTAGTAAATCAAGACACCTACCATTCTAGACTAGGCATTCCAAATTTCTTGAAAATCCATTGAACGGTTACAAAGTTATTAAAGTGCAAAATTTGAGGTTTAACGTTAAAGTGCCTACTCAACCCTAAATAAAGGGGTGCGACCACACCCCTATAATTCACAAGCCACAGTAAAGAAGAATGGGGTGACATCTAGGTCCCACAACCTCAATGACACACCCCATCGTCTGTCAATCTCGGGAGGATAGGGGGGTTCATGAGGGGGGAGAGGCAAACCCAAAGGTCTAATTTCCTTACTTTTTTTGTATTTTAACCCTAAATGATGCATTAACAATGTTTTTTGCATAGAATGTCCTTACTTTTTGAGAAAGAATTTAAAAGTAGAAAGTCACACAAGTTGGTGGGAAACAAAACAAAGTTTCATTCATCAGAGTGGCATAATTCCACACCTGTTTACATGTAAGACACCTAACCACTGAAAATAACCTCCATGGCAGTAAGGTTAGGTACCCTATAAATGTGAAGCCACTACCACAATGCAAAATGCTATATAGAAAATTTAAAGTGTGCCAAGCAATATCTCTGCAGCAAATTAATTTTCCAACACCTAAATATCACAGTTCACATGTATAGGACATCCCCTCAACACCCTGCATATTTCAATTTAAAAGACCAAACTATGTCCGAGATACAACATTTTAAAGTTTGAGGTTTTCATTTGTCAGAGTGGTAGAATTCTGCACCTGTTTACATTTTACACACCTAACAACTGAAATGTATATCCATGGTAGTAAAGCTAGTTACCCTATAAATTTCAAGCCACTACCAGAATGCAAAACGCTGTCCACAAAACATAAACTGCGCCACGCAATATCTTTGCAACAAATGTATTTTCCAACACCTAAGCATCAAAATTCATGTTTACAGGACATCTTGTCAACACCCTCCGAATTTCAAGTTAAAAGACCAATCCATTTCTGAGATATTTAATTTTAAAACTTGTTAAAATTGGGCTATCTGGTCCCTCCAGATCTGGCCATCTAGTTCCTCCCTTGGGATCAAAGAATCTTTGATTGTGAGCTTGCAAATTCTTTGATCATGAGGAGGAACCAGATGGCCAAAACCTCATTCTTTGTTCGAAAAATAACCACGTAAATGTTCCCATAGACATATAATGGGAACTTAAAACTTTAATAACTTTTGAATGGATTCATATTTTTTCACCAAACAAAAAGCAGCATATTCCTTGATACAGTCTCTTTCAATGTGCTAAGTTGCCAAGCACCACAGACAAGATCTGACTAACTACCCACATAACTGGTGAAAAGTGCATTTTGGGCCCCACGCTCTCACCATCTTGAAACAAAACAAAGTTTCATTCATCAGAGTGGCCTAATTCCACACTTGTTTACATGTCAGACACCTAACTGCTGAAAATAACCTCCATAGCAGTAAGGCTAGGTACCCTATAAATGCGAAGCCACTACCACAATGCAAAATGCTATACACCAAATGCAAAGTGTGTCATGCAATATCTCTGCAGCATATAAATTTTACAACACCTAAATACAATAATTCACATGTACAGGACATCCCCTCAACACCCTCCAAATTTCAATTTAAAAGACCAAACTGTGTCAGAGATTTAACATTTTAAAGTTTGAGGTTTTCATTCATCGGAGTGGTAGAATTCCACATCTGTTTACATTTTACACACCTAATGACTGAAAAGTACATCCATGGCAGTAAGGCTAGCTATCCTATAAATTTCAAGCCATTACCACAATGCAAAATGCTGTCCGTAAAACCTAAACTTTGCCATGTGGTATCTCCTCAAGATATGTATTTTCTGACACCTAAATAACATAATTCACATCAACGTGACATCCCAACACCCTCCAAATTTCAAGTTAAAAGACCAAATCATTTCCAAGATATTTAATTTTAAAAGTTGTTAAAATTGTGTTGTCTGGTCCCTCCAAATCTGGCCATGTAGTCCCTCCCTCAGGATAAAAAAATATTTGATTGTGAGCCTGCAAATTCTTTGATCATGAGGAGGGACCAGATGACCAAAACCCCATTCTTCATTCACAAAATAACCATATAAATTTTCCCATAGACGTATAATGGGAATTTAAAATTTTAATAACTTTTGAATGGATTAATATTTTTTCACCAAACAAAAAGCGACATGTTCCTTGACCCAAGCTCTTTCAATGTGCCAAGTTGCATAGTGGCAGAACGCACAATGGCCATGCAGCACCATAGACAAAATCTGACAAACTGACCACATAACTGGCAAAAAGTGCATTTTTCAGCATTTTGGTGCACAAAAAAAATAAGTCTGCCCGAAATGAAATTTGGCAAATCAAGAGATATACAATGCCCCACAGCACATACCTAATGTCATGCACATGTGTTAAATAGGTCCAAAGTTATTAAGACATGCATAATTTCTTGTTTAACATAGAAGTGGCTTCATAACCCAAAATATAGGGGCGTGACCACACCCCTATAGTAACAGCCACTAAAAAGCTTGTGCTGGTGGGACAAGGCCCCGTGCTCCCACCAACCTGCATATTTCTGCATTACAATATGCATCTGAGGGAGCGCAGAGCCTCTGAGCCTGTGCTGCAACTTACACATAGCTACAGAGCCATGCAACATTCCTATTGGCCACTAAATGCTTGTAACAGTAATCTGTCTATATTTTGGTAACTGTAAAAGCTAGAAAAACAATTCAAGTGCCATTGTAACTGTAACAGTGAGTAGATAATTCCTCAATCACTGACCAAACCCTTATCTCACATCATTTCTGAGCTATGGGCACCAAAAATAACTGGACAGGCCCGCTTTCAACCATTGTGACAGTAATTTCACAATATCTCATGAACCGTGCAATGTACTAACAAATTTCCACTGCAGACTTACTATATGATTTCAAATCTTTTTCCAGTGGCTTAGATCACCTACTTGTAGAGGAAAGTATGTATCTTGCTTTGTTTCTGAGATAATGGTGCCGAAAGTCATGACACAGACTACAATGTAATCCTGTGGGGAAAATGTCATATATGCCATTGAATATCTCTGCAACAAATTATTTCCCAACACCTAAACAGCATAGTTCACATCTTGATGACATCCCATCAACACCCTGCAAATTTCAAGTAAAAAGACCAAACTGTGATTGAGATATGGTCATCCCGATTTGGGACATTTGGTCTTTCTCATTAACATTCAAAAAATACATATAAATGTTGTAATAGGATATAATGGGAATTTCAAATTGTAATACCTTTTGAACAGATTAATATTTTTTAACCAAATAAATGATGGCATGTTGCTTAGTTCAAGCTCTTTCTATGTCCCAAGAGTCAGACCAATAGCCCACATGGTGTCCACACAGCGCCATGGACAAAAAATGCACAAAATTGGTGAAAAATAAATTTTTGGTGCTTTGTTGCACAAAAACCATATGTCTAACTGAAATGCAATTTAGAAAATCAAGAGATCTACCAGACTGTACCTTCAAAATTTTGTGCAAATCTGTTGAACGGTTGCAAAGTTATTAACGTGCAAAATATTAGGTTTAACATTAAGTACCTACTCAAACCTAAATATAGGGGCTTGACCACTACCCTGTAATTCACAAGCCACAGTAAAGAAGAATGGGATGACATCTAGGCCTCACTACTCCAATGACACACCCCGTCATCTGTCAATCTCAGGAAGATGGGGGGAGGGGAAAACCCAAAGGTCTCATTTCCTTACTTTTTGTGTTTTAACCCTAAATGATGCATTAATGGAGTTTTTTTGCATAGAATTTCCTTACCTTTTGAGAAAGAATAAAAAAGTAGAAAGTCGCGCGAGTTGGTGGGGGAGCTGGACCCTTTGGGCCCCACGCTCCCACCACCTCAAAACAAAACAAAGTTTCATTCATCAGAGTGGCATAATTCCACACCTATTTACAAGTCAGACACCTAACCACAGTGACAAAAGTGAGGAAATTCAGTGTTAGGGTTGAACCCCCCTTGGATCCCCAGCCCACCCCAACTGGCATCAGGGTGCTCATTGGGGTCATCAGCCCTAAATCTCACCCCATCATATGTATAAAGAAGTAGAGGTATAGGAGAATGGGGTGAGAGTTAGTACCAACAACCCTAACGCGTACCCAGATGTCAGTTGGTGGGGTGGGCTGTGGGGTCCAAGGGGGTTTTTCAACCCTAACACCAAATTTCCTCACTTTAGTCACTGTGGAACAACCCTAACTGATGCATTAAAATGAGTTTTTTGCCTCTAATTTCCCTTCTTTTTGAGATTGATGATGACAAATACTGAAAGTAATGCAGCAGCGGGAGTGTGGGCCCGCCACATGATGTCTTGTGACATAGCAACAGGAACAGCAACACAAACAGTAGTGCCAACAGTGGCACGCATGGTAATGGAAATGTAAATGGTAAAGGAAACGTTAATAGAAATGCAAGCGCAAAGTGACTCCAAAGCGAACAGTGATGCAAACGGACATTGAAGCGCATACAAAAACACAACTGATAATGTGAACAGTGATGGCAGTGGTATTTGAAATGTAAATGTTAAGTGTCACAGTAAACAGAACTTGAAAGGGAACAGAAATGAAACCGTGAACACGAGCGCACACCTAAACGCAAACCGTAACATGCACAGCCACAGTACCACAATAGTAAATGAAAATAGTAAAGTTAACATAAAGAATAATGCCAAAAGAAACAGAAATGGAAACAGGAATGGAGTCATATACGGAAACACAACCTGTAATGTGCGTGGTCACGGAACTGCAATTGTTAATGCAAATGGTAATGGTAACAGCAACAATAGTGCCAAAGGAAAGAGAAATGCAAATGGAAGCGAGAACACACGTAAATGCAAACCGTAAAGTGCACAGCCACAGTACCGCAATAGTAAATGCAAATGGAAAAGTTAATGTAAAGAATAATGCCAAAGGAAGCAGAAATGGAAACGGGAATGGAGGCACATACGGAAACACAACCCGTAACATGCATGGTCATGGAACTGCAATTGTTAATGCAAATGGTAACAGTAACAGCAACAATAGTGCCAAAGGAAAGAGAAATGCAAATGCAAGCAACTACAGAAATGCAAACCTCTATGTGCACGGTCATGGTACCGCAACTGTAAATGTAAATGGTAACAGTAACAGCAAAAATAACGCCAAAGGAAACAGAAACAAAACAGAAATGCAAACACGTATGAAAATGCAAACCATAACGCTTGTGGATGGTACCACAACTGCAAATGAAAGTGGTAATGGTAACAGCAACAATAACACCAAACAACACAGAAAAGCAAATGCAAGTGAAAACACAAACTGTAACGCACACAGTGGTGTAGACAGTAATGGTGCCACAAACAGTAACGGAAATGCAACTGGAAATGCTAACTGGCACAGTAACAAAAGGGCACACCCTTCTTTTCCCCAAAAAATGCACTGGAAAACACAGTGAAAACAAAGAATGTGTACATAACAAAGGGCCTCGGAGCAGAAAATGAGGACTTGGAAATTTAAATTGCTTATATCTCAGGAACCGTACGACATAAAAAAAAATGTAAATTTCATATGAATTATGACTTTCCTGGCTAGTTTTGTACTTAGCTCCTATTAGGGGGCTAAGTAATTTTGTGACAAAAAGTCCGTATCTCACACCATTTCCGAGATACTGGGCCCGAAAGGCGCAACGGGTGCCGTAATGTTATCCAGTGTCAAAAAGTGTTAACTTCAGAGTGCTGTCACTGTGCCGCCCTGTAATATTTTTTCGCCAAACCACGAAAAGGCACATCAGTGGGATGTTGGCTTTCTTCCTTCCAAATTTAGCCCAAAGGACCAAACCGTTATTTTGCAGCAGGGTGGCAAAGGATTCCTGTAATGCGGTGGACGCCATAATGTTATCCTATGGAAAAAAGCATCAGCTTTGGAGTGCCATAACATTGCCGCCCTATAATATTTTTTCACCAAAACACTGAAAGGCACATCTGAGAGACGTCGGCTGCGATCCCTCCACATTTCAGCCCAAAAGACCAAACTGTTCTTTTGCAGCAGGGTGGTAAAGAATTGCTGTTATTTTGCCATAGCCTGGAAAAGTAGTGTTGCAATTTACAAAAGCTTTCGCAAAAATTTGTGACAGTTTCGAGAGTGCAACACTACTTTGTGAAAGTACTTTTTACAGAAACTTGGAAAACATATTTCTAGGGTGTTTAACCTCAAAATAAAGACATGCCTAGCATCCGCAGGGTCCGACTAGGTAAAAACAAAAGGAATTGTGTTGCTAGAGGGTCCCAAATTTAAATGCCAAGCATTTTTCTGATCATCAACTGAAAGCAAAATGGTGGATTAACGAAAGTAGAAGGGCCATTTGCAAAAGTAAAAACTGCATTTGCAAAAGTGTTGAACTTTTTGTTAACTTTTCCCATTGACTTATAATGGGAAATTGTTTTTTTAATAATTTTTGAATCATTTAATATTTTTTCATGAAATCTTCAAAAGGCACATCGGGGACCCTGGTCACACGTTCCCTGAAGTTTTTGGACTAGTCGCGCAAACCGTGTGACCTGTAGGGACGAGCAAAGAATTTAAAAAAGTGTAAATGCATGCTCAGATCACGCTTAATAACTCCACAGCCGTATATCTGAACAGTACAAAAGTTGGAAGATCCCAAGATGTATGGTTCTTGATCATGTATTTCAAATTTCAGGCACATCCGTTGAACAGCTGCAAAGTTATTAAGGTACAACATTTTAGGTTTAACATGTAAATGACTCCTCAACCCTAACTATGGTAGCACTACCGTGCTACCATAATATATATGTATAGTATATATATTATGGTAGCATGGTAGTGCTACCATACTTAGGGTTGAGTAGCACTTTTAAAGTTAAAGGATGAAATTATGCAACTTAATAACTTTGCCACCATTCAACAGATTTGCCTGAAATTTGGCAAGCATGGTTGGGCATGGTAAATCTTGGGATCTGCTGACATTTGTACCAGTCGGATACACGGCTGTGGAGTTATAAAGTGACAACCAAATGCTCAATTATGCTGTTTTTGAATTCTTTGCTCTCACCTACAGGTCACACGGTTTGCACGATTGGTCTGAACACTTCAGAGAGCATGCAGCCAGGGTCCCCGATGTGCCTTTTGAAGAGTTCATGAAAAAATATTGAACGGTTCAAAAGTTATTCAAAAAACAAGTTCCCATTATAAGTCAATGGGAAAAGTTGACAAAAAGGTTGGAAGTGTCACAAATGCACTTTTTAGCATCGCAAATGGCCCTAGTAGTGTCGCAAATCCGCCATTTTGTTTTCTGTTACTGATCAGAAAAATGGTTGCCATTTAAAATTGGGACCCTCTAGGGACACAATTCTTTCTGTGTTCACCTAGTTGGACTCTGAGGATGCTAGCCATGTCTTTATTTTGAGGTTAAACACCCCAGAAATATGTTTTTCAAATTTCTGGAAACAATAGTGTCATAAAGTAGCGTTGCACTTGCGACACTTCCGCAAATTTTTGTGAAAAGTGTCGCAATTTGTGAAAGTACTTTTTCAGTCTATGGCAAAATGACAGGAATTTTTTGTCACCCTGGTGCGAAAGAACAGTTTAGTCTTTTCAGCTGCAATTTGAAGGGAAGGCAGCCAACATCTCTCAGATGTGCCTTTTGGTGGTTTGGTGAAAAAATATTGCAAGGATGCCAAGTTATGGTACTCCAAAGTTGGCATTTCCCATAGACTAACATGGTGGTGTCTGCCACACCTTTCGGGGCTTGTATCTCGGAAACAGTGCAAGATATTGAATTTTCGTCGAGAAAAGGCATAGTCTATGGCTACGCGTATAGCGAAAACGTAGCCAGGAAAATCATGATTCATGTGAATTTTTTTTCTCCTACGTTGTACGGTTTCTGAGATGTAAGCAATTTAGTCTTCCAACAGCTCATTTTCTGCTTTGAGGCCCATTATTATGAATACATTCTTTGTACACACTGTGTTTCTCTATGCAGCTGTTGGGCAAATACAGGATGTGCCCTTACGTTACTGTAAAATTTAGCATTACCACTTGAGTTTTCCTACCCATTTGCGTTACTCTTCCTGTGTATGCCACCATGTACGTTACCCTTTGTGTTCTCATTTGCGCTTGCGTTTGTGTTACTGTTACCACTTGGGTTTCCACTACTGCTTGTGTTTGAGTTTTGGTTTCCATCACTGTGTGCATTGCCATTTGTGTTTCCGGCAGCCCCTTCTTTTGCATTTGTCTTTCATTTTGCATCTTCGGTGCTGTTACTGTTACCATTTGCATTTGCAATTGCTTTACTGTACCTGTGCATATTACAGTTTGCATTTCCATATGCACTTGCATTTCCTTTTGTGTTTCTGTATCTTTTGTCATTATTGATGTTGTTACATTACCATTTGCATTTACAATTGCGGTACTGTGCCCGTGCATGTTAAGGTTTGTGTTTCCATACACATTTCTGTTCTCATTTCCATTTCTGCTTCCTTTGGTGTTATTCTTCATGTTAACTTTGCCATTTGCATTTACAGTTGAGGTACTGTGCCTGTGCTCATTATGGTTTGCATGTATGTGCATGCTTGAGTTCATGTTTCTTTTTCTGTTCCCTTTGGCATTCTTTTTGCTGTAACACTTAACATTTGCATTTAAAATACCACTGACATCAACGTGCACACTACCAGTTGTGTTTTTGTATGCGCTTGTGTGTCCGTTTGCATCTCTGTTCGCTTCAACATTACTTTGAGCTTATGTTTCTAGTAATGTTTACTTTACCATTTACATTTGCATTATCATGTGTGTAACTGTTAATGCTTGCATTTGCGTTGCTGTTCCTGTTATTATGTGACAAGACATCATGTGGTGGGAGCACGTGACCCTCCCACCACCGCATTACATTCACTATTTATCGTCCTCATTCTCAAAAAGAAGGGAAATTAGAGGCAAAAATCTCCATTTAATGCATCAGTTAGGGTTGTTCCATAGTGACAAAAGTGAGGAAATTCGGTGTTAGGGTGGAAAGCCCCCCTTGGAACCTCCAGCCCACCCCCAACTGGCATTGAGGTGCGCATTGGGGTCGTTGGTCCTAACTGTCACCCCATTCTTCTGTACCTCTGCTTTGTCACACATATGATGGGGTGAGATACCTGCACATGTGCAGTTTGCCCCAGGGAATCAGCCTTGCACAACATGGCAGTGCTGACATAACTACGTATAACAACCCAGTCCCCTCGAGTTAATAGAATCCAATTAGTACTAGTCTTAGGCAGGTAGGAAAGGGCAGCTGGTGGGGAGGTCATTAGTGGCTTTCTACATAATGATATCATTGTTTATTCCGCTAGCCTGAGAGAAGGATTATTATGTCATTTAGAACTCTCACAGCTGCATAACCACTTTAGAGTCAGCTACTCTTGGGCAGCTTAGAATGCTCATCAATAAGTTCAAGTGCAGCAGTTAGACTGGCAGGAGGTCTGACATTGGGGCTCTGTCAAAGGGAGCCCTGGTGTTTCTCACCCTAGTTTGCTAAAATCATCAGTTTGCCTGCAGGACTCTTTAGTTTCACTCCAGGAGGCATAAGACGGAATTGTGGATTCAATGGGCAATCCTCTGTGGTTCCTGAAGTTCACAGCTGCCTTAAGGAAGAACAATGAGTAGAATCTGACAGCTACCAGAGAAAGAGAGGAGCATTTTGTTCTTTCCATGACTGGGAGGAAGGAACAACTAATCTGTGAGTACAGAATTTAAGACTATTCTCTCAGGGAGTTGTCTGAGGTGTGTGTGTGCCCTAGATAAGGCTAGATTGCACTGATCAGGGTTCATTTTAACACAACTGTACTGAATTTAAAGTTAAAGTTCAGAGTCTTTAGCAATTCATTAGGGATTGAAGACTCATTTGTTGTAACCCTGAAGGAATGGCAAGGCTGTTTGGTGCAAAAGATGAGGAACA
Source organism: Neoceratodus forsteri (assembly GCA_016271365.2). NCBI lineage: Eukaryota > Metazoa > Chordata > Ceratodontiformes > Ceratodontidae > Neoceratodus > Neoceratodus forsteri. The sequence continues at coordinate 1,324,204,899 of CM057458.1, forward strand.
CCATCTGAAGTTTCAGGCAGGGCTAAGTTGTTCATGGATGGGCACCAGTGTTCCCTGGGTAACGAACATGCCCCAGGAGGATTTTAAAATGTGTGGTACATCCCAGAGATATACATTTTGGAAGACAGAGATGTTTTTTGTGGAAAACAGTACTGCCTGGTGAAGTGTCTTCTAAAAGAGAGTGTGCCTGTATTGTAATGATAAAGATTTGAGGGACCACCCTTGCTTTAAGTAACATCTGTAAATTAAGCCATACTGTAAAATCCAAGTTACTGCTTTGGACATTCTGCTTGTTGTTTCTAGTGTGAAAGTTATTGGGGCTCCTCAGCAGTTAGGTCTAGAATATGCGTAGCATCCTCTCCCCTGGACCTGGTTGTAAATAAGAAGATCCATTTTAGTATGTACCCCCACCCCATTATCTAGATAATGAGCCTGGTAAACACTCCAATGCTAGGGGCAGTATCATGAGTGTAGTTCTGCCAAAAGAAAATTTTATGCCAAGTAGCTGTCAGTAGTTCTTTTAAGGGGGTGCCAGCTAGCTAAAAGCAGTGTAGGGTTTACATAAATATGCATGATACTCATGCATGCATAGTTTAAGTCTGCGCCACCATGTTGCACACTGTGGCCATCACATCTGCACTTGCGGAAAGGAAAAGCAGTATGCCAGGAAGTGGGTATGTTTATGCGGCCCACAGAGGGGAAGGGCTGCATAAACAGAATCATTGAAAACTATGCTGGAGCACTGGGGCAGAACATCAGACAGTGGCACGTTTATGTGCTCCTACAGTACTCTTTTACAAATCTGATGATGGCATAATATCTGTGGAGCTTGACCCACACAACTGAAAAAATCTGACTCAGGAGGAGACTATTAACAAACTGGAGATCTGATCTCAGATTTGCTTGTCATCACAGTCATATTCTCATTCTTTTCTAAGCAGTAATTTCTGGTAAATGTGCCTTAACTATATTGATCTCAGTGCTTGTAGACTACTTCGGGTTCGCCATGACTGTATTGGGAGAAGGTAGTAGCAGTCTTGGAGTAGCTGCTGCCAGTGGTGGCATGCACTGAAAAAAGTGTCCCCCATGCTCGTCTGCACATTTTAGAAATGACCCCTTGACTTAAAGGGAACAGGAATAGATTACTTATGTGCAGCTGCTTGAAATGTCTCTATTTTTATAAATTATATTCATACCTCTAAAGGATCCCTATTTTAACTATGCCTGGATAAAAGCTGAAGCTGTCAGTTGTGCTTTGTTTTGATTTATTTATAGAACTGTTATTTAATACAATAGCAGGTTAGCTACATATGGACACATGTTGATATATGGACATATTAGGATAACACTATCTCAATTGCAAGGGGATCTGTGTTAGGTTTGTGTTTTGAATGTACACGCATACTAGTCACTTGTTACAAAATTGCAGATATATCGTATTTAAGATAGCATACGTTTGACTATTCATGAGTAATATGAATTTTTTGTACAAAGAGTTTAAGAAAAAAGTATCTGAACAGTACCCTGTGAAAAACTGGATTGACACCACTGTGTGAAACACCTTTTGAATGTTTAACTTACAGTAGGGCATGTTGTCTTCTAACCTATTTTTTAATTAACACATATATATTGTCATATTTAGAAGACTTTGAACATTATTTACTATGCATTGCTTAAAGAGCTATTGATGCCACAAATAAAACTTTGAAAAACATAATAATTAGGTAAAAGTCTGCTTGTATTCCATATATAATATACTAGATTTCTCCTCTCCATTATTTATTACTGAGAAAATGTGCATGAATACATTATTTTTATCCCTTGACATTACTTTAAAGTTAATCTGCCTCTATAGCTTACTCCCTGCTTCAAATCATAATGCTCTGTTGTGACATCATAATATGTTGAGATGACAGTAACCATGATGTCATAAGCAGTGCATTATGACCTCAGCTAGGGAGACAGCAACAAAAATAGACGAACTCTTCAGGAGCAAAAATCCTGTTTTCATGTAAATGAACCCAGCAATAAATAATGGGGAGGAGGAATAAAGAACTAAAAAGAAATACAAGCTGAACTTTATCTAAATATTATGTTTTATTAAAGTTCTCTTACAGGTATCAGCTGCTCTTTAAGCTTATTTTTCCTTTGTGTTTTTAATCATTGCCATGTACTAATGTTAGCACAGACACACACAGAGGGTTTTAAAATGAAGCTTCACTTGATTTGTAGCTTGTGACAGGGAGTGAACTTTCAAGTCAGTGAGATTTGACTTTGGGATAGCTTTCTTTTGATGAAACTAATCATGTCTTGGCTTAGTAATTTGCAAAACTGAAGCTGGTTAGAAATATAATACGAGTTATGCTAAACAAATGTAAATATCTCTAAAAATATGTAACTTACAGATAATAAACCTAATGAAAGTTATTCAGGACAAAAATACATTTTAAACAAGCCTTTTCATTAAGTTGCAAGAATTATATTTTTTAAACTATGGCCTTCTGAATACCTCAATTTTCATGTTTAATAGGAGCTATGCCAAACAGATATACATATATCTAAAAGTATACAAGTTATGCATAAACCATCATTATGAAAACTGTTCAGGCAAAACAACCTTTCAAATGATCCTATTCATTATGTTGCACTAATTATATGTTTTAAACTATGGCCATCTGATTACCTGAACTTTCATTTTACATCACAATTGTCACCTTTCAGATGGCTACACCTAAAAAAATCTAATGAATTCAGATTAGTGACTACACTTATTTGAAAAGTAATTTTGTCCTGAACAACTCTCATGGTGGTTGTATATTGATAACTTGCATACTTTCTGAGATATTTACATTTGTTTGGCATGACTCTTACTGTGTTCACTCGGAGAGAGAAAAAAATGAAGTTGTTTGGAAGACCATAGTTTACAAAATATAAAGAATTCAAATCAGTGACTGCCCTCGTGAGAAAGGTCTTTTTACCCTGAACAACATTCACACTGGTTGTTTTTGTGCAGCTTGAATAATTTTTAAGATGTTTAGATTTGTTTGGAAGGTGTGCAAATTTGCTCTCAGAGAGAAGCAGCTTGGAGTTCTGTGTCCATCATTTGTTTATTTATTGAAATGTTTCACCAGGAGGGCATACTGAACTACAAGTAGCTCATCTCATGGTGCAACCTGGGGGGAGGAGATACTTAGGGATATAGCAGTGAGTGTTACAGAAACACAATTTACACAATAAATTGGAACACAATTGAGAGTCCAGTACAGTTTGAATATGCATTTACATTCAAACATAAAACAATAGCATGATGATACAATGACATTCAAATGTACAACAAGAGGGAAGAGCAGACAGGTAGTGCATAACATTAAGTGCAAGCAAACAGGACTAGGCAGGCTGGTGACAGTGACACAAGAGTACAATCAGCTAAGTCCCCCCCCAGCACCAGCCTAAAGGATGCTAACATACAATGGAAGTGTAAGTTAATAGTAAAGTTGCAAGATAAGTGCAATTATGCTTTGGGTCTGGCTGGATTAAGCAAAAGAGTACAATGGAGGGGTAAAAATGGAGAAGGGGAAGGATGGGAGCATGCCAGATCAGGGCCCCTTCAGGATGCAGTGGACCCTGCTAGTGGCAGAAAGTAGGTGAAGTAAGAGGATGTCATGCTAGGAGCTGAGCAAAACCCCTTCAGGATGCAGTGAACCCTGCCAGGTGTGGCAGCAGGCAAAGTTAGAAGAATGCATGCCACAGAACAGTCTCCTTCATGGTGTTGTGAACCCTGCCAGGAGGCAGAAATAAGGCAAGGATAGAAGTGTTGGAGAGAAAGATTGGATGGGTGGGGGAGCAAGAGGTTGGTAGGGAGAATATCCTGAGGGGGTATGGTGGAGGAGGGGAGAGGTGAGCTGAATGGAAATGTGAGGGAAGTATTTTAAATGATGGCCCCTTGCAGGATCATGAGGACACTGCTTGGTGGTGGAGGGGACTAATGAATGAAGAGGCTGGGAGAGGATGGCATGGGGTGCAGGGGGAAGAGGGGTGGGGTGGAGAGACAGTCAAAAGTAGAAAGGGGAGAAGGTGAGGGAGCAAATTATCAGAGAGCAAGTTTCAGAGTGTAATAATATGGGGCAGTCCTGTGGAGGGGAGAAAGTCATGGTGGGTTAAAGCAGGGATAGCTATGGGAGAGATAGTTGTGTAGGGCAGATCTGAGGGAAAAGGAAGAGGAGGAGTGATGTATTTGAGGAGGGAGTGAATTCCAAACTTTGGGGAAGTGGAAAGAGAAATCAGACTGGCTGAAGATTGTGGAGTAGTGTGGGACCGCCAGTTTGCAAGTGTCCATAGATTGGAGTGGGAGGGAGGAGGAGGAGGGGTAGAAAGGGATGCAGTGAGGTGGGGAGGGAGTTCACTGAGCCAAAATGTATATGTGAGCTTGGTACAATGGGAGAAGCGTCTGCTTGTGAGCCTTCGGATAGGACAGGGAGTGATAGAGATTGCAGTAATGAGTCCAGGGGGGACCGTCAAGAGAGAAATGATGGAAAGAGTTAGAGAGAGTTTCTAATCTGGACAATGAGGACTTTGTGGCAGCACCATAGACTATGTCACAGTAGTCAAAAATTGGGAGTATCATCTTCTGGACAAGTTCAAGCCTGGTTATAGGAGGAATGCAACTATGGTTCCTGAATACAGCACCCAGCTTGGAGCACATTTTTTTTCAGGATGGCATTAATATGTCCAGAGAAGTTGAGATGTTGTTATAACCAAACCCCAAGATATCTAAATGAGTTGGAATCCCCTAAGGTTATAACATCCAGGAAGAGAAATGTGGGTAGGGATTGGAGCATTGAGAGTCTCTGCCTAGTGCCAAAGGTCATTGAGACTGTCTTCTTGACATTTAGGTATAGCTGATGGGAATTAAACCAAATCTGGACCTGATGGAAGTTGTGCTGCAAGGTGGCTACTACATCAACTAGGCATTTACCAGATGTATGCAAAACTATATCATTGGATAAAGGAAGAAAGGGAGCAGACTGAGGGAAGGTCATTTAGGAAGATGGAGAAGAGAATGGGACCAAGCACGGAGCCCTGAGGCACTCCAGTAGTGGTTTTAGGGAGGGGAAGGAAGATAGAATCCTGGACCTTGAAATATTAAAATCTGCCTGTGAGGTAGGACCTAAACCAGGCTGTAGCAAGAGTGGACAGTCCAGCTGCCAGGGGGAAAGTCAAGAAGAGGTCATAGGAGACAATGTTGAAAGCCTTGATGAGGTTGATAAGGATTGCTGAGATGATTTGGCCATTGTCTATCCCAGTAAGGATGGAGTCAGTGAGCCTGAGTAGGGAGGTAGTGATGAGTGATTTTTCCAAAATCCAGATTGGAATGGGGTGAAGAAAGAAGAGTCTTTTAGGAGGTGAGTTAGGAGAGAACTAAATTTTCTTGGAGCTTAGCAAGGGTGGGGAGGAGAGAAGTAGAGCAAAAGTTCCCAGGAGAAGTGAGGTCACCACTCCTTGGGGGTGGGAGGATCACTGCATATTTCCACAGCAGAGGTACAGTTGAGGATGAGAAAGAGAGGTTTAGGATTACTGATAGAGGGTAGGCAATAGCTGAGGAAGTCAGGAAAAGGAGCTTTGGGTTGAGGTCATCAGGAGAGGAGCCTTTGGAAGGATTGATTGAACGGAGGGCTTTAAATGTTTCAGCAGGGGTAACTGAGGTGAAGGAGAAATGGGGGGCTGGGGATGCATTGGTGCCTGGGGAGATGGAAGTAGGGAAGGGGATGGACTTGAGGAGGGTTGAGGCACACGAGGTATAGTAGGAGTTACACTCCTTGGCCACTATGCTAGGATCAGATAGCAGGGAGTTGTTTATATTAAGTACAGGAGGGGAGAAGAGAGCATGAACCACTCTCCAGAATTTTGAGTGGGAACTGAGATGATCAAGGAAGGCAGCTCTGAAGTATTCAGACTTTGCTAGTCTGGTTGCTTTGGTGCAAGAATTTCTAAGCTTATGGTACTTAGCATAGTCAGTGGGAAGTTGGAAAGCCTTGTGCTTTCTCTAGGCTTTGTCACAGGCTTGGAAGCAGACCAGCAATTCAGAGGTGATCCAGGAATGGTGGTTGCCATGAACTTGAGATCTTTTGAATGGTGCAGATATGTTCCAAGTAGTAAGGAATTTGTCCTTAAAGTCGGCGAGTGCATGATCGACAGTGGGGCAGTGGAGAGAGGGGTCCAATTAGAGAGGGCAAGATCTTGTAGGAGGGGGATCAGGGCTAAGAAATTGTAGGAGAGAAGTTACAGAAGTTTTTGTGGGGGTTTCAGTCTGTTGACCTTTCTAGCCAGGAAGATGGGGTGATGGTCACTAAGGGCATCTGGTAGGAAACTGGATTTGATGACTCTGTGTTTATGGGAGGTGAGTGCCCAATCTATTAGGGAATGATTTTGAGTTTTATGATTCAGTCGGGTGGGTTCTTAGATGAGTTGGGTAAGATTGTGGGCTGCAATATCATTACAAGTCTTAGATGTAATGGGAGACAGCCAATTTATGTTATGGTCGCCCAGCAGATATAACTCCCCTTTGTGTAATAGTGATGATATGGAGGGAATAAGGCCTGTTGCAACAGTGGGTTGGATACCAGGGCAACAATAAGTCCTTGCTATAAAGACTGGGATGGAAATGGGCAAGGCAATTCTAATGACAAGGGCTTCGTAGGCATTAGGGAAGGAGGCAGAGAAAATGGTAGTGTATTTAAGTGCGGACAGGACAAACATAGCGACTCCATCACCTCTACCAGCCCTGTCCTGCCTGGAGATGGAGTAGCAGGGGATAGAGATGGAGTGGTCATTCTAATTAAACAGGAAGAAGGGAGTATTTCTTTAACTGCCATGGAGATTTGCAAACTGGAAGAATACACTGAAAACTTCTAAAAGATGTGTTCCACAGAAACACCTTTTTTCATAGGAAAGCAGGATAGCTGTAGGCTCTGCCCACAGCCATGAAAAGGAGGATTAAGGCAAAGGAATATGCTCAATTACATTTAAACTTGCCTGTTGAGGGCATTTCTTGTTAAGGGTGTCATAATGATTTTAAATAGAGTTTGTGTAATTCCATCTCCAGTTTCTTAAGTAATGTGCAGTCGGCATAATAATAACAAATGGATATTCAGGTCACGATCAGTCATGAAAGTATTGATAAAAGACAAGTTCCACAGTATTGTAATATATACTTTTAAAACAAGCATTCATTTATCAAGACACTCTTTTAAATGACCAAATTAGCATTTACTTTTATTTTTGCTTTCAGATTAAGAGAAGGAGCAAATAAAGAAATCCTGGGCATCATTGTATCGTACAAAGTGAAAGTGAAGCTCGTTGTATCACGAGGCGGGTGAGTGTTTACCTTTCTTCAAAGACAGTTAAATAGTAGATCAGTGTTGCTGTTACTATTATAGTGCATCATCTCATTCCAGAAAAAAGGGACCATTATTTTATTCTTTGACTGCTTATCAATCATAGGATAGCAGTTCTGAACAGCATTTCAAGGGTCTTTAGTCCAAAGGATTCACTGGTAACTCGATAAGATCAAACCTATGTTAAGCAATTTGGCTAGTTTGAAATAGAATATAATTGCTGTTTGTTTTTCATTAGTTCAACACGAACACCATATATTATATCTCTGGTCTTAGTAGTGTACAAGCACTAAAATTAAGGGCAATTTTATGTGCATTACTGTAACACAACTAACACATTTATTAGAAATGATGAAAAACAGAAAACAGTTAATTGATACAGTGAGTCAGACAAACATAAACAGACACAATACATCTGAGTGAGAGAATTTCAGACTCTAGCAGTTTAGCCTAAAATATACAGAATTATAATTAATCTGCAATTAATTAGGTGAAATATTTCAACAACAGCTAACCAGATCAAGAGAGAACTCCTAATGTATGATTGTACCAGGAAATCTGCAGAACTGCACCAGCAGAAGCAATATTATTATAATAGTATTATAAATGTCATCATTATTTAAACATAGCATTAATTTAAATATGTTGTGTTAGCAAGAGCAACAAGACTTTCAGCCATAAGATGCATTATATCAACAATCTTCTCAGTGATTCAAGATGTGAAATTTAAGTTGCTATTTTAAATTAACAAAATATAATTAATTCATGTCTTAGTGTAAGGATGAAAGCAGCATTGCAAAGTAAGATAACCTCCAGAATGGAATGTAAAATATAAAGCCAAAAGCATTCAGACAAAAAGGAAACATTTTTAAAGAGTAAAATGTGTATTTTAGAATGAATGGATCTAAAAAGGCTGGAAAGTCCACCAATAAGGGTTTCTCTGGCCACCCCATTTGATGAATGCCACACAGTGAAATATGGTTATCTGCATCGTTGTGTTGTCCTTGACGAGTCACAATGGACCCTTCACAGAAAAGTTTATCTTACTTGCTGCCAAATTTAGTTGCACATTAAAGTTGAACCCTGACAGGTCACTATTAAAAGTATGAGCATCTTGAAAGGCAGTGACTGTGTGTAGGCAAACAACTCTTCCAGCAGGTTAATTTCCATTGAAGTCTTGGTTGAGACTAGAAATGAATACTGCTGTTGAGTTGTAAGTAGGAGAATGCAAAACAAGCCAATATGTCAAATATCAATATTTTACAGAGCAACAACTGACTAAGGCCTTCCTCTCTTTAGTAATGCATTTTCATCATGCTAGTATTTGTTTAGATTTACTGTATTTATTGTTAGATACTGTAGGTCCACATAAATTGAACTTTGCTTTCTAGTATGACATAATTTATTTACTGATAGTATACTACAGATACAATCAGACAATGAAACCTTTAAATTAAAATGTCACAGAGAAGTAAGTACAGGAAAAATATCTTTGGGGCCACAGAAAAAATATGTGCACAGGGTTGTCTCATTTTAAAGATAAGTAGATAGACAGACAGACAGACAGATAGATAGATAGATAGATAGATAGATAGATAGATAGATAGATAGATAGAGTAGATAACGACACATTCCCACTCATTCTCCTGTGGTTTACAAAAGGTCCATGTAGTATATCTGTCTGCTGTCTGTGTAATTTGTAACATTTCCTTCCCAAACAGGGGGCTTTAACTAGCCAGTGGAGATACATAGAATAAGCTGCTGGAATTATGAACACTTGTCACTCGCCATCTTTAAGCACCTGATTGTTTTATGATATAAGACACTGTTTTCAGTATTGTAATCTTTGCATTTTAAAGCATACTGTTTACCTTCCTTATCTCGATGTTTAATGCTCAATTAGTGCCATGACAGCCAACATCAATTAACCAGTTTTACTTTGAATGATTTCAGCCTTTTGGGAGACCTTGCATCAAGGTAAATGGAAATATTTCACTAATCATAAGCAAGCAATCAAGATCACTGACTGAAAACAGTATTCCTTAAAACTATTGTGCAATAAATAACTGAAAAGCCACCCCACCCACAAGAGGGCTCTATACTGCCTGTAAATCAGTAGCTATTTGAATGTTGTAAAGAATGATATTGTCCAAATCACACTGAAAGACATAATACAGTTGCTTTATGTGAAGTGATACATTACAGCATGTCGCTTCAAAAGTACTAGGCATAAAATGGTGCTCCCAGCTAATGAGTGCCCACAGTCTGGTCCCCAAAACAGACATTTAGTACAAAAATGAAGGGTTGTATGCTTAAAAAGACACACCATCAAGACAGTTCCAGTTTGCTAAGTCCAAGAAATTCAAGAAATGGCAATTTCACTGGCAGTGCCCTTTAGTTGTGAGAATCTGCTAGAAATGAATAAAGCATAACATAACCTCACAGGAAACAGAACTTTTCCTGTAGCTGAATGGTTAGAGCTGTGATAGTTGGGGATGAGGATATCTGGATGATTTCACAGCAAGGGCTCCTCATTCTGTCTGTACAACAGAAAGGGTAGACAAAATAGTGAGTATTTAATGAGAAGGACTCTATCAATATAATAAGTTAACTGTACCCGTTATCCCAGTGCAGCAGGCTTGAATAGTCTTTTACTCTTTTCCTAAGGAGCCACAAAATGTATCTTTTTACAAATATTTTTGTATAAGTAATATTATTTTTTTGGGAAACTAGCAATTAACAATGTTATTTATTGGCATGCTTCTTCAGATGCAGTTATTTTCAATAATTTCAAACAAATTTACTGACCTGTCATGCCCAGTTCATGAGGGAAAACCAGTTCCCTGCTCCTGTCTCTATCACATTCCAAGTTTTTTTTTCTATAAACATATCTGTCACTGTCCCAGTGGCACTGAGCATTGAGACATTAGCCTTACCTCTTGCCACACTGGTGACCCATGTTCGGAAGTGGATTAGGGTCACTGGGGAATCAGCTGAGGGGAGGAGCATAATCGAGTGTCTGATGGGCTGCTCTCCTTTCCTGGGGAGGGTGGCTGGTGCATACCACAGTTCCAGTGGCTCCCTGTGGAGACTGGGAGCAGTGCAACTTGCAGGGTACATACTCTGGGTATGGGGACGTCTATGGACATTTTTCACACGGGTGCGGAAATATGCCCATTGCGCACTGGACATCATTGCACATCTGTGCCCCTGAGAGCATCAGAAAATGGAAATATCCTGACACACAGGAAGGTGAAGATGGGACACATAGGATGATACCCACACTCATTGCTGAATCCGTCCGCTGACCTCTATCTCTCACCCTCACTGCAGTCTCCCACTAGATTATAGATAGAGCACCAGAAGAGTTGGCGGACCCACCACAGAGGACTCAGAGCTGGGGGGATTGTTTAGGTTGGATGGGGTACAAGAGCACCCCAGGACAGAGACTTGGTCATGGGGTCTCGGCAGAGTGGGAAAAAGCCAGACCTAGTGTGAGTCCATGCCGGAGAAAGAGGTCCTATGTGGTCAGAGAGCAGGGGTTAGAAAAAGAGTTAAAAAAACATGTCTGTCTCAGCTGTACACATCTCCATAGCTTTGTGAAGTCCAAGGTATTTTCGTAAGGAACACAATTCTTTACCCTCAGGATACAAATACCGTCTGAAGTACCCATTTATTTCCAAACACATACTTTCCATTCATAACTATTGTTTTAAAAGTGGTCTAATGGCATTATAGAAGATATTGTGAAGTTATAGGATTTTGTGCAGTATCAGCCCCATGACCAAACACAGTAACAGATTCCAAACCTAGCACCCTCTACACTTGTTTTATTCATTCAATTCAAATCTTGTTCCTGATGATGAGTGCTACTGGTTTTGCAGCACATAACAACAGAGTCCTGTGTACCCCCTTGGAAAATCTAAGAAGGTTAATGTTTTTTACTGCCTAAACTAGTATTTTTCTTAGTTTTATCTCCATGTAAAAGGGTTCACTTAGTCATCATATTACAGCTACAATGTGAACAAGTCAAATGAAAACACAATGAATGTGGAACCCCACTGTCCTAACTACGAAATGCCTGCAGTGGTTACTCTTATATACAGTGCTTTGCCTAAGATAATTACTTTAAAGTGCTACCCCTAGGCAATTCACTGGTGACCAAAGGGAGCATGCTACAGGTTTACCACTTACCTCCCAAACTGTAAAGAAGTTCAAAAACTAGCATGCCTTACCCTTGTTTTGCTCACAAACTTTAACTCACAGTTCAGATGAGGTGTGCTGATGTTTTTGTGGCTAATAACAATAAATGGAATCCAGTTTACTCCCCAGTCATTCTTTACCTGCACATGCAACCACATTTTTGAGGATTAGAAAACATATTTTGTTTTTATGTACTTCATTTGTAATTCTTATAAAAAACTTCAAAAAGTGAGCCCCACCTGGATTTAAACCATCACCTGTCACTTTTTAAGTTCACAGAACTATCCAAAACTGTCTATAACTAACTCCACAAACTCTGGCCAGAGCCAGTAAGGCTGCAGCTGAAGAATGTGAGGTAATAATATTGAAAATAACCAAAGTTACAAGCCTGCATTAGCAAAATGTAATGTAGGCTCATAAATGTGTTGTTTTGTAATATTTGTACACCAATTTTTTAATTGGGAAGGCTTTGCCTGGAGTTCAGTGGCCAAGCAGCCAGCCACTCCCACTTCCTGAGCTATGTAAGCAGTTTCTCTCAGCCTCATTGTGAAGCATTTTTTCTTTGCAGCCGGAGGCTCTGTTGGTTTGTCCTGAACTGGCTGGGCCCCCCCACCTGCTGTTTCTGTGTGCCGCTGCTGGCCTTTGGTGTTTGTTTTCCTGCCTCTGGTTTTTATCTTTCCTCCAGCATTGTGCTTTCTTGTGCTTTGTGTCTCTTGTTTTGGGCCTTGTTCCCTGTTTTCTGTTTTGCTGTGTTTTAGTTTTGTCTTTTTTGGGGGGCTTTGTTTTTAAGCTCCTAGCATACTGCTACTCAGCGCTCATGCTACTGCTTTTAGTTACCTACAACTGCAGTCACTGCTACTGTTTACTCCAATTACTATTGTACCCAGTGCTTGTGTTTTTTTCTTACACTGTGCTCACCACACTCAAACTACTGCATTGCAACTGCAATCATTATCTGTGTGTTTCAGCTCAACCATAGCTGCTCCATTTTGCATACTCAATTCTTTTCACCCGATACAGTTTACTCTGACCCTAGCTGTGCTGCTCATTCCTGCTGTCATTCTACTTGCAGCTTCATTGCACTGCCTGTCTACACCTGCTTTCAGAGCATTGTATCCATGTTTTGTTGCAGTTTCAACTCTGAGGTCAGCCAACTAAGCTCCTGCTGAGGCTGTTAATATAGCTTTGTAATTAAATCTTGCCTCACCACTGAAATCCTCAGTGGACATCTCACCTTGACTTGGCTATTCATGTCTGGCTGGCTTGCCCTCAATTCAGTGCTGTTTCATTGCTATACAGTATGTTATGCAGACATCCACGCAGGTCCACCTATCACTACTACTGCTTATTGACCTACATACAGGTTCATGCTTGCTTACACTACTACTGCTCATTGCTTACACAGACCATTGCCTCATGCCTACTGCCATCCCCTCAGATTTAGCCTGTGGGATTCTGCTGCAATCAATCTGCATTTGACCTTGCATGGTCTTAGCACTCAATGCTCAGTATGATCTTAGCATGCCATGCTTATTCAGGTCACCAGCTTTTTGGCTCTCAATCAATTTCTGGGGCATGCCATCCATTTTATTCTGGTACAGGGTTCCTGCAGCCAATTGTCTCACTCTGAATTTAGTCCACATCTTGAGTGTGTCCAGCTTGGGGCAGGATCCTTCTCACCTAGCCCATAGCCAGGAATGTCCTCACTCTGGGCTTGGCTTTAGCTGTCTGCTATGCGACAGCAGCTCCTGGAGTTGAATTTAAGACTAGCGGTGAAGGGTGGAAGAAGTTACCTCCTTTGGCTCTAGTGTTCAACTATAACAGTTAGCCATTGACTTTAGTGGTTTTCCTAGCAAGGCACCTTCACTGCATTCTCCCTACGGCTGCCTCTGGTTCACCCAGTTTGATTTAGGGCAGGAAGGCCAGTTGAGTGCATCTGCAGTTGTTGCTCTCCTCCTGCACCCTGGATGCACATATTGTTGCACAGTTTTCTCACAACCTTCCACAGCATTCCTGCTAGAGGGTTTGAGCAAGAGTCTTCCTCCAAATTGGAATATTTTCCACCTCCCTCTAATTGGGTTTTCCAAATTGCAGCTGCAGAGCCATCACTAAATAAACTATCCCAAGCCTGGAGAGAAGGTGACCTAGGCCTTGGATCCCCAGAGATGTCCTCCTCATAGGGTTTTTTTCCTCTCCTCCATTGCCTCAGGTCATAACACTTAGCATAGTTGTTTCCCCTAGTTTCTTTAGGTAGATTCCGCTGTTGGATGGAGGTGGAGGATATCTTGCCATTCCCTCTCTCCTTAGGAGATTCCCTAATCTCAAAGCAAACCATCAGTATCATGCTATACAAGTCAGGGCATTCATTATGTTATCCAACTGAGCATCTCATTACATTATCAAACTGCCTATGCTTTTACTACTACATTACAGTTACTGCTCCAATGTCACGGTTACTGCTTGCTCATATGCTTTGTGTTGCCTCCTTCTTTGGGGATGATTGTACTACATTTCTTTTGTGGATTCCTAAGGTACCATTAGTTACGGGAATCATCCTGTGACACCTCTATGGGTGGAACCCTCTCCGAGGGTTCCTTGCCTTTCGTGCCCCTACAGGGTGGTAATTCCTCTGAAATATAGAGTCTGAATAGCCAAAACCAAACTAACACAATTGCACAAGCATAACACTATACTGGCTGTGTAGGTCAGTGAATTGGAAAGGCTTTGCCTGGAGTTCAGTGGCCAAGCAGCCAGCCACTGCCACTTTCTGAGCTATATAAGCAGTTCCTCTCAGCCTTATTGTGAAGCATTTTTTCTTTACACCACCATCCTCCCTTCTCCTCCTCCAGCAGCAGAATTATCTCCTTGGGGGATTCCTAAGGTATCTTTAGTCACGGGAATCATCCCATGGCACCTCTAGGGGTGGAACCCTCTCCGAGGGTTCCTTGCCTTTTGTACCCCTACAGGGTGGTAATTCCTCCTGAATAGAGAATTCAAATGGGCAAAATCAAACTAACACAGTTGCACACACATAACACTGTACTGGCTGCGTACATCAGTGAACATAGCTTTGTTATGACCCTGTCTCATGAAGAAGGGCAGAGTAAATGTTTGACTCCTGTCCATAATGTGATTTTGCACAGGGACCACAAAATCACCTTTCGTTATGTGAAAAAAAATGAGCCAGTATTTGAAAAATGACAGCTATCACAAGCATGAGGTGATGCAAAGATATGACTATGTTGTAAATTTGGGGTAAAAATATTGAAAACTTCCAAAGTTATGACCACGCATTCAAATAATTATAGTGTCAGTGGGTCAGTAGGTAGCACACTCACCTCTGAGGCCGGGAGATCAGAGGGCTGTGGGTTCAGTTCCCACATCTGGCACTTGGGTTAATATCCCAGTACTGATGCTGTAGTGCAGCACGAGGGGTGCTGTACTTCTGAGGTGCCGTCTTTTGGATGAGACGTTAAACTGAGGTCCCATCTGCCTGGATTGGTGGTAGTTCAGGTAGATGTTAAGGATTCCATGACACTTATCGAAAAGAGTAGGGGAGATTTTTATTGAAACACATCATGAAAATATCAACAAAAATGCTTCAAAACAATCTCATCACCAAATAAAAAAAATACAGTTAATCTGGCCAGAAAAGAAAAAGAAAGGGGAAAAAATATACAGAGTCACTTAAATACACAACTACTAATCAACTGTACCAAAATCTACAAGAACTCTATTGATATTTAATAAAATAAGTGAAGCATCTCCACCAATTCAACACCTGCAGTGAGGAATACCATAAACAATCTGAATTATAAATGTTCCTGAGTTAATTGGAAACTAAAATACTAAGACAATCATAAGACATTCTTTTCTGCTGCAAGACCCATTGACAATGGGCTTGCCAAAAGTAAAATCTGAGACAGCAAAAGAATACAATTAAAGTATCAGGATGGTAATGTACCAAACCAGTCCCATATTTCCCCATGACTAGGGTATCATGTGATAAATATCAAAGCCAATCCAAATGCTATTTACATGCTAGAAAGTTCCATAGAGAAGTAACATAAGAACAATGTAACGAAAAATGTTCCATAGTTTCCAGCTGTGCCATACACTCCATGTAAGGACAGTTTCTTTCTACTCTGCTCTGATGTTTGGCATTCCCCCTTAAATTTAATCTACCATAAACTGTGTGCCAAAGATTTCCCCACATTTTCTAAGGAATCTTCTGAAGGGTGAGTTGATGAAAGATGAAGTTGTTATCGGCTGAAGGACAATTCTTAAAACTGGGTTCCATGGCGTAGTATCTGGTCTTTATATCTCAATATAGTGTTTTTGTGGTATGTGTTGCAATGCAATCCTTTGTGATACCCCACTTATATAATTTCTGAGCTGCAGTTGTAAATTAAAGGGGAACTTGAAGATAGGGGAGGCAATTTGGGTGCCACCTGAAGCCACGATTTAAGATATGTGGCCAGGGATTTCTGCATCCAAGCATTGTGAACAGTCTCAGTAATATGATGTGCGTCACCAACAGAGTGTTTAAAAAATAATGTATATAGAAAGACAATGGGTTCTATCATATTTAGGTCTCCCATATTAATCTCCAAATATGTGTAGTGTCATTTAATGGGATTTAATTTGGTGTCCCATAACATTTGAAAGCACAGATTGCACAATCTTGTTTCTAAATAAATAGGTAAGGGATATAGGAGAGCCACATACTGCAATAGTGGCAAAATTATTTATTTTAAAAATTGCAATTAGCTTAAGTTTGGAAAGCTTCCATTGTTTCCATCTGTTGACTTTCATTTCTGCTTTATAAATAGCCAGTTCCCAATTATTGTCAGGTAAATTCTGAGGTCCAAAAATGATCCCCAGAATTTCCAAAGTGGTAGAGGAAACTGTAAGTCCTTGCATGAGGGTAAAAAGGGCAATACCAGGCCCAATGAACATCCCTTTCTCTTTTTTCCATATTTAGTTTAGCATTAGAAATTGTCTGATATTTCAAAATCTCCAGTAAAAACAAACAAATCTGCTCTGGATGTGAGAAGAATGCACAAATGTCATCAGCATAGGCTTGGGCACATACAGCCTATGGGATTCCAATCCCCACCAGCCCTTTCCATTTTGGTGGTGTCGTAATGGAGTGAAGCAATGGATCCAGTGAGAAAATATACAACAAGGGGCTCAATGGGCACCCTTGTCAAACTCCACAATGCACCTTAAAATTATGACAAACAATGCCTTTTAAAAGAGGTCTGACAGTAAAATAAGAATATAATAACTGCAACTATTTAATATAGGATAATGGTATTTTGTAGGTTTTTAAAACTAAAAATAAGTATTGATGGAAAACCCGATCAAAGGCTTTCTCCTGGTCAGCTGTCACAATGCAGCCTGAAAGACCTGAAACATTACAATGGTGAATTACAGCCCTCAGAGTCATTAAGGCTTGTTGAATATCACTGTCTAACAGATCACAAAATTTAAATGGGGAAATTACTAAAGAGGCATAAGCCTTTAAATGGGTATTTAAAATGTGTGCCAGGATTTTATAATCTGTATTCAAAAGAACTATTGGTCTCCAATTATTGATTTGAGTATGATCTCCTTTTTTGTAGAGGTAAAACAATAAACCTTCAGAAACTTCCACTACAACTTCTACCTTTACTGCAGCAATCCCACTCCTGCTCCCCTTCCCCGTCCTACTCTTGGCTCTGTCTACATATATATTACTCCTCTCACCCTATCAAACCTTGATTACCTCCCTTACCCAATATTTTCTGTTGCTGCTCAATTTACTAAAATGTATGTATTGCAAACACCAGTTACCATGCTTTGTATTGTTAGTATACTACCTGGAAATGTTATCACTTTGTACCATTTGTTGCTCACCACCTACTGTCATCTGATGTTGTATCCTAGTATGTAATATCTTGCTTGTATTAAGTGTTCACATACATACATGTTATATTATTGTCTATCAAGTATTTTTATGTATGTTCGTTATCAGTGTACATGTCTCAGGACCTCCTTGTGAATGAGCTTGCTCAACCGAGTTTTCCTGCAATAAACTTGAACTTGAACTTGAAAAGGAGGGACGAATGATGTTGCTGCTGAACCAATGTGTATAAGTTATAAATAAGCCTTCAGTGATTTGCAGGCCAAAAGTTTGATAAAACACATGGGGGATGCCATCCAAGCCCTGTGCAGTATGAGTTCCTAAGGCCTCAATTGCCTGTATGATTTCCAACTTGGTAATAGGGGATTGCAACTTCAGGAGTTCTGTTGGGAAATCTGGAACTACAACAGTCTGCAAAAAATCTATCATTTCACTTTTCTGAATAGGTGCTTGTAGATTTAAAGATTCATAATGATGCTGAATAACAGCTTCTAAATCCTCATGCAAGCTCACCTTCCGGCCTTCTGAGAAAAGCAAGGATTCCATAGAGACTTTATTTTTAAGAGATTTACAGACCTCATAGGGATCTCCTGTGGGGGAGGTGGTAGTACCATTAAATAACAATGACTGGATTATCTTACCTCTATCATTTTCAAAGACTTTTATAGCCTCCTTAACAGTCGTGATCCAAGTAGAATAATCAAACCTGGAAAGGTTAGTCAGGGAAATTAATCTGTGTGACTGCTGTCTAAGGGACAAATACTTTAAAAACTTATTATTGCCAATTATTTTGCCATATTTCAGAAACCAAGCCCGAATGTCAGTTTTGGTGTCCATCCACCATTCCCCTTTGTCAGGGTACAGAAATTTGACTGATAACCTTGCTTGAAGCAAGGCTGTCATATCCTTAATAACCATGGAATCATTCAAAACTGAAACATTAAGCTTCCATCTACCATGTAAAGTGGATCTTTCCACAAAATGATTTAGTGACAGAATCAACAATAAATGATCCGATAATGCAATGGGAATAATAGATAGGGACCCTTGAGGTACATTTAAAGAAATGAAAATGTAATCGATAATACAGGTATAAGCATTACGCTCATAGGTGAAGTTAAGACCTTTTAGACGAAGTGAATGACAATTAGTTAGGTCAGCAGTGTTAACCATCTGAGCCAGTGCATTCGAGTCACAATATACTTTTTCTTTCATCTTTTTTCTATTTTTTATCATGAACCAGACTACAATTGAAATCCCCATAGAGGAAGATTTTATAATGAGAAACCAAAAATGGCTGGATTGCTTTCATGAGACTTACTTTTTCTGCTTTAACTTGCGAATTGTAAACAGAAATGAATCTACAATCCATGTTATTCCAGAGGCCATCCCAAATCAAGGCCCTCTCTGGTATAAAATCAATTAATTTACGTAGAATAAAATTATAGGAGTGAAAAAGAATCCCCACTCCATCAGCGGAATCCAGACCAAAGGACCAATAAGATGGACCCTAAAGCCATTCTCATTTAAACATTCAAATCTGATCTTCTGTATACATCCAGGTTTCCTGAAGTAAACAAACACCAAAAGTCATATCATGAAGAAACTGAAACACAGCACATCTCTTATCAGAATTCAGCAGACTATGCACATTTAAAGAACACATCGTACCAACAGCCATTCTAATAAATCATGTGTTCTTTCAGCTATTTGTTTTCCTCTTCTTCTATATTCCCTTTATAATCCCCTTCTACAACAGCCTGTGAGCTGTGTTCAGTAACAGATTTCTGAGAGTCTGAATCTCCTACCTCCATTTCAGAGTTCCCCCAAGAAGTAAACAAGGCCGAATATGAGTTTTTAGTTTCTACCGGGGAGGGAGGGTCAGAAGAAATGGATTTTGTAAACCTAGAAGATCTCCTATGGGGTAAAGGGTCTGGAATAGATAAGCTAGGGCCCTCAATAGGGGTGTTAGTAGTATCTTCATAACAAACTGGAGTTAGAATATACGAGGTGGTAATTTGCTTCATGTGAAGAACTATCTTGAGTTGGAGTGTCATCTGAAATAACAATAGGATTGTCAGGAGGAACTTTTGTGGATAAGGGGAGAGAATCAAAGGGAAGGGGGTTGAGGGGGGTCTGAGAAGAGGATTCAGGGGAAAAGGGATTTGAAGTGGCTGGTGTAGCAGAATCCTGTTTCTGCTGAATAAGTAATTCCGGGCTTGCACAAGTCATCTTATTCTGTGCCACACAGGAACATTCTCCAAAAATGAGCCCATGTTCCTCACATAGATCACAGCGAGTGTGATTGGCACACTGCATGGTGCTGTGAGCCACCTCTCCTCAATTGTTACATCTGGGCTTATCACATGTGCTGGAGAGATGCGTTCGGGAACCACACTTATAGCATGCCCGTGGCTGACCTGCGTAAAAGCAAACCTTGCAGTATCTACTAAATAAAAGGGAATTAGGGATATGTTATATTCCAGCATCACCTTGAAGAAGCTTTACTTTATATTTCCATCCCACGGTCCAGAAAAATTTGCTATCAATGATAATCTCTGGTTCACTCAGTACCTTGCATTTTTGTGATATCCAGTAGATGATACCGTCAACATGGACTCCCTCATTGAGAAATATAACTGTGATGTATTTCACAAGAGGTTTAGTCAGGGGTATGACATGAAGGGGTCCATATTGGAGACATTTTAACGTGTCCATACCATTCCCAGAACAAGTCCAGAGCATATAAGGTGCGAAAACTAACGTAATAATTATCCTCTCCAGAGATGTTTATGAAAGCATAAACCTCTCGTGAAGAGAAATGCAAAGAATCTTTTAGGAGTACCTTCCCCTCATGATATCTATCTGGCCTGTCCTGCAACCCTCCCTTACAACGAATGCGTACAGCATTTCTATGAGCAGGTGCTTCTTGTTTAGTTTTTGAAAACATATCAGACAACAGTGGTTTTGAGTCTTGTGGTTTGTCAGTGTCCAAAGGTGGAGGATGATTTGTGCCTGAAAGTTCAGCAGATTCTAAAGGTAGGAAGGATTCAGTAGCTTCTGTATTAGATTGAGAGCCCTTGAGGGAACCTGCTGTAATAGGCAAGTTAGGGGATTGATGTTCAGGTGATAAAGAACCATCCTGCAAAGAACCAGAAGTGATCCTTGGCTTCCACTCCAAAGAGGCTTGAGAGAGAGTGGAAAATCCCATGAAGGGTCGGGAATCCATATACCCCCAGTTGATTGCTTCCATCCTGCACCAGAGAGAGCCTTCTGTGGTGACCACGGATCCACGGGCAGGGAACTGGATGAGTTAGTATAAGAGGAAGTGGTGTGCAAAGGTTCATTCAATGGAACTGAGACTGTATTAAGGACTAGTGGTTCAGTAATCTTTATCTCTTTTCCCTCCTGCACTGTCCCCTTTAATGACTTGGTACCAAAATTAAAGTTTGTAACACCTTCTTGGGAATTGGACTGTGTTTGATAAATTATTTCAGAGTCCTTTTCCACAGCGTTCAGATGTTTAAATACAAACCCCGTGGTTTTAGAGAGATGAACCACCGGGGAAAGCAGTACAGAGTTTGCAGTGTTCAAGCAGTCTCATCGTGAGCTTTGCTCGCTTCTACAGCAGAATCAGGTGCAATATGCACAGCAGAAGCATTTCCACAAGTCTCAGACTCAAGGCACACATCAAGAATGGCGTTACAACTGCCAGTCTGGTTAGATATCATAGCAGGGAGGTCAGGTTCTGTTTTAGGCAGATTTGCCACTGGGGAAAGCTGTACCAGGTTATCAGGGTGTTGAGAGTTCGAATACAAGTGCTACTCACTCAGACCAGTAACAGGGGAAAATTTATTCTTGTGCAAAGGGGAATTATTTTGAGAAGAAATAGGCTTTTGGCACACACCAGAAGAGGTGTCAATGCTGCCAGCCTGTTGCAATGAAAAAATAGGGACAACATTGTCAGACTCATCCTGCCCACTGGGGCGTTGTCAGCAGCTGCTGCATCATCAGGCTGGTTGATAGGCCTAGTCGAGGGAATGACAGGAGCAGTGTCAGAATGCAGTAGAGGTAGGTGCACCTCCAGGCATTCTCTTTCCAATTTATGTCATTCTTCTTCAAATTGAACCAGCTTCAATATTTCCTGCTGCTTTATGTCCAAATTGTTGGTTAATTCATTCTCTCTAACAATTACTGTCTCCATACTCATATCTTCTGTTGACACATAAATATCCATGATATCCTCAGTAGAAGTTGTAGGAACAGCAGTTGAGCTACCTTCTTCAGCCTCTGGCAAACTCAGATCAGGAGAGGAGGCTTGCTCTCCCTTCTGTAAGACATCTGCACCTTCTGGTGCTCCAGTCAAAGTGACCATCCTGCAGTTGGACGGTAAGTCCCCCTACTGTCAAAGTTGGGGAATTTCCCCAGTGTCCTGGCCAAATTTCCCTCATTGACTAAAAATACCACCAACTGCTTAATCTGGTTCCAGGTCAGTTGGCATTCATCTGTATTCCCCTCCCCCGAGTCATGCCTGAAAATAGGCAGGATTTGTCCAGTGCACTTACCCGGTCAACAAAAACTAAATACATAAATAAATAAAAATTCAACATAGGCTCTTAACTCTGTTGTTTTTTTTCTTACTATTTTTACACCAAATTTAGAACAAAGCCTTCTTATGACCCCACTTCATGAACAATGGCAGAGAAAATGTTCAACCCCTTCCCAAAAGGTGATTTCATGCAGCGACCATGAAATCACCTTTCCGGAGAGATTTTACCTAATGTCACTTGCATTGTTCATGAGGTGGTGTCCCAAAAAAGGTATATTGAAAATCTGGGGCAAAAGTATTAAAAAATTGCCAAGTTATGCTACTAAGTTTAAAACCTAATAAAAATACATTGAACCACATACCTGATTTCCTCAGTGCACGGTCCAGAGCTGCAGACTGAAGATGTGTCTGTGGTACAGAGAGGATTATGGTGTTGAGCCCCGATAGGTAAGTAAGGCCTTTGGGGGTGGGGGTGGGTGTTGCATTAGAGGGTTGGGTGGGGAACAGGAACAGCTGCAAAATACATCATTGGATGGTTTTCTTTTTGCAGGGTTAAAAAAACACCAAAGGAGTCTGGATTATGACACTGGAGTTGGGCACTCCCAATGTCACTCCTATGTTTAGTGGGGAGGAGGTGGTGGGTGCTGTGAGGGAGGGTTGGGTGGGGAATATGACAATAAAAATAAAAAATGAGGATTCCACATTGCTACACTGGGGGATTGGGCACCCACTTTATCACTCTTATGGTTCTGGGGGTGTGGGGTGGTTGGGGTTGAGAGGAAGGGTCATGTGGGAGACTATGAAAATAAAAAAAACTGGGGAGTCCTGATCACGACACTGGGGGATTGGGCACCCCAGTGTCAATTTAAATTAAAAAATCATCCCAGCATCCTGATTGTGACACTGGGGGATTGGGCATGCCCAGTGTAACTTTTATGTTTTGGGGGGGTGGGTGCTAAGAGTGAGGGTCAGGTGACGGGGCTATCTATAATTTAAATGAAAAAAATTAGTGGTCATGGCACATTCTGCTGTGTCAGAGATAGCCACCAGACTCTGCTGCCCATGCGCGGCTGCTAGCATATGTGCAGTAGAGTCTTGGACATGGCAGAGTGTGCCGTGACTGCAATTTTTTTCCATTTAAATTATAGATATTTCCCCCATGCTACCCTTCCTCTCAGCACCCACCGCCACCCAGCAGAAACACAATAGTGACACTGGGGTGGCCCATCACACAGTGTCACAATCAGGACACTACCTAGTTTTACAAAAAACATGCAGTGCCCCTGGAGACAAGGAGCAGAGTGCTCCAGAGATGCCACATACACAGAGTTAACTGTGCTCCATGTTCAACACGTTCGGTCTTAATGAATGCACTGGGTCCATTTTTTATAGCAAGAGGTCTGCAGGGCTATGCCCACTGCAGCCCTAAAAACTAAAGGATAATGTTTTACACATGTTTTGTTTCATTTCTTTTTTTTGTGTGTGTACTGTTTATCCTCCTCGGCCTGCAGACATATATCCACCCTCTTCCAGTCACCAAACCTCCACTCCTTAGGCACCCCAAGCCCTTGTTCCCCCATGGATTACCTCTTGTGGTGGGGTAGGAGGGGTGCCATCCTCCTCCACCCCATACACATATCTGGAGTGGGCAATTACAGGTTGTACCTGAGTGGCACCGATATCTTGGAAGGGCTTCATGGATCCTGCAGCCATAGTTTCACATTTTTCTGTCCCTCCCCTCACGGCTGTGAATGCAGGCATGTGGAGGCATGCATGTGTCATGAAGCCATGCTTCAAGTGTCCCAGAATCTTGCATTGCCCCTATCCTCCACCAGGAGGCAGCCAAGGAGCAGAAAGACATGCCCACCCATCCCTGGGAGAGGATAGCTGTCACTGTACACTCAATCATCTCCCTCCCCTGCTGACTCCCGGTGGCCTGGGCTCGCTCCTGAACCCTGGTCACTGGTCACTGGTGTGGTGCGATGTTTGTCATCCAGTACCTCAACCCTCAGTTCCACCGGGCTGACTTTTGTTTCATTTCTAATTAGTGACATATATACCTACAACAAGAAGTGAACTTTAAAATTGACAGGTGGTGGTTTGAATCCAAGTTCCAAAACAAAAATTCTGCACTCAGACTCTGAGGGGTTTGTAATCTACAGGGTGACAAGCCCTTGTACATAAACACAAAAAACAGAAAAGACTGCACTCAGCACAAGAAAAAAAGGAAACTCCTTTTTATTTTCAACACATTAGTTAAATTTATTTCTATACCACTGTGGAAGCCCTAGAGCCTTGCCAAGTGTACCTTCAAGGGGATGTGTTACAATTCAGCTGATATTTCAAAATACATTTAAATACATACCCAAAAGCGTGACATCATTTATCATTTAAACAATCAGCAAGTGCAAGATTTCATAACTTGTGCTTACAAAAACTATATCAAAACTGAAAGATTTACTGTTACTTAGACTAAACTCACATACAGTCTAGTACAAAAAGAAGAAGAAGCTGACACATAAAAATTACTGATTCATCAACCTAATGCATATTTCAGTGAGCAAAATTGTGTATATCATTTATGGTAAGTGCCTATTAACCACCATAATCAGCAGTCACACAGCTTTGATATGCACTGTTTAGAATTTTAAAAGTTGTTAACCACACTTCAGAACTTTCAAACAGTGGCATAACAAAAAAGAATGCACCAGAGTTCCATAATTCTCACACATAGAATGCAAACAGTGTTTTTTTGACCATGCACTATAAAAGATGATGGCTGGGGATCGGGTGACAACCACACTGAAATCAGCTCTCATGGTTGCTAGGGCTACAGTAAACCTCTTGAGCTGTGCTCTCGAGGTTTACCATGTTGCACTAGCAACCACTCGAGGTGATTACAGTGTGGTTATCACCCGATCCCCAGCCATTATCCTCTATATTCAGTTCATTGCCTGGCTCATATATTTGCTACAGGGTTCTCCTATCATTCTGTGTAGGGATACACCAATAGCGCTAGGGGATTCCACAGCAGTGGAGAAATAATTTCAATGAATGTGTCGAAAATTAAAAGAAGTTTCCTTTTTTTCCTGTGCTGAGCACAATCTTTTCTGTTTTTTGTGGTTTGAATCCAGGTGGAGCTCACTGTTTGAAATTTTTTATAAGAATTATTAAAGTTTTAATTTTTTTAATCCTTAAAAATGTGATTACATGTATTAGTAAAGACAGGTTACGGCTGATAGCAAAACATTGATAGAATTGGCATTTTAACTTAAGAGTGAGTGCAGCTCCATTTTATGTCCTTTACATAAGAATCATTTCTAAATAAGATTTATGCTATAAACTGATTATATAAATATATTATTATAATTTGTAGAATTAACACCAAACTCCCTGAAGAAGGAGAATGTAATCCCCTAAACATAGGAAGCAAGCAGTGTCTGGATGTCAGTGTTGAATGAATAAAAAAATACTGTTTCAACCATTTGCTGAGTGGGCCCATTACTCCAATCCATCACAGTAATTACTTAGCCTTGATTGGTTTGGGGCTTCCCCCTTGCATATCTGATTATCAGTCTTTTGTTTTATTGAGGCTGGATGAGCTGGATTTCGGCTTTCATAAATTGGAACAGGTCATATCATTAAAAAAATTAGGAATTACCCTAGATGACACTTTATCATTCATTCAACATGTGGATAATATTGGTAACCTTGCCAAAAGAAAGTTAGGTGCACTGTTCAGGAATCACCTGAACTTCACCACTGAAGACAGGTGTCTTGTAGTCTCCTGCACTGTCCTAATGATCCAGGACTATGGCCTTCTAGTCTATGCAGAATCTAGTTGCTCCCTACGCAACAGAGTTATCGTAGTGATTTATAATGCTTGTTGCTTTTCACTTGGGCTGACATGCTTGTCCATCGCTGCTGCTTTTATACCCTAACTGACTGGCCCCCCCTCCAGGAAAGACTACGATATCAGACCAGTCAGCATTAAAAAAAAACACTATTGGGCCTTGCCCCCCCTTAGCGATCAGTAACTTTTTCCACCTATTTAACAACCAATACACTACCAGGAGTATGTCTAGGAATGCCCTAGAAATACCTTCCCATAAAATTAGCTAAGGCAAGTGCTCCTTTGTAGTAAGGGCATCTATATGGCTCAACAAATTGTCTGAAACCCTTGTAGGTCTCCCTAAAATTGCTCAATTCAAGGGAAATGAAAGTAGAACTCAGAAGTCACAAATGCATCTGTCACAGCTAATTTGATCCCCTTGGCTTATTTTAGCTCCCCAATTGCTATGAATTATTTTGTGTTCATACAGGTACCTGGGGCTTCTAATGCTTACCTTTGATTATGTTCATCAGGGGCCACTGCTTACTATGTAGTTGCTATATTTACCCAAATCTTATTCACATATTCTGATGACTATGCTCTACTTGACCTGCTGGTTTGTTCTGCTGACTACATTCCATGTGAGCTGATGTTACCATATGGCAAAGTGTAATGAACTTGAGATTATAGTTTTGTGTATCTCTTATAGTCTCAGATGTGGAACCTTTATAAATGAGCACTTGTGCTCAAAAAGTGTTATCTACATGATAAAATAAATAAATAAATAAATAAATAAATAAATAAATAAATAAATAAATAAATGACTTGCAACCCGTTCGGTCTGCCCAAATATTTGCTTTTGGGAATTTACTCTAGAGGATCTTCCCCTCCCTCCCTACCCGGCAGTCCCAATCACACCTTTCCCATGTGCCTGTCCCACCCCCTTGTTGAACTCCATATTGTTTCAACACATACAGCCTCCACAGGGAGCGTGTCCCATTGTTTTACCACCCTATCCATAAAGAAGTATTTCTTGATGTCCTTTTCAGCTCCATTCATAGTTGTATTATTCAAGATAAATACAGTCTTGTTTTATCCTGCTCTTTTTCTCACTTGAAGTGAAATAAATCTCATATTTGAATATATCTAACTGCTTTGTATCCTAAATGAATCAACAAATATTTGACCACAGAGCTAGGTTAAAACCAAATAGGCATTTAGTCATTGAACTGAGCACATTTTTTTGCCAGAGTAAATACCAAACTTCAACAACATCCTATTCAGATGGGTTCTTAACAGTGCACAGAAATGGTGGAATTCATATTGGGGACAGAAAGAAAAGTGTGAGAGACTTAAAATGTGAATTGCACAGCAAAGTAAGAATGAGCTAATGTCAAATTTGTATTTGATAAATGTGCTGAAATTTGCACTTTTACCTTCAACCTGGCACAATAAAAATCTTGGACCACTTTGGATCACTTCTACCTTCAGTCAAATAATTAAACACATTACTCTCTCGCCTTTCACAGTGCTAGGCCTATGCCCACCCCTTTCCCCACCCCAGGAACTTTCTCCCTTCACCCCCTTGATTTTTCTTTATAAAAACATTCCTGGCTCCTACATTGCTGCTAGATGCTGAGTGAGTTTATTTAACTGACTGGAGGAACAGAGGAGGGTGGAAGAAGTTTGGATTAACTGGCATGGGTGGGGTTGTTATGGGGTGTTTCTTAGACCCATTCGTAGCTTATCATGCCCCAATGCCAACAGCCTGATGTGCCTTTGGCTGAAATGTTGAAGCTGAATAAAAGTCAGGGGTTGTTAATCAAAACTGAAACAAAGTTGACAACCTTCACATTTGTTCTCCCTTACTGTACAGTGTTAGTCAGTTACTAGATCCACCATTTACCTAAATATATCAGGAAATAGTACATAATTCCAATTAAAATGAATGGAGACTTCCTGTGATGTATCACAAATTATACGACAGGCTTCAGTTCTCAGCCAATCACAGAACAGAATACCTGTCAGTTATTCCCTCACAAACTGCAAACCAAACCCCCTAGAGTTGTTTATTTACTAAAACCCTACCCACAGTCATTTAATGAAACATTAACTCCACCCACAGTAGTTTAATGAAACATTAACCCCACCCACAGTCCTAATGAAAACTATCCCAAGCCCACACATAGAACACGCTCAACAGTCAGAACAAATAATTTAAAATGTCTGCACTACCAACTGATAATGTAAAATACAAATCTCCTTTTAAATGCTGACGCTCTTCTTGATCCCCAGTATACCATCGGGCTCCTCAGGGCAAAGCATGCCACCTGCACCATCTTGCTCTCTGGTCTGCGAAACACGAAACGGAGGAGGGCCTTCAGACACCGCCACGCTGCTGCCTCTTCGCCGGTGTCCCCGTTGGACGCCGGTGGTACTACAGTTCCAACAAGCACAGGAGGGATGACCCTGTCAGTGGAACGGCTCCTCTGCCTCACGTCCTTAAGGATTGTCTTCACCTGTGCCTCGTCACCCTTCTTCCAGCACATCATGGAGCCCTTCATGAAGAGTAAGAGGATGAGAGGGGACACGATGCTCCTCGCAACCATTGGCTACTTATTTACACCCAACCACTCTGCCCAAGGCAGCAGGGCTCGAAGTGGAAACCCTTGAACTTGCTTTTGTCCCATTTCACCGGCTCCCGCGAATTGCTCCCTATCCCCAGCAGCACCACCTGACAAACTTTCAGTGTGTCTTGCGCTAGTAGAGTCCGCAGTGTATCTCGCGGTGGAGCAGTCCCTGCTGTTCCTAGTGCAGTCCTCACTGTTTTTCACACCAGAGTTTGCTCCAGTCACATTCTCATGCTCCCAGTAGTCAGCAACACCTCCATCAGGAAGCGCGGGACAGCAGCTCCCTGCTCAGCTCTTTCTCCCATGACTCCCGGGAAAGGCACACTGAGCTAAGGTAGATAAAACATAATTTGCCAACACACTCCAACTCGTATAATAATAATAACATTCAGTGAGTTGGAGTATACGTGCAATTACTGGCTTCTGTGTTGATTAATCCCCACAGAAGACAGTTATTGCTTCATATACTCCAACTTGCTGAATGTTATCACTTAAATATCTGGGTATTCTGCATCATGTCAAAGGATTTCACATTGAATCCAAATGGTCATCTCAGGGCTTTGTGAAGTGCCTATCATTTAAAGACACAGGTTTTGTATTAATTTTTTTTAAGTGAGGGCTTTTTTCATTTTTTTCCTGCTTCTTCTTCCCTTGACTGGTTGCCTTCAGGCCAGCCTCCCAAACCCAGTCTTCTGGCTTCCGTAAGACTTACTAAGCTCTGCATTCTTCCATGGCTTGACCCACGTGGTTGGTGTGGTATGCAGCTCACTTGACCCACTACTATCTGGGATCCAGTAGCAGGTGGTGGTCAGGTAGGCAGTGCAGGGCCTGATTTTCCTCCTCTTTGCTATCCCTCAATGACCTGTACTTATTTCAAAATGCCAGTCAACAGCATCATGAGCAGAAGTGCTACTGCTGCACTGACAGGTCAGTGGCTGTTTTGGCTTTAAACTTTAAATCATTATGTGGACATATTTGGTAGTACCCTAAACTCTGAAATGAACATGACACATCTGAATCCAACTCATGCACTATATGACACATGACTTAAGAGTCAGCAGCATGTGTTCTGGCTGATCAATGCAATGACTAGTGATACTACTTGAGTATTCTTTAAGCACTTCCCTTTCAATACATTTCATTTCATGGCATTGCATTTCATTTAATTTTAAAACAAAAGCCTATGGACAAAATTTCCCACTTACATAGGTGACCATGGTCATTGTATATGAACAAAATACATTATGTAGAAATAATATAAACATGAATAATCAACTATTAATTACTACAATTCAATGTATTCAGCTGAGCCAAAAAAGTCATTAAGCAAGGTTGTAAAGTGCTCATGTTTCTTTTCAAATCTAAAGTTAGGTGGGGGAGTTCCAAAAGGTACCAATAAAATAGAAAAAAAAAGCTTAGCCTATAGTTTTCTGGTATCAAGGCAACTTAAAACATTGATTAGCCAAAGATCATGTATTAATACTTGGCTTTGATGCTGCTGAAATCATAGATCCTAAATTCACTAGTACAACAGCATATGTCAACTTCCAGGCCAAGCAACCAAACGGCTGGTGGAATTTTTGGGATAAGATTTGCCAGCTGGAAGCACTGCACAATAAATAGGTATGATGATCACATGCAAGGTCAAAGGCAAATCTACAAGCCACATTCATGAGAAGTTCAATTCTGTGAAAAAATGTCTTGCATGCAGAAGAGTAAATGGCTAGACCATATCTGACCGTGGGAAAAATATTTGTCAAAATTACTAACTTTTTAGCGTCAGGTGTAAAATTGGAACTATTCCAAAATAAAAACACCAACATTCTTGTTGACATAGCTAACTAATATTTTCAAAACATACAATAAACAACAAACTTCATACTCAGGCACACAGGGCCATTGTTTCGAAGAAAAAAGACATACAATTACAGAAAACACACAAAACACAATGCACAGAAATGGACTAATACAGAAATATAGACAGTGATGGCAGAAAAAGACAAAAGGTCCATCCAGTCTGCCCAAGTTCCCTATTTAGCTTTGAGGCCTACTGTTCCTGCAGGGTCCAAGCCATCCCCATGCCCCCATTCCCCTTCCCGATGCTGAAGCCCTGAGCAGCCACATCCCCTTCATTCTTTCCTAACCATGTTTAAACCACAAACATTTTTTGCACCCACCACCTCGGCTGGCAGCCTGTTCCATGGCTCCACCACCCTTTCTGCAAAATAATGTTTCCTCACATCCCTCCTGAACCTCCCTCCTGCTAGCTTTCACACATGACCTCATGACTGTGAACTAGCATTCAATGTAAATAGTTCCCTGCAGTTCACCTTTTGTCAATTATTTTTAAGAACGCAAGGGTGTCTATCATATCTACCCTCTCCCTTCTGGTCTCCAGCGAGTTCATGTTCAGTGCCTTGAGAAGCTCCTCATAAGACATACCTGCAGGCCCTGAATCATTTTTATTAACCTGCACTGCACTATTTCAAATCTGTTCCTATCCTTTCTGAGATGAAGACCCCAGAACTGGGTGCAGTACTCCAGTTGTGGCATCACCAATGATCTATACAGGGAAAATATTACTTCCTTTTTCTGCTATCAGTACCCTTTCTGATATATCCAAGGATCCTATATACCTTGCTACAAGCCATGTTGTACTGAGCTGATTGTTTTTGGAAGTTGCTGATGATACTCCAAGGTCTCATTCATCAGTCATGGTGCTGAGTCTCACCCCTCCCATTCAGTACACTGTCCTGGGATTCTTGTTCCTTGTGTGCAATTGTGCATCACCTTGCACATTTTGGTGTTGAATTTCAACTGCCAAACCCTTGACCACCCCTCCAGTTTTTGCAAGTCTTTCTGTATTTCCTTTATTCCCTCATCACCATCCACCCTCCCACAGAGTTTAGTATCATCTGTGAAGAGACACAGCCTGCCCTGGATCCACTGACTAGTGTTGCTGACGAACATGTTAAAGAGGACTGGACCCAGGACAGATCCCTGTGGGACCCCACTCATGACCTCCCTCTCTTCTGATTTAGCCCTGTTGACCACTACCCACTGCTGCCTCCCCTTGGCCAGTTACCTGCCCAGTTTACTCTGACCTTGGCCACACCCAGGTGTTTTCTTCAGCAAGTATTTGTGTGGTACTGAGTCAAACTTCTTGCTGATGTTGAAGTAGTGTAAAACCACATCATAGACCCTGTACAAATCCCTCATCACCCAGTCAAAGAAAACTGTCAGGTTAGTCTAACAAGACCTCCCTGCCACAAATCTGTGCTGCTTGCTATCCTGAAGAACATTGCTCTCCAAAAAGTCCACAAGATCATCTTTAACCAGTGAATCCATCAGTTTTCCTACAATAGAGGTAAGACTGACAGGTCCATAGTTCCCTGCTTGTTTCTTGTTTCCCTTTCCATGTAGCAGAACTAAATACATCACCCTTTATTCCTTCAGAAAAGAAAGAAGGACATTTTGCTGCAGGCCATGAAGTTTAGGACTCAGAAGATCAATTGTTCTCCAAATATACCAGTTATTGCATGGTTGATCCTGGACAACACTGGGGCAGCTCTCATCTGGGAGGGGGTACACTTGACTATGACAAATGCTTGACTCTCAAGTGCTGATAATGTCAAGTTTAATCATAAACCTTATAGATATGTATCCCAGTTGTAAAAACAACCACAAAAAAAAGCTATGGTTACTCCCACTTAAAGATGCTGCAAGTCATTCTTTTTGGTGAGTATGCACAACTCACACAATAAAAAAGAAATTGTGTACACAGAGAAATCCAGTGAGGAAAAGGTTTATTTACCCAGTGCAAATGTGCAACATTACATCTCCTACAGGAGTCTGTAGAAGGCTTCCCTAAATATTATCATTTATTTTTTATTTATTTAAAAGTTGGTAACCAGGAAAGGCACACTGATCCGGGGCTCGTTTCCAGGTGTGACCCAGGGGAAAGGGACATTACAGTGGATATTGCATATATAATACAATGCAGTAAGACCTTAGAAGCAGCTGCTAGGGTACAATGCTAAAAAAACAGTGGTAACAGTAAACATAAAACAGGGCAGAAAGCAGTACAGTGTATACGTACAATGACGCAAAATAACAGAGGACATATATAAATGATATCTGCATAGGGATAGATTAAGGTAAATCATAGTGCAGGCAGATTATATATAGTGTGCACAGAGTTTTTTTTATAGTTAATCCAACTCTGTGCAAAGGTAGGGAGTAAAGGGAGCACAAGATGAGAATAGGTAAAATATAGAGTAGGAGACTTAGGGAAGGGTATGGAAACAGACAATGAGACACAATAAAGGAAGGGATGGGCCAGGGGTCCAATGAATAGTTTGGTAAGGAAGATAAAGTACATAGAGAGGAAGAGAGGCTAGTTTGGGACAGGAGTGGGTGATGTCTAGGATGGAGGGGAAAGACACGTAAAAGTGGTGGCGGGGGAAGCTCAGAGAAGGGAGATAAGGCTTCACTGAGGTCAGTGATGAAGCCTCACAGTAATACATTGGGGTGCCTTCTTCACAATCCTGTATAGAGCTTCAAATTTGCACTTTATATATAAAACTTTTCCTCACTAGTTTTCAACATGTGCAGCATTTTTCTTTTAATTTTTAAAGATATTTATCAGTTGTGCCTGTGCCTTCCTCCTGATATCCTAAAATTTGTGTTGTGAGTGTTGGTCACATCAGAAATGAACACGCCATATGATACTGTTCAAGAAACTGATTATTTGCTGTAGTTCAGCACACCCATCTTACCAGCTGATCTCTCAGCCACTATGTTCTTATCATAATTGTTCACTTTTTAAAGATCTGTGCTAACTTCAATTAAACCTTGAAATAGTGTCTGAGATTTTGTGTATGACATTTCAGATCAATGTTGCTGTGGGTCCCTCCTATCTACAGTATATGTCTTTACTGGGATTTCTATTAGACTGGCATGGAAATTCAACAATGGAGAGGCTTCTATTTGTCCTTTTTGTATTCATGGTTGACACTACAGATTGTCAGTACATTGCTCCTTGCAGTTGGAATTCCCTTTCCTGCTGCATTACAATAATTTCCTTGCTTACCATTTCGGAAAACCTATTAAAACATTTTTATTTCAGATAGCATTTAAGCTGTATATAACGTGGCTAGCCAATATGCAATGTTATTTTTAATGATTTATTTAACATAGTTTTCTAGTTCTGATGTTAGCTTGCTACAAGTCACCCCAACTAAGGGTCCACTGAAAGGATGATGATTATTATTTGAGTTCCCTACACCACATCTTTTTAGACCACTTAAGAAGGTTTAAGAATAAAATCTTTTGGAATGGAACTTTCTAGTACAGTTAATCTCCACATGGCCTATTGATTAAATCACTGAAATGCGAAACAGGAAATCACAGATTAATTTTAATCATAGGATCTTGATCATACTGTACTTCAGTCTATTTAGTTTCCAACTTTAGTAACATAAAAACATATGAGCACAGAAACTGATGACAGAAAAGGACTGTTTAACCCTCCTAGACTGCTTTGATGTTCACTACCATTTTTTCTCTGCAGACTCTATCTGGTCTCTTTGGCCCCTCCCACCCCCTGCATCCTAATATACCCCTACATATGTCTATCCCATGGATGATTGAAGCCCACACTCTTTTGATCTCCAGCACTTCCACTGCCAATCTATTCCAGGCATTGACTACCCATTCAGTGAAGAAATATTTCCTCACATCACTCTTGAATTCACCCAGCTTCATTGTATATCCCCTGGTCCTGGTGCATGCTCTTATCTGAAACAGATGCCCCACCTGTACCCTAATCGCTCCTTTGAGATACCTGCAGGTCTCTATCATAAGCTTTCCAAGGGTCAAATCCTGGGCCAGTGAGGCCACTGCCATCATTGTCCCCTAGGCCCTCACCTTTGTTCTACTTCTAGGCTGTACTCTTCATTTTGTCCAACATAATCTCTGGTGGTCCTGTGACCTCTTCCCCCATCCTTCCCAACATTTGAAAATTGTCTTTGGTTATCCAGTGGAACCCTGTTACCTGGCACTGTCCTTTTGTGTTACCCAATTATCCTCCCTCGCATAATATTCTTTCTGGTCTGCAGGGCAGTGCCTCTCTGAAGAACTGCATTTAGTAGTTTTACATTGACATGGTAGAGAAGAGGTTGTAGCTTGGGACCAGCAGTGTGGGACACTGGTGAGCTAATTTTTCCCCATGCTTGCATCTTCTTTCCCATGCCTGCTCTGCCCCAGCACCACATGGTCGCAATGCAATGAATGGCATTGAGCAGGTTGAGTCTTAACCAAGACAGGACAGAGATACTGGTGATTGATGCAAGCTTGAGGAGGGGAGCTGAGACATCTGAAGAGGTTGCAGGGCTTATACTTGGGTCCTCAAGACTGTGGGCCTCAGTCAAGATGAAAAATCTGGTGATCATTCTGTACAGCAAGCTGACATTTGAAGCTCAGGTGTTGGCAGTTGTTCAGAGTGGTTTTTACCATCAGAATAGCATAATTACTAACATCATCAAAGTAACTTCAGTAATGCTAGTAGGTACACATCCCCAACAGTGACATTTCGACTGTGGGGTCCCCTACAGCGACTACATTGCCATGTTGCTTTAGGGAACCCACTGGAACCTGGCACAGTCAGCCGGGGGTCCTACCCCCCAATCAGCTTCGACTCAGAGTTGAGAATCATAAGTGTGGGGGGTGCAGGGGCAAAGCCCCCCATATGGGGGGTTCATGGGGTGAAGCAACCCAAAGAAACTGGCAGCCAACTGCAAAATGCAGATGACCTGCCAGTTTCGCTGTCGGGTTGTTTGACAAAAATGTTGTCGATGACCCATTGTAGATCCATGCTAGTAGTAGCAGATATCACTGAATACATAGATAAATAAAAATTGTCAGGAGGTAAGGTCCTCTAGGCCCATCTAGTCTGCCAATTTTACCACCTGTAAAAGCAACCCAAAACCCTACATGGTCATTGACCTTAGCTCTATCTTCCCATAACTAGTGTTCCTTTTCCCATCACTAGTGTTCCTCTATTACTGTCTCATGCATGTTTAAATCCTGCCACCATATGTGCCACCACCACCTCCTGGGGAAGGCTGTTTCATGCATCCACTGCCCTCTCAGTGAAACAGAACTTGCTCACATTTTCTCTTAAGAGACCTCCCTCTAGTCGCATGTCATGTCCTCTGGTCCTGGCATTCTTTTTGAACTGGAACATATTTCCCCCTCTAACCTTGTTTATGCCCTTGAGGTACTTCAATGTTTCTTTCATACCAACCCTCTCCCTCCACTGCTCTAGTGTGTACATATTGAGATCCCTCGCTCTCTCATCATAAGGCTTTTGTATCTCTCTGATCATCTTTGTCACCCTCCTCTGCACCGCCACCACCTTGTTGATGTCTTTACATAAGATGTGACCTCCAGAACTGCATACAGTACTCCAGATAAGGCCTCACTAGGGTTTTGTACAGTGGAACTATTACCTCCCTTCTCCGGCTCATGATACCTCTGCCAATACAACCCAGCATCCCACTGGCCTTCCCTACTGCCATGACTGTCTGCCTGTTTGTTGGCTTTCAAGTTATCTGTAATAATGAACCTTAAGTCCCTTTCCTCCTTTGTAACTGTCAGCAGCTCCCCCCTCATTCTGTTGCTTGTTCCTGTGTTTTTACTCCCCACGTGCAGGAGTTTGCACTTTTTTGCATTAAACTTCAGTTGTCATGCTTCAGACCATCTCTCTAACTTTTCCAGGTCCCTTCTCATCCTTTCCACTCCTTCTGGACTGTCTACCCTGTTGCAGATTTTGGTATTTTCTGCAAACAGGCAAACCTTTCCCTCCAGCCCATCTAAAATGTCACTGATTAAGACATTGACAAGGACTGAAACAACCACCGAACCCTGAGGCACCCTACTGGTCACCTCCATTTCATCTGAGTGGATTCCATTTACCACTACCCTCTGTTTCCTCTGCTCCCTAACCAGTTTGCAACACAGTTTACTACCTTGTGTCCCACCCCCAGACTACTGAGTATATTGACCAGTGTTATATGTGGAACAGTATGAAAGGCTTTGCTGAAATTGAGGAAGGTGATATCTACCCCCCCCCCCCCGGTCCACTGCCTTTGTCACCCAGTCAAAGAAATCAATGAGATTTGTTTGACAAAACCTTCCTGATGTGAAACCATGTTGCCTGGGCTCTAGCATGCCTATAGCTTCCAGGTGTTCCACTATTCACTCCTCCATGATTTTTCCCACAATAGATGTTAGACTAACTCTCCTGTAATTTCATACATTCTCCTGCTTCCACTCTTCTGAAGGGGGGGCAACATTTGCACTTCTCCAGTCCTCCAGGACCATTCTAGTGTCAAGGGACTCATTGAACAGGTCTGCTACAGGGGCTGTGATCTCTATCCTAAGTTCCCTCAGGATCCTTGTATGTATGTCATCTGGACTCATGGCTTTGTCCACCCTTAGCTTTGTGAGCTCTTTCAGGACCTTTTCCTCTGTGAAAGGGCAGGTGTTCACTTTCTTCCCAAACATTCCTTTGCAGTCCAGCTGTGGTTCCCTGCCCTCTCCTTCCACAGTGAAGACTGAACAGATATATTTAAGATAGATGCTTTCTGTATGTCTCCCTCTACACACTCCCCCTATCCACTCTAAGTTTGTCTATCTGCCTCTGGCCTTCCTTCTCTTGCTAATGTACCTATAGAACATCTTGTCTCTTTTTTAATAGACTGAGCTATTCTCTTTTCTGTTTGAGCTTTTGCACTCCTTACAGCCTTCCCTGCCACCCTCAAACAATTCTTGTACACTTCCTTGTCTTGATCCCTTTGTGATTCTTTGTACATTCTGAAGGCTAGTTTCTTGGCCCTCACCTTTTCTGCCACCACCCTCGAGAACAAAAATGGTTTCCTTCTTCTCTTCCCCTTGCTTACCATCCTTACACATTGACTTGTAACTTCCATTATGGCTTCCTTGATGTGTGCCAATTTCTCCTCTACTCCCCTCCTATCTCTCTTTTCATCAGTGTTTTCTTACCAGCAATCCCATCCTAGTAAAGTCAGCCCTTCTGAAGTCTAAGACCCTTGCTTTTGGTATGAGTTAACTGTGTTCTTTTGTCCAGTTTGAACCACACCATATGGTGGTCGCTGGACCCTAGTTGACCTTCCACCTGGAGTTCTGCCACCCTGTCTCCACTGGTCAGTACCAGATCTAGGGTTGCACTGTCTCTGGTGGGTTCTTGCACCAGCTGTCTGAAGCCTGCCCGTAGGATGGAGTGCATGAAGTCCCTTGCCTTGGCTGATGCCCCTGCTGAGATGCACCAGTCTATGTCCAACATGTTAAAATTCCCCATTAGTAGGACTTCCTTTTTGCTGTCAGCTTATGTATGTTCTCTAGCATTATCTTGTCAATTTCCTCTCTCAGAGCAGGGGGTCTATAGATGACCCCGTGTGAATAGCTGTTCCATTGCCTGGCTCAAGGGTGACCCATACTTCTTCTGTCTGCCCATGTGGGCTCTGAATTGCTGTTGCCTTGATGTTATCTATAATGTAAAGATCGATCCACCACACACCTTTTTTGACATCCTAGTCTTTTCTGAACAGGGCATAACCTGGTACATTTATTTCCCAGTTGTGATTTGTGATGTACCATGTTTCGGCTATGGCCACTATGTCCAGATCTCCCTCCGTCATTGTAGCCACCAGATCTGGGACCTTGTTCCTAAGACTGTGGGCATTCATGTGCATGACCTTCCATGCACTGGGTCCTGCTTCTGTCTCCCTTTGCCTTTGTATCCCTCTTTCCCCTTCTTGCATTTGTCACCTTGATTCCCCTACCTTGCAATTGTCTAGCTTGCATTTGTCTAGCTTCTTCCCATGGTGTCTGTGCTTTCATTGTGCTGTTTCCCCTTCCTATCCCTCCCTTCCTCCCTCACTGTGTCTGTGGTCTAGTTAGGGGTAGGTCCATGTCCTTGTGTTTCCCCCTACCACCACCCCCCCAGGTAAGTTTAAACCCTTCTTGAGGAAGAATTTAAACTTATTGGAAAGGACTATAGTTCCCACCTCAGAAGGATGCAGGCAATCTCTTTTATATAGGCCCCCATCCCCTCAGGTAGGGCCCCAGTCCCACATGTAGCCAAATTCCTCACATGTACACCATTCCTTCAGCCACACATTGAAGTCATGGATGCATTGTGCCCTGTCTTCCCCCATGCTCTGCACAGGCATCATCTCTGAGAAGGACACTGAGGCTGCAGTCTGCTTGAGGCCCCTCCCCAGTCTTCTAAAGTCCCCCCCTGCACTAGTTCTAAACTGTCCTCCCCTGCAAGGTTATTTGTCCCTAAGTGGACTATGACATCATGCTCCCCCTTCTAGCTATTGCCCTTGCGATCTCAAGGATTCACCCCCCCATCCCTCCAAGCAGTGTTTCCTGGAAGGCACTTTAACTCCCTCTGTCCCCTGTTGCCTTTTCCTAGTTGAATTCCCCTGACAGTGGAGTTCCCCCACCAGGAGTTTCTTCCTTCTCTGCTGGGGTCTACCACTGTTGTCCCTTAGGGATCCATCCCGGATGTCCCTTCCATCCCCCTCAGGCACTACTTCATGGCCTTAGTTAGACTGTCCCTTTCCTCCAGAACTACAAAGGAGTTATGTAGTGCTACCGTTAGGGAGATGTGCCTCTGCACCCCTGCCCCCACCCTCCCAGAGCCCACCTTAGTCCATAGCAAAACAAAAAAAGGAGAGTTCAGGCCAGCACAAGTAAACATGTTCCAGACTCTTGAACATCTTATTCAAAAGATACATTTATTGAAAATAAATAAGATCCAACACCAAAAAAACACAGTGTTGGCTCCTATATATTTTCAATAAATGTAGCTTTTAAATATGATGTTCAAGAGTCTGGAACATGTTTACTTGTGCAGACCTGAGCACTGCTTTTTTATGTTTTGCTAAGTACGGTCACATTTGCAGCTCAGGCCATTGTCCTGTTGCCATTCTCCTCTGCTCTCTGACTCACCTTAGTCCATCCACTCTTATAGCTAGGCATCCTTTTGTCAAGCGGGGGTTGACTAAGTGGTCTCTTGATGGGAATAAAGGAAGCCTGAATCCTTTCCAGCACAGCTCAGAGACTGGCAACCTCTGCCCTCAGCCCAGAGAGGTGCCTGCACATCAGGCAGTACTGCAGCATCCAGAATGTCCTCCTGAATACTGCTGCCCCAGAACCACTGCACTGCACCACTCCTGACATCTTATGTCCCTGTTGGAGTGTAAGGCGCTTCCCTTCTGTGCCCTTCCTCCTTGCTGGTTTATATCTACTTCCAGTACCCGTGGTTGTGAGAACATGCTTTAGTGTGGTTGTTTAAAATACAAATATATATATATATTTTTATATATAGCCCTGGCAGATGTTGTAATATACTATGGGCTGAGGCCTATAAAAGTAGAATGTGCCTTGTGGTGGGTAGGGTAAGGGGTGGGTGGGTGGGATCTAATCCATGTCCTTCCCAGAAAACAATCAGCTAAGTATGGCTGTATCTCCTCTGTGCCCCAAATGTACTCCCAATTGCAACAGAACCATTACCATTGTTCTTTTACTCTGGTCCATTGCCACACCAGTACTCCTCTGCTGCTAGTTCCTCCTGTATTCTTGACATTCTGAATTTAATTAACTCAAGTTCACCACCTTTCTCCTTCATCAGCAAGTCCCCAAATACTGCCAGAAATACTAGTCCCTCCCTTCTCTCACCACAGCAAAGCCTACGTAGCTAGCAGCAACAAATCACATACAAAAAAGAATGTAAAGCCCCCATTTCTCACAGCAGTCAAGCTATCACTAAGGGAACTGCACTAGAAAACAAAGCCCCCATAGCTCCCAGTGATCAATCTAACAATATAGCAAAGCCCTCTGTAGTTCTTGTGAAACAAACCCATGAAAGGAAAAAAATATAATTTAAACAAACTTCCTAGTATAAAATGTAATTAAACAAACATGCCTGCCACAATAGATTCAGTATCCTCCTCCCTTATGAAACAAATCCACAAACAGAAAAAAATATATATAATTTAAACAGGCTTCCCTTCCCCAATGGATTCAGAAGCCTCCTCCCTTGCTGCTTACCCTTCCTCTGGGACATCCGTCTGAAGACAAGAAATTGCATCTTTGCAGGACTATCTTGGGTTGACGAATTAGAATTGCTGCCAGTCAGATTTTGCTAAAGCAGGTGAGATTCAGGGGTGTAATTATAGGGGGGAATGGGGAGGGGGGCACAAGTCTCAACAATTAAGGTGAGCACACATTTGTCACTTCCCAACATTCAGCCCCTTACGCTGCTGTGGGGTCAAAAGCAGTGGCGGAATTCAAGAATACAAAGGACAGACATAAGGCAATTCTAGTGGGGGGTAGGAGGAAATAGGCTGTTGGTTAACTAGGATCTGCAGCTTATCCAATAGGTAGTGAAATAGGCAGACTGGGTGGACCAAGCAGTCCTTATCTACTGTCAAAGTCTATGTTTCTATACTACCTGTGGGTGGGCTAGGAGGGACTCAAGAGTCAGGAGCTTGCTGTTCTGTAGGAGGTCAGGTTTCACTAGTGGGTTCTGTCTGGGAGAGAGAGAGATGCAAAAGACAGAGCGGTAGGGATAGGGGACCATTGCTGCACAAACTGGCCTGGTCAGAACTGGAAAGAGCAGGATTGAGTTGCAGCAGGGAGGGAGAAAGTGATGGACCACATCTGAAAGTAGCATAAGTGCATGCCACTGCCAATAGTGAGGAGTCAGGACGAGCAGGTGAGAGACTCCTGGTGGTGAAAGAACTGTAGTACTGTCAACGTGTTTGGTGTTTCACTTCCCCTCCTCCTGTCCTGCCTTTTTAAAATTTAATGCTACTGCTACATCCGCCCTCCACTTCTGAGGAACTGCTGCTTTGCTTGCCAGTATTTCATGATGTGGGAGTCAGTGGAGAAGTCCTTATGGCCTGCGATAAAGTGGTGTGGGGCTGCAGGTGCCAGTTAGTGACTGAATGTGGGGGTCAGTTCAGTTAGAGCATCAGTTGGACTGAGCCTGCAGCCTGTGGAATTTAACTGGAGGCTGGAAGTTTGGAATGGGAAAGACAGAGGAGTATGGACTGCTGGAGGCTCGAGGTGAAGGCTGCTGCAAGCAACAACTGGGAGGTAGGACTGACTGGTGGTTACTGGTGGTGCTGCAGTGGGTGGGGGTGAGTAGTGATTGGAGGGCAGGCAACAACAAATATCATCATGCAGTGAGGGGATGGCGTGCTGTATGCACAAAAGGTCAAAAGCAATAAGCAGAAGAGGTGGTGGTGGGAGGAATTCCAGTTTGTATACGGCAGTTCTGAGCTGGCAGGAGCCACACACTATTGGACATTTGATGTGGCACAGTCAAAGTCAGGGAGCACCAGGGAAAAGAAGTTTGCTGCAATCTGTGAGGCATTCTCTCTTTATGTAGTGTCTGGAGTGGGCCAGTGGCTCTACTAGTGACCAGCACAGTAAAACAGCAAAAAACTGCTCAGCTTGAGCTAACATAGCTCTAGTTTACAAAAAGGCAAGTGTAGGTGGTGTTTAATTATGTTTATTGGTGGTCTGCTGTGCTGTGCTGTGCTGTGCTGGTCATGTCTGCAGTCAGTCAGTGTCTGATTTAAAATGCTGTGCTGTCTAGCATCTCTCCTGTGTGCCACCTGAGCCTGTGTTATTTATTTATTTATTAAGGGTCTTGGATTAACACCTTTGAGGACAGGCTCATTTATAGGTACCATGTCAAAGTTAAAACAAACAGAGGAGAGAAGACACATAAATCATAAGCAGTAACAATAATGCATAACAAAGCACTGGGCTAACCACTAGGTAATAAACAGCATATACAAATACTTACAAATATACAAATAATGTAATGTGAAGTGAAGAAGGTTGCAGGAGGGTTGCACTGTGAGGACATCAAAGGAGAGGGTAATGCGAAGGGTGAGGTGTACCTTGGTAAAATGTAATGCCGCAATTGTCACAGAAATAGAACCAATAGGGCACGTAGCATTAGAAGTATGAGGAATGTAA
Source organism: Neoceratodus forsteri (assembly GCA_016271365.2). NCBI lineage: Eukaryota > Metazoa > Chordata > Ceratodontiformes > Ceratodontidae > Neoceratodus > Neoceratodus forsteri. The sequence continues at coordinate 1,324,247,503 of CM057458.1, forward strand.
CAAGAGAGAGTAGGTGAGGCAGCAGTCCAGGGGCCTTGTCAAAGGAAAGGAGGGAGCAGAACAGTACAAAGAAGTAGAAACAGTCAAGAGACGAGGAGAATAAAATGCAGAAATGAACTTGGGGTGTGACAAAGAGGGGAGGAGGGGTGGTGAGAGACGGATGACAAGATAGTATGAAGAGGCAGTTAGAGGGCAAGTGAGGGTAAGAAGAAAAGAATTCAGAGCAAGCTGGGAGAGAGCAAATGTTGGGAGCATATGGGATTATCAAGGTGGAAGTTTTGGAAGCAATCACAACTGACTTTGTTTAATAGATGGTTCAGCAGTTCTCGTTTGGAATTTGCCAAGGGTATTAAGGGAGGAGATACTAGGAGGTAGGCTGTTAAGCCATTTGGGTGCATGGTAGGCAAAAGTTCTTTGTCCCTGAGAGGTGCAACAGTGAGGAATCTTGAAGATAGAGCTTTCTGTGCTTCTGGTAAGGTGGTCACTGTCGTGGGGGGGTGAGGAGATTTTGGACACCAATGGGCGTCATGCCAAAGTTCACTTTTTTTGCCAATAGAAAAGTCTGAAACGTGAGCCTGCTTGCAAACTGGAGCCAGTTAGCCCAATCATACAGGTCACATGTGTGAGTCCTGCTCTCAGAGCTGGTGGATAGATGACATGCCTTGTTTAAAGCGATAATGATAAGTTTCAGGGCTGTAACAGTTGCTGATCCATACATGACTATACCGTAATCAATAAGAGAGACCACAGAGCTGCAGATAGCAAGGTTGAGAGCCTCAGGGGTAAGACTGTGCTTATGCCTATATAGTAGACCAATACAGACATTGACGGCCCTTGCAACATTGGCAATATGGTGGGAATAGGACAAGGAGCTATCAGCAGCGATTCCCAGGTATTTAAATTGGTGAGCAAGCTCCAGCAGGGACCAGCATAATTTGGTATAGTTAGAGGGCAGTAGCGGAGCCAGGTTTGGGAGCGTTTGGGAGCTGGGGGAGCCTTTAAGTCAATCATGGGCTCCACAATGGGCACTAAACAGTGAATAATGATGGTGGCAGCATGCCACCACTCACACTGGGGCAGCCAGGAAGGGCGACTGCCCCTCCCAGCCCTCCATCTAGCTCCACCACTGCTAGAGGGTGGATATGAAACCTGTTCTGGTGACTAGCAAACAGCATTAACTTGTTTTTTTTCATAATTCATAATAAGCTTATGGTTCTTGAACCATCTTTCAACCTTCAAGAAACTGTCCTGAAGTATCCTTTCTAGGGTAACAGGGTTATTGTCACTTGTAAACAGCACTGCTTCATCAGGGTAAAGTAGAATTTCACAGTGACAAGCAAGAGGGAGTTGGTTTTGGAATAAGCTAAACAACAGTGGGCCCAGAATGGAGCCCTGGGGCACCACTGAGCAGATAGATCTTCCGTCAGAAAGGGCACTGTTAATTCTAACCCTTTGAGAGAGGTTTGTGAGGTAACTATTGAACCAGGCGACCGTGTCCTTGAAGAGTCCAACCGTAGCAAGCTGCCCAATAAGAAGATCATGATTAACCGTGTCGAAAGCTTTCGACAGGTCGATAAATGCTGCACAGACAAGAGCGCCAAGATCAAGGGAGTTGTGAATAAAACCAGTAAATTCAAGCAGGGCTGTTCTGGTGCTATGTCCTTTATGAAACCCATGTTGTTGTGGGCATTGAATGCTATACTTGTTAATGTATTCTACCAATTGATCTGCAACTATTCATTCAAGCATCTTCGATAGGGGTGGGAGAATCGAGATGGACCTATAGTTTCCCTGTAAGGAGCAATCACCATTCTTGAATACTGGAGTAACTAAGGAAGCTTTCCACAATTGTGGGAACTGCATGAGTCTAAGTGAGGCATTGATAATGTGAGTTAGGGGTGCCACTATGTCATCTAGGGTAAAAGCTACAAACTTAAGGTCAAGGGAGTCTTCATTGTGTTGGGTCTTCCCTGGGACCTTTTGAAGGTACTTCCTGGCTTCACCCAAGGGCACAGTTATGAAGTAAAATGGAGGATGAGAGGGAGGTGGATCAGGAGAAGCAGCTAAGACAGTGTTGTTAGCATGGTGGAAGAAATCAGGGTGTAGGACTCCACTAAGATCTATAAACGCTTTATTAAAAGTGTTTGCGATAGTAGCAGGGTCAGTTGTAGGAACGCCATTAATGCTGAGTAGTGTGGGGGTGGACTTATTGTCTTTGCCAGTGACCTCCTTGAGGGTCTTCCAGAATCTCTTACCATCAGTCCAGGAGCAGTGAGGGCTTCTGATAGTACTGGTTTTTGGACGCCGCGTATTGACCTTTGCTTTGGTAGGAGCTGTTGGCGGGGGTTGTTATATGAATTGTGTTTTCTTGTGTGTTCTGGTTTGGGGGGATGGTTATATGGTTAGCCTAAACATGCAGCTCCAGTGTTTTTTCTGTGTTACCAAAGTTAAAGCAATTAAAAAAAAAAATCAAACACTTACCCTACAGGAGGGTAAACCATGGATGAAGAAGTGGCGTGGACAATGAGAAACAGCCAGCCAGTGACAGCGCTAAGGGGTTTAAAACATGCGTTGAATTGGCGATCAACCAATCCACCCTACCAATCTACCCTAATCTAAAGGTCCGGTGTGGCGTAAGACCATAAAGCAACCAGAGCAGCCCACCTCTCACCTCCTTGGTCGGACACAGAATTAGAACACATGGAGTACATATTCAATGTACATTACATGGTACATTACACAGCATGCATACATCTCCTGTATTGTACAGGGAGTATGGACTATGTACTGTACAGAGAGTGTGCAGCCTGTGTGCTGTACAGGGACCACACACCCTGTACAGTACACTGTCCACACTCCCTGTACAATACAGGGAACAGGCATGCACCCTGCCCTATATATTGGACACATGCTCCATGTCTTCCCATTTGGTGGCTGGCCAAGGAGAGGTGGGCTGTGCCAATCGCTGTATGATCTCCCACAGCACTGGCCTGGCCCTTCAGGTAAGGGTGGGTTGGTAGGGTGGGTTGGCCAGTGCCTACTGTGGGAGGAGCCACTAGACACCAGGGAATCTGTAGCTTAGAAACATAGAAACATAGACTTTGATGGTAGATAAGGACCACTTGGCCCACCCAGTCTGCCCATTTCCCTACCTATTGGATAAGCTGCAGATTCTAGTTAACCAACAGCCTACTTCCTGCAACCTCCCACGATAATTGCCTTATGTCTGTCCCATGCATGTTTGAATTCCCCCTACTGTTTTACACCCCACAACCTCTCCAGGAAGGCGATTACATGCATCCACCACTCTCTCCGTGAAAAAGAATTTCCTCACATTACCCCTGAGCCGTCCCCCCTCTAACTTTAAATCGTGCCCCCTTGTTCTTACACATCTCTTTTTCTGAAAGATGCTACCCTCCTAGACTTTGTTGATTCCCCTGAGGTACTTAAAAGTTTCTATCATGTCCCCCCGTCCCTCCTTTCATCAAGGGTATACATATTAAGCTCTCTCAGTCTCTCTTCATATGGTTTCTGATGTAGACCCTGCACCATTTTAGTTGCCCTCCTCTGGACTGCTTCCATCCTGTCTATGTCCTTGCGTAGATGAGGTCTCCAAAACTGCATGCAGTACTCCAGATGGGGTCTCACCAACTGTCTGTATAGAGGGATAACCACTTCCCTTTTTCTACTTGTGATGCCCCTCCCTATGCATCCCAGTATCCCCCTGGCTTTCCTTACTGACTTCTTACATTGCTTACCCACCTTTAGGTCATCTGATATGACTACACCCAGATCCCTTTCCATTATTATCGTCGTTAGTACCTCCCCTGCTATAGTGTACTCTTCTCCTGGATTTTTATTTCCCAGGTGCATTACTTTGCAATTCTTTGCATTGAATCTAAGTTGTCATATGTCTGACCATTCCTCCAACCTTGTCAAATCCCTTCTCATCCTTTCTACCCCCCCCTTGTGTATCAACTCTGTTACAGATCTTTGTGTTATCTGCAAAGAGACATACCTTTCCTTCCAGACCCTCTGCAATGTCACCTATAAAGACGCTAAAGAGGACTAGACCCAGTACTGAGCCCTGAGCTACTCCACTAGTAACCCCCCTTTCTTCAGAATGTGTTCCATTCACTGTTACCGTCTGTGTCCTGTTGTGTAGCCAGTTTGCTACCCAGGCTACCACCCTGGGACCCACTCCCAGGCTGGCTAACTTGATTATTAATCTTTTGTGCGGGACTGTGTCAAATGCCTTGCTAAAGTCTAGGTAGGCCATATCCACAGCCCCTCCCTGGTCTATTACTTTGGTCACCCAGTCAAAGAAATCAATTAGATTCGTCTGACATGACCTTCCTGCTGTGAATCCTTGCTGCTTTGGGTCCTGTGCCCCGCTGGCCTCTTGGTACTGAACAATTCTTTCTTTCAGAAGTGATTCCATCATTTTCCCCACCACTGAGGTCAAACTAACAGGTCTGTAGTTTCCTGCTTCTGTCTTGCTCCCACTTTTGTGAAGGGGAATCACATCTGCCCTCCTCCAGTCCACAGGTACCACCCCATCTTCCCATGATCTGTTAAAAAGTGTGGTTAGTGGTGTCACTAGGTCCTCCTTTAGCTCTTTTAGGATTCTAGGGTGAATCCCGTCAGGCTCCATTGCTTTGTCCACCTTGAGTTTTAAGAGTTCTTTCAGTACTCTTTCTTCTGTAAATGGACTGGCGTTAACCCCTCTACCCAGAGTGCTTCTACTGTTTGGTTTAGGTAACTCCTCCTCTTCTTCTTTTGTGAATACTGAGCAAAAGTATTCATTCAGTATCTCTGACTTTTCACTGTCTCCCTCTGCTCACCTCCCCGCTCCTTTATTAATCTTCACTATCCCTCCCTTAACCTTTCTATGCTCCCTAATGTACCTATAAAAGGTTTTATCCCCCTTCTTAACTGAGTTGGCTGTCTTTTCCTCGGTTTGGGCCTTTGCTTTTCTGACTGCCTTCCCCACTTCTTTCTGCTTTAATTGATCCAGTTCCCTGTCGTTCTCCGTCTGTGATTCCTTATACTTTTTGAATGCAGCCTTTTTCTCCTTAACCTTCCCTGACACCTCTTTTGAGAACCATAGTGTTTTTTTATTCTGCTTTGTTTTCTTTATTTGTTTCACACAAAGGCTTGTTGCCTCCATTATGGCAGTTTTGATTTTTCTCCATTGTTCTTCCGCCCCTCCTTTCTGGCCATTTGCTAAAGCATTCCTCAGGTATTCACCCATTATACAAAAGTCAGCCCTCCTAAAATCCAGTATCCTTGTCTTTGTATGGCTTGTCTCCATGGTTGTGTTTATTGTGAAGCACACTGTGCAGTGGTCGCTTGTTCCCAGATGTCTACTGACTTCTAAATTTGTGATCCTCTCTCCATTTGAGAGTACCAGGTCTAATATTGCTCCCTCCTGAGTGGGTTCCACCACTAGCTGTCTAAGGCATGCCCCCTGTAAGGCATCGAGAATGACCCTGCTCTTGCTATAGGGAAGGAGATTCATGGGTGTGGGGTGCCAGTAGATGCCAGCTAAGGAGATATGTTATGATACTGGTGCAGGTCTGGCAATTTGGGGGGGGGAGAGAACCAGTCTGCATGCCAGGAAACATTATTTTACATACCTGGCCAGTGATTGGAGGGTGGAGAGGAACTGTCTTACCTGTGAATATATAAGCTGTTCCAAAACATGTGAATTGGGCACTACATTTTTTTATTCAATGCTCGAGTGAGTATGAAATGTTCCTTATTTTGTGCATGCCTAGTAATACCAGAAAAAAAAAGAGAGGCTTCAGCCTTGCTTTACTTACAGATGTTTTATAGTACAAGTTTCACCCAACAGAGGCTTTATAGTGCTGTTGTCCTTTACCTGCCCAGTCCTTAAATAAGAACAAGAATTACATTTAACTGTGACATAGCTGTAAATGTTACTTGCAGTATGTGTATCGTGTATCATGTATCCTGTATTGAGTATACTGTGTGTTGGGGGGGGGTCAGACTTGCAATAGTGACAGGCAGTAACAGAGAAATGCAACGCAAGACAATACAGTTCACAGCCAGCACTCGTGATCTGAGGCTGGTTGAGAGTGAGCTTGTCTCCCCAACTTTTATACCCAAATTACTCCTCTGGTGAGATTACTACCTTGTGCTTCATTTTGATGTCAGGATTTTTTTTAAACTGCAATGAGTGATGCTTGATTTAAGAAGAACCAGGCTTTTAGAGTGAGTAAGGGCACTATATAGGGCTTTAGCAAGAACACCTCACCCCAAAAAGATAACAAGTACATGAGATAGCATAATAGTCTATAAATGACTTTAACTGGGCCATGCAGAAGTTTATATGTACAGCTTCAGCACTTGTAAATCTTCTTTAAATGTGATCTAGTTTAAATGGTACATTTCAGCTGCCATACTCTTAAAGCTTAAAGCACTTGCTGGCAATTTGAAAGAACACCCAAATAATTTAGGTTGAATCCTTATTATTCAGAATTGTGAATCATGTTTGTACAATATCTACAGTATTAAGAAACAAAACGTGTCACACAATCATGCATTACAATAAATTTAGATCAGTATGTTCACTTTTAGAAATTAGACACACCATATAATATAAATGTGGCTACTGAAATAAGGAATACTGTTTTCAGCAATGCATGCCACACATGGAAGAAATCGCCTGCATGATCCAGACTGTAGTTAATTTCTCCTCCAATTTGAGTAATGCACATTTGTGATCATAGAAGCTGAAAATGGCATAGAATGGAAATACAGTGTGGTGAAATACAGTTGTGTATGGAAATCCATACACCGCAAAAAATTGTTCTGCTGCAGTAGTGATGTCCTCACTAATGCAGAATGACTTTTTGTTCTGCATTATTAAGGATATCATAATTCAAGGGACTCCAGCAGATGTTGTGATTCATTATGATTCATCCCTTGCTGCATGAGAGTGGTGCATGGGTGTGCTGTGCAGTGGCAGTTGTTAATCGAAGGCAGGTGGCAGAGCTGATTTAAGATATGGAAAAGTGAGTGTTTTTTTTTCAGTCACCGTACACAATATAGAACAGTGTATGGTTACCCATACACTACTCGGCTATTCTTTCACTTTGTAGATACAATGCCAGCTTGGAGACCTCTCAAGCTTTGCTCTTGAGGTCATTAGTTGGCATGGTATCCAATCGGTGGAAGAATAGCTTTGTAGTGTATGGTTACCCATACACTATCCTTTATGTAAAGCTTCACATGTACACCCACTAAGCTTGCACAGTGCCTGTGGAATACAGTATGTGTTTATGTCCTACACATCGGTTTGCCAAGATACCTTCATTCTGAACTACAGAAGTGCTCTCCTTTGCCACATAACATTTTAATGATATGTGATCTTTCAGTCCTAGTTTACTTTTGCAGCTTAGATGCTGCTGAATCCTACCGCTGATATCCTGTAGCCTATTATCCACTAGAACCTTTAGTGGGAGCCAATGGCATGATGCACATTGTATATGGATATTTCAGGAAATATGACAACAAAACCAATTAAAATGAATGGAGGTTTCCTGTGATGTATGGTGATTTATCTGGATATTCTGCATCATGCCATTGTCTATCACAGTAATCTCAGACAAGAAAAACCTTTTCTCTTCTAAATATATCCTGAATATGACACAGAAATTCAGAATTCTAAAACTTCAGTGCTATCACAAAATTAAACTTTGTCAAAATATTGTCAGTTTTATTTTGCTCAAGCTAGAACAGAAGAATAATTGAATTATTTTCATTCAATCTGCATGTCTAAACATTTTCCAGTCAGTGAGAGGCTGCTAGCGTAATGACTGCACTAGATATTTTGTCATGGATAGTTACTGCAGCTTAATAACATTCCCACACAGCTTTGTGATATGGCCAGCATGGGTTTTATTGGTAGGTGAATGTGGTCAAGACACTGGGTAAGATCCCTACTGTTGTTAAGCTCTGAAGGCCTGCTGATTTCTACCTGGCCACCAACTTGGACAGTACCACAAATGGGCAGAAGGCACCTCAGTTTTCTTTCATGAGAAGGATGTCATACCCCTGAGAGTACAGACCCCCACCCAAGTATTGAACTGCAGGGCCAGCATTTGGGGTATGAGCCCACTTCTGGGTATTTGCCTTGAATACACAGGGTTAAATTTGAATGTGCTACCAACTAAACCATATTGTAAACTGAAAGGAATTTGCAGCAAGTTCAATTATACAAGGGGTATTTGCCTCTTTCATGTGTGCCTGTTCCTGATCAATCATCCAACAAATGACAAAAATAGATTAAAATGGCATTGGATAGAGGCTTATTTATTCCAACTCAGCTGCAGATAGCAGTCAAATTTTGACCATAAAAATACTTCAATATTTTTTCTATTCATTTTCTTTTATCTGTGCCCTCAGATTTCTCATGCCCCCCACCCTTTCAGCACCAGAGCAGCAAAGCATGCTTCCTTCCAACAGCAAGGAGGGTAGGCAAATGACTATATTCACAACTGATGCTAATTCTGCTCTGAGGGTGTCCTGTAGGAGGTGTTTAAATGTCTGGTGGTCAGCTTCCAACCTCACCAGATTCTGAGGGCATCTGTTGCTTGCAGTGCCTAGCTCTTTCTGGCTCCAGTGTGTATCATTGGAGATTATACACACACACACACACGCACAAACACACACACACACACACACACCTGGTTTCCCAAGTGGCACCACAAGTCCAAACACAACAGTTGTTGCTTCCTTGATTCATTAGTGCATGATGGCTTGGCCATATTAAAAATACCATACCCAAAACTCAATGAAAACAGTTAAATATGATCGTTAGCTCAAAAATCACATTTTTCCATAGTTTGCCAATCATAATATTTTTAGGAACTATTCTCAATGCTGCTTGTCCGGCCTACTAATTGACTGCATCAGAGAATGTTTAAATGTTTTAATTCCATTTTTTTTTTATCTCTTTATGCACCTACCTAACTGGGGCATCTCTTGGGGATTCAAGCTCTGCTCCTCAGCTCCATAGCCCATCTGAACCGCCACCCCATCTCTATATCGGGTTCAGGACCCCGGGCTCTCCTGGCCCAAGGAGAGAACCGCAAGTCCCCAAGGGGAGAGTTGGGAGTTGTGGCCGACATTGAGCATGTGGCCGGGGCAACTGATGGTCCCGTTGTCTCACCCGGCGGTAGTTTTTTTTTTCATGATAATCCCCCTATTGGCTGGGAAGTGCAATGCACTCCAGCATGCTGCATGCTCGCTCCCAAGCATGCCCACAGGAGTGCCACCCATCCAGTCCCCACTAATTCTGGCTCCTGACTGCTGTAAGCCCCCATTACCACCAGAGGCCACTAGACTGTGGGAGCATGAAACCCCCCTACCCCAGGGAGGGGGAGATGTCCTCTGGATGCTCAACCCCTACCTTCCCCTGCCAACCCCCATCTTCCTGGGCTCGCTCCCAAACCTGGGTAGCTGGCGTGGTGCGAGGTGTGGCGTCCAGTGCCTCAACCCTCAGCACCACTGGGCCAGCTAATTCAATTTTTTAACATATTAAGTATTGACTTAATACATAATTACTGTTCTACCTAATAACCCTGCCTCCTGATGAAGATGCCTTGAGTACAGAAAGTTCATGGGAGTTGTTAGTCATAGGTGGTGAGTTACTTTCTTACTCTGACTCCCTGTTTTCATGTACGCAGTAGCACTTAAAAAATATTTATAGCAACTATCCTGGTGTTTAAGGTTTCCTTTTGTTCCTGGATTTGGGGATGTGGCTGCTGAGGCAGCCTGTCTCCACCACACTAGAGATGTGCAAAGTTGGCAGACTTCACTTCTGACTAATTTGTAAAGTTTACCAAATTCACAAAGTGCGCAAGTGCCAAATTAGCAAAGTTTTTGTCAGGCAAAGTGACACTATTTCAGGCAAAGTCATGCAAATTCCTTTTAGGGTTTGGCTCAGGAAAGCCAAAGCATAACTGTTGGGGTGATATCATGGAAGGTGGAGGAATGATGGGAGACAAACTCAGAAAAAAGTACAAACCAAGACTGATATACATACAGTATACTGTATATATTACTCAGAACGCCACCTAAAGGTTGCCAATATTTTCCATACTCCCTGGCAATGACACAACACTAATGAGATGTGACCCCTGGACGGTGCCACCCCCAGTGTTATACCCTTGCAGCACTACCCTGGACATAGGCTGAGGGGGCTGGGTTCTCTAGCTAAGAACATTTTTTAAAACCTTTTTGCAGTGCCTCAACTCAGGGTGCTTTACGTCTGTGAGATGGTACTGGGTGTAGCCCCCTGAGTTGCTACACCACCCATGAGAACCAGTAACCTTCCCCAGACATGCCCCAATACACAGTTCCACATTTTGAGTTAAAGGCTATCTCTAATAATATGCTCACACCGAAATTTCAAACAACAAATAACAAGATTTATTTGGGGGATTAAAGTAGCTAGGAAAGGGAAACAGCAGGGGTAGAGGTTATCTTACCTTATTTACACAATGTACAGATATTATTTGAACTGTTTGCTGGTGACCCTCCAGCTGGGTGGCTACATATTAAAGGCAGACATAAATCACATTTTACCATTCAACTTAAGACATCCAGCTCCCTGGCTAACTAGCTGCTTACAAATCAGATGTTAAACACAATTATCATTAATACCCACACTGGTACCAGTCCCAGTTACAGCAGAAACCCCACAATCTCATACCACACTGATTAAACAGATACCACAGTCCAAGATGTTGCAGGCCTGGTGGAGTTGCAGCTGGTCGAGGTGGCCGGCTATTAATTTCAGGGTCAGGGCAACTTAGAAACAGATTTTTGCACAGTTAAAGATTACTATTTACAGCCACAGCAAGGATTGCCCCGCACCCTAGCAGACATGGCAGGGATTGCCCTGCACTTTAAAACTTCCGAACATTCCAGGACAAGCTAAGCGGATCTTACATCCAGAACATTCAGCACAATACTTGAAAGTCCCATCCAAATGCAATGAAGAATAATACTTTTGTCAAGCAACCTTAATGCCATTTAAACACAGTCACATCCAGTACTTTATATACCAAAAATGCATCCATCCAGAGTAAGGTGACAGTCACACTTTCATCAAGCATCCTATATACTTTAGTTACAGGCAGTCACATCCAGTACATTCTATATACCAAGAACAATATTCACAAGCAGAGTCTTATTCAGCACGTCTAGACATAATATGCTCTAGGGCCTCCTGTCTCATGAAGTGGCAAATGTGTCTTGGCAGTCAGCTCCATGATGGCAGGACTCTAACCCATAGCTATACAACTTGCAACACATTTACATGATTCACTAGCCAGGCATCTTGCTGTACCTGCAACTTAGCCATCTGGGTCACAGACAAGATGCATCCATTTACTTGAACTAGGTGGGGCCCCCAAGATTACTTGCTTAGCTTCTCCCTCACACCTGAGGGTATGAGGGTACTCACTCAGGTCCTCCATGGGTCTCATCCACAATTGAAGGCATCCTGAAGACTTATTCAGCTCTCTCACCGCTGAGGTACTCGGTCAGCACTCTCACCGCTGCTTGATGTCATCTGGTCTGGTCTGGTCAGCGCCTTCACCACTGCTGGGCATCTGATCTTTGGTCCACATCTTTCCCTGAGGTGGGAGGGAAGGCTAGCCTCTGGAGGATAGTAATGGCAACCTCCAGACTAACTGTTGCAAAAAGTACAATTACTGTAGCTAGTTAACTTTCAAATGAAGAAAATAATAAATGCCCCCTAAAGACTGAAAGGGCTTGAATTAAGTGGCCCAGGCCTGGTGGCATGGCTGGGGCCTTAGCCCCCACCCCTGTGGGGGCTTCCAGCAGGCTGGAGCCTACTCTGGCTGCTCTCTCTCAGCTCTGAATCTCTGAATGAATCTCCAGACAAACTGAAAACACTGTCTCTATATAGAGCTCCTAGCTCGACTCATGATTGGTAGCAGGGATGGGGTTACATGTCTTCAAGAGGCTGAGGAACCTGTCAATCAGAACACTCAAGGCACAATTGGGTTGTGGAATTGGTGCCTAAAATAATGTCCCTGCATGTCCCCATAAGCACTTGGGTGCTTACCCATGAGATGCAGTGAATGTACCACAAGTCCTGGCTTTCTATTGCTGGCATTCAAATTGGCTGTACAGCTGGCAATGGCTGCTTAACCCACTGTCCCTTACAGCAGATAAGATACAGTCCTGAACAATGTTCTGGGTGCAGCCAGAAAGAAATAGTTATGTGCCCCAAATGCTCCACAGTTCTGTAGCGGAAAGGCTGTACTTGCAGTCGCTGCACAGATGAAAAAAATGGCTCTTTTACTTTTCCTGTCATTACTACACTTATGCAAGCTCCCCCTGCAACAGCTGACACACAGAGTCCCAGATACTGGAATTGCCAGGGAAACAGTACTCATTTTAACCTAAAACACTTCTCCCCCACATGTACAGGCATTCTCCAATATGCAGCAACAAGTTTCATTGTTAAAACATTTAACTTCTTTTGCTTTTCAGCTGGAGCCCAGCATAGCTACCCTGGAGGCAGCCAGGCACACAATTATTCATTATATAGATGGCCAGGGCCCCTACCAGGAATACTTAAATGATCCCTGGTAAAACTCTTTTAATTTTCATCTGAGCAGTCCCCCAGCAGGCTGTCCATGGTCACCGGGTCCCGATTAGGTAGAAGGGATCCTGGGACTCATGGCACAGTCCCTGAGGTGACTGCAAAACAAGTGGCTCCACATCAAAGGTGCTTTGCTTGCCAACACGACTCCCACTGCCCTGGAGGCAGCACTTTTGCAGTGGGAGATCGCGGTCAGCTTTTTCAGCCTCGAGGGGCTCGATTTTCTTTTGGGCTGCAGGCTGGGGTACTCATGAGGGCAAACAGGACATAGGAAGCCAGAAAAAATTAGGGGCCAAATTGGGAGAAGCCCGTGAGACAGCAGGAGAAGGGCAGAAGGACAGGACTAAGGTAAGCCCAAGCAGAAATTTATTGGAACCCCTATTTATAAGGGGGTTACAGTGACATTTTGTTGTTTTTTTTAGTGTGATTTGTCTCATTATTATGATGCAATAGCAGGGGATTCGAAAAGATGATGGAAGCCTCATACTGCACTGATTAGCATATACTGTAATTGAGAAAAATTGGTAAGAAGATTATCAGCGGCAAGCTGTGGAACAACAGTGATTTCTTGTATAAATTAACAGTACTCTGTAAGACATCACCTCAGTTGATTCTGGCAGTATTTAATTGTAAGCCCGTACAGCCTAGAGTTTAGATCACTGACCCACAAACCTTGAGACACAGCAAACTTGGGTTTGAATCCTAGAAATTGCACATGTACAGTTACCCTGAGCAAGTCACTTTACTTTTCTGTGCTCCCTGGTCACACATGGAAATTAACAATGGCTCAGGGTGCTCTTCCCAGCCACAAATTCTAAAGAAATAAACACATGAGTTGTCAAAACCACTCAACATAGAAAGCAATGGCAAAGGATTTTATTGGTTCACTAGTAGTTAAAATCAAGAGAACCAGAATGTACATTACAAATTATGTTAAGGCTTGCTGATTTAAATTAGAAACCTAAATTGGATAGCAGTTTAGTGCACTGGGAGGTAATATACAGGAGAGGAAGTTTACAAGAAGTTCATTATGTAGTGATCTAAAGACATACCAATTTTACTTAAAAACTACCTTGCAAATTGAATGTAGTTTTTCTTTTATGTGCTATATGCAATAACATATCTACTCTGCAAAAGGCAGTCCGAAACTATGCAATTAATACTTTGAAAACAATTGTAATCTTAGTAAGTACAGTAGGTACATTAGTATTTATATAGCAGGTTTTGACATACCATACAAAAGTACATTATAGTACAGGGTAATTCTAAATGCTACAACCTTAAATGACATCAAAACTAAAACATGACTGAATACCTACTATCTAGCTGATTTGTAACCTCATTGTACTAAGAAAATTAGTTACAAATTATAGTGTGCAGTAGCTCTTTGTTAGTTTTAAAGTAGTCACAGTGCAGTAAGAAAACCTTAACCTGATGTTTATCCTTTGAATTTTAAGAAGAAAGAACTTGTGTAAAATATGTATAAAGGGAATAAAACCCAGGCCTTCTCAATAAAGCCAAGATTATCTACCAGATGAGTTACTAGTCCCACTTGCATAGACTATGGGCACTCTATATCATATGTCATGCAGCAAGGAATATTTTAAATGAAAGAACATTGTTACACACTTTAGTGTTAGTCACCACTAGGCTTTGACAGCATCAAGCTGAACTGTGGGAGTAGTATGACTTAACTGAGTACCCCCCAACCTCCCCCGCCCCTGCCATTAACAATCAGGTGCCGTGCTACTTTGTCTAGCTCTAGTACATTATGTCAGCTGGTTCACATCAGCTTCCTCCAAAGATTTCTATGCTTTCTCATATGGCAATTATTTACAAGTTAAGAAAGAAAACAGTATTAGAAAACTGCATCCTGCCCATTACCCTCATAGCTCAGTTTGTAAGGAAAGTGGTATTAATTATGTGGCCTCAGTTCAAGACCCAATTGGGTCACAGTACTTCATTCTTACTATAGTTTTTGTTTGCAGTGCCAATTATTGCCTAATACTATACCAGTAACATTTTCATTCTCATATCATGTAGCCATTTAAAAATGTTGCTGGATTATGTGTCATAGCCCACCTTGCAGGTTTTTGCAAAATTAAGTTACGCCATACTGTACTTTTCAAGGGCATTGCACATAAATATGTCAAAGCTCACACAATTTAATTCTTCAATGACATCTTTAAACCATATTATCTTAGCAGAGAATCAAGAACACATTAAATCAATTTAAGTAGCAATTTATAACTACAGTCTGGGACAATGGCTATATTAGTGAAGATTGTTATCTCTTTTGCTGTGTGCTTTTTGTGCTGTCACTAGCTAATTGTTTCATTTTAGATCATTTCAAAATTTTGTGAACTGCATGAGTGTCATGGTTTACCATATCATTGTGCTAAAAAGTGATTCAAACTGTCTCACGGAATGTATTGCAATCCAATCACAATACTGTAAAAGTTTGACTGAAGGCAGTATCAATACTTGTAAAGATGTCAATAACTTTTGAGAACTGAAATATGAACTACTTCAGTAATGTTATACAATGATCTAATCTCATTAGTGATTAACTTTAATGTTTCATCGAGATTCTGTTACATTTTTTGGTGGTAAAAAGTCAAAAAGTAAAAACACCAGTCCCAAATATGCTAAATACAGTTTAAATTAAACCCACTAAGCCCAAACACTAAAATGCACTTTGCTGTTCTCTTGCTTTGGCAATCCAATTGATATTGAAAAGTAACTTGCTTTTTGCTGTTCTTGCCTTCTGTTCTTTTCATGGTCACCCCAAGGGGATGGTAAAAAGGATGAATGGTACAGATACCACAGTACACTGCAGATAGCTCACACTGCATGAGCCACCCTCAGCTGGCAATTGGCAGGAACAGGAAATCCAAACACTGTTTTCAGAGGGTATCACTTGCATACCACCACCACCAAGCACTTACTATGATAAGCTAGTCAGATTGTATATACAAGACTAAATCTGATTAGACCTTGAATGATTTGCTCATAACTGATGTTGTGGTCTGAGTTTGTCTCTATTCAGACCTTTCCATTCTAGGCCTATGATAAAAAAAATGTTGATGATTGCTAGCTCGTGCTTAATTTAGAGGTACAGTAAACTTCTCTTTGCATCTTGTGCTGTACTGCAAAAGAACAACTTTTTGATAGCACACCTATTGGAAAACAAAATGTAAAACATTTATGTGGCAGAAATTTATACTACTTACATTCTTTCTGATGACTGTAGAAATAAAAAAAAGAATGTAATGTTGCCTCTACCTGATGTAGCAATATACGATACTTAAGGGATATACCCTATGCTAAGAAAATTACTCTACAGGATGTAACATAGATCTTCCTCTCATTCAACAGCCCTACTTTGCAAATATTAACTGTGGCATGGTAATGATGTGATGGCTATCTCAAGTTAAAATGGAAACAAACAGCAATTTGTATTGAAAAGGGGGGGGGGACAAAGGGATTTGAAGGAACGTGGGAAGCAATGGGGTTGCAATAAAAAAAATGTTAACTGTGAAAGTGTGGGCACTATATAAGTTTACCCACAAGCCCTATCCCCCATCAGCCCACTATTTCCAGGGTAGGTGCACTGACATTGACCACACAAACCTTATGGGACAGCTCTCCATGCAGTTGCAATGTATACAACACAATATGGGTTAATGGCTATCCATGTTAGGACCCATTGATGCATCCAGAATGAATCATCATACAAACAAAAGTCAAACAACTGAAGCAAAACAAGGAGCCCCTGTTTGTAATTCCAAAGAGTTGGGGCAGAGGTTTTCAACAGGTCATCTGCCTGGGTCTATTAATTACACTTTTGCAGTCCTGCTCAGAACTTTAATCTAATATTTCAGCTATTTAAATATCTATGGTGTTGCGGGGCCAAAGCCCTGAAGTTACTCACAATTTTGGAGACCTCTGAGGACTGGTCTTTCTCTAAGCCACTCAGCTGCATTATCAGTGCTGAGTGTTGTTTGTCTCTGCAGGGTTGTGTTTCTATCTGTTTCATCAATCTTGGTCACCGCTGTTCCCTGGCCGTGAGCAGGATTCAGCTAGTTTGTTTCAGCTGGGTCTCCCTGCTGTGCTCCTTTCCAATACTCTGTTGTCAGCTTTGCCTCTCAGGCCTTTTGCTTCTCTGTTAATACTTTTAAGGAGGATTTTTATTTTTATTTATTTATTGGAAACAATCGGAATTACAAACCTTTGAGTCACAGACTCTTTTGCAAAGGCTCCACGTCGGTTACAAAGGGTGGAGGGTTGACAAATACAGTAGAGAACATACTTGGAACAGGCAGAATATACATAACAAAATCAAAGGAGCAATCCAGGCAAAACTTAATGACTGGTGAGGAAGTTAGGCAGCAATCTTGGGATGCAGGCGGGAGTTTGGTGAGATCATTGGGGCCTTGTGGGACCCTGAGTCGAGTAGGGGAGGGAGGGCGGTCATCTGGGTGAGCAGAGTTAGCCGTGGTCGACATGGCTCTCTCAAGGAGGTGAGCTTTGAGGCCTGTTTTAAATTGAGAGATGCTGTGGTCTGTGCAAGTGAGTGTGGTAATGCATTGAGCCAGAGAGGGCTCGGTATCGGAAGGATCTTTGCCCTAGTGAGGTTCTACATTGAGGTACAAGGAAAGGGAGCTATGGAGAGTCTTGTATTGCACCTGTGAGGTGCAGAACTGATTAAGGGGAAAAGTCCGATGGGGGCTAGGTGAAGGAGTATCTTTTTTGCGAGGATGCAGGTGTGGAACTGTAATCGATGTTGGAAGTTTAACCAACCAGATAACGCATAGAGATCACAGGTGTGGGTTAGCCTATCACAACCAGTGACTAGGCGGCAGGCTTTGTTCAGGACCATGTTTATCCTGTTCAGGGAGGTGGGTTCAGCAGAGCCGTATATAGTAATCCCGTAGTCCACCAGGGAGAGGATGGCGGAGGTGACTGTGAGCTGCATAGCCTGAGGGGGTAAGCAGTGCTTGAGCCGGTACAGGATGCCTACCCTAGAGCTGATAGTGGAGGAGAGAATTTGGGTATGCCTCTTGTAAGAGAGGGAGATGTCTAGAGTGACACCTAGGTATTTGAAATTGGAAACTTGTTCCAGAGGGGCACCTAGAGCGTTCTTGATGAGGAGAGCAGACTGACTATGAGGACTTTGGCAGTGGGCAAAAATCATGGACTTAGTTTTATTATAGTTGATAATTAGGCGGTGTTCAGAGAACCAGGTCTCTAGTTCCCGGAAGTGCCTTTGAAGGGCCTGCTGGAGGGCGGTAGGGTGGGGGTATTTCCAGAACAGAACCGCATCATCGGCATAGAGGAGCAACTGACCGCTGCAAGCCTTAGGGAGGGAGTTTAGGAAGAGGGTGAACAGCAGTGGGCCAAGGATAGACCCCTGAGGGACCCCAGAGGAAACTGTTTTAGGGGTGGAGAGGGTGGAGCATATCCTGATTGTTGCGAACGGCCTGTGAGGTAATCCTTGAACCAGGTCAATGTCTCCGGGACCACATTTAGTTTAGGGAGGACTTGAAGCAGAAGCTCGTGACTGACCGTGTAGAAGGCCTTGGTTAGGTACACGTATATGGCCCCGGCAATTGAGCCATGGTCGAGGGCTTCATGTAGGAACGAGGTGAGCTCTGTGAGAGCGGTGATGGTACTATGACCTGAGCGGAAACCATGCTGCTCCTGGCTGAGGAGCATATGCTTAGTTAGGTGTTCGGGTTAACTGGTCAGAGACTATTCTTTCTAGGGCTTTGGAGAGAGGTGGAAGTATTGAGATGGGTCTGTAGTTGCTGGTGTTAGTGGGGTCACCGCCCTTCAGGATGGGAGTGATTATGGCTTCTTCCAGGTAGAGGGAACTGGCCTAGGCAGAGCGAGGTTAAGAATTTTAGTGAGGTGTGGTAGAGTGGCATCAAGGGAGAGCCTCAGGAGTTTAAGATCAAGGAAGTCATTGCTGTAGCGGTATTAGAGATGGCCCTGGTAATATAGCATTTTGCCTCGGTGGTGGACGACTGGGCCGGAAGGGGGGTAGTAGAACCTCATTTGGGGGAGTTAGGAGGGAGGATGTGGGAGAGATCGGAGAAGGCTGAGTTAAGGGCTTCAGCTATAGTGGGATGATCATGAGTGACCTCACCATTAATAGTGAGTTGTGTGGGGGTTGGGGAGCGAGATTTGCCACTGAGTTCTTTTATGTTGTCCCAAAATTTTCTCCCATCAACCCAGGTAGAGGTTAGGGTGTGTTGGTAGTAGAGGGCTTTCACCTGCCGCAAAGCCCATGCACATTTATTGCGAGCCTCCCTGTAGAGTTGTCTATCCAGGGTGCTTTGGGAGTCTATGGCTTTATGCCAGAGGTTATCTCTTTGCCACTGCACTGTACACACTGTAAGGTCAGACCCCAACCTTCAGGTTATGAGAACTGGTTGGCATGGGCTTCCTACAAAGATTATAAATGGGGTAAACAATAGGTACGGTTTACCTTTGTTTCTCTTGGTATCAGGCTGAAACCCTGTTCTTCTCATGTGGTGGCCCGAAAAGCTCTGGGCATACTGGATAGAGATGGGCCAAGTGGCCCCAATTCACTCTGCAAAGTGATTTGCAGAGTGAAGGTGAATTCGCGGAGTGCTGCACAATGCAAGGCGTAGTACTTCGCGTTATGATGGGTAACACAAAGTCCATTGAAAACAATGACTTTGCTTTACTCTGCCTTCCCAAACCACTACTCCACCAATTCTTAAGGTGAAGTACATTGGAAACAATGTGCTTCACCTCACTTTGCTTTGTTTTTATGCTCCAAAGGTGAATTTTGCAGTGATTCATGAGATTTCAGGTCACATGGGCTCTAGCTTTTTCTGCACAGCCTCAGTTTGGTGTAGTGAGTGTAGGAAGCTGTAGGAGACAATCTGCTCTGAGAGCTCTCTGTGATTCAAACCTTTTAAAAGCTGTTAATAAAGCCTTTTTGAGTCAATTGGTTTGCTGAAATTTTAGTTCTTCGATTATAGGAAACCCTCCTGTGCTCATATCATCAAAGCATTTATTGTTTGCGTATGGATTTTGAATGTTAATGTACAACATTCAATCTGTGTACTGAGAGACAGTGGAAGTGTGCTTTGGGGGAGGGGCATATCTGTGGTGTAGGTAGATTAACTTGGAGAAAAAACTGCTTTCTGTTTTGGTGATATTTTTCTTGTATAACTGTTAATGTACACACAGTAATATTTTTAATAATTCTTGCCTTTTTTTGCTGATTGTTGTGATGCAGCAGTGCATAATTTTAGTTTGTTTAAATATGTGATTATATTACTGAAGTTTTCAATTTGCTACACATTACTTAGTGTTTGTGTGAGTATGTGTGTGACACGTGTCATCAAATCAGACACCTTTTATTGTGCCACATAATAATTTCAGCAATGTGAACCTGCTATCCACTGCAGCTGTGTGATTTTTGTACTTCTTTATGGTCTCTTTACTGGTACTAGTACTAGTGACTGTTACTACAGCAGTGCAGTACACTGCACCCCCACTGCAGCCTGCCCCAATTGGCAAAGGTATTCTTTTCCAGATTTGAATTTCTGATGGTGAGCACTGGTTAGGTGTTGTGCCTTTGCTTCTGCATCTTTTCAGTGCGCAGTGCAGTCTTAATCTGTCTGTGCATTTGCATCTCTTTAGGGCCCAATCTCCAGCTGTAACTTAAGTCACAGTTGTTTCTTTGGCTTCCCTTCAGAGTACTGGACAGGTGTGGTGCATAATTCTGCATGAACATTGTGCTCATTAATATGCGTTTTTATGCCAGGACCATCATCACGAGTCACTCATGAGACAAATCATGTTCTTCATCACCACGGTCACAAATGCAGTCACAAATCATGATTCACAATCATGTCATGAATCACAACATTAATTTTTTTACAAGTTACTTGGATGTATTGTAAGCCTGTTTTGTAGCATCTCTCCAGGCTTCACCACCCCACCATTGTACTCATTAATGAGCATTTTTAAGTTGCAGAGTTTGTGCAACAGCTCATTGGGGAAGTACAGCCGTAGGCATTCGCATTCCCAGTACAGTTCCATATTGGTTATCTCACACCATTGACACCGAATCACGTTCTTCATCATCACGGTTACAAATGCAGTCAGAAATCACGATTCACAATCACGTCATGAATCACAATATTAATTTTTTTACTAGTTACTTGGATGTATTGTAAGCATGTTTTGTAGTATCTCTCCAGGCTTCACCACTCCACCATTGCACTCATTAATAAGTGTTTTTAAGTCGGGGAGTTTTGTTCTACAGCTCATAGGGGAAGTACAGCTATAGACATTTGCGTTCCTTCCCATACAGCATGTGAGTTACAGTACTGTAAGTAGCGATGGGTTAAGTGGCCCCAATTTGCTCCATGAAGTGATTCACTGAGTAACGCAGAATCCGTGGAAAACTCTACAATGTGAAGCAGAGTACTTTGCTTTATAATGAGGAACAGAAAGTCCATTAAAACCAATGACTTTGCATTATTCCACCTTCCCCAAACCATTTCTCCACAATTTTAGGGTGAAGTTCATTGAAATCAATGTAAGTTGCCTCACTTCACCCTTTAATTGAGCTCCAAATTAAATTTTACAGTTATTCATGGGACTGCAGGTGTCATGGGCTCTAGATAGTTAGGCACAGCCTCAGTTCTGGCCTTGGTAGTGAGTGTGTGTGCAGTGGTAGCTGGAGACAGTTTGCTCTCAGAGCTCTGCAATTCAAAACCTCTAAAAGCTGTTTAAAATGCCTTTTTAAGTAATATTTTTTGCTCAAAATTTAGTATATCGCTTGTAGGAAACACTTCTGTACTCATATCATAGAGTGTTTATTGTTGTGTGTGGATTTTGAATGTTAATTTAGAACAGTCAGTCTGTGTACTGTGAAGTGTGCTTTGGGGGCGGGGTGTATTTGTGGTGTAGGTAGATTAACTGGGAAAAAAAGACAGCCTTTCTGTTTTGGTTATATTTTTCTTGTATAACTGTGTTAATGTACACATAGTAATATTTTCAGTAATTCTTGAATTTTTTTTGCTGATTGTTGTGGTGCAGCAGTGTACAATTTGTCTGTTTAAAACATTTGGTTATATTACTAAAGGTTTTCAATTCTCTATGCATTACTTGAGTGTGCGTGAGAGTGTGTGTGCGATGCATGCCTTTAAATCAGACACCTTTTATTGTGTTACAGAGTAATTGCAGCAGTGTGAACATGCTATCCACTGCACCTGCATGAATTTGTTATACTGCTTTGTGGTATCTTTACTGGTAATGGATTGTTACTGCCATGCACTAATCCCCCAACTGGCAAAATGTATTCCTTTCCAGATCTGGATTTGTGACTTGTGAGCACTTGTTAGGTGGTGTTGTGCCTTTTTGTATGCATCCCTTGATTTTGTAGTGCAATCTTAATCTGTCTGTGCATTTGGATGGCACCATTAATTCTGGGAGACTGCATTTCTTAATAAGCTCTCATTTCACTTTGTTAGCACTGGGGAATTTTCTGGACACAAGACAGTAGCATTTTGGGGATGCACATTAATCCTGGTGACTCTGTGTGTGACCTGACCATTGTGCACAAGACTGAGTGCACCATTAATTCTGGAGACTTTGCATTTATTGTTACACTCTCATTTCACTTCATTAGCACTGGGGAGTTTTCTGGACACAAGACAGTAGCACTTTGGGGATGCACATTCATTCTGGTGACTGAGTGGGTGAGATGCTGCCGATATTGTTGTCACTCTGCCTCACTTCACATTTAAGGTGGAATGACAATGCAAAGTAATAATAACAAGGCAAAGTGAGCCTTTCCTATGGAGCACTCCGAGTAGCGAAGTGCCAACATGAAGTGGCCACTTTACATTCACTTCTCCAGTGGATTTTAAATGTGCTGCATCTCTAGTGCTGGATTGAAACTGTCCTACCCAGGCACAGATTGTGAGCAGTCCTGTTGTTTGTCCAGTAGCAAGTAACCAGTACAGTAGGTCAATGGGATGAGGAACTATAGTAAGGACAGACTCAGTGGGCCAGTCTTTTTTTGCTGTCAAGTTCTATGCTTCTGTGTTTCTAACCACCTCTCTGCTGTGGTTTGTTGAGCACACACTCAGTATATATGGTAGGAAAAGTTCTTTCAAGGTGAACACACTAGCAAAAAAGCCCATGGAGCATGGTAGCTGAAGTCTTTCTCAGTGTCTCCCACACACATAGCTTCCCAGACTGCAGGCTGATCAGGACTGAGACCAGATTTCTGTTCAATAATGCATCTTACTGTCTTCTGAGCATGATGTCTAATGGGACAGAATGTTCCCAAGAAAAGCATGCATCAATGCACTCAGAATGCTAAGCCATATTTGCACACTTGCTACAGTGCAAAGTGTGAGTTCACGTTTGTCCATCACTGACTTTGGGCAGAACTTCATGGGCTTCTGACCCCTTCCCTGGAAATTACTGCATGATAAAGAGTACTTTTCTCTCCCAAAGATGCAGCTGCTCAGATGAATACATATTTAAAAGAAGTTACAATACACACACCAGGCCTGACAGAACTTTAATGTATTGTGCAGTATGAGACAATACAGGTCAGCAACCTCTACAATGCAGACCTGGAATAGACTTCTTCACTGGGGTGTCTCAGCAGTCCCTGTGGGATCAGAGGACTTGCTGTGGTATGGAAGCAGCCATGTTTGTTTATATTTTTGTGTGTTGTAGGGCATCCTTGTGTGCTTCCCAGTTGTTATTTACATGTCCTAATGGTCTTTATTGATCTCCATCCCAACTTTGCTGCCTTTCCTGGAGCCAAGTCCATACATTTTTACAGCAGACATGTGACTGGTTGTTAATGGAGCTCTGGTCTGTTTTTGGGTAGTCGCATATGTGTAGTTCTGCTAATGGTTCTCAGAACCAGCAGTTCTTCACTCCTGACTCTACTGCCTTTCCTGGGATTTGGGGAGCTCAAATCCCTGCCTGGTAATGCTTTTCATCCTGCTTCTGCCACATAGCAAAATCCTGGGGCTGGAGTCTGAGGACAAGTGTGTGAGTGCTGGCTGAGCCAGATTTTTGGGAGCCACTGGTTCAACTCCCCCTTGAGTCCTGCTGTGCCAGTCCACATGTGTCAGTCAGTTGGAGAGGGAGTGGAGGGTGATGACATCCAATGTTGATTTAAGATGCCAGAAATAATTTCTGAGTCACTAACTTAGCATTATTTTGTTTCATTTGACCATTTTTTATTTTTACAGTGTAGGTCTGGGCTAGATTTGATCAAGCTATTGCATTTTGTTTTCTAAGATTGATGCAACCTACAGTAGATCTGAATTTTGGGTGCTGTTGTATCATTGAGCCAATCTCAGAACAATGATACAGTATCATCCTGCTATCACATTACTGTTAAACAAAGACTGTAAGATCACTGGGATGTACAGTAATTTTGCTTTCTGTCTGGTTAATGGACATAATGTATCCACCCCCCCATGGAACCATTTTGTTTTGCCTCACTGGAAGAAGGATTTTTCAACATCTATTTCAAGTAAGGAACAACCCATGATTAGGTATGTTGCCATACAGTAATAACTTCATGCCCTCTGTGGGTTGGGAGTAGTGCTGTGAAAAGGTTGAACTTTCCTGGCAACTTTGTACAAAACTGAAAATTTCATCCTGTTTTTTTTTTCATTCATGTGAAACTCTTACTCACACACACTGTCCAAATGCTGCATTTTTAAAAAGCCAGTTTGTACAAAATGAGGAATTTGAAATGCTTATGTTTGAAACATTTGAACTGCATATGTGTGCCCAAATCACATGCTTTGATGACGTTGTTTTTAGTTGTTTAGAATACTTATTTGCAAAATATGTCCAAGTGCTCATTTTTCTCCAAACTGTTCACTTTTCGAAACCTGTGGCAGCGTACACAGAAGATAATGTGTGGTGCAAAGTGGTGTGAATGAGCCACTTGCACCAGTATACCAAACCGCACACTGTTGTGCAATATCCAGTAAAGTTATGAGGAGAGGATGTTTCTGTGCTTTTACAATATCAGAAGTTAAGAGGCAGCCAAATAAATGCAAGTACTGGTGCAGGGCACCACACCCTCCAACCCTGGTAAACTGGAAAAAACAGTTCTACTGGTGGTGCTGGCTTCAATCCAGACAGAACATTTTGAAGATGGGGGCTAGCAGGTACACTGCATCTCCAGCCTTACATTTGTCATGAAACTGGAAAAGGGAGGGGGAATCCAATGGACACTAAGGAACCCTACCGCGCAGTGCACAGGAAGGAGAACAGTGGATCATAAGGGGAAGATAGGCACTGGCAAGAGAATGTATTTACTTTTTAGCCCACATGCAGGCTATCAGGTGAAATACAAAGGGGGCGGCAACTACAGTGGTGCCATTGGCTAGGATTCTGTGCATATCATGGCAGTGTATCACTGAGGATAATGCTACTAGTAAATCCATATGCCAGTCACATTCCACCATGTTATATAGTACAACCCCCTTTTGTACCACATAACATCTGGAATATGGCATTTGCTTAATGAATCTGAGCCAGACAGTTGCAGTGTAGTTCCATCACAGGTTCACGGCACATTGATTTTGAGTATGGGCAAAATGTGTGGTATCATAATCGGGGCCTTTTGCACTCCACTATTGTGGCAACACAACTTGCCACTGTGCATTAGGCCCCAGAAATCTAAAAAAAACCAAAATACAAGTTTAGAACTTCACTGTACAAACACATAAATGTTCCCATTTTTTGGGATGTTTTAAAAAAGAGAAGTTTGTTACTTGTGTGTGGGAAATACATGAAAGTTCACATTTTGTGCAAAAAAATATTATTTGCAAAACTGTGCATTTTAAGAATGCAATACTAAACACTAAAATGATTTGTAAAAAGCTCACTTTTTCATGGAAATTATGCACATTTATCAAAAACTGTGCTAAGTGACATGCATAAATTTTGTTCAGCTCTAGTTGGTAGCATGAGGCATAGCTGTGGTCCATTAACCAACCAGCCAAGAAGTATGGTTATTAAAATGTTGCCACATTCACATGCAGTACCTGGAGTTGGTTTTTCCTGTAATAATATCCATGAAAAGATCAAAAGAGATATAAATGTTTATAATGTAATATCTGCCACTCTACCTGCTCTAATGCATCTGTCTTTTATGCTTACAGTGATGTTGCTGTTGAACTCCCATTCACACTAATGCACCCCAAACCCAAAGAAGAACCCTTGTACAGAGAAGGTACCTGTCATGGTTGTATCTATTTCTCCTAATATAGATTGTCTCTAAAACATGTCCTGTTACTGCTGAAGTTCTGCTTTTTGGTCTTTCAATACAATCACTGGGGATATTGTAAAGTTTTACTTTGCCAGTGAAGTTCTGTTGAAGTTACCTTTGTGAATTACTTTGTAAAGTTCCCACTTGGTTACCCTTCCACTACCCAATGAGTTTTCCTGACAAAGTAACATTATAAAGGTAGTCAGGGGAAAGTTATAGTGAAGTGGCAACTTAGCTGGTAAATTTACATCAATTTGCATAGAAAAAGGACCACTGCACTTGATGAAACCTTCATGAAGTTGTCACTTTAAAAATGTTTTGCTGACTTTGCAAATTAAGTCATGCAATAAATTTCAGCCACTTTGCCATCTCTAACAATGACCTGAACAAAACTGAACTCATAACAGTGGATTTCTATCAGCAAATCCAGACAGAGTACTGTAGAATGTTGTTGTTGGGTCCAGTGGAAACTTACATTTATGATGAGCAGTATAGTGGCAAATATTTGGTTTAAAGGGATTCTTGGGATGTCTACTATGAGTGTAAGAGTGTCTCTGCATGTATTCTCATGGCACACAAACTGCCAACTGAAGAAGAGGAGGAGGAGGAGGAGTTATAACACCCTACACAAGTGGTGATGTTCCAAATTATCTGTGACACTTCAGTTCTAATTTTTGCTGCATGGGATTCTGGGATGAGGTTTGCACATTTTATTTACTTTTGTTGCAGAATGAGGCCCAGCTCTTGTTTATGGTGTGGTGCACAATTCTGCAGAAGGAAAAGCCGCTGATTACTTGACCACCTCCAGCAGTCTTGCTCCATTCAGCAGCAGCATTGACCTTCTCAGTTACCTGGGTGATGTGTGACTATGGCAGAAAAGTACCTGCATTTACAGTATCAGGCACTTGGAACACTCTCCACATCCAGCTGAGGAATGATACTAACTTGTTAATGTTTAAAGGGACACGGTCAGGTTTTTAAACAATTTTTATGACCCCTCTGTTGGTTTGGTCTGTAAGTACTATTCTGACAACAATTCATGACCAGAGTTTCCAGTTGTACTTGGTGTCGATGAAAACATTAATTTTTACAACAAAGGATTTTCGGTCATCCCTACTTGTTCTGTGTCGTGCACTCCTCCCTGCGCAACTATGATAAGAGGTACTGATGTAATCCTGCTGAACTCGCCCATGAATGACTTTGGTGATTTTTGTGGCAGTTGAACAAAATAGCTTGCAGTATCAATAGATTTGTTCTGATTCCTGCAATACCAGTAATTTGGCAAGTCAAGAGGTATTTCATAAAGAAATAGCAGCTTGAAAAGTAAAAGTGGGACTCTGTTTATACACACCATGACTGTTTGAGTTATGGGCAAGGGAATAAAATGTATCAAACAATCTTTATTTTACCAGGTGAAACACCATTGAGTATGCTCATTTACAAGATGGACCTGGGCAATTGCACATGGTCAGTACAACAGTATCAAAGGGTACAAAAATGACAGCATATCACCAGTAAAGTGAAGGAACAGTACAGTTGTCACCAATTAACACAACATATATCATATAAACAGCATGGTAATCATCACAAGAATAAACAGTCAGTGTGTACAGGGAAAATAGGGAGATAATAAAGGGAGGAAGGAGAGAAGATGAACACAGGGGAAGAAGTGTTGGTGGAGGACCAGAGGAAGAGGATAAGAAGCAGAAAACATGTACAACAGGAGGTAAAACAATTACTAGTCTTACTGAAGGATTGTGCATATAACGTGATTTGAATGACTTCAGTTTAATTGGGATAGCTAGTTTCAACATTTTTTGAAGCTTATTCCAAAGTTGGGGAAGTGCATAACTGATGAAGGCTCTGCCAAAGTGCAATTTGACCTTGGAAATAAATAGCGAAATGTAGGAATAACTACTCAGGGCATAACTACCTATGGTACAGAATAGCAAGCAATCAGAAATGAACTGTGAAAGCTTCTTAATGATTGTTTTGTAGGTCCAAGGGCAGCATTTCTTTGCCTTGTAATCTTAAGAGAAGACTAACCTACCAGGGAGTAGAGTGAGCAATGATATGTGGTATAAGCTGCTCCTGATATAAATTGTAGGGCTCTGTGATAGAGGATATCAAGCTTGGCTAGTGCAGTAGTAGGACCTTGACCACAGAGGAAGTCAACATAGTCCAACAGAGCTAGGAAGGTAGTTTGGACCAACCTCTTTTTGCCATCCTGAGTAAGTAGATGTTTGATCCTGAAAAACAGTCCTAGTCTCTGTTTAAGCTTTTTTGAAAGCTCATCAATATGGTCAGATGGTCAGAGAAGTTAAGTCTATTGTCAATACTCATGCCCAGCTATTTAAATTTAACCACATAGTCTGAAGTTTTCCCAAGAAACGTGGTAATTAATGGGAATATGCCTAGTGAAGAGGGATTGGGGTACTGATACATGGTGAGAGAAGCATAGTCTTAGCTTTTTTTTTTGCTTTTAAAAGGAGTTTAAGGGTTCAACAGGTTTAGTTATAGGTGGTTAAAGTCTGACTGAAGGTCCGCACAGGCACTCTCTGGGGTGGACCTGTCGACGTACAGGACCATGTGATCTGCAAAGAGGTTGATGTTGGATGATTTGATTCCAGAGTTTATGTTGTTGCTATACAACACAAATAACAGAGGTCCCAAAACTGAACCCTGTGGCATGCCTCTAAGTAACTATTTCAATGGGGAAAGATCTCCTTCTGCTTTCACCTGTTGGATTCAGTCGGTAAGGTAACTGGAAAACCATGTCAGAGATAAGGAATCCAGGCCAATGTTCTGAAGGATGACTAGAAGAAGGTCATGGTCCACTTTGTCAAAAGCCTTGCTTAGATCAAGAAAGGTGGCACACTTGTAGTTCTTTGCATCTAAAGATTTCTGCCAATCATTTGTTTCCTTAGCTAGTGCAGAGATCGTGATACATCAGGGTCTGAATCCTGACTGAACAGGATTAAGCAGATTCGCAGAGTCCAGATAGTTCCTGAGTTGGATATTAACTATTTTCTCTGATAATGTAAAGAGGATTGGAAACAGGGATATTGACCTATAATTGTTTAGATCACTTGGATCACTGGATTTGAGCATAAGGAGGTCACCCTGTTCAAGGGACACGTTAAAGAGATGTGTAATTGGTTCAGCCAATGCACCATAGCCAAGTTTTAGGAAATAGGGATCAATGAGGTCAGCACCCACACTCTTTCTGGTGTCCGGCACTAGAAGTAAGCCTTCCACTTCTTTCAGAGAAATGGGATGAAATGAGAATGCTGCATCTTGCACTGGGGTGATAGAAATCAGATGTTGCAAACGCTGGGCAAAAAGTTGTGTACAGAAATGATTTGCAGTGGATGATTTGAAGGCTAACCCCACTGTAACAAAATGGTTGTTAAGGAGGTCAAGAATCATTTGCTTATTGGTAGTGGAGGAGCCACCAGAAGAGATTTTAGCAGGGAGGGAGTTAGATGAACCATGCCCTTCAATATTCTTAAGGGTCTTCCAGAAATTAGCAGAGCATGAAGTAGAGGATTCCAATACCTTGTGGTAATGACTAGCTTTCTCAGTTCTGACCAGTTTGTGCAATGGATCCTGGCCATTCTAAAGGCTGACCAGTCAGAAGGAAGTTTAGATTTCCACCCTTTTCTCCAAAGTATGTCTCTGTTACACCGAGCTGACTTCAAACTGGCAGAGAACCAGGGACACAGTCTTTTCTTGGTACAAATTTTGACCATGAGAGCATGTTTATTTAAGGATCCAAGAACAATATTCTGAAAGAACTTGTACGCCTTGCCCACAGTCTTGACCAGGTAGAAATCCTGCCAAAACAATGAATTCTGCAACTTCAAAAAGAATGCAGAAGCATCAAAGTTGTGTCAGCATCTTTTAAGAATATACCTGGACATGTATATAGGTTTGGAAGCAGACATCACGAAGACAATAAAGCAATGGTCACTGATGTCAGTGAAAAGGACACCTGAAAGAGTTTACAGATGAGGTCTGTTTACTAAAATAAGATTGAGTAATGAACTCTTATCTGGATTATTATTATCAGGTCATGTTGCTTTTGCAATGGGTTGTATAAGCCTAAAGGTGTTACACAGGTCTTTGAGAGGTTTTGAACTATCAAAGAACCAAACCAAATTGAGGTCTCCCAATAAAATGACCTCTGATGACAATATACTCAGCATGCTGGACAGATGGTTCAGTATCTGTAACCCTGTGGAAGGGGGTCTATAGCATCCTATGATGCAAAGGGACATGGAGGAAGGAAGCTGGACCTTAAGTGTTAGGCTTTCAAATTCCTTAGGGAATGAAGTGGAGTCGGTGACAGAAATGGTAAATTTGTCGAGGATATAAATGGCCACCACACCTCCTCTGGTCAATCAATCAGATCTGAAGATATCGTAAAATGGGATGTTTACATCATAATCCAGAATGGAAGGTCTGAGCCAGGATTCAGTGACTACCAAAACATCTGGCTTAGTGTGAAAAATCCAGGCCTGAATGGAGTCAAATGTTTTTAAAAGACTACACGCATTTATATGGTGATGGATCATTCCTTTGAGGTGGACCAGATCAGTAGGAACAGAGATAGGAGAGGGAGGGCCTGGGTTTAACGCAACATTACCAGAGCAAAGGAGTGGAAGCAGTAGGAGCTTTATAAGAGCATTCAGCGGCATTCTGTAGGATTGAGTACATTCCTTTTTGCAGCGGGGTTGGGGCAGGACGTAGAATAACCGAAATGGTAGCCATGTAAGCCTAAGGTAGCATAGAGGAGCATCCTGGCTTGATAAGATAACATTTCTGAGTGGAGTGGAAGGGGTGTAGTTGGGATATAACACCATGTGAGCAGTGTAAATATGGCCCCAAACTGCCAGAATAGCTGGACAGCATGTTCCAATGATGGAAGCAGGTATACTAAGGTGAGGGATTAATTTGCACCTAGTGTGGCACAATCAGACACATGAGGTACTGTATACTTGAATTTGGGACAAAGGAACAGAATAGGAGGCCAGCTAAACAGCAGGAGAAGAAAAGGATCCACATTACCAGCTGCCTTGGCACAGCAGTAAGGATAGAAGAGTAATGCAAATGAGACTCAGGCCTTAAGTCTGTCAGCAGTACTGTTTGGTGATATCCTTAGCAATAGTCTAAGGTTAACATTTGAAGGGTTGAGCTAGCTGCAGACAAAGTTTCAACCAATGGCCAACTTACCCTGTAATGAGGGTGGGAATAAGATGTATTTAAGAAAGACTGGGAGGTGGTAGGAGGGTGGTAGAAAATACTTCTAAATGACTACTCAGAGAGCCTAGAAGCAGCCGAGAAGCCATAATGGAAAGCTGCAGCAATAGAGCTGGGTCAGGAGAGCAAAAGTCCCACAAAAGTTGGCCAATCAGAGCAGGCTGTGCTGGCAGAACAACCAATCGGTGGCCGCAGCAAAGGGCTGACAGCCAATCACTATCACAGCTTTGAATCCCAGTCTCCTGGTCTAAGAGTGGCCTTACATGAATGCTTTCTGGTGGAGCTTCTGTGCTGGTGGGCTGGGGAGATGGATGAGCCTGACAGCTTCCTCTCACAGATCACGAGGGAGAGCAAGCCCACTCAGTGGGGTCCTGAAAGTGGAAAGCAATGGAGGCAGTTAGAATTTAAGGTTTTAAAACATAAGCAAATGGCACACAGTTTAATAGTTGGGTGGGGAGTAACAAGATAGTTGTAGGATGGGGAGCTGGAAACAAATGAGGGCTTAGAAGGGGAGGGAGGTAGCAGCCAAAGAGCCCAGAGAGGGTCGCTGGACTTGGCACCTGGATAATTAAAACAATTTAGGCACCAAAAGTACAAAAATAATATGGACAACTAGGAGGCGAAAGACTTTGAGAGTGAGGGGCAGGGGACAAAAAGGCTTAGTCAGCTCAGAGTTTCAAGTTCTGGGCAGTCCTGCATGCTGGAAAATAAATTAAAACAGTTTAGGCACCAAGAACACTAAAAAATACTGGCTGCTGGGAGACGAGTAATTTATAAAGTGAGAGGGGCAGGGAGCAAAAAAGCTTGGGCAGCTCAGAGTTAGGAGAAAGTTCTAGGTCATAAGTAAAATAAATTCACAGCAGTGGGAAGAAATGGAGAGAGCAGACAAAGATGCTAGATTAAGGCAGAGAAAGGCAGGGAAGGGCAGAAAAGTATGACAGCATACGATGGTACAGTGTAACACAGTTCAACAGTATATTATAAATAACAGTGAACCATTTAAGCAGGCACAATATGTAAGTTTAAGCAGGCATCTCAACTGAAAATACTACTTCTAAATAACTGCTCAGAGATCCTAGAAGTGACAGAGAAGCCATAACAGAAAGCCACAGCAAGAGAGCTTGGTCAAGAGAGTAAAAGTAAAAACAAAAAGTCATCCACCAATCCAAGACAGGCTGTGCTGGTAGAATAACCAATCAATGGCTGCAACAAAGGGATGACAGCCAATCACTATTGTGGCTTTGAATCATGATCTCCCGGTCTGACTGTGGCAATACCGGAACATTTTCTGGTAGAACTTCTGGCCGGTGGGCTGGGGAGATGGATGCAGCCAATGGCTTCCTCCCGCTGATCGCAGAGGGAGAGCTTGCCTGCTCAGGGCAGTCCTGAAATCCTGAAAAGCTGAGTTATCTCTATGCTATATATCTGCCAGCCCACACTTGCCAATTAATGTAGATAACACTGCCTGGTCTTAGGGGTGGGAGTCTGTGGTAAATTTGAACCAGTTCAGCAGGTGTCAGGAGCCACACTGAAATCCCCACTTAGTAAGAGTGGGATCTGTTGGTCTTCCAAGAATTCTGCAAGTGCCTGGCTTACCAGTATGGGGAACACAGATATTGACTACAAAAACCTTGCCACCTGGGAAGTAGATCAAAGCCATAATAACCCACTTCCCTTCTTCAACAACTTTAGTTTCGTCCATGGACCAATGACTTGCTCTGTTGAACAGAGTAACCACCCCATTAGATTTTAAGGATGCATAGCTATATACCAGACCACCCAACTGTACCTTGTGGAGCCAGTGCACGGTTCTCCCAGTGCGGTGCATCTCCTGGAGTAGTGTAACATGTACTCTTCGTTACTTAAGTAGTTGTAAAACCTTTGACCTTTTCACTGGGCTATTTAGTATATTCAATTCCAGGACATGTACCACACTGTAGAGCTGGTGCCCTGTCATGCCAGCCATGAGTCATTTTGAATTAATTGAAGTGGGGGGCATATAGAGTTGCTGGGGAATGAACCCCAAGGTGGAGGAAAGGCTGTAATTGGGGAGAGGATGTAAGCATCAAATGCTGATAAAGGGTAATGGAGAATGCCCTCTGCCTAGGGGGTTTCACTAGTACTGACCAACCACTGGGTATGTCTAATTAAGCAATAAGGCATGACAAGGTGTGGATTATTGTGTAATAATGTCACTCCTTGAGTGGTTGAAGCATTAGGCTGCAGGCTGAGTGCATTCAATACCTGAGAAGTGACATTATTACACAATAACCCACATTTCTGGAGTGCCTTATTTCTGTTATATAATGGCCTGTTTGTTTATAAAAGAGAACAAAAATAAAAAAAATAATGTATTTATGCATTTTTATATCATTTTTGTGTGTGGAAGAGTACCTTTAAAAACAAACACCAGTGTATTGCCACTAGGTGGGGCAACTACCTAAATTAGTGTGCCTTGTCAGTCTGTGAAGGTTTTCACATTTTACTGGTGTGT
Source organism: Neoceratodus forsteri (assembly GCA_016271365.2). Taxonomy (NCBI): domain Eukaryota; kingdom Metazoa; phylum Chordata; order Ceratodontiformes; family Ceratodontidae; genus Neoceratodus; species Neoceratodus forsteri. The sequence goes on from CM057458.1 coordinate 1,324,281,244, forward strand.
CCTTATGCTGTGAACGTTGAACTGACCCCCCCCATGGCCGTTTGCCCACCTGTGAAAATGGGCTATACGGTATTTCAAGCTTTTTTTATTATTGTTTAAAATATTTGTGTTTCTTCTGTGGTGGTGGAACCACTCAGTTAGTGTGTAGCATGTGTGTGGTATAATGATTTCAGACCTTAAGTATCATGGATTTGGCATGTTTTGTGAGCGATTTTTGTCTGTAAGTTTAGGGGTAGCAGCATGGGGATTTAGGCTCTGTGTGGTAGCATTAATTTTACCAATAAAAGTAAAATTCTTGTTGCTGGGATGTTCTCACCAAAGCAAGTGACTTCACTGAACCACGCGACTGTTACTGTCGGCACAGTACAATGAAACCACGCCATTCAGGAGAAAAATAAGCTGTCATGTTAATTTAATTCATTTTGTAAGATGAACTGTGGCTATACTGTTGGACCAAGAGACAGACTTGGTGTTGGGGGTAAGCCTTGATGACTTCAGTGTGTCCTAGCATTTGGTGGCTTCTGTGTGTTTGTACATTGTGCCGAGTGTGGATCACTGTAGAAGGGGGCGCTTGATTTCTAACTCTGCCATGCTGTCATGTGTGTGCCTGAACTTCATACAGTGATGTTATACTTAGATAACCTCGCTGTCACAGATACACAGAACAGATACACAGAAATGTGATGGCAGAGAAAGGCACCACAGCCCATCTAGTCTGCCCAACACCCTATCTCACCCCTTCTGTTATGCTTCCACCCTCTTTTCCCAACCCCTTATGTAACCCCCTTGTTACCTTGGGTTACTAGAATCCCAGTAAGACCTAGTGGTAGGCAGGGAAGGCAGCTTGTGAAACTCCAGTTAAATGGGTTTCACACTGTCTCACTCTGTTCTCAGTCTCAGCTGAGACTGAGGGATGACATCACCAATAGAACTATCGCAGCTGCATGAGCCACATTGGAATCTGCAGCAAAGGGAGTTAGATAGAATGTTGGGAGTTTTGAAGTCAGTGTCTTCAGTCAGTCTTCAGTGAGTGTGTGAGAAGTAGGGAGCTTGCTGTTAAAGCAGCTCAGTGAAGGCTCTAGGAGACTCAGCCCTGACAGAGGGCTACTTTTAAGTAGAAGGGTGTGTGTCTCCACCTTAAAGAGAGACACAGACGATTACTGAAGTGGCGGAGACAGCTGTTTTTGGGTCTCAGTGCCCCCTCCCTCCGGGTGGGGGGGGATGGAAAGTTTTCCCTGCAGATTCCTGGGGCAACCCCCTAGTTCTGCTTGTGGAGGAAAATCTGCCTGTTTGTTCTAGTATTTATTTGGGAGAAAAGAAGATTTGCGAGTCAGCTGTGGGGAACCTGCAACGTGAGGGTGAGTGTCTGCTCTGGTTAAAAGAGCCTATGTTTTTCACCCTGGAACTTGTGTGACAATGTGGGGATTGAACTACTAAATATTGGGAAGCCTAGAGTAATGGGCTAAGCAAGTAAAAAGTAGTTTCAAGTCCAGAGTTTGTTGGGATGCAAATAATATGTAGAGGTGATGTGACAGAAGTCTACCCTTAATCTACATTTGAAAGTTCAGTAAAGGAATTGTTCAGTTTCCAGAGAAATGGCCGGGTATAGGCTGTGGGAGCTGGAGGTGGGTAGCCGCCCATCTTTAGTGACCAGGTCCAACTCTACGGATTTCTTCTGTGGATTTCTACTTTGCCTCAGGCACTTGTCCAGTGATAAGGGAAGTACCCAGATGTGGGATTGTAAGGAAAATTCTCTCTAGGAGTCGCATACTCTAGTGTGGTTTGGGGAGCCACGACAGGATAATTGGTTCATTCTTCTAATGGACCATAAATGGGATAATTGGTTCATTCTTCCAATGGACCGTGAATGGGATAATTGATTCATTCTTCCAATGGACCGTGGATCAAGTAGCCGGCAGGGGAGCCGGGCCAGTGGGGAAAACCCAAGTGTGCACAAGTAGGGCTGTGTACCCAAAGCTGCATGCAAGTCCGGGCTGTGTGCCTGGTGGGTTTAGAGTCTGAGGGCTGGAAATAGTGATAAAGTGTTCTGTTGTCTCTAATCTGCATTACCAGGAAATGTAGCCCCGTGGGGGTCCGTCTATGCTTTGTTTGTTCAGCTTGGAAGTGAATAAAAGCCACACTGAAGAATCCCATTCCTGGTTCTGGACATTACAGTTATTGCTTCCTGTGTTCGGATTTACTTGGGTACCTCTGTCCAGAGTAGCCAAACCTAGGTCCCCTGTGCCCAGTAACCTCATGCTCCCTGAACCCAGGTCCCCACCAGGTACTGCTGTCAGCTTCAACAGCATGCCACCTGTCATTTTGCTAAAAAGGCAGGGGTGAGGGGTTACACTTAAATCTATTCCAAGCCCTCTTGAACCCCTCCACCGTTTCAGCTGCCACTACCTCCTCTAGCAGCTTGTTCCAGGCCTCCACTGCCCTCTCCGTGAAAAACTGCCCCTTGACATTACCTCTGTATTGCCCACCTTCCAGTTTGAGGCCATGTCCCCTCGTGTTCACTCCCTTCTTCAATTTGAACAAGCTGTTACCCTCTACCTTATTTATTCCCTTCAGATACTTAAAGGTCTCAATCATGTCCACTCTCTCTCTCCTATTCTCCAGAGGGTACAAATTCAGCCCTCTCAATCTTCTCTCATAAGGTACATCCTGCATCCCTCGTACCATTTTGGTTGCCTTTCTCTGCACCCTCTCCATCAGCTCAACATCTCTTCATAGGTGAGGCCTTCAGAACTGCACCCCATACTCCAGATGCGGCCTAACCATGGTTCTGTATAATGGCATTAGCACCTCCCTCTTCCTGCTATCAAAACCCCTTTCAATGCAGGCCAACATTCCATTTGCCTTTCCCACTGCCCTGCTACACTGGCTGCCCACCTTGAGGTCATGCGATATCATAATCCCCAGGTCCCTTTCTGTTTCCTTCTCCTTAATCACCAACCCCCCAAGGGAGTAAGTTTCCCTTCTATTCTTCCTCCCCAGGTGCATCAGTGAGCACGTTTGTGTATTAAACTTCAATTTCCAGGTGTCAGACCACCTCTCCAGCCTCTCCCGGTCCCACCTCATGGCTTGCACCCCACTAGGTGAATCCACCCTATTGCAGACCTTTGTATCATCTGCAAACAGGCACATCCATCCCTTCAGACCCTCAGCTAGGTCACTAACATAGATGTTAAAGAGTATTGGTCCTAGCACTGACCCCTGTGGCACCCCACTGGTCACTGCCCATTCCCTGGAATGTGTCCCATTTACCACCACCGTCTGACTCCTTCCCTTCAACCAGTTTTCCACCCACCTGGTGATCCTGTTGTCCACCCCTAGTCTGTTCAGCTTATGTACCATTCTACCATGCGGAATGGTGTTGAAGGCCTTATTGTAATCCAGATAGGCCACATCCTCTGAAACTCCCGGGCCCACTATCTGTGTCACCCCATCAAAAAACTCTATCAGGTTAGTCTAACAGGACCTTCCCATGGTAAAGCCATGCTGCCTGTCATCCTGCATGCCATTCATCTCCAAGTATTCTATCAACCTGATCTTAAGTAGTGTTTCCATTACCTTCCCCACCACCAAGGTAAGGCTAATAGGACGGTAGTTTTTGACCTCATCCTTCTGCCCCCCATGTAGTGCAAACACCTCTGCCCTCTTCTCGTCCATTGGCACCACCCCTGTGACCAAGGACAAGTTAAACAGTCTAGCTAGATGTGGCCCCAGTTCATCCTGCACCTCCTTGAGAACCCTTGGGTGTATTCCATCAGGCCCCATTGCCTTGTCTACCCTAAGTTTAACCAGCTGTTCCCTTACTCCTTCAGCAGCGAATTCTGCCACAGCTACCTGCCTGTGGCTGTCACCCTCCCCACCCCATCCTGGTCCCCTACCCTCCCTTTTCTCCATGAAGATTGAGGCGAAATAGCTGTTTAATGCCTCTGCTTTTATGAAGTCCCCTTCCAGTATTGTTCCACTTTCCCTCCTTATTCTTCCAATCCCATGCTGTGCCCTCCTCCTTTCTCCAATGTACCTAAAGAAGGTTTTGTCCCCTTGCCTGCTTCGCTATTCTCTCCTCAGTGGCCTCCTTAGCCCTCCGTATCTTTTGCCCAGCCTTCTTTCTTTTTTCCCTGTAGGTTTCCCTGGCCTCATCCTTTTGTGTCCTCCTGTACCTCTTGAATGCTCTAGTCTTCTCCTTGACCCCTAACGCCACCTCCCTAGTGAACCATAGAGGTCTTTTCTGTATTCTGTTCTTTCTTACCCTTCTCATACATGAGTCTATGGTTTTAAATACCCCTGTCTTGATGGCTGCCCATAATTCCTCCACCCCCTGCACATCCCCTATCTGCAACATTTCTTCCCCAACTACCTTCCTCATTCCATGAAAGTCAGCCTTTCTGAAGTCCATTACCTTGGTTCTTGTTCTAACCCTCTCCCTACCCGCTCTCACCCTGAACCTGACAGCCCTGTGGTCACTGGTGCCAAGCTTTTCCCCCACCTCCACCTCCTCCACACTGTCCCCAATTGTGAGGACCACATCCAACAGGTTTACACTCCTAGTGGGCTGACTGACCCTTTGTTGCAGGAATATGCCCTGAAGAGCCTCTAAGATGCCATTGTTCCTTGCGGAGATTGCTGTCTGGGCCTTCCAGTTGATGTCCGGAAGGTCTAAGTCCCCAACTAGCACAATTTCCCCTTTCCGTGCCATCCTCGCTACTGATTCTACAAAGTGTCTATTCCGTTCCTCCCCCTGCATAGGAGGCCTACAGACTACCCCAACATGCAGGGTTTCCCCCTGTCCCCTGTCTAGGGTGACCCACATTATCTCTGTTTCCCCCTCCTCATCCTGCCCTTCCACGGCCCCAATCCCTTCCCTGATATATAAGGCCACCACTCCCCCCTCTTCCCCTCCTGATCTTTCCTAAACAACCGATACCCTGGGATCACTGTCTCCCAGGCATAGTGCTCATTCCACCAAGCTTCACTCACTGCTACAATGTCTTGGTTCTCCTCTATCATGGTGGCCTCCAGTTTTCCCATTTTGTTCCCCAGGCTACTGGCATTTGCAACCAAAGCCCTCCAACATGTAGCCCTATTGCGTCCTTCCCTGCTGCTAAGAGTTCCCTTGATGAGTGTTGTGACTTGGGAGGAAGGCTGACAGCCTTACTGCTCTGCCTCATGTGCGGCTGGCCCTGTCCTTAGCCACCCCCCCATTTAGTTTAAACTGAACTTCCTTGCCATGAAGTCCCCCATTTTACTCTTTAGTGCAGCTGCTCCAGAAGAGCTCAGGTGCAGCCTGTCTTGGGCATACAGCTCCTCCTCCCATGTAGAGCCCCAGTCACCTATCCAGCTGAACCCCATCCGACGGCACCAACCTTGTAGCCAATTGTTGAATGCCCTTATCTTCTCCTTTCTGCGTTTGCTTGCTCTTGGTACTGGCAATACCTCAGAGAAGGAAATGGAAGGAAAAACAGTGCTGTTCCTACAGAACCTAGCAAGTTCCTCAAACCTTGCCTGTACCTCCATCAGACTGTTCCCTTCCAAGTCATTTGTGACCAGGTGAAACACCAGATGTGCCCTTTCATCCTGCTGCTTACCCCAGGAAGGAATATAATGCCTCACCTCCAGCACCATCATCCCTGGCATGAACTGTACCCATACTGCATTGTTTTTTGCTCTGTTCCTTCCCCATTTTAGCCCCTTAATTATTGAGTCCCCCAAGAGTGCCACTCTACTGCCCCCTGCTTCCAGGGTGTCCTTTTGGCCTCTAGTTTTGTGTTGCGGGGTTTGGCTCCCTTTCGACTCCTCCTCATGTTCCATCCTGACTTGGTTTCTACCCCTGCTTATCTTTTGTTCTCCATAACCTAGCCTATCCTGATTTTTACCCACACCCAGCATCTGTACCTCTTTACCTTCTCCCTTTAGCCTTTCATCAAACTCCCCTTTCCTGTACCTCTTCATCCCTTGTTCTTCCGCCTGGCTTCCTTCATCCCTGCAGACTCCTCCTGCATCACTGCTTGAGCATGATCCAATTTCACCTGACCACCCCCCTAACTGCTCCTGGCCTTCCCTCATCTGCATCACTGTGTGAGATTGTGCCAACTGTGCTTGATCCCCCTCCAACTGTTCCTGTCCTGCCCATCTTTGCAGAAGGTTTTGAGCACCGTACCCCACTTGGGGAAGTCTTCCTCCTTACCACCTGCCCTGTCTGCATATTTCCCCTCTCCTGCACCCTGCCTGGTGCATGCCCCAGCCTCCTACTGCAGCTCCTACCCTGCAGGGTTTCCTCCAGTTCCTTTTCAGCCTCCCAGGAACTCAATTCCAGCTCTTCTAGTGCTTCCTTCCTGCCCCTTCTCTTATGACACAGTTCTCCTAGTGCCACCTTTTGGTGTGTCCCTAATGTACCTGTCCCCTTCTCCACCCCTTCTCCTGTATGTGATGTGCCTGCCCCCTCCTCCCCCTTTCCACTGCACTTGAGATCTTTCCCCCCATGTCTCCCAGCCACTCTGCACCCCCCTTCTCTGATGGCCCCTGCCGGACCCCTTCCTCTCCAGTTTCCTCGACTGGAATACCTAGGAGGGCAAAACTATTTGTTACTTCTACTCTCTGGCCCATTTCACCTATGCCTGCATTGTCCTTCCTACTGGCCATACGTCTGCATTTTCCTGAGCCTACTGTCTTCCATTCCTCCTGATCCCTGAGAATCCTTTTCTCTAGCTACAGGCATCATTTTTGTGCCTCTAGACTTCCGGTTGTCAGTTCCCACTGACCCCTTTCCTCCTGTCTCAGGCACCCCGTCCCAAATCTGGACTTGCTGTTGTCTGTTACCACCTCTGGTCTATCCCCTCTGGATCCCCTTCCATCCTCTCCCTCCCAAGCCCTTGACGTCTGGAACAGTGTATCTGATCCTCCAGTGAATCCACTCAGCCCTCCCCACTTCTTCCTTTGCTTATACTGTCCCTGTCTCTCTACCCTCTTTCCCTAGCTTCCCCCCATTTAACCCCCACCTTAGCCCCACCACTTCCTCTCTCAGCTGAGTGAGCTGCTTACACATCATACAATCTCCCCATCCTCCAAGCCCAATTTAGGGTCATAGCCATTCCACAGCCACTGCACCCCACCACCCTGCCAAAGATCCCCCTTCCTTGGTTGTCCATCCCTCTGTACTGCCCTACCATTTCTTCCGTGACACTTAGATACAGTCCTAAAATCACACTTATGTATTTTTTGGGCCCCCGACCCTCACCCCGTCCTCAGCCCCAACCCACAGTCAAGACTTTTAGAAATAATAAAGCATGTGCAAACCATAGGCATCAAGAATGAATAACCATAGCCACCACGTTCAAGTCCAAGTAACCAAGTTCAAGTCCAAATCCACAGCACCTCCAGCGTCAGTAGTCCAAGATCAAGTTCCCAGTACCTCCAGTGTCAGTAGTCTTGACCCAGTTAATTTCACCTCAAATCAAGTCCAAATCCCCAGCACCTCCAGCGTCAGTAGTCCAAGATCAAGTTCCCAGCACCTCCAGTGTCAGTAGTCTCAACCCAGTTCATTTCACCTCAATTTCAGCTCTTCTGTGAAGCATTTCTTAGTGTCTGTGTCAATTTCCCATATCCACCAAGGCTGAAGTCCAAGTCTCCTGTGGAGAAATATAGGACCCAGTTCCTTTGCTGCAAACCAGCTCCTCACAGTGATTTCCTTAGCTCAGGACGCTCCTAGCTCCCTCTTTTAGTCCTTCAGTTAGTCTGGCTGGCTATTTTTAAAGCCAACTGCCTTGGCACTTCTCTCCCTGATTGGCCTGATCCTACACCACTGTCTGCAGTTGGCCGGACGGCCCTGCTTCAGTTGCCGGACTGCCACCTGTGTCCCTTGCTAGTTCAGCTCCCAACAGCTCAGCTCTCCTCCTCTGATCACCAATCTCGAATCTGCTACTAACTGCAGCCACAGCTCCACACAACTCTCCACTCTCCTTTCTCTGGTTGCCAACAGCGACCCACACCCCCGCTGCTGGCACAGCTAACAAACACAGGAATACACAGTCCAATTTCTTTCTGTGACACCTGGGCTATTGGTACAATTTATGACAGAGGTCACCCAGGGTCACAGCTAGGCAGGGACTGACAAGAGGTTTTGGCTATGCAAGACCTTGCAGGCATGCACTCCCCAGCCCCATTACATCCCCCATTACTGTACCAGCACACATTGACCAATCAGAGACAGGAGATTTTCTTGCCATTGTATAATAACTGATATATAACAAACTACTAATTACTTAAAGACTAGCCTACTTAAGGGATGACAGGATAAGAAGAACAAGAGAAAATATATAGAATAGTGTATGGGCAGCCATACACAACTTGGCTATGTTTCCATCGAGGGGTTGAGATGGCATGATAGGGGCCTCAAGAGCGAAGGACAAAGAGTGATATGGCACCAGGTGGGCATGGGGCAGCTTCCAGGGCTGTGCCCATATGGTGCCATGTCACATTTTATCCCTGGAAACCCCCCCCCCGGTGGTCCCATCCCATTGGCAGTAAGATGATTGTAGCAGTCTATATAAATTACAAGATTTGATATTTGCTGCTTTATGTGTAGATACTGTATGCTGAATTGTTATTCATTAATATTACAGCACTGTGTAGTATGCCACTAAGACATGATAGACATTACTAGCATACATAAAAAAAGCAAACACACCCTGCTAGGTGCCACAGCACCCCCTTTAATGCCCTGCTGTCTCCCTGACTCCTCCAATGCCACATCCTGTGCCCCTTCTGCCCCCTGACCCCATGTTCAGATCCCCCCCCCAATTCATCACAGTATGTGACACTGGCAAATATTGCTTAGACCACCTCCTGGCTAGTCCAAGCTGAGCGCCTTACTGTGTCCATGGTGGGGCTACTGAAATATCAAATAAGGAGATATTGCAGCCCCACCATGGAGCATGCCTCTTGTGACCTGGCACACCCTGATTTGGGTCACAAGGCTGGTGCAGTACCACTGTGGCACAGCTGCTCCTCTTTTTGATGTAGACCATGTTTGAAAATTGGGAATGATGCATCTTTTGATGCAAGGTGCCACCTGCATCATTTATGTTTGATACAGGCACCTTGCATTAGTCCCTGGGCTTTGAAAATTGAGCCATTGGTTTACATTTGTTGTAAATAATGCAGAATAGTATCCTAGATGTACAGTAGTTAGTAGAGTTTACCAGCCCTAAGGAGAGGGAAACATTTCCCTTACATCTCCACCAAACTCATCATGCTTTTTCTCTGGAACTGAAGCAATTAGTACTGTGCATTATTATAAGAATTAACTGTGGTAATACTGTGCTTTTCCTACATTTGTCTGAGAATCAGTGTTGCACAGTTTGCTAGTATTTTTAATGACCAGGTAATCATTTGGCAGTAAAAGCCACTTGTTTTGTAAAGGTAAACCATTTGCCATTAAACTGCCCATGGTTATAAATATAGACTTTCACTGGATGTAACCATAATACTGTAACAGAGGGGGAAAACCTTTACAGATAATGCCATTATTCCATAGTGTGCAGTGAAGACATGGAAGGGCCCTGATGCTGCAGTTGTTGATTCAACAAACCATACTCTGAGGCATCAGCATCACTCCAATTCCTTCATAAGGTTAACCACCCTGCTTAGTGAACTGCTGTCCCACCCCATGAATGGGAACTCTACAAGCATGTTATGAACTTAGCATTAATTGTGACATATAGAAAGCAGTAGGGCTTGTTGATATTCTGTCTGTAACATTGTATGCCTTTGGAAACATAACAAGTACAGGCCAAAGCCTTGTAATAGTGCAGCATAATTCCATGGGGGACCCAGGTTCAGCAGCAAGCCAAGATCTCCACTTCTCAGGTTAACCAAGGGCTCAGGCTGCCGATGGCAGAACATAATGGCTGGCAGGGGGGTTAGAGAATTTATAATGCAGCAGTACCCAATGGTGGGTCAATGAGAATGCATGCCTTCTCAACAGGAATTCCATGAAATATGAATATGTCATGCACCACTGAAGGGCATTAAGGTGGAAGGATAATGAAATATCTAGTCAGTTACAGAGATGACAACATCCTGGTATTCTTAGACCCCTGCCTATCAGTTGTCAACTGCTACTGGGAGTGGGAAATAAGTGTGATAGTGGAAAAATTGTCAACTTCTGTTCTGCTTCAATATGGACCCTCTGTCTTTTAAATTTCTACACTTTAGCTAAAGGCACTTTGGGTCTATGGTATGGGGGGGTTAGCATGCTATAAGTAGGGGTAAGTTGGCACCCTTCCACCATCTCTCTTCCACCTCAGTCAATTGCAGCCTCTTCCACCCTCCCCTGGTCATTTAGCTAGAATTTAAAAAATTATCAGCACCAGGCACAGTGACAAGAGCTGGGACTTCTTTAAAATGAAAACAAATTTCTGGGAAGAGAGAAGGATGGTGAAAATGTTTATTAGGATTAAAGAAGTGATCATGGGACTAGCCCTAGTCACTTGAGAATGGCAAAACTGGCTGAAGGTCAAGGTGTTCCTGAACTGAAGCGGCTCGAAAGTTCAAATGAGTTGAATCAAAGGTAAAATTGCTGAATTTTGACACATTCACTATCAAGAAATTTAGTATTGGCTCATGCTTCTTGGGAGGTTGCCTGGTTAGAGGGGGGTCTAAAGACCTGTGATAATGGTGGGTTAGAAAAACTATATAGAACAAAACAGCACAGGCAATAGCCTTTTTTAGCAGAGCTTTATAAAATGCATTTTGCTGCAAACCATAATGCTAGAGCACAGAAATTTCTTTGTATGTAAAAGAGATAAAGAACTAAACATTAGGTTTTAGTGGGACTTCCATTTCATTACTGAAAGTGTCTTCAATAGAGGTGATCAAACAAGTGTTCAATAACTGTCCCTTACAAATGTCTTTCTTTTCCTGTGTGTTAGTTGCAGAGAATGAAGCTCCAATAGACACAAACCTCATAGAGTTTGATACAAAGTAAGCTGACCACAATTATATCTATGTATGGTACCACTACTGCATTTACAAGTCATTGCTTAATGCATGCAGATGCATTTTCTGTTTCCTTTGTGATTTTCATTTCATCTCATCAACCAGAACCACCATAATGTATTTGCTACCTTAAGGGAAAGGCTACAGTGAGTAAGGTATAGTTTCACATTCCTATATATAATTGCTTATTTAAATACATCTGTGTGAAAGCTTACTTCTTAGGCCTATGTAGTCATAAATATTTTCTGTTTGGCATTTTTTGTAATTGTACCATTTCTTATGGTGCATGGGATAGAGTACCAGATATAAATCATGTATTTGTCAGACAGACCCTGTTTCTACCCAATATTGTAACAGCATGAGGTGAAGCCAGGGATTCAGGGAAATCAGTTGTCTTGTTCATGGTCATTCAATGCAGCAATGGTGCTGGTATAGGATTTGTGCATAGGACTCCTTTGTTCTCAGATGTGTGGTGTAACCACTAAACCACATTAATGTGGACAGAAGACCTTGAAAGGAGGGAAGAACAGATGGACATATAGGTGCAGCCATTAACATGGTCAGATACAGTATTTCCAGATATTTCACAATATTTCTAACAAGAAGGCAATGGTGGATAATTATAGGCCCATCAGCTTGACAGTGACAGCAGTCACGTGCAAAATCATGGAAAGTTTGCTAAAAATTGTACTAGACACTGAGGTAAAAGAATTGAGATTTTCCAACTGTACTCAAACTGTTTTAAGACAGATTGATCCTGTACTACAAACCTCATTTCTTTCTATGACAAGGTTAATGTGAGTTTGGATGCAGGTACCCCAGTTGATGTTATATATCTGGGCCTAAAAAAAAGCTTACTATACAGTTTCTCACTCAAAATTGATGAAAAAAATGACTAACGTAGGTTTTAATAAATATATCATTCTGTGGACTCAGGAATGGAGCTCTGAAAGGACCCAGTAAGTCTGAGTTCACAGTACACTATCTGGCAAGGCTGATGTCACCAGCAGAGTCTCCCAGGGTTCGGCCTTGGGACTTACTCTGTTTGGAATCTTTATTAGTGACATGCACCTTAATGTCCAAAGCAATATTTCCAAGTTCGCTGATGATATTAAAATCAATGCAATAGTTGACAGCTATGATCAATATCAAACACTGACTAGGGACTTAAAGTACATTGAGGACTGGGCAGTTTCAAACAAAATGGCATTTAATGTAGATAAATGCATGGTCCTGCATTTAGGGAAAAATAACCCAAAAAGTAAATATGTACTGAATGGAATAGCTATATGATTAGGTAACAATTAAACAGACCTAGGAGTAATCATGAAATCTGAACTGTCCGCAGGTGACCATTGCTGGAAAGTCACATTAACAGCAAACTGACTTACTAGATCAATACGAAAGGCCTTCATTTCCAGGGATCAAATATGCATTATCCCCTTATACAAAACATATGTAAGACTCCATTTGGACTATGCAACATCCTTTTGGCATCGATAGTTAACTAAAGATAAAACACTACTGGATATTATCCAGAGAAGAATGGCATGCATGGTTCGGAGGCAGTACAGCACTGTGGTTTAGGGCACTGAGCAGCAAACCTGGAGACCTGGGTTTGAGTTCCACAGCCCCCACTTGCATATTGTGTGACCAGAGCAAGTCACTTAACATCCTTGTGCTCCCAGGTCACACCTAGAAACAAGCTTCAGCTTAGTATGCCTTTCCTGGTTAAACAATCTCCTCTTCCCTTCCTATGGTTCTCCAATTAAAAGGCATACCATACTCAGACAGGTTTTCCAAACTCAAGCTCTGTGACCTCAGTAAGAGAAGACAAAGAGGGGATATCTTAATGCTCTTTAATATCCTACACAACAAAAAACTATTTTAAAAAAATACATACCTAGCTTCACGTACTCTGCAAGATACACACATCTAAGATCACATAATCAACAACTCCAAATTCCTGAAGTATCAACCATTCAAAGGGATAACTATTTAACTGTAAGATCCTGTAAGCTATGGAATAAACTCCCAAAGTACGTGTCTGATATCTCAGACTTTGATAAATTTAAGTTACAACTGGAAAATTTATTTTTGGACAAAGAGGTTAATACACCCATGAAGTGTGGGAGGCAGTCTCAATGGGTCTTGTATCTCCTTCTGCCTGTAACTACCAAGTAATTCTGTACCAGGTAATTCTCTCTGGTTACCCTGAAGCAGTACTGCAAGCAGGCAGGGATTTCTCAAGAGATATAACAGCCTTTTCAGGCACTACCTGAACAGGACAATGGCTGCAATTGTAACTTCAGTCCCCAGTTTTAAAAGAAACCACAAGAGCACCTTATTGTTGTGTTTAGCAGCAGAGTGAGTTGCTCAATTGGTTGCACCCTTACCTCCAGGACTGGAGAATCAGAAGGCCATGAGGTTCTAGATCCTAACAGGATTTGGGGCTAATACCCAGTACTGACACTGTAGTGCAGCACTAGGGGTTGTACTGCACTGTTTAGGTAGAAGTTAAAGATCTCATGACACTTACTATACTTATTATAAAAGAGGACATCTTCTGGTATGTTACCTGAGATTCCCTTTAACAGTGAAAAAAAAAGAACAGGCCTATGTTACATATTCCCAGGAGGCACCTGGAATTGAATAATTGAGACGCTGCAGTTCAATGTGCCTTTCCTGGTCACAATTACAAGTAAGTCAAAGGTACAGGCAAAGTGGGCAAGCATTAAGGATGCAATACTTGAAGGAACATCCCATTGTGTTAGACAGAAAAGGAAGTGCAAAAGAAGAAGGAAACCACTTTGGTTCTCAAATACAGTAGCAGAGAAGGTCAGAGCCAAAAGGCTGGCCTTCAAGAAATATAAGGGAACACAGTGGGATGAAGATAGGGAGGCATACCAAACTGCCCTAAGGGAAGCAGGGAAGGCAGTAAGGCAGACAAAGTCCCAAACTGAGGAAACACTAGCATGAATAGTAAAAGAAGGTGACAAGACTTTCTATAGATACATTAGTGAAAGGAAAAAGTCCAGAGGGGGTATTGCTAAGCTTAATGGAGAAAAGGGAGCATGTGAGGAGGAGGACCATGTAAAAGCATCTATCCTAAATAGATACTTTTGCTCAGTATTTACTGAAGAGAAGGTAGGGCAGGGCCCACAGCTCAGCACCATGGACACAGGGGGGAAGGAGGTGAGCACTACTCCCTTCACAAAAGAAAGAGTCCTACAAGAGCTTGCTAAGCTCAGGGTGGACAAGGCAATGGGACCTGATAGCATACATCCCAAGGTAGTTAAGGAGCTAAAGGTGGAACTAGCAGAGCCATTAGCAGAACTGTTTAGTGAGTCTCTGAGCACAGAAGAGGTCTCAGAAGACTGGAGAAGGGTTCATGTGATCCTGCTCCACAAGAGCGGTAGCGGGGAGGAGGCAGGGAACTACAGACCAGTCAGTCTTACCTCAGTAGTGGGCAAGATTATGGAGACACTTCTTAAGGAAAAGATAGTGCAACACCTGGAATCCATAGGGGCACAGGATCCAAGACAGCATGGGTTTACAAAAGGAAGGTCCTGTCAAACTAATCTCATAGATTTCTTTGACTGGATAACCAGAGTGGTGGACCAAGGGGGAGCAGTTGATGTCGCCTACCTTGACTTCAGCAAAGCTTTTGACACTGTTCCACATAGAAGATTGATAAATAAGCTGGTTAGGCTTGGGGTGGGTCAGAAGTTGGCCAACTGGGTGGCAAACTGGTTGACAGGCAGAAAACAGAGAGTGGTGGTAAATGGTATACAGTCAGAAGAGATTCTAGTCACAAGTGGGGTACCTCAAGGATCAGTCCTGGGGCCAGTCCTCTTCAACATCTTCATTAGTGACCTTGCAGATGAACTAGAAGGTAAGGCTTGTCTGTTTGCAGATGACACCAAGATCTGCAACAGAGTAGATGATCCAGATGGGGTGGGCAGAATGAGAAGAGATCTGGATAAACTAGCAAAATGGTCAGAAGAGTGGCAACTGGGATTTAACGCAAAGAAGTGAAAGATCATGCACATAGGGAAGAGAAACCCTGAAGCCACCTATAGTCTGGGAGGGGAGTTGCTAGCAGTCACAAAGGAAGGAAGAGACTTGGGCATCATCATCACTGATGACCTGAAATCATCCAAGCAGACCTCTAAAGCAGTAGGTAAGGCTAGGGGGGTGTTAGGGTGTATTAGTAGGGGTATCACAAGTCATAAGAGGGAGGTAATAATCCCTCTTTATAAGACACTGGTTAGGCCCCATCTGGAGTACTGCGTGCAGTATTGGAGGCCACACCTTCACAAGGACATTAACCAAATTGAGGCAGTCCAGAGAAGGGCAACCGAAATAGTGCAGGGACTGCATCATAAGACATATGAGGACAGATTAACAGAGCTCAATATGTATGCCCTTGAGCAAAGGAGGGAGAGAGGTGATATGATTGAAACATTCAAACATCTTAAGTGCATTAACAAGGTGAAAGAGTCTAACATGTTTAGATATAAGAAAAATAGCAGGACAAGAGGACACAGCATGAGATTAGAGGGGGGCCGATTAAGAGGGAATGTGAGAAAATTCTTTTTCACAGAAAGGGTGGTGGATGCATGGAATGGCCTACCTCAAGAAGTGGTGGCTATGAATACAGTGCAGGGCTTCAAACAGGCATGGGATAGGCATAAGGGAGCAATACAAATGAGTATGAATAGATAGGCCACTGACAGAGCAAAGGCCAATGGCACATTTATAAGGTAGAAAAAGAAATGGACAGACTGGATGGGCCTTGCAGTCCTTATCTGCCATCAACTTCTATGTTTCTAATTTTCTTGCACCAGATCCACTGACTTCTTCCTCAGGGGGAAGTGAGGGATAGGAAGGGTAAAGCAGGGGATGCTCTCAGCATCTGAAGGGGAGATTCACAACTGCCAAATAATGTCCACCACACCATCTCTCATCAACATTAGAGCTGTGATTTAGTCATGATAGTATGAAAGTGTCTTTAATAAAGGGAAAGGGTTGGCAATACCTTACCAGTGATAAAGGGGTGCTTTTTAACAAAAGGGAAAGGGTATTGCACCCTCACCTCAATGCCTACAGTTGTGAACCACTGCTTTAGAGGTCCTAAGCAGTAAATTATACACCCCCCCAACACACACACACACACACACACGCATACACAAGAAAAGCTGAATCAGGGGTAGTAGATGGATAAAACATCCTGGTGTTGGTTCTGTGTTAAAACTGTGAAAGGAAAAACATTGCTGTCATATATCAGCACCATGAAAATAAATGAATACAATTCACAAAGAGGAATTTGTAAGGGACTTTAGAAAAAAAAAATTGTTAGAAAAATACTCCTGTAATGAATTCTCCATTGAAAATGGAAAGTTTTTAGAACAATCCTGTGAAAACAATTGCCCAAAAGTTGTTTATGTAACAACACCCTTTTTCAGATGTGTGGTCTTGTCAGTACACACCTGACGGAAGCATGTGTAACCATTAAGAAAGCATTAACAATTTCATAATGAATAGAGACAGAGAGAGAGAAAGAAAGACAGTAAAAAGAAGAAATAGCTTTTATACTTACCAAGAATTGTCATTTTTATTTAAAGTACAGAATGTGTAATAAGTTATCTAGCCTTACCATTTTCCAAACCTGAGCTCATAAATCACTTTTAATTATCATGTTTATTTTTTGTGTGTTTGATTCTGAAATTAATTTATTTGTTTTCAAAATGTATTTACCAAGGATATCCTAGTTAAGGTGCAATATTACTTTATCTGTTGTGTCTTGCTTTTATCTATTTTTACACCTTTGACAGAACAAGTAAAATAATAATTGGGTTGATCAGTGTCATACAGTGAGTAAAGGGCTTTGCTGGGTTTTGAAACTGGGTCTCCTGGTTCCCTGCCAAGTGTGTGCCACAGCCATTAGAAGCCTCATGGCAGCTGGAGAGCACTGAATTGATAGCAACTATGATTAGTTAATAGAGAATAATATATACAGTAGGTATTATTTATTTATCTTTTGTTGACCGGGTAAGTGCACTAGACAAATCCCACCTATTTTCAGGTACGACCCAGGGGAAGGGGATACAGATGAATGCCAACTGACCTTGAACCAGATTAAGCTGCTGGTGGAATTTTAAGTGAATGAGGGAAATTTGGCCAAGACACCGGGGAAATTTCCCTACTCTTTTCGATAAGTAACATGGGATCTTTAACATCCACCTGAACTACACCAATCCAGGCAGATGGGACCTCGGTTTAATATCTCATCCGAAAGACGGCATCTCAGAAGTGCAGCACCCCTCTCATGCTGCACTACAGTGTCAGTACTGGGATATTAACCCAAGTGCCAGATGTGGGAACTGAACCCACAGCCCTCTGATCTCCCGGCCTCAGTGGCGAGTGTGCTACCTACTGAGCCAATAACAGGTAACTGTGTGTTATGAAGTTTTTTTACACACCCAGGGTGTGTGGTGACTTCTAAACCTCCAGAGCAAAGCTCAAGAGGTTTATGTGGTCATTACATGCCAAGGGTACATAAAAAGACTTCATATGGACATGGTGACTTACATTTTTTTTATAATAACTGGTGTAATGACATAAATACAGGAATGTTTCTCACAGTTGCACTGTAAGAGAAAATGAAGCTAAAGTGCTCCAAACACCATAATAACTGGGTATGATGTCATACTTGGTTGTTACAGAGTTTGATTACACTGACAATCAGTGTCATAAATGGGGTCAGAATACACATAAGGAGCCAGAAGAACTGTGGGTCACCCTGGAAACAGAAAATGGGACAGCCATATGAACTGGAGTTGTCTACAGGCCTCCAGACCAGGGGGAGGACATAGACACATTACTGTTAGAAGATGTACAAAACATGACAGCTAAAGGGGAGGTTGTGATAATGAGAGACTTCAACATGCCAGCTACTGATTGGTCAATACCAGCAGGAACATCTGCCAGAACTAGACACATAGTGGATTCCTGGTAGGGGAAGGGCCTTAAACAACTGGTACAACAACCCACAAGAGACAGGGCTATCCTAGATCTAGTACTGACTAACAGGGAAAGGATCACAGCTCTCCTGGTAGAAGGTCACATGGGGGCCAGTGACCATCAATGGTATGATTCAATTTGGCCACTAGAACTAAATCATCCCATTCCAAGGTAAAAATATTGGACTTCAGAGGAGCTGACTTTGATAAGATGGCCAACAGAGTTAAGTTATCCCAGGCAAAAAGAAATACAGGTGAGGGGGTACAGGCAAAGTGGGCAAGCATTAAGGATGCAATACTTGGTGCAACATCCCATTGTGTTAGAGAGGAAAGGAAGTGCAAAAGAAGAAGGAAACTCATTTGGTTCTCAAAAACAGTAGCAGAAAAGGTCAGAGCCAAAAGGCTGGCCTTCAGAAAATATAACGGAACACATCGCAATGAAGACAGGGAGGCATATCAAACTTCCCTAAGGGAAGCAGGGAAGGCAGTAAGGCAGGCAAAGTCCCAAACCGAGAAAGCACTAGCACAAACAGTAAAAGAAGGTGACAAGACTTTCTATAGATATGTTAGTGAAAGGAGAAAGTCCAGAGGGGGCATTGCTAAGATCATAGGGGATAAGGGGGCATGTGAGGAGGAGGACCATGTAAAAGCATCTATCCTAAATAGATACTTCTGCTCAGTATTTACTGAAGAGAAGGTAGGGCAGGGCCCATAGCTCAGCACCATGGACACAGGGGGGAGGGAAGTGTGCACTAGTCCCTTCCCAAAAGAAAGGGTCCTAGAAAAGCTTGCTAAGTTCAGGGTGGACAAGGCAATGGGACCTGATAGCATGCATTCCAGGGTACTAAAGGAGCTAACGGTGGAACTAGCAGAGCCATTATCAAATCTGTTTAGTGAGTCTCTGAGCACAGGAGATGTCCCAGAAGACTGGAGAAGGGCTCATGAGATCCAGCTCCACAATAGTGGTAGCAGGGAGAAGGCAGGGAACTACAGACCAGTCAGTCTTTCTTCAGTAGTGAGCAAGATTATGGAGGCAGTCCTTAAGTAAAGGATAGTGCAACACCTGGAATCCATAGGAGCACAGGATCCAAGACAGCACAGGTTTACAACAGGAAGGTCCTGTCAAACTAATCTCATAGATTTCTTTGACTGGGTAAACAGAGTGGTGAACCAAGGGGGAACAGTGGAAGTCACCTATCTTGACTTCAGCAAAGCTTTCAATACTGTTCCATATTGGAGATTGATTAATAAGCTGTATAGGCTCAGAGTGGGTCAGAAGTTGGTCAATGGGGTAGCAAACTGGTTGACAGGCAGAAAACAGAGTGATGGTAAAAGATGTACAGTCAGAAGAGATGCCATCACAAGTGGGGTACCTCAGGGATCAGTCCTGGGGCCAGTCCTCTTCAATATCTTCATCAGTGACATTGCAAATAGACTGAAGGGTAAGGTTTGTCTGTTTCCAGATGACACCAAGATCTGAAACAGAGTAGATGATCCAGATGGGGTCAACAGAATGTGAAGAGATCTGGATAAATTGGCAAAATTGTTAGAAGGGTGGCAACTGGGATTTAACACAAAGAAGTGCAAGATCATGCCAATAAGGAAGAGAAACCCTAAAGCCACCTATGGACTGGGAGGGGAGTTATTGGCAGTCACAAGGGAAGAAAGAGACTTGGGCATCATCATCACAGATGACCTGAAATCATCCAAGTAGACCACTACAGCAGTAAGTAAGGCTAGAGGGATGTTGGAGTATATTAGTAGGGGTATCACAATTCGTAAGAGGGAGGTATTAATCTCTCTTTACAAGACACTGGTTAGGCCCCCTCTGGAGTACTGCGTGCAGTACTGGAGGCCACACCATCACAAGGACATTAACCAAATTGAGGCAGTCCAGAGAAGGGCAACCAAAATGGTGCAGAGACTGCATCAGAAAACGTATGAGGACAGATTAACAGAGCTCAATATGTACAGCCTAGAGCAAAGGAAGGAGAGAAAGGTGATTTGATAGAAAAATTCAAACACCTTAAGGGCTTTAACAAAGTGAAAGAGTCTAACATGTTTCAATATAAGAAAAATAGCAGGACAAGAGGACACAGCATGAGATTAGAGGGAGGCCGATTAAGGAGTAATGTGAGGAAGTTCTTTTTCACAGAAAGGGCTGTGGATGCATGGAATGGCCTATCTCAGGAAGTGATGTATATGAATGCAGTGCAGGGCTTCAAACAGGTATGGGATAGGCATAAGGGAGCAATACAGATGGGTATGAATAGATAGACCATTGACAGAGCAAAGGCCAATGGCACATTCGTATGGTAGAAGAAGAAATGGGCAGACTGGATGGGCCTTGCGGTCCTTATCTGCAATCAGCTTCTTTATTTCTATGTTTCTGTGGGTCACCAGCTATTATACAAAGGATGTATAATGGTCTGACTTAGAGTATACCATTTATCTTCATGACTAAGGGTAGAGGATAGTAACTGACATCTAGCAGAGCCATTAATTAGTTATATAAGTCCAGTTCTCTTACAAGTGATGATAAGTTGCATATTCTGAGCCAGGCCATTGTGAACCATTTATAAATTGTATTTTAAATTGTAAAGCTTTTAAATGAGTTCTTTTTATGAACATGTGATGCTTTCCATATGATTCCACTGTTCTGTTTTGAGTGCAGCAGAGGCCAGTGCAGTGTCATTAGGCATTGTTAAGCTGCTCACCCATTATTTAAAGGTTTACATTATTACCCACCTACAGTGAAGACAAAAAGATAACATGAAGAAAAATGATTTGCAATTATTTGGAAGGGTTCAGTAGCTAAAATATACAATTTACCTGTAATGTCTGAGTCTCACCCCCATTGTATAAATATGGGCTATACAATGACTTGACTCAGAATAAACTATACCTTTTATGTTCATGGGTGGGACAGGGTAGAGAACAGTACCGTAACTCATGAGTGATAAAGCCATGAGTCGGGTATGAAAGTCCTGTCCCCTCACAAGTGAAGATACGTGTTATGAGTGAGGACATTTTATGTCCAGTTTATGCAATGTATTTTAAATTTTAAAGCTTTCAAATTATTATTTTTTTTATCAGTTCTGGTTCACTCCTGTTGCCACTGGCTGGGACCCCATCAGTCATCCCTCCATTGTCCTATCCTGCCGTGATCCTAAATGCCCATGATCCCGATCCCCTGAACCACCTGTGAGACACCCATAGGGAACTTCCTGTCATTACTGCCCAGTGTGGGGCTGCTTGCAGCTGCACAGTGTTTAGCTATAATCAAATGCCCCACAGGTGGAGGGGAAGGCCGGAGGGTGTTGGAACCCATGAGGGCAGGATCCGATGGTGGACATCGGGGCAGGCACCGTCTTCCTCCCAGTTAATAGTGTTTTCCTCTGCATGTGGTTGCCCCCGAGGAGACATGAATGTGCAATGACATCCAGCGCTAGACATGCGCACTCCCGCACCAAACTCGTGGATGTCAGCTGATGCTTCCGCTCCAGTCTCTGCATGGCCCTGGCTGTTGCACACCCAGCCTCTGCTAGATATTACTGATGCCAGGGAGCCATGACCCACCCCTCCTTGAGAGAGGAGAGCTGTCATCCAGGTACTCAATCCTCTCTTTCCCCAGTCAACCTCTGGTAACCCAAGCTTGCTCCTGAGCCCGGGTCACTGGAGTGGTTAGAGGTAAGGTGCTAGGTACCTCAGCCCTGTACTCTACCATGCCTGCTTGTTATTATATTTTTTTTAATGCAACTTTAATAAATTCCAGATATTTATAGTACACCAGCAAAAAGCAAAGCATTCAAATTATTTATTTTAATAAAGAGTTATTTGTTTATGTTTGACTTCACTGCTCTGTTTTGTGTGCAGCGGAGGCCACAGTGATATCACCATCAGGCATCGTGCAAGCTGCTGTACCATGGATTAATAGCTCCTTTGTGACCAGCCTAAAATAGATATGAATGCTGATGACCCACCTTACTTTGAAATAAATTGCTTATTGTCATTTGGCATGCTTCAGTGGCTGAAATTAGCCATTTTTCAGTAAAGGTTGACTCTCACCTCAATACATTGGTTTCATGGTCACCTAGTAGCTCTCATGTAGATGATTTCAAACATGTGACTCTCGTGAGAAGCCAAAGTTTTATAATATGATTTCTCAGAGATGGGTCATCATCAATAAAAATCTGAATTTCTTTTTTTAATGCTTGCAGTGATGTTGGATATCATGGGCCAGTAGTCCACAGGTGGGTCTTGGCTCTATTGTCTTTTTAAACAACTGTGCTCATACATGAAAATAATGTGTAACACTTTCTATTCACTTTCTGTGATTCTTATAGTGATGATGACATTGTGTTCGAAGACTTTGCTCGTCAGAGACTGAAGGGGATGAAGGATGATAAAGAAGAAGAAGAAGATGTGGTGAACTCACCAAGCTTCAATGAGAGATAGATGTGAACCTCATCTGTGTAAAAGTGACACTGGTGCATTGGGCTTTTTTCATTTTGCCTTTGACAGAGTTCTGTGGCTATCCCAGATTGTGGGAAATCATAAATAGAAAACAGTGCCACTGCATTCATTGACTTTCATACTTGACAACTGTGTTTTACTATCTGAAACTGTAATTTCACCAATTGTTTATGCCTCAAATAATGAACTTACTGTAGTACATCTCATGTGTTTTACCAATTGTAATATGAGTCATACTCCTAGATACCCATCTGCATGTTTTACATGCTGTTGATATTTTTAAATGATTCAAGATAGCATACTACTTGAGCTTCCAGCAAGCAGATGGAGCTCATTAAACCTTAGGTGTACCTCTTGTAAACCCATGGCTTAACTTTATAGTGAATATCTAAGTCATTATTGTACTACATGTTGAAATCAAACCTCCCCCACAGACACATACATACATGGAAATGCACAATGAAAATGAAAATGAAAACAATGTAGCAACAATTAATGTCTGCCCCTAATAAAGACTATTTCAGAAGCTCCCAATGCTATAGCATTGGACAGTACAATTGTTTTATAAGTCTTAGTACTATACTTGATAGCAGCAAGTACTGTAGCAATGTAGGTGTGACACATAGAATGAACGTGTTTTCAGATTTTTGCAAGCTGTCGGGCATGACATTCATAGAAACTTAGAATGTGATGGCAGATAAGGACTGCTTGGCCCACCTAGTCTGACCATTTTCCCTACTTGTAAAAAATGCCCAGGCTGATGCCTAATCATCACTGTACCTAATGACTGACAGTTTAGGCTTTTGGAAAATCACAGATTTATTCTGTTTAAATTATGGAATGAGCCTTCAGTTTTCAAGTATTGAAGAACTAGTCTAACTGCTTAATATCTACACCATTGCCTGACATTTTCTGCTACCAGACAGCTGTTGGAAGAATAGTTTTACTCACCATCTATGTTAGAGGGTTTGTTTGCCTAAAGAATAATTATTTTTTTGACTTTAGGTCTATCATAGCAGTCACCATTTTTATTATCCTCAATCTTGAATTAACGAATGTCCTTCTGGCAATCCTCCCCCAGGCCGGCCTTAATTATTCTGGGCCCCTATGCAGCCCCCTGCCAGGGCTCCCCACTCCATTTCCGGTGGGTCCCCCCCCACCCCCACACATCCAACATTTACACTTAACTAACCCCTCCTGCCCTATATTAATAAAACAGTAGCAGGTCTATTAGTTTAACCAACATCTTTTAATTAGTGCCACTGACTGCATTTAATTATTTGACTTCACCATTGGAAATGAATCTGACTGAGCCTGGAGCCAGAACTTAAGTAAGTATGGTACTACTGCCGTATTCATTTCTGTAAGGATGGGGACATCTTCACTGGACACTCAAACCTCAGATACTCTGATTTGCAAACAAGTTAAACAATTTAACTTTTCTGGAGGTGTGAGAGAGAATAGAGAGGATTATCATAGGAGGCAGTATAGCGCAGTGGTTTAAGATTCTGAGCTGCAAACCTGGAGACCTCAGTTTGAATC
Source organism: Neoceratodus forsteri (assembly GCA_016271365.2). NCBI lineage: Eukaryota > Metazoa > Chordata > Ceratodontiformes > Ceratodontidae > Neoceratodus > Neoceratodus forsteri. Next base: position 1,324,305,297 of record CM057458.1, read on the forward strand.
CCACAGCCCCCACTTGCATACTGTGTGACTGTCAGCAAGTCATCAAACTTCCTTGTGCTTCCCAGATTGCACCTGTAAACAAGCTTTCAGCTTAGTGTCTCTCTCCCTGTAAAAAAATAAATAAAATCAAGGGACACCTCTAAGGTTGCCACCTGTCAGGTTTTTTACCTGGTGATCAGATTTTCAGGGTCCCTATAAGGAAATCCGATTTTGCTCTGTGCAGGCCTGGTTTTTGAACCATTGTGAGTAGGGGTCAACCTTATTTTTTTTTTTTGCACTAGCCAGCAAGGCAAGTTGATTCAAAATTGCACTAGCCCACAGACGGTTGCACTAGCCCTCAATTATAATGGTAAATTTTGATCACTTACACAGGAAACAATACACGCCAAGAAATTATCTGATTGCACATTTACCCTGCTCTCAAATTGCTTCCAGCTCCCCAGCAGAAAAAAAGACTGCAATGCCATCACACACAGTGAGCCCCCAACCCCCACTGTACCATGGTCTCCTCTCTTCCTATTCTCTTTCTGCACACACACACACACACACCAAACCAGTGGCTATCAAAACAGCAAATGTTCAGTCAAGCAGTTCTAGCTCTGCACACACACACAATAGCTGACATCAGCATGCACCTCACCATACTGTCACCACCACCCACAGGGCAATGAGGAGAGTCAGCCAGAGAAAGACACTCTCAGTCCCCACCCTATAGTCAACTGGAGACCTGCACTTCTGGAAGTTTCTGTACTGTCTCAAGTGATCCAGGAGTACATCTAAGATTTCTTTGTGGTGGGGGCTACACAAACCCAAGAGGCTTGGGAAATAGAAAACTATGATATTTTAATTTTTAAAAGCATTGATTTTAATATGCTCTGCACCAACAAGAATAGATTTGTCTTTAACATTATCCTTTCATCAGCGCTAGGGAAACAGTACACAGGAATAATGCTATACTATCTCTATTTCTATATAGCAGTGGCTCTCAAATGGTGTGCCCAGCCTCCCAAGAGAGGCCCCAAATTGTTCCAGGAGAGGCCCAGTCAATTCTGAGAATGTACAGTATTTAAATTTTAAGTTTTGGCTGTTTTGTTTGAAAGGATAAAACAAATTAAATATGGATAATTGCCAGTGAATTTCTTTACTTATGCACAAATATTTGACCAGGAAGTCCCCATTGAGTCAAACAAAGCTTGTTTATAGGTGTGCATATGTAAATTAATGACTGGGGGAGGCAAGCTGTGTCAAGGCTCATTTCTACAATAGGTATTTATATGCACATTAGTAACTTGGAAAGGCACACTGAATCAAGGCTCATTTCAATAGTAGGTATTTATGTGTAAATTAGTGACTGGGAAAGGCACTGAGATCCAATGCATGTTTTCAGGTGTGACATGAGGTAAGGGTACAGGAAGTTGCTTAACAACAGGGTAAGGGAGGGAGAGATGAAGGGGCTAGGTTTGGCCATTCCAGATAGAGAGGAAACAGAGTAACAAGGTCCCAAGAGTCAGAAAAAAGGAGTGACAAGTATACCCTGCGGTGGCAGGTCAGGGGTGGAGAGCAATAGATTGAATAAAAAGAGACTATACTCAGTCAATTTTATTAGTTTCACTTCATTCCTGGTATACTTTGCAAAGCAGGAGTTATTTTTTTCCAAATTTGAGGGAAGCTCAAAATCTTTTTCATGGCTTGGGGGAGGCTCACTATCAGAACGTGTAGAAACATAGAAACACAGAATCTGATGGCAGATAAGGACTGCTTGGCCCACCTAGTCTATTCATTTCCCTACCTAATGGATAAGCTGCAGATTCTAGTTAACCAACAGCCTACTTCCTCCTAACCCCCACTAGAATTGCTTTTTGTCACTCCCATGCATTCTTAAATTCCCCCACTGTTTTTGACTCTATGACCTCCTCAGGAAGGCTGTTCCATGTACCCATAACCCTCTCTGTGAAGAAATATTTCCTCACATTACCTCTGAGCTGTCCCCCCCTCTATCTTCAAATTGTGCCACCTTATTTTTGCACATCTCTTTTTCTGAAAGATGCTACCCTCTTGGACTTTGTTGATTCATTTGAGGTATTTGAAACTTTCTATCATGTCCCCCCTTGCCCTCCTTTCTTCGAGGCTATACATATTTAGTTCCTTTAGTCTTTCTTCATATGTCTTCTGATGCAGACCCTGCATCATTTTGGTTGCCCTCCCTCTGCACAGCCTCCACTCTGTCTATGTCTTTGTGGAGATGGGGTCTCCAGAACTGTACACAGTACTCCAGATGTGGTCTTACCAACTGTCTGTACAGAGGGCCAACAACTTCCTGTTTTCTACTGGTGATGCATCTCCCTATGCATCCCCATTTCCCCCCAGCCCTCCTTACTGCCCTCTCACATTGCTGGCCCACCTTTAGGTCATCTGATATGACTACCCCCTAGGTCCATTTCCATTTTTGTTGTTGTCAGTATCTCACCCCCCATTGTGTACTCTACCACTGGATTTTTGTTTCTCAGGTGCATTACTTTGCACTTCTTTGCATTGAATCTAAGCTGCCATACATTTGATCATTCCTCCAACCTTGCCAAGTCCCTTTTCATCCTTTCCACCCCACCTTGTGTATCAACCCTGTTGCAGATCTCTGTGTCATCTGCAAAGAGACATACTTTCCCTTCCAGTCCCTCTGCAATGTCACTTATAAAGACATTAAAAAGGACAGGCTATATAGAATGATCTATGAACCTCAGGGATGCCTAGTTTAAACTTTCAAATTATGTATTTTATTAAAGTTTATTTTGTACCATGCATGATCCAAAGTTTTGTTTTTAGGATGAAAGGACATGCTGGGTGGGATAAGGGTGGGACTGTATAGATGGTGATGGCTAGCTTGGTCCATTTAGAAGAGCTGAGGACCCCCCACACTTACTAGTAATGACAGCTATGGATCTATGGATGGGCATTTGAGAGTCTGGTCTGCAGTGGTGTCCAGGGAAAGAACAGATTTAAGAGATTTGGAAGGGAGAGGGAACTTATGGTGAGGCTGGGATAAAACCCAACACCTGCAGGGCCGATCTTGTGTACCTCTTTGCATTTTGTCACTGAAATATTGGATATGGACACTCAAAATGTAGGAACATGAGGGGCACTGGTCTTAATAATATGGGATAATTTTTTAGACAGAGACACATTTAGAAAACTGGAAGCTAGTGACTTAACAGCACTCTACCCTTGATCACACCCTGGACACTTGCTGAAAGTCCTAACAGTGGAGTGATAATGACTCTTATTGAGTCTTTAGTGGGATCCACCTCTTGAACTGCCAGATAATGGAAACTCTTAATGAGCTGTTAACCACACTGCGCCATTTGGAACATTGAGTGAGATTAGCATGAGGACTAGAGCCTGTTAAAATAGACTGCTTTAACTTCATTAACAGCCATGGAAACCTGCACTAGTCATGACGGACAAGTAGAGAGTTAGCTGCATTAACCCTGGACAATTTGCACTAGTGTTTGGGCTAGTAAAACAATGTTAAGATTGACTCCTGATTTTGAGTGCTCACATACTTTTGAAAAATATGTCATACATTGTTTCAGCTACATGTCCAGGTTACAAACAAGTTCTATTGTCAATATTGCCCTTTGTTTGTGAAAGCAGTCAGCCTAGGAGGTGTAAAGTATGGCCATTAATACCATTAGTACTTGCTTAACCTAATCTTTTCACTGCAGTAAAGCTGCCCCCACCTTTTGTAACAGTAGCAGAGCAGTTATCTTCCACTTTGATTTGCTGGTAAACATTTTCATCTATAACAAAATGTTGGCATTTCTAAATGTTTTAAATTAGTTCTGCTTCCTCAAGAAAAAAGTATGGGCCCCCAAGTTGCAGGGGCACAGTTTGCACCTTGCTAAGGCTGGCCCTGATCCTCCCTAGATCACATTATTGAACATAAAAGCTGAAACTTATAGGAAGAGACTTGAAAAGCAACCAGAGCAGAGGGGACAGTGATCCTGTATTTATGATCATGTGCCTAAATAAAGCTGCAGTGTACTGTATGTTAGAGTGAAATGCATTAACACACAGTGTAGCAAGACAAGGTACAATGTAGTAACTTACGATAAATTACGTGCCACAAAATACTGCATGGTGAAAGGGCTTCTGTACCTTAAATTATATTGTTCCCCACAGCATTTTGCAGTAATATCACAAGGTACTGCGTTGCTCCTTGACTAGCACTGCTGTAAACGTTTTCATTCCAATTTGGAGTGGCCTTGTTCTCCAGTCATTAAATAAGCATTTTTTCCTAATAGAGTTTGCTTTGAGTTTTTCTGGGCATTTGTAATAATTAAATATATCATTCCTTTTTATACAGCTATCTGCCAGGTTTTCATAATTTTTCTCTGCTGCTTTGAAACACTTTGGCCAGCTCTGTATCATGATTGCTACCCACTTATGCAATATAAAGTAAATGTTTTTGGTGCATTATTTGCCACTGGTAAGCAACTTAAGTCACACATTGTTGTGAGAAATTAATAATCGGGGCACTGGAAAATTGCATCCACAGTTTTGTTGCAGAATACACAGTTTTCACCATTCTCCACAAAAAGCTGACATCTTCTGCAAATTCTTATAGTTTTTGAGATTTTACTTTGAATTATGTGAAAAGTATTAAGATTTCCAATAAAAGACTTTTGAATATATTTTAACTTTTGCATACAGACTTGGGTTTGGCCAAAACAGTGCAGTGCAAGGTGGGCAAGGGTTTTATGTGACACTGCTTTCATTTGAATCTGTGTCTGGTTTGGTTTCAAAATCCACTGGCCAAGCATGAGTTGTGTTGAAGTGGTCTATCAGAAAACATTTTGTGGCTTCAGAGCCTGAAACACCAAACCTGAGAAAAGGTGCAAATTATCCCATTCACCTAAAAGGGGCACTAACTATGAAGTCTTTTTGTAAGTGGTAAGGCAGGGTTTTCTTTGTGAACATGCTTTCATTCAGACTAGTTTTGACTTAAACAACTTAGGATTTTGGATAGCTCTACCAAGTATAAACATACATCGGCTAATTGATAACACTGATCCCACTCTTAGCAATATACACCTAGATGCTCACATGCAAAGACTATATTAAAACTTGACTAAAGTCTGAAAATAGGCTTATAAAACACAGAAGGAGCAGGACAGAGAACTGTATCTGTTAAAGAAAAAGGAAGCTGGGAAGGCAGTCAGAACAGCAAAGGCACAAACTGAGGAAAAGATAGCCAACTCAGTTAAGAAGGGGGATAAAACCTTTTATAGGTACATCAGGGAACGAAGGAAGACCAAGGGAGGGTTAGTGAGGCTAAATAAAGGGGAGGGAGGGTGGACAGAGGGTGACTGTAAAAAGGCAGAGATACTAAACAAATATTTTTGCTCAGTATTTACAAAGGAAGTGGGGGAGGTACCTAAAACAAACAGTAGAAACACTCTGGATACAGAAGTTGATACCAGCCCATTTACAGAAGAAAGGGTTCTAAAATAACTCTTAAAACTGAAGGTGGACAAAGCAATGGGGCCTGATGGGATTCATCCCAGAATTCTAAAAGAACTAAGGGTAGAACTAGTGACACCACTGACTACCCTCTTTAACAAATCATGGGAGGATGGAGTGGTACCCGAGGACTGGAGAAGGACAAATGTGATTCCCCTTCACAAAAGTGGGAGCAAGGCAGAAGCAGGAAACTACAGACCTGTTAGTTTAACCTCAGTGGTAGGGAAAATGATGGAATCACTTCTGAAGGAAAGAATTGTTGAGTATCTAGAGGCCAGAGGGGCACAGGACCCAAGGCAGCATGGATTCTCAGTGGGAAGGTCATGCCAGACAAATCTGATAGATTTCTTTGACTGGGTGACCAAAGTAGTAGATCAGGGAGAGGCTGTGGACATGGCCTACCTAGACTTTAGCAAGGCATTTGACACAGTCCCACACAAAAGATTAATATACAAGTTGGCCAGCCTGGGAGTAGGTCCCAAGATGACAGCCTGGGTAAAGAAATTGGCTGGAGAAATGGGACACAGAGAGTAATGGTAAATGAGTCCACTCTGAAGAAAGGGTTACTAGTGGGTACCACAGGGTTCGTATTATTAGGACCGTCCTCTTTAATGTCTTTATAAGCAACATTGCAGAGGGACTGGAAGGAAAGTATGTCTCTTGCAGATGACACAAAGATCTGCAACAGAGTTGATGCACAAGGTGGGGTGGAAAGGATGAGAAGGGACTTGGCAAGGTTAAAGGAATGGTCAAATGTATGGCAGCTTAGATTCAATGCTAAGAAGTGCAAGGTAATGCACCTGGGAAACAAAAACCCAGGGGAAGAGTACACAATGGGGGGTGAGATACTAACAACAACAAAAATGGAAAGAGACCTGGGGGTAGTCATATCAGATGACCTAAAGGTGGGCAAGCAATGTGAGAGGGCAGCAAGGAGGGATGGGGGGATACTGGGATGCATAGAGAGAGGCATCACCAGTAGAAAACAGGAAGTTATTAATCCTCTGTACAGACAGTTGGTGAGACCCCATCTGGAGTACTGCTTGCAGTTCTGGAGACCCAATCTCCACAAAGACATAGACAGGATGGAAGCTGTCCAGAGGAGGGCAACTAAAATGGTGGAGGATCTGCACCGGAAGACATATGAAGAGAGACTTAAGGAGCTAAATATGTATAACCTTGAGGAAAGGAGGGAGAGGGGGGACATGATAGAAACTTTCAAGTACCTCAAGGGAATCAACAAAGTCCAAGAGGGTAGCATGTTTCAAAAAAAGAGGAGTGCAAGAACAAGGGGGCAAAATTTTAAGATAGAAGGGGGTGGCTCAGAGGTAATTTAAGGAAGTATTTTTTCACAGAGATGGTTGTGGATGCATGGAACGGCCTTCCGGAGGAAGTTGTGGAGTCAAAAACAGTGGTGGAATTCAAGCATGCATGGGACAGTCATAAGGCAATTCTGGGGGGTAGGAAGAAATAGGCTGTTGGTTAACTAGGATCTGTAGCTTATCCATTAGGCAGGGAAATGGGCAGACTGGGTGGCCAAGCGGTCCTTATCTGCCATCAAAATCTATGTTTCTATGTTTCTATAAAATGTATCTGAACATTTATCTTTAACTAAGCAAAATCATTACAGCCAGAGTAAAACAAATGTAAATTACAGGGTACTCTGACTACTGTATGATGCTGTAAAAATAGATTAATATGATTTTTTTTTAATTCTTTTGTATCCAGGTATGACCCACTAGGCACAAATGCCTATTTTCTGGTAAGACATGGGAGCATTGGGGGAGGCCATATGACTTGTTCAGAGTTACATAGTATGCAAGTGGAGGCTGTGGGAATCAAACACAGGTCTGTTGGATGCACCAAGCTCATTCACAGTTTGTTATTCTAACCTCTAGGCTATACTGCCAGACCCAGCAACTCCAGATTTAATGTTTTAATATGTGGAGCTGCTGCCATTCCTCACTGCATATGGCATTGCATGTAGTGATACTTGGCCTTTCTACTATATTCTTTTTTGCACATCTTATGGAATGGGTGTCTGACCTGTTTGTTTAATACTGTGTTACTGCCTTGATGTGCATTATGTTCCAATCTGTGAACTAATCTCCTGTACCCTTGTGCATATTGTTTCTTGTTATTATATGTATTTGTATTAGTCCAACTAGTTCATTACCCCATAAATTGTGTGACTCTGTAAAATCAATATGGTTTTGCATTCCATGTATTGACTCCAGGTTGCCCATGAAAAAGGAACTTTGAGTTCTAGTACACCTATGTGGTTAACAAAAGTTAATAAATAAATAAAATAAATATTACACATATTATACAGTACTTACAGTGCAAATTCTGAACAGTAAGCATTTAACAACATTTTTTTAAATAAAACTCATATATCCACCATTTTATCTGCTTATTTATTTTCTTGCATCAAAGTGGGTGAATAGTTGAAAGAGCACTGTAAATAGCTATTGATCAATCATCATTATTCTACATCCAGAAACAGACAAAATTTGTTGATTCTGGATTTATTTAATATTGATTTTCCATGGCTCACTAAATAGAATCTATGTAGGACTGTATGAGGCAGATGTTTTAAAAGTTTGGAAAACAGGCAGCATATCAATCAATGCAGTATTAATTTTAGGAACAAAAGCTTTCCTTCATGTTTAAAACATATGCAAGTGGCAGCATATTCATTTAGCAGTGTTTGCTGACTAAAATATGCTTCAGAAAACATTAAAATATTTATTGTGAGTTCTCAGGGTCTATGGTAGAACTTCTGCAATTTTCCCACAATTTTTGCAGAAAATAAATCTCTGCAATTTGTGGTAATGTCTTCTGCAATTTCCAGTGACCCTGGTAATAATGTGACCTACAATGTAACGTAATGTAAAACATAGAAACAGAAAACTGCTGCAAGCCAAAGACCTGACAGTTAATCGGGTCTAATGGTGGTCTAACCTTTGGATGCATTTGAAGAAAATTGGGCTTCAAAAATTACTTTTGATTTATATTTAATATACGTTATTAGACTTTGAACAACAAAAGCTCCAACAATGATAATAGCAGTTACAGTAACAACAACAATAAACATCAACTACAAAAACAAAAATGAAAAAGAGAGGAAAAAAAAAAAGAACTACCCCACCATCCCTATTGATATCACAAAGGACATGAAAAAAGAACAAAACAAAAGAAGAATACCAAAGTTTAAATGATAAAAATAATTAAATAATTGATAACAAAGCATAGAAGAGTCCCCATTGTTCCAGAAAAAAAGAGATCTAGTTTAGCATTTGCAATGTGAAATTCTACATTCAAGGCATTGTGGAGTTGAAGATGTCATTCTGTCCAAGAAGGAACAGAAGCCCAACAACCAGTGCCAGAGAATAATCTTTTAGGCCACTGCAGCAACAAGAGCAAAATAGCCTTCATGTAACCCAAGGCAAGACCCTGAAAGCACCCCACTAAACAGATTTCAAGTGTAAAAGCAGATGTCAAACCAAAAGATGGATCAAAATGAGTTCTGATAGAGTCCCAAAAGGGGCCAACTTGGCACTGGACTGTAACATACTGGATGTAATAAAGTGCCTTTGGAAAAATTACCCTTGATAAAGCATCTGATGGTGTGAAACAGTACTACTCTGAATATTTGGGGGACTTTTTCCCCTGTACTATGGCATATTTCATCAAGGTTAACACAGAAACACGGAATTTGTCAGCAGAAAATATCATTTAAAGCATACAGTCTGACCTGATGATCTATGCCTTGTCTGTCTCTGTAGATCCTAACTGGTCCCTGACAACCCTTCTTTCTCCTTGTCAATTAATTAATATCCCTCTGTGTCTATCCATGCATGCTTGAAACCACCTACTGTTTTCACCTCCACCTCTTCTGCTGGAAGTCTTTTTCAGGCATCTACCACTCTTTCAATGACTTGGTATTTCCTAAATCATGTTTAAACATCACCCAAATAGCTTCATCTGGTGCACTCTGGTCCTGGTGTTTTTCTTGAATGAAAGAAACTCCCCTTCAGGCCCTGTTCACCTCCATGAGTTATGTGTTGTTCTCTTTCATGTTCTCGGTCACTCTCCTCTCTTCCAGGGTGTACATGTTGTGATCCTGCTTTCCTTCCTCATAGGGTTTTTTTTTTGCAACCCCTGTGCCATTTTAGTTGCTGTCCTCTGGACTGCCTACAGCTTGTCAATGTCCTTTCTGAGGTGTGGCCTCCAAAACAGGATACAATACTCCAACTGCGGCCTCACCACTGAGCAATACAGTGGCAAGATTATCTCCCTCCTCCTGATGAAGATACTGCTCTCCATGCATCCTAGTATCATACTAGCCTACCCACTGCTTTATCACACTGCTCTTTCACATTGAGGAAATCAGATATGATAACTTCAAGGCCCTTTTCCTGATTAGTGTCTGTTATTACCTCCCCTATCCTACACTCATCTTTTGGGTTCCTGTAACCTAGGTGGATCATTTTGTACTTTTAGACATTGAGCCCCAACGTCCAAGCCTTTAACCAATCCTTGAGCCTGTCAAGATCCCTATGCATTCTTTCCACCCTATCCTGATTGTTCATGCTATAACCTATTTTGGTGTCATTTAGAATATCTTCCTTACTTGTTCTTCTGCAATGTCACTTATGAAGACATTGAAGATGACTGGTCACAGAGCTGACCCCTACAGCACCCTGTTGGTCACTCTCTCATTATTAGAGTGAGTGCTGTTAACCACCACCATCTGTGCCCTATCATTTAAACCTGTTTCTAACCAGTTTACCACTTTGGCTCTGACACCTAGGCTGCCAATTTCTTTATAAGTATCTTGTGCAGTATAGTGGTGAAGGCCTTGCTAAGGTTCAGATAGGTCACACCCACTGCACTCTCTGATCTATTTCCTTGGTCACCCAGCAGAACAAATCAATCAGATTTATTTGGCATTACATTCCCCCGAATCCATGTAGCCTTTGGTCTTATAGCCCATTGAATTAAAGATACTCCACCAACTTTGGTGGACAAATATAATTGGGTTCTTTCCACAGCCCAGGATGCATTGGAACTAGTCTGTTCTCACCTACAGATCTCACACTGAATGTTCCTTGGCTTTTATCCGAGCTTCAGCTGATGGAGGTTGCATGCTGAAAACTATAGTGCAAGTGGAGGAAATCATAACTGGATGCAGACAGACTTGTCCTGGAGGAGAAATTAGGGCTATGCCAGGAAGCTGCCACACTGGTAAAGAAGGATTTCTTTTCTGCTTTGATTGTAGCTAAGAAGATCCATCTTGTCACACTTTTCAGTGCAGTAGTCAGGTTGTCTATAGTGCTGAGATTAGAGCAATGCTTGGAAGGAATCAGGGTTTCGATGGCCTCCATTTGGCTGGCTATTAACCTTCAAAGACTCAGTTGCAAGAGTTGGGTTCTGAGAAACAGATATTGGTTGTTCCAGGTGGTCTGAGACTCCCCTACCTTGTTGGGTGGGCGGTGAGATTTTTGGCGGCAGAGGAGGTTTGCAGTCTGGGACTAGTTCTTGCTGGACAGTTGATATTAATTTTTCAGGTGTCCTCTGCAGTCAGGAACTGCCTTTACCACCTTAAAATGTTGCCAGATTGTGACCACTGCTGGATTCTACTAACCTAGATGCATTAGTCAACATACTTGTTTTCTTCTGTCTGGACTACTGCTGTGCACTCTACAAATATTTACCTGGGGTGAATTGTATCCCTTGCAGCTGGTCCAGAATGTGGCAGTGAGGCTTGTGACATCCACTTGGAGGTCAGATTACATTACTCTCTCGCTGCAGGTTCTGGACTGGCTGCCTGTTAGGTGGTGCATTGATTTCCAGGTGCTGTTAGTAACATTTAAATACCTTAATAGACTTGATCCACAATATCTTAGTGAGCTACCTATTCCCCATATTCCAAGTAGGGATTTAAGGTCCACAGGGCAGGGTTTGATGAGGGTGCCCCCATTCCATCTAAACTTCATGGTTATTAGGCTTTTTCAGTAGCATTCTCTGCCCTCTGGAATTTGAGGGGATTGGCACTACCCGATCTGTGCTTTCAAAAAGAAATTGAAATGGTATCTACTCCAATTAGTGCATGATTAATTCAGCTTGAATTATTCCACTTGGCTTCTGCTGTGTTTGCTAGAACAGAATAGTTGAGTGAGATAGAATGAATGAATGTATTTATTTATGTCTGTAACTTGTACAATCTGACTTTCAATTACTAGCTTATTTATGATTGTTCTATTTATATGTTTTCTTGTAGAGACAATTTGAGTTCAGGAGGGCTGCTTTTAATGAGTTTAAAAAACTAACTAACTAACTTACTAACTCACATTTCCTTTAACAGTGTTCCCATTAGTTTCCCAACCACTAAGGTTAGAACTATAGTTTCTAACCTCTGCTCTGTTGCTGCTCTTATGTAGAAGGGCCATGCCTGCTCTCCTCCTGTCCTCTGGAACCACACATGATTGCAGTGAGCTGCTTAAGTAAGGCCATCAGTGGAACAGCAATCACCTCCCTATGTCCCTTTCATACCTTTTGTTTTATTCTGTCTGGTACCATAGCCTTGTTCACTTTCAGAGCTGCAAGTCTCTTCAGAACTCTTTCCTCTGAATATGAACTTCTGTCCACCGCCTCTCCCTTTGTTACTACTGTTCTCTGGTGGTCTGCCCCACTTCTTACTGAGAAGACTAAGCAGAAGTACCTGTTCAGGATGTCTGCTTTTTCTAGGTCCTCTTTTACACAGTCTTCCCTTGCCACATTTGTTATCCTCACTATCCCTCACCTTGTTTTCCTCTTTTCACTTATATACCTAAAGAAAGTCTTATCCCTATTAGCTACCCTTTTGCTATCCTTTACTCTCTTTGTGACTTTGCTCCCCTCACTGCCGTACCTGCTTTCCCCTATTTTACTTAGTACACATCCCTGTCTTCCTCGCTCTGCATTTCCTTATACCTCCTGAAAGCCACCCTTTTTCCCTTCACCGCCATGATCACTTTCCAGGAGTACCATAATGGCCTCTTTTTCCTTCTGCGTTTACTCATTTTATTCATTTAGAGATTGACCACCTTAACAATATGCTTTATTTTTTTTCCCACTGTTCCCTGACAATCCCCTTTATATGACAGTCACAAAGGCATTCTCTCATTTCTTTAAAATCCAACCTCCTAAAGTCCAGGACCTTTGAATGAGTAATAAAATATTTTTTATTTTTTCAAGTACTGTTTCATGCCTCCTTCTTTTACAGTCTGGTGAATACTTGTTCTCTTTCTTTTTACTAAGACAATAACACATGCACCAAATAAATGTTGCATGAGTCAATTTATTTACAGTAAACTGATTAAACTGCTGCAGATGCCTCAAAATATTAAAAAAAAAGCATAAAAACATTTTTGCACATTTGGCATGACACAGACTACATCCAAAACTGAGACTTGTGCCTCTATCATGCCTTTTGAACAACCTACTATTAACATTACTTTTTTGGTGACTAATGTGAACTTGAATGCAACAGGCACTGGTCACAAAGCTTATAGGACGATGAGTACTCTAAATTAGTTGAGAATAATGATGAAAACCTAGGGAGAACCAAAAGGAGTTTTTCTTTTATTATTTTAAATGTAACTAAAAAGTGTAAAGAAGACAGAAAGCAGGAAAAAGAGAATGCACAAGAAAGGAAAAAAAGACATTCTAAAACAAAATAAAGAGATATAGATCAAAATGTTCACACTAACATATCCTGCAGCTTCAAAAGAAAAAGGGGAGCTGAAGACACAAAATATATGAACATGTGCTAAATGTGTTTAATGGCTATGATTTTACAAACCTTATCAGAAGGTGTCAGGAACCTTTTAAAAGTGATAGTCGCTGTGACAAGGCCAATAACTTTTTGTTGCAGCCCTACATTTTCTCAGAAGAACAAAAATGGTTCTGTGATATAAATGCATACAGTGGCTCACAACATCAAGTTTCCTCATGTCTAATCATCTCTGTATGAATATGGGATGGAGACTAGTAAGGGATAGTCAAAGCCAAGTCTTTAAACTTATCTGTTATATTGTAATTTGCCAGTTGACTACTAGAGTCCAGACGCTAAAGGGGTCATGGAGGTACACTGTCCCAGGTGCAGAACTGTTTCTGTACAATACCATCTCTTGACACTTTAAAAATCCTGCACATGATGATCTGTATTGATAACATTTAAAAAGTAGTGACACCAAGCATTTCTACTAACAGAGATGGGGAAAGTTGGCAAACTTTACTCTATGAATTAATTTGCAAATGTCACAATTCGCGAAGCACAGATCAGCAGCAAAATGCGAAGTTTCACATTGAAGTATGGAATTTTATGGGTGAAATTCCTCACTTAATGGCAAATTTCCACACTTTGTGGCACAAACTTTGCACTTCAGGCAAAGTCAAAGTTTCTTAGTTCTGGGAAAACTTTGTGAAACTCCATGAATGTTCACCACTTTTCTTGAACCTCCCTGGCAAATTTAAACTTTGCCACATCTCTATCTACTAATTACTACTGATGATATTATGACATTAGTATCAGGATATCTTTAGTCATGCTGGAACCTGATGCTGAACACCGCTGAACAGTATACAGAAACGTGGCACAGGTTTGCTGCAGAGAAGGCATTGGACTATATGGGACCATGTGCCTAGACAGGATTAGCTCTACTTTGATTAAAGTTGAGAATTAGTTTGTACATAAGCCACAGAAGGCCTGAACAAAGTACGAACAATACATTTTGCAAATTATAAACAGTTCCTAACACACTGATAGCAAACCAGTGACAGTCTTCCTCTTTAACACTGGGAAGCATTGCACAATCAAAGAATATTATGAAGATTGTCACCGTTGTTTGTTGCAAACACAGAAGTAAGTGCATCTGGAAAGGTTGTTGTGAACACAGAAGTAAACGCATCTGGAAAGGATCAGATATTGTGAGGTATAAAGAGCTAGACCTCAAACAGCCCAAACATGAAGAAGCTTCCTTTAATTGTATGATTAGAGCTGCTGGCTCTGAATTAATCCTTGCTCCACCCCAAGGTCTTTCACTTATTCATTAAGAATTGTAATTCACTTTACATAAGATGCCCATTTCCTAAAGGGGTGGGTAAGGTCATAACAGCTTTCTTTCTACACATTAATGTGAAGTGTAGATTATCTACTGCATGTTTATAAAATAGGAAAATGATTTCCTGCATTCTGACTGGCTGATAAGGTTCCAAACTCATGTCCTTGTGGCATGCCTACCAACAGTAAGAACTCATATACTGCAGGTAATGCATGTACTGTAGAGTATTTTGAAAACTTTCTGGCAGTCATCTTGATAAAGGAAAACCATGTGCTACTACCCCTGCCATCGTAAACTACATTACTTCCTCAAAAGAAAAACTATATAGCTCTATACATATCCGAAAAGAAAAAAAAATGGGAAATGCATTATTACACAAATAAACATACCATCTATATTGGCCAGTCTCCTCACAAATGTTTATTTCTAGCCAAACTATTAAGCCTGAAAACTATCCTCCGAGGTCCTACAATAGCGCTTGAACTGGATACCAAATTAGTTTTTTCCCGCTCCTACACCACTGCCATACCCACTCACTGACACTGTTTATGTTAATTACTATCTACGGTGAAACAAACAAAAACACATTGCTACACAGAGATCAGTGCATTTACAGTCCCCTGTTCCTGTCTGGAGGCAGCACAGAATAGCAGTTCTCCCTAACAACCGGAGCTGCGTGGAAGAAACTTTACAGCTTCCAAAACAACAGGTTTAATTTAAATTGAACCATTAAGTAAGGAACAAAAAAAGAGCTGAGTTACCAAGGCCCTGTATTATAAGCTGTATGTGCAACCTGTTCTGTGGTGGTGTGCAGCATATGACACGGATCAGCACTGTGCAGTGTTCAGACAAAACACTCTGACTGGAATGCACTAACTGCATAAATATGGGGCTGGCTGGCACAACGCATGGTGATTATGTGGTGTGCCGACACTGCCAAAGGTGAATATGGACCACAGATTAGCCCAGTGGAGGTTGCACTGCCCAAATGGAATAGTGCTTGTGCTCTTGTAGGCTATATTTAGTGGCACGCTAATGACCAATAAGGGACCATTAGCATGCCAAATAGCACCTGTTTTGTATTCATCCAGTATAGCTCCCTGGTAATGTAGTGGGCCCCCCACCATGCAATTAACCATTCTGTACTAGTAACACATATTCTGTGATAGTCTAGTCATTGCTCCAACTCCCAGTAATCCATATTCTTTTTTTTAGCACATATTCTCTAGTTTCTAATGGTTTTCCCAGACCCACCCAACAGTTGTCAATGCTACCACCCAGCCCACCCGCTCTGGACCCACTATTCCAGACTCCCTCACTTTAATATCAGTCTGCACTAACTACATATGAACATACAATAAAGCCAACAGATACAGGCCTCTCAGTCTATCGAGTCTGCTCAATTGTGCAGCTAGCATGCACCTTACTGTGCAGCTGCCCCTCCTACCCCTCCCCTCTTCATACTTACTCGGCTCTTGCTCTATCTCATCCCCTTGTAAAGCCATTCACCATGCTGCAGGCCGCTACCTCCTCAGGCAGAGTATTCCATTTGTCCACCACACTCTCTGTGAAATAATGTCTCCTGACTTCCCTCCTGAACCGTCCCCCTGCCAGCCTTAGCTGATGCCCCCAATGACCCTCCCCCTTCTTATCTAGAACATCCCTTCTGTACTAGTCTTGTTTATCCCCTTTAGGTATTTAATGGTTTCGATCATGTGCCCCTATCTCTCCTCTCTGTTTACCCTCCTTGCAGCGGCATTTCACCAGTGAGGTCCCCCACAGCGACTACAGCTCCTAGCCATGGTGGAAGACTCGCTGGAACCCGGCGCTGCCTATCAGGGGGTCCTGCACCCCCCCAATCAGCTCTGCCTGGAGTTGAGAATCTTTAAGTGAGGGAGTGTGGGGTGTTGTGGGGGTGAAGTCTCCGAATAAAACAAAGGAAAAGCTAGCGGACCAGCAGCCGACTGCAGAATGCAGTCAATCTGCCAGTGTCACTGACAGGGCGTTCGACAGAAATACTGTCAGACTCCTGTCGTGGATCCCCTCCTCTCCTCCAGGGAATACATGTTCAGCTTGCCCAGCATCTCTTCATAGGCATATCCCTGTAATCCTTGGATCATCTTTGTTACCCTATGCTGAACACCATCCAGCAATTCGATGCCCATCTTCAGGAATAGGCACCAGGACTGCATGCAATATTCCAGGTGTGGCCTGACCAGCGACCTGTAGACGGGCAGGATCACCTCCCTATTTCTAGAGAATATTCCCCTCACTATGCACCTCAACATTCAATTGTTTTTTTTGCTGCTGCCTTTCTGCACTGAGCCAAGTTGTTCATGCTCCCCATTATGAGCACCCCTAGATCCTTCTCCTCTTCTGTTCATACCAGCTGTACCCCCCAGCTGATAGCTCCTCCCCGTGTTCTTAGACCTGAAGTGCAGTACCTTGCACTTTTTGGTGTTAAACCCCAACTGCCATGCCATGCCTGCAACCACTCCTGTAGTTTGATCAGGCCCTCCTGCAGCCCTCTCCACCCTTCAATTTCATCTACCACTGCTCCCATCTTTGTGTTGTCTGTGAAGAGACTGATTTTACTCCAGACCCAATGGGAGATATTAGCAAGATATCAGCAATGAAAATCCTGAAAAACACAGGTCCCAGCACTGATCCATGCAGTTCCCCACTTGTCACATCCCTTGATGATGAGAGTTCCCCCACCACCACCTTTGCTGCCTACCCTTCAGCCAATTGGTGATCCAGTTCTCCATCTTTGTTCCAAATCCTATATATTCCAGTTCACCCACCCAGCCTCCCATGTGGCACCGCATCAAAGCCTTGCTGAAATCCAAATACAGGACAGCCACCGCAGGGCCTTTGTCTATTTCCCTTGTCACTCCAATCATAGTACTCAATCAGGTTTGTCTGGCAGGATCTTCCTGAGACAAACGTATGCTGTTGACCATCCTGGAGATCATTGTTCTCCAACAAGGTCACCAGCTTCTCTTTTAGGATCGTCTCCATCAGTTTTCCCACAACAGACGTGAAGCCCACTTGTTGGTAGTTGCCTGGCTCGTCCTTGGGTGAACTTTTGTGAATGGGCACCACATGGGCCTCCTCCATTCCAGCGGTATGCATTATGTGTCTAAGGAGGTATTGAACAGGTCTGCCAATAGTCCTGCCAGTATCTCAGCTAGTTCCTTAAGTACCCTAGGGTGAATGCTGTCTGGACCTGGTGCCTTATCCTCCCCTCAGTGCCCTTAATCCTTTGAGCACCCTATCCTCTGTGATCCCTGTATCAGTCACCTCCTGCCCCCCACCCACCCTCCTCTCCCAGTTGGTGCCTGCACCCCTCTTTTCTTTGTGAATACAGAGCAGAAGTAATCATTTAGTGTCTCTGACTGGTCCTTCCGCTTCTCCACCTAGCTCCCATCCTTCTTTATCCTCACTATCTGATCATGATTTTTCCACCTTTCCCTGCAGTATCTGAAGAAGTCCTTCTCTCCATTCTTAATGCCCTGTGTCAGTCTCAGCTCCCTGGAGGCCTTGGCCACTCTGACCAGCCTGGTAATCTCCCCTGGACTTTGCCATATACATCTCCTGGTTTTCCTACCCTCCTGATTTCTTGAGTCTGCAGAATTATTTTTTCTTAGCCTTCACCCTCTTCATGACCTCCTGCATCAGCCAGCTGGGTTTTTTTGCCCTTCCCTTCTTACTCCTTGTTCTTGCACATGACTCAGTAGCCTCCATCAGCCCCTTCTTAATAATATTCAGTTTCTGGCTAGCATCTATGCATGGTTGAATACCCACCAGATGCCTGCTCACAATAACCCCCATCCTATTAAAGTCCACCCCTTAAATTCAGCCACCCTGGTACTTGATCCTCCTAATTCACTGCCCATACTGAGCATGAACTATACCGCACAGTGGTCACTCCCAACCAAAGGGTTCTCTACCTTCAAATCCCTTACAACCTCCCCATTTGATA
Organism: Neoceratodus forsteri; assembly: GCA_016271365.2. Classification (NCBI taxonomy): domain Eukaryota; kingdom Metazoa; phylum Chordata; order Ceratodontiformes; family Ceratodontidae; genus Neoceratodus; species Neoceratodus forsteri. The sequence continues at coordinate 1,324,323,909 of CM057458.1, forward strand.
GGACTAGATCTAGAGTCCTATCCAATCTAGTTGGCTCCCAGACTAATTGCACCAGAAAGCTGCCTTGGAATGCCTCTAATATGACCTGCTCCTTCGCATTTGTGGTGGTTTGGGTCCCCCACCACCACAGTGTTCCCCTTCCTACAGATCTGTCTGATTTGCTTAGCTAACTCCCTATCCTGGTAAACCCCTTAGGCTGGCTACCTGTACACCACCCCCATCCTCAATGTCCTACTTTTTAAGTCTTGGAACTGCATCCATATGGCCTCTGTTCTGCTTTCCTCCCACTCCTCCCTTATGCACCTTATTCCCTCCCATACATGTATTCCCAAGTCCCCTCCTTTTACAGTGACAGAAAGTGGCACAGGCCTGGCTACCTTCCTCAACCAGTCACTATCTGACTTTAGTGATCAGTCTCAAAACTGTTCTCATAAATGTACACTGAGAGTGAGAGAGTGGCTGGATGAGGAGCTGAGTGGAAGCCTGTGTGTGTCCCTGTCATTTGTACAGACAAGTGTCCAGATCGAGGAGGCATGCATGATGGTGGGACTGAAGTGGAAGGATGGGGAGATTGACAACTATTCATGAGGTGGGAGGACAACTAGACACCAGGGATATGTGTCAGTAGAATGGCATAGGCAATTGGAGGGACCTTTAAAATACCAGGGAATTTATACTAATATTATGGAATGATCCATCCAGGGGAGGAATTACTATGTGCCAGGGCTGTTCAACCATACAGGGAGCAGATAGTCAGTGAGTGTGGGGGGCAGCTAGGGTGATGAGTTGAGGGCAGGATTTTGGCAGCATTAAACAGCATTGTGATGGTGTTTAGTACTGCCAAAACCATTTAATGTATTGTTGTACCCTTTATGCACTAAATGGACCTTTCATTTTTATAGGTACAGTGATATATTCTGTGAGGTCATGCTGTTAAGTTTGTGCAGTACCCCATGAGCCTCTAAATATATCCCTTACCCTGAATGCTGGCTTTATGGTTAGTGCAGCACTAATTTACTTAGTCCCACACTAACTGTTTGAAAATGGGGGCCCAAGTCCAGACACTGCTCCAACAGGCACCAGAAACTGAGTTGTTTTTACATAGATCCCAAATCAGCAGAAAGGAAAACAAGGACTGTTGGACTAAGCATTTGTTTTGTAAATACACCCAGATTTAACAAAAAGGCACAACAATCTCCACTCCAGCAAACACTTATGAATAAGTTTGCCTTTTTTTCCCACAAATAGACCACACTACAACAGAAATAGAAGAACTGTTGAACCACCATTTTATTTTACAAAACAGATCCTGCTTCAGCAGGTGCTGGGAGTGCAAACTCAAATCAGGTTTTTTTGTTTTGTTTGTTTTTTTATGAAACGACCCTGATCAATCTGGAATACAAATGAGGAACATTAAGTAATAGCCAACATTTCCTTACAAATAAAGCACATTCCAACATAAAGACACTAAGCAGCTGCCCAGTCAAAGTTTATTTTTCAAACACACCCTAGTCCTATGGTAAAAAGAAGACAAGAAGGTGTTTTCAAGTTCCACCATCACCAGTCCATCCCAGTGTTCTCTAGTAATGACTAGAGATGCAGCAAAATTTAATTTCACTGGTGAAATTCCAGCAAAATAGGGAATTTCACCGCTCCAAATATTTTGCAAACTTTGAACATTTTGTATAATATTTTGCAGTTGCTAAATGCAAAATTCTATCAATGAAATGTGGAATTTCACCCACGAAATGCAGAATTTTGCCAGAAAAATGCAGAAGTTTGCCCACAAACAGCAGAATTTCACACACAGAAAGCAAAATTCCGCATTTTGGCGGTGGAATTTTGCATTTTGCACCCACAAAATACTTTGTAAAATGCACAAATTTTGTGAAATATTTCGCGGAATGAAATTTTCCAATTGCACCTATGTCTAGTAATGTCTCATGCACTATGAAATGACTATTTTCTCTTATTCTAAGCATATTATCTTTCTTTAAAATTGTTTTTCTTTAAGTTAGATGCATTATTACCCATTTTGTAAATGCAATAAGACACTTCAGGGTGTGGTATATTTAAGCGATAAGGCATGATAAGGTGTGTGTTATCATGTAATAACATCACTCCTGGGGTGGGATGAAGCACAAGACAAAGCTGAGTGCTTCCACCACTCCTGGAGTGACATTATTACACAATAACACACACCTTGGAGTGCCTTATTGCAATTATACAATGGCTCGATGATATACAAAATAAAAAATATATTTAAAAAAGGTTTTAGTAGATTTTTAGTGTGGCAATATATCTTTGTTTCTGAAGAGAAGAAAGGAATCATCGTCCAACAAATCAACATAGTGTTGTTATTGCATAATAACATCACTGTCTCAAGCATATACTGACAAATCAGAGCCCTGGAAATGTTCTTGCCATTGTATAATATATGATAACCTTACATCCAGGTGCTGAAGACATTCTGCTATGCCTTGTGCCTCTTCATGCATCTGGGGTGTGGTTATTACAGATCAACCCACACCATGTTGTGCTTTATGGTCACATAAATTGATTACTATAATGGGCAGACTAGGTGGGTCAAGCGGTCCTTATCTGCTGTCAAAGTCTATGTTTCTATGTCTATGATTGTGTTTTAATGTTGAACTATCTGCATACTTTCTATTTGTCTTTTCCTTATCAAAATGTATGAATAAAAAATTAAAATGCCAATAGGTAATGCTGCAGTAAAAAATCGGTGGCTTGGGGTGCCACCAGATTTCCCTCTTGTGTTATCTAGCATTTTCCACAAGTGATACAATTAAGGATTCTATGCACTAATATGAATGAATACAATGATGAAAACATTTTTGATGTAAGCCGAAACACATAACAGGGGATGCATTAAAGAGTTTCAATACAAACTCCAAGGTACCCTTTGTGCCTTTGTCCTTGGGGAGTGAATCATGATGCTTTATAAAATGGGTTGGAATCTTCCTGCTTGGCTAAACATGTCTGGAGACTGCGTATGTTAATTCCCCTGAAGTGCACAAGTAGGAACAAGTTCTATCAATGGGATTTAGAATTTGGCCAATCACATGTAGAATTCAACAGAGCCACTTCACTCATTCCTGACTGCCATCACAAACATGGCTACCACCTTTTCTCACTAAGAATCTTCAACAAGACCCTAAATGTTAAACCGCCCTTAAATTTATTAAACATTCTGTTCTGTCATGATACACGCTTTACAGACATAAATAAACTTACAAAATGAAGCTGTATTCACCATTTTAACTATTGGTGTTTCTTTGGTGATCATGAGAGATCCCCCATCTATACTTACAAGCTTTCCAGGGCAATCTCTGCTGTTTACACTATTTCAGACAAAATTGTGATCTTGGCACCATGCAGGCCTTGTCTTGTGTGTGAGGGGATGCACATTCTAGCAGAGGAAATCTAGAGCAGTTTGAATTCCTGTGTTCCATAATAAACATTCCATTTATCAAATATGTTTGAAGTTTTGAAGTTTATTGTTCTAGGAATTAATACCTTTGAGCCCAAGGCTCTTTTACAAAGGTTCCACATCATTAAGTACAAAAACATAGTAGGCAGTGTTACAAGCAATCTGTAAGCCATTTAACAAGGCCACAACTTAAACAGTAACATTTATGTACAGAAAAGAAAAAGGAACTCAGAGGCAGTGTCAAGGGCAAGGAATAAAGATTGGAGAGCTTGAGAGGGAAGAGAGGGAGAAATGAGAAGTTTAGGAGCATGCAGAACCAGGTTAGTGGTACTCAGGTTGTCTTTGTCAAAGAGGAGACCATGGTGATTGAGTGAAACAAATGTATGTGCACTCAGTGGGATGACACTTTAGTCAAAGCAGTCACAGGAGCTGGAGGCTGTGAGGTGAGTGTAAAGTATGGATTTGAAAGCTCCCAATGTCGTGGAGGAAAGGGAGGGCAGGTTAAGGGCATTGTACTAGGTAGGGGCACGGTATGTAAAAGATCTTTGTCCCTGAGTAGTCCAGCATCTAGGGACAAGGAAAGGTTGGTGGTCAGATCTTCTGGTGGTACGAGTGCCATTGTTCAGGCAGAGCAGGTCCCGGATACATGGAGGAGTGAGTCCCAAGATTGATTTTTTTTGCCATCACACAGGTGAGATACATGAGGCAATTGGAAAGATGCAACCAACCAGTTTCCATGTAGAGGTCACAAGTGTGGGTCCATCTCTGTGCTCCAGTGAGGAGTCGACAGGTTTTGTTTAGTGCTGTTGAGAAGCGCTTTAGTGCAGTGGTAGTAGCTGAGCCATAGACAATTAGACCATAGTCTATGATTGAGATGATGGAGCTTTGAACAGCAATCCTCAAGGCAGCTTGGTTGAAAATTGACAGTTCCAGTACAAAATTCCAATACAGGTACTGTTTTTAAGTATTAATTATATGGGTCAAGTAAAGAAGACATTCGTCAAAAGATACTAAGGTATATGAAGGTGTTCACTTGTTCTAGTGTATTTCCAAGAGAAGTTTTTATGACTAGTGGAGTATGCCTATTTCTGTTTTGATGACTGGCGAAAAGCATGACTTTTGTTTTTTTTTGATTTAGGACCAGTTTGTGCTCAAGGAACCACTTTTCAACACATGAGAAAGCAAGCTGCAAGCTCTGTCATAGTGGATTTGGATCCTTATGGGAGGAGAGAATTACAGCGTTATCAGCATAAAGTATTAATTTTTCAGGGCAGGATTTGGGAAGCAAGTTTAGAAATAGGCTGAAGAGGAAGGACCTAAAATTGAGCCCTGGGGGACACCAGAGAGGACCGGTTTGGAGTCAGAGAGAACCTCAGAGATTTTTACTGTTTGAGAACGTTGTGCCAGGTAACTTTTTACCCAGGCTCCAGGTCCCTCAGCTAGCCCAATGTTGAGCAGAAGAGCGATTAGAAGGCTATGGTGAACAGTGTCAAAGGCCTTTGTGAGGTCTATGAAAACAGCTCTGGTTAAATAACCCTTATCCAAGGCTTTGTGAGTTTCACTAGAGAAATCAAGTAGGGCCATCGACGTACTGTGTCCTTTCCTAAATCCGTGTTGTTGAATGCAGAGTAGATCGTACTTTTGCAGGTAGTCTGATAGTTGATCCACCACGATCTGTTCAAGAGCTTTGGAGAGGGGCGGAAGTATAAATATGGGCTGATAGTTCCCTGGTGTGGATTTTTCACCCCCTTTATGCACTGGTGTGACTATAGTGGCCTTCCATGTGTTGGGGAATTGACTTTGGCACAGGGAGAGGTTGAGAATTTTGGTGAGGGGGTGGATCACTTCTTCCAAGGTGAGGGACAGAAGTTTTAGATCAATGGTGTCACTGCTATTTCTAGATTTAGAGCAGGCCTTTTTTATGTATCTGTAGGCTTCATATGTCTTAACTATTTTAAACATATGATTGACAGGTGTGGATGGATTACTTTTTACTAGTTACTTTTAACACAAGAAAATAACTGTTTTTATTTAAAAAAAAATGCATTTGTGTTATTTGAATTGCTTCTCAATTTACATAGTTTATAAGTGCAATAAGACACATTAGGTCTTTGTTTGTCTGGGGTTAATGAATTTCTAGGTGCTAAAGACTCTCAGCATAAGCACCTCATGCCTCATTTCAGATCCTGGTGTGCATTAACCACAGACAACCAACAGACTGTCATGTTTTATTACTTACTTAATGCGAACTCTGAAGTGTATTATTGTGTTTATAGTAATCAATGAATGATAATTTCTCTATAAACTATTTTTCAGACTGATTCTCATTCAGTGCTGATGTCAGCACTAACCAACAATAATGAGCGAGTGACATAAGCATAGTGCATTAATAAAAATAGTATTTTTTGTGTTCCTATGCTACTTATCAAATTTCTTTTCAGTTGTGAAAGTCTGTCACTAATCCAGTATAGCATTCTCATATTCAGTCATGTAAGTAATTTGAATTTCATCCATTCCATCACTAAGCCATTAACCAATAACAATTAAAATTATGTGCTTTCTCATTTAAAGAGGACAGGAAATCATTTCTAATTGGCAGCTGTTTATAAAGTTGTTATTCTCAGAAATGATATTCATTCTCCTAAATTATCCACACTTAACTGTACCTGAATTAAAAGTGATATGAAAAACTGTATTTTGCATTGTTTTGTTTTTATGCCCAGCATTCTGTTACAGTTCTCTTCAAGGAACAATAATTTGGAGTTTTAACTATGTTATGGTTTATGTTATTGAACTCTAAGCATTGTTCTGATAGGTCAACAGCTCATAATTAGCATTCTGTGCAGAAACCGTGACACGGTAAAAACTCCAAGTTATTGGTTCCATGAAGAGAACTGCAACAGAATGCTGCCCATAAAAACAAAACAATGCAAAATACAGTTTTTCATATAACTTTTTATTCAGGTACAGTTAAGTGTTGATAATTTAGGGTACTGCATATTGCTTCTTAGAATAAGAACTTTTTAGACAGCTGACAATTAGCACAAATTTCCTGTCCTCTTTAAATTGGTTTCAGAATTATATTTCTACAATGGCACTACTTGCCTTGACAACAATGTTCCCCAAACCACTCTATTTTCACTAGTGAAATGCAGAATGCAAAATTCTGCTGGAAGAATTAAACTGGAATTATTGCTCAGTTTCCATGAAATGTCATGGAATTTCTGTAAAAATTCCTTGAAATTCTGCCAATGTTTAAATTTCATTTATTTCCATCTATTGTTAAAAAAGCTCATCTGACAGGTAGCAAATGTGGCATGGGTGATATCCCCTACAACATGTATAATTGTGTTAAGATGCAGACTGATAACTTCAAAGGGAGCTGAGTTATAGGTCACAATACTGCATTAAAATGTAATTTTTAATTTAAAAAATTCTGATCCAAACATCTTAATATTTGAAATAGTTGAAGAACAATAAAACATTAGTATGTGTACTGGACTCTGTCTTTGAAAATTTAAGGGAGCTGAGCTATTGGAAAAAGGACATTTTGTCAAAAATCATATTTCAGTTATTTCTATCTCATTTTAAAATAACTGATCAGATATGAATCCACATGGATTTGTGTGATATATTTTACATCTCTAGCTGTAAAGAGGGTCACGTTGTAAATAACCAGACTTTTAGGATTGTTTTTAAGTTTTGTATGTGAAGTATGAAATTGGTATAATTTTAAGTCCCTGTAACTTTAAACCTAGGGAACCCAATGCCATTCCATTTGGCATATTCATAGACCTTTGAAAAGGAGGCTGCGTGCATCTGCTTTTTTTATTTCTTACCTAAAGTATCTCCAAGGTAGAAACTGACAAAAGTTTCAAATTAATATTGGTATTTAAAGTCAGTTTGCATGAGTCTGTGACAAAATTGTGGAATGCCTTGATAATATCATGGAAGCTGTAACTATGAAGTTTGCTGAGCCATATACCTGATCTGTCATGAAGGACAAGGAAAACGGTTGGTGAAAGTAATAAGGCTTGTTGTTGGATACATAGAGGCCTCCAAAATAGAGAGAGGGGCATTGCTGGACTTTGATGGAAATGTAGATGAGGTGGTTTGCTTGCCTGCAGCATAGGACAAGTAAGTGTGATCCACAGCAAAGCACTGTAGCTAGAGGGAGGAGCTAACTGTTGGTACATTGTCATAGGGAATATAAGTTCTCAGGATATTAAATTCATGTATTAATGAGCCTGTGAGGAATGAAAGAGTCATAAATAAGACAAGCAAATATCTGCTAAGATTATATTCTATGAGGGAGGTTTTCTTTTTCAGGCATGTTAAAGGGCATTCTGGGGGCAAATAATGCCTCTATCCACACATTGTGTAGCAGGTATGCCAACAAAACAGGAGGTACTGGTTAAGTTAAGGTGCGAGACAGTTGGGGAGTTTAACTTACAGGATAGGGTTGGAGAGGCAAGTAGTGCAGTGGGTCAACAGCAGCAGGAGTTAGATGCTTGAGTTCACCAAGACATGAATAGCTGAGCTGGGTAGCACAAGGATACTAAACCTCTAGTTTGAGCAAGGAAGCACTGAGGGACAGCAATTCCAGTATGGAAACAGGTCATACAAGCATCACACTCATCAAATTTGAGTAGTCTAACGTATGTTATAGTTGTCTGTCTAGGATTTAAAGGCACTGAAATAGAAGTAGTGGGAAAGAAAATGGGAAACCAAGAAGGAGGAATTCTGAGTCTTTCATTGGGATAGGTCTGGCAGGAGAATGAGTAAATGACTCTGTTTTTAAGGGAGTGTGTCACTGTGAAAGACAAGTAGAATATCAGGAAACAAGCATGTCCATTTTTTTATGTTTTATTTATTTAATTTTTTTTAAATTTCTGGCTAACAATGAAAGGGGTCTGGATCAATGTTTTCAAGCACACTTAGTGGGGGGGCATACAACAGTAGGACTACCATTACATACAAATCACAATGTAAAATCCTTACAGCAATACACTACACGTGCTATAGCGAACATTTCATTTGACCACTGAGTGTTCCTGGTCAGTCTATGAGAGAAAAAGGGAAGCAAGACAAAATAGTCACACAGGAAATAACTGAGGAATTGAAAACAGCTTAGCATATCAGATGCAGTGATGATCAATGCCAAATGTAGGGTCTATACAGTTTCTGCAATGAGGCAAAAGCTACAAGCATTCAAAATGTCACTAGTAATTATATTGTGAAACAATGCATCCTTGTAACTTCAACAATGTAAACAAAAGTTATATCCACATTTAATGGCTTCTATGGTCCTGCAAAATGGTTTATGCAAGGTAGTTTGCACATATCTATCTACAAGTGTGGACAGGTTTTAAGGGGATACATATTTACCTGAAATGAACCCCCAAAATAAAATGCCAAACATTGAGCCCATATGCATTTAAACTACTCATCCAAATATTATAATATCAGGCATAGCCTTAGGACACCTATCAAATCATAATCATGCCATATTTCAGGTCTCAAGCTCAATAATTAGCTCACCTATGACCTAATAAACATATTTCAAAAAGGTCATTAAACACAGTGGAATTCCACAGAACTGAAGCAAATGCCATGCAGTTCTATCAGAATTTGGAATACACTAATCCTGCACAGTCCTAGAACTTTGATAATGCTCATGAAATCAGGACTCAAGAGGTAGGACACTGAGGATGGGGGTAGTATACAGACCTCCAGCGTAAGAGAAGGACCTGGACAGAGAGCTAGTTGAGCAAATCAAAAAGGTCTGTAATGAAGGGGAGCACCGTGGTGGTGGAGGACTTCAAACTACTTGGGGTGGAGTGGAGCACTCCAGCCACCATAAGTGCAAGGGAGCAGATAATACTAGAGCATTTCAGGACAGCTTCCTAGAGCAGTTGATACATGAGTCTACTACAATGGATAGGACTCTTGACCTGGTAATTGCAAATGTGAAGGCTGCAAGGGATCTGGAGGTGGAAGACCCTCTTGCTGGGAGTGACCACCACTCAGTGTGGTTCACGCTTAATATGAGTAGGGAAACCGGGGGTACAGAAACGAGGGTGACTGATTTTGAAGAGGTGGACTTTAGTAAGATGAGGAGATTTTGAGTAAGTATCTGACAGGCATTCGTCAGGACATGGATGCTAGTCAAAAGTTGGAAATTATTAAAAGAGGTCTCACAGAGGCCACTGGGGCATGTACAAAGGCACAGAGTAAGAAGGGAAGGGCAAAGAAGACCAGTTGGTTGACGCAGGAGGTCATGGAGGGGGTAAGGGCTAAGAGAAAGGTATTTCGGGAACTCAAGAAATTGGGGGGGGGAAGGTGTTGAGAAGGAGGAGTACAAGAGGAAGAAGTCCAGGGAGGTTACCAGGCTAATCAGAGTGGCCTAGGCCTTAAGAGAACTGAGACTGGCACAGGATATTAGGGAAGGAGAAAAGGACTTCTTCAAATACATTAGAGAAACAAGGAAGAACAAAGACCAGATTGTGAGGATTAAGAAGGATGGAGGGTGGTTGGCCCAGTGGCACTGAGGGTTGAGGTGCTGGACACCACACCTCACACTGCACCGGTGATCCAGGTTCTGGAGTGAGCTTGGGTCATCTGGGGTTGGCAGGTGAGGACTGGGATTGAGCATTGGAGACAGCTGTCCCAGTCCTGGGAAGGGTTGAGGACTGTACACCATGCTGCAGCGACCCCTGGGAATGCCCAGAGGTACCACAAGCGATGGTGTAACTGTGGGGGGATCACAGCGGATGTCTGCACATATGTGCATAGACATCATTGCATGTTCACGATGCCCCCCCCAAAACAGGGAGAACATGGGAAATGGCAGCATGAGTCTGTGGCAGCTTGATGGCCACAGGTCCGCTGGCCAACAATGCCTGGAGGCATGCACCAGTACTGGTTTCCTCACCAGGCATGGGAACCATAGGGGGAACCCTTTCATAGTTGTAGCTGCATCTGCCAGCTGGGCAAGCGAGCTTCAGGGTCAGTGGTGGAGTGGAGGGGTGGCTGGATGTGGGCAGGACGGTGGCTGCAAGGAGGATAAAAGTGTTAAATGATAAAAAAAAGAAGGATGGAGGGTGGGTGGAGGGGGGACAGGCAGAGGCATTAATTGAATACTTCTGTTCTGTGTTCATGAAAGAGAAAGGAGGAAGATACACTAAGGGGAGGTAGGGTGGGTAGTCGTGGGGAGGGGAAGACTGACGGAGGCATTACGGAGGACAGGGTTCTGGAAGGATTGAGGGCATTAAGGGTGGACAAGACACTGGGACCAGATGGCATTCACCGTAGGGTACTAAGAGAATTGACAGAGATCCCGGTTGGACCACGGACTGACCTGTTCTATATCTCCCTGAACACAGAATGCATACCACAGGACTAGAGGATGACCTATGTGGTGCCCATTCATAAAAGTGGCCCCAGGGATGAGCCAGGCAACTACAGGCCAGTGGAGTGGCTGATGACCTTAGAGGACAATGGTCTCCAGAATGGTCACCAACATGGATTTGTCTGGCAGATTCTGCCAGACAAATCTAAGTGAACAATAATTCCGGACAGGGTGGGCAATATTGGGCTATACCAGACTGCCCAGGAGTGTAATGAGGCCTGATGCCACAGGCAGAGGTCCTTATATCCCCTGGAAGGTGCAGTATAGCTCATACCATACCACCCACCCTGTTGGATATTATTGTGCTTAGAAAACTATACTCTCAGACAGTTTTTTAAAAGTTTTATAATATAACAATAATTTATCTAACTTTTTATAACATATTTCTTTACTTTAGAGATTAAATAGTCCCTTTTTCAGGGGGCTGGATAAAACAAATAAAGAGTAAAATGAACCACACTGTTGCACTGTGTAAGATAACTGCCGATAAAACAAAAAATACAGAGACCACTACTTGCTTGCGGAGAAGAAATTAATCAGAGCATTGAAGATGCAATTGACTGCGTTAAAGTTAGTGGTTGTGGAGCTGGATGCTGCTGGTTCCTGAACTTGTAGTAAACTGCTGACTCCTGTAGGGGACATGCTTACTGCTTGCTGCTGCTGCTGTTCTCTCTGGTTGGATCCTCCTAGGATTGTGCTCCAGTTTTTTCTGTTGTTTAATGTTGCTGATCAGTAGAGCTGCAGACTGGCTTCACATTTATGCTCAGTATCACTGTGATTTCACACGCTAACAGTCCTGCTTTAGTTAGGAGTTGCACAGATGTTGAGCGAATGCTGTATTTGGTCTATGAAACCACAGCTATTTTCTTTGTTGGCCTCTAGTGGATTCTTGTGGGTTATTGAGGTAGTATTGTGTGAAGGTGTCACATGCTTTTGCCCATGTTCATCTCTCTTGACTGCAGATGAATCTGCCCACAGGTCTTGCAGTCCTTCTTTCCTCGATAGGCCATGTGGAGCTGGAGATCAAACCAGACCTTTCGGACCAATCCCTGTGCTGTGTGCGGTGACATCACTGGTGAAAATCTTAACTTGTCAAAAGGACTCTTTCTGTGATGGACGGGTGGTGGGCAGCAACATCCTTCTACTCCTTTCAAAGTTTCTTTAATATTGAGGTCATTATGTGGTTGCTGCACCGAAATGCAGCCTCTGAGATAATGCTGGTGTGCCAGCCTACTTCAGGGGAACTAAGATGATGGTTGATGTCGACATGAAGAGTGCAGTACCCAGACAATGATTACTGCCCACCTGATGTAGTTCGGGTTTCAGCACAGAATTTTCGAAGGTGACAATTTAGAACATCAGAACTGTCATTGACCCAGTCAACTGTTATATTTTCCTTTCTTGCCACTCTGCAATCACTGTCAATGCCCACTGTGTATTTTTCTTTGTGTGTATTTCTCCCCTCTGGCTCTCTATACTATTCAGCTCTGATGTACCCACACTGGCAAAACAGGAGGTTGCTTTGGATTTCTTATTGGTGGGTCCTGGTTCCTGCACAGAAGCAATGTTGTCAGCATCAGGGAACAAATGCTTTACAGTTTCTTCAGGTGAGATGCTGCAGGATAATTTCAGGAAATCAGACATTCTTTTTCTTTTTGCTGGTGTAGTGGTCTCTTTACACTCTGTGTTGACAGTGGCAATTTGAAGGAGTTTTGAAAGCAGGTATGGAAACAGTGTGCATAAGTTGCCTGCTTGTGCTCAGTTCAGTACTTCCAGCTAATATTTATGTTCTACTTCATGAGGTGAACAACTTTTTAAACTTTTTTAAAAGTTAAAAATCTGTTTGTGCTAAGCCAAGGTTTCTGTGAAGAAAATGTACAATCATTTTATGTTACCTCTGAGACTGATACTGTGTTGGAGAGGACGGGTATTTTCTTCAACTTCCATGCCACAGATGGACATCCATCTGTTGTATGGAGATCTAAGAATAAACCGATGCTCTCATGTTCGGTCACAGTGAAACACATTACATGCTGGCAGACTTTTCAACACTGGGTGGTTTTTGCACCGGAATGCAGGTATGGCACTAAAATACTTTATTCAGCACCAAAAACAGCCTGTTGGTTTATTCTTTGGGTCGGGGTGAGAACAGCCTAACCGCTATTTGTTTCTGATACCTTAGCGAGCGGGACAAAATGGTGCATCCCTTTACAGAACATTAGAGGTGACCACTGATAAATTGGGAATGGGGCACCCCAAATAGGCTCTAATTTTTATGCAGGCTCTATCAGAAAATAAATGAATCTCTCCTCAGATGTTTCAACCAATGAGATTCTTTTATTTTCCTATACCATTTTCTAACTGAGTGCTATGACTGGGTGACCAGGGAACTGGACAGGGGCCACGCAATGGATGTCGTATATATGGATGTCAGCAAGGCCTTTGATTTCATGCCACATGAGAAGCTGGGGGGGGATGAGCTGGAATACAAGGGGGTAGGAATAAAGATGGCCAACTGGATCATCAACTGGCTGAATGGAAGACAGCAGAGGGTGGTGGTGGTGGGGAGCTCTCTTCAACAAAGGATGTGGCAAGTGGGGTGCCACACGGTTCGGTGCTGGGATCACTGTTGCTTTGGATATTCAAAGCTTGATATCTCAAATGGGGTCTGGAGTAGGATCAGTCTGTTTACAGATGATATGAAAATGGGAGCTGTGGTAGATGTCATTGAAGACTGGACGGGGCTGCAGGAGGATCTGAACAAACTACAGGCATGGTCAGTAACATGGCAGCTGGTGTTCAACACCAAGAAATGCAAGGTACTGCACTTCAGAACTAGAAATCAAGGGAGGAGCTATCAGCTGGGAGGGGTACAGCTGAAAACTAAGGAGGAAGAAAAGGATCTGGGGGTGATTATAATGGGCAGCATAAACAACTCAGCTCAGTGCAAGAAGGCAGTGACAAAGGCCAATAGGATGCTATGGTATATAGTGAGAAGAATCTGATCCAGGAATAGGAAGGTGATCCTTCCCCTGTACAGATCTCTGGTAAGGCCTCACCTGGAGTACTGCATGCAGTACTGGTGCCCCTTCCAGAAGAAGGACATCAAGTTGTTGAAGGGGGTGTAGCGTAGGGTGACAAAGATGATCCAGAGATTTGAGAGAAAGTCCTATGAGGAGAGATTAGTAGAACTGAACATGTACTCGCTGGAGGAGAGAAGGGATTGGGGGGATATGATCAAAACATTTAAATACCTCAAAGGAATAAATAAGGTTAATATGGAAGGGATGTTCCAGCTGAGAAGTGGGAGAGATACTAGAGGGCATCGGTTGAGATTGGAGGGTGAAGATTCATAAGGGAAATCAGGAGGCATTTTTTCACAGAAAAGGTGGTGAACAAGTGGAATGCTCTGTCCGAGGGGGTGGTGTCCTGTGGAAAGGTAGGTGGCTTTAAGAGGGGTTGGGACAGAGTGAGGAGGGGTTATGAAGAGGGGTGGGGAAGGTGGAGCAGATGCAAATTAGGGGGTTAGCTGCACAATCAAGCACACTTGATGGACCGTAAGGTCTGCTTCTACTGGTGTTTTCATATGTTTATTTGTAACTGTCCAAAGCCATCAGTAGCCATCAACACCACTCAGTCTTCCATCTGTGATTGCCAACACCACACTCTTCTGTGAATAGAAATATGTAGATCTTACATAAATGGAAACTATTTTTTCACCATTGTGCTAAAAACTGCTGTACTCGTTGAATGCAAATCAAACCTATCTTTTCCTATGGTAGTTTTTAAAAGTAGGATTATTAAACACAGTCACCAGCAACAGTATCCATGGTATATTCACTGACAGATTATAATAGACAAACTATGCCCAATAGTACTGTACATGCATAGAGTGTAATGTGATATTATGGTTCCAGTAAGGTAAACACATTTATTAATTACCCTTCCTCGAAGGCTTAGGGTGTGTTACAATTTCTACCATATCAAATAAGAACAAATAAAAAAAACTGAAATTAAATAGAGAAACCTTGTGAGAAACAACCCTCTAGGAATTAAACTTATAAACAATCCAAGTGGGCCAACATGATTAAATGGCACCTTAGCACACGTTCAAATGGTTTCACAGAGGTAGTCTCTTACAGATGGCCAGGCAAAGTAATTGAGATAATCAGGGGCATCTGTTGAGAAAGCCCAGTCATGTGATTAATCTAGCTGTGGGTACTGGACAACAATCAAACCCACTTCAGTGGAGTGGAGGGAGTAGACAAGAGCATACATTCTCAACAGATCTTTGTAGCCAGAGCCTAGACAGTGTTGGGGCCAGAAAGTTATCAAGCTAGTCACAATTGTGGCATCCCACTGCCCAGAGACTAAGACCAGCTGACAGAGGATTTGTCTGGCATGCTCATACTGTACTGGTACAGAAATGGTTTGATTTGGTTTGGGTTTATTTATTTGAAAATTTGTTGAATCCATGAGCAAAAATGCTCATTTTCACGGGTGACCAGATACAACAAAAAGACTTAGCATGCACAGAACCAGAACAACGGCAGGAAATAATACAAATTAATAAATAAATAAAATGTCTGAAGTTGAATCCCCTAAGGAAGACTATGGTTGAAGTGCTGGGGTTTTAGTGTGGTAACTCTGTTCACACTAAATTATGTCTAGTACTTTTACAAGCAATAAAAAGTTGGAGAATTTGACAACTTAAAAAGTTGATTTCTGATTCATTTCACTTCTAATGTGCAGGTACTAGTGAGTGCTCTGCTGCCTAGATTTGTCTCCATCGAACGTTGGGGTCAGCAATCCTTCGCAGAGCAGTGGGCTCCGCTCCATTGTGCATACCTATTCTTGTTTGGCATAATTGTTTTCCACTGCCTGTGGCACTGTGCTGAAAAAAATCAAGGAGGTTGAAATCCTGTGCTGCCACACATCCTGCAGGCCTTGCTTTATGAACTCCACCATCTATTCCGTGGTGATCATCATGTATAGTTTCCCAAATGTAAAGGTTCAACACACCAATCTGAAGATCTCCAGATTCCCCCTTGTTCCCCTCCCTTGTGAAAAGGAAACACATCTGCCCCTTCCAGTTTCTTGGGACCACTTATGTGGACAAAGAGCAATTCAACAGGTCCACTAGAAGACCAACCAGTGTCACCCTACCACCCTAACAACCATGGGATGCAGCCCATTCAGGGCAGTGCTTTGTTCACTTTCAGTCACATCAGCCCCTTCGCACCATGTTCATAGTGATCAAGTTAACCCGTAACTCCTGAGCCCTGTCTCCTACCTCTGGTGCCATTTTGCTGAGCACTAAAAGTGATGCCAGATTTAAGTAACATGTCTTTCCAAAAAACAGATTTCCCAGCCATAACATATGTTTCTGTCTCAGGGTTCCATGTTACTGTTGCTACACTGAAATAATATACTATAGGTCACACTTAGAGCACTCTTGAATCCTAAAACCATCACAAATTTTCTAACTGACTGGCAGCAAGTCACATACAGTAACCTCCCTGTGATGGGTTTTCAGAGAATCCCAACTTGAGATCCAACAAAATAAATATGCAAAATAGAATTATGTGGTCAATGCTCATAGACCATCAATTAGATCAGCTACCAGCCTCCGAATGTTGTGTTCAAAAGGATGCAATTGCAGCAAAAAGTGATGCAACATTTTTTCACCATAAATTGTGACTGTTTTTTTGAATTGACGTACCTTTTGAAAATAGCAGCAAGCCTATTGTGAGGTAATTGGGCAGATTCAGACAAAGGCATAACATGCAAATAAACCTGCTTCTGACATTTTAAAAATCGTGACCACTGTACTTAACTTATTCTCTCTGTCTCTTTCTGTACCTAAGTACCTGGCATTCTTTAACCTTTCAGTGCATACGTAATGCAGGCCATAGAAACGTAGATGTTGATGGCAAATAAGGACCACAAGGCCCATCAAGTCTGCCCATTTTTCCTACCTTATGCATGTGCCATAGGCCTTTATTCTGTCAATGGCCTATCTATTCATACTCATATGTATTGCTCCCTTATGCCTTTCCCATGCATTTTTGAAGCCCCACACTGTATTCATATCCATCACTTCCTGAGGTAGGCCATTCTATTCATCCACCATCCTTTCTGTGCAAAAAGAACTTCCTCACATTACCCCTTAATTGGCCTCTCTCTAATCTCATGATGTGTCCTCTTGTCCTGCTATTTTTCTTATATTGAAATATATTAGACTCTTTCACTTTGTTAATGATGTTTAGATGTCTGAATGTTTCGATCATATCATCTCTCTCCCTCCTTTGCTCTAGGGTATACATATTGAGCTCTGTTAATCTGTCCTCATATGTTTTCTGATGCAATCTCTGCACCATTTTGGTTACCCTTCTCTGGACTGCCTCCATTTTGTTAATGTTCCTGTGCAGGTGTAGCCTCCAGTACTGCACGAAGTACTCCAGATGGGACCTAACCAGTGTCTTGTAAAGAGAGAGATTATTACCTTCCTCTTATGACTTGTAATACCCCTGCTAATACACCCCAACATTCCTCTAGTCTTACCTACTACTTTTGTGGTCTGCTTGGATGATTTCAGGTCATCTATGATGATGATGATGATGATGCCCAAGTCTCTTTCTTCCCTTGTGACTGACAGCAACTCCCCTCCCAGTCTATAGGTGACTTCAGGGTTTCTCCTCCCTATATCCATGATGTTGCACTTCTTTGCATTAAACCCCAGTTGCCACTGTTCTGACCATTTTTGCAGTTTATCCAGATTTCTTTTCATTTTGCCCACCCCATCTGGATCATCTACTCTATTGCAGATCTTGGTGCCATCCAAGGCCACTAACTCTTCATGGATTCTGAAACACTTTGGTACACAGCATGAATGAAAGATGTTATAAAAAAACACATTCCTTTCCTTTCCAATCCTTTTCCTGTTTTTCTTTAGCCATGATGGACAAGATATTCAAAAGAGCCCCTGACATGGTGACATGTCACAACCTATTGCTATGTCCAGACCAGGCACTATCTTACTCGCCCCATTTTCATAGGTCAGCTATATCTGCAGCATTTCAAACTAAAATGGCAATTTACATCCAAGTTTAGATATAAATTTTTAAAAGTTGTTGTAAATGATGAACCAGGTTAAATGTGGTCTGGAAATTGAATTTAGATGCATGCAAATCTAAACTTTGAAAACTGGGCATACCTAAATTTGAGCTTTGACAATTACTCTTTGATTTGTCTTAGCTATGAAAACTAAACATAGATACCTTCTGATGTATGACCGGTCTTGTACTTAACAGAAAACTTCATATAGTCATAGGCTTAAAATACCCTCACCCCCTCCTCCACACACACACAAACACACACACACACACACTTGTACTGGACTGCTCAGCCCTGCACATTACTCAGGATCTTATTTAACATAGTTTTCCATGGCCTGCCAGTCATTAAGAGAGCCTGCACAACAATGTTCCCTGATTATCTGAATCAGCTAATGTCAATGCATGTGCAATGTAATTATTGTATAGCACAGTCAGGGATTTATACAAGGAAGGCCTTTTTTAAAAGCAACCAGACATTAAAAGGAGGCATAGTGAAAGTAACAGATCTCTGCACCCAGCAAGTGAGCAAAAGCAAGAGGAAAAAGACACCACTATGGTTCTCAAAAGAAGTGGAGGAGAAGGTGAAGGATAAAAGGGTTGCATGCAGAAGGTACAAGGAGATGCAGAGGAAAGAGGATAGTGTTGTGTATCAGGTGAAGCAGAGTGAAGCAGGGGAAGCAGGGAAAGCAGTAAGGAGCACAAAGGCACCAACTGGTGAGATAAAAGCACAGGCAGTAACAGAAGGGGACAAGATATTTTTTTAGATATGCAAGTGAAAAGAGGCAGACCATGGGAGGGATTATAAGGTTAGATTGGAAAGGGGGAGGGGGGACTGTTCAGAGCGGGACCAGGAAAAGGCAGACATCTTGAAAAAATACTTCTGCCCAGTGTTCACACAGCAAGGGGATGGGGAGGGATAGCAAAAAAGTAATAGAAGCTTTCAACAGAGAGAAGTGGACAGTATTCCTTTTTCAGAGGAGAGAGACTGAAAGGACTCACTAATCTGAAAATTGAGAAAGCAATGGGGCCAGATTGGGTACAGCCAAGGGTATTGAGGAAGCTCAGGGAGGTACTGACTGCACCTCTGACAGTTCTGTTTAACATCCCCCTGGAAACAGGAGTAGTTCCTAAGGATTGAAGGAGGGCAGATGTAGTCCCACATCACAAAAGTGGTAGCTGGTAAGAGTCTAGCAATTATAGGCCTGTCAGCCTCACATCAATGATAGGAATGTTAATGGAAACAATACTGAAGGAAAGGATTGTGGCATATCTTGAATACAATCTGATATATTTCTTTGACAGGTTGATCAAGGAATTAGACCAGGGTGGAGACAGTGGATGTAACCTACCTGTATTTCAGTAAGGGTTTCAACACTGTTCCACATAGGAAACTTGTAAACAAGTTGGGTAGCTTAGGAGTGGAATCAAAGTTGGGATACTGGGTAAGAAAATGCATTAGTGTATCGGAGACAAGGGGTGGTGGTAAACAGAGTTCACTCTAATGAAGGGAGGATGACCAGTGGTTTACCTCAGGGATAAGTGCTGGGACAGTTCCTTTTTAATGTCTTTGTAAGTGACATTGCAGAGGAGCTGGCTCTTTGTGGATCACAACAAAATCTGCTACAGGGTACGTGAAAAAAATAAGCAGAGACCTGATAAAAATCAAAGAGTAGTTAAGGGTATGGCAGCTGGTTTTCAGTGTGAAAAAATGTAAAATAATGCATGTATGGGAACAGAAACCCAAGGATGGAGTACAAAACTGATGGAGTGGAATTGACAACCAACAAGCAGGAAAGAGACCTGGAAGGAATCATATTGGATGACCTAAAGATGGCCAGACAGTGCAACAAGGCAGTTGGAATGGCTAGTTGGATACTGGGGTGTATGTGGTGGGGTAGTATACTGGGGTGTATGGGGAATTATCACCAGCAAAATGAGGGAGGTGGTGTTACCCCTGTATAGATCACTGGTAAGACCCCACCTTGAGTACTGTGTCCAGTTCTGGAGACTGCATCTCTGGAAGGACAAAGAGTTGAAGAAGTCCAGAGAATGGCAGCTAAAATGGTGCAATATCTGTACCAAAATCCTTATGAGAGAGACTAATGGACCTCAGTACATACACCCTGGAAGAGAGGATGCAAAGAGATATGGTATAGACCTTTAATTACCTCACAGGTGTAAATAAGGCAAAGGAGGGAAGTATTTTTCAGATAAAAAGCTCAACAACAAGGGGACATGCTGCAAAGCTTGAAGGGATTAGATTCAGGAGATGTGTGGGGAAGTACTTCACAGAAACAGTGATGGATTCCTGGAACAGCCCTCCAGTAGAGGTGGTGGGGGTGAAAACAGTGGTGGAATTCAAGAGTGCATGGTATAGGCCTAATGGTATTTTAATGGAATGGAAGAGGGGGAGAAAGAAAGAGCTGGAGATCAATTAGGGTCAGCAGTGATACTGTAGGCAGGAAAAAATGGACACACTGGGTGGGCCAAGCAGTCCTTATCTGTCGTTGAATTCTATGCTTCTTTTTCTTCTTATGTTGTATACTATTTACTCTACTTTTATCATTTTCTCAATCCTAGTCCTAAACCAAAATCTTATGAGGACCAAAATTCTATTTTCAAACTGATAAAATAGGCAATATTTTCATCTCATCAAAGTAGGAAGAGATGGTAGGCTTATTTGTCCTTGGAAAACAGAAGTCACTTTGCAGTATGATATCTTATATTGGACCAACATACACCTTGCCAAAAGATGGTATAAAACACACTGCATTGTGACCAAACAGGTCACTTCATCAAGTGCAATAGCACTGTGACAAGAACAAAGTGAATTTAGAATTACATTGTTTCAAAATAATTCATGAGGTTGGGGTTGACTAGGATGGATGACCGTACTACTCATTCCAGATATGTGAATGAATCAGTCACATATCTGGAATGTGTATTACAGTAGGGGCCCATTGGCTCACGCTGTGAACCAAAGGGCATGCAGCCCTACTGAGGTGTCAGTCGGCCGGTGGCAGGGCGGCAGGCGGGTGGGGTGCTGCAGCCCGCTGCCTGACCGGGGGGGAGCAGGGTGGTGGGGCTCTGTGGGTGAGTGGGGAGGGGGGTACCCTAGACCACCAGGGTAATAGGACATTTTCCTTTTTACAGATGCCCGCGATTGGGCAGAGTGCCGTCCACTGGACCACCAGGGATATTGGATGGGGGGATGTTATTAATACAGATGCCCGAAATTGGGCAGAGTGCGGTCCACTGGACCACCAGGGATATTGGAGGAGGGGGTTTATTAGTACAGATGCCCACAATTGGGCAGAGTGCAGTCCACTGGACCACCAGGGTATTGGATGGGGGGGTTGTTAATACAGATGCCTGCGATCGGGCAGAGTGTGGTCCACTGGACCACCAGGGATATAGGACTGTTTTTCTTTCATTACAGATGCCTGCAATTGGGCAGAAAGTGGTCCACTGGACCACCAGGAATATTGGACGTTTTTTTTTAATTTTTACAGATGCCCACGATTGGGCTGCAGGGGTCGTTGGTCCCTGACGGCTGCTGCTTGGCAGGGCGCCAGGCACAAGTTGTCAGGGATTAGCGCACCTGCATACAAATGGGTCCGTAATGACATGCAAATGGCTCCATGTGTGCCTTGCATAAATTATGGCACCATTTGCATGTCAACTTTTGAATATCACAGGTGCTGTGTATGGCGCAATGGAACTTGTGCTAGCGCATCTCCATGCTTCACTCTGGTCACTTGCGCTGGCACAGTGCCACTGCACCATGCACACTGGGAGTGGTCAGGGTGCGATATTCAAAGCTGCTGAGCCATGGCGCAGCTCCTTTGAATATCACTTAGTTCACGCCCCTGAGCAACCAAGTTGAGCTGTGCCCAAGCTTGCACCACAGCCGGGTGCAGTTTGAATATCTGGGCCGATGTGAGCAGTCCTTGTAACCTTTTTTACATTCAGTAGGTGACACCCCTGAAGTTACTGCCCCTGTTTTGCAGATTGAAAAACTTTCCAAATAATTCTTGTACTCTCACAGAGAGATAGCTGTCTTTTAAAATGCAAAAGAAAGCTGCAGTGATGTAACTGTGTATAACTATTGGCAAAAAGTATTTTTGCAAAAAATAAAAGACATTCAACAAAGTGCACTTATTACAAAGTTGCTAAGTCATGCGTAATACATTCAGTGATACAGTAGTAGTGCGAATTTATCAAGTAATTTTGTGAGATTCCCTATTCATCTATGACTCTGTTTCAATTATATTTCCTCAATAATTTAGGGTTCAAACATGTTAGAATACTGTTTACAGTGTTATGACCAGAAAATCATTAAACTGCACTCACTATTCTGTGAAACATGGCAGATTTAGATTTCTGTCTCCACTGAATATGTTATTAGCATTGTCCATATGGGATAGTTTTCATTACATGAACAGATTTTGCCTTGACTTATATTGCTGTTTGGGATATGCTTAATGTATGAAATACTGGTACCCAGAAGTCTAGTACATATGATTCAAATAATTTCTATGTTATATCAAATGTGTTGTATTTTTGTAAAGTGGTGACTTTGTACCATTTACTATTCTAGCTTATCTGTTGCCTCTGTTGTATTTATTGTGTTTCAATCTCCTGTCAAATAAATTATTATACTTTATTTAGTACAGGAATACTTGTTCAGTCACTTTATTCAGTATGAAAAAGCTTTGGACTTATCAAAATAAATGTTTTTTTAATAGGTTTTTCATCATGTTTTTGCGCACCCACCTATCTCAGGCACGTGCATGCAAGTGGAAGCACATTCATGCCGCACTTTGAGATGCCCTACCTACATGTCACCCCCGCCTACCTACGCCACCACTGGACCTCCATCCAGTGGTGGCGGAACTACCCTGGGAGTGGAGAGCTGTGGTAAGACTGCTCAGTCCTGCTCCTCCCCTCCCCCTCCGTGCCAGCTCCCTGATGACCTGAGGTGATTTCCAAACTCAGGTTGTCGGCATGATGCGAGGTAAGACAGAATGCCTCAGCCCTCTGTGCCACCATGCTGGCAAGATAAATGTTTGTTTTATTACACACTGTGATAATAAAGAAGGCAGTCTGGTTTGGGAGTAGGGATACTAAGCTAAGAAACAGGAGATCAAAGACTCAAATCGCACTCCTGTCACTAGTTCACTGTATGAGAAATAGCAAGCTGTTTAACATCCTTTTTTTCAGTGCTCCCAGCTATAAAATTGGATAGAAGCTGGACCCCATAGTACACAAAATGTCATATTAATATGGTTTGGTTCATGACAAATCTGTATTTCATATAAATGTATTTTCCTAGGAAAAGGTTCACTGAACCAAGGTGCATTTACAAAAAAGCCTTGGTGCACAAGGACTTTACAAGTATGCATGCTGTGAGGAATGATGCACTGCGGGGCAAAACATAGTGATATTGCAAAAGTGTACAGATATTACAATTTGGTAAATAACAGATTTATATTACTATAGGCCAGGTAAATAGCATAGAAGTGTTTAGTTTTGCACAGCAGGGATTGGGACTGGGGCCAGTATCTAGTAAAACATGTTTTATTCCAGCCAATCACTTCCCAGGGGGACTGCTGAATTTCAGATGAAGGGGAAGAGAAATCCATTGGGTGGGGCCAAGGAACCTGAATACCTTCTTACCAAAGTTGTTAACAGAGTTGGGGGTTTGTTAGGTCCAGAAATTTTGAGTACCTCAAACTCTTTTTAGTTTATTTTTGTGAACCTGTTGGTATTTCTTCATGACATCAGATGCCTCACTCTAAAGTCAACTTTGTGAAAATTAAACATTTTGTTGTTGTATCCTATGAACTAAAGGCATACTATTGAGCTGCCTGTATTTATGAGAGTAGAGAGGGAGACAGGAGTAATCTAAGATAAACCTACTTTAACTAGCTTGTTATACCAAATATTATGTCTAGCCTGCTCAAGGCATAATCTGAGGCTAAGGCCTAGGTAAAGTCAGCACAGTCTATTATCTGTAGGAACTAACTTCTGGTTTCAGAGCCAGTCAAAAGGGCTGCTTAATCCTGTGTATTGGTCTAGCCCTCACAGCAAACATTAGTTTGCCTTCGTAATACCAGTGGCTTACTGAGTGAGTTGACAATGATTGGTCCAGGAGAGTGGTGGTTATTATGCAAGGAGCTTAATTTCCCCAGTGCTAAAATCCTCTACTTCAGTTTGTGGCCATCTCCTCACAAGACATCATCATTAACAGCCATGACTGGAGTGGGAAATGCTGAAGGGCCTGCACCAGACCCCAGCAATGAGTCACTCTGATACATCATAACCCTCCTGGAAATGCTAGTGGATGACATACTGTATCTGAGCTTAAAATCTCAATCTCCTCCAGAACCAGTGAAAGAGCTAATGCAATGGCAGTGTTGGGTAAATTACTTTTAAAAAGTAATCAGTTACAGTTTCTAGTTACTGTCCCAAAAATGTAATCAGTTACAGTTACAGATTACTCATATACAAAAAGTAATCAGTAACTGTAACTGTAATGCATATTACATTTCATATTACTTTTAATACATGAAGTTTGTTTACTCATGGATTGTATTTATGAGGTCTTGGGGCACCCAAAAATGACAAAAAACAATAGAACTGGAGTCTTAAACAAGAAATCAGTTTGTATGTTATTTTATTTCATGTTTTCTGTGGAAAATAGGAAAGCAGTTGTTGCACATAAAAAATAATGTAAACATGTAATGTCACATTATAATAAAGCAGCACATAACATCATGACAGAATGATACATTATATTTCTTAAAAAATATGAAGAACCATACCACTACATATTAACTTATGTATTATTAGTACAATATAGTATTTTATGTCAAATATTCTTATGCTGCTATTCCCTATTGTCATGTGTGGAAAGCTAAAAATATATGTTACGATACAACTGTCAGTGACAGAGTATGACAGTACATACAGTACCTCATCTGATTTGTCTTTCTCTGTCTCTCCCTCCATTTCTCTCAGTCTCCCTTTCCCTCTCTCTCTCTCTCTTTCTCTCTACCTTTCTTTCTGTCTTTCTCTCTCTCTCTTTCTCCCCTTCAGTCTCTCTTTGACTTTCAGCCTCTCTCTCTCTCTCCCACTCTGCCTGACTCTCTTTCTTTCTCTCTCTCTCTCTGTCCCTCTCCCTCTCTTCTCTGACCACCTGTCCATCTTTCTCTGTCCCTCTCCTTTTCTCTGGCCCTCTGTCTCTCATTCTTTCTTCATCTGTGTCTCTCTGTTTCTCTCTGTTCTTTCTCTCTCCTCTCTCTCTCTCTCTCTCTGTCTCTTTCTCTCTTTCTCCTCTCTCTCTCTGTCTCTCTCTCTCTTCTCTTTCTCTCTTTCTCTCTCTCTCTCTCTCTGTCTCTCTCTCTCTCTCTGTCTCTCTCTCTGTCTCTCTCTCTCTCTCTCTCTCCATCCAGGTCCCCCTTTCTTTCTCTCTCTCTCTCTGTCCCTCTCCATTTCCCTCTCTCTGACCTTCTGTCTCTCAATCTTTCTCCATCTGTCTCTGTTTCTCTTTCTCTCTCTCTCCATCTCTCTCTATTTCTCTCCCTCTCTTTCTCTCTCTCTCTTTATCTCTTTCTCTTGCTTTCTCTCTGTTTCTTACTCTTTGTGTGTGTCTCTCTCTTTTTCTCTTACTCTCCCTCTTTCTGTTTCTCTCTTTCTTTCTTTCCATCTCTGTCTCTTTTTCTATCTCCAGCTCTGTCTCTTTCTCTCTCTTCATCTGTCTTTCTCTCTCAGACTCTTTATCCCTCTCTCTCTCTCTCTCTCTGCCTCTGTCCTTTTTATTCAGTTTCAATAAAAAAATAAATAGAGTGATAGTATGTAGTACCCCAGTGCTTAGTTTGTCATGGTGGGTTAAATCAAACAAACTAGAATACTAGGAATCAAAATGTTTCACTTAGTAGAACTGTACAGGTATGGTACCATATTTAAGTGCCTTTGTTTTTTGGGGGGTACTAGGGGAGAAGGGAAGTTTGTTTATGCAGTCCATGTTCATTTAACCAAACTGGTACATTCCCTTCAAGTGTCCCTTCATAGTAGCTGCTAAGTCATCAACTTCCCACTCCCATGGTGAAGTTGTTAAGTTTGCCTCAACTATGACTGGTAGTGGGGGGCACATAATTGTTATTAAATCCTCATAATATTTTGAAGACCTGAATGTGGCTGTGGCTGAGATGTTAACAGTGCCACTGTGCCAGATTGTCATGGCTGCAGACGTGTAGTGACTAGTTTATATTTCACACCCATGTAAGTACGAGGTGGCAGTGGCAGTTTTAGCCAGTGTTGGTGTGCAGTGTGTGAGTAATGTGTCAATTGTGGTTCCCTCCATGCCCATGCCCCAGCCACATTGCTGGTTTCTTAGTGCATGCTCATCGCAGTTGCTTTCTGGCATGATTTTGTGACGAATGAGTGCCTTTTTGGCCACTGGCTGTACTCCTTGGAGCAAGATGATGAAGGATGATGATGATGACCATGGCATTATGGCATTACCATTATTATGACTGTCTGCAGACAGAAGACCTCATGAGGATGATGATGAATATTACAACAGAAGAAGAAGCAGAACATTTCAATGAAAAATGCTCCTTACAGCTGACAAAGTACCTGTTACTATGGGAATGGAATAACATTGGATTGTTGTTTTGCTTGCTCACCCTTGGTTTTGGTTTTCATGTTTTGGTCAACTCAAAATATAAAGGTAGCCAGCCAGCAAATGGCCCCTGAAAGTGCAACCAACAACCACAATGTGCTCTTGTACTGTGGTAAAAGTAAAAAGTGCCAGTACAATGCATGTTCACCTCACATCAGATCTTGTAAAGATGAATAACATCATGAGCTACAGTAGTCTGTAATCAGAACATGTGAGTTTTAAAATATTTAAGCTTGTTGTTTAGGGTGAGATAAGTGCAACTGCAAGTCAACATTAGATGCCCATGCCTGATGCTGTTAAGCTACTATCACTGTCGAGAGTTTAGTCAAGACTGATAATAGAAGACAATAATATGTTCATTGTCTAGGGGGATATAGTAATCAGGTAATGAAGTGTATGTGTACGACTACTACTACCACTACTGTTGTAACCAATCCAATGGCAGTTGCTCAGGTTCTTGTTAGCTACATACTGACATCAAGAGACTAACTGTATCTTGCTCATTAAATGACTTGTCTAGGCAGTAGCAGGGGATGGGACGGAGGACAAGGCAGACAGGCCGGTGGAATGGCAGACAGGTAGTGCCTGCTGGTAAGCTGCCTACAGCAGACCAGTAGACTGTTAACAGACCTAACTATCATGCTTACTGCTTGTGACATCCAGAGATGGTGGTATCTGTCAGAGTGTCTTTTTAAACTAGACAAGGAAACTGTCATGATCATCAAGAGACTAAACATAATCATGCTCATTAATGACTAATCTACCGCAGGCAGCAGTGGAGAGTTGAGATAAATGGGTTAAAGTTGTGGTGACTAGAGGTGATGTGACCATGTCTGTCCATGTGTATTTTAAACTGGACAAGTAGACTGTCATCAAGAGACTAAACTTAATTACGTTCATGAGAGAATAGTCTACCACAGACATTGGGGGACACTTCTGATACATGACTTGAAGTGGTGGTGCCCAGAGGTGGTGTTGATGTCTGTTAGCGTGTTTATAAAATGGACAAGAAGACCGTCAATAAAAGAGAAGAGACTAAACTTAATCATGCTCATTGATTGGATTGTCTATAGACACACGTGGAGGGATTGCAAACAGAAAAGTGGCTGCCGGTGTTGTTCAGGTCACACCTGCCTGTTAAGCTACTTAGTAGAGAGGTAGACTGTCAAAAGACTTAACTTAATTATGCTCTTTAACAGACTAATCTACAAACAGCAGGGGACAGTTCCAATAAGCAAGCATTGGCACTTAGATGGTGGCACAAACCCATCACTGTGTTGACTGTTAAGCAATCAACACCAGTACACCTAGACCGTCCTCACTTTTTTTAAAGAATACTAATCATTTTGGAACTATGGATATTTCTCTGTATACTCAGATTTGGATAAGTATTTTTTTAGGTGACAAACAACAAGCTTTAGCATAGCAGTAGCACACACAGTCGACAACAACACTGTGTCATACATTGCAGCATTGCTAGAAATTCTCAGCAGAAGCCCATGGCCATGACCAAAATACAGCTATGTTTTCCCAGTAAGTTTTTTTTGCAGTGTAAAAGTAGCTGCATTTCAAAGTTTTCATCACGAAGTCTGTTTCATTTAGGTGTAAGGACCTGTCCACCAACACTGAATAATCTTTCTACAGGAACTCTTGATGGTAGTGCTGTATTGTAACACAGGAATATTTTCTTGACAGTTGGGAAGTTTTGTAAACTTTCAACATTTTTATTAGTGTCTTTCAGGTACTGCTCCAGTTCATTAATAACTCCACCACCACGGGTAGGTTGCGTAGTTTCATCACATTTGAAGAAATCATCATCCTCAGGATTGTCTTCAGATGATGGGCTGCAACAAACAGTATCTTCCTGATGTGACAATAACAGCACTTCATTCTCAAGCATGTTTTTCACAGCTCAGCCTTCCCCATCATTTCCTAGCCATCTTAGACAAAATTGTGGTAACATGATGATAGCGAGAATCAACTCTCTCTGCTCAAAACTGGTACTAAATTGAGTGTCTACCGCTTTCAAGATTGCATTCAGAGGTGGCTATGCATACTGTAATACTGGCCTCATATCAAGCAATTTCTCTAATGTTGGAACAAGATCACCCTTGTAACATTTTGTTTCTGCCTGCAAAATATCCAGCGAATTTGCTAAAGGCAGCATTACTTTCAAGTACTCCACTAAGAATGCAATGTCATTTGCTCTAAATCTTGTGAGACCAAGTGCATCACGTATGTTATGCAAATCTTCTTCATCTTTTTCGACAATAGACTTTATTTTGTCAAATGCTCTATAGTACGAATTCCACCTTGTGTCATTGGGGACAACTAGTTTGGTACCAATTGTGCCAGAGACAGTTTCACTGTCTTGAGAACTTCTGTGTACTTTGTTCCAAAGAGCTGAGCATTTGGCCATTGTGCTGCATAACACCTTTTTGTAGGCAGCATTGGATGTCACAGATTGTATATCTTTCACTGCTATTAAGTTCAGGATATGAGCCGCACAGCACTGATAAGAAGCAAGATTGTATGTCTCATCCATGTCTTCATCCACATCATCTAAAATGCGGCATAAGTCAATGAAGCTTACAACTCCTTCTTCTGTGTCATTATCTTCTTCAGTAGTATGACTGCTGCTTCCCCCTGCCTGCTTCTGCTGCTCATGGTCATCATCATCATCATCATTTTCCTCATCATGAACCATGACAGTGCCAATGGTGGGCATGATATTGTCAGAGCCAAACACGTGACAAGCCCTAACAAAGTTTGATCCATTATCTGTGACAGTTTTAAGAACCTTGTTCTGAATGCAATATTTCAAGAGTGTCAGTTCCAGTTTTGAGGCAATGACATCATAAGTGTGTCTGCCTTTTATCCTTATGCATGCCAGTGCTGCCAATTTTCTCAACAGTGTTTTTGTATCTTTCCAATGTGCAGTGACACCTATATAGCTCCTATTATGTGCCGTCCAAATGTCAGCAGTAGTACAGATGTGACATACATTGCTGAATTCAGAAATCAAGTTTGATTTCATGTTTTTGTACAGTTTCTCTATTTTGTCTGACAGTGTTTTAAGTGTCATGACTTTCTTATTTGGCTGCAGACCCGTGACTAATCTAACAAATGAAGGACATTCAACAACATTGAATGAATGTAGATCTTCTATGACAAATTGAATAATAAGTTGTCAGTGCAAGATTGACTGACAAGGGAACTCTTTGTTTATTCAAATAATGGTTCTTGTAGAAAGCATTTCTTAATTTTATTCACAGCTGCTTCTGATGACACAGATTTTCCACTGCTGCTTGAGCTGGAAAAGTCATCATCCACCTCTTCTTCATGATCATCTCATGACCTTTTGTGAGCATGGGTGGTCATGTCTGAATCTGTATTAGTATGATCACTGCTGCTGCCTTTTGACACAAATTTTTTGAATTTTTCCAAAGATGAAAGATGGATGCACTCCATATGTTTTTTTAAGTTTGACATACTGTTTTTTTGAGGTTGACAGCCGCTTCACTTTTGGCACACAAAGTTTACACTGGACAGAAATGTTTTTTCCCCTGTCAGATTTTACCTCAAAGAACTCTCTCAAATACCACTTTTGGAAAACAGACACACCCTGGAACTGTGAGCCACTATGTAGCAGTGGCGGTGTTAAAGAGGATGAAGAAGTGGAGAAGGATGCATTTTGCCTTTCAGCCTGGTGATCAGCCTCATTGTCTTGTTGTGTTTCCTGCTGGTTAACAGACATCTTAACTGCAGAGAACATACAGTAACTTGAAAATCTAAGAACACAGAAGTCAATGTGATGACACTGACAGAGAGAGATAGTGACACACTGGACACTGCACACTGACACTGGCTAATCGTCAGTAATCACAATTATAACAATATAGTTTCCCTACAACTAAGATTACAGTTTAAAGACAAATTTAGAAGTGTAACAATAACTACATACTACTAAATGTAAGTGTTTCAAACAGTAACAGTGGTTATAGTGCATCTACAGTAAATGGGCAATCTATATGCATTGCTTATGGCTTATTATTACTTATTGACTGAGCAAACCCTGTTTTTTTCATGTGCTCTGTTATGTATAAACACTAAATGACCCAGCCCAAGACTACTAACATGGAGACATGGAAAGCAATCAGGTTCTTGGTGTTAGAAATTCTGAATGATTGCAATAACTTACAAGACTAATGCTCATACTGTGTGAAAAACCCAATGTGAAAATGTCATTATACAATGGTGTGTGAAAATCCTGTAACCTCATTGGTCAAAGCATGTCACATGACTGTGGGTAAATCCTGCATAACCCACAGTTGAGTAATGCTATTTTTAAAAAAGACATAATTAAACACATTTTAAATTTATCTTACACATGAGTCCATTGTATAATCGCAATGAGGCACTCCAAGGTGTGAGTTATTGGGTGATTTACCCACTTCTTCTGTGGTTAAGTCAC
Source organism: Neoceratodus forsteri (assembly GCA_016271365.2). Taxonomy (NCBI): domain Eukaryota; kingdom Metazoa; phylum Chordata; order Ceratodontiformes; family Ceratodontidae; genus Neoceratodus; species Neoceratodus forsteri. Next base: position 1,324,355,052 of record CM057458.1, read on the forward strand.
TTGACTGCACCTTGTGACACACCACACAATGCATGAGTAAATCCCCAATAACCCACACCTTGTTGTGCCTTATTGCTTTAATAATACTGTCCTTGTTTTTACTGGCCTGCACCACCTTGCTTGACGCAACAAAATGTTTTGCCTGCTATGTATCTTCTGGGTTCTGTCTGTGATATCTGCCTTAGTCTTGCTGAAGTCTGAAGATTTGGATGATGATGGATACTTGGATAGTTAGTTCTGTTTCTCAGGCACCTTTAAAAAACAACAAATAAGAAGAGGTATGGTATGCACAATCGGCACAGTGCACTGCCACATCTGTTCTAACTAGTACAGCACAATCTCTCTCAATTAGCTGAACCCCAGTTATTCAGGTCATACCACTCTATTATATGAACTCTGTGACATTGTCTCCCAACTATCATTTGGTTAATGTCATTTGGACTCCTGATTATCCCAGGGGAAGGGGGAGGGAATCAAGTACAGTAGGAACAGCACAGAAGGAACAGAACAGAGAACTGTATCAGTTAAAGCAAAAGGAAGCTGGGAAGGCAGTCAGAACAGCAAAGGCCCAAACTGAGGAAAAGATAGCCAACTCAGTTAAGAAGGGGGATAAAACCTTTATAGGTACATCAGGGGAGCGAAGGAAGACCAAGGGAGGATAGTGAGGCTTAATAAAGGGGAGGAGGGTGGGCAGAGGGTGACTGTGAAAAGGCAGAGATTCTAAACAAATATTTTGCTCAGTATTTACAAAGGAAGAGGGAGGTACCTAAAACAAACAGTAGAAACACTCTGGATACAGAAGTTGATACCAGCCCATTTACAGAAGAAAGGGTTCTGAAAGAACTCTTAAAACTGAAGGTGGACAAAGCAATGGGGCCTGATGGGATTCATCCCAGAATTCTAAAAGAACTAAGGGTAGAACTAGTGACACCACTGACTACCCTCTTTAACAAATCATGGGAGGATGGGGTGGTACCTGAGGACTGGAGGAGGGCAGATATGATTCCCCTTCACAAAAGTGGGAGCAAGGCAGAAGCAGGAAACTACAGACCTGCTAGTTTAACCTCAGTGGTAGGAAAAATGATGGAATCACTTCTGAAGGAAAGAATTGTTGAGTATCTAGAGGCCAGAGGGGCACAGGACCCAAGGCAGCATGGATTCACAGTGGGAAGGTCATGCCAGACAAATCTGATAGATTTCTTTGACTGGGTGACCAAAGTAGTTGATCAAGGAGGGGTTGTGGACATGGCCTACCTAGACTTTAGCAAGGCATATGACACAGTCCCACACAAAGATTAATATAGATTAGCCAGCCTGGGAGTGGGTCCCAAGATGACAGCCTGGGTAAGAAATTGGCTGGAGAATAGGACATGAGAGTAATAGTAAATGGAGTCCACTCTGAAAAAATGGGGTAGTAGGTGGGGTACTGCAGGGTTCAGTATTAGGGACCGGTCTCTCTAAATGTCTTTATAGTTTACATTGCAGAGGGACTGAAGGAAAAGTATGTCTCTTTGCAGATGACACAAAGATCTATAACAGAGTTGATGCACAAGGTGGAGTGGAAAGGATGAGAAGGGACTTGGCAAGGTTAGAGGAATGGTCAAATGTATGGCAGCTTAGATTCAATGCTAAGAAGTGCAGGTAATGCACCTGGGAAACAAAACCCAGGGAAGAGTACACAATGGGGGTGAGCTACTAACAACAACAAAATGGAAAGGAACCTGGGGTAGTCATATCAGATGACCTAAAGGTGGGCAAGCAATGTGAGAGGGCGAGGGTTGGGGGATACTGGGATGCATAGGAAGAGGCATCACCAGTAGAAAACAGGAAGTTATTATCCCTCTGTACAGACAGCTAGTGAGACCCCATCTGAGTACTGTGTGCAGTTCTGGAGACCCAATCTCCACAAAGACATAGACAGGATGGAAGCTGTCCAGAGGAGGGCAACTAAATGGTGCAGGGTCTGCACCAGAAGACATATGAAGTGAGACTTAAGGAGCTTAATATGTATAGCCTCGAGGAAAGGAGGGAGAGGGGAGACATGATAGAAACTTTCAAGTACCTCAAGGGAATCAACAAAGTCCAAGAGGGTAGCATATTTTAAAAAAAGAGGTGTGCAAGAACAAGGGGACACAATTTGAAGATAGAGGGGTGACAGCTAAGAGGTAATGTGAAGAAGTATTTTTCCATGGAGAGTGTTTTGGATGCAAGGAACGGCCTTCATAAGGAGGTTGTGGAGTCAAAAACACTTGGCAGAATTCAAGAATGTATGGGACAGTCCTAAGGTAATTCTAGGGGGTTGGGGTAGGAGGAAGTAGGCAGTTGGTTAACTAGGATCTGCAGCTTATCCATTAGGTAAGGAAATGGGCAGACTGGGTGGGCCAAGTGGTCCTTATCTGCTGTCAAATTCTATGTTTCTATGTATTCAGCAGTTTTTTTTCTATGTGGTTCATATAATTAAAAGCATGATACTAGGCCGGCCCAGTGGTGCTAAGGGTTGAGGCTCTGGACTCCACACCTCATGCCATGCTGGCGACCCGAGTTCGGACGTGAGCCCGGGCTGCCAGTGGTTGGCAGGGGAGGGATAGGATTGAGCATCTGGAGGACTGCTCTCCTATCCTGGGGAGGGATCCAGGGAGCCACTGCTCTGTAGTGGCCCCTGGTGATGACTGAGGGCACTACTAGAGTGGTGACAGTAAGGGGGCAGAGTGTGGCAGATGTCGGCACACTGTGCCTGATGTCACTGCATGCCTGCATTCCGAGGGCGAAAAACCAGGAGTAAAAAACTGGGGAAGGGGCGATCTCTGTGGCTGATGGCCATGCCCTGCACCTTCACACCTGAGAGAGGTGCCTGACCAGGGTACAGTACGATGTTGGCCTAGCCCTGTGTACATAGGTTAGTGTGGCCCGCATGCATGACCGGGTCTGGGGGTGCAGGTGATGGCAGCAGGAGATTGTGAAAGTCTGCTCAGCTGAGGTGGAGAAACAGAAAGAATTAAAAAAAAGTCTGATGCTGAGTAATTAGTGCATCACTGTGATGGACGTTAATTATTTTCCATTCCACTGTACACAACGGTTGTGAGCGGTAGAGTGGATGGGATGGGAGAATAATAGTCAACTCATCACAGTGATGCATTAATTACTCAGTATCAGACTTCTCATAATTATTTAACAAACAATAACATTTCATGTATTTAATTTTGACTACCAGTATTGCAGCATCCATTTGAATTTGCATGATGAGAAATGTGCACAGTGGTTTGTGAGTGCATTGCTTTGCTGCTGCACATCACCAGTGAACCAAGTAGCAGAAATTTAGAAGTGGCTGGAGCAGATAACCTGTGAATGGAGATAAGCATGTGTTGGTCTGGCCTGGTGTTGTCTGACAATCATCTTTTCATGATGTTCTGGTGTTGTCTGACAATCATCATTCCATGATGTTCCAACCACCCCTACCCTGTGTGATGGATCTGATCATGTGTGCCTAAGGGCAGCAGATCACACAGTCCGGCAAGGTGCAGTTTCAAACATCACAAAATAAGGATGGTCAGGACACACCAAACCAGCACATGCTCATCTCCACTGGCAGATTATGTGCTGTACTACTTCTAAGTGTTTTGGCAGTTGACTGGAAGATGGGGTTGAACACTCCTTCCTGTCCTACAATGTTTTGTGATGACACTGAAAGAAGAATTCACAGTACCCAACAATTAAAAGTAACAAAAGTGTACCTTGCTAGGCTCTGTGACAGCTCCTTTCCTGACTGGACTAACTCATGGGACACTGAAGCTGTTGACATTGTTCAAGTTCGGTTCACACAATTGACCACCACCCACAAGTGATGAACAAGGGCCCACATTCAGACAAATTCTGTAATGGAAAAATGTATTGTAATTAACTTGGATCAAACAAGCACTGCTAGATTTGAGACAGTGTTTCTCTCACTACCCCCCTGCCCTAGCTGTGGCCCTGCCATGGCTCACCACCTGCACAGCAAACAAACCACATCAGCAAAAGGCCATCATGGTCCATCTAGGTTGCTCAAGATTGCAGCTAGCTTCATGTTCAGTGGCTCCCCTGGCCCCCACCCACCATCCCCTTACCTCTATTTACCCTCCCTTTTCCCTGTCCTTCCTCTTCTTAAAGCATTCCACTGTATTACAAGCCACCACCTAAGCTGGTAGTGTGTTCCACTTTGCCACCACCCTCTCCAAAAAAGAAATGCCTGCTCACCTCCCTTCTGAATCTACCCCCGCCAATCTCATGTCATGGCCCATAGTGTCTCTCCCCACAATTACTTGTTGTTAGTGGATCAGTAGTTGTTCAGCTGCATACACACACAGCTCAGCTGACAACTCAGATGGTGGTTGGCAGTGTGGGGGGGTAGAAGGCTGTGCCACTTTCTTGGTCTAACACAATGTGGAAATGTATATAGGACTGGTGGACATGGGGGTGGGGACTGCACACTATGGGTTCCACTGTATTCCAGACAGACTGTGAGTCTGGATGGGGTGTGTGTGTGTGTGGGGGGGGGGGGGTGATACTGACATTGACCTGACTAACTGACAATAGAATATATATAATAGGAAGCACTATGATATGATTTAAGATTAGGATTAGAATCAGGATTTTTGGACTGCATCTCTGAAAAACACAACTCTGCTAATTGGATCAGATGCTCATGAGATGCATTTATCTCTAAGTTGCACTCACCATCTGAGCATCCTAAAGGTAACGTAATAAGGCAGTCACAAAGTGCATGACTCCACCTTCAATTCAAGAGTGAAGATCAGTGGTGGTAGTGGTTTTATGACTTGCTTACTTACTTTATATTTCTTCTTCTCCCAGTAACTTCACTCTGAACATTCGATCCACCCAAGAATAAATTAATAGTAAAGAAGCATTAAAGTACTGGAAAGTAAAGGTAAAACAGGCAAAACAAAACCGTATCAACTTCCACATCCCCAAATGTTACACCATTTTAGTTGCCCTCATCTAGACTGCCTCCACCTTGTCTATGTCCTACTCTGTCCTTTTTTTTGATACACAGTGCAGCATCCCTCCCTGTATCACCATTCCCATGTGCTCTTCTAGCCGTATGTGTACAGGTGGTAGTAGTTATGACTACTGTGGGATGTGGTTGGTTCTCTCATCTCTTCATCCCATAAGGAGCCCTAGGCACCCGTCCATTGACATAATGCTCCCCAACTGTCCTGCCATAGAAGAACTGAGCTCATTCTCAAACCCAGATCTCTGGTGTAGTGAAAAGTACCCCTACTGAAGCTTGTCAAGTTAAAAAAAAACATATATAGGCTATTGCACAGTACTGGAGAGACTGGCATCATGTGTACTTTGATACCCTGTAACGTTTAAAAAAAGTATGACATTTTGTTCATTTTATGTCTCTTCTGTTGCTGTCTAATAAAATATTTAATATACATAACTTAATGATTTTTGGTATTCGTGTATTTTTTAATGGACCTTCCAGTGCCTTCTGAGCTTCACAAGCAGGGCTTCATTTTGTGACATGAATGTGAATGTGAATGTGGCAAAGAAATAGAAATAAAGTATCCACACTAAACATTTCATAAGCAACTATAGTGCATTTGGCTCTTAAATCCAATAAAAAATCCCTTTGAAACATTGGTATAATGTAAAATAATTTGTACTTTTAATAATTTACATTTATTATGCCCCCTTATGTTCAATGCATCTGGTGTCCCTTTTGCACTGCTTAAATACAATGCTTTCTCCTGTTTCCATATCGCTAAACGTCCAATGTAGCCCCCATGTGGATACTTTATCTAAACATAGAATTTGACGGCAGATAAGGACCGCTTGGCCCACCCAGTCTGCCCATTTCCCTACCTACTGGATAAGCTGTAGATCCTAGTTAACCAGCAGCCTACTTCTTCCTACCCCCACCCCCCAGAATTGCCTTATGACTATCCCATGCATGCTTGAATTCCTCCACTGATTTTGACTCCACAACCTCCTCCGGAAGGCCATTCCATGCATCCACAACCCTTCTGTGAAAAAATACTTCCTTAAATTACCTCTGAGCGCCCTCTATCTTCAAATTGTGCCTCTTGTTCTTGCACACCTTCTTTTTGAAAGATGCTACCCTCTTGGACTTTGTTGATTCCTTGATGTACTTGAAAGTTTCTATCATGTCCCCTCTCCTCCTTTCCTCGAGGCTATACATATTAAGCTCCTTAAGTCTCTCTTCATACGACTTCGGTGCAGACTCTGCACCATTTTAGTTGCCTTCCTCTGGACAGCTTCCATCCTGTCTATGTCTTTGAGGAGATTGGGTCTCCAGAACTGCACACAGTTCTCCAGATGGGGTCTCACCAGCTGTCTGTACAGAGGGATAATAACTTCCTGTTTTCTACTGGTGATGCCTCTCCCTATGCATCCCAGTATCCCCCCAGCCCTCCTTGCTGCCCTCTCACATTGCTTGCCCATCTTTAGGTCATCTGATATGACTACCCCCAGGTCCCTTTCCATTCTTGTTGTTGTTAGTATCTCACTCCCCATTGTGTACTCTTCCCTGGGTTTTGTTTCTCAGGTGCATTACCTTGCACTTCTTAGCATTGAATCTAAGCTGCCATACATTTGACCATTCCTCTAACCTTGCCAAGTCCCTTCTCATCCTTTCCACCCCACCTGTGTCATCAACTCTGTTGCAGATCTTAGTGTCATCTGCAAAGAGACATACTTTTCCTTCCAGTCCTTCTGCAATGTCGGCTTATAAAGACATTGAAGAGAACCAGTCTTAATTCTGAACCCTGGCCCTACTAGTAACCTCCTTTCTTCTGAGTGGACTCCATTTACTATAACTCTCTGTGTCCTATTCTCCAGCCAATTCTTTACCCAGGCTGTCATCTTGGGACCCACTCCCAGGCTGGTTAACTTGTATATTAATCTTTGTGTGGGACTGTGTCAAATGCCTTGCTAAAGTCTAGGTAGGCCATGTCCACAGCCCTCCCTGATCTACTACTTTGGTCACCCAGTCAAAGAAATCTATCAGATTCATCTGGCATGACCTTCCGCTGTGAATCCATGCTGCCTTGGGTCCTGTGCCCTCTGGCCTCTAGATACTGACAATTCTTTCCTTTAGAAGTGATTCCATCATTTTCCCTATCACTGAGGTTAAACTAACAGGTCTGTAGTTTCCTGCTTCTGCCTTGCTCCCACTTTTGTGAAGGGGAATCACATCTGCCCTCCTCCAGTCCTCGGGTACCACCCCATCCTCCCATGATTTGTTAAAAAGGGTAGTCAGTGGTGTCACTAGTTCTACCCTTAGTTCTTTTAGAATTCTGGGATGAATCCCATCAGGCCCCCTTGCTTTGTCCACCTTCAGTTTTAAGAGTTCTTTCAGAACCCTTTCTTCTGTAAATAGGCTGGTATCAACTTCTGTATCCAGAGTGTTACTACTGTTTGTTTTATGTATCTCCTCCTCTTCCTTCGTAAATACTGAGCAAAAATATTTGTTTAGTATCTCTGCCTTTCACAGTCTCCTCTGCCCACCTCCCTCCCTTTTATTGCCCTCACTATCCTCCTTGGTCTTCCTCGCTCCTGATGTACCTATAAAAGGTTTTATCCTTCTTAACTGAGTTGGCTATCGCTTTCCTCGGTTTGGGCCTTTGCTGTTCTGACTGCCTTCCCAGCCTCCTTTGCTTTAACTGATACAGTTCTCTGTCCTGCTCCTTCTACGATTCCTTGTACTTCCTGAATGCTTTCTTTTCTCTTGAACCTTCACTGCCACTTCCTCTGAGAACCATAGTGGTTTCTTACATCGTCTTGTTTTGTTTATTTGCTTCACACAAGAATCTTACCTCTGTGATGGCAGTTTTATTATTCCTATTGTTCTTCCACCCTCCTTCCTGCCCATTTGCTAGTGCATTCCTTAGGCACTCACCCATTATGGCAAAGTCAGCCCTCCTAAAGTCCAGTACTTTTGTCTTTGTATGGCTTGACTCTATTACTGTGTTTATTGTGAACCATACTGTTCGATGGTCGCTAGTTCCCAGATGGCTACCCACTTCTACATCTGTGATCCTCTCTCCATCTCCATTTGAGAGAATCAAGTCTAATATTGCTCCTTAGTAGCCTTAATTTGTCATCCCATAGTTTCTAGATATTTTTTCTATTTTGTGCAATGTTTTAACTTTCATCTACATCACCACACTTGCGTCCGAAATTTATGAACGTAAAGCGCGGTTCTTCTACTAGTCCCAAAAGCCAATAAACGGAAGTGAAACTGAACACCCAGTTTCATCACCATCAGGAGGTATAAATCTGTTGGGATTGTGGGTCAGAGCCCCTTTCTCTAACCACTGTTCCACAGTGAATTCGTATTGTCTTCCAGTATTGTGAGGCAGTGAACTTGAACTCGAGATTCAGTATTTGCACTCCTGACTGTGAGTTGCCTGCATTTAGGACGATCGTACAACATCGGGGATTTTGTTTTAACAGAAAAGGTAATTACTGCACATTCTTTGGTGAAAAAGATAGTGAATCTTTTGGGTTTGAAGGGCATACAGGTGGTGGCCACTGTATGATTAAAGGGCATAAAGGTGGTGGCCACTGTATGATTAAATAAATGTAGAAATCCTCCATTTTATCTGAAAAGTGTATGGTGCTTACAGGGCATGAAGGTGGTGGGCAGTGGATGATCAAATAAGTTTTCATTGAAATCCGTGGTGCTTGCTGGCATAAAGATAAAAGATAAAATAAGTTTAGAAATCCTGTTTTTTGTTGATGTTTTTTGTTTAGCTTGTGGGGTACAGTATATTTTGCACACTGTAAATAAAGCCACATCCAGAAGTAGCATACAGCATTTCTGAAGAGTCCAACATTTGGATTTATAAATAACTGGTGCTTGCATGGCTATAATGTGGGCAGTACTTGAGGATAAAATAAATCTGTAAATCCTGTGTAGTTTTTTTAATTAGTGGTGTCCACTGTATAAAGTCACATCAGTATAACAGTGGCAGCCTACAGTTCTGAACAAGTTACAGATTTACAGTGGCCAATATTCTCTTTAATAAATAAGAACCAAATCATGATTTTGTTCTTTAATTAGTGAAAATGAAATTAACAGAGTGGTGGGGCGGGTGTTGCTGCAAAATAGAAAATAGCTGCTTGTTTAAAGAGGGCATCTTGAAACTAAAATGTGGCTTTAAAATTCTTTTCAGTGTTCTTGGAAGGGGAGGGGGATGAGTTGCAGGGTACAGTATAGTATGTTTGAGAATGTAAAAAAAATGAAGAACCTATAGTATGTTTACCCAAGTGGGAGTGATTTGTGGGTTTTGAAAAAGGCATACAAAAAAATAAAGCACTTGGGAAATAATTTTAAAATGGAGTCTACATAGCTTTGGGGGGGGGGGCTGGAGCCTTGCAGGAAAATGAATTAAGAAGTAAACTGTAAGGAATGATTATGGAGCACAGAAGGAAAATATAAAGAACAGTTGTGTATATTTCTTATAAGTTTCTTTTGAAAAGAGGTATAATAAACTTCTGGTGCTTCTGAGAAATTCTTTCTTGCCGAAGTTGCGCCATGTGCTGAGGCATGTAAGGCCTTGCATATTCTGATGGTGAAAAGAGATGTACCGTTCTATTGCAAAGTTGGATTTTTTAATGCATTTTAGAGCATATTCTGGTACTTTTGAGTAATTGTTTGGTGCCCATGGTTACATTTGATTCTAGTGTTTTTTTCACATTGTTTTGGCTTTTTTGTAACATTTGGGCTGTATAGTTGTTTCAGATGATGTCCAGTACAGGGGAAACTAAAATGGCTGGCTCTTTTGCTCTAAACATAAGCTGTGGGCCAACTCAGAGCTGTAAGTGCTTAACTCACATCCTCTTTTCCCCAGATGCCTTCAGAGGTCTTACCAGTATGTCTGTAAGCACCTTTCTATTGCAAAGTTTGATTGCTTTAATGCATTTCGGAGCACATTCTGGTACTTTTGAATAATTGTTTGGTTTACCATTTTCTGAAAGTGAGCCCCTGCATGGCATTTTCTGGCAAAAAGAGATGTAATATAAGGTTTTGTAATAGGGCCCAGTTCTGGCCTTTAACTGGCCCATGGTTACCTTTGATGCTAGTGTTTTTTCACAATATTCTGTCTTTTTTGTAACATTTGGGCTGTATGGTTGCTTCAGTCGATGTTCAGTACAGGGGAAACTAAAACGGCTGGTTCCTTTCTTCTGAACGTAAACTTGGGCTATCTCACAGCTTTAAATGCTGAATTTCCATCTCTTTTCCCCAGATGCCTGCAAAATTCTTACCAGTTTGTCTGTAAGCACCTTTTTATTCCAAAGGTTGATTATTTTAATGCATTTCGGAGCACTTTCTGGTACTTTTGAATAATTGTTTGGTTTACCATTTGCTGAAAGTGAACCCCTGCATGGCATTTTCTGGTGAAAAGACATGTAATATAAGGTTTTGTAACAGGGCCCAGCTCTGGCCTGTAACTGGTCCATCGTTATCGTTGATTTCACAATATTCTGTCTTTTTTGTAATATTTGGGCTGTATGGTTGCTTCAGTCAATGCTCAGTACAGGAGAAACTAAAATGGCTGGTTCCATTGTTCTGAAAGTAAACTTGGGCCATCTCACAGCTTTAAATGCTGAATTTACATTTCTTTTCCCCAGATGCCCACAGAGCTCTTATAGGTTCCTTTGTAAGAACCTTTTTATTTTGAAAGTTTGATTTTTTTCTTAATTTCAGAACGAAGGATGATGCTTCTCAATAATGTGTTGTGTACCATGTGCTACCATGTGCTGCACGTAAGTCTCAGCATAGCTTTATGTTGGGAATGGGCTGGCAGTATAGCCTTGAGGTTTGAGTAACAAGCTGTGAATGAGCTAGGTACAGCCAGCAGACCAAACATGGGTTTCATTCTCACAGCCTCCACTTGCATACTGTGTGACTCTGAGCAAGTCACATAATTGCTCAGTGAGCCTAGGTCACCCCTGAAAACAGTCACATGTGCCTAGTGGGTCTTACCCTGTTACCAAATAAATAAATAAATTATAAAATAATTGTTTGGAACCTGACCCAAGACTGTCTTTTTATGCGTGCATGAAAGTGTGCTAGACTATCAAGAAATGTATCACCGTCACCAACACCCCCAAAGCACATTTTCATGAATACCTCTCAGCTGCTATGAATTCTGCATAGCGCTATGATTTTCACATTCAAATTTACCCTTGCTCATCACATGTTTACTGATGTTCCTCATAATGTTAGAGTTATTTCTGGACACACAAACTATGAATCATTGAACCAGGTTCATAGAAACATTTCTTCTCACTATTTGGGGCTCACTATCTGTAGATATAATATTCTTTAAAATAAGAATGTGCTACACATTCTGGCCCTGTGCTATGATTTTTGAATGCCAGTGCTATGATTTTTATCGCTGATTGGTTGAGAGATATGTTTTCAAACTCACCCAACCTTTGAATCAAATACCATTTATTTATTCTTTGGTACCTGGATAAAGCCCACTAGGCACAACTGCCTGTTTTCATGTGTGACCTGAGAGCATTGGGAAGGTTACGTGACTTGCTCACAGTGACAAAGTAATGCAAGTGGAGGCTAAGGGAATAAAACACAGGTCTGCTGGATGTAGCGAGCTCATTACTCTCTAAACTCTATGCAATATTTCCAGCCCCATTCAGACTGAAAGTATTTCTTGACAGGAACTTGGTGTGCTATTCAAAAGCATGCTTTGCAGTTAATTGTCAATTCAGCTAAATGGTACAAGTCACACCTTTTCTCACACCTATTGTTTTGGGCTCAGGGCAGAAAAAAATGTTTCTGATAGTCTGCCCAACACAGATTAAATACTTAAAGCAGTAGTAAGTCTTAACAATAATTTAAATAATTTGTTGAGCAGTTAGAAGAAGACAAAACATCAAAATACATGACTTTCTTTTTGCTTTATTTCACTCTTAAGGCAAGAAAAAGGATTTTTAGGTTCTTAAAAGTTTATGGTCTTTTGCCATGTCAACAATCATGGATGTAAGCAAATCAAGGTGGTGTGCTACTAGTCTGCAGAAACATGTGCAGGAAACACTGTGACATATTTGCATTTTAAATAGAAGCACAAGGAAGTTAAGTGACTTGCTCAGGGTCACACAGAATGCAAGTATGGGCTGATGGGATTCAAACCAAGGTCTCCAGGTTTAAAAATATAGAAACTGATGGCAGATAAGGACCACCAGGCCTAACCAGTCTGCCTGTATACCCTATACTTAATTAGCTGCCACTGACCCTTTTGGTCTACTGCTGCTGCCTCTCCTTCCCCACTCTTTGGATCACTCATATCAATCCCATGCCTGTTTATATCCCCCAATTGTGTTTGCCCCAAGCACCTCCTGGGGCAGGTCATTCTAAGCATACCACCTTTTCCGTGAAAAAGTACTTCCTCATGTCCCTCAGTCTACCCCCTTCCAGTCTCATGTCATGCCCTCTTGATTTTTTGAGCAGCTTCAGTTCTGAAAGATGCTGCCCTCCTGTACCTTATTATTTCTCTTGAGGTACTTGAAGGTCTCTGTCTTGTCTCCCCTCTCCTTCCTCTCCTCCAGGGTGTATATATTGAGTTATTGTAGTCTCTCCTCATATGACATGTGGTGCAAGCTCTGTCCCATTTTTGTTTCCCATCTCTGGACTGTCTCCACTCTGTCTATGTCCTTCCTGAGATTAGGCCTCCAGAACTGGACACAGTACTTCAGATAAGGTCTCAGCAATAACCTGTATAGTGTCATTATGCCTTCCCTTTTTCTGTTTGTGATACCTTTCCCTATGCAGTCCATAATCCCACTGCCTCTCACCACTGCCTTGGCCCATTGATTGGCCAACTTTAGGTCATCAGATATGATGATCCCAGATCTCTTTCCTGTTTTGTGTCTGCTAATATCTAGCCCTTCATCACATAGTCCTCCCCAGGGTTCTTATACCACAAGTGCATTTGAACATACAAAACCTGCAAGCAGATAAAGGCATAGAAGTCTATCAAGTCTGCTCAAATGTACAACTAGCACCCTAATTCTACCCTTCCCCTCCCTCCCACTCTTCCACTCATTTGACCCTCCCTCCTGCCCTGTCCCCCTTTTGAAGCAGCCCACTATTCTACCGGATACCACTTCCGCTGTTAATGCATTCCGCCCAGCTACCACCAACTCTGTAAAAAGTGTCTCCTCATCTCTCTCCTGAACCTTCTTCCCACCAGTCTCATATAATGGCCCTATAAGTCTCCCCCCTTCCTTACTTTGAACAGCCCCTCCATACCTGTCTTGTTTATTCCTTTCATGTACTTGAAGGTTACAATCATATCCCTCCTGTCCTCTCCTCCAGTGAGTACATGTTCAGCTCCCTCAGCCTTGTGGTGTCCCTGTAACATACGTTAACTCTGAAAAAAAACTGTTAAAAAATAAAATTTATTTTCTTAACCAGGAGATGCAGAGTTGGCTGTCTTGCATACTAACGTGTAGAAAACTGCACAGCATGGCTGCTCAGGGCTATCAGAAATATTCAGGTCACAACTAAACTGTTACATTACAAAGTTTAGCATACAATTTATTTATTTATTTATTTAAGAGATTTACTAGGAGGGCATGCTGAGCAGAGTACCGCTTGATTTCAGATGCGCCCTGGGGTTTTGGGGTTACACTGGGAACATGATACAATCTGAACAAAACATACAGTGGAACATAATATAGTCAGAAACAACATACATAATGAGTAATAGAACAGCAGTGGGTAACGTACATAATGTGAATGTAACAATTGAAGGTAGGCAGATTATTGTACAGTATACAGTGTTTTACAATGAAGCAGGTCAAAACAGTGGAGAGACCAGACTTGATTCTTCGCTGGGCGGTACAGGAGTGAGGGGAGTTAGGGGGGTTACAGGAGCAGGTGGTAGAGAAGGGCGTAATGAGAAGGGAATTTAGTTGGGGAGTACTTGTGGAGTGTCTAATATCGGCTTCCAGGGAATTCCATAATTTGAGTAACCTAAAGCTGAAGGCAGCCTGGCCGGACCGGGTGGATCTATGTGGGATATGCAGAAGCCTAGCGTCGCTGTTAAGGAGCGTGTAGGATGGTGGGGGTAGGGTAGATAGGGAGGCTGACAGGTAGGATGGGAGTGATTGTGACCAGAACTTTTCCAAGGTTCTAGCACAGTGAAGTGATCTTCTGTTGTGTAAAGAGGTGAGGTTCAAGGATTGGTAGAGGACACAGTGGTGGGTGCTGGGAGAGCGGTCCAGCGAAAAACAGCAGAAGGAGTTAAATAGGGTGTCTAGCCTTGCTAGGGAAGTTTGAGGAGCTGCACAGTAGACAATATCACCATAGTCAAACATAGGGAGGATCATTTTTTGGACTATTTCTTGCCTGGTTGGCAGCGGTATGCAATTTTTTTTCCAGTAGAGGGCTCCCAACATGGGGTTCAATTTTTTGTGTATAGCATCAATGTGTGCAGAGAAGTTAAGGTGTTGCTCTAGCCAGACACCTAGATAATGATAGGAGGTGCAGGCCTCCAGTGGGGAGCTGTCCAGAGTGTAGAACGTAGGTGGCACAGTAAGCCGTGTGAGTTTGGGCCAGGAGCCAAAGGTGAGGGAGACTTTTTTTTTTAATTTAGGACTAGTCAGGTTTGAGATGAGCCAACGTTGGATGGAGTCGAAGTCCTTCTGTAGGCAGGCTGTCACAGCACTAGAGGATGGGCCAGAGGCGAACAACACCGTATCGTCAGCGTGCATGTGGATGGCCATAATTGGGCAGGCTGCAGGCAGGTAATTGAGAAATATAGAGAACAGTAGTGGGCCGAGAACTGACCCTTGGGGGACTCTGCTGGTGACTGGGAGTAGGGTGGATGTAGCCGAGCCAACGCTGACAGATTGGGACCTTTTTGACAGGTATGTGTGGAACCAGTTATTTGCAGTAGTCAACAGCCCAGCTAGAGCAAGTTTAGCCAGCAACAAGGGGTGGGAGACAGTGTCGAAAGCTTTTGCCAGATCAATAAATATGGCAGCTGTTAATTCTCCTTTGTCCATACCCGTGAGGATAATGTTTGTGAGCTGGAGGAGGGAGGTGGTGGTGGTGGAGTGATTTTTCCTGAAGCCGGCCTGGTAAGGGGTTAGGAAGTTTATAGACTCAAGATAGTGGTGGAGTTGGGAGAGGACAAGACATTCTTGAAGTTTGGCCAGGATGGGGAGCAGGGATATAGGGCTGTAGTTGAAAGGTGAGGAGAGGTCCCCTCCTTTAGGAAGGGGAATGACTGTGGCTTGCTTCCAATTTTTGGGGACTGCACCGAGTTTAAATGACAGGTTGCAAAGCAGGGTAAGCGGGTGGGCTATGGCAGGTGCAGAGAGCAGGAGCATTTTGGAGTCGAGGCCAGAAGGACATTTACCTTTGTCTGGGTTGAGAGACATCAGTAATTTTAGCACCTGAGCTGATGATACAGGGCATAGGGAGAAAGAAGTTGAGGAGGGTACAATGGGGGAGTAGTGGGTGGGGGAAGGGGAATGAAGGAGAGAAGGGATGATGCAGCAGTGGAGAAGTAAGAATTGAATTCGGAGGCTACCATGCTGGGATCCGTGATGTTTTTCCCTGCAATGTTAAGTGAGGGGTTAGGGAGTTGGGCCGGCGGGGAGAAAAGGGATTTTATTGACTTCCAGAATTGAGTTGGGTGACCAAAACTGTTATTCAAAGCATTTTTGAAATAATTAGATTTGGCTTGTCTTATGAGCCTAGCGCAGGCATTGCGTAGTGACCAGTAGTGTTGTTGGGCCATATGACTACCTGAGGCCTTGAAGTATTTCCAGGCACAGTCTCTGGCTCATAGTTGTTGCATAAGGCTTGTTGTTACCCAGGGTAAATGGGATCCTCTTACTCGGGATTGCCTGAGTGGAGCATGGCTGTCCCAAATGGAGAGGAAATTTGAGGAGAAAAATTCCAAGGCATCATCAATGGAGGAGGCCTTCGGGATGAAAGACCAATCAATGCTGGTGAGGTCGTTTAGGAGTGCTGGCAGATCAAGGGACTTATAAACTCTAGTGAGAAGTGTCCGGGGTGGGGGAGCAATGGGTCTGAAGATTTTGCACACCATGTAGATCATATGGTGGTCACTAAGGGAGTCGAGTAGTAGGCCAGCTTGAATGATCTGATGAGGGTGGGTGGTAAGGGCCCAATCCAGGAGAGTATGTTTGTTGGATTTAAGGTTTAGGTGAGTTGGTTCAACTATTTGCTGGGACAGATTTAGGGCATTTATGTGTTGCCAAGATTTGGAGGCTCCCTTGCCTAGCCAGTTAAGACTGAAATCCCCAAGTATGTGAAGTTCGCCGCCCTCCATAAGGGACCTCAGGGTGCCGAGATGGTCAAGGATGCTACCCAGTGGAGTTTCAGGTGGGCAGTAGGATCCAGCTATATAAACTGGGATGGAATGAGTCAGTGAGATTTTGATTAGGAGGGAATCTATAGGTTGTATAGGGGCCAGCAAGGTGATAAAGGAAAATTGAAGAGCAGAGGAGATGTACATGGCAGTGCCACCACCCTTCTTTCTGCCCTGTCTATCCTGGCAGATTAGGGCGAAACCAGGTATAGAGAATTCAACATCCCAGTTGTGAGGTTTTAGCCAGGATTCGGTGATGATAAAATGTCAGGGCAGAGAGTGAGGACAGTGGTTTGTAAGGCAGCAATTTTGTTTAGGATGCTGCATATGTTTAGATGGACAATCTTAAGTCCTTTAGGGAGGGGCGTGGCTGTTGTGGGGTGTTGAGCAGCATTGGATGCAGTTGGTCCTGGATTGCTTTCAATGTCCCCGGCTATGAGGAGGAGGAGAGCCAGGGAGTGACTTAGTAGGCGTAAAGGCTTTGGAGATCTCCAGCATCGAGTGGGGTGATTTGCAGTACGTAGGGTAGAGATGGGGTATGTGCGGAAGGGGATATAAAGAGCGGGCAAATCCACATGGAAAGAGGGCGGGAGGATAGAGATCCCCAGGGACCAGTTGGGCCAAGGTGACATGTTAAGCTCCACTGTTGCTGTGGGGGGGGGTGATAAGGAGGCTTTTGGGAGGAATGGCAATGACACTGGCAGAGTGGGATGGTATGATGGTGGAAGGGAGGATAGGGTGAGGCAGAGCATAAAGATTGTTAGAGTGAAAAACTGCGTATTTTTTTTATATTATTTCATATTCTTGCTTTTTAGTTTAGTTTTGTATAACTTACACAGTAGGCAATAGAACTGCTCTGCAGTGGCCACTAGTGGCTGAAGAGTATAAGTAGCTAATGGAAAAGTGGGCTTATTGGTTAAAACAGCTCACGGGGTTAACACTATATAAGGAGAGGGCCACCAAGGGTGGTGGTGGGGGGTGGGGGAGCCTCGTGTGGCGCTGGCGGGCTAAAGCTCCTGGAGCAGCTGTGAACAGGGATCGCTATCTGCTGGCTCCTGCAGCCCGTCATCAGCGGGGAGGTGTGGCTGTGGGGAGGGCTACTAGAGTAGCTAGCCCTCGCGACCGCACTGCTGGGGGAACAGAAGAAAGCAGCTGTTAAGTACAGGTAGGTAGATGGGGAGGAGGAGGAGCTACTATACTTCTATCCAGCAGTTTAATCTTTACAGCAGAGAATTTCACAAGCAAAGCAATTGCAGTACAGGCTGTAAAAAGCAGGCACACAATAGGATTGTACAGATGTAACTACTCTCTAGAAGCAGTAAAGCTCGATTCCCCGGTAAAGCGTCTGATTCTGCTGCTGTGAACAGGGATCGCTACCTGCTGGCTCCTGCAGCTCCATCGTCCAAGGGGGAGGTTTGGTGGCTGTGGGGAGGGTGGTGTCCTATGATAGATGGTTTTGTAAGACCACTCCCAGAATGAATAAGAAAGAAACAATGAAAGATCCATACTAAAGCCCATAAATAGAAGCAGAAGTCATGGCATTATAAAAAAATATTTTATATATGTAACCATAAATGAAACAAGTAGGACACCATGTTACCAATGTAAGAGTTTTCATATTCAAACTTTCAATACATTTTTCCATAACTTATACTTCATGAACTATCTTTATATTTGGGACAGCAATGGTAGCATATGTATGCATCGTAACAGAGACATAGTCATGAGAACCAAACAGACTGTTTTTTTTTTGCCTAGATAGTCACACTAGGTCTCTCCAGTAGCAGATTTGTGCCTATATATATTTATCTCTTGGTACCCTGTGGCACCACCAACACCCGCCCCTTGAACAGTACTAAAAGAAAATTACTGTGTGTCTTGAGTCCCATGTATTATTTAGTAACAGTACATGACAATCCTTCCTCCCTCCATTATCCCTGACAAGCATTCATGCAGGTATGAAACACCAATAATGCACACCCTCCAGTCATCCTCCATTATGGTGGCCAGCACAGGGCAATGAGGCGAGGCAGTTAGTGTGAATTGTTAAATCAGTGAATAAATGAGCCGAGCAGCACAAATAAATATACTGTTTGCAATATGCTGATGAGACTAGCCAAGGACGGAGGATAACTGGGGGCTGTGCTGCCACCAAGATGCAGATGAAACAGGACAGGGTGTGCACTAAAGGTATTTGGATGCATGGGGGCTTACCAGGGATAAGAGAGTTGAAGGGTGTCACTCAACTTCAGGGAGCCAAGACACATAATTCTTTGTGCTCATTTAGTACTGTTCAAGGAAAGGAATGAAGGTAAGAGCGCAGGTGGGAGGGATGCTGTGCTGCTCAGTAAATACCCATGCTCACATTAGGATCCTCAGGCCAAATTGCTGGCACACCATGGGGTTAGGGGCACAGCAAAAAGCGACAGTGCCTGGAAAACTAATTATGGTGAAATCCCTCCCTCCACTCTCAGTTCCTTGAAAGCTGCTATATCCAGGTCAAGGGCAGTACATGGCAGTGAGCACTGAAATGCAGATTTTGCAGAAACAATTAAGCAACAGGAAGAATCCATGTGCCATTGTAATCAGGCTGTACAACACAGTGTAACTGGAGTGGAGCTGAACTGGCTGGATATCCATATACCATTTTGCATTCACAGCAGACATTCATTTCAGACATCATATTTTTGGGCATAGCATAGCGATTCATCAGGGGCAGCAGGCTGGGGAACACAGCCTAGGGTACACACACACTGCAAGTTACAAGTGTACAGAAAAAAAAAAGATGTCCTAGCATGTTGTGAATTTGTAGGAACATACTGACACTGGTAAACATGCAGCACTGACTTGCAAGCATCACCCCATCCATCCCCTCCTCCAACTGCAAAGGCACTGCACTGACCCACTATATAGCAGTGCACTAAGCAAGTGTGGAGTCCCAACTCTGCTGCTTACTGCTCTTCAGAATACAAAACTCACACTGGATACTGGAAGAACTAAAATTGGAGCTGATCTGACTGCACGTGGTGGACAGCTGGACATGGACACACCCATATTTAAGTAATATGCCTGAGGCTGGCATGGCTGCCAACCTGCCACTGCCATCATCAACCAATGACCATCACAACATGCCACAGTCTGAGACTGCTGTCTACTGGCCACTCCAGCAGTGTCACTATGCTGTCCAACAATCCAAACCAGAAACCAAAGAAGAAATACAAGTGATAGCACTGGTCCACAGCCTACAACTACACAGGCTGATAAATGCATATGCATGCATCATATCCGAATTATCATTTATTCTACTACTCTAGTCTGGTCCACACTCTTTAGTACAAAAAATACCAAAAGTGGAGCGAGCATGTTTGTAACAAACAGAAATTCGTCAAAAAATCTCCATAGGAATTAAATGTAGTATTTGTTCCCTCAGCCTCAGCAGTCAGCAGCCAGCACCAGCGGTCAGTGTATGATGAGAGTAGATAAAATGCTTTAAAGCCCAATATTTAAAAAAAATATATTCTCTGTTTTTTACATTAGGTAAACTGCTACTCACTGGTGGTGGTCAGAAACCAGAAACAGATGGCTCTTGTCTCAGAAAATTGCTCTAGCCTGCATTATATAAAAAACATAGATCCGGAGTCTTCTGTTTCTGACTGACCACATCACCTGCCTTATTGCATTAAAAAGTAGGACTAAAAAAAAAAATAAAAGAACACTTTTATTAAATATTGTGGTTTTAAGCATCTTAGCTGGAATCTGTAAACATGCTTTCCACACTCAGTACAAGACTCTCCACCAGGTTTATATGATTCATCACATCAATAATAGACTGTTAGAGTCTTACTGTACAATTTGTTTATTAAATACCTCACCTGCTAGGCTGTTATTGTGATGATGTGCTCTCTTGTAATCGTTGACTCCGAGTCCCTCCTACCTGAGCCTGGTGGCTACTCATTTCAGGTCCTCTCCTGTCTCTCCCCAGTCACAGAAGTCAGGCCCACCCTGCCGATTGTTGACAGCAACTGCCTGTTACCTTGCAGTCGGGACTGTCCAACTGCCCACTGTGTATGCAAAGACAGAGCTGGGCTTCTCTCCCCAACTGCTGCTTGAGCCTCAAGCTGAGGGTGGGATCTTCTTTTTTAATTTGTAAGACCGACCCATGGTTGTGGACCCACCAGATTCCACTGTACAGCCTACTGACTAGGAGGACCAGCACCAAACCAGGGCAAGCTGAAGCTCTGCTCCCACTGTATCCCATGATCTCTGTCTCACTCTGCTTCTTTCCTCCCAGTCCCTGGATCCAACCTCGGCTCACTCACAAAATGGTGAATGGCACCAATACAGGTCACCTGGAAGGCTGCAGTATGACTTGCTTGCTCCACCTCATCACTGAGGCAACAGACTGACAGCAACGCTCATCCAACTGCTGGCTGAGCCTGAGAATCACCTCAGCTTTGTAGCCATACCCACCTATCTACCAGCAGCAGTCCATACAGCAACACAATACACAAGGAAGTCAGTTTAAAAATTTTTTTTTTCCAAAATTGGATCACTTTTTTTAGGTTCTTGGAGCGCAGGAAAGGGAAGAATGAAAGTAATATATAGCAACATATTACAGTAACAGGTTACTTATATGAAAAAGTAATCAGTAACTTGGGAGAATTACTGTTTCATATACTATAAGTAATCTGTAACTAGGACATGTTACTAGTGCATGTAATTTAATTACTACCCAACACTGTGCAATGGAGCAACGTATGGTGAATATCAAAGACTCATAGCACAGGATGTGGTGTCAGTTAGAGAAGCACAAATGGAGACATTAGTGAATCTGGTACAAAACTGAGGATCAGAAAAACTGCAGCTGGAGCTTTGGATTCTGGGGGTTCATGAGGATGTAGATAACTCCAGTGTGGAGAGAATTCTTGAAGACATGCTGCCATGATTAGTTGCACCAGCTTAGCAGGGCCAATGGAAAATGAACAGGCACACCACCCTAGAGAACTTGCATCTGTCCTCAGTTCTAAGCTTTGTCCAATTGTGGCTTATTTCCTGCAATACTCCTCAAAGAAAAAAACTCCTTAGTCTGGCTAGACAACAGGAGCACTTAATGTGGAAAGGGACACACATTTCCAGGTACCAGAACCATTACCAAGAATTTAATCACAAATGCAAAGTATTTACCCCTATCAGTGTGGCTTTAAGGGATACTGGAATAACCTACCAATTCATAGGACTAACTTTATTTTCTATAAACTTCAGTGGGCTAGAAATGGAATGCAGATCACCAGAAGAAGCCCAAACATTCATTACCATGAACTGGCCAAATGTCAAAATCAGGACTCCAGCCCCCAAAATGTTCTGGGATGAGAGCATCCCAAATGGATACTGCACAAACAACCAAAGACAACAGGAGCAATGCTCCACAGAGGCACCCAGAGCTAAAGACTAATTGGAAAAAAAAGTGGCTGTACCCATGCAATGGGAAGACTGAGACCAAACACTGAGATGGAGTGGTGTGCTACAGATCCAGAACAGGGACATGGGCAGAGACTCCAGGCCTACCACCTCTTACAGAAGCAGACTTTGAGCATCTAGTGAAGGGGGAAATGCACTGACCTCCCTTCTGACTCCCTTCTAACCTCTGGCAAAAGCAGCAAGGGAATCCCTACAGGAAGGGCCTCTGACATCACTGCATTCACCCACCACAACCCTCACCCAACACACCTGGGCCGATGCAAAAACTGGCAATACTCCCTACAGGGCTTGCATAGTAGGGGGTAACTATAAAATGAACACATCTACAGCCCTCGTGCCTCTGGTGGCTTTTCTGCAATTGTTCATCTGGTGCAGAATGATGATGTTCCACCACTGTGACCACAGTTAAAATGAAATGATTTGAACTGCTGTAGCCTTACCCAGGTTGGTTTGTACATTATCTTGGTAATGTATGCCCATGCTAACTTAGCTTGCTTTGGGTATCCAGGACAGGGTAATATGGGAAAGGTAATATGAGGTGCCTGTGGGGGCAGTACTGTAGCTTGGGGATTGTATGGAACTGCTGAGGGCTGACATGCTAGGTCAGTGATAAGTCTGACTTTCAACTCACACCATAGTTCTGGCTGGAATACTGGACCCACCCCTCCCAACTTTAGATTCTAGCCACAAAGATCATTGAATGAGCATAATTTTCTCTCCACCACTGTGCAGAATAACAACAAGGGATGGCAGCAGTTCTATAGCCCAACACCCTCTAGAGCCCCAGAGACTTATTGATTTTTAGCAATTGGAGGAATGGGTGGTTGAGGCTACCCTTGAGCAGCCAGGCACATAGGCTGCTAAGCAAAGCCCTAGGATCCCATTCACTAGCTTGTTTGCTGCCTAAGACTTTCTGAATAGTGAAGGATCACATTACAGCTATCCTCTACCACTGCTACATTTCTCATGCCTTCACAGACTACTCTTGCATTGGAGGGCTGCATACCCCCATCACTAAAACTAATGCATCTCTGAAGAAGAGGGAAGAGCTACTTCAGACTCATTCACAGAACTCATTCACTGGCCACCTACTGGTGACTGTCCACCAATAGTTGAACCCAGCCATATTGGTCCTCTGGGATAGGACAGATGCCGCATTGCCATTTTTCTTTTTGTAACAAGTCCTAGCTGTGTACAGGACCTTGAGATAGCACTTTTTCCTATCTCTAGACACAGCTGGTACCTCACTCACCCAGCACACGGGGTTGTTTTCACAGCTCTTTTTAGGTTTAATGCATGCTTAAATCCTAGCAAGTGTCCCATTGGAAGTGCCTAAATGGTTAATCTACATATCCCCTTAATGAAGGGATGACTTAGGTTCAGGTTTTACAAATCACATTTTAAATAGACAAGGGGTACTATAGTTGTACTTCTCTTAAAGCAGCAATACTTGATAGTGGCGATAATTTTGACCTACTGTATAGTTTTGTATTCTAGTTTAGATAGCCCCTTATCTCCAGACTTGTATGATTCCCTTTTTTCTTCATTCTGAGTCTCATTTAGCACTTTTTTGTGGTTGAAATAATAAAATGAGTGCTCCTTTTTAATATAGCTCGGACCAGGTTTTTATCAGTATTCTCTATTATTTCTGAAGACTCACACCTCAATTCTAGAAAAGTTACGCATGGCGTAAAAGCACTTGCACCAAGTAGAATGGTGCAAGTAGCAACTTACGTCCGCAGTTGCAACATACACGATTCTACAAAGCGGTTTGTGACATGTCACAAACCACTTGCGCTGAAGAGCTGTTACGCCAGCAGTTGCACCACAAACCCCCTGCAACATGGTGCTAGGGGTTTTATGGCAGCAATTGTGCCCCATTCCAGAAGGGCAGCAACAAAGTCCCCAATGTTGGGATTCTACAAGAACCCCCAGAGGAGAACCGGCAATTTAAGTTACACCTGCATTTAGCTGGTGTAACTTACATACATCCTCTGAGGGTCCTGTAGAACCTGGCCCATGTGCCCTCCACCCATGCCCAGACCACCACCTTTGGTGTCCCAATGGGCATCTCACACCCCCACCCCATCCCCTGTACTGTACATGCCACCCCATCCCCGCACACAGTAACAGCCCCGCAGGGCTGCTCCTCGAATCCCTGTGAAATGAATGCCCTGCAGGGCTGCCCACACCCCCAGCCCTCTGAATCTCCCATTGCAAATAGCCCTGTAGGATGGCTCAGTCACCCCTCACCCATGCCCCAACCCGAGTTGCTACCGCAAATGCAGCACATACCCATCCCTGGTAGTCTAGTGGCCCCCACCCAAGCCAAGCCAGTCCACCCAGCACCCTCCCACCCATCCCCAGCTGGCGACTGGCACAGCCCACCTCTCACCTCCATGGCCAGCTGCTGACTGAGTGCTGTAGGAGAGCCAATGTAAAGATGCAATCAGAACTGAAGTGTGTGCTGGCATACCTACACATGAACATTCACCATGCACACATGCAAACTAAGATATGACATGGTGGGAGCAAAAAAGACAGACTACAGTGGAAAACCATAAGGTGGCTGAAAGATGTTAATAGAAAATAAGTCTATCATTAAAACCAGAGGGCTGCTGGGAGCCCAGGCAGATGATCAGCTTGGTTTCTATATTTTTTCTTTGGTCAGCATCCTGGAAACCCTACTGATGGACACAGACAGAAAGATCACTGACATTGTGGTCTCTGGAGGCAAAGTGGGGTACAATGGGTTTATCAGTGTCTCCATTCCTGACTGCCCTTAATGTTCCCTGAATCAGGCATCTGACAGTTTCTCCAATGTAGATATTTGCATACTTCCTGCAAAGAATACAATATGCCACATTAGTGGAATTGCATGAGAACTCCATATATGGTAATATATTTCTGGAGGTAGAAGATAAATACTTTCACAAGGTCGACCACCTCATCGGTAGACCCTTATGGGAATGAAAGGGACCTAGAATATGCAGGGTGAAACTGACAGTACATTGTTCCTAAAAGATCTAGGACTGCTCTGGTTCCAGTGCAATGCTCTAAACTACAAAATGACACAAGCCGTTAAATGCCTACAGCCTGCATCTCCACAATCCGTGCAATAGGTCAGGCTTGAGCCTCTATGAACTGACAACCTCTGTCTTTGCCTCCATTGGGGTCCCAATACTAGAAATCAAGGTATCTCCCATCCAGTCATCATTGACACCACAAAAGGCATGGTTGTGCTACATAACCCTACCTAAAAAGAGAAGAGAACCCCCAAAACTAACTACCTGTCTTTGGCACAATCCCATAGTCCTTGTGGGCCATAGAACCATATAAAGGTCAACCTTGGAACAGGAAGGCATATGTATTCTTGTTGACATATACTGTCCTGGCTCACCAGTTTTATTTATCTTCCAGCAAATACAAGAAAAGTACTAACTTCCAATATCTGATTTCTGGAAATATCTGCAACTCAGAGCAGTCATCCAAACACTTGACTCCTCCATGATTGACTCCCAACCATGGCTAAGGCTTCATCAGCTATTCAAATGCGCAATGGTCAAAGGTCTCACAGGCAGGGTGTACCACTCTATTAGGGACATCCAACAACCTCCACTACAGAAGAATAAAGCTGAATGGGAAAAAAAACTGGGTGTGGTGTTATCCCAAAATGTCTGGGATGACTGCCTCCTGCAGTACATCATACTTACAAAGATGCCAAGGGGAAACTAATTCAGACCAAAATATTGCACAGATGGCATAGAAGCCCTCTTGCTTTCAACAAGTCAGGATTCATTTCCTATTCAAACTGCTGGAGGTGCACACAGCTGAATGCTGGTTTGTGCACATTCTGTGGGAATGCACTACAAAGCATACCTACTGGGCGGAATCCTGTTCCTCAATCTCCAAACTTGAATTCATCCTTCTGGAAGATTCCATCCAGATAGGTGACATGCACCACTAACACCAATACTGTGTACATGCTGCACTCATTTAGGCTAAACCAGACATTCTTATAAACTGCTGTCAATCCTCCGTACCAGTAATACTAGCATGGCAGGCCTCACTGTCAAAACTGGCACTGATCGAAAGACTGACAGCTGTGGCAACACAAAGATAGCTGCTATGTCACCTGAAATGGACCCAGTATCTTAGGTCCTGCCTTTTCACAGTCACGCCCATGTCTCTGAGCAACTCATCAGAATTATCCCCCCAAAAAACAATGGGAACATCATGAGGTGTGAGTTAGATGCAGTCTTTCATTCAATAGGCCTAAATGCAGTGCCCAGGATATGAATTATGTGACCCTCTGCTACTGTGCCCTACCCCCAGGGTGTGAACCCAGTTTATTCTCAGAGACAACACTAACAACTTCTGTCCCCCTCAACCCACCACACAGGTTCTTCTAAACAAATAAAATCACTAGAAATGGACACATCAATTTTCTTATCCGGTGTGGTAGCATCAGTTCGTCTCTATACATTCGGCTATGGACTTGTATATGTACACAGACTACCTGTTCCTCACCTACTATCAGATCTTACCCGTTCTTTCTGCAGAATATAAGGATGTATTAAAAGGACTCTATATTAAGGCACCTTTGTTTTATCCAGTCTGAAAATGAATGAAATCAGTTTTACTTTTCTTTACTATTACTCCTTTTACTCTTGTAAGCAGCATGCTGACATCAGATAAAATATTGTTCCTGCTATATCATATGCTGATTGTTACTTAATCTTGAAAAATATTAATAAAATTTGACATGTTAGCAAAAGAAGTATTGTTATGAACTGGGTATGCACAATTTGTATTCCGACCTCTTGAGTTAATATTAATCTGTTTCTGAAAAAGGAGCCCAATCCAAGCAGGAGTGTCCAACAAAATAAAATTAATGTGTGTCTCAAGAATTTGTTGCTGTCCAACTAGTGTAGAAGAACATTATGAGCTGCAGTCTCTGCTCATTCAGAAGAAGTCCTTGGAACTAGAGTGCATCACTGTCATCTTCCCTGTGTTGTGCATATATCTGTTGACTGAGAGAAACTTTTGTAGTCTTTCAGTGCCGGTCTGTAGGATGCTATGAATTGTGCTGTTTGACTTGCTGTCTGTATGAAGTATACAATCATCTGCCTTGTGGTCAGAAGAATGAGAGTTATAGTCCCAGACAGAGATATGAGCTAATACTCCACATCATGGCATTTAAGGGGTGCTGTACTATCATGGTTTACAGTCTTTCATCTAACACATTAAATAAAGGTCCATTCTATTATTTTCTGATGGTCCCTTAATGGATTTACATGTCAAAGTTACATTGCTTTATTTCTTTAATCTCCAATTCAAAGACTGAATTGCTCTTTTTGCAGGAGTCAAGGGTTTTCCTGAGTGTTCTGACAAATGCTCCTCTTCATAATAAAACCTAGTTTAGGAAAAGCAGTATGCCTGTTTCTCGGTATTCATGAGAGAATGGCTGACACTATACATTTTCAGGCAATACACTACAAATATTTTTCATTGCTTTTAAAACATTTTAGGATACAATGTGTATGAAAGTGCTATATAAATGCATTTATTTCCCTTTATCATTTAATTAATTTTTAGGGCTGTGGGTGGAGCCTACAGCACTACTGGTATCAGAGTGCAGCTTTAAAATGGCTGAGCATGGAACACTTAAAAGTATTCTTCCACAGCAGCAAAATAGCGCACTCCTCCTCTGATTTTTGTTATTTGCTGTTCTACGTTAAAGGCATCTGAAAGGAGGGGGAATGCTTCTGTATTGTACCTCAGAACTTCACAGGATATTAACAAAAAAAAAATAACAAATAAAGTCTCTGTTTCTATCATCTATCCAGCTCAGTCTAATAGATTTATTCTATTTCTTTCAGCAACCTAGGGGTTAACTCATTATATGTTGTCTGGAAATTACTGAACCTCTGAAAGTCAGACTACAGTGTCAGATTACAGACAGTTTCAGCTGCAGTCTGTGAACTAGCTCATTCCTATGGGCACACACACACACACACACACACAGCAACATGTACTCTGACTAGATAAATTCAAGAGGACTGAATTAGCAGTTGCCACTTTTTGATGATTGTGACTATGTAGCACTATATGGCACCAACAAGAAAATGCTTTGGTCATTCAGTAGCTCTTCAAAGCCCTATTGGCTCTGGCTAGAGTTTGTTTCTACTGTGGTTAAAGGCATTGCAAGATTGTATGTGTGTGTGTATATATATATATATATATATATATATATATATATATATATATATACAAAACATGTAATGCATCATTTAGGGTTAAAGCACAAGAAGTCAGGAAATGAAAAATCTTTAGGGTTGCCCCTCCCCCGGGCCTTCCAATCATCCCAAGATTGACAAATGATGGGGTATTGCATTGGGGTCTTGAGGCCTAAATGTCACCCCATTCCACGTGTAATGAAATGAACAAGGGATAGAAGAAAAGAATGGGTGACATTTTGGCCTCATGATCCCAATGATTCACCCAGTCATTTGTCAATCCTGGGATAATTGGTGGGTCTAGGGGTAGGGGCAACCCTGAATATTTTTTATTTCCTGAAGTTTTGTGCTTTATCCCTAAATGATGCATTAAGACAGTTTTTTGCATATAATTTCCTTACTTTTTGTGAAAGAATAGAAAAGTAAGAACTTGCACAAGTTGGTAGGAGTGCAGGGCCCAAAGTTGATGAGCGCATGGGCCCTTTGGGCCCTGTGCTCCCATCAGCCTTCAGAACTTGTTGGGAGCATGGGCCCTGCACTCCCACCAACCTGAAAACATGTGTGTACCATCAACACCCTCCAAATTTTAATGTAAAACACCAACTTGTGTCCGAAATATAACATATAAAAGTTTGAGATTTTCATTCATCAGAGATATAGAATTCTGCGCCTGTCAAATTTTACAGGCACAATGACTGAAAACTATATCCATGACACTAAGGTTATGTACCATATCAATTTCAAGCCCCAGCACAATGCAAAACACTGTCAGCAACATGTAAATTGTGTCATGCAATATCTTCACAAAACAAAATTCTCCGACATGTAAACACAGTATTTCACATCTACAGGATATGCCAAGAATGTCCTCCACATTTCAATGCAAAAGACCAAACCGTGTCCGATATATAACATGTTAAAGTTTGATATTTTCCTTTAACAGAGTTGCAGAATTCCACCCCTGTTACAGGCACAACTGAAAACTACATCCATGACACCAAGGCTAGGTACCGTATCAATTTCAAGCCACCAGCACAATGCAAAACACTGTCCGCAACACATAAATTGCGTCACACAATAGCTCCGCCAAAAAAAAAATCCGACACATAATCACCGTAATTTACATCTACAGAACATGCCAAGAACACCCTCCAAATTTCAAGTAAAAAGACAAAAACTTTTCCAAGATATTTAAACTTAAAGATTGGTGAAATTTCCCTGCCTAATGAATTATAAAATCTGGCCATATTGTCCCTATCTCGTGATCAAAGATGGCAATCAAAGAATCTTGCAATCAAAGAATTTGCAGGCTCATGATCAAAGAATAAAAAATGCTGTAACTCAGGTTTTAGGCAGAATTACATGGAACCATCACCATGCCTCGATAGAACAAAGCCCCCTGAGCAAAACCCACCCTCATTTGTGTTCTTAATCCACCCCAGGCTGAGAAAATTGAATTTTTAAAAGGGCCATCTCATCCTTCACTAATGATGCATGATTGCAATCTAAGAATCTCATGATCAAAGAATTTGCAGGCTTGCGATCAAAGAATTTGCAGGCTCAAGATCAAAGAATAAAAAATGCTATAACTGGAGTTTTTGGCAGAATTAAATTTAACCACCACCTTGCCTCGATAGAACGAAGTCCCCTGAACAAAACCTACCCTCATTTGTGTTCCTAGGCCACCCCTGGGCTGAGAAAATTTAATTTTTAAAAGGACCATTTCATTTCCTGTTTGCGATGCAAGATTGCGATCAAAGAATCTCGCGATCAAAGAATTTGCAGGCTTGCAATCAAAGAAATTGCACACTCATGATCAAAGAACATAAAAATGCTGAAACTTGACTTTTAGGCAGAATTGAATGAAACCACCACCATGCCTCAATAGAACAAAGCCCCTTAAACAAAACCCACCCTCATTTGTTTTTCTAGGCCACCCCTGAGCTGAGAAGAATGTATTTTTACCTTGCGATGCAAGATCACGATCAAAGAACCTCGCGATCAAATAATTTGCAGGCTCACAATCAAAGATAGTCAGTGAGCCGCAAACAAAGATTTTAAAACATTATAACTCTATTTTTAGACCATATTACATCAAACCAAAGGCATGGGTCGATACATTGGAGCCCCCTGAGTAAAACCCATTAAAGATTTACTTCAGGAGTGACCCCTGAGCTGAGATATTTGTTTTTTTATGATCAGAAATGCAAAAACAAGATGGCGGACCTCACAATCAAAGAATTCTCAGGGACAAACATTCTTTGACCATGAGGCTGCACATTCTTTGATTGCCAGTTGGGACCAGATGGCCAGAACCCGATTCTTTGTTCGCAAAAAAACCATATAAATTTTTTCATTGACTTGTAATGGGAGCTTAAACATGGCATAACTTTTGAATGCCGAAATATTTTTTCACCAAACGAAAACCGTCATGTTCGGCCAGCCATGCTCTTTCTGAAGAGCCATCTTGCAAAGTGGCACACCACACAATGGCTGCGCACACAGACAAAATCCCCCCAAACTGCCTCCTAAACTGAATAATTTTACATTTTTCAGCGTTTTCGTAAACAGAGACTGTAAGTCCAACTGAAACAAAATTTGGCAAATCAAAAGATCTAACATGCCCCACTGTGCACACCAAATTTCAGGCAAATCCATTGAACAGGTTCAACATTATTAACACCCAAAATGTTGACTTTAACATATATATACAATAGGGGTGAGTGATAAATGAGTGAGATAAAACAGTGTATCATCCACTGCAGTGTGATATTTTTATCCTCTGCTCTACTGTGATGATATCAGCCATTTACCACACACAAGTCACAAAAGGTCATCAATCTAGGCAGCTTTCACCTCAGCATGCAAGAAACACCTGTGCTGTTACCATAGACACAAATGCAGAACTATTTCAGAGGTCTCACAGCTGCCTACAGCTAACTCAGTGAGCATTACAAAACACACCTATCCCCCCCTCAACTTCCAGCTCATTACTGTGACTGCAGCCAGAATTCTAAACATCACAGCTTCACAGAACAGTCTAAATTACTGCCTGCAGCTAACTCAACTACCACTGAAACACACTCTCACTTGTTTCTCAAACTGATTCTCACCCATTACAATTACTGTGATACTTTCAGCTTGACAGCAGCCAGAATCCTAAAGAGCACAGTTTCACAGAACACTCTACACTCTGCCTGCAGCTAACTTAATTACCACTGAAAACAGTATCAGCTGTTCTGACACTCTGCCTCTCAGCTCATTACAATTACTGTCATGCTTTCAGCTTCACTGCAGTCAGACTTCTAAACAATACAGCCTCACAAAATTATGTTTCTCTCTCCTACCCAAAACTAACTCATTTAGCATTGCAAACCACACTCATGTGTCTCCCAGAGTTTATAACACTGCCAGCCCATTCAGAAAAGCTCACACACAGAATGAGCAAACACATAAACAGAAGCAGAACACAAGACAGCAGAACAAAACTTCTAAAACTCTTGTCCCTATTGTATATATCGAATACATGATGGGCGAATCGTGTGCTATGGCAGAAAATATTGTCACTCCTGCATTGTGAGCTCTGGATATCTCACTCGTGCCCGGCATGGTGAGATATCCAGAGCTCACTTTACAGGAGTGACAATATTTGCCATATCACACTCATGCCCATCATGTATCCCATATATATATATATATATATATATATAGTTTTTTTTACTAACATTAATTATTTTGCTCATGCTTTAACAAAATAATGGGACACATCAAAAATGAATGTATTCCTCAGATCTTTGCAAATTTAACTAAGCAAACAGTTCAAAATAACCAAAACAACTGTTATTACTTAAGTTGTAAACTATCTCCTTTACACTTGGTGGCCATGTGGTGGTGGCCACATTGCCACTACACCACAGTTTTACTTGTCAAAGCTCCTCTAATTTTTTTAATGACTCTGATGTACTGTAGCAACATTTAACTAACTTTGGCTTCATCTCCATGTACACAGCACTAAGACCGAGCCTTCTGTTTGATACATGTATAGATGCAATATATCAAGATGAGGAAAGGTTTATTTACTCTTTCAGATGGGAGAAAAACTATATTTTTTGAATGATAAATGGCTGTCAAGACTGTGTGATTTTCAGACCAGAACTGAATAGGCTGAAAGTGTTAGAATATTTTTTTTCCTTTTTTCTTTTTAAGACAGGCAATTTACTGGGTGAATCATGGCCACCACCTTTACTCATTAAATCAATTCAGCCTTAAAAATGCAACTCCCTTAAAATAAATATAGTAAATAAGTATTATGGTTTATGAGGCAGGGGTAGACTATGTAGTCCATTGAGGCTGCCTCCCCATTATTCAGCAGTTTATAACAGAAATGCACCCATTAGGGATCCGCTGAACTAATTTCTCCTTGAGTATACCTTAATACATGATTGGCGAGATTGTTTCAAAAACAGAATGTCATCTGTTTGTGAAATTGTTGTACATATTGTTTATAGTGATCTCTAGTTTATTGCTGCTTTATTTTGAATTATACAATAGCAAGAAAATGTCCTGCTCTCTGATTGGCTGGAATGGCAAAGTACTGGTGATGTTATCCTGGCATATCATCACGGGTATAGTGCCATCCACATCAAAACCTGAACACAACCTGAATATCCCTACACAACAGCTGATAGACTGACAGCCTTCAGAGACACATCCCACTACTCACATGCTGAAATATCCTGAGGTAAACTTTACTCTCTTCAAAATGGAAGACATCCAGAAGTGGGTTTCCTGTGGAAAAGAAAATACAGCACCACCTGAGCAACTCAAAAAGAAACCAGAAAAATGAAGACACATCCAGCTTCCTGACGATGCCCTTGACAAGCTGGAATGTAACAGAAATGAGCTCTCTACAAAGCGACAAACAACATAGGCTGTTAATGCCATGAAGGACTGGCTGTCAGAAACAGGTACAGAAATAAACTTTACCACAATAAATACCTCTGAATTAAATACAGTTCTCCGCAAATTCTGTGGTTCAGTCTGTAACTCCTCTGGTCAGCCATACAGAATCAGCAGATTAATCGGTTTACGAGCAGACATCAACCGCTTCCTAAATGAACCACCTTTAACCCGTAATATTAATATTTTAACAAATCCTGATTTCCAAAGTGCCAACAATGTTTTTTCTGCACAAATCAAAAACCTTAGACGAGAGGGAAAGATAAAGCAAAACACCACCCTCAGCAAAACAGACCTCAGACTTCTCCGTGAATCCCCGCTCTAAGCACACAGACCCCGAGGACAGTGCCGGTCTGGCTAGAACTCCAATACACTTAGCGAGACGCGGTTGTGAAGGCCAACGTAAACTCCAACCAAATTCTCTTGAGTTCCACACATCTGAAGATGGCCTTAACTATGTGTCCCTAAGCTTTAATGAAAAGACCAAAAATCATGGAGACCCTCTTGAAAAAGACCGTGACAGGAACAGAGGAGCAATGTTCGAGCTGCCAGGTCATCCTCAGTGCCCCGTAGCGGCCCTGCAAAAGTACATATCGAAGCTCCCACCAAAAGCTCCTTGCCTGTACATGCATCCCCATAGACAAACCACAAAACCATGGCAAGATGAAGAAATCTGGTACAGCATGGAACCAGTCGGAATAAATTACCTTGCTACAATGCTGCCCAAAATCTGCCATGCTACAGGTCTTCCTAACAGCTACATAAACCACAGCCTGCATGCAACTACCATCCGGATCCTCAGCAATGCCGGCTTAGAGAGTCGACAAATCATTTCAGTAACAGGGCACAAACAAGAGTCTTCCTTGCACAGTTACTTGGGAATGACTTTACAGGAACGCCGACAATGGAGTTCGATCCTATCCGGTGCAATGCCAGACGTCACAGGTCACCGCCGAACTGAATCAGTGCCTCCCGATGTGAACATGATTCAACACCTACTGACGACCTCTGGAAATGCTGCAACACAACCTCAAGCAACAGAACTGCACCACAGCATAACCTCCTCTAAAGAAAAAACCCAAACACAGCAGCAAGACACCAGTAACACACAGTTCTTCATTCAAGGGAAACAGTATGTGTGTCATCAATATCTACAAACCATAGACTGTATGTAATCCAAATAACAATTACTCACAGAATTTAACTGTTGCATTTAAAAGTTAAAAAATAAATGTTCTAATGGTTGAGCACTTAAAAATGTTTCAATACAGTTAGCAATTTATTATCTCTTAAGTCATTTTAATATTTTAATATTTCTACAGTTCAGAAATATTTATTTACTTAAAATATTTACATATTTCAAAAAAATGTAAAAAAAAAGGAACTATTTAACCTTGTGGAAGGACATTACTTCATTTTTACTCATTAAAAACAGTTTTAAAACCAAAACAAAAAGTCTGTTTGTTATTTATACACACAAGTGCCATTGTATAATAAGACAATGCATTCCAGGGTGTGTGTGATGCTGGGATAACGTCACTTCTGGGTGATTAGTCGCACTCGGCCTTCAGCCTCGTGCCTAATCACCCCAGGCGTGCCGTTATCCCAGCACGACACACACTCTGTCATGCATTATTCCTTTATTTAAACCTATTTTTGTTATCAGGTCCTGCTTTTGAAGTACATCATATTACATCCTTTAACAATAAAAGATCACTACTAATCAGTCTGGTCTCTAATGCCCTTAAGCCTAAGGTAGTAATTCTTTCTTCATATGAGAAATGCTCCAACTCAGGACAACTTTGATGCATTTCTTTGGATGCTCTCTATGATTACAACATCTTTTGTTAACATAGGTGATCAAAACTGAGAGGCAAATACATGTTCTTTCCACTTAGGATCCTTTTCATACAAACACACATTTAAAATAATTAGATAATTAAAAAAAATGCTGAACTACTATCCACAGTTTGAATTTCCATTGTTTCTTTGCTGACCAAGATAAATACTCCTACTGTCCTTATTTGATTACCTGGAAAACCTCTGCTACTTGCTCTGCCAATGCCACAGACACAAATGAGAGTCTGACTGCAAATGAGACCTTTTGTTTTGTATGAGTTGGAAGAGTTAATAGCCACATGTCTCATTTGGGTTGTGAGGTACTGAACACTCTGTCAGCGGAACTGGACAGAATTTGCATGTATTCAGTGGTAAGTATTTCATCAGTTGCAATGTGGTGGGAAAGACAGAAGAACAGGGTTTAGACAGGATGAAATGATATGAAGAACGAGGAGAAAGGCAGGTTAGACACAAAAGATGAGTGAGACTTAAGTAAATCTGTACAGGGAAAACAAAACTGTTTAAAACAACAATCATCCAGTTATTATGTTTTGATATCTGGTAAGGGTGCACTGTTTATGGAGATATCTATTTCACCCCCCAACACCTCCTGCCTTACAACCCAACTGGGGCTTGCAGTTATTTAAGCAGTAAGGCATGACAGGGTGTATGTTGCAATGTGATAACAGCACTCCTAAGGTGTGTTGAAGATCAAGCATGATGGCTGAGTGCTTGCACCACCCAAAAAGTGCCATCATCTGTGCACAATGCACACCCTGGAGTGTCTTACTGTGATTATGAAATGACAGGTTCACCATTTGTCACCATTTTCTTCCATTCACCAGTTTTTACATGTTCAACAAGCAGCATAAAAATATGGCATGGAGTCACTCTGTTTCTATATGCTGAAAGTCCAATCGGAGCAGTAACAGCTGTAACCATTTCTGCTCCAGTGTGTTTCCTTATGTTGGAACTAATTGCTTCAATAAGAAAACGTTTTCCCACGCCAGCTGACTCACTGACAAACATACATAGTGGTTTGTGTTTGTTATGACAATATTCTTTTTCACAGTACCAAACATGGTGAATGGCATCTGTTACAAAAGTATATACAACTTGTTGCTGTTGATTTAATTACTTTTCAGTGATAGAGATGTCAACATCGGATTGGTATGCCTGCACCATGGCTGTCTCAGCCTGAGACATCAGTACAGTGGAATCATTCATATGAAGAGGAGCGCCCAGTTTGCCTTCTCCCTTTGGATAACAGTTGTCCTGCAGATTCACTGGAATGTCTCTTCCACTTGTTCTCTACCTTTTTCTAGCTGTTCTTTCTCTAACTGCAGCCTTTTCTATATATGTATCTGTGCTCTTGGTTTTGAAGGTCAAGTAGCTCAAACTGAAATGCTCTTCATATTTGCTAAATTCACCTTTCAGTGAGCTTTCATGTCTCCATGGCTTGAACAGGAAAAGCAGGGCAAAACAGTAATGCTCTCTTGTCCCCCAGAGCCCCACAAATAACATGGATATGCTCTGTGTGTGGGTGCTCAGTTTTGGCAATCATTTTACTTAATTCATTCAAAAGTCATTATTTTACGTTCCATTATACATTTCCATACTTTCCAGCATTTCCAGCTCTACATTCCTTACAATTTACATACAATATACCAAATCTCCAATCCTTTTCAATTCATATTTTTTTTTCTACTTTAATGTTTGTTCTTTATTTCTTCTGCCCAATAGATGTGCATCATGGGGGGGCTGTACTTCTTCCTCCTCTGTTTGAAAAGGGGTACAAGTGTACACACCATACCCCTGCTTCTTATTGTCTTGTCCTCTGTCATATTTCTTATGTTTTCTCTTTTAATCCCCCCTTTTATTTCAGCAGCACCTCCCTGTTACACTGTGCTTCACCTGCCACAGTGCTGTCCAAATTCTAGTTTAGGGTGGGTGGGTGGGAAAAACTGTAGGAGTAAAACTGTGAGCTCCTCAGCCTGTGCAGTCCCTTATGTACCAGCCATAAGCCCATCCCCTTGGCTCATCCTGTTGAATGCCAGGCTCTCCTGCCCTCTCTCTCTGGACCCAGTCTGGACACCACCCTTTCTGTGACCTCACTGACTCCTCCTACCCGGTGACCTCATTCATCCCCTCTTCCCCACTTCCCTCCCCCCCCTTCTTTTGCCTAGCTTCCCACACTCCTTTGCTTAGCCTGGGGACAAAGGGGTCTGCTCCTTGCATGGGAAACTCTCTTTGTCCCCTAGAGCCTCGCAAATAATGACACAGATATGTTCTTTGTGTGGGTGCTTAGTTTTGGCAATCATTTTACTAATTCTTTCAAAAGTCATTATTTTACATTCCATTATACATCTCCATACTTTCCTGCATTTCCAAATTAACATTTGTTACAATTTATATACAATATACCAAATCTCCAATCCTTTTAAATTCATACTTTATTTTCTACTTTAATGTTTGTTCTTTATTTCTTCTGCCCCTCAAATGTGCATCATGGGGGTCATAGTTCTTTCCTCCTCCATTCGAAAAGGGGTGAGAGCGTACACACTGTACTCCCGCTTCTTATTGCCTTGTCCTCTGTCATATTTCTTGTGTTTTTTCTTTTAATCCCCCCCTTTTATTTATGTCCTCCTCCTCCCTTATTCTCCATTAGTCCACCTCCAGCCTGTGATGGACAGTGGGTTTTCCCCCTACAACTCTCAAACTCTACTTGCACCCCTTTGACTATGTCTCCATGCATCCATGGTATTAGGAATCTCAGAGTTGAACAGAGCCAAACCCAAACCTGATAAATGTATCACATCCCCCCTGTAGTATTTGTCCATCCTTTCTTCAATCCCATGATGTATGGCCACTCCTCCCTCACTTTCAAATAACCTGCCCACTCTTGCATTCATTTGCTTCCTGGACCTATCCACTGCCTTGTGGCTTTTTGCCTGTCATCACACCCTTCATGGCATGATGTTTGACCAAGCCAGAGTAACCTCTGGCCACCATTCATTTATTTTTTTGTATATTCTGTTTTAGTTGATAAAATGTGTCCAGCGATGGCCTTGTCCCCAGGTCATTGCCACCTAAATGAATTACAATCAAGTCTGGCCTGCTGTGGTCCCTTCTGATTTCCCTCAACATTGGCAGCAGTTGCACCCACCTCATACCCCAGATGCCTCTCCATGTCACTTTTAGGCTGTTGATGTTGAGGTAAAGTTGTTTTCCCCCTTGTCTCCTGGCTGCCAATTTTTCTGGCCTGTGTACAAAGGAGTGCCCACATATCTATTTCTTGATATGTTTCATCCTCCCTGGGTAACCATAAGCATAGAACATTGTTAGTGCCTTATATTGCTCAAATTTACCCCCCACACACACTTCACTTACACCTGCTGTGGGGAGAAAAAAAGAGACAAAATTATTGTTTTAATTTGTGGACATATTTCTTATAACAATCAGAATTCCATCTGCCCCTCTGTTTAATGTCCCCCGTTGGGCTGCCTTGTGCGGCGATCACTGAGGCCGCCTCAATTCTGAAGGAGTGGGATGAATATCCTTTCAAGGTTTCTCCAAAAAGTGCCAAGCCCTTCTTTACTACTGCTGTCACCTGTTATGCAGTCACTGGCATCCCATGCCCATGCAGAACTATCAGAGAGTTCCCTCCTTTTGGGTTCCCAGCCGAGTACATGTGCAGGGCCCCTACCGGGCATATACCTGTATCTTGGTGCCTTCTCAGACACACACTGGCCACTTCCCCTGCTGATCCATCTTGGATCTCCTTATTAATACTGAGATGTTGTCCCTTTCCCATTCATGTCTTCTCAACACAATCCTGTATTCTCGTCCCTATTGTTGTGACCAATTACCTTGCTGACCCTGAATGCACTGCTGTACATTGTGGTGTATATTGCCTTAAACAGTGTTGTCTCATTGCTTGATATACAGATGTGGAGCAAGGCTCCCAACAGCCTCTCAGTCAGTGGTTCTGTCAGTGGTTTTCTCCCTTCCATTCGCTTCTCAGTTCCCCTTTGCCAACCTTGCATCATTCGGTTACATTTCGTTGGGTTTTCCCATCCCTTCAATGTGCACATCTGTCCTATTGCTGCCATGTGCACTTCCATCATGGCCTGGCCATGTTCTGCCTCCATCCTGTCTCTATGAATTTGGCTACCTGCTCCCTTGTGACCATCCCACTTACCTGGCAACCTTCTCTTTCCTGGAAGGTATGGAATGCCCTCCAACAGACTTCTTATGCCCTCAGGGTCCTAGGGGACCATGAGGTGCAGAACAGCAGCTTGGCTCTCCCATCCAATTGTCCAGGCATGGGCTGGAAAATGGTCTGTGTGGTATCTGCTTCTGGTGCAATGGTCTGAAACTTGTCCATCTGCAAGCAAGAGAAGCAGTCCGC
The DNA here is from genome assembly GCA_016271365.2 of Neoceratodus forsteri. Lineage (NCBI taxonomy): Eukaryota > Metazoa > Chordata > Ceratodontiformes > Ceratodontidae > Neoceratodus > Neoceratodus forsteri. Next base: position 1,324,394,381 of record CM057458.1, read on the forward strand.
TATCACATTGTCAACTCCGTCAATGTGCCTAGCCCTAAATGATAGATTTAATGTCAGGGCCAACAACACTAGCTGCCTCAGTATCCTTATGACTCTCTCTGACATCACCCCCTTTTTGTTCAGGACCTCCACTATTACCTTGTTATCACACCAAAAGTAACCTGCTTATTCCTGAGCTCCTCCCCCCAGGTTAGCATTGCCACCTATACTGGAAACATTTCCAAGAAGGTGATGCCCTTAGTCATCCCTGCCTGTGTCCAGTCCTGTGGCCATGGCTTAGTGAACCACCTGCCCCTGAAGTATCCCCCCATTCCTACGCCCCTTAGCTGTGTCCATGTAAAGCTGCAAGTCGGTGTTAAACACCCACTCTTCCTGCCAGATTTGTCCATTGCATGTTTTTAGAAATTGCTCCCATACCCCCAAGTCCTTTCTTATCCCCCTTGTAATGTTGACCCAATGGTAGGGCCGTGAAGCCCCGCTGGTTGCCAAGGTTAAATGCCATGTGAACACACACCCTGGAGCAATAGCCCTAGAGGCAAAATTCAAATGCCCCATCAACTGTTGTACCTGCCCTAACTGTACCCTGCGCCTGCCCTTTAATCCCTCCAGGAGTGACTGCAACTTCTTGAACTTTGTCTCCAGTAACTGGAATAGCTCTAGTACTGTATCCAATTCAATACCCAGGAATTCCATCGACTGACTTGGTCCTTTGGTCTTTTCCTTGCATGTGGGACCCCCAACTCTTTACTCATCCTTTCAAAATCCCTTAGCATTCTTTCCATCTCTCCCTGCCCTTCCCTGATGAACAGAAAGTCATCCAGGTAGCACACGACTGTCTGATACTGATACTTGTTCATAAATGTCAATTGCAACCACGTTCTGAACATTTTGAAAACGGTACATGCTACCGAACAGCCCATGGGCATGGCTTTGTCAAAGTAGTATCCCTCCTCCACCCAAAAATCTAAAAGGTTCCAATCATTCTGCCTGACTGGTAGGAGCCAAAAGGCCGATTCTATATCTGTCTTAGCCAATCAGGCCCCTTGCGCTGTCCAGCACAGCTTGACTGCTTCTTCCAGTTTGGCATATGTAACCCAGCTGTCTTCTTCCCCAATGTAATCAATGACCGAATTCACCCTCCGGGAAGGATAGGTGATGTATCACTCAGTACTCCCCTAGCTGTTTCTTCAGCACCAAACCCAAGGGTGAAATTCTCAAATTTGCCAAGGGGAGGGGGAGAACAAAGGTCCCTCCACCCTGCCTGCTGTTATCTCCTTCTGGATCTTCTCTGCAAGTAGTCCTTCTTTCCCCTGGACTGACTTAAGGTTCTTTGCCTGCGCCCCTTTCCTAGTCCTCTGATATTGTAGGCTGACCCCCCCCTAAACTCCCCTCAGCAGTTTCTTTGCTGTACCCTGATCCAGATAATCCCATAACCATGTCTCCATCACCTCCATCCTGATAGGGGTGTGTGTCAGCCTGAAACTTCTGCCCGCCCATCCTTTGGTTGTCCTGGTGCCTAGTCTGGTAGCTGTGACCTCTGTCCCTGCCCCCTCCCTCTGTTCCCCCAGCCCCACGGTTGTCCCCTGAAGTTTCCCTGGGCATTCCAAAAGGGCTGCTGGTATGTGCCATCCTGGGTACCACTTCCCTTCTCCCAGTTATATCTGCATTTTGACTCAGGGTGATGCCCACCCGTACACTTTGAACATACATGTCAGAACCTGCAATTGGGCTATGAGCAGAAGGCTTAGTTGTATCCCCAACACTCTTTTTTCTTCCCCCACTCTTCCTATCCCCTTCTGTGTCTGCTCCTGTCGACCCAGTGTAAATTTCTAACAACAGATCAATTTGCCTAGCATCCCACTTTACGTCCCCAAAGTGAGCCATTCTCTTTCTAAACTTCTCATCATATTTTATCCAACAATGTCCCCCTTTTTTATATGCATTCTTTATAATAGGGGAGTATGCTAACAGAGGGGTTGCCAGTTCTGGATGCTTCTATATGACAATTGTCATAAAATTGGTAATGCCCATGAACCAATTGTCCTAGGTTTTTCCCTTGAGGGACTTGTCCTCCTCCCCTTTGCCGCCATGTCCTTCTTTTCAAAACTATCCTTTTCTTCATATTTATCCAGATTATCTATGTTTGCAAGCAAGAAGATGTCTATAAACTCCCCATTCCAGATCTTTTCTTTTGTGGTGATCAACACATGATCCCTGATCCAGACACCTGGTGCCCCAATGTCTGACCCTGCTCCTATCACCACCGGTGCTCCCCCAGCCCCCTCCCACTGCTCCTATCCCCTTGATTTCCCCCAACACTTTCTATAACTTTCCCAGCCCATTATCTCCCATATTCTTCAACATCTGCTCTATGCATTCTTTGACACTGTTTTCCATTGTAATGGGCTGATTACCTGGGGTGGTCAGCTGCTGGATGCTGGGTCCAGGCTGTGGAACTGCTGCTGGGCTGGGTACCGGAACTGGACACGGTGACTGAGGCCCCAAGGGTACAACTGGAGGTGGAATCACTGACACTGGAGGTTCACACACAGGCAAGGGCAAGGGGGAGGGTGCCAGAACAGGCCCCAGTGCTAGAGCCGCTGGACATGGTGGCATTTGTGCCCTTGGCTCTTGTCAGGTCTCACTGGTCATGACTTGGGCTTCCCGGGTGCCTTTGGCATTCATTTTCCCAGCCACTCTCCCACACCCTGCTTTTCTTTTCACTTTGTGCCTTTTTCCGGGCTGGGTGGCATCGCCTCCTCCAACAGTTAGTTTGCTTGTTTACCAGGTCAATGACTGCCAAATAGCAATCCTCCTTGCTGGGCTTCTCTTTTCTCAGTGCCATGATCTTTGCCAACTTTAAAGTGAACATAAAACAAGTAATTATCTGCTAACATACATAGCTGTTCATCGACCTCCCCTCTGGTCCCCCGATCCCTTCCTGCCTTCAAACTTTTGCACTATGTACTTGCTGTGGCCAACCAGGCTTTGGCAATTGTTCCCCCAGTCCTGTAGCTTTGGTACATCTCACAATCCCCATCCCTCTCTTCTGCCATTTTTTTTTTAATTCTCTTCCTTGTGTACTCCCTTTTGGACTGCTTCATCCTCTGTGCTCCTCTGCCCAGCCATGCATCATCCGATGTGGTGCAGTGCCTGCTGCCCCCCTCTTGCGCATCAATGAAAATCCAGTCCACCTCCTCGTACTCAAACAAGTGGCACTTTAACTTACCTTTTGACTGAACCTCCTCTGAGATACTCAAGTAGCGACTGTCTAAGTTATCTTAGCCTTAAATTATGCCTTTTGTAATGTAATTTAAATGAAAAATCATTCACTGGGTTTATCCCGATGTTTTTTCAAAAATTTTTAACTCAGAATAACTATTCCACATTTTGTTATCAGCCTGAAAGTTCAATAACAAAATCTTCACCAAAATCGATGTGCTTCCAAAGGAAAAAACTCTAGGACCAAAACTGTGAGCTCTTCAGCCTGTGTAGTCCCTTGGGTACCAGCCATAAGCCCATCTCCTTGGCTCATCCTGCCCAATGCCAGGCTGTCATGCTCTCTGTCTCTGTACCAAGTATGGACCCCACCCCTTCTGTGACCTCACTGGCACCCGCTGTGGGCAATATGTATCAATCAAATTCTTTTTCCAAATGTTTGTTGAAGATGGCTTATGTACAGCAAGAGTTTCAATCTTCTGTTTTCTTACTCATATTCTTTCTTCATTACGTACTTTTGAAAGGGGTTATTAATTTCATAAATTAGTTGAGTTGTGATAGGCCTGGCTACCAATGACAAAGCACCCCCCTCATAGGTCATGTACCTACTCTTTCAATTTTAACATGCCAGTATAAACTGTATTCCCTCTTTTTTGTCTTGCTATCTAATGTGAGGTCCAGTCTCTAACTTCAATCTTTTAAACAGAGTGGTTTCCCATATGGGGTTCATTGGTGACTAATGGAGACGTGCTAAATAAGAGATGGTCACAAATTTCCCTCTATTAAAATTTTTTTTTTTTAGGATTTTTCTTTGTATGTACACAGATAATTCTGAAAGAAAAAATATCTTAGTCAAGGCATTTTCAATCAATTCAGATATAAAGGTCCTTTACAATTCATGATGTGTACATCATAGCAATAAATGTGGTTGTTAATAAAAGGCAACCTGAATTGTCAGGTGGCCCCTCTGAAGAAATGCTAAAGGTGGGGTTGGGGGATGGGGCAGGGAAGCAGGGTTAGGTAAGGGAGGGGGATGAGGCTGGTGATGTCAGAGATGAGGTCAGCAGAGGCAGGATAAGGCAGGTGGATCAGGAAGCAATTGATTGGCTAGAGGAAGGGGTTTGGAATGGGATGTGTAGGGGTCCTTGAGGGGTTTATAAACCAGTGTACAAGAGAGCTCTTCCTCTTTCTGCTAAGATTCTCGTTCCACCCACCCACCCTATGAGCATCAGGTAATTGGTAGGAGGTGGGAGATAGAAGTGATTTGGCAGGGCTGCAGAAGGGCAGCAGCTCATTTGGCAGGAGGGGCACATGGTCCCAGAGAAGGAAATATGCTGCTGGGGTGACCATCAGGAAAGCTGGCTACAATTGACCAAGGATGGGCAGCAAGTTGCCCAGGGGTGGAGAGAAGGGAGGTTGGAGGGAGGGAGGTTGATGGAGAGCTACAGATGGGAAAGAAGGGGCAGGTATTGGGGAGGAGAGGAGGGAAACACAGGCTAGGGGCAGCAGCACCCAGATGTGGAGTAAAAGGGGGTGGATGAGGGGAAGATAGATGTACTATGGGTCAGGACATGGCATCCATATCTATGGAAAGTAAAGGGCGTAAACAAGACGGTGTTGATAGTATGGGAGGTCAGAACAAGCATCTGGACCCCAAGAAGAAGGAGTGATGAGCAGATGCACAGAGTGGTGGCATGGAAACTGGAGCAAGGAAAGAAAGATTGAATAATTGCTGATGAACAATGGACTGTAAATAATGTATGTTAGAACTGAAGGAATGTTGAAAGAAATTATAAACAAGGATGTATCAATAAATATGTTGCCATTTGATCACCCAAAACTGAGTAAGTGTGGATCATTTCCGAAAGGGGTTCAGATGACAATGGTGATCTGTCCTTTATTTTTTCATTTTTATTTATTATACTGGATAACAAGATGAGCTTGATAGCCCATTTTCACAAACAATGAGTTTAAAACCAAGAACAAATGAAAATCATTTGCCAGGACACAGATACCAAGTTACAATGGTTCCATGTCATAATGGCTATAGCGGAATAGTGATCGCCATTACAGCGAGTGTACATCTCCAAAAAACCAAAAGGCCATGTACACTCCCAGCAAGAAAACATGAGGAACATGGAAAAAGTTATTCTGCAGGGTGGTGTAGCTCCCCACAGACCCCTTACAAAGGATTACTAAATCTAGGTGGGTGTATGTCAGAGAGGTGGAGAAACTCAGAAAAAAATAACTCCTGGGCAAAAAAACATCAAAACACTATGTCCCTCCCCAGCCCTGAACCCTGCATCCTCCCCACTCTAGCCAGCCACCCTCACCACTCCACCACAGTGCCAGCTCAGCAGCCTACTGCCACGCTACCTCTTACTTGCTTGTCCCCCTCTTTTGGTGTCCCTCTTGTTCTTCCATTCACGCTGTTCTTCACCCATCCCTACCCTTGTAGAGTAGCCCACATAAAAAGCTCTGAAAGTGTGTCACTCATATTCAAGTCACTCACTATCAGTCACTGTTATGGTGGTATACCGTTATATTAGTACAATCAGGTGTAACAAGTTACAACAGTGCAATCAGGTATAACATTCTACAGGTAGAAGGATAACTTGTTTAGTAGTATAGTCTCATGTTCTATGGGTAACAAAGTTGAGTTAGGAACAATACATTGCATTTTGCCTAATCTAGACTTGTTGTAGATTACTTATCTATAGACAATCACAATAATGATAACAAAAAAAATAAGTATTAGTTAATAAGCCTAGAAATTATTTTTTTTCTGTGATATAGTTATTTATTAGTCCATTTCAATGGTGGAGGGAGGGATAGTACAAAATGTAATAACATAAATATGGACTAGCAGCACAAAATAAAAAATAATCAGTTCTTCATTTTTGTGGAACAAAATGCCTTACTTTCTTACCCCACAAATGCAAGGAAATCAAAACTATACAGTCATGAATAAAGGTGAGCACTGGTACAGTGGTGCCTCTCCTAGTCATGATAGATTCAAGTAAATGTAGTGCAGGGAGCTCACACCTTTTCTTTAGACAACACAATGAAATGATGTGTCCACCAGTTACTTTTTATTTCATAGCTGAAAGTGAAACACAGCAAAACCAGATGAACTAGGTGCCGGCCACCTAAGCATCTGTCTTCCTTATGTTTCACCCTGGCCAGTCTGGGGCTTCATCAGAGGATGGGTTAGTCATTATAATTATTACATTGAAATGCTCCAATCATGCATATTCAAAATAAATTGACAAATCATGTTACAGGACTTTTTTATGCATATTCATGAGCTCTTTTATTAAAGCTAACCAGCATATAAATCAACAGCAATTACAGATGTATAAAGAATATAGGCATCATCTAAACCCAAATAATACAAACATAAAGAGTCCACAATAGGTTCATAATGTAGCACTTCATTATTCTTGTTGATGTATGACATCCTTTTCTTTCGTTGTTGCAAGCAGCGAGGTTCTCCATATGTTGTAGTAGTTCTGAAAGAACAGAGAAACAGAACACAGTATGTAGTTCCACACACCTTGACCTTTGAATCAAAGAAATAATAATTTGCTCCTCTCTCTTTTAATTTAGTTACTAAGGCATATCACTGCATATTACCTTATCCGTAAGGGTAAGGGGGTGGGGGTGGGATTATGGTATATGTAACAAGGCTCACTAAGCATCACTTCATAATATTGTCATTCTAGAGCAGGTTCATCAACAGGGATTAAGTGCTAAAAAATCATTGCCTGAAATTAAAAATCATCTGCTCAAATGAGTGCGTGCAGATCCCATTTCATACATGGAAGCCACAGTTTTGGGACAATGCCTGCAGAAGTGGTAGTGTGGGGGGAATGCAAACATCATTTTCAATATTTTTTGTCATTTAGATGGAACTGTATATTACCATAGTATTAATCTACATCAAAACCAATAAAATAGTCAATATTCTTTGTAAAGCTTCTTGCATTTCATTAGTCCCATCAATCTCCCAGCATTATTTTTTCAAAACAGCAGTTATCTGTTTATCAAAAATGGGCTTAATTCAAATGTATCATTTAGCCTTGGGCTAAGTAGTCCCCCTTACTTTTAATTCCATTCCTGTTCTCTCCTATTGATTACATTCTCAAAATTCCCTCCTATCACATCTCTAGATACTAGTTCAATTCCTGTGGCTTTAAAAGTATGTTTAAGGTTATCCTACCTAAATGTATATATGCAGCCATAGCTTTTTGTTTCTGATCAACAACAGGTGCTCATTTATCCACATTCAAAACTGTCTTTTTGTGCATCCTACATAAAATTTCACACGTACACAATTAAGGATGTACACTACCCCTTCACTTGCATAGTTAAAACTTCCATTTACCTTTGCAGTGTGACCTGTTGTTGGATTTGTAAACGTCTCACCTCTGACCATAACACTATGCATGCAACAATTTCTACAAGGTGTGCATCCCCATTTTTTTGGAAGACTCACATTTTCATGTTTTGGTTGGTAGCTGTGTACCAGACTGTCTTTCAAGTTATTGTCTGTCTTATGTGAAACTCTGAAAGGGTTTGTTGATATAGTTTTTTAATTGTGGGACCCCTCTAAATATATTTATATTTTTCTTAATAATATCCGTAACCTCTCTAGCACCTTCTCCATAGGTAGTGATGAAATTAAGATGTTGGTCATTCTTCCTATTTCTTTCTTCCTGGCATAGTAATGCTGCCCTATCTATTCTCTTCACTGATTCACCCACTCTCTCAATGTCAGCTACTCTGTATTCTCAATATGCCAGTCTATTTGCTAATTCAGTATCTCCCTGTTCATACGTGTCTCTGTTCTGTAGTTCCATTTGATTTTCATGAACTGTCTCTTTGGTAGATTTTTAATCATGTGGGGTGGGTGACAGCTAAATGCCAATAATAGGGCATTTCTATCCATTGGCTTTTAATATAAGTCTTTAGTTGGCATGTCATCTGGTAACCTCTTGATCATGAGGTCCAGGAAGTTGGCAGATTGCAGATCTGCTGCAACTACAAATTTTAAACTGGAGTTAGTACTCTCTAAAGGTATGCCCCCGAACAGCAAAACTTCTACTGTGACATCCATTGATAATGACAGTGGCACCATGTCGCAGAAGAAGCCCACCAGGGACCCGACAACACTTTACCCTGACTTCACCCCACCTGAACCAACTCCAATTCCAGGTTGGTATCTGTGTACAGGGGGTGCAGATGGTACAGACCCCCATGTGGGGGGTTTGGGGGGGCAAAGTCCCAGAAGAAAAAACACACACCGATGTGTGCTGCTCCATGACGACTGCAAATCGTGGTCAACATGGAACCTGGCACTGTGATGCCGGTCAATGTGTTTCTTGTCAAAATGGCATTGCAGAGCCCTCTCTAAGTAATGTACAAGTTCACCTAGCTCTAATCTCAAGCCTTTCAGGATCATGAGTACATTATCAATAAACCTCTTCCATAAATCAGTTTCGTTCTTGAATGGATTTTGTGTTTCTTGATAAACAAACTCATCTCCACATTTCTCCAAATACATGTTAGCCAAACTGGGGGCTAAAGTCTCCCCCATTACAATACCTTTTATGTGAATGCAGTTTCTGCCTTCAAACATAAAAACATTGTTTTTTTTAAATAACTTAGTGTGTTAAAGCAAATAGTATTTAATTGCTTGTATCCCCCCTCATGGGGGACATTCATATATAATGAATCAACTTGCAAGGTTTCAAATCACCATTGTTCCTGTATTTTGATATTTTCCAATACTGTGAGTATATCCGTGGTATAAGCATACTGAATATAGCTTGTCACGTTTGATACAATGGGTCTAAGAAAACTATCCACAAATCTGGACAGGGGTTCAGTAATCCACCCTATTCCAGAAATGATCAGGTGACCAGGTTTTTTTTCAAGATTTTTATGTATTTTTGGGAGGGTATAGATGGCTGGCTTCCTTGGGTGCTGAACTGACAGTGTAATTAATTATCAGAAATAAGACACTCTTGAAACAAACTAAAAAGGTAATACTCAACTTCTTTTTCTAATTTTGGTGGTCAAGCCAAAGGTCAATCTCTTGTAAAGGCTGTTGCCAGAGAGTTGATTGTCTATTTCCTCCACATATTGTAAGGTATCTTGGACTACAACACTCCCTCCCTTATCAACAGGTTTTATGGTGATAGGCTTCTCACCTGACAGTCTCTTCAGTCCTTCACATTCTTTGTTTAACAAAAATTGTAAAAATGCATGCCAAGGGGATTACTATACAATTTTCTCATACCCTGAATTCAGCAGTTAAGAAAGGTTTCTACAAGGACTGTTAGAGGGGAGCAGAAGGTTTAAATATTTTATATTTATTAACCTGATTACTGTCACCCTGAGAACTGTCACACTCTTTACCTTAACTCCTAGTAAATACATATTTAGATTTAATTTTCTGGCAAACTTCTGTATATTTAAGAAGGTCTCAAATTCTGAAATATTACTGGAGGATACAAAGGATAATCATTTAAACAATACCTGCATGTCACCATCCAGTAATTTTCTAGAGGAGATGTAGGTAACAGTTAATAATGATTGTTTTCCCAGTCTTGGAAGTTATGCAGTTCTATTTCCCTGCCTCTTCCCCTTCCTCTTGCCCCACCTCATCTTCTTCATCTTCTTCTTACATTTTCTGCAGGAAATCAAAATCTTGTCTCAAACTCATCACGGGCATGTCATGTCCCAGTGGACCAATCCACCCAAAAGGCTGGTCTTTGTTTTTTATTTCTTCAGCCTCTAAATCACTGGGTCCTGTGCTGTAATCCAGTGTTGTTCTCTCTATTCATTTCAGGATTCAGGCTGGCATTTCTTGAGTGGCATCAGGTGTTATGATGGCTCCCTTATCCTGATTTGCTTTCTTCCAATCAAATACTTTATCCTTTAAGTAGTCATTAGTGACCCTTGTAAATTTCTTGTGTTTCTGACTTTTAATTTTTGTATCATAAAACTGTAAGCATTCCTTACATTTATTATTGCATTTTTTCCAGGTCTGAATGTAGTTTAAAGTTAGCAACAATGCCTTCTTGTTTTTTTTTTCTGGACATTTTCACCATCCTTCTGAATTTCAATGCCATCTTCCATAATCAATTTCATTGATTCAGTTGCTACCTCCTGCACAATCAGCCTCCTCTTATTCATGAAGCAGTTTCTATCTTTTCAAGTTGAGGGTTGTTTAAATATCCTGAGTTCTCTCAGGACCCTTTCTATGAATATATATATACCACAATGGAAAGTTTTTGACAGGGTAATCATCTGGTTCACATGGCAATTTGTTTCAAAAGAAAAAAAGGCCTTCTGAATTGTGTTGCTTGCCAATGGTGTTGAGTTGTCATTTGTAGATGTGGGGTCTGTAGTTTCTCCTTCCTTTACAAATGGATTCTCACTGTCTGTACTCTGAAACCAGGACAAATATATGCTATCCCACCAGCTCTTTCCTGCTTGCTGCTGCCCTGACCAAGGTCTTCCATCTTTATTTGGCTATCAGTTCTCTTAATGTACTAGGTCTTGAATCAATTAAAACCTGTGTCTCACCTAAGAATAAATCCATAAAGTCAGGAATAACGGTGCACACTGGGATGGTGGTTCCTCTCCTAGATACAATAGATTCAAGTACAAGTAGGGGAAGGCACTCATCTCTTTCCTTACAGAACACAAAGAAATGATGTAACTACCAGTTACTTTTCATTTCATAGACAAAAGTAAAACACAGTCAAACCGAATGAACTAGGTGCCAGCCGCTTAAGCATCAGTCTTCCTTATATTTCACACCAACCAATCAAGGGCTTTATCAGAGGATATGTTAGCCATTATACTTCTTACATTCAAATGCTCGAATCATGAATATTCAAAATAAATTGACCAATCATGTAACAGGATTTTTATGCATATTCATAAGCTTTTCTGTTATGGCTAGCCAGCATATAAATCAACAACAATGCATAAAAAAACATAAAAATCAATAAAATAGTCAATATTCTTCATAAAGTATCTTGCGTTCCATCAGTCCCATCAAACTCCCAGCATTATTATTTCAAACCAACAGTTATCTGTTTATCAAAAATGAGCTTAATTCAAAGTTATCATTTAGCCTTGGGCTACGTAATCTCTCTAAATTATAAATCCACTTGTGTTTTTCCTAATGAGTGAATTCTCAAAATTGCCTTCTTTCACATTTCAAGCTACTAGTTCAATTCCTGTGGCTTTAAAAGTATGTTTATCATTATCCTGAGCTCCATGTGTATGTGTAGCCATAATGTATTTGGGACTTTTTTTGATTGCCAACAGGTGCTCATTTATCCATATTCAAAACTGTCTTTTCATGCATCCTACACCTGCTTTCCTGGTTTTGCTGTGTTTCTCTATTGGCTATGAAATAAAAAGTAACTGTTGGATGTATAATTTCATTGTATCTCTAAAGAAAGGTGTGTGTGCCCTCCACTACTTTTACTGAAATCAAAACTATATTTTTTATAATGCATCACCATGTTGTTCTTGTAGAAAGCTGTACTAGATGGTGTATCCCTATATTACAGCTCAGTCATGTCCAAGGTAGCTGGCATATCCTGTTCTGAGCCAGTTGGAGAGTTAGAATTCTCTTGTTTTGAGTAATGGCCCTTAAATAGGAAACCTGTTGCTCTGCTTCAAAAAAAAGATTGTTTGGGCTTTAACTACTTTGACTTTTGCTGGAGGCATAAGTGAGAATTTCAACCAGTCTCTCAAATTTCCTGCCTATAAGCCGGAAATATGTGTCTCCTTCATTGTGTTTAGAAACAAAAATCCAGAAAAATAAAGTCTCTATTATTTTCATGTTCCAAAATTCCCCTTGATTTAGATAGCTCAAAGATGAAATGACAATCAGATTCAAAATCAGATGTTGCAAGGATGTTGGACTTGAGTGTTTTACCTACAGTCTGGCTTTTACAGAACCCCAAAAGTATGAACAAGAAGTCGAAGATTGTCAGCTAGTAAATCAAAGCTGGGTGCCAGACAATTGTTTATGAGGTCACATGTATCAAGGGACTCATTACCAAAGGAATCCGATATACCAACAAGCTGTATATTCTGATATAGGAGTATGGTTTCATTCTACTTCAGATTTCTTGTAATCACAGAATCATAAAAATCTGCCTGCAGAAAAAGACCTCCATGGCCCATCCAGTCTGCCCATAGATCCCCTCCTCAAGGAAGACCCCCTCCCTCCCTCCCTACCAGCCTGCCCTCTGCCTGCTAGGCCCGTGTGCATGTCCCAGGCTTTTTTAAGGTTTTCTACTGTATCCATCCCACAACCCTTTCTGGCAGCCTGTTCCATGGCTCTATCACCCTTTCAGTAAAGAACTTCCCCTGTTGTCCCCAGATTCCCCCTCCAGTTTGTAGGTATGCCCTAGTGAAAATGTTTTGATCACTCTGAAGATACTGTTGACCTTCACCTTATTTATTCAAGTATTTGAATGTCTCCATCATATCTCCCCTCCCTCCTTTCTTCCAGTGTGTGCAGGCCCAGTTCTCCTAGCCAATTCTTATATGACTGCCTCTGCAGGCCCAACACCATTTTGGTTCCTCTTCTCTGGACCCTTTCCAGCATGTCCTTGTCTCCCTACAGGTAAGGCCTTCTGAACTGGATGCCATATTCCATGTACAGTCTTGCCATGGTTTTGTAGAGCGGAAGAATCACCTCCCTCCTCCTGCTTGTGAAACCCACACATATATGCCAACATTCTTAGTGCCTTTCTTTTATGACACATTGTAATGTTGCTTCTAATGCAAGTATTTTATTGTCCTATTCAGAAATGGAGATATTACACTGGAAGGCCAATTTCTCTCTTTCAGTGTCTCTGTCTTTAAAGCACTTAATTTCATTTTGCATGTTGTAAGTCTTCTGGACAAGTGCTTCAAAGAGCTTGTCATGCCTTTTGTCCAGGAGATTAATCTATCAAGTGCCTTCCTCAGAGACTGCATAGACTAGTGTGGATGTGGATGTAGCTGTTGCTCCATTGCAGAGGACTGCAACTTTGGTGATATGTTACAGTCAGTGTTCAAAGCTGTTACTTCTGTTGTAGCACTTTTTTTGGTCTCATAGTGTGAGCAGTAGATACCTTATCCTGCAGGGTGGTAGATGTTGTTGAGCTGCTCATCCCACCTCCAGTCTCTGGATTGGTTTTCAAGGGACAAAGTTGCTGATCCAGTGGCTCAGATCTGGATGAGAGAAATTCATCATCAGTGCTGGTTATTCTCTTCTTATTAATACCCATTTTCAAACAATAAGTGTGTGTCAATGTATTTAACAAGCAAAAAGATCCCATGGTCTGACAAAAGCTCATGCATTAAGCTGTGGCTAATATGCCATCTTTCAACCTACAAATCTCCCAACCATTTAATAAATAACGGACATAGTAGCAGGCTTAACACTGGCTTATCTATTTATGCATCACATTTCTTATACTTTCTTGTAAATTATGTAGCAGTGTTACTGGCATTTTGCCAATATCAGAAACAAACTGTATCCAGTGCACTCCCCCACCAATGAAATGCTGCTCAAATGTCACTGTAAAACATTTTAAAAGTTGTTATAGTTTCTTAATTTCTTTCTTCTTTCCATTATTTTAAAAAAGAAATTTTTGATTTCAAAACTCAACAGAGTCATGATAAGCCTGCCTACCAATCACACAGTGATCCTCTCATGGATCAGGCAACTACTCTTTTAATTTAAGCATGGCAATATAGGTTATGATACCACTACTTTCTGTGTCTTATGTGAAGACCACTATATGCGTTCTGGTTTTTAATAGATTTTTGGTCCAGAAGGTGCTCACAGGTGGCCTGTGGGAAGCATCCTGTATAGAAAAGGCAACACCTCTCCTAGAAGACACCTACAGTACTTGAATGCCACACCCAATTTGATTTATGATCTTCTACACAACCCAACAAAGCAAGGGGATGGGGTGGTAGCCATAGTGGTGGTGCTGGAAGGGACAAGAATGACAGAGGTGTTGGTGGAGAATGGTGGAAGACGAGTGTCTAATGACACTACTAGTTCCTCTGAGTAATTGAAGCAGTGGCAGGATTTAATAACCATTAAATAAATTGTAACAGTCTACTGTGTGACTGAGATACCTGTGTCTTACCTACACAGGAAGAAAAATAAAAATAATCACACTCTTCCCAGCTATATGTCTTTCTGACCTGGTCTGGAATCAGTGAGTCAGGGAATTGTAATCTTCTTGTGGATTTTGGACTACAGAAAACTAGAAGCAGCTCATAGAACTAAACAATCAAGTTTATTGATAATTTTTTTCAGTGTAGCTCTTTTTAACTTTAGAAGGGTTGATAGACCCATGTATTATAATGTACATTTATTATATTTCAAAGTTTTGCCTCAGGCACTCACACTTATTCTATCTGCTGTTCATAGGTTGCTAGGCAATTTAAACAGCTCAACATGCATGCAGGGTAAGCACAAGGTGTAGTGAGCATAGAAGAGGTATGTATCAGCCTTGTTAGCCACTGTAACCCAGGCAAAGCCACAATATTCTGCCCCATTGAGCATATACATTTAAACAACTTCATGTAAGCAAATTCATAGCCATAATGGAATTAGCTAATTAAGTGGATTCCAATGGGAATATAGTAGTGTACACGTCGGAATTCAAGATGTTTGTATGGATGGCTGAACAGGATGACTTTTCCTTTTCTATGTGCTAGATGTCATGTCATAGAACTTTTTAGAATGTGAGAACCTGAAAGTAATAGAGTAATTTGCTCAAAAGTGCATTCGATTTGAGAGAATCAGTACAAACTCTTACTGAAATTAAAGGGGCCAAAAACATTTTAGAAAAGGAATTAAAGGGAAAATGTTATCAACCTGTTGTTAAAGAGTAGTTTATTAAACAAATTAGAGGTGAAAGTAATAAACTGAAATGTGTAAGCACTAGAAAAAGAGCAAGGAATCAGACTGATGATAAAAAGGATTGGACAGTAGTATATTGTATTAGGAGGTCCAAGAAAGGGAAGGTAGTGGATCAATCACTGATACAATACCTCTGGTGACAAGATTTTGAAGTTCCACAAGACAGTGCACAGATAGCCTGCATAGATGGTTTGAGACAGCACAAAGTGTACATTAAACAACACTCGTCAACTGCTCACAGATAACTCTCAGGAACTGGTGAATGAACTGAACCAAGAAATAAATATTCACATTTTGTTATCCTACAGATGCAATCATTAAATATACTGATATGAAAATTTCTTAAAATAAAAAAGAATCTACTTTGCTGAGCAGGTGCATGAGTAACATAAAAAAATAACTTGTATGGCTTTCTAAATTGTGCCAGTGAAAGACCAGTAGTTACCCAGTATGTGGGCGTGATTGATGTTGGTATGCAGGTGTATGAGATCATTCAAAGAGAGTTTATGGTAATATGAAACATACTGAAAAGCAGGGCTTGTTCTTTAATCATTTTGGAAGTTCTGTTAATACCTAGAGTAGAACCATTGAGACTAAAAGTGACCAAACAGACCAATGCCTGGTTATGAACCTGTACAAAAACTGAAAACCGTTACTTCATAAGAAATTCCATTTTTTTTAATAGAAAACTAGGACTATACAGACGTGATGGATTTCACCTTAACAGAAATGGAACAAATACATTAAGAAAAAAAAATTAAGGAAAGCAATTGATAAGTATTTTAACTGATTGGAGAGAGGACCAATCTGAGATTGAAGCTGTTAATACCCACAATGAAGTACCCAACATTGCTTCTTTGAATATCTTCAAGTTAATAATGTAAAGGGTATTCCGATCAATGGCAAACATTTAAATAATAAATGTGATCACTTAGAAACCCTGGTCCTGATTCTAGAAGGATGGAGCAAGTCACTGCCAAAGGTGACTTGCAACAAACCCTGTTATGCCAAGGATCCTGCTCCTAATTCTGTAAGGGACAGGGTCCCCACGGCTAAGTCCTCTGACTTGCAACAAACCCACAGGTATGCCAAACAAAGGGTGTACCCAGAGGGTTTGCCATAGGATGCAACTCTGGTTGTGAAAGGTACAAATGCCCCCATGCCCCAATCCCAGTTTGTACAGCCCTGCAGTACTTCCCAATGCCCCTGACCCCAAATGTTGCTAAAGCCCCACTGACCTTGTTCATGCCAACCCCCAAATATTTTCCCATGGCCCCTCTGGGCTTTGTTATGCCCCAGACCCCCCAATATTGTAATATAGCCCCTCCAAGCTTTGTTATGTTCCCCTGACCCCTTGATATAGTTACAAAACCCAAAATCCCCTCAATGTATGAACAGCACCCACCCCCAACCCCTAAACTGATCCTGGATATGTAGGCATATAAAGCAAATATTATCCATTAAAATGGTGATCTAGTGGCCCCCAAACTAGCAGTGCCAGACTTCCTTGCTCCTACACCCAACCCCTTACAGGCCAGTGACTGGCACAGCACACCTCTCACCACCACAACCAGCTTCTGACTGAATATGAATGAGTGTGTACTACTGTACTGTATATACACGCAATGCACAGTGCACATATGTACAGTACAGTAGTACGCACTAATTTATGTTCAGTCGGAGGCTGGCAGTGAAGTGGGCTGCACCAGTCACAGGACTATAAGGGATTGGACATGTCAGCGGGGAGGCTGGCACTGCTGGGTGTGGGGGTTGGGGGACCACCAGGGTACTGGGGAATATTTGCTTTATATGCCTACATATTGGGGGATCGGGTCAGAGGTTGGAGGGAGGATGCTATTTGTACATTGTGGGGATTCAGGGCTTTGTAACTGTATCGGAGGTTGGGGGAACAAAACAAAGCCCAGAGGGGATGTATTAAAATATCGTTGGTCAGGGGTGCATGACCAAACCTGAAGCAGCTTTAACAAGAGGTTGGGTGTCATGGGCATGGCAAGCCTTGCAGCACTTTACAGACTGGGAGTTGGTGAGTGGGGGCAAGATGTACCAGGGGATAGATAGGGGCACATTTGCGCAACCCCCCCGAGGGCATAAATTTCACTTACACCAGCTAAATGCTGGTGTAACTGTACTTTAGCGGATGTCATTTGAGGGTTGTTTGAGAATAGAAAACTGGGGGACTTGGTTGTTGCCCTTCCAAAATAGGGCACCACTGCTGCCATAACCTCCTAACACCATGTCACAGGGGGTTTAGGGCATAACTGGTGGTGTATGTCCACTTTGGTGCAAGCAACCTACAGCATGTCACAGGCTGCTTTGCAGAATACCAAATGTCACAACTGCTGGTGTAAATTGCTACTTTCACCATTTTTGTTTGGCGTTAGTCAATTTATGCCAGTTGTAATGTTTTAAGAACCAGGCCCCCTGTTTGCTTCTGAAAGCTTTCATATAGCAGCTATCACTGAGACATGCATCATGGTCAGAAAACAGTACTTAGTATAAAATAAACCAGTGATTGTTATATACTAATTAGGAAAGACTTAAATGGTAACTGTGGGAGTGTCATATATTTAAAAAGCTTGAAAGGGCTGGCCCTGTAGTGTGGAGGGCTGAGATACTGGAAGCCTTACCTCTAGCCATGATAGCGGCCCAAGTTCCGGAGATAGCTGAGGTTACCAGGGCTCAGCCAGGTGGGAGAGGACTGCTCAGCAGGACTGCTCTCTTCTCCCAGGAAGGTGGGGTAGCTGTGCCACTGCTAGCTTACCACCATGTGGAGACAGTGTGGTATGGCAGTCATCACAGCTCGGCAAGGGTAACATCTGGTGGCAAGTGTGTTGTGGATATGTGCCTTGACATACATTCTTACCTGCACACCAGCATCATTGATTGCCACTGGGTGGCTGGAAACTACAAAATGGAAAAAACAAGCCTGTCAGTGTGTATGATTTTTGGCAAACAAGCAGCTCTTGGGTAGAAGACAGGTGCTCTAGTACAAATACATATACTCCATACCAAAAACTCGATGCTCAGTACCTCAACAATGACTATCAGAAACCACCACAAAGTATGTGTCAAAATTTTTTTTAAAACATGCACTATGGCATAAAGTTAAAATACAATATGGAAAAATATGAAAAGGATAACTCAATGTCTCTTGATAAAGCATACAGATAAGATGCAAAGCATTGACATACACTTTCCGGTGGTGTCTGGTACTCATTTTTGTGATACTGAGTGTTGAGTAATTGGTATTGAGTATATTGTCTAGTATGTGCTATTATCTGGGACACTGGATCTGGATTGGCCTCCAGGTGGGGGGTGGATCTTCTTGGTCTTGACATTTGGACAACTCCTTTAGGTAAATCCTGGGTTTAGCAGATGCTGGACATGTGTGGGTAGGGGACTGATGGCCACCTGCACCACGGCCACCAGAAAAAGCTTGCTAAAAAATGAGTTTAAAAGTAAAACAATAATTAAATGAATAAATAAATACATACATACATACTTACTTACATACATACCATACATAAATAAATAAATACTCTAACTGAGCCATCAGAGTCATAGCTATGCATTATAAAATTTGCAGAGAAAGGACAAGAGAGCAATTTCACTAACAGTGCTTGTCAAACTGGCATACTCCAGAGCAGAGTATGACTTTGTAGTCAGGAAGATAAACAAACTTAGTGATAATGGGGACAATGTAATTTCAGGATACGTGAATATGTGCCTGGCATAAACTGGGACACCACAGTTAGGAGATTTGCCATAGGAAAAAAATATTGACAATTTAAATGTAAATGGGTTCCAACAATAAGTAAGGGGAACCAAACAGAGATTGGTCCATACTCGATGCTGAAATATCATAATCTAAGATTATAATCGAGAAGTGTGTGATTAGGTACAGCCTAATCACTAGTGATCACTCACTGGTCCCATTTGTCATAAATAGATCATCTATAAATCAAAAGAGGCAAGTATATTAAAAGATTCAGGAAGAGCAAACAATGATCTTGTTAGAGGTGCTGTAGTAATGAGGCACTGGAGAGATCCATGTGAAAAAAGGATGGAAAAGAAATGTGAAGTATTTTTAATAACAAAAGGAGATACAATACATACTGTACTTGTTAGAAGGAAATATAGTCCCAAAAAGAATACCCCTCTGGGGAAACCAAAAAGTCATTTGACTAGATAAGAAAAAAATATTTTAACAAACTGAGAAGTAATACAATGTTAAGAAAAATACAGAACAGTATAAACAAAATCCAGAATGAGTGCAAAAGGATCAGAAAGGAAATGGCAAGGGTAAAGTAAAGAAAAGTCAAAAACTCCATAATCAACTGGCAAGGGCAATGCAGAGTTACTATGCAAGACAATCTGAAGCTAATTGAGAGATGATCCCTAGAGAACTGGATAGAAATAAACCCCCCAAAAACTGAGAATATCAGATTTAGGAGGCAGCTGAATTGGAAACTGCTGGTGCTCCAGTTTGAAGGTACTGCAATTGATATAGTGGATGATGAAAAACTGCTATGGTTCAACTTTCAAAGCAACTTTTCCTGGTCTCTTCAGGTTGAAAAAATCGTGAAAAGGGCTAACACTAGGGTGTATTGTTCTAGTAAGTTTGAAGAGAGCAGGGCTAGGGACGGGGGCTTGCTATATACTATATTTTCTTTACAGTCGTGAGGCCAATTTTGGAATATGGAGCTGCAGTTTACATAAAAACATAGGTACTGATGGCAGATAAGTACGGTTTGACCCACCTTCTCTACCCATTTCCCCTATCTTCTATAACACCTCAGACTCTACTTGATCTCTGACTTTACTCTTCTCTTTCCCTACCTCTAAGGATCCCTTATGAATATCCCATGCATCAAATTGTGCCTTCACCACCTCCACTGGGAGGCTGTTTCAGGTATCCACCATTCTTTCAGTGAAGTAATTCCTCACATCTCCTCTGAGTCTACCCCTCCTAGCTTCATAGCATGTCCTCTTGTTCTTGAGCATCTTTCTTTCTGAAAAATGCTTCCCTCTTGAACTTTATTTATACTTGTGAGGTATTTTAATGTTTCTGTCATATTTTCCCTCTCCCTTCTTTCCTCCGGAGTTTATATGTTAATATCCATCAGTCTCTCCTTGTGATGCAGACTCAGCACCATTTTGGTCTTCCTCCTCTGGACTGCATCCACCCTGTCTATGTCCTTCCAGAGATGTGGTCTCCAGAACTGAACACAGTACTGTAGATGAGGTCTCAAAAGTGATTTATACAGCAGTAACACCATGTCACTCTTTCTGCTGATGATACATATCCCTATGCATCTTACTATCCCGTTAGCTCTCCCCATTGTCTTGTTGAACTGTCTAGCCACCTTTCAGATATGATTACTCCCTGGTCCCTTTCCCTGTTTTGTGGTGGTTAATACTACCCCCCCTTCCCCTCCATTTTGTACTGCACTCCTGGGTTTCTTTACCCCAAGTGCATGATTTTGCACATCTTCGCATTGAAACCTAGCTACCATTTTTCCACATTCCCCCTGGAGCGACTACTCTAGTGTCATCAGCAAAAAGGCATAACTTCCTTTCTAGTCCATTTGCAATTTCCCTAATAAAGGCATTGAAGAGGACAGGTCAAAGTACTGATCACAGCATGACAGGAGGGAAGCAGAATATAGGCAGCAGAGGTAGAGCATGACAGGAGGGAAGTAGGCAACAATGGGGACTAGGCTTTAGAAGGACCAAGAGAGATGGAGGTGGGAGAGAAGAAGTGCCAAGACCCAGCCCTTTCAGGAAAGGTTTATTGAGACTCAAATGCTTTTGAGCTCTTTTGTCTCATTTAGTGTGATCCCTGTCTGGCACAGTTTTGAGGGTGGAGGTTACAGAGAAAGGCCAAAGTAGTAGTACTGTACTGTGTACACAAGCACTGCACAACCCAGTCAGCAAAACATGGAACTGATTGATCAAAAAAATGTTTTTTTTTATCTGACAGAGAATGAATGAAGAATTTAGTGTCCCAAGTATTAGAACGATTGTATGCAATGTCCATTATCTGTAATTCCCTTTTGGTGATCCTGACAACCACCTCAGATCTTGTTGGTGATAAGGAAACATTACATTAACTTGATCAGCTCTATATTTTAATTCTTTTGTAAGCAACTTTGTCTTATTTTTACAAACTCCTTAATTCACTGTACTAATGACAAAACAGGCCAGAATGTCTTAATGGCCCATCCCGCTTTTTCAGATACTGCATTGTATACAATAATAAATATATGGGGCTGGCAGTATAGCCTAGAGGTTAGAGTAACGAGCTATGGATGGGCTTGGTACATCCAGCAGACCAGACCTGGGTTTGATCCTCACAACCTCCACTTGCATACTATGTGACTCAGAGCAAGTCACTTAACCACCCAGTACTCCCAGGTTACCCCTGAAAACAGGCACCTGTGACTAGTGGGCCTTACCCAGTTACCAAAGACTAAAATAAATAAATAAAATAAAATCAATTTCAAATGCATTCATAGCTGCAACAATTTAGCTTTGTGGCATTTTTTGGCTTAAGACAAAAATACTGTTAATTCATTAGGTGAATTAAACCTCATGGTATGCCAGGTCAATCTAGATGTTATCTCAGTATGTGAAATGTGGGGTGATGACAAAGCATCTTGGAATGCTCATTTACCTGGTTTTAATTCTTACAAACTAGATAGGCAGAATCAAAATGGGGGCAGTGTAGCACTCTTTGTGAGTAATAAAATTAACTCAGCAGATAATCACTAGCTGCATCAAAACCTGTGATATACCTACCAAAACTCTTTGGGTTAAAATCTTTCTTACTAGCTATTATTTTCTTATATTAGGGTCATGCTATCATCCCCCAAATTCATCTGGTGTGATACTGGAAGCCATAATTCATGAAATCAAACAGGCTAGTGAACTAGGAAATATTATAGTCACTGGTGATTTTAATCTTAGAACAATTCATTGCCATGATTTTACTGCCACTAGTAGCAAAGGCAATAAACTTTGGTCTGTCTGCTCTGAGTTAAATTTAAAACAGTGTGTACTAACTCCATCTAGAGGTTATGACATCTTGGGACCCAATTCCATAGGGGGAAATGCCAGCATAAGGCAAGATACGTCAAACCCCATGGCATATCTCATTACTTAAGCCAGGCGATACGCCAGCCCCTATTGCAAGAGGCGAGATGTGCCATGGCATGTGCAGGCTGCAACAATTGCATGATACAACAGCACTTACTCAGCAGCCTGCAATGCCTGACACAACTGTGGGTTACAACAGCAACATAGCCCAATTCCAGTAGGGTGGCTGTCGTAACTTGCAGTTGGCAATTACAAGAGATGCAGTGGCATACCTAAGGTACGACAGCTTGGACCTGTCTTAAGTGGCATCCAATGGCTAGCACCATTGAATGCCATCATGCAGCACCCCAACAATTGTGCCATGCTAACCCCAAGCCCTCACTAATGCACTACTGTCCCCAACCCAATGATCTGCCTTGACCACTGAGGGTCTGTTTCTGGTGCACCCCCCAGATGCCTGTGCCTTTTGTCATTCCCCTCCCATGCCCCTTGCATCTGCTGAAGTAGTCTGGGACTGGGGGGCTTCAGGGGAGCTGCCTGTCACTTGCCACGAGTGGCAACATGTGGCTGTGATATGCCATGCATGGGCTACCACCACATGCATGGCGTATCTCACATGTCACAAGTGCTGGGATCCTGCCACTTCTGGAATGCAGTGTAGGGTCCCTGGTATAGGGATGACTGGCATAACTTGCAACAGCATGCAAATTACTCCAATTGGTCTTGAAATCGGCCCCCTGGACCTTGCCATTTTTAACTATGATTTGGTTCATAATAATGTCAATATCTCTGACCCAGCAGCAGTAGCGATCATAATTTTATTCAATTTGATCTTCCCAAACATTATGTTTATAACCCCAGCTCTACTATCACATACGTACATGTTAAAGCAGATCAAGCTGCTATTAAAAATGTTCTTAATAATATTATTTGGGACTCTGTTCTTTTCAATTCAACCCCTCAACAGGGTTGGTATACTTTTAAATTTACCATCACCTCCTTAAGGGACACCTTCATCCCTTCAAAACTAAAATTCCCCAATCATAAGCTGTTGCGTAAATGGATGAATCACTCTATAAAATATGTATTAGGTTAAAAAACCAAAAAATACAATATTTATCTTAAAGCTAAGACTATGTCTAACTAGGACTCATATATAAAAATACAAAGGAAATGTAAATCTAGACTTTAAAGAGCCAAGCTATGAAGGGAACATAATCTTGCCAGTAATGCTAACAAAACAAATAGCAAACACTTATATTCTTACATAAATTCATTAAAGAAACCTATGTGTCAGGCTTGACCTTTATCTTTAAATAATCATTTAGTCTATGCTTCTAAAACTATGGTAGACTTGTTTAACAAGGAATTTTGCAGTACATTTACACCAGTAAATCAAAACATACCCTGCCCCATGCAACAAAATGAAGACCCCCCTTATTTGTTTCTTGGAAGAAGCTATAATAAAAAAAAGTGTGGCACAAATGGGTAAATGTTGTCCATGGCCTGGCAATCTCGCAGGACATCTGTTATTTTTGTTTGCAGGTAGTATAGCACATCCTTTAAAATTTCTTTTTTGAACGTTTTCTGGCAGAAAATTATGTCCCAGTTAATTGGAAAGAGACTAAGGATGTCCCCATTCATAAAACAAGACCTACATGTCTGACTTTGTTTGTATGCAAAATCCTAGAAAGCCTTATCAAAGATGTTATTACCCCCAACACTTGATAATTAAGATGCAGAGCAGCACGGATTCAAAAGTGGAAGAAGTTTCCTTATGAATCTGTTGTGTTTTTATGAAAATATTAGCTCCCTTCTCGATAGTAGAACACCATGTGACATCATATTCATTGATTTTAGTAAGGCATTTGATGTCATGCCACATTAAGCACTTATTACAAAACTTCATAAACTCAGAATGAATAATTACAATATAAACTAAATTAATAACTGGCTACAAGACAGAACCCAGAAAGTAGTAATTAATGGTTCTTTATCAAATATGGGAAAAGTAACTAGAGGGGTGCCCCAGGGTTCTGTCCTGGGTCCCTGCCTTTTTCAAGCATTCATTGCAGACTTGACAAAAGACTGTTGTTCCTTCACTACTAAATGTGCTGATGATATAAAAATTGGGGGCCCATGTGCTAATCATCATCAAGCTTCAGTTATTCAACATGACTTTGATATTATTTCAATCATGGATATATTCATGGGGGATGAAGCTGAATACTTCAAAATGTAAAGTAATGCATCTCGGACCCTGGAATCTAAATCATCCCTACAATTTGGTAGACTTTATAATGAATATTACCTCTGATTGGAAGGATTTAGGTATTACTATTTCACACGATTTGTCCCATAAAAAAAAAACACTCACAAGAAGTCATTAATAAAACACATAGAGTAGTTTGGTCCATTTTATATAATATCAAATCTAGGAATCCTGCAGTATTGATGCCTCCTTTTAGGGCATATGTTGGGTCGCACCTGGAATATGCATCACAGCTTTGGTGCCCATATAAAAAAATCAGACAGTAATTTACTTGAGAAAGTGAGAAGAAAGTTTACAAAACACATTTCTGGGCTCCAAATTCAATCTTATGAAACCAGACTTGAATCATTAAATCTAATGTCACTCACCACCCGTCACCTTAAAAGGGACCTTTTGTTTCTTTATGATGTAATCCAGGACCTTTACCTCATGTCTGAACTAGGGCTAGAATTTAAAATGTATATACATGATATCAGAGGCCATCCCTTACAACTTGTAGGGAAATCATTTAACTACACATGTAGAAAATATATATTTTTTTACTATAAGAACTATTGGTCTTTGGAATAGACTACCTCTGGAAGTAGCCATAAGTGTACTAAAAAACCTTCTTAAATATTGACTTGATAAATTAATTAATTTAGTACATAACTTTCTTATTACTCACCAGCATAGTATAAGAGCTAAATGGGCTCTAGCCTCATTGTTCTTTAATTTACCTTAGTATGAACCTTAGTACGAACCTAATATCCCAGCTTCTAACATTTTCTTCCCATTTCTGCAGTCAAAATCTAGAACTGTTCATTAGTATAACAATTTGTTTTTAACCTAAGAAATTGGTTCACTGGGATATTATCAACGACTGTCCAAGGATGTTAACTCTCCATTCTCAGAATAGTGTCATGACCAGACTCTTTCTTAAAGAGTATCATTTTCAGTTCTGTTCCCTTTGTAAAGATTGTGAGATATACAGCTGTGTGTGTGTATATATCATAGAGGCATGGTAGTGCCACTATAGTTAGGGTTGAGTACTCCATTTAAGGTTAAATCTGAAATTTGACAGCTTAATAACTTTGCTACTGTGTGACAGATTTACCTGGTATTTGGCAGGCACAATCTGGTATCATAGTTCTCTGGACGTGCCAAGTTTCGTTACAGCCAGAAGTATGGTTGTGGAGCTACAGAGCACTGCAAAACACACAAATTACGCATTTTTGTGCATTCTTTGCTCACACCTACAGGTCACAAGGTTTGCACGTCTGGTGCAAAACCTTCATAGAACATGCAGCCAGAGTCCCTGATGTGCCTTTTGAAAAGTTCATGAAAAAATATTAAATGGTTCAAAAGTTATTCAAAAAACAAGTTTCCTATTATAGTAAAAGGGAAAAGTTAAAATACGTGAAAGTGTCGCACATGCACTTTTTACTTTTGCAAATGACCCATGTAATGTCGCAAATTGGCCATCTTGTGTTCAGTTGGTGGTCACAGAAATGCTTGGCATTTAAATGTGGGACCCTCTAGGGACACAATTCTTGTTGTGTTCACCTAGTCATGCCCTGAGGATGCTAGCCATGTCTTTTTTTTTGGGGGGGGGTAAAACACCCCAGAAATATTTTAAAATTTTTGTAAAAAGTAGTGTTGCAAAGTATTTTCCCATATGCGACACTTTCATAATTTCATTTGTGAAGGTGTTGTGATTTGCGACACTACTTTATGACACTATGGCCAAAACAATAGGGAATCTTTGCCATCCTGCTGGAAAAGAATGGCTTGGTCTTTTGGGCTGAAATTTGGAGGGAATAAAGCCAAGATCCCACAGATGTGCCTTTTGGTGGTCTGGTAACAAAACATTAGAGAGCTGCAAAGTTATGGCATTAAAAGTTGAACATTTTCTCATAGGCTAACATTACAGTGTCTGCCGCACCTTTCAGGGCCTGTATCTCAAAAACGCTTCGAGATACGGACTTTCCATCAGAAGTATGCTTAGTCCCCTGTTAGGGGGCTAAGTGCAGAACTAGCATAGAAATTCATAAATAATATGAGATTAAAATTTTTTTTCTACGTCATACAGTTACTGAGACATAAGCAATTTAGTATTCCTAGTGCTCATTTTCTGCTCCGAAGGCCATTATTATGCATGCATTCTTTGTATTCACTGTGTTTCTGAATGCACTTTTTGGGAAACAAAAGGGTGTGCGTTTGCACTACTGTTACCATTAGTGTTTCTGCTTGCGTTTCCGTAACCATTTGCATTATCGTTTTCGTTTATGTCAGAGTGTGCGTTACCCTTTGTGTTTGCGTTTGCACTTCTGTTTGTGTTATTGTTACCCTTTGCACTTCTGTTACTGTTTTTGTTTACATTTACTTTTGCGTCTGTGTGTGCTTTACCATTTCCATTTGCGTATGGACTTGTGTTTGCATTTCCATTTGCATTTATGTTTTCTTTGGCATCGTCATTGGTGTTACTGCAAGCATTTGCATTTCCAATTTTGTTACCATGACCGTGTGCCTTACCATTTGCATTTGCATACACGCTTGCATTTTATGTTTCCGTTTGCATTACTTTTTCCTTTGGTGTCATCATTGGTGTTAGCATAACCGTTTGCATTTCCATTTGCGTTACTGTTACAGTTTCCATGTTTGTTACTCTTTGCATTTCTGTTGGGATTAGCATGCATTTTCGGTAGCGTTTCCACTGTCAAGTGCGTTACTGTTTCCTTCTGCATTGCCGTTGCCATCATCATTTCATTTCTGTTTGTGTTTGTGTTAGAGTTTGCATTTTCATTGCCGTTTTAATTACTGTTTGTGTTTCCATTGCCATTAGCATTTGCGTTACCATTTTCATTACTGTTTGCATTTCTGTTGGCATTAGCATTTGTGTTACCATTTCTGTTTTCATTTATGCTTGCGCTTGCATTTCCCTTACCATTTGCGTTATCATTTCAGTTTGTATCACCATGTGCATTACGGTTTGTGCTTGCATTTGCATTACAGTTAGCATTGTTATTTTCTTTTACCTCACTGTTCCTCACTATTCCCATCACTGTTTGCATTAACATTACCATTTGTTGGTGCCAGCCCAGTGGCACTGAGGGCTGAGGTGCTGGATGCCTTACCTCACACCACGACCCATATTCAGGAACAAGCATGGGCCACTGGGGGTTGGCTGGACATAAAAGGATCAAGTATCCTCTGGACTGCTCCCCCTCTCCAGGGAGGGGGGACACTAGCAATCAGTGCACTACTAGCTCCTAGCAGAGGCTGTGGGCTGGTGCACCAAGGTTACAGCAGGGGAAGGCAAGGCAGATGCTCGGAGGAACATGTACGGGAGTGTGCACGTTCGCTCCTTGTGGCATCATTGCACGCCTTCACCTTAGGAGGAAAAACACCTGAGGAAAAGGGTCCTGACATGCTCCATGGTGGCCGATCACTGCAGGCGCCACCCACATGACTAGCAGCAACACCCCTCCAGCACTGAATCTGTGAGATAGGCAAGTTGAGGGATCTTTGATGTCCCACCATGGGGGGCAAGTCATGGGGCAGCTGGAGGAAGAGCTGCAAGTGGGAGACAGGGCTTGGGGATCTAGCAAGTAGTACTGCCATCAGGGACCAGGAAGATAAATAAATCAACTAAAAAAAATTAAAAATTACCATTTGTGTTTTTGCGTTTGTGTAGTGCAGTGCATAACATTGTTTTTGCAATTTTTCTGCACTGTTTTCTGCAATGAATAGTGCAGCCAGTGTGTAGTTGATTGGTCTGAAAGTTGGCAAGTAGAAAGACCTTTGTTTAAGGAACATGCAAGTTTGTGTTTGGTGAAATAATGCTGTTCCATTCCAGAGTTATTGCCATTTGAAGTTGCCCCACTTTGCAGTTACTGATTTTTCCACCACCAGGTCTGCCATTTTAGAACATTTTCGGCTGTGATTTCCGCCATTTCTTGGTGGAAGACTTCTTAAAGTTGCAGAAATGTAAACATTTAATATCTCTGGAATGGTTTGGTCTTTTCACATGAAATTTGGAAGGTGTTGTGTGGATGTTCTGGGGATGCTTACATGTTGGAAAAATAATTTGCTATGGAGATACTGTGTGAAACAATTAACATTTTACATTTAGCATTCTGCATGATGCTACTGGCTTGAAATTTATAGCGTAGGAAACCCTAGTTGTATGGAGGTGCCTTGCAGTGGTTTGCAGTGTAAAACATTAACAGGTGCAGAATTATGAAACTCAAATGGATGAAAATTTGGTTCATTATGCTTCAATAACTTCTGAACCATATCCGATTTGTCTGGCATTTGGAATGTACAAAGATTTATAATACATCTTTGACTGTGACAATTTTGGGTCACTGGCTCTTACAGTTGCTGAACTGTGCGTGTTATGTTGTTTGCTCATGCTGCTGTGCGACCGTTGAATGGATGTACACACAATTCTGGACACACGGTGTGCTATGGTACATGTCTTCTTTTAAAAATTTTTGGTTCCGTCAGATATATGGTTATTGTTTAGTAAGGTGGCAAAAATTTTATTTGCAGCACTCCTGCACAGTTTAATAGTGCAGCCAGTGTCTGGTTGATTGATTGGAAACTTACCACATAGAAAGACATGTGTTCAAGGAACATGCCAGTTTTTGTTTGGTGAAAAAAGTTTGTTCCGTTCCAGAGTTATTGTCATTTGAAGTTGGTCCCCCTCACAGTTATAGATTTTTCAGCCACCAGGTCCACCATTTTAGTGCATTTTCAGCCACCCCGATGCCCGTTGTTGGGGGTGGGGTGGGGGGTGCAAGGGGTAGCAACCCTAACACCAAATTTCCTCACTTTTGTCACTGTGAAACAACACTAACTGATGCATTAAATGGAGTTTTTTGCTATGAATTTCCCTTCTTTTTGAGAATGTGCGCTATTAATAGAGAATGGAATGTGGTGGTGGGCCATGAGAATTTTGGTCACTTTGCTGTGCAAAAACTGTGTGACTGACTGAAATGAAAATTGGTAAATGAAGACATGTACCATAACACACTGTATGTCCAGAACTTGTGTACATCCATTCAACGGTCACACAGCGCTACAAGCAAACAACATAACATGCACAATTCAGCAACCATCAGAGCCAGTGAACTTAAAATTGTCACAGTCAAAGTTATATTATTAATCGTTGTACATTCCAAATGCCAGGCAAATTGGACACACAGTTCAGAAGTAACTGAAGTGTAATGAACCAAACTTTCAGTTGTTGGAGTGGAATAATTCCACACCTGTTTATGTTTTACACACCAAGCAACTGCAAGGCACCTTTGGACCACTAGGGCTACCTACACTATAAATTTCAAGCCAGTAGCACCATGCAGAACTCTATGTGAAAAATGATAACTGTGTCATGCGGTATTTCTGCAGTGAAGAAGTTTTCCATCATATAAACAACATTATTCACATCCCCAGGATATCCACTCAGCACTCTCCAAATTTCATGTGAAAAGACCAAACCATTCCAGAGATATTCAATGTTTACATTTCTGCACCTTTAAGAAGTCTTCCACCACAAAATGAAGGAAATCACAGCCAGAAATGTGCTAATATGGCGGAGCTGGTAACTGAAAAATCTGTAACTCTCAGGGGGGCCAACTTCAAATGGCAACAACTCTGGAACAGAACAAAATTTTTCACAAAACAAAACTGGCACATTACTTTCATGCAGGCCTTTTTATGTAGCAAGTTTCAGATCAATCAACCACACACTGGCTGCACTATGAAACTGCACAGGAGTGCTGCAAATAACATTTTTGCCACTTCTCTACACATAAACCATATATCCAATGGAACCAAAAATTACTAAAAGAAGACATGTAACACAGCACACTGTGTGTCCAGAATTGTGTGTACATCTGTTCAACGGTCGCACAGTGCCACGGGCAAAAAAATCTAACATGCACAATTCAGCAACCCAAAAATTGTCACCGTCAAAGATGTATAATAAATCTTTGTACATTCCAAATGCCATGCAAATCGGACACAGGGTTCAGAAGACACTGAAGCATAATGAACCACATTTTCATTCATTGGAGTGGCATAATTGCACACCTCTTAAAGTTTTACCCACCAAACCACTTCTAGGCACCTCCATACCGCTAGGGTAACCTACACTATAAATTTCAAACCAGTAGCACCATGCAGAACACTATGCACAAAATGTTTACTGCATCATGCAGTATCTCCACAGCAACACATTTTTTCAACATGTAAACAGCATCATTCACATTGCAGAACATCCACTCAACACTCTCCAAAGTCCATGTGAAAAGACCAAACCTTTACAAAGATATTCAAGTTTTACATTTCTGCACCTTTAAGAAGTCTTCCACCACAAAATGGTGGAAATCACCACTGAAAATGCACTAAAATGGCAGACCTGGCAGACAAAAAATCTGTAACTGTGAGGGGGCCAACTCCAAATGGCAATAGCTTTAAAACGGAACAAAGTTTTTTCACCAAACAAAAACTGGCATGTTCCTTGAACACAAGTCTTTCTACATGGCCAGTTTCAGATCAATCAACCAACCACACACTGGCTGCGCTATCAAGCTGCACAGGAGTGCCACAAATACCATTTTTGTCACTTCACTACGCAAGAAGCATATATCCGACAGGCAAATAACTGTTAGAAGAAGACATGTACCATAGCACCGTGTGTTCAGAATTGTGTGTACATCCGTTCAACAGTCGCACAGCGCCACAAGCAAACAATATAACATGCACAGTTCAGCAATATAAGTGCCACTGACCTGAAATTTGCCACAGTCAAAGACGTATAATAAATCTTTGTACATTCCAAATGCCATGCAAATTGGACACATGGTTCAGAAGTTATTGAAGTGTAATGAACCAAATTTTCATTTTTGGGGGGCATAATTCTGCACCTGTTCATGTTTTAGACACCAAACCACTACAAAGCACCTCCGTACCACTAGGGCTACCTACATTACAGATTTCAAGCCAGTAGCACCATGCAGAATGCTGTACAAAAAACATTAACTGTATCATGCAGTATCTCTGTAGCAAATTATTTTTCCAATATGTAGATAGCATCATTCACATCCTCAGGACATCCACTCAACACCCTCCAAATTTCATGTGAAAAGACCTAAGTGTTCCAGAGATATTCAATTTTTACGTTTCTGCACCTCTAAGAAGTCTTTCAACACAAAATGGTGGAAATTGTGGTTGAAAATGTGCTAAAATGGTGGACCTGGTGGTCAAAAAATCAGCAACTGTGAAGCAGGGCAACTTCAAATGACAATAACTCTGGAACGGAACAACATTTCTTCACCAAACAAAAACTGCCATGTTCCTCAAACAGAGGACTTTCTATTTGCTAAGTCTCAGACCAATCAGACCAATTAACTGCATACTGGCTGCACTATGCATCGTGAAAGACAGTGCAAAAAAATAGCAAAAAGTTAAGGTTTGCACTGCACTACGCAAACACAAAAACACAAATGGTTACATTAATGCAAATGGTGATGGAAACAGTGAGGCAAAAGAAAATAATAATGTTAACGGTAATTCAAATGCAAGTGCAAACGGTAATGGACACGGTGACGCAAATGGAAACAATAATGCAAATGGTAATAGAGATGCAAGAGCAAGCATAAATAAAACAGAAATGGTAACGTAAACAGTAACACAAACGCTAATGGAAACAGAAACACAAATGGTAACGAAAATGCTAACGGCAATGGAAATGCAAACAGTAACAACGGTAATGAAAATGCAAACGCTAACACAAACGCAAGCAGAAACGGTAAATGCAATGGTGATGAGAAAGGAAACAGTAACAAACTCGACAACATAAACATTACTGAAAATGCAAACGCTCAGGCTAACAGAAACGCAAATCGAATGGTAATGAACATGCAAATGGTAATGCAATTGGAAATGCAAACAGTTATGGTAACACCACGGATGATGCCAAAGGAAACACTAATGCAAATGCAAATGCAAATGGTAACGCACATGGTGATGCAAAAGTAAACACCAACAGGCATCGGGATGAGCGTCTGGGTCATCAGTCCTGACTCTCATCCCATTCTTCTATACTGCACCACCTCAGCTTGTTTACACATGGGATGGGGTAAGAGTTAGAAGCAAAGACCCCAACGCACACCACAATGCCTGTTGGTGGGGTAGGGTGCAAGGGGTGGGAACCCTAACATTAAATTTCCTCACTTTTTTCACTGTGGGACAACCCTAACATAGACTTTGACTTTGAAACATAGACTTTGATGGCAGATAAGGACCGCTAGGCCCATCTAGTCTGCCCATTTCCCTACCTACAGGATAGGCCGCAGATCCTATTTAACCAACAGCCTATATCTTCCTGCCACCCACAAGAATTGCCTTATGTCTGTCCCATGCATTCTTGAATTCTCCCACAGTTTTAGACTCCACAACTTCCTCAGGAAGGCTGTTCCATGCATCCACTACCCTCTCTGTGAAATAATACTTCCTCACATTGCCCCTGAACCGCCCTCCTTCTATCTTTAAATTGTGTCCCCTTGTTCTTGCAAGTCTCTTTTTCTGAAAGATGCTACCCTCTTGGACTTTGTTGATTCCCTTGAGGTACTTGAAAGTTTCTATCATGTCCCCCCTCTCCCTTCTTTCCTCAAGGGCATACATATTAAGCTCCTTTAGTCTCTCCTCATTCAGCTTCTCTTGCAGACCCTGCACCATTTTAGTTGCCCTCCTCTGGACTGCCTCTATCCTGTCTATGTCCTTGCGGAGATGGGGTCTCCAGAACTGGACACATTATTCCAGATGGGGTCTCACCAACTGTCTGTACAGAGGGATAACAACTTCCTGTTTTCTGCTGCTGATGCCTCTCCCTATACATCCCAGTATACCCCCAGCCCTCCCTACTGCCTTCTCACATTGCTTGCTAACCTTAAGGTCATCTGATATGATTACCCCAGGTCCCTTTCCTGTTTTGTTGTTGTTACTACCTCCCCACCCATTGTGTATTCTTCCCCTGGGTTCTTGTTTCCCAGGTGCATTATTTTGCACTTTTTTGCATTGAATCCTAGCTGCCATACGTCAGACCATTCCTCCAACCTTGCCAAGTCCCTTTTCATCCTTTCCACGCCTCCTTGTGTATCAACCCTGTTGCAGATCTTTGTGTCATCTTCAAAGAGGCATACTTTTCCTTCCAGTCCCTCTGCAATGCCACTGATGAAGACATTAAAAAGGACTGGACCCA
Organism: Neoceratodus forsteri; assembly: GCA_016271365.2. Classification (NCBI taxonomy): domain Eukaryota; kingdom Metazoa; phylum Chordata; order Ceratodontiformes; family Ceratodontidae; genus Neoceratodus; species Neoceratodus forsteri. Next base: position 1,324,428,209 of record CM057458.1, read on the forward strand.
ATACTGAACCCTGCAGTGCCCCACTAGTAACCGCCCTTTCTTCAGAGTGGACTCTATTTACAATTACCTTCTGTGTCCTGTTGTCCAGCCAATGTTTTACCCAGGCTACCACCCTGGGACCCACTGCCAGGCTGGTTAATTTGACTAATAATCTTTTATGGGACTGTGTCAAATGCCTTGCTAAAGTCTAGGTAGGCCATGTCCACAGCCCCTCCCTGGTCTACTACTTTGGTCACCCAGTCAAAGAAATCTATTAGATTCGTCTGACATGACCTTCCCGCTGTGAACCCATGCTGCCTTGGATCCTGTGCTCCACTGACTTCTAGGTACTCAACTATTCTTTCCTTCAGAAGTGACTCCATCACTTTCCCTACCACAACTGATGTATTAAACAGAGTGTTTTGCCATGAAAATATATATACTGTATATATATATATACTTATCTTATAGCGGCACAGTAGTGCCACTATAGTTAGGGTTGAGTTGCCACAAAACCTCAAATTTTGCACCTCAATAACTATGCCACCATGCAATCAATTTGCCTGAAATTTTGCATGTACAGTCTGGCATCATAGATCTCTGGATCTGCCAAGTTGCGATACAGTTGGATATATAATTGTGGAGCTTGAGAATGCCAAGAAATGCAAAAAAAAAGACTTGTTGTGCATTTCTTTGCTCATGCCCATGCCCACACAGTTTATCAGTTCAGTCTGAAGACATCAGAGAGCATGCAGCCAGAGTCACTAATGTGCCTTTCGAAAATTTTGTGAAAAAATATTAAACCGTTGAAAAGTTATTAAAAAAACAAGTTTCTCATTATAGTCAATGGGAAATGTTAACATAAATCATGAAGGTTTCGTAATTGGACATGTTCACTGCAGCAAATGGCCCTTAGACGTTCATGAGTCAGCCATTTCTGTTTCAGTAACTGCACTGAAAAATGCCTGGTGTTTAAAACTGGGACCCTCTAGGAACACAATTCTTGTTGTGTTCACCTAGTCCAGTCCTGAGGATGCTAGCCATGTCTTTTTTGGGGTGTTAAACACCCCAGAAATTAATTTTTACATTTTTTTGAAAACTACTTTTGCAAAATACTTTCACAAATGCGAAAGTTTCGTGATTTTTATCGTGACAGTGTCGTGATTTGTAAAAGTACTTTGTGAAACTATAGCCAAAATAATAGGAAATCTTTGCCACCCTCCTGCAACAAAATGGTTTGGTCTTTTGGGTTTAAATTTGGAGGGTTGAAAGTCCTGATCCCTCAGATGTGCATTTTCATGGGTTGGTGTGAAAACACTCAAGTTACAGCATTCTAAGGTTACACAATTTCCCCATAGGATAACATTGCAGTGTCCGTGGCACTTTTCAGAGCCCGTATCTCAAAAACGGCTCAAGTTATGGACTTTTTATATCAAAATTTCCACTAAGTGTAGAACTAGCCTGGAAAGCCATAAATAACATGAAATTATTTTTTTTCTACCTCATACGGTTCATGAGATATTAGAAATTTTGTCTTCCAATTGCTCATTTTCATGTCCGAGTTCCACTATTAAGCCCACATTCTTGGTATTCACTGCACTTCTTGATGCCCTGTCTGTTTGCGATCATGTCATCATTTTCATTACCGTTTGTTTTTGCATTAGTGTTTGCATTATCATTTGCACTTGCCTTTCTGTTTGCATTAGCATTACTGTTAGCATTTGTGTTTGCGTTAGCATTACCGTTTGCGTTAGTGTTACCATTACCGTTAGCATTATCATTTACATTTGCTTTACCATTAGCATTAGCCTTTGCATTTGCATTAGTGCTGGCATTACTGTTAGCATTACCACTGCCATTAGCGTTAGCATTACCATTACCATTTGCATTACTGTGTGCATTACTGTTAATGTTTCCATTTGCCTTTGCAATAGCATTAGCGTTCTCATTAGCATTAGCGGTTGCATTTGCATTTGTGCTTGCATTTGCGTTACCATTTGCGTTTGTGTCTGCATTACCATTTCCATTAGCATTAACGTTAGCTTTCCTGTTTGTGTTAGCATTAGCAGTTGCATTTGCATTTGTGCTTGCATTTGCATTATCATTTGCATCACCATTACCGTTAGCACTTGTGATTGCATTTGCTTTAGCGTTAGTGTTATGGTTACTGCTACCGTTAGCATTACCATTACGATTTGTGTTACCATTAGCTTTACTGTTAGCATTAGCATTAGCGTCACTCTTACCATTACTCTGAGCATTATCATTAATGTTAGCATTTGCGATTGCATTTGCATTAGCGTTACTGCTACCGCTAGTGTTACCATTACCGTTTGCATTACCATTAGCTTTACCGTTAGCATTACCATTAGCGTTACCATTAGCATTAGCATTAGTATTACTGTTTCTGTTACTGATGGCATTAGTGTTAACATTAGCATTACTGTTAACATTAGCATTAGGGTTATAATGAAGAAATGGGCATCACGGTGGGAGTGCAGGGCCCAAAGGGCCTCTCGCTCCCACCAACACATACCATTCACTATTTATGTTACACAGTGTCAAAAAGAAGGGAAATTGGTGAATCACTGTTACAAGGCATCCTTACACTACAGGGCTACAGTATGGCTTCCTGCTTCTGTGTTTATGGGAACACAAGGCCTGGAGGGCACACGCTCCCACAAATACATGTGATTATGAAGAAATGGGCAGCTTGGTGGAAGTGTGGGGACCAAAGGGCCCCGTGCTCCCACCACCACATATCATTCACTATTTATAGTGCACATTCTCAAAAAGAAGGAAAATTCATGGCAAAAACTCCATTAATGCATCAGTTAGGGTTATTTCACAGAGACAAAAGCAAGGGAATTTGGTGTTAGGGTTTAAAACCCTAACTCCACATTCCCCCACCCCAACCCTCATATGCACATACACACACATACAAGTAGGAGAAGGACTAAGGCCACACAACCAATCACAGACAATCAGAAGCAGGTAACAGAAATAACATACAACTATCTAAATGTACTACAGAACACATCCATCATCATGGTCCACCAACTGTATGAGTTCTGCTGCCATCCGAGTGCCTTGGGGGGACACAGGCATGCTGGGCAACAACGGGTGATGTACCACAGTAATTCTTTTCTTTTACGAAAACAGTTAGAGATTGGTGTTGGGCCACTTTTGTTTAATCTGTATACGAATGGTGCTGGTACCCTAATAAAATGGATGCAGCTCCACTCCTATGCAGATGATGTAAGTTTGTACACTGAAGGTGCTTCTTCTCATGAAATTCAGGAAGTGCTTCAAAGTGATTTTGACCTTTTTCAAAAATAATATAAATCATGAATTTTGATATTAAATAGTAAAAAATCTCAAATTATGATTCTTGAAAATAAGCAGGTGACTGAAACAAGCTTACTTCAAATCAAAACATTGATCAATCACACTTTAACACAGGTAAATTCATATAGATATTTGGGAATATGGTTAGACACAAAATTAAAATGGGACATACAAGAACATTTAATTAAAAGATTATATGGTAGACTAGGAGCTTTGTATAGATTAAAGAGTTGTATACCTAATAATGTTAGGGATCATCTAATCAAGTCCATAATAATTTTGCTATTTGACTATGGGGATGTGATGTACTGTATGCCAGTGCATCAAAAACCTTATTGGAGCGGTTAGACATAGCGTTGAATAGATTTGCAAGGTTTGCTTTAGTTGCATCTTGCTTGGCTCACCGGCACATTATGTACAGTTCCTTAAACTGGACTAGTTTTACTGAGCATAGAAATTTGCATATACTGTATTTAGTTCACCAACAATTGAACCAAAAGACTCCTTCTTATCTGGATAATTGGTTCCAGATATATATATATATATATATATATATATAGAGAGAGAGAGAGAGAGAGAGAAGAAGGAGCAGATTTGAGATCTCTGCATTAACAGTGAGTGGGCCTAAACTCTGGAACAGATTGCAAGACTATTTAAAAAAAAGACAATTGTCTCTTGGTATAAGATCAAGAAATGGTTCAAATCAGAAGTACATTAAATTAACTGATAGTGTTGCCAGTAAAAAGGTAATGCACTTTTTTTGTTTCACACTCTTCATTAATACTTATTCATAACTATTTCTGAATGTTAATGTATTATCATTTTTGATCACATGTCTATTGCTAAGTTACTTCTAAAGCAGGATGTATAGGTTTAGACTTTGTACTTTTATAATTGTTATAGATGTTGATATTTAAGGTTAAAACAGAGCATGGGAGCAATAGAGTATTTGTCTGTAACATGTATTTCTTATGCACTATGTATTATTATTTATTTTATGTAACTGAAATTTTTGTTATGATCTGAACTTGGACCCCATTGAAAATGAGTCTAACCACTCAAAGGGTTATCCTTTTCCTAGACTTGTAAGGAATACATTTTTACAGACAAACAATTATCTCTTACTAATGAGTATGTGTACTTAATCCATCAATATAACAACATGATAACCTCAGACAGCATTTTCACCACCCTCTGTTGTGTGTTAATGCCTCCTGATGTTACCCCAGCAAAACCAAATGATGTATCAGTACACTATAATGTTCAGACCTGTGCTGCACCATTAGCTTACCCTGTACAACTGTACAACAGTGTGGGAGCATGGACTCAAAGGGTTCCACGCTACCACTTCACTATATTTGCTTTTGGGACAGTTACTTTGTTTAAAGAGATGTGTCTGTTTCTGTACAAATTCATATGTTGTTGCTAGTATGGGCATTGAAGGGGTCCAAATTCCTACTTCTGTGGGTGTCATCAGATAATATCAGACAACATTTTCACCACCCTTTTCTGTGTCTTCATGCTTACTGATGTTACCCTGGCATAAACAAATGGTGTATCAGAACACTACAATGTGCATAGTACTAATGCACCGGTATTTTATCCTATATACCTGGGCATCAGTGTGGTAGCGTAGGGCCTGAAGTGTGTATGGTGTTGTGCACCCTATTGAAATTAGTGGACAAGTAGTTTCAGATATTTAAAACATTTCATGACTATGTGATTATGGTCGCATAACATCAGGCAGCATTTTTACCACCCTCTGTTGTGTTCTAATGCCTCTTGATGATACCCTGGAATAACCAAATACTATTTTTGTGTACTGTTATGAAGAGAAAGCTGTACTGCCATCATTACTCACCTGAGCATTGCATATATGCATTCAGTTCTGTGCAGAGGTTGTTGTGAAAAGGCGTGCGTCTATCATTATGTACACATGCCCATCATGGTCTGACGATGGGGCCCATGCTCCCACTTCTGTGGTTATGACCAGACAATATGACACAGCATTTTTACCACTCTTTGTTGTGTGTTAATGCATTGTAATGTTACCCTGGCATAAGGAAGCAATGTCTCAATGCACTATTATGTGCAGAGGCCTGCTGCTCCATTATCATACCCTGCACATCTGCACGACATGCCTATGTACCCCCCAAGGCACTCGGATGGCAGCACATCTCATACAGTTGGTGGACCATGATGATGGATGTGTCTTGTAGTATGTTTACATAATTGTATATTATTTCTGTTACCTGCTGTTGGTTGTCTGTGATTGGTTGTGTTGCCTTGGTCCTTCCCCTACTTGCACGTGTGTGTGTGTGTGTATGTGAGGGTGGGTGGGGGAATATGCAGTTAGGGTTTTAAACCCTAAAACCAAATTTCCTCACTTTTCTTTGCTGTGAAACAACCCTAACTGATGCAGTAACAGAGTTTTTTTTGCCATTAATTTATATATATATATATACTGTATATATATATCTTGCTAAAATATATATTATCTATTATTCTTATTTATGTATACATGCCACCAAAAATAGTCTTATTCTGTTTCGGGAGCCTTGCTGTCCAGATTGCTTTATAGTCTTCATAGAATGCCTGCAGTCTTGTTCTCTACATCATGTTATAATTGTGCTAGTTTAGCAGTTGGAAGGCAGCGTTCATAATCCATTTGTAGTTTATATGTTTTGAAGTATAGTAAATGTGTTTGTCAGTAGAGAAAAGCCCTAGTCACAAATAACTACAGTGTAGTAATTTGTGTTTTGCCTTTTTCTTACAGATTGTGTGGAAGCTTACAATTTCAGACTGTAGTAATTTCTGTTTTTTTTTTTCTTTTTTCTCAGGGTTTACAGTAGGTTTTGACTTTAAGTGTTGAATTGTTACCATAGGAAAGATGTCTAGCAGAAAATGAGCACAAAGTAGAAAATGAAAACAGTGGTACTTTTGTAGCCATGGTTTGCCTTAAAAGGCTGATATGTAGCATTAGGCAATACACATGAAGCAGTCTTGCCTCTCATTTGAAAGAAAAGATAAAGTTGTCAATGAGTATAATATGTGCCAACCAAGACTAATGTTTCATAGTCAAAAAAGTGCAGGTAACACAACAACCAAAAGAAATCTAAAGTCAACCATAAAATGATAGGACTAACAAGTTAAAATAAAGCAAACACAATATAAAGGTCACTGTAGCTGTCAGGACACACAAAAGAAGGGTTGCCTGAGTAAAAGGCAGACCCCTTTGTCCTGGGCTCCTGTAAAATGAAATTAGAGCTCAGTCCGTCTAAAATGGGGAGTCGAGAAAGGGGGTCGGGGTAGGGAAGATGAGGTAATTAAAGGAGGCGGAGAAAAGAAAAAGAGCACTGGCAGGGATTGGATGAAAAAAGAGAGAGAGAAGAAGGGGGGTTTGAAAAGCACTGCACAAGAGCAAGCAGACCTTTCTTCTAGCTAGTTTTGTTCTGGTTTGCACGCCAGTCAGCTTTTGCTTGGAGAGATTATAAGTATAATCTTGACCTTGGAATGTTGGTAAATATGTGTGCAGAAGGCAGGATTTTATTTCTTGCAACTGCAGAGATTTGAGGTATTGCTGTGAGTGTATTACAGCAATTTAGTTATCATGTAAATGGGGCGAGGCTGGGATATAAGAGGTTTATTTAAAAAAAGGTGAGAATATATAGAGCTTGTAATGCCTTATAAATACAGGGAACCCAAATGAAAATAAGCAGAATTGTTTTTGCAATGGGTGGCCAAGTTTTAATGAAAGTTTAATCCGTGGAGGGCCCAAATCGGGAAGTTGCTTGTTTGAAGGCATTAGATGTTTGGGCTGCAAATACAATGTTAATGGTTCACGTTTTTGAAGTTTTCAGCAGTAGGAACAGTTCTATGAGCAGTGCATACCACTGAGTGAAAGAGGTGAACTGTTGATTGCATTAGAGGGAGTCGGTGAGCAAAAGGCCATGGTAGGGAAGCACAGAGACTGGGTGAAAATTCTTTACACAGTGAAGGGGCTGTCATGCCCAAATTTAACACATGGTCAATTGTTTGGAAGACTCAATCCAATTTTCAGCCAGCATGCTGTTTTTCTTGTTTCATAAGGGCACCTGAGTGGAAAATGTTTGGTTACAGTCTAATTTCAGTTGGAGGTTTACATGCTTTGGTTTGCTAGCAGTAAATGCTATGAAAAAAAAAGCATTTTTGTTTTTTCTTCTTTTTATTACCATTGTGGCTAGTAGTTGACTGGCAGAGCAGCAAGTGCTTTTTGGGGATACAGCGTAAGGTGACCCACTGGAGTTGTTTGGGGAAGGTGCAAGTTCTCTTGGAAGGGATAGAAAAGAAAGACAATGGTCTGCTGGGTGCGAGTCAGCAAGGAGCACTCGGGGAAGGGAAAGAAAAGAAAGACCATGTTCTGCCAGGTGAAAGGAGGCTGGCTGCATGGAGTGTCACCAGTATGGGTTCAGCAGACAATGTGACAGGCTTCCACTTTGAATGTGGTCAGCAGCATGATGGTCTGGCATGTTAGATGCTGATGGTCACTGGGGAGAGTTACCATTTTAAAAATGGCGGCCACATGTCAAGCTGCCATTTTGAATGTGGCTGGCCAGAGAGGGATCTGCCATTTTATAGTGCAGATGATTTAGCTGAATAAAGGGCCATTTTTCTTGGGGAGTCAGTAGGAGGATGGAAAACACAGATTGGCTCCCAAGCATAGTTTGATTATGTTACAGTGGCAAACTGGTTTTGAAGTTTGAGAAATAAAAAAATATATAAAGAATGCATGCATAAGTTTTAAAAAAGAACTTTACCAAGCACATACATGACTATATTAGGATAATTGATTGGTCATTAGATAGGAGAAAGAGTAAATAATTAAGAAGGCTTATTCATAGCAAGCAAGTAACACACAACTGAGCATAAATAAGAATGCTGTCTGAGAATAAGAGGAGATTGTGTGAGAACAATTAGAATTTGATCCCATGGGCATAAGAAAGTTTATCATTAACAAAGATAACATACAACAGATGGGAACGCAAAATAATGTACTGAGATACAAGGAAGATAAAGGGACCAAAAAAGTTATTTTTCCACAAAGCTTGCATTGTTTTTACAGTAAGCAGAAAACATGAGCATGACAACCAGAAGAAGAAACAGTTTGAAGAAAGATGCAACAAAGATGTTCATGGACTTGATGGATAGGACTGACAAAGTACTAGATACTGTGGAGGCTGAGGAACCAGATAGAGGGGAGCCAGAAGGAAAGGGGAGAAAGAAGGAGGACTAGAAAGGCAACAGAGGTGGGAGCAAAAAGCAGCCGAAAGGCAAGGCCCCATGGGCACGAGCTCCCAAGGTTCTGGCATGGCCTCAGCTGTCTTTCCCATCATATCCAATGCCGACCTCTTTGCTTGAAGTCCTGCCCATTCAGGTCCTGCAAACTGGCCCATTTCCAGTGCCATTGCCTGTCCCAATCCCACAACCTGGTTCATTGCCACTTATGGCACCAATACTACAGCCTGACCCTTTGCCTCTGTCCTGCCCTGCACCATTACTGGTACCAATGATGGTACCGCAGCATTTCCTGATACCAGCACCACAGTTGATACCATTACTGCTGCCTTTCCCAGTGTAAGTTCCAGAGCCACAACAAGTGCCAGTACCACATACTTTGCCAGGTCCAATTCCACAGCCACAGCCAGGGCCAATGCCTCAACTGCAGGCACAGCCAGCCCTGGTGCTGCTACCCAGTATAATACCACAAACATTACTGATTCTGCAACTCCAGCCAGCACCTCAGACTCATCCATGGCCACTCCTGAATGGACGGATTCCTGCTCCTTTGCCAGCCCCTACACCAAACAAGCCTGGTACAGTAGAGGTGTTCTTGGACAGCAGCATAAAAGAATATGTGGAGCAGATGTTGGGCAACATGGGAGTTGATAGGATTGGAGGATTTCAGTGAGTCTGAGGAGAGATAAAAAAGGAAAAAGAGGAAAACTCCCATCCATGGCAACTGGGATGGAAAGCGCAGTGGGTACTGGTTTGGAGATAGAGACACCAGGGATCAGGATTGGAGCTCATGTTCCTTTGACTTAAAAAGAAAAAAATTGAAAGGGTCAATATGTAGACATATTTGCCTTAGTGAATAAGAAAATGGTAGAAAAATATGAAGACAAAGAAAGTTCTCCCCAGTGATCTGACGGTGTACACTTGTCAGGAATGGGTAGTGATTTATTTATACCAGAAATAGGGATGGCAATAGAATACTGGAAAGCAGGAAAGGATAAAGTATAAAAAAAAGGAGGGATGGGGGGGAGCCCACCATCCTGCACAAGCTGGAGGTGACCTGGTGGAAAAAGTAAGAAGTATGCTGGTGGGGGGAGCAAACTGGGAGTGGGTGTGCACCAGGGCTGGGGAAGAAGAGACTACTCTGGGGGGTACACCTAGAGAAGCTATGGAGAAGGGGTATGGATGTACATCTGTAACCAGCAAAAAGGAGGAATACGGAAGAAAAGAACCCCAGACGTACATCTGGGGGAGAAGGCTGAAGAAAATTGTAAATTAAAAATTGGGGATGTTATGATGTGATTATGTGTTCTCATGGATATCAAGGATATATTTTGCGGATATGAATATAAGATGTTTTTGACAACAAATATGGATTAATTGCAATAAATTTATTTGCCAAGTGAGCAACCAACTAAATATGATTTGGTGTGGTATATTTTCACTGAGAAGGGGATCTGGGAACAAGAAGGGTTGCCTGAGTAAAAGGCAAACCCCTTTGTCCTGGGCTCCTGTCCAATGAAATTAGAGCTCAGTCAGGCTAAAAAGTGGAGGGGGGGCAGGGGAAGCTGGGATGAGGTAATGAAAAGAGGTGGGGAAAGAAAGTGAGCACTGGCAGGGATTGGATGAAAAAAGAGAGAAGAAGAGGGGGTTTAAAAGGAACTGCACAAGATCGGGCAGCCCTTCTTTTTCTGATAGCCAGTTTTGTTCCCCACCCAGCTGCCAAAGTGAAAGGGAGAACACAGGATGCTTCTGAAGGTAGACCATGATATAAGGCAAGGGGGGTGTAAAGGGAAAGGTGGGAATGGATTGCTGAAGGTGGAAGCAATAAGAAAAGAGAGGAGAAAAAGTAAGAAATAAGCTGGGGGAAGGGAGGAACTTGGCCTGGGTGCACACCTGGGATGGGAAAGGAGAGACTATTATGGGGGTTGACTGTACCATGACAGCCTCCAGATCTTCCATCTTGTTGCTAAGGCTCCTGGCATTTGCACACATGGCTTTCCATGATTTGACCTCCCTAGACTGTTTCACTGTTCTACTCCAGCCCCTTCCTTGGTTGTCATTTATCCCTGGTTCTCCTTGCTGTCTGCCCTTCTGCTGAATTTTTCCCCTTTTCTGCTTATCCACCTCTTGGGCACTAATCTCCATCTTTTGCACACTGCTTTGCAGAGATAGCCACTCCTCTGGTTCACTGCTTCCACTGCTAGCTGTGGGGGGTGAGCAAGTAGGTACCCTCCTTGCTGGCCTGTCTCCCCCCTTTGCAAGTTTAAATGCTTGTCAATGTAGCATTTAAACTTATCATTGAGTGCTTGGATTCCCCTCCAGGATGGATGTAGGCAGTCAGGCTTGAACAAACCTCCATCCCTCCAGGTGGGTCCCCAGTCACCAATGAATCCAAACCTTCCTCACAGCACCAGTTCTTCAACCATGAGTTAAAGTTCCTGGTGCATGCACTCTATGCTCTCCCTTGCCTCTCACAGGTAGTACTTCTGAGAAAGTGACAGAAGTAGCTACTTGCTTGAGACCCTCCCAGTTTCCTAAACTCTTCCTGAACTTCCTTTGGCTCCCATTTGCCAGGTCATTAGTACCTAGGTGGATAATGACATCCAGCTCACCCTCCCGTCTTGCCTTCCCAGTGATCCCCAGGATCTTCCTTCCATCCTTCATGCCGTGGCACCTGGTAGCACCTCACCTCCCTGTCCTCCCCCTCCTGTGTTCCTAGCTGGATCCCTCTTATGATGGAGTCCCCCACCAGGATTCACTTCCTCCTCCTCTGGGGTCCACTGCTTTCCCCGCTGAGGTAACCTCCTTGGCTAACCTCCACATCCTTTCCTTCCACTTCTCTGGGTACCTCTATTTGGTTGTCCTCATTTGCCAGTGTGGCATATGAGTTCTTGAGTGGAATAGGATCTGGGATGTGCCTCTGCCTAACTGCTCTACCCCTCCCTGAGCCCACTGTCATCCAAGTGCTCCTCGTTCTCGGCATCCTTTGAGGCAGTGGCATTGGACTGGGTGGTCCCTGGATAGGGGTGATGGTACTCCTGACCCAGTTTACTTCTGCTCTGAGTCTGGCTACCTCATCCCGCAGTCCAGAGAGATGCATGCAGATAGGGCAGCAGCTCAGTGTCCAGAAGGTCTGCGTGAATATGGCTGCCCCACAGCCACTGCATTGTACCACTCCCCACATTATACTGCAATTCCACTACTTGTCTGCTACTGAAGCTCTCCTAGTTCCCTTTTTATTAATTTGCTGTACTAAAAATCCTGCCACTGATCCTCAGATAATTTTTTTTTTAAAGAAAAAGAAACCAATAAATAAACAAATGAGTCAAAACACTTGCCGTGCTGAGGGTGGGTTTCTTCCCCCTTATGCCCCTCCTACTTCACACCCCTTACTATACCCTGTGTTTAGCTCCTGTCAATCAGATTTAACAGGGCATATAATTAAGAGTTGGGGGAAGGGGGCATAAATTGCAGCAATTAAAGACAGCACAGAATTACACCACCACTATGTTTTAAATTTTCAACAGCCCAAAAACAATTATAAGTAAAGACAACAAAGAAAGTATAGTGTCACTAAAAGCCCACAATCTAAGTTTAAAAGAAAAATAGCAATTACCAGTTACTCTAAAGCACTGAATTGAATATGTTTCCTTCCTTCCCCTTCTGGCTTCTTCTGAGAAATTAAAACTCTGCTTGCTACTTTAACTCTGACTAAGCCCCACCTCCAGTTATCACATAGCTGAGGTCAGAGACCAGACAATTAACACCTTCACCAACTACAGGGCAGTCAGACAAGCCAAGATAAAATTTGCAGCAATTAAAGACAGCACAGAATTACACCACCACTATGTTTTAAATTTTCAACAGCCCAAAAACAATTATAAGTAAAGACAACAAAGAAAGTATAGTGTCACTAAAAGCCCACAATCTAAGTTTAAAAGAAAAATAGCAATTACCAGTTGCTCTAAAGCACTGAATTGAATATGTTTCCTTCCTTCCCCTTCTGGCTTCTTCTCCTTTTACTTCTGGCTTCTTCAAGGTAAGGCAACTTTTTTTTATCTGACACCCAATCCTGGAGGCTTTGGGTGCCATACAAAAGCAAATACAAAAGTGAAAACAGCACATGCATTAATACATAAAAGATTAAGAAATAGAATAAGCAATGGATTTAAAAAACAATAAACATTAGTAATAGTTCTGAGGGATACTAACATCCCTAACAATCAAAATCAGGAAATGCTTGGGCAAATAAGTAGATGTTCTCCTCTTGCAGCCAAGCTAAAGGGAAAGGTTGCCCCAAATCCCCCTGGTTTCTTCCCACTGATGACTAATGTCTCTGATTTTGTATAGAAATATAGAAACATAGAATTTGACGGCAGATAAGGACCGCTTGGCCCACCTAGTCTGCCCATTTTCCTACCTAACAGATAAGCTGCAGATCCTGGTTAACCAACAGCTTGTAACAGTATGGTTATTTTTTTATCCCAGGATCTCCCTGAAATGTTCTAGGCATGCTACAAACCTAGGAACTGACCTTACTGGGTTGCTCAAGAAAAAAATATCGTCATCAGCATAGAGGGCTACCTTTTATTCCACTCCCCCCCAACTGTTACTCCCTTTATCCTAATCTCCTGTCGAACTTTAGCTGCTAGTGGTTCCAAGCAAATAGCAAAAAGTAGGGGTGACTAAGGGCACCCTGATGTGTGCCTCTGGACAGGATGAAGAACATGGAATTGATCCCATTTAATCTGACATGGGCCTGTGGATTTATGTAAAGTTGTTTTATGGTGTCTATGAATTTATGGCCGAATTGCATCACCTCCATGATTTTTGTTAAGAACTGCCAATTCACCCTATCAAATGCTTTTTCAGCATCCATGGAGATTGCTATTTGTAACTCATCCTGTTTGCCCTGGTCAGTAAATATATTCATGAGCCTTCTAATGTTATCTTGCAGGTATCTCCCCGATATAAACCCAGTCTGGTCCTATGTATAGCTGATGTGATTATTTTCTGGGTCTTCTCTCCAGTATCCCTGTGGACAACTTCAGATCTGTGTTCAACAGTGATATAAGCCTACATGAACCAGTTTTGGTGGGTCTTTACCTAGCTTTGGCAACACTGCAATTTGTGGTGATTTCCAGGAATTGTATATACCCCCCACCCCACCCCAATTTTGTATTTATTTTGTATGTCCTATGTAGAAAGGGAGCAGTCTGGATTGTAAATGCTTTATAAAATTCTGCTGGAATGCCATCTAGGTTGGATGATTTCCCATTCTTCAAAAGTTTTATTCAGCCAAGGAGTTCTTGTATTCCAACCCCTTGTGCTACTCCTTCTTGCTCCTGCATTTTTAGTTTAGGAATATCCTGACCCTCAAAGAATTGTCCTATCTTTTTTTCCACTCCTGCGATCTGCTCCTGCTTGTACAACTTTTGATAATATTGTTTGAATATTGGGATCATTTCCCCCAGATTCCCCATTATTTGGCAATCCCTCTGTGGGTTTTGAAGCTTTAAGATTGTTCTATTACACTGCTGTTTTTATAGGGTATAGGCCAGTAAATGTCCTGCCCTGTTCCCTCCCTCATAATATTTCTGTTGCACCCTTCTGTAGCTCCCTTCTGTCTTCAGTGATAGCAGCACGGTGAGTTCTTTCATTTTTTTATCTAATTGTTCCTTCACCTGATTATTCAGTGTAATCTTGTGATGAAATTCCAATTCCTCAATTTCTTTCACCAGGGCCTGCTGTTTCACTTCCCTTTGTTTTTCCTCCCTCAATTAGTATTCTATGATTACTGCCCTCAGGACTGATTTAAGGGCATCCCACCTAACTGCATCTTTCGTGGCCCCTTCTGGGTTATTTTGTTCATAATGTGTAATGGTGTTTCCAATTAATTTCTTAAATTACTCTGAGTTCAGGTGTCCTACATTCAGCCTCCAATTTGAGTTGTGTATTGATGGTGACATCATCACCTTCAGGAGTGCCAGGGCATGGTCTGAGACTATGCACATTAATATGGCAAATCCTCCACTGCCCCACCCACTCTGTAGACATGAAAAACATATCTAGTCTTAAGTAGGCGGCATGGGGGTCAGAATAGTGTGTGTAGTCCTTCATTGTAAGTGTTATTGTCTCAGTAGGTAGCACACTCACCTCTGAGACAGGGAGATCAGAATGCTGTGGGCTCTGTCCCCAAATCGGGCACTTGGGTTAAATCCCAATACTGACACTGTAGTGTTGCATGAGGGGGGTGCTGCATTCCTGTGGTGTGTCTTTTGGATGAGATGTTAAACTGAGGTCCCATCTGCCTGTTCTGGTGGTAGTTCAGGTGGATGTTAAAGATCCCATGGTACTTCCTGAAAAGAGAATGGTAATTTTTTATTATAACTTCAACAACAAATAATAACAGTGTTGACTTCACACAAAATAATGTACAGATCATAAAATGAGAGAAATCAAATAACTATTATATTCATACACAGTGTAGTTTGCTTTCAATGACATTTTTAGAACCCAAAATTTAAATTATAAAACTGAAATGACTCCTCCCTCCCACACACACACCAAAAGAGTAGGAGAATGTTGTATTATAACTGGAAAGCAAAATATACATAATAGTGTTTACTTCACACAAAACAAAAAAAATGGGGAGCAAAAAATAGAAACTTGAAATAGGCATTGCAACATACTTCAAAGAAAAACTCAAAATTACTTAAAAGAAAATACATGAAAAAAAACCTGCCCTGATTGAAAAACAAAAACAAAAAAAAAACAGTGGGGATATTTTGTCTTATATCATAACTAACACTTATGACACAGTATAGATTCAGACAATGGTGAAAAGGGACTTGAAAGCATAATCAAATATAACCATAGATTAAACTGTACTCAAATTATGTGAAAAAATAAAACCAAAACTGTGTAAAAAGTCTATAAGGAAATCTAAACAATATAGCAGGATACTAAAACCATATAAACTAAACTATGCAATAGGATCTTGATCTGGTAGAATATCAACCAGTGTCTAATCAATTCATCTTTTCCCACCATGTTTTAAATACATCAGGGGGGACTTTGGATGTTTCTGTTTGCCTAAGAGCTACAATAGCTTTGTGTACTATTCAGAAAAGTTGTTCTGGAGTGATGTATTGCGTCTGTAAAGACCATTTGCATCATACAATCCACACATGGTATTTCAAACAAATTAAAATTAAGTGCATCATGTCTTGATTATAAAAGGACCACGCCTTAGGCAAGACACCTAAGAATAAAATATTAGGTGTTAAATTAAGAAAAAGGAAAACAATCCAATATATATGCAGAGTTGTACAAAGTTGTAGAATATAGGAACATTCAAAATATAGGTGTTTCATGGTTTCAATCTGTGCTAGACACAAATCAGTTCTAGGATAAATCCATTTCCTCAGATCTTTATGCTAAAGGTTACTCTTAACATTTAATCTATCATGAGCACTGAGCCAGAGTGCATCCCACATATACACTGGAGTCTGGCGTAACTGCAACATGGACTCGATCTGACTTACATCAGTGACAGGCCTACGTCTAAAAATAGGGATGTTCAGAAAACATTTATCCTGTACATGAGTATATAGCTCCTTCCTAGAAAGAGATAAACATATATTTCTAGTCGAACTCCAAAGCTTTACCTTCCCTAAATAATGATGAAAATAATCAGGTAAACCTAGCAAAGATTTTTATTTGGGTATTACCTTCTCCCCATCCCAACCATGTACTCAAGGGCCGATATGATCCCATACCCAAGAAATCCACATTTTGTTCTGGTGTAAAATTAGTCTTATATTATTCTGAAAAAATATACTAAAAAAGAAGGCTATGGGATTTATCATGCCCAAACCTTCCTTATTAACAGGGAGATATGTAACCCCTCTTTTGATGTGGTACAGGTGACTCTCCCATATGCCAAGAAAAAAAATAATAAAGAGTTTCTTCTCTAGTTGTCTTGGAAACATATATACAGAACTAAGGGGTTAAAACATACTAAGAAGGAAGGCTTTAATCGTATATATCCATTTTTTCTTTGAGAGAAATCATTTGTTCAATTTTTGCACTTTTTGTTGTGCTTCTCCCAGTAAAATATCACAATTGAGAAAACCCAAATCCCCAGATACAAAGTAAATACCCAAACATTTGCAATGAGCATCTGACCCTGGAATACCCAGAAATTCTGTCCGTGGTCTGGAATGGTTCCCAATGGGCAAACATTTACTTCTAACTCCATTTACTCTGGAGCCTGTACACTGAGTGAAGTCTTCCAACACTGCATCAAGCACTCCACCAATGGAAGACCTGCCAAAACAAATCACAAATCATCAGCATAAGCCACTGTTTTAATCTCTACATCCTCACTAGAGAGAGATAGTCCTCTAATATCAGCTTGATGATGTATCTTATATAATAAAGGTTCTAATGTCAAAATATACAACAACGGACTCAGTGGACATTTTTGTCATACACCCCTAGTAACTGTACAATATTTACCTATCCATCCACTAGCATAAGGCAGAGTTAGCACCTAAATATAACACAACTGGATCCACTGTATCAACACCAGTGGAAAACTAAACTTGTGTAAATATCTCCACAGGTAGGCATGCGCCACCCAATCAAAGGCTTTAGCCTGGCCCAAACTTACTAAAAACCCTTTCAATTCCTCTGCCCTAACTTTCTTAATGATCTCCCTAAGCAAAATTAGATCATCTGTAATATGGCTATGAGGAACGGAATAGAATTTCATAGAAATAATTATTTAGTGTAAAACCATACTAATTCTATTACTAAGGATTTTAGTAAGAATTTTTATGTCAGTGTTTAAAAGAGTAAGTAGTTTCTAATTCATCAACAATTCTCTGTCTCCCGATTTATACATTAAAATCAATAAACCCTTATTCATATGCAGTGGCAAGTGTAGCTGGGTTAAACAAGCATTATACATACCAGTTAGTTCTGATAGAAGGGTTTCTGTTAGAAACTGGTATAGTTCATTTGTAAGGCCATCAGGTCTTGAAGCTTTTCCTTTATGCAAGTTAGAAATGACAGACCTAACTACTTTGGCAACCTCTGGTTATATCCCCTTGAGGTTTCAAATTGAAAGATGTTTGATAGAAGGTAATGGACGGTATGTCCCTAAATAGTTTGTATTATATATCCCCTAAACAGCTGGCAAAATTGCTCTGGGATTTGGTTATCTTTACATCTCTGAGAGTACATTCAAAGCTCTGCAGAGTGTTGCATTATTCCAAAATGTTTGATGTCTCCCAACTGATCTGCCGAAACCCCAGCTTTAAATTGGGCAGCATGATGTTGAACTCTAGGAATACCCCTTTTTCTGAAGAGTGCACAGTTCTTGACCTTCTCACAGATGGGTGTATTTTACAGAGCCAGAATCCACTGGCATGCTTCAACATTTCAGTTCAACAAACCTTCAAAATTTTCCAAATTCGGCACATGTTAACTGCATGGTTTGGCTTGAATCCATGGACTACTTATCAGAAAGAACTCCTCTAGCTGTTTTCAACTTTAGTTTGGCAACCTCATTCAGTATCCCAATTGTCTGCTGTTTTGGCAAGCAGAATATTTTCAGAATTGACAGATCAGTCCAGGTATTGGCCCACTTCCTTTCCTGACTCTGGTTTTGAATAGAAGCGTATCTGGTCTGACCTATACAATTTGTTGTCTAATAACAGGCTTTGCCTAACTCAGTTCAGTATTCTAAATGAGCTCCATTATACCCCTGTCAAGTTGGATAAAATGGGCAGGCTCTGCTCTCCCTTATGTACCAGATGAGGCCATTCTGAGGGAAATCTGAAGCATATTTTTGGGGATTATCCAAGAGTATCCCCTCTTTGGGAGGAAATCAGGCATAAGATAGACCCCCTTTTGGGGTTGGAGGAGTTCTTTCTTCCTGAAACTTGTCTGGTAGGAGATAATGCCAGGGTTTCCATTAAGGAGTAGAGGCATTGGTTGGCCCTGATTTTTCTGTCTGTCAAAAAAGTAGTTATGTGCCACTGGAAAGATCAAACCGAGATCACATATGCCGAATGGTTCGGTGAAATGCTTTATAATTTGAGAGTTGAGAAAATGACAGCTAGTCTTCACACGTCAATTCTAAGAACCTTTCCTTGGGGAGCATACGTATATATATATATATATATATATATATCTATATATATATATATACACACACACACACACATATATATATATATATATAACTAAATGAAATTGCACCACTTGTAACAAAATATCCAACAGCATTGCTGTCCCTGGTAGAATATCTACCATGTGTGTAACCAGAAAGTCAGAAAATGTGAAACAGATGCCCAAACCAAAACATAAATCCTCCCCTCCCAATCAGTAAAAGGGACCCCACACCCAGGCTGTGGAGGCAGTGTCAGATTCTGAGAGGTCTTACAATCTGGTGTCCTGAAAAAAAAAAACAATATCATAAACAAAATTAGCAAACATGGCAAAAGTGGCAATATGTTTGTACTCAGATCTGAAACTGTTCGCATACAGATGGTTCCATGTGATGATAGTGATCAAAAAACAGCGAAAGCTATCATCACGAATGTATGTCGCCGAAAAGCATTTCAGCGACATACAACTAGCAGTGATGCCAACTTCCAAACAACACAGAAGTATTTATGGGGGGCTGCACCCCCCTCACAAGAGGCTTCACCCCCAGCACTCCCTGATTAAATATTGTCAACTCCAGGTGGGTGGTGCATGTTGAGAAGGGGGTGAAACTCAGAAAAAAAAAACAAAGCTGCAAGCAGCGGCAAAACAACAGTCCACAGGAGGTCCTGAATCCAGTTCCTGCTGCACCATAGCCAGCCACCATCACCACCACACCACAGGGCTGGTTCAGCTGCAGCAGGATCCCACCACCCATGCAAACCCTCCCTCCTATCCCTCTCCTCCACTTCCCTATCCCTCTCCTTCCATTCACTCTGCTCGCTATATGGTCACTACCCTAGCAGGGTAGCCATTCATGGTAGTGATATAAATGAGTCATTGTTTCTACAGTTGCTCATTTATTATCACTATCATCACTGACTACCCATTGAGACTATCAATATTAAGGTCATATCTCAAAGAGGTAGAAGACAGAGTGTTAGGTCACAGAAGAGGATTTTTTCCTAGATGTTTCCTTAAACCCAAACTGGGGCCCAGTTTTTGCTTCTTTTTAGCTGCTTTCATTGAGTTTTTATCCAGGTCTTGTTCTGAGACAACTTCCATTTGAGTAGACGTTTAAGAAGCAGTATCCAAGTCTAAATTATCTTCTGAGCAACTAGGCTTTAAAACAGTAAATTTGTTAGATGTAGGAATGCCCAGGGTAACCAAGTCTGTCTGTGGTGCAGTTTAAAACTTTCCCCCTTTTGGTAAAGTAGATAGTATATCCAGCGAGGCTGCTGAAGGAAGTGGCATAGAAGTAGAGGGTTTAGGAGCAGCAACACAGCTAACATCTTGATCAAGCAGATTTCCTCTGGTGGCACAGAATCAGCCTGTTCTAGTACTGGAAGACTCTCCAAGATATTCTCCAGAGAAGGGTCTGATTGCCTAGTCACATCCGTATACATGTGGGTGGTTGGATATTGTCTTTGAGGCTGAGGTCCAGGAGGAGGTCTGGCAGAAAACCTATACACAGGCTCTCTGGCTGCCTTTGACAAATAAAAGACCTGAATGCCAAACTCTGCATCATCAGTATCATGTGCAGCTTTGGAACAATCTACAACGTATGACCCATATCCCAACACAAGGAGCATATGTTTAACAGAGTGATAACCAGTTTTCTAATTCAACATAATGTGCACACTGGACTGCATCACAGGAAGTACTGATATGTCTAGCAGACCTACACTTGTTGCATTTGAGGGGTTGCCCAGGATAAAAGATGAAACTGTTATCCTGACCAATATAAAAACAGTTAGGTAAGTGAGTAAAATCCATGCTATCCTGACCAAGTTTAAATTTCATTTTCCATCCACCAGTCCAAAAATCTTCACTATTAAAGACAGGTTCAGGTGTGCCTTGTAAGTCACAGCATTGTTCAAGCCAATAGAGAATATCAACTATGTTAACCCCTTCACTACGAAATAGGATAGTAATAAAATGAAAAGCCTGTTTCATCAGGGGTATGACCTGAAAGTGGGTCCACAGGGGTTTGTTTTTAATGACATATGTTTAGCCCAGAAACATTCCAGCAGTTCCTGAGTTCTAAAACTAATGTCAAATGGATGCTTTCTAGAAAAATGTATCAAGGCATAGATATCTTTGGGATAAAGCCCAAAGACTGCTTAATCAAGATTTGGCCTACATAATACCTGTCTGGAGGGTCATCTAACCATCTCAGATATTGCAAATGAATAGCATTCCATCTTTTTCCCAGTTCAAGGGGTTTACTAAAATGACTGGCAAAGCTTTGTGAATTGTTGTGCCTCTCATTACTTTCTTGCTGTGTTGGGACCCTTCCTTCATTTATTTATTTACTTTTGTTAACTGGGGGAGTACACTAGGCATAGGAATGCCTATTTTCAGGTACAACCCGAGAGGATACAGGTCAAATACAAAACAACCAACAGCAATGTGACGCAGCACATATAGGTCATACAATGCAAAGTTAGTCAGGAGAAAAAAAAACATCACAAACACTTGTAAGACTGTGTAATAGATTGTCAGGCAAAGTTAGTAATAAAACAAAGATACCAAGATCATTCAGAGGAATGAGACAAGTGCAACACAGGTTCAGAGATTAGTACCAGTCATTGTTATGAACAGTGAGCAGTAAGTGCCATTTTGCAAGTCAGATAAACATAGTAGAGAAATAAAAAAAAAAGAGGGGGGAGGAGGAGGGGAGGGGTAGAGGAGAAGAGGGTAGGTTAGAGTGTGTACAGGTAAGGTGGGAGTAGAGTAAGGGCAAGCAGAGCAGGGGATGGGTTTATGGTAGATGGAAACAGGTACAAGGACTTACTGCAAGTAGGTGTTCACGGTGGAGCTTCTTAAAGCCAGTATGTGTAGGGGCAAGACGAATAGCTTGAGGGATAGTATTCCAATATTTAGTGGCAGCATGGGAGAAGGCTCGTGCACCCATTGTGGTCCTACACTAGGGATGTAAAGAGGGGTCTGATCAACTGAACGGAGGCTGTAGGAAGGGGTTTTAGGGTGTAGTAGTGAGGTGAGAGATCGGGGGAGGCCAGCTCTTATAGTTCTATCTATTATAGCACCATAGGATAGGAGGCAATGGGCAGCAGGACTAGGCCAATTTAGATCAGCATAGAGCTGACAGTGATCTTTGTGCTGAGGAGAGGCAGAAGCATAATGGCAGATGTTATTATAGGTTAGTATCCCATGTATGGAGGGAGGTCTTAGTTGCACCTAGAAAGGTGACCTAGCCATAGGCCAAAGATGGGAGCAGAAAGCCTTGTGCCACGGCAAGCCTAGCTGATGGGGTAAGGGCATAGCTAGTGTGGTAGGCTCCTCCAATTTTTGTATTGACAGATTTGCAACTTGCAGTGATGTGGAGATCAAAGTCCAAGGATTCATCAAGAAGAAATACCCAGAATTTAAAGGAACTGGTGTTGACTAACAGGGAATTGTCAGCACAGGATATTTTGAGGGAGTTTTGATTAACTTTTAGTTTTGCTGGAGAGCCAAAGAGCATAGACTGAGTTTTACTAACATTAAGGATAAGGTGATTTGCAGTTAGCCAGGACTGAATGTTTAGGAAATCTAAAGATAGTGAGTTATTTATGTCTGATATATTACTGGCACTATGGTAGAGTACAAGGTCATCTGCATAGAGCAAGGTAGAGCAATTAGGTGCCCAGGATGGAAGGTCATTTATGAAAACTGGGAAAAGTAGGGGGCCAAGAATGGATCCCTGTGGGACACCAACATGTTTGGATGATAGGTCAGACATGGCTGAGTTAAAAGCTACAGCCTGCTGTCGATAGGATAGATAGCTGCAGAACCAGTTCACCGATTCAGCTGAAAAACCAAGGGAGGTAAGTTTTGTAAGGAGAAGGGTGAGATTAACCAGGTCAAATGCCTTGGTGAGATCAATGAAAATGGCACCTGTCAAGAGACCAGAGTCCATGGCAGTGTAAATGTCATTAGTAAGTTTCAGAACGGCAGTAGATGTACTATGGCCTTTTTGAAAGCCATGCTGGGAGCCAGAGAGAAGGTTGTGTTTCCGCAGATACTCTATAGTTTGACTTGCCACTAATTTTTCAAGGATTTTACTGAGCACGGAGTGGAATGCAATGGGCTGATAATTGGCCATCTCTTTAGGATCACCTTTCTTAAGGATAGGGGTTATCCTAGCTATCTTCCAAACATTAGGAACTACACTATGACATAGCTACAGGTTAAGGATTTTAGTTAGGGGAAAGGCTATAAGTGGGGCAGTGGCTTTCAGAAGCCTAGGTTGAAGACTGTCAGCGCCAGAGCTAGTATTGTCTGAGATTGTGAGTAGCAACTTAAGGACTTCAGTTTTTGTGACAGTCCAAAACCTGAAAAGTGGACGGGAGAGCATTGGAACCATAGCCACAGGAGTGGATATCAGGTAGCCACAGGGGAAGGAGGCTAAGTAGCATGAAAGATCCAAGAAATGATGGTTGAAAGTGTTGGCAATGGTCACAGGGTTGTTACAATGTACGCCATTCACAATTCACACAATTTAAAGATGGGGTGGTGGTTTAGGGGCAATGTGAGGAAGTATTTTTTCACAGAGATGGTAGCGGATGCATGGATCAGCCTCCCTGAGGAGGTTGTGGGATCTAAAACTGTGGGAGAATTCAAGAATGCATGGGACAGTTATAAGGCAATTCTTGAGGAGGGTAGGAAGAAATAGGCTGTTGGTTAACTAGGATCTGCTGCCTATCCTGTAGGTAGGGAAATGGGCAGACTAGGTGGGCCAAGTGGTCCTTATCTGCCATCAAAGTCTATGTTTTGATGTTTCATTCAGCAGCATGTCATTTGAAGTGGATGGTTTATCAATACTGAGGAGAGTTTTAATGACAGACCAAAATTTTCCCAAGTCTTCTTCAGCATTTGTTAGTGAATCTTTATAGAAAGAGCTTTTTGCTAGATGAGTATTCCTTTTACAAGAATTTCTCAAGGCCCTATAGTGATTGTCATCTGTCTGCAGCCCTGAGGCCTTAAAATGACATCAGCTTTTGTCCCTGGTATGAAGTTGGGTAAGAAGATCCTTGGTCAGCCACTTAGTTTGTGTACCCCTGATGCGGCGAGTGACTCAAGGTGTGTGAAGGTTCTGAAAACCCCAAAATTTATCAAGGAAGTAGTCTAGGGTGGACTGTGCATCAAGAGAGGCAAAGATTGGTGACCAATCAATAAGTGAGAGATCATACAAGAACTGTGTTGGATTAAAATTGGTCAGGTTTCAGAAAGTGAGTAATTTTGGAGGGGGGATGATTGTCTAACAGCCCCCCAGATGCAAAACATTGGGGAGTGGTCACTTATAGAATCAGCAAGAGTACCAGCTGAGACTATGCAGTCAAGATGGTTTGTGAGGGCCTAATCAATTAGGGTACTAGATCGGGAGGGTGGGGCCATGACCCTAGTGGGGTCAGTGATCAGTTGATGGAGGTCATAGCCTTGTACTATAGTGTGGAGGGATTGGCAGGATTTACCTGACCAGTTAAGATTTAAGTCCCCAAGGATGAGGACCTCATTGTGTCCAACGGCTAAGTTCACCTGGAAGAGGAGTTCCACTAGACCAGAGGCACCATCCCTTTGAGGGTTGTAGGCACATACTATGTGTAGCCTCTTGGAACCGAGTTGAAGAGTAGCATGAATAGCTTCACAGTATGAGAGGGTGAAGGAGATATTTTGGTGTAATGAGAGGTGGGGTTTATGTAGGATGGCAACCCCTCCCCCACATTTAGATGAGGACCTATCTTGTCTTATCATATTATAGTTAGGCAGAAGGTATAAATGATCAGGTGTGGAGGGTTGTAGCCAGGTCTCTCTCAAGCAAAGAATATCAGGGTTGTATTGGGTGACCCAGGCCTCAAGTTCCATTATCTTGTGGGGAAGGCTCCTGATATTCATGTGAACAATGCACAGATCCTTGGCATTACTCCGGTAAGTGTCATAGATGGAGAAGTTACCTCCAGGTCCTGGATTCAGTTCAATATCACCAGCTAATAGTAATGCCAGGAGGAGCAAGTACCACAGTTTAGGATGAGTAAGTGGGGGGCGATGCAGAGAGAACAATTGTGCAGTAAGTAGGTGACATGGTAAATGATCCAATTAGGGAGAAAAAGTGGTGAGGTGGCTAGTGGCATATGAGACAGGATAAGTTTATAAGTGTAGATAAGTGTAGTCTTTGGGGTGAAAGTGGTGACCATTTAGGGAGAGAGGGATACTAACCACCAGGATCCACTTAATGGGAACAAGAATTGAAGCTAAGAGAAATAGTACACCTGGGTAAAATGCCCAAGGATTAGAATGTGGGGAGGGCATTTCATATAGGTAAGTTGCAATGAGGAGGAGAGGCAATGATAAGGTTTAGAACAGGACCCACAGAAAAGCAAGCTAGAAATACAGGCTAAAACAGGAGAAATAAGCAGTGGTTTGTTAGGACTGTAGATGCCTTCTAGTGGTAGAGGAATATAAAGTGCAAATGAGAAAGTAGGGAGGTAGTTAAAATAACACTCCCACGGGGCGTGGCATTGACCTGAAAAACACTGTATAAGTAATGTCAGCCAAGGGTGGGAGTGGTGGGATGAGGGAGCAGCTGCCGGCAGCTGCGGGGAGTCCGAGGAGCCAAAAACCTCCCTTTCCAGTCTTGAGAAGCCTCACAGCAGGGAGGTGAGTCCCAAAAGAATGTGACAGAATTTTAACCTCAGGCAGGGCCAGTTTAACAGCACTAACCCAGTTGAGTAGTCAGCAGTTGTGGAAAAAATCCTAAAATGCTGCTAGGGAAATCCAATTGAGACAGGCACCTAGAGTGTATTAGCGCTCCCAAGATTAGCCCACAAATTAGCTCAAGAGTAAGTTAAAAGGCTACCAGTGCTATCTAAACTTTCGGCAACAAATTTAATTGGAATGGCTTCTGTTAGCAATCATTTGCACAGGAGAATGAAACTCCTATACAAAGAAATCTAGGACACTTCAAGCCAAGCGGTAGCAGTCCCAGAAAAGGTGCCAAGATTTGAAATGGCACAAAAGAACTTTGGCGTCTAATCAAGGGTTCCACGAGCAGAAAATTACCTTTGTTCCATGGAGCAAAATGGCTGCAGTGCGCTCCAGGGCAGGGTGCCCTCCTTAGGCAAGGGCTAGGAGAGAGGGAGAAGGAAAATGAACACAGTTAAATAGGGTAAGGGACTGCAGGGGGCAGCAGTAATTGGAGAAGATTTAGGGAGTGTGCAGAGAAGGGAGGCATGAGTGAGTGAGTAAGTGAGAGTGGGGGGGGGAGAGAGAGAGAGAGAGAGAGAGAGAGAGAAAGAGAGACCGTGCACAGTAAAAGGAAAAACAGCAGGCTTACGTTAAGCTACACTTGCAATATAGTTCCAGCTTACAGTCTAAACAGTACTATTTTAGAGCAAATTCCAACTAAGGGGCTCTTGTTAGCAATTACTAGTGGCTAAGGTAAAACGTAACATTAGGGTTCCCAACAAAATGGCAAATATAGAATAATTTCAGGCAGCCCCCACAGTCTCCAGACTCTGAGGAGCCAAAAACATCCCTTTCCAGTCCTGAGAAGCCTCACAGCAGGGAGATGAGTCCCGAAAGAATGCAATAGAATTTTAACCTCAGGCAGGGCCACTTTAGCAGCGCTAACCCAGTTGAGCAGCCCGTAGTAGTGGAGAAAATCCCAGAGTGCTGCTAGGGAAATCCAATTGAGACAGGCACCTAGCGTGTATTAGCGCTCCCAAGATTAGCCCACAAATTAGCTCAAGAGTAAGTTAAAAGGCTACCAGCACTATCTAAACTTTCGGCAACAAAATTAATTGGAATGGCTTCTGTTAGCAATCATTTGCACAGGAGAATGAAACTCCCGTATGAAGAAATCTAGGATGCCTCAAGCCGAGCAGTAGCAGTCCCAGAAAAGGCACCATGATTTTAAATGGCTCAAAAGAACTTCAGCATCTGATAGAGGGTTCCACGAGCAGAAAATTACCTTTGTTCCATGGTGCAAAATGGCTGCAGTGTGATCCAGGACAGGGTGCCCTCCTTAGGCAGGGGCTTTGTTCTGTGGTGCAAAATGGCTGCAGCGTGATCCAGGGCAGGATACCCTCCTTAGGCAGGGGCTTTGTTCTGTGGTGCAAAATGGCTGCAGCGTGATCCAGGGCAGGGTGCCCTCCTTAGGCAGGGGCTTTGTTCTGTGGTGCAAAATGGCTGCAGTGCGCTCCAGGGCAGGGTGCCCTCCTTAGGCAGGGGCTTTGTTCTGTGGTGCAAAATGGCTGCAGCGTGCTCCAGGGCAGGATGCCCTCCTTAGGCAGGGGCTGTTCATCTGGATTATCAGATGCTTGTGGAACCAAATGTTCCCTGTTCTGACCAACCACCCCTTGCTGTGCGTCAAAAAAAACATCTTGCTGAGAGCCTAATGGAGAAAAAGAAATACTACCTGAGGCAGATGGATCAGTCTCGACCAGAGTTGTCAGCAATGTCAGAGAGTGTGAAGAAGATTGTATCCCCAGTTGTGGTGTCACTGCAGATGTTATGTATGGGTTGTGAAATCCATTCACCCATTGCTTTTTAGGTTCATCCTGTGTTTTCCAATGCCCATTCTGGCAACCAAGGAGTGGCATCATCACCCCAGGGTTGAGATGCAGGGATTTGAGTGGAAACACTAGCAGAGTGTTGTGTAGCCTTCCCCTTAAGCCCAAGCACAAAACGTTTTGTAGCAGAGGCTTGGTGAAAATCCAGGGAAACATCTGTAAGTCTTTTTTGCTTACCCTGCTCCTCCGACGAAGACTGTTCTGAATGTAGTAGAAATTCAGTCTTCTGCAATTCCTCTTGCAGAATACCTTGTTTTTCTTGAAGAGAAAGAGGTGCATTTCCTTCCAATAGTAGCTCTGAACCACAATTCTCCAAAACGTTTGTAGCACTGGGGTTCTCCGCAACTGCGGAAGAAACTGGTTGATTTGTGGTGTCAACAGCACCATTCTCATGAGTTCCAACCATCTCCGTGTCCATTCAGGAATCCTCCATCCCGTCACAGAGTTACAATGCCTCCTGCCAACTGAGTAGGGGAAATTTTTATTAACAACCAAATTGAAACGTAAAAAGTAAATATCAGAAATACAAAAAAGAAAAGAAATCAGAATCCAACAGAAAAATACTGTAAACATCAGCAAAAGAAGCAAAACTCTGAAATCATTAGACCAAAAAGTTACATAACCAGATATCATCTCACTCAGTCAATCTTTTTCCATAACTTGGCACAGAATAAAGTCCCTCAATGGTTCACCTCCACCTGACAAATAACATTGAGTTCTGCATATACGTTAAAAAGAATATCATTAACAGTGACTGCATCCTGCTTTAGGACTCTCTGACACCTAACATGCCAGATAACCAACTTTAAACATGCAAAAATTACATAAGTAGTACTCTTATGTCAACCAGTCAACCACGGTGATAGTTGACCATAAATAAAGGTGTCATCTGTCAACTTTGCAAACGTACTGGTATTTCAAAAGGCATCCAGTTGTGTCCAAAACCCCTGTATAAAGGCGCAGTCAAAAAAAGATACTGCATAGTTTCAATCTGCTCATGACAACCCACATAGTCACACATCCAGTCCTGTAACTGCTTGTGTTTTTGGTTGCCACGAACATTTAACTTCTAATGTCCACAAAGCTACATGGTGTCTTGCATTTTCTGTGGTATTCTAGCATCCAACATGCAACCTAACAATAATGCCACATCAATAGAGGGTCCAACTTTAAAAACAGGGTCCTCTAAATAATGCTCCTCTACCACACAAGCATAAAACTTTTTCCTGGAGACATTCACCATCCACATCAGTTCTATCTTCCACAGTCTAATGTATTTGAATCAAGTTTGTACATATGCAGGAAGGAAGGCTTCATTCTTATGCCATTTCCCTTTACCTGAGGTAGTAAGAAAACCCTCTTCTCAACTCAACATAGCTAATATACCTTCCATTTTCTGGCCCAATGATAAAAGCTGAATGATGGTAAAAAAGAAATTCCCGAAAAGAAAAACCAAGGACTGTATCATATTCAAACCACCATATTTCCAAGCTCAATAGGTGTGGCTTCTTTTTACCGGATTGAGGCGACTGCCCCAGATCAAAGTGAAAAACATTCCTAAAACTTTAGTGTGCATTACAAAGAGTAAGGGAAAAATGTGAGAAATGTACAAAAACATAGGAAGCAAATATGTTTTTACTAAATAAACACGTTTAGTTCTCATCATTTCCCACACCTTCTATTTCTGAGCTTTGACTTGTCCAGCATCATAAACCACATCCAAATTACTTTGCACCACCTCCTGATTACCAAACCAGACTCCTAGTATTTTTATTTTGTTTTCCGTCAGGTGTATATCAAAAACAGTTGCTACAGTTGCTCCTCCTAGTGCTAATGTCTGACTTTTTTGTGACATTGATTTTTAAGCCTGTAATCCCCTGATATTGCTCAAATAACATCAGAACCTTTTTCCCTGATGGCACATCCTTAGCCAATATTGTGCAGTCATCTGCATACGTAGTGACTTTCATTATGTCTCGCCCTTGAAAAGTTTGCATCTGGAGAACCTGGGCATGTTCTTCTACATCTCATAATAATGGGTCTAACGCAAAAACATAAAGTAAAGGGCTTAGGGGGCACCCCTGTCTGATCCCATTCCTAATGTGCATAGGAAAGCCCATACGTCCATTCACTAAAGGCCTCCCCATTGTCTCGACGTATAACAATTTAACCAAAGACACAAACAACCATAAATAGCAAGACAATCCCACAAGTATTCATGTTTAACAACATCAAATGCCATCTCTTAATCGACAGATAAGATATATCCGTCCAGATTTTTCAGCATACCTTGCTCTGTAACTTCTCTAAGGAAAATAAGATTTTGTTTGATGTCCCTCCCTTGAATTTCACATGTCTGTGTTTTAAAAATAACATCTTGTGCCACTCTTTATAATGGAGCTGTCAAAATTCTTGTCAGTATTTTATAATCAGAAGTTAACCGACTCAGGGGTCTCCAGTTATGAAGGTCCATCCTGTCACATTTTTTATACATAAAAACATTTTCCCTTCTGCCATACTTTGACCAAGCCTGTGTTCCTCCCAAATGGAAAAAAAAACTCTGTCAAAATTGGAGCCAGCTGATCACAAAAGATTTTATAAAATTCATTTGGAAGACCATCTCCCCCTAGGGATGTATTCTTGGAGAGGTGCCCTACTGCATCCCGTACCTTGGTCTCCGAGATGGGCTCCAAGAGTGTTGCAGATTGTACTTGAGAGATTTGAAGTCACACCACAGCCTCCAAAAGGCCATTTGACTTCTGGTCACTATCTACCGGAAATCTCTCTGCTATGTGTATTTGCACTATCTGTGTCAGAGAGGGCAGGTCATGCACCAGTACCCCTTCAGCATTCAATACAGCTTCATGGTTTTGTGTCCTGCCATCCCAGAGTGACAATGAAAGGGATTCACTTTTTTTTCTAGTCCCCTGGGTGTTAAATGTTTGATGATATACCATAGTACTTTCCTTTTCTAGCAGATATCCATGCATCTGCCATTTAAGCCCAGAAATTGCCTGTGAACAATCCAACCCTGTGGTCCTCATGTGGGAAATCATTTTTAGAAATTTGGCCCTCATACCTAAATAGGACAGATATTTCCCTTTAGCTTGTTTTGCAGCAAGGCTGATAAACAATTCTTTTAATTCAGACTTGGTATCCTCCCACCATTCCACTGGACTGTCATACAGGAATCTGAGTTCATGCCTGATCTCCAAAATAATTAAAATATCCCATTGATAAGAATCTGTATATAACAGAGATCAGTTCAACTTTCAGAATCCTCTTCCCACTTGAATACCCTGCCCTCCCAGAGTAGTTTCCAAAGCTATTTGATCTGAAGTCTTGAAAGGAACAACTCTTACTGAAGCATCAAGTGTTCTTTTAGATAGAAACCAAAAATATATCCTTGTGGAGAGTTTCCCCTTATAAAAAGTGTGGGCAGGAGCAGTGCCCACCAAATCATATATGTTCACAAGGTGGTGTTTAGTTAAAATGTCATGCAGTAAGTTAGTGTCGCAATAATTCTTCCCAGTTTTCCTACCGTAGTCCCTTTCCAATACACCAAAATTAAAATCCCCACCCCACAGAATAATATTTGCAGTAATGAGGTATGATTTGAGATGGCAAAACAATGCCGTCCTATCTGCCTTCGCTTGTCGTGCATCAATATTAATCAATCGATAAGCCACCCTGGTGACTACTATGTCCATGACTAAAGCCCTACCAGGAAGGAAATCTAGCACCTGCAAGGTCTGAAACTCCACATCTCAAAACAAAATCCCCAGGACAGAGCACTCATCCTCACCCACAGACCAGACCGAAGGTCCCCAATGCTAATCCAGTTTAACCTGGTCTAAGTCTGAGAACGTGTGCAAACGAGTGTCTTGTAGGAAAATAATATTGTCTTGCTCCATAGTTAGTTTAGCAAAAGTGGCTAGATGCCTGTTACTGGATTTTATACTGTTAGCGTTCAGGGTGAGTATTTTAAGCACCAACATCAAAGAGAAAAAGGAGAACAGTAAGTAGAATACATATTTCAAAAACTATATATACCACATAATTTTCCTTCCTTCCATTTTTTTGCCTTTACTTTCTCTACCATCTGAATTTCACCTCCAATATCTTGCTGTGAGGAGGCTACATAGGACACCTCTGAGCCTCCTTCAGAGTCTGCTGCTTCACTATCCATTACAACTTCATATGAATTCTGGGTAGTAAAGGGGTGCATATCCTGTTGTTTTAGTCGTGGAAGCTGGGCCATGCTCGACAGAATGTGAGTGAGTAACTTGCTGAAAAGGGGGATCTTCAAGAGGAGCAGGGGGCATGTCAGTCTCCATAGTATTTACAGTAATCGATACCTCATCCTCCAAGAGGACCTGATCCTCAGTAGTACCCAAAGCAGACTCTTGCAATATGGCTATATTTACTGGCTCTATCTCCTTTACCTGACCTCCTGGGGGAAGACAGGGCATACTCCACATTTCCAGTTTGCATATCACCTGAATCTGTAGGAGCCCGAGCAGTTTCTGAGGGATCTGGCTGCTCCAGAGGGTCTCTGCTTTCTTGTGCGTATACCAGGGATGAAACCCGTGCTACTGGGTATTGAGACAGCAACTCATCCATCTTCATCTGCTCTTTCTGCTCAGTGGCAACATATACATCCTGTTCAGTCCTAATGGTATCATTCAAACTATTATGTGATGCCATGGGGCGTGCATTGAAACCATGGCCTACCTCCTCACACAGGTTACATTTAACTGGGCTAGGGCAAAGAATACTGAAGTGATCCATATCCCCACAATAACCACATTTCAGTTTAGTACACACACTGCTTAAATGACCCACATCTTCGCATCGATATGAAGCATGGGGCTGCCCAGCATAAAACAATACTCTTCTATCTCGTCCTAAGAAAAAACAGTTTGGCAAATGCTTCATACTCCTATTTTCCAGTTTAAGAGTAACTTTGTACCTCCACACCCCCGTCCACAAATGCTCCTCATCCAATATCGGCTCAGGTGGACCATTAACTGTACAGTGCTTTTTCAGCCAACATGTAATGTCTGCCACATTGACCCCCTCATTCCAGAAAAGTACAGCAATCCGCTTGAAGGCTGGTTTTGTCAGGGGGATCACAATAAAGGGTTTCCAAAGTGTAGTGTACTTCAGTGTCAAATACTATTTCCAAAATCGGTCTAATCCAGCAGGGTGTTTAAAACTTATGTCATAGCAAGTATCTCCTGGCTTGTGCATCAATGCATAGATCTTGTAAGCATAGTTCTTTATGTTGGCTTTCAATAAAGCTCTGACAACAAACTGTCTGTCCGGGATATCATCCATGCTGCCCCTGTACCGCAAACTGACAGCATTTCTATGTGCTGCCGGCTCGGATGCAAGTTTAACAGTTTCAGGGAACAATCATTCATGCACATTAGTGTGCCAAACATTAGCTCATGAACCACTGTCCCAGGCCAAAGCCACCCTGTGAGCCCAGAGATTTGCTTCTTCCGGTTCTTCAAGAGTGTTATCAGGGAGTAAGGCAGGTTGTAGAGGCAATGCACCAGTGGAATTCACCACCTCCTGTGGCATAGTAGGTGCAGGGGTTGTTTCAGGTTCATTTTCCAACACCCTAATGTTTTGTAAAATGTCATGTGTGAATGTGTCTTGGGTAGAAATACTCATTGAGAGCCCCATAGGGTCCCCCAGGGGCAACGACCCAGTTTCCAAGGGCCTTTTTTTAGTGAGCTGGAGGGGGGTGGGGAATTCAGTACCACCACTTGCTTTTCCTGCCATGAGTCAAAATCTGGGAGCCATTCTTTGCCAGTTTTTACCCACCTAGACCCTGTTAAGGCTGTCTGTACCCACTCTGGAGGGAAACAAGAGTTCCAGCTTGAACACTAGGAGTAAGCTGTGGGGGGCAGTCAAGACAGACCCCTCTGTGCATTTTTTGTCTTTTTGTTAATTTAGCCAAGGCTGCCATTTTGCTGGGGCTGCTCTCCGATACCCCAGTTGTAAAGGTGACTGCCTGGGGTAACTGTACAGGGCCTGCCAGCTCCTTCATCTCTTCAGCAGTAGTGTAAACCCTCGTTTTCTCCTGTGTGTCTATGCCCTCTGGGAGAAACTTCTTCAGAATGTCCCCAGAAGCAACTGGAGCAACTCGCTCCTCTGCACTCTCCACAAAGACTGGTCCCGACCCTGTACATAGAACCTGTGGCTCAGAAGAGCTTGTTGTCACTAATCCTCTTGATGAGCCCTAAAGTTGAGATTTACTGCAAGCCATTTCCTCTGCACTGCTTGTGCACCCATTCTGCTGCACAGCGCCGTCCATCCCCAAATCCTTCCCACAACATCTCAACTCCACTTCAATGCAGTTCCAATCAGCAGTGGATGGCATTGGACCCCCCAAAAAACTCCCTGTAGCTTTCCAATGGGGGGTCTTATCCAGCTCCTTTTCCAATGTCACAGACCTGCAAACATCCATCTCCTGGTCCACACAGGTAGCGTTGTTCAATATTACAAGTAAAGCGCCTGATGTAATAACAACTTCCATAGGATAGGGCTCTAATTTGCCTAAGACAGAGGAGGAGGCCCTCTCCTCAGCCCTGCAGACATCCTGCACCTCCATCACCTCAGGGAAGATGTGGCCCTTTAGCACCAGTCACAGTGTCCCCTACCAACAGAGTAGGGGAATTTTTTATTGATGAATTATATAGCAACAAGAAATACAAAGAATCAACCTTCAAGAATTTGTTCCTTTTTTAGACATAAATAAACAATCATCAGAACTTAAATATTCACCTAACATGGTTCTTTAAATTCTTTGTTTTTACATTTCCACAGGCATTTTTTAACTCATAAAACAAACAATCCTTCATCTTACCCCTCTCCCTTTTTCTGTTTTAAAGAAAATGATTATTTATCTATATCCAATTTGCTTGATCTCAACCACAACTTAACTTATTGGCTTTTGAAAACATTACACCATTCTATCCTATATAAATAAACCTCCAACTTATTGTCTGAGTCCCTTCTAAAATAAAGGTTCAAAGACAAGCACCTTCACAAACAGTATATTCAGATTCCCCTTTCAAAGCACTTGGTAGGAAGGCCTCTCCACCAGTTATTCTCTACTGGTAGGGGAAATTTATGCAGTTCCTGCTTATATACTGACATCGTTTCCGTAGTCACTTTCTCTAAAAGTTCCCCTAAACAAATTCACTTTTGTTATAAAACAAACTGGCACCTGTGTTGCCATATAGACCATTTGAAAATTGAGAAAATAACTCTTAAACTGCCTGGGTAAAAATGATTCCATTCTGCTCCAAATTTCCCAAACACTAATTCTGCATATGTAGTTTTCTTCACTATAGGCATTGACCATTTTTTTGCTAAAAGATCTCAAAACTGTGATATGTAAGGGCAGTCAAAAAATAAATGTTGCATTGGTTCTACTTGAGTTATACAGCTAACTCTGCTACAATATATCTCTTCCATTGCTTTATGTGCATGGCTACCTCTCACATTTAGTCTTTCATGGCAACACAAACAAAGTGTGTACCACATTTTCTCGGGAATTTTATTTTCTCTCAATTGTTTTATAAGACATTGTATTTTGTTGAGGGCACTTAAAGCAGGGATCTATTAGGAAAACACTACTCAGAATAGCAGCATACAGTGTCTTCCTTTTCTGGAGTTGCAACATTTGTGTGGTTATGTCCCATTGTTTAGCTTTTTTAAATATCTCTATTAAGTATAGGGGAGTCCCTGGTGGTATTTGTCTAAATGTTCCCCAGTCCGGGGCATTACATTTATTTACGAAGTACTAACACCTGATTTTTAAACATACTGCCCATTCCTGTTGGTTGTCTAATATGACAGGGAGAATATTTGAATACAAAAATATGGTGAAGAAAAACAAAACTGGGTTAAGCATATTTAGCCCACCTTGTTTTATAGGCCAATATGTAATGCTTCTCTTTACAGGGTTCAAGTAGCTTCCCCAGAGTAGTTGGAAGCATATATTATATATTCTGTTTTCTAGTTTTACCGGTAAAGGGAAGATATAACTCACTGTTTAAAAGATAGGAACTATATATAAGCATATACATTCTCTTCTTCCTAGACACAGGGAAGCTTTTCCATTTGGAGATGTTGTCTTCTTCAAAGATTAAGTTCTCTGTCCAGTTTGTTTCTGCTGGTTCCTTGCCACCAAACAGTATCCCTAGCAGTCTTATTTCTCCAACATGAATTCTGATCCATTCCGTTTCCTGAGTCTGATTACAATAGGGACCTGCCAAATTAGTTCCTATACTCTTTGCTGTATTTAGAGTGGACCCTGTGGTTTGAGAGAATTATAGTACTATTTTTAGGTCCTGGATTCCTGATGTCTGATTTGCTACTACAAAGCAGATATCATCAGCATATGCCATTACACAAGGGAATTTTGTATTACCTGGACCTGTTAAGTGTCTAATAGATTGCTGGCTATTGAGTTTTCTAAGCAAAGGATCTATTTTAAGCACATATGACAAAGGGCTCAGTAGGCAGCCTTGTCTAACTCCTTTTCTAATCTTTTTGTGTGAGCCCATAAGATCATTATCCAATGGTGTCATATATGTGTGGTTATACAAAATTTGTATCCATTTAATAAAAATGCTCAGGATACCAAAATGATGTAATACTTCAAAAAGATATTTATTTAAGACTGAGTCGAAAGCCTTTGAC
Organism: Neoceratodus forsteri; assembly: GCA_016271365.2. Lineage (NCBI taxonomy): Eukaryota > Metazoa > Chordata > Ceratodontiformes > Ceratodontidae > Neoceratodus > Neoceratodus forsteri. The sequence goes on from CM057458.1 coordinate 1,324,464,325, forward strand.
TGATCAAGTGATATTACAAATCTTGTTTGTGGATGATCAAAAATTTCTCTTCATAGTCTTAAGGTATCTAACATGGACCTCTGAGGTACTGCACATATTTATGTTGAACTTATCAGAGTATTAGTGGTTTCTGTAAGTCTGATACTTTTTACATAAAATTTTCCAATCAGAATTTATCAAGCTGATAGGTCTCCAATTATCTAAATTCTCTCTCTCATTTTTTTTCATCTAGATAAATTAAGATACTGTCCACTAATGTTGGGGGACATGGGTGTTGGCCTTGGATGATATAATTATACACCATGGTCAGATATTTTGTTAAGATATTTATAGATTTTTTTATAGAACTCGTTAGGAATCCCATTGGACTCTGGTGTTACCTCCTTTTTTAAATGATTAATTACTGAACTTACTTCTTCTTCCCTAATATGGTATACTACTTCTGATTTAATATCTTGAGATAGCTGGGGAATATAAAGTCCTTTTAAAAAATCACTGCTGTCTCTAGGGCAGAGTACTGGTTGGCCAAATAGAGCTTTGGTATGTTCACTCACTACCTGTAGAATTTCCTGATTATCTTCCACCTGCATCCCCTCTTTATTTGTAAGGATGGACATGTATTTTGTCTCTATCTGTTGCTGACAATTTGCATATGGATTTATTGTCTGGGCCTTACCTTTTGTCCCATATTTTTGTTCTATAAACAGTGAAGTTACACGATCATATCGGTAAGAGGCTATTCCTTTTTTGTGTCTGAGCTATTTGCTCTGAGTGGTCCAAGCTAAATTCTGTTTTTTGGGAAAATAATTTCTGAAGATGTCTCTGTTTTTCCAAATATTGGAGATATCTCTCTTGGTGATAAGATTTAGAGGTTACTTTGCAATACTTTTTTATTTCAAGTTTAGTTTCCTGCCACCATTGAGACGGGGTGTTAAATAGTTCAAACATGGACAATTTGTCTTTTATTACCTGTAAAAGAGCTTCCCATTTATTTTCTTTCTTTAACACCATAGTATTCATTTTCCAGTGATTGTGGGCCTCTGGTTTATTTTTTGGCAACCCTAAGCAGATTGTTAAAAGGCAGTGATCAGAAATCTCTATAGAGGTGACCACACTTTTCTGACTAGGAATCAACACTAAAATAAAAAAATGGTCTATCCTAGTAGAAAATCTCACTCTACGGTATATGCATGCTGGAGGGTTAGACCCAGCAGCCTCCCCATGTATAGGTCTTGGGTTTTATACATAACATTTAAGAAATTGGGATCAGAATATAGTTTCTGGGTTGTCCCTGTTTTATCTGCTAAATTAAGAAAACAATTGAAGTCCCCTCCAAAAATAATAGATCTAGATGAATGTAAATATGGTTGTACTTTTTGCATAACCTTGATTCTCTGTGTTTTAACCTGGGGGTTGTATTTTTTAATAATTCTCCATTCTTGTCTCTGAATCATTACATTCAGTATAAGGGCCCTGCCTGAACTAATTCTGATTATTAAAAAGAATTGCAACTCCTGAACATGCATCCTCCGCTAATGACCAAAAGGACACCCCTTATGCCATTCCCTGGATGCTTGGTTGGCTTCTCTTATTGTATGAATTCTGGTGTCCTGAAATAAAATTATTTGTGGGGTTAAGTCCCTGAGAATAGAATAAATAGTCTTTCTTCTTTTTGAGTTCTTAATACTGTTCACATTAAGGGTACAGTATGCTAAAGAAAATGACATAAAAGGTTAGTGGTTAAGGTTAACTCCCAGCTTCCTTTGCCTTTCCCAGGAGACTTCATTTTGTATCTTTTCTTTTTAGACATTCTTGAGTCACTGCATATATGTTCTGTATCTGTTGTAGGGTCTGGCTGAGACAAAGCTATGGAAGAAGTGTCTGAGTCTTTGTCTGTGTCTGCCCACTTTGATAATGTTGCATACATATTCCTTGTAGGTATTCTTTCCTCCATCGTTAGTTTAGTAACCTTGGCCCCTCTATTGGATTTGCTCCTAGTTCACCTTCCTTTACTAACCTTAGACCAGGAGTTTTCTTCAGGGGGAGGCATTATCTGATCTTGTTCCAGTTCTATAGAATTCACAGCCTCTCCTGAATAGACATTGGATGGAGCAATAGTTGTATCTTCACTTGGATGGCCTGTTAATATATCTTGTAATTGTGCTGTGCTATTCACATCCAAGATAGGCTGGTTTTCTGTTTGATCAGAAGCAGTTTGCTGTTCAGGCTTCACTATAATGTTAGGCACAGGAGTATTTGGACAGAAAAACTGAATGTTATCCCTCTCCTTTCTTGATTCTAAATGAGGAACTTTGACAGCATTGTTCTGGGCTCTGGATTCAGTTTCTTCCTGAGTTTCTTGAACATCAGACAGGATGTTGTGAGAGGCCCAAGTGCAAATTCATCTGGCTACTGCCTGTAAAAGCAAGCTCACTGCTTTCCAGTGTCTTTGTGCTTTAAAGTGTCGGCACAGGTGTGCTGATAGTTTATTTTCACCTTAATTTTGCAATTGAAACTCCTTTGTCACATTATTGCAAGGTGCTTTAAGATACATGTAAGAAGGAACCCTGCTCAAACTGCATTGTTCAACATTTGCCTTTAATTGTAACTTGTAGTATACAGTCTTTCTCGTAAGCAAGCTGAAATCTCAGCATTTGTCCTGTAGATGCCTTAACTCTCCATAACAGTTGATAGGTTAGTTTACAGACATTTTTTACCTGCTAAGTGAGCAAACCTGCTACCTCCTGTCCTACTGATGTATTTTGCAGCCAAAATGGCAACCGCAGGCGGACTGTTTAATCTTGGGGAGGAACTCTGGAGTGGAAAGTGTAGCGTTTAGAAATTACCTTCCTGTACTACGTGTAAGTCCTTTGCTCCTGAAGTAAATCCGCTCAAGAGCGCGAACGGTAAGGCAAAGCTAAATGCAGTGCCTTTAACTGCTCTCCTGATTCACCTCTAAAGAATTAATTTGGCCAGTCAGCATTTTCATTTAATTAGCTAGTGTTTAACCAGAAACCTGAAACTACATAGGCCCTGGAATTGGAATAATTTGGGGAAAAAAAGAAAATTACATTTAAGTTTTACTCGGTAACATTTGAAACTAACATAGCCCTGCACTGCTGAAATGACCGGGAGACCCGCAACACGATCACCCAGACCCCTAAAGCAGCACTTGCAAACAGCTGTGCACATAGTAAAGGTCTCTACCACATGGCTATCTGGGCCCCCAACCCCCCCAGTCATTTTGCCCAAAAGATCTAACTGTGGACAAAATAAGTTACTGCACCAATTAACAGGCTTTACATACCTTTAGGTCCTCCTACAGTTCTGCCTATAAATATCCTCTTTCTCTCCTCAGCCAGCAGGAAAAGGATTGCAAGGGCCCTGGAATTGAATCAGCCCTCCCCTGCAGCATACAAGGATGGACCCCCCACCGAAGCACAGGTACACAGAAGATTACTGGAAACTCCTTCAGATGCCACAGGTGCCATTTTCAAATCTGGCTACTGCCTGTAAAAGCAAGCTCACTGCTTTCCAGTGTCTGTGTGCTTCTGCCCCGCTGGCGCTGCATGACAGCTCCCCACCACCCCCACCACCGCCCATGGTGAGCTCCTCATTTAATAGGCGTTGTCACATGACTCACCAAAACCTATCAGCCCACTTCTCCATTTGCAGCTTATCAGCTGCTACCACCAGAGGTCTCCCAACCAAAATCTTTGTCCACCCAATTATAACTCAGGCAAGGATGCTGCTGTTGCCTACATTATTCATTTTCCTCCAACTGGCAAACCAATCCTCCCTGCCACCAGCTATCCTGTCATGCAAAGAACATCCGCCATTTATGCCCCCAAGCCTAACCCCACAGCCTTGCTACACCGCCCACACACACACGTCTGCTCAAGCTAAGACAAATGACCATTATAGTCTCATTTGTGCTACTATTCTACCTCCTTCATTTCACATGGGCCACTCGGTTCTACACACTTCAACCTACCACCACCCAATTACCTCTACCTCTCAAATCACTACAACTTGCCTTAAACCTTCCTGGGTCAAACTTAAACATTTCATCACCCTTCTCCTACTCCTGTCCGGGGACATAGAGGCAAACCCCGGTCCAAACATCCCAGTTTCAAACACCCACTCCCCTTTCTCTTTCCCCAAAGGCCTCCGTATCCTTCACTTAAACACCTGCAGCCTGCTATCTAAATTCTCTCTGCTGCAACCACTTGCTTTAACCCTGCGCCCTGACATCCTAGTCATCTCCGAAACCTGGCTAAAACCTCATCACACTGATATGGAAGTATCCCTACCAGGGTATGCAATAATCAGGCATGACCACCAAGGTAAAAAGAGAGGCGGTGGCATGGCTATGTACATCGCAAATAGTCACCAGTTCACATTAGTGGACATCCCCATATCCCCTGGAAACATAGACTCACTACTTATTAAAATCTCTCTCCCTAATTCCACCCCATCTATGTGGCTGGCTCATACTGCACCCCCGTACACCCCCCGAGAACATCCTTTCCCACTTGGGCAACTTACATTCTCTAGCGGCTGGGGGTGAGCTCCATGTCACCGGCGACTTCAATATAAACTGGCTCTGACCAGATAAAGCCCACCTAAAGACCAAAGTTAAGGCCCAGAATTTCTCTCAACTCATTACTGAACTCACCAGACTAAATCACAAAATCCCAAACCATACCTTACTGGACTGGGCTCTCACCTACTACCCACACAGGACGCTAAGCGCAGGCCTCCTACCTGATTCCATAAGCAATCATCATATGATTTTTATGATCAGGAAGGTACACAGCCCCCCTGCCCCACCCCCAAAACAATAATCGCCAGGTCCTATAACTCCCTCAACCTAGTTTCCCTCCTGTTGGACCTAGGATGGATAAACTGGTCTTTCATCTCAGAGGCATCCTCCATCGACATAGCTTTCAAGGCATTCAAAACAAACTTCCTTAAAGTCTGGGACAAACATGCACCATTACGTATGAAAAGAGTCAGAGGAGTGCATCTCCCCTCGATCTCGGTGTACATAATCAGAAAATGCCATGCCAGGGACCACGCCTGGAAAGTCTACAAGAAGATGGGCACATGGGCTTCCCTCAGTACATACAGATCCCATTGTAACGCGTGTACAAACAGCATTCGCCAAGCGAAAAAAAACTACTTCCTATTGGCATTCAGCAAAAATATAAATCACCCAACTGACTTCTGGAAATCTCTCAAAACCATGCCCCCCCCACCCAACCTTCACCCCTGACACTAAAAGTACAGGGCACCCTCATCTCCGACCCCATCTACGTAGCTGAAGCTTTTAATACCCACTTCTCTAGCTGTGCTGAAAAGCTCCTTTCTTCCCTACCCCATTCTCACTCCCCAGTTCCTCCCCACCACACAAGCGCCCCTCAGACTGTCCCCACAACTATACCATTCTCCTTCCACCAGTATCCCAAGCAGATGTCTTTCGCTCCCCTTTGGGCATTAAACCCAAACAAAGGTAAATGCCCTATGACCATGGAGGCAAAGATGCTTTACCTCTTCACCCCAGCCATAGCCACCCCTCTAGCCGACCTTTTCAATCTATCCTTCTCTTTGGGCAAGCTACCTACAGCCTGGAAGCTGGCCACCGTTATACCTCTGCCAAAAGAAGGTGACCTCTCCTCCCCAGGAAATTACCGACCTGTCTCCCTACTTCCTATCCTGGCCAAATTACAGGAATGACTGGTCCTGTCCCAACTCACTCTGTACCTAGACGCCTCCTCCTTTTTCACACCTTTCCAATCAGGCTTCCATAAATCCCACTCAACCATCACCTCCCAGTTTCGTGTCACAGGTGACATCCTCATGAGTGTGGACAAAGGATATATCACCTCTGCCATCTTCATTGACCTAGCCAAGGCCTTTGACACCATCTCCCACTCCCTACTCCTCTCCAAACTCACCGACGCAGGGCTCTCTACACCGGCAACTGAATGGTTCCATGACTACCTAGTAGACAGGAAACAAGTAGTCAAAATAGCCTCTCACAACTCCCACCCATTGCCAGTCCCTGCAGGCGTCCCCCAAGGCTCAGTCCTAGGTCCCCTACTCTTCTCTATCTTTCTAAACGACATCTCAGCAGCATGTGTCCACTCTTCCATTCAGATGTACGCAGATGACACTGTCCTATAAACCTCTTTTCCCATAACAAACAGCATAGCAACCCACCTCCAGGAAGATTTCAACGCCATCCAGAACTGGTTCGGGTCAAACCAGCTATTTCTTAAACTCTAAAAAAACCGTATCGCTAACTTTTGGCTCTCCACAAAGACTCTCCCGCCACGCCCCCAGCCCCCCTTTCAAAACCTTGGATGGGACTCCCCTTGAAAACTGTACGAGCTTCAGATATCTGGGCATCTAGCTAGATCAACATATAGATTTCTCAGCTAACATCACCTCTCTACACAAGCGGCTGCTCCCCAAACTTGGCGCACTACACCGTAACAAAAGCTGCCTCCCCACACAGACAAGGCACGCCATTGTACAAAAAATGATCCTTCCCATACTTGACTACAGTGATATAGTTTACTCCATCGCTCCCAGGTCTGCCCTGGCCAGCCTAGACACTCTGTTCCACTCGTTCTGCCATTTCATCCTTGACTGCCCCCAATCAACACACCAATGCAACCTCTACAGCTCGATAACCCTGCCATCTCTCCATGACTGCAGACAAACTAACTGTGCTAGGTTCACTGCCAAATATTGGTCCCACTCCTTTCCCCCCCAAACGGAACCTCTGTCCTCTCCCAACAGCCTTCACCTGCATACTCCCTTAGGAGTACAGACCCAAGACTGCTCCATATCCCGTTTATGCATACATCCAAAGGCCAGGCCGCTTTTAATTACCGCATTCCTCAGACCTGGAACGCCCTACCTGCCCCGATTAAACACGCACCAAACCCCTCCCTTTGCAACCGATTACTCAGAGCACACTTCACCTCCAGTTGCTCTTGTTTCAACTAAAAAAAAAAGTTTCAAATGTCACGATGTTAAAAACTAAAAGTATTGTACAGTACTCTACACTCTGTGTCGTTACACTGAATGTATGTATCCTACCCTTAGCTGCAATTTTTTCTCCCAAATTTTTCTCCTAAATTGTTCATGTACAAGCCTTTGCTCATTTCTGTACTGTCTAAGTATTTCCAACTATGTATGTGGGTGTCTGCCCCCAGGTCGCAACTGGAATTGAGCATGTTGCTCAGTATGTTTTCCTGGTAAAACTTGTAAATAAATACATAAATAAGAGTGGGACGATTTGTCACACATATTGCAATAAACTGGTTTCTGACAGTTAATGCTTACATGCCCAATCCCTCCAGAGAGGGGACATTTTAGCCTGTCAAATGTGCTGCTGAGATGTATATGTGTACCACATGTGAAACCTGATTTGGGCTTGCCTGAATAGAAAATAAATCCTCTGTCTCTTCCTAAGCAAAAACAGCTAGGTAAGTGATGAATCACCCCATTTAAATGGGGAAGCCAAACCCGTATTCTCCAACCCTCAGTCCATAATTGCTCCGAGTCTAAAAACAGAGCACTTTAGTCATCTTAGAATGTCTGACACCACCACTCCCTCTTTCTTAAACAAAACTGTAATGGTTCTTATTGCAGGTTTCGTTAGAGGGATAGCTATGAAGGAAGACCAGAGTGGGGTATATTTGACTTTTTGATATTGGTGCCAGAAAGATTCCAATCCAGCAGGTGTCTTAAAACTTAAATCAAAATTATAATCACCAGATGTGTATATCAAAGCATATATTTCTGATGGGAGAAACTGCAAGCTCTCTTTTATTAAAGATTTGCCCACGTACTCACAGTCTGGGAAAACTTCCTGGCCTTCTCTATAACTCATATGAACTGCGTTTCTACATTTGGCCAATTCAGGTGGAGTGTGGAACAGTCCTGCATAGGTTCTATTGTTGGAGGTAGGCCACTGAGCACCCTGCTGGTTTCCTCCCTGGGAGCCTGTATTACTCTGGTTGGCTCTATTTGGCTGTGGAGGGGCATTATTCTCTACTGTAGATTGGACAGGTGTTTCTAAGTGAGCTCCTCTGTCTTCTGGAGTTTCCACCCCATCTTTGTCTTCTTCATGATGTCCATGTGTACCGTCTCCCAAACTATGAGAAATTTTACATTTTAGAATAGTGTTCTGAGTTAACTGGAGAGGGGAAGGAATTTCCAAAGGATCTATGCTTCTCTCTGTAGTGTTTGATGTATGGACAGGAGAAGACCAAACTTGTGATCCTTGTTGTTTGTCCCATCCTGCGTTCCTTAGGGCTTCAGAAATAGTGTCTCCTGTTGCTGAAATATTATTGTCATAGTTTGGCACACTAGAATTTAAAACATCTGAGACATTAATCTATTCTTTTATATGCTCAGGAGAACCTCTCCCCCCCCCAGCACTTTCCTCTGCTACTCCATTTTCTTGTATACAGCTTTCAGCCCCAGTTTGATTAACCACATCTGGATGCATTATATTTCATATTATTGCAGTATTTTTTAAGTCTGTACCTGCTTTGTCATGCTGTAGTCCAACCTCTCCCTTTGATTTCTTTCTTGATAGCTTCCCCAGCCCCAAAAACACATTTTCTCCTTTTCCTTTGCCTGTTTGTCAGTTCTGTTTTGATTCAGACATCCCAGGAGCTTGCTCCAGCTTGGTTTGAGAGCCAATATCTTCGCTCGCTCTCCTCCCCATATCTGAGTTTTTTCCATCACAATAGCATTCGTGCTGCTCTCTGCGAGTGTACTCTCAGGTTGTGACTTTGGGCACCCACTACTTATTGCGTTTTTACTGTCAGTTGCTTTTCTATCAAAACCAGTAGTTTGCTTTCCATCACTTTTATCTCCATTCACTCCACACTTTTCTGTGTAAAAACACCTGCTGCAGCTGCATCATCGCACTGCTAGAACTTGATTCATTCCATCTGCTTTGCTTTAGAGACTTTCAGTGCAGCTATTCTCTATTGCAAAGCTTGTTCTCTCCAGGCTAAATTTGATTCTTCGAGCCTTTTTAATGCTAATTCTTCATTTTCTGAGGAAGGTTGTGTATCCTCAGGAAAACCTAAAACTTTTAGAACCTTATCTCCATAGTTGACTGAATCCATCATATCTCCTTCTTCTTCAATTTCCATTTCATGTTCATCATGAAAGTCCTCTTGTGAAGGCTGGGCAAAGGATGAGGCCCTCTCCCTTGCAGCCATAGCTCCTTCCTCCTCACCTGGATTCACCTGGGTGGCCATCTTGCTGGCCAGAGTTTTTCCTAGAGGTGAGTAGGGAATTTCCCCAGTGCCCTGGCCAAATTTCCTCCCATTCACTAAAAATACCACCAACAGCTTAATCCGGTTCAAGGTCAGTTGGCATTCATCTGCATCCCCCTCAACTAGGTTTTGCCTGAAAATAGTATTTGTCAAGTGCACTTACCTGGGCAACAAAAATGAAATAAATAAGTCGGTCCCTGTATGTATCTCCACATTTCTGTGATACCCAATTCTATGGGCAGTCTCTTTAATAATTTCCCTGACCTACTGTCCACTTTTATAATCCTCCCCCTTTCTATCCTGTTAATTAGACATTACTGTATTAAAATTCCTTCCAATAATTTAGTCTTTTGGGGTTAGTGACTGTTTCCAAAAGTACCTTTTTAAGAAAATTGAAGCAGTCTGCCTCCTAATTTGGTGCATATAGATTCAGAAAGGTGCATTCAGTATCTCTTTATAGTCCATGTAATTGTACAAATCAACCCTCTGTATCCAAATCTTTTTTCAGTATTTTTACCTGGCTGTCCTTCCTAATTAGTATGACTGTGCCTCTTCTGTGAGGATGCTCCTCCCACGTGGAGACATTGGGTTTGATTCTCAAAAGGATACACCATGCGTAAGCTGAAATGCGCCAAACGAAATGGTGGAACTAGCAAGATACGCCAGCAGTTGTGACATGTGGCATTCTATAACATGCAAGTACAACATAATGGAACCCCTTACGCCAAAAGCAACCTATGCCACAGGTTTGCGACAAATCCAAAGATATGCATATGCACAGTGAGAGATGTGCCAAACAAAGCAGGTGATAGTGCCAGAATGTGATTCTTGAAGCCAGGGAAGGACAAGATAAGCAAATATAAATTGATGGAAGTTACACCAGGTGTGAGCAGGTGTAACTCAGCAGAGTATAAAAGGCACCAATGGAGACACACATGGGGGATACACTGTTGAGCAAGCAGTGGACACAGAATGAGCTACAGAGGAATGGCAGCCCAAATAGTCCTACTGGGCGTACTCCTGGCAGCAGAGAGGAGGGGTGGTGTGGGTGGCACAGGATGCATGATGGTAGGAATCAGGGGAACAGGCAGCCACAACAGCAGCCAAGAAGGGCCAGACACAATGCACCATGTCATGATGCCTTAGGCAGTTTGTGGATGCACTGCTGCAGTGTGTGAACATGTATATCCATTTCCCAAGGGATGAACAACAGCAGTGGGTTGTCAAGCAGGCATTCTATGATGTGGCACAGTTCCTGCAGATGTTAGGTGCAATTGACTGCATGCATGTGGCCATCAAGGCACCACCAGGTGAAGCACAGCTCTACATGAACAGAAAGGGGTACCACTCAGTGAACAATCAGGTCATGTGTGGTTTCCAGTGCCAGATCCTTAATGTTGTGGCTCAGTACCCTGGTTGCTGCCATGACTCGTACATTTCTACAGAACTCGGGGTTGCATAAGGCATGGGAGTCTGGACACATCAGAGGTGGCTGGCTCATTAGTAGGTACAACTGACACACAGGGGGCACATGAACACCCAGGCATGTCAACAAACCACAGCAGTGCAGGGACAATGCACCATCATTTCCAACAGGTGACAGTGGATATCCACAGCTGCCATGGGTCATGACACCCCCTCCGCCACCCGCACACAGCTGAAGAACACAAGTAAAACAATGCACACACAGCAACAAGGGCAGTGATAGAATGCACCTTTGGGATCCTGAAGGCATGGTTCAGGTGCCTGGACTAGTTGGAGGGCACCCTCCAGTACAGCCCTGAGATGGTATGCAAGATGTTCCTCGTGTGCTGCGTCCTGCATAACCTTTGCATTGAGGAACAATGTACCACTACTGGACCAGGATGACATGGACCATGATAGTGATGGACACCAGCAAGACAGGCCCATGAGACAGGCGCAGGCCCAAGCTACACTGTGCCATGAGGGACAATGTGCAAGATGTGAGCTGATCGATCATCACTTTGCATAAAGCCAGTAACAGCATGCAAAGTGGGGAGGCAGAACAGTGACAGCAGAATAACAGTCAGATATGCTGCCTGGTGCTGGGAACAAGAGAGGGTGATACTGTACACACCTGCCATTGCCCCTACCCTGTGCCCAGCAGCTGTTGGACAGATTACTCATCCAGGAATGGCAGGCATCGCGGCATGACCCATCCACAGCCAACATGCCAACAACCTTTTGAAAGGGATGGACCATAACACAGCAATATAGTGCACATATGTTGCACACCCCACTCCAACATATACCTTGGCACCACTGTATACGTTATATGCACACCCCAATATACCCCAGATGATGGCACACAGGTTAGGACACTGCATGATAGCATGTTGCACATACATGGATGCCAGTACAATGCTCCTGTGTCCTGTGAAAATACACAGTGACCAGTGCTGCTGCGATCTATGAGTGGCAAAGGACACAGGTGTGTGAGAGTCGCACCCAGACAGAGGACCAGTATAAGAATGTGCAGTTGCATACATAATGTGCATGCAGTGACATGAAAATCAAATGCACGCAGACTAGCATTACGCATATATGGTTGTGTACAGTTCATACGTGTCTGCGGCCTACACATATACTACATGCAGCACATGCACTAGACATGTGCAGTCAAATAGTAATGACACAACAGGCCTGACTAGGGACAGAGGAGCCTGCACACAGCAGACAGTGGCCACAGACAGGCTATACTGTGTGCACAGGAGTGACAGGGATAGCATAATGTCCACATTGAGTGGGAGGGCGCCTTACTACAGTTGAGCTGAAACTGCACAACTAGTCAACCGGGTGCAGCAGTGGCATGCCACACTGCTACCACCAGGGTGCAGGGGACACCCACCCAGGGAGAGGGACAGGGTCTAGAGGGCCATCAGCACACACCTGCAGGGGGTCTTATGTGTCAGGAGGACCATCAGGCAATTGAAGCACAAATGGCAGGACCTCTACAGGAGGGACAGGCCAATATTTGTGCGCATGATGGACATGGCGGCCAGATGTGACACAGAAAATAGAGGTGGAGGTAGACCCATGGAAGGTGAGTATTGCTCCCTTTCTATGCAATGACACCCATCAAAGTTGCATGGACGTGTGCGTATGCAATGTAAACTGACCTGTTTCACTCCTTCATGCTGCAGGATGAAGCAGTACCAGACATGGGATAGTAGAAGGAAATCTGGACCATGGCCAGCCACGTGCGCACCAGCATGGATGGCACAGAACCACCACTAAGGTAAGTGATGGTCAGTCACCCCCTGTGGAAATGTGTGCAGCATACCACAAGTACTCTCTGCCAGCAACTGCATTGTCACAGAATGACCACTGACATGGGAGAATAACATGTGTCACGTTCCCCTGACAGAGATGACAACACAGCAGTACCCTCCCAATACAGGGTTCTACTGAGAGAGCCATGGCAGATGAAAAGCACCAGGATGACATAGCATATGAGCAGAGAACAAGGCAGATGTGAAGGAGGGCTTGCCCACTGCCACCTGAAACATCTGATGAGGATGAGAATGATGGGCAGGTGGAGGTGGATGACAGTGCACATGCACAGCCCATGGCATCGCTGGCTGCAGTGGCAGAAGGATGCTTCTGAGGTGGGACTGGATGTGATGGCAGACATGGATGGCCCAGACAATGGTGGGGCATCCATGGAGGCAGGCATCTGTGACACTGAGGGCCAAGATGGAACTAGTCTGCAGAACAATACTGTGAGGGAGGATGTGGACATGCTGACACATGGACAGGGGCAGGAGGAGGCTGTGGAGGTGTGTGATGAACATCTGAATCAGGCAGGACCCAATGATGTGTAAAGGCCACACAGCAGTGCATCTGTGGATGTGATGGTGGAGGCAGCAGTGGATGATGTGGGGCAGCGTGCCCAGGTACAACAGCCCACAAACTGGGACAGGCGACTGGTGGACCTTTTTGGGGCCATCATGACTGATGTCTCCAGGCTGCATGGCTTACTTGGTGCCCTTTTCACTGCACACCAGGAACAGTATTAATCAGTGCAGTGTGAGGAGCAACTACACACAGTGTGGGACAGTTGTCCATCTGGGGTGGTGCATGTGAGGAACCATGTATAGGTCTCACTGTTGAAAGTACTCCAGGAGATGGTGGTGGGAAATGTTGTCCTTGCCATGTACTGTGTTGTTGGGGCTGGACAGACTAGCATATGTGGATCATTAGCAGTTTGGATGGGTATTCTGTTTGTGGGATCTGGTTTGTTACTGTATATAGTTATACTATAGGGGGTAGGGGTGTTACATATGTTCAATATGTTGCAGCTGTTTGTTATTAAACTTTTCCACACTTCATGCATCCATTGTGCCCATGTGTGTTTTTTGATGGCCCATACCATCTGTCCATCATGTGTGTCTGCCACTGTATGCATGTGGGCACATGCATGCACACTGCAGCACTGTAGGATGTGTTGGTACAACCCATGTATGGCACACATGTGCCTGCTGTACACTTCACAGATGTAGGCATGTCACATTTGTACAAGGCAGCACTCCACATTGCACTGCCAGTAGTGCACTGCAGTGTGCTATGCACCCATGCCCTGTGAACAAGCAGATGGTACACTGCTACCCATGGGCCTGCATGGTAACACAACACCTGCCTGTGTCCATTGACCAGCAGGTGTCATGGAGTTGCTCACCACAGTCCATCCACTGAGGTGTGCCTTCCAGTGCTGCACACCTGTCATGGTACCACTGTGAATAAAAGCCAGTGGCTATGGCCAGTGTGTGGTGCCTGGTGGCTACATCAATATGGTAGGTTGGTGCCATGGCGTGCTTTGTATACAGCAGCACATATGTTTGGCCTGCTAACCATCAGCTACAGGCAGCAGGCATGACAGTGTCTGAGTCCAAGCAGGTATGGGCCCTGATCACAGGTGTGGGCGGATGGAGGCCTGGTGGTTATTTACAGTGCAGCTACAGTGTGACACACTGCACCTGGGATGGGTTTGCAATCCTGTGACCATTTGTGGCCATGCCAGTGCAGTGGTCCATGTCTGTTGTGCATTGTGTGGTGCATGTTCCGATGTGTGTGTGTGTGTCTGTGTGTGTGTGTGTGCGGCACTGCTTGCAACCTGTCCATTGTGATGTGGGTGGCAGTGCAGGGCATGGTGTTTGACACCATGCTACAACTGACACATGCACACATGTGGCCCCTGCAGTGGCCAGCATGCTGGCAGTGTGCTTGGCCTCCCACACAGTAGAGTGCTCCATTGCCAACATCATCCAACAGCCCAACAACAGTGCAGCACATGGCATCCACACGTCTGGGGACTGCATGTGCCATGGTGCTGCTTGGGACACCAGCCATGCCTACCACACACAGCAGCATCCAAGTGTGGCACAAATTACCATGTGTTCATGCTGCAGCACACCCAAACATGTACCAGAAACCTGTGCTACGGTACTGCAGAATCCACAGCCCAACGGACAGACACTCCACTCATGTGTGGTAGCACGACAGGCTGGCACAGTGACATGCCTACCCAACAACCACAATGGCCGACCGGGCCATGATGCCATGCTGTGCTGCACACAGTCACCCACTTATGTGAACATGGCACTGCTAGTTGGAATATCTCTGCTGTTCTGCTAATAATAAATGATTATCTCATATCATAACACTACATTAGCACGAGGAGTTTTCCCCAGCATCCCCAGTTCTGCTCAACCCTCAGAAACACAGAAAGGTCACGAGGGCAGCCAGCACAAGGAGCTCTCCCATGCATCTTCAAGTAGGATCTGATCCCAGACAAGCTGAAAGCGCCATTTTGGAAATGGGGATTCTGACCATATGGCCTTTGCATACCTGTCTTAGGCAGCAGCCGCGGTCAGCCAAACAATACTGATTGTTCATTTCTGACCCTGGATCTCTGGTAATGCACAGTTAATTTTTATCCCTGGATATCTGTTCATGCTCAGTGTATTTAGCAGAATTGTAGTCTTACTTTAAGGGCTCAGCCCTTCTTGTTAGCAATATCTGTAAGCCAGACTCAGTCTGTCTTGTACTGCATCTATATAATGACTTGCACCCAGGGCTCCATCTTAACAACTACATTTTCTGCCTGTATGCTGTCTGCATTGTAAAATCTCTGCACTGATAGGCATTGCTGAATGAATTGCTATCCTTGTCTACTAAACTGTAATTTTGAGTTTTGTGTTCCATAGGAGCACTGTGCACTGTTAAACATTGTAGTAGGGTTACTAGCTCAGTCAGCTTAACTGACTTTTTCAGAATTCATTTACTGTTTCCAAACTAAAAATTGCATAACTCTTCTACCTGTGTACTCACTTATTTCCAAACCACTACTGACTTCTATCACCACAGCACACTAGCTGCTCCCTCACCCTTTTCTCATATTACAGTCTGCCTCTTCTATTGTTATTGTCCAGCCCACTCACCTCCAGCATTTTTGTTCTTCTCCCCAGTTCTGCCCAACCCTCAGAAACACAAGAGCAATCAGCTTGAGGAGCTCTCCTTAACATCCCCAGGTAGGATCAGATCCATGACCAGCTGAAAGCATCATTTTGAAAATGGGGCTTCTGACAGCATGGCCTTTGCATACCTGTCTTAGGCTGCACCAGCAGTCAGAGAAGTGCCACGCAAATCTGTTACCACCCACCCACCCATGCCACTCCTCACCCTTAAGTAGTCTCTATTTTACAGGTCAATGACAGAAAACAATCAGTCTACTTTTACTCCCCCAAAAGTTTGTGAATTTGGTCTGCTCTAATTGCCCCCTACTGGCTTGATCTACGTGGTAGTTCCCAACCATTAGTTCATTCACCCCACTAACCTAGTGCAGTTGAGCCAGTATAACATTATAAGGTTCTGCATCTCTGCTTCAGTCAGCTCCCCCTAAATCTCTCATGGAGACAAACCCTAATCACCCATGACTTGGGAACACCTACCAGAAGGCTGTCTTTGTTATTAATATCTTTCACCACAGAAACCTGCCTTAGTTGTATTTAAACACTATATAAACTGTCTCTTTGTGCTCTTCTGTTTCCCCCTGCTTAGGCACAACACCCTCACCTTGTACCCCCCCCCCACACCTGCTTTACTCCTCCTCCCTAACAAACTTGCTTTTAGCAGCACATATTTATTTTTACTTAATTGGCCTCCAGAATAAACTTTTCTGCTTTCACTACCTTCTCATAAACACTCTGCCACCTTCTCCTATTTCCCATTTCTTCTCCTCAACCTCTCTAAATTTTCCCTACTCCCTTTCTACATTGGTCTGCTTCTCCTGTTACCTATGCTATCACCCTGCTTACTCTCCCTCTCCAAACTGCCCTCATCTACCCTCCCCTCCTCTTCTTACTCACCCTCTATTCCTCCCCCCTCACTACCCCCCTCCCAGCTCCATCCCTTTCTTCAGCCCATCTTTCACCCTGGGATGTTGAGCTCCCCCATCCTTAACTTAGAAGCCATCTGCCTCATCTGTAGCCTCTTGCTCCTTTCCATCACCCCTCCTCTACATCACACCATTTAAGATGAAAAAAAATACTCCATTCTCCCCTTACTATTAGTTTTGCTGCTTCTCTTGGGTGACATAGAACTTCACCCTGGTCTGCCCCTCTCATTCTATCTCTAACTACATATGGCATCATTCCCTCAGGGCACTTGATACTAATGCCCTCCTACAAGATCTCTTCTCCACTGACTGGTCCCCCCCTTTACTCCACAAATGACATTGACTCTGCCCTCAACACCTTTATATCCAACCTCACCAGAGCTTGGAATATGCATGCACTCCTAAGAAAGATGAGAGTCAAACATATCCACCACCCCTGGATTAATGCCAACCTAATTGCCCAGTGCAAGTTGTGCAATCGAGTGTGGGCCACATAAAAATCCTCCCTGACCTAGGCTGACATTCAGGTGTATAGCTCTCACAGAAACAAATGTATAAAGGCAGTCAGTCAGCTTAAGGCAGACTACTTCAAGGATCTACTCCACTCAAATCAGGGCTTCCCCTTTAATTTCTGGAAGAACATCCACTCCCTTATTGATCCCCCTCCCAGTCCACCTCCCCTGTCCTCACAATTGATGGTTCCCTTGTCTCTGACCCTACATTAGTAACTGATGAACTAAACAAGTTCTTTACCATGTGTGCTCTATCCAAACCCCCCACCACTGCCCACTCCCACCCTTCTGCTCAGCACTCTCGAAGTGGCTTGCACTTCCCCCTATATCCCAACAAGAGGTCTGCCATGCACTGTGGCCCCTAAACACAGCCAAAACTAGTCTGGATGGTACTGATCCTAATCTCCTCCAAATCTTCACCCCTGCCACTAATCTCCCACTTATGCACCTGCTAAACCTCTCCCTCTCCTTAGGCACTGCCAGTTCAGCCTGGAAATTAGCAAAGGCCCTGCCTTTTCATAAAGGAGGTGACCCTTCCTGCCAAGGGAACTACTGCCCCATTTTCATCCTCCTCTCCCTCTCCAAACTCCATGAATCCTTAGTCATCGCTAAACTTACTGACTTCCTCACTGACTCCAAACCTTTCTTACCAGTCCAAGCTGGTTTTAGGAAGCATCACTCCATCACCCCCTTCCTGCTGTGTGTCACATACTCCATTCTCTCAAGAATGGACCTGGGTCACATTACTGCAGTAATTTTCATCAATCTGGCAAAAGCATTTGACTGGGTGTCCCACTCCCTCCTGCTAAACAAGGTTGTCTCTGTTGGCCTTGTGGCACCTACAGTAAGCTGGTTTAGCTCCTACCTCATGAACTGGTATCAGTCAGTTTAGGTGGGTTCCACCCAATGAGCTCCCCTCCCTATCCTCACTAGAGTCTCACAGAGCTCCATCTTGGGCCCCATACTGTTCACTCTCTTCATCAGTGACCTCCCTTCAATCTGGTTACATGCACATATCCACATGTATGCTGACAACAAGATCATTTTATTTTTCATTTCATTTTTTTTTATACTTGTAGGCATGATGAGCATTGCTGCCCATTTTCACATGTGACAAGTTTAACAAAGAACATCAAGAGTAAATACAAACATACACTTCTGAAGTATAAACAATACAAAAATTGTACAGTATACAAACTAACAATGCATTTTCTAAAATGTGAAATAGGTACATTCATTTTGAATATCTACTCCTCTGGCCCCTCTACCCCTTATGCTGAGGCCCCTCCTTCAGTGGGACTTTAACAACATACTAAACTGGTTCCAGGCAAACTAACCGAGGGTAAATATGAAAAAAAAAATCATCTTTATGACCTTTGGTTAGAGACAAAAGCTCTCCACAATATTGTCCCCACCTGTTTTTACCACTCCAGATGGCTCCCTCATTGAAGTTGTCATCACCTATAAATTCTTTGGGGATCTAGCTAGAAAACAAGCTGGATTTCTCCACATATATTTACTCTTTGCACTTAAACTCTGTTCAAAACTTGAAGTCATGCACCACAACAAAGACTGCCTCCCTCCCCATGAGCGTTGGGAATTAGTCACCAAATTCATCCTCCCTGTGTTCAGTTATGCAGATATTGTATATGGCACCACACCAGCTTCATCCCTAATGAAACTGGACTCCCTACTAAATTCATTCTGCCGTTTCAACACAGATTCCCCCTTCTGGACTCACCACTGCTCCCTGTACTCTTCCCTGTCAATTCTTCCCCTCTCACTCTGTTGACAGGCCCACTCTCTAATTTTTCTTGGCAAATTCTGGTTTGGACTTCTTCCCTCCTACCTCACCTCACTTGACTCCCCAGCCAGATCCTCCTCCTCCTACCCTCTCCGCACAAGGGTAGCCTGTTCCATCTTTCTCTCCATCCTCACACAGTATCTGGGCAATCTGCTTAGTGCTTTCTCTTTCCATCTTCCATCCCTCTGGAACAATATCCAACTGAACTGCTGACAAGTCACTTCATTCCCAGTTTTCAAACACATGCTTAAAGCTACTCCTACCACTCCTTGTTTCTGCCCATAGCTGCACCCTTGAAATCTTTTCTGACAAATTGAGCTGTGACCTTTTGTTACCTTTAACTGTTAGACAAATGTTTATAATTCAAGGTGTTTGTTTTGTTAATTTTAACAATTTGCTGTGAAATTATTTATTTGCTACCCACTATCATACTTTATCTGTAATGCTTTAATTTACATAAGGCCTTTTTTGTAATTTTGTAGCACTAGATTTCAATATTAAACTGATAGAAAACCATTATGGTCCCATGATTGTGTAGAAGTTTTTTCTCACAATACAGACATATAATCAATCCATTTTTAAAAGACTTATCCACAGCAAGTCCAGTGGCACTGAGGGATGAGGCACTGGATGTCTTATCTCTCACTATGCCAATGGCCTGGGTTCGGGAATAACCTCAGGTCATCAGGAAGCCAGGGTGGTGGGGAGGGAGGGAGTGGGACTGAGCAGCTGCTAGGTAGCTCTCCCCTCTTGGGGTGGTTGCCCGCCCCCCATATTTCCACTCCATCAGGTGGAGGTCCAGTGCAAAGCGTATGTGGGAGGGGGTGGCGGAGATAACCAGGGGTGGAAGGGGCTGAGCCGGTACCCAGCATGTGCATGTGACTCCATGCATGTGCATGTATGTATCGGGATCCTGGGTCCAGGGAGAAAATGTGGATTAAAAACAAAACAATTACTATTACTAAAAAAAAGCCTAATCCACAAATAAATGTCTTACTGAACAAAAAACACAGACAACAGCTGATTAGCACTGTTTCACAATTACTCAGCTATCAGATTGATTTCTTCTATAATACTACACAAACTTATATATTCAAGTTATAATGTAATGATTATATTTCTTCATGGGTAGACAGTGTTGCATCTTTCATATAATACAGAAAAATAATTCTTCAGCCTGAAGTGAGTGTGTATGTGCTGAAGTCTGCATGTGCATCCATGGCTGCAGAAGTGGTGGACCATGATGATGCTTGTCTCTTGTGTTATCTGCAGAGAGCTGTATGTTTGTCTCACCTGATGATGGCTGTCTCGAATTGCGTGTGTTGCCTTGCCCCTTCCATTGCTTCATTGGGGTGCTGAGTTAGCGCTGGAATCCTAATATCACATTTTCATACTTTTGTCACTTTAACCTGAACCCTAATTTATACATTAACAAAGTTTTTGCAATGAATATATTATGCAGTGATTAAGTATAAGACAGACTTATTGTGTTACTGCTTTTGTAATTTTTTTCCTTTTTGCTATTTGAAAAATAATAAAATGAAGCAGTTGTTCAGTCTGCAAAACATATTTACCCACATTTTAGAAAGCCATGTGATTGTATTTACTTATTGTACAATTATCTCTTCTGAGATATTCATGGATGTACTGAATGAAAATGATAAAGTTGCACTGGCTAGAGAACACAGTAATCAGTTTTGTAATTACACTTCTCTTAGGACTTTCCGTCACCTGTATCCACCCATCTTAACCCTATCAACTCTTGGCTCTACCTTAACCTGCTCTAACTCAATTAGTGTAAAACTGAAGTCATATTTGACAGAAAAAAAATAAGCCATCTCTGATACCACCTAGCTTGACACCAACTTTCCATCCTCTCTTTTGATAGAATCTTTGGCACCCACATCCGTTATCTCTGAACTTTAACTTTCAACACAGTCAACAAAGAGACCTACTGCATAACTAGTTTTCCAAAGTGACATCTGACATTTATGACACTGGTACAGTGCAACTGAATATTTTTCAACAGAAAGTTATATCACATAAGAGATGGTATAACTGTTTGTCAAAGTTGCTGCAATTTTTGAAAATAAAGTACTGTAAGTGTAAATAATATGACACATGCATAATTTTTTATGTTGGCTCATGCATGCGCAGCCATCATATTCCGTCAGCGGCAGATTTGGAGGCGTGGTCACTGTTGGGCGAATGCAGTGCATGCATCAGTATGTGCGTCCCTCATTCCCCAATAAGCCTCCATGCTGGTGACACACCATGCATACATAATGTGGCGAGCACATCTAAGGAAAGGTCTGCTGCAATGTGAGCTAAGCTCATCATACGCTGCAGACCTCCCAACGTGCTTTCCCTGGTGAGAAAAAAATGTAACATGGCGGCACACTGCCTGCCATAATGCTGACTTTGGGGTGCCCAATCCCCCTGTCGGCATGCCCTGCCCCAATGTATGTGCCAATGGGGGGCCCACTACCCATTGGCATAATGCACCCCTCCATTTGTTATGTGCCAAGGGGGTACTCAATCCCCCCTTGGCTCTTGCCTCCCCCACTTTCATTGTGTGCCAGTGGGGGTGCCCAATCACCCGTCAGCTACAGTATCCCCCCAAAACACTTAGGTGGCACACTGGGAGCCCACCCCAGTGTGCCAAATCCCCTGAAAAATAATAACCATCCCACAATGGTTTTTTTTTGTAACCTGTAAAAAAAAGAAAACAGTCCCTCGCAGTCTCCCTGCCCCCTCCCACAACCCACGCCTACCCTCTGTGTACCCTGCCTCCCCCCACTCACCCCATACTTACCTCCAGAGTCTGGAACGAAGATCTTTGGTGGACCGGGACCACGTCTGCACTCTTCAAAGCTGACTGTGAACTGAAGAAATGCCAGTAAGCTGTATAATGGCATAAATTGTTTTTTTTTCAACTTTGGTGCATATCTCAGGCTTTTTTTGGAATTTTTGCAACAAATTTTCAACATGGGGTTATTGGGACCTCTCCTCACGAATTCAGTCACTGTCATGGTGTTATTCATTCCCAAAAGGTGATTTTGCACTTACTTTGTGGAATCACCTTTCGGGATTGAGTAATGAAACAACTGTGCCACTGTTCATGAGGGGGCTCTCAATAAGCCTATGTTGCAAATTTGGTGAAAAAGATCCAAAAAATGGCTGTTTTACGAGCATGCATTAAGCTGTTTCCACACACGCTTGTAACTTTGTGAATTTTTAATATTTTCACTCAAAATTTTCAAAATTGCCATTTTTCTACACCTCCTGATGGACAGTACAGCTGTCATTTTACATATCCTAGCCAAAATGTGTTTTTTCACATCCTGCACAGAATAGCGCAATCGCTGTGAAAAATCAGTTTTTGGGACTGTTTGAGGAAATGACGGTGACACTGTTCATGAGCAGAGGTCCTAAAATGCCTATGTTGAAAATTTGATGCCAAAAGTCCATAAAATGACTGTGTTACAAGTGTGCATTGTGCAGTTTCCACGGACCCTTGTAACTTCATAAATTTGCTATATTTCCATGCCAGATTTTCAACACTGGCATTTTTTCACACCTCCTTCTGAACAGTACAGCTGTCATTTTTCACACCCTGCCTAAAATGTGTTTCCACACCTGTGGCGCACAATGGCGTGGTCGTTGTGGGAAATCAACTTTTGGGACAGATTAACAAAATCACAGCACCACTGTTCATGAGGGGAGGTCCCAAAATGTCTATGTTAAAAATGTGGCTAACAGACTCCCAAAAATAATTGGATTACGGATGTATGTTGCACAGTTTCTATGCATGCTCGTGACTTCACCAATTTTTCATATTTTCATTCCAGATTTTCAACGTTGTCATTTTTTTACACCTCCTCATGAACAATACAGTTGTCATTTTCCACATCCTGCCCAAAATGTGTTTTTGTCCCTGTGTCACCAATTGGCATAGCAGCTGTGCAAAACCACCTTTCAGCTAACAAACTGATTGTGCTGCTTTTCATGAGGTGGGCTCACAGAAAGCACATGTTGAAAATTTGGAGTGAAAATACCAACATCCCTATGGTGTTAGGGTTTCTAACTGTAGCACCCCACCCTGTAGAGACTGACAGGTGTCAGGGGTGTGACTTGGGATCACTGGCTGTAATGCTCATGCCATTCCACCCCGACCCTCCAGCCAGTGACAGGCATCATGGTGTACCTTGCACTGTTCGGCCACAAAGTTCACCCCATTCTCCTATACTGCATCCACCGCAGTGTATTTCCCTTATGGAATGGGTCAAGTATAATGTCCAAAGACCCCAAAGTACACCACAACACTTGTCAGTGTCTACAGGGTAGGGTGAGGTACAATGGCATGAGCGTTACAGCTGACGACCCAAAGGCACACCCCAATGCCTGTCAGTCTCTACAGGGTGGGGGTGGGGTTGGCATCACTTCAGTACTTCACTGCCATTCCTATTATGCATCTCTAACTCTGGCACTACCAATGCCAATACCAGTGAGACAACATTCGGCATTGACAAATGCTTATTTAATTCAAGCTGCCATGGAGCAGGGAAACCATCACAAATGCAACAAAAAAATTTGAAAATGGCATTCAAACATTTTGCCATATGTTGGATGATGCAGACAAGAGTTAAAAATAAGGAGTTCTGTCTCTGTCACAACTTTTGAAAATCTAGCTCCTACTATCATCCCAACAATAATGATTACATTAAAAATTAGTGCACGCTCACATATTTTTAAAAGAGTCATGTGCATCTTAACTAGTCTCACAACTAATAAGGGATGATAGCAGAGTGTCCCCATTCAGCTGTTCACATACTTTCATTCAATTAGAATAATGCATCTTGTATTGCATTCCTTTTTAATATGATAGCAACATAGAAACTGTTGGCAGAAAAGAGTCACTTGGCCCATCAAGTGTGTCCAAAGATTTCCTAACTAGTGTACCTCTGCAGGTGCTGACTCATCCCCAGAGTCCCTCCTGTTTTCTGTTTTTGGATTATATTGCAGATATGTGTATCCTATGCATGCTTGAAGCCCACCACAATTCGAATCTCTACCACTTTGGCTGGCTGTTGATTCTATGCTTCCACCACCCTCTAAGTGAAGAAGTATTTTGCTCACATACATCTTAAAGCTGGCCACTTCCAAATTTTTTGTATGCCCTCTAGTCCAAGTGCTCACCCTCACTTGTAAGAGATTCTCAGCCTACACCCTGTTTACACTGTGAGGTACTTAACGGTCTCAATCATGTACCCCTTCTCTCTTGTGTCTTCCTAAAGGTACATATTAAGGTAATTCAGATTCTCCTCATAGGGTTTCCCCAGCAATCCCTGCACCATCTTGGTTGCCCTTCTCAGGGCCACTCTGCCTCTAAGTCTATTACCATCCTTAACCAACAATTATCTCCTGCCTTTCAGTGCCTCAAATCCTGATTTGCCTCCCAGTTACCTAATCTTAAACCTATCGAAGACCCAGGCCATGCTATTTGGATCCTTTAGATGGGTTCTGACCAAGGCCCATCAGTTTCTGGTCCATGGCTGTGCTGGGTCTCCTGTCTCTAACACTTTATCTTTCAAATACCTTGGGGTAATGCTTGACCCAGCTCTTGATTTTTGCTGCACATGTCAATGAAGTCTGTCATCTGTCTGTCTGTTAACTCTAAGATAGGTGCTGTATACAGAGTGTGCTACTCACTAACTCCTGCCACTAGGACTGCTGTGGCTAGAGGTGTGTTACTTTCTCAACTGCTTTATGCTCTCCCAGTCCTCTCTCATGTCAATGCTGTGGTTCTTTGTAAATGGGACATTGTGTACAACAACATCTGTAGATTCATCTTATCTGCCCCACGTCTGACCCACCACTGCTGTCTTTACTCTACCTTAAACTGACTGCCTCCTAATACCCTTAGATCTTATGCACTTTGTTGTTTTATTGACTTTTTAACTTGAACACCTTACCCTGCTGCTCTGGGTGCCATACTTACTCCTATCTCTCACTCTCATGTCCTCAGGTTCTTTGCCTTCCCCTTGCTTGCTGTTCAGCCCTGCTCCACTAAAATAGGTGAGCAGGCCTTCTCATATTTTGCTCCTCGGTTCTGGAACTCTCTCCCCCCTCTTGTGAAGAACTCCTCATCTCACCTAGCTTTTAAACGTGCTTTTTTCCCCACCTTAATGTCCCTGGCTAGCGTGACTGCACTTAAGGTTCTGTGGAGTCTTTTGCTTGCCTCCATCTGCTCCCTTGCCCATTTCTGTTTTACTACTGTGTACGTGAGCCTGTTTGTTTCCTGTTAATGCGATGTGGGACTACTGACTTATGTTCTGAATTAAGTTCTACAACAATTGTTTTGACTGCTCTAACCTGCTGTATTACTTGCTGTTAATCTAATGCTGTTTTTCTATGCAGTTTGAATAGTTAGCTCTGACTGTTATCTCAGCTTTTGTACCTCATTGTTGTTATTGTTGTCTTTTCCACATTTACTGTAACTATACTCTCCCGGGTCGTGCCTGAAAATAGTCAGGTTTCTTGCCTAGTGTACTTACCTGGTCATCAAAAGCTAATAAATAAATAAGTAAATGTCATTCTGAAGGTGTGGCCCCCAGAACTGTACATAGCATTCTTGGTGGTAGCATACCAATGATCAGCACGGCGGTAGCACAATCTCCTCCTCCTGCTGGTGATGCCACTCCCTATACAATCCAGCATCCCAGTAGCACTACCCATGGCCTTGTCACATTGCGCTGCCACCTTGAGGTCCTTTGATACAGTAACCCTGAGGTCCTTTTCTTGTCTAGTTACTGCCAACATCTTCCCCATCTTAT
Organism: Neoceratodus forsteri; assembly: GCA_016271365.2. NCBI lineage: Eukaryota > Metazoa > Chordata > Ceratodontiformes > Ceratodontidae > Neoceratodus > Neoceratodus forsteri. The sequence continues at coordinate 1,324,490,208 of CM057458.1, forward strand.
AATCTGCTCTGGGATTCCTGTGGCTCTATGTGTATTTTTTCACTTCTTGGCATGGAACCCCAGGTGTCCTTGACCAGTCCTTGAGTTTCAGCAGATTCTACTACATTGTCTCTACTTCCTTCTGGGTGTCTACCGTATTCCAGATTTTAGTGTCATCTACAAATAGGCAGATCTTCCCCTGCAGTTCCTCTGCAATGTCCCTATAAAAGCATCGAACCTTGCAATACCACACTGGTCACCTCCCTGTCACTGGAGTGTTTGCCATTTAATATGACTCATTGCTTCCTATCCTTTAGCAAGTTGCACACTCAATTTACTAACTATCATACTTGTTTGCCATGACCTCCCCCATGAACCCATACTGTTTGTAGTTGTACAGCTCATTGGATTCCAGATACTCAACCAATCTCTCCTTAACTAGTGTCTCCATTTGTTTCTCAACCACAAAAGTTAGGCTGACAGGCATGTGGTAGCTAGATTCCTCCCAGCTGCCCCTCTTAGGAAGAGGGGTATGTCAGCCCTTCTCCAGTACTGCAGAACAACCCTCGATTCCAGCAAGCTGTTGAACAAGGCTCCCAGCTGGGCCAATAGCACTTCCTTTGAGTTCCCTCATTACACTGGATGTAACCCATCTGGTCCATTGCCTTATCTACTTTTAAGGCAGAAAGTTATTTCAATACCCTTTCCTTGGAAAAAAAGACTTCTGTTAATTCTCCCATCCCTGTGTCTCTGAAGACCTATACTCTTCACCCTCCAATGTGAAAACTGACCAAAAGTACCTGTTCAAAATGCCTGCTTCTTTTTTTGGTCTTCCTCTGCACAGTCTTCCCCTTCTACCCTTCTGATCCTCATTATCCTGCCTCTTGCTTTTTTCTTCTACTGTATGTAACAAAGAGGAAACAAGTCTTATCTGCATTTTTCAATTCCCTTGCTATCCTTTCCCCTGCCTGCTGCTTAGCCATCTTGATCCCACCTTCCTGCTTCTTTCTACCTGACCAGGTATGCTTTTTGTCTTCTTTTTCTCTCTGATTTTCATTGTACCTTTTGAACACTATCCAATTTTCCTTTACTGCCACTGCCATCTCCCTGGAGACTCTGAATGACCTCTTCTTCCTCCTGCTTTTGCTAACTTACTTTAGACAGAAGATAGTTGCCCTGATGAATATCCTCCCTTATTCCCTTCCAGTATGCTTCCACCCCTCCCTGGCCATCCACCCTATGAAGCCATTTTTTAAGCCAGTTATCCATTTCCTTAAAATCTATCCTACTGAAATCCTTGACCCTTGCCCTTGTGTGATTCTTTTGTGTACCTCTTACTACATTGAGCCACACTGTTTTTTGTTTGCTGAAAACCACATTTTATCTAGTGTTTCATGTAATTAAATTTATTACTAAACCTAAACCTACAATATTATTGTTAAAATAAATCTTGTGACGTAAACTGATTGTAAAGTGTTATCTAAATGCTTCATTTATAACTGTTCTAAGTACATAAATAATTATTATCATGAATCATTTTTAAAATTGCACTATGCATATTTTAATATTATATACTAGCCTTCAGAACTAAAATAATATTCAAAAATATGATCTTCATCAATTCAGTTTAAAAGTTTAACCAATCGGATGGAAGCCATTATGATACAAACATAGATAAATGCAAATAAAAAAATAAGCATAAAAAAGTGAAACCTATGAATATAAAATACATACAATGTATTATGTCAGCACTTGAAAGTCCATAACTAAGCCAGCCCGCCGGTGCAGTGGTTGGATTTCTGCTTGCAGTTCTTGCGACCTGGGTTTGGGAACGGACTCGAGTCATTGGACAGCTGGCCAGGGGGAGAAGGACTGAGCATCCTATGACTGCTGTCTTTCTCTGGGGAAAGGGTATGAGATGCTGTCAGTGTAGGGGGGGACCCCTGGTGGAGGCCAGGGGCGCCACAGCACCTGATGCCAGCAAGGTTCCAAGGGGGTGGGACAGATGCTGGCATCATTGCATGTTCCTGCCCCCTACAGGGGGAAAAAAACAAGCCTGTCTCTACTGCCTACATAAAGCCCACCCCTTGGCTGCAATCAGCTCCCCAGGCCAACTCCTACCATATCCCATTGTTTGTGGCACCTTAGGGCTGGGTGCCATGTCTCCACCCTTGGGGGTAATCCAGGGGGTTCCAGGAGTGTGGCTCATGTGGTGATGCTGCAGCTGAGGGATCCATAACCAGGTGGATGCCCAGAAGGTGCAAAAAGATTAAATTGAAAAAAAAAAATAAAAGTCCATAACTAGATAAACAGAGTCAGTTTTCTTACAAAATGATTTTGGTCTATATTATTCCAGACCACAAAAAAGTTGAGCCATTTGTTACATCCTGTTGAAAGCAAAAAGAGAACACAGTAGGCTGTTCAAACATTGTATAATAAAAGCTGCACAAGGTGGTCACTGCCTTCTTTAGCTACCTCTGTCAGATCCTATCACTCCCCGTCAGGGTGGGGCAGATAAAAGTCATGGCAAGAGTACCTCAAGGAAGGCCCAGGGTCAGTACAAGGAACCTTTCTGGCACAGCCAACTGACCAGCAAGAACACAGTCTCATGGCCATAAAGGGAATTAACCTAAGTACCCAAACAGAAAGTTTTCCTCCCTAAATATAACCTAAATAACCTTAGTAACTCACAGTGGCATAACTCCAGTTAATAATGGCAGATTCAGAGCAGCACTTAATGGACTCAAAAAAGGTCCAGTAGACCATAGTTGTCCCTTTACTACATATTAAATTGTCCCATCTCCTTGCTTATGGTCATCATTGGGCCCATGCCATAATCTCATAAACTGTCCCATTGAAGTTAAAACAGGTAGTCTGCATTAGAGGAGAATAGCTCCAAGAGCATCCACTATCAAATAGCCATTTAATAACTATCAAAATTGGGACAATAATTAAGTACCTACAATAACCAAACATGCTGCAATTTGGAAAGCATCATCAGGTCTCCCCTGAAGAGCAACCAGCTGCATTGGCCATACAGTACCCCATGTGGCGAACCATCCCTATGGCTCATTTGGGGATGAAATTGAACCACTGTGTACAGGACTAATAACTGGGCCCAAGGTCAAATCATGGTGGATATTTTGCCCCAAACAGAAAGTGCAAAAAAAGCAGTCACTGGCCCCATGCTAGGTCATCCATTGTTGTTAATAAAACCTGTCATCACTGGTGATTTTCCAATTGGCACCATGCAGCACATTCTGCTACATGCCCTAATTACCACCTGTCTTGGCAGGGATTATTTATTAACTACAGTTAAGAGGTAGGTACAGTTAGGTATCACCCCATAACATTGTTTGCAAACATTGCTGCAAAAATATCGTGGTCAAGAATGCCAGAAACCTTTACAGTGACAGGGGATTACAGCCTTGTGGAGTTATGCTTACTCCTGTCACTGTATGTGTAGGAGACAAAGGGAAAGTAGTAGAGGAGAAGGGATAACAGACCAGGAAGTGTGGTCCCTGGCCAAGACGGTCTCATGGTGGAGTGGTTAAGGCACTCACTCCTGCTGTGGAGGAGAGCTGGGAACCAGAATTTCATTCCCCATCTTCAGAAACTGAACTTTTTTTTTTTAACATTTCCACCTCCCAAGTTTCTGCCCATCCCCAATGTCCATACCCCGAAGTTGATTATATTAATTCTGAGGGGTTTGGGGGGGAAGCTTGCTGTTTTTTTGTATTCGTTTTTGTGTTTTGTTGGTATTTGTATTGGTCAGTGTTTTCACCTACGTTATTTGTTTTAGGTATTTTGGTTGCTGCATTGTATGCCACGATGTTATTGTTGGTAATAATATCGCCTGAAACCAGATAGGAAACCATATGTGGGTTCCTGTGGACTGTGCCTGCTACAGTATGTCCAGACTGTACAGTATGTCCAGACATTTTGCCCCACTTTCAGACACAGTGGCCACCAACATTCCCTGCCATGGCTTCTAATTCAAACTCCAAGTTCAGCGAAAAAATGACTTCTTGCAAAGGTAACCCAATATGTATGCCCCACTAGACTACCTATGTTACCTTCCTAATTCTGAAGGACCATCAAGCCTTCCCTGGGAGGGAATCAGGAACACTGTCCAATCACCACCCACTTTGGTGAACCATCCCTATGCCTCATTAGGGTATGAAAGTCAACCACTGTGTACTGGACTAGTAATTAGTCCCAAGATCAACTCATGGGGTGTACTTTGTCCCAAACAAAAGTAACAAAATTCACAGCCAATGGCCCACATTAGGTCATCCCATAGTGTCAATAAAACCTGTCATCATTGGTGATTTTCAAGTGGCACCATGCAGCCCATGCTGCTCCATGCCTTTATTATCACCGGTCATGGCAGGAATGATATATTTATTACAGTTAGGTAACTGTATGTGGCTTCTTACAGTCTGTGTCTACTACGATATGTCCAGACATTCGGCACTAATTTCAGACCCAGTGGCCGCTATCACGCCCAGCCATAGCACACTATTCAAACCTCAGCTTCAGCCAAGGAATGGCTTCTTGCAATGATGTAGTGATAGCCCTCATGTATGCCTCATTGGTCTAGCCCAGATGACTTTCCCATTCTCACTGCCTCCTAGAATGTATATGAATCCTTTTGTATTTTACCCAAATCTTTAACCTATATCAAGCTCCTGTAATAGCTGTATAGGTCTTTTTTAAATTGTCCACCATATCCAAAAGAAGAATTATTCCCCATCAGTACTGCTAAATGACTCACTGAGACACATGAAGAACTTAAGAAATGTTCAGGAGTGGAACAAAAGGTCATGATAACCTGGTCCAAAAATGGACTGAGATTCAGGAATATTTAAGAACTCCAACAAAACATATAAAAGAGTTAAAAGAGTCTGTAACAGAAAGCAAAAACTCAACTATGCATATTAGCAACTAGAACAATTGCTTCAAAATTCATATCAAGGCTGGCCCATTGGCACAGTGGTTGGATTTCCACTTGCAATGCCAGTGACTCAGGTTTGGGAATGGGCTTGTGTATTGGAGGGCTAGTCAGGGAGAGATGGCTCAGGTGTCAGAAAACTGATCACCTTCTCTTAGGGAAGGCAGGGAAGTGATATGATGCTTGCTGACTTCAATTTAGGGTAAAAATAAACAAAAAAACCAAAAAGAGTCAGTGTGTTTGTCTGAGTTGAGTGAAGAGATTGTTATCTTTGCAGTTAGCCAGGTCAAATAATAAACTGTGAATTAGAGGGAGTGGCTTAAGTAGAATGAAGCTAGGTGTTTGTATTTAAAAACTGACCTAGATAGCTTTTAGCAGAGAACAGCAAGAGGAAGGAGCTGCTGCTAGAACTTTACTGGGACTATATTGCCCTCCATCCCTCCCCTCCACCTCCCCTAACCTTAGCAGGTTCAACTTTTATAGGCACAGGATTTGACTGACAACAGGAACTTCCTGTTTGGAAGCAGGAAGGGAGTGATTACAGAGGCACCAAAGACTTACAATCCTAGAAGGTAAAGAGTAGCTCTCCACCCCTTCCCCCACAGCTGCTGGAGGTCTGACTCTGAGCAAGTAAGAAAGAGACTTCTGAGGAATATAGGAAATTCCATTCTCAGAACAGGAAGATCCAGAGCTTTAAGGGCACAGACGCAGTAAGAAAGTGGGGAGAAAAAAAAATTATTAAAAGAAAAGAAACAGAGAGAGAAAAGAGTAAGTATACAAAACAACAGTTAGGGTGGCCACAAATACGACGTGATGGGAGTGGTGCAGAGCAGTGGCTGTGGAACTGCAATCTTCCGAGAGATGTTCTGGAGGATACGGTGTTGTCCCATCTGCAAGCACCTCTCTGGGCTGAGGGAGGAAGTTGCTTATCTCTAGGCTGAGTTGGCCAGGATTCAGGGGACCTCATTTCCCACCCAGGGACCACCAGAGCCACCACCGCTGCCTCAGAGGTTGCCAAGAAAGAGGAGCAATTTGACCAAAGTGGTCTCAGGGAGGGTGAGGGTGGTGGAACAGAGGTGCATCCCACCAGTGGTACCTCTCCACTATTCATATGCCATTCTGGCAGAGTGTGGTTCCTCTATGGAGACACCCACAGTAGAAACAAAGGAGGATGCTGGGAACCTCCACAAAGGAGACCCACAGGAGGGTGGCATGGGATCCCACAGGGGAAGAAAACAACTCCTGGTAGTGGACTCCATTGTTAGGAGGGTAGAACTGTGGGAAGGAGGGGAGAAGGAGGTAAGCTGCCTGTCTGGTGCCATGGCTTGGAGGGACAGGGAGTGAATCCTCAGGATCGCTGGAGCAGCTGCATGGGGGAAGGAACTGGATGTCATTGTCCATCTAGGGACAAATTACCTGGCTGGGAAAGTTACCGGAGCAGTGCAGGAGGAGTTTGTGGAGTTGGGAAGGGGCCTTAGACAAGTAGCACACAAGGTAACCTTCTCAGAGGTGCTGCCTGTCTAGGGCATGGGTGAGGCTGGGGGCTCCGCACCATGGGATTCAATCAGTGGTTGAAAAACTGGTGCAGAGTTCAGGAATTTGGCTTCACTGGGGACTGGGGGTCCACCTGGAGGGATGCAGGCCTATACTGGCATGATAGTCTGTATCTATCCAGGGGGGAATCAGAATCCTAGCTGATAGATTTAAATGCTTCATTGGCAAGCATTTAAACTAGCCAAGGGGGGAGGCACTAAAAAGGAGAAGGGGAATCCTAGCCCCCCTTCCCCAAACAATCAGGATAGTTATGAGGTAAACACCAAGATAGAGAAGTTGACAGGGAGAAGGGAAGGGGTAAATGGAGAAAAAGACAAAGGCAGTAAGGACAGGGATGGGGCAAAAAGGGGTAAGGCCATTTTACCTTGTAAAAGTGTGCTGTTCTTAGACTTGGTGTCTCTATGTATATATATTCCTGTACATATCTTACCTGTGCTTACTGTCAACTGGTTATGTTGACATGGTTCTATTGTGACTCTGTATATTGCCTAACTTGTGTCATGTTGTCCTCTGTATGAACCTGTATCTCACTGTATCTGTATCTCATTGTACTTTCCTAGGTCATACCTGAAAATAGGCATATAACTTGTCTAGTGTACTTACCTGGTCAACAAAAGCTAAATAAATAAAAAATGGAGGGTAATGAGTACCAATGCCCATAGTCTGGGTAACAACCTCCCTGAACTGGTGGCCTTGATGGAAGAGGGATGCCTGGATATTGTGGCAGTCACAGAAACATGATACACAGAGAACCATGACTGGGATGTCAACATACCAGAGTACACCATCTTTAGGAGGGACAGCAAGTGTAGAAGAGGAGGAGGAGGAGGAGTAGCTTGCTAGGAAAGGAAAGGGGTCAAAGCAATGGAACTAAAGAGTAAACAGGGTGGAGAGGAGGCACTGTGAGTCACTCTGGAGACTGAAAATGGTACCACAAGCCACATAGGGGTTGTATACAGACCCCCATCTCAGGGGGAGGACATTGACAAGGAAATGATAGAAGGCATCCTTAGGATGGCAGAGAAAGGGGAGATACTGCTGATGGGGGACCTGAATATGCCAGATGTTAACTGAAGCACCTTTGCAGCAGCCACATCCAAAAGCTGGGCCATTCTCAATGCCCTACAGGGGAGCATACCTTGGACAGCTAGTGTTGGAACCCACTTGAGAGGGAGCAACTTTAGACCTGTTACTCTCAAATGGGAATGGAGGGAGGATCTCAGATCTAGACGTGGGTAGCCATCTGGGAACAAGTGACCACCAAACAGTGTGGTTCACAATAAACTCAGCTGTAGAGTCAAGCCATACAAAAGTGAAGGTACCGGACTTCAGAAGGGCTGATTTTGTCAAAATGGGAGAATGCCTCAGAAAAGCACTAGCAAATAGTCAAGAAGGAGGTGTGCAGCAACAATGGGAAAACATCAAAACTGCCATCACAGAGGCAACAAATCTTTGTGTAGGCAAATAAACTAATCAAAATGAAAAAAAAAACACTATGGTTCTCATAAGAGGTGGTGGGGAAGGTTAGGGAGAAAAAAATAGCATTCAGGAAGTATAAGGAAACATAGAAGAAGCAGAATAGAAAACTGTACCAGTTAAAGCAGAAGGAAGTGAGGAAGGCAGTCAGAATAGCAAAGGCCCAAACCAAGGAAAAGATAGCCAACTCGGTTAAGAAGGAGGATAAAACCTTTTATAGGTACATTAGGGAGCAAAGAAAGACAAAAGGGAGGAATACTGAGGCTAAATAAAGAGGATGGTGTGTGGGCAGAATGACAGTGAAAAAGCAGGGATACTGAATGAATACTTCTGCTTAGTATTCACAAAAGAAGAGGTGGGGGAGGTACCTAATCCAGTCAATAGAAGCACTCTAGATAGGGGGTCTATATCAGTCTTTTCACAAAAAAAAAGGTTGTGAAAGGACTCCTAAAACTGAAGGTGGACAAAGCAATGGGGCCTGATGGGATTCACCCCAGAATTCTAAAAGAACTAAGGGGAGAACTAGTAATATCACTGACTACCCTTTTTAACAAATCATGGGAGGATGGTGTGGTATCTGAGGAGTGGAGGAGGGTGGATGTGATTCCCCTTCACAAAAGTGGGAGCAAGACAGAGATAGAAAACTACAGACCTGTCAGTTTGACCTCTGTGGTAGGGAAAATGATGGCATAATTTCTGAGGGAAACAATTGTTGAGTACATGGAGGACAGTGGGGCACAGGACCCAAGGCAGCATGGATTCACAGTGGGAAGGTCATGTCAGATTAATCTAATTGATAACTTTGACTGGGTGACCAAAGTAGTAGACCAGGGAGGGGCTGTGGACATGGCATACCTAGACTTTAGCAAGGCATTTGACACAGTCCCACACAAAAGATTAATAAACAAATTAGCCATCCTGGGAGTGGGTCCCAAGTTGGTAGCCTGGGTAAAACATTGGCTGGACAACAGGACACATAGTGTAATAGTAAAAGGAGTCCACAGTGAAGAAAGGGGGGTTACTAGCAGGGTACCGCAGGGTTCAGTACTTGGGATAGTCCTTTTTAATGTCTTTATAAGTGACATTGCAGAAGGACTGGAAGGAAAAGTATGTCTCTTTGCAGACGACACAAAGATCTGCTACAGGGTTGATACACAGGGTGGAGTGGAAAGGATGAGAAGGGACTTGGCAAAGTTGGAGGAATGGTCAAATGTATGGCAGCTTAGATTCAATGCAAAGAAGTGCAAAATAATGCATCTGGGAAACAAAAACCCAGGGGAAGAGTACATGATGGGGGCTGAGATACTGACAAAAATAAAAATGGAAAGGGACCAGGGGGTAGTTATATCAGATGAACTAAAGGTGGGCAAGCAATGCGAGAAGTCAGTAAGGAGGGCTGGAAGGATACTGGGATGCATAGGGAGAGGCATCACCAGTAGAAAACAAGAAGTTGTTATCCCTCTGTACAGACAGTTGGTGAGACCCCATCTGGAGTAGTGCATGCAGTTCTGGAGACACCATCTCCGCAAAGACATAGTCCAGAGGAGGGCAATCAAAAATGGTGCAGGGTCTGCACCAGAAGACATATGAAGAGAGACTAAAGAAGCTTAATATGTATACCCTAGAGGAAAGGGGTGGGTGATATGATAGAAACATTGAAGTACCTCAAGGGCATCAATAAAGTCCAAGTGGGTAGCATCTTTCAGAAAAAAGAGATGTGAAAGAACAAGGGGGCACAATTTGAAGATAGAGGGGGGGACAGCTCACAGGTAATGTGAGGAAGTATTTTTTCACTGAGCTGGTTGTGGATGCATGGACCGGCCTTCCTGAGGATATCGTGGAGTCAAAAACAGTGGGGGAATTCAAGAATGCATGGGACAGACATGAGGCAATTCTGGTGAGGGGTAGGAGGAAGTAGGCTGTTGGTTAACTAGGATCTGCAGCTTATCCATTAGGTAGGAAAATGGGCAGATTAGGTGGGCCAAGCAGTCCTTATCTGCTGTCAAATTCTGTGTTTCTGTGTTTCCAAGGCTCTTTACCCTTTATCATATGCTTACAAAAATTCTGTAACTTCATATTTCTCTATGTAACACCTAGAATATAAATGGTACATTAAATATTTATAGTCAAGCAGCCCAGAAAATGACAGTTTATCTAGGACAATGTTATAAATGCAAACAGGTGATTTCCCTTTCAAGCATGGGCCATTAAGGTTGTGGCTGACAATTGAAAAATCCACCTATGTTTATACCAACAGGTGTAGAGAACTTGAGTTTGGTGTACTGTTACCTCGGCTCTGCTTAGACTTGTGCATCAGTATAAAGGTTCTCTTTCACTTCTTGTTACTCATTTCAACATTATGTTCTATGTTTCTATGAAATGTCACCTCCTTCTCAGGGACCTGTGTAAGCCATGAACTTTCAAGGTACACTGAAAATAAAGATTGATCTCAGAGTTCAAATGAATGTAAGAGAAACACTGTGCATTGTTTTTTTTATTTTTTATTTAGCTTTCGGAAATACCTTTGAGCCAGAGGCTCATTTACAAAGGTTCCACGTCATGAAACAAAATGTAAAACATAAGAGACAGTACATTTAGCAACTAAGACAAAAACAATTATTCTAATTATACAGAGTATCTACAGGTCTAGTACATTCAATATTCAGGAGTTACATTTTCCTTGAGACAAAAAAGTGGAGCAGAAGGGAGAACATTATGACAGTTGGAGGACACAGCAAGGTAAGGAAGGGTAAGAATAGTTCCAGGGGACCTAGACAAGGTTAGGAACCAGCATCCTGAAGGGAGATGCAGTTGCATCAGACTAAAGCAGAGCAGAAAGTGTAAATGTTGGAGAGAAGGGAACATGGTATTTGGCAGAGAACGGTGATGTAAAGCTGGGGGGTGACAGTGCAAGGTAGGGGAATTGTTGTTTATGGGAGTCAGATTGAGTGCTAAGCTTTGAAGCATTTGTGCTTAAATATTTTCTCTCAAAGAGTTTCTAGACATAATTTCTTGGACTGGTTGCCCCGATAAATCTCTGGCAGCTACCTCCATGGTACATCTTAATACTTGCTCTCCTATTCAACCTCTATGGCTCCATTACTCAGAATTCCTTATCAAGTGACATCATCTAGGAAGTCAAACAAACAAAAACAGAAAATGCTCCACTGAGCATAGTATGTCCTTTTTCTGTTTTATATAAATATATTATAAGGGCACGATAGCACCACTATAGTTAGGGTTGAATAGCCTATTTAATGTCAAACCTCAAATTTTGTACATTAATATCATTGGCTGTTTTAGATGCAATGAGCTGAATATTTGTAAGTGTTGTCTGGGAAGCAAAGTCTTGATGTGTGAAAATGTTTTGTGATGGCAATTTGTGTAGTTTTGGAGATCTACATGTGTAATATTTAGAAAAAAAAAACATTTTTTTTCTATACTTAGAATTGTTTTTATTTTTCTCTCACCTACATCCTACATGGAAAGAAATTTTGGCTCCAAACTTGCAGGGTACATGTGTCATGTCCCGAGGTAGTGTCTCTGACAGGTCTGATGAAAAAATATCAGAGGGTTCCAGAGTTATAAGCCTTTAAATGTTAATGTTTTCTGACTTGGCATGCGCAGTAGGGGTTTTGAGATAACGTTCTGCAGCAAAAGTAAAATTTTAATGCCGCAAATGTGTGTTTTGCTTTCATGCCAGTTGTTTGGCATGATACCAAACTATTTTTTTCTGCTGTGCCAACCGCCATCTTGTTGACCTTTTCCATGAACCAACAAACATGGAAAATTCACAAAAATTCTATGATTTTAATGAACAAGCATCAGAACCTAGCTAAATGGGACCTGGTTAGCTAGATTCTGATGTTTGTGTAGAAATACACTGGCCACTAATATTTTCTCTGGGAACCCACAATCCTGGGTACCCAGTTTAGTGAGAGGAATGCTTCCCCCATGTTCTCTGTATGATAACAGCAGGAATTTCTTGAGTTTTGCAGCCACAGCTGAACTCATGCCACCTGCTGCAGTATGAGCTGAGAGCTGCCATTGTCCCTGGTGTCTAGTGGCATGCCCTATCTGCTGATCGCTGTCCACATAAATACATCAATGTATTCTCTGGTGTCTAGTGGAACCCCCCACCCATTGATTGCTGTCCCCAACTCCCCATAAACAAATAAATGCATTCCCTGGTGTCTAAGGGTACCCCTCACCCACTGATTGCCGCCCCCTACTCCCCATAAATAAATTCATGTATTCCCTGGTGTCTAGGGACACCCCCCACCTGCCAATCACCATTATGTCTTTCCCTGGTGTCTAGTGGCACCCACTACCCACCGATCACCATCCCCCATTTGCAATCATTTTCATTCGCTGGTGTCTAGTGCTACCCCTACCCTCTCACTGCAGCCAGAGCTGAAACAAAGAACATTGTCCATTGATTTTTTTTTTTGTTGTTCTTAAAACCTGTAAAAAAAAGAAAAGGCCCCTCACTGATCAGCCACCCACCCCATCCCCCCACTCAGTAACCATCACCCCACACCCCCTAGTACATCCCCACACACCCTCACTCACCTGAACAGATCCCAAATGTGAGATCCACTCCCCAATTGAAGACACATCTTGCTGCTGGACCTGGTGACTGTAATGTGAGAAACTAATGTAAATGTGGTTCAATGTATTTCAAGGTGGGGGGTCAACTTTTATTCATGAGTCAGCCATTTTTTTACATTTTTGTAATAATTTTCAACATAGCCATTTAGGGACCCCACCACATGAACAGTGTGACTCTCTGTATGCACCTCCAGTCCGAAAGGCGATTTCATGCTCAGTCTGGGAATTCACCTTTATGGCAGGATTTGCATAATGACAGTCATATTGTTCATGAGTTGGATCATAAGAAGGTTATGTTAATCATTTGGGGTCAATATATGTAAAAATGCCAAAATAAAGACCATTTCTTTCAATTTTGCTATGCACGCTCGTAACTTTAGAAATTTTTAATATTTTGACTCCAGCTTTTCAATGTAGCCTTCTTATTACCCCTCCTCATGTACAGCATGTCATAGCTGTCAGTTTTCATATCCCTGCCAAAATTTGTTTTTGGACCTGTGGCGTGGAATGTTGTTGCATTTGCACAGGTTTATGTCTTGTTGAGGCCATCAGCCCTAATGCTCACCCCATTCTCTCATATTGTACCCATCTCAGCTTATTTACTTATGGAATGGGGTAAGTTTTAGGGCTGACAGCCCCTAGGCACACCCCGGTGCCTGTTGGTATGTGCAGCATGGGGGTGGGGTGTTAGGTTTCAAAATCCTAACACCACATTTCCCTACATTTGTGGCTGTAACCCTAACTAGAGCACTAACACAGTTTTTTGCCATTTATATTAATATATAGATCATCAGCAGAAGACAACACTGGCATACTTTATTCATAATACATAGCACCTTAAAGCACTTACAGTGCCACCAAATCTCTTTTTTTAGAACAGCTGCAGATTCTCTAATCCTCATGCCTTAAATCCATCTCTGACTAAAGTTTCAGAGCTTCCCAACACACTGCCTCATGAGTCCCTGGATTATTCTCAGAAATGACTAGCAAAATACCAGTAAGTCCACTTGATAAAAATAGATATTAATTCACACTTTGGCATCTTTTGCAAAGACGCCACATCAAAACAAACTATTGCAAGTGAACTAGCAAATGGAACACCAGCAAACAACAAATGCTCCAAGCAGCTGGAACAAGCTGTGGTCTACAAATTAGATAGTAAGTCTGCAAGCTTCAGGTTATAAAGCTCAAAATATCAGGAGTATAAAGTTGCATAAAAACCTGGAAACATATAACAGGAAAATCCTGTAAGCATTTCAGTCTCTAAAAAAAAAAAACAATGGAGCGTGGAGTATGGGGCAGAACAACACCACAGCCATTTTGTTGCCTATCATCTTTAATGAGATTTAAAACTGATAAGCTAAAATAAAAACACCCCCAACCCTCCCTCCATTTTAAATATTCTAACACCACACCGCTCATTGATGGTGGAGAGAATGACATAGTCAGAGCAATGTAAATATGAGTCACTACTTTGTGTTATTCGCTATTTTGCCATTTGCTATTTTGACTTTTGCTATTTTGTGTTCACTATTTTGACTGGCTACCACACAGATTCTACATAATTATTATTGAACTTATGAAACATATGTTTTCAAAGAAATGAATCAAGTTTCTGATACTGGTCAAAGTGTTAATTTTAATAGTAACACAGACAGAAAAAAATACCTGAAACTGTAGACAGATTTCTGTCAAACTTCATATTTACTTAGCACTGACCCTAATATTTTTCAGATGTTTAAATGCAAATTGCCTAATGTCTTTTGTTCTAACTCCATATACCAAGGGGTTTAAAACAGGTGGGATGATAGGATACAAAACTGAAAACATTATTCGAATGTGAGGAGCAATGTTATGCCCATATTTATATACTATAAAAGATTGAAACCCAGCTGTGTAGAAAAATGAAATTACAATGATATGGGAAATACATGTACTTATGGCCTTCTGATTGGCTTCCTTGGACTTTAACCGTAACACAGTTCTAAGAATAAAAATATATGATAAACCAATTAATGTACTATCAAACCCAACTACCATGTAACCTACAAATGACACATAGGTATCAATTATTGTTAAATCAGAACATGCAATACCCATAAGAGCAAGTGTTTCACAGTAGCAATGGGGAATTATATTTGTATTACAGTATGATAAACCTGCAGCAAGCAAAGTTAGAGGAACTGTTACTAATATGCATTTTATTATAACTAAAATCCCTGCCTTTGCTAGGAACTTGTTTGTCATGATAGAGGTATACCTCAGTGGGTTGCATATTGCAACATAGCGATCATAAGACATTATCACAAAAATGGATGCTTCCATGACTGAAAAACAGTAAATAACAAACATCTGGAATAAACACATTTCCATGCTTATAGCACTTGCTTCAGACCAAAGCATTCCCAGTATTTTAGGTATAACGGCTGTTGAAAAAATGACATCTGTAACTCCCAACATGCACATAAAAATGTACATGGGTTCACGAAGGCTTTTTTGTAGTCTAATAATTATGATTATTGCAGAGTTCCCCAAAACTGCCAAAATGTACAGCATGCAAAAAGGAATTGAAAGCCATTTTTGCCAGTCTTCAAGCCCTGGAAAACCAACCAGAATAAAATCCAAGTGATGAATAGTAGTGTTTACTGACATCATGAGGCTTTTTTCTTCAGCGTCAAATGAGAGTTTCCTAGAAAATATATTATAAGATACTGGTTAGAACTCATTTTTAAATTAGACATTGACAGCAGAGATAATTTATGACATTTGATTCAAAGCAAAGCATTCCTAACATTCTGCGTATAATGACTGTGAACTGAATAAGATCCTCAGTTCACAATACACAAAGAAAAATGCACAAAGGTTCAAGGAGACATTTGTCTAGTTTAATGCTGAATTTAATTTAATTGCAGATGCAGAATTCTCCAAAATATACATTTGGCATAATAGAATGAAAATGCAGTGTTTTCTCTCTTCTTTATTTATATTTCATCCCTTACTGTACCTGTCAATCCCATCATCTTGTGCAATGTTCTACCCCCACCCATCACCCGAATCTTTTCTTTGCTGGCTTTTCTCTGTCTGAGTATCTCTCTCTGCCTCTTTGCCTCTGTCTCTCTCTCTCTATTGTACCACTATGTCTCCCCTTCTTTCTCTCTTTCATTCCCATTGGCTCTCCACCAATCTTTCATTGACCCTTCTCTTATAACTGTGGTCTCTTCAATTTTCAGTTTTTTTGCTCTATTGCTATACCTGGATTTGAATATTTGTGCATTATGACTGTGCCCTGTGGTCACTGCATTTTGCATCAAATTATATAGTACTTAAACTGTTTAGTTAAATATTTTTTTCTTTAAACAGAGTGTGTTGTGAAATTTTGAAATACAAATTAGACATGAGAATGAAATAAGTGCCCCAGTGTAGATTTGAACATAGACATAATCTGAATATGGTTCCAGCTTTGGCTCTCATACTCAGCTGGGACAACTCATAAACACATGTGCAATGTTATTATTAATAGAGGTACTAAAGTCACAGAGCTTGATTTTCAAAGAGCCCCTAGATCAGCACAATTTGCAGAGGTCTAGGTCTGTGGCACACTCTGGGTGCATAAGGGACCCTGTGCCTAATTTTGTAAACTTAGAGGTACCTGCACCAAAGACCCTGGAGTTGCCACAGCTGTGGGGCTGCACCAAACATTAGGTGTGGCTGTGGAGTTTGGCAGAGGGATCCATCAATCTCCCCTGGTGCAAGCCTACATGACCCATGGAGGTGGGGGGGGGACCTGATTGGAAGGTTGGACATGGGGGCTGCTAGGGGCACTAAGGGTGCCATAAGGCATGAGGTGGGGCATGGCAGCAGGAATAAGGCATGGAGGAGGTACATAGCAGAGGTGCCATAGAGATTATCAGGCAGTAAATGGGACTGGGTAGGGGGTTGGCATCACGATACTGTTATGACATGGCCCCAGGTGGAAGCAACCTGGAACCTGCCCTACAGAACCCACAGTCCTGTAGAGCAGGTGTCAGGGTTGCTTCCTCCTGGGGCCAAGTCATAATAGTATTGCAATGCCAATCCCCACTACCCAGCCCCGTTGGCTGTCTGATATGCCATATGGCACTTTGCCAGGTACCTCCTCTGCTCCCTATATCTGCCACAATGTCCCCTTCAAGCTTTATGGCACCTTCAATGCCCCATCAACCCCCATCCACCACCTTTCCCATCCCACAGTTCACTAGCCACCCTGCTAAGCAGTGGCATATGGCATTTAGACCACCTTCTGGCTGGTCTAATGTGTGCCTCCTGTTGTAACCACAGCAGGACTTGAAAAATCCCAAATAAGTGGATCCTTAAGGAAAGGATAGTGCAACACCTGGAATCCATAGGAGCACAGGATCCAACACAGCATGGGTTTACAAAAGGAAGGTCCTGTCAATCTAATCTCATAGTTTTCTTTGACTGGGTAACCAGAGTGGTGGACCAAAGGGGAGCAGTTGATGTCGCCTAGCTTGACTGCTGCAAAACTTTTGAGACTGTTAAGCATAGAAGATTGATTAATAAGCTGGGAAGGCTTGGGGTGGTTCAGAAGTTGGTCAACTGGGTGGCAAACTGGTTGGCAGGCAGAAAACAATGAGTGGTGGTAAATGGTATGCAGTCATAAGAGATGCAAGTCACAAGTGGGGAACCTCAGGGATCAGTCCTGGGGCCGGCCCTCTTCAATATCTTCATCAGTGACATTGCAGATGGACTAGAGGGTAAGGTTTGTCTGTTTGCAAATGACACCAAGATCTGCAACAGAGTAGATGATCCAGATGGGGTGGGCAGAATGAGAAGAGATCTGAATAAACTGGCAAAATGGTCAGAAAAGTGTCAAATGGGGTTTAATGCAAAGAAGTGCAAGGTCATGCACATTGGGAAGAGAAACCCTGAAGCCACCTATAGGTTGGAAGGGGAGTTGCTGGCAATCACAAGGAAAGAAAGAGACTGGGCATCATCATCACAGATGACCTGAAATCATCTAAGCAGACCAGTAAAGCAGGAGGTAAGGCTAGAGGGATGTTGGGGTGTATTAGTAGAGGTATTGCAAGTCGTAAGAGGTAGGTAATAATCCTCCTTTACAAGACACTGGTTAGGCCCCATCTGGAGTACTGCATGCAATACTGGAGGCTGCACCTGCACAAGGACATTAACAAAAAGGAGGCAGTTGAGAGAAAGGCAACAAAAATGGTGCAGGGACTGCATCAGAAAACATATGAGGACGGATTAATGGAGCTCAATATGTATACCCTAGAGCAAAGGAGGGAGAGAGGTGATATGATCGAAACATTCAAACATCTTAAGGGCATTAACAAGGTGAAACAGTCTAACATGTTTCAATATCAGAAACATAGCAGGACAAGAGGACACAGCATGAGATTATAGGGAGGCCAATTAATGGGGTAATGTGAGGAAGTTCGTTTTCACAGAAAGGGTGGTGGATGCATTGAATGGCCTACCTTAGGAAGTAGTGGATATGAATACAGTGCAGGGCTTCAAACAAGCCTGGGGTAGGCATAAGGGAGCAATACAGATGAGTATGACTAGATAGGCCTTTGGCAGAGTAAAGGCTTATGGCATATTCATAAGGTAAAAAGAATGGGCAGACTGGATCGGCCTTGTGGTTCTTATCTGCCATCAACTTCTATGTTTCTCTGTTTCTGTGAGGTGGTACAAGCCCCCTTGCAACCTGGCACACCGCTATTTGGAACACAAACCTGGTACAGTGCCACTTTGGTGAAACAGCTCCCCATGTTGATGCAGACAGAGTATGGAAATAGGGATTGTCACATCTTTTGATGCAAGGTGCCACTTGCATAATTTGTGTTTGATACAGGCACCTTGTGTCATCCTCTGGGCTTTGAAAATTGAGCACACAATATTTAACTACACAGAGACTAATATAAAATATGTAAATGCATGACTGATCCAAAATATCTGTATCTATGAACAAGTTGCTTTATCTCCTTATGCTAAGTTACTCTGTCTTTCTACTAATGCATAATCTATCACTGCAGTATTTTTATGTTGGCTCACACTTGCGAGCCAGCCAACATATTGCATTAGTAGCAGATCTGGAGGCGTGGACACTGTTGGGCGAATACAGGGCATGCATCAGTAGGGGCGTCCCTCATTCTCCAATAAGCCAGCATGCAGGGACCACACCAGGAATACATAATATTGAGAGCACATCTAACAGAAGGTCTGCTGCAATAAGAGCCAAGCTCGTCATGCAGTGGCACCAAAATACGCTCTCCCTTGATGCCTTTCCTGGTGAAGCCCTTCAGTTAACATGGCAGTGCTGACTGCCGCTGCCCAGAAAGCCAACTTCAGGGGTGCCCACTCTCCCTGTCAGCATGCCCCAACCAACATTATTTGCCGGTGGGGGAGCCCATCAGCATAATGCACCTCCCCATTTCAAGTGTGTGCCGATGGGGTGCCCAATCCCCCTAGGCATCATGTATCCCGTTCACAAGTTAATCTGCTGACAGAGGAGCCCACTCCCCATTGGCATAATGTCCCCCCATTTGTTGTTAGCTGACGGGGGTGCCCGATCCCCCATCAGCTACAGAACCCGCCCCAAAAAAAACACTCAGATGGCACGCTGGGAGCCCACCCTAGCATGCCAAATGCCCCTATAAAAGAAAAAACATTCCACAATGTTTTTTTTTAAAACCTGCAAAGCAGAAAATAGTCCCTCTTCAACTCTGGTGGCCCTCCCCCCAACCTGCGCCCACCCTCTGTGCACTCTGCCTTACCACACCCTCCTCACCCCATACTTACCTCCGGAGCATGGCGTGATGATTTTCGATGGACCGGGGACACATCTGCATCTGCACTGAATGCAAACTGAAGAAATGCCGGTAAACTGTATAATGACATAAAAAGGGATTTTTCCAACTGTGGTGCATATCTCAGACATTTTTGGGAATTGTGGCACCAAATTTTCAACATGGCGTTATTGGGACCATTCCTCATGATTCAGTCACTGTCATGGCATTATTCGGTCCTGAAAGGTGATTTCTCAGTCATTTTGAGGAATCAATTTTGGGACCAATTAATGAAATTACAGTGCCCCTATTCATGAAAGGGGCTCTCAAAACAGCTGTTTTGCAAATTTGGTTAAAAAAAAAATCCAAAAAATGGCTCATTTATGAGCGTGCATTGTGCAGTTTCCACACACGCTTATATCTTCATGACTTTGTAATATTTTCACTCCAGATTTTCAAAATTGGTGTTTTCCCTCACCTCCTTATGAACAGTACAGCTGTCATTTTACATATCCTGGCAGAAATGTGTTTTTGCACGTCCAGTGCAGAATAGCGTGATCACTGTGGAAAATACGTTTTTGGGACAGTTTGAGAAAATGATGGTGACACTGTTCATAAACAGAGGTCCAAAAATGCCTACGTTGCAAATTTGGTGGTGAACATTCATAAAATTACTGTGTTACAAGTGTGCATTGTGCAGTTTCCACACACCCTCGTAACTTCACAAATTTGCAATATTTTCATGACAGATTTTCAGTGCTGGCAATTTTTCACACCTCCTTGTGAACAGTACAGCTGTCATTTTTCACAGCCTGCCCAAAATGTGTTTCTGCACCTGCGGCACACAATGGCGTGGTCACTGTGGGAAATCAACATTTGGGACATATTATCAAAATTGCAGTGATACTATTCATGAGGGGAGGTCCCAAAATGCCTATGTTGAAAATGTGGCTACAAAACTCCCAAAAATAATTGGGTTACAGATGTGTGTTGCGCAGTTTCTATGCATGATCATGACTTCACCTAGAGACTGACAGGTGTCAAGGGTGTGACTTGGGATCACTGGCTGTAATGCTCATGCCATTCCACCCCCACCCTGCAGCCAGTGACAGGCATCGTGGTGTGCCTTGCACTGTTTGGCCACAGAGTTCACTCCATTCTCCTATACTGCACCCACTGCAGCGTATTTCCTTATGGAATGGGGCAAGTTTAAGGTCCAAGGAACCCAACACACACCACAACACTTGTCAATGTCTATAGGGTAGGGTAAGCTAAAATGCCATGACCGTTATAGCTGATGACCCAAAGACACACCCCTACACCAGTCAGTCTCTGCAGGGTGGGAGTGGGTTGGCATCAGTTCAATACTTCACTGCCATTCCTATTATGCATCTAACTCCTGCACTATCAGTGCCAATGCCAGCGAGACAACATTCGGCATTGACAAATGCTTGTTTAATTTCACTGTGTGTCCAATGGCAACTCCAAAATTTCCACTCCCTCTCTTTAATTTTAAAGCACTTTGAGATGCACTTGTATATAAGGCATTATGTGAATCAAAATTCATTCCTTCTTTCTTTTCTTTCTTTCTTTCTTTCTTTCTTTCTTTCTTTCTTTCTTTCTTTCTTTCTTTCTTTCTTTCCTTCCTTCCTTCCTTCCTTCCTTCCCTCCCCTTGGAAGTGAGACTGAAATCTTTCCACTCTACTGTGAGGGTGAGTGCATTATGGCAGAATAGAGTCCTAACTGAGAAAGTCTTTCACCCAATGGTATTTAAATTAAAATCTGGCATTGTTAATGACCTGAATTATAAGAATACAGTGTATACAGTAGATGGCTTGTACTTTAACATGTACTCATTCCCTTCTGAGATTCAAGGATAGAGGCAGGTAGGAACTGATTAGATATACCTCTGTCTTCTGCTCCATAGTATAGCTGGTATCCAATCCTAGTTGGCTACTTTTTTCACTTTTTATGCATTTTTTGGCTTTGCATATTTGTATCTATTTGTTATTGTGTGCAAAATCCTGTTTCTATTTTACTTATCCTGCAATGCATTGCTGTGTCTCTTAAATTACTGTGCTGTACATTTATATTTTGTTCTGTTAACCCAGAATCCTCTTCTACCAGGACACCCCTGTAACTCAGTATGTTCTCTCCTGGACATGCTTAAATACATACATACATAGATACATAAACACATCAGTTATTAATTATCTACCTAATTGCTGGGAGATACTAAACCAAGTAAAACATTGAATGTTATGAATATACTATAGATAGGGTGGGATTGAACAAAGATAACAAACAGACTGATAGAGGAAAACAAATTTTCAAAATGTTAATCTCTTGCCATCCAGGCAGTTGCAGTATTCAGTATCCAGTAAAAAAGCAGTAGTGATTCTTAATTGTCATTATTCAATTTAAATATTTGGCCAGGAAGGCCCATTGAGAAAAAAAAAAGTTTATTCCAGGGTGTGTCCTGGAGAGAGAGAAATGGACTACCTGAAAGAATAAATTACAGAACTAGGATACATAATAAAGCACAATGTGGTACCAATACAGGTAAAGAATATTGGCAATTACAAGGAAAGTGGGAAGGGATGGATGAGGGTATAGAGTGGAAGAGGAAGGGCAGAGGAAAGTGACAAGATTACAGGTAAGGTAGTTACAGGTGCAGACAGGGGCATTGGGGAGTACATTCATTAACTAAAGCTTTTGAGGAAGAGAGGGAGAAGAAAGAGGAGTTGAGGAAAGGGATGGGGCCATCATAGATGGAGCATCCAATAAGAGAATGCTGCCTGCTTGAAAAATGTTTTGGAGTAGGGCAGAGATGCTTGGCAAATGTTTTTGAGCATGGCAGAAAAATCAAGTAGGAGTCAAAGATACATAGGAAAGAATTAGATGAGAGGGAGTCTGTAAGGAGTAAGTTAAGGTAAAGGGGAAGGGACCCAATCCAGAAATAAGAGATGAGGGATATACACGAGTGAGACACCGACCCTAAAAAGAAGATGGAGAAGTTTGAGACTAGCAAGCAGTGAGGGAGGGGCTTGGCAAAATTATGTATTTACTGAATGTGTCCCTTTACAGGGCAACCCAAAGATAATTACAGAAAGTAACAAAACAAAATTGTGAAACATTGAAAAATGTCATATGTACAGTGAAAGGAACAAAGTGATATGACAAATGCAATATGCACTTTAACAGTACCACACAATAAATTTATTCATACAGGCAGACAAACCTGTGCAGAGTAAATAACCACAACAGACAATATCTTAGTTGAGCATTCTCAGTGATTATACTTACAGAGATTAGATTTAAGATGATGATGCATTTTAAGGGAGGTTTTGAGGGCCAAGGCAGAGGAACAGTTTCAAACCTACAGAGGAATATTGCACTATTAATAAATTCCGATGTCACAGAATTGCAATGAAATTTCCCAGATATGTTTATTTGGTTATAACTCGGACACCCTCTTGTTAGTTTTCCTAACAGTATACCAAAAATTATAACATTTGAGTAAGTAGTTTGGAGCTTATAGGGGCTCAAAATGTGATGTTTCATATTTTTGTAAACTTTTTTCCACCCTTGTAACTCAGCTACCTGCACTTGTAGAAACAGACAATTGCAAATCAGAATGCATTGCACAACCATCTTGTAGGGGTCATAGAAATTAATAAATGTGGGAAAGTTTGGTTAAGTTATTTTTAAATTGTAGGGGTTCACAATGTCAATATTTAAATATTTGTAAAATTGTGTAAAAGCTTTCTAAAAATGTATTTGTTTGTAACTTCCATTCTATTGGAGGTATAAACCAGAAATTCAGCATGCTTACCCTATGTTAATGGATCCTGGTATCAAATAAAGTTGGATCTGTTTAGTTCAGTAGTTTTAAATACAGAGTAAAAATACCACAAAAGAATAATTGATTTTTTTTTCCTTTTCAAAAATTCATGGTAGTATATTAGGTAGTGTCACTGGTAATCCACTTGTGGTATTTAATTTTTGCAATACATACAGCACCACTGCCTCTCATAAGCTTAGCTAAGCTGCTTGCAGTCCTGTAGTTGCTTCCTGAGTGACCACTGCATTTTGCCCCCCTTCCCCCAATTTTAATGTTAGCTGACCAGAAGAGCTCATTTGAACTGGCTTATTATCATGATATCATCCTTGATCTTTACAGTGGCATGCTCCCTTAAAGCAGCAGTGCAACAAAATATATTTTCCACAAAAGCTGGTTTCAGATACATTTAATAAAAATATTAGCATATCTGTCAAATGTACTTGTCTAAGCACCTCCTATGCTCCTAAGTTTTTTAATTTTTCTTTTATTTTCTTGATCCAAACTCTTGCAAGGCCAGCAATGATATTTATAGGGAAAATGTGGTGCCCATCTTTTTTTCTTGAAAAAAAAATAATATAAAACATTTCTAAAATACTCAGATTTTGGTGGAATTAGAAAATTTTACCACCAAATAAAACTGGAAGGTGCCTCGAATCCTTTACAGTGAAAAAAGGTGGGGTCAAGTGTTTTGTCAAACGTTGTTGCACAGCTGCTTTATAGAGAGACAACTACTCCTTTTCCTTTCATACCAGTCCTATTACTACTGTCATATGAGCCTCGGCTCAGTGTGCCTTTCCCAGTCACCAATTTTAAATAAATAAAATAAATAAATATGTGCCATGCTGGGCCAGCCATCAGTTTTACCTAGCAGTGTTTTAAACATTTTAAGTTTAATTTTGTAGTTTTAAAACTGTCATTTGCTGTTTTGTTTTGTTTGTCTGTGGCAGCTGTATAATGGTAGTGGACAATATTAGAAGAATAATTGTTCGACCTGATATTTAACAACTGCTAAGATTATTTGCTCCCACTGTGCTGGTGTTTTGCATGGCGTTCATATGGCGGGATAGGTCAGATGTTCTGGTATTGCACCAAAGCATTCAAGAAGAGGGTTAATCCTAATCTTTCCTCGAATTGCTAAATTGTTTGAAACAGTTGATGACTATAGGCAGCAGTGAAAATAGATTATCTCTGAGGAGCACAAACTGTTAGAGACTGGTGAACAGCTTTGTGGATTTTACTTGTGATCTGGAGCCTCTGCTGATTCACTTTCCTGGAGCTGAAGAGAACAAATTTTGAGGGACTGCAAAATCTGTGTGGACCGAACTTGTGATCTGGAGCTTTTATGCTCTGCTTTAGTGGAGTTGCTATCCAATGCAATAAATGTAGCTGGAAATTGCCATGACTGGTGGATCGGGTCCATTGGGTCCATCAAGATGCTAAGGAATCCTGTTTCAAAGTGTTTGGGAGCAAAGTGGAGTGACTGCAAGTGGAGTGGTTAGCTGGACCAGCTGGCCCTGAGGTGGGTTTATGGACAGTGACTGCTTTCCCCTGAGGGGTTGGGGTGTGTAAACCAAAGGGTGAGCATTGCCCGAGCACCTGGAGCTGTGGGGGGCTACCTAACGAGGGTCAGGCTGTCTCAGTGGCCAAGGTAGGTGACAATGGGACCCTCTCTGAGGTTGGGTTGGGGGTCTGGTAAATTTAAACCATCAATACGTCCTTCTGCTGAGATCATGCTCCTATGTGAAAGATCTTGTGAGGAAACCTGCTGGCAGCCAAATTCCAGGACTTTTTAGCTGATACAGACTATCCAGTTTTCGTTTTGGTATTGGCAGTAAGAGTTCCTATTTTTCTGTGACAAAACACCTTAAGAACTGGTTTTGTGAATGAGGCAGTGAGTGGGCCACATTCTTGAACAAACATTGGAGGCTAGGGGTGGTGGGAGCCCCCCTACCAACTTCAAACTTTGCTGGAGTAATAGAGTGGCTTTATGGATATTTGATTAATTTATTTATCTTAAACTGGACAGTTTGCTGTTGGATGATAATTTATATCTGACTCGCTACTGCTCTTTTTTCAACCATTTAGTCAGGAGGGTGTTGTTGAGAGCTCACACTCCAGTACTTTAGTATTCCAATGTTTTCAATATTTTCTTAAATACTTTGAAGAGTTGGGGAGTTTTTGGTGGACTCAGAGAAGAAAACTAATTTGTACCATCTGGAAGACAAACTGTTGAAATTTGTCTGGATTATATATGATATAGGACTTTGCTGTTAGTTTTTAAGTTGAGTCGTGTGGTTGGTGAGTGTCTGGAGTGTGTGTGTGTGTGTGTGAGTGTGGAAGTACTTGTTAGTGGGTGGGTGGGTGGTTGTAAAGTTTGAAGTTGTGAAGGTTTGTTTAAATCTGGGGGGGTTTATTTGGGGTAGGGTGATATTGTTTATATTAGAAATGTGTTTGGGTGGCTGTCTCCATGACCTTCAACCCTTTGAACTTCCAGCACTCCCAGTTGAGGCCTATAGAAGGTATAGAGCCTTGGGGATAGCCAGGAGAGGTACGACCTGAGGGGGGTTTCACCCGGGTGGCAGCCAGAGTGTCAGAGATTTGAGTGGTGAGGGCAAGGAGATGTGCTGGGGTGAAATGGGAACTTGAAAGAGGATTGCCATGCTTAGTTCCCATACTCAAGGGCTCCACCTTTGTGGGTGGGCAGGTGACAGGCCCAGTTACCTCACCTCATCCTACCCAGGTTGTGTTATGCAATGCTAGGTCGATGAGGAACAAGTCTGCCATTTTGGCAGACTTGATATCTTCGGTCAACATGGCTTGCATCAGAGAGACATGGCTGGATCAAAATGCTGCTCCCTTTCTGGAGGCAGCAGTTCCAGCCAGGTACTCTGTGATACACACCTCGAGAGAGGATCACAGGAGTGGGTGGGTGGGTGGGTGGCCATTTGTTTTAAGTCTAGCCCAAACCTCATGGTGCTAAGTGTATGTCTTATACAGTCTTTTGAAGTGTGGCCACGCTGGGAGGTGTGGGTGCAGGTTTCGGTTCTCCTGCTCTATCATATTCCAGGAGTGGATGGACTTCTTGAAGGAGGTTGAGGAGCTCGTCACTGGCCTGGTATTGGAGACCCTCAGGTGGTTGATCCTGAGGGACTTCAATGCATGGGTCAACAATGGGCTCTTGAAGTTTGGAAGTGACCTCCTGAAGAGCATGGGGGCCCTGGGCCTGACATAACATGTAACATTGGTAACACACTTGGGCAGCCAGACATTGGACTTAGTTTTTTCAATGGGTTTTAACAATATTGATCTTCATGTTGATCCGGTGGTTTGGTCTGATCACAGTACCATGGGGTTCACGTTTAGCAGCCCCACCTATGGTCTAGCCCCTGTGGAGATAGTCTGGTACCGCCCATTAAGAGGGGGGTTTCCTCTATGGGACTGTCGGTGGTGCTGGACCTATCAAAAGTGGGGCAGCTTGTACGATGGGGCTGGAGGAAGCAGTGGTGACCTATAATGGGGCAGTGACTGCAGCCTTTGACTCAATCACACCCTTTCATGTCCACCCATTGTCTACTCGCTGGAGATCCCCTTGGTATGATGAGGAATTCTGGAGTTTAAAGGCTAAGGGGTGGAGGTTAGAGAGATGCTAGAGGAGATCTGGCCAAATGGAGGACAAACTGGTCCTGAGGTCACATTATGTTGACTATCAAGGGGCAATCTCCAAAAAGAAGACAGAGTTTCTGTCTAAGGAGGTCGCTGCAGTGGGTAACAGACCAGCTCAGCTCTTCCATAATGTAGACAGACTTCTACATCCATTATGTCTCCATGTGGGAGGAACAGTTTCTAGCACAAGGTGTGAGGAGTTGGATCTGTTCTTCACCGACAAGGTGTCCTCTATCTGGGCTGAGGTCTCCTTGAGTGTCTCTTGAAAAAGATGCAGTGTCCTGCCTGAGTTGTGCCCAAACACTCCTCCTGTCTGGTATGAGTTTGAGCTAGTTGGGATGGAAAAGATGATGGGGATAATCTCAAAGCTGCAGCCTACACATTGTGATCTGGACCCAGGTCCAACCAGCCTTGTGGTTGGATGTTTGGACCTGATTGGACCTGTGCTTGCTGAGGTTGTCTTGAGTTCATTGAGGAGTGGGATCTTCCCAGTGTCCTTGAAAGAGGTTCTGGTTAGGCTCCTTTTAGAGAAGCCCTCTTTGGACCCGGACTGCCTCAACAACTACAGGCCGGTCTCAAACCTCCCATTTTTAGGGAAGGTTATAGAGAAAGTGGTGGCAGTTCAGCCTGAGAGACACCTCGCATCTTCATCTACCTATGAGCCTTTCTCAGTCTGGGTTCCGGGTGGGGCATTGTATGGAGACTGCCCTGGTAAGGGTGCCTAATGATCTCCTGATGGTGAGGGACAGGAGTACTCATACTATCTTGATTCTCCTGGACCTCTGTGGCATTTGACACTGTGGATCATGAGGTGCTGCTTGACTGCCTTCAGTTCTGGTGCGTCCTGCCTGGCAGTGTCTTCAGCTGGTTCAGGTCATATCTGATGGACAGAGTGCAGAGGGTGAAAATGGACTTGTCTCATCTAGCCCAAAGCCTGTGAGCAGCAGAGTGCCTCAGGGATTGGTCTTGTTGCCCATATTGTTTACGGTGTACATGCTGCCATTGGGGGACATTATCAGATGGTACAGGTTGGGTTTTCACTGCTATGCAGATGATACCCAACTGTACTTGTCCTGTGCACCTGATGTCCAGGTGTTGGACTTCATATTTAACAGCTGCCTCAAGGAAATCCTATCGTGGATGACCCAAAACTGGCTTAGACTCAACCCAGACAAGACCGAGGTGCTGGTGGTGGAGCCAGGTCATCGTGGAGGAGGGGGGATGGGGGGGTTGTCCCTTAATCTACCATTGGGGGGCATTCCCCTTGTCCCTTCTAGACAGGTGAAGGATTTGGGTGTGATCCTGGATGACGGCCTGACACTTGATGTTCAGGTGTCGGCCATGGTCAAAAGTGTTTTTTATCATCAAAGGAACATTGCCAGAATCTGAACCCTGATCCCTCCTGAGGACCTGCCCACACTGGTACATGCTTTCGTAGCTTCCAGGCTGGATTACTGTAATACCCTGTACCTTGGGTTATCTTGAGGCAACCTCCGCTGACTGCAACTGGTTCAGAATGTGGCAGCAAGACTATTGACTGGGGTAAAGAGGTGTGAGCATATTACCCCTCTCCTACACGGACTGCACTGGTTGCCAGTCAGGTGGCGGATTGTCATCAAGATAGGGCTCCTTAGCCGTAAGACCCTGCATGAGGGAGGTCCTGCCTATCTGCAAGATCTCCTTGATCCTTACTGTCCAGCCCAGATGCTCCATTCTGTCAAGAGAGCCTCCTGGGGGTTCCCAGGGTTAGGTCGTGGCATTCAGGAGATAAAGCATTTGCAGTGGCTGCACCAACCATATGGAACTCCTTACCTGACTATCTAAGGGGGAACCCATCTGCGGAAGCCATTAAAAGGGGACTGAAAACCTACCTGCTTTAATTGGCTTTTATAATGTGCATTTGCAGTTTGAATGACATTCTGTGCTTGTATAGATTGTATTATGTATGTGTGGAGATTTTAAATAATATTGAATTGTGATTTTACTGTTCAGCACCCAGAGTCTCAGGAACTGGGTGCTTTATAAATAAAAATATCTATCTATCTGTCTGTCTATCTATCTATCTATCTATCTATCTATCTATCTATCTATCTATCTATCTATCTATCTATCTGTCTAGCTGGAATCTTCCATCATGGTTCCCCAGTTATTGACTTCCCCCACTTGATCATTCTAATTGACGCTTAGGACCTGATACACAAAAGTCGGTGCAATCTGTTCTGAAGGCAGCTTGTGCTGATCACTGGTGCACCAGGGACCATGTGCCTAATTCACTATCAGGTAGAGTCACAGCAGCAAAGTCTCATGGCTTGTGGCAACCATGGCCCAGCAGACAACACAACTGGAAGGTGTGCTGCAAGCCACAGGGAAGCTGTACAGCAACAGAACCATGTACAGCAGTCAGTCCATGGTGGCTAGTGACCTCCTCAGCCCTGATCCCCTGTTA
This sequence comes from Neoceratodus forsteri, assembly GCA_016271365.2. Lineage (NCBI taxonomy): Eukaryota > Metazoa > Chordata > Ceratodontiformes > Ceratodontidae > Neoceratodus > Neoceratodus forsteri. The sequence continues at coordinate 1,324,519,541 of CM057458.1, forward strand.
CTAACAAAATTATATTCCTGGTAGTTTAGTGTCCCCCAGCTCTGATCCCCTGTTATTATTATAAGTGTCTCCCTAGAGGTCGAGTTGCTCCACAAACCTGATCATCATTTATTAAAATGCACACATTCCTGGTATTCTAGCAGATCCCCCTCCTAATCCCTGGTCAGCCCATATAACAGGATTATATATTTCCCTGGAGGTCTAGTGGATCCCTACATCCCCACCCTAGCAGGCAGTGCCCCACCACCCTGCTCCCCCTGTTCCATCCCCAAACCAGCGACTGACAAGCCTTCCACACTCTACCATGGCCTGCCAACAGTTGAACTGTCAGGGAGCATGTAGCTCTGTCAATCAGTGAACACATACTGTATACAGTACGTGCTCCCTGACAGTTCAGTCGGCAGCTGGACATGGTGGAGTGCTGAGGGCTGTGCCAATCACCAGCTTGGGAATGGGATGGGGGAATGAGGTGGTGCTGGACTGCCTGCCAAGGTGGGGGAGTTTCACGGTGTGTATTACCCTCATGAGGACCCCTTCACTTTCCTTCTTAAAAGTCTGCTGCAGCAGCACACTTTCTGTACTTTCTTTACCTCTGCCTATTTTGTTTTTCCCTCTTTCTCTGGTAAGGCCACCTGGAGAAAGCATCTCACTATCCCTGTATTTCTATGAGTCTGATTGTAGGTGTACACTCCCTCCCAAAATGGGTTTGCAGATGTTATGCCTTCACCAGTAATTCCCAGCTGTGTAATGGGTAATGGAGATACAGTGCTGCCTAATAAAAATGCCTTTAAAGTACCTTAATTTAAAATATCAGCACTTTTAAAGTATCAGGACAGCTTGCTGTACTGAGAATAGTATAGATATGCACAGTGAGGAATTGTATAAGTAATTTGCAGCCACAGTGGGCTGCCAAGAGAAAAAGGCTGCATGCATGCATTGTCAATTGCTGTTAAGGCAAAACTGTTGAAGTTGGGTGAAGTTATTGTGTTAGACCTGTTAGCGGTCTGCAGGTCTTACTTCAGTCCAAACAAGGTAAACTTTTAGTATAAACTAAAGAGGTAACATAAAACAGAATAAAATTTACTACAGGTTTGTTGGTTAGGGATAGGAAGCATATGTTATTCCTGTATGTTACACATTAAACTGTATAGCTGAATTACCATCTAAGGGTGAGGTTCCATTGCTCTGCTCAGTGTGTTGCTAGGCTCCTACAGTATGTGCTGGCTGGCCTTGTTTTCCTCCTTATACTGTGGGCAGATCAGAAGGAGGAGCCTATCCCTGAATTCTAAGCAACTATTGGAATAAAACCCTTAAAGTAGGAATTAGGGGTTATATGGGCATTTTTGGTAAGAGTATAATGGTATAATAAGGTTACCTGATAACAATGTATTGAAATAAAAGAAATCAATGTTGTAACCAGATAAAGAGGAGGGGTTAAGTAGTCAGCTGGTATTTTCTCCCTATAAAAAGGGTTCTCACTGATGGCCAGATCAGTACAAGTGGTGGAGCAGTAAGGTACTGTTCCCCCTTGCCAAAACTCTAGCTGCTTTACTAGAGTGATATGGGTTTAACTGGCTGTTTGTATTTTTTTTATGATGTATCCAGTCCACTGTTATTTTCCATTTTACTGCTTTTGAGTAATACCTACTTTTGCTGTGGAATAAATTTGCTTGGCTATTTTAGTCGAGTCCCAGCACAAAACATGTGCTTGTGTCCATCATTTCCCACATATCTATGACAGAAGGTCCAGTAGACCACCAGTGAAATATATATGTCTATTATATAGGCCGACCGGTGATAAGGAGAGGGTCTGCTAGGGGTCCATTAGACCATCAGGAATGTGAGTATTATAATAAATGGGGATTGGGACGTGGGCCAGTAGACCACCAGGAATAACATTATTATAATAACAGTAGATTGAGGCTGGGGAATGGGGTCCATGGCACAGCAGTACAAGGTTCAAAACCCTCTCAGAGGACGCACTTTTTCTTTCAAGTCTATTTCACTCCGGTCATGGCCCCACAGAGCCTCTCTCAAGCATCCTGCCTGTTCCTGCCTGCCTGAGGCCCCCTCGACCTGTGCCTCCTCTCTCCCCCCCCTCCCAGCAGCCAGCACCCCAGCTTAACCCCTCTGGGGTGGGACCCCCCTCCTCTTTGGGTGCACTTACTAGTCAGTCTCTGGCTGAGGGCGAGGAGCCAGGTGAAGGAACTGGAAGGCCAGGTGAGGCAGACCCAGCAGAGGGCATGGAGGTCAGGTGCCATCGCCTACCCCAACGAACTGGGTTTTTTCCTTGTTCTGGTTGCCCACTTCCATGCGTGGGCACCCCTGACACAATGGCACATGACAACCCTGCCTGTGTCAGCCATGCTGTTCAACGTACAGCCCATGCACTGCAGCCCCCCGATCTCCACTGGGAGCTGCTAGTGCACCGGGCCATCCCCCACCCTCCCCCAAGGGAAGGAGAGCAGCCCTTCAGGCGCTCAATCCTCTCCCTGTCTCTGCTGACCCCCAGCACTAGAGCTCGCTCCCAAACTCGGGTTGTGTGGCATCCAGCACCTCAACCCTCAGTACCGCCAGGCCAGCCCACAGGACACACTTTTAAGTACCCTTAGACCAGCCCTGTCTGGTCTAAGGGTTCTTATATTTTGCCTTCTGGGAGAGTTTCATGAATCCTGATTAGGTGATATGGCAGTCTGCATCTGCCACAAGCCTCCTAGCATCATGCCACAGCTCATTTTGTGCAGCAAGAATTGCGCAAGCCCCGTTTGGTGTTTGCCACAGGCTATGTTTTGCGAATTGCTTGGGGCACATCTTTTGGCTAAAACGCACCTTGCACCATTCCTTGCGGCACAAACTCCTTGCATTATTCATGGGGGACTTTGTGAATCGAGCTCAGGTTTAGACTTTCAAATACAGTACATCAGGGTCTCAGGCTAGTCAGATTTGCTTGATGCAATTCTTGTAATCTGCTTTTAACTAAGAATTTTTGTCATTTTTGCTTCCGTCTTCCAGCTGAACTCTACTATTATCATGCTTCGCATCTCAGCTCTCCTTTTCTTGGCTAGCCCATGCATTTAACTACTTTTACCACTGGAAGCCCCATGCACCAGCTGCCTTCCCAACTCTTACCCTTTAGTACACAAAAGCCCTCCAAGATGTAATGCCGTTTTACAGATTCCTCCATGACCAAAAGGACTAACTGACATTGAAATTGACTTGATTCCTGCAGTACTTCTGCTGCAGAATTCTGCAGTATTGCATTATATCACAGAGGGTTCTAATATAAATAGCCCTGACTGCCCTGTCCCTTGACATGACCCATTCCACCGCTTAGTAGAACTGCAGCTCACCTGAACATGCATGTATTCCTTTCCCAGGCATGCACTCTCATCGACCAGAAAAAGAAGACTCTCCTTCTTCAATACAATCTTAACAAAAGTTAGACTATCTAATTCCAATCACTGTCATTCTGCACATGCCCCAGGACCATGAGGACTTTGGAGAAGATTCCTTTGACATAATTTTCTCTTTAGGAACATAGTTAATTCAATCAATTACTTGATCATGTTATTAGAACTTGATCCTTATCACAAAGTGGAGAAATGTCAGCTCCTCCTTCTAGTTTCAGTGTGTGGCTACAGATTAAACAAATTTGTCCTGCACAGGAGGAAGGCAAATTACCTTACCTGCACAGGCATCATAGTCCTGCAATACACCATCAACCCTCTTGCTACATTTATAATGGAGTCCCCAGTGTATCTAACCTTATAACCCCTCTACCCTGTCTTTTCCTTTCTTGGGTGTATGGCTTGGCAAAATTTATGGATATGGCTTCTACAAAATCATTACAAAGTTCCACAATTTTCACAAAAACTCGTGAAATTTGAATTTGAGTACAGATGGTAATATGCAGTTTGTGCCAGCTTATAACATGGACATCCTCTGTGTAAGTTAATAAAAAGTTAACAACACAGCCTCCATTTTAGGGTGCATGAACCTGTTAAACTTGGTGATAGTGAGTTCTCTAGTTTTGAAGTTTACAGAACTTTTATGATTTTTCAGACATTGAAATTGACTTGTTTCCTGCAGTACCTCCCACTGGAGCCCCCAATCGGGTGTTCCCTGCCCAGAAGGACCTCCGGGGAAACAGTCTTTCGCTGCCGCCCTCCCCACACATCAGCAGACACACTCTCCAGACTCCCACTGGAGCCTCTGATTGGGCATCCCCAGCCCAGAAGGATCTCCAGGGAAGTGGATTTTCATTGCCACCTCCCCGCACCATGATCAACAGACTGACCCTCCAGGTATGCTTTCCACTCCTGGGACTCCAACGGCTCCAGGATTGGCAAGCTTCCAATAGGAGGAAGCCCACAATTGTCTGCCTGCTTCCCAACTCTGACTCCTATCAGTTGCGCCTGCAACCCGGTGCTGAGAGGAAGCTTCTGGCACCTAGGCTGGTGCTTTGCATGTGTGACTTCTAACGGTAGCTTACAGAGCCCTCTGCAGATCTCTGTAGCCTGAATTTTATTGTATTCTGCTGATTTATTTGTTTCTATCCCTTGCAACTAGAATCTTACTGTACTCTGCTGATTTGTTTCTGTCTTTTCAGCCATTCTCAGCCAGCACTCTATACCTGCTGCATGTGTATAGTTGATTTGTGTAACCGTAGCGCATGTACTAAGCATTTTAGCTAGCTCTGTACTTGCTCAGTCAGCCATCAAAATCAGCGCTGCTAGTGGCATATGTTCTAAGCAGGTTAGCTAGCTCTGTACTTGCTTAGTTCAGCCATTTAAATCAGCTCTGCTAGTGTTTTCTGCCTAAACAGGCTAAGTTAGACCTGCTCCTGCTCTGCTGCCTGCAATATCTATGTCCTCTCCCTTCCCATATCTGTATCTGGCTTTTCCTACCCCCACTCTCGCCAGTCTTGGTGAAACTCTCTGATTTCTAGTTCCCTCATCTTCCCAAATTCCTCACTAATTTCTGCTTTGTTTTTGGCCCCCTTTCCCTTTCAAGCTCCCTTGCAGCAATTGTGCTGTAATTACCTCCTGCCAGCAATCTGTCTCCTGTTCACAGACTCTCGCACCCCCCGATTTAGTTAATAGCGCTCCTCTTTGTACCTCTTAACCTCTGCTCCTTTCTGTCCTCTCTGCAGACTCCCGCTGGAGCCCCTGATTGGGTGCCATCCACCCACCCAGAAGGACCTCCAGGGAAGCAGATTTTTGCTGCCGCCCTTCCTACACCACCGATCGGCTGACAGACACTCCAGCTACACTTTCCACTTCCGGGACTCCAGCAGCTCCAGGACTGGCTGCTTTCAATTGGAGTAAACCCACAACTGGCTGCCTGCTTCCTGACTCAGCCTCCTATTGGTTGCGCCTGCAACCCGTCACTGAGTGCAAGCTTTGGACACCTGGGCTAGTGTTTTGCACTTGTGGCTTCTAGTGGTAGCTTACAGAACCCTCTGCAGATCTCTGTAGCTTGAATTTTCTCCCATCCACCCACCCCAGCCGCCAGCACACTTTATATCCACATTTCCTCTACTATTCCCCTCCTACTTCTCCTTCCCCCATGACTGGTCCCCATCCCACTACTAACCTCTTACTCCTTAGAGGTGGCTATTCAGCCAGTTGTTCATCTGCCATTGCACAACTTGCATCCTGCTGCCCACCATCTTCTCCCTTTCTGCTGGCAGTGCAATAATATTCCTTGCTCCCAGACCAACCTTCCAGTCCTAAACTTGAAGTGCTATTTCTTGACCATAGTGGTTGCATCTCTTGAAGGCACCCTCATAGCATTTGATCTCTGTGTCTTAATCCTTGCCTCTGACCTTGCCAACCTCAATAAATTTAGTTCACTCTTCAATCACCCCCTTCCCATCCCTCCCACACTTAGATGGATACGCACCCCGCTTGGTCCCCTCACATTTGCCTTTCCCCCTAATCGAGATCACCGCATACTCGGCTTCTTCCTTCTCTCTCTCTCTCTCTCTTGTGATTCCATCTCTTAGCACCTACTACTACTATCACCTACTTTTTTCCCTGCTCCTAATGGGTGGCAATATTGAAATGAACCCCAGTCCTGTCAATACCCTGGTTACAGTGACCTCTTGCATCTGGGCCAATGCTCCTGGTCTAAAACTGGCACATGTGAACATTTGTAGTCTCCCAGCCAAATTCTCTGATCTAGAAGCCTGGATTTCCCTCACAGACCCCACATACTCTGCATTACAGAAACCTGGCTGAAGCCACAACACATTGGTAGGAACCTACCATAGAAAAATAGAAACATAGAATCTGATGGCAGACAAAGACTGCTTGGCCCACCTAGTCTTCCCATTTCCCTACATAACGGATAAGCTGCAGATCCTAGTTAACCAACAGCCTACTTCCTCCTACCCCCCCATTAGAATTGCCTTATGTCTGTCCCATGCATTCTTGAATTTCCCCACCGTTTTTGACTCTACGACCTCTTTAGGAAGGCTGTTCCATGCATCTAGAACCCTCTCTGTGAAGAAATACTTCCTCACATTACCTCTGAGCCATCCCTCCATATCTTCAGATTGTGCCCCCTTGTTCTTGCACATCTCTTTTTCTGAAAGATGCTATCCTCTTGGACTTTGTTGATTCCTTTGAGGTATTTGAAAGTTTCTATCATGTCCCCCCTCTCCCTCCTTTCCTCGAGGCTATACATCTTCAGCTCCTTTAGTCTTTCTTCATGTGTCTTCTGGTGCAGACCCTGCACCATCTTGGTTGCCCTCTTCTGGACAGCCTCCACCCTGTTTATGTCTTTGCAGAGATGAGGTGTCCAGAACTGTACACAGTACTCCAGATGTGGTCTTACCAACTGTCTGTACAGAGGGCCAACAATGTCCAGTTTTCTACTGGTGATGCCTCTTCCTGTGCATCCCAGTATCCCCCAGCCCTCCTTACTGCCTTCTCACATTGCTGGCCTACCTTTAGGTCATCTGATATGACTAACCCCAGGTCCTGTTCCATTTTTATTTCTGTCAGTATCTCACCCCACACTGTGTACTCTTCCCCTGGGTTTTTGTTTCCCAGGTGCATTACTTTGCACTTCATTGCATTGAATGAAAGATGCCATTCATTTGACCATTCCTCCAACCTTGCCAAGTCCCTTTACATCCTTTCTACCCCACCTTGCGTATCAACCCTGGCTACACTCTTCTACACAGAGACAGACCTGACAAAAGAAAGGGTGGTGGTACTGCAATCCTTGTCAGGGACCCCCTCATGGCCTCCACTGCCATCTGTGCAGACAATGACTCACCAAGTGACTGGCTCATTGTGAAAATTACTCTGGATTCCACAAAGAAGCTTTACCTGGGTTGCTGTTACAACCCTCCAAACGGCAGCACAACTGGCCTTCAGACCCTGCTCTCAGGCTTAGGATCTCTCTCTCTCTCTCTCTCTCTCTCTCCTATGAGGGAAACTATCTTCTTTGGGGATTTCAACTTAAATTGGATGGGCCCCCAAGAACCTGACTTTGTTAACCAGCTCAAGCCACACAACCTAGAAGACAACCTGGAACACCTATGAAACCTATGAAATCCTCACCCTCCCTACCCAACTAAACCTTCGGACCTCTACACACTCCCTAACCAACTGGGTGATAACTAATTGAGGTGACCACATCCCACATACAGGTACTTTTTCAGACTCCTTAAGTGACCACTCCACAAGATATACCATTTGGTCATCCAAGGCCTCCTGCCATCCCCCAAAATTCTCTCTTTCCATAATCTCAACCACCTTGACACTTCCACACTGCTAAACAATGCCAGGGACTCTCTGATGTTACCACTGCAGTCACCCACATCACTGGCATTATCTTGGACCTACAGGACCATCACTTTCCAGTAACTACAAGGAGAGTTTGTGGTGGGTGTACTCACTGGATCACCAAGGAACTCCTCTCCCTCATGAAAGAGAGAGACTGTAAGTGGATTGGCCATAAGCTGACCTCTTTCCCTGCTCTGTGGAACAAATGTCAGCATCTACGAAATTGCTGCAAGCACTTGACTTGAACCCTCAAGTGGAACTACTACTCCCACCAGCAGAAGGAGAGTTTTGGTAACCCCAAGACATTCTGGGACTCCATCAACTCCCTACTCGCCCCTTGCACTAACAGCCCCAATGTGCATTTAAGCTCCTCATCTGTCCTCCTGACTGACCCCCCCAAGGTAGCCAATGCCTTTAACCTTAAATTCACTGACCTGTCTGCCCTCCTTAGCAAACTTCCAAACAGCAATCCTGCCAACATGTAGTCAGGTGCCTCTGCCCATCCCCCCTGCTGGACACTCAATCCACCCCCCCACCAGTCTGTCCTCTCACCAAGGGCCTTCCCCTTCCTCCATGGTATCTGCCTCCTCACCTGCTGCTACACCCCCTGCTCCCTTTCTACTTCAAGGTAATCTCCCCTAAGGATACCCTCAAGCTCCTCTGGAGCCTACCCAACCGGGATAGCCCTAGATCAGATGGCATCTCCCCTGTATTCCTCAAAATAGTGTCTACAGCAATAGCCAAACCCCTCACCTTTATTTTCAGTCTTGCCCTAACAACCTCCTCCGTGCCTCTCCCATGGAAAACCACTAAGGTAATTCCCATCTTCAAAACCGGTGACCCTCTCTCATTGGACAACTATCAGCCAATATCCATCCTCTCCCACCTAAGTAAACTGCTAGAGAAAGTAGTTCATGATCAGTTTTCTGAGTACCTCACCAAATATGATATATTATATCGCCAGCAACACGGCTTCCGCAGGCATCGTAGCACAACTACTGCCCTAGCCATATTTGCCAACCATATATTTACCAATATGGATCAAGGGTGTGACACCGGCACCGTATTTGTGGACCTGTCAAAGGCGTTCAACCTGGTGACTCACTCCCCCCTCCTTTCCAAATTACCGACCAGTCACAATTTGTCTGTATTGGCCCAGTCACCTCCCCCACCCTACCTATCACCACTGGAGTTCCCCAGGGCTCTTTACTGGGTCCCCTACTCGTCACTATTTTTGTAAACACCCTTGCCTTGGATTGCCTCTCCTGTGAATCCCTCCTCTATGCTGTCGATCTGGTCATATACCACAGTGCCAAGCCCCTTACCCACCTATCATCTGTCCTCGTCCGGAACTACAGCACTGCCCACAATTGGTTCACCAACAACTTGATGCTGGTTAATGGCAAAAAAAAAAACAAGGCAATGCTGTTTGGATTAAAACCTTACCTTGCAAGATCTCTCAAATCCAATTATTCTCTTCTGGTCCACCCACCCAGTGGCCCTTCCCTTGACATTGCCCACTCCTTCAAATATCTGGTAGTCATGCTGGCCCTCACCCTCTCCTTCACTAACCATGTTAATTTGGTAGTTTGCAGAATAAATCAAAAACTATGTGTGGCATACCACATCAAGCCTTACCTGACCACGGATGCTCGCCTGGCCATCGCTGGAGAAAACCTTCTCCCCATCCAGGACTACTGTTCCCCCTGTCTACACATGTATCTCCTCCACCCTTCATACTAGAGTCATGACCATTTACAACAATATCTGCTGATTTGACCTGTCTGCCCCTTGCTCCACCCACCACTGCGACCTTTACTGTTCCCTAAACTGGCTCTCCTTACAAGGTCGCTTTGACATTACTTTCGGCTGCCTCACCAATACCTGCATCCAAAGTGGTCCTGCTTTTCCTGTATCTGCCTTCTTCAAGCCCTGTACCATGCCAAGGCATCTTTGTTCTTCCTTTGTCCCTTCCCTGGAGACTCTGCAAACCACCACTACCATGGGTAGTAAAGCTCTCCCAGCTGTGGCCCCCCTTCTATGGAATGGATTGCCTGCCCCCCTCAGATCTACTGACAAGCAACATGCCTTTAAATGTGACTGCAAATCATGGCTCCTCACTAGGGACTCCTGCACCTGTCTGCTCAGGTAGCGCCCATCCTCATAGCTCTCCCCTGACCTGACTTGCTAACCGCATTTCCCTTATCTGGCTCTGGTCTTTAGGTAACCACAACATGACTTGAGGGGGTGGTTAGCATAGTAACTTCTTTGACCCATTGTCATTCATACTTGTACATGTTTTCTCCTATTTGCTTGAAACTGATTTACTGTTACCCCTGCCTGAATCCTTATTGTACTGCATATTGTTGTCATTTTTATTTAATTGCATTGCTTGTTACTCGTTTGCCATTTTTTATTGCTGTTAATGTTGATTACTCTGGTGACTGCCTATGCCTATCGAGTTAGTGTCAGTGGCTCAGTAGGTAGCACACTCGGCTCTGAGGCCAGGAGATCAGAGGGCTGTGGGTTCAGTTCCCACATCTGGCACTTGGGTTAATATCCCAGTACTGACAAAGTAGTGCAGCATGAGAGGGGTGCTACACTTCTGAGGTGCCATCTTTCAGATGAGAAGTTAAACTGAGGTCCCATCTGCCTGGATTGGTGGTAGTTCGGGTGGATGTTAAATATCCCATGGCACTTTATCAAAAAGAGTAGGGGAGTTTTTATTGAAAACACACATCAAGATACATCAATATGCATCAAAAACATGTCAAAGCAAGAAAAGGGCACAAAGGTCACATTATTAATACATTCAGTAAATCATTCCACATAATTTTTCTAACCTTTATAAAATCAGATATAGGTTTGTGACAACTGAAAATAAGAAAATAAGGGTGAAAAACAGGAGAAAAAACAAACAAACCTGTGCTTCATCCAAAATAAACCCTATAATATTTAGGATTATTTTTTACTTATATTAAATAAAAATGTGTAATCCTTTCCACTACTGAAAAACTTTCAGGGAAGTATTAACAGCCTGGTCCTTCAGATAAACTGATCTCATTGCTTCCATAACTAATATATAAAAAGTATCATAACACATGAATTTTTGCTGTAAGACCCATTGACATCAGGCCTGCCAAATACATAATTTTAAACAACAAAAAAAAAACCTATTAGAGTGCACCAGTCATAAGAAGTAAGAAGGTGTGGGGAAAACCCTAAAACCAAAGTTTGGTAATCTAACTTTAACAACCATTTAAAATTCCATTTTAGACTCAAAAAGACCCATAGACCTTTCACATAAGAACATTTAAACAGAAAATGGTCCATGGTTTCCTCTAAAGCATGGCACTATAAATACGAACAATACCTTTCACTTATCACCTTATGTTTGGCATTCCCTTTAATATTTAATCTCCCATAGACAGAAAGCCACAAGACTTCCCATATATGCCAAGGTACTCTGGGATTATTTAACTTTTAATAACAAACTCTTTGAGTGAGGGGGGCAATTTACAAATTCTGGTTCACATGGGTGGATCTCCACAAGAATAGTCTTATATAACTTAGCCCCCACATTTTCTCTCACCAATGAGTGGGAGATAGACCATTTAAATAGCTTTTAGGCACAGGGTTTAAAAATAATGGAACGTAAATACGATTTGGGATCCTGGGAGGGAGAACATCCCATATTTCAAAGAAACCTTTTAAATTGTTCATTTCCCATAAATGTTATAAAACCACAGGATTAAAGGGATCAACATTACATTTCTGGGAGAAAAATAAAGCATACAAAAAAGTAAAGGGTCAATCATATCTAGTCCTCCTTGAGTTATAGGTAAATAAGTTAAACAACGTTTTATGGGGTTAAGTCTGCTCCCCCATAGCATAGAGAAAAAGCAGGCATATAAATGAGTTTCTAAAACCAAAGTGGGGGCGAACCATAGCAACATGTAGCCCAGGTAAAATATTTTTTTTATTATGTGGATCCTTTTAATTTTGGAAAGTCTCCACCCTTTCCACCTCTGTACCTTCAACTCTGCTTTCTTTAAAGCTATTTCCCAGTTCTATGAAGGGAGATTCTGGGGCCCAGAAAGTATACCCAATATTTTACAGGGGCTTGAGGAAACAATGATTCCAGAAATGTTTATCTGGCTGCCTGTTCCCGGCTATATAAAAAGGCCTTTGGATTTCTCCAAGTTTAATTTAGAGTTTGAAACCTTCCCGTAATAACCAAGGCATTTTATCACAGTAGACATTTGTTTTACATTAGATATGAAAACCCAAATATCATCTGCATTGGCTTGTACTACCACAGTACCCCCTCTCTGATTCCCTGATATACCAGGGAGAGCATTAGTGAAAGCTAAATTTCTGAGCAAGGATCTTAAATCGCATTACCAACGAGGGGCTTGAGGCACCCTGTCTTACCCCAGATTTGACTAATATGGGAAGGGTAGGCCTCCCTTTAATAACTGGGTGAACTAATACGGAACCATACATTCATTTAATCCACCATATGAAGCCTGAAGGTACCCCATAATGTTTTAGGACTGCAAATGAAAAAGGCCTAAAAACCCTATCAAAGCCTTTATTCTGATCTAAAGACAAGATACAGCTCTGAGATGGATATCTATTTGCATATTCTATTATTTCCCTAATGATTATTAAAGCACTCTGGATTTTTCTATTGGGGATCCCACAAAACTGTAAAGGATATAACAATTCTCCGGCTACCTCCCGTAATCTATTATTAAGCACTTGAGATACTATTTTAAAGTCAGAGTTCAGAATTGTAATGGGTCTCCAATTAACCAACTTTGAGCTACCCTCTCCCTTAAAGAGACAGACTAATAGCCCAGATGTGAAATTCAATGGCATGGAGGGACACAAAAACTTTCTCAAGACATATTGCCAAGATGTTGCTGAAACATTTGTAAAACTCATAAGGCAAACCATCCTGTCCTGGGGATTAACCTAATTTTAGTGAAAGTATACCTTTAGTAATTTCAGAAGCCAATACAGGGCTGTCAAGTTTATGAAGTTCTATATGTGGGGGATGTGTAATATTAACCTTTTGTAAAAAATCCCTAATTTCTTTCCTCTGTGGAATGTCTTGGATATCTTGTTTCCTCACATGATTCTGGATGACATTATACATCCCTGCACTAGTATTTGTAAGTTTCCCATTCTCATTTTATAAGGCATCCATGCAGGAAGTCATTTTCCTTCCCTTAAAGGGCTCAAAAGGGTCTCCAATAGGATTTTTCTGTGTCCCGAAAGAAAGCTCTGTGTGCAGGGTCTGTGTTCTGTCATACTGACATGCTCTCATTTCTGATTTTATTTGATCAATTTGTGAAGAGAAATCCTCTCTAGAGGTATTTGCACTGGAGAATACATCCTGCAGTTTCCCTCTTAATTTTAAATATTGAAAAAATTGTGTCTGAACCCTTTGTTTCCCATAATTTTGAAACCATTTTTAATTTATTTATTTATTTATTTATTTATTTATTTATTTACGAGATTTACCAGTAAGGCATACTGAGCACACATGCTCGATTCCAGATGCGACCTGGGGGCCGAGGCATTACAAAGTTCATGTATAACAGTAGTAATTTGGAATACATATTACATAAAAAGTGTACACATGGAGGCTAGAGTCAGAGAGTTACAGAGAAGGGATAGATGCAATAGGGTATTGAAAGCAAGTACTGAGTTGCACAACACATACTGGAATCAGAGATTACTTAAATTAAACAGGAGCAGCTGGAGGAGAAATGTGCCTTGAGTAGTTAGGATCGATGATAGGGCTTTTGTGCGTGTCTTATGGGGGCAGGTAGTGCGTTCCAGATCTGTGGAATTCTGTAGCTAAAAGCTGCCTGTCCCTTGGTAGTGTGCATAAATGGGATGTGGAGAAGTCTGGGGTCCATACCTCTTAGGGAGTATGCAGAAGGCGGTTGTTGGGAGAGGGTAGATGTCAGGTAGGGAGGGAGGGAGAGAGATCAGTATTTAATTGAAAGTGCTTTGCCTGCAGTTCGGTGACCTAGCAGCCAGCCACTCCCACTTCCTGAGCTATTTAAGCAGTTCCTCTCAGCCTCACTGTGAAGCATTTTGTCTTTGCAGCCGAAGGCTCTGCTGGTTTGTTCCCTGAGCTGGTTGATCCTCCCTAGTGGATCCCACCCCCAACCCCATCCCTTGGTTGTCTCTGCAGGGCTTCTGTGTTTGTTTTCCTGCTTTGGTTTGCATTTTGCCTTTGGTTGTGTACGCTTCCTTCCTTTTTTGGGGGGGCTTTTCTAGAATCCTAGCATACTGCTATTCAGAGGTCATAATGCTAGCTTTCCGTTATTCAACTATATCTGGTCCATGTAGTATATTTATTGCTCTCACCTGACTCAGATTACTTGAACCTAGCTATACAGCTTACTCATGCTTGTTCTACTTACCTCATTACTGCAATCTCATTGCACTGCCTGTTTGACAATGCTTAAAAGCATTATGCCTTCTTTATTTGCACTTACAACTCAGTGTACTCATTTATTTACTACTGCTGTACAGGCCTACTTGCTTTCTGCTGCTGCATTGTTTACATCCATTCCTATTGTACCTTGTTTACACTGAGGTTAGCTGAAGCTCCTGCTGAGATTATTAAATTAGCTTATATCTGCACATGGTTCTCGGCCTTTAACATAGAAACATAGACTTTGATGGCAGATAAGGACCGCTAGGCCCATCTAGTCTGCCCATTTCCCTACCTACAGGATAGGCCGCAGATCCTAGTTAACCAACAGCCTATATCTTCCTGCCCCCCACAAGAATTGCCTTATGTCTGTCCCATGCATTCTTGAATTCTCCCACAGTTTTAGACCCCACAACTTCCTCAGGAAGGCTGTTCCATGCATCCACCACCATCTCTGTGAAATAATACTTTCCTCACATTGCCCTGAACCGCCTCCTTCTATCTTTAAATTGTGTCCTTGTTCTTGCAAGTCTCTTTTTCTGAAAGATGCTACCTCTTGACTTTGTTGATTCCTTGAGGTACTTGAAAGTTTCTATCATGTCCCCCTCCCTCTTTCCTCAAGGATATACATATTAAGCTCCTTTAGTCTCTCCTCATATCGGCCTCTTTTGCAGACCCTGCACCATTTTAGTTGCCCTCCTCTGGACTGCCTCTATCCTGTCTATGTCCTTCGGGAGATGGGGTCTCCAGAACTGGACACAGTATTCCAGATGGGGTCTCACCAACTGTCTGTACAGAGGGATAACAACTTCCTGTTTTCTGCTGCTGATGCCTCTCCCTATACATCCCAGTATACCCCCGGCCCTTCCTACTGCCTTCTCACATTGCTTGCTAACCTTACGGTCATCTGATATGACTACCTCCAGGTCCTTTTCCTGTTTTGTTGTTGTTACTACCTCCCCACCCATTGTGTATTCTTCCCCTGGCTTCTTGTTTCCCAGGTGCATTATTTTGCACTTTTTTGCATTGAATCCTAGCTGCCATACGTCTGACCATTCCTCCAACCTTGCCAAGTCCCTTTTCATCCTTTCCACGCCTCCTTGTGTATCAAGCCCTGTTGCAGATCTTTGTGTCATCTGCAAAGGCATACTTTTCCTTCCAGTCCCTCTGCAATGTCACTGATGAAGACATTAAAAGGACTGGACCCAACTTGAACTCCTGCGGTGACCCCACTAGTAACCGCCTCTTTCTTCAGAGTGGACTCCATTTACAATTACCTTCTGTGTCCTGTTGTCCAGCCAATGTTTTACCCAGGCTACCACCCTGGGACCCACTCCCAGGCTGGTTAATTTGACTAATAATCTTTTGTGTAGGACTGTGTCAAATGCCTTGCTAAAGTCTAGGTAGGCCATGTCCACAGCCCCTCCCTGGTCTACTACTTTGGTCACCCAGTC
Source organism: Neoceratodus forsteri (assembly GCA_016271365.2). Classification (NCBI taxonomy): domain Eukaryota; kingdom Metazoa; phylum Chordata; order Ceratodontiformes; family Ceratodontidae; genus Neoceratodus; species Neoceratodus forsteri. The sequence goes on from CM057458.1 coordinate 1,324,535,254, forward strand.
AAAGAAATCTATTAGATTCGTCTGACATGACCTTCCCACTGTGAACCCATGCTGCCTTGGATCCTGTGCTCCACTGACCTCTAGGTACTCAACTATTCTTTCCTTCAGAAGTGACTCCATCACATTCTCTACCACAGAGGTCAGACTGACAGGTCTGTAGTTTCCTGCCTCTGTCTTGGTCCCACTTTTGTGAAGGGAAATCACATCCGCCTTCCTCCAGTCCTCGGGTACCACACCATCCTCCCATGATTTATTAAAAAGAGTAGCCAGTGGTTTCACTAGTTCCTTCCTTAATTCTTTTAAAATTCTGGGGTGAATTCCATCAGGACCCATTGCTTTGTCCACCTTCAGTTTTAGGAGTTCTTGCAGAACCCTTTCTTCTGTGAAAGGACTGGGATCGACCCCCCTATCAAGAGTGCTTCTGTTAATTGGATTAGGCACTTCCCTCCTCTTTGTGAATACTGAGCAGAAATATTCATTCAGTATTCCTGCTTTTCACTGTCCCTCTGCCCACCCACGTTCATTCTATTCAGCCTCACTATCCCTCCTTTGTCTTTCTCACGCCGCTGATGTACCTATAAAGGTTTTATCCCCTTCTTAACTGAGTTGGCTATCTTTTCCTCAGTTTGGGCCTTTGCTATTCTGACTTCCTCCTGCTTCTTTCTGCCTTAACTGGTACAGCTCTCTGTCCTGCTCCTCTGTGTTTCATTATACTTCCGAATGCTATCTTTTCTTCCTGACTTTCACAGCCACCTCTCTGAGAACCATAGTGGCTTTTTCTTTCATTTGATTTGTTTATTTGCTTCACACAGGCTTGTTGCCTCTGTGATGGCAGTTTTGATAATTCCCCATTGTTGCTCCACACCTCCTTCTAGCCTGTTTGCTAGTGCTTTTCTGAGGCACTCTACCATCTTGCCAAAGTCAGCCCTCCTAAAGTCCAGTACCCTCACTTTTGTATGGCTTGACTTGTAGCTGAGTTTAACGTGAACCACACTGTTTGATGGTCACTTGTCCCCAGATGGCAACCCACTTCTAGATCTGAAATCCTCTCACTGCCCCGTTTGAGAGCACGAGGTCTAAGATTGCTCCCTCACGAGTGGGTTCTGAAACTAGCTGTCTAATGCCTGCCACCTGTAGGCGTGCCAAGAATGGCTCCTGCTCTTGGATGTGGCTGCAGCAAATGTGCTCCAGTTAACATCTGGCATATTCAGGTCTCCCATCAACAGTATCTCCCCTTTCTCTGCCATTCTAAGAATGCCTTCTATCATATCCTTGTCCATTCCTTCCCCTGACATGGGGGTCTGTACACAACCCCTGTGCGGATTGTGGTGCCCTTTACAGTCTCCAAGGTGACCCACAGTGCCTCCTCTCCTCCCTGTTTACTCTTTTGTTCAGTTGCTTTTATCCCTTCCTTTACATAGAGAGCTACTCCTCCCCCTCTTCTCCCCTGCCTGTCTCTCCTGTAGGTTATGTACCCTGGTATGTTAACATCCCAGTCATGGTTCTCTGTGTACCATGTTTCTGTGACTGCTACAGATATCCAGGCATCCCTTTCCATTAAGGCCACCAGCTCAGGAGCTTGTTGCCCAGACTACGGGCATTGGTACTCATTACCCTCCATTTCCTGATGGCCTTACCCCCTTTTGCCCCATCCCTGTCCTTCTTGCCTTTGTCACTTTCTCCATTTACTACTGCTCTTCTCCCTATCGACACCTCCATGTTGGTGTTTGCTGCACTTACTACCGTGATTGTTTGGGGGGGGGCTAGGATTTTCCTGCTCCTTTCCAGTGCCTCCCCACTTGGCTAGTTTAAAAGCTTGCCAATGAAGCATTTAAACCTATCACCTAGGATCCTGGTTCCCCTCCCGGACAGATGCAGCCCATCATGCCAGTATAGGCTTGCATTACTCCAGGTGGACCCCCAGTCCCCAATGAAGCCAAATCCCTGAGCTTCACACCAGTTTTTCAACCACTGATTGAATCCCATGGTACGGAACACCCTAGCCTCTCCTATGCCATAGATGGGTAGCACCTCCGAGAAGGTTACCGGCATGCTACTTGACCAAGGCCCTCCCCAATTCCACAAACTCTTCCTGCACTTCTCTAAACCTTTCTTAGCCAGGTCATTTGTCCCTAGGTGGACAATGACATCCAGCTCCTCCCTGTGCAGCTGCTCTGGCAATCCTGAGGATTCGCTTCCTGTCCCTCCAAGCCATGGCGCCAGGCAGGCACCTTACCTCCCTCTCCCCTTCCTTGCCCAGTTCTACCTTCCTAACAATGGAGTCCCCCACCAGGAGTTGTTTCCTTCCCCTGCAGGGTCCCCTGCCACCCTCCTGTGGGTCTCCTTTGTGGAGGTTCCCAGCATCCTCCTTGGTCTCCACTGTAGGTGCCTCCATAGAGGAACCACACTTTGCCAGAATGGCATAGGAATTGTGGAGAGGTACAACTGGAGGGATGTGCCTCTGTTCCACCACCCTCACCCTCCCTGAGCCCACTGTGGTCCAACCGCTCCTCTTTCTTGGCAACCTCTGAGGCAACGGCAGTGGCACTGGTGGTCCCTGGATGGAAGAGGAGGTCCCACAAATCCTGGCCAACTCAGCCTGGAGATGAGCAACCTCCTCCCTCAGCCCAGAGAGGTGCCTGCAGATGGGACAACACCGCATCCTCCAGAACATCTCCCGGAAGACTGCTGCTCCACAGCCACTGCACTGCACCACTGCAATCATGTCTTATTTCTGGCCCCTTAACTGTTTGCAATCCTTACTCTTTCCTCTGTTTTTTTTCTCTCTCTCCTTACTTTCTGCCTGTGTTCCCTTTAATTTCCCGATTGTCCTTTTCTGATACAAGAATATTCTATATTTCTCAGTAGACCACTTACATGTTCAGAGGCAGACCTCCAGCAGCTAGAGGGGGCCGGAGAGCTACTCTTGCCCTTCTAGGATGGTGGGTCCTTGGTGGTTCTGTGATCACTCACTTCCTGCCCCTAAACTGGAAGTTCCTGTTGTCAGTCAAATCCTGTGCCTATAAAAATAGAACTAGCTTTGGGTGGGGAGGAAGGAGGGCAATATATTCCGAGTAGAGAAGTTTAGTCACACAGCAGTCCTTTCTCCTGGTGTCTTCTGCCAAGCTATTAGCAGAATCTTTCTAAGGCAGTCTTTAAATGTAGCTTCCTTCTAGCTAAGCCACTCCCCCTACTTACCAGATCTTTCTACAAGTAATTTAAACCTCACAGCAGTTAAGTCCTTTCAGTCACCTGAGATTTACACCTAGATGACTTTTCAGTTACCCATTCAGTTCAGTTAACCCAAACACACACTTTTTTTTTGTTTTGTATGTTAGTTTTTTTACCTTAAATTAAAGGTCCAAATACAAAAGTTCTTCTACTTTAGTCCCAGCAGAGAAGTTCAGTCACACAGCAGTCCTTTCTCCTGGTGTTTTCTGCCAAGCTATTAGCAGAATCTTGCTAAGGCAGTCTTTAAATGTAGCTTCCTTCTAGCTAAGGCACTCCCCCTACTTACCAGATCTTTCTACAAGTAATTTAAACCTCACAGCAATTAAGTCCTTTCAGTCACCTGAGATTTACACCTAGATGACTTTTCAGTTACCCATTCAGTTCAGTTAACCCAAACACACACTTTTTTTTTTGTTTTGTATGTTAGCTTTTTTACCCTAAATTAAAGGTCCAAATACAAAAGTTCTCCTACTTTAGTCCCAGCAGAGAAGTTCAGTCACACAGCAGTCCTTTCTCCTGGTGTTTTCTGCCAAGCTAGGCCTTTCATCGCTTCCTTGTTTGTCCTGGGACTGGGAGGTGTTTGGGGGGGGGTCATGGCCTATGTGGTTAATTATTTCTGTTCTACATCCTGTCTTCGCCATCGAAAATCCTCAGAGTTTGTCACCTTGATTTGTCTATTCATGTCTGGCTGGCTTGCCCCTAACTCAGTGCTGTTTACTTGCTATACAGTTGTTATGCAGGTCCATCTATTACTACTACTGCTTACTGACCTATCAGGTCCACACTTGCATACACAACCATTGCTCCTTGCTTACGTAAACCATTGCTTCATGCCTAGTGCCATCCCCTCAGCTTTGGCCTGGGATTCTACTGCTCTCAATCTGTATTCGACCTTGCAAGGTCTCAGCACTCAATGCTCATTATGATCTTAGCACACTGTGCTCATTCAGCTCACCAACTTTACAGCTCTCAATCAATTCTGGGGCATGCCAACCATTCTAATCTGGTACAGGTTCCTGCAGCAGACAGTCTTGTTCTGCATTTAGTCTGCATCATCGAGCGTGTCCAGTTTGGGGTGGGATCCTTCTCACCTGGCCCATAGCTGGGAATGTCCTCACCCTGGGCTTCGCTTTAGCTGCCTGCTACATGACAGCAGCTCCTGGTGTAGAATTTAAGACTAGCAGTGAAGGGTGGTTACGACAATCTCCTTTGGCTCTAGTGTTCCACCATAACGGTTGGCCATTGACTTTAGTGGCTTCCCTAGGAAGGCACCTTCACTGCATTCTCCCCACAACTGCCTCTGGCTCACCTGGTTTGATTTAGGGTGGGTAGACCAGGTGAGTGCCTCTGCAGTTGTTGCTCTCCTCATGTGTCTTGGATGCTCGTATTTTTGCAGAGTTTTCTCGCAACCTTCCACGACGTTCCCTCTAGAGGGTTTGAGTGAGAGCTTTCCTCCAAATTGGAATATTTTCCACCTCCCTTTAATTGGGTTTTCCAAATTGCAGCTACAGAGCCATCACTAAATACATTTTCCCAAGCCTGGAGGGAAGGCGACCTAGGCCTTGGATCCCCAGAGATTTCCTCCTCAAAGGGTTTTTTTTCTCTCCTCCATTGCCTCAGGTGATAACACTTAGTTAGCATAGTTGTTTCCCCTAGTTTCCTTAGGTAGGTTCCGTTGTTGGATGGAGGTGGAGGATGTTCTGCCATTCCCTCTCTCCTTAGGGGATCCCGTTCTCTCAATACAAGCCATCACTATTCTTCTCTATTACTATGTTGCAGTTACTGCTTCTTTGTCACTGTTACAGCTTGCTCTTATGCATCATGCTGCCTCTTGTTGGGGATGATACTCCATTTTTGGGGGGGATTCCTAAGGTACCTTTAGCCACGGGAACCGTCCTGTGGCACCACTGGGGCAGAACTCTCTCTGAGAGTTCCTTATTTTCGTACCCCCTACAGGGTGGTAATTCCTCTGGAATAGACAGTGCAAATGGCCACAACCAAAACTAACACAGTTACATAAGCATAACACTGTACTGGCTGCGTAGGTCAGTGAATTGAAAGGCTTTGCCTGTAGTTTGGTGACCAAGCAGCCAGCCACTCCCACTTCCTGAGCAATATAAGCAGTTCCTCTCAGCCTCACTGTGAAGCATTTTGTCTTTGCCCCACCATCCTCTCCTCCTCCTCCAGCAGCAGCGCTTTCTCCTTAGGGAGATTCCTAAGGTACCTTTAGCCATGGGAACCATCCCATGGCACCTCTAGGGGCAGATCCCTCTCCTAGAGTTCCTTGCTTTTGTACCCCTACAGGGTGGTAATTCCTCTGGAGTAGAGAGTGCGAACAGCCACAACCAAAACTAACACAGTTACATAAGCATAATACTATACTGGCTACGTAGGTCAGTGAATATCTACTTTAGTATCTTCCCTTCATTCCCATAAGTCATCATAATTCTGCTTCAGAGGTTCTTGCCCATAAACGTTTGATCATACTCTTCACTACCCATGGGTCTTTTCATGATGATCTGTTAAGTTTCCATCTATTCCCCTTAAATTCTCTAAGAGAAGATGAACCAAACCTCAAAGTGATCTGAATGTGGTCAGAAAATTCACTTGGAAGGGTTTTATGGAAGGGGGATAAATTATTTGAAAAAAAGATAATCTATGGCTGAAGTTAATTTCCCTTTCCTACATGTATATACTGGGTCTACATTCTGAAAGTTCCTCCCATATTTTTAGACCAGCCAAATTAATAATTCTCCCTAAAGCTGTAGAATCACAATAAGTTTTCCTCCCAGGTGTCCCTACACTAAAAAAGGGAGTTCACAGTTGAAATCTTCCCCCATTATAATATGGCTAGTGGTAGCTAAAAAGGTAAAATGGTGTTACAAAGGGTGACCCTCCCAGCTTTGGTTTGGGGGCCATAAACAATTATAAACCTAAAATTGGCTTGATTCCATCTACCATCTATTATCAGTAATCTCCCAGGTATTAAATCTATTAATTTCCCAAGGGTAAAGTTATAAGATCTAAAAAGAATTCCAATCCCATCGGCCCTATCTTGTCTGAAGGACCAGTAAGAAGGTCCCCAAATCCATTCTGCAGAAAATAGATGGCACTGGTCTGATGTGCATATCCATGTTTCTTATAGAAAACAAATATCTAGTTTTTCCTGGTAAAGAGACTGAAAAAGAGCAAGTCTCTTGGATTTGTTTAATAAACTACTACAATTTAAGGACCCAATACATAAGTTTGCCAGAGGTTTTTTTTTTATTACTAAGGACCTTTTTTCCTTCTTTTCTTTTCTTTTTTTCCTTTATAATTGGCTTGGGATGTTTTGCTACTGGAGGACTGTGAGAGCCCTGCTGTTACTACATCCATATCAGAATCACCCCCCATTGTATCTAAGATGGCAAAGGAGTTGTCCATTTCCAAATGGAGGGGTTCTTCAGGAGTTGGTGGAGGTTTTGAACTCCTAGTCACCCTTTTTTTCCTGTGGGATAGAGCCTAAAGGTTTTGACTGCTCTACCTCCTGATAGCACATGGGGGTGGAATCTATCACATTAGATATATCGGGAGGTACGTTCTCCATCTCCTTCTTTGGAGGTAAGCCTGATTCTGAGCTAAAGTTTTTTGTTGTTTTTTGGGTCCCTAGGAGGGAGGGGGGGGATCAGATCTTATATTTTTTTGATTTTTTGAGAAAGCCTCATCCTGGGCTTTTTGTATTAATAATTCAGGGCTGATAACAGAGGCCTTATTTTTAGCTGCCCAATGACAATCTCTGTCTCCATGCCCAGATTCTTCACACAATTCACATTTCAACATGTTAATACATTGAAAACTACCATGCCCTACTTCTCCACAAATCTCACAACAGAGGGTATCACATGATCTGGATAGGTGGGTTCAGGACCCACATTTGTAGCATGCCTGGGGCTGCCCTGCATAAAAGCATATCCCCCCGTCCCTCCCCAGAGTAAATGAATTTGAGATATGTTCAATCTCATTGTTAGATTGTCTGAGTTTGACCTTGTATTTCCAACTTCCTGTCCAGAAAAGTTCTGAGTCCAACATCACTTCGGGGGCGCTCAGAACCTCACATTTTTGGGAAAGCCAAAAAGTGATATCTTCAACAAGAACCTCTTCATTTTGTAACATTATTGTTACAAATTTAGTTAAAGGTTGAGTTAGGGGAGTGACTTGAAAGAGAGACCGTAGAAGGGAAAACTTGAGCTGGTTATATCTCTGCCAAAATAAATCCAACAGAAATGGAGATCTGAAGCTTATATCATAATTGTCTTCCCCAGAAATATTAATAGAAGTGAAAATGTCTTTTGGTGAGAAATTCAAAGATTCCATAAGGAGATGCTTTCCCACATAAACTCAGTCTGGTCTCATATCCAGGCTCCCTTTGTACCGTATCCATACTGCATTCCTCCATTGAGCTGCTGCTTTTTTTTTGTGTGAAAAAAGTTCAGAAAGAAGTGGTCTAGGCTGTGGGGGATCCTCAGGGATCTCTCCTGGATCCTTCATTTCGGTTGGCTTATTATTTTCAGGGCCTGGATCAGATGGTATGAGGATTTTGTTCAGGTCTGCCTCCTGTTCCGAAGGAGAATGTAAAGTCTCACTGGTTGGACCTGTAACAGCAGGGGTCCATTCTATGGGATGTTGAGAAAGAGGAAAAGGGGGAGATGACCAATCTGGGTCAGGGATCCATATTCCTATGGCGCCCCATTTCCATCCTGACTCTGAAAGGGCTGTATCTGCTGACCAGATTTCAGCAGGGCCTTTTGTTATTGTGGGGATAGAAAAGGCTGTCTGAATAAGTTCTGAAGTAGAGGGACCTTGTTCCTTATTAGAGGTTGCTTGTGAATAATTAGCCTCCATTTGTAAAGGGGAAGCTGTATTCAAATTTCAGTTTGCAGACATTAAGGCTGCCCTTTTGGTTTTAAAACCTTCTGATGCTATCTTTACAGTCTATCCTCTATTAGGAAAAAAAAACAACTTGTTGCATGATTTTGTTTTAAAGAGTCCATTTGAAACACAGTACCATCCTCTGATGTTTGTTTAATACTGCACAGGGGAGTGCTTTGTTTTTTCCTGCTGAAAAATTAGAGCCAATAGTAAAAAGTTTTTCTTGCCTGTCCTCCCCTTGTCTTGCCTCTTCAACTGTTGATACATCAGTTGAACTAAATTTCACAGTGCTCGGGTTAGGCTTATTGGTGAAAACTTTTTTAGTTCTAGTTGCATCCTCCTCAGAGTTTGCCACATGTAAAGGGAACAGCTTTAGGCACTCGCTACTCTTCGCGATTTTACTGCCAGCAGTTTCCTTCTGTTTTAATGTCTGAGTTCCAGTTAATGTTTGATGGGGAGATGCTCTGAAGTCAGGGCAGTGCCATCCTTTGATGCTTCTGCGTCATAGCTTTTGACAGTGTTGTCAAATAAACCAGCGTCTTCACTTTCACAAACATCCCTATTTATCACAACATTTGGCCTTTCTGTCTCATTATTATTTTGTTCTGAAGTAATCATAGGGCTCAGATCTTGATTATAAAGAAAGTTTTCACTTATCTGTTGTTTGTCCATTGGGACCTGTTAAACGCTTTCCATAGGCACCTTTTGCAAGAAAAAATAGCCTGCACCTGTCTTCTCATTAAAAATATACACCATATTCTCTTCATTAATGCTCAATTCCATAAAAGCCTCTTGTAATCCAAGCCCAGGGGAGGAAGCCAACTCCCCTGTCTCACAGATGTCCATTCCTTCCACCAGCTCCTGCTGAGTGGTCATTTTGAAATGGCCAACAACTCCTCCTATTGACAATCAGTAGGGGAATTTCCCCGGTGTCCTGGCCAAATTTCCCCCATTCACTAAAAATACCGCCAACAGCTTAATCTGATTCAAAGTCAGTTGGCATTCACCTGTATCCCCCTCCCCCGGGTTGTGCCCAAAAATAGGCAGGATTTGTCTAGTGCACTTACCCAGTCAACAAAAACTAAATAACTAAAATAAATAAAATTGAACTGTACATTGCTGTTACCAATTGTTGCATCATACATTGTCATTTGTATTCTTATCTTGTTTCTGCCTTTTAGGCCTGGGTCATGCCTGAAAAAGGTCCTTTGGATCAATGCACTCTACCCGGTCAACAAAGTCAGAAATAAAAAAATAAAATAAATAAATGTACCTGCAAAATATAATTTAAAAATGTGGCAGTGCTTGAATGTGTATTGCTCAGCCACTTTAAAGATATATCTCTGAATTTAGGCACACTTATACCTGTTACATGGAGCCACATATTACCAAATGTAGTTGAACTAGGATGAGTGGGTTTTAAATTCAATGCAGATAACTGAAAATTAAATGTTGGGTAACATTTTGCAAACTATTTGTGGAAATTCAGGGACATGGCATGGAAGTGGAAGAGTACATTTGATTCAGTTCTGTCTGCAGAACTTTAAATTTTGCATAGCCTTACATGATGGTTTGGAGTGGGCAAGGAATAAACTGCAGAATGAGTGGAAGAGAGGATCCAGCCTGACCAAGGGGGATTTGTGTCAGCTCTATATACCACATCCATGAAGTCAAGATTTTTTTATATATATGTGGTATCTGTGTGGCAACTGAATGCTAAATGACCATCTACTATAGCCACGCATCCAGATACCATACCGTATCCAAAGGAATGTTAAATTCTTCCAGCTAGGAGAGAGCCAGGGTTGCAAAGATGGGGATGAAACTGTATTTTGGCCAGTTGTTGCCAGCTGCCAAATGTCATGGTGTCTGTTTTACTATCATACAGTGAGAGTCTATTGACTGTTAATCTGGAGGTACCCCAAGTATGCATTATGGAGATGGGCACTATGGAAAGAACCCCACAATCAAAAGGGAACAAATTAGTGCCACTCACTGCAAGAATGACACTGCATGGTTCTCTATTTTCTCCTTTTACATATTGAATTGTAAGAGAAGGGGATTGCACTGCTAGCAACAGTATTAGAAGTAATAGTAGTAGCTGTGCAAGTGGCACAAAGGGCTGAAGCAACCATGCCTCACCTGCCAGTGTGCTGGTGACTCTGGTTTGGGAACAACCCTGGGTTGCTATGGGTAAGATGGGGTGTGGAGGTGCATTGAATGATCCAGTGGATGCCCTCCTCCTTTGAGGTGGGAGGGCAGCCTGCTCCACCACAACATTGTTTGCCACCTACGTGACAATGGTGGTGATGCAGCTAGGAGCAGTACTTAAGGGAGGGAGATGCTCCCTGGCAGAAGATGACAGATGATGTCAGTATGTCTATTGATGTACGCATGCTAAACCATTATCTCCGCTTAGCATCTGACAGCTAGGAATGAAAATGGATAACATCACTGGCCGCAAGCAGGATGAAGCCCGTGGTTCCTTGCAGACTTCACAGCACCTACTATGCCATCAGAAAGACTCCTCTGGGACATCATCACTACACATGGGTGAAGTTCCCAATGATTACATTCTAGACAGGGAAAATAATAGCTCAAACCATGATTTTGTGCCTATTATCCAAACAATGTAACAATTCTCTGTGGAAGAAGATACAAATATAGACCAATCCAGAGAAAGCAAGTCAAATATAGATGTAAATTCATTCAAGGGAGGGAATGTAAACATCACCCCAGGCAAGTTTATGTTTTAGGGGACTCCATCATCAAATATATTGATAAAATGGTATGTAACAATGACAAACAAAAACTCATCTGTAGTAGTTTTAGAGGGATAAGAATTGCAGATCTAAGTAAGATGATAAACAATATTATGAACAACTCGGGGAAAACCCCTTGGCAATAATACATATTGGAAGGCATGACTTTGATAAAGCCAGCATTGCACAGATTTAACAGGATTACATCACCCTAAGTGAACTTCTTAATAACAAAGGCTGTACTATCTACTTCTCAGAAATACTGCAGGTCCCTAGAGCTACAGACTTCAAATGCAGTAAAATAAAGAAAATTAATGAATGGCTATGAAAATGGGCATTGCATAAGGGCTATGTATGTATAACGCAGTGGGAAAAATATGAGCCATATCAGAGTCTGAATAGTTGGGATGGTCTTCATTTAAGTAGAAGGCGTAGCAACATCTTGGGAAGAAAATTCAGAATCTTCATTGCAAGTAATTTAAACTAATAAGTAGGGGAGCAATGTGATTTTCTATAATCCTACAGGACAATACCACTATCAAAACAAAAGCTGTAGACCATTGTAAACTGTAATTGTCTAACGCCAGGAGACTGAACCAATTAGAAAAATCTGAACTTGGAGCAATTCTACTCAGTGACCAAATAGATATTGTTGCAGTTACAGGAACCTGGTGGGATGATGCCAGCCCTTGGAACAAGGATATACCCAATTACAAACACTTTCATAACAATAGAAATGGTGGTGGGGAGGTTGTCTGTATGTTAGAAATGACATCCAAGCCTACCAGAGTCAGATTCTTGAAGATCAAAATCAATTCCTTCAGAATCTGTGGATAAAATTACAATTTAAGGGTAGACCCAAGTTAACATTGAGTGTCTGTCGATGGTTCCCATCTGTCGGTAAACAATATTCAGAACACTTCTTCCAGGAACTCAACACTGCATCAAACCTTACTGACACAATAATACTGGGGGATTTCAATCTCTGTGGCATTAATTGGGAAACTCTTTCAAGTACAAACAAAACTCAGAGATTATTTGTAGATTCTGTCATAGGGAGCGGACTTGAACAGCTTATCATCGAAACAACCAGGGATACTAATATATTTGACCTACTACAGACCAATATCGAGTCTGACTTGTCTGACATTTCAGTCAAATCACCACTGGGCAATAGTGACCACAACAAGACTGTCTATACCAGGTCAAATGTATTTGGTAGTATTGTCATAAGAGACTACAACAAGGCTAATTTTGAAGGGATTACCACTAATCTTCAGAATATAAATTGGGACTTAGACTTGGCTCATCTCTCTGTGAATGATGCTTGGAAACTACTGCAGGGAAAAATGTCCTCACTTGAAAAAAAAAAAATATGTACCCATCTTAAAAAAAATATATAATAACAAAGGCTTAACACCATCTTGTTAACCCATAACTTAAAGAAACAGATAAAAATCAAAGAAAAAATCATTCCATGGCCACGATTCTAGAAGCACCCATACGCATGTCACAAGTTGCGACCTGCAAGGGGTGCAGTTGTGACAAGGACCCTGTGCCCAATTCTGTAATGGGAAGGGTCCCTGTGGCTAAGTCCTGTGACTTGCGACATGTGTATGGCTGTGCCAAATGCAGGGCCTAACCTAGGGGCATGTTGCAAGTTGCATCCCTCCAGCTGGGGGGGCGCATGTGCCCCCAATGCCCAAAGCCCAACAGAGCTGTGTGCCAACCCCAATCCCATTAACTATAAATGCTCCACAGGGCTGCTCACTCCCCTCCTGCCCCCATATCCCCACAATAGTAATAGCCCTGCAGGGCAGCTCTACCACTCCAGGACCCATTCCTCAACCCCAAAACCCAGGTCTCTGCTGTGCTGCAAAATGTAAAACACTAACAACTTCCCAATATCCCTGGTAGTCTAATAGCACCCCCTTACCTAGCAGTGCCAGTCCACCCCCTTGACCCATCATCAGCCAGCAACTGGCACAGCCCACATCTCACAACCATGGCCAGCCACCGACTGAGCTCTGTAGGAGCACGTACTGTATATATAACCCAATCAATGAATGTACTGTCATTCATTCATTAAGCATGTATATACAGTATGCACTCCTACGGAGCTCACTCAGCAGCTGGCTGTGTTGGTGAGAGGTGGACTGTGCCAATTGCCAGCTGGGGATGGGTTGCAGGGTGCGGGGAGGACTGGCATTGCTGGGGGGGTGGGGGGCCACTAGACTACCAGGGATTTTGGGGAGTTATTTTTTTACACTTTGTGGCACTGCAGGGACCAGGGTTTCGGAGTTGGAGAACAGGTTCATGGGGACAGAGCTACCCTATGGAGCTATTACTGTTGTGGGGTTCGGGCTGGGAAGTAGTAGCCCTGTGGGGCAATTACAGTTTGGGGGATCGGGGCTGGGGGGGGACACTGCTGCTCTGTGGGGTGTATACTGTTGGTGTTTTGGGCATGGGGTGGAGGGCACATGTATTGGAAGCCAGTCCGGTGGCAGATCTGCACAACCCCTGGAGAGCATAAGTACACTTAAACCAGTTAAATGGAATTGTTCTAGAATAGCATATCTGGGGACTTTGTTTCTGCCCTTCCAGAATAGGGCGCAACAGCTGCCATAAACCCCCTAGCACCATGTCATAGTGGGGTTAGGTTTTAACTGGTGGCCTAAGTCCACTTTGGCACATCCAGCCTGCGACATGTCACAGGCTGCTTTGCTGAATACTGAATGACACAACTGCTGGTGTAACTTGCTACTTGTACCATTTTTTATGGCACAAGTCAAGTTACGCCAGGCGTATCCCTTCTAGAATTGGGCCCCATATGCTAAAGAAGCATCCTTCTGAAATAAATAAACAAAGATACAAAAATGAACAACGTAAAGAAAAAGTTATGATAAAAAAGGAGAAACTTAAATTTGAATTCAAAGCATCTCATACTAAAGATAATAAAGCATTGTATACATATATCAACAGTATTAGAAGCAATCTTAGAAGTATTGGTCCAATAGTGCACAACAGAATTGAGACTGATAATAATTCAGAGGTAGCCAACAATGTAATTCATATTTCTGTTCTATTTTCACAGAAAAAAGTAAAACCAATGACAAACTTCAAATTAAGTTTATAAATAAATACATAATAAACCAAAATAATTTCCTGCTATAAATGAAATTAAACCAAACACCTGTCCTGGCCTAGATAATCTACTCTGCAGATTTCTAAAGGAAATGGGAAATGTAATTGCAAAACCTTTATCAGTTATATTAAATAAAACACTAGAGAAAGGCATTGTGCCTGAAGTATGGCACAAGGCAGTAGTCGGATAACAAGTAATTGTCAATGCCAAATATTGGCTTGCTGGCATTTGCATTGGTAGTGCAGAAGTTAGAGAGATGCATAATAGGAATGGCAGTGAAATACTGAAGTAACACCAACCTCCCCCTGAGACTGAAAGATGTTGGGGGTGTGCTTTTGGGTCATCAGCCATAACACTTACACTTTTCCATCACACTGCACCCTGTAGGCAGCAATAGGTGTCGCAGTGTGCCTTGAGATTTTTGGCCTTTACTCTCACTCCATTCCATAAGAAAATAAGCTGAGATGGATGCAGTATAGGAGAATGAGGTAAATGTTAGGGCCGAAGGCTCCAAGACACATCTCGATACCTGTCAATGGCTGCAGGGTGGAGGTGGAATGCCATGAGCATTATGGCCAATGAACCCAAGTCAAACCCCGACACCTGTCAGTTTCTACAGGGTGGGGCTTTAAAGTTGGAAACCCTAACGCCCCAAGTGTTTGTTGGTATTTTCATCCAAATTTTCAACATGGGCTTTTTGTGACTTCACCTCATGAACAGTGTCACTATTGTTTGTTACTCAATCCTGAAAGGTGATTTTGCACAGCGACTGTGCCATTCGGTGCCACAGGTGTGGAATCACGTTTTGGGCAAAATGTGAAAAAGAACAGCTGTACTGTTTATGAGAAGGTATGAAAAAATGGCAATGTTTAAAATCTGGAGTGAAAATATGAAAAATTGGTAAAGTTAAGAGCGTGCATAAAAACTGGGCAACACACTCCCATAACGCAATCATCTTTTGGAATTTTTCCATCAAATTTTCAACATGGGCATTTCGGGACCTCCCGTCATGAACAGTAACACTGTGTTAATCTGTCCCAAAAGGTGATTTCCCACTGTGACCATGTCATTCTGTGCCACAGGAGTCAAAACATGTTTTGGGAAGGATGTAAAATATGGTAAATGTACTGTTAATAAGGAGGTGTGACAAAAAGGCAATGTTAAAAATTTGGAGTAAAAATATTAAAAACTAGTGAAGTTACGAACTTGCATAGAAACTGCCAATGCATGCTTGTAATGTAGTCATTGTTAGGAATTATTTCACCAAATTTGCAACATGGGCTTTTTGGGACCTCCCCCCTTATGAATAGTGGCACTGTTGTTTTGCTAATCGGTCCCGAAAAGCGATTCTGCACAGCCACCACGAAATCACCTTTCTGGACAGAGAAACAAAATGACAAATGACAATGCAAGTGTTCACATGGCGGGGTCCCAAGAAATCCATGCTGAAAATTTTGGGCCAAAATGCCAAAAAAATGGCTGAGATATCAACCTAAATTGAACCCACCCATTGACTCCCATTATATGGTTTACCTTTGATTCTTCATTTTGCAGTTCGGCTTTGTAGACTGCAGATGTGTCCCGGTCCACAGAAGATGACAGCGCCTGACCTCCAGAGGTAAGTATAGGGTGAGGGGGGTGCAGGAAGATGTGTACACAGAGGAAGGGTTGGGATGGGGGAGGGTGACAGTGACACAGTGATGGACCATTTCCTTTTTTACAGGTACAAAAAAAAAACAGTGGACTTTTTTTTTCTTTCATGTGGAACATTTTTTTTTATTAATGTGGACACACACTCTGGTGGGCTCCCAGTGTGCCACAGTGGTGAGGGGCATAATAAAATGGGGATTTGGCACCCCAATGTCAGCAAATCATGTAGAGGAGTTTGGGGAAGGGGCCCATCCGACACTGGGAGTGGACATCCTGGTGTTGGAAGAAAAGAAAAAAAAATTGGCACACTTGGGGTGGGCTCCCAGTCTGCCACATTAATGTGTGGGGGGAGACATGCCAACATGGGGATTGGACACCCTGATGTTGGCTTTTTGGGAGTGTGTATTGGGCAGAAGGAGCCACCATGTTCCAGCACACTGGGGTGAACTCTCAGTGTGCCACATTTAATGGGAGGAATATACGATGACATGGGGACTGGACACCCCCAATGTCAGCTTTGAAGAACTGTGTGGCAGGTGGTAGGAGCCAACTCTGTAGAAAGCAGCTCTGTGCCTGCATTATTTATTGAAATGTTTCACCAGGAAAGGCACACTGAGCAAACATGTTGCTTGTAACTCTGGCCATGTGCATTACTGTGCACTGCAATACACATGGCTGGAGTCGTGTCATCTGCCGCTGCAATGATGAAACTGTACCTGATTGCAGCAGCAGATTTCTTTCAACTTTTTGACTCTCTTTGAAGTTTTCTGTCATAGCCAGCATACTCATTAACTGGTGGCTAAGAGATGCACCCACTAAAGTGTCCACTGCATTTGCCACAACACTGACACACCTCTGAAATGTGCTACTACCACAAGATGTTGCTTGTGCATGCACACAAGCCAACATAAAAAGGAAACTAGGAACCAAGTATGCAACTACAGGCCAATAAGCCTCAGTTCATTGTGTAGCAAAATAATGGGAAAGCTGATAAAACAAATCCCAGAAACTGAAATATGTACCTTGGGAAGAACTGATGATAACCAGCATGGGTTCAAAAGGAGTTACTCATGTACAACAAATCTGATATCGTTTTATGACAGAATTAGTTAATGTCTGTACAAGGGCATCCCTACTGATATGGCGTGGCTTAACTTTAGAAATGCAATTGATACTGTCCCCCCATGCCATTCTAGTTGAGAAAATGATAGCCATGGGTTTCAGCTTGCGTGTAGTTAAATGGATGGAAAGCTGGCTCTTCCATCATAGCCAACATGAAAGAGTGAATGAAAACCTCTCAGCAAATGGGGCTGTTAACAATGGTGTTCCACAGGGCTCAGTTTTGAGACCAACTCTGTTTGGCATTTTCATTAATGGCATTGGTACTTTTTTTTTAACTCCTTATTAGTTTTTGAGTACAAAACTAACAATGGATTGAATAGGAGCATAACATGAAGGAGAAATACAACAGTGATAAAACAAAAAAGTTACATGACAACATTCCCAGCCCTTCCCCCTTCCCATCCCCACTTTATCAACAAAATTTGAATTATACATTCGATATTGAGACCTCAGCAAAAAAAAAATTAGAGTCTTACAAAGTCCAAAGGATATATAAAAACATAAATATCTCAAATATATCATCGACAATCAATCTAGAAGGAACTAGAGCTGAGAAAGGTTAAGAATCAAATCCACAAAAGTGCCCCATTTAGCTCAGAAATCTCCCAGGTCATATCTTAGACTGGCTAACAAATGTTCAGATCTTAAATGGAAAAGAACTTCATTTCTCCATTCCAATGAGGGAGCTTGATGGTCCTTCCAGTGGGCTAAAATTACTTACTTGGCTGTTAAGGCTAAAATTGTAATATAAGATCGATGGCAATGTGTTGAAATATTTGAAAGATCCCTGCCTAAGCAAATTTGAGGTGTAGAATAGTTAGCCAGACCCAGTTTAATGCCTATTTTATCTTTAAGGAAGGTCCAAAAGAGTATAACTGAGGTGCAATCCCAGAATAAATGAGAAAGGGGAACTTGTATCGTAAAGCAAGCTTTATTCGGGAAAAGGCCAAATTTGAATAGTTTTAATGGAGAATAATAAGCATTATGTGATATATTTATTTGAATTAACTTTAACTTATCATTTAAAATATATTTGTGTAGGTCACTCCAAACATATTTCCAGTTTAGATCTGAGTAAATACGTTGATCAGACCAGTATTTAGAAATAGTGTTAACTCTGATTTACTGGTTAAGAAATATTGGTAGAATTCAGAAATAGCATGAGGTTTGTTAGAAAGTGAAACAATGTCATCAAGTAATCATTTATTATTCACCTGCTAAGTCTATGTACCAAAATGAGAGGTAAGAATAAGTTTAATAGCAAATAATTTTTGATAATAACCTTTACCTTTTTCAAATTTTGATGATATTTCTTCAAAATATAGTAAGGTTCCATCTTTTAAAAGGTCTTTAACTATATATTGATGTAGGTGTGGAAACCAATTAGATAGCAAAGGTTTTTTACCAAGGCGAAAATGACAGTTTTTCAAAATGTGCTGATTTATGTTCTGCGTTAAGGAAAGGCAAAATAGTTTACTTAGGTGATCAAGACATTTAATGGAAATCTCAATGGTTGTGTGTTTAAGGTATCCGGGGAGCTTCAGGGATGTAATGTAGAAGATAGAGTCAAGAGAGCTGTTATTTTTGTTTAACAATTCTCTTTCAATTTGAAGCAAAAATGGGACTGGATTTGTCTACTTGTTTAGTTAACAGTAGCCATTTGAGAAGTTTATTTAGTTGACTAATTAAATAATAAAGATGAAAGTCTAGAATTTTGAAACTGCCATGATTTTTTATCTATGGTAATGTTATCATATACAATTCTGGGTGGTTTGTTTAGCCATATGAATTTTGTTATTATTGACTGGAGTATTTTTGAACCAAGATCGAGATAACAGAATATTGAGAGAATTTAAGGGTAAAATATATTTGGAAAAATGATCATTTTAACTGTGCTGATGTGGTCTATCAGTGACAGGGGTAGTTTTGACCATCTTGATAAAGCCTGTTTGATAATTATTAATAGGTTATTAAAGTTTAGTGTCATTGTATTATTCAGTGGAATTTTTGGTCTAAGTTTGCAGATGATATGAAACTGAGTGGAGAGGTTAACTCACCAAAAAAATACAAATCAATAGTGGAAGATCTAAAAACTATAGAGGATTAGGCAATAACAAATAAAATGTCTTTTAATCACTATAAGTGTCATGTTACACTTCAGAAAAGGACACCCATTATGTCCATATCATCTCATGAATAGTCCTCTCAAATCAACCCAAAAGGAACAGCACCTAGGAGTACTGATAAATGACAAATGTTCTGCAGCTGATCATTGTAAAAAAGTTGTAGCTTCCATTAATAGGTTAATAAAAGCAATCCAATGCACGTTTATCACCAAGAATGAACAATACATCATTCCATTATTCAGATCATATGTCCACCCAGTTCTGGATTATGGCTCCCCCTTTTGGAGTCCCTCTCTCAAATATGATGTTGATCTGGTGAAAGGGGTCCAGAAGAGGGTGACAAAAATGATTCCTAAATTAAACATGACACATATCACAGTAGATTAAATAAAACAAGACTATTTGAACTCAAGTACAGGTGAATGAGGGGGAGCCCTATTACTGCTTTACAAAATTCTGAATGATCCAAAACAAATGATTCAATGTGGACTAAGATTCTGTACTAAATCACCAAACCTTAGATGACATAAAAGACAACTTATCATACCAAGGGTTAACATTAATATAAGACAAAACTACTTTACTTTAAGGATGGTTCATCTATAGAACTGACTGCTGGATGAATTAGTTTACCAATCTACTGTTTTGGGATTTAAAAACATATTGGACATCTACTTAACAGACAAGTCTGGCCACCACTAATTCACCCACTGAGAGTGGAAGACAACCTCGATGAGCTACTAGTCTTCTCTTGTCTTTAATACCTAATAATAATAATAACTTTATTTTTTGGGCACCTTTCAAAATTATCAAGGCGCTAACAGATTTAAAAGAGCACATCAAACATCCAGATAGTTAAAATAGTATGAACAGAAACCCGCAGCAAAATTATCTATTCACCAAAAGCTTGAGCCCACAGATGTGTTTTCAAGGCTTGCTTAAATCCCTCCTCGGTCATGCATTCCAGTATCCAATGGGGTAGAGAATTCCAGAGGGTTGGGGTCATGTGCGTAAATGCACAGGCCCCACAAGATTTCAAGCACAGCCTCGGACTCTCTAGCAACCCCTCGTTGGTTGAGTGGAGAAATTGTCCAGGGCAGTAGCAGACCAGAAGCTCTTTCAGGTAGTCTGGGCCTAGTCCATGTAGGGCTTTAAAAGCCAGAAGATTGACTTTAAAGGTGATCCTCCACTTTACTGGCAGCCAGTGCAGTCCGCACAGCACCAGCGTAATATGACAGGACCTAGGATTTCCTGTCAAAAGCCACACCACAGCATTCTGCACTAGCTGCAAGTGGTAGGTTTCCACCCCAGCTAGCCCTAGGTAAAGGGAGTTGCAGTAATCAAGGCATGAGGACACAAAGGCATGGAGCAGTGCAGGAAGATCGCCAGACAGAACAAGGTGTTTAATCCTGGAGATATTCCTAAAATGGTAAAAGGAGGATTTGATGACAGCCGACACCTGTGAATGCAGAGTCAGCTCTTCGTCAAAAATTACCCCCAGGTTTCACACCCTTTCAGAGGTCAGGAGTAATACACCCCCAAGAAAGAGTCTTGAGGGTGAACCCACTCTTGACCCCCCATCCGGTTCACCAGGTCCACAACCAGCACCTCAGTCTTTTCTGAGTTCAACTTTAGCCACTGGAATCCATCCACTCCTGGATTTCTGTGAGACAGCTATTGAAGATTGACAGAGCTCCATCTTGGTCTGGTGCAAAGGAAGTGTAGAGCTGGGTATCATCAGCATAGCAGTTAAACCTCAGCCCATACTTTCTTACAATGTCTCTGAGGGGCAGCATGTACACTGCGAACAACATGGGGAACAGCACTGAACCCTGAGGGACCCCACAAGACAGAGAAACTGGGTCCAAGGAATAAACCCCAGACACCACTCTCTGAGTTCCTCCAATGAGTGAAGATGTAAACCACCTGAGGACCATACCTGACAATACACAGATGAACCACAGGTGGTCAAGCAGAACCCCGTGGTTCACAGTGCCAAATGCTGATGAGAGACAAAGAAGAACAAAGATGGAATGTTTTTTTCTGATCTCTAGCCATCAGGAGATCATTGAGCACACGAACCAATGCTGTCTTAGTACTATGTCTCTTTTGAAATCTGGACTGGAGGGGTTTATGGATGACATCGATGGTCAAATGGTTCTCCAGCTGCACAGCCACTACTTTCTCAATCACCTTCCCTAGAAAGGGAATACCTAGTAATGCTAATAATAATAGTCACAGGCCTACTGCATGAAGCATAATATTGGGGGGAGGCAGTGGAAACCTCCATGACCCTGCCACAGTGGGGAAGCTGTGGAGGAATATGTAGGTCCTCAGCATAAGTCTCGGAGAGTGGTATACCATTCCCACATCAATGGAAACACAGCAAAGACCATCACAGTGACAATACTGACAGTTCGCTGTGATGATCTGCTGGTTTCCCGATGCTGCTGAATCTGGGGTGTTCACCCCTTCCCCAAACCAACTTTGACTCATAGATGGTTCTCTAAAACCGAGCCCCCCCATGGGGGTGCCTGGGGCAAAGCTCCCCCCCAAAAATACACTTTTTCACACTGAAGGCACAATGCTAATTGGTGGTGTTGAGCTATCGCAGTAGTGATGGTCACCGTAATTTCTGTCACTGTGGCATAGTACAACACCAGAGAGGATGGGTGATGGGGCTGGGGAGTTGGAGGCAAAGAAGGTGGCCAGTGTTGCAAGAGGAGAGACAGTAGAAGTAATAGTTATGTTTTTGTGCAAAGTGTCATTCCAGATCTCAGACTATCTGGCAATACAACACAAGCAAAAAATACAATAAATGACAAATAGGCACAGCAAATAAACAAAACAAAAGTAAACAGAGTAAGGAAATACTCATAAGCTTGAAAATGCATGAAGCTATAAATCAGTCTTTTAAAACTTAACAGGGAGGTGATCAAGCAGATCTCTCTAAGAAGGGTGTTCACAAGGATGAGGGGCAATGACCAAAATAACTTTTTAACCAGGAGATTTAAGTTTCAAATAAGGAGCAATCAAAAGTCCTGGCCTGGCCACCCCAATGGCCCAGTTGTTGTTTGCTGTGCTGCCATGCATATTACCTGAGTGCAGGAGTGATGTAAATGGTCATGTCAGGAAGCAGGCCAGGTAGAAGTAGTTGCTGCATGGCAGTGTGCTTCAGCTAGGGAGTGTTGATTGTGAGCTGCAGCACTGCAGCAGCCCCTGCAGCAGGGTTGGGGAACATTTTCCCACTGCAGTGGATGTGCTGCATAAGTATGAGGCTGACAGGAGGTTGTGCTCACACTGAGGAGGTGGGAGGGAACAGAGAGGAAGAAAAACCCAAGGTTATCTGACAGACAACCTGGGTTCCTGGCTCACCTGGATCCTGGGGCCTGCTGGCACTGGATCCTGGTGTACATGTTGAGCTGCATCGGGGGGGGTGTGGCTCTGCCCAGGAGCCCCTACCAAAGAGGGCAGAGCTGTGAGGGTTGTTACAAACTACCAAGGCTGGAGTAGGCCAGGAAACATAGGGTACATTCATGACTAATGGACATGACCAGAGTAGGAAAAGCTGTATTAAAAAAAAGGCTTGTGGAACTAATCATTCTCCCTACTACATGGAGGGGGAGGGGCCAGAGCTAACTGGGGTAAGGGAGGCCCAGACAGTTTAAGTCTTGAAATGTCAATCAAATTATCTCATTGTCAATATTCTGTCTTACATGGAGTCAGAGAGAACATATAGCAAGGCAATGACTTGCTCGGTGCACCAAGCTGAAGTCGGGATCCTCACTGCCATAGTTTTCACAACTTACAGATAACAGATCTGGCCTCAATGCAACCCTTCACAAAGCACATTACTGTAATTCAAGCAAGAGGACACAAAGGCCTGTAACGAAATCCATCGGTCAAAAAGCCTTAGAAAAGAGTGGAGTCTGCTCTCATATAATCTCGCAGCATATCTCCTAACTGCAGTTGAGAGGGAGATGCAGTGCAGTCAGACTCTAAGGGGGACAACGGGGTACCCATCCCACTGTGATCAGTGGGGAACCTAGAAATCATGGTTGGTTATACAACACTGGCATCCAATGACATTACCCAATAGGTCAGTATCAGTGGCTGGCTTGACTCTCACCACTGTGGGGATGGGCAGGGTGACAAACCAAGGGAATAAAATCACTGTAGCTGAATTACAGAACAACTCAACTGTGCCTAGCATTTCAACACATGACCTCAGTACCTACTGCCCCTTAATGCCCTAGGACCATGGAATAAAATTAGGCTCCACTGTGTGGGATAATCCACAGTGGTGGCTGGCACAGTAACAAGGGATGGTACTGTATCTGAAGGGTGTGCAAAAGCGAAAGAACTGGTTACATTTTAAGTGTCCTATAATAGGTGCCTGGGGAGGTGCTCACCTGAAAGGAATAATAGCCAGTGATGGAGATAATTAAAAAAAGTGCTGTGTTCAAGGGAAAGTTGTTGTATATTTTATTAATTGATATTTAATTAAGGTTTTTATTATAAACATACAGCTGAGAAAAAGACACATCAGTTTTCAGCATTGTTAGATGTGTGTCGCATCAATGATTTGTCATAACTCTGTGCAATAAGAGAACTATCTCCATAGTACTTGATAGCATTAAAAAGACCCAGTGAAAATTTAGCACGAGGTAATAATACCCAAAAATGCATGCATGATGTTTTTTAATCTGTTTCTGTTGTGCTATCTTCTCAAAATAATATTATATATATATATATATATATATACCGTATATATATTATTTTGAGAAGATCTCACAGCAGATACTATATATATATATATATGTAAGTGAAGGCAGAAAAAGTTTTCTGGGCCTTCCAATCTGCCTTTTGGAATTGCTTACATTAATATTTATTTATTGAATGTTTAATGTATCTCACACCTGACCCCAATTTGACAAAGCAATTCTCATAACATAAGGCAACATAAAACAATTTTCAGATGCCCTTTTGCTGGAGTTCAGAGTGCCGTACACAGAACATAAAGTAGCAACAACAATAACAAGTACAGGATATCAAACAATTAAAGAAAATGCATTTTAAGTATAACATTCAATACACAAGAATTAGATCAAAGAAACAAGCTGCCCACTAACTGCAGTTCAATAGAAAAATATATACATCAAATTAGCTCAGGCAGTAGTCTAGCTCAAAGAAGTGGGACTTCAAGAACACTTTGACATCCATCACTATGCTCCCAAATCAATTGTGGATAGGGCTGGGCAAAATGTATCTTCCCCCAGGAACATTCTGGTGAAATGCTGATTTTGCTTCTTTGAACTTTCACACATTTTCTGTGCAAATTTCATGAAATTTCACCAAAATTTTAATTTCAATTACTTCCAACTTATTTAAAAAAGTATTAGTCCACATTGCACTGCATTTGTTATTGTATTCTGTATTTACCAAGGACAATACAGAAGTGTACCAAGTTTCAGATCTCTATCTGTAAAGGTGATTGAGTTATCAGCCTCCAAAGTTTCAGAAATTTTAAAATTACATTTCACAATTATGTAAACTGATGAATTTCAAAGTAGTTGTATTTTTAGTCATTGTATATAACCATAGAATTAGGAACTGGCTTCAGTCATGCAGCACTTGTCTGATATTTTGGACGAGGAGGTGTGCTGAAGGATGTTGAGTGTAGCTGCATACTTTTCTACAGTACAGCCTGTTTCTTTGATCCTTTACATGGGCCACCCAATACAATGACTTGGACCTGTCTGTACCAGGGTACAGGTTATTTCGTAGGGACAGGGTGATTGGGAAAGGAGGGAAGGTGGCACTATATGCGAAGGAAGGACTGAAGAGTGTAAGGGAGAGAGGAAGGGGAGGAGGGTAGTACAGAGTTTTTTTTTTCAATGCAAATCCAGGATTCCAAGAATAGGATTCTTAGAATGGGAGTGGTGTACAGGCCACCATCTCAGATGGAGGAGTTAGACAGGGAACTAGCGGGACAGATCAGCAGGACCTGCGAGAAGGGTAGTGTGGTGATTGTGGGGGACTTCAACATGCCAGGAGTGGACTGGAGTACCCCAACAACCAGGAACAGAAGGGAGCAGGTACTGCTGGATGCCTTCCAGGACAGCTTCTTGCTGCAAATGGTCAGTGAACCAACCAGGTTAGGGAAACCCTTGACCTTGTGCTGGCAAATGGGGACTTTGTGAGAGAACTTACAGTGGAGGAACCGCTGTCAGGGAGTGACCACCACTCAGTAGCGCTCACATTGGATATGGGCAAAGAAGGAGTGTAATCTGGCACAGGAGTGCTGGACTTCAGGAGGGCCAACTTTGGGAGGATGGGGGAAATGGTAAAAGGGTACCTGGCCAGAATTCAATCTAGTATGGACACTAACCAGAGGTGGGAGCTCGTAAAGCTGGGGATAGTGGAGGCAACCAAAACCTGCTGCAAAGCCCAGAGCAAGAAGGCTAGGGCTAAGAAACTGAGCTGGTTGAGCAAGGAGGTCACGGAAAAGGTAAGGAAGAAAAGAGCTGCCTTTAGGAAGTACAAGAAAACAGGAAGGGGAGGACAGGGAGGAGTACGTGAAGAATCAAGGAGGGACAAGGGTAAGGGGATCCAAAGCATCTACAGAACTCAGGCTGGCACAAGGCATTAAGAAGGGGAGAAGGACTTCTTTAAGTACATCAGGGAGAAAAGGAGCTGTAGGACCACATAGTAAGGATTAGGAAGGAGGGAGTTGGAAGCAGGGTGCGATAAGGCAGAAGGACTAAATGAGTACTTCTGCTCAGTATTTACTAAAGAGAAGGGGGGGTGACACCCAAGGTGGGAGAAATGGCAGAAATGGGGGGAAGGGTGACAGATAGGGAAATCATAGAGGGCAGAGTTTGAGAGGGTTTGAAGGCACTGAGGGTGGACAAGGCACCAGGCTCAGATGGCATCCACCCCAGGGTACTGAAGGAGCTGGCAGAGGTCCTTGCAGGACCTGTGGCAGACCTATTTAATGCCTCACTACATCTGGGTGTGTACCAGGGGCTGAGGATGGCCTTGGTGCCCCTCCACAAGAGTGGCCCCAAGGATGAACTGGGAAACTACAGACCAGTGAGCCCCACATCCACATGGGTAAGCTAATGGAAACTATCCTGAAGAAGAGGCTGGTGGCCCTCCTAGAGGCCAAAGGACTACAGAACAGCAGACAGCATGGCTTCATATGTGGCAGATCCTGCCAAACCAACCTGGTGGAGTTCTATGACTGGGTAACTAGGCAACTGGAGAGGGGCCATGCAGTGGATGTCCTGTATCTGGACTTCAGTAAGAACATTTGACTCTGTGCCGCATGGAAGGCTGGGAAGGAAGTTAGTAGGCACAGGGGCGGGTGCAAAGCTGGTGAGATGGGTAGGAAACTGGCTTCAGGGAAGGCAACAGAGGGTGGTGGTGGGTGGGGAGCTCTCACACCCAAGGGCAGTGACTAGCGGTGTTCCACAGGGATTGATGTTGGGACCAGTGTTGTTTGGGATATTCATTGCAGACATGTCATTGGACATCAAGAGCAAGATCAGTCTGTTTGCTGATGATATCAAGGTAGGTGCAGTGGTGGATGACCTAGGGGGATGGCAGGGGTTGCAGGATGATCTAGCAAATCTTGAAACCTGGTCAGACACCTGGCAACTGGGGTTTAATGCCAAAAAGTGCAAGGTGCTGCATTTTGGGATGAAGAACCCAAGGAGGAGTTACCAGCTGGGGGGAGTGCAGCTAGCCCAGACAGAGGAGGAGAAGGATCTGGGTATGCTCATTACAGGGTCAATGAACAACTTGGCACAATGTAGGAAGGCATCTGCAAAGGCCAACAAAATGCTGGGTTGTATTGCAAGGGGTATATCCTCAAGGAGGGAGGAGGTGATTCTGCCATTGTATAGGTCATTAGTTAGACCACACCTGGAGTACTGCGTGCAGTACTGGTGCCAGTATCTGAAGAGGGACATTAAGTTACTGGAGGGGGTGCAGCGCAGGGTGACAAAGATGATCAAGCAGCTGGGGGACTTATCATATGAGAGGAGGTTGAAGGAGTTGAACATGTACTCACTGGAGGAGAGGAGGGACAGGGGTGACATGATTGAAACCTTTAAATACATGAAAGGAATAAACAAGACGGGTACAGAGGGGCTGTTCAAAGTAAGGGAGGGGAAGGCCACCAGGGGCCATGATGTGAGACTGGAAGGAGGAAGGTTCAGGAGGGAGATGAGGAGACACTTTTTTACAGAGAGGGTGGTGGCTGGGTGGAATGAGTTACCTGCAGAAGTGGTATCCAGTAGAATAGTGGACTGCTTCAAAAGGGGATGGGACAGGACAAGGGAGCGGGTTAATGAAGGGGAAGGGTGGAAGGGAGGGGCAGCTGCAGAATAAAGGGCGCTAGCTGCATATTCATGCAGATTTGATAGACCTTTAGGCCTTTATCTGCTGGCAAATTTTGTATGTTCGTATGTTCGTACTGTGGAGTAGTGTGACAGCAGGAAACTGGAAAAGCTTATGTTGTTTTAAAAAAGGTATGTCACCGTTGCCTTCAATTTAATAAATTCTAGTCTCTTTCAGGAGTTTCTTGTGCCAGCTGGTGCTGGTGGTGGTCTTATGTGCTCTGTTTTGGTCACTCTGGAGTCCTGGAGTCTAAGTGATGGTGGAGCCTCCCCCCCCACGGTGTTTGAAGACAGCGAGCCCTGCAGTGGGCTGTCCAGCAAGAAGACCTCATGGCAGTTCTGACAGAATTTCTATTCTGCTCCACACTTTTGCCTCTAAGGGTTGAAGAGTGGACCTTCAATCTTCAAACCCCAGCAAAGTTAAATAGAAGTGTTGAGCTTGATTCTGAATTGTAAATTTTCTCTTAGTCCCACAAACAGCCACACAACTTGAGCGGCTCGTTCAGGATGAAGAGTACAACTAAGATGTTTTGCTCCCTCCAGTCACTGTTGTGGAATTTTAAAAATAAAATCTGTCAGATTTAGGTGATCTTTTTATATATTATGCTGATATTCTTTTAGCTGTATGATTGTTTTTTCAAGCCCCCTTTCTGGCTATTAGATGCAGACAGCTTATTTCAAGGGGGATTTATTTTATTTTCTTCTTAGCATTTTATACTTTAGCTTGTTTTGCTGGCTGTTTAAAGATATAATTAATTTAACTTAATTTTGAATTTTGCGATCTCACCACTAGTTTGCCCCTTGTAACCAGGGCTTTTTCTATACAGGTGCAGAGTCTCCCTGCTAGATTCCTCACTCTATTCTGGCAAGTACTGGGAGAGCACCAACACCATTCATGACAACTCTGTATGTGGGTGTTTTGTTCTGTGAGTAGAAATTCTACCTACCACACTTTTCAGCATCTCAAGCTGCAGGTGTATCCGACCTCATTTTTTTACTTGAGCTTGGAGTTGCTGTTTTGGCTCCTAATAACACACTCTCTGATTGAGAAGTGAGTTATTTAATTAAGATAATGGATGTTAAATTTTGGTTCATTAAAATGCCTGTCAGTGAGCCCGCTACTGAAACTTGTTTTCAAATTCACAGATCAAGACACAAAGATTCAATAACAATTACATTACAGCTGTATTAAGTTAGCATGCTGTAGCATTTTGGTTTTGCTCCACACCCCACATAGATTCTTTGCTATTTTTTCTTCTTTTTCTTTTTTTATGTGTTGGACGCAGTGCCCTATTCCTGGGAGGATATTTTAAGTGCTTCAAACTTTGTGCTTTTGCACAAGAAAGAATCAGACCAGCCTTTCCTAATAAAGTACCGTAGTGGACAGAGCATTCTGATGATCCCTCAAGGGGTGAACTGACTTGAGAAGCTGACAACTTTACTTAGCCAGCAAATGAGGTCAGAGCATAGAGGAAGTCAAAAGTAATTACTGCATTGAGACCTGGTGGTTTACCATGGCATCATCATTGGATTACAAGTTTATGGACTAAGGTCTTTCTTTTATCTTTGCACCATTCTGAAAAGAGACATTTATCAGAGACTTTGCTTAGTGCTAACTTGTTCTGTAAATAGCTGTGAATTTGAGTGCATAACTTATCTCACAAGCAGAGACCATAGCACTTCATCCAACTCACTAGTGAGAGGTTTAAAAAAGACTGACTTGCACAGTGCAGAGTGCTAGTCATGCAGGGGCAGTGTGCCTTTCCATACTGGGCCCCTACCTGTTGAACAGCCTGCCCCATGATATCCTGGCCACTGACAAACTTGGACCTTTAAAAACTAAACTTTGTCAGCACCTCCTCTTGCTGAACCTTTGCAACTGTCCATGATTCTCCCCCGCTCCACACTGTCTCCACTCACTGTTCTCTTATTTCTCACCTATCATCTCTCCCCCTCACCCACTCACCCTCCTACTTGTCTTTTTATGACTGCCTTTGTATTCTTCTCTCTCCCTGATGCACTTTTCTGCCCACTGATTGCACTTGATTGTAAATATAATCTTTATGTACTCAAATTTTATTTTTATACAGTCTCTTTTAATGGTTTAGCCTTTCCTATGTAATGTATCTTGGCTCCTCAATCCATGTCTTGTCATTTGGTATCACTGTATTGCTGTAACTCAATGTAGTTACCCTGTGTGTACCTTTACAATGTCCTGTATTCTATGTGTGATGTGGAACCTCAGTAAAAGAGCCTCAGGCTCAGTGGTATATCTGATATTTCAAATAAAATAGAAAAAAGTAAAATAAAAAACTCACTGCTTATTTATTTCATTATCTTATTATTTCATCATTAGTTGCTTATTTTTTTGGCAGAGAGAGGGGAAAGTAAACTCTTTGGCTATTATGTACTCTAAGCTATTAAATAACAATGGTAAAAACAATGCTACAAAGGAGAAATAATGAGGATTGTTCCCAATTAGCCAGTGAACTTATTGGGGATAAAAAAGAAGACAGAAACATTGTTTAAACAGTAAAACTATCCAAACTAAACTTACAGAATACCTCCAGCCTATTAACTCCCAGAATAATGATTGGTCATCAACTCCAAAACTCAAAACTAATACATCACTACAGACTGTTTGTAATGAAATGGTATGGAGGACTAATGAGCTTAAAAAATCTCCTAACTCATAATTTTCACTTAACAATAATCTGTCAGCATCCATGTCTGACAAGGCTACAGTGATGCATGATAAGAATGAATCCTCATTCGTGTATCTGGCCTCTGACTTGGGTTCTCCACTTGAAAGAATTTCAATCAGTAGGAGAGAGTCATTCAATGCTATTGACTATAATGAGAAACTATTGATCTCAAAAACAACTATGAATGAATTTCTAGTCAAATTACAGCCCACCATTATAGGGCTTAGAGACCTGGAAGAATGAGATGGCCCTAGTAACTCAGGGCAAACTAATGAGGCTAAAGAGAAATCTAGGACAAACAGAACTACATCAGCGATCGAGGAAGATCAAGAAAATAGAAATATTTATCAACTATCATGTCTAAGTGAGAATTTGATTTCCTTATTAAACAATCAGTACATGGCAAAACAAATTCTAATGGAACAGCTCACTATTGCAAGCAATAACCTGGAGTCTGCAAGGGAAGACATAGAGAATAATACATATGTAGATGTGTGACAAGCAATTTTTTTTACACACCCAAGGTGTGTGATAATATATAAACCTGGAGAGCAAAGCTCGAGAGGTTTGTATATTGTCACAAACTGAGGGTGTGTAAAAAAACTGCATATCACACACCTACATGTGTTATTTTTTTATAATAACTGGTGCTGGTGAGTGTTTTCATAGGCTAGCATGGTACACACAATGGCACGAGAAACAGTAAAAGCCATATGAACTTGCGGGTTGATATGCCTTTGCGTATCAACTGGTGGGTTGATATGACTTTTTACAGGTCTCAAAAACAAGTTGATATCAGGGGTCACCAGTTATTATATAGCAATTAACAGCTGTAGAAGGGATGGCATTAACAGGAAATTAAATAAGCTGATCACTGCTAATTTAACCCCTAGCCCTTCTTTCTCCTTGAATTCTTCTGAAAGGTCAAAATACCTGATTTCTCACTTTTTATATTCAAAGAAAGTGTAAAAAATCAAAGTCGTAGAGGGGAAAAACAGGAAAAAAACACAAAGAATGAAGAAAAAAGGGAACAAAAAACTTTGGGAGCTCAATAGAGCAAAAATAGTCTAATTCAGAAGAACAAAGCCTTTCACATTCTCAGGTTATATACTCACAAACTTTAACCGAAATTGAGGGAAACTTGATAGAACAGCAATCAACTGAATCTCAAAGCCAAAACAAACTAGAAATTCAACTTGATATACTAGAAAAAGATGCTGAATTGCTGGGAAAACAATGTCACTTACCAGGTCATTTTCCCTGCACATACAAAAAAAACAAACTTTTATACAAGTGAACCAAAAGCTGCTACAACATCTGATTCAGTGACTCAGACAGATGGCTATAAAGATGCCAAAAAGAATAACAGGGCAATAAACCAGAAGACTGAAACAAATAAGTTTGCTATCCCACAGGGAAATGTTGAGTCACAATGGCCCATAGTGAGAGTTCCTGGTCCTACGAGATGGCTTGGTGACAGGCAGGGTATTCTTAAATATCTGGTGACAGATTTAATTGCTGAAGAACTAGAAATGGAACTTACCATTGAGAATATAAAGGATGTTAAGAAAATTATAGTTGTTTGCAGTACTATTATAAATGTTCTCTTTAACCTGCCTTGAGTGGCTAATAATGCCCGGATAATGGGCACTCTAAAACCAATAGGAATTACTCTATTTATCTCCCCAATAGAGAGGATTACAATAAACTACTCTAAGAGAAGGAAAAACCGCTCCGCCTATGGAACCGATGTTCCTTAGCCTGTTTGGCATGCCTTACATAGAGAAAGAAAATAACTACAAATTATTGAACTTAATTCAAAGTTTTATCACTAAATTCCTACAACTGCCAATTGAGAATTATGGGATTTTAAGTGTACAGAGAAATGTGGCTGGGAGTTAAATAGACATCCAAGTTAAAAATAGAAAACTGGCAGATAAATCCTGCAAAAAATTGATGTATTAAACCAATTGGGGCTATTCTTAATTCAGAAGTGCTAGACAGCAAAGTAATGTATACACAGGACACTGGAACACAGAGTTCTGACATTGAGTGTTGTGTTTATAAAAATAAGTATACACGTTTGGCAACTTATAAAGATTGACTTTCTCATCCTCCCAAATATTCCATTTCCTCTAAAGTAACTTCAATTACCAGAACTAATGATGAATATAAGGGAAAGAATGGGGAGCTGTTATTCATTTCCTGGAACATTTCTGGGTATGAACATAGATATGTGGATAATGAATGGAAGCAATTAGTTTGTTCAGGGGACATAATTGTTTTACCAGAAACATGGCATAGTGAGGAGTCAAATATCCTGTTAAATGGTTTTGAAATGTTCCACCACCCTGGAAACAAATGTGGTAGACTTGGTAAAGTTTCTGGGAGTCTGGCAACATTCATTAAACTCAGAATATTTTGGATTACAAGAAAGTTTACATATTTCTCCAACTTTATTGTCACACTTTTAGAAACACAGGAATATAAAATTATTTTAGTGAATATATTCCTCCATCAGGTTTTTCTAATAAAAACATGGGTGCTCTTTGAACAGTTAATTGAGACACTAATGTGGGTAAGTCTGGGAAGTGAAATCATATTCCTTGAATAATTAAATGCTAGGATTGGAAAGTATGATGGCCTATCAGATAATCCTATCTTACATCAAATTAATACATGTTCTGTTACATATGAAAGAAACACTCAATATAAAACTCAAAATAAAGATGGTAGAGAACTAATTCAAATCCTGTCTCAATACAATTTATATCCACTAAATGGCAGAGTCAAGGGTGACTTAGAAGGTAATTTATCCTATACTAGGAGCACTGGATGCTCTAAGACCTCACTATTTGGTCTGGTCAGCTACAGTGCTGGGACAGCCTACAAATTATTACAAGATCAGAGAGTGATCATTTTCCTTTACTCCTTAGAGGACTGGCTACTACTACTACCAATACTAATGCAAAGGAGAATCCAGACATTCTTTTTTCAGAAATCAGATAAAATAAAAAGATAAAGTGGAATATCACCTTAGAGGATCAAATAATCCATACCATTGACAACTATTTCCATGACCTAGATAGAGGTTTTCTAGATTATTTGAATGCTTCCAGGGTATGAGACAAATGTCTTCCAGTATTTGAAAGTATAAGGGAACACCTATTTAAATCAGATGCATATAAAATTTCATTATTTAAGCAGGTTGGGTGGTATGACAGGGAGTGTAAAAATTGCAAAAGTATTTTGAGTGGCAAAATAATGAAAGGTAAGACTAAGAAATATACATATTTGTGAAAAGAAATAAACCACAAATGGAACAAATATAATCTGTTCTTAAAGATAAAAAGGAAAAAGACCACCATGTTCAATGGGAAAAGAT
The DNA here is from genome assembly GCA_016271365.2 of Neoceratodus forsteri. NCBI lineage: Eukaryota > Metazoa > Chordata > Ceratodontiformes > Ceratodontidae > Neoceratodus > Neoceratodus forsteri. The sequence goes on from CM057458.1 coordinate 1,324,568,693, forward strand.
GATAAAAGCAATCAATGAAATGAACAGTCAAGTATTTTGGTCCTTTGCGGCTTAGGATACTGGGAACATTAAAAGCTGGGTGGACTCATATACCTGAAGCACAGTGGGTTAACTTTTTTCTCAAACTATTCTTTGAGCCAGAGACAAAGAATTCTCCATTGCAGGAGTTTCTTATATCTAATCCTTTTCTACTGGTTACACATCATGAAATATATCTTGCAATCTGATCCTTGAGATCCAGAATGGCCCTGCGCCCTGATAAAATTACACTGGAAGTGTACCGATGCAATGTTTCTAGTTGGTGTTCTTATTTAATAATATTAAATAATAAATGTATCCAGGATTGTTTTGTTCCCCATTCACGTAGGGGAGCAGAAATAATAATAGTTCATAAAAAAATTTGCTACCACTGACCCCTCCATGTACAGGCCTATCAGCCTCCTTGATATAAATGCAACATCTTTTCTAAAATATCATTGGCAAGAGTAAGGATTCGTATTGAATATACTCAGGCCAATCTGAACTGCAATTGGGCTTTGGAATTAATTGTTCCACTATGGATCACTGTTTTACCCTGTGTCATCATCAAGATAAATATATACATCTAAGGAAACGGTAACTTTATATGGCTTTTGTGGATTTCTCTTCCACATTTGACTCCATCTCCAGTGAACTTTTATGGCACCAACTGCTTAAAAGAGGTATTGACCCCTCTTTAATTCACATAATACAAAACCTGTACTCAGACATGGACATGAATGAGATTGGAAATTAAGGGCAATCTTTCAAGAACAATTCCTAAAAATAAAGCAGGTAGACATGGGTACATTTTGGCATCAGTACTGTTCTGTCTCTATATAGACAAAGTGTTAAGAGACTTTATAACATTAGATGCAGACTTGACAAAAGTAGAAGATATGTTATGCCTTGCATTGGTGTACACCGATGAGCTGATAGTTATTGCACTTACAAAAAGTGGCTAAGAAAAACAAATTTTTTTAGAAGCTAAAGCAAATGACCTGAAATTAACTATTAATTGTACTGAAACCAAAATGACGATTATGGGAACATGCAGACCTAAAGACTGTTAGGCAATTAGATCTCATAAAGTGGAATACATTGTAAGCTATATGCATTTAGGCCCTACCTATGCCTCTGATACCTCTTGTAATGCACATATAGAAGAATACTAGAGGCTACTAATAATATAATTCATGGGCTTAGTAAGTTTAACTCCCTATATGGAGGCTTGTCCACTACACCACTATCAGAGACAGTTAATGCTAAATGTCTTGCCCAGTTAACATAAGGGATGGAGCTTTGGAACCATTATTCAGACTTTTAAGAAAAAAAACTCTTAGGCTTGGATAATTCCTGGCCTTCTGTCTACATCAGATTGGAACTGAGTCTACCAAACATTAATGCTATCACTGATACAAGGTAATCAATTTTTGGGTTAGACTTACTAATTTAAATCAGAATAGACTGATAGCTAAATGTCTTCAGGAAAAAATTGCCTGGACAACCAGGGGATGCCACGAATCACAGTGGTACAATAACATTTATGGGAGTCTAAGGAAATATGACTTATTTTACTTGCACAATTGCATAGACAGGAACATTAATATCAGCTGGAAATACAAGCAATACAACAAAACAAAAAATAATTTTTTTGATCAACCAAGATCTCAGTAATATCAAAAAGACTCTATACATACATTGGTGTGCAGTTTCTAATAGTTACCTTGGGTATAAACAGTATGTTGATGTTATAGTGGAGCAAAGCTTAAGGAAAATATTTGCTCAATACAAATTTGAAAGGGCACCAAGTAATGTTCTGACAGATAGACACAACAGACTTCCCCCAGAAGCCCAACTTTGTTCTCGTGCAAATGGTGATAAAGAAGCCCTATTCCATATTCTCTGGAAGTGCCCCTAGTATATAGGGGATAGAAAGTTCTGGCTTGGTCCTTATTTAGAGCATTGGGAGGATCTGAATCAAAATATGCTAACTAGTATAATTCTAGAGACAGAAGATAACCAAACTATTATCCGATATGCTACATTTTTTTCTCAGTTGAGCAAGATTCAGAAATACAAAACTATTTATTTATTTTATTTATTTATGACTTTGAAAACCGGGTAAGTGCACTGATCCCAGGGACCGTTTTCAGGCATGACCCTGGTGATCTCACATGGTACAGGATGGCAGTGAATACAAGGTGAACAACTATACACATGTAAGAGATTAGATTCAGATACAACAATTGAAGCACAGTACTTTGGTATGGTACAAGTCCGCCTAGTGACAGCGAATACTATTTACAATATGACTCATGGTACACAAACAACAGTCATAGCCCAAGCAGAGGTAGATACATAAGTCAAGTGGGCATGTTGTATATAGCATAAACAGTGGGTAATGTATATACAGTGTGTGATACATAGAAAAATATATATACAGTATATACATGGCTGTGAGGTCACACGTCAGTAGCATATACAATAAAACAAGCAGGAGGTCACAGTTCTAGTCTGGGTAGTTTGTTGACTAGTGTGGCTAGGTGGGTAACCCCTGGGAGTTAGTTCACTAGTGTGGCTAGGTGGGTAACTGCTGGGAGCAGCAGCAGGAGGAGTTTGCCAGGAGCCATGTTTTGAGGCGGGACTTGAAGCTGGAGTGAGTGTTGATGGCATGGAGTTCTGCCAGCAGGCTGTTCCACTGCACAGGGGTGGCTGCAGACCAGGCTTGCTATCCATGTTGGTAGATACTCTGGGAACAGCTAGAGAGTGGATACCAGTTGAGTGGAGGCTGCGGTGTACAGCATGGGTTTTCAGGAGGCAGGCAAGGGGGGATTTGGAACCCATGCAGATGATGTTGTCCACCATGCCACAAAGGGCAAGGTCGAAGCATCCCTACAGCGGTAGCCATCCCAGGGTATTGTAGAGTGTGCAATGGTGGGTGGAGAATGGGGCCAGTAAAACAAAGCTACAGGCGCTGTTCTAGGCAGCGGAGAGTTTGGCCATGGTGGCAGCGGAGGTCCTAGAGTATATGGGAGACCAGTAGTCCAGAATAAGAAGAAGATTTCCCTGGACAATGGCTAGTCTGGCTTCAGAGGTTAGGTATTGCTTGAATCTATATGCGGCACCCAATTTCTGATAGAACCTTCTGATAATGGAGTATACATGCTCGGTGAAGGTGCGAGTGGGATCAAGCAATACTCTTGAGTATTTATAAGTGTCATTGTCTTCAAGAGCTGGGCTGTCAAGGGGGAGAGAATGCATAAGGGGGCAGGTGTTTTAGATTTAGCAAGGAAAGGCTTAGATCCAAACAACATGGATTTTGTTTTCTTGGCGTTAACTAAGAGGAGGTTTTTAGAAAACCAGTTCTGGGCTGCGGCATAGTTGTGAGAGAGTCCTGAGGAGACAGCGGCTGTGTATTTGTCACTGTGGAAGAGAACCAGGTCATCAGCATACAGGAGAGAGTGGCAGTTAAGGCAATCAGAGGGAAGTGAGTTGATAAATAAGGAGAAAAGGAGGGGACCCAGGATTGAGTCTCGAGGGAACCCCACAGAGACAGGCAGTGTGGAGGAGCAGGTTTGGCCTATACACATGAATTGTGAGTGGCCAGTCAGGTAGTTGGTGAACCACTTAGTGACTTTCTGAGAACAGCCTAGGAGACTAAACTTGGTGGTGAGGCGGGCATGGTTAACCATGTTGAAAGCCTTCAAGAGGACAATGAAGACAGCCCCGGTGGCTTTACCATTATCCATGTTGGAGAGGATGTGGCCAGTCAGAAGGGCAAGAGCAGTTGCAGTGGAATGGTTCTTGCAAAAACCATGCTTTTGGTTGCATAGGAGGCTGTGCATGCCTATGTATTCAGTGAATAGGTTGTGTACTGCCCTCTCGAGTAATCTACTAAGATGAGGGAGGATGGATATTGGGCAATTGTTACTGGTGGATTTGGGGTCCCCAAATTTAAGAATGGGATTACCTTGTCTATTTTCCAAGGGTCGGGCATGGAGGAGGTGGAAAGGGCAAGGTTAAAGACGTATGTGAGTGGTTTGGCTATGGCCAGAGAGACCAGTTTGAGGAATGCTGGAGATAGGCCATCTGCACCTGGGGATCTGTGGTTAGGCAGACTTTTGAGTAGCTTAACCATGTCACGTATGGAGAGGGCTCTGAAGTAGAAAGGTGACTATCAGAACTGGAGGTGGATTACAGTGGATCAGGTTAGGTGGATGTGTTTTGTTGTTGGACAAGAGCGAGTTTGTTAAACTACATAGATTGGTTGGTGAACTTACAGTTGAAGACACTGGCCACTTTGAGAGGGTCAGTGAGCAGCAATCCTGAGAGCTGAGTTATGGCACAGCATTGCTGGAACAGGGATTTAAAAGGCAGCTTACTGAATGGCAGAATTTGCTAGGGTCCCGAAGGCTGGCCCTTTGTAGGTTGTGGAAGTGGGTCAGTTTCATAGATTTTGCCTGTTGTTTACATTTGTTCCTCAGATGCCTGTATGCCTCCCAAAGGGCAGGACTGGGGGTTGATTTGAATGTTGGCCAGGCGCAGTCTCTGTCTTTCATAAGGGTTAGTAGGTTACTGGAGACCCAGCGTGTACTCCCACCTCTGACACGTCTGGTGGTGGCAGGAAAAAAGCGGTTTTGGAGGAATAGCAGTGTCTGGATAAATGTGGAAACCACTGAGACTGTGACGGATGTAGAGAGAAGTGCAGCCCAGTCCACTGACCAGGTCTCCTCAAGGAGATTTGTGGTGCCTGGGCAGCTAAAATTTGTGAAGGATAGGTGTTTTGGCGGTGGGCGCTTTAGTTTGGAGGACCAGAGAAGATAGGTCGGTGAGTGGTCGCTAATAGAGCCAGCCATGGTGCTGGTGTGTAATGCTCAGTCTTCCCTGTTTATGAGGATCCAGTCCAGTAGAGTCTGAGTGGCCATCCAGGGAATAAGTCTGGTGGGGAGAGTAATCACCTGCATCAGGTTGTACTGCTTTAACAGGGATGCATGGTCAGGCTGGTGGCAGCTGAGGCAATTTAAATTAAAGTCGACAAGAAGAATAGTTTCCCTATGGGGAATTAGAGCACTCAGGCCCTAGAGGAAACTGCACAGTTCAGTGGTTCTGGTCGATGCGGGGTTGTAGCAGCAGCCAATATAGAGTTTTTTGCAGGATCCCAGGGTCATTTCAGAAGTAGCCATTCACTTGGCAAGGACGGGTCAGAGTGCATGACAATGCTGGCTGAGAGGGGGTTCCTTAAGGAGTAGGGCCACACCACCACCTTTTTTCCTGCCTGACCTGTCTAGGCATAGGTAAGAGTAGCCAGGTAGCTGGAAGGTTTTATCAGCATAATGTGATTTTAGCCATGTTTCAGAGAGACCCAGAATATGGGGCTTGTGGAGCATAGTCCAAGCCTCGAGGTCAGTGAATTTAGATGGAAGGCTGCAGATATTAATATGAGCAATTTTGAGAGCAGAGACATTAGTCCAGATAGTGGAGGAGGGGGTGATGTGGGAGTTAGTTGGGCCAGGGTTGCACTCGATGTCCCTAGCAAGGAAGAGTAGTGATATTAGGAGAATATATGGGCAGGAGGGAAAAGTGGGAGACCAGGAGAGGTTAGCCAGGTAGTGTCCCAAGAGGAGGCGTTCCTTAGTAGTGAAGAACACAAAAGAGACATACCCCAGGGAGGACATATCATCAGTAACTAGTGAGGAGGGGTGGGAGAGGGGGGAAGGGGAGAGTAGAGAAAGGAGAAGTGTTGTTGGTCATGGGCCAGCACCACTGCGCCAAAGTCAGTCAATACCAGTGCAGCAGTTAGGGAAGTGGCCCATAAAATATGCAGTGCCAGTGATATGTTTCTGTGAGTGTAGTAGATGGAAAATGTGATGCTGTCTATTTATTTATGTGTGGACTATGTGGCCAGTGGCAGGAGGGGATGGAGGTGGGAGTGGTTTGAGTGTATTTAATCAGTGGAGGGAGGGGTGGGGGACTGAAAATCTGAGTGTAGCAGGAGCGCAGGGCTTCAGAGCAGTCTCCGTCTTTACCTGTGCTTGAGAGTAGTGGGAAAACTTTTATACATAGAAGAGTGTTTCTTAAAATTACACAACCTCAAGCATGATTCCTCTACAAGAACATGATGAGTGTAAAAAAAATTAATTTTTAAGGCAGATAAGGACTGCCTGGCCCACTTAATCTGCCCATTTCCCTCCCTACTTAACAATTGATACTAAATGATCAGGAGCTTACCCTCTCTTTCCTACCACTAGGGTCTATCTCATGCATTCTTGAACTGTCTAGTCATTTTATACTGTACGATCTCCACTGGGAGGCTGTTCTATGAATCCACATTCTTTTCTATGAAAAAATGCTTCCTCACATTTCCCGAGTCTCAACCCCAGCCTCATAGTGTGATCCCTTGTTATTACACATTTCTTTTTTTGAAAGATATTGCCCTCCTGGACCTTGTTGATTCCCCTGAAGTACTTAAATGTTTCTATCATATCTATCCACCCCCCCCATTTCCTCCATGGTATACATATTGAGGTCTTTCAGTCTTTCCTCATGTTTTCTGGTGCAATCCTTTCACCATTTTGTTGCCCTTCCCTGGACCTCCTCTATTCTGTCAATATCCTTCTGGAGATTTGGTCTCCAGAACTGAACACAGTGTTCCAGATGTGGCCTAACCAATTGTCTGTACAGTGGCATCACCGCCTCCTGTTTTCTACTGGTGCTGCCCCTCCCTATGCACCACAGCCTCCCACCAGCCCTTCTCACCACCTGTTCACATTGGTTAGCCACCTTCAGGTCATCTGCTATGTTTACCCCCAGGTCCTTTTCCAGTTTTGTTGTTGTTAGTATCTCCCCAACCTCCCTACATTCCTCTCCAGGATTCCTGTGGCCCAAGTGCATGACTTTGCACTTTTTTGCATTGAATTTAGGTTGCCACTTTCTAGACCACTCCTCCAATTTGCCTAGGTCTCTTCTAATTTTTTCTACCCCATCTGGAGTGTCTACCCTTGGTTTCATCTGCAGAGAGGTACACTTTCCCTTCTAGCCCCTCTGCAATGTCACTAGTTAAGACATTGAAGAGGACCGGCCCTAGACCTAAACCCTGTGGCACCTCAATGTTCACTTCCCTCTCCTGGGATCGAATGCCATTTTCCACCGACCTGTGTGTCCCATTACTCAGCCAATTTCTGACCCACTGGAACACCTTGGGACCTACTCCCAGACTGTGCAACTTGTTTACTAGTCCCCTGTGTGGGATGGTGTCAAATGCCTTCCACAAATCTAGGTAGGCCATGTCCACTGCCCCTCCCTAATTCACCACCTTGGTTACCCAGTCAAAGAAATCTATTAGATTTGTTTGACAAGATCTCCCTGCTGTAAATCCATGTTGCATTGGGTCTTGTGCCCCACTAGCCTCCAGATATGCCACAATCATTTCCTTTAACATGGATTTCATGATTTTCCCCACCACTGAGGTCAAGCTGACGAGTCAATAATTTCCAGCCTCCAGCTTGTTCCCACTTTGTGTACTGGTATCACATTCACCCTCCTCCAGTCCTCTGATACCACTCCCTCCTCTATTGATTTGTTAAATAGGGCTGTCAGTGGTGACCATAGTACCTCCCTGAGTTCTTTCAGTATTCTGGGATGCATCCCATCTGGTCTCATTGCCTTGTCCACTTTTAGGTTCAAGAGATCGTTAGGACTATTTCCTCCATGAATGGACTGGTGTCCACCTACCCTGTGTGTGTTTCTAGCCCCTAATTGTGGTCTCTCCCTTCCTCTTCCTTTGTAAATACTGAGCAGAAGTATTTGTTTAGAATTTCTACTTTTCCTTGGTCCCCCTCTGCAACCCCCCATTCAACCTCACAATCCCTCCATTGGTCTTATTCCTTTCCCTGATAAGACTCAAAGAAGGTTTTGTCACCTTCTTTTACTGATTTTGCTATCCTTTCTTCAGTTTGTGCCTTTGCGCATCTGACTGCTTTCCCCACCTCCTTCTGTTTTGCCTGGTACACTGTCCTGTCTCCTTCCCTCTGTGTTTCCTTCTACTTTCTGAATGCCTGTTTTTTTTTCCTTATCTTCCCTGCTACCTTTTTTGAAAACCATAGTGTTTTTTTCTTTCTTTTTGCTTTGTTTATTGAATTTACACAAAGGACTGCTGTCTCTGCTACGGCTCCTTAAAGTTTCTGTCACTGTTCCTCCACTCCTCCCTCCCCCTTTGCCAGGATTTTCCAGAGGTGTTCCACCATTTTTGAAACGTCTACCGTCTTGAAGTCCAGGACCTTTACTTTGAGTGGCTAGACTCTACTATTCTCTTCACCTTTAACCACACTGTATGGTGATCGCTAGTCCCTAGGTGACTGCTCACTGATAGATCTGTTATTCTGTCACCATTTGTGAGAACCAGGTCTAGTATTGCTCCTTCCAGTGTGGGTTTCTTCACCAACTGTCTGAGGCATGCCCCTTCCAGGGCATCTAAGTTGAGTCTGTTCCTAGTAGTGGCTGCTGCATGTGTTCCAACTAACATCTGGCATGTTTAGGTCCCCCACCAGCAACACCTCCCCTTTGTCTGCCATTTTGTGTATGGTTTCCACTAATACCCTGTCCATTTCTTCTCCTCATACTTGAGGTCTGTAGACAACTCCTTTGCAGATGGTGGTGCCATTTCCTGTCTCTAATGTGACCCATATAGCCTCTTCTCCTTCCTGTCTTCCCCTTAGCTCCATTGCTTTGATCCCCTTTCTGATGTACATAGCCACCCCTCCCCCATTTTTGTCCTCCCTTTCTCTCCTGAAGATTTTGTACCCTGGTATGGTTAACATCCCAGTCATGGTTTCCTGTGTACCATGTTTCAGTGACCACAACCATGTCTAGGTCTTCCTCCACCATCAAGGCCAGTAGGTTTGGAATCTTCTTTGCCAGGTTCTGGCATTTGTACACATGGCTTTTCAAGTTTTGGTCCCCCCACCTGTACCAGTTTCTCCCTATCCCAGTCCCTATGTCCTCCCTCCATGCCTTCCCTGCTGTTTCCTTTGTTTGTGTTTCCTTTTGTTGTTCGCTGCGCTAGTATCAGCCTGTTTGTCTACTCTCACCGGGGTGCAGTTGTTTTTTCCCTGATTAATTCCACCCCCCTGGACTTGTTTAGTTTTTCCTTTCTCGGGTCTAGTATCTGTCTGTCTACCTTAACATGTGGGGGGCAGTTGATATTTCCTTGCTTAATTCCACCACCCACCTTTGCAAGCTTAAATATTTGCCAATGAAACATAAACCTTTCACTAAGGATCTCAGTCCCCCCCCCGAGATGGATGCGGGTTGTCACTCCCGTACAAGGCTGCATCTCTACAGGTGGTTCCCCAGTCCTCAACAAAGCCAAATACCTCAGCTCTGCACCAGCTCTTCAGCCATTCATTGAATCCCCTGGTGCGGAGTACCCTGGCCTCCCCCATGCCGTATACAGGTAGCACATCTAGAAAGTTACCATGCATGTCACTTGTCTAAGACCCCTCCCCAACTCTGTGAGCTCCATCTACACTGCCCTCACCTCATCCCCAGCCATGTCATTTGTCCTCAGGTGGACAATGCCATCTAGCTTGCCCTCCCATCTTGCCGCCCCAGCAATCCTTTGGATTCACTTCTGATCCCTCCAAGCCATGGTGCATGGTCAGCACCTGACCTTCCTGTTTCCCAACCCCAGGACTACCCCCATAATAATAGAGCGCCTCACTAGGAGTTGTTTCCTTCTCCTCTAGGGTCTTGTGCCATTCTGGGGGATCTCCACTGTAGAGTATCCCCTCCTACACCTTGTCCATCACTGCAGGTGTCTCACTGAGACAGTCTCACTGTGCAAGAACAGCATAGGAGTTGTGAATTGGGACCTCAGGTTGGATGTGCCTCTGCCCCACCTCCCTCACCCTTCACCATCCCTGAGCCCACATTTGTCCAAATGGATTTCATTGCTGTCATCCTTTGAGGCAGCGGGTGTAGATTTGGTGGTCCCTGGGTGTGGGAGGAGCCCTCCTGAACCCTAGCCAACTCAGCCAAGAGATGAGCAACTTCCTCCCTCAACCCAATGAGGTGCCTGCAGATGGGGCATATGTAAGAGAGTTCTTAGTCTAACACACAGCATGCTGAGACTCAAACTTAAACTGATACTTACTCTGCCTATGTGCCTTGAATGGGTTTCATTTATTCTGAATGTTGTGTACTTTGTTATTCTATTTATTCTATTTATTGAATTTATGTACCTTGTTTTTAATCTTTCTACTTTTGATAATTATAGAAATATTGTGAAGACTTGTTTTAGTAGATCAATAAAGATGTTTACTACTGAAAAAAAAAGTATTAGTCCAAGTTGCTCCACATTTGAAATGCTGAATTTACCAAAGCCAGTACAGGTGTGCCAAGTTACAGATCTCTATCTTTAAAGGTGCCTGAATTCTGGCCCAGTGGAGCAGAGGGTTGAGGTGCTGGACACCACACCTTACACCACACTGGTGACCTCGGTTCAGGAACGGACTCGTGCCATCGGGGGTTGGCGGGGGGGTTGGGACTTGCATTGAGTGGTTGTCTGGCAGCTCTCCTTCCCCGTGGAGGGTTGGCGTGCACTGCATGGTTTGGTGGCCTCTAGTGGTGAGGGGCTCGGCGAAAGAGTACACGCAGTACTGGGTATGATGGATGCAGCTAACATCCTGCAGGCAGTTAAGGGAGCATGCCTATGCTGCACTGGACATCCTTGCATGTCTGATCGACCAAGAACAAGTAACAAGAAAATCCCCTCCCAGCATTGGTAGGTGAAGGCGGGTCCAGAGGTCATGACCCCACATCAGTGCCAGGCACTAGGATACTTGATCCAGACCATCTTCCACTTTGCTAGCCTTCAACACTATAAGACAGAGCTCCAGAAGAGCACAGCGGTCCCTCCCCAAGGGACTCAGATCCAGGGGTTGGGTTAGCTGGGCTGGAGGTAGGGGAATCCCAGCCAGCAAGAAGTGGCCAGTGTTTCAGGCAGATGGGGAGAATCACAATACTGAGTGCCCACACCAGAGAGAGGCCAAGGTAGGAGATGAATAAACAGAGTTCCCCCCCCAAAAAAAACAGGTGACTGAGTTATAAGACTCCAATCTTTCATAAAAATTACATTTTGCAGTAATGTAAACTGCAGAATTTTAAGCCCCTACACCTTTAAAACTAGAGCAACAAATATCACCAGTATTGTTAGGTTCATTGACTTTCAGGCCACTCACATAGCCCAGCAGCATTGCATCATGCTGCCATGCTGACGATCTGCTTTGGGAAGGGAGCCCAGGAAGTCACTTTGGAGGCAGGCCATGGCTGAAAATGCTGCCACTTTGCAGTGCAAGTCAGGGAGGGTTGGCAGTGGGTTCCACTAATAAAGTGACCACTGTGGCTGGGCAGGGTGCTTTCTCTTGCCACAGGGAAAGCTGTGGCTGTATGACACTGATAGAGGCACCACAAACACCAGGGGAGAAGAGAGAGAAAAAATATTGGAGAAAAACCTGGAAACCAACTGAATGATGGCTTTCTTCAGCCCAATCACAATATATTCCTGGCAACAGGGTATGTCCCCGAGAGACAAGCTACCAGCTGGGAGAAAAACCAATACAGAAAAAAGAAGTCTGTATGTGTTAACTTAATCACTGGCCAAGTTATAAGCAGCCAGATATTCCAAAGTCAGTCATCTTTATTTATAAGGCGCCTAATCCTGGAGGCTCTGGACGCTGTACAGGTCATTAAAGAGAACACTTAAGACATTAAAATCAATAGTTTTCACATACAGATACATGAACACATTCCTCTCATACCATAAATTAATTAAAAGCTGTCAAATGCTAATCCAAATAAATAATATTGCAGGCCAAATTTAAATACTTCCACAGAGGGTGGATCCATTAAAGTTTTAGGAAAAGAGTTCCATAAAACAGGTCCAGCGGCCCAGAATACATTATCACCAGATGTCTTTAAGTGTGTTCTCAAGATCACCAGAATGCCCTCTGTGGATGATCAAAGAGAGAGTGCACAGGACAGGGAGGTGTCAAGAGTTCCATCAGGTAATCCGTCTCAGTCTGTAAAGGGCCTTATAGGTGAGTAGACCCACTTTGAAGGTAATCCTACATCTGACGGCAACCAGTGCAGTTCATGCAAAAGAGGAGTTATGCGCGTGGACCTAGACAGGCATGTCAGTAGCCTGACTGCCACATTCTGCACCAGTTCCAGCCAATGGAGGTTCTTTCCAATGACCCAGTGGTAAAGAGCATTACAGTAATCGAGCCTGGATGTGATGAAAGCATGCACCAATGATGGGAGGTCCTCCTACGGGATAAGGGTTTAATCTGTGTGACATTTTGCAAATGGTAAAAACCACTGCGGATGACAGCTAACACCTGATGGTCTAGGGTCAAACCATCATCAAATATGAAACCCAGATTTTGCACCTTTGTGGATGTCTCTAAAGCAGTGGTACCCAGGAACAAACCTGTTCCTGCTCCAGTGGTGGCCGCATCCCACCTTCAGCCTGGGTTAATTATTAGTACCTCAGTCTTGTCTGTGTTGAGCCTCAGCCAGTTAGAGGACATCCAAGTCTGGATCTTGCATAAGAAATTATTTAGCAACTCCACAGAATCTGGTGTACCAGGGGCAAAGGACATACTGTAAAAAGCTGGGTGTCATCTGCATAGCAGTGAAAACCCAAGCAATAATACCTAATGATATCCCCCAGTGGGATCATGTATACTGTAAACAACATGGGCAACAATATCTACCCTTGAGGCACTCCACAGGTCAAGGGCTTTGGGCTAGAAGAGAAATTTCCCATCACTACCTGTTGCCTCCTGCCTGTCAGGAATGACTCAGTCTGGCTGATGACCTTGCACAGAGATCAAGGAGAATGAGAACTGACCACAATCCTGTATCTCTCACCCTGAGGAAATCATTTTGCACCTGAACTAATGCTGTTTCGATGCTATGCCTTCTCCTAAAGCCAGACTGGAGTGGCTCATAAATGTTGAAGGCTGTCAGGTGCACCTCAAGCTGTGAAGTTGCTGTTTTCTCCAGTGCCTTCCACAAGAATGGAAGATTGGAGACAGATCTGAAATTCACTGAGATGCCAGGGCTGAGTGACTGTTTCTTTAGCAGTGGCCTCACCAATGCCTCTTTTCAAGGTGTTAGGGAAAAGCCCCTCTGCAAGCGAACATCAGACAATCTCAGTGAACACTGGACCAAATGGACTCCACACATCCCACTAGGAGATGTGTCGGGCCTGGGTCCAGTTCACAGAAAGTGGGGTGCAGCTTTGAGATCACCTCAATGATGTTCAGCATCTCCACCAGCTGGAACTCATCCCAGCCAGACTGAGTGCTATTGTCATGACCAGTCACAATACTGCAGGACAGATCTTGCTACACTGGTAAGATTCTGGCTCTAATGGAGGATACCCTGTCAGAAAAGAAAAGAGCAAACTCTTCACATTGTGCTACTGAAAATGCTCTCCTCAGCTGTAGACAGGCTGGATGAAGAAGCCTATTCACTGTCCGAAAGTGCTGAGCTGGTCTATTCCTTCCTGCAGTAATGTCCCTGGACAGGAACTCTGCCTTCTTATGGTCGATTGCCCTTTGGTAGTCACTGTAGTGATTATTCAAAGACAGTTTGTCATCCTCAGCACCGGTACTCCTCCATCAATGCTCCAACCTCTGGCCCCTGATCTTCATTACCTTGAGAGCCCCATCAAACCAAGGGGGTCACAAGCAAAAGGACCTAGGTCATATACAGACAGATATTACAGCATTGAATGTCTTGGTGACAGCAGTATTATATGCTACCACAACCTCATTCAGCCCTGACACACATGCAGCACTAATACCAGATAGATCCAGCAGCACCAACAGTCCCTCTGGTGTCAATCCCTCAAAAGGTGGTAGTGGATCATTTCAATAGGGGAGGGACTAACGGGGGCAAACCATAACTCACTGTGCAATGATCCAACCAAACAACCGCATCAATCCTGAGATCATTGATCTCATGCCCATGTGGAAAAATTAGGTCCAAGACATGACCATGATGATGGGTCACAGAGGCAACTGCCTGTGCAAGGCCCAGGGATGACAAAATCTGGAAGAAGTCACCACCAAAATGCAAAATTTCATCGTTGACCCAGGCATTAAAATCCCCCAGAATTATGCATCTGGGGGACTCCAATACCCTGTCAGCGACAAACTCTGCTACTTCCAGCAGGAATGCCCCCTCATGCCCCAGCAGGCGGTACAGCAGGACGATCCTGCAGCCTGCACCTGGGCCCCTGTTCATGGCCATACATTCAAATGATGAAGTTGATTCAATAGGGTGCACAGTGAAACTCAAGTCAGATCTAAAATAGATAGCCACACCCCCACCCCTACATTCCCTCCTCAGGTAGTGAACTACGGAATAACCCAGTAGGGTAGATGCCTTCAACACTGGCCCTGCATCCTCCCCCAGCCAGGTCTCCATAATGCATGCCAGAGTGATGGAGGAAACCAAGTTGGCCATAATCACTGTCTTGTTTCTCATCGACCTGGCATTACATAACACTACCTAAAGGGGACTAGTGAGTGATGCAGGTACATTAGCTGCCTGTCTACTTAGTCCAGTGGAAACCCTGGGGATAGGGACCAAACACGTCAGGCCTTTCTCTAGGTCCCTTTTTACTCCTGGGCACCTCCTCCACCTGACTACCCTAATAACACTTTCCCCGATCACATTCCCAGCCTCTCATCACCTGATCCTGCCTTTCTTCCCTATGCCAACCTCCCTGAATCTCCTTATCACAGTCCCTGATACAGGGACATCAACAAAGGGCAAAGATCACGCAACTGAGAGGCTGATTATTCCAAGAGGCCACTATTCAACCATCTACACATTTCTTAAAATATACAACCTTTTACCACACCACCACAACCACACCAGATAAAACCCACTTTCTGATCTAACTGACCACACGCACCACATACTACCCATACATACCCTAGAGCACTCACTCACTCACTCACTCACTCACTCACTCACTCACAAACTATCTAAAACCAATCAACAGCACCCAATAAAATAAATACCGTGAATACAGTAGGAGAATGCAAACTGTGGTCAACAAGAATATACCCCTCAAATTATTTCAGTACAGATTACAATATAGACATTAATTCAAGAGAGTGAAAATATGGTTACTCAGTGCTGTCAACACTGAATGAACCTAACCAGAGTCCAAGTCCATAGAGAGTTATGTCCTGACTCCCTCACAGCAAGACAGATCTCATAGACACACAACTTCGACTCCCAGTGGCCCACTTTCAATCCACAGTCCCATCCATTCTACAACTTCAATTTGTAATGCTCAGATACACAGTGGTAATACTCAAAGAGCTACCATCTGGCTCTGTGTTCAATGCTCAACCAACTCTCTGTTCTTCCTCCTTCCACACCATGGAAGATGTTTTCAGCTCCAATCAAGACTCACCAATCCATCTGTAGTGATGGAGGCCGAATTTTACAGGGAAATTCAATGGACAAGATTCCAGGCCATGCCCCAGATAAGATGACTTAATGGGCACTAGATACCCAGTTCTGGAGCTAAACAATTCACAGTGCAATGCCTTTCATCATCTGGTGCAGAAAGCTGTTCTCAGGAGACCAATTCTCCAGCAGACCGTTCCTCTTAGTTGTTCCTTGGTTGTTCTTCCATTCCATTCCACTCCTCCGTCACTGAATGTGTTCTATAGTTTGTCTAATAAGTCACATGGTGGTCTACTCCACCACTCCTATGAGCTACAGCCAGCCAGATCATGAAGCCGCCCCACTGCCAGTTTAGGTAAGCCAAACGAGTGGCTGCTGCTCCATAAGTACAATTTGCTTTGGTTCTCAAGACCACAGCAGGATTTCCTACAACTTTAAAATAATAAAATTATCTCCTATACTATTATCACATCTTGCTCCCAGTCTATCACTGACTCCTTTACTATAGAACCCTATCTAGTGTTTCCCATGCCAACTATAGTTTTGGTTGGATGCCAGACAGAAAAGATAAACTTATTTAGCTTGTTTTAGGCCTTTAAAATGTTTCACCCTATCACAGAATCACTGAAAAACAGACAAAGAGGAGTTTTTACAAACTAAAAGAGGCTCAGTCAGAGCCCAGATAGACGGTGATCCAGCTTGGTCACCATCTTGCTCCTCCCCAGGGTGTAGGATGTACTATAGAAGTCCAGAATAACATCAATAATTAAACTTGAATTTCATGACGTTTTGTAATCTAGATATAGTATTTGCCATATTGATCCTTATAAGAACAGATCCAGAAGCAAATGATTTGATACCTTTTATTGGACCAACATAGATGTAACAAAAAGAACAAAGTGTTTTAGCTTTCGCACCAACCAGTCCTTCATCAGAAGCATAATGACAGTTATTTAGAAAAAACAATACTTTTAACACCCAGATCATGCAGAAAAAAAGCAGAAAAAGTCCCCACTGGTTTAAAATACTTATTTAAAAAAGCAGAAGATGATGTCAGAGAAGCTTAACAGTATAATTTCACCTTTAGCTTAGAGACTCTAAGGGTCAGAGGTGTTTAGTGCAGAAGACATACAAAGAACTCCACTGCATATAAATTAAATTGACTTATATAAGAACTACTTGAGCAGATGGCTCTTAAATCCAATTAATCAAATTATGAGTGTCAGAAGGTGTATAAGAACGCGGTTACTGAAAAACAACCCCCTCACAGATTAAAGACATACTAAAATTGTCAGTTAAAAACAAGCACCACAAGATAGGACTACAAGAAGCATGCATATATATATATATATATATATATATATATATATATATATATATATATATATATATATATATATATGTGTATATACATATATATATATTTATACAATGGAGTGAAGGAATAACACTCCGAATAAATGTTGTTATTTTCACCACTATTGAATATCAGGGAGCTGACTTAGACACTGTGGAATATCTTAGCAAATATTCCACAGTGTCTATGTCAGCTGCTGATATTCAACAGTGTCTACATCAGTAGCTGTTATTCCAGCAATGGTTACCTCAGTAGTAGCACCTTCCTGACCAGGCTTCTTTCCAAAACAACCAGAAGATTAAAATACCAAAAAACACCAAGTGCCCAAAACATCTGATCAACCACACAAACCCTCACTGTCTACACATGAACACTGTTAAAAACAATCCTGACTAAAAATCTCATTTGTACCTACACAGCATTCTTTATCTCTGCTCACATAACAGGAGCTGCTCGAAAACTGCAAGTGTGACCCACAGAAGCTCATCTACTTCAAAGTGCACACTCCATCGATGACGGTCTCCCAGTAAGACCCCAACACACAGCAGACAATAAAAGAAAAAATTAACTCTCCAACATAAAATTCTTCTGTGACTTATCGTCAGAAGCCATCCCGAATTGAATTTCAATCCCTGTCATGGACTGGCAACAAACCAAAATGAAACTGTAAAACCCAGTCAATATCCACCCGATTCAGCAAACACTTTCTTAAAAACCAAAATGCACAAAACAGTACTTTTATCAGCCCCATTAAAATCTGAATCCAAAAAACAAAACAACTGACAATTCGAATCTGAATGGGAATGCTGTCCCCAAACATAATCCCGCCCACAAACAAGAGCACACCAATCATAAAGGACACAGAATGCATACCAGTCATCACCAACCAATCAAAAAGTTTCCATTCATTTAAACAATGAATAAAATACTACAACCTTTCCATTCACAACCTAACGCACAGCGCAAATAACCTTGCTAGAACCAAACAACATATGCAGCTCTACCTAGGCAGAAAAATAAAAATAAAACAACAGGTCACAGAGAACGATGAATATAAAATGCACTACATACTAAAATAGGCCCTATTGATAACAGACACATGATAAGCATAGTGAATATGGTAAATATTTTCACTGGTGCAGAGTGAACTGAGATAATACCACTCGTGGCTTCACCAGTCATGATATTATCCCAGTTCACCCTGCACTTGTGGAAATATTTTCCATATTCCACAGTCACCCATCATGTATCCCAGATATGTGTGTGTATATATATATATATATATATAAAACATACAAAGAATAACCAGTAAAGTTTTCCTAAAAAGAGGGTACCCATTACCCAACTATACTCTCCAGCTAGATATTATGCCCCATAAACTTCAAAAGCCTAAAGTGTAGTAACAGGAGTTTATAAATGATAATATAAATATAAATTGGCAGTATAAGTGTCAAACAAAAGACTACTTGTCAACGACAAGAAAGAAATTAAGACCATGCAGCCTGATATGTACAGATATCAATAAATTCTTTATGTATAATGTAACAACTCTATGTACCAAAAATGCCTAAGGAATCTGAATAAAAAATAGGAATTAAATTCTCCCCACAACACACCACACCCCACACCCCCATATCTGGGGGGGATAACTATTTATTTATTTATGACTTTGATAACTGGGTGAGTGCACTGATCCCAGGGACTGTTTACAGGCACAACCTGGGTCATATCACATGGCGCAGAGTGACAGTGGTGTACAAGGTAACAGTAATACACATGAAACAGATTTGATACAAGCAACAATAGGAAGCACAATATACAGGTTTGATGCATAGGTCCATTTGAGAACAGTGAATACAAGGTTTCAATATCAGACTTGAGGAGATTTGGTACAAAACAAAGAAATCATAGGCACAGTGTACAATGAGTGACTGCATCATCCAGTGAGCAAGTAATACACAGAATACTCAGTAAAAAAAAAATATATACAATATGTACTGGCAAGGAAGTCAAATATTACTGTGAAAAATACAATATAACAGTTGTAGTCAGGGGAGTTGACTAGTGTGGGTAGATGTTTAACCCCTGGGCACGGGAGTTGACTAGTGTGGGTTGGTGTCAGACCCCACGGATCAGCGGCAGGATGAATTTGCCAGGAACCAGACTTTAAGGCGGGACTTGAAACTGGAGTGTGTGTCAATGGAACAGAGTTCAACCGGTAGTTTGTTCCACTGCAAAGGGGCAGCTGCAGACCAAGCTCTGCTACCCATGTTGGTGGATACCCTAGGAACAGCTAGAGGGGGAGTACCATTAGAGCAGAGGTTGTGGAGGAGCATTCTGGTTTTCAGAAGGACAGTTGGGGGGATTCTGGAGCGGTGCCAATGACATTGTCTACTATGCAGCAGAGGGCTATATCAAAGTGATCTTGTAGCAGTAGCAATCCAAGGGTATTATAGATGGTACAGTGGTGGGTGAAGAACGGGGCTAATAAAGCAAAGTGACAGGCGTTGTTGTAGGCAGCAGAGAGTTTAGCCATGGCAGTAGTTGAGGTCCTGGCATAAACTGGGGAGCAGTAGTCAAGAATAGGGAGAAGATCACCCTGGACAATGGCTAGTCTGGCTTCAGGGGTAAGGTATTGCCTGAATCTATAGGTGACACCTAACTTTTGTTGGAACCTTCTGACAAGGGAATTTGCATGCTCACTGAAAGTGAAGGAGGGGTTGAGCAGTACTCCTAAGTATTTGTAGGTGTTGACATCCTCCAGGGCTGGGCCATCTGGGGTGAGAATGCATAAGGGGGCATGGTTTTTAGTTTTGGCCAGAAAGGGCTTAGATCCGAACAGCAAGGATTTATTCTTTTTGGCATTTACTAAGAGGAGTTTTTCGGAGAACCAGCTGTGGGCCGCAGCATAGTTGTGTGAGAGAACTGAGGAGATTGTGGCCATGGATTTGTCACTGTGGAATGGGACAAGGTCATCAGCATACAGGAGAGAGTGACAGTTGAGGCAGTCGAAGGGAAGCGCATTAACAAATAAGGAGAAAAGGAGGGGACCCGGGATTAAGCCTTGAGGGACCCACACAGAGACAGACAGGGTGGGGGAGCAGGTTTGACCAATACACAGGAATTGTGAGTGATCGGTAAGGTAGTTAGTGAACCAGCTTGTGACATTCTGAGAACAACCAAGGAGGCTAAACTTGGAGGTAAGGAGAGCATGGTTAACTATGTCAAAAGCCTTTGAGAGGTTGATGATGACAGCCCCGGTGGCTTTACCATTATCCATGTTAGAGAGGATGTAGTCAGTCAGAAGGGTGAGGGCAGTAGCAGTGGAATGATTCTTGCAAAAGTCGTGCTGTTGGTTGCATAGGAGGGTGCATTTGCCTATGTACTCAGCGAGCTGATTGTGGACTGCTCTCTCGAGTAGTTTACTGAGATGAGGGAGGATGGATATCAGACGGTAATTGTCGGAGGTTTGGGGTCACCAGATTTAAGAACGGGGATAACCTTAGCTATCTTCTGTGTGTCAGGCATGGAGGAGGTAGAAAGGGCAAGGTTAAAGATGAAGGTGTGTGGCCTGGCAATCATTGGAGAGATCAGTTTAAGGAAGACTGGAGATAGCCCATCAGATCCGGAAGAGCCATGGTTAGATAGAATTTTGAGTAGCTTCACTGTGTCATGTATAGAGAGGGCTTTAAAATAGAATGGGGGTATTTGAGGGTGAGTGGCACAGCTGGAGGAGGATGGCAGTGTGTCAGGTATTAGGGCTGAGCTTTGAGGATGAACAGTTGGCAGCATATTTAGGTATATGGATAAGTTAGTGAACTTACAGTTGAAGAAACTGGCCACATCATGAGGGTCGGCCATCAGCCCATCCTTGGAGTTGAGATGTGGTGCCGCATTGCTGGGACGGGGGTTTAGGAGGGAGCTGATTGAGTTCCAGAATTTTCTAGGGTCTCCAAGGTTGGCCTTTTGCAGATTACAGAAGTGGGTCTGTTTCAAAAATTTGGTCTGTTGTTTACATTTGTTCCTCTTGCCCCTGTAAGCATTCCAGAGGGCAGGAGAGGGGGTCACTTTAAAAGTGGACCAGGCACAGTCTCTGGCCTTCATAAGGATTAGGAGGTCTTTACAGACCCAGCGCAAGCACCTGCCTCTGACTCATCTGGTGGTGACAGGGAAAAAGCAGTCCTGGAGTGTTAGTAGAGTCAGGGTAAATGTGGAAACTGCCGTGGCTGCATTGGAAAGGGAAAAAAGCATGTACCAGTCCAAGGACTGGGCCCCCTCAAGGAGATTTGTGGAGCCTGGGCAGCTGAAATTTCTGAGAGATAGGTATTTGGGTGGGGGACGCTTTAGTTTGGAAGACCAGAGGAGATAGGTCTGTGAGTGATCGCTTATAGAGTTAGCCATGGTGTCAGTGTTATGCTCGGTCCTCCCTGTTTATGATGATCCAGTCTAGTAGAGTCTGGGTGGCAGAGCGTGGATTAAGACTCATGGGGAGAGTGATTGCCTGCACCAGGCTGTGCTGCTTTAACAGGGATACATAGTCAGGTTGGTGGCAACTCATCCAGTTTAGATTGAAGTCGCCAAGAAGGATAGATTCCCTATGGGGAGTTAAGAGAGTGCAGGCCTTGGAGGAGGCTGGTGAGTCCAATGGTTTCAGTTGCAGGGGGGTTGTAGCAGCAGCCAACACAGAGTTTCTTGCAGGATCCCAGGGTCAATTCAGAGAGTAACCATTCATTAGGTGAGGAAGGGTCAGAGTGTAGGACAATGCTAGCTGAGAGGGGTTCCCTTAGGAGCAGGGCCACACCGCCACCTTTTTTCTTGCCTGGCCTGTTGAGGCATAGGTAGGAGTAGCCAGGTATTTTTAGGTATTTTGTTTTAAGGAGATACACACTCACATACACATACACACACACGCACACACACACACACACACACACACACACACACACACACACACACACACACACACACACACACTGTCACACATACACTCCTAATGCACCATCATTCACATCAATCACTGCAATTGTTACCCAACGGAATTCAACTTGCCATGAAATTCCAAGTAAAAGGAATCATGTATCTTAATATGTACTGAGTAAAAATGTGACGCTATGTAACCATACTACCATCTGTGCAGTACCAGTCCAAGGATCCTGAATAGTACCACAGTGAATTTAAAATGAGGAGGACGGAGATACACACTTGGCTGTGTTGAAAAACACCTTTATTGAGCAGGGACACTCTTCCAGAGAAATTGACAGGACAATAAAATGTGCAACACAGGTACCAAGACAACAACTAATTCAGTATAAAGAAAAGACAGCTACTGACAGAATACCCTCAATAGTCACATATCATCCAGACCTCGAACTTCTACGTAAGATTATTAAGGACCTCCATCTGATATTTAGTGAGGATGAGACCCTTAATCGTATTTTTAAGGAACTACCACTATTATCTTTTAAATAACCACCAAATGTAGCCAGCCTAATTAATAGGAGTAAGCTTTTTCCAGAATAGAATACCATGACACTAAATGGTACACGACCCTGCAATCAACACACCTGTAAGACTTGTGAGCACATTTCCACTTTGGATTATGTGGTTACATCACAAAATAGACAATTCAAGGTACATGGGAGTTATACATGTACATCACAACATGTTGTTTATTTCATTCAGTGCAAGAGATGTCCACAAACAGGTTATCTTGGACAGACAAACCAATTGCTCTGCACTAGGATGAACTCACACAGACGTAATATTAAAAGGAAGACTGAAAAACCAGTGGGGCAACACTTCTCTCAGTCTAACCACTCAATTTCTAATATGTCAGTAATGGTCTTAAAAGAAAATCTCAAAAGCACACAACAGAGATGAGTTTTTGAGATCAAACTTATTTTACATCTTAATATGGTAGTACTTTATACACATAATGAATATTAATTCCTTTTATACACATAATGAATATTAATTCCTTCTTACTATTTTCCTTCCCCTGGGATTGGGGTTGATTCCACTGCATCATATTCAGATTCTCTAGCCTGTTACTGTACATACAGTAGTGTAATTATATACTGTCACATTTTTTAACTCTGAACATATCGGGGTGCGGGATCTCATTTGCATGGGGATCCTTGACAGATCTATTTACCTTAGGCTAATGTTGTAGTGATTTGGGGAAATGTAGGTATGTTTGAACTCTTGTCTTACATACATACTGTATATTTACATCTAGTTACTTACCTGGGGAGGGTAGAAGTTTTATTTCATTGTGTTCTATTCAGCATCCTTGGACTGTTACTGTTTAGATAGTAGTATGGTTACATAGTGTCACATATTTACTCTGTACATATTAGGATACATGATCCCTTTTACTTGGAATTTCATGACAAGTTGAATTCCTTTGGGTAACAATTGCAGTGATTGATGTGAATGATGTGTGAATGATGGTGCATTAGGAGTGTGTGTGTGTGTGTGTGTGTGTGTGTGTAAGTGTGTGCGTGTGTGTGTGTATATCTCCTTAAAACTAGTTATCTCCCCCCTCCCCGATATGGGGGTGTGGGTGGTTTGTGTTGTGTGTTGTGGGGGAATTTAATTCCTATTTCTTATTCAGATTACTTAGACATTTTCGGTACATCAAGTTGTTATAGTAAACCCTGAGAATTTATTGACATCTGTATGTATCAGGCTGCATGGTCTTAATTTCTTGGTTGTCCTTGACAAGTAGTTTTTTGTTTGACACATAAATATTTTGAAAATGTTCACATAATTTAACAAATAAATTGTGACATTTTCAATACCTGAAACTTACAATTTACATAACAATTTGCATTTCTATTTAGCAGTTTCTGTGACTCTTCCAAGAAAGTGTGTATATACATTTTCAGTTATCTAGTTCCAACAGTGGCCAAGTTGTAAGCATAGAAATATTTTCTGAAATTTGTACATGAATAACACATTGGCAGATTTTGAACAAATATAACTCCCCCTCTCTTCAAGACAATGTCAAGAATCATGGCTTACTTTTAGGGCCTCTTTCATACAATGTGTATACTAAATGTCAGATCTCTAACTATAATAATGACTGAGTGATGATCAATCCATTCATTGCAAAACAGTTCAATACATTTCATGGAATTTCACAATAATTCTGTGAAACCAGAATGTACTAATTTAACCCAGACTCAATGTTGGACACAATATGGGAGCAGCCACCATGAAAGATATGTCCCCAGATAACTTCAGCCTTGACTGGGACACAGACAAAAGGCTAGCAATGCTAGAGTGGAGAGTTCAAATGGATGTGCGTACTGTCAGGAGATTTTTCAGTTAACCAGGTACCAAGCCATGCCGGTCCTTTCATACCAACAAGCATATCTTGAAGTTAGAGGTGGGCAAAAGTTGCGAATTCCACTTTTGCAGAACATTAACGGAAATTTGGAAATTTTGCAGAATTTTCAGAACTTCTGCCATTGGTGAGATCAGAATCTTCCGAAAATATTTGGTGGATTTTCACCCTGTTCAGTGGAGTTTTTTGTCTGAACTGTGGAATGATTCACATGAACTGCAGAATAACAGTTCTGAGGAATTTTTTTCTGCAGTTTAATAAATTATTCATCAATACGTGTAATTATTTCACATTTTAGTGAGCTGTTCTGCTGACTTTTTTCTCTGCAGTTTAATACAGTAATCCACAATTTATACATTTATTCCACCGTTCTAAGTCAGAATTTCTGTGAAAGTTGCTAATTTGATTTCTGCACTTCTGCAGAAGTGAAAATCTGACTTTCATGGAAACAAAACCATTGAAAGTTTTTTTTTACACACCGCTACTTGAAGTTAATGTACCACCAAATACACAGTCAGTGCAGTTCACAAAGCATGGGTGTTATAAGATTTCTACATGTTCAAGAGATCAAGCATGCCAATGAGTTCTGGACCAGCAACAGGTGGTGCATTAAACACCCATATAACCATAGGTACTGAGCAGTACAGAAATCCAATGTAAGTGTAACAAAGGCAGGTACCATCATCACCAGGTCACCATTCAACAGAAATTGGTTAATCTGAACGTTATTTCAAAGATGGGAAATACTGCTACAGATATACCACTGAGATCTAGTATTCCAGGGTCAACATACAGTCCATAGGAACTCCCACATTTGTAACCATTTGCACAACTCCAAGAGCAGCACCATTTAGAGATGGCAAGCAGGTGTTGCTCCTTGACATAGCAAACCCACAAAAACCTGGCTTGATTTTTACCACCTCAGTCTTGAGAACAGTAAAAGAAGGTGACCAGACTTTCTATAGATACATTAGTGAAAGGAGAAAGTCCAGAGAGGCTATTGCTAAGATCAAAGGGGATAAGGGGAAGTGTGAGGAGGAGGACCAAGGAAAAACTTCTATCCTAAATAGATACTTCTGCTCAGTATTTACTGAGGAAAAGGTAGGGCAGAGCCCACAGCTTAGAACCATGGAGATGGGAGAGAGAGGTGTGCACTAGTCCCATCACAAAAGAAAGGGTCCTACAAGAGCTCACTAAGCTCAGGGTGGACAAGGCAATGGGACCTGATGGTATACATCCCAGGATACTAAAGGACCTAAGGGTGGAACTAGCAGAGCCATTATCAGAACTTTTTAGTGAGTCTCTGAGCACAGTGGAGGGTCCAGAAGACTGGAGAAAGGCTCATGTGATCCTGCTTCACAAGAGTGGTAGCAGGGAGGAGGCATGGATCTACAGACCAGTCAGTCTTACCTTAGTAGTAGGCAAGATTATGGAGGCACTTCTTGTGAAAAGGATAGTGCAACACCTGGAATCCATAGGAGCACATGATCCAAGACAGCATGGATTTACAACAGGAAGGTCCTGTCAAACTAATCTCATAGATTTCTTTGACTTGGTAGCCAGAGTGCTGGACCAAGGGGGAACAGTTGATATCACCCACCTTGACTTCAGCAAAGCTTTCGATACTGTTCCACATAGAAGATTGATTAATAAGGTAGGTAGGCCCAGGGTGAGTCAGAAGTTGGTCAACTAGGTGGAAAACAGATTGATGGGCAGACAACAGAGAGTGATGGTAAAAGGTATACAGTCAGAAGAGATGCAAGTCACAAGTGGGGTACCTCAGGGATCAGTCCTGGGGCCTATTCTCTTCAATATCTTCATCAGTGATATTTCAGATGGACTAGAGGGTAAGGTTTGTCTGTTTCCAGATGACACCAAGATCTGCAACAGAGCAGATGGTCCAGATGGGGTGGGCAGAATGAGAAGAGATCTGGATAAACTGACAAAATGCTCAGAAGAGTAGCAACTGGGGTTTAACATAAATAAGTGCAAGATCATGCATGTAGGGAAGAGAAACCCTGAAGCCACCTATAGGTTGGGAGGGGAGTTGCTGGCAATCACAAAGGAAGAAATAGACATAGGCATCATCATCACAGATGACCTGAAATCATCCAAGCAGACCACAAAGCAGGAGGTAAGGCTAGTGGGATGTTGGGGTGTATTACTAGGGGTATCCCAAGTCATAAGAGAGAGATAAAAATTCCTCTTTACAAGACACTGGTTAGGTGCCATCTGGAGTACTGCATGGAGTACTGGATGCCACACCTGCACAAGGTCATTAACAAAATGGAGGCAGTCCAGAGAAGGGCAACCAAAATAGTGCAGGGACTGCATCAGAAAACATATGAGGACAAATTAACAGAGCTCAGTATGTATACCCTAGAAGAAAGGAGGAAGAGAGGTTATATGA
Organism: Neoceratodus forsteri; assembly: GCA_016271365.2. Classification (NCBI taxonomy): domain Eukaryota; kingdom Metazoa; phylum Chordata; order Ceratodontiformes; family Ceratodontidae; genus Neoceratodus; species Neoceratodus forsteri. The sequence goes on from CM057458.1 coordinate 1,324,595,327, forward strand.
TCAAAACATTCAAACATCTTAAGGGCATTAACAAGGTGAAAGAGTCTAACATGTTTCAATATAAGAAAAATAGCAGGACAAGAGGACACAGCATGAGATTAGAGGGAGACTGATTAAGGGTTAATGTGAGGAAGTTATTTTTCACAGAAAGGGTGGTGATGCATGGAACAGCCTACCTCAGAAGTAGTGGCTATAAATACAGTGCAGGGCTTCAAACAGACATGGGACAGGCTTAGGAGAGCAATAAAAATGAGTATGAATAGATAGGCCATTGACAAAGTACATGCCTATGGCACATTCATAAGGTAGAACAAATGGGCAAACTGTATGGGCTTTGCTGTCCTTATCTGCCATCAACTTCTATGTTTCTATGTTTCTGTGTTTCTTGGTTTGAGACTTAGTGAGTTGGACGCCATCCAGTCATTGATCTTTTTCAAACATTGACACAGCACAGTGCCACTATTAACCACATCAGATGCATACAGTATAAAATATATAGTTGGGTTTTATCTGCATAGCAGTGATACTCCAAGCCATACTGCCTGATAACCTCAATCAAAGGTAACATAGATATGGAAAATAAAATGTGTCAGGATCAAGTATTGATGCACACCTCAGTCTAGGGCAGCCATCTCAAAGATGGAATTATCTAAGACTACCTGCTGTATTCTTTTGTACAGGTAGGATTCAAGTAGCACAAAAGAGTACTGCCAAGTCCCACATAGTGCCTCAGGTGTTCCAAACATACCTCATGAGCCACCGTGTGCCTTTCATCTTTCAGCATAAGGAGATTATTGAATACACTGATGACTGCAGTCTTCATATTGTGATAAAGGCAAAATCCCAACCTGAGCAGTTTATAGATTACCTTCCAAAAAAAAAGAAAGTTTGAGACAAGCCTTTAATTCTTAATTCAGAGCCATGTCAGGATCAGAAGATGGCTTCTTCAGGAGGGGTTTCACTACTGTCCTTGTCAGATCAACAGGGAAAACCCCCTCTGTAAGAGATAGTCTGACAATATCTGAGCCAATCAGCCTCAAGCCCCCCACCTTTCATAACCAATAAGTAGTCAGGTAGGCCCTGGGTGCAATAAACAATAAGTTGGATGCAGTTCTGAGACTAACTGGAACACCTCCTCATCTGAAACTGGAAAAAAAAATCTGTCCAAGATGGCTGATTACCTGGGCTCATCTTTGAATTGGCATTGATGGCCCATAACTGGTCACATAAGAAGGTCCATTCTCGAACAGGACACCTTGTTGAGATAAAAATGATTAAACTTGTTGCATCTTTCAACTTAAAAAAACAAAATATTTGGACTGTAGACAGGAGGGATTAAACAACCTGTCTACTGTGCAGAGGAGTTGAAGCCATCACTGTTTCACCTCTGCAATCACCCTTGGCAGGAATTCTGTGTTTTTTTAAGGTGATTTCAATAGAGAAAGATGTAGGAATCAGCTGCAGGTCAGAATGCATACAGAACGAGTTCAATATGGTCAAAATTATCAAGATTCTAGTTTGAAAGGTCTGAACCAAATATATGCTCTCAGTGGGACAACTGGTTATCAGTATATAGCAGCACAGCAGTTCAGGAACATTTCTCATGATCAGGTCACCCCAGCAATGATCCTGCCATGATAATATTAAAACAGAGGGAGCCTAAATCACTCAGGAATGATGGGGAGTGGAAGTTATAATCCAACACTGCAACATCAAAAGAGGACATAAGTTGAAAAAAAATACATGTTGTTCTTTACTGTAAAAAAAAGTATCTTGTGAAGACATAGTTTTCCACAATAGATGAAGTATAATAAAAAAAAGTGTTGAAGTTGGAAGACAACATGCAGATGTCATTAGCAAACTGCAAACAAGGGTGCTAGCTGCTTCAAATAGGAAGAGGGACAAAGAACAGATGAAGGTCTATTGGGCCAAGGCAGAGACAGCACAGCAACAATAATTTTCAAATGACCTCAAAATTGTTTATCAGAAATCAGCCTTTACCTTCATAGTAGAAGTGCTTATATTGTAAGTACCTAAAACGATATTGCACATTTTAAATAAAACTTGGGATGGGAATGGCTGCAGGTATGAAACAGAATGCAGAAGAAGACACTACTGAGAAAAGCTTAGCACATAGCAGGTGCCAACAATTTGTTTCTACGATACTCAATTTTTAGTGTCCTTTGGATAGTATTTAATGTAAAGCATTTAGTCAAATTAATGAGGATTTATTCAAAATTTACTTAAAAAAATGGCTTCTGCTATGGTCTTTTGCTCTTGTATATAAGATTGACATGTTACATGTGGGGCCTCAATCACAAAAGTCCTGAGAATGCCACAAGGCCTGGGTGCACCAAACATATGACACGTGGGGCTTGGTGTGGCATTCCCTGGCCAGCACTTGGGATTCTTGATCCTCTATGCTGATTACTGCAAGTTAGACTGGCTTTTTCTGGTTTAGCTTTGTGGTAATCTTGGGGACCCTTTTTACATGGTGTGTGCCAAATATTTGGTGAAAGCTGCCATAAATTGTGTGAACTGTCATCAATGTACCCAAACTTCTTGATCTTCTTGAATCCAGTGCAGTGTGTGTCAAAGTGGTCAGCACAACTGTGCCACCACACAGGTCTGATGCAAGGATTGACACAAGCTCTGCATCACCTTTCATGAATATGGCTTTGTAGTTTATGATGTGTCGCTGTTTCCCAAATTTATTACCTTTTTGTGCTATTATTGCATGTTTAATTCTTGTTAGGTATATTAAGATGTAATAGGTATATCAATTTCAATGCAATCAAATCAAAGGTCCTCCTCCAGTTATGTGTGCTGTAGATTTACTTTGTTATCATTTGTTATTTTGCATATATAATAGTCTTCCCTTTGAGTAGCAGAGTCCATTCAAGAAGGACAAATACGTCATGAACTGATATGTTTCAATCTCTCTGTCATTTTGGACATCTGCAGTCATGAGTTTAAAAACCTGAATCCATTCCCATATGGATTCTGAAAAGTGAATCATGGTAATAGTTAGGAGGTGCTGACACCACTTTAACTTCAGTTTCTCAATGTGCAGTTGTACAATATGCACAATCTATTGAGGACGTAACAGACTATGATGATCTGATAATAATGGGGGATTTTAATTTACCTAATATATGCTGGTAATCTCTTATAGCAAAAGGTCGCCTAGAAACCAGATTTGTTAATGTCACACTACAGCATAACCTTGTTATAAGCTAGTTCTTGAACCAACCAGAAACAAAAATATTCTTGACCTGATTTTTACAAATATTAAAGATATGGGGGACACTCCTAGAATTATGGAACCACTAGGGGATAGTGATCACAACATGATCCTTTGGACTTTTAAAAGATACATAAATATAACCAAAAGTATTGCAAAATCATTTTTTTTAAAGCTGATTATACTAAAAACAATACTTGACAATATGGAATTGGGAGACAGAACTATAAAACCTTGACACAGGGTATGTATGCAGTTATTCTCAAGAAAATTAATACTGCATAAAAAAGTTGGTTGTGGAGTGCATTAAATATAATTACAACAAAAAAGAGTTCCCTTGTTTTTTTTATTTATTTATTAAACTCTTGGATTGCAAATAACTTTGAGCAAGAACTGCTCATTTACAAAGGTGTGTGGCTGAATACAAACATAAACAGACAAATAAAAAACCAAAAGGGCCTTTAATAAATACAAGAAAAGACCATCATTAGATAGGTGGCGTAAGTATAAATTGAAGGCAAATATGACTAAAAAAGCTATAAGATCTGCTAAAAAGAGCCTTGAACTTAATTTGCCAACTTTAACAAAAGTTGATAAAAAAAGTTCTTTAATTATGTTGGAGCCTTAAAAGGAAATGCCCCCAAAATAGGCTCTCTAGTGAATGGTCAAATACTCATTACTGATGAGCAAAAAAAATAGCTGAATAACTTAATTCCTATTTTATCAGTGTATATAAACCAAAAGAAACTATAAGTCTAGATATGTTTAAAAATTGTGAAAACCCTCTGCTATTTACCAAAAGGTAAATAGCTATGAATTCCATAAAAACAAACTCATCTGCATGTCTTGATAATATTCCTCCCAAGTTTCTTAAAGAATTATCTAATGAACTGTCAGGGCTACTCACCTTCTTATTTGATACTTCCATTAACAAAGGGGTTGCAATAATTGATTGAAAGATAGCCTCGATCATATCAGTTCATAAACAAGGCACAAAAAAAAATGCCGTGAACTACAGGCCTATCAGCCTCACTTCTTGCATTGGGAAACTGATGGAAAGATTGCTCCTGCCGAACATTACTGTGCATATCCAAGACATGGGAATTTTTGATATAACTCAGTATGGCTTTACCCAAGGCAGATCTTGTCAGAATAATTTGATAAATTTCTTTGAGCCCGTAAGTAGTGCATTGGATAACGGATTACCCATTAATGTCATCTTCCTTGACAATGAATAGGCTTTTAATACTGTCTCCCATGGAGTACTGATAGAGCAGCTAATTAGAATCAAGCTACACCAAACTATCATTAAATGGATTGACTCATGGCTAAAAGATAGAAAGCAATGTGTAAACATCAAATGACAAGTGTCAAAATGAGGCAATGTTACTAGTGGGGTCCTCAAGGCTCCATGCTGTGGCCCATATTATTTAATATTTTGATATCCAGTATGCAAACTACCAATGGGTATGCATTAACAGGTATGCAGATGACAGCAAACTTGGCTGTATTATGAATGATATGCATTCCATACAATCATTACAAAACAATTTGGACCAATTGGCATTGTGGGCTATTGAAAATAAAATTACATTTAACACTACTAAATGCAAGGTGATGCACCTAGGCAATAATAACAGGTTAGCTAATTACAAATTGAATAATATTCAATTACAGGTTGCTACCTCAGAAAAAGACCTGGGTATTACCAGAACAAATGATTTGAAATTTAATACCCACACAAATAAAACAGTTAAAAAGTGCCATGGAACAATAGCATGTATTCTCAAACATATTAAAAGTTGCACTACTGAGGTCCTGGTTCCCTTATACACTAGCTTGGTGAGGTCACATATTGAATTGTATGCCCCATTCTGTGCCCCTACTACATCAGGAGGTAAAGCTATAATTGAAAGGGTACAGAGGAGAATTACTAGAAATATTAATGACTTAAACATACTGAATATGAAGAAAGATTAAGGACCCTAGGGCTTTATTCTCTTGAACACAGATCATTGAGAGGTGACCGTTGTCTTGCTTATAGGGCTTTCGATGATCCTGCCTTGTTTGAAACACTATGAATAGACAGGAAAGTAACACACAATAATACAAGATCCCATAAGCTAAAGTTAAAAGTCAAAATTAACAAAACTGTTAAAAGGAATAATTTTATAACTCAAAGAATTCCTCCTATATGGAATTCACTACCTATGTCAGCAGTAGCTAGTGACAACATGGAACAATTTAAAATCAGACTTGACCAATACATAAGTAATATGAAATTCCTTTTCCACCACTAGTTCTAATGGCGGCTAGTTCAACATGGGTTCGCCTTTGAACTCGTAGATACCTATGAACCTATAAATGTATTGTGTTGTCCACCAGGATAAAACACTTTCTTTAAAAAATGTATTTTTCTGTATGACAAAGTAGAGTAGTTGCAATTAAAATACATTGACTACATTGTCTTTCTGCAGTATCCAACAAAATATCACTGGTGGAAATTGTGGAAATTGTGCCAAAAGCACTGTATTTTTGTTTGTGTGGCTATATTTATGGATAGTTTGAGAGGAAGATATCCTTCTCTTAAAACTGCTGCTTAAATGCTAAAGTGCAATAATTATGAGCAGTGTGCAAAATTATTGTTGATATTCTGCAATATCTTTTTAAGTGCTTAGTGTCCACATACATTTACTAGGGATGTGAAGACTGATTCAAAATACACCCGTCTGTGGTGATTTTTACCCATCTGAAAATTATCATTGGTGTGACAACTCTACCACAGTAATGTTTTATATTTATTTATTTATTTTTACTTTCTTTTTATCTCTCCTAATCGCCCTCATTGTTCCACTCCTTCAGGCCACTCACCATTCATGCCTCAGATGCAGAGTCTGCCCCTAGAGTGCCCCTGCAACTCCTACCTTCCTTTCACCTCTGTGGAGCACCTGCACAGCGGGGTCTGATCATAGATCCTGGACTGGATGGCTTGGAGCAGCCATAATCTATGACCACCGAGGTTTGTTTTCCATTTTTCTTGTGGTCCCTATCCATTCCCCTAGGGCAGATTACATGCTTATGCACTATGCCTGCCAAGTGCCTAACAGTGTCCTCCCCTCCCCAACTCCAACCCCATAGGATCCACCAATGCACCAAAAGTTGGTGATCCCACTGACCCTCAAGGACGTTGGGAGCGTAAAGCGCCCCTAGTAACCCACCCTGAAGGAGGAGAGCATTCATTGGGATGCTCAATCCTCCTTCCCTCTGCCGACCCCTGGCAACCCAAGTCCATGCCCGAACCCAGGTCACCGGAGTGGTGAGAGGTGTGGCGTCCAGCGCCTCAATCCTCAGCTCCACCGGGCTGGCATTAAATTTATTTTTAATCACATTTACTAATTCTTACTATGAAAATCGTACATTCTGTATCTATGATATATATATATTTTTTTACATATTATTAGAGAGGATTGTGATACACAAACTCAGTAAATGAAAATTCTAAATAATTGTATTTATTTATAAAAGTCACTTTGGTCATGCTCACACATAGTACAGAATGCTCACATACAGTACAGACTATTTTAATACATTTTTAAAAGCAATACACACCACAACATATGTATGTACATAAATACCGTATGCACTACCTGCCCAACTCTTTGTCAAAAAGTGTGGATGTAAAAAAAGGGGGGCTTTTTTCAAAGAGATATGCATGGCACAAGGTGCTTGCATTGAATGAGTATGATGCAAGTAGCACCTTGCGCCAATAGATGTACCCTGCGGGATTCTCAAAAGCAGCCTGCAACAAATGCAGGCTGCTTGCACTAAAGGGGACATGCACCATCCTTGCGACCTACATCTGGCTGTGTCAGGTCACAAGGGGAGGTATGCGCCAGGGAGGGGCTGCTTCATCCTCTTAATAAGGATTTTCAAAGTCCTGCTGAGGCTACAGGAAAGAGTGCAAGTTACAACTGCCAGGAGGTGGTGTAAGTGGCCTGTGCCATTGGGACTGCTTGGGAATAGGGCTGCCAGGGGCATTGCTGTGGGGGGGGGGATGAAAGAGGATGTGTTGTGGGAGACAGATGTGCCTTTTGATATGGGTACTGGTACCCAGCTGGGTTGGTCTATAGCACATTATGACAGTTACATGCAACTATGTCCACATACTGTACCATACTGTACCATACAGTACAGTACAGAATGTGGACATGAGGCATGCAACTGCTGTTGTATGCTGTAGTTGTAACTCTCAGGGTGCCATTACCCATATTAACAGGCATGTCTGTCTCTGCAACACATCTTCTGCCACCCTCCATCCATTGTTGCCCCCTGCCCCCTCCTGGTGATCACCCCATAATTGTTGCGTGATATACTATAACAGCGTCTTTGCCGGTTTCAGTTTGTGACTGCAGACTTATTTTGTGGTGCACAAGTCCCCAAGTGATTAAAAATCTCAGGTTTTCAAACATAATTAGGTTTACAGTCTTCATATACCCCCTTTCCATCCAGGCCTCGGTAAAGTTGCACTGGGAGGGGGGTGGCCAGGATCCCTGCATCCAGTCCTCTGTGTGTTCTGATGGTTCGGCACATCGGCGGATGCAAGACAGATCTAGGAACTATGGTGGAGGGATCTTGTGTTTTGTAGAATCAGGCAAAGGGTTCCTGGTGCAACTGAGGTATGCTGCATCCTCTGATAGACACAACTTGAGGTGTTCTTAAGGGGCCTTTGAGAATCGGCCCCAAAATGAGCAGACTCTCTGTTGTGGCACACATTTTTCTGCCATACACAAATGTTTGTCTTACTCACTGGAGAAAAAGTTCTTAATGCAAATAAGGCAGAATAAAAAAAAAATGAAATTCTGTGCATGAGACAGTAGCAATTGTATGGCACTGTGACATGGACAGAGGCTGCGGGCATAGACAATACTGCTTTAGTCATTCCAACACCTGCCTGCACCAAACCTTTTGGCCCACTTCTGGGCAGCAGTAGCCTCTCTTAGCCCCTCTTGTGGTGGGCTGCCACCTCACATACTCCAGTCCAGAAAGTATCCCTGGCATCTAATAGTATCCCCCTCCATCATCCTTTCCTCCTGAGGTCTGTTTCCATTGCTCTGGTCACTCTTTGGTCTCTGTTCTCCTCCAGCTACTTTGCTCCCTGTTACATTTTAGTAACACATTAACCCCCTGCCTTGGCAGTTCAAAATGAAGGGGGTGTTACTAAAGTTGTGACTGCAATGATCTCATTTGAGCATTGCCCATGGATTAACAAGCAAGAAATCAGCATTAAATTGCAATGTATAGATGTTTGCTCACCAGGTAAAAGTGATTGTGAGAGCACCTTTTTATAGTACTCCAAACCATGACCTTAGGGTTATTGTAGTGTCCTCTGACGGGCTGATGCACAAACAGAACTCTGAACTTGATCCTGTATCTTCCCTTTCCTGTGAGTCCTTCCTCAGTACGGTTCTTCAAAGCTATAATTCTGAAACCTCAAAAAAGAGTTTAAGAAACACAAAAAGCATACTGTACATCTCTGATAAATAGAATCTTAGGAACAGCTGTTGGAGACAAGAGGTCACAGATTCAATAGACTTAAATGAATCAGGTAAACATTCAAGATATGGTAATTGGTATCAGAAGAAACCTCACTGCACAAAAGTATTGCTAATCCTCACCAGGATCCCCATAATCACTAAATAAGGGATGCAGTATCTTAGTAACTAACCTAAACATTTTAGTTAGCATTTCTTCTCATCAGGTAGGATATGCAGTTCTGTAAAAAGGTGCTCTTATAATCAGCTTTACCAGATGAGTAAACTTCCATTATCCATCACAACATTTTGAAGCTCTCCCAGGCTTGAACATAAGGTGACATAAGAAGCAGTGTCATTACTCAGCAGGGTGGGTCAATGGAAAACTTTTTGATGACTGTTTGCAGAACCTTGTGGATGACATTGTCCTTCTCAGTGTCCCAAGTATCAAATTTGTAGTGTCAAGAAAATGTGTGCAATAAAGTCCAGATAGTGGTGGAACAGATCTCCACATTGGATGCTGATTTCCTTCCTGCTCAAGAAATAAACACAGCATAGTGGATTTGGCTTTCAGGTTAATTGGTACCTGCAGACTGGAGGCCTTGTATGCCACTGTGATGCTGCCTTCAACCACCTGGCAATGGCTGACCTGGGTGTCAGTAGTCCTTGCCTTTTCTGATGGAACAAAACAAATAATCTCTCTGATTTCCTGAACATTATTGTTGTGTCCAAGTAGCCATTGACAGCTCTGAAGACATCCAGGTTGAGTAGATGCCCTCTCTGTGTGTTGTCAGATCCTGGATCAAATGGTGGGAGTGAAATCTCCTGGACCATATGAAAAGGTGATGATACTTTCGTAAGAAATTATGAAGCTGCTTTGATTATGATTCTCTCACCCTGGTGAACCAAGAATGGTTCATTACAGGCCAGTGCTTGAAGTTTGCTAGTCCTATCAGCTGAAGAAATGGAATTAGGAATACTTTTTTTAATATGAGGAAATAATAGGAAATAGCCCACCCTTGGTTCATATGGTTCTTTTGTTAATGTATCCAAGACTATGTTCAACTGCCAGGGTTCTAATGGAGCTTTTTGTCTGGGTCTTATATTGGTTACAGCTTTAAGAAATATGAGCACCTGTTGATGAGCTCCTAGCAGCAATCCCTTGATTGGTCCTGAAATTGCTCCGATTGCTGCTACCTACACTTTTAAGAATGCTGTGGTTAGTCCTTAGTCAAAGCCATCCTGAAAGAATTTTAATAGTTGTGGAATGGAACAGGTTACTGTGTCGACTGTATGCATTTCACACCACTTTGAGAAAATTGTCCAGTGTTTATCAGACGTTCTATGCATCTACCCCTGTGGGACTGTAGCACAGTGTCTATTGCTCTGTCTGAGAGTCCTATTGCTTCCAGTCTACTCGTTTGAGCAGTCATGCTGACTGAGAGAGTGAGGGGGCAAGATGAATGATGGAGCCCTGTGACAGTAGGTTTGACTTGTTTGGTAGAGGGAATGGATTGTCTATTAGCATTTCTATGAGGGAGGAGAACAATGTTCTCCTGGCCCAGTTTTGGGCTATGAGTACTAATATTGCTCTGGCTCTCAGATCTTTTGAACTACTTGAGGTAGCATGGCTAGCAGAGAAAAAAATGTCTGTCTTTGTGAACTGCCAGGGTTATGCGCTGCTGCTGAATCAGATTTTTTGTACATTGAGATGAAGAGTGGCATTTGAGTGCTTATGTTTGTTGCCATCAGGTCAAGATCAAACTGTCCCCATTGACTTTGGATCATGTGGAAAATCTGTCTGTTGAATTGCCATTCTCCAGGGGCAACGTTTGTCTACTGAGCCAGTCTGTCTGCCTGTTCAACTCCCTGGCCAGGGATACAGTTGACAGGTTGGCTAGATGTTCCACACAAGTTGTCAGCAAAGTGGCTTCCCTGGACATTTGTTTGCTCTTTGTTCTGCCCTGCTTCTTGATGTAATCTGTCATGACCCTGTTGTCTGTGCTTATTCAGAGGTGGTGGTCTTAAATATATTGTGGAAACTGCAGCAAGGCTAGACTGACTGTGCTGGTCTCTAACACATTGATAGGTAGTCTGGTATGTGCTGCTGATCACTTGCCTTGCAACGCAGCACCATCGGGGACTGTTCCCATCCTTGTAGGCTTGCGTCTGTGTCTGTTGTGGTGAATATCTGTTTGTGCTCCTTGTTTTAGAGTTTCCCTCTGGCTTCACCATGGTATGGATTGCCTCACCTGAGTTGGCAAGATCAGTGTCTTGTGGTAATCCTGCATGTATGATCTCAATTGTCCAAACAGGGACCTTTGAAGGGGTCTCATATGGAATCGTGTCCAGTTGTATTGATTGATGAAAAACACCATGCTTCCACATAATTGCATCAATACCCATATTGTGGAGCATTTGCAGGCTAGTACTCTGTTGTAGTGGTATATCAAGCTGTTTATTCATTTGTCTGATGGCCTTCCTACCCCTAGTGTCTTGTTGAACACCTCTCCTAGATACTACAGGGTTCATGTTGGGTTGTAGTTGCTCTTTGTTCTGTTGATTATCCAGCCATGTTGGGGCAGTACTTTCTGGGCTCTGAATGTGGCCCATTGAGCTGCTGGCTCTTATCAACCAGACATCTAGATATGGGCCAAATGTATACCCTTCTTTCTTAAGATGGCTGCTAGCACTGCCATCACCTAGGCAAACATTCTGGAGGCAGATGCTAGGCCAAATGGTAAACACTTGACTGGAAGTGAAGCTGAAAATGCAAAACCTCAGAATCTTTTCATGTGCATGCAGTATTGTGATATGGAGGATTGGATCCTTGAGATCTATTGAAGTCAGATAGTCCCTTTTTCTAACCACTGCAGTGGCTGTGCAAAATGTCTCCAGCTTGAATTGTTTCATATTTTACAAATTTGTTGATGAATTTTAAATACAGTATGGGTGTCGATTACCTGTCTTTTTTGGTACTAGAAAGAATACGGAGTATACTCCTGATTATTGCTCGTGCTTTGGTACTGGCCCAATGGCACCATCTTAAAGCAACTTGTTTAGAGCCACTCTGATATGTGACACCTGTGATCTGTTTGGTGATATGTGTGATTCCACCAGTATTGTTGTTTCTGGGTAGCTGGTTGAATTCTATAGCATACCCCTTTTGGAACACTTTCAGCACCCATTTGTGTGTTGTAGTCTCAGCCCAGAATCTGACAAATAGCTGGGGTCTTCTACCAATCGACACTTTCGGTCCTCAGATCTTGCACTCCTCATGCTTGATATCATTTAATGGCTGGCTGTTTCCTCCTTCTTTAGCCTGTTCTCCTCTGTTTCTACTGTTGATGAAATGTACTTTTTTGTTGAAAAAGTTTGCCTTGAATCCAAAATTTCTGGATTCTCTGCTTCAGAAGTAGTTGCTTTTGTGGCCTCTTTTAAGCTGATTCCAAAATCTGTGCTTTCTGAAACTTGATAGTTTGCCTGCTTTGTCCTTGTCGAGGTCCTTTTCATTGACCTTGTGTTTGATGTACTTCTCCTTGACGAGGCCAAACACTAGCTTGCCCTTGAACTGTAGCTTTGCCAGCATGCTTTTTGATTCCTGATCCGCTTGCCAGAATTTTAGGTTCAAGTGCCTTCTGGCTCTATTGTTGGTGGCCGTGGATGTGCTTTCACTTTCAATGTGTCCAGAATCACATCTGCCATGTATCTAATGCCCTGTACTACATTCTGCATAGTTTCTGTGTGCTTTTTCACCTTGGGCACATCCTCTTGGATGGCATCCAACCATTTCAGATGGCTCTGGTGGTGTAAATGGAGGCTGTGGACATGCTGACTGCCATATTTAACATCCAGTGTACCTTCTTGATATTCTCCTCTGCTTTTTTAGCCTCTGGATCTCTTAGGGCCATGGAGCCCTCTGTCGGCAGGATTGTGTATTGACTGAATGATGCTAATTGAGGAACAACTATTGGAGGCAGTGGCTATAGTTCTTGTTTGTCTTCTGGAAGGGGGTACCTCCTGTTGAAGGCAATTTTTCCCATGCTCTGGCTGGGTCTGGTGTGTCCCATTCCTTAAAATAGTAGGCCCTCAAGTGCTTTGCCTACTAGGAATATGGTGGTGACCTTTTTTCTGTCTCTTACCAGTAGGAATATTTTTGTTCTTCTTGGGGGTGTTAGCTCCTTGAATTTAAGTGTCTTGCACACCACTCTAAGGATCTCATGGATAGTGTTTTAAGGGCATAGTTGGGCCTCCAGATCATCTCTATGCGCCCTTCTTCCTTATTCAAATCTTCCTCATCTGAGGATTATTCATTTTATGACTCAACTTGGGTATGGCCTCCTTTCTCTCTGGGTCTGTTGGTTTCCTTCTGATGCTCCTCTGGCTCGTCCTTGGCCTCCTGGGCTTTGCCATGGACAGGATTTTCTCCATAAGTTTATGAAGCATTTTTGTCATTAATTACTGTGAAAAGGCAGATGCTGAATCTTCCATCTGGTTCTCATCTCATGCGCCAGAAGGCATATTCTCCTTCTGCAGTCAGGGTTGACCAGGCAGAGAGAGCACACGTTTCCATGCTTGGTGGATATCAGAAAGGTGGGGCATTTTCTGCCCTCTTTCTTGATGCAGTCCACTTCAGAGCAGATTATGAAACCTCTTAATGTGAGGTGAGAAAAGATGGAGTCAGTGTCTTAACACTAAAACTGGTCTGTTGAACAACAAGGACACTCACAACAAAGGAGGAGTGACAGACAAAGGGAGTTAGCAGATGGAAGCTGGGATGAGGGGGAGACAGCCAATGCTGGCAGCCCATTCCCCTCATATATGCCATACTCAGCTCCCTAAGATGCCACTGTCAAGGCACCACACTACACAGAGTTACCTCCAGATGCATTGGAAAAACAAAACTGTAACATAGTTCACCACTTTGTGCCAACCACGGGCAAAGTGCCTGCCCCTGATCATGCCAAAAAGACTAATAATTTGGTATGCAAAAATTGCTGATGCCAGCTTCTGACCCACAGCTCCTGTCACTCAAAATGACTGGTCTATGAGTTCATCTAAAAATGGGCAAGCTATATGTATGGTGTATCATCAACACATCCACTTTTGTACAGCGAGGACCATCACAGCGACAAATCTCACGTCACTGTGATGATCCCACTGTACACTGGCACTCTGTCTCCCAGTGTAACACCCCCACTCCAAACCATCTCAGACTTGGAATTGGTTATTTAGAGATGGGGGATATGGGGGGTGTGTGTAGGTGAAGTCCCCCACAAAAAAAACACTCCATTCCTGATGGGAACTAAACCGACAGTCGGCATTGTTCCCATTACTGTCAGGGATGTCGACAACATTGTTATCGATGTGGTGACATGGAGCTGTATGTATATAGGTATATGAAGCTTTATCCAATATGGTGGCACTGTGCCACCCTTTTGCCCCCAAAAAGGGTATTATGCTGTGCACACAAGCAGTTCTGCATAAAAAAACAAATCTCTTTCAGAAAGAAAAAAGAAATGCCTCCCATCTGATCCACCTGATCAGTGTGGCCTAGACCATCTCCTACAGTATTATGGATTAAAAACTCTCTGCCCAATAGCACTACCTGTCCCCATACAAGATGGCTGCTGAGGTTTGTAATCTCTTAAGATATTAGTGCTCTTGCAACCACTGTATTTGAACACACCATGTCCCAGGTGAAAGGTTTTGCTGCCATCTTGTACATTATGGTACAAACATCTGAAAACAAAGAAAAGTGCCTTTCAAGCCTGGGGAGAACCAACAACTGCATGCTGCAGCTGCCTTGCAACACCAGGTGCCTAACAAGCCATCAACATAGTCAGCAGACCACCCCCACCCCGACCACAAAGTATGCACAACTCTCCACATGTGATGTCAAGGAGACCAGTAACACAATATGGGAGTGGAGCTCTGCATTGCTTCCATGCTGACTGACGTAAACTGCCTGTTACAGTAGCCATGAACCCTAGGCAGTAGCTAATGGGTTTTAGCTGAATTGATTAATAAATCCCATAAGCTAGTCACAGACAAAAACTGCTAGTGTAGTATCTAGGAGCTGGTATGGAGACAAAGAAGGGGAGTGACGGGGCTACAAACTCCCAAACTGTTTCCATCAAATCTTGAACAGTACTTGCAGATGGGGACCCCTGAGCAGGAGCTGGAAGAGGGACACTTTGCTAAAGCTGGACTCCGCAATCATTCATATGACCAGAGACATCAGGTCCACTGGCACGCCTGAGTGAATGATCTTGCAGCTTCCTCTGCTATTAGGTAAAAGTCTATCCACTATCTAAACAGCACAGTAGGTCAAAACTTTCCAAAAAAAAAATTTGAAAAAAGCTACCAGCCAATACTGGTATCAAATATCCAGCAATATCAGGGAGGTGTAGGACAGGTTATTCAGGATGGAACAAAAGCAAATCATTGAACAAACTGAACAAATGACTCCCCACCATGATCCAGGGGAGTTAACTACACTTAGCACAAATTCTAGTAAATATGATTCAGCTACTCCCTCTGGTGCAATTGTATTACAAAAAACAAGAGGTAGCAACAGTGAAACAAAGACAAAAACATGCCAGAAATGGCTACCTCTTACCTGTTTAAGGGTTAATTGGCAGTGAGCCAACCTAGAATGTGGCCAGCCTAACTTGACGCACAAAATGAGTGAGGAATGACTCACAGTAAAGGCATATCAGAGGACACTTGAGTAAAACTATGGACAAGACGGGGAGGGCTATAAAAAGGTGTGATGGATAATGCACTATTACAGTAGCTCTTTGTGACTGGGACTTCAAAGCAACACTTATCTGATTCCGTTGAAAGTCACTCTGAACAGGGATCTATCACACTGGTGCCAGGTGCCTTAAATCCAGAAACAAAATCAAAGTTTAGTTTAACAATTTCAGGTTTATATGTACTGGCACACCAGGGTGTGTCATTGGGATCGTGAGGCCTAAATCTCAACCCATTCTCCTTTACTATAGCACGTCAACATGCTCACACATTGAATGGGATAGGATTTGGGCCTGATGACCCCAATGACACACCCCGGCATCTGTCAGTCTGTGAAGGATCAGGGTGGGGTATGTGTGGAGGGTTAGGGGTTCAACCCTAATGTCTCATTTCCTGACTTTTTTAGCTTTAACCCTAAATGATGCATTAACACAGTTTTTTGCATATAATACTGTATATATAGAGGAAAGGCTTACTTTTATTGCTTTATAGTCATTTGCCACCATCTTGTGGCTATTTTTGGTCATTACACCTCAGCATGGTGAGACTGATTTTTTTTTTTTTTTAATGCAGGATCCAAGGTGCGTTTTCCTCCCTAATTGGTACCAGGGACATTTTTTTGTGTGGATAAATTATATTACTGAATTGTTGGGACTGTCTGACTGACAGGGAAAGGGGGATATAGATTTATCCCTCTCTGTTTCTTTTTTTGAGATGAATACCTTTGTTATATTAGCCTAAACATTTTTGGGAGTGTTAAATTATCAGCTCCCTTGTTCTCTTCCTTCCAATCTATTCCTCTCTCATCTCTTACATCTTTATTTTTTATCTTGCTGTCAATTACTTTGCTCCATTCTATTTGAAGATTTGTATATATGTTAATGGTGTTGCGAGTTGCTTTTTATGTTGGCTCGCGCATGTGCAGCCAACATATTGCAGTAGTAGCAGATTTGGAGGCATGGTCAATGTTGGCCGAATGCAGGGCACTCATCAGTAGGTGCGTCCCTCGTTTCCCAGTCAGGCAGCATGCAGGCGCCACATCAGCAATTTGGAATGTGGCCAAAAGATCTAACAAAAGGTCCGGTGCAATGAGAGCGGAGCTCTCATGCAGCATGATAACAGCACGCCTCCTGATGTGCACGCAACACTGCCGCCACCTCCTGTCAGAATGCCGAAAGGGGATCCCACTCCCCATTGGCATAATAACCTCCCCCCATTTACAATGTATGCTGAGGGGGTGCCCAATCCCCTGCGGTGTCATGCACGCCCAACAGTTTTTCTTTGTTGATGGGGGCCCCAATACCCATCGGCTTCAGTGCCCTAGTGATGTTGCTGATGGGGCAGCCCACTCCCCATCGGCATTATGTAACATCCACCCCCACTTTTGTTGTGTGCCGACAGGGGTGTCCAATCCCCATTGGCATAATGTAACCCCTCTTTTGTTGTGTGCCAACAGGGGTGCCCAATCCCCCATCAGCTACAGCTGCCCCCCCAAAAAAAGAGTCTGTTGGCATGCTGGGAGCCCACCCCTATGTACCACATGGCCCTGTTAAAAAATAAAAATGTTCCTGAGATGTTTTTTCTTTTTTTTTTACCCTGTCAGAAAAGAAAATGGTCCCTCACAGTCTCCCTGCCCCCATCCCACAACCAACACCCACCCACTGCACACCCTACCTCCCCACCCCCTCACCCCTTACTTACCTCCAGAGTCTGGTGCGATGATCTTTGGTGGACCACATCTGCACTCTTCAAAGCCGACCGTGAACTGAGGAAATGCCGGTAAGTTGTATAATGGAATAAATAGGGTTTTTTCAACTTTGATGCATATCTCATGCATTTTTTGGAATTGCAGCACCACATTTTCAACATGGGGTTTTTGGGACCCATCCTCATGAATTCAGCCACTGTCATGGCATTAATCGGCCCAGAAAGGAGATTTTTGTTTCTTAGTTATTTAACCAGGAGTAGCACACTAAGCTGAAAGCTTTTTTACAGGAGTGACTTGGGAGCACAGGGAAGTTAAGTGACTTGCTCAGGATGAAACAGTATGCAAGTGGAAGCTGTGGGATTCAAACCCAGGTCTGGTCTGCTGGATATCACCAGATTTGCAGCACAGAGCCTTAAACAACTGCGCTATACTGCCTCCCTTGCAGTCACTGCGCGGAATCACCTTTTGGGAACAATTAATGAAATGACAGTGCCATTGTTCATGAAGTGGGCTCTCAAAAAGCCTATGTTGCAAATTTGGTAGAAAAAGACCCAAAAATGACTGTTTTACGAGTGTGCATTGCACAGTTTCCATGCACACTTGTAACTTCGTGAATTTGTAATATTTTCTCTCCAGATTTTCAAAATTGACATTTTTCCATGCCTCCTTATGAACAGTACAGCTGTCATTTTACCTATTCTGGCTGAAATGTGTTTTCGCTTGTCCGGCGCGGAATAGCTTGGTCACTGCGCGAAATTGGTTTTCGCGACAGTTTCAGGAAATGATGGTGACATTGTTCATGAGCAGAAGTCCTAAAATACCTATGTTGAAAATTTGGTGACAAATTTCCATAAAATGACTGTGTTACAAGTGTGCATTGCGCAGTTTCCACGCAGCCTTGTAACTTCACAAATTTGCACTATTTTCATGTCAGATTTTCAACACTGGCATTTTTTGACACCTCCTTATGAATAGTACAGCTGTCATTTTTCACATCCTGCCCTAAATGTCTTTTCACTCCTGTGGTGCACAATGGCGTGGTCACTGTGTGAAATCAATGTTTCGGACACATTGACAGAATCACACTGCCACTGTTCATGAGGGGAGAACCCAAAATGCCTATGTTAAAGACATGGTTAAAAAAATCCCAAAAATAATTGGGTTACTGACGTGTGTTGCACAGTTTCTATGCATGCTCATACCTTCACCAATTTTTCATATTTTCACTCCAGATTTTCAACGTTGTCATTTTTTTACATCTCCTCATGAACAATACAGTTGTCATTTTCCAAATCTTGCCCAAAATGTGTTTTCATCCCTGTGTTGCCAAATGGCATAGCCATTGTGCAAAACCACCTTTCAGCTAACAAACTGATAGTGCCACTTTTCATGAGGCGGGCTCACAAAAAGCCCATGTTGAAAATTTGGAGTGAAAATACCAACACACGCCTACGGTGTTAGGGTTTCCAACTGTAGCACCCCACCCTGTAGAGACTGACAGGTGTCAGGGGTGTGACTTGGGATTATCGGCTGTAATGTTCATGCCATTCCACCCCACCCCTACCCTGCAGCCAGTGACAGGCATCATGGGGTGCCTTGCACTGTTCGGCCACAAAGTTCACCTCATTCTCCTATACTGCACTCACCTCAGCATATTTCCTTATGGAATGGGGTAAGTATAGCGCCCAAAGACCCCAAAGCACACCACAACACTTGTCAGTGTCTACAGGGTAGGGTGAGGTGAAATGGCATGAGTGTTATAGCTGACAACCCAAAGACACACCCCAATGGCTGTTGGTCTCTTCAGCGTGGGGGTAGGGTTGGTGTCATTTTAATACTTCACTGCCATTCCTGTTATGCATCTCTAACTCCAGCACTACCAATGCCAATGCCAGTGAGACAACATTCGGCATTGACAAATGCTTGTTTTACATATGGCACTGCTTCAACTCTCTGAATAGGGGGATCATATTTTTTGATTCCCAATTTGCACACTCATCTATACTGTATTATAGGCTCTGTTTGGTTGAATTTTAATTGTACATCACCATTTTGAGGCCATTTTGGTAATTTACCCATTGGTATGGCTATATTGATTTTTTCACAAGGAGCCAGTTCTTTATTTTATTGGCAACAGGGGGTTTGTCTTAGAAGGGAAAAACTATGTAAATTATTTATTTTTCTTGTTTACTTTATGGGGTGAGGGAGGTGTTTAGAATTTTATGCGCATGGTGCTCTTTCTGAGCTGAATACTTCAGTTGTAGATACATAGAAGCATAGACTTTGATGGCAGATAAGGACCTCTTGGCCCACCCAGTCTGCCCATTTCCATACCTGTTGAATAAGCTGCAGATCCTAGATAACCAACAGCCTACTTCCTCTTACCCTCCCACTATAATTGCCTTATGTCTATCCCATGCATTCTTAAATCCCCCCACTCTTTTTGACCCCACAGCCTCCTCAGGGAGGCCATTTCATACATCCACCATGCTCTCTGTGAAAAAATTCTTCCTCACATTGCCCCTGAGCTGTCTCCCCATTATCTTCAAATTGTGCCCCTTGTCCTTGCACATCCCTTTTTCTGAAAGATGCTTCCCTCTTGGACTTTGTTGATTCCCTTGAGGTACTTGAAAGTTTCTATCATGTTCCCCCCTCCCTTCTTTCCTTGAGGGCATACATATTAAGCCTCTTTAGTCTCTCTTTGTATGGTTTCTGGTGCAGACCCTGCACCATTTAAGGTGCCCTACTCTGGACTGCCTCCATCCTGTCTATGTCTTTGCAGAGATGGGTTCTCCAGAACTGCATGCAGTACTCCAGATGGGAGCTCACAAACTGTCTGAACAGAGAGGTGATAACTTCCTGTTTTCTACTGGTGATGCCTCTCCCTATACATCCTAGTATCCCCCCAGCCCTCCTTACTGCCATCTCACATTGCCTGCCTACCTTTAGGTTGTCTGATATGACTACTCCCATGTCCCTTTCAATTTTTGTTGTTGTTAGTACCACTCCTCATTATGTACACTTCCCTTGGGTTTTTGTTTCCCAGGTGCATTACTTTGCACTTCTTTGCATTGTGTCAGTGTTTAAATAGCTGGGACTGTATCCTTTTGACTCTCTTTTAATTTATTTTGTCTTCTCTTATTTCTCCCTCTCCTTTCTATATTCTGGTTCGTGGTAATTCATTAGGCATTTTTGTTTCTCCTTGTCTTTAGGACGTTCTGTATAACCATCTAACGGGTGACAGAGAGAGGCTTACAATAGGAAACAAGGCTGGGATGGGTCATGGGCCAAGTGGGTGAGGAGTGTGGGTCCTGGAGAGCCTAGTGGGATGTATCTACTTGGGTATTGGAGTAGTTTACTTCTTGCCTGTTTGATTTGTTTTTTTGTTTTGGGCTTTTTTTCTTTTGTTCTTTTTTGGGGAGGGTGTTCTTGCCTGTAATGTGCTTTATTTTTTTTAATGTATATCTATATTGAGGGTATGGGATTACATATTTTAGGGGGGCTTGGGGGATGCTTTCCATAGCAATTCATATTCTTTGTTGGTCGACTCACATATGTATTTGATGTTTTCCTTATTATGTGTACATCCTTTGTTTATGTGAGTTAGAATATAAAGGGCACTCAGCATACTAGCAAAAGGTACTGGGTCTTAAAGCATTTGCTGATGGCGCCTTTATACAGGAATCCAATCTGCTGAAAAAGAATGTTTCTCTTTTCAGTAGGTAGTGGGTAGAACATGTCTATGGGTCTAGCAATAGTTCTAAGCGAAATGGCATCTGTATTCTAATTCCCAGGCATCTACCTTTCTCATTAATATCAGAGCTTGGAGATGAAGATGGATGAAGATTTTCCTTCAAGCTAAGTTAGGGACACAGGAGGCATTATTAGGATCCAAGGGGTGTAGCCAGGGATTTCAGATCTGCACACCAAGTGTACTCACTGCTACCCCCCTCTCTTGTTAGGGTGAGTTACCCCCCCCCCGGGGTGTAGCCAGACAATATACAAATGTACACCAGGACCATGTTTGTTGCCTCATTTAGCACAATAAATACAACTTTTGTATCTCATGACAATGGTTGTTGCCATGCATGGGTATATACAAATGCCATGCATTTTCCCCTAAGACACCCACATACCAGCCCAGAGCCTGTAAAGTTGTATTGTCCTTGGGATGCAAAGACAGTATTAGTGACCAGTCCTTCTAGTTTTGACTCCTATGAAAAAAATTACAGAAAGGTTCAGTATTTTCTTTGTTAGTTTTCATGGAAAAAGGAAGCAGTTCAGAGCCCATTTGCTACCCCCCCCAAAATAAAATTGCACACCATGGAGTGCTTGGAGTATGCCTGCCTACAC
Source organism: Neoceratodus forsteri (assembly GCA_016271365.2). NCBI lineage: Eukaryota > Metazoa > Chordata > Ceratodontiformes > Ceratodontidae > Neoceratodus > Neoceratodus forsteri. The sequence goes on from CM057458.1 coordinate 1,324,616,922, forward strand.
CCATGTAATAGGATCTGTTTATGTCCCTGTACTGGAATCTCCATGGTTTTTTACATGTTTAGTGACCCTTCTAATACTGTATATCCATATCCCTTTAATAATAGGGGGTGATTGGAATATTGTCTACCAGTCAGACATGGATAGGTCCACATCGGTTAGAAAATGGCTTCCCCAGCACACCGCACTCTTCAGGATCTGCTAGACTCAGTAGGTCTAGTGGACTCTTGGAGGCTGCTCCATCCCTCCAATAGGCTGTAAACTTTTTATTCTCCACCTCACAGATCTTTTGCAGTCTTGATTTCTTTTTACTATCTCAGGAACAGGTTTCGGGAGTGGACCATTGTGAAATTTGGGACAGAGTTCTTTCTGATCAGAAAGGAAAGATTTATTAAAATGTTAAAAGAAAGAGGATAAAACAAAGGGTTTGGTTTTTGTAACCACCTATGGACTGGCATCTTTAGACTTGGCAGGGATTATCAAAAAACACTGGCACCTCCTCCACACAGATAAAGACCTTGGAGAGATTAAGGATCTCTTGCTAATATCATACAGGAAAGGAAAGAGCTTAAGGGACTTGCTAGTGAGCTGTGAATTTTCAGGAAAACAGCTGAAAAAAAGTTAGTTAGCTAGTGAACCAAAAGTTTTTTTCTGTGCAAACGTTGCAAGACTTGCAGATCTGCAGTACAGTGCAAAACATTTTTTAATCCAGGACCGTTGGGTATCAGGGAGGTAAAAATAGAGCTTTCTATTGCCTGTATATGAAATTTGTAATATATGCCATATGGTGCACATGTGGTAAGTTATATATTAACCAAACTATTAGGTGCTTAAAAGAAAAATACAGGAACATTTTTGTGCCATTCAGAAAAAAGATATACAACATCCTGTCTATAGACACCTCTCACAAATTTATAATAATTAGACCCATAACATTTGTTATGCTGATATAACTCATTCTACCATTTTGAGTTAGAGTGGGACATAGGAACTCATTGCTGCATAAGAAAGAATATATATGGATTTTTCAGCTAAAAACCTTAAAGCCATCAGGATTTAATGAACGGACGGAATGAGGTCTGTATATAAAGGCACAAAGCAGTCTCGTTGTTACTTGAGTATGCCATGAGGAAGTTCAAGCTATTGATTTTTGTTAAAACTTGTAGATTAATTTAAATGTGTAGTGTTAGTAAATACAATGACAAATCTGTTTTCATAAAAGGTTGGATCTGTGCCTGCTATACCACCATAAGTAGCATGGAGCTTCAGTAAAACTGGTTTTCTCACTAATGTAAAAAGTTTAATGTATTTTTTTCAGTTATTGAATTATTCACAGGTGGTGTTGTTTAACATCAGATAAATAAAGGTCAGGGTGACACATACTAGTTCATTTTACATTTCAGCAGTGGTGGGACTTGAACTTATAAATAAGGGGCAATTTAGCCTAGTAAATGGATTTTAAGTCCATACCACTAATTAGAGCTGAATTGAGAACTGAGCTATTATTAGTGTCTTACCCTAAGTGAATAAGACACATTCTACATGGGCAGATTTAAAATATTGTGAATGTAATTAGTTGATTAATTGCCAATTACATGATGAGAAGGCATATATGGTATATACTGTTTTACTTTAGACCATGCCTCTTAAGGAAGGGATTGCAAAGCCCCGAAGCGCAGAGGCTTCTTGTCCATCTATGGTGTACTAGCCTGAATTTTTGCATTTTGGCACTTAATATTTTGTAAGCAATTTACTTGTTTTTTTATTAAAAAAAATATATTTTTTAATAAAATATTCTTGCTGAATTTAAGTTCGAGTGATGGATTTCTTTGTAAATAGTTCTTTCTGATCACTCCCTGGTAAGCTTAATATACAGTGTACTCAGCAGTATACAGAAAGACTTTTTGTGGCAGTTAAATGTTCAGTAAATGTGGGATAATGCTATCATGGACAATTTGCGTCAGTTTATTAAAAATTTCTTTGCTTAATCTGGAGTCTGAAATTTCTTTAGCTATGATATGAGGTGTGACTAAAGCCACTGTTTGGGGTGAATGCATAACATTGGTTACAATAAAGGCCAAAACTCAGAGGCAACAGCTTAATGACTTAATACAGAGCATTTGCACTATTGAACGTAATCTGTCCTCTGACACCACGGAACAGACATGGCTGAAACTTAACATCCTGCATAACAAACATTTATCATTGTTAAATTAGAAGGAGAGTTAGCCATTTTATGAACTAAATGTCATTATTTTGAACAAGGTGAGAGAGTGGGTAAATTACTAGCACTCCATCTACATCAACAGGATGCTTCCTGGGTGGTCTCGGGCTTATACAAACCAGGTTTTGATAAGCTTACCATCCAGCTTAGAGACATCATTGATATCTTTGTGAATATTTTGCAAGGATTTACTCTGCTTCCCTGGGGTTGTTTATTAACTCTGATGACATTTCATAGTATTTAAAATGTGTAGTTCTTCTTCAGCTATCTCATCCTCAAAGTGATTCATTTGGGAGGGCCAATTACTGCTGAAGAAATATGGTTAGCCAACCATCTCTTCCCTTCCTATAGATTATGCCTCTGGCTCAGATAGGTTCCCAGCTAATGTCTTTAATGTCTTTGAACTTATTCCTATCTTAGTTAATGTTTTTCATCATTTGGTTGAACATGAGCTCTCTGATCGGTCCCTTTCTCATGCCTGTATTGTTCTCTTACTTAAACGTGGTAAGGACTGTTCCTAACCTGAGAACTACGGACCAATTTCTCTTATTAATACTGATTTTAAAATACTGGCTAAAGTCTTAGCCTCATGTTTGGAATAGGTTTGGGAATGGCTCATTAGTCCGGAGCAAGTTCGTTTTATGAAAGACTTGCACTCCAGTGACCACACTCAAAAGCTCTGTCACTTGTTTGCGGCGTCTGCGGATTCCAGAGAGGCTGCTGCCCTGGTGTCCCTAGATGCCAAGAAGGCATTTGGTAGAGTTTCATGGCCATTTCTATTTGCAACTCTCTGAGTTTACAATAGTCCCTTTTCTTTTGTGAAATGGATCCAGGTACTATACAGTCACCCATCTGTGATCATCTGTTGCAATGGTATTCTCTGCTGCCCATTTTCAATTACTGCTGGTATTCAGCAGGGATGTCCTCTCTCCCCTTTTTATTTAATTTAATTTTGCTTTTGAAGTTAAAAGGGAACCCTCAGATCTGGGCATTATAGTAGCTGCATCAGATTATAAGTTGTCTGTCTACTCAGATGACATATAGTTTCATCTTTAAGATCTAATACAGTCAGTTTCAGCAAATCCAATTATTTTGTCATGTCTTGGTCTATAAATTAAATTTAAGTAAAACCAATGTATTACCCTTGAATATGTTTGTAGATAAGGCCACTATATTGTCTCTAGGCCTACAATGGGAGTCTACAGCACTAACTTATTAGTGCATTCAGATCCCACACCACCCTACACTTCTGTCTAAGCTAGTCTAAGCTTAATCTGGATCCTCTAGTAAGTACAATAAAATGTGATTTAAACAGATGGACTAATCTGCCCCTCTTTTTATGAGGCACGGTCAGCACAATAAAAATGAATATACTCTCTTGCATATTATATCCTTTTGGTATGCTTAACATCATCTTATTGCATAAATGGTTCACACAACTTCATTACTTGCTCTCTAAGTTTTTGTGGAAGGGTGGACCCATTAGAAGGGACTACACTAAATTGACACTTCCCAGTTCCCAAGGAAGTCTCCAGCTGCCCAATTTCTACTTATATTACTTAGCATTACATAGTGCAAAATACTTTAGATGGGGGGATTCTATACGAGGTACTTATGTACCATTTTGGCTATCTATGGAACAAAATTTGTGTTTTAGAGAGAAAATATCACCACAGGCACTGTTATATATCTCTCTCACACTACTTCCTTCCAAATTAAAATCTACTTTATTATATTGGTCTTCGTGTGCATATGTGCAGAGGTGTCGTTATTTCGGGTTTAAACCTAAGCAGTGTACATCACAGCAATTATTTTATAATCCTAATATTAAAATTGCACAGCGGCCTATTCTGCCCCATTTTATACCACTAAATCCTTTAATTTTGGTCTGTGAACTTATTTCTGACAATCATGTATTAGATTTCCCATCCCTTCAGGACGAGTACAAGTGGAGTCCCTGCATTTTCTTTAAACATTTGCAATTGTATGGCTCATTAATCACTTGTTTTGGGTCCCCTCCTTGGTTATATTTGCTGGGACCACAATTTGAAGCATTTGTCTTTAGGCTACAGGCAGCATGCTGTGTCTATACTGTATCATATATATCAATCACGAGATCCCTCTGGGCCAGCTGGGATTGCTTATTATGTGCAGGCCTCTCTTTCTTTGACTTTGTAAGTTTCAGATTGGGTTTGTGTATGGAAATATTTCCATACATGGATAAAACAGAAGCGATATTGGCAGATGCAGTTTAAAATCTTTCACAATCTATATTTTCCTCCTATTAAACTGAGCAGAATGGAGAAATTAGATCATGGTCAGTGTCTCAGATGCTATGGGACTGAAAGATCTCTTTTGCATATATTGCAGCAATGTGAAAAAAGCAAAGCCACTCTGAGAGACTATTTATTTATTTATTAGCTTTTGGTAACCAGGTAAGCACACTAGACAGCTAGTGCCTATTTTCAGGTACAACTCAGGAGAATTACAAGGTATCCACGAAACAAATACAGAGTCAATGTTACAAACCAGAGCAACATGTTCCAACAGTGGGTAAAAACTGCATAAGGTACATACAGGCTCAAAGAAGCATCATAAGGGGGTATAAAAACAACAAGACATAGCCAGGGAATTTAGAACAACAGTACATAGCATAGGAATTAGAATAAATGCACCAACAGTGGGTAACACAGCATAAGGTACATACAGGCTCAAAGAGGCATCGTGAGGGGGTATAAGACAACAAGACATACCCTAGGCATTTAGAAAAATAGTACATAGCGTAGTCATTAGAATAAATGCAACACAAAATAGTGGGGCAGTAAGTGCCTAGCAGGGGTACCGGTGAGGGTAAGAGGACTGTGGGACTGGGCATTAAGTGGCACACAGGCAGGTCGCACCGGCTTTTAGGAGCTAAAATCTAGCATGTCCCGATATTTGATCTAGCCATTTTTTAACTCTGGAAATTTGTTTACTGGGTAGAGATCAGGATATCCCTTTTTCTTATCAATGATATTATATAATTCTTATTCCCACTGCAGCAAAAATGGTAATTTTAAATTATTGACTTCACGATCTTTTGCCATCTTTGGCCAGATACCACAAGGAGCTCCTTAATGCCCTTACTCTTGAATTACACATAGCAAGAAATAATCACAAAACTGTATCCTTCTTTAACAAATTGGGACCATTATCTGCTTGGTTATTAACTTTGTAAGTGTCTGGAGTAAATTAGATTTTGTCTCTCTTTTTTCATGCTATGAGTGAATTACTTTGTTTTGTACTTTCCTATTGCCATGGTTAAATTTGTGGGTTGGAGGAGGATGAGGGACTAGGATTTTGATCTGATTGTTGTTTTTATTGTTTTATCCCATTCAGTTTATTGGTATTTTAGTTCTATTTTATCGGAATGTTTTTATGTTCTTTTTCCTACCCTCTTGAAAATTGATAAAGAACACTTAATAAAAGAACCAAACAATATTGTGGTGTGGTGGTCACTGGAATGTGGAGGGTGCAGGTGTCACAGTAGTTTTCAAAATACTTACATTTCCTAATCTTTTTCTAATAATTTTCTTTTAAAAATGTTTTTTGAATCTTTCTTCTTTTTCCAACCATTTAATTTATGTTTAACACTTGTTGATACACATACACATTCATCTTGTACTGTACCTATAATCGTATTTCAATCATTTCTTTTCTCTTCCAACAAACCCCTATCTTTATTACTTGCCTAATAAAAATAAACAGAACCAAAAAAAAAGAAGAAAAATAGAGAAGACCAGATAGGCCTGCCAATCCTTTTCTGCTGACAAATGCTATGTTTCTATGTTTGCAAAACTTTAGAAGACCATAGTAAAGATGTAGGTTTTTTGGGATGTTAACAGAGGTAGATCAATATCAAATCATATAGTAGAACAAACAAAAAAGCACATTTGTACACTTTTTTCTTACCGACCCCCCAAGAGACACACACACACACACACTCACTTTTGGCATGTGGATGACTGCATTAATCTATCTCGCAATTTTGCAGTACAGCAGCATAGACGCTCTTGTTTTCATCTTCTGAAGCAAGGAAGATTGGGGATTGCTATAGGGGAGACTAAAATGATTACAGTTCAGTTAAGGGCATAAGCTAGATGAAAATTACATTGCAAGCAACACAGTCTCTAATTAAATAATGCATAGTATTTTTAAAATTCAGAAAAAGTAAAACAATACTTTTTATGTTTCTGAAAATCATTATGCAGTTTTATGCATCAGTAAAACAAATAGTACTAATACAGTCTGTCAATAAAAAGAAAATAGTACTGATAAAAATTATTTCATTTTTTGGTTTTGTTTTTTTGGGGGGCCTTGTCACAATTAAAAATCAAGTATAGACAATACACTGAAAACATGTGTTTCATATAGTATTGATATTTATAGAATAGCATATGCACAGCACATACAACCTTTGCCAATAAGAATGATTCTTAAATTAATACCAAGCTTTCATTTAACAAAAAAATAAGTCTCTATTCCTTATGATGCAAAGTTAGATCTTTCAGAAGATAATTTAATTAAAATGGGATACCTTTTGAAATCATTAGTGTCAGAAACTTAATTGTTTTGAGTGAATGCTTGGAGTCAGCTAAGTTGATATTTTCATCTAAGTATGGTGCTGGTACTGTGAATCTTCCATATATAAATATATAAAAACAAAATAGCACAGAAATATTTGATGATCCTGTTATATTTAACCACATATTATACTGACATGTATAGACATGTATCAACAAATGTGAGCTTCAGCTACAAGCAGAGGCATCCTGGACTATTTGGACGGGGCATTCCTTAGGTATCTAGTCAGTGAACCCACTCATGATGCAGCAGTACTGGACCTGGTATTTACTAACAGGAGCAATGCTGCAGATGTCAAGGTGGGGGGCCACCTGGGGACCAGTGATCACTGTACAATGTGGTTCAGTTTAAGGACAGCTGTGGAATTGAACCACACAAGTATGATGGTTCTGGACTTCAGGAGGGCAGATTTTATAAAGATGGGAAAATAACTCTGGGATGACCTGCTGGGCAGGATGGCCTGTGTGGGGTGAGGGAACAGTGGGTGAAGCTAAAAGGGAGCATACTAAAGTTAATAAACCTCTGCATCAAATAAGTGAGCAAAAGCAAGAGGAAAAAGAGACCACTATGGTTCTTGAAATTGGTTGATGAAAAGGTAAGGGCTGATAGGGTAGCATTCAGAAGGTATATAGAGATGTAGAGGGAGAAGGGTATGGGTGTGTATCAGAGGGAAAAGAGGAAAGCAGGGAAAGCAGTAATGAGTGTAAAGCCACAAACTGAAGAGGGAACAGCCCGGAATATAATGAAAAGGGACAAGTTATTTTTGTGATATGTAAGTGAAAAGAAGAAGGTCAGGGGTAGGATTTTAAGGTTAAAAAGGGCAAGGGGGGGAACTATGCACAGGGGGACCAGAAAAAAGGCAGACATCCTGAACAAATACTTTTGTTCAGTGTTCAGAGAGAAAGGAGAAGGGGAGGGGCCACAAAATAGTAACAAAAGCTTTGGAAGGAGGGAGGTGTACACAAGTCCTTTTTTGTAAGAGAGCCCTGAAGAGACTCACTGATCTAAATGCGGGCAAAGCTATGGGGCCTCACGAGGTGCATCCAAGGGAATTAAGGGAACTCAGGGAGGTACTTGCTCTACCTCTGACAGTCCTATTTAACAGCTCACTGGAAACAGGAGTGGTTCCAGATGACTGCATGAGGGTGGATGTAGTCCCACAACTCAAAACTGGTAGCAGGGAGGAGGCTTGCAATTCTAGACTAGTCAGCCTGACATCTGTGGTAAGAAAGTTAATGGAATCACTGGTGTAGGAAAGGATTGTGGAATATCTTTAATCCAGTGGGTCACAAGACCACAGGCAGCATAGGTTCACTGGGAGGAGGTCATGTCAAATGAATCTGATAGATTTATTTATCCAGGTGACAAAAGAATTAGAGCTGGATGAGCGGTGGATATGGCCTACCTAGATTTTAGTAAGGCTTTTGACACCGCTTCACATGGAAGACGATTAAGTGAGTTGAGTAGCTTAGGAGTGGTCCAGTGATGTTAAACTGTATAAGGATTTGTTTAGTGGATAGCTGACAGAGGGTGGTTATAAACAGAGTTCACACCGAGCAAGGGATGGTGACCAGCTGAGTGTCTCAGGGATCAGTGCTGCTACCTGCCTTCTTTAATGTCTTTATAAGTGAGATTGCAGAAGAGATGGAAAGGAAGGTCTGCCTCTTTGGAGATCACACCAAAATCTACAATAGAATGGACACTCCAAGGGGGGATTTGCGGAGAAGATATGCAGAGAGCTGAGAAAAGCTGAGTCATGGTCAAGGGTGCCACAGCTGGGTATCAATGCAGAAAAGTGCAAAATAATGCATTTAGAGCACAGAAACACAAAGGTGAAGTATCACCTCTTCAACACTCTCATTAACAAACTCCAATTCGATTTCAGAAGACTTCACACCCGGTTCATGTACAAAAGTCTTGTACTGAACTCAAAAAAAACTAAGTTTATGGTTTTCTCCAGCCCTCCCAAACCCCTTGGCTTTTACATCTCCCTCTATGACAACCTTGGAAACTCCTTTGAAAGAGTCAGTGAATTCAATTACCTTGGCTTACTCCTGGATAGCCACCCCAATTTCAATGATCACACTAGCCTCACAATCAAAAAAGCCCACCAACGCCTCGGTATCCTCCATAGAACCAAGCATTACCTTAACAGGGAATCCAAATACCTCTTAGTTTCCAGCTTCCTCCTTCATGTCTTCGACCATGGTTCACTTGTCTCCCTTCCCCACCTCTCCATCAAAAATATCTTCAGACTATGAAGCTCCTACCATAACACTATCCACTTTGCCTCTGGTCTCCCTAAACTCACACACCATTGTGACCTTTATAAGCTCACCAGTTGGTCCTCCCTTGAGGCCCACCTCAACTGCAAGATGGCCACCTTCTTCTTCAAACTCTCCCATGGACTGCTCCTTGATTGCCTCACCTATCTCTTCCACACAGCCACCACCACCAGGACCACTAGATTATCCTTCACTCTCTTTTTCACAGTTCCTTTCTGCCGGACAACTCAGGGCCAGAAAACACTCTCCTTTATGGGACCCAAGCTTTTCAACTCTGTCCCTACAGAACTAAAACTCTGTCCCTCCACAAATGCATTCAAACCCAATATCAGGAGACAGTTATCCCTCACCTGCACCTGCTTTCAGCCCTAATCTGATTCCCCTTCTGCACTCTTTTCCCCTCACCCACTGGCTATCCACATCTGGCACTTACCCTCTCTTTCTTGCACTTGCAGTATTGTTAATCCACCTAGGATAGTTTTTAGATTGCATTTACATTTTTTTGTTTCCCACTGTTATATTATTGTTAAACCCTCACTGAATGCTTAATGTCACCTTGTATTTGTTAATTCACCAAAGCTAGTTCATGGTTTGCCCTTTAGTCTATATTATCCTGATTTTATGTGCCATTGTATTAAACCTCGCTGTAAGTTAAATGTTTTAGCTTGTGTCATGTCTCATGATTGCTGTATGTAACTGGACAAGTGTGTTAATGGGCAGCAATGCTCACATGCCTTTCCAGTATAACCAATAAAAGTGAAAATGAAAATGAAAAATGAAAATTAAATGAAAATGATGATGAAAAATGGGTGGAGTGGTACTAACAACTCCCAAGCAGGAAACAAGACCTTTAGGTAATCATATCTGATTACCTAAAGGAGGCCAGGCAATGTGAGAAGGCAGTTGGGAAGGCTAGTGGGAAGCTGGGGTGCATATGGAGGGATAACAGAAAGAGGGAGGTGGTATTGCTTCTGTTTAGATCACTGATAAGACTCCACCTGGAGTACTGTGTCCAGTTCTGGAGGCCAATCTCCAGAAGGACATAGAGAGAGTGGAAGTGATCCAGAAGAGGGCAACTAAATTGGTGCAGGGTCTGCATCAAAAGCTCTATGATGAGAGACTAAAGGACCTTAATACATACATCACTGGGGAATGGAGGGAGAGGAAGAATATGACAGAAAAATTTCAATACCTCATGGGGGTAATTAAGGTACAGGAGTGAAGTATTTTTTCAGAAAAAAATGTGTTCAGAAACAAGGGTGCATGCTATGAATCTGGGAGGTAGAGTCAGAAGAGATGTGAGGAAGTACTTCTTTACAGAAAACTTATTGGATTCCTGGAACAATCTTCCAGCGGAGGTGGTGGAGGTAAAAACAATGTTGTGGTTTAAGAAAGCATGGGATTGGCAAAAGGCAATCATAGTGGTAAGCAAGGTGGGGAGGGAGAAAGAGCTATAAATTGAGCACGATTTGTGTTAATCATGTAGGCAGGGAAAATGGGCGGACTGGGTGGAGCAGGTGGCCCTTATCTGCCATCCAAGTATAGGTTTCTAGGTATCACTATGATTTATTCATATTTACTGGACTCAAAGCTTTCATTAAAAAAAACTTTCCAGTTCTAACTTTATAAAAGCTACAGCATTTGAAATACATATTTAAGCTTTATAAAATATTATAAATAATATTTTTGCAAACGATCAGATGACAGTAGTTGCTGTTTTGTTTAAAAAAAAAATGTTTCTAGTTTCAAAAAAGGTATTAAACTGAGGGAATACCCTGTGACTATGGGTAAACAAAACAGGAAACTTAAGCATTCCAAAGTTCATCTGACCTAGTGTAGCGTGATGGTCTGGCTTTGAGAAGTTTTCACCAGGCAAAGCACCACAAATTGTTCAGCAAAGAATATGCAAAGTAACACTTCACCGGAGTGGTACTGATAAAGAGCCAGTACATGTAGTTTTTTTTTGCTGGTGAAAGACACTTAAAAAAAAAAATCACAAAACTCCTCTTGAAATGTAATCTTAACCCCCAACCCACAGTCCCATAATAAGCACCCCTATACCACCCAGACCTTTCTCATTTCAGTTTCCACCTTCCTATCATCCTCTGCACGGAACAAAAAAAAACCTTTACAAACAAAGCTGGCCTCCAACAGATTCAAACCAGTATATTAAAAATATAACCTTCTCCTATGCTGCGCACAAAAAACAACCTCTCCTCACCTGATCAGGATCATTAGTTTTTTTAACACACCACCAAACCCCTCTTTTGCCCCCACCTCCTGCCCACACACTGAGCACTGCCAAAAAATCCAGTACTTGCAAAGCAAAGAAAATCATCTCCCAATACAAAGATATCCACTCTGTTCACTGGTAGGTATTGCAGTGAATGATTGCTGAAGTTTTTGTTTATAACAAAACCTGACTGGCTGAGCTTATAGCCAATCATGTTTTACTGTAGGCTAAAACATAAAGGATAATGTATGGGCAGCCATACACAGCAAACCTGTGTCTGCGTCGAGAGGTTTTATCGCTACCAGGGACCTCAATAGCAATGCTCGAGGAGTTCACTGGTTGCCACTGAAAACTCGATGAGGGAAGACACAGGCTTGTCTTTGTATGGATGCCCATACACTATATTTTAGACTGTATGGGCACAGGTGCCCATTTCCAACATTCCACTTCCTTTCAGTTAAAAGGGGGATTGGAGGGAAGCACATGAGGGTTGTTGGTGGGCTTAAATTATTGATTCTATATGCTGTAGCTTTTTCTATAAGTTCAGGAAAAAAATAGTTTATAGCTCAGCTGGATAGTGAAAAGCAGCTGTGTGGCAGCATTTTAAATTGTTGTGCTGCAGTAGTGATACCACTATTGCAGCACAACAGTATAACGATACCACTACTGCAGCACAGCAAGCATATTCCAGGCAGGGTTCCACCATACACTAAGTCAGCCTTCATTCATTACAATGATTACCATTAAACAGAGTAAATATATCTGCACCAGGGTACTGTTTTCTTCATTTTACAGGTACTGGGATTCTTTTCAGTGCTACATGGGGAGGGGGAGGTATGTCCAGATAGGGTTTGTGTGGGGGATTAAACTGAATGATTGGAGTCAGGTAGGATGGAGGAAGGCAAGAGGGATTGTTTCTGGCATGCCAGAGGGAGAAGGATATACAATATGTCTAATATATTGATCTGATTAGAGGGTGGCCTCCTTTGCCAGGAAGTGGGGATGAGTTTTTTTTTCCAGGGCAGAGGGTTGCGGAATGGGGTGTTAACTACACTGAAAAGGGTCTAGGTATGGGTTGTAATGTCACAGTGGTTGAAGGTCTTGGATTGCATTTTATTTATTTATTTTTTTAATTATAAGAACTTCACTGAGCAGAACTGGGGACAAGCTAGAGAATTTTGCAAATCTTTGTAAAGTTACCCAACTTCACATTACTTTCTCCAATGAAACTGAAAGTCACTGTTTCTCCATCTGTGACCCTTCCACATACTGTAGGTAGAGATGTAGTGAGGTTTCAATTCACCAGCAAAGTAGCTGTGAATTGATGAAAATTCACATTAGCGGAGCTTCACAAAATTTTCACTTCAGACCGACTGGAGTACTCCTTTCCGCTGCAAGTGAGGCTGTCTTTTTCTCTATGGAATCTTTAACATTAAGAATGTTTGCTTCAGTCACTAGCATTGGGGTGAGAGGAGACATTGTCTCACTGCTGGAACCCCTTCTCCCCTCACTATTGACAATGATAGACATCTTCAAAGCTGTGACTGAGTTCCACTGGCCAGGATCATAGAAATGACACCCCCAGCACTGTGGCCAATTTAAAAAAAAGCAGAGAGGCTGCATGGTGCCAAGTATAAAATCATTGTTTGTCTGCAGGACTATAAAGGACTATGAAGCATGGCTGAGCACTTTAGTTACCGACCTTTTACTGCAATTGCCAACATTGGGGAGAAAGGAGGCTTTGTTCCACCAGTGGGATCACCCTCTCCCCTGACGGCGACAGATGTCCTCAGAGCCCCCAACTGGTTCCACCATCTGGGATCATGGAAACATAAAAACATAGAAACATAGATATTGACAGCAGATAAGGACTGCTTGGCCCACCTAGTCTGCCCATTTTCCCTACCTTCTATTACACTACAGACCTACTTGATCTCCATATTCACCCCCTTTCCCTAACTCTAAGGTTCTCTTATGCCTATTCCATGCATTCTTGAAGTCTGTTACTGTTTTTTTCCCCACCACCTCCTCTCGGAGGCTGTTCCAGGCATCCGCCACTCTTTCTTTGAAGAAGTACTTTCTAACATCTCCCCAAGTCCCCCCCCCCAGCTTCATAGCATGTCCCCTTCTTCTTGAGCATCTTTGTTTTCTGAAAAATGCTTCCCTCTTGAGCTTTATTCCTACCTGTGAGGTATTTGAATGTTTTTATCATATCCCACCCCTTGTTTCCTCCAGGGTGTACATATTGAGGTCCTCAGTCTCTCTTCAGGGGGTTTGAGTAGAAGTGATGCCCCCAATGCTGCAGCCAATTAAAAAAGCAGAGAGGCTGCAAAGTGTCAGTCTGAATTCCCTTTTTGTCTGTGGGACCAGAGTTTCTATAAAGTGCAGCTGAGCACTTTAATTTACTGACCTTTTGCCCAACCACCATCATAGGGGTGAGAGGAGGCTTTCTGCCATGGTTGGGACCTCCTCTCTCTCCTTAATACAGATGCTGACCAATATCCTCTGAGTCCCAATCCAACTCCACCAGCTGGGATCATAGAAATGGTGCCCCAGCGCTGCAGCCAATGGAGTCTCTGCACTCTCTTTATAGTGTGAAAGTCCTAGTGGACCTCCACTGCTGTCCTCAAGCTAAGAGCCACAGCTCAAAGGGTGTCTACTCTAGATGCTGGCTGTGAGAGTCAGCCACCAGCAAGCCATGCTGCCCAATGTAGCACAACTCTACGTGCACCTGTAAATTAACCTACATTCTAGGAACACTTATTGATAGCAAAACTGAAGTAAGTCACTCAGTACTGATCATTCAATGTTGTACCGGTAACCTTGTGTACTTAGAAATATTTCTGTTATCTAGGTTTATGTGCATTGGCCCTTAGGGAACATGATTTGTTTTGTGCCACCTACTCTTGTATTGCATACTCAACCCTCTGCTGACGTAAGGTATAGATACAATATTGCTATTCTATAGGTGGCAACAACAGATTTGTTGTGTAAGTCTGCTATGTACAGTATATCTGGCTTAACCAGCACATTCTGCATTGTTTCATTCCATTTTGGTTTTAGCGCTTTTTATTTTAAGTGTCAAGCTGTTATAAATACTTCCTGCTATACAATTAGCTAAATCCTTATTCTCAGTCCCAAACAGTGTGGATCTAGTCTGAGCAATACAGTTTCCCTTTTATCATACACCTACATTACTTGATGTGGGGGATATCCCTACTATTGTTGCTGTCAGGAGTGGACCCCGCTTCTCGGAAATATGACCTAACGGACCGTGTCACCACACAATTACACTTAATAGGGGCACAGCTAATTATGTTTGAGAGCAGCTATCTCTGGCCCCTAACTGTTTCAAATTGGTGGAACAAATGATGACCCCCCTCACCTTTATTTTGCACCTGGCTTATAATAGTCTTGTAGCCACATATTTTCACCAGACTTAGCATTGAATCTTCTCTGCTAAGCACCCAACTGTGTAGGTTAAAGGGAAACAAAAAGCTTGTAAGAAATAATTGTAACCTCATTAATCACACCATGATTTTGTTCCTAATTTGCTCTGGCAAAATTGAACTCAACCCAGGGTCCCCACATCCTTACCTAACTTCCTCCAATTGTGCTAACCAATCTGGATTAAAAATTATAACTATCAACATTTATAGCCTAATTAACAAGATTGATAGTCTGAAGGTATGGATATGTCTAATCAATCCAGATATATTGCAGCTCAGTGAAACCTGGCATAATAGCTCAATGGACCACAGTGTTTCAATGATCCCTGGCTAAAACCAATATCATCAGGATAGAAACACTAGAGGTGGTGGCATAATCCTTCATGTAAAGGAGGAGTTCTCCTTGGCTAGTATCAACTCTCAGTTGCAACCCCATTAATTTGAATGTCTTGGGGTTACAGTAGCCATATCCCAAAAATAAGTCCATCAATATTGTTGGTTGCTCACAAGATGGTGCCTTAAGCAAAGCTTAACTTGTAACACACACGGAAACATTTGCAGACAGAAATGAATTATTCTGCTGGGATGGTTTACATTTAAGTAGAAGAGGCAGTAGCATGTTGGGCAAGAGAATTGATGCCACCATTCAAAGACATTTAAAATGATTAGCCAGGGGAAGAAGGAGAGTGTTCCCACTTTTCTAGGTATAACACTTTCTAGGATGACTTCAAACCAGTGTAAGGTCTTAACGATTATTGCTAGAAGTTTGAATCAGATCAATGTGGCAGAGCTGGAAGTAAGAGCATTACAAGATGACATTGGGATCATGGCTGTTACTGAAACATGGTAGGATGATTCTTCCAACTGAATAAAAGAAATTGCAAACTATAAATTATTTAGTAAAGATTGAATGGGTAGAGTAGGTGGAGGAGTGTGTATGTATGTTAGAAAATGACATTCCCGCTTAGGAGCTTCACATATCCCCTTCTGAGCATCCAGTGGAAAGTTAATGTACAATTGAAAGGAAAATCTAAACTAGCGATATGAAACTGATACAGACCCCCATCAGCTGATAGAATATACAATGACAATCTTATTAAAGAAATATCCCAGGCATCCAATATGGTTGATGTGGTCATCCCAGGCAATTTCAACTTACCAAATTTGAATTGGAATAATATAAAAAGGTGGTAATGATGTAGAGACACAATTTACAATGGTACTACTCCACCATGGCTTAAAACAGTTGGTTGACAAATCCACTAGATGTCAGAATATACTAGATCTCATAATAACAAATATACAGTAAAGCAAGAAATATCTAACTTCGTAATCAAGGATCTGTTGGGCTATAGTGACTACAATATTGTCTCATTCAAGATACCTTTGTCTTACTGTAATGTTTCAAATAACACAGTTATCAAAATTTATGATAACACTAACTATAGCGAGATTAAAAATGTCCTATCAAACATAGACTGTGGAGTTGAGTTAAATAATCAAACAGTAAATCAAGCATGGAACACATTCAAGAAAATAATATTAAAACTGGCACTCCAGCCCCTGCCACAAGCAGCTCATCCACCTTCGTGGGATGCAGTTGCAGTGCTCAGCTGCTGCCGCCCCTCCATGCCTGTCCAGTCAACAGAAGAAGACCAAGCCGGAGGCCCAGTTCAGGCACGCCAACCCCTGTCACAAGCAGCTCATCCACCTTCTTGGTACGTGGTTGCAGCGGTCTGCTGCCACTGTCCCTCCACACCTGCCCAACAGACAGAAGAAGACCCAGGTACTGTGTTGAAAGCAGTCAGCTATGGCCCCACTTTTGATTAACTAGTTCTGATGGCATCTACTCTACCAATTGGCTGATTGCTGTTAAGTGCAGCCTGCCATTGGTGGATTTAGATGCCTGGCTACTAGCTCTGTCTACTGGCCCTCTTTGGCTTCTCTGCCAGGGTTATACTCTTGGATTCTCGATGGCCATATACCTGCTCTGCTATCTTCCGGATATACTGCTTTGAGGTGAGTTTTCTGCAGCTAAGTAATCTCCCCAGCTGGAAGAACTTTATCATTTTTTAACCTTACCAATTCTGCGCTGGTAAATCAACTACATTTAAAGTTTTGCTCCTGATTTTCCATTCGAGTCTGTGCTAGTTAATGACTGTAATGTTCTGTAGTGTTCTAATGTTACAATCAGGATTTTTCCTTGTTCATGCTTGTTGCTCCCCCCCCCCCGAGGAGCAGACATGCAATGACATTCAGTGCAGCCAGGCACATTCCCGCACCCACCTGCAGGATGTCCACTGACATCTCTCCCCATCTTGAAAGTGGTCCCAGGCTGCAGTACACCCAGACTCCACTGGGCAGCACTAGCACCGGGGAGGCACTCCCTACCCACCTCCCAGGAGAGGATAGCTGTCGTCGGACACTCAATCCTCTTCTCCCTGGCCAACCCCCAGTGACCCAAGCTCGCTCCCGAACCTGGGTCACTTGCATTGTGTGAGGTATGGTGTCCAGTGCCTCAACCTTCAGTGCTACTCGGCCGGCTTCCTTGATAGGAATTTAATGGTAGTGTTTTAATGTTTCAAGCAAAACCCAGTCTGTGGTACGAAATTTTGATCTGTAGTGTATTATTGTTACAAGCAAAACCCAGTCTGTAATTAGGAATTTAATGGAACAGTAATATCTTGCTATAGCAGCCCTACAGAACCAGACTGTCAGTTAATAGCTGTAATACTGTAACTTTATAGGCTAAATCCAGACTGTGCTAGAAAACATTATTTTCTCACAGTGTAGCTTGTGGTTCATTTTGTAGCAGTGTCTATATACTTGCTAAGCATACTTAGCCTGTGCTAATCAATTTGTCTGCTAATGATTCCTGCTTCTGCCTTACCTGGGAAATTGCCCACAGGAATATTCTCTGATAGGTATTATTAGCTGCAGACTCTGGTTTCCCAGTTCCTGACTGCCATTGCTATTTTTATTATTTTATTTCTTAATTTCAGACTTTCCTGCTTCTCACCTAATTCTTCTCTCTGCCTGCCCCCTTCTTTAAATTTGACCTGAGTCTAACTAATTAGCTTATGAAAGACCCCTGCTGATTCCCTGTCTCCCTGCCCTGTCTGCTAATGACTACCAATTTAGTTGAATCCTTTTAATAATTATTTCCCTCTCTTTTCTTTCTTTTAGCCCAAGGCCCAGTTTGGGCCCTCCAGGCCCTGCCACAAGCGGCTTGTCCGCTGTCTCTCCATGCCTGCCCAGCCAACAGAAGAAGACCCAGGTATTGTGTTGAAAGCAGTCAGCTATGGCCCCACTCTTGATTGGCTAGTTCTGACAGCACCTGCTTCACCAAATGGCTGATTGCTGTTAAGAGGAGCCTGCCATTAGTGGATTTGAATGCCTGGCTCCTAGCTCTCTTGACCCGGTCCCCCGTGGCCCCTCTGTCAGGGTTTGACTCGTGGATTCTAGGCAGCCCTAAACCCACTCTGCCACCACCCAGATATACTGTTTTGTGGAGAATTTTCTCCCGCTTAACCTCCCCCAACCCTGGCCTTAATTAAATGCACTAAAGCCACTCTCCTTACCTTCTGGCTAAGCCATCGACCATTCTCTACCCCAATTGATTTTCTCTAGTCCACCCTTCTTGACTGCCGTCGACATTTCTCACTTCTCAATGGTGCAGAACTACAGACTATTTCTGGTATAACCCAAGGGCTCTGGTACCAGACTGCCAGTGCCTCCACCTTATTCTTGCCTGTCCAGATCTGTTTCGCCCAGCTCCAGTGGTCAGGAAAGATTCCTTTATGTACCAGGGACCTCCTGCCATTCTGCCTATCATGATTTGACCTGCAGTTACCCCAGTCTGTACTTTACACCAGCTGCTCTCCCACCTAGCCTGCCACAAACCCTAGAGGTGTCCCCTCCGTAGGTTGTCCTATTCCAGCGCTCATCCTTTCTCAAAGCTAGCAACATGGCAACCATATTTAATTTGCCTCTTCTACTCTGCCTGTTCTCACTGATACCTCTCTTAGATGCCCACCCATATCCCACCCTCCCCATCACAAGAAATACTACTGGAATAGCCATGGGACTGGGACTTGCAGTACCACCAAGCACAGTACCATCCACACTACCCAAGAGATGCACTGGGGACTGCTAAAATGTACAACCCCTCTATATTGTACCCCCTTTACTCGTCTATGTTACTGTACATGATCTACACATTAAAACAAGCCTAAACATCATTGCTGGAAAAAAGGACCCATTGCGCCGTAGCAGGTTCCTTACCTAGTTAGTAAAAGTCTGCTCCTCCTCCTTCTGCTAATCTCTGAGAATATCCACCCTAACCCAGGTCTGCAAATTGACAACCCCAACAACAAACTCAAGCCTGGGACTCTATCCATGACTAGCATTAACATCCGTAGCCTACCCAAGAAACTAGACTTGCTCACTGCCTGGGTCATGCAGCATATAGCATGGTTGTCCCCCGTTATCCCTGATAATACTATTACAATTCAGGGTTACACTGTTTTCAGGCAGGATAAACTTGCTAAAAGAGGTGGAGGCTTCACCATTTATATGAAAGAGACCCTCATGGGGCATGCTCTGACATTACCCAACACTGGCACGGTTATTCAGTTCCTTGCCATCAAGCTGCTGCTCGGAGCCCACAACAAAGTCCTGACCATTGCCTCAGTCTACACCCCTCCCAACCTGATGACTAGTGGACTCAATTCAATCCTAAACTACTTCCACAATCTAAAGCACAACTCTGAGGTCATATTTCTTAGTGATTTCAATGTTAGTTGACTGTCACCCAATGCCAGCAGCTAAAAGAATGCTCTGACTGCAGCCAATTTCATGCAACTGATCCAGTTACCCACAAGGGTAAACTATAGGACCAGGACCAGCACTCTGTTGGACTTGATACTAACCAACCGGCCTGAGCATATAACGCACACAGAGGTTCTCCCTGACAACATAAGAGATCATTCCCCTGCCTTATGTCTATGGACAAATAAACTCATTAAACCACCACCTAAAACCATCAATAGTCGGTGGGCATCTTGAACCCCTAAGAAATCTACTTTGACAACAAGACTGGACAAAAATAGACAAAGCTGCTGATGTAGACACTGCCCTAGAATTCTTCATCATAGGCTTTAATTCAGCCTGTAATATTCATGCCCCTTCAAAAAATGGAAGGTCAGGGGTGCTGACAACCCATGGATCTCCTACAAAAAATGAAATCCTGTGACCAACTGTGATATTGGGCAAGGGCCATAGGCAAGCAAGCAGACATACAGGCAGACAAATCCACCAGGAATGCCTGTACCTGGGTAATTTGCCTAGAAAAAAGCAAACTATTACAGAAACATCCTAACTGACACTTGGAAGGATGGTAGGACATTTTGGAGCAACCTTAAGGAAATCACTGGAAAAGACCCCAGAACCACCTCCTCCATGCTGAATCTCGATGGCACCATAACCCTCGACACCACAGTGATTGCCAACATGTTCAACTCTGCTTTTACCGACCTCAGCCATGTACTACCTTCCAACTTTTTGACGTCTCCTCCAGTGCCACACCCAAGGACACTCAGGGCTCGGCCTCGGTGCATCCACTATTCTATTTTAAGGCAGCAGGTGAATGTGAAGCCAAAAAATATTTAACCAAAGTACTTGGGAAGACCAGATACAGAGGAGACATGCTTGACCTAAAGCTCATTGACCTCACACTCGATGTAGTCCTGTCTCCTCTTACAAAGATCATCAACAAGTCCCTCATGGTCTCCCAGTTCCCCAGCAAATGGAAGCTAGCCCTTGTGACCCCCATCTATAAGAACAGTGACAGAGCCCAGCATGGTAACTACAGGCCTATTCCATTCTTCCCCCACTATCCAAAGCACTCAAAAGAATTGTAGCTGACCAGTTGGTTGAGTATATGGAACAGTATAAACTTCAATGTCCCCACCAACATGGTTTTAGGAGGATCCACGATGGATGCTCAACAAAATTTTTGTTGAACACCCCATCAGCGACACCGGCAGGTCAACTGCATTCTGTAGTCAGCTTCCGGTTCCCACAGGCTGACTGTGTTTTCTTTGGGGGGCTTTGCCCCACCACCCCACATGCAGGGGGCTACGCCGCCCACCCCTCTTAAGGATTATCAACTCCGAGTCTGAGCTGAGTGGGGGGTGCAGGACCCCCACCAGAGAGCGCTGTTGCCAGCGGGTTTCCCTCAGCGGCATAGCACTATAGTCATTGTGAGGAACCTCACTGATGAAATGTCGCTGTCTGGGAGGATAACCAGTTTTAGGAAAGGGCACAGCACTACCTCTGTTCTGCTGGAATTCACGGTCTACAGCCAGCAGGCCATGGACTTGGATCAACTTGTTGGAGCCACCTTTATTGATCTCTCCAAGGCGTCTGACACAGTCAATCACACGGTACTGCTGGAACATCTAGCTGAACTAGGCCTGTCTTCTAACATGCTAGGATGGTTCTGTAGCTACCTCTCCGACCGCACACAGCAGGTGAGAATAGGTGATGCCCTGCCATCTAAGCTTCCTGCCCACTCAGGCGTAATACAAGGATCAATCCTAGGGCCTTTCCTCTTCAGCATTTTTTCTTAACAAGCTCCCATCCTACTGTCCCAGACAAGTTCTGCTTTATGCAGATGCCATGGTAATTTTCACAAAGAACTCTGACTACTCTCAGCTGGAGAGACAACTTCAGGAAAGCTTCACAGAAGTAGAGGAATGGTTCATGGAGATTAAACTTAGGCTCAATTATAAAAAAAAACCAAAAACAAATCTATGCTTTTCCACAGCTCCCATAGCAAGCATCGAGCAAAACCATTGATAATCAGGAACTGCTCTGGTACGGCTCTGGAACAGACTTAATTATTCAAGTACCTTGATGTTACTTTGGATTCTACCCTGTCCTTCACTAACCATATAGAACTTGTTGCCAAAACTGTGAATACCCTAATAGGTCTCCCCTACAAGCATAAACACTGCCTAAGCGATCAAGCCCTTAAGTTAGCTATCCAAAGCTCTATGGTCTCTTTAATAGATTATGGGCTGGTGATCTATGGAGCAGCAACATATTCTGCACTAAGACAATTATCTATATCCTTAAATAAGGCCTGCCAACTTCCACGGACACATACTGGTGAGCTCTATGAGCAGGTTGATTGGTTGCAACTGCATGGCCGAATTTTCTACCATACCAGTCTTGCAGTAAAGAAGACCTCCATTGGTCTGCTGCCCCCTGGAGTGAAGAATCTCATCAGCCCATCCTGCAATATCTGCCACACTAGAAGTTCTGATACTGTAACTCCACCTTATAAGTTCCTCGCTGTTGCATATTTCAAGAACAGCAGTCTTTTGCATTCAGAGCACCAAAATGGTTTGATTCCTTGCCCAGTGAGGTTACTGACACAGCCACCCGTGGCCCTTTTAAACAAAAGCTCCATGGCTACCTTGTTGCTCGTGCCTCCTGTGACTGTTATGCATAATGCAGTGTCTGCTCCCATCCTTCATACTGTCCATCCGATTAACCTCACCCATCCCTCCCCTGCCCCCTCACCCTCCCCACCCCACCTGCCCCAGCATGTTTCCCATCCTTCCGCCCACTTTACTATCCTCCTACCAACCAATCTACCCCCTGCCACCCTGATAAACCTGCTTATCCTCTACGTCCCCTGCCATCCCCTCTCATCTTAAGCCTCTCCACCCTTTTCCCCTACTACCCTACTTTTCTGCTATCCTACTAAATCAGCTTACCTTCCTGCTATCCTGACAACAACCTACTTGGCTGAGCTCACTTCCTGCCTTACTACCAGCCCCAGCCATGAATCAGGGCAGCGGCTTTCTTGCCACTTGTCCCTGTTACCAGCATCTCTTTGACAATGCCTTCTGGCTGCACCTCT
This sequence comes from Neoceratodus forsteri, assembly GCA_016271365.2. Classification (NCBI taxonomy): domain Eukaryota; kingdom Metazoa; phylum Chordata; order Ceratodontiformes; family Ceratodontidae; genus Neoceratodus; species Neoceratodus forsteri. The sequence continues at coordinate 1,324,639,666 of CM057458.1, forward strand.
GGGTATATTCTTGTGCAATTTCCAATTTCTCGCAAATAACATGCACTTGTTGCTCAGCCTTCCTGCATTCTGTAAATATAATATTATTGTCTAAGTCACCTACTTTGCTCTCCTTTGCCTTTATGCTGTATTTACGTTTTCTTTAACTTATTTGTTTACCTGGACTGTATATTGGTTGTTGTGGAACCTATGTAAAGGAGCCTTTGGCTCAAAGGTGTCAATCAGAAACTTAATAAATAAATAAAAATAAATCTATAAACCCCCAAAAAATATATAACAAGAAAGGCAAAATCCCAATCTGGCTAACATCAAGTATCTGAAAACAGATAGGAATTAAACTGAAAGCCTATAAAAAAGCCAAAAAGATAATAAGGGATAAAAATGATAATTTATAAAAAGCAGAATTGAAAACACCTAAAACAATGATCAAAAGGTCAAAATGTAATGTTGAATTTAGACTGGCATATTCCAGAGATAATGAAAAGTCATTATTCTCATACATTGATAATAAAAAATGCTCTTCTAGAAATATTAGCCCTCTAGTACAAGAAGGCAAGGTACTGGAAACAGATGCAGAATCTGCTAATCTCTTTAATAATTTTTTTTTGTTCAGTGTTTGCAAAAAAAGATAGTTCAATGAAATTTGATACTTCGCCTATAAACAACAGATTTCTCATCCAGGAGGAAGATGTGTTACTAGCAATAGGGACTCTAAGGACTCTAAGGAAACCCACAAGTATGGGTCTGCATGGCATCCACCAGTGTTTCCCTATAGAAATGTCAGCTCTACTAGCTCTTCCACTTTCTATCATATATAATGCATCATTGGATGATGGGACTGTTCCACCTGACTGGCAGGAGGCAATTGCAATACCAGTTTTTAAAAAGGGATGTGCTGTAAGGCTGGTGTTGACAATTATAGGTCAATTAGTCTTACTTCCATAGCCTGCAAGTTAATGGAAACAATTAAAAAATCTTCTTTTGAATTGGAAACACAAGCCCTGGTACTAGGAGATGTAACTCAACATGGATTCAAAAAGGCATATTCATATGATACTAATCTGGTATCATTTTATAACCACATTAGCCATGGCTTAGATGATGGCATTCCTATGGATGTTATTTTATTAGATTATAGTAGAGCATTTGACTCTGTACCCCCATCATAATCTAATAAATACGTTGTTTAGTATGGGTTACTCAGCTTGTCTGAGGAGATGTGTTGGAAATTGGTTATCTAATAGGACCCAGGGAGGAAGAATACATGGAGCTCTATCACACATTGGTAGCGTCAGTAGTGGGGTACCTCTGGGTTCTGTCCTGGGCCCCACCTTATTTGGTATTTACATTAGTGATATGAGAGCAAGTCATAATAATATTCTTATGACATCTGCACATGACACAAAGCTTGGAAGAGAAGTCAATACTGTACCTGAGTTTCTATTGTTAACAAAAGATTTAAAAAATATTGAAAAGTGGGCTTCAGAAAATGGCATTTCATTTTAGTGTAAAAAAATGTATCCTTATGCACTTTGGGAAACAAAATGAAATACAAGTATTATCTGAGTAACACCTTAATCCACAACTCCACAAATTAGTGCAACCTTTGCATAACTGTCAATATTAAACTCACAGCATCAGATCAATGCACTAAAATATCTAGGTTTGCAAATGGTTTAGTAAAGAGAGTTAGACGCAATTTTGTACCAGAACAAAGCAATGTCTGATACCACTGTATAGGTCCTAATGTAAGGCCTTACCTTGACTATGGATCACCTTTTTGGAATTCCCATTTAAAGGGAGACATTTTGCTACTGGAACAAGTACAGAGGTGGGTAACAAATATTGTCCCTAAGTTAGCTACAAAAGAGTACTATGAAAGGTTAACAGAAACCGATCAGTGCTGAGTTGTTGACCCAGTGTGGATTGCAATATTCTAACAGATATACTGTGCCTAGAATCCACAACAAACAGATGGTAGTCCCATGGGCTAATACCTCGAAAAGAGACAACTTTTTTTATAATAAGTGTGGTCAAAGAATGGAACTCACTATCACAAGAACTAGTTAATCTAAACAGCTTTAATGCCTTTAAGAAGGATTTAGGCAATTTTATTTGTTCTTTACCTAAGTAGAACGAATTGCCTACATAGTGTGGGGGACAATCATGATGGGCGACAAGTCTTCTTTCGTCCACTCCAACTAAGTAAACCAAGTAAGTAAACTAAGGCCCCCCACTAGTGGCTTAAAGGTAATTAGCTACCTGACAGACTTCCTAAATTCTCATAGTAATGAGTCCATAATTCTGGGAGATTTTAATTTAGATTGGCTGTCATCAAAATCCAATGATCTTAAATTGCTCTATGATGATTTGAGCCTATTGCAGGTAATTACTGAACCTACAAGACCCAATCCTAGGACTTCTTGCCAATCCTCACTATTGAACTTAATACTTTTCAATAGATCACAAAAAAGTACAGCCGCAGCTGTATTTATCAATGATATATTTATTTATCTAAAATTTGATAACTGGGAAAAGCACACTGTGCAGAAGTTTGTTTCAAGGTGCAACCTGGGGACTGGGGGCACAAATACAACAAAGGGTTTACAAAATACAGATATAGTATAATACAAAGTACACAAAAAATTATTCATGTTACAAATTAATTTCAGAATATTGGACAAGAGCAAATTACATAGTCACTAGTTAATGCAGGAGGAGGAGGAGAGAGAGGAGGACAGGAGGATAAGAATTAGGACAGCTGGCAGCTGCAAAATGTAACAGGGGATGGCCTGAGAAGGTGCTTAAGTCTGGTAAAGGAGGGGGTGAGGTGGGTTTGAGGGGGGTTATTCCAGAGCAAAGGAAGTCTATAAGAGAATGCAAGTTTCCCAGCCAATGTGCAAGCTCATGGAAGAGTGAAGGAGAGGAGGCAATTCATGTGCGAGTTGTAGGGGGATGGAGTGGCAGGATTTAGGAGTGAGGGGTGGCAGGAAGCAAGACTCTAAAACCAGTGGAGATTAAACTGGAGTAGTGGGGCAAGCGTCTTTGCTGGAGGGATTGGACGGACAGACAGGAATAGAAGTTGCAGTGGTGTGTCAGGGGGGTTCAGGTGAAACGACAGTAGACATTGTAGAGGACATCAAGATTGGCGAGGGAGGTGACTGGAACAGCACTGAAGACAATGTTGGTGTAGTCAAAAACTGGGAGTATTCATTTGACCAGCAAATCATGTCTGACTGGGAGGGAGACCCTACTCTTATGGCAGTAGAGTATCCCCAGTTTAGGACGCAGTTTGGAATGGAGGGCAGTGATGTGGGAAGTAAAGTCTAGTGAAGGGTCAAGCCATATACTGAGGTATTTGGTGGCTGGGACATTGTTGAGAGGAGTGCTGGCTGGAATAGAAAAGGCAGGGAGGGAGGGAAGCCTGGCAAGTTTCTGTTTGGAGCCAAAGGTGATGGCTACAGTTTTTTTGTCATTCATTTTTAGGCAGTTATTGCTGAACCAGTTTGTTACCATAGTAAAGGTGCAATATGTTGAAGGGGAGTTTGGATGGCTATGGCAGAGGGACCAAATAGGAAAAGAACTATGTCGTCCACATACATATGAATCTTGACATGGGTGCATACAGAAGGGAGGTCATTTATAGACAAGGATAAGAGAACAGGTCTGAGTATCTATCCCTGGGCATGCCTGCAAGAATAGGGAGGGAAGAAGATAGGACATTACTGATTTTTACTGACTGGGACCGACCTGTTAGATAGGAGCTAACCAGGAGACTGAAGCTGGGGAGAGGCCAGGGGCTTTTAGCTTGTTTACTGTATAAGGAGAGGGTGAGAGATGGAATTGAAGGCCTTAGGAAGGTCAGTGAAAATGGCTGAGGTGATCTGCCCTTGTCCATAGCTGAGTGGATGGCATCTGTGAAGCAGAGAATGGAGTAGGTGGTTGAGTGAAGTTCTTAAGTCCAGATTGGGATTGGAGAGAGTGTTTGAGACAGAGAGGAAGTTGTTTAGCCTTGATAGGACATGGAATTCTTGCATCTTAGCGAGTGTGGGGAGAAGTGACATGGGACAGTAGTTGCCAGGGACAGTGGGATCACCTCCTTTATGAAGGGGTAGGACTGTAGTGGATTTCCAGGCTGAGAGGACAGTGGAGAAGGAGAGAGATAGATAGAGAAGGTACATTAGAAGAATCAGAACAGAGGGTGCAGAAATTTTGAGGAGTCTAGGGTATAAGCCATCAGGGCTAGATTTAAAGAGATTTAGGGAGCCTAGAACTTTATGAACTTTCGTGGGAGATACCAGAGGCAGTTGATAGCCAGAGGTCCACATTAGGGAGGGGGGAGGGACATGAGAGGAAGGGGGCTCTATTGGAAGTGCACAAGTTGGAAAGAACTTATTAAAGGCTTCAGTGACTGAGGTGGGATTTGAGACTAGGGAGCCTGCCACTTTAAGAGTGGGTGGAGGGGATTGAGAGAAGAGGAGCAGGAGCAATCAGAAATCATTCCAGAAAGAGGACAGAGAGGTGTTGGGGGGAGTGTAGTCTGGATTTGAAGTATTCAGATTTTCCTGCTGAATTCACTTTGTACATCCATTTGGAGGGCTCGGTAACTATGTTGTGACCATAAGGCAGTAGCTTGCATCAAAGGCACATGGAAATCATCTGTAGAATCTTGCTTCTATTATAAAATAAAGCTCTCTCATTTTTGTTTGGCAAGCTACCTCTGGGATCTGGCAAACATTAACTGGCAATACTTTTACCTGGCCCCTTTGTACCTACAGCAGTAGATGTTTTTAATTAACAAACCCCCTCCGTAATAAATTTACATGCTCCATTAATTAAACAGAGAGTTAAAAAAATGATCTGCCCATGGTTTACTAAAGAAATAGAAGTAAGTGGTCACATAATGCTTCTTGGCTAGAGCAGCCACCTTTCTCCTGCTCTGACTAGAGCTGTCAAACTTTTACATTTTTACAGTGACTTGCCTTAAATCAGCAATTCCTGGAATTTCTGCTGTTTTCTACCTACTGCTCAGCCTGTTGGAGTGATTTCCTTTTGGAATAAAAGCTTTAACGATGGCAATGGGGATGTTGTGTCACACAACACCATCTACTCCAGAGCGAGATTGTGAAGCCAAACACTACAAGCCAGCCACCACTTCCATGGTGAAGCCTGCTTCTCTTGCTGATGCTGTTACCATTGAGTATTTCATTCAGGGGTTTGCACCCCTGAATGACACTAGTTTAGCCTTTTCAATGGATATTAAAGCTATCAGAGTGGCTACGGAGGAGCTCACTCACCGTGTTAGTAATGTGGAAGCAAGGGGAAACTACAATCAGATGGAACCCAAGTTAGTTTCTCTTTGGCAAAAAATAGTCAAGGTAGAAAACTGATTTGAAGACTTGATGGTACGCAGCCGAAGAAATGATCTAAGGGTAGATTGCAATTCTCTTTGTCCAAAAACTGTGTAAGAAATTATAGGTCCCTTGCCCAAAGGCCTGACTTATGCTATTGAGAGAGTTCACAGAGCACTTTGACTGAAGTCATCTGAAAGGGACAAGCCACGGCCATTAATCTTCAGATTGTTAAACTACTATACTTGGACAAGTAGCATATTTTAACCAAGATATGGGCTGTTCAAAATGTTTCTTGGGAAGGATGACTGCTGCAGATTTTTCAAGATTCACCCCGGCTGTGTGGAAATGATGAGCAGCATTGCTCACAGTGATTTCTAAATTTGTAACAACTTAAATTAATTTCCATGTTCTATATCCAGCTCAGTTGAGGATCTGTCATGATGAAACCACCAAAACATTTGATATTGTGGACCAAGCCACACCGGAACTGATTGGATTCTACTTGACCGTTTCAAAAATGACTAACAGTGGCTGGACATGTTTCACCTTTCTTTTTAAGCAAGAACTGCTTTAATTGGTATCCAATGATAATAAAAATGCAAAATGAGTGACTACAAAAATAGTGACTCATTTTGTGTGCTATTATTCTGGGCTACCCTGCACAATAGCAATTGTATGGGAAAGTGACCGTGGGGAAGGGCAAATGGAAGGGGGGAAAAGTGAGGGGAAGGGGAGAGACAAGGAAGGGGTTTTAGGAGACTGGTGTACCAGCTGCTGCCGGGCTAACCATGTGGCGTGGTGGCATAGGTAGCTATCTCTGGCACAGCAGGTACTGGGTTTGGGAGTGGGAGTGAGCACATTTTGCTGCCACCTGTGGTTGTGGGACTTACATTTTCCTGAAATCCAGATTTGCCCCCTTCCCAACATGCACCCCCCTCTCGAGTTGAGAATTTTAATCCAGGGTGGTGTGGAGGGCAAAGGCCCCTGCGAGGGGTGATTCTGCCCCCTAGCAAAAATGCTTTTTAAAAATTTGGATGTTGGGTCGTCTTAAAGTGTATATCGCCGATTTGCTTTTTGGCGATATACACTCACCATAATAGTGATGGCTGTTTTGTGATTGCTATTATGACATGGAACCACTTTAATTACATCATCCTGCATATTTTGTTCTGCCCCATGTAATTCAGCCTATATGAGGAATTTATAGTAATTCAACTAAGGATCACATTGTTTCATATGATATTTTTTTTGTTTGTTTTGCCTGTGTTCAATGTTTTCTTTACTGGGGAGAATCTGGACAGTCAGCTCTTGAAGATGTATAATTTTTTTGAGGTTGGGGTTTCCCTTTTAGTGTGTAAAGGGGATTTTTGGTTTTAAAATTACAGCACAGTTCTAGACTAGCTGACTTACTGTTTGTTTTATGAGCTTTTGGTTTTTATGCTTAACCTACTCAGTGTGGATTGTTTTATTCAGCTGAAGTAGTGCCTGTTTTGTGATTCACCATGCTGCACCAGGTACTGTTATTTGTTCGGCTTTGTTCTTTTTTATCTGTTACTATGGATAGTGAATGTCCTGGTAGAGCCATTTACTGTTTATGTTATTATTGCCGTCAGTTTCAGAAATCTACCTTTCAGCATTTATTAAGTCTATGTTCTCTTACTTTCTATATTACACAGATGGGCTGTTTCCTTTTTGCTTGTCTGAGATGGTTAAGACATTAAATTTTATCATTCCTTTTTGATGCCTTGGTATATGTCAGGACTGGCACACAGCTTTCTTATTTTATACCCTTCCTCAAGTTTAAAAGCAATTTTGGCTTTCTTTTTGCCTTATATAAAGGGCCTTGTGTTATCACCCTACCAATTCTGTTCATCTTTACCTCTGAGGTATATCCACCTGTATTCGTTAGACTTCTTTTCTGGTGTCTACTATTAGAAAGAAAACCTAAGGGCTTATTTATTATTTAATTATTTTATTTATTTATTTAAAATTTGGTAACCAGGAAAGGCACACAGCTGAGGCTCATTTCCGGTTGTGACCTAGGGGAGAGGGTAAAGGGATTTACAATGGTCCAAGTAGAAATCAAGGATTCAGGTTCATATAGATACAGTAAACAAACAGCATTGCCTAGAACAATATACAAAGTAGGTGAACATCCATCTAAGTTACATAGTTGAGGTAGCATTTTCAAGTGCATGTAACATGAAGGTATTTGTAAACAGTGATTACATTTTGCATGTTTCAATGTACAAATTTTGAAGCAAGAGACAGAGTTACAAATCAGCACTAAAAACTTGTATACAAACTAGAAGTAAACTTTGCAGCAGAGAAATGACTGGTGCTAGAGAGGGAAAGTTGAGAAATTAGTGAAAATAGTGTAACTGGGGTAGAGGGGCCTTCAGAGAAGATGCAGAGGAGAGAAAGGCAGAAAGGCACAGAGAGCCAGGGCTATGAGAAAGGGAGAGACAGAGAGGGAGCAGTAGCGTAAAAGAGATCAAGGGGGGGCGGCCGGAGGTGATCAGTTGTGGGGTGAGAGGCTTTAGTTGTTTTAGCATGGTATGAGTGGGACTTAGTCAGATAGAGTGGGAAGGACAATTCCAAAGATCAGGGAATCTAAAGAGGAAAGCAGCCTTACTGGCTTGCTAGTGCTGGTATGGGAAACTGAAGGTGCAGGAGTTGTGGGTTCTGAGGGAGTAGTCTAATGTGCATAAAGGGAGAAGGAGGAAGGAGGAAGGAGAAAAAGGAGGGGAGGACTGACAACAAGTACTTGACAAAGAAGGCGGCACGGTGTGCGAAATGATGGTTGGTAAGGGAGGAGAGGGCAAGGCCAGAGTATAGGGAGCAGTGATGTGTTCAGTAATGGAGGTTTAAAGCAAATCAACAGAAAGCTTTGAATAGAGGATCTAATTTGGCAAGAGATGATTGGGGAGCTGAGCTACAGATGATGGCATAGTCTATTGCAGGGAATTAGTTTGGATAAAAGCTCTTTGCGGATTGGGAGGGAGAGACAATCCTTGATTCAGTGCATGGCTCCCAGTTTGGGCTGAAGTTTGGAGTGGATGTAGTCAAAGTGCAGGGAGAAATCTAGCTTATGGTCCAGCCAGACTCCCAGGTATTTAAAATATTGCATAGTGGGAGGAAATAAGATCTTGGCTAGCCTTTGGGTGGAGCTGAAAACCATGGCTAGCTGTCTTTTGTGTTGAAATTTTAGAAGGTTTGCTGCAAAACAGTTGACAGTACTCGAGAAAGCAACTTACAGAGATGACTGGACTGAGGTGAGGGAACGGCCTCAGGCAAATATGATGGTGTCATCAGTGTACATGTGTACTTGTGTAGGTGAGCATGAGGAAGGGAGATCATTTACAAAAATAGAGAAAAGGGTGGGGCCCAAAATAGTACCTTGGGGGACGCCTGCATGAATGAGGAGGGTAGAGGACCTGGATAGGCCTAGCTGCACGAATTGGTACCTATCAGAGAGATAAGATCTGAACCAGTCTGTGGAGGAGGAGGAGAGGCCTATAGACTTAAGTTTATTTAGAAGGAAACTGTGGAAGACCGAGTCAAAAGCTTTGGCGAGGTTGATGAAAATTGCCAAGGTGAAGTGACCTTTGTTTATGGTAGTGTGGATGTGGTTTCTGAGATTGAGCAGGGAGAAGAAGATGAAGTGCATGCATCTGAAGCCAGATTGGAATAGACTTATGGTGCTCGAGGTGTCAAGAAAGGAGTTTAGCCTACTAGAGATGAGTGCCTCCTGTATTTTTGAGAGAGCTGGGAGGGGTGAGATGGTCTATAGTTCCCCGGTAAAGTGAGATCTCCACCTTTGTGTAGGGGAATAATCTTGGCCAGCTTCCAGGCCTTGAGAACTGTGCATTGCATGATGGATAGATTGAGGAGATGGTCGATGGGGGGGGCGATGGCTGGGGCAGAGATTTTGAGCACTTTAGAATCAAGACCATCAGGGCTCTTCTTGGATGGGTTTAGCGATTTTAGGGCACAGAATGCTTTGGTTATTGTGATGGGGGAATGAGAAGCATTTTGGGGGGTTAGAGGTAGGGGAGCTGAAGGTTGAAGATGGGGATAAAGGTGGCGAGGGGCCCAGGAGAAGTGCACAGGTAGTGGAAAAATGGTTGATTGAGGAAGCCGCAGAGGAAGGGTCTGCGCAGTCTGTGCTGGGCAAAGTTGGGGCAGAAGGGGTGGAGGAACCAAGAAGGGGGTGGAGAGTTTTCCAGAATTCTGCCGTGGAAGTTCTGGGATCATTCAGTTTATTTCTGAAGAACAGGGCTTTTGAGGAGTGCACCACCTTTGTGCATCCATTTTGTAAAGTTCTATGTCTCTGCAGATCAGTTAGGTTGTAGGTCGATTTGAAAAAGCACCAAGCTTGGTCCCTGGATTTGAAAAGGGAGATTAGTTCTTGGGTAACCCAACGTAGGGTGTTTCTGGCATAACCGTAATCTTTCAAGGGGGACATGCAGACCCCAGATTCTAAGAATTGTTGTGGTGAAGGAAACTATATTGGAGTCTTTGTCAGTGGCAATGAAAACACCAGACCAGTCCAATAGGTATAGATCAGACAGGAGAGCTCTGGTGTTTAGTGATTTGAGTGGATGGAACCACAGGTACTTAGGGGGAGAATGAGTGGGGTGAGAGTTTCTGTGACAGTATGTCACACAGTGGTCGCTGAAAGCATCAGGTAGGGTACCAGAGGAGGAGTATTTTGAGGGGTGCGATGCTAAGACCCAATCAATTAAGGAGTGGTTGGTAGAGTGGGAGTTCAGTCTGGTTGGCTCAGATAGAAGTTGGGTTAGGTTTAGGGCATCCATTTCTTGGGTGGTGGATTTGGCTTGGAGAGAGAGAACCAGTTTACATTGCAGTCCCCCAGAAGATGAAGTTCACCAGCCTGGGTGAGAGAGATGAGGGATGCAATGGACAGAGTCCTGGCTTCGACTGGCGACCAGTAACAATGAAGTTAACATCCCCTCCTACTCTTTGTTCAGAGCCGACTGGCAAAACAGAGGTGGTGGGGTAGCTATTTACATCAAGGATAAATTCCCTGCCTCTGTAATTGACTCAACCTCTGTCCCAAAAGAATGTGAAAGTTTGTCATTAAAGATTGAAATTTCCACCGGTGTCTCATTATGAATAATAGGATGCTACAGACCCTCATCAGCTGGACTACAGTTGTTAAAACATCTCGAAAACATCCTGGGTTCAGCATCTTCAGAGTGTATCATACTAGGGGACTTCAACTTAGACTGGCTCTCCAGTGCATCCACCCCACTTAAAATGTTCTGTCATTCCCTTGGGTTGTTACAGCTAATAAACGAATCTACTCGTCCTAACAAGCTCAACCCTAATAACAGTACTCTCTTGGATATCATTTTTGTTAACAATCCCCATTTATTCTCCCATGCTGGCATCTTTTTCTCTGATATTAGCTACCATTGCTTCATCGCATGTGTAAGATCCACTCTTAAATCCACAACTGTACCAAAATTCTCCTTTAAAAGGTGCATACGCAACTTTGATCTCCATGGATATATATCAGACCTAAGAGACTCCATGCAATGGCAGGACTTCTATCTAGCCAAGTCCTTGACTATGACTTATGATATTTTCTCAGAAATTGTGCTAGGGGCTGTCAGCAAGTATGCTCCCATAGTAAAAGTTTGCGCCAGAAACAAATCCTGTCAGTGGTTTACAGAAGACCTGAAAGATGCTTTGCAGAGTAGGGATGTACTCTGGAGAACTGCTAGGAAAACTAATTTAATAAATGACTGGAATTCTTTCCAGAGGGCGAGGAACCTCTGCACCAAAATGGTCAGAGAAGCCAAAGCTAATTTCTACCGCTCTCAGCTGGAAGCTCTCAAGAAATGCCTCCAAATTCTGAAAGACTATCAAAGACATTGAAGGTCACACCACTGTAAATTCCCTACCTACTAAATTATTGATCAACAATACTGTCATCTCCAACAGACTGTCTATCCTAGATGCTCTCAATAATCATTTTGCCACTGCAGGGCTAGCCTTTGACTCCTCTCCTGCGAATATCCTCTGCCAACAACTTAGACTGGATACACAAGAAAAACCCATCCCCAGTCATCTTTCTTTCTGCAGCCTACCTCCCTGAAAGAAGTTGAAGATCTTCTCCTTCAGCTGGACACTAGGAAAAGTTCTGGGGCCGACCTCATTGACCTGTACTTCTTAAAGGTCGGCTACCGTGTCCTCACAGTCCCAATTACTCATCTCTTCAACTTATCCTTGTCCCAGGGTGACCTATAGCCCATTTGGAACAATGCACTTGTGGTCCCTTTGTTTAAGTCAGGAGGTCCTAGTGACCTCAATAACTACAGGCCAATATCCCTACTTCCTATCCTGTCAAAGATGCTGGTGAAAATAGTAAACTCCCAGCTTTGGAAGTACCTGGAATCAGAAAAATTGCTCAACCCATTACAATCCGGTTTTAGAACACAGCACAGTACAATCTCTGCTCTAGCCAAGGTGACAAACGACTGGCAGCTTGAATTAGACAAAAAAAACTTTGTCTGCACAGTTTTCTTGGACCTAAGCAAGGCGTTCAATACCGTTGATCACAGACTTTTTCTGTCGTCCCTCTGGAACGTTGATTTGGATTCCCTATCCCTTAAATGGTTCTCCAACTACCTCTCAGGACGACTTCAACAAGTGAAGGCAGAAAGGGAAGTTTCTCCACCAAAATCCATATTGAGGTGTGTACCACAAGGTTCCATTCTTGGTCCCTTGCTCTTCACCATTTATGTTAACAACGTAGCTGTCCCAATCAAAAAAGCACAAATACACCTATTCACGGATGATACGGTACTCTATGCTAGTAGCCCCACACCTGAAGTGGCCTGTAAAGCCCTTCAAAATGAATTTAATATGCTGCAACACCGGCTTATGAACCAGAAACTGCTCTTAAATGCAAAAAAAAACAAAGCAAAGTTCCTCTCACCCCTTCAAAATGCAATAAATCCTGCAATTGCTGGGACACTCCCGCAGATCACTACCATTCTAGGTGAGCAGTTGGACTATGTACCAAAGTTCAAGTATCTGGGGGTCTGGTTAGACTATAGACTTACTTTCACAGATCTCTTAGAAGAATTGGCAAAGAAACTTAGACAAAGACTTGGTCTGTTCTTTAGGATTAATAATCTCCTCACAAGAGACGCTAAACTGAAACTGGTTCAAACTACCTTTCTTTCCCTATTGGATTAAGCATACTTTCTATATACTCAGGGACCTGCAGGTACCCTAGCCAAACTCGATACACTTTATGACAGAGCCATAAGATTTATCGCAGGTCTTCCATACTCAAACCACCACTGTGCATTGTACACAGCAGTGGGATGGTCATCCCTTGCTTACAGATGGCAAAAAAATGCTGCGGTTTGGACATACAAAGCTATCTCAAATAAACTGCCCCAGTATATCTCTGTCTGTTTACCTTTGTGTACTCTGGGGAAGTATGCCCTGAGAAGCACCTCATATATCTACCTTTATGTTTACAAAGCAAAATCTCTCATTGGCAGAGCAGCCATCAGCTTTGTGCTCCCTCAACTGTGGAACAAGCTGCAAAAACTTTGAAATTAAGTCACCCCATCAGCCTAGCAGCTTTTAAATCTCTATATCTACATCATAATAAGGAGTCCTGTGCCTGTCTACCCTAAATAGTGACTTCTATAAGTCCAAGCACACTCTAATTACAACTGTTAAAAGACTGGTCACATCTATAATCGACTCTTCCCTCTCCCCTTTTTCTACCCCATATCTGTCCCTTCCACATTCCTTTGACCCTGGTTCCAGCTCAAATTCTCCATACCGTATCACTATATATCTTTTTATATTAGGTTTTATTTGTGTTCAGTGCACCTGATATGTATATTTCTATACTTTTATGAAAAATTGTGTCCTACCCAAAACTAGCTGTATCTTCTGTTCCAAACATATACTACTGTCAATGCTACCTGCTGATAATTTTGTATATACTGTATTAGTGTATCTCACTTTATTTGTATTATTACTATTTTCTTGTGTGTTGCATCCCATGTATATTGCCCCTTTTTCCTTGTTAACAAACCCAGGTTCACCTCGAAAATGAGATTGCTCAATGGTGATCGCCTGCTTAAATAAATAAAGACTAAAGACTAATAGTGGAGACTAGGATGAAGGGTAGAACTTTGGGGGAGAAATAGCAGACCTCTATGAAGAGAGGAGAGATGGATGAGAAGGACAGTTTTAGGAACAGCAGCTCGCATGAGGATGGGGAGACTTGGAGTACAATTGAGGAGGGAAGAGATTCATGTACATAGGCGGATACATCACTGCTCCTTTCCCCACTGTCCTGTCTGAGCAGTATGTATCCTGGGAGGTCCAATATGGAGTTTGGAATTTCGGATGATAACCAGGTTTCAGATTCACATAATATGTCTGTGGAGTTGATTGATGCCCAGTCCCTTAGATGGTCCATTTTGGGCAGCAAGCTCCTGGCATTTAGGTGATAGATGCCAAGGTCACCTGATGGGGAGTGGACATGGTTGATAGGACCAGGGTTGGATTCAATATCATTGGCCATAAGGAGGGAGAGGAAGCAGTGTAACAGAAAACTGGAAAATGCCTTTTTCCTAGGCTGTTGAAAGAGTATGTTCTTGGTATAGTGGTGATGGCGAGACCGCTGTCAGGGGCAGAGAGCTCTGAGGGTGAAGCAGAGGTGGGAGGAACGTGCCAGGTCCGAGTGGGTGAAAAGAGGATGGAAGCAGGTGGGGGGAAGGCTGAGTACTGTCTATGTTGGAGGTAGAAGTGGGCTAGGGGGAGAAAGGAGTGTAGGGTGGATGTATTGGTGAAAGGGGGAGATAAGGGGCAGAGAGGTAACTAGCAGTAAGATGGGAAGTAGTTGATGTGGGGGGAAGGGAGACATGTTAGCGGTGAATGAGAGAGGTGAGACAAGGGTGTAGGGTATTAATTGTATATGGTGTCACAATAAGAGAAATTTTGGAGGGTTCTCTGACACAAAATAAGAGGGATCTCAAAGGCACAGGGAGGCTAAGAAACAATAGACACTAGGTGGTAGTATGGCAGAAAAACAAGAAGAGGAAAGCAGTAGGAGATATAAGAATGGTATCAGCCTAGATATTTGTTGACAATGATAGCCTAGTGGAGAGAGCATTGGACTGGGGATGAGAGTGGGAGTGTTAGACCAAGGTTTGAAACCCAGAGCCATTACGTGAACTTGGAGACATTCTAATATATGTATGGGGATTGGGAAAGTTGCTCAATTTAGACAGCCAACAGCCTCCAATTTGCAGAGGGGAGGGTCCACTATCACTTTCAGGATGTGGTGCAAAAGTTGGCTGAGTGGGAGGGTGGCTGGGCAGGTTGGTAGGGAAGAGACAATGCAGTTCAGTGCAAAGTGCAGTGCTGCACCACTGCTGAGGAGGAGAAGAAGTAGCTACCTGCTAATGTGGTGCACACAGACCACTGAATGATGGCTCCAGAGTGAGGAGGGAGGGCTGAAGAGCAGATGATAAGCCTGCTACTATGAATTTGTTTTTGGCTCTTATTTATTGTGTTAGACGTCATGGCTCTTTAATGTCAGTTAGGGTTTTAGCCATGGAGTCCGTTTTTTTTTCTTGTCTTAATATGTGTTTTTTCTGGTACTGCAGCTGCTTGACATATGCACAGATTAGAGTCCTGATTCAGAGCCTTTCATCTCCCCAGTAAGGTTGTTAGAGGATGCATTTCTAGTCACGCATTACATGGAATCTAAAACAAACAGAACATACTCGCACACCAGAGCCAGGAGCTTGGTAGTTCCAATGAAGTCCAGGACAGAGTTGTTGAAGAAAATGAAGATTTATTGCTGCAAATAGCCAGTATCTGGAGTACAGTACTATAAAAGCAAGAAATCTCTGTTAGACCAGGTGCCCAGACACTTCGCCACGTAAGGCTTCATCAGGGGACATGGAATCTGCCTGTATTTTACTTTTATTTTACACCCTGTAATAGCCAAGTGGGCTTTTCCTTTTGTTTGTGCTTTCATAGCCAGGTATACTCTCAGTGAAGTTTTCAACTTGAGGCTTTTTCTCTGTTTTCTTTTACTCATCTCTTTGTATTACCTGGTATTACCCTTATTGATTTAGCATAAAGGCAGGACTGTCCTGTTCATATCTCTGCAGCTGCTCTCCTTTGGGGTTACCTTTATGTACTCTTAAGCCTTGTTTATTAGTATCTGTAAGAAATAACTTTGATCACACTCTTTTATGCCTGTGGAGTTGGGATAATTAGCCTACCTTTAATTCCTTACGCTCCAAGCAGGCTTTCTATGGTAGCTTATTTTCCATGGTGACAGAGAGTGAGCAGGCTTCACAACATGAAATACATTGTGGTTGCATCAGCAGTTGTTATGTTTGCTTGCAGCATGTTCAAGAAACATAGTGCCACCATACAAGTTTTTGTAGGTGTGCCTCCCCCACTTCCAATGCCTGCTCCCTTTTTGCAGGTGCTGTTGCACTGTGCCAATGAATGTCTGAGCTGTCTATGACAGCCATTCAGATGCAGTGGCGTGCAGTTCTAAGGAAAACACTGCTACAATCAGCGGTGGTAACGAGTAGGCAATTTGCATACTGCCAGTTGGCAGTATGCAAATTGCCACGTCAGCACTGCATCTGAACTGTCACAGACAGTTCTCCCCCCCCCCACAAACACTTATGTAGCACACTGGAAGCCCACCCCAACATGCTCATGCATTCCCTCCACCCCCACACACTGTACGACTGATGGGGGAGCCCAATCCCCTGTCGGCTTCACTGGCTCCTCTCCAAACAGACTTCCAGGTGCAACGCTGGGAGCCCACACCAGCATGGTAAAAGTCTGTATGGCCGACGGGGGTGCCTAATCCCCCGTCGACTGCACTGTACCTTCTCAAAAAAAACAGACTTGTGGGTACCACGCTGAGAGCCCACCCCAGCATGGCAAAAGTTGGAATGGCCAACGGGGGTGCCCAATCCTCCATCAGCTCCACTGTACCCCCCCCAAGAAAACAGACTTGTAGGTGCCATGCTGGAGCCCACCCCAACATGGCACAGGTCGGTATTGCCGACGGGGGTGCCCAATCCCCAGTCAGATCCACTGCCTCCCCGCAAAATAAACTTCCAGCTGCCATGATGGGAGCCCACCCCAGCTTTGAAAAAGTCCCGTGTAGTCTAAAAACACCTGTAAAAACCAAAAAGGTCCCTCGTTGACTGTCTCACCCCCCTCCCCCAACCCACGCCCACCCTCTGTGTACCCACCTCCCCACATCCCCCTTACCCCATACTTACCTCCAGAGGCCAGCATGATGATCTTCAGTGGACCGGAAACACGTCTGCGCTCTTCAAAGCCAACCGCGAACTGAAGAAATGCCGGTAAGCTGTATAATGGCATAAATAGGGGTTTTTCAACTTTGGTGCATATCTCGGCCATTTTTGGGAATTTTTTCACCAAATTTTCAACATGGGGTTTTTGGAGTCCCACCTCATAAACACAGTCACTGTCATTTTGTTATTCAGTCCCAAAAGGTGATTTCATGGGCACTGTGCGGAACCACCTTTCGAGACCGAGTAATGAAATGACAGTGTCACAGTTCATGAGGTAGGCCCCCCAAAACCCTATGTTGAAAATATGGTGAAAGAATTCCCAAAAATGACTGTTTTATAAGCATGCGTTGCACAGTTCCTACGCACGCTCATAACATCAGAAATGTTTACTATTTTCACTCCAGATTTTCAACGTTGCCATTTTACCACACCTCCTTATGAGCAGTACAGCTGTCAATTTTTACATCTCACCCAAAATGTGTTTTTGCACATGTAGCACACAATGGTGCAGTCGGTGAGCGAAATCAATGTTCGGGACAGATTAAGAAAATCACAGTGACACTGTTCATGAGCAGTGGTCTTAAAATGGCTATGTTGAAAATTTGGTGGCAAAAGTCCATAAAATGACTGTGTTATGAGCGTACATTGCGCAGTTTCCATGCACACTCTTAAGTTCACAAATTTGTAATATTTTCAGTCCATATTTTCAATAGTGGCATTTTTCCACACCTCCTTATGAACAGTATAGCTGTCATTTTTCGCACCCTGGCAAAAATGTGTTTTTGCACTTCTGGCACAGAAATGCGTGGTCACCATGGGAAATCAGTGTTCGGGACAGATCAAGAAAATCACTGTAACACTGTTCATGAGCGGAGGTCCCAGAATGCCTGAGTCAACAATCTACTGTAAAAAAATCCCCAAACTAATAACATTATGGGTGTGCATTGCACAATTTCTATACACGCTCATGACTTCACCAGTTTTTTTATATTTTCACTCCAGATTTTCAACGTTGCCATTTTTTAAACCTCCCCATGAACAGTACAGCTGTCATTTTTCACATCCTGTTCGAAATGTGTTTTCGCACCTGTGGTGCCAAATGGTGTAGTCACTGTGCAAAATCAGCTTTCCACTAACAAACTGATATTGCCACTGTTCATGAGGTGAGGGTCACAAAAAAGCCATGTTGAAAATTTGGAGTGAAAATACCAACCAACGCCTGGGACATTAGGGTTTCCTACCATAACACCCAAACCTTTAGAGACTGACAGCCATCAGGGGTGTGACTTGGGATTGTCACCTGTAATGCTCATGCCATTTCACCCCCAACCATACCCTTCAGCCAGTGACAGGCATTGAGGTGTGCCTTGGACTCTTCGCCCCAAAGTTCAGCCCATTGTCCAATATTGCACCCATCTCACTGTATTTCCTTATGGAATGGGGTGAGCATAAGGCCCAAAGACGCCAAGGCACTCCCTGACACTTGTCGTGTCTGCAGGGTAAAAGGTGTGGTGAAATGGCATAGCCGTTATGCCTGATGACCCAAAGGCACACCCCAATGCCCGTCAGTCTCTGCAGGGTGGTGGTGGGGTTGGCTTCAGTTCAATACTTCACTGCCATTCCTATTATTTATTTATTTAGATTTTGATAACCATGCATCTCTCTAACTCCTACACTACCAATGCCAATGCCAGCAAGCAAACATTCAGCATTGACAAATGCTTGTTCCTATTGTTTTGGAATGAAGCCAGTGTCGCAACCTTCATTTGGTCAGATATAGGGTGGGACTGGAGGGATTGAGCTGAAGTCAGAATCACCACAGACCTAGCAGCTTTGGAGGTGCACGGGACTGGGGGGTAGCAGGGGATTTTGTTTTCCATGTTTGGGAGGAGGCTGAGGGATGGGGGGGGGTTGCAGTACAACAGGAAGGCAGTGGGTTTTGTGGGTTCACTCATTTGGTAGTTCCCATAGTATTGGTGCTTCCTCCTGGGGAATGAGCTGGGGGGAAGGGATTTAGGAGTTGAGTTTATCAGTGAAATCACACCCTATTTATTTGGTTTCTCCACAAAACCTGTTATAGTAGTGTATTGTTTTTTCCATAATGAGTTTTACATTTAATTGTAATGTAATGTAATGTAATGTAAACAGAACCCCCCTCTAAGGTTAAGCGATATCAGATCCTGAAACAGGATAAACATCTTGGGCCCCATTCTGAAAGAATGCCTAGAGCAGGTGCAATGTATGACATGATGCAAATGCGTCTGAAAATATTGTGAGATGCAATGTGTGCCATATTCTGAAAGAAACAGGACTTGCACCAGAGACACCTGGAAGTGTGCATGTCACAAATAACATCATATAAAATGGACATAAACAGCAGAAGTAATGTAGAAATGCAGGCACAAAGCCAGGTGCAGGGTATGGCAGAAGCAAACAAGCAAAGGATGTTACAGGGTAGCAGCAAGATGCACAAAAGGGAAAAAAAAGCTTTACCAAGGAGGAGACAGACATCATCCTGTATGAAGTGGAGGCCCAGGCACAGCTACTCTTGTCCAGAGGTGGCGACAATGAGCAGTGTAGAAGTCACAAAGCAGCCTGGCAGGCAGGGGCCACCGAGGTCAATATGGTGGCCAGTACCAGGCACACCATCAGAGACCTCCAGAGAAGGCTACTGTAAATGATCTGAAGTGAGGTAGTAAAGAAAAGCTGGCACAGAACAGGAGGTGTGCAAAGGCAACTTGTGGGGGTCCAACTAGGAAATACCCCTCACAAGCCAAGAGGAGAGAATTGAAACATTCATCAGTGGACACACTGTACAGTGGGACACAAACCTACAAACATACAAAATTGCCAGCAGATAAAAGCCTTATGGTCTATCAAGTCTGCTCTATTGTGCAGCTAGCAGACCTTATACTGTGGCTACCTCTCCCTACCCTCCTCCAGTAACCATCCCCCTTACCCTGTCCCATCCCCTTTTGAAGCAGACTACTCACTGTTCTACAGGATACCACTTCTTTGGCAATGTGCTTCACCCAGACACCATCCTCTCCATAAAAAGGTGTCTCCTCATTTCCCTCCTGAACTTTCCCCTTCCAGTCTCAGATCATGCCCGTGAGTGACCCTTCCCCTCTACAATTTGAAAAGCCCTTTCATACCCATCCTATTTATTTCCTTCATGTACTTGAAGGTTTGAATCATGTCCTCCCTATCCCTCCTTTCCTCCAGGGAGTAGATGTTTAACTCCCTCAGCCTGCTCTCATAGGGTAAGTCCCCTAGACCCTGGATCATTTTTGTTGCCCTGCGCTGCACCGCCTAAATTAACCTAATGTTCTTCTTCGGGTATGGTCGCCAGAACTGCATGCAGTACTCTAGGTGTGGTCTAACCAGTAACCTATGTAGCGGCAGGATAACCTCTCCCCTCCTGGAGGATATGCCTATGGCAATACAACACAGCATCCTGTTGGCCTTTGCAAGCACCTTTCTACCCTGTGCTGAGTTGTTCATTGCTCCCATTATGATCATCCCCAGATCCTTCTCCTCCTCCTCCATCTTGGCTAGTTGAATCCTCCTAACTGGTAGCTCCTCCTTGGATATTTTGCACCAAAATATAGCACCTTACATTCTTGGCATTGAACTCCAGCTGCCAAGTGTCCGACCAGGACTCCAATTTTGCCAGATCATCAGGCCCGGATGGTCTTCACCCTCGCATTCTCAAAGAACTGGCCATTCCCTTATCTGGTCCAATTACAGCATTATTTATTAGATCTATCGATGAAGGACAAGTAATTGATGTATGGAGGCAAGCTAATGTTGTGCCTATTTATAAAAAGGGTTCAAAACATGAAGTATCTAACTACCGGCCTATTAGCTTAACGTCTATTTTGAGTAAAATCCTAGAGGGAATCATCAAGGAATATCTAGGGGAAATAGTTAATATCGATTATTCCCAGCATGGTTTTGTTAAGGGCAGATCGTGCCAGACAAATTTGCTGGAATTTTAAGGCAAAGTTAGTATGGCTCTAGACATAAATGAGGCAGTCGATGTCATTTTGCTGGACTTCTCAAAAGCCTTTGATCAGGTCCCTCATGGCAAATTGTTAGACACTTTGATTGAAATGGTTTTAAATGGTAATATTACCAAATGGGTGGAATCATGGTTGACCAATAGAACGCAAAAGTCTGTATAAAAGGTTCTTATTCAGGTAAGGAACAAGTGACCAGTGGTGTTCCACAAGGCTCTGTGCTCAGCCCATGTCTTTTTAATATATATATTGCTTCATTAAGCACGTCAGTCGGTGTATGGCTAACCAAATTTGCGGACGACACTCGATAGGCCATACTGTAAATACTGTTGAAGATGCAAATACTCTACAGCATGCACTTGGTGAACTTGAAAATTGGGCAGACAAAACATGTTAAATTTTAATATAGATAAGTGTACTGTTATGCACTTTGGGAAAAATAACCTATTAGTCAACTATAAGTTGGGAGGCAAATTATTAAACGTGGTGGAAGATGAAAGGGACTTGGGTATAAGGGTACAAAATAATTTGAGTCCTAAACTACATTGTCAACAAGTCATTAAAAAAGCTGGAGGAATACTTCACTGTATAAACAAGCACATTCAAAGTAACGGTAGTAGATTGTTACTCCCCTTATATACTTCTTTAGTGAGGCCTCACTTGGAGTATTGTGCTCAGTTTTGGTCACTACAAGACCAGGGCTCAAAACGTGCTCTGGAAAAAATTCAGAGAAAAGCAACAAAGAAAATGAACAAAGTTAAAGATCTAAATTATGATGATCATTTAAACCAGTTAAGACTTTATTCCTTAGAATACAGAAGAATGAGAGGGGAACTCTGTATGGTTTTTAAAGCTCTTCATGATGACAGTTTATGGGCTAAATAGGGACTAACTATAAGAAATAATCCATGTGAAACTCGGTCTCACCCCTTCCAACTTATGGGAGAATGTTGTAAAACAAAGAAAAGGAGCTCCTGATTTACAATAAGAGTCACTAGTGTCTGGAACCAATTACCCATAAATGTGGTAACTAGTGATAAAATGGACATTTTCAAGTCAAGATTAGATATTTATCTATGTAAAAACTCAATATATGGTGATACTTAAATTTTCCTAGCGAGCTATATGGATCTCGGTCTTTTTTTGCTCTGATAACCTATGAAACCTATGAATCATCTTGCAGCCCCTGCCACCCTCCTAAGTCACCCACTATTGCTCCCATTTTGGTGTCATCTGTAAACAGACTGATCTTGCTCTTGATGCCTATTGAGATGTCTGTTATGAAGATCCCAAACAACACCGGTCCCAGTACAGAGCCCTGTGACACCCCACTTGTCACTGCCCTGGGAGATGTGAGCTCCCCTCCCACCACCACTCTTTGCTGTCTCATTTGCAGCCAGTTCAGTATCTATCTCAACATCTTTGTCACAGCCCCTGTGCCTTTTAGCTTATTTCTTAGCCTCCCATGCTGCACCAAATCAAAGGCCTTGGTGAAGTCCAGGTACAGGACATCCACTGCATGGCTCTTGTCTTGTAAAATAGATACTTCTGTTCAGTATTTACTGAGGAGAAGGTAGGGCAGGGCCCATAGATCAGCACCATAGACACAGGGAGGAGGGAGGTGTGCACAAGTCTCTTCACAAAAGAAAGGGTCCTACAAGAGCTCTCTAAGCTCAGGGTGGACAAGACAGTAAGAACTGATGGCATACATCCCAAGGTACTAAAGGAGCTAAGGGTGGAACTAGCAGAGCCATTATTAGAACTGTTTAGTGAGTTTCTGAGCACAGGAGAGGTCCCAGAAAACTGGAGAAGGGCTCAGGTGATCTCGCTGCACAAGAGCGGTAGCAGGGAGGAGGCAGGGAATTACAGACCAGTCAGTCTTACCTCAGTAGTGGGCAAGATTATGGAGGCACTCCTTAAGGAAAGGATAGTGCAACACCTGGAATCCATAGGAGCACAGGATCCAAGACAGCATGGGTTTACAACAGGAAGGTCCCGTCAAACCGATCTCATAGATTTCTTTGACTGGGTAATGACAGTGGTGTACCAAGGGGCTGCAGTTGATGTTGCCTATCTTGATTTCAGCAAAGCATTCGATACTGTTCTACATAGAAGATTGATTAATAAGCTGGGTAGGCTTGGGGTGGGTCAGAAGTTGGTCAACTGGGTGGCAAACTGGTTGGCTGGCAGAAAACAGAGAGTGGTGGTAAAAGGTATACAGTCAGAAGAGATGCAAGTCACAAGTGGGTACCTCAGAGATCAGTCCTGGGACAAGTAATCTTCCATATCTTCATCAGTGACATTGCAGATGGACTGGAGGGTAAGGTCTGTCTGTTTGCAGATGACACCAAGATCTGCAACAGAGTTAATGATCCAGATGGGGTGGGCAGAACGAGAAGAGATCTGGATAAACTGGCAAAATGATTGAAAGAGTGGCAACTGGGGTTTAACGCAAAGAAGTGCAAGATCATGTGCATAGGGAAGAGAAACTCTGAAGCCACCTATAGGTTGGGAGGGGAGTTGCTGGCATCACAAGGGAAGAAAGAAACTTGGGCATCATCATCACAGATGACCTGAAATCATCCAAGCAGGCCACTAAAGCAGTAGGTAAGGCTAGAGGGATGTTGGGATGTATTAGAAGGGGTATCACAAATCATCAGAGGGAGATAATAATCCAGGGGTCAACCTTAACTTTTTTTTGCACTAGCCAGCTGGGCAGTGAACCACAGATTGCACTAGCCCGCAGAAGTTTGCAGTAGCGCGCAGTCAGTATGGTTAATAGTGATTTGTTAAATGAAAGGAAAATAAAATTGCATTTATCCAGACACCTACCAACTGATTTTGCACTGTGCCTTTTTTTTATTTCTTTTTCTCCCTCCTACGTCCCTGCCAGAGCTGCACCTTCAGGAATCCCCAGTGAAACCAATCCCCTGCCACCGACTTACCTGCTGCTCTGGGTGCCTCATCCTGCCGTGGATTACCCCCTCGGGTGGGGTTCGTAGTGGGGCGAACCCCTGTAATTTAATGTCTTCTCCTGTCCCTGAGACAGTGGCAGTCAGTGGCCATCAGGACTGGGTTAGGCGCTCCATCTACCCAGCTCTGGAGGGTGGCTTTTCCCTGTTCTATGAAGATGTTGCTAGCCCTTGATGTCAAGGTGCAAGCGCTGACATCCGCAACGTCCTCCCCCCCTCTTTGATGCAGCCCCTAGAGGTGATTGGTTCACAGGCCTCCACCCATGACCAAGCAAACCCCCAAGGTGCTGATGAGCTGTTGTGCCCCCAACCTCTGCCAGAGGTCACCGTTCGCTGGGATGGATCACCTACCCTCCTTCCAGAGAAGGCAAGCTGTCGTTGAACGCTCAGACTTTCTCCCCCCGGACAACCCTCGGTGACCTGAGTCCGCTCCCAAACCCGGGTTGCCGGTATGGTGCAATCTGTGGAGTCCAGCGCCTCAACCCTCAGTGCCACTGGGCCAGCTTGCACTGTGCCTTTAACCGAAAACCGCACATACACTATCTCAGCTTCTGTGACTGAAAGAGTCAGTGGTTCTGTTCACTGATAACTGAAATTAACTTTGTTCCCATGATGTTTTCTCATATCACCATGTGTTCAACCTCGGCTACATAGTGGATAAAGTTGCAGGCATATTTGTCATTCTGATATGCTAAACTGATATCTAGCCTTTTCATATCATGAGGGCTGCACATCCACACAAAGTCTGTGAAAGGACGTCCTTTCTTAGCAATTGCATGGCATGTGCAAAACAGTTTATCCAGACGGTTAAGTGTTGCTTCATTCATGTTCTTCAGCATTCCTCTGCATTACTTGTCCCTGGAGCAGCAGTGCTGGCAGCCTCCTTTTCCTTTGCCCTAGCATGAGCTTCACTGATATTATGGGAAGAGACAGAGTCAAGCCAGAAGTTATCTGTACCGAAAAGAAAATTATTGTTATTGCCTACCTTAGCCAGGTGTATTTCAAGTTTGATACATAAATGGCAGAACATCCGATCTTTTGCACCACCATATCCCAACCAGTCATATTTTTCGAGCCAACATTGCTGGAACTGACAGCTTTGCTTTGTCGATTCATACTCATGATCTTTTAACTCTTCGTGAGTATGTTTTCTATTAATGTCAGTTGGGTTACTGACTTCTTTAATATATTTCTACATTTTCAGATTTGTAGTTAATAAAGTTGTGTTGTGAAAAGTGTGTGTCTTTTTCTTTTCTTTTTCCTTCCTTTTCCCACCCTGGCCACAGATCCCAGAAATGCTTGATTGTCCTAGTTCTGTTAAAATATGTTTACCAAAAAAAGTAAGGATAAATTCAACAGCATCAACCCATTATGTTATTTATTTACTTTTATTCTTTGGCAACCAGGTAACTCCCATTGGGCATAAGACCCATTTACAGGGGTGACCCAGGAACACAGGGAGGTTGTGACTTGCACAGGGTCACACAGTATGCAAGTGGAGGCTGAGGAAATTTAAACCCAGATCTGCTGGATGTACAAAGCCCATTCACAACCTGTTGCTCTCTTTGTTAAACACTCCCCTGTTTTCCTTTCCATGACATCCATGTATTCTGATATACTTTGACCACCTTTTTGATAATTGAACTATCAGTACTTGTGATATCCTCAATACTACATTTTGTTCCCTTTACCTCATCAGCTACTGCTGTTTCTTTTAAAATGTCTATGACGCCACATTCCACATTTTCAGACACATGCACCATTCCATGCTTTTTATTCCACTGGCCTGTAAAGGTGTAGCTAATATCATGGAATGTTCAGGTTGGTAGAATAAAAAATGAGAGCAGCAGCTGCTGAGGACTTAGCAGAGAAATAATCAACACAGTGACAAAGGCGATAAAAATGTGAAAACTAATTTGAAAAAGTGGGTCTAAAACATATGAGAATATATGAAAAACAAAAAGAAACAGATTACAGCATATAAAGGTGTAAAAACTGTTTCCTGTCATAGCAGTAAATAACCATACTTAAAATTCAGAGTTGAAAAGATTAGGTTGATTTCCTGCTAATGGTCTTCATGGCCATACTTTACACCTCCTAGACAGACTGGGTTTACAAACAAAGGCCTGTGACTAGTGATATCAGAACTTTTTTTGTAACCTGGACATGCATGCAACAGTGAATGATTTGATACAATCAGTTTTAATACTATCTAAGCACTCAAAATGGCCCAAAACTGGACTACATTTAATCAAAACCGGATGACTAGATAAGGACCTTGAAAACCGGATTGTCTACAACTGGACATGTGGCAACCCTAGCTGCTGCTCCTGGACACCGTCACAAATCTGTCTGCCATGAGTACTGAATTAAACAAGGAAAGAAAAAGGATCTTTACCAGCAAAAAATAAAAGCAGTAGTTAGTATGAAATGAAACCGTTTGTAAATGCACTACACACAGACATCTATTTTTTTCATTTCACTAATGCTAAGGCAGCACATAGGTGAACCTCCATGAAAAGGACCTGGCTTTAAATTAAATGACAGTTATATTTATGTATTTGTTTGTTTATTTATTTGATACTCAGGTTGAGAATGGAACTGCAGCTTTCCACAGGAGGAATTGCACTAGCCCAGCTGGGCAAGTAAAAAAAGATTCTGCACTAGCCCGCAACAATCTGCACTAGTACTCGGGCTAGTAAATGAAAGTTAAGGTTGACCCCTGTAATAATCCCTCTTTACAAGACACTGGGTAGGCCCCATCTGGAGTACTGCATGCAGTACTGGAGGGCGCACCTTCACAAGGACATTAACAAAACTGAGGCGGTCCAGAGAAGGGCAACCAAAATGGTGCAGGGACTGCATCAGGAAACACATGAGGACAGATTAATGGAGCTCAACATGTATACCCTAGAGCAAATGAGGGAGAGCAGTGATATGATCAAGACATTCAAATACCTTAAGGGCATTAACAAGGTGGAAGAATCTAACATGTTTCAATACAAGAAAAGTAGCAGGACAAGAGAACACAGCATGAGATTAGAGGGAGGCTGATTAAGGAGTATTGTGAGGAAGTTCTTTATCACAGAAAGGGTGGTGGATGCATGAAATGGCCTATCTCAGGAAGTGGTGGATATGAATACAGTGCAGGGCTTCAGACAGGCATGGGATAGACAAAAGGGCGCAATACAGATGAGTATGAATAGATAGGCCATTGACAGAGTATGGGCCTATGGCACACTCATAAGGTAGAAAAAATGAGCAGGCTGTATGGGCCTTGCAGTCCTTATCTGCTGTTAACTTCTATGTTTCTATGTTTCTATATAATTGCCTGGTTACCCAGTCATAGTACTCCACTAGGTTGGTCTGACAGGATCTGCCTGAGACAAACCCATGCTGTTTGCCATCCTGCAGCCCATTAGCCTCTAGGAGGTAATCCAGCCACTCCTTCAGGATTGTCTCCATCTGCTTTCCCATGATGGATGTGAGGTTTACAGGTCTGTAGTTTCCTTGCTCATCCTTGGGGCCACTCTTGTGGTGGGCTGCCACGCATGCCATCCTCCAGTCCTGAGGTACACTCCCTGAGTTCAGGGAGGTATTGAACAGGTCTGCCAAGGGTTCTGCCAGGACTTCTGCCACCTCCTTTTGCACCCTGGGGTGTATACCATCTAGCCCAGGCACCTTGTCCACCCTCAGTGACCTCAAGCCTCCAGTACCCTGCCCAATAGGATTTCCCATCTGTCACCAACTCCTCCAATGCCCACCTCCCACCCCTTTGGGTATAGCTCCTCTTTCTTTAGTAAATACTGAGCAGAAGTGCTTATTTAATGCTTCTGCCTGTTCTGCCCTGTTTCCACCCACCCGACCCCTCTCGATCCTTACTATCTGGCCCTTACAACTTCTTGTCTCCCTGATGTACCTGAAGAAGTTCTTCTCCCCTCTTTATGCCCTGTGCTAGCCTGAGTTCCCTGGACATTATGGCTGCCCTGACTGCCCTTGTCACCTCCCTCAACTCCTTCACATGTTCCTCCCTGTCCTCCCCTCTCCATGTTTTTTGTACCTTCTAAAGGCCGCTCTCCTCTTCTTTACTTTTTCCATGACCCCCTTGCTCACCCAGCTAGGTTTCTTGGCCCTAGCCTTCTTACTTTGGCTCCTTGTACATGTTGTGGTTGCCTCCACAATTCCAAGTTTAATGACCTCCTACTTCTGGTTAGTGTCCATATTTGGATGGATCATGGCCAGATACTCCTGTACTATTTCTCTCATTCTCCAGAAGTCAGCCTTCCTGAAGTCTAACACCCTTGTGCCCTTTTCTACTCCCCCTTTCCCCAGGTTCATCATGAATCACACAGAGTAGTGGTCACTTGCCACCAGCAGTTCTTCCAACCCCAGCTCCCTCACAAACCCACCATTCACTAGCACGAGGTCTAGGGTGTTCCCTAACCTGGTTGGCTAGTTGACCGTCTGCAATAGGAAGCTGTCCTGAAAGGCGTACAGAAGTACCTGCTCCCTCCTATTCGTCGTGGTTAGGATACCCCAATCCACCCTCAGCAGGATGAAGTCCACCACAATCACTGTGCTGGCCCTCCCGCAGGTTCTTCTGATCTGTCCTGATAGTTCCTTGTCTAACTCCTCAGTCTGAGAGTGTGGCCTGTACACCACTCCCATCTGGAGGGTTCTATGTTGGAGTCCTGGAGCTACACCCATAGTGACTCTGTACTTCCCTCCTCCCCCTTCCTCCCTGATATACTTCAGTCCTTGCCTCACATACATCACCACCCCCCTCCTTTCCCTTTTACCTTGTTCCTCCAAAATAACCTATACCCCGGTACTGCCAGGTCCCAGTCATGGTAATGGGTGGCCCTTGTCTTGGTGATGGCTGCCATGTCCACCTCCCCATCTGCTATGTGAGCTTGTAACTCTGCTGTTTTGTTCCCTATACTCCTAGCATTCATGGTCACCACCCTCCACCCTGTTGGACACGTTCAGGCAGCAGAGCAACACCGGTAGGACACAGCCACATACAGCAGTACCAGGTGGGGTGGGGGATGCCACAATGTGTAACAGCACAGAGGTGTAGCACCGTGGGCACACCAGTATGTGTGTGTGCTATGTACAAAAGGAGCAGAAAACATTGCAACATGGCCAAAGGGCATGGAGGAGCTAGCCCAGCTGTGGGGAATGAGACACAAGGTCCACAGACAGGGTCATGATGTACAATGAACAGCACAGTCTGCCATGTAATAGTGAAGCTACAGACATGCATGTGTTGAACACACACCTGACAATGCGTGCCACCTGTGTTCTGTGTGTGTGGGGGGGGTAGAGCTTGCACACCGATGAGACAAGAGACCACCATGCAGCACAGCTGGCAATGTGAACAGACCTGTATGGCACGTGTCAATGTACCATGCAGTGCTACACCATCTGAGGTAGTATGCCATGGTACCAGTTCATGTGTGGGGGAACACACCAGCACTGAACACCTATGGAGCCTGATGTCCACACTGCCATGACAAACAGTCACACAATGGATGCAGTGTGCAGGTAGACAGATGAATAACAGGGGCAACAGTGGTGCAGGACACAGTAGACAGTACTGGGCAGCATGTCAGGACAGCAAATGTGCCTGTTGCAACAGAGCATGTTGTCTGTGACAAAACCGCTGTCCGAGGAACTATTGTACAGCAGCAATGAAGTACACCTGCGATGTGTGTGGTAGTAGGTGCCAAACATAGTCAGACTGCTGAGGGCATATAACCCTGCCATGTGCTGGACTGTGTGGGCCAACAACACAAAACACAACGTCGTGCCCCAATGCCCAGAGCAACTGTCTGTGAAACAAACCAAAGGGGTGGACTATGCCATGAGGCATAGATGACTGACACATTGCACCATGTGGTGATTAGGCAACTGTCAACAACTGAACCGGAAGTGGCATGTTGGTATGACAAATAGTAGCCCAACAGAGAGGTGTACAATGTGCACAGTGTGTATGTGTATGTAATGATGGGGGAGTCAGAATCACAATATTCTTCAACTAGCAGTGGAACAATGCAGGGCCAGAAGCAGATAGTATCTGCTCAGTCAGTACTGCAACAGGGTAGAATGCTGTTAGGTACAAAGCATGTGTCATGTTGTTCAGGCTGTACATGACAGTGTGATGGGGGTAATGCATGGCTGAAGAGATACCAGATGCCTGTCTGAATGTGGCAGTTCTGTGCCTCTGTCCAGCATGCCCAGTATGTGCGTCCCCCATGGTAGGTGTCTCAGATATGTCTGAACCAGATGTACAGTCACCGCCATGTGAGGCATAGCCTGTGCAGCAGAATGGCATGACGGTGCTATGTAGACAGACAAAAGCAGGACAACACAGGAGAGATCCAGACAGACAGGGATAGCACAACATTCCCACAGCAGAACACCACATGGCCAAATACGTGACTGACCTGTGAACAAGAGGGTCAGGCAACTGGGCTGCAATGCAATCACAGGACATGTAATGGTGATGGACTGGATGTATATGCTGCACACACCATGACCCAAAGTAAGTGAGGAATAAGCAGTGTTTGGACACCAAGAAGGGAGTGGGGGAAGGAATGCCACATGTTGGCCACAAGACCTGGAGGGCCGGCCACGTGGAAGCCAGACAACTATGGATTGGAAGGGCTTATGTCAGCTGTGGCAGGACAACCGACAATGCAACGACTCACAATACCGAACCACACTGCCTATCAGTACTGCATGGGTGTGACACACTGATGTGTGGAATGTACTACAGGACATTGCATCCTGTGTTGTCAAATGCAAAGGTGAATGCTGCAATGGCAGGTGTAGGCACTAATTACCATTGTATGTATCCCCCACAGAAACACCAGTGGACAACGGGGAGGCTGGATCACCTGCCAGGGATGCTGATGACAACAGAGAAGATAGCAAAGAGGAGGCTGAGAAGGCCAACAGTGGGTAAAACACCACACCAGGCACACAGTCCACACAGCTGAAGGGTGTGCAGGATACACCACAAGTGGCCACAGAGATGACAGCATAGTAGCCCATCCAGCCAGCATCAGCAGTGGTGGCAGCCAAAGTCACAGTGGAGGATGATGACCTGGGGACTGTTGGGAGCATACCAGACAACATAGCCCAGGACCGGAGCCCTATCAGCATGTCCTACCTAGAGGCTAGACTGGATGAGGCCACATGAATGTTACAGGAGGAGCAAAGGTGACCCACAGACTATGCCACATTCTGTCAGTCTGTGGTGGGCAGGCAAGAGGATCAAACAGAGATACTGAGTTGCATATGTCTATGCGTGTTGCATATGTCTATACCTAGAAGAACACCACAAGAGCCTGGATGAATGCCTGTCAGACATCACCATGGCTATTCAGGAGGGCACATGGGACACCACTGCGGTGATGAACACCATTATGGAGGCCCTGCATGCCACATGAGCATGCGTCCAGGGCCATATGCAGGCAATAGAGCACCTCACAGTGGCCACAGAAAGACTGGTGGTGCAGCAGCAAAGGCAGACAGAGGTAATGTCAACAGCATTGCAAAACATTGCAGTAATCCTGCAGGAGAGGTTACCATGCCCAGCGCTCTTGCACAGGGAAGCAACAGAACTGCAAGCCACCAGGTGGCACTCAACTGTTGTGCCAGCATAGTATCACCACCATGATGCACCACAACAGGTCACCATAGCAGTTGGGCCCATGCAGATACTTGTAACATCACCACCACACAGTGCCAGATATTCCCAAGATGTGCATAACAATGGCCTCAGCAACACTGACATTGTCTGGAGGAGCTGCCGACGAGCAGGCAACATCTGCCCTACATCCACCACTACAAGCAATAGGGGACATGCCGCGGTCAAAATGCAGAGAGAATGGAACTGCACAAATGCAACCCAGCACTGTGGTGCCAGCATGGGGTCTGATGCTGGAGCCCAATCCCAGGTTTTCCAGGACACAATGCAGCCGCAGGTGAACAAAGACCAGCAACCACCCCCAAAGAAACATGACAGGAAGCCACCACAACAGAGCCAGGCACTGCAACCATGACCAAGGGTGAGAGGAAGGAAACAAGCCACAGAGGCATAAAAAGACACCAGCAACAGGATGTGGCACCCCAGCAATGTACGGGATGGAAACAACTGAAGCCAGACAAACAACGACACAATGGACTTGACATGGCAGAAGACACGGCAATGTGCACCGTGGGTTGTGAGGCGGTAGGGGAACACTGCCACAGGGGTCAGATGTGTGGGTGGTGGGGGTGAATGTGTGATGGGTATAGTACACTGGAATATGGGGAAACTCACGCTGGTAATGCATACTGTGGTGCAATAACTACACTGCTGTGGAATAAAGTATACAATACTGGACATGTGTGCTGGTAGTACATCCACTGACATGGGCTGAAGCAATGGAATGTGCAGTGCATGGAGGGATGGGTGATGGCTGTCTGGTTCAGGGGCATATAGGCAGGGACATGTGCAATCCACATACATGTGTTCGCTGATAATCACCTGTTACCTGCACCACTGTACTGCAGGCAGTACATGCTTCCACTGCTGCAGCACTATATGCCTGTGCAGGACCCACAGTACCCTGTATGTACGGTTTAGGCATGGCAATGAAGCATGGGTAGGCGACACAACCACTGGTCAGCAATCACCCTCACAGAGGTCTGCCCCCAGTGCAGCTGCTGGTACTGCAATGGAATAGACTGGAATAGGCTACTGTGTGAAAACCCCTTGGTACATGTTTGTCATGTATATATCTCCCCTCCCCATCCCATGGCTAGGTGGGAACATGTCCAACTATCATTAATAGCCACAGTATGATAGCACCTGGAGGCCCTTGATACAGCATTGCCATCCTACCCTGGATGTTCACCAGCCTGCCCCCCCCCCCATGACGTGTATTCAAACAATTGGCCACAGTATCCCGGATGTGCATGTGGCAGGAGCACCATAGCGGTTGAAAAAACACACTACCTCTGTGGACCCCCCACACCGTGACCGGCAGTGTGCACTTCAGGATGCATAATGGTATTTGCTGGATTGTGCAAGGGTTTTGCATCCGATGACCACAAGGACCATCCCCTTGGCAGAGGCATGCCACTGTCTCCCTGTAGAATAGTAGAGTAGGCTGTTCCAGAGTACCTGCAAAGTGATGCAGCATATTACACCTGTAACATTGTGCTAATGCAGCAACATATGACAGCAGAAGTCTGGCCTATGTGTATGCCCAAACCCTCAACCAGAAGCAAACACTGCAACCTACCATGCTGCCATCCACAACAAGGGCAAGTGTGTCCTGTGAACCCATACTGACAGGCCTCAGCCATGCATTATACAGGAACAACCATGCCAAGTTTCCATGTGGCACAGAGTTGTGGCATGTCAGTCATCATGGACCTTCCCAGGTGTCCCATCAAAATGGCAACTGAAACTGAGTTACTCGAATATGAGCAACTCAGTTTCAGCACTTGTTATGTGGGCTACCCTGAAAGGGTAGCGACAGGGGAACAAGAAGGTAAGCAGAAGAGGAAAAGGGGGAATGGAAGGGGATGGCAGGGGAATGGGAGAGCACAGCAGGTATGTGGGAGGTAGTGCAGCAAGCAGTTGCCGAGCTGGCCATGTGGTGTGGTGGTGAGGGTGACTGGCTACAGTGGGGAGGGTGCTGGGTTCCAGGCTTAGGAGGCGCACACTATTTTTATGGTGGGGTGGGGATTATTTCATTTTTTACAAGTTTCGCCCCCTCCCTGACATGCACTACCCTGGGGTTGATAATCCTTACTTAGGGGGTACGGGAGGTAAAGCCCCCTGCGAAGGAGATGCATGGGGTGCAGCTCCCCATAACAAAAATATTTGTTTTTGCCCGCTTGTCGTCACTGGGAGTGTACATCACCATTTGGGTTTTTCAGCAATGTACACTCGCTGTTAAGGTGATTGCTATTTTGTGACCTCCATTTTTACATAGAGCCACATTCCCATTGACTCCTACTCAACATGTCTGTCCTTTAGCCAGCCACCAATCCCCCACCATGTCACTGTCTGCACAGCAAATGTTTGGCCACAGTGGCTGCGTGCATTGAGCACTGGCTGAACATTATGGTGGCCTCCCCACTCCACCCCCAATTGCGTGCTATGCCATGTGGCAAGCAACCTACAGTGACACACACACTGCACATCAACTGTGCTGAAAATGCCATGCAATGCTGCAGGCTGCCAGGATGTGGCTGGCTGGGGCAGACTGTCACAGGACATGGTTACAGGCGAACAACACTACTTGCACAATAAAAGCCACAATGGACATGCCACTGGCAGCACACATCATAAAGGCACATATACCACATGTTCTGCAAAACACTTATGGACATTTTTTGTGCTGATGAGGGGGGGAATATAAAAAAGTGTGATAGAATAGGAAGAGAAAACATTAACATGTGACATGCAAAGTAATTAACTACAACCTTACACAATGAAGCAGCACATACAGTCTGAGTGAAATCAACATAGCAGAACATTTTGCACAGCATATAAACAACATGTACAAATATGCTGACCCTGGTATTAACACGTACCCCTTGGGACATGTAGTGGAATACTACCAGTATGGGAAGTGGCAACACCACCAACAATGGCTGAGGCAGGTAACTCTGTACAGAAGAGTTGTACATGACAGCATGTACATATGGCAGTGCCAAGGGCAGAACATGTTGGCCATGTGCATGTGGTCTATATGTCATAGAGGTCCCACACTGTCAAAGAATGCTTGCAGAGACACCTGCATCTATGCACAGTCAATCTGAAATGCCCTGCCCAGCCTTAACAGGCCTTGCAGCTGGTCCCTGGTAGGCATGTGGGGATGTGCAGCCTGGCCATGCACGTTTGCATGTGTTGAGGCATCGTGGCCCACAGCCATGGTGTCCTGCTCTTTGTGCATACCAGCCACTGTTGACAGTACATGTGGACCTGCAGCCCTTAATGGCAATGTGGCCACATTCCCTATATTGTCCCCCACTCTTCCTGCCCAGTCCCATACACATGTACACCATCTGCACCACAGTAGCCCTCATCACTGCTCATGAAGATGTCCCACTCAGGCTGCTCAGTAACATCCCCATGTCCATCAGTGGCAGCAGTGTCACCCACACCAGTGCATAAGAGGATGTCCCCCTCAAGCTGTCCAGTCCCATCCCCTTGTCCGTCAGCTGCAGCAGTGTCACATACACCAGTGCACAGGAGAATATCCCCCTCAAGCTGCCCAATCCCATCCCCATGTCCATCAGCTGCAGCAGTGTCGCCCACAACAGTGCCCATGAAGATGTCCCCTTAAGCTGCCCAGTCCCATCCCCATGTCCATCAGCTGCAGCACTTGCACCCACACCAGTGCTCATGATGATGTCCCCTAAGGCTGCCCAGTGCCATCCCCATGTCCATCCATTGCAGCACTGTTTCCCACACTAGTGTCCATCATGTTGTCCTCATCCTGCTTCCTGTTGTTCATCACAGGTGTGGCACAGGCACCCTGCTGTTCAGCCACCTGCTGGCCATTGTCCATCTCTGATGTTGCTAGGCTGCCATGTTGTACCTCCTCCTACTCCTAACCGTCATCATCAGTGGCTGGTAGCCATGGGACACAGCAGTGCCTGCGATGGGTCCTCTCCTCCTGTGCTTGGGCATCCTTTCTCTTCTGTTGCCGCATGACGCGTAACATGGTCCTGACCCAGGGAGTATCGGCATAGGTCGGGGCCCTTCCTTGATGGTGATGACCTATATGGACATGTATGCACAAGTCATCATCCTCCCTGGTCATGGCTACATGCACATATGCACTGTCCTACCACAAGTGTATCTGTGCACAGAAACAGGTGCTGACAGGATGAAACATTCTGCAGTGGCATTGCCACTCCTGACACATACAACACAATATTCATGATGGTGTGCTGTGTGTAAATGCAGTTTGCCCCAGCACTCCAACAACATTTGTGACATTGGGCAGCATTGGTATAGTCCTCCCTGGACATCTATGTGGCACCACCTGTGTACCCCCATTCTCACCACCACCCCCAACTGTTTCCCAATTGTGAGGGCACAGGCCACTACCCACATTCCAGGTCCCCATTCCTTGGCACCATGGGTGGGGGCCATGGCCACATGTGCCTGATGCATGCACATCCATGTGCAGGGGATCACCCATAGGCCTGCACACATTGATGTGACAGTCCTGTGCCCTGCAGACACCTGCACTATGATTGATATGCCATGTGCCACAGAGAGCTAGATGTGTCACACCAACAGCATTACACCACATATCCATGTGTTTGTGGCTGCTGTGGCACACATGTGTCTATGCAGGTCATGTATGCACAAGTCCCAGTACCCATGGCTGTGGACTACCACGTGTGGGTGTTTGTACATGAGTACTGCCAGGTGTGTCATACAGGTGCTGCCCAACAGCCATGGTCACTGGTTGACAGATAGTGCTGCCATTTCTGGTGTTTGGCACCGGGCAGACAGTCCTCTGTCCTGTGCTGGCATGTGGACAGTGTTGATGGGCTCACAGTGGTGTTGTTCTTGCCTCCATCATGTTTAATACAAACTGCTGCCAGTGTCACCATTGTGATGTTGGTGTCCCTTAGCTGAAGAGTTGCTGGATTAGGTCCAGTCTCGAACAGTGTCCCACAGCACCACGTCCAGGTCTTGCATGTGGTGGCATGCTGTCATGCTCCATGTTCCCTTCCTGTCCATCCTCCTCCACCTGTACAGCTTAGTGGCACACACTGTGTGATGGTAAGGTTATGTAGTATACAGCAAGCAAGGAAAATCCTGCAGGCCATCTCCAGACCGTACTGCAATGCCCAATCAGAGTGGTCAAGGCATCTGAAGTGCGCCTTAAGGATTCCAAATGTCCTCTCAATCATGGATTTCATGCTGGACAGAGTTGTATCTCACCTCTTGACAAAGGGGTGTTAGAGCCCCGATGCACTGACGCTGGATTTTTATTGGATGTGAAGCTATAATGTGGCACTTTAGTGTGTTTTATCATCTTGCTTACAATATGTAAGTATTCATTTCATAAAATAAAAATACTCTCACTGAATATTTTTCAGAGTCTGGAGTGCTGGATAGCTTTATTTTTTTTCCTCATTGTATTTCACCTCTGCTGCACTCTGTGGATGTCATCCAGGGGTCATCAAGCAGGGCAGTTGTGGGTATCCACTGTCACCTGTATGGGGGGGGGTGCATGACATGGGTTGGTAGCCCAGTCTGTTGTGCTATTCCCCAACCTCTGTGTTGCATGGGGACACAAATACACATTGTGACACTCGTACTGACCCTCCTGCCAGTGCTGCTGGCATGAAGACCCACAAGCCCATGGATGGTACGCATGCTGCTGTCTACTTTCCCTTCTTGCTGGCCCGGCATACTTTCCCATTATACCGGCTAACAGCCATGCCCTGCTGTCATGTACCTACGTCTCTCAGGTCATGACATGACATCAGCCCATCCTGTAGGCCTTTTTCACTACAAGGTGCATACATCCATGGCCACTCTGTATGCGCATGTCCCTCACACATGTGCACATTACCCCGGTTGCTTCATTTCGTGACACTGCAACCTTCCTATCAGCCATCCACCTGCTATGTCCGCTTTTATTTATGCCTCATGTAGACTGCAGTGGCAGAATCATGGGAGGATCTAGAGTACTGTGCAACCACATTGAGTATGCTGCATTCACTGTCACATACTAGCGGCATTCACTGTCACATACTATCTGGATATTGATGGAATGGATACCCTTGCGATTCACATATACATCCCCCTCTGCTGATAGTGCCCTGATGGCCACATGTGTGCAGCTGATGACCCCTATCACACGGGGGAGCTGTGCCAGGGTGTAGAAGGCCTGCTTCACATGCTGATGCTGTGGTTTTTCATGTGGGTAGAAGATGTACCCTGGAGCTGGTGTATCAGTGCTACGAGGAAGCTCCTCAGGCACTTGGTGACAGTGGATTGGGATATGCCCACTGTGTCAAGAGCAGGGGTCTGGAAACTCCCAGTGGCAAGAAAGCAAAGTGCTGCACTCACTTTTACCTCCACAAATATTGCAAGTCCCCTTTGTGTTGCACCATGCAGGGCCTTCCACAACTCCTATCACAGCTCCCTTATAGTGGTCTTATTTAGACAGTACCATGCAGTGCATTAATCCTCTGTGAGGGTCTCAAAGGATGTGCATGTGTGGATGACCTGTGGGACAGTTCTCCTCACTCTCCCCTGCACCTGTCATTCACCATTTCCCTAGAGCCTGCCATCCCACTACCTTGCATGCCTCTGTTGCCATCGTGCTGCCATGAATATGTCCAGTAGGGCTAGTGGTGCTGACATTGCCACTGTGTGTCTGTCTGCACACTGCTACGTCCACAATGTCTCTGCTGTATCTCTCAGCAGGAGCCTCTTTATATGCTGCAGTCTGCTTAGACCAGCCCCTCCCTGGTCTAACTGTTGGTTGCTTTCAGCGGTGCAGTGTACAAGTCTGCAGCTTCTGAAATTGCATTTTTGGGTCTAGTGCA
This sequence comes from Neoceratodus forsteri, assembly GCA_016271365.2. Lineage (NCBI taxonomy): Eukaryota > Metazoa > Chordata > Ceratodontiformes > Ceratodontidae > Neoceratodus > Neoceratodus forsteri. The sequence continues at coordinate 1,324,677,978 of CM057458.1, forward strand.
TTTTTTTTTCTGGTACAAGTCACAGTGCACGAGGTTGCACCAACTGTTTGGATGCATGGTGGGCGCAAGGCTTGCAGACAGTGCGTGCATTGGCACAGTCCAGCTTTTTCGGAATATCAAATGTCGTATTTTGTAGCACAAGTCACTGTTTGCCACATGTGGCTTGTGTTGTTCTATCTGCTTTGAGAATCAGGTCCCTTAAGTGCAAGATTTTCTTTCTGCAAGAAACTGATCTTCTAGCTTCTGAGATTGGTCTATTTTGCTGGCTTGGCATTAGCCAAGTATTTTGGGCTGGGGATACCACCAGGGAAAATGGGTGGCAATTTTTCTCGGCTTAGCTATTAACTTTCAACTTACACAGAGAATGGAGGACCCTGAGGGCTGGTATATTTTTATTCTTGGTCTCCTGTGTTACACTGAAGTTCTCCTGGGCCGCATGTATGGTCCCAACCTGTTCTCCAAGTCTATTTTTGTTAACCTGACAGATATGTTATCCTCTTTCCCGGCATTACCCATGGTACTTGTGGGTGACTGGAACCTGGTGTTTTCCCTAGATCTGGATCAAACTCATAGAACCCTAGGAGGTTTCTCACTGGGTCAGCAGGCCTTACATGGCTTTATGTACACATTTGGGCTATGCGAACCTCAGGGTATTTTTAATCCTGCAGCACAGGAGTATATCTTTTACTCACCTAACTACCTTTCTTTTTCTGGGATCGACTACTTTCTCTTGTCCCTAGAAGTGTTTCAGAATATTTTTTTGTTGTGTTGGCATTGCTCCCAAGAGTCTTCTCCAATCATTCTTTAGTTTGGTTACTGCACTTTTTTGTAACCAGTAGGGAGCGGGACACTATCTGGAAAATTAATAACCAGTTATTAAAGGAAACAGTGATCACTGATAGGATCCAGACCCAAACTGAACTGTTTATTTCTAGTAACACCGGCTCTGTGGAGAGGGTGGATCCGGAATGGGTCACTTGTAAATGCTTTATTTGGGTAGACCTGCTTTGTTAGCGGTGATTCACAAATGCTGCAGAACAGCTTGGCTTCCCAATTCCTATCTGACATCTGGGCTCTCGAGAGCAGCCTAGCTCCTATGTCTTCGAATGCTACCCAGCTTCAGCTGATCTCATTACATGATAAGTATGCTGAGATGCTGAGGGAACAGGTGAAATATGCCATTTTTAGAAGTCACTCCACTTACATAAACCAGGAAGAAAAAGCCAGGCGAATAATGGCGTTGTAGCTGAAAAAGTGGGAGGCCTACCAAATCATCCCTTCTATTAAACATAGAAACATAGAAATGGACTGCAGATAAGGACAGCAAGGCCCATCCAGTCTGCCCATTTCTTTTTCTACCTTATGAATGTGCCATCGGCCTTTGCTCTGTCAATGGCCTATCTATTCATACTCATCTGTATTGCTCCCTTATGCCTATCCCATGCATGTTTGAAGCCCTGCTCTGTATTCATATCCACCATTTCCTGAGGTAGGCCGTTCCATGTATCCACCACCCTATCTGTGAAAAAGAACTTCCTCACATTAGCCCTTAATCAGCCTTCCCATATTCTCATGCTGTGTCCTCTCGTCCTGCTATTTTTCTTATATTGAAACATGTTAGACTCTTTCACCTTGTTAATGCCCTTAAGGTGTTTGAATGTTTCGATCATATCACTTCTCTCCCTCCTTTGCTCTAAGGTATGCAATTGAGCTCCATTAATCTGTCCTCACATGTTTTCTGATGCAGTCCCAGCAACATTTTGGTTGCCCTTCTCTGGACTGCTTCAGTTTGGTTAATGTCCTTGTGAAGGTGTGGCCTCTAGTACTGCACGCGGTACTCCAGATGGGGCCTAACCAGGGTCTTGTAAAGAGGGATTATTATCTCCCTCTTCCGACTTGCGATATCCCTACTAATACATCCCAACATCCCCCTAGGCTTACCTACTACTTTAGTGGTCTGCTTGGATGATTTCAGGTCATCGGTGATGATGATGCCCAAGTCTCTTTCTTCCCTTGTGACTACCAGCAACTCCCCTCCCAGCCTATAGGTGGCTTCAGGGTTTCTCTTCCCTATGTGCATGATCTTGCACTTCTTTGCGTTAAACCCCAGTTGCCACTTTTCCGACCATTTTGCTAGTTTATCTAGATCTCTTCTCATTCTTCCCATCCCATCTGAATCTTCCATTCTGCTGCAGATCTTGGTGTCATCTGCTAACAGACAAAACCTTACCCTCCAGTCCATCTACAGTGTCACTGATGAAGATATTGAAGAGGACTGGCCCCAGGACTGATCCCTGAGGCACCCCACTTGTGACTTGCATCTCTTCTGACTGTATACCATTTACGACAACTCTTTGTTTTCTGTCCATCAACCAGTTTGCCACCCAGTTGACCAACTTCTGCCCCACCCCGAGCCTACCCAGCTTATTAATCAATCTTCTATGTGGAACAGTATTGAAAGCTTTGCTGAAGTCAAGGTAGGTGACATCAACTGCTCCCCTTTGGTCCACCACTCTGGTTACCCAGTCAAAGAAATCTATGAGATTAGTTTGACAGGACCTTCATTTTGTAAACCAATGCTGTCTTGGATCCTGTGCTCCTATGGATTCCAGGTGTTGCACTATCCTTTCCTTAAGGAGTGCCTCCATAATCTTGCCCTCTACTGAGGAAAGACTGACTAGTCTGTAGTTCCCTGCCTTCTCCCTGCTACCACTCTTGTGGAGTAGGATCACCTGAGCCTTTCTCCAGTCTTCTGGGACCTCTCCTGTGCTCAGAGACTCACTAAACAGTTCTGATAATGGCTCTGCTAGTTCAACCCTTAGCTCCTTTAGTACCCTGGGATGTATGCCATCAGGTCCCATTACCTTGCTCACCCTGAACTTATCGAGCTCTTGTAGGACCCTTTCTTTTGTTAAGGGACTAGTGCACACCTCCCTCCCCCCGTGTCCATGGTGCTGAGCTGTGGGAGCTGCCCTACCTTCTGTTCAGTAAATACTGCACAGAAGTATCTATTTAGGATAGATGCTTATACATGGTCCTTCTCCTCACATGCCCCCTTATCCCCTTTGATCTTAGCAATACCCCCTCTGGACTTTCTCCTATCACTACTGTATCTATAGAAAGTCTTGTCACCTTCTTTTACTGTTCATGCTAGTATTTCTTTGATTTGGGCCTTTGCCTGCCTTACTGCCTTCCCTGCTTCCCTTAGGGAAGTTTGGTATGCCTCCCTATCTTCATCCTGCTGCATTCCCTTATATTTCCTGAAGGCCAGCCTTTTGTCTCTGAACTTTTCTGCTACTGCTTTTGAGAACCAAAGTGGTTTCCTTCTTCTTTTGCACTTCCTTTTCTCTCTGACTCAATGGGATGTTGCTTCAAGTATTGCATCCTTAATGCTTGCCCACTTGGCCTGTACCCCCTCATCTGTATTTCTTTTTGCCAGGGCTAGCTTAACCCTGTTGGCCATCTTATCAAAGTCAGCTCCTCTAAAGTCCCATATTTTTGCCTTGGAATGGGATAATTTAGTTCTAGTGGCCAAATTGAGTCATACCATGTGATCGTCACTGGCCCCCAGGTGACCTTCCACCCAGAGATCTGAGATCCTTTCCCTCTTAATCAGTACTAGATCCAGGATAGCCCTGTCTCTTGTTGTACCAGTTGTTCGAGGCCCTCCCCCTGCTGGGAATCCACCATGTGTCTAGTTCTGGCAGATGTTCCTGTTGGTATTGACCAATCTGTATCTGGCATACTGTAGTGTCCCATTATCAGAACCTCCCCTTTAACTGTCATGTTTTGTATATCTTCTAACAGTAATGTGTCTATGTCCTCCCCCTGGTCTGGAGGCCTGTGTACAGCCCCAGTTCGTATGGCTGTCCCATTTCCTGTTTCCAGGGTGACCCACAGTTCTTCTGGCTCCTTATGTGTATTCTGATTTTCTATAGCTTTGATATTTTCATTGACATAAAGGGCCACTGCACCCCTCCTTTTTGCACCTCGATCTCTTCTGAACAGTACATAGCCAGGTACTGAAGTCTCCCAAGTGTGGTTACTGGTAAACCATGTCTCACTAATGGATACTATGTCCAGTTTAGCCTCTGTCATTATTGCCTGAAGGTCTGGGATCTTATTTCCTAGACTGCGAGCATCTGTGTACATGATTTTCCATTGGCCAGATTTCGGTGTGCTAGTTGTTGGGCGAGGTCTGGTATTTCCCCTGTGCGTTGTATGGGGAGCCGGACCTTTTTCCTTACCTGGTGATGCAAATGAACTACAAACATGCTGACCTCCTGTTTGACCACTAGCTGAAGGGGGAAGGGTGTTCTTCCCATTCGACGTATTGGGTGCTGCACCCCTCTCTCCACTCTGCAAAGATGCCAAACTTCTGCCCCAATGCACTGACTATCTCCTTATTCAGATGCAGTCCATCAAATTTAAAGAACATTTGCTCCCAAAATTATTGCCAGTTCCCTACAAATGTGTGTCGTTTTTCCTTGAGCCACATGTTTAGCTCCCCTGTTTCCCTCTCTGACCTTCCGTCCATCTGCCCCCCCTCTCCCAAACTGGCAGGATCTCAAAGAAGGAGATGCCAGATGAAATGGATGACAGTTTGTCACCCAGCCTGGTCAGGTGTTCCTTGGTCTCCACAACTGACCAGCTGGAGAGATCGTTAGTCCCTATGTGTACCAGGACGTCAATGTTTTCTCCAGCTTCCTGAACAATTTTAGCAATGCGTTCAGTGTCTCTCCACGCTGATGTACCTGGGAGACATCTGAAAATTACCCCTAGCTGGAGATAGGTATCAACTCCCCGAATCATTGAGTCTCCTATGATCATAGTTTTTTTTTTTATTTCATTTTTGCTTTTTTGTTTTGGTTCCTATTTTGGGCGAGTTTTGTTGTGCTAGCTCCTGTGCTGCAAGGTCCTGCTTTGCAGTGTCCTCTGCCCCTTTGATTGATTTTGTAAACAGAGGCAGATATATGGTTGTAGTTTTTATATGGTTTGTGGAGGTGATATGTTGGAGAGCACCGAATGGTGGGGCACCCAATTTGCCCCTCCTAACCACCTGCCAACCTCCTGGACCAACCACCCTTTGCAGTTGAGGTGCTTCTGCTGGATGTTGGGGAAATGGCAGGCAGTTCTTATAATACATTTCCTCTTGAATATACAATTTGAGGTGTGCAGCCTCTGCCCATGCTGCCTGGAGCTGTGCCCTTAGATCTCCAATGGCCCAGCATATAGGACAGTGTCCTAAATCCTGTAAAACTGCCCTTCTGAAAAGTGTTCTGCAGTACCTGCAGTTAGTGATATCCATCCCAGATAAGTTGCTGGGTTTATAACCTGGTCAGAGTAATTAGAAGGAAGAAAATGAAAGCAAAAGTTTGATTTTGTGTTTTGTTTGTTCGTTTTTGTATAACTTGTTATAACAAGTTAAATTACTAGTGCCCCCAGTACGTGAGGTCACTGTGTGGATATCCCTCTGATCTGCCCCTTCCTTCTTTGCTACAGGAGATGTCACAACTGTGCCACCCTATAAAAGGAGTGTAGTGTGGTGTGGTTGGGGGTGGGGATGGGTGGTTGGGCCCTTCTGCTGCCGAAAAAGAAGAACCACGAATGAAAAAACAAGGCGGTAAGAGCAGAAACGATCAGCCAGCAACAAATGCAGTAGCCCTGAAAGCTTATCCTAATGATAGATAAAACTGTAAAACCTGTAAAGCACCACCTGTAATAATTTCACAGAAGATATACTCTGTATGAAACACTTTGCTACAGAGAAAAATAAAGCAGTAACAGAAGATATACCTTGCAAAAGACAATTTGAATCAGAAGATTACAGCAGTAATCTGTAAGCACACATCTGTAGGCACACCTGGTAATCATGCAGCAGAAGGTATACCCAGCAACAGCAATTTGAATCAGAGAAAAATAAAGCAATAAAACATTTGCAACAAACAGTAACAATCCCTGTGAGTACAAAATAAAAATAACAACACACAGTAAACCTGCCTAGCCAAAAGAAGCCTTAATAATGTTCCTTGCCCTGGTAAGGTTCTTTGCTCTGTCCTTTCAACTAACCTAGAAGAAAAGAGCTCAGGTGAAGCTAGATGCCTTGGCCAGCAAACATAGTCTTCCACCATTCATTCTGATTCTGTTGATAGTATTAAAATGGCTCCACTGGACATTGTCAAGGAGTTTGAACATTTTTATAGCATTCTGTATGGTCTTATTCCTGACCTCTCATCTTGTCCAAGATTTTCAGCATTATCTGCAGAACTTTGACTACCCCATGCTACTGAATGATCAGCAAGTGGAGCTGTCTCAGCCTATTTATCAAGCTGAAATCAGTGAGACCCTTAAGATCCATACTCCAGATAAAGCCCCTAGCCGGGATGGCCTCTTGGCCAACTTTTACAAAACATTTGCAGATGTCCTTGTCCTGATGTTATATAGACTATACACTGCCCTTCTCACTGACAGGATTTCTGACCCAGTTCTCTTTGAAGCCCTGATAATTATTCTCCACAAACCGGGGAAAGCCCTGGATAGGGTATGTAACTACCACCTGATATCCCTTATGAATTATGACATTAAGATTCTCACCAAGATTTTGGTGACCAGAATTGTTTGAGTTTGCGCCCACTTTGTATGCCAAAAGCAAGTGGGTTTCATACCCACCCGCTCTTCTACAGATCTATTTTGTAACATAGACCACATCTTCTCTGTGTCCGGGTACTCCACGTTCCTGTGGCCTTTGTGCCCCTAGATGCAGAGCAAGTATTTGATTGAGGCAGTTGGCCTTTTTTGTTTGCTACCATAGTTAAATCTGGTTTTCTGGACATTTTTATCTCTTTGTTGCATACCCTGTACTCTCTCATAGTGCCACGATTTGTTGCTATGGGGTTCTCTCGTTCCCCACATATTTACACTGTGGTATGAGGGAGGGTTGTCCCTTAGCCCCCCCTTTTATATATTCTCTATCTTGGACCCCTGTTGTACAAGCTTTGGACCCATCCTAGTAACTCGTGAATATCAGTGGGTTCCTCCCCCCTCAAGCTCTCAGCCTATGCCAATGACATTTTGCTTCACATCGCCGATCCTGCCACATCCATTCTCACTGCCCTGTAGACAGTTCGGCAATTTAGAATTTTTGCAAACTATAAGCTTAATCTTTTTTTTTTTGCATGTAGCTTTTTCTCTCAATGCTCTGGGGGCAAGCATGCTGTGGTCCTCCTTTGAAGAACCTCAATCTGCTATGAGCACAGGGCTTTATTGAGCATACCCCACTGCCCCATTTTTCCCATTTTCTCCCTTGTTATTCTGGGGCCCCAGAACATGGTCGCTCATGCATGTGGAGGCACGTGTGTGCTCTGTAACTCTCATGATGGTCTGTTCCTCCCAACCAGCTTAATGCCTGGCTTCTTATAGCTTGGCACTGCCACCTAGCCTTCACAGGGTGGCAGTCAAGATTTGGGGAAACCATGTCCATCCCAGGAAGAGGAGAGCTGCCTTGTGGCTACTCAGTGATGCTCCTTGCCTTCCTCGCCTGCTGACCCCCAGTGCCCCATGCTTGCTCCTAAACCCTGGTCACCAGCATTGGAGGAGGTAAGTTGTATAGTTCCTCTGCCCTCCATCCCACTGGGCCATCATAGCTTAATCTTGATAAAACCAAAGTGATGCCCATGAACTCTGGAGTTTTTAAGGCATAGTATAGGTTGCAGTGTCACGAAATGAAGCAACTGGGGTAATGTGCACATGTGTGAGGGACATGCACATACAGAGTGGTCATGGATGTATGTACATTGTAGTGAAAAAGGCCTACAGGATGGGCGGATGTTACGCATGACCTGAGGGACGTAGGTACATGACAGCAGGGCATGGCTGTTAGCCGGTATAATGGGAAAGTATGCCAGGCCAGCAAGAAGGGAAAGTAGACAGTAGCATGCGTACCATCCATGGGCTTGTGGGTCTTCATGCCAGCAGCACTGGCAGGAGGGTCAGTACGAGTGTCACAATGTGTATTTGTGTCCCCATGCAACACAGAGGTTGGGGAATAGCACAACAGACTGGGCTACCAACCCATGTCATGCACCCCCCCATACAGGTGACAGTGGATACCCACAACTGCCCTGGCTGATGACCCCTGGATGACATCCACAGAGTGCAGCAGAGGTGAGATACAACAAGGAAAAAAATTAAAGCTATCCAGCACTCCAGACTCTGAAAAATATTCAGTGAGAGTATTTTTATTTTATGAAATGAATACTTACATATTGTAAGCAAGATGATAAAACACACTAAAGTGCCACATTATAGCTTCACATCCAATAAAAATCCAGTGTCAGTGCTTCAAGGCTCTAACACCCCTTTGTCAAGAGGTGAGATACAACTCTGTTCAGCATGAAATCCGTGATTAAGAGGACATTTGGAATCCTTAAGGTGCACTTCAGATGCCTTGACCACTCTGATTGGGCATTGCAGTATGGTCTGGAGATGGCCTGCAGGATTTTCCTTGCTTGCTGTATACTACATAACCTTACCATCACACAGTGTGTGCCACTAAGCTGTACAGGTGGAGGAGGATGGACAGGAAGGGAACATGGAGCATGACAGCATGCCACCACATGCAAGACCTGGACGTGGTGCTGTGGGACACTGTTCGAGACTGGACCTAATCCAGCAACTCTTCAGCTAAGGGACACCAACATCACAATGGTGACACTGGCAGCAGTTTGTATTAAATATGATGGAGGCAAGAACAACACCACTGTGAGCCCATCAACACTGTCCACATGTCAGCACAGGACAGAGGACTGTCTGCCCGGTGCCAAACACCAGAAATGGCAGCACTGTCTGTCAACCAGTGACCATGGCTGTTGGGCAGCACCTGTATGACACACCTGGCAGTACTCATGTACAAACACCCACACGTGGTAGTCCACAGCCATGGGTACTGGGACTTGTGCATACATGACCTGCATACACACATGTGTACCACATTAGCCACAAACACATGGATATGTGGTGTAATGCTGTTGGTGTGACACATCTAGCTTTCTGTGGCACATGGCATGGGGCTTTTCGTGGTCCCCCACTTGCCTTAAATATCTTGGTTTATTTCTCAGCTGGAGGCTGTCTCAACTCATAAAGTTGTATCTGAATGATCTTTTACCGAAACTGCAACAGGATCTCTCTAGATGGAAGTCACTCCCACTTACCCTTTGGGGTGACATTAACCTTATAGAAATTAACATTTTTTCCCTATTTATTTTATCCCCCTAATATGCTTAATCTTTACCTCCCTTTGTCCTGGTTTAACCAGGTCCATAATGTTCTTGTTGATTTTATATGGTTAAGTAAATTCCCCAGACAGTCATATGCCCACTTGACAGTTTCTAAGACATTTGGAGGGCTTAAATTGCCATATCTCACTACATATTATTTTGCTAGTCATGCTAGCAAGTATTTGCTGTGGTCTTCCCTGCTTGTGATGAGACTTCCCATGTATATGCTAGTCACTGGTTAGATTTGGAACTGGCTGTCTTTAAGAAGCTGAGTTTCTCTTCTTCTGACCTACCTGACCTATGTTGGTATCTGAACTCTTCCATGGGAGGTTTGAGACTCTATGATTCCTGTTCGCACCAACTCTGGTAATAAACCATACACAAAATCAAATTCTTTTATTTCATTTTATTTTGAATCATGCCCCAATGTTTCGCCAATTTTCTGGCTTCTTCTTTGGAACTATTTAAGTCTTTATCAGGCTCTTCTATGGCCAAAAAGTTCAAGTCGCTTATTCATGTTACCTAAATAACGTTGCTCTTTCCAGCATCAAACTGATATTTAATGCATGGGTGGTTCAATGCACTTGTTTCAATGCTGGTTTGTTCTGCTCCAAATCTTTACTGTGGCAGCCACAGTAAATATTTGGAGTAGAACAAGCCAGCATTATAAGAGGCAAAACACATTTATTGGAACCACCCATGCATTAAATATCAGTTTGATGCTGGAAACAGCAGCATTATTTAGGTAACATGATTAAGCCAGAAGATTGGAGAAATGTTGGGGCATGATTTAAAAATAAAATGAAATGAATGAAGTTGGTTTCACATGTGGTTTATTACCAGAGTTGGTGCAAACAGGAATCATAAAAGACTTCACATACCAAGGCACTGTCTCCACATTAGATACATTTTGAAAAATATTTGGTAGATTTCCCAAGGGGATTGCTGTTTTTTGAATAGGTTTGAGACTCTGTCATAGGTGTGTCTTTGAGTGATAGGGAACAAATGGGTAAGGTTTTATGTTTTTTCCTTTTCCAAGGATTTATTGCAACCAGTATTTGGGAACCCTAATTTTAAGGTGGGGGGATCATGCCTTTCTGGGAATTTGTTTCCCCAGCTACAGACTGATAGAGTTGCTTGCCTGCTACAGGGTCACTTATTTATTCTGGTACAAGACATCTGTATTGTGTTTCATGTAGGCCATCAGCATGTTTTAAAAATTTGGTAGTTAAGACATGTGCTTATGGCTCCCCTTGGTTCTGCTCCATTGCATATGGATAATGGTGACTTTGTCGACCTGGTGGCATAATTCACCTCCCAACCCCAAGCCATTTCAAAAATTTACATTTTAATTCTTACCCACTTATTTCCTCAGATAGATGGTACTTGTTCCTATTTGGACAGGGTGTTTCTTGATATGCATTTCAATTGGCCCAGTATTTGGAAGGACTTACATATCTACACGGCTTGTGATAAGCTTCATTTAATACAGTTTCACAGTCTTCATAATGTACAATACATTATACCCAACAATGTTTGTTTGGTTTGGTCATATTAGTTCTCATACCTGTACCTGTTGTGAGGCAGCGGAGGGTAATCTACTCAATATTTTTGGGAATGTGACAAGTTTCAACCCCTTCTGAAGGCCATTAAGTCATGGGAAATCCCCTTACTAGGCATATCCAAGTTATTTTCTCCCGAGGTGTGCCTGCTAGCTGATTCTGGTGGAATACCCATCAAAGAGTGGTAATATGCAATGACAATGATTTCTATCTCTTTTAAAAAGGTTGTTCTGCAATATTTGAAAAACCAAGCATTACTATCTTATCAGGAATGGTTACAGGAGTTTCTTTTCAATCTTCGTTTGGTGAAAATTATTGCTAGTGTTCAAAACCCACTGCATGCTTATTACGCCAACTGGGGCAGGTTGCATACATTATATACAGTTTCATTGCCTTAGAGCTTATCCCCTCCTGGCTTTGCTCCCCTTATCTGGGCTTCATGCGCTGACCATCTTCTGCCTTCTTTTTATACTTGATTCCTCTGTGTAATTTTGGGGCAGAGATACATATTACCTGTTAGGTGCCTTGCTTAGTTGTTCATTCCTGTGGATTATATTTCTTTTCTTTTTTCCTTAGGTATTGTTTCATGTTTAGGATACGGACCAGTGCTTGACATACTCGATTCCCTACTAGGGTGGGTTGGGGTGGGTGATGGGGGAATATGTGTGCTTTGCTAGTTTGTTTTGCTTGTTTTTATTCTTCTGGTTGTGATCTGTTGGCTGTTGTTATCTGAAAATCAAAAAATAAAGAAAATTATAAAAAAGATAAATAAAAACATATGTTGGTGGATAGGGATAATCCTGGGCTGTAGCCAAAAAAAAAAACTAAACTGTCCTAGGACTGCGTGGTGTTTAGCTAAAAAGGAACTATTGCACTAAACTAAGTATACTATCAAATCAAACTACTAGCTAAGCCTCCTAGAAACTAACAAACACACCTTTTTAAATTCTGGCAGACAATCAATTCCCTTGGAGGAGAAATAGTTCCTTCTGCCCTACTGTGTAAGATCAAGTCAAATGGTAAAATCATTACAGATAAGCAACCCATCCTAGGTAAGAAATATGACATGATGGGTTGGTGGTTGTCATGGGTTAATGCACACCCAGATGCATTAACCCATGACAACCACCACACTGGAGTGCCTTATTGCACTCATGTAATGGGTCATCCGCCAAAAGATTTAATATGGAAAAAGAATTAAGGCAATTAGGGAAAAAAAATAGCATTTGTTTTTTTTCTGGAAAAAAGTGCTTGTATTAGTCTATTGTGTATTACCATTATGTATGTCTGTCACTTTGTGGCACTGTTTTTTGTTCATTTTCTCTTTCCGTAGTTTAAATTTTTTTTTCTAAATTTGTAGCTTGTTTAGTATTATTTATTTTACGTTAAAGATGCAGCAAATCCCCAACACAACATGTGAGAGGTATAGATGTGCTCCGGGACACTAGCACAGTGAGAGAGGGAGTGAGAGCCCAGAGCAAGAGGTATGTGGCTGGCCACTAGCACAGTGAGTGAAAGAGAGAGCACTGTGTAGCTGGCCAATGGCAGACAGTTTTCCTTTTAGCAGTCTGAAGATTTATCAAATGAAAAAGCAAGGAGGCAGATGATCGAGAAGGTGGGGGCATCAGTCTGGAGAGTGAATATTAGTGAGACAGAGAATTGAGAGTGCTGTGCAGCCAGTGGCCAGCATAGTGATAGATGCTGTGCACCACCGTCATCCTGGCTAAGGTGAGCTGCACAAATGTGCAAACTGGCCAGCTTTGTCACCCTTGAGAAAATGTGAATGTGCAGTTTCATCCCAAGTGATGTGTTTCACAAATGTGTGAGCTTGCCAGCTTCATGGTGCAGAGAATCCAGCCAGCTCACACATTCATCAATCAATCAATCAATCATCATTTATTTATAAAATAGTGCTATTCCAAAACCATAGCGCTAGTACATATCCATAAAAAGATAAAACTACACATATAAAAACATCTGCAGCATATCACATAAAATCAGAAAATGCCAAAGTAAATAAATTGGTTCTAAATGCAGATTTAATGCTCTCCACTGACAGTCATTGTCAAATCTGATGAGGTAGAGAATTCCACAGGGATGGGGCCACAAATTCAAATGCACGGCACCCAGATGAATTTAAACGACCCTGGGAATCTCTAGCAATCCCTCATCGGTGGAGTAAAGTAGACAGGATGGGCAATAGGGTTGAAGAAAATCTTGCAGATAACTCGGTCCCTGTCTGTGTAGGGCCTTATAGGTCAGTAAACCGACCTTAAAGGGATCCGCCACTCAATAGGCAACCAGTGCAGATTGCGCAGCACCGGCATGACTTAACAGCTACGTGGCAGCCCAGTCAACAGCCTGGCTACCGCGTTCTGCACCAGCTACAAGCAGCAGATATCAACTCCTGGTAGCCCTAGGTACAGGGTATTACAGTAATCAAGGCGAGAGGTTACAAAGGTGTGAACCAAAACTGGTAGGTCATAGGGCGGAACAAGGTGCTTGATCTGGGCTACATTCCTTAGATGGTAAAAGACAGTCTTGACAATGGATGACACCTGATGTTTAAGCGTCAATCCATCATCAAGAATCACACCCAGCTCCTGCACCCATTCAGAGGTTGTCAGCTGACGACCACCGATCCAAAGTTCTGAGGCTCACCACTCTGACGGACCCTCTACCCGAAGGCTTGGTTCCACCACCAAAACCTCAGTCTTATCTGGGTTCAACCTCAACAAGCTGGCACTCATCCAATCCTCAATCTCAGAAAGGCAGTCGTTTAAATACGAGACAGCTCCCCCCTGATCAGGCACAATGGACAGGTAGAATTGAGTATCATCTGCATAACAATGAAAACTCAGCCCATATCGCCTTACAATGTCTCCCAATGGCAGCATATACACAGTTAACAACATGAGGGATAGTACAGAGCCCTGCAAACCCCACATGGCAGGGAGACCTTGTCAGAGGAGTAAACCCCACAGACAACTCTCTGAAACCTGCCAGTGAGGAAAGAATAGAACCATCTGAGGACTGTACCAGGCAGTCCACAGATTGACCGCAGGAACCCGATCAACACCCCATGGTCCACAGTGTCAAATGCCACCAAGAGATCAAGAAGAACCAAGATGGAACGGCTCCTCCGATCTCTTGCTGCTAGGAGATCATTAAGAACCCAAACAAAGGTGGTCTCGGTACTATGCCATTTCCAGAAACCAGACTGGAGAGGATTGTAGATGTCGTGGATGGTCACATGATCCTTCAGCTGCAGCACGACCACCTTCACAATAACCTTACCAACAAAGGGAATGTTAAAGATGGGTCTGTAGTTAGCAAAACAGTCTGGGTAGAGAGATGGTTTCTTAAGAAGGAGTATCACTATTGCCTCCTTCAGGGTGCCTGGAAAACACCCCGGTTCACATCATAGTGACAATGTCACACATTAGCATGTTTGTGAAGTGATGAATCTGGCCCACTCGCACATTCATGCAGCTTATCGCAGTGATGGAGTTGGACATTTGCTGATAGCTAAATGCACTGCGGCCTCCCTCTTTTACCATTTGCCTCTGTATAGCCCTATCCTGTTGCTGTGCTATTCCACTCACAACACTTCCTCCCTTATCCCTTTCCCATTCCTGCCCTCTTTTCATCCTACCTTATCCCCCCTTCCTTTACCCCTCCACTCCCACTTCTGTTTCCTCACCTTGTTCTCTCTCTCTCTCTCTAACCCCCACCCACGTGGGTCTTTCCTGCTTAAGCTTCATTGTGGAATCTCCCTCCTTGACCTTATTTTGCTCCTTGTGCCCTTCAATTCACCCCCTGTACTTCTCTCCTTGTAATCCCTTTCACCTGTCTTCAGACAAGGCCACTGGCTACACTTGACACAATATTTATCTTGCTATATTCTTTTGTTTATCTAATTACTTTCCTCATGTTGTATTATTTACTGAAACCATTGTAATTTGCTATTCTTGTGACTTGACGTGGAAACTCTGTAAAAGAGCCCTTGGCTCAAAGGTCTTTCCGATTTGTTACATAAATAAATAAACAAAATAAAGAATAGAAACTGTGTCCTTTAAATACTGGCTGTGAAAAGAAACAACTCACTGTTGCTGCACCTTTCTCTTAAATGCTTCTGGAGTTGGGCAGGCAGCTGTTCAGTTACTTCAAAATACTGTGATCACAGTACAGATTGCAGGTCTGGCGAGCACTCACATACCTGAGGTGGGCGAGGCATAGATGGTGAAGAGAGCCACTGCAACAGTGAGGATTGGCGTCCTACAATTTCATATCTGCAATTAGATGAGACAAGGACAGTAAACACCAGAAAATGGTGTTTTTCATCACAGTGTGGCACTCTCTGTTAACTGTTGTGGTTCTCAATGATTTTAATACATTTTCTTGTCTTTTCAAATGTATGGCACATCAGGGTGTTTGTACGTCCAATCAGGAAGCAGTGTTTTCCCTATCCATTTTATTTAAAGAGCTTAATTCACATTTTGTGTCTGCTGGAATGGCTTTTGTCCTTGCACCTGCCACTGCAATTGCAATAACATGTCTTAATCAACCCACATGTAATTGCAGCACTAAGCACAGAGAAGAAGACCTAAATGAGGATGCAGCAGAAAGATATGAAGGTAAGGGGATTGGTAAATGAAAGAGAACCCCCCAACATCATACTAAAGGAAAGAGGCATGGCTATGAGCAATGAGTAGCCATAGATAAAAAAGGAGGGACCTCACGTAAAGTAGATGGGGACAAACACAGAAAAGGGCAGAGTGGCACTGGGGTTAAGCAGATGGGGTAGGCTGTGATTGGAAGGCTACGTGCACCAGTGCCCACAACCTGGGAAACAAAATCCTGGAACTTGTGGCATTAATGGCCTCTGAGAACCTGGATATCATGGCAGTCATAGAGACATTGTGCAATAGCAACTGTGCCTGGGTGCTAACCATTCCAGGGTACACGCTGCACAGACAGGACAGGGAAGTCAAGAAGGGGGAAGGGTGATATTGTACATCAAGGAAGCAATAACAGTGACAGTCCCACGAGACGAAGGGGGGAAGCAGAGGCACTGTGCATAACCATGGAAATGGGGAGGGGAACAGTGCTTAGAACGGGAGTGATATACTGGCCCCCAGGGCAGGCGGAGTATGTAGACAGAGAACAGCTAGAGACTATTGGGAACATGGCATCAAAGGGTGAATTGCTGCTGATGGGTAAGGGATTCCTGCAATTCCTGCAAGGGGCAGGTCTTACACAGCTAGTGAGGGAGCCTACAAGGGAGAAGGCAATTCTGGATCTTGTCCTAAGCAATGGGGACAGGATAAAGGAAGTCACAGTGGGGGAGAGCCAAGGGACTAGCAACCATCGAGCTGTGAGGTTCAACATAAGGATGTCACAGGAGGCTAGCCGCACAAGGATTAGAATCCTGGATTTCAGGAGGACAGACTTTGGTAAGATGAAGGATGAATTCAGGAAGGCTATGCAGAGATATGATGATATAAGGGGAGTGGTGGAACAGTAGATAAGATAATTGAAGCCCTGCACCTAGTGGCAAACCATTGCACCAGGCCTTGCAGCAGGAGCAAAAGAAAAAGGAAAACACAGTGGATCTTGAGGGGAGTAGCAGAGCTAGTAAGAGGAAAAAAGATTTAATTTCTGAGGTACAAGGAAATACAAAGCAAGGAGGACAGGCAAGAATACTTGGAAAAATGAAGGGAGGTGAACAAGACAGTAAGGCAGCAAAGGCCGAAAACAAGGAAAAGCCAGCTAAATCAGTGAAGGAAAGAGGGAAGGCAATTCTTTAGGAATATTAGTGAGAGGAAGAAGATGGGGGGGGTGTTGAGACTTAGGGAAGATGGAGGCAGGGTAGAGGAGAAAGACATTGACAAGGCGACCATCCTCAACAAATACTTCTCCTCTGTGTTCATGGAAGAAGACACTAGGGACGGTCCCCTATTAATGGAGAAGGGCAAACAGGGAGAAGGGGTGGACATTAGACCCTTTTCAGAGGACAGAGTAAAAAGAGCACTAGAATGGCTTAGGGTGGATAAAGCTATGGGGCTCGATGGGGATACACCCAAGGATCCTAAAGTCGCACCGGGAGGAACTGGCTAAACCTCAGGTTAAGCTGTTCAGTGGATCACTGTAAACAGGCATGGTTTCAGAGGAGTGTAGGAGGGCACAAGTAGTACCCCTGCGCAAAAGTGGTAGCAAGGAGGAGGCAGGAAAGTTCCGCCCAGTCAGTTTGACCTAGATAGTAGGTAAAATAATGGAAACCCTTTTTAAGGAAAGGCTGGCGGACTACCTAGAGACAAGGGGGCTGCTAGACCCACAGTAACATGGATTCACAGCAGGGAAATCATTCCAGACCAACTTGATTGATTTCTTCAAGTGGGTGACAAAGGAAATAGACCAGGGCAGAGCGGTAGATGTTGTCTAACTGGACTTCAGGAAGGCCTTCAACACAGTCCCACACAGGAGACCAATCCACAAGCTGGCAAATCTGGGGATGGGGACAGAGGTGGTCACATGGGTTAGAATACTAGGGTGCATAGGGAGGGTTATAATAAGTAGAAGGAGGGAAGTGGTGGTTGCATTGTACAGCTCCCTAGTAAGGCTTCATCTGGAGTACTGTGTTCAGTTCTGGATGCCCCATCTCCAAAAAGACATAGACAGGATTGAGACAATACAGAGGAGGACGACAAAAATGGTGTCCAGGATACAGCATAAGTCATATAAAGAGAGACTCAGAGCTCTCAATGTGTGCTTCCTGGAGGAAAGGAGAGAGGGGGGGACATGATAGAGACCTTCAAGTATCTAAAGGGGATCGACAGGGTGCCAGAGGGGAATGTCTTTCACATGAAGGGAAATAGCAGAACAAGGGGGCACAGCATGAGACTAAAAGGGGGAAAACTTAAAGGGAACTTGAGGAAATTCTGTTTCACTGAAAGGGCATTGGAGAAATGGAACAGCTTCCCATGGGAAGTGGTGAGGGTAGCCATGGTTCAGGGATTCAAGAAAGCATGAGATAGGTACATGGGAATGATCAAGCTAGGGCAAAAGTGGGGGGACTTGTAGCATCTAGGGTACCTTAAGCATTAGAAAGAAGGATAGCCCACAAGGCCCTTATCTGCCAACAACATCTATGTATCTAGGGTAATTGTTGTTTAACCATGAAAGGCACACTAAGCTGAAACTTGTTTCCAGGTGTGACCTGGGAGCACAAGGAAGTTAACTGACTTGCTCAGGGTCACACAGTATGCAAGTGGAGGCTGTAGGTTTCAAACCCAGGTCTCCATATTTGCAGTTCAGAGCCCTAAACCTCTGTGCTATACTCTGCCCTTCCCTTTTCAGACCATCAGATAGAAACAAGTGGAGGATATCTTATTTAACCTAGACACAAAAAGGGTTTGGAGGCCGACAAACTAGAAGCATTTTTTTTATGAGAGCAGGGACTCCAGTGTTAGCAGCACCCATAACACATCTGTTCAATCTATCCTTAAACAGTCATGAAATCCACACATTGGAAAACAGCTCATCGTATCCCACTCTTCAAAGCCTGAAATAAGTCCCAAGCTAATAAATATCCACCTATATCAATTTTGCCTGTCCTAGCTAAGGCCCTGGAAAAATTAGTCAATGAACAGGTTTCGGATTATTCATCCAGCCAGAATTTATTCACACCTTTCCAATCTGGTTTCAAGCCATTACATAAGACCACTACTGCTCTTATCAAAGTGACCAATGACTGTTTCCCCTCCATTGATCAAAAACTTGTAACAGCTGCCATAGTCTTAAATCTTAGCAAGGCTTTTGATACAGTGGGCCATTGGATATTGCTGAATAATTTGTCTTATATTGGTATTTGTCAGCATGCCTTACCCTGGTTGAAAAATTACCTAATTAGTAGACAACAAAATCTGAAATCCGAAGGCCTACTGTCCTTCTGCTCACAAATCTCCAAAGGCATACCACAAGGATCTTTCCTTGGCCCAGTTTTATTTACTAGGGCCCAGCTATTCAAAAGGGTTGTGCATGGCCAACAGTGTTGCACCATGTGCAACCCACTGATGCGCCCCAGCACGATATTAAAAAGGAAAAAGTGTGAGGCACAAATCCCGATGTGCCAGTGCATCAGTAATGTATGCAGGCGCAGGTAGAGGGGGCGTGCCCATGCATACCCTGCACAGCCCGATATTCACCTCAGGATGTGCAGAGCCATACATGCACAACCTCTACCTGCGCCAGCACAAAGTTGTTCCAAAAAAAAAGGAACAACGGATGGCCACCCACAGGTGAGCTGCCGCATTACAGGGTGCAACATGGCAGCTGCCACCTGTGGGTGGCCACCCAAGCTCTAGCTGCACTTCTATGGTGGCGCCCCCCATGCCCAATCACAGGCATTGGTGTGTACAAATAGAATCCAATATCCTTGGTGGTCCAGTGGACCGCTGTCAGCCTGATCGCGGGCTTGAGTAAAATTATAAAGTCTCCTATATCCCTGGTGGTCCAGTGGACCGCTGTCAGCCTGATCACGGGCTTCGGTACAATAGAAATGAATCCTATATCCCTGGTGGTCCAGTGGACCGCTGTCTGCCCGATTGCGGGCTTAAGTAAAAGAAAAAGGCTCCTATATCCCTGGTGGTCCAGTGGACCACGTCAGCCCGATAGGGAGCTTAAAGGAGATAGTAAATGATATTCTGCAGTAGTTAGCTGTTAAATAAATCATAAATAACAAAAACTGGCATTTGTGTGAGTTTTTGTACACTAAATATCGAGAACCCACATTTACTGACATGCTCATCATGTTCAAATGATAATCAGCTTGAGAGTGTGTGTTTTTGTATGGGGAGTCAGTGCGTGGCAAACTTTGAAATGCCCACGTCACAGACTTCCCATGCAACTTTCAGTTAGTCGCAGATTCCCATTGTACTCGTCAACTCCTTCACCAAAGACTGATGCCATACTACACTTCAGAGGGCAAAACTGAAAGAACCAGCACTGAGCAATTGGATTACATTACCTAGCGCTTCATTTCTGAAAAAGATAAAAAGAATACTTACAAATAGATTCTTCACTGTAGTCAAATAACAGAATGTGCAAAAACTATCTGTCGGTGACTGGACCCATTTCACCTGAAGTTTTCTCAAAAGACCATTGCTCAGTGACAGTTCTTTTGGTGAGTGCTGCAAGTTTGATTCACTAGGCACGGTCAGTTTCAGTGCAGCCGCAGCTATAGTTACTTCTCATAACTCAACACTTCTTAAAAGGAAACCGGACTGAAAGTGTCTTATTATTTTGCAAGTCTCAGAGACGGGTCCCCCCCCCATCCTCAGCTGATCACCAGATTATGAAAACCCTGGTAATAATCAAAACAGTCTGTTTGTTGTGGGGGGCAAAGGAGACATTTGTGGGTGCTTAGTAGTGCCCAGAGTAAGTGTACTGTTGTGTCTTTGTTGTTCTTCTCGTGCATGCGTGCTATCTGGAGCGGGGAAGGGGATATCTTGGGGTCCTGCAGATCCATGGGTTGTTGATGCTCTGGAAGAGCTGGTGGTGCGCTGCATGCTCCCTGCCCTACTGCTAGAATGTCTGTGGGGCAGGGGAGTGGGAAAATGATGCAGGTGTTCCAGTCACCAAGAGGCAGCTGAGCATACTGTTTATTTCTGAGCCAAATTTACAGAGGTTTGTGTGGGAGCAGGGTCACCAAGAGAATAGACTCCTTGAGCGACTCACCATAGACGAAATTGAGAAGACTGTTTCTGTGCTCCCCGGGCTGGATACAATTCATGAGAGTGCCAGAGGAGTGAAGACACAATCGGCTTCAAGTCACAACAGAAAGGGTTTCGTCCCTTCAGTGGCTTCTTGTGCTGCTCAACCCCACAGAGATTGAAGGGTAAGATATGGACCTTCCTTGGAAAGAGAGGGGTGACAGAGTTACATAACAGCCAAGAGGATATGCTGGGACCCACGTAACACCATGGAGGGGATAAATAACACTTTCTCCTCCTGCACAAATAACTGTTTAAATAATTACCTGCTTTTTCACACTCTACATTGCGATCGGCCAGGGATGGGGGATGGGGGTGCTGCTCTTTAAGTGTCACCAAATGATGAGATGAATTTTAATGTGCTGTCATTTTTATATTTGCTTGCACGCATGTGTAAGAAACATAGTGCCATCATCCGAGTTTTCGGAGGTGTGTCACCCCCTCCTCCAATTCAGTCAGGCGCGGCCCCTGTAAGCCAATGCATGCTGGAGCTGTCTATGACAAGCTCCAAAATGCAGTGGCATACAGTTGAAAGGGGGAGCTATGCTTCAGTGAGCAGCGATAAGATATCGCCTGCTCATGCACAACTCCCCTACACACACACCGCGCAGCGCATACCGCCTGCTGCCCCCACGACACACTCTAGCCGACAGGTGCCCAATCCCCATTATTGTGCTGCGCTTCCCAAAGTTTTTCCAAATGCCACGCTGGGTGCCCACCCCAGCGTGGCACGTTATCTTATAGCCAACAGGGGTGCCCAATCCCCCGGCTCCATTGTCCTCCCCCGGAAGTACCGGGTGCCACGCTGGGAGCCCACCCCAGTGTGTGTCATCTGATGCTATGGCGACGGGGTGCCCAATCCCCATCGGCTTCACTCCCCCAGCCATCCTTGTGCGACGCTGGGAGCTCCACCTCAGCGTGGCAAATGTCCCACGTCGCCTTTTTAAAAACAAACCTGAAAAGCAAAACAGTCCCACACAGTCTCCCTGCCCCCACAACCTGCACCCACCCACTGCGCACCCTGCCTCCCCACACCCACACCCCATACTTACCTCCGGAGTCCAGCGTGACAATCTTCAGTGGACCGGGAACACGTCTGCACTCTTCAAAGCCGACCGCGAACTGAGGAAATGCCGGTAAGCTGTATAATGGGCTAGATAGTGTTTTTTCAACTTTATTGCATATCTCAGGCATTTCTTGGAATTTTTGCACCAAATTTTCAACATGGGGTTTTTGGGACCCCTCCTCATGAATTCTTGCACTGTCATGGCGTTACTCAGGCCTCAAAGGGTGATTTCGCAGCCACTGCATGAAATCACCTTTCCAGAATGATTAATGAAATGACACTGCCAGTGTTCATAAGGTGGGCTCCCAAAAGACTATTTTGAAAATTTGGTGGAAAAAATTCCTAAAATGACTGTTTTATTTATGCCATGCTGTGCAAAGTTCCTATGCACGCCAGAAGTTTGCGAATGTCAATATTTTTACTCCAGATTTTCAGCATTGCCATTTTACCACACCTTCTTATGAGCAGTATAGCTGTCATTTTTCACATCTCACCCACAATGTGTTTCCGCCCATGTAGCGCACAATGGTGCAGTCAGGGTGAAAAATCAATGTACAGGACAAATTAAGAAAATCACAGTGACACTGTTCATGAGCAGAGGTCTTAAAATGGCTATGTTGAAAATTTGGTGAAAAAATTCCTAAAAATGACTGTTTTATGAACATGCGTTGCGCAGTTCCTATGCACACTCGTAAGTTCGCGAATTTTCAATATTTTCATTCCAGATTTTCAACATTGCCATTTTACCACACCTCCTTATGAGCAGTACAGCTGTCACTTTTCATATCTTGGCCAAAATGTGTTTCCGCCCATGTAGCGCACAATGGCGCAGTCGATGTGCGAAATCAATGTATGGGACACATTAAGAAAATCACAGAGACACTGTTCATGAGCAGAGGTCTTAAAATGGCTATGTTGAAAATTTGGTGAAAAAATTCCTAAAAATGACTGTTTTAGAGCGAGCGTTGCGCAGTTCCTATGCATGCTCGTAAGTTTGCGAATTTAATATTTTCACTCCAGATTTTCAACATTGCCATTTTATTACACTTCCTTATGAACAGTATAGCTGCCATTTTCATATGTTGCCCAAATGTGTTTCGCATGTAGCGCATAATGGTGCTGTTGTGTGCGAAAGCAATGTTTGGGACAGATTAAGAAAATCACAGTTACACAGTTCATGAGCCAGGGTCTTAAAATGGCTATGTTGAAAATTTGGTGACAAAAGTCCATAAAATGACTGTGTTACGAGTGAGCATTGTGCAGTTTCCACGCACCCTTGTAAGTTCATGACTTTGTAATATTTTTAGTCCAGATTTTCACCAGTGGCATTTTTCCACGCTTCCTTATGAACAGTACAGCTGTCATTTTTCACAACATGGCCGAAGTGTGTTTTCACACTTTCAGTGCAGAGATGCATGGTCGCTGTGGGAAATCATTGTTCCGGACAGATAAAGAAAATCACAGTGACACTGTTCATGATCGGAGGCACCAAAATGCCTGAGTTGACAATCTGCTGTAAAAAATCCCCAACCTAATTATATTACGGGTGTGCGTTGCACAGTTTCTATGAACGCTCGTCACTTCACCATTTTTTTAAATATTTTTACTGCAGATTTACAACATTGCCATTTTTTACACCTCTCCGTGAACAGTACAGCTGTCATTTTTTACATCCTGTTTGGAATGTTTTTGCACCTGTGGTGCTAAATGCCGCAGTCACTGTGCATAAGCAGCTTTTGGCTAACAAACTGATATTCCCCCTGTTTATGAGGTGGGGTCACAGAAAAAACATGTTGAAAATTTGGAGTGAAAATACCAATGAATGCCTGAGGTATTAGGGTTTCCAGCCATAACGCCCAGCCCTGTAGAGAATGACAGGCATCAGGGGTGTGACTTGGGATTCTTGCCTGTAATGCTTATACCATTCCACACCCTGCAGCCAGTGAGAGGTATCGAGGTATGCCTTGGACTCTTTGGCCCCAAAGTTCACCCCATTCTCCTATATCGCACCCATCTCACCATATTTTCTAATGGAATGGGTGCTATAAGGGCCAAAGACCCTAAGGCACACCATGACACTTGTCAGTGTCTGCAGGGTGGGGTGTGGTGAAATGGCATGGCCGTTATGCCTGACAACCCAAAGGCACACCCCAATACCTGTCACTCTCTGCAGGGGTTGGCTTCAGTTCAATACTTCACTGCCATTCCTATTACGCAGCTCTGTAACTTTTACACTACCACTGCCAATGCCAGCAAGCAAACATTCGGCATTGACAAATGCTTGTTAGAAGTGCAATAGGGACAGCCTTTCCTCTTAAAGCAGATGATGAGTCTGGTGGGAAGGCTGCAAGTAACTGAATGTTGGATCGGGAGTCTGTGACGTGGTCATTACAAAGCTTGCCACGCGCTGACTCCCGATACCAAAACATACAGTGTCAAGCCAATGTTCATTTCAACGTTGTGAAAATATAAATAAATGTGCATTCTACATATGTAAATACAAAGAAAACTACACAAAGTCCACTGTTTGTTATTTATTATTTGTTTAACAGTTATTAACACCATAAAATAATTTCCTATCTCCTTTAAGTAAATCAATGAAGAATCCTATATCCCTGGTGGTCCAGCAGACCCCCTCCCCACCCGCCCACTGATCCCACTGCCCCGGGTCAGCGGCGAGTGGTAGCACCACCCACCTGCCACCCGCCACCCACCAGACTGACACCGTCGGTCAGCTGTCGCCCATTGGTCCACAGGTGAGCCAATGGACATGCAGCCCATACCATACTACACAGTCCGATATGTGAATGGATCCATTCACATATCTGGAATGAATAGCGGTATAGGCTGCACACCCATTGGCTCACCTGTGGACCAATGGGCATACAGCCCTATTGATCAGGCCAGTCGGCAGGTGGCAGGTAGTGCTGCCACACCGGCCGCTGACCGGGGCAGAAGTCGGTGGGGATCAGTGGGCTGGTGGGGAGGGGTCCGCTGGACCACCAGGGATATAGGAATCATTAGAATTTAACTGAAGTCCGCGATTGCGCTGACAGTGGTCCACTGGACCACTAGAGTTATTGGAGTCATTTTTATTTTACTTAAGCCCACGATTGCGCTGACAGTGGTCCACTGGACCTCCTGGGATATAGGATTCTGTTTTCATTTTACTTAAGCCCACAATCGGGCTGACAGCGGTCCACTGGACCAGCAGGGATATTGGAATCATTTTTATTTTACTAATCCCCATAATCTGGCTGTGGGGCACATTGCCACGCTGCAGGGGGCATCGTTCTCTGATGGCTGCTGCCTGGCAGGACGCCAGGTGCAAGTCGTCGGGGATCGGCGCACCTGCATGCAAATGGGGCCATAATAACATACAAATGGTCCCATTTCCTCCTTGCATACATTATGGCCCTATTTGCATGTCAAGTTTTGAATTTTGCAGTTGCTGTGCATAGCGCAATGGAACTTGCGCTAGTGCATCCCCATGCTCCACTCGGGCCACTTGTGCTTGCACAGTGCCACTGCGCCATGCACACTGTGGGTGGCCAGGGTGCGATATTGAACGCTGCTGAGCCATGGTGCAGCTCCATTGAATATCGCTCAGTCCACACCCCTGAGCAGCCAAGTTGCGCTGCGCCCAAGCTTGTGCCACAGCCTGGCGCAGTTTGAATATCTGGGCCTATATGTATTAACAATCTGGGAGATGATACTGGAGATGTCAAATTGCACTACTATGCAGATGATACAGTAGTATATGCAACAAAACCCAGTTTGATAGAAGCTTTACATGGCCAACAGTCTGCCTTCAATATTTTTCAACTGAAACTGTGGACGTCCAAGCTTGTCCTTAATGCTGCAGAAACAAAGTATATGATTCATGACCACAACAGTAAGTGGATAACTGACCCCTCCACCCCTGGCATTCTTACACTATTAGGCAATAGACTGGAATTGGTAGAGACTTTCAAATGCCTAGGAATATGCCTGGATAATAAACTTTCTTTCAGCAACCATATTGATAATTTCTGTAAGAAACTTAGGCCAAGGCTGGGTTTTCACTACAGAAGTTTACCCCTGAATGCCCACAGAACCTATATCAGAGCTATATTCTTTACCCTTCTTGACTATGAGGACTTTTTATATATTGAGGTGCTGCTGCTGGTCAACTTGGCAAACTGAATTTCCTGTATCACAGGGCACTTAGATTCATTACTGGGCTGCCTGCAAGAACCTACCACTGCATCTAGTCATATGTTGGCTGGTCTTCCTTCACCACTGGGTGCCTCAAAAAACTTTATGTATTGTCCTATAAGCCACTTAGGCATGATGTAACACACTATATCTCTGATTTGCTCAGTAAACCATCTAGTCTATATAACCTGAGAGCATATAACTATATTTTGCTCAATACTCCAAGAACCGAATCCAAATATGGGAAAATGGCCAACAGATGGCTTGCCCCAACATACTGGAACAAAGTTCAGTCTTGCCTGAAACTGAACTCTATTGTGAGCTCAAGTACCTTCAAATTTCTGATTCATCCCTACTGCTCTGACAGCTATGCCTGCTCCTAGAATTTACTATAGTTATTGACTGCTTTGTGAGTGCTGCTGTTTTGTTATTCCAAATATAATCAGCCCTGCTCTGTTATGTTATGTCTTATAGTATATGTTTTTGCTTCTGTTCTGCACCTTTTATTTTTATTATCACCTAGCAGACTATACACTGTTGTAATTTATACTATTCATCACTCATATACTTGTTAGCACTGTGATTTTTTTTCTGTACTGTACTGTCTTAACCGGGATCTCCTTGCAAATGAACTTTGCTCAATGGAGCTTTTCCTGGTAACACAAATAAAATGAAATGAAGTGCACTGGAAACAGGCTCTTTGGGAATTGTTGTGTTCTATTATTGATCAAACTCTAGCAATACTGTATTAATACTGTCATGGATACCACCCTTACAGTTGTAAGACTGCTGTCATTTACACTCTTTCTAAAAGCCCAGTTAGTTCTATATAATCAACTCACTTTCTGGTTGCATAATTTTTTATTGTATTTACTGGCCAGCTGTTTAATTGTTATGTATGGTTATAACTATGTTTTATATTTTGTATGTGCTGCAGTGGCTAACATAGATGATCAATAAACTATAAAACTAAGGTTGAAACCAAACACTTATAAGCTAGTCTCGCAAAGAATGGTCACGAATAAGTTATGACCTGCTAAGTATTTATTTGTTTTGTGTGTTTTGCATCTTCTGGATTAACACGGCTATCACTTTTCTACATGTGGAATAGAGTGATATCAGAATGCAGAATGATGGTTTATTATGCAGCCAAAATTCTAATGGCCAATCATAAGGCAAAATGTTCATGTCACTCATTATGTCTGAAATTCTGAAGGTAAATGAAGGAATGAGCATAACCTGGTCTGATCATAATAGCTAAGAAATCTCACAACTTGTCAAAAAATATGACTATCACAAACAAAAATCCATTTGCATTTAGATCAGTGTGATTACAAATCTGGCTCCTACTTAAAGAAATGACAAGATTCTGAAATGTTCAAGATCCCATGGTTAGAGGGGTTTCTACCATTTAAGCAATGGCATGGCCTGTAGGGTTTGGAGAATACATCAAATGTACAGCCCCAGCACACCTTGTCACATGGTCTGTCACAGTATTCAGGATGAATCAGTTCAAGTGGAGCAAATGTTGTATGCTATTTCAGCTGTACTAAAGCTTCATTCTTGTTAAAGAGTCAATGGTCTGCTGAGGAACAGTACTATGGTAACTGTTTAGATGTGAAAGTGTGATGAGACACAGGCTTTTTGAGAGGACTGATAAAGACAGAGAGCAGGACAAGGCCAATGTCTGTCTTGTAGAACAACTGAATCATTCTGGAGGCGAGATGAAGTTGCCTTCAAGGACCGGTTATCACTGAGTGGGAAAAAATGAGTAGAATAACTGAACTGAGAGATAGGAGAGTCCATCCCTGGCCAGTTTATGAAGTAATGGGGGGAGGATACACAACACTGTCATAACACATGCTTGACAAAAATTGTGACAGTAAGAAATTCATGGTCAATCCCATTCAGTACAGAATAAGAGAATCCAAGAATACAGAAGATTGTGGAGTGGGTTTTCCTGAAACTTAACCAGAAGGGGATGAGTTTGTAAGATAAATATGGAAGAAGGACAGATGGGAAAACATTTATTTCTTGTGAACCCTGAGTGCCAAAATTAAGTATATAGGCTGGTATAGTATACATCAGGTGTAAACAGTTTATATCCATTTTGGACAGGAAGAACAGTGGCTGGCTTCCAAGCACTAGGACCTTGCCAGAGAGAATATAGAGGTTGGTAAGAGATAGTGAAACCTGGTCTCTGATTGTCTCATACAGTAGCTCGAGTATAGTGAGTTTGACACCCAATAT
Organism: Neoceratodus forsteri; assembly: GCA_016271365.2. NCBI lineage: Eukaryota > Metazoa > Chordata > Ceratodontiformes > Ceratodontidae > Neoceratodus > Neoceratodus forsteri. Next base: position 1,324,706,101 of record CM057458.1, read on the forward strand.
CTAAATTCTAGGTAAACTTTTATCTCAAGGTTAAATAGTGTGATAAACCAATTTAGTTGGGAACATTTATTTATTTATTTATTTTGTTGACCAGGAAAGGAGGGCTACATAATACTTTTGATTTTCTGCCTTTTCCTGGGAAAAGGAGATACACTTGCAAAGAACTGAAACTGAACAATAATAAGCTGTTGGTGGTACTTTATTGAATGGGGCACATTTGGCCAAGATAAAAGAGAAATTTCCCTGCTCTTTTCAGTAAGTAACATACATGCAAGATCTTTCATTTCTATCTGAACAAACACCAAGAAAAGCAGACAGCACCTCAAATTAATATATAATCTGAATGATGGCACAACCTAGCAGTTCAGCATCCCCTTAGTACTGCACTTGGGTGCTAGCATTTATGATATGTTCCCAATCCCACTGTGGGAATAGAATCCACAACCTTCTGGCCCAAAGGTGGAAGTGCTGTAAACTGAGCTACAAAGTCACCATTACCACTGGTGTTGTATATGTTAATATGTCTCCAGAGCTACTCATTGCTTTATAAGAGTGGTTTCACATGAGGTTTGCTGAAGTGAGAACAGTGAAGCAAAGCTGAGCTGTTCTGGTTCAAGTGGACCACAAGTGAAACCACTCTTATACAGCAATGAATGGTGACAGTGGATATATTAATATATTATTGTTTGAGCTTGATCAATAGTAAATTATTTTTGTTTCAAAACTGTCCCAAAATGTAGCCGTTTTCATTGTATCTGCACATGAGACACACTTCATGGAATATGAGTGTCTCACGTGCAGAAGAAAGGAGCACTCCAATTGGTCAGAGGGTCTCCCTTGATCTATAATATAAATAAGAATAATGTTGTATATGGAGCATCTCTATTAGCACTGTATAGCTTGTATGATCCAAGCTTTTAAAATTCTGATGATGTAAAAATAGACATGTGTAACACTAAAAAACCCATAAAATCAAACAGAAACAGTTAATTGGAACATAAATCTAGTTATTTACCTTTTTTAAATTTTTTTCCGTATGCAATTTTTATTACTTTTGTAGGTTTTCTCCCCAGTCCCACTCCCGAGCATCCCTGACATGATGCACATGTGTGGAGGCACACGTATGCATGCCCTACGAGACACCCCACACTACCAGTCACTCTATTGCTGCTTGTGCCTATCATCAGACCTCCATCTGGTGATGGTGGGACTACAGGTAGGAACCCCCCCCTTCCTGGGAGAGGAGAGCTACTGCTCAATCCTGCTCCCACCCTCCCTCTCATGCTGGCACCCTGGCGACCCGAGGTCATTTCCGAACCCAGGTCGCCTGCGTAGCATGAGTAAGGCTTCCAGTGCCTCAGCCCTCAGCACCACTGGGCCAGCTTTTTTAATGTAATTTGAAATGCAAACATGTTTAAATTCTGTTTAATAACCATACTGTGATCTGTTTAATAACCATAATGTGTTATTGTTTGGGTTTGATTTGAAATAGGAAAGCAATAAGACACGACAGGGTGTGGGTTGCTGATTGATAACAGCACGCCCCCAGGTGCGTTGTTAGGCACGAGGCGCTTGCACCGAGTGACTACAGCAGCTGGGTAGTGCTCTTATCAATCAACAACCCACACCCTGAAGTATCTTATTGCTCTTATAAAATGGGAAATAACTATTTCTATTACAATCAAACAAAACTCTGGACGCATTATTAAGGATATATAGGATAGTGCAAGGGGAACAGTTGACAACAGGGCTATTCTTTCACTGAGTTGGCACTATGACAACGGATTACCTCAAGAGCGCAGCTCGAGAGGTAATCCGTCGTCATAGTGCCAACGAGGTGAAAGATGCCCTGTTGTTAACTGTTCCCCATGCACTTTTCTTTACAGTGTATGGTGGAACGTCGTTTTTTGAGAAAAAAAAAATCACTACAGCATGTTTCTGCTTCCAAACATTTTTCCTGGGTTACTAGAAGGAAAAAAGAACTTTACATTTTGAACGTGTTCACACTTGACATTTTAACTGTTTCAGAACTTTACATTTTGAAGGTTTTAACTAAACATTAGTACTGCAGCCGACATTGCTGCTTTCACTATGTGTCCTTTCTATGGAGTGAGCCCTAACTGTCAAATGCTGTTCGAGGACACAGTGTGTGACGTTCACAGTGCAGTAGAAAAAATCCTTCTGCTGCACTACGAACGTCACTAGTGTGTGACTACAAGGTTTCAACAACGATGGATTTCGGTGGAGAACGACGTTCCACCATACACTATTTAATAATAGTATATTATTTTATTTAAATATGGTGAAAAATAGTCCCCAGCCTTGGGCAGAAGAGTGGTAAAATTGACTGAACAGTAACTCACTGAAAAATGCTAAACCAGTGAGTCGGAGGGACAGTAATGTATTATTTGAGCAGTTTGGGTCTGCCACTGTAACTGTGTTTTCCCACCTTTTCTTTTTGTTTATAAAGTATTACGGTATTGCCTACTTTTTTCATCCTGTTTTTTTTTTTTTTCTATTTTTTCCTCATTCAAGACACAGAATGTTTATCATGGAATGTTTGCCATGGAATACAGGGATTCAAAATTCTGCTCAGTTCTGCTGGTAGAATGTTATTCTCCCAATATACTGTACACACAGACAACAAAGGCCTGTTTTAGAGCCAGTGACTCAATTATCTCACTGTCAAGGGAAGCTGAAGAGATTTCTCTGATGAGCAGGTAAAGACAGAAGGTTTTTTTTTCACTGTTAGTAAAGAAACAGTTGTAATGAAAACTATAAACAATACTTAATGTTTCTAATTTGTTTATGTGTGTAAGGAGAGTGTGATGATCAGGGAAACAACATTTATTTTATTTGTTTTATTTTTTATTTAAGATAGTTTTATTTTTAGGGCCCAGTTAAAGGTTTTTACAGTGTCAAGGTAGCAGCCATGTTTGTGATGGAAGATCAGTTCTGGTTGCAGAGGGACAGATGGAAGATATCAGTTGCTCAATGATATTGCTGCCCTTTCACCTATGGAGGTTAAGGTATTAGGAAAGTAGTGCCACCTTTCAGTTTGTTGACAGGTAAGGACACGGCCTTTGACCAATCCGGGTGAAGGATTTCTTTTACCCATTTTATAATTCTATTTATTCTTTATATTGGATCCCCTGTTAATGATGTCATATCCTGTAAATGTTGTATATCTGTATGCACCAGGACTTTTGCTCTTTCACATACAGATATCAGCAGTGCCCAGGGCGTGCATGTAGTCCTAGGCAAACTTTTAATGATGCCTGCAAAATTACACAGAATTCCCAGTTTTTCTTTTGCACAATTATCATACAACTGTGCAAAGATTATGTGAATTCATTGATTGCCTTTTACCCAAAGTATGCCTTATTTAAACCAGTTTATAAAAAGATGCACAGTCTGAGCCTTTTATATGCATTAAATGCATGAACGTTCATATTTCTGGCCACATAGAAAATTATATGATACTTTAAAAAAATTAAGACTTTGGAATATTATGTTAAAACAGCTGTGGGTGAAAATGTTTATTCTGTCTAACTTATCCATATTTAAAACCCTGGGTATTAAGGAATGTGCACTTTGGAACTTGTATTTGCAAAATAAGTAAAATTAAAATTTTCTTTTGGAATTGCATCTTTTAAAAGCCCAACTTTATGGCATAAAAAGATGTTAATTGGGAAATTGCACATATTGCTAAAGCATAATCATGCACTTAATACAGAACAACATGATTTGGAAATCATGGCCCCAATTCTAGAAAAGTTACACCTGGCGTAACAGCACTTACAAGAAGTAGAATGGCACAAGTAGCAACTTACGCCAGCAGTTGCGACTTGCGTGATTCTACAAAGTGGCATGCGACAAGTCACAGGCCACTTATGCTGAACAGCTGTTGTGCCAGCAGTTGTGCCATAAACCCCCTGCAACATGGCCCTAGGGGGTTTATGGCAGCAGTTGCGCCCCATTCCAGAAGGGCAGCAACAAAGACCCCAATGTCAGGATTCTACAAGAACCCCCAGAGGAGAACCGGCAACGTAAGTTACACCTGCATTTAGCTGGTGTAACCTACATACGGCCTCCGAGGGCCCTGTAGAACCCAGTACATGTGCCCTCCCCCCCATGTGCCGATCATCACCGTTGGTGCTCCAATGGGCATCGCACTCATTCCTGCCCCATCCCCCAAACTGTATTGCCCCTCCATACCCCATACAGTAAAGGCCCCACAGGGTTGCCCACACCAACTGCCCCCTGACTCCCTGTGTAACTAATGCCTCACAGGGCTGCCCACACCCCCAGCCCTCCAAATCCCCCATTGTAAAATGCCCCACAGGGTGGCGCTGTCATCCCCCCACCCATGCCCTGACCCCTGAGTCGCCGGCCGCAAATGCTGCAAATACTCTGACAAGCCCTGGTTCGCAATGCCAAAAGGTGATCACCAGTCTCTAATGGGAAAGAGACTGCAAGTATTTCAGGTTCTTCCTACTAAGATAAGAAAATGGATTTATATTGTTAGACTGGTAACAGTTCAGCATCTGGTGCCAATTTAAACATTTTTCTAGCAGACTGTTCTCTTGCTGCCACACAATGTGTGAGTTTTGGTATCGTTGGCCCTGGTAGTCTAGTGGCCCCCCCCCACCCAGCTGTGCTGGGAAATTAATTTCTGAGTGCCTTAGTTGGCCTGGTGGCACTGAGGGTTGAGGCGTCGGATGCCACACCTCACGCTACACTGGCGACCCAGGTTTGGGAATAAGCCTGGGTCATTGGGGGTTGGCAGGGGAGGAGAAGGATGGAGCATCTGTAGGACTGTTGTCCTTCTCTGGGAGGGGGGTTGGTTGCCATTGGTGCTCTAGCGGCCTCTGGCGGTGGCTGGGGGTGGCTGTAGAGCACCGGAAGGGACATGGAGGGAACATGCTGGGGCAGACGCTCGACTTGGATTACGTAAGGACGTGCGCGCACTTGGAGCCTTAGGCTTCATTGCACGCCTCAGCCATTGGGGAGAAAAAGTGAAAATTAGGGGCACTAGTGGTGGCAGCATGATGATCATCTCCAGAGGGGACTTGATCGGCACCGAGGGAGCATGGCATTACTGGATCCTGATCTGGAGGGGTTGAGCTTGGGGGAGAGCTCCCCTCCAACCTGCCATGGGGGGTAGCTGCGGGCCCAAATGTTGCGCCAGAGAGTAGTCCCAGGAGATGGTGGTCTGAATACCCAGAGGATGCCAGACATGTAGAGGTAAGGCAGACTGGTGGCCCTAGGGTAAAAAGTATATAAAAATTTCTGAGCGTGTCTTTACAGTAGCGCTCCTACAACACTCAGTCGGTGGCTTGTTGTGGAGATGAGAAGTGGGCTGTGCCAGTCACTGGCTGGGGATGGGTGGGGGGTGCTAGGTGGGCTGGTACTGCTGGGTAGGGGGCCACTAGACTACCAGGGCTTGTTAGAGTATTTGCCTCATTTGAGCCTGGCAACTTGGGGGTCGGGGCATGGGTGAGAGATGACAGCGCTGCCCTGAGTAGCATTTTACAATGGGGAATTTGAGGAGCTGGGGGTGTGGGTAGCCCTGCAGGGCATTAATTACACAGGCAGTCAGGGGGCAGTTGATGTGGGCAGCCCTGTGGGGCATTACATACACAGGGATTTGGGGGGCAGGGGGATAGGAAGCCCTGCAGGGCTCTACATGTACACTACTGGGGGGGTCAGTTGATGTGGGCAGCCCTGCAGGGCACCTAATGTGGCTAGCTGGGCATGGAGGGCACTTGCATTCTGCGTTGAGGCTTGTGGCATGCTTGCCAGTTGCGCCCTCTGTTCGGTGTACCTGGCCGATGTCACACCTGATGACTTATGTTAGGCATTCTGCCTTTCTAGGTGTAGGGGTCAATTGCGCCACCCTTCTAGAATCAGGCCCCATGTGTTTCATGAAAATTGCCTGAAACAGAAGTTGCTAATGTTTCTTGCACTATCAACATGTACTGAAGGCAGGCAGGGCTAATAATAAACACCCCAACAGGTTTGTCAGATATTGGGAATAAATCCTCAGTGCTATCAGTCACCTACACACAGCCATTGAGAGATCAGTGCCTTCTCCCCAGAGACTATGCCATCACTGGTTGCTCACCCTGGGTGGCAGTAACATCTTTACTGAGTTTGTGCATGCACCAGCATCCTAACCTAGGTAGCAGCAACCAGACTATACACTCACATATTGCTAATCCCCCCACATAAATCAGACTGGCCTCAGATGCCTATCCCCCATGCTGGAAGGCCACCACCAAAGAACTGAAATGAAGCCTCCATCATACTTGCACCTTTAGGCGTATGTGTTGATCCAACCCCAACCAAGAAATGGTGGTGGAGTAGGGGATACAGAAACCTGGTGCTGCTGGTGCATTTGAGTTTGAATGCCCATAATCTGGATAACAAGCTTACTGAGCTAGTTGCCCTAATGGAAGAGGGACACCTGGATATTTTAAGCAGACACAAAAACATGGTACTCAGAGAATCATGACTGGGATGTGAGCATACCAGGGTATATAATCTACAGGATAGATAGAGAGTGTAAATGAGGAGGAGAAGTAGCTCTCTATGTAAGGGAAGGGATCAAAGCAATGGAACTAAAGGTTAAATAGGGAGAAGAAGAGGCAATGTGGGTCACCTTGGAGACAGGTAGTGGCACTACAATCTGCACTGGGTTTGTATACAGATCCCCATCTCAGGGGGTGGAAATGGACAAGGAAATGATAGAAAGCATCCTCAGAATGGCAGAAAAAGTGGAGATATTGTTGATGGGGGACCTGAATATGCCAGATGTTAACTGGAGCACATTTAGTGCAGCCACATTCAAGAGTAGAGTCATTCTCGATGCCCTACAGTGGGCATGCTTCAGACAGCTAGTGTTGGAACCCACTCAGGAGGGAGCAGTCTTGGACCTAGTACTCTCAAATGGGGATGGAGAGAGGATCACAGATTTAGAAGTGGGTAGCCATCTGGGAACAAGCGACCACTACACAGTGTAGTTCACAAAACACACAACCGGTGAGTCAAGCCATACAAAAGAGAGGTTACTGGACTTTAGAAGGGATGATGTTGGCAAAATTGGGGAGTGCCTAAGGAATGCACTAACAAATGGATAGGAAGGAGAGGTGGAAGAACAATGGGGACAAATCAAAACTGCCATCATAGCAGCAACAAGCCTTTGTTTGAAGTGAATAAAGAAAACAAAACAAAGTAAAAAACCCACTATGGATCTCAAAATATGTGGTGGGGAAGGTTAGGGAGAAAAAGATAGCATTCAGAAAGTATAAGGAATCACAGAAGGAGCAGGACAAAGAACTGTATCAATTAAAGCAGAAGGAAGTGGGGAAGGCAGTCAGAACAGTGAAGTCCCAAATCAAAGAAAAGATAGCCAACTCAGTTAAGGAGGGGTATAAAACCTTTTATAGGTACACCAGAGAGTGAAGGATGACCAAGGGAGGGATAGTGAGGCTTAATAAAGGGAAGGGGAGGTGGGCAGAGGATGACAGTGAAAAGGCAGAGATACTGAACAAATACTTTTTTTCAGTGTTTACAAAAGAAGAGGAGAGGTACCTAGACCAAACAATAGAAGCACTCTAATGGGGGTCAATGCCAGACATTCATAGAAGAAAGGGTCCTGAAATAACTCCTAAAACTCAAGGTGGACAAAGCAATTGGGATGATGGATTCATCCCAGAATTTTAAAAGAACTAAGAGGAGACCTAGTGACATCACTGACTACCCTTTTTAACAAATCATGGGAGGATGGCGTGGTACCTGAGACTGGAGGAGGGCGAATGTGATTCTCCTTCACAAAAGTGGGTGCAAGGCAGAGGCAGAAAACTACAGATCTGTTAGTTTGACCTCAGTGGTAACGAAAATGATGGAATCACTTCTGAATGAAAGAACTGTTGAGTACCTAGAGGCCAGCCGAGCACAGGACCCAATGCAGCATGGATTCACAGTGGGAAGGTCATGTCAGATGAATCTAATAGATTTCTTTGACTGGGTGACCAAAGTAGTAGACCAGAAAGAGGCTATAGATATGGCCTGCCTAGACTTTAGCAAGGCATCTGACATAGTCCCACATAAAAGATTAATAAACAAGTTAGCCATCCTAGGAGTGGGTCCCAGGGTGGCAGCCTGGGTAACAAATTGAAAGGACAACAGGAAGCAGAGGGTAATAGTAAACAGAGTACACTCTGAAGAAAGGGTGGTTACTAGTGGGGTACTGCAGGGTTCAGTATTGGGACTGGTCCTCTTTAATGTCTTTATTGGTTACATTGCAGATGGGCTAGATGGAAAAGTATGCCTCTTTGCAGAAGACACAAATATGTGCAACAGGGTTGATACGCAAGGGGGGGTGGAAAGGATGAGAAGGGACTTGGCAAGGCTGGAGGAATTGTCAGAAGTATGGCAGCTTAGATTCAATGCAAAGAAATGCATAGTAATGTACCTGGAAAACAAAAACTCAGGGGAAGAGTATGCAATGTTGGGGGGGTACTAACAACAAAAATGGAAAGGGACCTGGGGTAGTCATACCAGATGACCTTAAGGCAGGCAAGCAATGTGAGAAGGCAGTAAATAGGGCTAGGGTGATACTGAGATGTATAGGGAGAGGTATCACCAGTAGAAAACAGGAAGTTGTTATCCCTCTGTACATCGGTTTGTGAGACCCCATCTGGAGTACTGCATGCAGTTCTGGAGACCCCGTCTCTGCAAGGAAATAGACAGGATGGAGGCGGTCCAGAGGAGGGCAAATAAAATGGTGCAGGGTCTGCAACAGAAGTCACACAAGGAGAGAGTAGAAGATCTTAATATATATTAGGGCTGTACATGGTCCGAATAGTATTTCCCGAATACCACAAATAGTAAGCTTGTCTAATATTTGGGTGGACATCCCGAATAGTTCACTATTCAGCCGCTATTCAGGATGTACTATTCGGTGGGTAAGATTTCAAAATCTCACGGAGCTTTGCTGGCCAATCAGAGGCTGTTTTTAGAGCTCACAGCCAAGAACACCATGTGATCTCCTCACTCTGAGATTGTAGATGAGAGGAGATGGTAGTTTCTGAGAAAGCTAGCTGTTTAGTTTACCGCTTGTGACTTTTATAACTGTTTAAAAAATATTTTGTGTGTGATCCAGTGTTGATATCTGATCACCTTGTGACTGCATCTGACTGCAGTTTTGTTTTTCATCCTTGAAACTGGTCTCAGTTTCAAGGAAAATGAGAGTCTATGTGTGAGTAAATCTGTGTGTGTGCACTGCTGCATGCTGACTCCACTCCCCCACTGCTCACAGTTTCACAGCTCAGCTGAAGAAGCAGTGTGGTTTGATTTTTTGCTTAAGAACCAATTAGTTCTTATCAGGATTTTTTTTGTCAAGAAAGTCCAGGTTGGCTTTTGCATGTAGTGAGTAACTGTTACTGGGCTCAGTAACAGTAAGTGACTCAAGTTTTTGCTGACTGCCCCATTTCAGCAGCTGTGCTGGCTTAGCTTTTTGCTCCAAATCCACCCACAGTCCCTGTGGTATTTTCTATTTCTTTTGTGAAGCAAATTGGTATTTTGCTGTCATCAGGTTCCGGGCTTGGTACCTTCATAAGTGAGGTGTGATTGTTATTTGACTCCCTCTTGTCTGCATTGCAGCTTACTGCAGTGCATACATCATCTGTGTGTGCATTGTATCACTGTTCTTGTAGTCTGTGCCCTGCAAGAGCACACACAGTTGTCTGCACGCATCTTGTTTTGTGATTTATAAAGCAGCGTTTTTTTTTCTCAGTGGGATAGGCTTGGACCATTGAATTCTTGCTGACTGTAGTCTGGTTCTTGGCTCACTTCCCTGTACAACTGAGAAAGGAGGGTGTCACAGGTTGCTCTTCCCTCCACAGCTTGCACCTGAGTGGCCTCCTATGCATGTGAGTTTTTCTTTTTTGCGTGCCTTCGTCCCCTTGTGTGTGCACTGCTGTGAGTGTGTACATGTACCTTTTCTGTGAACTGCTTGAGTATTTCTGTGTGTGTCAGGCATGACTCATTGGGTTCTGTGTGGTGTAAGTTGTTTGGTGCACCTTCAAAGCTTGAATTATTATATTGTATGACTGCACAACTGACACCGTACAAGTAAGAAGTTGTTTGCTGACTCCATCTCACTCTAGTATCAGCCTGCCTTTATTAGCTGCTACATGAGCAGTGTTGGTATTGTTGTTTTCTGCAAGAAGCACCAACATAAAAAAAATCACTAATCACAAATAAATTAAACAGTAAGTTACAGACCATGTCTCACCAGTCCCGTAAACATACATGATCCAGCCCAAGCAAGTCACCTTCACCACCAATCGTAAGCGGTGATGAACAGGGTGAGAGAAGGTCTGTTCGTATTCACCACTCTAAAATATTTTTCTACCCTGATAAGCCTTCAGGTTCTGGTGTCAGTAGGATTGTGGGTAGTACTTATACTACTATAACTACAACTGCTGCCACTACTACTACTAGTACTACATTTGCAGCACCATTATTTTATAAAAGTAGGAGGACTTTACAGCTGACATCTCCAGTCATAAAAGAACAAGAACCCCCCCTCATGACCAGTGGTAGTACTATTCACACAACCACCCCCATAGAGGCAACATCACCTATCAGTGTCCTCCTCCTCCCCACCTCCACCAGTGCCGTGATTTCAGCAGCCAGAGCAAATCCTTTGTACACTGTTGACACCACCACTACCATAACAGTGTGCACTGTTATTTGTGCTCCTTGCACAGCCACTGTCACCACAACCTTTGCCTCCATTAGTAGTCCTGAGTGTTCTGCTGTCACCATGACTACTGCTGCCAGTATTACAACTAGTTGTAATATGATTCCAATTTCTTCGACTGTAACTCCTGATTGTAATTCTGGCACCAGGACTACTGTCGACGGTGCTACAACCTTGCCAACTGTGCCCATGCCCATGACCATAGGTACTGTGACTAGTACTGACCACAAGACTGTAACAATAACTGCGCCAATTGTGTTGCCAAAATGTACTGTTGCTCAGCTTCGTAAGTTTCCTCTCATCACATTTCCTTTTGCTGATGTGAAGAATTCCAAAGAAGAGCATTCATCTGGTTCTGAATATTTACCATAACCACAAGACTAAGTACATCATCTGACAGTGATACCCACCTAAACGAATTTGGTGATGAGGCCGAATATGCGGCATATCTGTGTGAGAAGCGTGAACATGCCGCTGCCAAAAAATGCAGTGCTGCTCGTCGTGGCAAGCAGGGTCACCCTCCTCCTCCTCCTCCTCAAAAAAGCAAACAGTCCACCCTGTCCTTTCAAAGAGTTGTGTCAAGTTCAGCTCCATCTGATACACAAAGCAGTTCTACAACTACATCTGTTGTGGTGAAAGAAAGGGGCAGAACAACTTCATCCATGGCACCCAGGTCTGATAAGGGTAAAGAGGCAAAGCATGCTCATGGTCGCCCTATTGGGGCCTGTACTTCCACTGTCAATGAGGGGAAAAGTGTGGTGTGGCTGTTTTTTAGTGTTGTGAAAGATGATCCAACAAAGGCAGTATGTTCTGTGTGTAACTGTACTGTAAGTCACGGGAAAAACCTTTCAAATCTCACGACAACATCAATGATGAACCATCTCCGAATGAAACATCCCAGTGCACTTCAAAGATCCACAGCTGTTCCTCTCCCTCCACAACATATGCCTGTCAGCCCGTCTTCTGTTACTAGTCCAGTAACAAAATTACAAAGTATTGTTAGTGAGTCTATTACAGAGACAGACAGTGTGCCCTCAGCTCCCCCTACACCACTTGTAGTGCATCCCCATTAAGAAGCATCACCCATTCTGCCTTCTTCTGCTCAATCATCTATTATTGTAACACCCTCCACCATGGGTTCAAAGTCAAAATCAATGTGATGTGGTACTGCTTTGTCTACACCCATCATGCAAACCTTCCATGCCCACACCAAATACCAGGTGTCATGCCCAATAGCACATCAGATCACCAATTTAATTGGTGAGATGATGACCTTGGATCTGCAGCCATTTTCCATTGTGGAAAATACAGGTTTCTGTAGGATGCTGCAGCATTTACCCCCCAAGTATAATATATCATCACGGACCACATTTTCACGTTCTGTAGTACCCATTTACCATGATTTGAGAAAAGAAGTTGCTAGACTACTAGCACAGGCTGTTGGTGGAGTTTTCCACTGCACAACTGACATATGGACCAGCATGAATTCAGATCATGCATATATGTCACTGACAGCACACTGGTGTGTTGCAGATGTGGTAGTCACTGGTGGAGATGGTGGTACTGGTGCTGGTTCTGTCTCTTCCCCTCTCCCTGCAGGTCTGCCTTGCTAAATGTCAGTGTTATGGAAAAGGATCACCAAGTTGTAAACATATTGTCATTCCTGCAAGAGACATTGAGCTCATGGATTGATGGCAACAATTTGCAGGTAGGGTTTATGGTCACAGACAATGCCACAAATATGATAAAAGTTCTTAGAGATGGCAATTTTTAGGGGATACACTGCTTTGCTCATACACTAAATTTGGTGGTGACAAAGGCTTTGGCAAACACAGTGGAGGCAGATCACACAAACAACGAAGCCAGAAGCATATGCAGCCACTTTCATCACTCTGTGAAAGTCACAAACCGTCTGTATTAGCTACAAGAGCATTTTCAAATGCTGCAACATCATCTTACCCAGGATGTACAGACCCGGTGGAATTCCACCTACTACATGCTGCAAAGGCTTCTGGAGCAGAAGGGGGCCCTTCATGAGATAAGCATGGAAACTGATATGGGGGAGTACTCGGACATCAGGACTGGGCTGTGATTGAGGGCTTGGTAAAGGTTTTAGCCCCATTTGAAAGGAGCACTCATGACCTTAGCTCTGATTCTGCACTGCTAAGTCAGGTAATTCCTGCTGTACAGATCCTAAAAAAAGCAATGAGGAGATACAGTGAAAATGCAGAGAAAGACCCAAACCAGATACCAGGAACAGTGCTATCCCTTGTGGAAAACTTCACCACAGAACTAGCATTAAAATTTTCTGATCTCTCTTCCAATAAAAAGCACATATTTACCACTATGTTGGATCCACGTTTCAAGTGTGAGGTATTACACCTTATAATGCCCACGTACAGGGTTACAGACATTCAGAAGCAGATGTGCTCAGAACCTAGTTTCTGCATGCTTGGGTCGATGAGACCAGCAGGTAACCCTATTGATGAGCCAGTCTCAGAATCACAAACTAAAAGCAGTATGGAAAACCTCGAGAAGGAGGGTGACTGTTGGGCTGAACTCAGCTCATCACTACAGGCTGAGCAGCGGAAGAGAACAGAACAGCAGCCACAGTCGGCACCCAATCTGCTGAACAATTATTTCAATGAGCCTCTGGAGTTATTCTCTATAAATCTAGTGGAGTACTGGATCAAAAGGATGAAAGCATCTCCGCACTTGGCACAGTTGGCCCTTAAATATATCTGTTGCCCCCCTACCAGCGTACCGTCTGAATGAATGTTTAGCACTGCTGGGGATGTGGTGGAACCTCATCGATCCTCACTTGACCCAGCACATGTGGAACAACTTGTGTTTATAAAAATAACTCTACTTCACCTTGGGAACACATATGGCCACTACCAATTGCATTAAATAATCATCCTGTACTGCATACATTTGTGTGTTGTATTATTGACCCATACACTAGCCATTCTGTGTTAACCATCATTGTGCTGTTAACAAATAAGCACAACATGTTAACATTCATATTCAAAGTCATACTAACACACATCTTTGACCAGCACCCTTTTTCTTTATTACTTCTACTGTCATGGTGTATTCTTTTGAAAGAGCATGCCCTGAAGTTCCCAGTGCCTAAAACTGCCACCCACCTATTGACTGCAGTTCCTAATACAAAATCCTCAAATGGTGTTGCTACATCTCTCATCCTCTGTGTTGCTCATGCCCATATTCCATTGATCCCTTTAACAGCTTTGCAGATGCCAGTTACCAGTGTGGCATCGACAGTCTCAAGTATTTCACGTGCATAAAATATGGCAGTTAATAGTTTGTCATCTCCAGTCTCAGTGTTTCCCATGCCTGAAATATGGCAGTTACAAGTGTGGCATCACCAGTCTCAGCATTTCCCATGCCTGAAATATGTCAGTTACAAGTGTGGCATCACCAGTCTCAGCATTTCCCATGCCTGAAATATGGCAGTTAACAGTGTGACATCTCCAGTCTCAGGTATTTCACATGACTGAAATATTCCGGTTACGAGTATGGCATCACTAGTCTCAAGTATTTCACATGATTGAAATGTTCTTTAATGTCTTTGTGACATTGGAGAGCACCTGGAAGGAAAAGTATGTCTCTTTGCAGACTACACAAATATCTGCAACAGGGTTGATACACAGGGTGGGGTGGAAAGGATGAAAAGGGACTTGGCAAGGTTGGAGGAATGGTCAAATATATGGCAGCTCAGATTCAATGCAAAGAAGTGCAAGGTAATGCATCTGGGAAACAAAAGCCCAGGGGAAGAGTTGCCTCGCTGTGCCTCATCTGGTGTATTCTGGTCTATCTGCTTCACTCTCTTCCTTGGAGGTTGTTCCATTCTCCACTGTGCCATGGTTTCTTCCGCCCACACTATGCTGCATTATCATGACCCTGATTATCATTTGCCCTATGCATCTCTGTCATCTTTGCCTTGATAATGTAACTGTTCTGAGTGCCAGCTACACCTTGGGCAAAATGAAACCCACATTGTGTTCTGACTTGCTCAATGCAGGCTCCTGCATTCCTATGTGTTTCTGCAGTACGAAGAGTCAAATAATGCTCACATTATGCCATTGCATTCCCTGTGGTCCTGGCCTGTTAATCTTCCTTCTCTCTTGCAGACTGCTGTGCTGGGAGAGAGACATCCAACATGCAGCTGTCAGTTTCAGGTACTTTTATCATACTGGTACTGTTCTGGCTGTGTTCATCCTGTTCTACAGGCTGCGGTCTTCCACTTCCTTGCTGAGGGCCTTCTCTGCTTCACCAGCACATGCATCCTCTTTAGGATTTGCACTATCCAGGCACTGGTCACTGCCTTGCTATGTCTCTGCTTTGAAGCCACCCCCCATGGAAAACACAGATACAACCAATTATTCAGTGTTAAGTTGCCAAAAAGAGAAAATAAAATAGCACTGAGTGTGTATCTGCTGCCTTCTTTGGGTAAAAGACTGCCTTATTGTCAGTACTGCTGTAGCCCACAGGCAAAGGGAGGGGACTGGGGGCTACTGTTGCCAGGGAGAATCAGAGGTGCTCCTCTCTCACTTAGTCTGGGTAAGGGCCATGACTACTCTTATGGAAATATAAGTGTGCTAACCAGCCGACCGGTGCAGTGGCCGATGTCCCGGTTTTGGGAATGGACCCAGGAATCTGAGGACTGGCCAGGTGGAGAAGGATGGACCACACGAGGGGCAACTTTCCTTCTCTGGGGGGCAAGCGGGGTGAGTGTCCAGCTTGGTGGTGACTTCTTGCACATGCAGGGGAATCACTGGAAAAAGCCAGTGTCTTCTTGCATGGGAGGCAGGATAGATGCTAGCATCACTGCATGCTTGCCTCCCAGGGGAACAAGATCACAAAAACATCTCCAGTACCCCAGCCCTGATGCCCCACTCTGCCACCATTCCCACTGCCACTAGTGCCCACTGGGGGGTTCCTCTCCCATGGCCCCATCATGGGGGGGTAAGCCAGAGCTTGCCTACATTGACTGTTGGGAGGGGGTGCCTGCACAGTGACCCTGCCTAGTGGGAGTAAGCCTGGGTATGGTGGGTTAGTGTGCAGGGTGGGGACTGAGTTCCATAAGGGGCATTGGGAGGACTGGAGGCAAAAAGAATGAAAAAAAAAGAAATGCAAGTGAGCTATGAACATGCAGAATGCATGCCACATGCTTCATTGTGCAACGTCTGCATGCAGTTCACATACACAAAGTGAACCTAAGAGAACCAGGTCTAAAAAGCAAATCTGGTTCACATGCTGCAAGCTAGACAAATGTGTAGAAGGTAAACAGGTGAGAACATCTTCTACAAATCACATCAAGATTGTGTGTTGCACACTTGATATGAGAGCAGCAGTTAAGCTGGTGTGAACATCATTTAAAAATCGTATCAGGTTCACATGTTGCATGCTTGCTATGTGTGCAGCAACTAAGCTGGTGCAAATCTCATCTAAAAAACACATCTGTTTCTTTTCCTCATACTACTGCTATCAATTAAAGCTATTAAAATGCATTGTTCATTTATTTCCCATTAAAATCAGGTAAACTCATTAATTCCGTTCCTTTTGCAAGTCAATGGCTTTTGATTTTTGTCATTAAATTGCCATTGACTTGTAAAGTAATGTTTGCTGACTGTATTAAATGCTTAGTATATAGTCAGCCAATATCCTCCATTCCAGATGTGTGAAGAGTGGCCTCAGTGTTGTGAAACTTGACCTTTTGGTTTTGGGCCATGCAAATCCCCTTATGCATATTTAGTGCTACAAATGTGATTCTCCATGACTGTTTTGGCTCACTTACCCTCCCTTTGTCATTCTGTATGGAGCATATACACTATGGCCATGCTCAGCACTCTTTGTGCCAAATCGGGTCTTAGAAGCATGCACCATACTGTGCCTCACATTTTGTCACTGAAATGAGGGACATGGGCACTCAGAATGAGGGACAATGAGGGACATTAACCCTCACAATGATCAGGACACATCCTGAAACATGGAGATAGAGTACCTCAGAACACAACAGAAACCATTGTATTTACTTGTACTGACATTAGCACCAGAGAAAGAATTTCTGTTATAAAGCAGGAATATTATTTAGATAGTGCAGAGTGGGACATTTACCCCCCCCCTCCACATTTGTGCCTAGGTTGTTCTTATAGTGTGGCAAAAATTGCATTAAATTTGGATTTAATCTTTTGTACAATAAGTGCCCCATGGCCTGTGTGCACTCAAGCTGCAGGTTGACTTCTGACTCAACTGTGTCTGTATTGTGTTGTCCACTCTCTCCACCTATTAGTAGCAATGCTCCAGCCAAGCAACAGCACATGAGTTACATGAGGGCAACATTGTCTTTCCAGCCACAGAGTAGACAGGCTGCACACAACAGCTTGGAGGAGTCAGTCAGCACTGAACTCTCAATAGCAGTGTTGTGGTGGCATATTTTTATTGGTCTACTCTTAGAGAGTCTACATCTCTCCTGGTGGCTGAAGGAGCAGAGGGTGAGCTAGAAGCTAACTCAAGACTAGGCTACCTACTAACTCTTCTAGGCTCTAACAAAAAAAAAAAAACAGCACAGCCACCCCTTAGCAGCAAGCTAGGCCTAGCAGCAGCGGTGACAGTGGTGTGTGTAGCCTTCATAGGCATTGAACAGTGCAGTGTGGCAGCAGCTTTGGCAGCAGCCAAGCAAAAAGCAAGCAACACAAGTTGGGTGGGTTCGGCTGGTGAGGTGACTTGGTCGCAGACCACGTTGGAGACCTGGGATGGTTGGTTCTAGCATCCAGCTTCTGGCAGAAGGGCGGAGGAGGAGCAGACTGAAAACAGAGCTGGTGGCACACTGAGCCAGGCTGCAGGTTTTGGCCAGATGGATGGGTAACTAAAAGTAAATAATTTTTTTACAGGGTAATTGGAGAAGGAGGAAGGACTGAAATATTTATGTGTTTTTCTTGTTTCTGTGCCATGGGGCAGCTTCCCAACCCTTATGGGATGGGTATTGGTGGAATGGAGTCAGTGAGAGAAATTGGGACTTTTTTGGGGGGAAGGAGGGGTCAGAATTTCAGCCAGGAAGAAAATTGGTTAGTAAGTGGGTGGGTTTAAGTATGAATCTGATGCACTGCTCCAGGGTATAGACAGATGAATCTTATACATTTGAATTTTTCCTGATTTGCATAACACTTTTCAGTCACAACAAATAAGTTTTACCTTTTAGAGATGTTCAAGACATTCTAGAGCTTGCCACCTAGGGGCTAACTAGCACCTGGCCTCCACTGGTTGTTGGCTCCCCACTGCTGAAATCTGAAATGGTGCCCTGGCCATAAAGGTTAAATTTACAGAACATCCTCTGTGTGAGCAGCATGTTTTCCATGAGGGATGGATGTGGAGAAGAGCAGTTTTAAGGGTTAAAATGAGGGCTGACCTTTGCATTCAGGGACAATTGAGCAGTATGGTATGCACAGACTTTTGGATCCGCACTATAGATAAGCTTATGCCCCCCCCCAGTGAAGCTGACCTCCACATCCCCATGCTCAGGCACATTGTGACATAGTGCAAAGGAGTCTGCAGGGGAGTGCACCATTGAAATGAACTGGAGTATTAAGTTATTACTATTTTATACAATCTTAGAGAGTTGGAGATTAATGAAGGCTACCGCTTGACTAACAAGGGCCTTGTTCGCAGAGCAGTGACTTTCATTATTCTCCAACTCACCATCATAGAGTATAAAATAGTAATAACTCAATTCATTTCAAAGGGATATGCCCCAGCACTCTGATCCATGAAGATTATCTCTTAAAGACTCCTGCCTCTGTTTACCTAGTACTCAGGTAAGAGAGTCTCGACTTACATCTATACCCAGTGGGATGTCTGCTGCAGCATGGTCACAACCGCTACAGTGTGTGTGCATGGGGGGGGACTGGCCATGTGAGTGGGGGTGTCAAGTTATTGCTACTTTTGTGTTTGCCCCTTAAAATCTGTTTGCCTGGTAGTATTCAAAGCTATGGAGAGAAAATAGTGGGAGTACAGCCCAGGCAGAAGTAATTGCATAGTTTTGTGAGTAAGTGTGTGTATTGGGGGTTGGAAGAACCACATGTATTTCCATTGGTATGTGTGTTACAGTTCACCTGTGAAGCTGAGATCGGGGGGGTCAAGAAAACTAAAAAGTATAACAGTGGCTATAAGCATGCCACACACATGCAGATGTATGCAGATTTGCACTGAAGTACAAGCAAGCCATATATGTGCAGACATTATAGCTTAGTGGTTAAAGGCACTGAACTGCAGACTTGGAGACCTGAAGACATGGGTTTAAATCTCATCAAGCCCCACTTGTATAGGGTGTGATCCTGAGCAAGTCACTTAACTTTTATGTGTGCACTTATCAGTGACCACTTCTTTTTTGCACACATGCCACATGCATGCAGTCTGTTCTGATTTAACATTAAAAGCACACTTTCCACACTTGCTTGCTGCACGCAAGCCACATGCATACAATATAATTATTTCTGTAAGGGTACTCAGAGTAAACAAGCTGAGCATAACACATTGCATACTACAGACACTAAACAGAGGCAGGATCACTCAATCCCACTACCCCACTGATAATCATAAAACAGCACTGCACAGCAGGACACAGTAGTCATGCTACTTCTTACTTTTACAGTCCTCGGCATACAATTTATTTATATAATGTATCCTGCTCTATTCCTCCATTATGATGTGATAACTTTTGAACAGACATTCTCTAACATGGGAAAATATTCACACTGTTCCTGTTTTCCTCTCTGTCTGACATCCAGGACCCCGCCAAACATCCAGAACTGACCTCACTTTCTGTCTGTCTCTCTATGTCATTCTCTCACAGCTGACTAATGAACAGCACAGTGCAGCACTGCTGGACATCAATACTACCTTATGCTCACCTTTTCTGGCTAACACACCTTTGTAACTATTCTGCAGATGTGACTGTGTGTGGAACACTCTCTCTCTAGAAGGACTGCTGGGTATAGACTGGTGATGGAAACAGATGCCCGCCCCCCCGCAACCACCACACACACTGCAACAAACACAATGAGAGCATGGGAGGCAGGAATATTCTCTCTCTCGCTTTGAATACTACCTGTGCCGGGTTGCTCTCATCGCTACTGTTTGCCAATACATCAGGAGAAGGGGACATGAGGGGGGTACAGGAGTATCAGGCATATGTGCAAGTCACTGTAGACCCGTAACACTTCCTTGTGGCTTCTAATATCCCCACTGTTTGCCAAGACAGCTACAGTGCTGCATTGGGGAACCAGAGAAGGAGAAGAGATTCCAGACATCCTGATTGACAGTGTGGGACTCATCACACTGCCACCCCTTATGCCAATCTCTCTTTGAGTCTCTCACATGTGCGCTCCTAGATAGCAATCAGACAGAGACCACTGCCTGCCACCTAGCCAGCCCCACACCATGGCAATAAACAAACAGAAACACTGTGAGAAGGCATGTCCTACTACTATGCATATACCAGCTTTTACAACTATGTTTTTGTCTGGGATCTCCATGTATGGCTGTGTCATGCTTTGATTGCTGCACACTCTACTTGTCCATACATAGACACATGGTAAATGAATTAGTGGTGGCAACAGAACATGATATTGACATACAACAAAGGTACAGGACAGATACTGCAGTCCCGATTACTGATTCAGGATTTTTAATGGCTGTCACTACAGTTTGCTGCAGACTCCAAACAAGAAGATCCAGCAGCAGATTTCCTGAGTTGCTCTGCACAACTGTGGATTAATGCTAACTTAATCCATGTGCATGCAGAACAACTTCACCAATGGGATTTAGCATCTCCACATACCCATGTTATAATATCAGTTGGTATCTGGTAATAAATGTTTCTGTTTGAGTGACAAAATGAATGTTATTTTAATCCAGTATATGTAACATTTGTTTTGCAACCATCAATCAAGATTTAGTGTAGAATTCCGCCATGAAGCATGAAATTCATGGGCTAAATTTCACACTTTGCAGTGAAATTTGTGAAATTCACACTTCGTGAATTGTGTGAATTTCACAAATTGTGCAAAATTTGTGAAATCATTTGCAGGACAAATTTGTTGGACTCCTTTCTCTAATTGTGTTTCACCATACTGAAGGCCCTATTCAGGTCAGCAAACCCTGCACCAGTAATTATTTCCCTATTAAGTGCATCTATTATTATCAAGTATTTGCTCATGTGCTGTGGTTGCTCCTAAAACCATGATGTACTCATAGTAAATTATGGTAATCTAAAAAATGTATTAACTGCTCAGAGATAAACCTTTATAATAAAAAACTAAAATGGGTACTATTGAGATGAGCCTGTAATTTGATAGTGTCCATCAGACATATCCAGCCTTAAATATTGGAATTATTGTGGATTGTTTACAAATATCCTGGACAACTCCATAGCATAGGGTGAGATTAAATATGTAAGTTAATTGTTCACATATAACAAAGGCCAATTGTTTTAACAACCTTGGATAAAGTATAACTGGACCACAACATCTTTGTCACCAAGCCTGAGCAATGATGTTAGTATATCTTATCACAGATCTCAAAAAAAATATGTTAAGAATGTGTACTAGAGTCAGTTACATGCTTCTCACTGAGAGACTGTCTACCTATTGCATATAATCAAAAGATAATAATGGGTTTCACTTTCTACAATGGGAAAATCCATGGCATAATTTGCCATTATAAAGGAGTGTTTAGAATGGCAAACATGCACTGGGTTTCCCTAGCTCTGTGCATGTCCTGCTACTGCTCTTCCTCTGAGCACTTGCCACCATGCCTTCTTGCCCAAACCACACTGCCACTCTAACTCAGTGGTAAGTTACTTTTTCTGTTTTTTTTTTCAGTCTCTACGCTGCACAAAACTACCAGAGGGGGAAAAAAAATGAACTATGACAAAGCGACTGTGGACAAAGACAACCAAACTGCAACGGCACCAGTCTGTTTTTTTTATACAATTGCTGTGGTGAGAAAGCAAAACCCAGCAATTATATAAAATAAAACATAGGGGTGGTGTGTAAATTTAAATTCTGTACACACTCTAGGTGCTGGGTGCCTAGATAAACACCACAAACTCTGCTCTCGGGGTTTACGTGGCAGCCAATGCCTCTGATGTGAGTAAAATTCTCATTACACACACCACCCCATACTTTATTCTATTTGTTAAACACCATCAAGCATTTTTTGACTCACATGAAACATATTAGAATGATCAAGTATATCCTTTTCATTCTTTAAGGTTCTTTGTCCTACCTTCAAAGAGCACAATAATTGTAGATGTATCCTGTGACTAGCATAGTTTTTTTTTTAATAAACCCCCACATGGTTCTGGGATTATTTAAACTGTTTAGCTGTTGTGAATAATGATAGGTGGTGCTAACTAGATTAAGAATTTGACCATAATTCCTTAGTTGTTTGTACTGTATCGACAAACAAATATCATTAGTCAGAGCAGTTTCTAAAGTTTATCCTCAGCTCCTTAGTCAGCCATGGAGAAATGGTTCCCCAACCTCTCTGTTTACTAAATGGGGTATTTGCTTCAAAAGCCTGAGTTTACTCCTGAGCTGATGGGCCAGTCTTAATAATACGTATATTAAAAAGCAAGAAAAAAAAACAGCTGAAGAATGAGTCAACTCATTTGAGATAACCAGTGAAAAAGAACATAGAGACTGAAATGGTTATGCATAACATTTGTGGCACTTAAATGTTTATCAAACTATCTATCTATCTATCTATCTATCTATCTATCTATCTATCTATCTATCTATCTATCTATCTATCTATCTATCTATCTATCTATCTATCTATCTATCTATCTATCTATTCACCTCTCCATCCATCTATCCATTCATCCATCTAGCTAGCTAGCTATGTATATTTACACCATACTTGTGGGTGTGTATTGCTGTGAAAATATCCCTGATATTTTTCCTTCCTTGTATCTCGAGTGATAATATCAGAAATATTCTCACTCTAGTTCCAAATATACCTATAGTAGATCCCATGATCAAGAATGTAGCTGCTTGCTTGCATGCTGTCTTACACTGTCAGTTTCATTTCCTTGCTACACCCGATAAAGCAATTTCACTTTCTCCCTAATTCCAAATAGTCACAATATGTCTCTCAATGACATTCAAACTAACCAGAAAACCCTCTTAAACACTACTATTGTTCCCTTCCCTCCCACAGTAACACACAACCACATTCTACCTCCTTACCTCCCTCCCCATGCCCAACAAACACACCTTCTGTCCCCAAGCAACAGTCCTCCATCCTGCAAGCCAGCAACAAGCACTCCTTCCCCAGCCTCTCTGTTTACAACCACTGCTCCCTCCTCTGGGCCCAAACACTACTAAAACTCCCAGAACTCTAACTGTGTAGTGATGCATGGATGCACAGAAGCATTGTGTGTGTCAGAAAGCAGTCAGAATGCTCAGCCATCTGAAAATCACATTCGGTCATCCTGAAACTAAATAAAAAGCAAAAAAGAGTCCCCAAAATAAAAATAAATAAATAAACACTGAGGGAGATATGGTATAAATTCAAAATGCTACCCTTTAGTGGAAATATTGCAGATATTTTTTGTTCTTGTGCTGACTGACACAGACATTACTCGTGACTTCACCACTCATGATGTCATCGGGTCACTTAGCACTCAAACAAAAAATATAAGCAGTATTTCCACTAGAGGATAGCATATCCTTTATATCTATCTATCTATCTATCTATCTATCTATCTATCTATCTATCTTCAAAAGTAAATTACATACATAAAAATAATACAAAATTACATTATATACTCCTAATGTAAGGAGCCATGGTTAGTATCAGGTAGGTATGTGGGCAGACTAGACAGGCATCTGGTTAATGTTTCTGATTTTATTTTTTATGTATATACAGCATGTATGTACAACTAGCTATATTTTAAGCAGGGCTGCAAGAAAACATAAGGCATAATAAATAATCTGAAAAAGATAAAAACAGCAAGCCAGAGTCATGTGTTTTATCCTTTTTAGGACTTATCCACGTGATACAACGATTGTCTCCGTTCAGAAAAGGAGAATGTTAATTAGAGGAACTTTTGCAGGCGGAGTGGCAAGGCAAGGTAAATGATATTTGTTCAGTGCCCTTTCCATATGGCTCAGAGAGCCTTATAACATTAAATAAATAAATGTACACACACTATATATATTATACATATATATATATATATATATAGATATATATATATATATATATATATATATATATATCTATATATATATATATATATATATATATATATATATATATATATCAACATAGAAAGGTAACAGCAGAAGGAGACCAATGGT
This sequence comes from Neoceratodus forsteri, assembly GCA_016271365.2. Classification (NCBI taxonomy): domain Eukaryota; kingdom Metazoa; phylum Chordata; order Ceratodontiformes; family Ceratodontidae; genus Neoceratodus; species Neoceratodus forsteri. Next base: position 1,324,730,266 of record CM057458.1, read on the forward strand.
ATATCAAGTCTGTCCTTGAGATCCTGAGATCCTAGGTGATCCTGGGTCCTAGCTGGTAGAGTCCCTTGTGGATTTGGTCCTTTCATACTCCTTATCCCAACCCCTTTTTATGTTACTTGCATGCATGCGCAAAAAATATGTTGCGGCAGCTTGCTGCAGAAGCAGGTTGTGGAGGTGTGGCACTGTTGTGGCCAATGCCCCCACTGCCTTTGGAAGCTTGACCTGTGTTCTCCAGTGGGGTGGCATGCTGCTGCTGAAACTAGTTCAGCCAGCATGCCACCACCTTGAAACATTTTAGCCACTGCAATCAAGGGTCACCTCATCATTGCAGCATCATCCACTGCAATGAGGGAGCGACCCATCATTGCAGGGTGGTCCCTTGAATGTCCCCGACCCAGTCTGCTGACGGGGACCCCAGTCCCCATTGGCATAATCTCCCCACTACTACATTTCTGCTGTATGCTGGGGGGTGCCCAATCCCTCACAGCATCATGTGCCCCCCATCTTTGTTTGCTGATGGGGTACCCAATCCCTGCTGGCTTCAGTTCCCCCCTTCCCATCTGAATTTTCCTACGGGGAGCCCAATCCCTGTCGGCATAATGTATAACCCTCAATGTGTAGTCTGCTGTCAGGGGTGACCAATCCCCCTCGGCTCATCCACCACCCCATAAGTGCCAACTGGGTGCCCAATCTCCCGTTGGCTACAACCCCCTCAAAACAACACTCAGGTAGCACGCTGGGAGCCCACCCCAGCATGCCAAATGTCCCTGTAAAAAGAAAAACAGTCCTGCGATGCTTTTTTTTTTACCCCTGCAAACAAGAAAATGGTCCCTCATTGAGTCTGGCAGCCCCTCCCATAACCCGAGCCCACCATCTGTGCACCCTGCCTTCCCACACCCCCCTCACCTCATACTTACCTCTGGAGTCTGGCACGATGATCTTCTGTGGACCAAGAACACGTCTGCACTCTTCAGAGCTGACCACAAACTGAACAAATGCCAGTGAGCTGTATAATGGCAAAAATAGTTTTTTTTTCAACTTTGATGCATATCTCAGGCATTTTTTTGAATTGTGGCACCAAATTTTCAACATGGATGTTTTGGGACCCCTCCTCATGAATTCAGCCACTGTCATGGTGTTATTCGGTCCGAAAAGTGATTTTGCAGTCACTGGGCTGAATCACTTTTCAGGACCAATTAATGAAATAACATGCCAGTGTTCATGAGGTGGGCTCTCAAAAAGCCTATGTTGCAAATTTGGTGGAAAAAATCCAAAAAATGACTGTTTTATGAGCATACATTGCACAGTTGCTATGCATGCTCATAACTTCGCGAATTTGCAATATTTTCACTCCAGATTTTCAACACTGGCATTTTTCCACACCTCCTTATGAGCAGCACAGCTATCATTTTTCATATCCCAGCCGAAATGTGTTTTCACACTTCCATTGCAGAATGGTGCGGTCGCTGTGGGAAATCAGTGTTTGGGACACATTAAGAAAATCACAGTGACACTGTTCATGAGCAGAGGTCCTGAAATGCCTATGTTGAAACTTTTGTGATGACAGTCCATAAAATGACTGTTATGACCGTGCATTGCGCAGTTTGCACTCATGCTCATAACTTCGCGAATTTATATTTTTACTCCAGATTTTCAACATTGCCATTTTTCCACACCTACTTATGAACAGTATAGCTGTCATTTTACACAATCAGGCCAAAATTTGTTTTCACACTTCCAGTGCCAAATAGCGCCGTCACTGTGGGAAATCAGTTTTTGGGATAGACTGAGAAAATGACAGTGACACTGTTCATGAGCAGAGGTCCTAAAATGCCTATGTTGAAAATGTGGTGATGAAAGTCCACAAAATGACTGTGCTACAACTGTGCATTGCGCAGTTTCCACGTACCTTTTTAACTTTGCAAATTTGTAGTATTTTCATGCCAGACTTTCAACACTGGCATTTTTATACACCTCCTTATGAACAGTACAGCTGCAATTTTTCACATCCTGGCCAAAATGTGTTTTTGCACTTCTGGCACAGAATAGCGCAGTTGCTTTGGGAAATCAGTGTTTGGGACAGATTAAGATTGAGCAAGTGAGAGAGGCGGAGTGATTGAGCTCAACTGAGCGCTGTCGGGACTGCTGCAGATTTCTTTATGGGCAGAAAAGATGCCAATGCAGGCAGGACCCCAGAACAAAAGGGCAGCCTGCAGTGCCAGGAGAAACAGAATGAGCGAGTGACAGAGGGGGAGTGAGCGACCTCAACTGAACTCTGTCAGGACACCTGTGAACTTCTTTGTAGGCAGAAAAATGCACCAATGCAGACAGGAGCCGAGTACAAAAGGGCAGCCTGCAGTGCCAGGAGAAACAGAACGAGCGAGTGAGAGAGGGGGAGTGAGTGAGCTCAACGGAGCTGTGTCGGGACTGCTGCAGATTTCTTTGTGGGCAGAAAAAGGTGCCAGCGTAAGCAGAATCCCAGTACAAAGGGCAGCCTGCAGCATCATGAGAAATAGAACATGCGAGTGAGAGTGGGCAGTGGGCAAGCTCAATGGAGCTCTGCCTGGACTTTAGAGTTGCTCACCCTCCCGCCCATAGTCCTCAGTGGTCCTATATTACAGCAGGGTCTCTGGAGTGGAGACAAAGCAATGATTGGATACTTTTAGGATTGCTATAATAATACAGATTTAGTTTTTCTGTTTATTTCTCTAACTGAGCTAAGTACTGAACTATACTGTTATGACTGCTGTAATAATATATATTTATTTGTTCTGGTTATTTCTCTAAGTGAGCTGAGTAATACATGGAGTGCAATAAGATTTCTAACTGGGCTAAGTGAAACTATATGACAGCTGAGAACAAAAAGTATGGTAGCTGAGGGGTGAAACATGGACAAGGAGGCTTTAGGATTGCTACAGTAATACAGTATCTAATGGTTGGGATTTGAGACTGAATTAACCCAGTCGGCAAGGCGTCAGTAGGGGGGCTAGTGTGGGGGGGTCAAGAATTTGAGTAAATAGTGGCCTAACTGTTGTAGTAGGGTACAAAACCTGGGAGTAATAGCCCATAACGTAAGATGGGGACCAAAATGGGCAGGTGCCACATGTCAATAGGGTTGCTATCTTTGAAAGGGTGGTGGCATGTACAGGGTGTGGGTCCGCCATGATCCTGGACTGGGCTTGGAGGATGGAGGAGGGTGTATGGTTTGCAGATGACTGGCTAGTTTGAGGGAGAAACTGTGGAGGTTAGGGAGGAGTCTAAGTGGCAGGGCCGATGAGTATGGTAGGTATCCTGGGGGGGGGATAGGGGATGGCAATGAGGGACGGAGGAAGAACAACTAGGGAGTGAAACTGATCCCAGTATCAGAGGTACTGTTATCTCCCTTCACAGTTCTTTTAATATCCTTGGGTGAATGCCATCTGGTCCCATCACTTTGTCCACCTTCAGTTTATCATCTCCTGCAGGATTCTTCTGCCTGTGAATGAACTATTGTCCACCTCTTCACACCTTTGCAACTGCTGTACTGCTGTGGCCCTTTCCTCTCCCCCTCTTCTGTGCATACTGAACAGAAAGACACAGTGGATGCCTTGTGAGGGCCCATGACAGTTCTTAGGCATGGTACTTTCACTTCCCAATACCTAAACAGCAAATATAAGCAAGCAACATTCGGCAGTGACAAATGCTTGTTAATGCTGATATGGTCCTAGCTAACAGTATTCAAATGCAAATAACTTTAAAATGAAAAATGATTGCACAGTACTGTGAGCATGAAAGCTGTTCAGCACAAAAAAAAAATCTACAAAATGAGTGATGTTTCATTTATAGTGACCTTTTTATAATTATCAAAAAGCAGAAAATTCAATCTTTTTTAAATTTTTGCAACAAACTAATGTGAATAACGTTAAAATGAAAAATGATAGCACAGTATTTCGCACATGAAATCTTCTCAGCATAAACTATCTACAAAATGAGTGATGTTTCATTTATAGATACCGTTTATTTTTTTTTAAATTAGCAAAAAACAGCAGAAATATTGTTTTTTTACTTTTTGCAACAAACAAATGCAAATAACCTAAAAATAAAAAAATGGTACCATGGTACTTTAAGCACAAAAGTTGATCAGGACAAAATATATACAAAATAAGAACCGTTTCATTTACAGATGCCTTTTAGAATTTTTACAGTTACCAAAAATGGCAATAAGTTCAATTTGTTTTCACTTTTTTGAAGGTATGGCATAAATGGAATATGTGACCCCCCTACTGAAAATATTGTATTTTTTGTTCTCGTGCCATTCGTGATGTTATCGGGTCAATGGCACTTCAAGAAAAAATATTGACAATATTTCCTGTTGTGGGGGTTGCGTTGCATATATCTTATATATATAAATAAAACACACAAGTACTTCTTGATTTAAAACTGATTGTATTCTAGGAATACTTATGCAAATAAAAATGTTTTTAAAAGGTTCTTAAATGCCTACAGAGTCCAGGCTGACTGTATCACTTCCAGCAGTGCATTCCAGAGCAGTGGGACAGCAACCACAAAAGCTTCATTCCCTGATTGCTTCAAGAAGGAATGAGGAACCTGCAATCAACCCATGTCTGTGGAGTGGAGGGGGCAGGAAGGTGTGTAGTATAACAAAAGGTCTTTCAGGTAGCTGGGGCTAAAACTTTTTAGGGCTTTGAGTGTTAACGAGTAGATCTTGATAGTGACATGCTGCTGAACTGGCAGCCAGTGCAGACCAAGCAGAAGTTGTCTCTCTGTGAATTTCTTACCATCAGCTCACCGCTGCATTCTGAACCAACTGCTGGTGGTGCATGAAGCCTCTCGATAATCTTAAGTAAAGACCAGTGCAGTAAACCTGTCTGGAGGCAACACATCCAGAAGCAAGTGGTTTCACACCTCTTATTTATGGACCCAAGCATTCGGAATCTGATTTTACCTGTCTGTTTGTATTAGTTGCTTTTAACTTTAAGATTTGAAATGTTTGGTTTGTTCTAATTTGTACGGCGCCTTGGCTTTTTTGACAGGCGTCATAGAAATAAAGTTTCATTATTATTATTATTATTTTATTGTAATAACTGGTATGTCTTTTTTTCCATAGAAAGAGCAGGATATTATTTGCCATTATAACGGCGAACACGAGCCACCTGCTCCTTCTATGTCCATGCTCTATAGCCTCTCGCATAACTGTACCTCAGCACCTGTTGTCACACAGCTCAAAGCACCATCGCATTACTGAACGACTGCAATAAACCAAAGAAAAACCAAACCTGAACTCTTAAACATGCTGTAATCTATTTACCACAGCAGGTACAGCAAAATTAACTGTTTATTGTTCTCTTGAGTTTTCCCTTGCAGAATTTCCTTTTTGCTTTTACAGCAGCCAAAGCATAAATAGAAAGAACTGTTCTCTAAAAAAAAAGTTTTATTTTCAAACAGTTTCAGTTCAAGGTTCCATAAACAAATTGAAACATTTTTACTGTTCTATTTGCATACCATTTACTGTTGCTGTTCAACAATAAAAAAATTTGACTCATTTTAACCATGTCTCACAGATACTTTTCTCTTATGTGGCAAAAAAAGACACACCAGCAATTACATCAAACAATATATGGGTGCGAGTGTATAATGAGAAATAATTGAGCACCCTCAATGTGGAATGCTTTAACAAACCCCTCGGGCTGCGCCCCTGGGGTTTATGTAGCATCCCACACCTTGAGTGCCCATTATTTCTCATTATACACTCACCTCCATACATTATATATATATATATATATATATATATATATAATTATTAGTTATTATTGGACCAACAAAGATGCTACAAAAGGAACATCTTTGTTGGTCCAATAAAAGTTATCAAACCATTTGCTAGCCAGCCCGTGTTGCTGAGGGTTGAGGCGCTGGATGCCACACCTTGCGCCATGCTGGTGAGCCGGGTTTGGGAATGGACTCGGGGCGCTGGGGGCTGGCAGGGGAAGGAGAGGACTGAGCATCCAGAGGACTGCTGTCCTCTTCTGTGGTGGGATTGGTTGGTAAGCCTCGCTCTGTAGTGGCTCCTGGTGGAGACCGTGGGCACTACAAGTAGCGGCGCAGGAGGGACAAACCCAGAAAAATGTGAACAGCCCTAATGACCTCTGGATGATGGCTGCCATTCTCCGCTACCACCGGAGTCCTCCAGGGAGCCCTCTCTCCATCTCAGCAGCACCCCAGACCTACTTAGAGTGCACTGGTATGTCCATCCCACTGTCTTCTGCAAGGACCCACCCAGTGCAAGGGTTATGCTGGGTTACTCCAGGATTGGATGCAATGTGGGACTGAGGAGCGGTTTGAGAGGGGACAGTCGGAGTGAGTTGGGGAACATGATGGCCCAAAGGAGTGGGGGACGAAGGGGGGAAAAACATCAGACAAAAAAAAAACAAACATTTGCTTGTGGATCTGTTCTTGCAAGAACCAATACAGAAACTAAACAATTTGTCTGGAGGCAACAAAGTCACAAAGGCTTAGACTGTGATTTCAACAGCAGCTGGTAGTAGGTGTGCCTTCATTCCAGCTGTGTCGCACAAAAGGTGAAAACTACTTCCGACTACTGCTAACACCTGCTGATCTAGTGTCAGCCTGCAGTCCAGTACAAGATCAAAATCTTTCACCATATCCATATCTCTAAATGTATGACTATTCACAGATGGAAAATGATGGACACAGCTTACCAATCCAAACTGGCCTGTATCCACAATCCTCTGTGACTGTACTTAGGCATGGGAGGAAAGCGGGACAAGCAAATGAAAATTCAGAGCTTATAAAAACTCTAACATACACTGCATGATATTGAATCTATTAATGCTTCAACCTTTCTCTGATGTCAGACAGAGGATTCTGTGGTCTATGCTTATAGCACATGTCAGCTTGGAAATCAACAAAATCAGGCTGATACAATCTAGTAGTCGCAGTAGTACTAAGCTGTGTTTATCAAGTGCCCATTCCATGAGGTTCAGAGCACCTTAAAAATACAGTACTTATAAATAGAACAAAAAATACATCACCTATTACAAAAATCATAGCCATCAACATCTTGTAAAACAGTAAAATAGTAAAAATGGATGTCATCAGATAAAAAAGAGGCAGCTTATTAAATAGAACTAAAATTGTCCTGGAAAAGAAATAACATTAGGGCCTTCCTAAATGCCTCCACTGACTGGGTCTCCCTCAGAGTTCATGGATCCTGTTCCACAGGGCTGCACCAACAAGCACTCAAGCATGGTTATTCAAACATTTCCATTTACATAGAATCATACTGTAGAAACATAGAATCTGATGGCAGATAAGGACCTCTTGTCCCACCTAGTCTGCCCATTTTCGCTACTGTCACAACACAGACCCTACTTGATCTCCAGCTTTATCCCCTCCATTCCTTATCTCAAATATTGCATTATACCTACCCCTTGCCTTGTTAAATTCCACAACAGTTTTTGATCCCACCACCTCATCAGGGAGACTGTTTCAGGCATCAACCACTGTTTCTGTGAAGAAATGCTTCCTTACATTTCTCCTGAGTCTATCCTCCTCCTGCTTCATAGCATGCACCTTTGTTCTTAAGCATCCTTTTCTCTGAAAAACACTTCTCTCTTGAACCTTATTTATACCCTTGAGGTACTTGAAAGCTTCTATCATATCCCCCCTTTCCCTCCTTTCCTCCAGAGTGTAAATATTGAGGTCCTTCAGTCTCTCCTCATAGGGCTTTTGATGCAGACCCCACACCATTTTAATTCCCGTCTCTGGACTGCCACCACCCTGTCTAATTCCTTCTGGACATAAAGATGCCAGACCTGGACACTGTACTCTAGGTGGGTCTCACCAGAGATTTATACAGAGCTATCACCACCTCCCTCTTTCTGCTGGTAATACCCCTCCCTATGCACTCTAGCATCCCACTTGCCCTTCTCACTGCCTTGTCACACAGTTTGGCCACCTTTAGGTCATTAGATGTGATAACACCTAGGTCTCTTTCTTGTTTGGTGATCACCAGTGTTTGGACTTGAGAACAGCTAGCAGGACCTTAGAAGAGCAGTGGAGGGGGTGGGAGGTCTGGTAGAGAGTCAGAAGGGCTTTCTTGTAGCCAAGACACAGTCTGTATATGGCCTTGCAGGTCAGCAAACTGCACTTGAAGGTGATTCACCACTTCATTGGAAGCCAGTGCAATTCACACAGGACAGGGATCATATTGCCCAAAGATTCCAATCTGGCCCTGGGAACAGCTAGGAGGCCACCCTCAGAGGAGGGGAGAAGGAAGGAAGAGTAGTCTAGTGGGTGGCAGGTCTGATAGGGAGTAAAAGGTTCTCTCAAGTCGACCGGATGCACTCTTAATAGGGCCTTGCATGTCAGCAAACCAGCCTCGAAGGTGGTACATCACTTCACTGGCAGCCAGTGCAGTTCGCACAGGACAGGAGTTATATGGCAGGACCTGGGGAAGACTCATCAGCAATCTGGCTACTGTATCCAGCACCAGCTGCAGGTATCATAGGACACTTTCACTCACCCTGAGATAAATAACATTACAGTAACTAATATGGGAAGTTACTAGTGATGGCAGGTTTTGGAGGGAATCAAGGATTTTATCTGGGTGATGTTTCTGAGATGGTAAATGCCACTCTGGACTACAGCTGATGCCTAAGCCTCAAGCCTTAATGTCTCATCAAGAATGACCCCCAGATTCTTCACTTTACCAGAGTTTACTAAACTTGAGGAGCCAAGCACAAGCCCAGTCATCCTCACAGCGGTCTCTGCATCCCATCTCTGACCAGGATCTACCACCAATGCCTCAATTTTGTCTGGGTTTAGTCTAAACCAGCTTGATGACATACAGCCATGAAACTTATCCAGCCACAATTTAATACATCAATCACATCAGGCATCCCAGGTGCAGAAAACAGATACATCTGGGTATCATCTGCATAGCATTGGAAACCCAAACTGTATCATCTAATTATCCCTCCCAGGAGTTGCATGTACACGGCAAACCGCATAGCAGAAATGACTGACCCCTAGTGCACACCACAGGACAGGGGCTTTGGGACTAAAAAGAAATTCCCCATCACATCCCTATACATCCTGTCTCTGAGGAAGGACTCAAACTACTGGAAGACAGTGCCAAGGAGTACACAGTACTGCCTGACAAAATTCACCAACAAGCCATGGTCCTCAGTGTCAAAAGCCAAAGAAATCTAGAATGATAAGAACTGACCACTCTCCTCTATCTCACACCCTGAGAAGGTAATTATGCACCCTGACTAATGTGGTCTCAGTGTTATGCCTTGGCCTAAATCCAGGCCATATACCACTGAGAAATCAAAATTTCGACATCGAAATCCATTAGAGCAACAACTTTGAGGTTGTCACTGTAATGGACCTGATGGCGAAATTTCACATATTTCATTTGGTATTTTACCACCTTCAAACACACTCTGACTTGGAGTTTGTTATATTAAATTTAGGGGGTGAGGGGGGGCCCCAAACATGGGGAGTGGGGGCACAGGCCCCACAAAAATCACTTAATGTCTGACAGGCGAAATCTTTCTTGTCGACAATGTTTGTGTTGATGTGCCGCATTGAGACAACTTGGTTGTCATTGAGACTTGGTGAAACAAATCCAGACTGAACAGCTCATAGATATCTAAGGCTGTGATGTGTTCCTCAAGCTGCAGAATCATCATCTTCTCTATAACCTTTCCCAAAAAGGGGAGGTTAGAGACCTGTCTAAAGTTCACCAAGCAATCTGGATTCAACAGTGGATTCTTCAGAAGAGGCATCACCAGTGCATTTATAAATGTACCCAAAAAGGGTCCCTCCTAAAGGAAGCATCAAACTAACTCGGCTCACACTTGCCCCCGAACTCTGACACACCGCACCAGGAAGCTGTTGGGACAGGTCCAGCTCCCAAAATGTGGGCACAGCTCTGAGACAATCACACATACACACATCTTTTCCACAGAAACTAGTCTAAATTCCTCCCAGACCTGAAAAGGGCATCTATTGATAACCTGGTTAGCACTGCTGGGCCACAACAGCCTAGCTGAGGTATACTGGACTGAATGGACAAAACACTGTCAGAAAAAAAAGTCAAGCAAACTTTTCAAAATAAGCAGATTAATTTGCTCCAGCTGGCTGAAGACAGACAGGATAGTGTAGTCTGTCTGCAGTGTTGAAGAGCTGAGCTAGTCAGTTACACCCTGCTGCAATTTCCCTTGACAGAAATACTGCCTTCTTACAGAAAATTTCTGACCACAGTCTGGAAGAGGGGCTCTGATCTGTTCCTTATTGCTGCAATTTCACTTGACAGAAGTATTGCCTCCTTACAGGAAATTGCCTTCTGGTACTCACCACAGAGGGCCCTCAGAGCCAGTTTGTAACCCTCAGACTGCATTCTCCTCCAACAGTGCTCCAGTTTCTGACCCATAGGTTTCAGCTCCCAAACACAAAGTGTGGGGTCATATTTTGACCACTGTAACCACATTGGAGGCTGAGGCAATGGCCATATTAATGGCCACCACTGCCTTCTCTGATCCAGTTCCACATGCAAGCATCACATCTGACAGATCCAGCACCTGTTGCCTGTGGACAACTCCTTCAACGGACAGTAGTGAACCATCTTCACAGGGTGTGGACTTTGATGTGGAGCCTGAATGAAAACCTCACTATACAATGGTGTACAGCACCTCTTCCCGATGCACACTCATTAGATAAGATTTCATGTTTTGTGAGTGATACGCATGGGTTGTGCAGAAAGGTAACCAATAATTTAAAAAGTTTTGCATTGATTTGGTTACATATGCCTTTCCATGTAAAAATCTGTGGATATACGCCTTTCTGTGACAGATATAAATTTAGCATTTTTCTTCATAACCCTAAAAATATATCTACATATTTGAAGATGTCACAGGGGAATTTGCAACCTATAAATATGCAAATACGAGCATAAGTAATCAACAAGAAAATCCTCTGGCTTATGTGGACATTCTTCTACAAACAGCAACTACCGTAAATCCTTTTTAAATGAAGATGAAATTGTACAGAATTTAGCACCTGAAGCACAGTCCTTAATGGGATCTTTTAGACAACTGGAAAAATTAACAAATGAGGCGACTGTATTGCAAGAGTACAAACCTAGAAGCGTATATACAGATAAAAAGGGTACCGAGGGGTTTACGCCTTGTAAAAAAACCTGCCTGTGGAACAGATAATGAAGTTTTTATGAAAGAATGAGAGGCAATTTTATTGGAAGCAAGTGCCAAACTAATGACTTTGATTATAAAGTTAAGTAAAGAAAAAGAAAGTGAGATCTGAGATGAAATTAAAAAACAGGAGGTAAAAGTACTTCAGTTCAGAGAATATCCTGATTTTGATGTCCTGAATAAAAAACTCAAGGACTCTATTTCTAAATTAGACTTGGAAATACAGAAGGTAAAATGTACCAAATTTTTAAGAGATAAGGGGGATTTTGAAAGAGGCCACATTTTTTATTGGAAACAAAAAGAATTAAAAAGTATTTTAAAAATGAACAAAAATGTTACTTTTGAATATAATACTGAGAATAGTGATTCAGAAGGTGATGGATTTAACCAAGACTATTATTTTCAAGAAGGCAGTCACAGTATGGCCCTACAGCCTGTAATAGGATACACCAATTACAACGCATCCAAGCACAGCCCACAAATACCACGCAGGGGCCCGACATTGCAAGCAAGAACTCGAGATTTCGACGTAGAATGTGAAGAGGAAGAAAAAGGAAATCAAATGTTCAGAGATGGCTCCCAAATGAGACACAACAAGGGGAGATTTCAGCACAGGAGGAATTTCCAGATGAGTGGTTGACAGAGGAGGTAAGAATGAATCATTTAGAAGTACCAATACAAATTATTAACCTGTCGCAGCATGAGTTGTTGGAAAATGAGAAGAAACTGTTGATGAAGGGACTTAATTTTTCTCTGACAAAAACATTTGACAGGGTACAGACTCTGAGTGATTTGAATTTGAGTTGTTGTAAATTGAATCTTAAAGCCTTCTTTAGTAAAAGGAATGTGGAGCTAGAAAAAGAAAGAAGTAAAGAAACTAGCTTTAAAAATCCATCTACCTTTTGTCCTCCATCGCGTTCAGCAGTAAATGTTTTTAGAGACCTAGTTGAAGCTGAACTTGAGAAATTCTTTGAAATGCCTCACTCATGCTTTTCAACAATCTAAAAAAAAGAATGGGATGCTATAAATACTTTACAGAATGACTCTGAACTGATCATAAAACTGGCAGAAAAAGGGGGTGCAGTGGTGCTAATGGATAAAGTAAATTACCTTAAAGAGGTTTATAGACAGTTGAACAATAGTGATTTTTATAAAAAAATACAAGAAGAGAACATAAATGACTTCAAGTTTAGTATCGATGACATTATTGAAACTGCTTTTGAATGCAATGTCATTAATAAAAGCACTGAAGAGTTCTTGAAGGTTTCGATTCCCACCAGAGCCACTTTTTACATTCTGCCGAAAGTCCATAAAACTTTGAATAGTCCCTCTGGAAGACCAATAATAAGTGGCATTGGATCTTTAACAGAGCCGTTATCTCAGTTTTGTGACTCTTTTTTGAAACCTTTAGTACTTAAATTACCTTCATTTGTGTGAGATACCAAAGAAGTGTTTTACTGTGTTAAAGACTGGAATTTTGGAGAAGGGGTTCTTTTAGTGACTTTGGACATAGAATCACTTTACACTAATGTCCCACATGAAGGGGCATTAGATGCTGTGGCTTACTTCCTGAACAAAAACATGGGAGAAGTTGTACCACCTACAGAATTAATAGTCAAACTATTGGAATGTGTTTTGAAGTATAATGTCTTTACTTTCAATAATGATTTATTCCAACAGGTGAAAGGAACGGCGATGGGAGCTACATGTGCTCCCTCAATAGCGAACTTGTATGTCGGGAAGTGGGAGGAAGAATTTATTTTCTCAGAAAGAGCAAACAGTTTTTATGAGAATATTTTTCTTTGGAACTGTTATATTGATGACATAATACTCCTTTGGAAAGGCAATGAAATAATCTTAAGGAATTTGTAGCGTATTTTCATATAATGAATTCCAATTTAAAATTCACCTTTTGAGCAAGTGATAGTGAAATAGAATACTTGGATTTAAAGTTAACTAAATATCTGGATGGCACAATAGCAGCAGATATATTTAGAAAAGAAATTGATGGAAACTCCATTTTGTCAGCTAATAGCTGCCATCCACCCCACATGGCAGCAAATATCCCAGTTGGACAGTTCTTAAGAACTAAACGCAATTGCTCTACAGTTGATAGATTTGAAAATGGAGCTGATACTTTGAAAACCAGATTGATAGCTAGAGGGTATGCAACAAAAAATATAGAAAATGCATACATTAGAGCTAATAATACTGAAAGAGAAAGCCTATTATTAAATAAAACTTCAGAACAAGAACTAGATTTCAAGTTTAACTATGTAATGGGATATACAGCACAGTCTAAAGAATTGGAGATTATACTTCAGAGACATTGGTATGTACTTGGAGCAGATTCGGATCTTAAAGAGATAGCAAAAAATCTCCCTCGAATGTGTTATAAGAGAGCTCCTACTCCAAGAGATTTATTAGTGCATAGTCACTTTAAAGAAGTAGTTAGGAATACATAGTTAAAACCACCAGTTGGATGTGTAAAATGTAGGAAATGTATTTATTGTGATTTTGTTACACAAGGAAGTGAATTTAGCAGCTGTAATACAGATAAGAAATATTCTGTTAGACAGTGTATCACATGTATTACTGAAGGCATTATTTATTTGGCAACATGTAACTGTAAAGTGTTTTATGTTGGGAAAACAATACATAGTTTTAAAACAAGAGTAGGCAAACATGTTAGAGCTATTCTGAGAAAGGACAGCACATATGCCACAGCGCTCCATATTATGGAGACTACAAATGATGGAACACATGCTTTTAAATTTATGGCTATAGATAAAGTTTGTAAACATCCAAGAGGAGGGGACTTTGATAATTTGGTGCTTGAAAGGGAAAACTTTTGGATACTCACTTTAAGCGCTAATCAAAAACCTGGTTTGAATAGTCATTTGGATTTATGTCCATATCTTGAAAAATGATAAGAAATTGATATTATTTAATATGAAGTTATATTTTTATGGCCTGCCTCCCCCCCTCTTTTTTCCTTCGTTTTTTCTAGGTTCTTTTTCTTCCCCCCTTTTTCATTATTAATTTTTCCCTTCCATCTTAATTTAATATCGTATCTTTTTGAATTTTCTTTTACATTTAGAAACTTAGTATTCTATAGTAGCTATATATATATGTTTAATAAATGTGAGTGATAGTTTGATTTCTATGTATCTTTCAAAAGATTGTGTGGTTTAGAAAGGGATTTTTCCCTTTATTTTAAATTGATGAATTATTTATGTTTTTAATGATGCTCAGGTGTTGTAGTCACATGATTAATTAATTGTTTCTATGTTATAAGAAATTTGTGGTGGCAGTTTTTTATATGTGTCTTTGATAAAGGATGTGTGATCTGAAACATGTCAGACATTTGTGGGAATTGGAAGCTATTATGAAGTGAATAAAATGGATTGGAAAATGTTCCTGGCATTCCATTAAGAGGTTTTTGTGTGCTGCACACTTTTTTGTCCATGAATTTGAGTAAGTTTCTACAGCACCTCTTCCCGGTGCACACTCATTAGATAAGGAGACAATGGTATACTGTATTGTATTGCAGAAAACAGTAAGTAATAAAAATGTTTTGCATAGAAAGTGCAAATTGTGACCAGTCCTGCAGTTGGATGTGGGCTCTTAGTGGTTACTATTACCTTTAAAGAAAACCACCTTAAATCCCACAGCAAAATAACATCTTTAATTCCAGCCCAGATCCACCTCTATAATCCTGCCACCCTTCCCATTTACTGCCCTCTTCTATCCCAGATTCCCAAGCATTACCCATAAATATCCCAATGCCAACATGCCATATCTTCTGATACTACTTCCTTTCACCTCCTGAATGCAGTCAGTAAAGAAGGGTGAAGAAGAAGGGCTGCAATGGCAGCAGTCAGCATCTGATAATGGGCAAGGACTCAAGACATGGCCGGAAGATAAGATTGTTTTGCAGTACATGCAAGTTAAAAGAATCAGTAGATTTGCTGCATAGTGAGTGGTTGATTTGTCGAGCTTGGAGGATGACGGCATAATATGGGAAGGGGTTTAGATGCTTCTGTCAGCAATGGTACTGTGGAAACTGCTGTTGATTATAAAAAAAAATTGCTGCGTGCAACTGTCTTGTTTTCTGTGAGGTCCTGTTTTAATCCATTTGTAGGTACCATAGCAAGCGTAGCTTGTGAATCATCTGTTTCGATCATGCATGTTCTTTTTATGTATTTAGTCAAGTTTAAGGTTACCTTCACTCTGACTGATTAGACTGCATGATGTCATTGATGATGTCAGTGATGATGCTTTTAGGACTTAGTACAGCATTTCAGACCTACACAAGCCTGGGTAAAATCTCCATGCTGGACCATTTTTTTTCCTTCTCAATACAGGTTATGTAGTATGAGAGAAATTGTTAGATATCATTGCTTATGTCTGTGATAGAGTTTGGTCAAGATTTGTAATAGATAGTGAGAACACTGGACGGATCTGAGTATTTTTTTCTACTACAATTTCTATATAGCTCTAAAAAAACATCTGCCCCCTCACATGGAATGATAGCACATTGGCAGAGCACTATAACAGAAGTTGGGTG
The DNA here is from genome assembly GCA_016271365.2 of Neoceratodus forsteri. Lineage (NCBI taxonomy): Eukaryota > Metazoa > Chordata > Ceratodontiformes > Ceratodontidae > Neoceratodus > Neoceratodus forsteri. The sequence continues at coordinate 1,324,746,070 of CM057458.1, forward strand.
GGGTCCTGGGTTTGATTTCTCAGTTGTGAATTTGTGTTTTCTTTTCCACTACCGTTTATGTTGTTCACATGGAACACTCTCTGTCTAGAAACCACTTGTCTTGCCATCTGGAAGGACAGTACAGTGCCGTAGCACCACAAACATAGGTGGGAATCTGGGTTCAAGTCCCAGTTGTGAACATTTTCCTTTCTCACTTCAGTTTATGTGTTTTGAAGTCTTCTATCTTTAGCAACCTTCTCTTTCAACAAGTGGAATGATAGTACAATATCAGAGCACCAGGATAAATGTCAAAAGAATCAAACCAGAGCAGTAAGAAACAATGAGAATACAGTGCCTCAGTTATAAAGTAATAAGCCTGTAACTTCTTAGTCAAGACAAAGTGTAAAAAACGTTTCACCAAGAGCTAGGTGCACAACCAAGGAGAAAGACCCATAAAGGCTGAAGAGGAAGAGGTAATAGATCCAAGGGATTCCAACAGGACTGGGTACAATTGACAATAAACACCAGACAGTGAATTTATCATCCATCATGCCATCTCAACCTCCTATTTAAATATTAACCAAGCATTTGAATTTTGTCCTGGACCCCACTGATTACCAATATGATGCATATTGATTTCCAGAAAGTTTTCTGTAAATTAAACTTTATGAAATATGATGGCAGCAAGGCCACTAGTAATAGTATTCCAAATATGGGATATCCATCAGTCTTCTATAACAGTAAACCAGCTGAATTAGATTTCTAGGCCCTAGCTGAACTACTGATGAGAACATCATTACCTCTAATGCTACAGTCTGTCCAGACACAAGTGAGCTGCTCTATTTGAGTATGAGAGTTACATAGATATATATATATATATATATGTGTGTGTATATCTATATCTATATACATATATATATATATATATATATATATATGTATGTATATATATATATATATATGTATGTATATATATATATATATATATACATATACATATATATATATATATATACATACTCTCTCTCTCTCTCTATATATATATATATATCTATATATATATATATATATATATATATACATATATAGGTACAAATGTGCTACTCGAGAGACAAAGTGTGACAATCAGGTTCCAAAATTTATTTGGGCCAATTGTCATAAACCATATCATATTTACATTGGGTGCATGTAGTAAATTCAGTCCCTAACATAAAGATAGTTTGTAGTTCAGAGGTGCTAAAAATGGATTAAAAGTTCTACAGGGGCAATGTAATGTGATTAACATGGTGTCCTTGACAGCAAATTTGTCATATTATCAAACATGTATTTTTTGATATTACTATGTCTATGGTATCTATTTAGGTAGCATAATATCTAACTTTTCAGTTTTTTATCATATACTTAACTTGTTGGTAATTATGCCACAATATGTTTACTGATCGCAGTATGCCCAAATCTGGACATGTTAAAGCCTGGCTACCACATTCATGTCCTTGATTTTCTAGCCCATTGTTTTTTTGCACAACTATATTACCATCATAGGAAAAGACAGAAATCACTTAATTTTCAGAAAGTGAATTATACTTTATTTACAAGGGCTTTTTCCACAGGATGTCACGTGAGTAACTCAGACTACACAGGATGTCACGCGAGTAACACAGACACAACACAAGAAGTCACATGATTAACATGGACACCAGAACAGTAGTATCATTATCATACCAAGAGTCTCACTAAGTCATACCAAAAGTTATTGCTAATGTTCAACCAAAAAAATGATTGTCTTACTGTTGATATTTGGTATAACATTTTTTTGAACATTTTGAAGATTGTACTGTAGTCACAACATTATATTAACTTAAGATATTCACAAATGTTTTATGTATGGATTGAATCTCACCTGGTCTGTCTATTACATATACCAGCTGGTCCCAAGCCTACAATAAGAGAGAGGGAAACCAACTATATCTTTATGAGATGAATGGGGATGTTTGGGATTAATGCATGCCCTTGCTGCTTGTGATATTCAAGGCTGAAGGCAAAACACTGAAAGTGTATTAGTGACTTATAACATGGGGTAGATAAAGGCAGGTGAGTGGTAAACAACCATCAGGTGACCATTGCTTACTCCACAATATATGACAGCTAGTGGTGAACCATCCCTCTGAGAGATCAGCCTGTGTTTCTGTTCTGATCTTGTTATAGTGCAAAACTGCAGTCTGTGGAGCAGCCATTACTATACCTGCTTAGCGAGTGAGAGCCGAGGCCTGCCATGTAGTCCCAGGCAGTGCAGCAACAGTAGCTGCAGTGTTCAAAGTTTGTAGTCTTGCTTCTTACCCAAGCTTGTTCCCAGAGTGAAGTGTGTGGTCCCCATGGTCATTTTTCTGTTGCACAGCCAGATTGACAGGTAAATCCCATTGTTGTGTCCTAAAGTCAGCTGGAACAGTGTGAAGAGAGGGAGACCACCCCCAATGATATCATGATCTGAAAGTGAGCTTTATGCTGGTGGACAGAGAAACAGAGTTCCAGAAAGACCTGCAAGCTCTGAGTCCCATTAGTTGCCATTTCTTAATTGGTAGAATACAGTCTGGTAGACTGCGTGACTGCACTGCTGGGGAAAATGTTTACTTGCTTGCCATGCATTAATGTAACCACAGACAGAGAGACAGAGCAGCTTAGCCAGTGGAGATATAGACACCGTGTCTGTACCACAAGAGGCAACTCCATATTTTGCACTTCAGAGCTACTGTGCTGTCTCAGAAGGCATATCATGCACACCAAATGTCAGAGAAAGCATAGCAATACTTTCCTTCTGACATCTGTATGTGCATGACAGCCATTTTGTTGGGGACTATTTTTAGGCAGCAGAATACAGTAATTTGTTTGTCTTTTATAAAAGGAGAAGACACATGCATATTGCTTTCTCCTTGTTTTGTAGTGTACTCTCTGTTATAAGTGTAAAAGCACACTCCAGGGTGTGTGGTTATTGGGGATTAAGCAACACACTGGGTGTTGTGAGGACACTCAGCCAGCAGCCTTGTGCTTCACAGTGCACTCGGGGTATTGATTAATCCCTAATAACTGTACACCCTGGAGTGGGTTACTTTCTACTAATAGAACTATGCCCTTGAGTGGGTTGTTTCAATCTTAAAATGTGTTTTAAGAAATGAAAATTAAATTAAAAACTGACTTCAGGGGCTAGATCTTCAAAAGCTTGCCCATGTGCAAAGCCTAGTTTTTCTGCACAAACCCAGATTTGCGCAGATGTCCACATTCCAAAGCCCTGCTATGGGCAAACAAGGTTTGTGTCCAGGAGATTTTCTGAGGTTGACACAATACAAATGGAAAGTCATGGACCTGAAATCTGGTGAAATCCTGTGATCACAGAGTGCAAGATAATTTTGCATGGTCCCCTTGTATGGTGCAGATATACACAATTATCCCTGTTACTAATGATGCCATCCCACAGATCACAACCACAACTGAAGACACAGCCCCTTTCTGTTGTCAAATGGACCCCTCCATGGTACTGTCACTCACTGTGTCCACAGCATGGTCCTCCAGGTGCTATGGCAACCAGTGCATTTTGGGAGGGTGCATTTTAGGTTTCTTCAGCTATTGTAGTTAATGTCCAGTAATTGTTTGATATGCCATGCTAGGCCCTCAGCTCATCATGCAGCACATGGCATACCAAACAATTACTGTGACTCACTGCAACAGCAAAGTAAGCCTAAAAGTGCACAAAAAAAACAGAATGAAAAAAAAAATACAGAACAAAGGGTAACACTTTAACAGTCACTGACAGCAGTCATCCCAGTAAGGAAAACAAAGTATTTTTCTTCACTTGTACTGTCATGGAAGCCATTTAAGTTATACCATGTAGCACATAGCCCAGTTACTGAGAGACACTGCAACAGCAGCCAAATGAGCCAAAAACTGCACAAAAACAATGAACAGGGTAGATGTTTTTGGTGACTGCAACCCGGTTACCATCAATTACAGTCATTTTACATCAATGTTTGGTGTTTGTGCCCTTTTAGGCTCGTTTTACTGTTGCAGTGAATCTCAGTAATTGTTTAATGTGCCATGCTAGACTTTTGGCCTAACATGCAGCACATGGCACACCTAATGATCACAAAACATATTGCTGAAATGTAAATGGTTCTGTGCTGGCGTTTGGGTGCTTAGTGTTGAGTCGGTGGGTGCAATATTTTTTTTTTTAAAGTTGCCATCTTATAGACTCCTGTGGATCTGAGAAATTTGTAGATTACCCAACGCTTCATTTACTGCTGCTGTTATTTGCTTTTCTGCTGCTAAATGGCTTAGATGCACTTGCACATAAAATAAATAAGTACTGTGAGTACATTTGGAGTGCTGTCCATTTTTTTGTTCTACAGAAGTGTTTTTACAAAAATAAATATCATATTAACCAGGATTTCTTTTTAAGTTTAGCAGATAAGCAGGTAGTTTAAAAGTAGTTTTGGTGTTCTGATGCCTCCAACACAATATAAGCCCCTAAAGAGATCAGCTCTACACAAACTGAGCACCTGCAGAGACCAGGTCCTATTCATTTACTCCCCAATACAACATGTATTTTATTTCTCACTACAGAACTGTCCAAACTGTAGATATGGTGTTCTGATGCCTAATACAAAATGAGCCCCAGCACTAACCAGGTCCAATTGATATACTCCCCAAAACTGCAATTTTTTGCCCAGTACAGAACAAACTATTTAGCAGCAGTAACATTAAAGGTGCCCCTGATAGAGAATAGGATCACACAAAATGCCCCCCACCCCACAGGGACCAGGCCACACAGAATGATCCCCATGTAGAGACTTGGTCTATAGAATAGGTAAATATGTATAACCATTTAATCTAGGAAGCCTGCAGTTGTTCAACTTTAAAATGCTTTATAATCAACTCTCTCTGCCCCTTTCCCACCCGTCATACCACGAGCTCAGCATCTTGGGACCATGAGGCAAGGTCCGACTACATGTCTCTGTGTTTCCCAAAAAGCAAATGTGTACCTTTACAATCTGCAGACATCTGACACACCAGGGAACAAAAGAGCAGCTGAGATGCAGAGAGAATAGCCCACTGTAGTGCCCGTAATGTGCATAACTCCAAACTTCAGGAGGACAACATGTCTTGTCCAGAATGTAGGTGGCAGTACAAAGAATACAGACCCACCAGATCCACAGCCTTAAAGAGCCATGGGGTGTTGACTGAAGGTGTCAGCATGCATTTCTGGTTCTGAAAATTCTGGGCCGGTGGAGGAACCAATAACTGGGTAACAAAAGGACATGAAAATAACATGCCATGGAAAAATGGAATTTTCTAAATAAATGAGTTATAACAAACTGCAAGGTTTTGGCAGCATGTCAGTAACAAAAAGAAGGTCACCAGATATAATAATGCTTTTGGACCACAGTTCATGCAAATTAAAGGCACAGTCTGCTTAGGATGAGGTACTAGATGGACACTACATGTAATGAACATTACAGTTGTATAAAATGATTAAATAAAAGGCAAAAACTTTTATTCTGTACAGGGAGTTCTTGGGGGAGGCTTAAATGAAGTAATTAGATAACACATTAACAACAGTTGGGTTTCTAAGGCACAATAAAGGGCTGTATTTAAATACTTAAATTGGGAATGGAAGCAATGTCACAAAATGGAACCCTATTTGAAGGGGTAAATTGTTGTTTGTGATAAAACTGAAAGAGCACAGTGGAACCAAACTGGGTCATGCTATGTTTAATATCTCTCCTAATGTGGGACTACAAATTAGGTGTGTCATGTGAACCTTTTAACAATTCAGCAAAATGTTAGAGGGTGTCTATGTACAGTAGGCATGAGTCTCTGAATACTGTATTCATGCCAATATATATATATATATATATATATATATATATATATATATATATATATGAACCATTTTAAATCACCTTCTGCCTTTGGTCCCTCTTCAGCCACATCTCTGGCCTTACAAACCTTCTAGAACCTGGTTACATAGGGAGGGGGACAGCTATTTCTATCAAAATGGACTTTCCAACATCAAAATTTAAGTCCTGTAGAGAAACCTGTCTTCAAAAAATTAAGGGATGTAAGCACAAAGGAGATTGTCATAGTTACGGACAAGGCTAAATATGATAATGAGGTCTCTAAACAGCTGTCATATAGAAGGAGTTACAGACCACTGGGTGCAGACCCTACCAGGAGCCTCAAAAAATGCATTTTTGAAGTTTTGGATAGTACATCATCTAATCAATAGATTACAGAACAAGAAGATGAATACATGAAAATCACCACACACATTATACCAACATTTTACATTCTTCCCCAAACACATGGTATCAGGACAAGGTTTCCTTACTGAAAAATAAATTTATGTTTTTGTAAATTATTTTGTTACAAGAAATAATATATACTGTTCCTTCTTCTGTATGGGACTTTATTGATATTCTGTCTCAGCTGGAGGGATTGGGCTCGTCCAATGAATATGTATGGCTCTCCGCAGATGTTATTTCATTGTATGCATAATCAGCCATGAACTTGGACTATCTGCCTTTGAATATTTTTTAGACAACTCAGAAGTGGCAATTCATTTTCCAGCTGAATTTCTACTGGAGGCTGTACAATTAATTTTGAGTTCTAATTGTTTGGTATTTAACAAACAAATTTTACCAACAGGTTCAAGGAATGATCATGGGACCACAAAGGCCCCTTCTTATGCAAATCTATTTTTAGATTGATTTGAGGGGACTATCATGTTTCACTATGACTGTAACCCTTATCTGCAGATAGTTTTCTGGGGCTAATATCATGATGACATATTCGTTTTGTGGAAGTGATATAACATCAGCAAAACAATGCAGAGTCACTTAATCAGAACGACATTGAGGTACAAGTCACACATTGTGCTGATCCTTAACAAATTACATTTTTAGAAATACAATTAATTTCTAAACCGGGCAATATTATTGAAAAAGACATTCTGCAAATCTAAATTTGGGAACACATTACTTCTGTCACAGAGCGTTCACTCTAGTCATGTAAACTGAGGTATTCCTTTTGGGTAGCTCCTGTACCTCGAAGGAACTGTTCCTCCTTTTCTACTTTTGACACACAGGGTCAAGACCTACAAAACAGCTTTCTTGACCATGGATATACACTTATTTTTCTGTTTCTGCTTCTGTTTTGTTTTCAGATTGTATGGATTACCATAGAGGCATATTACTTTATCATATCATGCCATATTTTGGGGGCAAGAATTCTTCTTTCATTATTTTTTTTTCTTGTATATCTATTTCTCTAAATTGAAGTCATGTAGTGCTTGGATTTTCACTGCCATTCACCTTCCACACTTTTGTCCTACTAATTTATTCATTATTCTTTTAACATCCCTACACAGTTGCAATGTTCCTTTCCATGGCAACAATCATACTCTACCTTGTCCGAGTAGCATTTTCACTTGTTACTGTATTATCAGGTTCAACCTTCCTTCATTTCCATCCCTCTTTTTCTGTTTTTCCCAGCTTTTAGCAACTCCCCCACACACTTCACTTTATATGTTCTGCTATTTTACAGTAAGAGTTTATAATACATTTTGATGGTGTTTTTTGAGTGTCTGCTTTGAAATATAATGCATATGATTCAAGAGAGCTGTGCAGCACATTATGTTTTCATGTTTATTGGGTGTTTGGTTTGGACATGTACAGCACAGTTTTCAAACAACATGAAGTCTTGCTATATTATGACATATGCAGTATAACCTCAGGTTAGAACTGCTCGGAGGTAGAAGAGTTAACTTCATGCAGGGCACGGAATCTTGAGTTTGAGCTCTGTTGAACACTCTGTCTGTTGAAGCTCAAACTTAAACTGTCAGATTCTTTACTCCGCCTCACTGAACAGTCGCTCCGGAGATTCCTCCTGCTGCTCGGTTTGTTTGTCAGTTTTAAAGTGCAATTCTCAGTTTAATTTACCGAAATTTAACTGCAATCGTCGGCTCAAGCTCTGTCTGTGGTATTGTAAGTAATAGATAGGCTTACTTATTTATTTTTCTTCTGTGTGGAACTTGTAAACGTCTTTTTCGGTTTGGTTTGAACCGATCAGAGGGGTTTAAAAATGACTTTCTAGCCCTTTAGAATGCGGTTCCCGGTTCTTATCGATTCTAAAAAAACTGGATTTTATTATGGTTTTTTCCACGACCCGTGACACAGTTGGGAACCAATAAGAGAGTCTTGCTTGGTGGATTGCCGTTAATGGGCAAGTTTTGGTTAGGCTGGCACTATGTCTGAGAAACCCAAAAGAAAAACCGGACCCACTGGGTTTCAGCACTGTGGCCTCTGTGGGAAAGCCTTTGCCAAGGCTGACCCACACACCATTTGTGTATATTGTCTGGGGTTTGACACCTCAATGCAGACTGCCAGATTTGTAAGAATTTTCCTGCTGCCACCATGGAAAAAAGAGTTGGTAGGCTCAGGGGAAGGGAAGCCAAAAAGTCCACTGACCCGGATGGCCAGCCCGGTTCAGTTCCAACCGAACCTGAGGGAGTGCCCTCTGACCAGGGCGATGCTTCCTCGGGCAAACGAAGAGCCAGCTCTGAGGAGCCAGTTCCAACTAAAAGGGCTAGAAGGTCAGCTAGTTTGGGGCCAAAAGTTCTTTCTCCAACTGCTGAGGAAATAGCCAAAGCTATTCAAATTGTCCAGTCTCTTTCCCCAGTTCCGTCCGAACCGGCACCATTGGGCAAGCGCCTGGTTCGGTCGGTTCCCTCGGTTCAAGATTATGATTTTGAAGATTTTTATGAACCAGGGGAAGGGGAGGAGGGGTACGAGGAGAGTGAGTGTGATTTTGACAGTCTGGATGTGCCCATTGAACCGGACATCTCTCCAGACAGACCCTCAGGAGTATCCCCTCCCAGGCTATCTGAGTCCCCTTCTCATTTTTTGTTTTACAAGAAAGTTGCTGACACTCTGCAACTCCCTGTTGAGGAAGCTGTTGATGATCAAGAAGAGCCTGATTTTGTGGAAATGATGGATATTCCAGAGTCTAGGAGACTGTCTATTCCCTTGCATAAATCTTTTAGGAAACAGACAGTAAAAATTCTGAAAACTCCTCATTCTATCCTCCCTGTGGATAAACAGATGGACAAGAGGTATGCTTTATCAGGCTCTGATACAGAGTTCCTATCTCAGCAGTGCAGCCATGTGGGGGTAGTGCAGGCTGCAGCCTGTGACAAGGCTAATATTCCTCTAGCCTCTCACCCTCCTGAAAGGGATTCCAGGAGGATGGATGCCATGGCAAAAAAGCAGTACATGGCAGCATCTTTGGGACTCAGACAGGCAAATTATATGGCTTACACAGCTAGGTACCAGAAATCCAGGTGGGATACTGTCCTGGCCCTAGCAAAACAGGCCCCTGAACAGCTTGCCAGGGAGCTGGAGCAGGTGGCTGTGGATGGTATTGAGGCATCCAAGGTGCAATTTCATGCTGCTGTAGACTATAATGATGTTTCATCTAGAGTTATGGCTACATCTGTGTCTCTTTGCAGAATGGCCTGGCTCAGATGTACTGCCCTGTCACAGGATACCCAGTCTAAGGCTATGGCTTTTTCCTGTTGTGGGAAATTCTCTGTTTGGGGAGTAGACAGAGAATTATATGAAGAAAATGGATGAGTATAGGACCACCTATAGGAGTGCACAGGCCAAAGAAAGGCAACTCACTCCTCAAAGGCAGCATGTCAGGGGCAGGGGCAGGCCTTTTCATAGGCCATTTTACCAAGCCCAGGCCTCCTCTTCTGCTTATGCCCAGAGGGGGTTCTTTAGAGGAAGGGGCAGAAGGGGCTCTAGTAAGCCTGCTTCTACCCCTCAACCCAAAGCCCCTGCAAAACAGGCTCCCTGATGGGGTAGCCAGGGCCGATTATCCACTACCAGTAGGGGGCGGGCTGGCTTACTTTGTCCAGGACTGGAAGTCTTTAACATCAGACAAGTGGGTCCTGAAAGTAGTAAGCCAGGGACTGGTTCTCAGCTTCAAAAATTTCCGAAGATGAGAGCCAGATCTTTTCCACCTGCATACCCATCAGAGGCACTTGCCCTAGAAGCAGAAGTTTCTGCCCTCCTGGCTCTCAGAGCCATGGAAAGGGTTCTACCCATACACCAGGGCAAAGGGCTGTATTCCAGGTACTTCCTTACCCCAAAAAAGACAGGAGAATGGCGGCCCATTCTGGATCTCAGGTATCTAAACAAGCACCTTTTAAAACCAAAGTTCAAAATGGTGACCCTGGGGATTATTTTACCCTCTCTAAGGCCAGGGACTGGCTAGCCTCCTGGACCTCAAGGATGCCTACTTCCATGTTCTCATCAGAAGCTCCCATCGAAAGTACCCCTCAGATTCAGGGACTGCCCTCAGGCCATTACCAGTTCAGAGCAATGCCCTTGGCCTCTCCTCGACTCCAAGGGTGTTCACAAAATGCCTGGCAGTAGCAGTTGCTCATTTAAGAAGGCAAAGATTGCATCTTTCCTTATCTGGACGACTGGCTCATTGTAGGCCAGTCTCCAGAACAGGTCAAACTTCATTTACAAGTAACCCAGCAGCTGCTTACATCTCTAGGTTTCCTTCTCAATCTTCCAAAGTCAGTTCTGGAGCCTGTCCACCTTCTCACCTTTATAGGCACAGAACTGAACACAAAAGAAGCCAGAGCCTTCCTTCCTCTGGAGAGAGCAAGGACCCTGGTGTCTCTGGCCTCCTCTTTCACCCTGCAGGTCTCTCGACCAGCAAGGCATTTTCTACAGCTCCTGGGGCACATGGCTGCTTCTACAGCAGTAGTGCAGGGAGCGAGATTTCAGATGAGGGTCATTCAGTTCCATTTGAGAGCCTTTTGGTCTCAAAGGACGGATCCCCTAACCAAATTGATTCCAGTGACTCAAACCCTGATCCAGGCCCTTCAGTGGTGGCAGGATCAGAACAATCTGAGACAGGGGTTCCTTCACTCCCCAGTCTCATTCCTTGACCCTTACTACAGATGCATCCCTCTTGGGGTGGGGAGCTCACATGGGAGACCTTTCCACCCAAGGGCTGTGGTCCCCTCAGGAATCCCTGCTCCACATCAATTTGCTGGAGCTCAGAGCAGTTTTTCTAGCACTTCAGGTTTTCTCCACATCTTTCCAGAACAAGGTAGTTCAGGTCAGAACAGACAATACCACTACAGTGTGGTACATCAACAAGCAAGGGGGCACTCGGTCTCCGGCCTTGTGCACCGAAGCAATGAAGTTGTGGTCTCTGGCTTATTCTCTGAACGCCTCCCTTTGGCAGTTCACCTCCCAAGCAAGGACAATGTCCTAGCGGATGCTCTCAGCAGGATTTCCCAGGGCCGTCACAAATGGGCACTGGATCCCCTAGCACTGGAGGTAATATTTGCTAGATGGGGCACTGCAATAGATCTCTTTTGCAGCCCCAGACAATCACCAACTTCCCTTTTTGCTGCAGGCCCCAGTGTTGGCTCAGTCCCCTGGATGCCTTCCTTCTCAGTTGGGAAGGAAGTTCCTCTATACTTTTCCCCCCTTCCCCCTTCTTTTCAAAGTGCTAGTCAGAATCAGATCTCAATCCTGCAAGATGATCCTGATTGCTCCAGACTGGGCCAGGCAGCCCTGGTACCCACTCCTCATGTCCTTAGCAGTTCACCCTCCCCTATGCCTTCCCAGGAATCACAACCTGTTAACCTGTGCCCAGGGGAGAGTTTGGTATCCAAACCTCAAATCTCTCAATCTCAAGGCTTGGCTCTTGAAGAGTTAGTGTTTGCTGACCTACACCTTTCTCAAGGTGTATTGGCAAGGCCACTGTTTTTCGGTTTTACGGAAAATCCGGTAAAATTCGAATTAGGGCTGCCTGAAAACCGTAAAACGAAGATTTCATGGAATCTGACATTTTCTATCAGATCAGTAAATCTACAAAAAAGTCTGTTTTTCTCTTAATTCCTTCCTGTACTGTTTTTAGTTTGCTTTATTTAATGCTCTGTATATTAAGCCTACTTTAATTCTGATTATTTATGTACATACTAAAAGAATGATAACAGAATCCTGGTAAAATCCGGAAATTAGAGTAACAATCACCGGTGAAATTCCGGAATCTTAAGTCTTGAAAACGGAATTTAATTGTTTTAATCACCGTAAATCAGTGGCCTTGTGTATTGGATATCTTGAAGGCCTCTAGGAAGCCTTCCACCAGGGCTACCTATAATTCAAAATGGAAGAGATTTTCCATATGGTGTGCTGGTAAACATATTTCCCCAGACTCTACTGGTGTTCCCACGATCCTGGATTATTTGGTGCATTTGAATTCCTTGGGGCTGAGACCAGCTACCCTAAAAGTGCACTTGGCAGCTGTGTCTGTCTTCTTGTCAGCAGGTAAGCCCTCTTCTTATCAGCTCACCCTGTGTTCTCCAAGTTTTTTAAAGGGTTGCTTCACACCAATCCCCTGTTCAGGGATCCTGCCCCTGCTAGAGATCTTAATATTTGCATCGCTCAGCTTATGCAACCCTCTTTTGAGCCACTGTCTTCAGCAGAGCTGAAGTACTTGACTTGGAAAACTGTGTTTCGGGTAGCCATCACCTCTGCCAGGCGCATAAGTGAGCTACAAGCCTTGTCAGTGGAGCCTGATTTTATCTCCTTTCATAGAGATAAGGTAGTCCTCAGGACTAACAGGAAGTTTTTGCCTAAGGTGGTTTCAGACTTTCACCTTAATCAATCCATGTCTCTCCCTGTGTACTTCACTGACCATCCCTCCTCTAGTGAGAGGAGATTGCACAGTTTAGATGTCAAAAGAGCCCTTAGTTACTATGTAGAACGTACCAAGGGTCACAGGTTCGAATCCCTCCAGTTGTTCCTCACTTATGGTGAGGTTGGTAAAGGGAAACCTGCAATTAAAAGATCCATTGCCAGGTGGATTGTCTTTTGTATCCAATCCTGTTACTAAAAACTGGGTGAGGTTCCTCCCTCAGGCCTGAGGGCTCACTCTACCAGAGGTACAGCTGCGTCTCTGGCTGCTGCCAGGGACATTCCTATCCTAGAGATATGTCAAGCAGCTACCTGGAAAACAGTTCATACTTTTACTAAGCATTACTCCTTGGATATCCAGGCTAGGAGTGATGCTCGATTTGGCACAGCTGTGCTTCAGAGCCTATTTCCCAAGTAGGTTCTGTCCCTCCTCCATGGAGGTACTGCTGTGTAGACTGCATATGTCATAATATAGCAAGACTTCATCTTGTTTGAAGAAAAAATTACTCACCTTAGTAATGTTGTTTCTTCTAATGGAGTCTTGCTATATTATGACCTCCCCCCCAGCCTGCCCCTCTCAGAACCTCTGTTTTTGGGATGTGAGTGGGCAGTGCAATGTTGGCACTTCTTTGATACCCACTTTATTTCACCCTTCTAGGGTGCTTAGGTGTTATGCTTAAGTTTTCTTCTTAACTCTGACTTGAGTCTTTGTTTTGGGATCAAGATCAAAAGGTGTTTTGTAGTTAGTAGCCAGCGGCTAGGTGTAGGTTCTGGCTTCCACACAGAACCTTAGTGAGTTTTGCTCGTAAAGATCTGACAGTTTAAATTTGAGCTTCAACAGACAGAGTGTTCAACCGAGCTCGCATCAAGATTCCATGCCCTGCATGGAAGTTAACTCTTTCACTCTCGGAGCAGTTCTAACCTGGGGTTATACTGCATATGTCATAATATAGCAAGACTCCATTAGAAGAAACAACATTACTAAGGTGAGTAATTTTTCTTTTGGATTCTATAACTTTAAGGCTGTACTTTAAATATGGATGAACAAGCCTGTAGCCCTGGCCCCTGACAAAGTGACATGCTCTAAGACTTTAAGTGCTGGGGTATTCTTTCCACTGTATCTGTTTGCCATTGTGAGCAATATGCCATAATAAAGGAATAATGTATGACAGGGTGTGTGTCGTGCTGGGATAACATCACGCCTGGGGTGATTGGAGCGCGAGGCCGTGGGCGAGTGCAACCATTCACCCAGAAGTGACGTTATCCCAGCACCCACACAATAATTCTGGAGTGCATTATTCCTATTATACAATGGTCATTTACATACATATTAAAAAAATATATAAAAATATTGTTTTACATTTTATTTTTGTAATTATTTATTGTGGAAGTATACTGGTTTAAAAATATTTCCTTATAGGGCTTTCTACTAGGTGGAGATGTATATGTGTGTGTTTTCGTGATGTGGCTCTATGTTGACTCGGTCCAGTCGCACTCCCTACAAATTTTGCCTCAACAGTTAAGGAAGATGTATGGAAGAAGATCTGCAAACTTTTAAAGCAGCATTCAGTGAGCTGCGATTGGAGGATGTCTGCACATAGGGAGAGGTGCGGTATGTTTAACTTCTGGGAGGACAGAAAGGTTTTTTTTTAATTATTTTTAAGACTTGCTGCTTGGATTGAGGTACAAATGACAGGTTAACAGATCTAGAGCGAGTGGTTAGAGAAACGGACAGCCTCGAGCTACTCTTTATGTAAAACACTCGCTCCATGCTGTATGCTGAAGGAATGATGAAAGTGAAGTGTTGGCTGGAGGAAATAAAGGTGTAGCGGGGGGGTTACGCTGTAACAGGGAAAATATTTGTTAAAGCTCTCTGATAACAATAAGAAAGAAAGACATTTCTCTTTTTCAGCACGCTGAAATGAGCAGGTCGGTTTCCATGGGTACGCGCTGTTACTGTTCTGTAGTGAGCTGAGCAGACCGAGAAGCTGAGGACTGCAGCTTTAGTTTTGTTTTATGTTTTAATCTGTCTGTATTTGCCATTGAAGTGCTTAGCAGACCAGCATAGCCATTTGTAACGGCCGTTGAGGTGATCAGTGACTGGCGGAAGTCTGGAAGTCGCGACATGCACATCGCTGCGCGAATGGGGAGAAAGCTGATTTGAGTTATGGCTTTTTAAACTTTATTTTACATTTTTAAGTTGCGAATAGTGTCGGGGAAGGGAGGACAGTGATGACTGGATGAAACTGTGTGGGCCAGTGGGCTGGGAGTGCTGATTTCTGAGCACATTGGGGACCGCTGAAGCTGCTCGTAGGGAGAGCTGTGGAGTGACCTTTTTAACATTTCATGCGGTCAGTAAGTGTACTGGGACTAGATCCATGATGTTATGCTGGGATAACATCACGGGTCCAGTCACAGTGTGACCAATCAGGGAGCAGCATTCTTTCTTGCCATTGTATAATAGAGATTTTTTTGCAGCCAACATATTTCATTCTGACTGCCTGGTGTGCATCAATTTTTGGCATTGTTTCAGAAAGTGAAGTATCTTGCATTAAACCCTACAAACTATTTCAAATGTTCAAAATAATAGCAATTTGTATTCTAAGTATGAGCTGATTGTGGACTGCTTCAGTTTGAAAAGTGCATGTTGTGTTTGTTGCTGAATGTTGCATACTAGAGATGTGTAGAATGAAAACAAATCTGAATTTTGTAAGTTTATTGAAATTTCATGAGAATCCATTAACTTTTATAGCGTTTCACCTGAATGTCACTGAATTTTAAAAATGTATTAATTTGATCATAACCTGTCCATCTATTGTGACAGAGCTCTGAATGTTGGCATGCATACTTACTGTGAGGAATTTCAATGATGTGCCAAATATCATAAGATTAGGAAGGACTGTTTCAAAACATAAGTGTTCAAAGTCTGTCATTTTATTTTTGTAGGAATTTCATGAATGTTTTCATCTGCATATACCTCAGCCATCTATTGGGCCAGAGATCTGATGTTTAGCATGATTACTTGATGGCATGAGTTCTAACGATGTGGCAAATTGTATGACATTGTGATGGATTATGCTCCAAATCTGTCATTTTATTTTTTGTGGGAAATTTCAAGAACATCTTTTTTCTTCATATACCTTAGTTGTCTATTGGGCCAGATAGCTTAAATCTGGTATGCTTATTTGATGATAGGTGTTCTAAAAATGTGCCAAATTTCATGACATTAGGATGTATCATCTTAAAATGATATATGCTCAAAGTCTGTCATTTAATTTTTTGCAGGAGATTTTATCTGCATACATAACTCAGGCACCTTTGGAGCTAGACATGTGTAAATGATCAGGAATAACCTTTTTTGAAATGGATATAGTACCTTCTAAATATGGAGAACATTTGATTAGAGACTTTTAAGTTATAGGGGTTCATACTTTTACTATGTAAATAATTGCAAAATGTTGTGAAAACTCCCAAAATTGTGGATGTTTGTAACTTCTCTGCTCTTGTAACATAGGCTCAACATCTGACATGCATATTCAATGTCAGTGTATCCTGAAGTCTAACACAACTGGATAAATTGGTTTAGCAATTTTAAATTTACCTTGGAAAAAAATATTCATAACATTTCTCAAATATTTATGGTAGCATATAGATGAAGCATGCAGAACTCTTTTGTGGAATTTGCATTCACAATGCATGTATTACTACTTCATTTGATAAGCTGGGCTGAGCTTTTTGCAGTCCTGCTGTTCCCTTGTGGGTGACTATTTTGTAACCCTTGTCTCTAGCATACCCAGATTAACTCTGTAGAACTACCAATCCCACTGATATCCTCTTTGTTCCTTGCAGTGACAAAATTCCTTAAAACTATGTATGTGATTTGTTTCTTGACCTTAGCAAAGCCTTTGACATGGTGGACCATAATCTGCTTCTGGTAATTTTAAAATACATTGGGGTAGACAATCTGGCCTTAAAATGGTTTGCCACATATATTACTAATTGGTACCAATAGGCCAAAGTGGATGGAGATCTCTCTCCAGTGAAATCCCTCCTGAGGCATGCCCCAAGGGACCATTCTTGGTCCACTATTATGTGTCATCTACATAAATAATTTAAACACTGGAATCTCTTCAGCAAACATATGCATATTTGCTGATTATACAGTGCAGTATATAGACAGGCCCACTCCAGAGTTGACATGTAATGACTTTCAAACTGAATTTAACCATTTACAGAAAAATCTTTAACACTTCAAGCTCCTGTTAAATGCCATAAAGATGAAGGCCATGCTTCTTGTCCCATCAGTAAATGCATCCAAAATTTACACCCCAGGGATGGCTCCTCAAGTACTCACTTTACTGGTTGAGCATCTGGAATTTTTGGAGAAATTTAAATATCTGGGTGTTTGGATAGACTTTAAATTGTCATTCATAGATCATATAGAGAATTCTCCAAAAATTAAAATAGAGGCTTGGGACTTTCTTTCAAATCAGACATGTATTCATTCAGAAAGCAAAGGTTAGTTCGAACTACCTTCATGCCACTCCTGAATTATGCTGACTTTTTACATGGGCATGGAATGAGCACAGCCCTGTCCAATCTTGACTTCCTATATCATCGGGTGCTTAGATTTATCCTTATTCCACTCACCACTGTACACTCTATACTTCTTAAAGTTGGAGTCCACTCAGTTACAGGAGGCAAAAAATGCTGCCTTATGGACTTACACAGCCATGATTAACATATGCCCACAGTATATAAATGATTGCCTGCCTGCTTGCACCCCAGATAACTTCCCTTTAAGAAGCCTCTCCTATACAGTAGCTCTCTTCAAAAGCCAAAGGTCAGAACACGCTATGGCTGAGCATCAATAAGTCATACCCTTCCTGCTCTTTGGAATAATGTACAAAAAATGCTGAGGCTTACTATCCCAGTGAAGCTGCCTATCTTCAAAAACCTGTTGTTGTGGTCATTTAGGGAGACATGTAATTGCTTCAGGTAATGTGTCTCTCTCCTTTTCCTTGCCAGTAGCCCCCTAGTCTTACTTGAATGCTTCAACTGTCTGCCCATTTTTTCCTTTTTTTCCCTCTTTGCTGCCTTCTCCCTTCTTGCTTTAACCCCACCCTTGGATGTTTTCTTTATGGTCTACTCATTTTTCTATGAACCTATCCTGTTGGAATAGCCAGACTTCTTCCTTCCTGGTCTACATCTTTTTGAGTACCTCTAAAACCCACACTTGCACATACATCAGACTCGCTGCATCATCAGTTTACTGGGTGTGATCCTTATATGTCCTGCATTCAGGTGGGAATTGTTGACACTCTGTGCTTCCCTGCTCCAACTGTGTGTGTGGGGAGGGGGGCTGGGGGTCTAACACTGGTGTGCTACACAGCTCAGCTGTCCATTTATTGGTAAGACTATGCATCTAACTTCTGAACCTGGTGATCCTTGCACTACCTGCCTTTCATACTCTTATCCTTTAATATGAATCCCCTGATAAAGCTGGGTGAAATCAGAAAATTCTAATTTTAAGGAATTTTAATGAAATTCCACAATTTTCTCAAAGACGGATGGACTTTGACTTGTAGTACAGATGCTATTTTGCAATTACTGTCAGCAAGCAATTAATAAAATTGACACAAAGAGTCTTCTTCAAAGGTCTAAGAACCTGCCAAATTTAATGGAATTCTTTTCTCTAGTTTTTAAGTTTCAGTGATTAATAGATTTGCAGTTTACATTCTTGCAGAATGTACTTTTAAAATGTTGTGAACATTTAACTACTTTTAATTCAGTCCCATTTAAAGCTGTAAATATGAACTTTGTCAGAAATTACCATGTAGAATAGTAGTTTAAATGTTTCAAGTCTGGTTAAATTTGACTATGTTGTTTTAAAATTAGAGGGATAAAACTTATATTTAAATTTTGACAACATGTTTGGTAGGCTATAGCTCAGTTCCATTTGATGCTAGAAATGTTGAACTATGTACATATATAAATGTAGTGATAGCTTTATACCTGTATCATTTTATAAAATTTCAATGAATACTATCAAAATTATATTAAAATAACATAAATCTAAATTTGTACAAAATGTGGCTACCTATAACTCAGCCCCTGTAGAAGCTTGTAACTTAAAACTTGGTGAACATACTCATGTTGTAAATTTCTAAATCTAGAAACTGTGGAGAAATTTGGATAAGGATAAGATATTTTAAAAGTATGTCAAAATAACTGAAAAATAAATTTTGATTTAATGTTTGGACACATAATTCCACCCCTTTCAATCTATGACCATAAAATTTGGATCCAGAAGCAAATGGTTTTATACCTTTTATTGGACCAACATAGTTGTTACAAAAAAGAACAACGTGCCTAAGCTTTTGGACCAACCTAGTCGTTTACAAGCTCATGACAGTTATTTAGAAAATTACATAATATTAACACCTAGATCATACATAAAAAAAACAGAAAGAATTCTCATTGGTTAAAAGTACTCATTTATATCATAACTGCAGTTTAAATCCAAGGAACCACATTTCACTAGTTTGTTGCTAGCTGAGGAGCCATTCTTTTTTAGTGCCACTCTGCAGAGCCGATGGTAGCTCTGGCCCTCCCTTGGAGGGACTCGCTCTACCACCTGAACATGTGATCATCATGGACCCCGTGGTTCCCAGCCTATTTCTGCTTTTTTCTCCTTGGCACCCAAACCATGCAATGGGCAAGACAGCTGCCCATGCCTCTGCAGAAGACAGCCATATGCCCTGAATGGTACCCTCCCTATTCTGGGTGATGAACCTGTGCTGACACTCAGCCACTGCTGGGTGTCAGTCTACAGCATGCCACACTGTCCCCCCTTCCCAAGGAAGGAGAACTGTCTATGGATGCTCAATCCTTCCTGCCTCCCCCTGCTGACCCCCAGGCAACCCCAGTCAATTCCCAAACCTGGGTCGCCGGTGTGATGTGAAGTGTGGAATCCAGCATCTCAACTCTCTAAGGAGCCTTTCAAGGTCAAATGTCACCAGAATAAGATAAAAACCCTTCGAGCAGAAAGCTCCACTAAGATCGATTTTGAATA
This sequence comes from Neoceratodus forsteri, assembly GCA_016271365.2. NCBI lineage: Eukaryota > Metazoa > Chordata > Ceratodontiformes > Ceratodontidae > Neoceratodus > Neoceratodus forsteri. The sequence goes on from CM057458.1 coordinate 1,324,765,900, forward strand.
TCTCAGTGTGTTTGCAAACACAGTCTAATGAAAAGCAATACTCCCCTAATGCCAGATATAGAACATTTCTGTTATATGTTTTTGCTTGTTTTTAACTTACAATAATATCACATTTTATTTTGTACTTAAGTGAGTATTGAATCCAAAGTTCTTGCTTTTTATTAGACTGTATTCACAAACACACTAAGACATTCAGAATGTATGTTAGTAGAGCTTTCTGCTTGAATGGCTATTATCTTATTTAGGTGACATTTGACCTTGAAAAGCACCTCAGAATGCAACAAACTGGTGAAATGAGATTCCTCTGATTTAAACTATAGTTATGATATAAAAGTGTACTTTTAACCAATGAGAATTCTTTCTCGTATTTTTTATGTATGATCTGGATGTTAATAGTATGTAATTTGCCATAAGATTCAAGAAGGACTCTGTTGGTCCAAAAGCTTAGGCACTTTGTTCTTTTGTAACATCTATGTTGGTCCAATAAAGGTATGAAACCATTTGCTTCTGGATCTGTTCTTGCAAGAACCAGTATAGTAACTAAACTAAATCTGTATGTCATAACATTTGGTACACTTAAGTAGACTATAACTATCTGTCTGCTTTCCATGTGTACTTTAAAATTAGAGCAAAATATCTGAAACTGAAACTTGATGAAACTCCATAGACCTTTCACGCAAATTCCATGAAATTCCACAGAATATGGATGGTAATTCCGTGGGCATTCTAGGAAGAATTTTATATTCCATACAGCTCTAGTGCATACTACAAAATAGGAGTCTCATACTGAAACATGCATTAAAAAACACTTGGGCCGGATATTCAAACTGCGCTATTTTGTGGTGGTGCAAGCCCTTGCGCTGCACAAAATAGTTGTATTAGGGTGATTGGAGCTGATATTCAAAGGAGTTGCGCTATTGAGCAACTCCTTTGAATATCACCCCATGGCCACAGCCACTGTGCATGGCACAGTGGAACTTACGCCACCGCAAGTGGTCAGAGTGGAGCATTCAACTTGTGGTGGCGCAAGTACCATTGCGCCATGCGCAAATTTCAGATATTCAAAAGGTGACATGCAAATGGGGCCATAATTCATGCAAGGCACAGGGGGGCCATTTGCATCTGTTTATGGCCCCATTTGCATGCCATTAGAATGCAGGTGCACCGATCCCCGAGAACTTGCGCCTGGCACCCTGCCTGGCAGCAGCAGCTGTTGGGGACCGATGCCCCTGCAGCTCCCGATCGGCAAAGAGCAGCCCCCACCCCCACTGCCCGGACAAGGGCAAAAGCATTAAACATCCCCCGACTGGCCCACCGCAGGCAAATGCTGAAATCTTCTCCACCAGCCCGATCACGGGCAGCAAAGTGTCCTCCCCGAATGTATCCCTTGTGGTCCAGTGACCGATAAGCCCGATCGCAGGCAGCATTAGTTTACAACCCCTCCCGAACATATCCCTGGTGGTCCAGTAGACCGATAAGCCCGATCGCAGGCTGGAGATGTTTAAGCACCCCCGAACATATCCCTGGTGGTCCAGTGGACCGATAAGCCCAATCGCTGGCTGGAGATGTTTAGGCACACACACACCCCAACACATCCCTGGTGACCTAGTGTCCCCCACCCCACCCACCCACGAAGCCCCACCACCCGCTCCCCGCAGCCAACGGGTGGCAGCATCCCATCCGCCCGCCACCCCCACCCGCTGCTGACTGACTGTGTAGGGCTGCACACCCATTGGTGCAGAGTAAGAGCCAATGGGCGGCAGCCCATACTGTACAAGGTAGTCCAGATTTGTGAATGAATTCATTCACCTGAAGGTGGCCCTCTACTTGATCCTTCAATTTTTCCCATTCTCTTGAACTGAGCACCCTATAAGAAATTAACTTTACAAATGTATAGTAACCTGTGAATTTTGATGTTAATGCTTATGAGTCTCTGTCATAGCTCCCTGGTCACTAGTGTGTACATGCTGAGGCTCATCAGCTTAGACTCATATGATTTTTCTGCTGCCTCTTGGTCACTTTTTTGGCCTTCTTTGACTAAACTCCATCTTGACCCTGTCCTTCTCAATGAGTGCAGTTCAGAATTTCACACAGTATTCCAAGTATGGTCCTGCCAGAAATATGAAAGGAGTGTCTTGTATTTTTATCTATTGTTTTGGAAACTATTTTTGTACATCTATTGGCAATTTTAAGTGTCTTTATCCAGGATAAACTGCAGTGAGACAGTATCTTATTTTCAGTTGGTCCTACTCTACACATTTTGACAATGTTTTTGTCCAGGATAGCCAGGCTGTGAAGCAACACTCTAATTTACAATGGGGTACTTTTTACCCCATTTTAAACTGTATTTACCAGTGTATCTACTGTATAGTAGCAATGCCATTTCTGACCCTGATGACTGGGAAAGAAACATGGTGCAAGTGTATCCTGAACTTACTGCTGGCAGTAGAAGTGCAGACATCATTTACTTAAGCAAGAAGGCATAACAGGACGTGGCTTATTGGGGGAATTAACCACACATCAAGTGATGTGTCATGAGGCATAGATGAGTGACTTAACCACATGAGAAATGTGTAACCCAATCCTCCAATTACACACATCCTAGAATGCCTTTTTGCAATTCTACAATGGACCCAAGTGTCAAATCAATATACAATGTGATTAGTTATTGCTTTTTTTCATGTTATACATGCTCCTCCTCAGACATGGATTTTTTCAGGATGTACCTTATTGCTGATCATGCAGGTTAGAGGACTGTTCTGTCCATTGTATAATCAGAATGTAAACTGATTTTAATTTTGTTGAGTCTTGATTTATAATTATGCAATGGAAAAGAAATGCAAGTCCCTGATTGGCTAAGTGGCACCTGCCAGCTGTGGTAAATTCTAGCATTACCTATGGTGACAGGTGCCAGCTAGCCGCATCTGCAGCATAAATCAATGGGACCTCAAAGTCAAAGAATTCAAGCTGCCATCTTGTTTCCCACTAAACCTGTGACATGCAAAACTGTAAGCCTCAGCAGAACAGAGGGAGATTCAAGCAATTCTTTACATTCCAGAAATCAACTTTAGTGACACAAATCCTCTTTTTTCCCCTTCATTTTTCACCATTACTTAAAATATTTCCATTGTGCTGACAATCGGATCCTCTGACATTTGCAATCCATTTTCCCTGCTGTCTGTGTGTCCCTCTCTTCCCCCTTGCCCAAATTGTGTTAACCTTCACCCCTGAAAAAACAGTCTTTTAAAATAAGCCCAGTTTACACAGCAGCTTACAGGTACACAGGACCAAACTCTGTAAGTGTTGTTTAGAACTCACCACAACAGGAAGCCACTAACAACCCACTGCTGAAACTCCATAGGCACTGCCATGAGCACCTCCAAAAGCGTAAAAAAAATGTTTTCAGTTGTCAGCGCTCACAGTCCACCCCACAGACACTGCAATGAGCCCCTATGAAAGAGAGAACATTGGGCAGTCGCCAGTGATTGCAGTCAATTTTCCCTACTTAAACAAAAAAATATATTTTCCAAGCACTCCCCAACCCGTGACCCAGCATCAACCACCTCCACCCTGTTACCATAGCAACACAGAACTATTTTGCTTGATGCAGGAATACAACCAAGAAAAACAATTAAAAAACCAAAATAAAAGTTTTTCTTTATTTTTTTTTTGTCACAAAACCTAGAGGTCCATTGTATAATCACAATAATCCACTCATAGGTGTGGGTGATGCAGGGGTTACTAACGCCAGGTATAGTTTGGTCACCAGTCAGAGGCCCCAGGATCAATCATGCCAGGCGAGGTAAACCCAGCAACACCCACACCCTGTCATGGTTTATTGATTAAATATTCTACTGAGTTCATGCATACTGGAACAGATTGTCCCGGATTTCCCAAGAAAGAGGCTTACAGTAGTGGTGGGTGCTCAGATCTGCCAATATTTTATTCTTTTTATATATAGCCCCAGATATCATAATTTCATTAAAATCATATTTGCAAACTTGAAGATTATTGGTCACAACTTTTCCAATATCTTCCCAATTTTATACATTATTTCCAGCTTATGTTCCTCTCATTTTATACAAACAGTTCCACACATTGATTATTCATTTCTTATGTATTCCTCTTTCTTTGTCTTCTCACCCCCAAAGGTAGAATGTGGGAGCCCTTCTCCTTCTTCTTGGGAGGAAACGGTGTGACACCCGCTACTACATCTCCTCTCCTTTCTTTGTTCTCCATTTTGTGTGTGTTCTCCCCTCCCTCCCCTCCTGGCAGCTCTTATAATCTTTTCACTTATAATCTTTTCCTTTTTCCTTCCTCAGCCATCCACCTTTGGCTGTCCTCCTGTCATTCTTAATCTCTACTTATTTATCCTTCCCAGCTGTCCACCTTCGGCTGGGGCCATGCTTATCCTTCCTTTCTCCCCTTTTTTGGGTGGGTGGGTGGTTTTTTAAGAACTGAAAAGTAGCAAGCTAAAAGAGGGCTCTTCATCCCTTGTGGCCCCTTAAAAGGCCAGCAAAGCCCCTCCTTTTTCTGCCTATCTAGCCACTTTCTTGCTGCTCATGGCCCCTTGATGACTCCACCCCTTTTGTGGTGTCACCTCCTTATCCCCTTCCCTCAGCCCCCTTCTTCTCTTCTCTTCTCTTCTCTTCTCTTCTCTTCTCTTCTGAGTCACCCCCTTTAGCTCCTACCCTTTTGCTTTCAATCCTTCATTTTGGCTCTTCTTGGGTGGTCACCAGAACAACCTGGTCTGCCCTTTAGAGGCAAACTCCATTGTCCCGATTTCACAAGAAAGAGGCTTACACAGTAGTAGTGGGAGCTCAGATCAGCCAATATTTTATTATTTTTTATATATAGCCCCAGTTATCAAATTTCATTAAAATCATATTTACAAACTTGAAGGCCATTGGTCCCAACTTTTCCAATATCTTTCCCAATTTTAGTACATTATTTCCAGCTTATGTTCCTTTCATTTTATACAAAAGTTCCACACATTATTCATTTCTTATGTATTCCTCTTTCTTCATCTTCTCACCCCCCAAAGGTACAATCTGGGGAGCCCTTCTCCTTCTTCTTGGGAGGTAATGGTGTGACACCCGTTACTTCATCTCCTCTCCTCTTTTCTTTGTTCTTCATTTGTGTGTTCTCCCCCTCCCCCCCTCTCTTCATGGCAGCTCTTATAATCTTTTCGTCACAAGGCCGTCTCCAGATTGTGTTGGATGACAGCCTTCCCCCCCACTCTACTAGGACCTTGCCTTGGTTAACCAAGGCTCTTTCTCCAGTCTTCAATACCCCCCGTAGTCTCTGAATTAAACAGGTCAACCCCTATATGTGATAGGTGTACTCGTCCAGTCTATAGAATTCATCCTACCGCCTCTTCTATGCCCCACCTATTGTCCCTGTATCCGTGAGTTGTGAACCATATGCCTGTCCTTCTGTTCATTTTCCTCCTTACCCTATCCATGGCAAGGTGGCTGTTTGCATGCCTCCATTCACTGTATGGTACCATGTCTGAACACGTGTAAGGGATACTTTTGGCCACCATTTCTTTATTATGCCTGTATCATATCACTTAATCTGTAACAATGTCCAGCCATGGTCTGGCTGCAATGTCATTGTCTCCCAAATGTATAATAATCTATGTCTGGGTGTGGCCGTCTCTCTCTCTCTCTCTATGTTTCTCAACGTCAGAAGCATGCCCCTGATGCCCTGTCTTGTCACCCGGCACTGTCTGGGGACTTGGTATAGTTGTCTGCCCCCTTCCTTTTTGGATGCTCTCCTTTCTGCCCAATAAAAGTAAGAGTGTCCGCAAATCCATACCTCCAGCCTCCGCCCCTTATCTGCAGAGAGATCAAAGCATGTGTGATTAATGATACATTCTTGCTGTTCTCACCTCTAATGTTATCCTTTTCCTCCCCTAACTTGTTTGCCTCTGCAAACTACCCCCACCCCTCCCTTGACCTATGGAGATAAATTTGGAGAATTGGCTACTCATTTGTTTAACGGTCTTATATATCATTTATAACAGTGAGACTTCCACCATCCGACCCCTTGTACCTGTGCAACTGACCCCCCTGCTGATGCCATCTGTGACGCCCGCCCAATTCGGAATGAGTGTGAGGAAAAATACCTGGGTATTTTCCCCAGGAATGCCACACATTTGTTAAGCACCGCTGTCACCTGATAGCCTGTGACTCTTTTTCCGTTCCCTTGAATAAAGAACTATCCTGTTTTGAGTGGATGCACTGCTGCATAGGCTCACAATGCTCTGACCGGGCAGCTAGCCCATTCCTCATGTCTGTCTAGCTGTACCTGGGCTCCCTCGCCCTCTTGTTCTGGCTTTGATTTTTTGATCCTTGTGTCAATTGCATCTCCCTGCCAGATAAGGTCCTCCTGTTCCAGGCCTCCCCCAAGGCTTCCTCTGTCATGCCCCACTGTTTTGCTCACCCTTGGTGCTCCATAATACATTGTTGTAAATGCTGCTTGAAACTGTAATGTTTCAAACTCCATGCTGCATATGGCTGCAGCTGCCTGCCCCATACCCTCCTTCATGCTGAGTGATACTGTTTTCCATTCGTCCTTTTTCTTGGTCCCAAGCCTTCCCCCAACCCTGGACCATGCGCCATGCCAACATGGACTTCGTTGGGTCCTGCCATTGTCTTAGGTTGCAAACTATGCTAATGGCCACCATGGTGGTGTGTGCCATTCCCTTCTCCCATTGGTGCACTATGGGGCTCTAAGGATCCCAGCGACACGCGCTCAAATGGGTGACAGAGACTTTGCCTCATGTTCTCCCAGACTTTGGAACTCTCTTACTGCCCAGGTTCGCTCTGTCCCCTCCCATTCTGGCCTCCGATCCTCCCTGTGGAGCCACTTAAAGCTCTTGTCAGTCTGTAGATGTCCCAAGCCTCCGTCATCTCACCTGGCCCTCTGCATTGAACATTTCCTCCTTATGTTCTGCATGTCTGCATGGATTCTGTCCTGCACTCAATTTATTAGGCATTGGGCATTACCCTGGCTGTGTCTCCCCATGTTGGGGAGGTATACTATATACATTTTTGTATATACAGTAAATGGACTCATACCGTATAATGACTTATATATAAGGCGCTGCTTGCAGCTTGTGTTCAGTTGTATTTTTGTTATGACCATTGTTCCTGTTGTCTAGGTGTTGTTTATGTTTCCCCTGACACTGTGTAATAGCCTAAAGTGTATCTTGTTGCACCATGTCTAAAGTGTACCTTGTTGTAGCAAGTTGTATTTCCTGTACTCTCCCCAGGTCGTACCTAAAAATAAACAATTTGTCTTGCCTAGTGTACTTCCGGTTAACAAAAGCTAAATAAATAATAAATGTACTTCCCACTTGATCAGCTATGACTTGCCCACTTACCATCATGTGGTGCAGTTCCTGAACCTCTGGAATGTTCCCGCCCCTTCATATGCTCTGAGTATCCTGGAGGACCAGGAGTTTTGAAACAGGACCTCAGCTCCTTCCAGCCATCTTCCTATACATACCCTGGTATTGATATCTGTTGCACCTCTGCCTTTGGCACTGTCCAGCTGCAGAGAGAGCTGTCAGCTATCGTGTTTTGATCCCTTTATGTGCCAAGCCCTGAATGTCATGTTAGCCTCAGTCCTTGCAACACCAACTGCCTCAATACTCCGAAGCACTGGCTCGGTCGATACTCTCCTGATGTTGAGGACATCCATCACTGCTCTGTTGTCACACCAAAAAAGTCACTCTTTGGTTCTGAAGTTCAGGTCCCACACTAACGTGCAGGCAAAAATTGGCATGATTTCAAGCAGGGTGATGTCCCTGTTCAGCCTAAATCTATCCATCTCTGCAGCCATGCTATGAAAACCATTTTCTTCTATAGTATCCCTGCCCCCCGTGGCATCAGTATACCATTCTAAATCTGTATCAAAGACACAACCGTCTTGCCAAAGCGATGTGCCGTGAATAGATCTAGAAATGTCCCATATCCTTAAGTACTCTATTGTGTCCTTGTGACATCTACCCAGTGATGTGGCTTAGTACGCTCCTGTGTAGCTTGTGCTATTTGCCTGTTGAATGCTCTCCAGGGCTGATGGGCCTGCAGGCAAAATTCAGGTATCCTATCATTTATTGTACCTACCTCAGTTGTTTCCTTCTTCCTTGCCTATGTTTCTTCACAGCCCCTCAACCTTTAGCTTGCATTCCGGCAATCTCAAGACCTCTTTTGTGCATCCAATCTCTATGCCCAGGAACTCCAGGGTCCTGCTAGGTCTCTTTGTTTTGTCAGGTGCCAATGGTAACCCCAGGTCTCTGCACAGTGTCTGAAAGCTCTTTAGCATCTCCTCGGTCTCTTCCTCCCACTCCCGAGCAGTAGGAAATCATCCAGGTAGTGGAACACAGTTCTATACCCTGATTACCTTTGAAATATCCCTTAGGCATGTACTAAAGAGTTCAAAAGAGGTGCCAGCAATGGAGCAAACCCAGGGCATGGCTTTGTCAAAGTAACATTCCCCAACTAGCTTAAAACCTAGCAAGGCCCAATCCAGAGGGCACACTGGAAGGAGCCTGAAGGCAGCCTTTATGTCAGTCTTCACTAGCCATGCTTGTGGGGTTGCCTTAATGATTTACGATGCTTCCTCCAGTGTGGCATAAGTCACCTTGGAGTGCCTTTCATCAATGTAATAGTTCACTGATTCCCCTTCTGGGAATGCTAGGTGGTATATCACTCTAAATTCCACTTGTTGTTTTTTTGGGCACTAAACCTAAGGGGGATATTCTCACATTATCAAATGGGGTCCCGAAAGGGACCCTCTATTCTCCTTCCTTCCTTCTCTTTTTGTAATTTCCTCCTCAACATCTCTTCCTTCCCTTTCACTGACCCTAGATTAATGCTGTACGTTGTGCCTGGGGCCTTGACAATGCAGGCTAAAACCCTCTTTAAAACCTTTCAGTAGCTTCTGAGCTGCTATTTGGTCAGTGTGCCCTTATGTAGCTATTTCCCAATTCTTGACACTGATCGGTGTCCTTGCTATGTTAAATATCTGACCCTCCACCTCATCCTGCAAGGCTGTTCCTCAATATTTGTTGCCCCTCTCCCAAATCCCTCCCAAAAAACCTAGCTCTTGGCTGGCCCCAGAATCCCTTGGTCTCCCAAAGGGCTGGTTGCTGCTGCCCCAGCCCCATTGGGTTGCTCCCTGGCCACCAGTCTGTCCTGCATCTGGATGCTGGGTGTGTTCCCCCTCATTTCAAGCATGCACAGAGGAATCTACACTGTGGCCAGCAGTAAAAGTCTTGATTGTAGCCCAGCAATATTATTGTATCAGCGGGTTCCTCTTAGCTTCCCCATCTGGTGTGGACTGGTCCATGATGTAGCCTGTCCACAGATCCAGTTGTTTGGTATTCCACCTAATGTCTCCATAGGTGGCCATCCGTTGTCTGAAAAATTTGTCGTAATATATCCACCCCACCCTCCTTGGGCTTTTGCCTCCGATTATGAGCTAATAAGTTTTCAGGGATTCAATTCTGAATTCTTCTCTAACACTATGGCTGCATATGTAAAGAAGCTTCCACGGACCAGCTGTCCCATGTCTTGCCTTTGGTGAATTTGTCCTCCTCCTTCTTCCCAAGGAGGACCACTGCTGTAGCCATCTCTGCTTTCCCAATACTCTCCTTCTTGTTATATTTTAACACTGCCTTCCTGCTGACAATGGCAAAAATGTCTACGTATTCTCCCTTCCATATCTTTTCTTTTGTTGCCATGGGAACGTGTTCTCCTATTCTCATCCCTGGTGAATCTATGTCCCAGGACCCCCCTGGTAGCATTCCAGCATCTGACATGCTCCCGGTTTCTGCCTGTTATCTCCTCCCAGTCTTGATTTCTCCTAGGGCTTTTTCCAACTGCCCTAGCCCATCTTGCCCCATAACCATAATCATTTGTTCTATGTATTCTTTTATGCTACTGCTCAAATTACCTCCCACATTACCTAGTGTTGGGCTTGGTATTGTTCTGCTCACCCCCTGGGACTGTCCTGCCACTGGATTTGGTGTTGCTGGCTCCAGTCCCAGCATCTCCGGCAGTGATGGGGTAATTGGGATGGGCACTGGGATCGGTTTCCTCTAGGCTGAAGGGGCTGCTGGCAAGGGGCTCGGGGCCCTTGGCTCCGGCCTTTCCTGGCTCTCTCGTCTGGGTGGCAGCCTTTTTGGACTAGACGATCTGGTCACCTGCCTCCCCTGCCACTGCCCCCCATACACCCTTTCCACTTTCCCTTCGAACCCTGTTCATCCATATCCTCTACCAGCTCCCATACATTACTGGTCCTTTCTGCCAACGCGGTGATGGCCTTATAAGAGCTCTCTTTGGTTGGCTTGACCTTTTTCAGTGCCATCCTCCTGCACTCTTCTTCTTGTTCCTATTGCTAACAAAATGCAGCAAAAGAAAGTGTACATGTTACTATAACAGGATCTACAATCTGCTGTTCACTGCGGGTGGCCAGGGAACCAGCCCCTGCTCTTCTCTCGTTGGCCCCGTGCCTTTGTCCCCTCCTCTGTGTTCATATGGTTCCTTTCTCTCTTTGTCATTGTCTTTGGGCCTCCAGTGTGTACTCATTCTGGTCCCCCCCAGGATCACAGATGCCCCCTCCCCTGTTTACAAACATGCCCCCGAGGAGGCCGTGTGGCTACCCTCAGCTATGTGTGGGCTTTTCTTTTTTTTTTTGTCCTATTCCCTATGTATGATGTGTGCTATTCACTAGTCTGCATATTATTGTTAGTCTCGGTCCTTCCCCCTTTGCTCTGGGCCTCTCTGAGCACCACCCGACCTGTGCCCATATTCAAAATGGTGGCTGCATATGCCTTCTGACCGTACTCCCTCTCATGCCCCTCTCTATCCCCCTTGTAATGTCAAAGGCCCCCATATCAACTGAGTTCTGTTGGGCCTGGCTCCCTTCTCACAACCACCCCATCCTGCAGCCTGTGCAGTCCCTTGTGAACTGAGGCCTGGCTGGCCGCCCACGTGGCCTGCCCCCACCTTCCAGCATGAGACCCCCCCCTCTGGCTGGTTGTGATGCATTCCTCCTTGTGTTGCTTGTTTTGTTTTTTTTATGAAAGAAAAACGTGTTCCAGAGCCATTATGTACCCTAACGGAGGGTCTAATTTTAAAACTGCCGTGTAACCTCCGTGTCGCCTATTCACCCCCTCATGCTTCTCCTCTGAACCTATCTGCGCGTGGTGCCACCCCCCGTACTTTCCTCTTATGTGCATGGCACTGTGGAACAAGGCCAAGCCTTTGTTTGGAAGTTGTTAAATGGGCACTCGTTGTAGGCATTTTGTTTTTCTTTTTCATTTTCTTTTTTTTTAAATTGCGACCTGCCACAAATATACAAGGAGGCCTAAGAGTTAACATGAAAAAGCATCCATAACCCAGTTGGATGCCCTTCCTTGCCCTGTACAATGCCACCTACTAGGCCCCACATGGGTCCCATTCCCAACCCCATTCAACTGTAGGCCCAAGCCCTTTTCTCCCATATCCTCCGACCAGGCAAAAATCCCCTTATTGTGCATAATGCTCTCTGGCAGATGCAACCACACAAACTGGTAGTCCTTGATTCCCTGATTCTAAAGAAACCTATTAACCCCTTCTTTCTTTTTTTGTTTTTAACTCTGCCTCACCTGCTGCTGTTTTGTCTCAGCCTCAGCTCCCGATCCCCCCTGCTGGTCTAGGCCATGTGGTCTCTTACGTCATAAACCCCTGTAATGCCCCAGAGTTGGGACATCCCAGAAAAACAAAAATAAATAAATTAATTAGGGGTCTACAGGTGCCCAGGATGTCTGCTACAGGTATAGATTGCAGAGGATAGAGAAAAAAGGGGCCCTCATAAGTTAATTCCCCTTCCTCTATAGTGGGGAAACTGTAAATAATAAAAGAAAAGTGCCCTGTGCACTTGAAACTATGTAACATAATATATTTTGTTGCAGCTCTGGTAACAATGGCCTGGATGGAATGCTGTGCTGAGCTGCTCATGCACAACATTCCACTCCAGCCATTCTAGAACCCTGGAGGGTTCAAGTTTGAAAGTTTAACAGGTTTTAGTCAGTTGATCCTGGGCAACTGTGGAGGAGAGAGGACACAGTAAGTCCAAAGGGACTAGTATTGGGCTTACCTAGTGGTTGAAGCCATCCCTTGGGACTTAGCTGTGTGCCTGCTCTGCCTCCCCTGCCTGAAGACTTCTGCTGCCATGTGTTGCAGTCGGTGGTGCCATTGGGGCACCCGAAGAAAGAAGACATATTGTTCGGTCATTTTGGCTCTGTTTAGCACTGGCGCTTATTTATTTTAGCCCCACTATTGATTTTAAAAATTAATTTCGGTCCCCCATCAGCGGCTAGCCAGAGCCACATCATCATCATGTCAGTTGTCTGTCTGAGGCCCCCTGTCTCCTGCTGCATTGCCTGTAATGCTCCCTCCCACTGGCAGCACACCTCCCACCTCCTTATCCATCTCCAGAGCAGCCCGAAGATTGGTGAGTCGGTGGCAGCACTTGAAGGCAGCTGACCGCCTGTAAAGAAGAGACTGTGTTTTTTTTATTGAACAATGCACAGTAGGTGTTTGAGGAAGTGGCTGAGCACTGCAGTGTAATCGGGTCAGAGGACCCAAATTTAGTATGCGGAGGGGCGGGAGTGAGTAATGCCCATAAGGAAGGCCCAAGACAGTAAGGCCAAGCAAGGGCCTGTTAAATATTTAGCAGAGGGGCAGGACAAAGCAGGCGACAGGCAAAACAAGTGACAGCTCTCACAGAGATGCATATTTAAAGTTACACATGGTTAAAAGGGCAAGTCAGGCCCAAAACAAAGTGAATAGGACTACCAGGCCCAAAGTGAAGTGGGCACCAGGCCCAGTTCTGAGAGGACATCAGGCCCATTATAGTTGGGCACCAGGCCCAATAATTAAGAGGGCACAAGGTCCATAGTGTTTAGGACTACCAGGCCCAATGTAAAGGAGGGCACCAGGCCCAATAATAAAGAGGGCAACAGGCCCATAGTGTTAGAGCTACCAGGCCCAATGTAAAGGAGGGCACCAGGCCTGATGTAAAGCAGGGCACCAGGTCCGATGTAAAGTAGGGTGCCAGGTCCACAGGTTTAGGGCTATCAGGCTCGAGGTAAAGCGGGCCTGTTAAATATTTAGTAGAGGGGCGGGACAAAGGAGGCGACAGTCAAAATGAGTGACAGCTCTCAGAGAGAGAGATGCATATTTAAAGGGGTCACAGTTAAAAGGGCAAGTCAGGCCAAAAACAAAGTGAATAGGACTACCAGGCCTAAAGTGAAGTGGGGACCAGGCCCAAATTAAGAGTGGGCACCAGGCCCAGTTCTGAGAGGACATCAGGCCCATTATAGTTGGGCACCAGGCAAATAATAAAGAGGGCACCAGGCCCATAGTGTTTAGGGCTACCAGGCCCAATGTAAAGGAGGGCGCCAGGCCCAATAATAATGAGAGCACCAGGCACATAGTGTTTAGGGCTGCCAGACCCAATGTAAAGGAGGGCGCCAGGCCTGATTTAAAGCAGGGCACCAGGACCATAGTGTTTAGGGCTCGAGGCCCAATGTAAAGGATGGCATCAGGCCCGATGTAAAGTAGGACTGGTCCACAGGTTTAGGGCTATCAGGCTCAGGGTAAAGCAGGCCTACCAGGCCCAGAATAAAGGGAGCCCCAGCCTAGTGAGTTAGGGCAAGCCAGTCCAGTAATAGTAAGGGCATCTCCAGCCTAGTGAGTTAGGGCAAGCCAGTCTAGTGGTAGTAAGGGAACCCTGGCCTAGTGAGTTAGGGCAAGCCAGCTTAGTGGTAGTAAGGGCAGCCCAGGCCTAGCCAGCAAAGGCAAGCCACCCTAGTAGTAAGTAGGGCATATAGGCCCCATAGCAAATAAGGCATTTAGGCCTCCAGTGTTGAGGGCAACTGGCATACTGGCAAGTGATACACCCTAGTATAGCGATCGGGGCATTTATAGCAAAATGTTCAGGGGTAGCCAGATCCTATTCAGGAAGGACCTACAGTCGGAAAAGGGTCCATTCAAGGGTGCTTAGCTCACAATAGGTTACAACGTAACTGTAACGATTGTACTATGTATACCACTGTTTATTGCTCAAGCATCTGAACAATTGTGTATTGGCTGAAAGCACCAAGACTGCATTTTGACATTAGGATTGTGGTTATTTGCCCCTGGGTTTTTGAACTATTGCCCCAGGCATATGAATTGTTGCCCTGTGCATTTGAACTATTGCCCCGTGCATAGAACAAGTGCCACACATGTAAATAATTGCCCCAAAATTGATAATTTGCCCTTTCTCCTGGCAAATTATCTGGTCATTATGCAGTCCTCTTGGCATTACAAGAAGGTGTATCTAATAGCTACATTGTTGCCTGCGTATGGGGACAGTCTCAATCTTCTACCACATTGATGTTCCATAGTGTGGTCTACTGTTCTATGTGTACAGAATCAGTCTCTACCCGGAGGAAGACGTCTTCAGCATCATTCTTCACCAGAAAGTGTCCAATCAACAGATCATCTGCTCCGTCCGTGTCACTCTCTGAAGGTGAGTTCATCACCATTCATACAAGTCACACCCGCCATTTCTTCTGTTCTACAGTTCAAATTTATGTTCACCGAAGTTCAAGCGCATCACAATTGCTGTGCCAGTGTCATTTCGTGTGGTTCCTGATCTGGATGTCCCGAAGTTGGCCACCCTCCTCAGAAGAGTGTGCACATCCTGGAAGAACCAGGTCTGTGCTCCTGGTCGTTCGCTGCAAGTCGAGTCCGTTGAAACACATTTCGGGACTCATTCGCCATTTCCTTATTCTGTTGTAGTTCCTTGTGACAAGACTACAGAATCAACCATCTTCACTTCAGATCCTTCTGGTTCCTGGTTGCATCAGAGATACATCTTCACCTCAGATCCTTCAATGTCTTACTGGCCCTTTGAGTGCTTCATCGTCCCATGGATTCATCGCCATGCATCTCCTGGTTTCTCTTCTTCCTTGGCGGCCCTGGAAGTGGGTTTAGGCGGAAGGATCTTTTGCATCCAGTGTGGAATCCAACAGCCCGTAAGTGGGTTCATTCCAGGAACCAGCTTCTCTGGTTCATTCTTTCCGGCCGCCTTGGAGAGAGTGGGCTTTTGCCGAGAAACCTATTGCCTGTTCACAAAACCGCTCACCTCCCCAGTGGCCTTATCTAGGTCCTTGCTGGGAATTGTGTCTTAGTGTTCTACAGTTCTGTTTACTTCCCTTGTAGCTACCAATGAAGAATGACGGTACGCATGAAGACATCAGACATTTGGACTTTGCGATACTCCTGGGGTCATTGTAAACCAGATATTGTGGGTAGTGAATAACACCTGATTTCCATCTAAGTATTATTTTCACTTACAGGTTACTGCTAAGGAATTTTAGAAGTATAATGGCACTAGGTCAAGGTGCATCTCAAAATACTTTCTGTAATTATTTTAGCAGTGTAAGACAGAAGAAACTTTGTTTCCCTACCACCCTGTTGTGGCGGTGCCTACCTCTCTTGTGACTGTGTCCCGCTACCCACTGGTACTGAATAAACACCCTGTGGGCACTGAATCTCTTGGATGACTCCTGCCTCTCCTTGTCTGGGTAACTTTTATCTTATCCACAATAATTTGGACCTTGGTGTTCCACTCACTCATTTCATTATCTTTATAGCAGAGCACCCATGGAGCACCACACCCCTTTTGTGTCTCGCTGTCCCGATGAAATCTAGCAAGGTGTCTGAAAATGGCATGGGTGACTGGCGTTCTACTCACCCCTGTCTCATGGTCCCCTGCCCCCTTTTCACTGGCAAAAACCCAAAGACAGGCCTCTCCTTGTGGCAGGCAATGGGCCCGTACCCTGGCCACAGATCTTTAGTCGCTGCATGGTGATCTCCAAACATGGGCAAACACTCCTTTCAGCAGCATTAACCCCCCCACTGCAACCTGGAACCAACAGAGCCATACCTGAGGGGCAGAAATAATAATGGAGGCTCTAAACTGAAAGGGCAGCATTACCCCAGCCCCTGCACTTAAGCCTCCCACTCCCAGGGCAAGCTGCTCTCCTGCCAGGTGCCAGTCTCAAACAAGCAGAAAACAGGCTGAATTAACCCGTGCAGCTCAAAATACCTAGTGAATTCAAACTCTCTTACCAACCTTGATTCACAACAAGCAAAAACAGCCAGAAGTTAACAAAGCCCCCGTCCATAAGGCCCCACAGTGCATTTAATCTACTGGGTTCTGCATTTCTCTCTCTCACCTGTATATTCCAACGTACCTGCCATGTGGCATTCCAGGGAATTTCTCTTGTTGGTCCAGCACCAGCTCCTGCTCCTCTGGCCTCCCACTGTGATTTAAATCCTGGGTTTCTTTTCTTTTTTATATATATAGTCCCATCTTTTGTTAGTTATCGTAAGCCAGCAGTAGTACCTAGTTCTGGTACTGGATAAACTAGATTAATTTAAAATAAATTGCTGATCTGATTAGCTGCTCCCAGCTTTTTTAAGAACTGGAAAGTAGCAAGCTAAAAGAGGGCTCTGCCTCCCTTGCGGCCCCTTAAAAGGCCAGCAAAGACCCTCCTCTTCCTGCCTATCTAGCCAATTGCTTGCTGCTCATGACCCTTGATGACTCCACCCTTTTGTGATGTTACTGCCTTGCCCTCCCCCACCCCCTTCTTCTCTTCTGAGTCACCCTTTAGCTCCTCCCTTTTCCTTTTATTCCTTCATTTTGGCTCTTCTTGGGTGGTCACCAGGACAATCTGGTCTGCCCCTTAGAGGCAAACTACATCATCATTTTTATGTATGAAGTTGATTACACCTCTTTGCACATGCCGCCAGAAAAAATGTGTGTCATTTTTACTTACACATGCTTTCTACTGAGCTATGCACTTTATACAACACTCATTGCACACTGTTAGAATTCCCATGCACAGTCATAGTGTGGTCTTTATTTTTATTGATTACTAACAGGTACTTTTGCAAGTCAGCGTCAACTTAATATGAACAATGGTGTCAAATTAAAGCAAAGTACCAATCAAAATAACAGACTTCAATTTTTCCCAAGAATAAGCAGGACCTCACTGTAAATGAGATGTGACATCTCAACTTGGCTTTTACATTGTATGTAAATAACTTGCTTAAAAGGTACTTTAGGATATAGTGCTTTAAATGCATTACAGTACATAAATAAACAATTATTTTCCTGCACCCCACAAGGATTAACAGTTTGTTTGATTTGCAACATCACAACAAAGAACCATATTGAGCAGGCCATGACAGTTATGCACACAATGCATCACTGTTTCAACAAAATGGCCAATACACTGCAGACCAATGTACTTATGTAACACCATTTTCAGTTAGAAGTAATTTAATTTATACAAAACAGCTGACTAGAGAGGCAGCTTGAATGAATAGCATCATGTATCATTTAAAACCCAGAGCAGAGCATCATGGGTATCAATACAGTACTGAGGATGGGAATATAAATGAAATATTTCAACTAGTACTACATTCTGCTTACCATGTCACTACTTAGAGTTCACTACTGGTGACTGATGTGCATTTGCTCGTTGGAGATTGTATCTGCAACAAAATTGTAATTGAACTGTAACTTTTTGTTTGTAAGTACTGTTCCCCTGTACTACTGTTCTGATGTCCTCTTTGTGACGAGGTACCTTTGTAAATAAGCCTCTGGCTCAAAGGTTTCTAAACTGATGTTTAACTAAATAAATAACTAAATAAATAAAATATAACCCTAATCTTCCTAAAATGCACAAGACAATACGCATGGCAACAATAGGATTTTAAAGTTGTGCTTCAAGCCCCAAAAGAGCATGCATGTTTAGTAATTTTTGGCGGATTAGCCACACTGCTGCCCACACATTGATTTGTGCAGGAAAATACACTTTCATTTTCGCAGATGCAAGCTGAATATGTTTCTGCCATTAAAATCTGGCACCAAGTTATGCAGTGTCATGCAGATTTCACTGTTCGGGCATACACAGAGTGTGTGCAATATGTACTGAATTTAGCCTTATCAACAACACTGGTATGTTGCACACTCAAAAGTAATCCATCAATAACTGGATAATATTACTAATTCCTCACTGCATGCTAGTGCTGGACAAAACAAACACAAACGCTGCACCAGCCACCACCCGACTGAAATCAAGCTTCTAAGGCCACCCTCCAGGTCCCCCTACTGGGATCCACGTTGAGGACTGCACCGCCCGAGTGGCACCCAACTCCATGAGGCAGATCTTCACGAACACCGCACCAGCCTCCGCCTGACTGAAATCAAGCTTCTAAGGCCACCCTCTTGGTCCCCCTACTCGGATCCACATTGAGGACTGCACCACCCGAGCAGCTCCCCACTCCATGAGGCAGAGCTTCACAGCCATCGCACTAGCTGCCGCTCAACCGAAATCAAGCTTCTAAGGTCACCCTCCTGGTCCCCCTACTGGATCCATGTTGAGGACTGCACAGCCAGAGTGGCACCCGCTCCATGAGGTGGAGCTTCAGCCGCTTGCACTAGCCTCTGCCTCCCACCAAATCTAAGTCGTATGTTTTTGTTTTCTTGTTTTTGGCTGGTTTGCTGGTGGCAATGGCTGTTTTCGTTTTTTTGTTTTTGGCCGTTGATGGTATTGGCGGTTGTTGTTTGCTTGTGTTTTAAATGGTTTGCATTGAGTTTTTTTTGCCAAATGTGGTAGTGGCGGCGGAAGCGAATTGGAGTATGGTTTTTGGTGTGGCGGCGGTGTTATGGGGAAATGGATGGTAGTGCTGGCGACGGTAGTTTTTGTTTTTTCGTTTTTTGTGGCTTTTATGGATTTTTTTTTTAAATGGCGGCTTTGTGTTACGGCGAAGTTTACGAATGGCGGTGGCGGCCAGTTTTTTTGTTATTTTTTTGTTTGGTAATGGTAATTTTTGCTGGTATTTTTTTTTACGGCTTTAAGCGGTTTTGGGAGGGTAATACGGAAATTTTAATTTTTTTTGTTTGTTTTTATTGGTTTTGTTTTTTTTGATATTTTTGGCTTTTTGAGGGGTTATGTGGTTTTTGTTTGTTTTATTTAGTGTTTTTTTAGGGGATGGCGGTGCCACGTAAGTGGTGGAGTGGCGCGATGCGATGAAGCGGTTTTCGGATTATAGGTGGCGGGCCACGTTTCTGTTTTTTTGTTTTTGTTGATGGTGTGGTACTTGCCAAGTAGTGATAATGGTGGTTAGCGAAATTGTAGGTATTTTTTTTTTTTTAATTTTGAGAGTGTGTTTTCTGTATTTTTTTTAGTATTATTTTAGTATATTACTTTTTGTGTTTTTTTTGTTAGTATTTTGGTTTTGTATTTTTTGTTTTTGGCTACGGTTTTGGGGCTTTCATTGTGTGTTTTAGTGTGTTTTGGGTACTTGGGCTTTTTTTTTTTGGCTTATGGCATTTTTGCATGGTTTGAAATTTTTCTAGAGTAATTTTGGGTGTTTGTTTTTACGGTTATGGGCCTTTTGCTGCAATGTTTTGTAGGTAATTTGTATTTTTTTGTTTTGTTTGGATTTATGTTAGTGTTTTTGGCTTTTGTTTTGTTTGGCTATGGTGGTTAAATTAAGCAATTTTTGTGATTAGATTTTGTTATGTTATGTTTCGTTTACTAAGGCTTGAAGTTTTAATTGATTTTCATGTTTTAGGGGTAGTAAATGTACAGTATAGTGTGTGGTTTTATGTTTCTGCATTAATGCATGGTTTTTTTATGTAAATTTTGGTATGATGTGTTTCTTGTTTTAAAATGATTGGCTTTTTTTAATTTTTATGGCTTATATTTGCATTTTCTTGTTAAGTGAGTTTGCTTTTAGTGGTGCTGTTAAATGTGTTGCTTAATAGGTAATGGTGTTTTTGTGTGTTTGTGGTTTTTCTTGTTTTGGGATGTTTGGGATGTTTAGGTTTTGGCAAGTACGGATGGATGGGGTGGGGGTTTGCGTATGGTGTATTGGGAGTTTTGCCAATGGCTGATGGAATGGATTTTGCAAGTTGAGATATATGTGATTGAAATTTTGGTAATTTTTTGCTTTTAAAGTTTTTCTAAAATTTCTGAGGTTTTTTTGGTAATGGGTAGGGGGGGGCTGTTGTTTAAGTGAAAGATTATTTGGTTTTTTATTAAATTGGTTTACCAATGGCTGTGGAGGGCCAGGCTTTTTATGGGCGGTGTATGTGTAGGTTGTATGTGTTTAGTAATTTCTGGCCTAACAGTTAAAGGGGTTTATGAGTGGTGGGGGTGGCTTAAGTGGGAAATAAGTGTTTTTATATGCAATAACAGCATTGCTGGGGGAAATACGTAATAAGTGAGCTGTTGTGTTTTAATGGTGGGGTCATTCTGGGGCTGAAATATTAGTGTGAAGAAAGTGTAGAATGGATGAGATTAATTACTTGGAAAGATGGCTGCTTGTTGCATTGCATTACTTTTGCTTTTTATTTGTTAGTGTTGGCTTTTTCTAAAATTTTATTTTATTTTATGTGTAAATTGATTAGAGTTTTTCTATGATATAAGGCAATTGATTGGTTCTTTTCACATAAATATATTGGGATTTTTGTGTTTGTTTATGGATATACTTTTAGTGCTTGTGGGTGGGGTATTTTTGTAAATTAAATTTTGGCTAGGTGTGTTAGGTATGCAGTGTAAGTAAAATTTGAATTTTTGCAAATTAAAAAGAGTGTGTGTTTGAAGAGTTAGGGGCGGTTTTTTTGGATGGGGTTACTTAGGGGTTTTGTGTGTGTGTGTGAGTATTAAATGAGCTTGTGTGTTTTTGCTGGGGATTTTTTGTGGGGAGTTTGTATTTTTGGTTAGCTTTTTTTTTTTGGATGAATTTTGTTTAATGTAATAGATATGTTTCTTGGGGCTGGTGTTTAAGGCATGGGCTTTTTTGGGGCTTTTGACGGTTTTACTATACTTTCTTCTTCTTGTATTTGTTAATAGAATGTATTTTGTTTGCTGTTGTGGTTTTGCTTTTTTTTTTTGGCAGTGTTTTTAGGGGTGTGAGGGTGTGTTAAATAAAATGGATGGCATTGTGTTAGTAGCTTGTGTTTAGTGTGGTTTTGTACAGTGTTTCTAGCAAATTGGCCTCGGTTTCAGTGTGTTTTGGAGTGGGGTATGTGTGTTTGTTTTTAAAAGAGCTGAAAGAGCCTGCCTGGGGCATTTGCAGCCTTGGCTGTTTTGGGGCGGGGCATGTGAAATGTATTGGATGGCTGGGGCATGGGCTTGGCCAGTGGAGTGTGTGGGTGCAGTAATGGCTTGGCTATTTTTTTGGGATAGCTAGTGTGTGGGATTGCCGTGTTGGGGTGTTTTTAGTGAATACTTTTGGAGCTATTTCATTTTGTGTTTTGGCCTTTTGTGTTTTGGGCGTGTGTGGCGGGTGGAGGCATGGCTCAGCCAGGAATGGTAAGAGTGGGCGATGGTGGGCAAGTGGTTTGCATTTGCTGCATGCATACAATAGCTGGTGGTAGAGCTGGTGGCGTGTATGGCTGTTTTGCAGCTTGTGTGAGGGGTGCATGGAGTGGCCAATAGTAAACTTTTTACTTTTTTGGTGTATTGACGGTTTAAAGGGCAGATTGTTTTGGGGTGAGTCTAAAATGGTGTTTGTTGTTTTAATGCAATGCAACTTTCTAAATTTTAAATGTAAAGTTTTCAGTGTTTCACTTAGGTGGAAGAGTTTGGGCTGGCCATTTACTACAAATTTTGATTTTGTGCACAGACGTGTGTGTTGCTTAAATGGGATAGTGGTATGTTGCATTAAGTAGTGTGGCTAATGCTATGGTATTTTTTGCAGTGGTGTTTTCTGTGTTCAAATTAGCCGTGGCAAGTTGCAGGCCATTTGCTGGCATGTATTCTCGGCTGAGTGGAAATACGGCTGTTTTTTTGGAGCTTGATATTTTTTGGTGTGGTGTTTGGTGGTTTTATTAGTTATAAATTGTTTTTTCAATTTAAATTTTTGTGGTTTTTCTTGGCTTATATTTTTGGTTTGGTTTGTTATGTACTAACTTGTTTTATCTTTAGATATATTTTCAGTGTGTGGTGGAAGTGTTTATTGTGTTTTCAATGGTTTTGAAATTTCCTTTCTGCTAGTATTATACTAATGTTTTAAATTTTTAAGAAAGGGTATATAAATTATTTTAAGTATTTTATAAATGGGTGTATTTAAATTTCTAGTTTTTCTCTTTTTCTTTAGTTTTACTTCTCATTTTTATGAGTATATAGGTAGTATTTATTTTTTTTTATATTTCTTTCTTTAGTTGTTTATTTTATAGTTTTCATGGTATTACATTTTATTTTTCTATTTCTTTAATACTTTATATTTTAATACTATAGTACTACTATTTTACTTGAGCTACAAATTGTATAATATGTTTTGGTTAGCTAAATTTTTTATGTTTTTGTTCTAGTATATTTTTTTTTTACACTGTTACTTGTATTTACCTTTGTGTATATCTTTTTCTGTAATCTATTGTTTTACTGTGTTTATTAATTGCTCTGTATTCTGTGTTGTTCAGTTATGCAAAATGTGTCTTACTTTGTGTGCCTGCTCTATTTGTACTGTATCCTCCTGGGTCATGCCTGAAAATAGTCATTGCTATGGATAATGCACTTACCCGATAAACAAAACCTAAATAAATAAATAAAATAAAATAAATAAATACATTCCATTTTCATCAATTTGCATGCAGTTCTGAGAATTTTGAAAAATGTCATTGAAGTTTGCAATATTTTTCAAATGTTTTATTTGGTCATAACTCTGCGGTTCTAACAGCTAGAGACCTGAAAATGTGCATGCTCCCAGTCCTGCAGTTGGATGTGGGCTCTTAGTGGTTACTATTACCTTTAAAGAAAACCACCTTAAATCCCACAGCAAAATAACATCTTTAATTCCAGCCCAGATCCACCTCTATAATCCTGCCACCCTTCCCATTTACTGCCCTCTTCTATCCCAGATTCCCAAGCATTACCCATAAATATCCCAATGCCAACATGCCATATCTTCTGATACTACTTCCTTTCACCTCCTGAATGCAGTCAGTAAAGAAGGGTGAAGAAGAAGGGCTGCAATGGCAGCAGTCAGCATCTGATAATGGGCAAGGACTCAAGACATGGCCGGAAGATAAGATTGTTTTGCAGTACATGCAAGTTAAAAGAATCAGTAGATTTGCTGCATAGTGAGTGGTTGATTTGTCGAGCTTGGAGGATGACGGCATAATATGGGAAGGGGTTTAGATGCTTCTGTCAGCAATGGTACTGTGGAAACTGCTGTTGATTATAAAAAAAAATTGCTGTGCAACTGTCTTGTTTTCTGTGAGGTCCTGTTTTAATCCATTTGTAGGTACCATAGCAAGCGTAGCTTGTGAATCATCTGTTTCGATCATGCATGTTCTTTTATGTATTTAGTCAAGTTTAAGGTTACCTTCACTCTGACTGATTAGACTGCATGATGTCATTGATGATGTCAGTGATGATGCTTTTAGGACTTAGTACAGCATTTCAGACCTACACAAGCCTGGGTAAAATCTCCATGCTGGACCATTTTTTTTCCTTCTCAATACAGGTTATGTAGTATGAGAGAAATTGTTAGATATCATTGCTTATGTCTGTGATAGAGTTTGGTCAAGATTTGTAATAGACAGTGAGAACACTGGACGGATCTGAGTATTTTTTTTTCTTACTACAATTTCTATATAGCTCTAAAAAAACATCTGCCCCCTCACATGGAATGATAGCACATCGGCAGAGCACTATAACAGAAGTTGGGTGGGGTCCTGGGTTTGATTTCTCAGTTGTGAATTTGTGTTTTCTTTCCACTACCGTTTATGTTGTTCACATGGAACACTCTCTGTCTAGAAACCACTTGTCTTGCCATCTGAAGGACAGTACAGTGCCGTAGCACCACAAACATAGGTGGGATCTCGGTTCAAGTCCCAGTTGTGAACATTTTCCTTCTCACTTCAGTTTATGTGTTTTGAAGTCTTCTATCTTTAGCAACCTTCTTTCAACAAGTGGAATGATAGTACAATATCAGAGCACCAGGATAAATGTCAAAAGAATCAAACCAGAGCAGTAAGAAACAATGAGAATACAGTGCCTCAGTTATAAAGTAATAAGCCTGTAACTTCTTAGTCAAGACAAAGTGTAAAAAACGTTTCACCAAGAGCTAGGTGCACAACCAAGGAGAAAGACCCATAAAGGCTGAAGAGGAAGAGGTAATAGATCCAAGGGATTCCAACAGGACTGGGTACAATTGACAATAAACACCAGACAGTGAATTTATCATCCATCATGCCATCTCAACCTCCTATTTAAATATTAACCAAGCATTTGAATTTTGTCCTGGACCCCACTGATTACCAATATGATGCATATTGATTTCCAGAAAGTTTTCTGTAAATTAAACTTTATGAAATATGATGGCAGCAAGGCCACTAGTAATAGTATTCCAAATATGGGATATCCATCAGTCTTCTATAACAGTAAACCAGCTGAATTAGATTTCTAGGCCCTAGCTGAACTACTGGATGAGAACATCATTACCTCTAATGCTACAGTCTGTCCAGACACAAGTGAGCTGCTCTATTTGAGTATGAGAGTTACACAGATATATATATATATATATATGTGTGTGTATATCTATATCTATATACATATATATACATATATATATATATATGTATGTATATATATATATATATAATATATATATATATATATATATATATCTCTCTCTCTCTCTATATATATATATATCTATATATATATATATATATATATATATATATATAGGTACAAATGTGCTACTCGAGAGACAAAGTGTGACAATCAGGTTCCAAAATTTATTTGGGCCAATTGTCATAACCATATCATATTTACATTGGGTGCATGTGGTAGTAATTCAGTCCCTAACATAAAGATAGTTTGTAGTTCAGAGGTGCTAAAAAATTGGATTAAAAGTTCCCACAGGGGCAATGTAATGTGATTAACATGGTGTCCTTGACAGCAAATTTGTCATATTATCAAACATGTATTTTTTGATATTACTATGTCTATGGTATCTATTTAGGTAGCATAATATCTAACTTTTCAGTTTTTTATCATATACTTAACTTGTTGGTAATTATGCCACAATATGTTTACTGATCGCAGTATGCCCAAATCTGGACATGTTAAAGCCTGGCTACCACATTCATGTCCTTGATTTTCTAGCCCATTGTTTTTTTGCACAACTATATTACCATCATAGGAAAAGACAGAAATCACTTAATTTTCAGAAAGTGAATTATACTTTATTTACAAGGGCTTTTTCCACAGGATGTCACGTGAGTAACTCAGACTACACAGGATGTCACGAGTAACACAGACACAACACAAGAAGTCACATGATTAACATGGACACCAGAACAGTAGTATCATTATCATACCAAGAGTCTCACTAAGTCATACCAAAAGTTATTGCTAATGTTCAACCAAAAAAATGATTGTCTTACTGTTGATATTTGGTATAACATTTTTTGAACATTTTGAAGATTGTACTGTAGTCACAACATTATATTAACTTAAGATATTCACAAATGTTTTATGTATGGATTGAATCTCACCTGGTCTGTCTATTACATATACCAGCTGGTCCCAAGCCTACAATAAGAGAGAGGGAAACCAACTATATCTTTATGAGATGAATGGGGATGTTTGGGATTAATGCATGCCCTTGCTGCTTGTGATATTCAAGGCTGAAGGCAAAACACTGAAAGTGTATTAGTGACTTATAACATGGGGTAGATAAAGGCAGGTGAGTGGTAAACAACCATCAGGTGACCATTACTTACTCCACAATATATGACAGCTAGTGGTGAACCATCCCTCTGAGAGATCAGCCTGTGTTTCTGTTCTGATCTTGTTATAGTGCAAAACTGTAGTCTGTGGAGCAGCCATTACTATACCTGCTTAGCGAAAGGAGAGCCGAGGCCTGCCATGTAGTCCCAGGCAGTGCAGCAACAGTAGCTGCAGTGTTCAAAGTTTGTAGTCTTGCTTCTTACCCAAGCTTGTTCCCAGAGTGAAGTGTGTGGTCCCCATGGTCATTTTTCTGTTGCACAGCCAGATTGACAGGTAAATCCCATTGTTGTGTCCTAAAGTCAGCTGGAACAGTGTGAAGAGAGGGAGACCACCCCCAATGATATCATGATCTGAAAGTGAGCTTTATGCTGGTGGACAGAGAAACAGAGTTCCAGAAAGACCTGCAAGCTCTGAGTCCCATTAGTTGCCATTTCTTAATTGGTAGAATACAGTCTGGTAGATCGTGGACTGCACTGCTGGGGAAAATGTTTACTTCTTGCCATGCATTAATGTAACCACAGACAGGAGACAGAGCAGCTTAGCCAGTGGAGATATAGACACCGTGTCTGTACCACAAGAGGCAACTCCATATTTTGCACTTCAGAGCTACTGTGCTGTCTCAGAAGGCATATCATGCACACCAAATGTCAGAGAAAGCATAGCAATACTTTCCTTCTGACATCTGTATGTGCATGACAGCCATTTTGTTGGGGACTATTTTTTTAGGCAGCAGAATACAGTAATTTGCTTGTCTTTTATAAAAGGAGAAGACACATGCATATTGCTTTCTCCTTGTTTTGTAGTGTACTCTCTGTTATAAGTGTAATAGCACACTCCAGGGTGTGTGGTTATTGGGGATTAAGCAACACACTGGGTGTTGTGAGGACACTCAGCCAGCAGCCTTGTGCTTCACAGTGCACTCGGGTATTGATTAATCCCTAATAACTGTACACCCTGGAGTGGGTTACTTTCTACTAATAGAACTATGCCCTTGAGTGGGTTGTTTCAATCTTAAATGTGTTTTAAGAAATGAAAATTAAATTAAAAACTGACTTCAGGGCTAGATCTTCAAAAGCTTGCCCATGTGCAAAGCCTAGTTTTTCTGCACAAAACCCAGATTTGCGCAGATGTCCACATTCCAAAGCCCTGCTATGGGCAAACAAGGTTTGTGTCCAGGAGATTTTCTGAGGTTGACACAATACAAATGGAAAGTCATGGACCTGAAATCTGGTGAAATCCTGTGATCACAGAGTGCAAGATAATTTTGCATGGTCCCCTGTATGGTGCAGATATACACAATTATCCCTGTTACTAATGATGCCATCCCACAGATCACAACCACAACTGAAGACACAGCCCCTTTCTGTTGTCAAATGGACCCCTCCATGGTACTGTCACTCACTGTGTCCACAGCATGGTCCTCCAGGTGCATATGGCAACCAGTGCATTTTTGGGAAGATTTTTTAGGTTTCTTCAGCTATTGTAGTTAATGTCAGTAATTGTTTGATATGCCATGCTAGGCCCTCAGCCTATCATGCAGCACATGGCATACCAAACAATTACTGTGACTCACTGCAACAGCAAAGTAAGCCTAAAAGTGCACAAAAAAAACAGAATGAAAAAAAAAATACAGAACAAAGGGTAACACTTTAACAGTCACTGACAGCAGTCATCCCAGTAAGGAAAACAAAGTATTTTTCTTCACTTGTACTGTCATGGAAGCATTTAAGTTATACCATGTAGCATATAGCCCAGTTATGAGAGACACTGCAACAGCAGCCAAATGAGCTAAAAACTGCACAAAAACAATGAACAGGGTAGATGTTTTGGTGACTGCAACCCGTTACCATCAATTACAGTCATTTTACATCAATGTTTGGTGTTTGTGCCCTTTTAGGCTCGTTTTACTGTTGCAGTGAATCTCAGTAATTGTTTAATGTGCCATGCTAGACTTTTGGCCTAACATGCAGCATATGGCACACCTAATGATCACAAAACATATTGCTGAAATGTAAATGGTTCTGTGCTGGGTTTGGGTGCTTAGTGTTGAGTCGTGGGTGCAATATTTTTTTTTAAAGTTGCCATCTTATAGACTCCTGTGGATCTGAGAAATTTGTAGATTACCCAACGCTTCATTTACTGCTGCTGTTATTTGCTTTTCTGCTGCTAAATGGCTTAGATGCACTTGCACATAAAATAAATAAGTACTGTGAGTACATTTGGAGTGCTGTCCATTTTTGTTCTACAGAAGTGTTTTTACAAAAATAAATATCATATTAACCAGGATTTCTTTTAAGTTTAGCAGATAAGCAGGTAGTTTAAAAGTAGTTTTGGTGTTCTGATGCCTCCAACACAATATAAGCCCCTAAAGAGATCAGCTCTACACAAACTGAGCACCTGCAGAGACCAGGTCCTATTCATTTACTCCCAATACAACATGTATTTTATTTCTCACTACAGAACTGTCCAAACTGTAGATATGGTGTTCTGATGCCTAATACAAAATGAGCCCCAGCACTAACCAGGTCCAATTGATATACTCCCCAAAACTGCAATTTTTTTGCCCAGTACAGAACAAACTATTTAGCAGCAGTAACATTAAAGGTGCCCCTGATAGAGAATAGGATCACACAAAATGCCCCCCACCCCCACAGGGACCAGGCCACACAGAATGATCCCCATGTAGAGACTTGGTCTATAGAATAGGTAAATATGTATAACCATTTAATCTAGGAAGCCTGCAGTTGTTCAACTTTAAAATGCTTTATAATCAACTCTCTCTGCCCCTTTCCCAACCGTCATACCACGAGCTCAGCATCTTGGGACCATGAGGCAAGGTCCGACTACATGTCTCTGTGTTTCCCAAAAAGCAAATGTGTACCTTTACAATCTGCAGACATCTGACACACTAGGGAACAAAAGAGCAGCTGAGATGCAGAGAGAATAGCCCACTGTAGTGCCCGTAATGTGCATAACTCCAAACTTCAGGAGGACAACATGTCTTGTCCAGAATGTAGGTGGCAGTACAAAGAATACAGACCCACCAGATCCACAGCCTTAAAGAGCCATGGAGTGTTGACTGAAGGTGTCAGCATGCATTTCTGGTTCTGAAAATTCTGGGCCGGTGGAGGAACCAATAGTAACGTGGGTAACAAAAGGACATGAAAATAACATGCCATGGAAAAATGGAATTTTCTAAATAAATGAGTTATAACAAACTGCAAGGTTTTGGCAGCATGTCAGTAACAAAAAGAAGGTCACCAGATATAATAATGCTTTTGGACCACAGTTCATGCAAATTAAAGGCACAGTCTGCTTAGGATGAGGTACTAGATGGACACTACATGTAATGAACATTACAGTTGTATAAAATGATTAAATAAAAGGCAAAAACTTTTATTCTGTACAGGGAGTTCTTGGGGGAGGCTTAAATGAAGTAATTAGATAACACATTAACAACAGTTGGGTTTCTAAGGCACAATAAAGGGCTGTATTTAAATACTTAAATTGGGAATGGAAGCAATGTCACAAAATGGAACCCTATTTGAAGGGGTAAATTGTTGTTTGTGATAAAACTGAAAGAGCACAGTGGAACCAAACTGGGTCATGCTATGTTTAATATCTCCTAATGTGGGACTACAAATTAGGTGTGTCATGTGAACCTTTTAACAATTCAGCAAAATGTTAGAGGGTGTCTATGTACAGTAGGCATGAGTCTCTAATACTGTATTCATGCCAATATATATATATATATATATATATATATATATATATATATATATATAGAACCATTTTAAATCACCTTCTGCCTTTGGTCCCTCTTCAGCCACATCTCTGGCCTTACAAACCTTCTAGAACCTGGTTACATAGGGAGGGACAGCTATTTCTATCAAAATGGACTTTCCAACATCAAAATTTAAGTCCTGTAGAGAAACCTGTCTTCAAAAAATTAAGGGATGTAAGCACAAAGGAGATTGTCATAGTTACGGACAAGGCTAAATATGATAATGAGGTCTCTAAACAGCTGTCATATAGAAGGAGTTACAGACCACTGGGTGCAGACCCTACCAGGAGCCTCAAAAAATGCATTTTTGAAGTTTTGGATAGTACATCATCTAATCAATAGATTACAGAACAAGAAGATGAATACATGAAAATCACCACACACATTATACCAACATTTTACATTCTTCCCCAAACACATGGTATCAGGACAAGGTTTCCTTACTGAAAAATAAATTTATGTTTTTGTAAATTATTTTGTTACAAGAAATAATATATACTGTTCCTTCTTCTGTATGGGACTTTATTGATATTCTGTCTCAGCTGGAGGGATTGGGCTCGTCCAATGAATATGTATGGCTCTCCGCAGATGTTATTTCATTGTATGCATAATCAGCCATGAACTTGGACTATCTGCCTTTGAATATTTTTTAGACAACTCAGAAGTGGCAATTCATTTTCCAGCTGAATTTCTACTGGAGGCTGTACAATTAATTTTGAGTTCTAATTGTTTGGTATTTAACAAACAAATTTTACCAACAGGTTCAAGGAATGATCATGGGACCACAAGGCCCTTCTTATGCAAATCTATTTTAGATTGATTTGAGGGACTATCATGTTTCACTATGACTGTAACCCTTATCTGCAGATAGTTTTCTGGGGCTAATATCATGATGACATATTCGTTTTGTGGAAGTGATATAACATCAGCAAAACAATGCAGAGTCACTTAATCAGAACGACATTGAGGTACAAGTCACACATTGTGCTGATCCTTAACAAATTACATTTTTAGAAATACAATTAATTTCTAAACCGGGCAATATTATTGAAAAAGACATTCTGCAAATCTAAATTTGGGAACACATTACTTCTGTCACAGAGCGTTCACTCTAGTCATGTAAACTGAGGTATTCCTTTTGGGTAGCTCCTGTACCTCGAAGGAACTGTTCCTCCTTTTCTACTTTTGACACACAGGGTCAAGACCTACAAAACAGCTTTCTTGACCATGGATATACACTTATTTTTCTGTTTCTGCTTCTGTTTTGTTTTCAGATTGTATGGATTACCATAGAGGCATATTACTTTATCATATCATGCCATATTTTGGGGGCAAGAATTCTTCTTTCATTATTTTTTTTTTCTTGTATATCTATTTTCTCTAAATTGGAAGTCATGTAGTGCTTGGATTTTCACTGCCATTCACCTTCCACACTTTTGTCCTACTAATTTATTCATTATTCTTTTAACATCCCTACACAGTTGCAATGTTCCTTTCCATGGCAACAATCATACTCTACCTTGTCCGAGTAGCATTTTCACTTGTTACTGTATTATCAGGTTCAACCTTCCTTCATTTCCATCCCTCTTTTTTCTGTTTTTTCCCAGCTTTTAGCAACTCCCCCCACACACACTTCACTTTATATGTTCTGCTATTTTACAGTAAGAGTTTATAATACATTTTGATGGTGTTTTTTTGAGTGTCTGCTTTGAAATATAATGCATATGATTCAAGAGAGCTGTGCAGCACATTATGTTTTTCATGTTTATTGGGTGTTTGGTTTGGACATGTACAGCACAGTTTTCAAACAACATGAAGTCTTGCTATATTATGACATATGCAGTATAACCTCAGGTTAGAACTGCTCCGGAGGTGAAAGAGTTAACTTCCATGCAGGGCACGGAATCTTGAGTTTGAGCTCTGTTGAACACTCTGTCTGTTGAAGCTCAAACTTAAACTGTCAGATTCTTTACTCCGCCTCACTGAACAGTCGCTCCGGAGATTCCTCCTGCTGCTCGGTTTGTTTGTCAGTTTTAAAGTGCAATTCTCAGTTTAATTTACCGAAATTTAACTGCAATCGTCGGCTCAAGCTCTGTCTGTGGTATTGTAGGCAATAGATAGCTTACTTATTTATTTTTCTTCTGTGTGGAACTTGTAAACGTCTTTTTCGGTTTGGTTTGAACCGATCAGAGGGGTTTAAAATGACTTTCTAGCCCTTTAGAATGCGGTTCCGGTTCTTATCGATTCTAAAAACTGGATTTTATTATGGTTTTTCCACGACCGTGACACAGTTGGGAACCAATAAGAGAGTCTTGCTTGGTGGATTGCCGTTAATGGGCAAGTTTTGGTTAGGCTGGCACTATGTCTGAGAAACCCAAAGAAAACCCGGACCCACTGGGTTTCAGCACTGTGGCCTCTGTGGAAAGCCTTTGCAAGGCTGACCCACACACCATTTGTGTATATTGTCTGGGTTTGACACCTCAATGCAGACTGCCAGATTTGTAAGAATTTTCCTGCTGGCACCATGGAAAAAAGAGTTGGTAGGCTCAGGGGAAGGGAAGCCAAAAAGTCCACTGACCCGGATGGCCAGCCCGGTTCAGTTCCAACCGAACCTGAGGGAGTGCCCTCTGACCAGGGCTATGCTTCCTCGGGCAAATGAAGAGCCAGCTCTGAGGAGCCAGTTCCAACTAAAAGGGCTAGAAGGTCAGCTAGTTTGGGGCCAAAAGTTCTTTCTCCAACTGCTGAGGAAATAGCCAAAGCTATTCAAATTGTCCAGTCTCTTTCCCCAGTTCCGTCCGAACCGGCACCATTGGGAAAGCGCCCGGTTCGGTCGGTTCCCTCGGTTCAAGATTATGATTTTGAAGATTTTTATGAACCAGGGGAAGGGGAGGAGGGGTACGAGGAGAGTGAGTGTGATTTTGACAGTCTGGATGTGCCCATTGAACCGGACATCTCTCCAGACAGACCCTCAGGAGTATCCCCTCCCAGGCTATCTGAGTCCCCTTCTCATTTTTTGTTTTACAAGAAAGTTGCTGACACTCTGCAACTCCCTGTTGAGGAAGCTGTTGATGATCAAGAAGAGCCTGATTTTGTGGAAATGATGGATATTCCAGAGTCTAGGAGACTGTCTATTCCCTTGCATAAATTTTTTAGGAAACAGACAGTAAAAATTCTGAAAACTCCTCATTCTATCCTCCCTGTGGATAAACAGATGGACAAGAGGTATGCTTTATCAGGCTCTGATACAGAGTTCCTATCTCAGCAGTGCAGCCATGTGGGGGTAGTGCAGGCTGCAGCCTGTGACAAGGCTAATATTCCTCTAGCCTCTCACCCTCCTGAAAGGGATTCCAGGAGGATGGATGCCATGGCAAAAAAGCAGTACATGGCAGCATCTTTGGGACTCAGACAGGCAAATTATATGGCTTACACAGCTAGGTACCAGAAATCCAGGTGGGATACTGTCCTGGCCCTAGCAAAACAGGCCCCTGAACAGCTTGCCAGGGAGATGGAGCAGGTGGCTGTGGATGGTATTGAGGCATCCAAGGTGCAATTTCATGCTGCTGTAGACTATAATGATGTTTCATCTAGAGTTATGGCTACATCTGTGTCTCTTTGCAGAATGGCCTGGCTCAGATGTACTGCCCTGTCACAGGATACCCAGTCTAAGGCTATGGCTTTTTCCTGTTGTGGGAAATTCTCTGTTTGGGGAGTAGACAGAGAATTATATGAAGAAAATGGATGAGTATAGGACCACCTATAGGAGTGCACAGGCCAAAGAAAGGCAACTCACTCCTCAAAGGCAGCATGTCAGGGGCAGGGGCAGGCCTTTTCATAGGCCATTTTACCAAGCCCAGGCCTCCTCTTCTGCTTATGCCCAGAGGGGGTTCTTTAGAGGAAGGGGCAGAAGGGGCTCTAGTAAGCCTGCTTCTACCCCTCAACCCAAAGCCCCTGCAAAACAGGCTCCCTGATGGGGTAGCCAGGGCCGATTATCCACTACCAGTAGGGGCAGGCTGGCTTACTTTGTCCAGGACTGGAAGTCTTTAACATCAGACAAGTGGGTCCTGAAAGTAGTAAGCCAGGGACTGGTTCTCAGCTTCAAAAATTTCCAAGATGAGAGCCAGATCTTTCCACCTGCATACCCATCAGAGGCACTTGCCCTAGAAGCAGAAGTTTCTGCCCTCCTGGCTCTCAGAGCCATGGAAAGGTTCTACCCATACACCAGGGCAAGGGCTGTATTCCAGGTACTTCCTTACCCAAAGACAGGAGAATGGCGGCCCATTCTGGATCTCAGGTATCTAAACAAGCACCTTTTAAAACCAAAGTTCAAATGGTGACCCTGGGGATTATTTTACCCTCTCTAAGGCCAGGGGACTGGCTAGCCTCCTGGACCTCAAGGATGCCTGCTTCCATGTTCTCATCAGAAGCTCCCATCGAAAGTACCTCAGATTCAGGGACTGCCCTCAGGCCATTACCAGTTCAGAGCAATGCCCTTCCGCCTCTCCTCGACTCCAAGGGTGTTCACAAAATGCCTGGCAGTAGCAGTTGCTCATTTAAGAAGGCAAAAGATTGCCATCTTTCCTTATCTGGACGACTGGCTCATTGTAGGCCAGTCTCCAGAACAGGTCAAACTTCATTTACAAGTAACCCAGCAGCTGCTTACATCTCTAGGTTTCCTTCTCAATCTTCCAAAGTCAGTTCTGGAGCCTGTCCACCTTCTCACCTTTATAGGCACAGAACTGAACACAAAAGAAGCCAGAGCCTTCCTTCCTCTGGAGAGAGCAAGGACCCTGGTGTCTCTGGCCTCCTCTTTCACCCTGCAGGTCTCTCGACCAGCAAGGCATTTTCTACAGCTCCTGGGGCACATGGCTGCTTCTACAGCAGTAGTGCAGGGAGCGAGATTTCAGATGAGGGACATTCAGTTCCATTTGAGAGCCTTTTGGTCTCAAAGGACGGATCCCCTAACCAAATTGATTCCAGTGACTCAAACCCTGATCCAGGCCCTTCAGTGGTGGCAGGATCAGAACAATCTGAGACAGGGGGTTCCCTTCACTCCCCAGTCTCATTCCTTGACCCTTACTACAGATGCATCCCTCTTGGGGTGGGGAGCTCACATGGGCGACCTTTCCACCCAAGGGCTATGGTCCCCTCAGGAATCCCTGCTCCACATCAATTTGCTGGAGCTCAGAGCAGTTTTTCTAGCACTTCAGGTTTTCTCCACATCTGTCCAGAACAAGGTAGTTCAGGTCAGAACAGACAATACCACTACAATGTGGTACATCAACAAGCAAGGGGGCACTCGGTCTCCGGCCTTGTGCACCGGAGCAATGAAGTTGTGGTCTCTGGCTTATTCTCTGAACGCCTCCCTTATGGCAGTTCACCTCCCAAGCAAGGACAATGTCCTAGCGGATGCTCTCAGCAGGATTTCCCAGGGCCGTCACAAATGGGCACTGGATCCCCTAGCACTGGAGGTAATATTTGCCAGATGGGGCACTGCAATAGATCTCTTTGCAGCCCCAGACAATCACCAACTTCCCCTTTTTTGCTGCAGGCCCCCAGTGTTGGGCTCAGTCCCTCTGGATGCCTTCCTTCTCAGTTGGGAAGGGAAGTTCCTCTATACTTTTCCCCCCTTCCCCCTTCTTTTCAAAGTGCTAGTCAGAATCAGATCTCAATCCTGCAAGATGATCCTGATTGCTCCAGACTGGGCCAGGCAGCCCTGGTACCCACTCCTCATGTCCTTAGCAGTTCACCCTCCCTATGCCTTCCAGGAATCACAACCTGTTAACCTGTGCCCAGGGAGAGTTTGGTATCCAAACCTCAAATCTCTCAATCTCAAGGCTTGGCTCTTGAAGAGTTAGTGTTTGCTGACCTACACCTTTCTCAAGGTGTATTGGCAAAGCCACTGTTTTTGGTTTTACGGAAAATCGGTAAAATTCCGGAATTAGGGCTGCCTGAAAACCGGTAAAAACGAAGATTTCATGGAATCTGACATTTTCTATCAGATCAGTAAATCTACAAAAAAGTCTGTTTTTCTCTTAATTCCTTCCTGTACTGTTTTTAGTTTGCTTTATTTAATGCTCTGTATATTAAGCCTACTTTAATTCTGATTATTTATGTACATACTAAAAGAATGATAACAGAATCCTGGTAAAATCCGGAAATTAGAGTAACAATCACCGGTGAAATTCCGGAATCTTAAGTCTTGAAAACGAATTTAATTGTTTTAATCACCGTGAAATCAGTGGCCTTGTGTATTGGATATCTTGAAGGCCTCTAGGAAGCCTTCCACCAGGGCTACCTATAATTCAAAATGGAAGAGATTTTCCATATGGTGTGCTGGTAAACATATTTCCCAGACTCTACTGGTGTTCCACGATCCTGGATTATTTGGTGCATTTGAATTCCTTGGGGCTGAGACCAGCTACCCTAAAAGTGCACTTGGCAGCTGTGTCTGTCTTCTTGTCAGCAGGTAAGCCCTCTTATCAGCTCACCCTGTGTTCTCCAAGTTTTTAAAGGGTTGCTTCACACCAATCCCTGTTCAGGGATCCTGCCCTGCTAGAGATCTTAATATTTGCATCGCCAGCTTATGCAACCCTCTTTGAGCTACTGTCTTCAGCAGAGCTGAAGTACTTGACTTGGAAAACTGTGTTTCGGTAGCCATCACCTCTGCCAGGCGCATAAGTGAGCTACAAGCCTTGTCAGTGGAGCCTGATTTTATCTCCTTTCATAGAGATAAGGTAGTCCTCAGGACTAACAGGAAGTTTTGCCTAAGGTGGTTTCAGACTTTCACCTTAATCAATCCATGTCTCTCCCTGTGTACTTCACTGACCATCCCTCCTCTAGTGAGAGGAGATTGCACAGTTTAGATGTCAAAAGAGCCCTTAGTTACTATGTAGAACGTACCAAGGGTCACAGGTTCGAATCCCTCCAGTTGTTCCTCACTTATGGTGAGGTTGGTAAAGGGAAACCTGCAATTAAAAGATCCATTGCCAGGTGGATTGTCTTTTGTATCCAATCCTGTTACTAAAAACTGGGTGAGGTTCCTCCCTCAGGCCTGAGGCTCACTCTACCAGAGGTACAGCTGCGTCTCGCTGCTGCCAGGACATTCCTATCCTAGAGATATGTCAAGCAGCTACCTGGAAAACAGTTCATACTTTTACTAAGCATTACTCCTTGGATATCCAGGCTAGGAGTGATGCTCGATTTGGCACAGCTGTGCTTCAGAGCCTATTTCCCAAGTAGGTTCTGTCCCTCCTCCATGGAGGTACTGCTGTGTAGACTGCATATGTCATAATATAGCAAGACTTCATCTTGTTTGAAGAAAAAATTACTCACCTTAGTAATGTTGTTTCTTCTAATGGAGTCTTGCTATATTATGACCTCCCCCCCAGCCTGCCCCTCTCAGAACCTCTGTTTTTGGGATGTGAGTGGGCAGTGCAATGTTGGCACTTCTTTGATACCCACTTTATTTCACCCTTCTAGGGTGCTTAGGTGTTATGCTTAAGTTTTCTTCTTGAATCCCCCGACTTGAGTCTTTGTTTTGGGATCAAGATCAAAAAGGTGTTTTGTAGTTAGTAGCCAGCGGCTAGTGTAGGTTTACGGCTTCCACACAGAACCTTAGTGAGTTTTTGCTCGTAAAGATCTGACAGTTTAAATTTGAGCTTCAACAGACAGAGTGTTCAACCGAGCTCGCACTCAAGATTCCATGCCCTGCATGGAAGTTAACTCTTTCACCTCCGGAGCAGTTCTAACCTGGGGTTATACTGCATATGTCATAATATAGCAAGACTCCATTAGAAGAAACAACATTACTAAGGTGAGTAATTTTTTCTTTTGGATTCTATAACTTTAAGGCTGTACTTTAAATATGGATGAACAAGCCTGTAGCCCTGGCCCCTGACAAAGTGACATGCTCTAAGACTTTAAGTGCTGGGGTATTCTTTCCACTGTATCTGTTTGCCATTGTGAGCAATATGCCATAATAAAGGAATAATGTATGACAGGGTGTGTGTCGTGCTGGGATAACATCACGCCTGGGGTGATTGGGCACGAGGTCAGTGGGTCGAGTGCAACCATTCACCCAGAAGTGACGTTATCCCACACCCACACACACCTCTGGAGTGCATTATTCTATTATACAATGGCTCATTTACATACATATTTAAAAAAATATATAAAAAATATTGTTTTACATTTTTATTTTGTAATTATTTATTGTGGAAGTATACTGGTTTAAAAAATATTTCCTTATAGGGCTTCTCTACTAGGTGGAGATGTATATGTGTGTGTGTTTTCGTGATGTGGCTCTATGTTGACTCGGTCCAGTCGCACTCCCTACAAATTTTGCCTCAACAGTTAAGGAAGATGTATGGAAGAAGATCTGCAAACTTTTAAAGCAGCATTCAGTGAGCTGCGATTGGAGGATGTCTGCACATAGGGAGAGGTGCGGTATGTTTAACTTCTGGGAGGACAGAAAGGTTTTTTTTTAATTATTTTTAAGACTTGCTGCTTGGATTGAGGTACAAATGACAGGTTAACAGATCTAGAGCGAGTGGTTAGAGAAGCGGACAGCCTCAGCACTACTCTTATATAAAACACTAGCTCCATGCTGTATGCTGAAGGAATGATGAAAGTGAAGTGTTGGCTGGAGGAAATAAAGGTGTAAGCGGGGGTTACGCTGTAACAGGGAAAATATTTGTTAAAGCTCTCTGATAACAATAAGAAAGAAAGACATTT
Source organism: Neoceratodus forsteri (assembly GCA_016271365.2). Classification (NCBI taxonomy): domain Eukaryota; kingdom Metazoa; phylum Chordata; order Ceratodontiformes; family Ceratodontidae; genus Neoceratodus; species Neoceratodus forsteri. The sequence goes on from CM057458.1 coordinate 1,324,804,293, forward strand.
CTCTTTTTCAGCACGCTGAAATGAGCAGGTCGGTTTCCATGGGTACGCGCTGTTACTGTTCTGTAGTGAGCTGAGCAGACCGAGAAGCTGAGGACTGCAGCTTTAGTTTTGTTTTATGTTTTAATCTGTCTGTATTTGCCATTGAAGTGCTTAGCAGACCAGCATAGCCATTTGTAGCGGCCGTTGAGGGTGATCAGTGACTGAAGTCGCGGAAGTGCGACATGCATGCGCTTTGCGAATGGGGAGAAAGCTGATTTGAGTTATGGCTTTTTAAACTTTATTTTACATTTTTTAAGTTGCGAATAGTGTCGGGGAAGGGAGGACAGTGATGACTGGATGAAACTGTGTGGGCCAGTGGGCTGGGAGTGCTGATTTCTGAGCACATTGGGGACCGCTGAAGCTGCTCGTAGGGAGAGCTGTGGAGTGACCTTTTTAACATTTCATGCGGTCAGTAAGTGTACTGGGACTAGATCCATGATGTTATGCTGGGATAACATCACGGGTCCAGTCACAGTGTGACCAATCAGGGAGCAGCATTCTTTCTTGCCATTGTATAATAGAGATTTTTTTGCAGCCAACATATTTCATTCTGACTGCCTGGTGTGCATCAATTTTTGGCATTGTTTCAGAAAGTGAAGTATCTTGCATTAAACCCTACAAACTATTTCAAATGTTCAAAATAATAGCAATTTGTATTCTAAGTATGAGCTGATTGTGGACTGCTTCAGTTTGAAAAGTGCATGTTGTGTTTGTTGCTGAATGTTGCATACTAGAGATGTGTAGAATGAAAACAAATCTGAATTTGTGTAAGTTTATTGAAATTTCATGAGAATCCATTAACTTTTATAGCGTTTCACCTGAATGTCACTGAATTTTAAAAAATGTATTAATTTGATCATAACCTGTCCATCTATTGTGACAGAGCTCTGAATGTTGGCATGCATACTTACTGTGAGGAATTTCAATGATGTGCCAAATATCATAAGATTAGGAAGGACTGTTTCAAAAACATAAGTGTTCAAAGTCTGTCATTTTATTTTTTGTAGGGAATTTCATGAATGTTTTCATCTGCATATACCTCAGCCATCTATTGGGCCAGAGATCTGATGTTTAGCATGATTACTTGATGGCATGAGTTCTAACGATGTGGCAAATTGTATGACATTGTGATGGATTATGCTCCAAATCTGTCATTTTATTTTTTGTGGGAAATTTCAAGAACATCTTTTTTCTTCATATACCTTAGTTGTCTATTGGGCCAGATAGCTTAAATCTGGTATGCTTATTTGATGATAGGTGTTCTAAAAATGTGCCAAATTTCATGACATTAGGATGTATCATCTTAAAATGATATATGCTCAAAGTCTGTCATTTAATTTTTTGCAGAGATTTTATCTGCATACATAACTCAGGCACCTTTGGAGCTAGACATGTAAATGATCAGGAATAACCTTTTTGAAATGGATATAGTACCTTCTAAATATGGAGAACATTTGATTAGAGACTTTTAAGTTATAGGGTTCATACTTTTACTATGTAAATAATTGCAAAATGTTGTGAAAACTCCCAAAATTGTGGATGTTTGTAACTTCTCTGCTCTGTAACATAGGCTCAACATCTGACATGCATATTCAATGTCAGTGTATCCTGAAGTCTAACACAACTGGATAAATTGGTTTAGCAATTTTAAATTTACCTTGGAAAAAAATATTCATAACATTTCTCAAATATTTATGGTAGCATATAGATGAAGCATGCAGAACTCTTTTGTGGAATTTGCATTCACAATGCATGTATTACTACTTCATTTGATAAGCTGGGCTGAGCTTTTTGCAGTCCTGCTGTTCCCTTGTGGGTGACTATTTTGTAACCCTTGTCTCTTAGCATACCCAGATTAACTCAGTAGAACTACCAATCCCACTGATATCCTCTTTGTTCCTTGCAGTGACAAAATTCCTTAAAACTATGTATGTGATTTGTTTCTTGACCTTAGCAAAGCCTTTGACATGGTGGACCATAATCTGCTTCTGGTAATTTTAAAATACATTGGGGTAGACAATCTGGCCTTAAAATGGTTTGCCACATATATTACTAATTGGTACCAATAGGCCAAAGTGGATGGAGATCTCTCTCCAGTGAAATCCCTCCTGAGGCATGCCCCAAGGGACCATTCTTGGTCCACTATTATGTGTCATCTACATAAATAATTTAAACACTGAATCTCTTCAGCAAACATATGCATATTTGCTGATTATACAGTGCAGTATATAGACAGGCCCACCAGAGTTGATATGTAATGACTTTCAAACTGAATTTAACCATTTACAGAAAAATCTTTAACACTTCAAGCTCCTGTTAAATGCCATAAAGATGAAGGCCATGCTTCTTGTCCCATCAGTAAATGCATCCAAAATTTACACCCCAGGGATGGCTCCTCAAGTACTCACTTTACTGGTTGAGCATCTGGAATTTTTGGAGAAATTTAAATATCTGGGTGTTTGGATAGACTTTAAATTGTCATTCATAGATCATATAGAGGAATTCTCCAAAAAATTAAAATAGAGGCTTGGGACTTTCTTTCAAATCAGACATGTATTCATTCAGAAAGCAAAAAAAGGTTAGTTCGAACTACCTTCATGCCACTCCTGAATTATGCTGACTTTTTACATGGGCATGGAATGAGCACAGCCCTGTCCAATCTTGACTTCCTATATCATCGGGTGCTTAGATTTATCCTTATTCCACTCACCACTGTACACTCTATACTTCTTAAAGTTGGAGTCCACTCAGTTACAGGAGGCAAAAAATGCTGCCTTATGGACTTACACAGCCATGATTAACATATGCCCACAGTATATAAATGATTGCCTGCTCTTGCACCCAGATAACTTCCTTTAAGAAGCTCTCCTATACAGTAGCTCTCTCAAAAGCCAAAGGTCAGAACACGCTATGGCTTGAGCATCAATAAGTCATACCCTTCCTGCTCTTTGGAATAATGTACAAAAATGCTGAGGCTTACTATCCCAGTGAAGCTGCCTATCTTCAAAACCTGTTGTTGTGGTCATTTAGGAGACATGTAATTGCTTCAGGTAATGTGTCTCTCTCTTCCTTGCCAGTAGCCCCTAGTCTTACTTGAATGCTTCAACTGTCTGCCCATTTTTCCTTTTTTCCTCTTTGCTGCCTTCTCCTTCTTGCTTTAACCCCACCCTTGGATGTTTTCTTTATGGTCTACTCATTTTCTATGAACCTATCCTGTTGGAATAGCCAGACTTCTTCCTTCCTGGTCTACATCTTTTGAGTACCTCTAAAACCCACACTTGCACACATACATCAGACTCGCTGCATCATCAGTTTACTGGGTGTGATCCTTATATGTCCTGCATTCAGGTGGGAATTGTTGACACTCTGTGCTTCCCTGCTCCAACTGTGTGTGTGGGAGGGGGCTGGGGTCTAACATGCGTGTGCTACACAGCTCAGCTGTCCATTTATTGGTAAGACTATGCATCTAACTTCTGAACCTGGTGATCCTTGCACTACCTGCCTTTCATACTCTTATCCTTTAATATGAATCCCTGATAAAGCTGGGTGAAATCAGAAAATTCTAATTTTAAGGAATTTTAATGAAATTCCACAATTTTCTCAAAGACGGATGGACTTTGACTTGTAGTACAGATGCTATTTTGCAATTACTGTCAGCAAGCAATTAATAAAATTGACACAAAGAGTCTTCTTCAAAGGTCTAAGAACCGCCAAATTTAATGGAATTCTTTCTCTAGTTTTTAAGTTTCAGTGATTAATAGATTTGCAGTTTACATTCTTGCAGAATGTACTTTTAAATGTTGTGAACATTTAACTACTTTTAATTCAGTCCCATTTAAAGCTGTAAATATGAACTTTGTCAGAAATTACCATGTAGAATAGTAGTTTAAATGTTTCAAGTCTGGTTAAATTTGACTATGTTGTTTTAAAATTAGAGGGATAAAACTTATATTTAAATTTTGACAACATGTTTGGCAGGCTATAGCTCAGTTCCATTTGATGCTAGAAATGTTGAACTATGTACATATATAAATGTAGTGATAGCCTTTATACCTGTATCATTTTATAAAATTTCAATGAATACTATCAAAATTATATTAAAATAACATAAATCTAAATTTGTACAAAATGTGGCTACCTATAACTCAGCCCCTGTAGAAGCTTGTAACTTAAAACTTGGTGAACATACTCATGTTGTAAATTTCTCTAAATCTAGAAACTGTGGAGAAATTTGGATAAGGATAAGATATTTTAAAAGTATGTCAAAATAACTGAAAAATAAATTTTGATTTAATGTTTGGACACACATAATTCCACCCCCTTTCAATCTATGACCATAAAATTTGGATCCAGAAGCAAATGGTTTTATACCTTTTATTGGACCAACATAGTTGTTACAAAAAAGAACAACGTGCCTAAGCTTTTGGACCAACCTAGTCGTTTACAAGCTCATGACAGTTATTTAGAAAATTACATAATATTAACACCTAGATCATACATAAAAAAAACAGAAAGAATTCTCATTGGTTAAAAGTACTCATTTATATCATAACTGCAGTTTAAATCCAAGGAACCACATTTCACTAGTTTGTTGCTAGCTGAGGAGCCATTCTTTTTTAGTGCCACTCTGCAGAGCCGATGGGTAGCTCTGGCCCTCCCTTTGGAGGGACTCGTTCTACCACCTGAACATGTGATCATCATGGACCCCGTCGGTTCCCAGCCTATTTCTGCTTTTTTCTCCCTTTGGCACCCAAACCATGCAATGGGCAAGACAGCTGCCCATGCCTCTGCAGAAGCAGCCATATGCCCTGAATGGTACCCTCCCCTATTCTGGGTGATGAACCTGTGCTGACACTCAGCCACTGCTGGGTGTCAGTCTACAGCATGCCACACTGTCCCCCCTTCCCAAGGAAGGAGAACTGTCTATGGATGCTCAATCCTTCCTGCCTCCCCCTGCTGACCCCCAGGCAACCCCAGTCAATTCCCAAACCTGGGTCGCCGGGGTGATGTGAAGTGTGGAATCCAGCATCTCAACTCTCTAAGGAGCCTTTCAAGGTCAAATGTCACCAGAATAAGATAAAAACCCTTCGAGCAGAAAGCTCCACTAAGATCGATTTTGAATATCTCAGTGTGTTTGCAAACACAGTCTAATGAAAAGCAATACTCCCCTAATGCCAGATATAGAACATTTCTGTTATATGTTTTTGCTTGTTTTTAACTTACAATAATATCACATTTTATTTTGTACTTAAGTGAGTATTGAATCCAAAGTTCTTGCTTTTTATTAGACTGTATTCACAAACACACTAAGACATTCAGAATGTATGTTAGTAGAGCTTTCTGCTTGAATGGCTATTATCTTATTTAGGTGACATTTGACCTTGAAAAGCACCTCAGAATGCAACAAACTGGTGAAATGAGATTCCTCTGATTTAAACTATAGTTATGATATAAAAGTGTACTTTTAACCAATGAGAATTCTTTCTCGTATTTTTTTATGTATGATCTGGATGTTAATAGTATGTAATTTGCCATAAGATTCCGAAGAAGGACTCTGTTGGTCCAAAAGCTTAGGCACTTTGTTCTTTTTGTAACATCTATGTTGGTCCAATAAAAGGTATGAAACCATTTGCTTCTGGATCTGTTCTTGCAAGAACCAGTATAGTAACTAAACTAAATCTGTATGTCATAACATTTGGTACACTTAAGTAGACTATAACTATCTGTCTGCTTTCCATGTGTACTTTAAAATTAGAGCAAAATATCTGAAACTGAAACTTTGATGAAACTCCATAGACCTTTCACGCAAATTCCATGAAATTCCACAGAATATGGATGGTAATTCCGTGGGCATTCTAGGGAAGAATTTTATATTCCATACAGCTCTAGTGCATACTACAAAATAGGAGTCTCATACTGAAACATGCATTAAAAAACACTTTGGGCCGGATATTCAAACTGCGCTATTTTGTGGTGCAAGCCCTTGCGCTGCACAAAATAGTTGCACATGGGTGTGGCCGGAGCGATATTCAAAGGAGTTGCGCTATTGAGCAACTCCTTTGAATATCACCCCATGGCCACAGCCACTGTGCATGGCACAGTGGAACTTACGCCACCGCAAGTGGTCAGAGTGGAGCATTCAACTTGTGGTGGCGCAAGTACCATTGCGCCATGCGCAAATTTCAGATATTCAAAAGGTGACATGCAAATGGGGCCATAATTCATGCAAGGCACAGGGGGGCCATTTGCATCTGTTTATGGCCCCATTTGCATGCCATTAGAATGCAGGTGCACCGATCCCCGAGAACTTGCGCCTGGCACCCTGGCAGGCAGCAGCTGTTGGGGACCGATGCCCCTGCAGCTCCCGATCGGCAAAGAGCAGCCCCCACCCCCACTGCCCGGACAAGGGCAAAAGCATTAAACATCCCCCGACTGGCCCACCGCAGGCAAATGCTGAAATCCTCTCCACCAGCCCGATCACGGCAGCAAAGTGTCCTCCCCGATGTATCCCTGGTGGTCCAGTGGACCGATAAGCCCGATCGCAGGCAGCATTAGTTTACAACCCCTCCCGAACATATCCCTGGTGGTCCAGTAGACCGATAAGCCTCGATCGCAGGCTGGAGATGTTTAAGCACCCCCGAACATATCCCTGGTGGTCCAGTGGACCGATAAGCCCAATCGCTGGCTGGAGATGTTTAGGCACACACACACCCCAACACATCCCGGTGACCTAGTGTCCCCCACCCCACCCACCCACGAAGCCCCACCACCCGCTCCCCGCGTAGCCAACGGGTGGCAGCATCCCATCCGCCCGCCACCCCGCCACCCGCTGACTGACTGCCCGGTAGGGCTGCACACCCATTGGTGCAGAGCAAGAGCCAATGGGCGTGCAGCCCATACTGTACAAGGTAGTCCAGATTTGTGAATGAATTCATTCACCTGAAGGTGGCCCTCTACTTGATCCTTCAATTTTTCCCATTCTCTTGAACTGAGCACCCTATAAGAAATTAACTTTACAAATGTATAGTAACCTGTGAATTTTGATGTTAATGCTTATGAGTCTCTGTCATAGCTCCCTGGTCACTAGTGTGTACATGCTGAGGCTCATCAGCTTAGACTCATATGATTTTTCTGCTGCCTCTTGGTCACTTTTTTGGCCTTCTTTGACTAAACTCCATCTTGACCCTGTCCTTCTCAATGAGTGCAGTTCAGAATTTCACACAGTATTCCAAGTATGGTCCTGCCAGAAATATGAAAGGAGTGTCTTGTATTTTTTATCTATTGTTTTGGAAACTATTTTTGTACATCTATTGGCAATTTTAAGTGTCTTTATCCAGGATAAACCTGCAGTGAGACAGTATCTTATTTTCAGTTGGGTCCTACTCTACACATTTTGACAATGTTTTTGTCCAGGATAGCCAGGCTGTGAAGCAACACCTAATTTACAATGGGGTACTTCTTTTACCCCATTTTAAACTGTATTTACCAGTGTATCTACTGTATAGTAGCAATGCCATTTCTGACCCCTGATGACTGGGAAAGAAACATGGTGCAAGTGTATCCTGAACTTACTGCTGGCAGTAGAAGTGCAGACATCATTTACTTAAGCAAGAAGGCATAACAGGACGTGGCTTATTGGGGGAATTAACCACACATCAAGTGATGTGTCATGAGGCATAGATGAGTGACTTAACCACATGAGAAATGTGTAACCCAATCCTCCAATTACACACATCCTAGAATGCCTTTTTGCAATTCTACAATGGACCCAAGTGTCAAATCAATATACAATGTGATTAGTTATTGCTTTTTTCATGTTATACATGCTCCTCCTCAGACATGGATTTTTCAGGATGTACCTTATTGCTGATCATGCAGGTTAGAGGACTGTTCTGTCCATTGTATAATCAGAATGTAAACTGATTTTAATTTTGTTGAGTCTTGATTTATAATTATGCAATGGAAAAGAAATGCAAGTCCCTGATTGGCTAAGTGGCACCTGCCAGCTGTGGTAAATTCTAGCATTACCTATGGTGACAGGTGCCAGCTAGCCGCATCTGCAGCATAAATCAATGGGACCCCCAAAGTCAAAGAATTCAAGCTGCCATCTTGTTTCCCACTAAACCTGTGACATGCAAAACTGTAAGCCTCAGCAGAACAGAGGGAGATTCAAGCAATTCTTTACATTCCAGAAATCAACTTTAGTGACACAAATCCTCTTTTTTCCCCTTCATTTTTCACCATTACTTAAAATATTTCCATTGTGCTGACAATCGGATCCTCTGACATTTGCAATCCATTTTCCCTGCTGTCTGTGTGTCCCTCTCTTCCCCCTTGCCCAAATTGTGTTAACCTTCACCCCTGAAAAAACAGTCTTTTAAAATAAGCCCAGTTTACACAGCAGCTTACAGGTACACAGGACCAAAACTCTGTAAGTGTTGTTTAGAACTCACCACAACAGGAAGCCACTAACAACCCACTGCTGAAACTCCATAGGCACTGCCATGAGCACCTCCAAAAGCGTAAAAAAAATGTTTTCAGTTGTCAGCGCTCACAGTCCACCCCACAGACACTGCAATGAGCCCTATGAAAGAGAGAACATTGGGCAGTCGCCAGTGATTGCAGTCAATTTTCCCTACTTAAACAAAAAAATATATTTTCCAAGCACTCCCCAACCCGTGACCCAGCATCAACCACCTCCACCCTGTTACCATAGCAACACAGAACTATTTTGCTTGATGCAGGAATACAACCAAGAAAAACAATTAAAAAACCAAAATAAAAGTTTTTCTTTATTTTTTTTTTGTCACAAAACCTAGAGGTCCATTGTATAATCACAATAATCCACTCCAAGGTGTGGGTGATGCAGGGGTTTACCAACGCCAGGCATAGTTTGGTCACTCAGTCAGAGGCCCCGTGACCGAATCATGCCAGGCGTAGGTAAACCCAGCAACACCCACACCCTGTCATGGTTTATTGATTAAATATTCTACTGAGTTCATGCATACTGGAACAGATTGTCCCGGATTTCCCAAGAAAGAGGCTTACACAGTAGTGGTGGGTGCTCAGATCTGCCAATATTTTATTCTTTTTATATATAGCCCCAGATATCATAATTTCATTAAAATCATATTTGCAAACTTGAAGATTATTGGTCACAACTTTTCCAATATCTTCCCAATTTTTATACATTATTTCCAGCTTATGTTCCTCTCATTTTATACAAACAGTTCCACACATTGATTATTCATTTCTTATGTATTCCTCTTTCTTTGTCTTCTCACCCCCCAAAGGTAGAATGTGGGGAGCCCTTCTCCTTCTTCTTGGGAGGAAACGGTGTGACACCCGTTACCACATCTCCTCTCCTCCTTTCTTTGTTCTCCATTTGTGTGTGTTCTCCCCCCTCCCCCTCCCCTCCTGGCAGCTCTTATAATCTTTTCACTTATAATCTTTTCCTTTTTTCCCTTCCTCAGCCATCCACCTTTGGCTGTCCTCCTGTCATTCTTAATCTCTACTTATTTATCCTTCCCAGCTGTCCACCTTCGGCTGGGGCCATGCTTATCCTTCCTTTCTCCCTTTTTGGGTGGTGGGTGGTTTTAAGAACTGAAAAGTAGCAAATAAAGGGCTCTTCATCCTTGGCCCTTAAAGGCCAGCAAAGCCCCTCCTTTTCTGCCTATCTAGCCACTTTCTTGCTGCTCATGGCCCCTGATGACTCCACCCCTTTGTGGTGTCACCTCCTTATCCCTCCCTCAGCCCCCTTCTTCTCTTTCTCTCTCTCTCTTCTTCTCTTCTTCTCTTCTGAGTCACCCCTTTAGCTCCTACCCTTTGCTTTAATCCTTCATTTTGGCTTCTTCTTGGTGGTCACCAGAACAACCTGGTCTGCCCTTTAGAGGCAAACTCCATTGTCCCGATTTCACAAGAAAGAGGCTTACACAGTAGTAGTGGGAGCTCAGATCAGCCAATATTTTATTATTTTTTATATATAGCCCCAGTTATCAAATTTCATTAAAATCATATTTACAAACTTGAAGGCCATTGGTCCCAACTTTTCCAATATCTTCCCAATTTTAGTACATTATTTCCAGCTTATGTTCCTTTCATTTTATACAAAAAGTTCCACACATTATTCATTTCTTATGTATTCCTCTTTCTTCATCTTCTCACCCCCCAAAGGTACAATCTGGGGAGCCCTTCTCCTTCTTCTTGGGAGGTAATGGTGTGACACCATTACTTCATCTCCTCTCCTCTTTCTTTGTTCTTCATTTGTGTGTTCTCCCCTCCCCTCTCTTCATGGCAGCTCTTATAATCTTTCGTCAGAGGCCGTCTCAGATTGTGTTGGATGACAGCCTTCCCCCCCACTCTACTAGGACCTTGCCTTGGTTAACCAAGGCTCTTCCTCCAGTCTTCAATACCCCCCCCCGTAGTCTCTGAATTAAACAGGTCAACCCCTATATGTGATAGGTGTACCCCGTCCAGTCTATAGAATTCATCCTACCGCTCTTCTATGCCCCACCTATTGTCCCTGTATCCGTGGGTTATGAACCATATGCCTGTCCTTCTGTTCATTTTCCTCCTTACCCTATCCATGGCAAGGTGGCTGTTTGCATGCCTCCATTCACTGTATGGTACCATGTCTGAACACGTAAGGGATACTTTTGGCCACCATTTCTTTATTATGCCCGTATCATACTTAATCTGTAAACAAATGTCCAGCCATGGTCTGGCTGCAATGTCATTGTCTCCCAAATGTATAATAATCATGTCTGGGTGTGGCCGGCTCTCTCTCTCTCTCATGTTTCTCAACGTCAGAAGCATGCCCCTGATGCCCTGTCTTGTCACCCGGCACTGTCTGGGGACTTGGTATAGTTGTCTGCCCCCTTCCTTTTGGATGCTCTCCTTTCTGCCCAATAAAAGTAAGAGTGTCCACAAATCCATACCTCCAGCCTCCGCCCCTTATCTGCAGAGAGATCAAAGCATGTGTGATTAATGATACATTCTTGCTGTTCTCACCTCTAATGTTATCCTTTTCCTCCCCTAACTTGTTTGCCTCTGCAAACTACCCCCACCCCTCCCTTGACCTATGGAGATAAATTTGGAGAATTGGCTACTCATTTGTTTAACGGTCTTATATATCATTTATAACAGTGAGACTTCCACCATCCGACCCCTTGTACCTGTGCAACAGCCCCCTGCTGATGCCATCTGTGACGCCACCTTAGAATGAGTGTGAGGAAAATACCTGGGGTATTTTCCCAGGAATGCCACACATTTGTTAAGCACCGCTGTCACCTGATAGCCTGTGACTCTTTTCCGTTCCCTTGAATAAAGAACTATCCTGTTTTGAGTGGATGCACTGCGGCATAGGCTCACAATGCTCTGACCGGGCAGCTAGCCCACTCCTCATGTCTGTCTAGCTGTACCTGGGCTCCCTCGCCCTCTTGTTCTGGCTTTGATTTTTTGATCCTTGTGTCAATTGCATCTCCCTGCCAGATAAGGTCCTCCTGTTCCAGGCCTCCCCCAAGGCTTCCTCTGTCATGCCCCACTGTTTTGCTCACCCTTGGTGCTCCATAATACATTGTTGTAAATGCTGCTTGAAACTGTAATGTTTCAACCCATGCTGCATATGTGGCTGCAGCTGCCTGCCCCATACCCTCCTTCACTGCTGAGTGATACTGTTTTCCATTCGTCCTTTTCTTGGTCCCAAGCCTTCCCCAACCCTGGACCATGCGCCATGCCAACATGGACTTCGTTGGGTCCTGCCATTGTCTTAGGTTGCAAACTATGCTAATGGCCACCATGGTGGTGTGTGCCATTCCCTTCTCCCATTGGTGCACTATGGGGCTCTAAGGATCCCAGCGACACGCGCTCAAATGGGTGACAGAGACTTTGCCTCATGTTCTCCCAGACTTTGGAACTCTCTTACTGCCCAGGTTCGCTCTGTCCCCTCCCATTCTGGCCTCCGATCCTCCCTGTGGAGCCACTTAAAGCTCTTGTCAGTCTGTAGATGTCCCAAGCCTCCGTCATCTCACCTGGCCCTCTGCATTGAACATTTCCTCCTTATGTTCTGCATGTCTGCATGGATTCTGTCCTGCACTCAATTTATTAGGCATTGGGCATTACCCTGGCTGTGTCTCCCCATGTTGGGGAGGTATACTATATACATTTTTGTATATACAGTAAATGGACTCATACCGTATAATGACTTATATATAAGGCGCTGCTTGCAGCTTGTGTTCAGTTGTATTTTTGTTATGACCATTGTTCCTGTTGTCTAGGTGTTGTTTATGTTTCCCCTGACACTGTGTAATAGCCTAAAGTGTATCTTGTTGCACCATGTCTAAAGTGTACCTTGTTGTAGCAAGTTGTATTTCCTGTACTCTCCCAGGTCGTACCTAAAAATAAGCAATTTGTCTTGCCTAGTGTACTTCCTGGTTAACAAAAGCTAAATAAATAATAAATGTACTTTCCCACTTGATCAGCTATGACTTGCCCACTTACCATCATGTGGTGCAGTTCCCTGAACCTCTGGAATGTTCCCCAAGCCCCTTCATATGCTCTGAGTATCCTGGAGGACCAGGAGTTTTGAAACAGGACCTCAGCTCCTTCCAGCCATCTTCCTATACATACCCTGGTATTGATATCTGTTGCACCTCTGCCTTTGGCACTGTCCAGCTGCAGAGAGAGAGGCTGTCAGCTATCGTGTTTTTGATCCCCTTTATGTGCCAAGCCCTGAATGTCATGTTAAGCCTCAGTCCTTGCAACACCAACTGCCTCAATACCCGAAGCACTGGCCCGGTCGATACTCTCCTGATGTTGAGGACATCCATCACTGCTCTGTTGTCACACCAAAAAGTCACCTTTTGGTTCTGAAGTTCAGGTCCCCACACTAACGTGCAGGCAAAAATTGGCATGATTTCAAGCAGGGTGATGTCCCTGTTCAGCCCTAAATCTATCCATCTCTGCAGCCATGCTATGGAAAACCATTTTCTTCTATAGTATCCCTGCCCCCCCCCGTGGCATCAGTATACCATTCTAAATCTGTATCAAAGACACAGCCGTCTTGCCAAAACGATGTGCCGTTGAATGCGTCTAGAAATGTGTCCCATATCCTTAAGTACTCTATTGTGTCCCTTGTGACATCTACCCAGTGATGTGGCTTAGTCGCTCCCTGTGTAGCTTGTGCTATTTGCCTGTTGAATGCTCTCCCAGGGCTGATGGGCCTGCAGGCAAAATTCAGGTATCCTATCATTTATTGTACCTACCTCAGTTGTTTCCTTCTTCCTTGCCTATGTTTCTTCACGAGCCCCCTCAACTTATTTAGCTTGCATTCCGGCAATCTAAAGACCTCTTTTTGTGCATCAATCTCTATGCCCAGGAACTCCAGGGTCCTGCTAGGTCTCTTTGTTTTGTCAGGTGCCAATGGTAACCCCCAGGTCTCTGCACAGTGTCTGAAAGCTCTTTAGCATCTCCTCGGTCTCTTCCCTCCCACTCCCGAGCAGTAGGAAATCATCCAGGTAGTGGAACACAGTTCTATACCCTGATTACCTTTGAAATATCCCCTGTAGGCATGTACTAAAGAGTTCAAAAGAGGTGCCAGCAATGGAGCAACCCAGGGGCATGGCTTTGTCAAAGTAACATTCCCCAACTAGCTTAAAACCTAGCAAGGCCCAATCCAGAGGGCACACTGGAAGGAGCCTGAAGGCAGCCTTTATGTCAGTCTTCACTAGCCATGCTTGTGGGGTTGCCTTAATGATTTACGATGCTTCCTCCAGTGTGGCATAAGTCACCTTGGAGTGCCTTTCATCAATGTAATAGTTCACTGATTCCCCTTCTGGGAATGCTAGGTGGTATATCACTCTAAATTCCACTTGTTGTTTTTTTGGGCACTAAACCTAAGGGGGATATTCTCACATTATCAAATGGGGTCCCGAAAGGGACCCTCTATTCTCCTTCCTTCCTTCTCTTTTTGTAATTTCCTCCTCAACATCTCTTCCTTCCCTTTCACTGACCCTAGATTAATGCTGTACCGTTGTGCCCTGGGGCCTTGACAATGCAGGCTAAAACCCTCTTTAAAACCTTTCAGTAGCTTCTGAGCTGCTATTTGGTCAGTGTGCCCTTGTAACGCTATTTCCCAATTCTTGACACTGATCGGTGTCCTTGCTATGTTAAATATCTGACCCTCCACCTCATCCTGCAAGGCTGTTCCTCAATATTTGTTGCCCCCTCTCCCAAATCCCCCTCCCCAAAAAAAAACCTAGCTCCTGGCTGGCCCCAGAATCCCCCTTGGTCTCCCAAAAGGGCTGGTTGCTGCTGCCCTGTGCCCCATTGGGTTGCTCCCTGGCCACTCAGTCTGTCCTGCATCTGGATGCTGGGTGTGTTCCCCCTCATTTCAAGCATGCACAGAGGAATCTACACTGTGGCCAGCAGTAAAAGTCTTGATTGTAGCCCAGCAATATTATTGTATCAGCGGGTTCCTCTTAGCTTCCCCATCTGGTGTGGACTGGTCCATGATGTAGCCTGTCCACAGATCCAGTTGTTTGGTATTCCACCTAATGTCTCCATAGGTGGCCATCCGTTGTCTGAAAAATTTGTCGTAATATATCCACCCCACCCCTCCTTGGGCTTTTGCCCTCCGTATTATGAGCTAATAAGTTTTCAGGGGGATTCCGAATTCTGAATTCTTCTCTAACACTATGGCTGCATATGTAAAGAAGCCCACGGACCAGCTGTCCCATGTCTTGCCTTTGGTGAATTTGTCCTCCTCCTTCTTCCCAAGGAGGACCACTGCTGTAGCCATCTCTGCTTTCCCAATACTCTCCTTCTTGTTATATTTTAACACTGCCTTCCTGCTGACAATGGCAAAAATGTCTCACGTATTCTCCCTTCCATATCTTTTCTTTTGTTGCCATGGGAACGTGTTCTCCTATTCTCATCCCTGGTGAATCTATGTCCCAGGACCCCCTGGTAGCATTCCAGCATCTGACATGCTCCGGTTTCTGCCTGTTATCTCCTCCCAGTCTTGATTTCTCCTAGGGCTTTTCCAACTGCCCTAGCCCATCTTGCCCATAACCATAATCATTTGTTCTATGTATTCTTTTATGCTACTGCTCAAATTACCTCCCACATTACCTAGTGTTGGGCTTGGTATTGTTCTGCTCACCCCCTGGGACTGTCCTGCCACTGGATTTGGTGTTGCTGGCTCCAGTCCCAGCATCTCCGGCAGTGATGGGGTAATTGGGATGGGCACTGGGATCGGTTTCCTCTAGGCTGAAGGGGCTGCTGGCAAGGGGCTCGGGGCCCTTGGCTCCGGCCTTTCCTGGCTCTCTCGTCTGGGTGGCAGCCTTTTTGGACTAGACGATCTGGTCACCTGCCTCCCCTGCCACTGCCCCCATACACCCTTTCCACTTTCCTTCGAACCCTGTTCATCCATATCCTCTACCAGCTCCCATACATACTGGTCCTTTCTGCCAACGCGTGATGGCCTTATAAGAGCTCTCTTTGGTTGGCTTGACCTTTTCAGTGCCATCCTCCTGCACTCTTCTTCTTGTTCCTATTGCTAACAAAATGCAGCAAAGAAAGTGTACATGTTACTATAACAGGATCTACAATCTGCTGTTCACTGCGGGTGGCCAGGAACCAGCCCTGCTCTTCTCGTTGGCCCCGTGCCTTTGTCCCCTCCTCTGTGTTCATATGGTTCCTTTCTCTTTGTCATTGTCTTTGGGCCTCCAGTGTGTACTCATTCTGGTCCCCCAGGATCACAGATGCCCCCTCCTGTTTACAAACATGCCCCCGAGGGGCCGTGTGGCCTACCCCTCAGCTATGTGTGGGCTTTTCTCTTTTTTTTTTTTGTCCTATTCCCTATGTATGATGTGTGCTATTCACTAGTCTGCATATTATTGTTAGTCTCGGTCCTTCCCCCTTTGCTCTGGGCCTCTCTGAGCACCACCCGACCTGTGCCCATATTCAAAATGGTGGCTGCATATGCCTTCTGACCGTACTCCCTCTCATGCCCCTCTCTATCCCCCTTGTAATGTCAAAGGCCCCCATATCAACTGAGTTCTGTTGGGCCTGGCTCCCTTCTCACAACCACCCCATCCTGCAGCCTGTGCAGTCCTTTGAACTCGAGGCCTGGCTGGCCGCCCACGTGGCCTGCCCCCCACCTTCCAGCATGAGACCCCCTCTGGCTGGTTGTGATGCATTCCTCCTTGTGTTGCTTGTTTTGTTTTTTATGAAAGAAAAACGTGTTCCAGAGCCATTATGTACCCTAACGGAGGGTCTAATTTTAAAACTGCCGTGTAACCTCCGTGTCGCCTATTCACCCCCTCATGCTTCTCCTCTGAACCTATCTGCGAACGTGGTGCCTTACCCCCCCCCCCGTGCTTCCTCTTATGTGCATGGCACTGTGGAACAAGGCCAAGCCTTTGTTTGGAAGTTGTTAAATGGGCACACGTTGTAGGCATTTTGTTTTTCTTTTTCATTTTTTTTTAAATTGAGCACCTGCCACAAATATACAAGGAGGCCTAAGAGTTAACATGAAAGCATCCATAACCTAGTTGGATGCCCTTCCCTTTTTGCCCTGTACAATGCCACCTACTAGGCCCCCACATGTGGTCCCATTCCCAACCCCCATTCAACTGTAGGCCCAAGCCCTTTTCTCCCATATCCTCCGACCAGGCAAAAATCCCCTTATTGTGCATAATGCTCTCTGGCAGATGCAACCACACAAACTGGTAGTCCTTGATTCCCTGATTCTAAAGAAACCTATTAACCCCTTCTTTCTTTTTTTTGTTTTAACTCTGCCTCACCTGCTGCTGTTTTGTCTCAGCCTCAGCTCCCGATCCCCTGCTGGTCTAGGCCATGTGGTCTCTCATTATAAACCCCTGTAATGCCCCAGAGTTGGGACATCCCAGAAAAACAAAATAAATAAATTAATTAGGGGTCTACAGGTGCCCAGGATGTCTGCTACAGGTATAGATTGCAGAGGATAGAAAAAGGGCCCTCATAAGTTAATTCCTCCTCTATAGTGGGGAAACTGTAAATAATAAAGAAAAGTGCCCTGTGCACTTGAAACTATGTAACATAATATATTTTGTTGCAGCTTTGTAATAATGGCCTGGATGGAATGCTGTGCTGAGCTGCTCATGCACAACATTCCACTCCAGCCATTCTAGAACCCTGGAGGGTTCAAGTTTGAAAGTTTAACAGGTTTTAGTCAGTTGATCCTGGGCAACTGTGGAGGAGAGGACACAGTAAGTCCAAAGGGACTAGTATTGGGCTTACCTAGTGGTTGAAGCCATCCCTTGGGACTTAGCTGTGTGCCTGCTCTGCCTCCCCTGCCTGAAGACTTCTGCTGCCATGTGTTGCAGTCGGTGGTGCCATTGGGGCACCACGAAGAAAGAAGACATATTGTTCGGTCATTTTGGGCTCTGTTTAGCACTGGCGTTTATTTATTTTAGCCCCACTATTGATTTTAAAAATTAATTTCGGTCCCCCATCAGCGGCTAGCCAGAGCCACATCATCATCATGTCAGTTGTCTGTCTGAGGCCCCCTGTCTCCTGCTGCATTGCCTGTAATGCTCCCTCCCACTGGCAGCACACCTCCCACCTCCTTATCCATCTCCAGAGCAGCCCGAAGATTGGTGAGTCGGTGGCAGCACTTGAAGCGTGCTGACCGCCTGTAAAGAAGAGACTGTGTTTTTTTTATTGAACAATGCACAGTAGGTGTTTGAGGAAGTGGCTGAGCACCGCAGTGTAATCGGGTCAGAGGACCCAAATTTAGTATGCGGGAGGGGCGGGAGTGAGTAATGCCCATAAGGAAGGCCCAAGACAGTAAGGCCAAGCAAGGGCCTGTTAAATATTTAGCAGAGGGGCGGGACAAAGCAGGCGACAGGCAAAACAAGTGACAGCTCTCACAGAGATGCATATTTAAAGGGGTCACATGGTTAAAAGGGCAAGTCAGGCCCAAAACAAAGTGAATAGGACTACCAGGCCCAAAGTGAAGTGGGCACCAGGCCCAGTTCTGAGAGGACATCAGGCCCATTATAGTTGGGCACCAGGCCCAATAATTAAGAGGGCACAAGGTCCATAGTGTTTAGGACTACCAGGCCCAATGTAAAGGAGGGCACCAGGCCCAATAATAAAGAGGGCAACAGGCCCATAGTGTTAGAGCTACCAGGCCCAATGTAAAGGAGGGCACCAGGCCTGATGTAAAGCAGGGCACCAGGTCCGATGTAAAGTAGGGTGCCAGGTCCACAGGTTTAGGGCTATCAGGCTCGAGGTAAGCGGGCCTGTTAAATATTTAGTAGAGGGGCGGGACAAAGGAGGCGAAGTCAAAATGAGTGACAGCTCTCAGAGAGAGAGATGCATATTTAAAGGGGTCACAGTTAAAAGGGCAAGTCAGGCCAAAAACAAAGTGAATAGGACTACCAGGCCTAAAGTGAAGTGGGGACCAGGCCCAAATTAAGAGTGGGCACCAGGCCCAGTTCTGAGAGGACATCAGGCCCATTATAGTTGGGCACCAGGCAAATAATAAAGAGGGCACCAGGCCCATAGTGTTTAGGGCTACCAGGCCCAATGTAAAGGAGGGCGCCAGGCCCAATAATAATGAGAGCACCAGGCACATAGTGTTTAGGGCTGCCAGACCCAATGTAAAGGAGGGCGCCAGGCCTGATTTAAAGCAGGGCACCAGGACCATAGTGTTTAGGGCTACGAGGCCCAATGTAAAGGATGGCATCAGGCCCGATGTAAAGTAGGCACCAGGTCCACAGGTTTAGGGCTATCAGGCTCAGGGTAAAGCAGGCCTACCAGGCCCAGAATAAAGGGAGCCCCAGCCTAGTGAGTTAGGGCAAGCCAGTCCAGTAATAGTAAGGGCATCTCCAGCCTAGTGAGTTAGGGCAAGCCAGTCTAGTGGTAGTAAGGGAACCCTGGCCTAGTGAGTTAGGGCAAGCCAGCTTAGTGGTAGTAAGGGCAGCCCAGGCCTAGCCAGCAAAGGCAAGCCACCCTAGTAGTAAGTAGGGCATATAGGCCCCATAGCAAATAAGGCATTTAGGCCTCCAGTGTTGAGGAGCCTTTATGCACAGCAGTGATACACCCTAGTATAGCGATCGGGGCATTTATAGCAAAATGTTCAGGGTAGCCAGATCCTATTCAGGAAGGACCTACAGTCGGAAAAGGTCCATTCAAGGGTGCTTAGCTCACAATAGGTTACAACGTAACTGTAACGATTGTACTATGTATACCACTGTTTATTGCTCAAGCATCTGAACAATTGTGTATTGGCTGAAAGCACCAAGACTGCATTTTGACATTAGGATTGTGGTTATTTGCCCCTGGTTTTTGAACTATTGCCCCAGGCATATGAATTGTTGCCCTGTGCATTTGAACTATTGCCCGTGCATAGAACAAGTGCCACACATGTAACACTGTCTTAAAATTGATAATTTGCCCTTTCTCCTGGCAAATTATCTGGTCATTATGCAGTCCTCTTTGGCATTACAAGAAGGTGTATCTAATAGCTACATTGTTGCCTGCGTATGGGGACAGTCTCAATCTTCTACCACATTGATGTTCCATAGTGTGGTCTACTGTTCTATGTGTACAGAATCAGTCCTCACCGGAGGAAGAGCTTCAGCATCATTCTTCACCAGAAAGTGTCCAATCAACAGATCATCTGCTCCGTCCGTGTCACTCTCTGAAGGTGAGTTCATCACCATTCATACAAGTCACACCCGCCATTTCTTCTGTTCTACAGTTCAAATTTATGTTCACCAAGTTCAAGCGCATCACAATTGCTGTGCCAGTGTCATTTCGTGTGGTTCCTGATCTGGATGTCCAAGGTTGGCCACCCTCCTCAGAAGAGTGTGCACATCCTGGAAGAACCAGGTCTGTGCTCCTGGTCGTTCGCTGCAAGTCGAGTCCGTTGAAACACATTTCGGGACTCATTCGCCATTTCCTTATTCTGTTGTAGTTCCTTGTGACAAGACTACAGAATCAACCATCTTCACTTCAGATCCTTCTGGTTCCTGGTTGCATCAGAGATACATCTTCACCTCAGATCCTTCAATGTCTTACTGGCCCTTTGAGTGCTTCAGCATCGTCCATGGATTCATCGCCATGCATCTCCTGGTTTCTCTTCTTCCTTGGCGGCCCTGGAAGTGGGTTTAGGCGGAAGGATCTTTTGCATCCAGTGTGGAATCCAACAGCCCGTAAGTGGGTTCATTCCAGGAACCAGCTTCTCTGGTTCATTCTTTCCGGCCGCCTTGGAGAGAGTGGGCTTTTGCCGAGAAACCTATTGCCTGTTCACAAAACCGCTCACCTCCCCAGTGGCCTTATCTAGGTCCTTGCTGGGAATTGTGTCTTAGTGTTCTACAGTTCTGTTTACTTCCCTTGTAGCTACCAATGAAGAATGACGGCACGCATGAAGACATCAGACATTTGGACTTTGCGATACTCCTGGGGTCATTGTAAACCAGATATTGTGGGTAGTGAATAACACCTGATTTCCATCTAAGTATTATTTTCACTTACAGGTTACTGCTAAGGAATTTTAGAAGTATAATGGCACTAGGTCAAGGTGCATCTCAAAATACTTTCTGTAATTATTTTAGCAGTGTAAGACAGAAGAAACTTTGTTTCCCTACCACCCTGTTGTGGCGGTGCCTACCTCTCTTGTGACTGTGTCCCGCTACCCACTGGTACTGAATAAACACCCTGTGGGCACTGAATCTCTTGGATGACTCCTGCCTCTCCTTGTCTGGGTAACTTTTATCTTATCCACAATAATTTGGACCTTGGTGTTCCACTCACTCATTTCATTATCTTTATAGCAGAGCACCCATGGAGCACCACACCCCTTTTGTGTCTCGCTGTCCCGATGAAATCTAGCAAGGTGTCTGAAAATGGCATGGGTGACTGGCGTTCTACTCACCCCTGTCTCATGGTCCCCTGCCCCCTTTTCACTGGCAAAAACCCAAAGACAGGCCTCTCCTTGTGGCAGGCAATGGGCCCGTACCCTGGCCACAGATCTTTAGTCGCGCTATGGCGTATCTCCAAACATGGGCAAAACACTCCTTTTCAGCAGCATTAACCCCCCCCCCCACTGCAACCTGGAACCAACAGAGCCATACCTGAGGGGGCAGAAATAATAATGGAGGCTCTAAACTGAAAGGGCAGCATTACCCCAGCCCCCTGCACTTAAGCCTCCCACTCCCAGGGCAAGCTGCTCTCCTGCCAGGTGCCAGTCTCAAACAAGCAGAAAACAGGCTGAATTAACCCGTGCAGCTCAAAATACCTAGTGAATTCAAACTCTCTTACCAACCTTGATTCACAACAAGCAAAAACAGCCAGAAGTTAACAAAGCCCCCCGGCCCATAAGGCCTCACAGTGCATTTAATCTACTGGGTTCTGCATTTCTCTCTCACCTGTATATTCCAACGTACCTGCCATGTGGCATTCCAGGAATTTCTCTTGTTGGTCCAGCACCAGCTCCTGCTCCTCTGGCCTCCACTGTGATTTAAATCCTGGGTTTCTTTTCTTTTTATATATATAGTCCCATCTTTTGTTAGTTATCGTAAGCCAGCAGTAGTACCTAGTTCTGGTACTGGATAAACTAGATTAATTTAAAATAAATTGCTGATCTGATTAGCTGCTCCCAGCTTTTTAAGAACTGGAAGTAGCAAGCTAAAAGAGGGCTCTGCCTCCCTTGCGGCCTTAAAGGCCAGCAAAGACCCTCCTCTTCCTGCCTATCTAGCCAATTGCTTGCTGCTCATGACCCTTGATGACTCCACCCTTTGTGATGTTACTGCCTTGCCCTCCCCACCCCCTTCTTCTCTTCTGAGTCACCCTTTAGCTCCTCCCTTTTCCTTTTATTCCTTCATTTTGGCTCTTCTTGGGTGGTCACCAGGACAATCTGGTCTGCCCTTAGAGGCAAACTACATCATCATTTTTATGTATGAAGTTGATTACACCTCTTTGCACATGCCGCCAGAAAAAATGTGTGTCATTTTTACTTACACATGCTTTCTACTGAGCTATGCACTTTATACAACACTCATTGCACACTGTTAGAATTCCCATGCACAGTCATAGTGTGGTCTTTATTTTTATTGATTACTAACAGGTACTTTTGCAAGTCAGCGTCAACTTAATATGAACAATGGTGTCAAATTAAAGCAAAGTACCAATCAAAATAACAGACTTCAATTTTTCCCAAGAATAAGCAGGACCTCACTGTAAATGAGATGTGACATCTCAACTTGGCTTTTACATTGTATGTAAATAACTTGCTTAAAAGGTACTTTAGGATATAGTGCTTTAAATGCATTACAGTACATAAATAAACAATTATTTTCCTGCACCCCACAAGGATTAACAGTTTGTTTGATTTGCAACATCACAACAAAGAACCATATTGAGCAGGCCATGACAGTTATGCACACAATGCACTCACTGTTTCAACAAAATGGCCAATACACTGCAGACCAATGTACTTATGTAACACCATTTTCAGTTAGAAGTAATTTAATTTATACAAAAACAGCTGACTAGAGAGGCAGCTTGAATGAATAGCATCATGTATCATTTAAAACCCAGAGCAGAGCATCATGGGTATCAATACAGTACTGAGGATGGGAATATAAAATGAAATATTTCAACTAGTACTACATTCTGCTTACCATGTCACTACTTAGAGTTCACTACTGGTGACTGATGTGCATTTGCTCGTTGGAGATTGTACTCTATTGCAACAAAATTGTAATTGAACTGTAACTTTTTTGTTTGTAAGTACTGTGTCCCCTGTACTACTGTTCTGATGTCCTCTTTGTGACGAGGTACCTTTGTAAATAAGCCTCTGGCTCAAAGGTTTCTAAACTGATGTTTAACTAAATAAATAACTAAATAAATAAAATATAACCCTAATCTTCCTAAAATGCACAAGACAATACGCATGGCAACAATAGGATTTTAAAGTTGTGCTTCAAGCCCCAAAAGAGCATGCATGTTTAGTAATTTTTGGCGGATTAGCCACACTGCTGCCCACACATTGATTTGTGCAGGAAAATACACTTTCATTTTCGCAGATGCAAGCTGAATATGTTTCTGCCATTAAAATCTGGCACCAAGTTATGCAGTGTCATGCAGATTTCACTGTTCGGCATACACAGAGTGTGTGCAATATGTACTGAATTTAGCCTTATCAACAACACTGGTATGTTGCACACTCAAAAGTAATCCATCAATAACTGGATAATATTAATTCCTCACTGCATGCTAGTGCTGGACAAACAAACACAAGCGCTGCACCAGCCACCACCCGACTGAAATCAAGTTTAAGGCCACCCTCCAGGTCCCCCTACTGGGATCCACGTGAGGACTGCACCGCCCGAGTGGCACCCAACTCCATGAGGCAGATCTTCACGAACACCGCACCAGCCTCCGCCTGACTGAAATCAAGCTTCTAAGGCCACCCTCTTGGTCCCCCTACTCGGATCCACATTGAGGACTGCACCACCCGAGCAGCTCCCCACTCCATGAGGCAGAGCTTCACAGCCATCGCACTAGCTGCCGCTCAACCGAAATCAAGCTTCTAAGGTCACCCTCCTGGTCCCCCTACTCGGATCCATGTTGAGGACTGCACAGCCAGAGTGGCACCCCGCTCCATGAGGTGGAGCTTCACAGCCGCTGCACTAGCCTCTGCCCCACCAAATTCAAGCTTCTAAGTCTGTCCTCCTGGTTCCCCTACTCGGATCCACATTGAGGTATTAACCACTGTCCTGCTCCTCTGTCTGCAAACTGTTGACTGGCGCGGCACCTCGGCTGCTCTTAGCTGATTGGTCCACCAGCCCTGAAACTATCTGCTAATTGGAGCTCCTTTTTCAGCTTCCAAACTGCAGTGTTAGGTGCTTTCTGTATGGCTGCTTTTAATTTTTGCAGCTCTAATCATTGGATATATTTATTTCTAATATACTGTGTAGTATTAGCCTTACTGTGAAAAGTTAATATTGTGGAAAAACTGATTCATTTGTAGTGCCTGCATTTAACTTGCTAGCCTGTTTCTGTTCAGCTTGTCTTTCTCCTGCCTTTCCAGTAATTTCATTTTCTGATCTTTTTCTCTACTTTCTTCCTCAAATCTCACTGCCTACCTTTACTCTAGCTCACTACCTTACTCTAGCTCACTACCTTACTCTAACCCACGTTTAGTGCCACTACCAGCCCCCCCCCTTCTCTTAACATCCTCTGCCTGTTCAATTGCTAAGAATCTCTGCTGGCACTTTCTCTACCTACTCCCAGCTCTCCATTCCCCAGAGGCTAACTGCACTCTCTTAAACTTAATCCTTTCTTACCCCTTCCCTGTCTATCTTTAGCACTGGCCTTTTGTTTTTTTCTGATCACCCCCAACCCCTGCTGATAGCCTGCCACCAGCCCCCACCTTTTGTCTAAGTCCCTATTTTAACCAGCAGCCTCCTCTTCCCCCCTAGGACTGCGCCACCCGAGCGGCGCCCCACTCCATGAGGCGGAGCTTCATGGCCGCCGCACTGGCTGCCGCCTGACTGAAATCAAGCTTCTAAGTCCGCCCTCCTGGTCCTCCTACTCGGATTCACATTGAGGTACTAACCACTGTCCTGCTCCTCTGTCTGCAAACTGCTGATTGGTGTGGCACCTCAGCTGCTAGTAGCTGATTGGTCCACCAGCCCTGAAACTATCTACTGAATGGAGTGCATTTTTCGGCTTCCAAACTGCAGTGTTAGGCACTTTCTTTTAGGCTGCTTTTAATTTTCGGCAGCTCTAATCCTTGGATATATTTTTCTTGCCCCCACCCCCTCCCAGGCATCCTTTAAATACACTTTAGCCACTACTCCTTAGCACACCACTCTCCTCATTAGCCCACTTTCTGCTGCCCAATACAATCACTCCCCTAGGCAATTCCTTGGTCTCTACTCAGTTCTTACTCTACTTTTCTGCAATTTCTCATCCTCTCTACTTACCTTTTTTCCACTCACTACCCCCATCCTAAAATACCCCACCTCTGTGTGTCTTAGTGCTGCCCCTGGGTAACTTACCCTCCTTATTTTTTTTCTTTTCTCACTCTGATTACTGCACCTCTCACACTATCTGGAAACTATTTCTCCAGATAATCCTTCTTTTGGGGTTGTCTGTTTTACTCTGGTTACATTTTCTAATCCTCTCTACTTAAATCAGTTCTTATATAAGCTAATCTGCTGCCACTCTTTCTGTCTTGTCTGGACTACTATTTAAAGGTTTCCCTACCTCAGTCTTGTCTGGACTACTATTTTAAGGTCACCCTGTCCAACAAACTGCCAACCTTTGGTGACCTAGGACTGCTACAAGTTACAGTCCCTCGTCAGTTCACTGGGCTACCTCCAGTTTTAACTGACCTCTCTCTGCCTCTAGGTAGCTAAAATGCACCAGCATATGTTGCTATTCATTCTTACGTCCTCTCTGCCACTAATCTACCTATCCATGCTCTCTTTACTGCAACCTATATTTACGGTCCCTAAGTTCCTGCCAAATGACTACTTCTTTTCTAACCTTTTTACTACTTCATACCCCACTCTGTGACCCCTCCCCATTACTACTCAACAGAGCCTGGCTTCTCCTAGTTACTTATGCCCAATAAATGTGTCACTTGATTACATGCAACCCATGTCCCTTCCTGTGCCGCAAGCTCTGGTATCTTCTCCTACTCGCCATCCTGCTCTCTGGGGATGTTCAGATAAATCTAGGTCCTACATATGCCACACCTGATTTGATTAGCAATGCTAAAGGTCTGGTTGTAATGCACCATAATATCAGGAGTCTCACTCACAATCTTACTGATCTGGAATCCTGGACCTCCCTCTACAAGCCTGACATTATATGCCTGACTGAAACCTGGCTAAATCCTTCCATTCCCTGACTCTCTGTGCTCCCCTTCCTTTCCAAAACCTCCTGAGACTCGATATAACTGCACCCAAGAGAGGGGGTGGTACTGCTGTCTATTTTAAAGACCATCTATATCTCACTGCCATCAAATCATCTCACCTAACCCACTGTGAGGTACTTCATACTTTACTTACCCAAGGTACCAAAAAAACTGTATATTGCATGTGCCTATAACCCTCCATCCAACAGTCAAAGGGGTCTGGATGAGTTGCTGCATAAAATCTCTTACCTTGCTGGGAAACATGAAGTTCTGATACTAGGGGACCTTAATGTTAATTGGCTGGGGAACACCCAATCAACATTGCTGACCGGGTTGTAAAGTTTTAACCTACACCAACTTACATGTAATCATCCCACCAGAACATCTCCACACTCTAATATGAATATGCTGCAGGACTGGATTATGACCAACCACCCTGAAAACATTATTGCCTCTGGCGTACTACCTGTTGCCATCATGGACCACTCCCCTACCTTTTGTATCTGGGGTTAAAGGAAGCCGATTCCTTCAAAACTTCATCTCATCTTATTACTTTCTGCAACTATGTAAACTTTGACTCAGAGCTTTTCCTACATGACATTGCTACAACTGATTGGTCCTCCCTTCTAATATCAAATGATACTCAGATTTCCCTCAGTCTATTCATGACACACTTCCTAGTGCCTCAGGGTAAGCACTGCAAACTAGTAACTCATCAGGTAAAAAATAGGCACACCTGCTTACTAAAATCTGAACTCCTTGCTAAACTAAAACAAAAAGATAAAAGATGGCTTCTATTCAAGAGCTCAGGGCTATCCTTTGACTTAAATACCTACAGGGCCTATGCAACTCATGCAAAAAGGACATCAAAATGACTAAAAGTTCTTACTGTAAAGATCTGTTAACCAACTTCTATGGTGATTCAAAAAAATTCTGGTCCCATATTAAATTTTTTCTTGGATTGAATCCCTCATCCACCCCAATGACATGTTCCTAAATGGTGTTCATAGAATAATCCCTGTGCCATCGCCAATTTCTTCAATGATAAATTCTCTGACCTATCTAATTACACCTCCTCCTTCCCCATCCAGTCGAATATATCTACCTCATCTACTGTCAGTGGTCCTCATTTCTTTTTCAAGGCAGTCTCTAGGTGTGAGGTGCTCGGTTTATTAAATAAAATCTCTGACTACACTGCAGCCAGCTCAGACAACCTTAAGCCCAAGCTCCTAAAGCTATCTGCCCCCTACATTGCTGCTTCCCTAGCCAAAATCATTATCCCTGTCCCAGTGCTATGTCCTGGATATATGGAAGGTTGCAAGAATTTCCCCTGTTTCTAAAAAAGAAGATTGAAAAGATCCCTCTAACTAAAGACCCATAGCCATCCTATCAGTTCTAAATAAAATACTGGAGAAACTTATATCCGCTCAAACAATTGATTTCCTACTGAAATACTACAATCTTACCTTGGCCCAGCTTGGCTTTCGCAAGGGCCGCAGCACCACTACTACCCTTCTTAAATTCACATCAGATACCCTAGTGCTGTGGACTCTGGCCTTGTCACTGGGGCCATTTTCATGATATGACCAAGGAATTTGACCTTGTTGATTACTCCATCCTCTTAGCCTCCCTTACATCTCTAGGCTCCTCTCAGAATGTTGTAAGGTGGTTTGGCAGATACCTATCTGACACGACTCAAATTGTGAACTATAACTCCACCATCTCGGACAAGACCACCATTAACATTGGGGTGCCACAAGGGTCCACCCTTGGACCACTGCTTTTCTTTATTTTTATCAATAACATCACCTCTAACCTCCATAGGACTGCTTCCCTTCTATATGCAGATGATATTGTTCTTTACACTAGTGATAACAGCATTGATGTCATCAATCATAAACTCTCTTTTGACTTTCAGCAAATCCATCAATGACTATCTAGTCACAGACTTGTCCTAAATGAGTCCAAAACCCAATTTATGCTATTTGGTTCTAATTCCAAACTTAAACTCTCCCAACTTAAATGTAAAGTCTCCTTCTCCAAAGGTTCAACTCTAGGGGTGGTGAATGCATTTAAATATCTGGGCATCACACTAGATCCATCATTAAACTTTGATCTGCACATCCAACAGACCTGCAAGCTTGTCAACACTAAAACTGGGATAGCCTACCGAACCAGCTATATGCTCACCCCATCAGCTAGTCTTACCAATGCCCATGGCATACTCCTTCCCTCGCTCACTTATGGTGTCACCACCTGTACCTCTGTGTCCAAATCTAGCCTCCAAAAATGGGATGTCACATACAACAACATCTGTCGATACGCATCCTCCTCTAATTGAGTGAAACACCACTGTCTTCTTTATTCTGATCTGGGATGGCTTCCTCCTTTGGAGCTAAGGCTTTATGCTTATGGCTCCATCATTGACAAAATTGTCCGATTTCAAATACCCAAACCCCTGTCGGGTCTCTTCCTGAATCTGACACCTCGCTATGGTTTGCGGTTTGCTGACAATTAACCTGTCTTCATCCCCAGACATAATTCCTCCAAAGGTGCTATGGCTTTTGCCTATCATGCCCCACCCATTCTGAAACTCCCTCCCGCTAGCACTACACCAGTCCTCAACCCACACCTCCTTTAAGAAAGGGTTACATAACCATCTTGCCACTTTCTACAAATGCGTTTACTTCAAACCCCCTTAGCCCCTTCCTCCTTCCTAGCCTCACCCCTCCTGCCACTTCTATTGAGCACATTAAGTAGTATAGCACTTTCCCATTTTTACATTCCTCTCAGTTGCCTATTCCTATATCTCTACTCTGGCATCACACTTCTATCTCCCTTTCCATCTCTCATCACCCTATATAATTCCTCATGAATACCATAGCACTACTATCTTACCTTGTTTTCACAAATCAGACAATATGTTATTTGCCCTGGTTACCAAAATGCCTTTATGTACTCTGTTCTAGTATATTTTTTTTTACACTGTTACCTGTATCTACCTTGTCTATAACTATTTTCTCTGTAATCTATTGTCTACTATGTTTATTAATTGCTCTGTATTCTGTGTTGTTCAGTTATGCAAAAATGTGTCTTACTTTGTGTGCCTGCTCTATTTGTACTGTATCCTCCTGGGTCATGCCTGAAAATAGTCATTGCTATGGATAATGCACTTACCCGATAAACAAAACCTAAATAAATAAATAAAATAAAATAAATAAATACATTCCATTTTCATCAATTTGCATGCAGTTCTGAGAATTTTGAAAAATGTCATTGAAGTTTGCAATATTTTTCAAATGTTTTATTTGGTCATAACTCTGAGGTTCTAACAGCTAGAGACCTGAAAATGTGCATGCTCCTTTTTGGTGAGGAGTTCAAAGGAGTGCGAAGTTTCATGGGTTCACCCATGTCATAGCAAAAACTGGTTGCCGACACCAATTACAGCATCAGCAACATGCCACCCAGCATTACAGCATCAGGCATTAAATTTTATGGGTGTTACAGTGTCATAGCACCCTCCTGGAAAACAGCCAGTTTTTGCAGGGGTCTTTGCCCCACCAATGCGGGGGCTTTACCCCCCGCACCCTCCCTGAAACTAAATATAACATCCCCTGGGGTGGGCATGCCCCAGAGGGGGTAGAGACTGAGTGGGGGCAAAGGGCAACAGGAGTGAGGGGCAATCTAAAATAAAGATTGCCTCTTTCACTGTCACCCTTGTTGCAGCGCTGTAATTGTGGTGACAAAGTTAAGTCTCTTTTCTAATGGTATATTAGTTTCATGACATTTGAATAAGTGGTTCTGAGCTATAGTGGCTTAATTTCTGGCAACCTAATTATTTACTTAGTTATTTAGTTGTTTCAGAATGTTCTGAAAATACTTCTCTGCTTACAACTCAGCCACCTTTGGAGGTACAGTATATACAGACTATGTGGGACAAAATAAAATAGATTATTTTTGATACCTGCAACAGTTGCATTCTCAAATACAAAAACAGGGAGCTATAGTGGAGAGTATCAGACCAGCACTACGCTAGTAGCCTAAAACCTTTGTGAATACAGTGCATGCTTGTGCTTACTGCTGATGTTGTGTCAGTGTGTTTGAGTTGGGGGGCTTCACCCACCACACCCCCTTGTTTTTTTTTATGGTGAGTTTTGGGACTGAAGCCCACAAACTCAAATAAACTACAAAAATAACCCAACGACTGATTTAAGACAGTAGCACAACTTGCTCCCACGCTAATAGCGTCGGTCCATTGATGGTCCGATACTCTCCTTTATCTCAAAAAAAGGTGATAATAATCACATGTGTAAACTAAAATGGATGAATAAAAAAAAGAGATTAAAAAGTAAGAAAAAAGATATTTCAGAACCTACAAAGAGACACGTAAACCCCATTACTGAGACAAATACAAAGCAACTCTGAGAAAATACAAAAAAGAAATCAGGAAGGCTAAGATTCCTTTGAACGCAGTTTAGCTAATAAAGCTACTAAAAATAACAGTAAGAATTTTGATGGATATGTGAACTCTCTAAAAAAACACATGTAAGATTGGACCAGTCTTATGGGAGGATAAGGTGATTAAAGACTCTAAACAAATTGCAGAGATATTTAATAGTTATTTTACAAGCATTTACAGTTACAAACGAAAAACTACAATATAATTTGTAGAAGTATTACCAGACTACTTTAAAGTTTCTTTAGAAGAAATTAGCAGGAAAGTTAATATTAGGGGGGACTGCTCACCAGGACCTGACTTAATAATGACAAAAATTATTAAGTTAATGGCCAGGCAACTACTAGCACCACTTAATCTTCTGTTTGAAACTAGTATAAACTCAGGATATGTTCCCATAGAATGGATGTCCCCACATATTACACCTGTTTTCAAAAAAGGGCTAGGCAGTGGGTAGAAAATTACAGACCTATAAGTCTGACATCCATCATTGGTAAATTGCTAGAAGGAATAATCGAAGACAAACTAGAATGTCAACTGGGCAATATTGAC
Organism: Neoceratodus forsteri; assembly: GCA_016271365.2. NCBI lineage: Eukaryota > Metazoa > Chordata > Ceratodontiformes > Ceratodontidae > Neoceratodus > Neoceratodus forsteri. The sequence goes on from CM057458.1 coordinate 1,324,835,261, forward strand.
AGTGAACAGCATAGCTTTGTCAGGGGGAGAGCATGTCTCATGAGCCTTTTATGTTTTTATAAGACAATAAGCAAGAATCTAGATATGCACCTACTCATATGATGCTGTTTTAATAGACTTCAGCAAGGCATTTGACACCATTTAGTACTATGCGATTGGAGCCAAATTAATTCACAGAGGTGTTTCTGGTAGGCTGGTGAACTGGGTCATGTGCTGGCTGAAAGACAGGGTTCAGAGGCTCATGTTTAATGGGTTTGCATCAGATGAGGGAAGCATTACCAATGGGGTGCCACAGGGCCAGGTTCTGGGGCCTTACTTTTTCTGTGTGTTTATCTCAGATACAGACAATAACCTTCTCAGTCTGTCAGTTAAATATGCTGATGATTTAAAGACAGGAAGAGTATGTCATTCCCAGAATGACATCATTGCTTTACAGGCTGACCTAGATAAGATATCAGAATGGGCAAGACAATGGGGTATGCGTTTTAGCACTGACAAATGAAAGCTCATGCATTTTGGTGCTAATAATGAAAAACACCCCTTTCACTCACGGTAACAAAATTAGAAAATGATCAGGGAGTCTATATTTCAGAATCTAGCCTTCACTAATCATATTAACAATATAATATGCATGGCAAACAAATTCTCCTTGACCATTCTGAATAATATTAAATCCAGAGATGCTGATGTTCTAATGCTACTTCATAGGTCATATGTTAGACCACTAACTGACAACTGTTCTCAGCTTTGGACACCATTTAAAAAATGCAAATCAGCACAACTTGAAAAGTACAGTGGAGGTTTACTAAAAAAGTGAGGGGTTTGGGGAATTTAGATTACTCACATAGGATTGAATCCTTAAAATCTCATGTCACTCGAGACAAGGAGACTTAGAGGGACCTCTCATCTCTGTGGGAAGTAGTTAATGACCCACCTATTTAACAAAATGGGCTTTGTCTTCAAGCAAGATTCTGTGGCAGCAAGAGGTCACAATATGCAATTGTACTAAACTAAATTTAGGACAAACAACAGAAAGTATTTTTTCACTACAAGAGTGGTTAAAGTCTGGCTATGGTATACTGCATTAAAAAACATCTTACCTCCGAAACTAGGATCATACTAGACCATAGTTTTCTTATTCACTTTTAGAATATGGTTCATCATTTAATTTGTTTTCGACTGAAAAATTTTTTAAATAAGCTGAAATCTGCTTATCACTGTGTTTTACGCTTCATTAAAGGCCTGCCCAGGTTGACACATCATTGTACGTTATATGAGAAATCTGGATGTTTACTGCTGTTTGCACTTTTTAATCTTAGAGCACTGACTTTCTTACATAAAATACAGTTAGGTTTTTTACTGAATAGTATTTCTAGTCTATTTTCTAAAACGGTTAATTCTACTTGCACTAGATCTAGTAGTAGAAATAGGTTTAATATACCATTATTTTGTACTACTTTTGCACAGAATTCAGTACAGTTTAGGGCCATTAGATTGGATACTCACTTACCAAGCAATATTACTAGCTGTTTAAGGCTGTTTGGTTTAAGAGACTACGTAAACAAAAGTTAGTGTCTGATGCTGCTTGTAATTGTTTTAACTAATCCTTTTACCAAATTCTGTATGCTGTATTATTTGTAAATTACTGTACTATTGTTTTTTGTTATTGATATTTGTTTGTTTCTTGTACCTGTAACTGGACAATTGTGAAAAAGGGCATGTATGCTCACAGACATTTCAATATAAAAATAAATTAAATGAAAAAATGAAATGGAAGGAAACACAAGGAACAGTCTCCTCCTTGAGTTAATAATCAACATAAATAAGTCTTCTTCTTTTAAATATCTGTTAGACAAATGGATTTAGAAAAATGTGGGTCCTCATGGTTAATTGGTCATTCAATAGGAACTACTCATGGGCTTATTCCCCTTTTTCCCTACATATACCTTAATATGAACCTTAGTATATACCTGTGAATTTGCATGCATAACTTTCTGGGAAGGGGAATTAAAACTGCTAAAAATGGAGGAAGTTGCTTAGGTAAAAGTTATGCAATAGGATCTTCCACGTCTAATTATTTGCTCAGTTTTGAGAACAGTTTCAAAAATATGGAGGTTTGTAGCTTCACTGTTGTTGCAGAAATGCACACAAACGAGATGCACATACACAATGTAAATTGGTCATTGTCTGTAACAAAACTGGAAAATTTGGTTTAGTAAGTTAAAAGTTATCATGTACATACTGCAAATTACTCATTGGCAAAATTTCTTCAAGAATTCATGTTACCATAATAGGCTATGCCAATGGAATCTCATTATGTAATTTAACTTTTGCAAAGTGCTTGTTACCACTCACTCCATTTAGCTGTGCTGAGCTGTTTGCAGTCCTGCAGTTTTTTTCTGGGTGACAAAGTTGTCTACCACCCTGCTTTATCTCTAAAGCTGATCAGATGGACTTGGTTGACCTGCATGTCATACTGATTTCCTGTTTGGAATAGCCAGAATGTATTTTTTTTAATCACAAGAGTGCATTATGCACATTTATGGAACACAGAAAAACAGAAGAGAGGAACAAATAAGTGCCTTATCTGGGACTTGAACCCATGTCATCCAGAATCCCTTTCTAGTTGCTCTAGCAGCTACACCACTAAGGCATTTGGAAGCTGACGCATCCCAGAGCACATTAGTCTTTCTCCAATGCACAACCTGACACTTCACAGATAATTAGATTTTTAGTCACAAGAGTGCAGTTTGCACAGTTATGGAACACATACAAACAGAACAGAGAAAGAAAGACGTTCCTCAGCTGGGACTTAAACCCAGGCTACCTGGAATACCATTATGGTAGCACTACAAGCTGTGCCAGCAAGGGATCTGGAAACTGAGCCATCCCTGATCACATTACTCTTTCTCCAATGCACAACTAGAATGTTCCCTTTTTGGCACCCTGATCATTTTCTTTCCCACCATGTCTCAGTGATTGCTTGTAAGTCCTGGATTTCAAAGTGAATTGCGCTCTCAAAATTGCCAATAGTGCTGGGTGTGATTCTTATAATACTTGCTTTTAAGTAAGACTTGTGTCTGTATGCTTCTTTGCTGCAACATAGGGTTCTATCATTCTTTTGGCTTCTCAGCTCTGCTGTTCATCGTTTGGTGGTGCTGGCATTTCACTTCTGCCACTGGTGGCCCCTACAATAACTACCTCCCCTACCACTTAGTTTAAGTCCCCATGACATTCTTTTCCCTTTACATGACCATCCCCTGCCTCGTAGCAGACCAATAGCTCATTTTAACCTGGATATGGATCAAATTCATTTCACTTGTATTGCAGGCATACCATCTGTCCAGATTCTTGTGCTACAAGGACCTCAGTTACAACTAGTTTTAATGCTTAGTGTCATGCAGTCTACTGTTTAGAGATGCTAAACATATACATTCATAACTGCAGAGCTGTTTAAGAGTCAACAGGTGGCATTGTGCACAAGGCTGTGCATGTGTGTGCTTCTAGTGGTAAGTTGACGATTTTCAGCAAGAGATTCAAGCACAAATTCATGGCCATGACTGTTCTTATGGGTTCTTCACTCAAGATTCTGATTGACTCCAGGATACCTAATATTAGGCACAAACACACTTTACTGTTTAAGCAATAATGCATGACAGGATGCGTGTCATGTTGGGATAACGTCACGCCTAGGGTGGTTTGGCACAAGGCCACAGGCCAAGTGTGTCCAACACCAGGGAAGTGATGTTATCCCAGTACAACACACACCCTGAAGTGCATTATTGCTAAAAAAATAAATAAAGAAAAAAAATTAAAAAAAGTATAAAATAACTTATTTTACTAAATTTTTTACTGGGGTAGGTATGCATATTAAAAAAAGTTAGTTTGTACTGTTTTGGCCAGTAGGTGGAACTGGTGAATTGTGCTGTTGTGCTGTATGGTTCTGTCTATCACTGTCCATGAGCAAATATCTGCTTCTCAAACCCTCCCCCCCACACACACACACATATGCACACATGTGCGTGTATACCACACACACACACACACACGCACACACACACACACTCACTCACATACGCAAAGATCAGAAGCAATATACTGTAGCTGGGACAATTCATTTTATTTTCTTTATTTTTTGTTTCTTGTTTACATTTCTACAACTTGTTATAGGATACCCTAGGTGCTCTGATTGGAGCAGTTCAGGAACCTAATACTACTTCTGGTATTTCGCCCATTACCTTCAGAATAAATCAGGGTTATTAATGAAAAAATGAAGTTTCTGTAATGTGGCTTGGCTTGTTTGTTTCTATTGCCTGTGATTTTTTTCTATTAATTCTGTTTTTTTGGGGCTGAATGCAGTGTGACTGTTTCTTTAAGCAATGGAGCTATCTTGTGAAGAGAGTGATGAGCTTGGCTGTTTCAAAGGACCTGCAACATAGGGATGGAAATGCCATTTCAGAAGATTTTTTTTTTAATGTTTATTTTAGTGATTTTTCTGGTTGGGGGAATACTGTTGGAGGGTAGAAGGTTGCTGACAGTGCTTAAGGCTGGTGGTGGCAAGCAAGGTAGGGTGAAGAGTGATCACTGAACACTGGTGATGGGGGGAGGGTTGCAAAACCCAAGACAGCTTTGAGACAAACAGGCACAGTGATTTTTTTGTTTTGTTTATTGAGGTCATCTTGCTGCTAGACCTTCATACAGTGATGCTTATACTGAGATAACATCACTGTTGAAGGATGACACTGACCAATTACAGCAGAGTATTCTTTGTTGTCATTGTATAATGAGTCACAATTAATGTTACCTTATAAGCACTCTTCTTCACCTTTTGCTTCCTTCTCCATGAAAGCACAAGTGTATGGATGGGCAAAATGTAAGCTTATGGTTGCCATAAAAGTGTCACAAAATTCCACAATTTTCTAAAAAGTTCACAAAATTTTATTTTAAATAATGATCTTTTACAGTTTGTTGCTGCTTATAACTTGACCATGCTTTAAGCAAGATAAAGTATAACAGAGTTAATACACCGTGCCTCCTTTTTAGGGTCTTTGAACTACCAAGTTTTGTGGCATTGCAATTTCTACTTTTAATGTTATATGGGCTTAAATTTGTGCAATTAACATATTTGAGAAATTTAATGAAAACATCTCAGAATATTTGCTTGCTTATAATGGGAAGCACCACAGGTGAATAACACTGAAGTGCCCGATGTCCCCCACAATGACACCTGGACAGTGTTGCCAACACACCCCAATGCAATGCAAGCTGACAACTGGCAGACTGATGTGGCAGCTGAGGCCAACATCCCGATGCACAAAGTTGCATATGACCAGTGAATGCTATGGCACCAACACCGTCAGACACTGCAGGTAAGGTCCGATGGCATGCACCCCCCCACAGATGGCCAGCAGATTGACATGTGGGGATGTGGGTGGGAGTCACTTGTAGGCACACTGGAAATGTACCTGGCATGGCTACAGACACACACTCACAGGGGATGCCCCCGGCGCTGCCAGACACAAGACATAGCAACACACACAGCTTGGCATTAGTAGTGGCAGGCACACAGTGTGACTACGTGGACCTCCTTGCACTCTTGGCTCCCCAGGGACAATGATGCTGGGCAAAGGGACTGGTGCACAGTGCATATAGTGTCCGCAGGGGGTGACACAGGCAAAGTGCTCATCAAGGATCCTCTACCACTGATCGGTGTACCCAGACACAGCCAGCAGTTTGTGCCCCTTGGCACTGTCCACAGCTTCAGCTGACATATCCCCTGTTACTTTTGTGGGACGGGTCTTCAGGTGTGGCAGTCATCTTTGTGGTTGCTGCTGGTGCACCTGCTAACACTGTGGGGAGCTTGTCAGCTGCTGTGGCAGGTCAGTGTTGCTGCAGTCAGGCTATCAGCCGCCACTGTGCTTGTTTCGCTGTGGCAGTGTCAATCTAACACCATGCTTCCCTTATTATTAAACCTTTTGTACAGTTAGAGAACTCTCCAAATTGGCACACATCTTCATTAGGTGGGGCATTGCAAGCATACCAAACAGTGTGGAATGTGGTCTTGCATTTTTTAAAAATTAGTCTGCATGAAATGAAATTTAAATTTTGGCAACATTTTGTAAAATTTTCATGGAACATTCAAGAAATTTCACCAAAGTGAAATTCTATTTTTTGCTAGAATTTTGTCGACAGAAGCTAAATTTCACCCATCCCTTCAGCATACCAAATGAATAGTGCAAAAAAGAAATCTGCTAGCTACACAAAAAAGCCTTAAAACATTTTCTATTTTATAACATTTGATTTCTGATTATGAATCTGGATACTTTCTAGTCTAGGATGTGACTTAATATGTTCTTGTGAAATGTATTGGTGTTTTAAATGAAGAAGTAGCTTACAATAAGGTTAATTGTTATGGTTAGGGCACAGTTACCCAGGGGTGTAGTACAAAATGGGTGGAGTGGTACTGACAACAACCAAGCAGGAAAGAGACCTGGAGGTAATCATATTAGATGACCTAAAGGTGGCCAGACAGTGTGATAGGGGAGTTAGTAAGGCTAGTGGGATGCTGGGGTGAATAGGGACAGGTACCACCAACAGAAAGAGGAAGGTGGTGTTGTCTCTGTACATATCACTGAGACAACTGACCTAGAGTGCTGTGTCCAGTTCTGGAGACCATATCTCCAGAAGGACATGCGGTAGACAGAGTGGAGGTGGTCCAGAGGAGTAACTAAAATGGTGCAGGGTCTGAATCAAAAGCCCTGTGATAAGAGACTAAATGACCTCAATATGTACACCCTGGAAGAGAAGAGGGAGAGAAGGAATATGAAGGAGACCTTTAAATACCTCCTGGGGGTAAATAAGTTACAGGATAGGAGTATTTTTTTCAAGAAAAGGTGCTCAAGAACAAGAGGACAGACTATGAAGCTGGAGGGGTGTAGATTCAGGAAAGATGAGGAAGTACAGTGGCATCCCCAGGATGAAACCCAATTATGTAGCATTTTGCAGCACTCTGCAGAATGCTGCAGCATCCCTACTAAATAAAGCAATGTAATTTCAATGGCAATTGGTACCTTTCGATATTCAGGACAATGTGACAATGTCAGTATGAAGTGAATGCCAGTTTCCTGCATGACAAAAGGGACTAATTGCCACTGAAATTACATTGCTTTATTCAGTAGGTCTGCTGCAGCATATTGCAGAATGCTTTAAAAGTGGGCTTCATCCCGGGGACATCACTGTACTTCTTCACAAAAAGAATGGTAGATTCCTGGAACAGATTTCCAGAGTAGGTGGTGGGGGTGAAAACAGTGGTAGGGTTCAAGAATGCATGGGATGCATGATGTGAAGGGAGAAAGAGATGTAGATCAGGTACAGTCTGTGGTATTAGTATAGGTAGGGAGTAATGGGCAGACAGGATGGGCAAAGTTGTCCTTATCTGCTGACACATTCTATGTTTCTATTTAACTGCTCCAGACTAAAGTGCCCTGAATCATCTTATCAAATGATTGAAAGAATGGTCATTCTCCAGTAAAGTGAACCAAAAGTGTCTCAAACCTTCTTTTAAAAACTTAACACATAATACTACTAAATACTAAAATAACCTATGCCTTGATAACAGAAATATTATTTTTAACTAAATAACTTTTACTCCTAAAAATTACTGCATAAGAAACACATACAGAAAAAGCTGTCCAAGTAATAAAAAAAGTTTCACTTATAAAATGTTCTGTTTATGATAACCACACATGTCAAATATCACATAAATAGTTTTGAAAAATTGCATAAAATCTATAAATTATAAAGTAGTAGTAGTAAAATGTGTTATTCATAAATGTTTTATGAACCAGGATTTACTTGATTGAGACAAGGCTCATTTACAATGAGGTCCCACAGTATAGGTTAATTTCATGATCACAGTTCCATATTATCCCAAACAATAACAATCACACAGTGGGTTTACCATTTGCAGTATGTGGCCACAATAATACATTTCACGTAACAATAAATACAGTTATATACAGAAAACTATGTAGACATACAAAATATTTGAGACTTTCCTGCCTTACTATCTAACTGAGCCTTTATATCTTTCCATCTGTTTTTCCCTGTTAGTGTCCTCATGGTATAAAGGATATTGTTCCATGCCATGGACCCTACATAAGAACGTGTACTTCTCCCTATCTCTAAGGCACATCTTGGAACCATGAGGTCCATGCTTTATGCAGATCTCAATGTGTTTTTTCCACCGTAGATAAAGTTTATGGATATGCATTTTGAGAGTTGCCCTCTAAGCCCCTTATGTATAAAGGCTAATAGGTATTCCTGTCAATGTTCTATCAGTCTCTTCCAGCCAAGATTGCTATACAGCTGGTAACTATGTGGTAAGCGAAGAGCTCCAAGAACAAACCTGGCAAGTCTCCCATGGCAGACATCACATCTTGCCAGGTTCCTCTTGGTAGCAGCAAAATACTATATATCTCTGTAATCAAAAATCAGAATTATCATGGAATTTATTACTCACATCCTAGTTTCATGAGGAAGGCACAATTTTACCTGATACAAGGCACCCAAGTATTTACCAAACTAGTTTCAATAGGTGGTCAATATATACATCCTATCTCAAATAGCTGTCCAAGAGGATACATTCTTGAGCCTGACTTTTTATGTATCATATTTTTTGACTCAAAGGAATTAGAAATTCTATTTGCAAAAGAAATGCAAGTTAGTTAGTGTTGCTATGTACTGTATTTCATTTCATACAAAATAGTTGAGTACTACAGCTGGACAGAATTTAGCAAATTCTGCTTCTGCAGACTTTTACAGAATATTATATTTTTGCATATGTGGAATCCATATAATTCCAGCATGTTTCTACAGTTTACATTGCTATCTGGTCTGTATTCATGAAAAAAAATATTTGAACAGGGAATCCAGAATTTACATAGGACAAGGCAATGAATCAAGATACAGGCTTAGCCTAGCTCTCCCTCTCCCACCACACCCATCCACTTAGGATATCAATTGGGTAAAAGCTGCATGCCTACTCATTGATGGCTAGCAGAATTCCACTACATGTGCAGTGCAGACTCCCCATAAATTGAAAGGGAATGCTAAGATTTATATCAGGACTAGCTGGCAGTGATAACTATACATTTCTCACTGCTTAAAACTGGTCAGTGTTCCACCTCTCTCTACAGTACCTCTTTTAGGAAAAGCCCAAATTCTTCTTTGTTGAGCATACTAGCAGAGAGGCTTAAAAGGCCTGAACTGTTCACCTACTTCTACCTATTTTAGGCAAGGTAAAGGTTTAGAATCTCTGTGCATGTCTAATAGATGGAATTTACATTAAATCAAATTAACATGATCCGGAAAAAAAAAAGTAGAGTACAGCATTTTAAAATGTAAACAAGGTTAGAGGAAAAAGTTTAACCTGACATGTTTGATGGGTTGTCTGCACAGAATCAGTTTGAATTTCTGGGAACTAAATCTTCTGAAACCTTATTAACCACCTATTTTGAGATATATTGTGTGTGACATGATTAGGGTATGTACAGCATCTCTTAGTTGTTTGTAAACTGATTTGTGATGCTTTATGTATGAAATGCATGATATAAAACAATCATGTTCTTCCATACATTTCCAGAAATGAGAAGCCAACAATGATCAACAAGCAAGGATACAATGACACTTAAACTACTATCTAGATAAATAATTGACAAATATTACTGATAAAAAAGCATGCGTGACTGTTTATAGAAGTTAGAATGTTATGCCTGAGCAATAACTATAATTTACTGTAAATAGATAGCCCCATAAGTGATCATTCTATTTGACAGATTCCAACATAATATGTAATTTTTAATTACTTGTATGTTTGTTACTGTATGTGACTTGTAATCTATAAATGCGAGCGACAGGGAAACAGCATATGTAATGATATCTGCCCAATATTTTAATAGTGCCACATTGAAATTAAGCTTTATGCATATCTCAGTTGTGTATCCCTGTGCAAACTAAGTTTTGATCAAATAAATAAATAATTTTGTATAAATTATTTGACAACAAATTTGGATTGTGCAGGATAGCCAACAGATTGAAATAAAAAACGTCATATAATGGAGTAAGATTTTCAAAAATCACATTTTTAATTATTAAAGGAATTCTTTGAAGAAAATAAAATTTTCATATTTAAAGTTGTAAAATGTAATTCTTCTTTGTAGAACTTCCTTCCCAACTCTTGAGAATACCAGCAATAGATATTGATTGATAATAATATTGCTGTGCCAAAGAAGACAAAATAATCTTCAAGTTGTACCAAATTTAACAATTGAAACATTCAAAAGTGTTTTGAATTAAATACTGTATGCATCACAATATTTTGAAAATTGTATGATACTGTGCCAGGAAGAAATATTTGCTAGAATAGGATAGAAAGGGAATTTTCATTAATCCAGTGCCCTTCTCCAAACCAAGGTACTTTCTATGCAGTAAAATAAAAATGATGATTAGAGAGTAAGTTGAATGTAAAAGAAAGCTGCATGTCTGCAGTGCACAATTTAAAAACAAAAAATCATTCTTAAAAAGTCTACTTACCCCAGATGTATAATTCCTGTATAATTGAACTAGAAACTCCTAAAATAACCTTGGCATAAAATGTGAGCTTGATGTGAATAGAATACATCTGCTAGAAGCATTGATTTGTTTGCAAAGGTATAAGCAAGCTATGTGGCAGCATCTTGCATTTCAAAGAGTGACATTTTCCTATATATACTGTATATAATATGTAGCATATACATTAGAAATATATATAATGAACAGCTCTTTAAGTTAGTGCTCATTATCCTAGTTCATCAATTTTCACACCAAGGGATTATTTTTCTGATGTAATACTCTGCAGAAATAACTGTTTCCCATGTTGAAGTGAACCTTATTTTTCATTCTGTTTGTTTAATGAGACTCATGGGAATAAATTAAAATCAGAAGATTTTTTTTATTCAAAGGGAAATATTAAACTGATCCTGTATTTGCTTAGATTTATAGGAAACAATAATTAATTTGCACTGTACAGTTTTTTAGGAGCTATTGGAAGGGTGGTAAAGGACTACTGGGAGAAGGGGAAATCACCAGAGGGTGGACTGAGGTGGGAGATCAGTGGCTGTTGCCCAGCGCCATTGGGGGTCTCAGTAGACCTTGTCAGAACAGCCAGCCAATAGTGCATCTGTTGTTCACAAGGGATTTAAGGGGCAGGCCTGTTGGAGTACACAATATAAGGAAGATGCCATCAGGAGTGGAGGAGAGCCATCCAGAATGGATGCTTAGTGCTGTGGAGCTTTGTTTGTAGTCTAGCATGGGCTGAGTCCTTTATTGTTAATTATAAAAAATACACTGATCAATACTGCAGAGTGCAATGGGAATGGGGGTAAAGGACTGGTGGGGGGGCATCAGAGGGCTGGCTGGGGGCAGGAGATTGGCAGCCATTTTCTGGTGCCATTGGGGGTCCCAACAGACCTCATGAGTGCAGCCAGTCAATAGGGAGGCTGTAGTTCCTATATATTACCCAGGGGTCCAAGCAACCCCTCGTGTGAGTGGTTCCAAAGAGCAAGTACAATGAAGGAGTAGTGTGGTGTCTGTCTTAGTGACATCAGCAGGACATTTGATGGGGAGGATTACAGGCCATAAGACACGCGGGTCACACTATGTAAGTTAAGGGGGCAGGGGTGATAGAAACTTTGCAATACAGAAGGAAAGACTGGCTACAGTAGAACCAGGGTCAACACACATTTGAATAGAGATACTAGAAAACAGGCTTGGGGTACAAAGCAAGGTGGAAAGGGGAAAAAAATCTGATCCTCAGCTCAAGTCAGACTATATTTGAGTAAAAGAATCAGGGAAAGAGGGACTAGCAGATACAGTAAAAGGGAACTTGGGGATAATCTGTAAACTAAAAACAGCAATGACTGGACCATAGCTGAGAAACACAGTTGGTTCTGGGATAGGCTGAGGATATGGGGGAATAGGATGTGGTACTGGGAGCAGGTTAGCTGGGAAGGGTGGAGGTAGAGAAATACAAATATGCACAGAAACCAGGAGAGTGAAAGGAGAATGGTAAGCTGTAATGGATGTGGGGCCAAAGTCTTTCTGGGGACAAGGCTGACAGTAGGGGGCTGTCTGTTTTGCAGGGGCCTGGAATATCTCAGGGAAGAGATAAGAATGCTCAGATGTGAGGTGGGATGGTTGGGTGGGGGAAGGGAAAGACAGAAAATGGAGAAAGGGGCAGGTGGTGGCAACCCTGGGGAAGTGGACTGCAGGTATAGGTTCTAACCAGGGAGGATACCACAGTGTCCAGGGAAATCTACTCAAAGGCTAACCAGTGCGATTGAATGGCAGGTTGTAGAGGAAATGATAGGGGGTTAGAGGATCAGCAGAAGCAGAAAGTGAAAGGACTTGGAGAGGAAGAATAGAGTTGGGATCTGATGTTGTGGTGCCCTTATCAAAACAGATATGCAACACTAACCAGTTTAGGGGAGATGGAGTCAAGTAGTAGATCGAGACAACCAAGAGTCCAAGGTTGGATGTAACTGGAGGAGAGAGGTAAATAGTTTGGGAAGGCTGGGAAGAAGAGGTAGTCATGTGGGAGTTGGGGGATGTGGGATGGAGAAATCAGAGTAAAGACAGATGAGGGAAAGGTGGTAGCAAGCAAGGCTAGCCAATGAAAAAGTGGATAAGGCGGGATGGTAAAGCAGGGGGGATAGTGATGGAGGTAGCAAGAGGATAACCAGAGTCTATAGGGCTTAGTTGCATGGGGAAGTGACTGGTATACTAGAAGAAGTTAGGAGGTTGGAAACCATGCTTGCATAGGATGGAAGAGTGGTAATCATTGGTGACTCCATAATAAAGAGTATCCATTGGGAGTAGGAAGGGGGACCCAAAGGCAGAAAGGATGGTGACTAGTATGCTGGGGATGACAGTGGTGAGGGCAGGACCGATAATCAGGGAAGTTGTAAGGGAGGTTGGTGGAAAACCTAGCATAGTCATCCAACTGGGAACCAATGACTTATCAGGGGAAGAGGTGAGGGTGGTCCATGGTAGGTTCAGAGAGTTTCCTGCAAGGAGAAAGTTAACTCTTTGGCCTTTTCAGAAGTGATACCAGTCACCAGAGTCAGCACAGTCAGGAAAAAGATCATAGAGGAGTTTAATTGCTGTCTGAGGAACTGGTGCAGGAAGGAAAGGTTCAAATGTGTTGGGGGCTGGGGGGCATGTGGTTGAACAACATGCTGTGTTCGGCAGATAGACTACATCTTAGTAGACAGGGCTCAATTCCAATTAAGGACAAACTGGAGGAGTACAAAGCCAATAAACTGAGTTTAAAATACTGAGGTGGGGATGAGCCAGCAGGCCCAGAGACTCTTGGATGAGGAGGTCAGTGGACCCCCCCCCCACACCAGCAGTAGTAATCAGGAGGGTAGGTGTGGAGATGGTGGGGAGCAATTAAGTATGGGGGTGAGGGGGAGAGTACAGGAGAAGGGCAGGTCAGGAAAAGTACAAAAAGAAGGCAAGCAAGCACAGAATTGAGGTGGAAGGTGGTGTCACTCAATGCCCATAGCCTCAGCAACAAGATGGAAGGCATGCAGGAGCTCTTAGCAGAGGGGAAGGTATACATAGCAGCACTTAACCAGACCCTGGCTAAACTACACCATCTTTGAGATGTTTTGATCCCGGGTTACAAATTACATAGACGAGACAGGGTGATGGGCAAAGGGGAAGGTGGCAACTTATATCAAGGAGGGGATAACATGCACGAAGGAGGATACAGAAAAGGTGGGGTTCAGGGACTATGGATTCAGCTCCAAACCAATAGAGGGAGGAAAGTGAGGCTGAGGGTGGTCTTCAGACTGCCCATCCAGGAGGAAGAAAGAGTCAGGGAGCTGAGTTCACAATTGCTGGAAGCTGCAAGAAAGAGAGATGTGGTAGTGGTGAGGGACTTTAATCTGCCAATGGTGGAATGGGGTATACCAGCCACATCCTGTGCCATTAGCCAAGTGATCCTGGATGCGATATGGAGTTGGTTTCTGACTAATGGCATCACTAAGCCCACCAGGGAAGACGCAATCCTTGATCTAGATGAAAGCTTGTGAATTTACACTATGCCTGGGACTGTGCAGGGTGCATGTCCAGTATTTTTAGTATTTAGAGCCAGTGAGGTGAAATGCTACCTCTGACCCTCAGATACAAGGGGCTGAGGACTACAAGACTGCAACAGACTTTCTGTGGCTGGAATAGCCCCTTAGTGCTTTCCAAGGGCTAACAAACTGCCATTTTAATGGCAGTTTATTTCTATAGTTGTTCATTTTAATGATTTTGAAACTTTTAATTTGGCTGTGTGGTTCCGGAATGTGACTGCCTGCACTTTCAGGTCTGAGGGGCTATATATTGCTTGCCTTAGCGAGTGAAGGCAAGAGGAAAGCATGCTATTTCATGCTGTGCCTGGGATCAGTGTGTAGGGTGCATGTTAAAGCACCAGTCCAGTATTTTTAGTATTTAAAGCCTGTGTGGGGGAAATGCTACCTCTGCCCCCTCAATACGAAGGGCTGAGGACTACAAAACTGCCACAGACTTTCTGTGGTTGGAATAGCCCCTTAGATCTTTCCAGTGGCTAACAAATTCCAATTTTAATGGCAGTTTTTTGCCATAGATGTACATTTAACTGATTTTAAAACTTTTAGTTTGGCTGCGTGACTCCAGAAGGCGACTGCCTGCACTTCCAGGTCTGAGGGGCTACATATTGCTTGCCTTAATGAGTGGAGGTGAGCACTGGGTGGAGTTGACACTGACAGAGGCAAGCAGCATCTGCCAGCGTCAGCTGGAGAAGGTATGGTCAGAGGCCTAAAATTCAAATTAAGCAGCACAACAAAACTTGTTTTGTGGGTGTACTAATAGTTTACATGATACACTTGTAATTCGGACTCTGTGACCCTGTGTCACACTTATCACCAGTCTAGAATAGAAAGGAGGAACTTGCATTGTACTGCACTGTACTGTTTAAACGATAACAGCAGTACCAAGATATATTAGATACCGTAGGCTGCAACACTAGCATGCCTAGCTCATATATCCAGGGAACCTCTGGAATGCATTGAGAGATTTTGACTGTTGACCCTGATTTAAATAACTGCTCACAAAAGCTCAGCATAGATCTAGTCTAATATATACTGTACATATAATTAAGATGCATGTACAAAGACTAACTCCTATTTCTGTGCAGGATGCTGTGGCATTATGACATCACAGACTTGACTACATAATAGGAGGATATTGGGTTTGATTGTGTTTGGCTGGAAAAGATGAGGTATTACTGTATAACCATACCCTTGTTGACTAGCTGCATTTTACTCATTCTTTTAGCGCTGTTGGTCACAACAGGATTTATTAGATGAATCTAAACTGACAATATAAGATAAGATATACTTCCCTATTGGTACCAAGTACATCCTAGCCATGAGTCACTGAATATGCTGTCTTAGTGATTTATCACGGTGCACACAATTGGCTTCCTCAAGTAAAAAAAAACAATAAATAAATAAAGCAAAATAATGGCAGATTGTGGAAGCACAGTGAACATAGTAAACATTTTAGTTCTGTTACAGCAGGAAGGAATTTACATAACATGTATATACTGTAGTATGAAAGACTGTTGCCATTAAACACAATAAAAATGACCTCTAGAAACATATGCACTAAATGTGAACTGCTATACATACTAGAAAAGGAAAAGGAAAAACTAAAACATGAGATGCATCAAATGAATGAAATAGCTAGCTTACAGGACTTTGTAATTGCAATAGAAAATAAAAACCCAATACCAGAAATATCAAAAGGAAAGGAAGTTAGAGAAGACCTCTCTAGTCATGTTAGCATAATAGCATAACCATGTCCCAAAAAAACTAGAGATGGTGCTGGGGAAAAAGTGCAAGAATGTAAATAAGTTGTGATCAGTAGAAAATTAAAACCTAGGGAACACCCTTCTCACAAACCAGGATGCAATAGTAACATCCAACAGCTTTGTCCCACTGCAAGATGAGACCTCCCTGCTCAGAGTGCCCAGAAAATAAAATTGTTGAGGACTCAATAATTAAATATTGTGACACCCATTTCTGTAGGGCCAAAAAAGAAGCTATAACCCTTTCCTGTTTTCTTGGAGCTCATATACAGGATATGTCAGATAACATAAACAAGTTAAAAATACCTGACAAATCTGCTATCATTTTACATGTCGGGACAAATGATCTAGGCAAAGAACATAAAAAAGATATTTCCTTGAACCTAC
Organism: Neoceratodus forsteri; assembly: GCA_016271365.2. Classification (NCBI taxonomy): domain Eukaryota; kingdom Metazoa; phylum Chordata; order Ceratodontiformes; family Ceratodontidae; genus Neoceratodus; species Neoceratodus forsteri. Next base: position 1,324,851,585 of record CM057458.1, read on the forward strand.
TGAGCCTTTGGGAAAATTCAGCAAGTAAAGGCCATTGGGTAGCCATGCCTGGCATCATGCCAATACCATAGGTGCACAGAGAAAAATGGCTTACGATTCAAAGAATTAATTTTAGGTTGTCAACTGGTGCACTGGGAAAAATGTAACATACATTAACAACTGGGATAGGTTCTGAAATCAAAATGAGCTGTACTCCAGAGATGGGTTGCACTTGAATGAAAGAAAAAAGGCAAAGATTCCTGCTGACAATCTAAAATGGTATTCACGCAAACTAATTTAAACTAACTGCAATAGGGAAAAACAAGAGCTCAGGTTCAAAAAACAATTATTAAAACAAAACAAAACTAAAGGGCAGCAGAAAGGCAAGTCACACAAATTAAGAATTCTATCATTAAAAGTCATGAGCATGAGCAACAAGATGGATGAACTTTGCACTCTTATTCATTTCTACCCTAGCGAAATAACTGCTATCTTGAAAACTTGGTGGACTGATGAAACGGAAATATGAAGTATAAACCATGAAGGTTACAGTCTATAGACGAGCAACAGGGAACGCAAAAAGGGGGGAGGGGGGTAGCAATATACCGGGAAGCCTCACAGGATGAAGTGCAGTGTCACAGGTTTACTGCATGGCAAAAGGGATTAACTCCCACTGAAATTGCATTGTTTGCTGTAGTAACTCTGCTGCAGAATTCTACAGTGCTGAGCTTCATCCTGGTGGGCTTCACTGTATATACAAAAAAACAGTTCAAAGTTGACAGACATTTCAATTAAGATTAGAGTAAACAGTAGCACTGGGTCTGTTTGGGTCAAAATTAGTGGAGGCTGAGAGGAAAAACACAATGGGTGCAGGTAAATGGCGCAGTATCTGCTGAGAGGGAGGTAACTAGCGGTATACCACAGGGGTTAGTGCTGGGGTCTCTATTCCTCACTGTTTTCATATCCGACATCATGAATGGAATGGAGTAAAAGGTGTATCTATTTGTGGATGACACCAAGATATGCAACAGAGTGGACACCCCTGAAGGAGTATGAATTAAGAAACTGGAGAAGTGGTCAGAAACTTGGCAGTTGAAATTCAACTTCAAATTCAATGCCAAAATGTGAAAAGTCATGCATGTAGGCAGGGGCAGTCCTAAGAAGGATTATTACCTTGGAGGGGGGATGCTAGCTTCCATCAGCCAGGAATATAACCTTGGAGTCATAATCTCAGAAGACTTGAAGGTAGGGAAACAGTGTAGAAAGGCAGCACTAAAGACCAGTGGCGTGCTGGGTTGCATTGGGATAGAATAACAAGTCACAGGAGGGAGGGAGGTAGTACTGCCACTCTACAGATCACTGATGCACCCCACTTGGAGTACTGCATACAGTACTGAAGGCCACACATCAAAAGGGACATTGACAGGATGGAGACAGTGCAAAGGAGGTCAACAAAGATGATTCAAGGGCTGCACCAGATAGCACATGAGTATAGGCTGTGGAAGCTCAACATGTACTCCCTGGAACAAAGGAGGGGGGGGCATGATTGACACCTTTAAGTATATTAGGAGTATAAACAAGGTTGGAGTTCATGAGCTGTTTCAGGTGAAAGAGAATGGTATCACTAGAGGGCATAATATAAGGCTGAAGGGTGGAACGTTCAAGTGCAATGTTAGAAAGTTCTTTACTGAGAGGGTGTTCAACCAATGGAATAACCTGACCCAGGAGGTGGTAGGGGCCATGACAATAAGAGAGTTCAAGAATGCATTGGATAGACAAAAGGGTATCATTTTACAGAAAGTCTAAGGAAGGAGGATTGCATCCTAGTAAATTTTTTTGGCAGACTAGATGGATCTCGTGGTCCCCTTCTGCCATCACTTTCTATGCTGGAGGACCAAGAGTGATGATACAAATTGGGTTATGTATGGCTTGGCCAGATGAAGGTTGTATTAGGTTTGATATATGTCACAAATATTGAGTGTCTTACCTTTTTTCCTAATTCAGCTTCTCATGTGGCCCCATGTGCCCATTTATCCCTAATATTAGGCAGTGACTGGAATCTAGTTTTTTAAAATGATTTAGATCATTCAATAAAATCCATGCTGGGTTATACCTTGGACAACATGCCCTGCATGAATTTGAAGACCAGTTGGGTCTTGAAGACCCATGACGACTATTGAACCCATGCACTAATGAATACACATTCCATTCTGTACAACACAATTCCTTTTCTCAACTGGATTACTTTAGTGTTCATAGACAACTTATTCCTACCTTACATTCAAGTTTGATAGAAGCCAAAGTACTCTCCAACCATGCCCCTGTTTCTTTCATTTTTGACCCACCCTCTACTTAAGGCCAGAATTGTTCCTGGTCTTTTAATGCTCAATTACACCATGATGCTATCTTAGTTCTTAAAATAAAATAGTTTATTTTGTCCTCCATTCAAGACAACTCAGATTTGATTCCTTGTTTTGATCAGTTTTGGGACACCCTGAAGTGTATTTGGCTAGGGGAAATTATAATATTAGCTACAGTTCATCAGAAAAAGCAGGAACAGGAAGCAGCCCAGCTAATAAAATTTATCAGAGAATTTGAAAAAGACCTTCATCCTTCACCCTTTGAGGAGACCTGTGCAAATTTGTCCCAGTTTAGGGATAAGTATATATAAGGGAACGCAGCAGGACAAAGATAGGGAGGCATACCAAACTTCTCTAAGGGAAGCAGGGAAGAATTAAGGTAGGCAAAAGCCCAAACCGAAGAAACACTACTATGAACAGTAAAAGAAGAGGACACGACTTTCTATAGCTACGTTAGTGAAAGGAGAAAGTCCACGGGGGATATTGCTAAGATCAAAGGGGATAATGGGGAGTGTGTGGAGAAGGACCAAGGAAAAGAATGTATCCTAAATATACACTTCTGCTCAGTATTTACTGAGGAGAAGGCAGGGCAGGGCCCACATCTCAGCACCATGGACACAGAGGAGAGGGAGGTGTGCACAAGTCCCTTTACAAAAGAAAGGGTCCTACAAGAGTTTGCTAAGCTTAGGGTGGACAAGGCTATGGGATCAGATGGAACACATCCCAGAGTACTAAAGGAGCTAAGGGTGGAACTAGCAGAGCCATTATCAAAACAGTTTAGTGGGTCTCTTTTTTTTTGCTCCTCTGCCCCCCCCAGCCAGCCTCTCTTTGGAGCCTCCTTGGTCCTTCCATCTGCCTGTCTACCCCGACTCCAACCTTACCTCACATTGCAACCCCCTGGAGGTAGCCCGGTATATCTCTTTGCCAGGTGGGTCCCCCTCCATCGAGAGGGAAGGCACTGGTTGGAGCCATCCAGCTCACAAGTCAATCAGCTCTGGGTATTGCTGAGGTGGATCGGTTGTGAGGGCTGATGGCAGTGAGGGGGCAGAGACCATCATCTGGCATAGCCAGGCAGCTATTTCCTGGGTTTCTCCCTGAAGAGTGACATGCCACTGATGTCAAGGTGGACACTGACGTCCGTCACTACCCCAGCAATCAGAACTCTGACATCCTGCTGTGCTCCTGGCCTCTGCCAGGGGTCAGCAGGTGCCCGGTTTGCATCTTCACCCTCCCCCCAGAGAAGGTGAGCTGTCTGTGGATGGTCTTTCTTTCTCCCCCGGCCAGCCCTCCAGCAACCTGAGTCCATTCCTGAACCCGGGTCACCAGCGTCGCAAGCGGAAATCCAACTGCTGCACTGATGGGCTGATTAGTGAGTCTCTGAACACAGAAGAGGTCCCCAAAAACTGGAGAAGGGCTCAGATGATCCCAATCCATAAGAGTGATAGCAGGGAGAAGGCAGGGAACTACTGATCACTCAGTCTTATCTCAGTAGTGGGCAAGATTATAGAGGCACTCCTTAAGGAAAGGATAGTGCAACACCTGGAATCCATAGGAGCACAGGATCCAAGACAGCATGGGTTTACAACAGGAATGTCCTTTCAAACTAATCTCATAGATTTCTTTGACTGGGTAACCAGAGAGGTGGACCAAGGCAGTGCAGTTGATGTTACCTACCTTGACTTCAGCAAAGCTTTTGATACTGTTCCACATAGAAGATTGATTAACAAGCTGGGTAGACTTGGGGTGGGTCAGAAGTTGGTCAACTGAGTGGCAAACTGGTTGGTGGGCAGAAAACAGACAGTGGTGGTAAATGGTATACACTCAGAATAGATGCAAATCACAAGTGGGGTACCTCAGGGATCAGTCCTGGGGTCAGTCCTCTTCAATATCTTCATCAATGACATTACAGATGGACTGGAGGGTAAGGTTTGTCTGTTTGCAGATGACACCAAGATCTGCAATGGAGTAGATGATCCAGATGGGGTGGGCAGAATGATAAGAGATCTGGATAAACTGGTAAAATGGTAGGAGGAGTGGCAACTGGAGTTTAATGCAAAGAAGTGCAAGATCATGCACATAGGGAAGAGAACCCCTGAAGCCACCTATAGGTTGGGAGGGGAGCTGCTGGCAATTACAAGGGGAAAAAAGAGACTTGGGCATCATCATGACAGATGACCTGCAATCATCCAAGCACACCACTAAAGCAGCAGGTAAATTTAGTGAGTGTTGGGGTGTATATGTAGGGGTATCACAAGTTGTAAGAAGAAGGCAATAATCCCTCTTTACAAGACACTTGTTAGATCTCATCTTGAGTACTGCTTGCAGTACTGGATGCTGTACCTTCACAAGACATTAACAAAATGGAGGCAGTCCAGAGAAGGGCAACCAAAATGGTGTCGGGACTGCATCAGGAAACATATGAGAACAGGTCAACGGAACTCAACATGTATACCCTAGAGCAAAGGAGGAAGAGAGGTGATATGTTCAAAACATTCAAACATTTTAAGGGCATTAATAAGGTGAAAGAGTCTAACGTGTTTCAATATAAGAAAAATAGCAGGACGAGGACATAGCATGAGATTAGAGTGAGGCCGATTAAGGGGAAATGTGAGGAAGTTCTTTTCACAGAAAGGGTTGTGGATACATGGAATGGCCTACCTCAGGAAGTGGTGGATATGAATACAGTGTAGGGCTTCAAACATGCATGGGATAGGCATAAGGGAGCAATACAGATGAGTATGATTAAATAGGCCATTGACAGAGTGAAGGCCTATGGCACTTTCATAAGGTTGAAAAAAATGGGCAGACTGACTGGGCCTTGCAGTCCTTATCTGCCATCAACTTCCATGTTTCTATATAAGTACTCGAGCCTCTTCTTGGAAAATACTGGGAAACACTTAGCTAGGACTAGGGCCACCTACCTAGGGCAAGGTGAATGGGCCAGTCTTTTGCTGGTCCTTCGGCTTCATCAACATGAGGCATCTAAATGGATACAAGCTTCAAGAGACCCACCTATGAGACACTTAGTTACTGCTCCAAGACAAATGGCTCAATCCTTAGAGATTATTTTTCACAATTTTACACTGATGACAAAGATGACAGAGATACCACATACATAGAACAGAAGATGATCCAGTTTCTGAAAGGCATCTCCTTACTCCTAATTACCAGAGTACAGCAAGAGCTGTTAGAGGACCAAGTTAGAGAGAAAGAGAATGGGAGACTGTTTTAGGCCTATCACTTGGTAGAGCCCCAGGGTCTCATGTTTTTTCCATGAATTTCTAAAGGGCTTCTTGGAATAATTAATTCCAGTCTAAGCAATATAATTATTTATATACACATGACTTAAAGGAAACTCAACTTTTTTGAAGTTAGTATTTCCTTGATTCCTAAACCAGGGAAAGACCCTGTGAGAACAGACAGCTATAGACCCAGTTATAGACCCATTTCTTTGCTCAATGTTAATATTAAATTCCTAGCTTAAGTTCTGGCAGTCAGGTTGGGCAGAATCTGGGATGACCTGATCAGCCCTGAACAAGTTGGTTTCATGGCTGGAAGATTGTCTAGCAATCACCTGCATTAGATGCACCATCTAATTTCTGCATTCAGGGAGAGCAATACAGAAGCAGTCTTGGCCTCCTTGGATGCAGAAAAAGCCTTTGATAGAGTTACTGGAAATATCTATTTTTTATCTTAGTTTGATACATCTTTCATGTGTCATTTAGTCATAGATTTCGATTTCTTTACCGATCCACTTCTGCCAAAGTTATCTGTAATGGTGTTTTCCCTGACTCCTTCCCCCTAACCAGGGTAACTAGACAAGGGTGTCCCTCATCCCCTATGCTTTTTAACTTACAAACAGAGCCCTTGACCCAGAACATTAATGCCACCACAGGAATTCGGGATGTCTGCCTAGGTTCACAAGAGTTTAAAATTTCAACATATGCGGACGATATTCTACTGCACCTTTTAGATCCACAGAACTCAATTTCAGAGGTTCTTAAGGTAATAGAAGAATTTAGTTCCTTTTTGTCCTATAAACTCAATCTTTCTAAATTTTTGTTTTTTCATCTTTCCTCATGTTCCTAAAGCTAAGATAGAACCCTTTGGCTCGCTATGGGAAACAAAGTCTCTTAACTGTCTGGGTATTAAAGTTACCCACAGACCTGCAACTTTAACATCTATAAACATTGATCCATAATTGAAAAAAAAATTGAGCAGCACTTCACAGGACAGAGATTTTACTCATAACACTTTGGGGCAGATCAAGCACAATCAAAATGAATGTTTTGCCCTGTTTAATGTACCCCTTGTGGATATTAAATATTGTACTCATTTAGCTTGGTTTACACGTTTACATGTGTCATTAGGTTGCTTTGTTTAGCTAGACAAACTGGCATGGAGGGCATATGAAAAATTAATTCACCCCAAATTTTTTGGTGGTTTACAACTTCACTATTTTTTGTGTTATTACTTTACACTGCATGGTGCTAAATGTTGTTAGTGGTACCAACTTGATGACATCCCTATTGGGTGCAACTTCATCCCAGCCTGGTTACAGATAGAGATTGATCTGGTACAACAGGTCCAACCTTCTCTCTCTTCTTTGCTTTTCATTTTTTCAGCACAGTTGTCCTCTTTGCTTCATGATACTCTGATTGTCTGGTCAGTTTGTGCACATGCCCATCTCTGTAGACACGTAGCGCTTTCCCAGCACAAATATACTGACAACAATTATTTCAGAATCCTAACTTTTTAATTTATAAAAAAACATTTTACCCCTCCTTCTGGCCTAGCCTCTCCATGTCTTCTTTGGAGTTGTTGATTTCTGATCAATAATTTTTGGCCTTTCAGTCTTTCCAGCAGCAGTTTGGTGTTCATAATAAAGCTTGTTTTACATTTTTCCAGATATTACAATGTATTTTGAAGTCTTTGGGCTGTCTTCCAAGGTCATATCAGGCAGGTTCATTATTGGAAACATTGGCTAACCTTTCTTGCCAGCTTCTCACAACGTCAAACCTTTATAAGTCTCTGGATCTATGTGCCTGTTCTACAACATCACCTAAAGCCTTTTGTTAATTGAGTTCACTGCTACAGACTACCCTGATACAAAATGGCAACAAAATATGGACAGATATGTATAAATATGTTAAAAAAGATCATTTATAGCATCAGTAAATAAATATCCTACATACTCTGTGCTTATTACCTACTTGAGCTAAATGGCTCCAGGAGATGTTTAATGCCCTTATGTTTGAGAAGACGATAGCCATTTTTTAAGCTGAGCATTGCATATAAAACGCATCACAACCTTACCACTACTGCGAGACGTACCACCACTCAGGGTATACTAAGGCCTGGCCTCATATATGGACTCCTATCATTCATGGATGCAAATAAAACTGCTCAAAGCAAATTGAAGACCTGTTACAACAGCATCTGTCACTTTGCTGTATCTAGGCCAAAGTGTACACATCGTTGTGTGCTCTACACTGATCTTGGCTGGCTCTCCCCCTCCTCTTACCGATCATATATTGCGGGCTGCTTCACTGACAAAATAATTAGAGAGGGCCTCCTCGAAACTATTGCTTGCTGTTTAAATAGTCTTCACAGACCTACTCCCTGTGATCGATGGACAATTCTTTACTTGTATACTCCTAAATGCAGTACAAGGATGTGTGAGACTGCCTTTGCAGTATCTGGACCAAAACTCTGATACTCTTTCCCAAACAAGCTGAAATGTATTCAGTCCCACCAAATCCTTAAATACAGCCTCAAAAGTCATCTACAAATCAAGGACAAGTGCTGTTGTCCATAAAAGACACTAAGTTCTGAATCCAGCCCTTTTCTCTCTCCTTTGTCTCATTAGAACTTCTAGGGCTCTCCTGCACCAGCTCACTGCCCTAAGATCCAAATTGCTGGAGTGTTTGCCTCCCTCTCCTTTAAGTCCTCTGGGGGATATTCTCCCTCCTCTTGCCCGATACGTGCCCCCAGTACTTACATGGGTAGGTTTTCTTTCCTGTGTTGATTGCCTGTTTCATACCTTTGTACTCTATATGTAAACCTTGTTCACTGGTCTGCCCACTGTATATGATGTAATAATCCTGTAACCCCACTGATTTTATTGTGCTGTATGTAGACTGTAACTTCTCCTAACATGATGTGCTGATCTTGTCTGTAGCTCTCCTGGGTCATGCCTGAAAATGGACAATGTTTGTTGCCCAGTACACTTACCTGGTAAACAAAAACTAAATCAATTCAACATTATCAAATGAGCAAGAGACAATTGCCACTTTTTCTAGATGTCTAGAAGCCAATGATGGCAGTGTCCAAAAGTTCAACCCTTCTGGGAGTCTATTAAGAAAGGCTTGCCCCCTCCCCTTTTGGGTCTCTAATAGGCCTTCACAGTGGAAATTTGTATACTGTGTGATTACGGTGATTTGCCTTTTAGAAGCACAAAAGGGCTATATAGCGCTAATTGCTGCTGTTGCAAAACTTATTATTCTCTGCCACTGGCTAGATACCTCAACTCCCACTCTATCCGAATGGCTCCAGGAGATGTTTAATGCCCTTTCATTTGAGAAGACAATAGCCATTTTTTATCATTCTCTTCAGATTTTTACTTCTTGATGGGAAACCTTGCTAACTTATTACTTTGTTAGCTTGGGCTAGTCAGTCTCTTCATCAGCGTTTCTATCCATTTTTTTTGTATGTACTTACATTTTTCTTTAATCTGCTCTTTTACAACTTCGGTCATTTTAGGATGTACTGCAGGGTGTTTCAGGGTGGGGGGGTGTTTCTTTCTCTGTTGATTGTTATTGCTGTTTCTGGTGTGTTTGCACTTCTGTATTTGTTTTTTTTATGGTTGTTGTAGTGGCTTGTTGTTTTTCTTGATGTTACAATAAAGTCCACTTATATAAAAATTGTTTCTACAGTTTATTTTCATTTTAAATTAATCAACCCACTATATATGGTGCTTCAGCCTACATTGTGTTATTATATATGAAGAAGAGTCAGTGCTTTAGGCCTCAAAAGTTTGTGGACAAACACAAGTGTGCCAGTGACTCTATGCTGCACTTTGTTACAATAGTGTCCTGAAGCCTATGTCCCCAGAGTTGCCACAATCTATGCCATGTAGCAAACTGATGGTGCACCAGAAGAGTTTGATGGAGGCTGCTGTCAACCCCAGCCCATGAATCCACAGCCCAGGTGATGAGGTGCAATACTGCAGAAGGCCCTGCCAGAATGCTGTGCCACACCATAAGGCCACCAGCAGTGGAGTGTGTCAACATCCACACTGATGTTGAACAGATGTGTTTGCACGCAGCAGAAATGTTTTCCTGAACCCAGGTAGAAAAATGGGAGCAGATAACATTTGTACATTCCTAAACCTCATATGGCAGGCTGACAAATCAAATTTGCTCATGGCGGCCCTTGCAGTGAATTTCTGCAAGGTATTCAGTTCCATAGAGTGGTACTATCTGCATGAAACCTTAACAGCATATGATTTTGGTCCTCAGTTCTGCATGTGGATGACAACTCTTTACTGAACACCTACTGCTGCTGATCTCACCAACTGCTTCATCTCTATTTCGTTCACCCTACAGAATGTAATGAGACAAGGGTTCCCCCTCTCCTTTTTCTATTTCTTCTGGCACTAGGCCCACTCAACAGAAAACTCATAAATAGCAAGTCAATCCAGGTGCTGGACCGATAACTAAAGGGGCCATGGCGGAGTAGTGGACTCAAGGTGAATAAGGGAATCCATGATCAGGAGTAGCAGGCGCAGGACTCTGTAAAGTAGTGAGAGTATAGTGCTTTGAAAGATGCCAAACTGATGACAAGCATTGGTCTTAGGGTTTTTTGCAATTTATTCCACAATTGAGGTAGCATGCAACTAATAGCAGCACAGCCAAAGCTAGACCTGGCCTTGTGAACCTTCAAGAGGAGGTAGGAGGCACTTCTCAGAGCATACCTATTGGAAGTGCAAGATGGAAGGCAGTTTGAGATATAGTTAGGCAATTTATTTAGGAAATCTTTGTATGTCCACAAAGCAGCGTTGCTTTGGCATCTGGAATTAAGGGAGGACCACCCAACTGCCTTGTACAACAGATAGTGATGCGTGGAGTATGGGAGCTCCGTTATGAACCTTAAGGCACTGTGAAAAAGAGTATCCAATTTAGAGAGTGCTCCAGCAGGACCTTGGCTGTACAGGAAATCAGCATAATCAAGGAGAGAAAGAAAAGTGGTGTGGACTAGCCTCCTCCTGGCTTCCCTGGGGAGAAGATCTTTGATCCTGAAGAAGAGTCCAAGCCTTTGGCAAAGTTTCTTTGTTAGTTCTTCAATATGTGCTAGGAAGGAGAGTTTATTGTCAAGTCAGACCCCTAAATATTTGAATTTGGTCACATACTCCAAATTCTCACCAAGTAGGGTAGTTACCAGGGGAAGGGACCCATTTGAAGTGGGGTTTGGTAGGTTAAGGAAAGGCGAGAGGAACATAGGTTTTATTTTTTTGTCTTTCAGAAGCAGCTTCTGGTTTATGAGCTGATACTGCAGTAGATTTAATTCTTCCTGAAGGACTGAAAGCGTTGCATTGGGAAAGGGTCCACTGACGTAAAGCATGGTGTCATCCACAAAAAGATGTATTTGAGCCTTACTGATATTGACATCTATCCTGTTAATATAAATTGCAAATAGCAGGGGACCCAGGATGGAACCTTGAGGAACTCCTCTAAGGATGGGCTTTAAGGGAGAGACTTCACCTTCAGCTTTTACTGCTGTGAGTGCCCTATGAGGTAGTTCTCAAACCACTTGATGGATAGTGCATCTAGGCCGATGTTCCAGAGGGACATAAGGAGCAGGCAGTGATCGACTATATCAAAGGCCTTACTCAGGTCCAAGAATATGGCACCAACGAAGTTCTTAATGTCCAACTCACACTGCCAATCATTAGTTACTTTGGCTAGGGCCAAGATCGTGCTGTGCTGTGCTCTGAAACCTGACTATAAGGGGTTGAGCAAATTTGCCAAGTCCAGGAATTTCCTAAGCTGAGAATTCACAATTTTTTCCAGCATCTTGGAAAGGATTGGTAAAAGGGAAATAGGCCTATAATTATTCACATCACTAGGATCACCAGATTTGAACAGAGGGATGACATGGGCTGTTTTCCAGATAGCAGGAAGGTCCCCCTGGGAGAAGGACAGGTTAAACAAATGAGTAATGGGTACTGCCAGGGTGTGATAACCTAGTTTTAAGAAATAAGGCCCAATGAAATTTGCCCCAACAGTTTTTCTAACATCTAGCTCAAGCAAGAGGTCTTCGACTTCCATCAGGGTAGTCAGTTGGAGGGAGAAGGATGGTTTAGGAAAGGAGCTTCCTTGATCATTGAGGCCGAATTGTGAGCGAAGTGTACTGGCTGGAGAAGTATCGAAGGATAATCCTGCTGTGGCAAAGTGATTGTTGAAGGAATCTAATATAGAATGCTTGTCAGTAATTATGGTAGAGCCTATCGAGATTTTTGTAGGCAGGCTGGCACCAGGGGAGTGGCCTTCGATATCCTTAATTAGTTACCAGAATTTGGAGGAGCAATTGAAAGAAAGGTCAAGTTGAATGTGATAGAAGTTAGCCTTTGTGTCTCTGACCATTTTGGTACACTGATTCCTCGCCCTCCTGAATAGATCCCAATCCTTCCCAAGTTTTGTCTTGTGTGCCTTTTTCCACAAATGATCCCTGTTACACAAGGCATCTTTCAACTCACTGGAAAACCACTGGCAGGTTTTTCTTTTGACTCGAGTATTCACTAGTGGTGCTTGTTTATTGATAACGTTTAGCATAATGGCTTGGAAAATATCATAGGCAGAAGCTACAGATTTTGCTAGGTAGAAATCTGGCCAGTACACATAGTGGTTTAGATCTGAGATGAATGCACTGGGGTCTAAATTGCGTAGGCACCTTCTAGTGGAGAATTTGTAGCCTGAGGAAGAGGTCCGGTTGGATCTTACACAGGCAATGAAGCAGTGGTCACTAATGTCTGAGAAGAAGACACCAGCATGAGTGAATAAATGAGGTTTGCTAAGAAGAAGAATATCTAGCAGAGTGCTATTAGCAGGGTTGGTCTTATTTGGCCATGTGGTTTCACTGATAAGTTGAGTCAGCCCTAGTGAGTCACTGAGGGATTTTAATGATGAAGATGCACTGGTTAGCCATTCTAGGTTGAGATCACCTAAAAGTATGGTCTCGATGGTCCAATGACCTAGGATAGAGGTTAAGTTACTCAACAACTGCAACCCAGCAGATGGGGGTCTATAGCAACCTATCACACAGAGCGATGCACCTGGTGCAGTCTCTACCTGCAGGGAGAGGCATTCAAATTCTCTCTGGATTGAGGCTGAATCAATGATAGACACCAAGAATTTGTCCTTAATGTAGATGGCCACACCACCACCTCTGGTGCGTCTATCTGTTCGGAAGAAGGAGTAGGAGGGAATGTTTACTTTGTTGTTACTTGTAGCTGGGTGAAGCAAAGTCTCAGAGACAAACCAATACATCAGGGGTAGTGTGACATATCCATACCTGAACAGAGGAGGTTTTTTTTCAGCTGGCTACAAGCATTAATGTGCATGAAGCTTAACTCTTTCAGGTTTGAAAGGTCTGTAGGAGATCCAGTGGGTGCTGGAGGACCAGGGTTGAGTTAAATGTTTCCAGAACACAATAGTAGGAAGATCAGGATTTTCTTAAGTGCTTCAAGAAGCAACCTTGCAAGCTTAGTCCATGTTCACTTGCAAGGGCTGTGGTTAAGGCATGGAGGGACCCTAGGGTTGAATCCAAGCTGCTTGGCAGTTATGAAAAACAGGACCTTGCCAGTGAAGGACAGGGTGAGGTGAGCAGAATGGGGAGACACATTTAAATACTTTAGAGACAGCAGGTTTAAAGGGGCGGTCTGCTGTGTTGAATAGGTATTCAGTAACACATAAGAAGGATTGAGGGTGCCTATAAGATGATCCAGTAACTTCGATAAATCGCTATCAGGCATATGAATAGAAGCCGCAGCTGTCAACATGCTCAATGAGGAATTAGGATAAGAGGTGATGGAAAGCAGCAAATACAAGGAGGAAAACACCCTCACTCATAACAGAAGTTGGTCTGCCTCCATGTTCAGAAATTCCTGGATAGTTGACAGATGGGGCGAACGAGTCTTAGCAACTAGTGAGGGCACTGGGATAGGGTTCCACTAAGAATCTAGTTTCACTGAAGTTAGTGGTGAGGCATTGAGCCAATATGTGAGGAGAGGTTAAGTATGGGGATTGGATATTGAGTCAATGTGGGCTAGGTAAAGAGCCAATGAGAAGAGGCTTAGCGAAGTGGGTGGGGAGCAAGGGGCATTTAAGGTGGCCTAGGGCAGGGTTTGGGGGGGTGGGCCAAATATTTGAGTCAGAAGAGACAGTCCAGAAGCTCCCCCAAGGAGCCGTGGTTGGAGCACTGTACTCTGTACCTGTTGCTGGGTGGCTGGGCTTCGAAGCACCGTGGGGTGCTTGCAGACTTGATCCTGAACTGCGGCTGCAGTCACAGCCTGAGGGGGCCATGGATACCTGAAGTGGAAGGGCAAGCAGGAGTTAATAAAGCCCCAGGGAAAGGGGAGGGTATGCTTAGAAACAGGGGCACAAAAGAGCTGAGCACTTACTTGACTCTATAAATCTGGGGGTGTAATCAGACTGCAGTCAAGGCACTGGCTCTGTCTGAGAGCTTTAGGTCAAATAACAAAGGAAAGAAAGGAAATTCAGGTCAGACAAGCTGACCTTTTGTTAACCACAGCTGAAAAATGCAATTAACAGGTTTGCCAGGGGATCACAATCAGGCAATGAGCAGTCAATGTACAATTTCATAAAATTGGCTAAGTTTAAGGCAGAGGTCTGAGCGGAGACTGCTGCTTCCCAGGAGTGAGGGGACTTAATTAAATGCAGCCGTGGATTACTTCAGCGCACTGAGTACCAGCATGTTTCTGGCCAGCCTAGCGCACCATCAAGACCTCACTGGTAACTGGCCAGCAGTAGCATGAGCATTGAAAGCTGCCACAAACATTAATTAATTAAGCCTACACAATACATTTTAACAATAACAGAAGTATAGCTTGAAATTCCCATTAGAGAAAGGCGGGCCAATCAGGGAGCACTGCTTGACAAAATATACAATAAGGGTGGGTCCCAGGCTGGCACCGAAAATTTGAGTCTGAAGAGACAGTCCAGAAGCTTCCCCGAGGAGCTGGGGTTGGAGCACTGTACTCCATACCCGTTGCTGGGAGGCTGGGCTTCGGAGCGCCATGGGGTGCTTGCAGGCTTTATCCTGACCTGTGGCTGCAGTCACAGCCTGAGGGGGCTATGGATACCTGTTGCTAGGCAGCTGGGCATCAGAGCGCCGTGGGGCACTTGCAGGCTTGATCCTGAACCACGGCTGTGGTCACAGCCCAAGGGGGCTATGGATCCCTAAATTTCCTGGTCAACACATATGCAGATGACCTGCTGCTTACTATCATGAACACAGCTACCTCCTTACCTCACATCATGAATTGTCTGATAGCTTATGCAAGGTTTCCAGGTTAACAGTTAACTGGAAAAAGACTACGCTATCCTCACTTATAAAATGGGCTAAATAAATCAAGCATCCTGACTGGATACTACATCATCTGAGCCGTGTCCTTATCAAATGATATAGTAGCCAACTGGCACTACCCTCCACTCCTGAGCCCCACAACAGCACGGAATCACTGAGCTGGGACAGCTGTAAACAGAAACACAGACTGGCACAGCTCACAACACGATGTCTTTCTCATGACTTACACAGGATCCGATACCGAAACAGAACACTTCAAGCAAAACACCACCCAAACCCACTCCTGCATTTATTTAAAACTCAGCAAACATTATAAATCAACATGTGGTGCTGTCACATCAGTGTCCTGTCCATTTCATGCTCTGTTAAGAACCCCCGTCCGCCGAGTACTCTAAACTGCAAACTCCACTGCTCTCCTCAATAGCTACTTCATTAACCGCGCTGCATCTTTCACTTTCTAAACACACGGTCTATCAAAAACTCCACAAAACAGTAACAGCAGGTACTTAGCATTCTCCATCCGGTTCCCGATCCACAGTACTGTGCTGTCATTACCTCAGTGTCCTATCTGGTTCAAGCTCCGTTAGTGAACCCCTCTCCCTCTCTCCGCCACATGGTATAAGCCCTGCTGCTCTCCTCACTAACAGCTTTCACTTTTCAAAAGATGCCATCCCAAGATATGGATCACGGTCACTCCCAAAGACTCCTGGAAACAAAAATATCTAAACTATGGCAGACAAAAAGAGACTTGCTTCCAAACACGTTTACTTGGGAGACCTAGCCTCTACATTATGTTTTCTAGGGACGAGAGCCCTCTACTGGGCAGCAAGCCAACCTCAAACACACCACAATACAGTGTTACAGGAACTACTTTTCCTATCAGCACTATTAAAAACTTCCTTTTTTTAAATTGTTCAACATATTCTTTCCTCCTTTTTTTTTTTAAATTTACTCGGAGGGTACATTTTATAAGTGCAATAACACACTCCGAGGTGTGGGTTATGTGCTGATAAGAGCACCTCCTGGTGCATAAGGCATGAGGTGCTTGGGCATGCTCTTATCAGCACGTAACCCACACCATGTCATGTGTTATTGCTTGCCTAACCAATACTGTCTGATCACTTGATTTGATAGCACATTCAATGGATGGGAAGAGCAAGCATTCTTGTACCCAAGGAATCAAATGTTCCCAAAAGTGGTAAGCATCAATCATCAAACTCATCCATGTCAACCTCAGTCCCATTCTATCAGACCTAGAATATGAAATCTAGTTCTGGCTTAAGATCCACCTTACTCTGAATGGGAACATTGAATTTACTTATTTATTTATGTATGTATGTATGTATGTATGTATGTACGTATTTATTTATTTATTTATGTCTGTGTTTACTGGGTAAGTGCACTGATCCAAGGAATTGTTTTCAGGCATGAACGGGGCCATAAAAGATGGCAAAGGTAAGCAACAATGCAATCATAAAATGAACAGGGAAATTATACAAAACACAGAGATTAAACACAATTACATACAGGAATATTGGCATAAAATGGACAGGTCATAAATTACAGGGTCAGATTACAATAAGTGACAAAAATGGGATTAACAGTTCCTCTCCCATCAAACTTAACTTCCTGAGTCACAGAGATAGAGGAGAGAAAATATAGGAATTAGGAACTAGAGGCAGACAGGAATGGGTAATACTCCCATTTGGAGGTTGTTAGTGATGAAGGGAAAGTTACTGAGGGTGGGGGATGTCCCCCCTGTCGAGCATGAGCAACAGGTCTTGGCCATAAACCAGGCTTTAAAGTGAGATTTGAAGACTAGGTGTTTTTTTTTATTAGTGGAGGGGTGTAGGAATACTGTTCCACAGAGTGGGGGCTGCAATTGATAGGGCTTTCCTCACATGTTGGTGGAGACCCTTGGGACCTCATGGGGAGGGACAGCAAAAGAGTGAAGGCACTTTCACATATTCATGCTTCCTAAGCTGTCCTACATATATGGTAATAGATCTATAGAAGTAGAAGGCAAATATTTTAGTAGGGTCCAGCACTTCATCAGTAGACTCTTAGAGACAGGAAATGCACCTAGAATAAGCAGAGTGAAGTTGAGAGCACATTGTTTCCACTGGGTCTAGGGCTGTCCCAGTTCGAAAGCAATGATCTCACTTACAAAATGATACAATTCATTAAACACCTACAACCTGCATCTGCATAATCCCTGCAATAGGTCACATTTGAGCCTTTATGAACTGACACCCCATCTTAGCCTCCTTTGGGGTCACAGTGCTAGAAGGCAAGGCATCTCCCATCCAGTCATTACTGAAACCAGAAAGGCATGGTTGTGTTTCATAACCCTAACCTCAATACCTACCAAAAGCAGATATCCACCCCCCCATCAAAACTAACCATCTAGCTCTGGCACAGCCCCATAGTCCTAGTCAAGCACAGACCCATATACAGGCCAACCTTGGAACAGGAAGGCATCTGTATTATGGTTTGCACATGCTGTCTTGGCTCACCACTTCTACTTACCTCCAGAAAATACAAGTACCAGCTTTCAATAACTGATTTCGGAAAATATCTGCAACTCAGAGCAGCCTTCCAAACACTTGACTTGTCCACAATCGACTCTCAGTCATGCCTGAGGCTCCATCAGCTATTCAAATGCACATTAGTCAAAGATCTCACAAGCATGGTGTACCACTCCATTAGGGATAGCAAACTCTCTCCACTACAGAAGCTGCCTGGGAGAAAAAAAAAACTTGAAGTGGTGCTATCCCAGTTTGTCTGGGATGACTGCCTCATTGCAGCCCATTATGCGCTTACAAGGACACCAAGGGGCAACTAATTCAGACCAACATCTTGCACAGTTGGCATAGAGCCCCTCTCAATTTGCACAAGGCAGGAGTACTTTCCTTTTTGAACTGCAAGAGGTGCATAGAAATGAATGCTGGTTTGTTCACATTCTGTGGGAATGCACTACACAGCATACTGTACCTATTGGGTAGGAATCCTGTAGGACTGTTCCTCAAACATGGACATGCCCATTCCCACTAGATCTGAACTCATCCTTCTGGGAGATACCACTCAGATAGGTAATGTGCCTGACCAACAACAATACTGGGTAGTAGCTGCACTGATGGAAGCTAAACCAGCCATTCTTATGAAGTGGAGTCAGCCCTCCCCACCAGTAATTATAGCATGGCATGTCTCTCTGTCAAATCTGACACTGTTCAAAAGACTAACAGCTGTGGCAACACAGAGACAGCCACTATAGAACCTGAAATGAACCCAGTATCTCAGGTCCCACCTTTACACAGTCAAAACCCTGGCTTTTAGCATCCCACCAGAGTTATCCCTCCCCCCCATCTCCAAGCTGATGGGAACATCATGAGGTGTGAGTTAGATACAGTCTTTCTTTCAATAAAGAAAACTGCAATGCCCAGGATATGAATTATGTGGCAATCTGTTACTGTGCCCTACCTCAAGGATGCAAACCCGTCAGAGACAACACTTTTGTCAACCGATTGTCAGAGACAACACTGACAGCTTCTGTTCCGCCTCTCATCCGCCACACAGGTTCATCTGTTCAAACAAAATCACTAGAAATTGCCATATCAATTTTCTTATCCGGTAAGGTAGCATCAGTTCATCTCTGTACATTCAGCTATGATCTTATATACATACACAGACAATCTGCTCCTTGCCCATTGTCTGATCTTACCCATCCTTTCTGCAGAATATAAGGATGTAGTAAAAGGACACTATATTAAGGCACTTTTGTTTTATCCAATGTCTAATCATGAATTATATCAGTTTTTACTTTTGTGTTCTTGTATTTCCTTTTGTCTTGTAAGCAGCATTCTGATATTTGATGAAATATAGTATCTGTTATATCATATGCAGATTGTTTGTTATTCTTGAACAATCCGAAAAATATTTGATATGTTAAAAAATGTACAGTATTGTTAGGAACTGGGACTGTGCAATCTGTGTTCTGACCTCTTGGGTTAATATTATTCTGTTTCTAAAGAAGCTCAATCAAGGCAGAGGTGTGTAAAAAAATGAAACTGATGTGAGTGTCCCAAGTATTTATTGCTGTACAACTAGTGCGGAAGAACACCATGGGCTGTGACCACTGCTCATTCAGAAGAAGTCCTTAGAACCAGACAGCGTTACTGCCATCTTCTCTGTGTCATGGACATGTCTGTTGACTGCAAGACACGTGTGTAGTGTATCAGTGCCAGTCTGTTGGATGCTATGAATTGTGCTGTTTGACTTGCTGCCTGCATGAAGTACAAAGCAATATGCCTTGTGGTCAGAAAAATGAGAGTTCTAGTCCCAGATGGGAACTTGAGTTCATACTCCAAATGATGTCATTCAAGGAGTGGGTGTGCAGATGTTATGGTTTAGTTTTTCACCTGGGACATTAACTTCGATCCTCTAGCATACTTCAATGAATTAAAAAACTCTTTGCACTGGCAGAGTTTTTACCTTGCTAAATTGGTGAGTAATGCCTATGACACCTTCCATGAAATTATAACCAGTGCCCTAAATAACCATGCTCCTCTGGTAAAAGCACATATAAAAGCTAGAACATGTCGTTGGTTCTCAGTGGATCTCAAGGCTGCCTTACTAAAAAGAGATCAACTCTGGAAAAAGGCTCACAAATCACACACAGAAGAAGACTGGTGTCTCTTCAGGACAGCTGGGAATGCCTGCACTAAGATGGTCAGAGAGGCGAAGGCCAATTTTTACCAATCTGAGTCAGATTCTGCGTCGAAATGCCCTACCAAGTTCTGGTCCACACTAAAAGAACTGACTGGTCATTCTCCAGGAAATGTGCTTCCCTCCAAAATTACCACTGACAATGTCATAATCAATGACAGAAACGAGATCCTGCAGGCCTTTAACAATCATTTTGCCACTGCAGGCCTAGCATTCGATAATGCACCGGTAAGCAGACTACACCCACAGATCAACACTAAGCTCCTGGAACTGAGTAACAATATCGTAACCTTCTCATTCTCATCCATCTCTGTAAAGGAAGTTGAAGATTTTCTCCTAAAAATGGACACTAAAAGAAGTGCTGGGGCTGACTTCTTCGACCCATATTACTTGAAAATTGCTTATCACATCCTTGCCGCACCTATCTCTCACTTATTCAACCTGTCCTTATTTCAAGGTTCCCTTCCTCAGTCATGAAAAGTTGCTCACGTCATCCCCGTTTAAATCAGGGGATCCCTGTGACTTAAATAACTATAGGCCGATCTCCCTCCTCCCCATACTCTCCAAGCTCCTAGAAAAGATTGTGGATACCCAGCTGAGATCTTTCATAGACAACTCAAACTTACTAAACTCTATGCAGTCAGGCTTCAGAGCAAAGCACAGTACCATTACGGCCCTGGTAAAAGTAACTAACGACTGGCAACGGGACTTAGACAACAAAAAATTCACCTGTGCAGTTTTCCTGGATCTCAGTAAGGCCTTCGACACCGTCGACCACTGTTTGCTCCTCTCCACTTTACAAACAATAGGCCTAGACCGAACCTCCTTGTGTTGGTTCCATGACTACCTCAGTGGTAGGCAACAACAAATCAAAGCTGAAGGGGAGATTTCTTCACTTAAACTGATAAAAAGAGGTGTTCCTCAGGAGTCCATATTGGGACCATTACTGTTTGCTATCTATATCAACAGCCTGGATGTAGGCATTAAGGAAGCAAGCATTCACCTGTTTGCTGATGACACAGTGCTCTACATAAGCCATGAATCTCCTGAAGCTGCCTGTGGCGACTTGCAAACTGACTTTAACATCCTGCAGCACCAGCTCCTCACTAAAAGACTACTACTTAACGCCAAGAAAGCCAAGGCAATGCTATTCTCACCAACTGGTCGCGAGGCACATTCTGCCGCTGCTGGTCCATTACCTTCTATCTCCACCTTACTAGTAGAACATCTTGAATATGTACTGAAATTCAAGTATTTGGGTGTCTGGATAGACAATAAACTCTCCTTTGTGGAACATATAGAAGAACTGCTGAAAAAGCTGAGGCAGAGGCTTGGACTCTTCAGAATAAATCACCTCCTGACTGCAGATGCCAAAAGACAACTTGTCCAATCCACATTCCTCTCACTAATTGACTATGCTGACTTCATGTATGGCCAGTGCCCAGGCTCACACCTTGCTAAATTAGACGTACTGTATCATAGAGCTCTGAGATTTATAACAGACCTCCCCTTTTCCACCCACCACTGTTCACTATATGCAGCTGTGGGTTGGCCCTCCCTTCAACACAGGTGGTATAGAAATGCAGCCCTCTGGATGCTCAGAGCCATCACCAACAAACTCCTGCAATACACTGCTGACTGTCTCCCACTAAACCTGATTGGGAATTTTGCCTTGAGTAGTCACTTGCTGGGTTCCCTGAAAGTACCTAGGGTCGGTACCCACTTTGGAAGAATAGCCATAAGCTTTGTCCTGCCCATGCTTTGGAATAGGATACATAAATCGCTGAGACTTAGCTCCCCTGTTTGTCTTGCTGTGTTCAAGACCCTGTATGCCAAAACATTTGTGGAGCTCTGTAACTGTTTCCACCATTCCTAGTTGTCCAACTGACATTTCTGCTCAATCTAAGTCCTTCCCATTCAAACTAAGTGTTCCCTTACTAAGATTATCCCCCCCCCCCAGTCCATTCTAGTCCCACCGGTACTACAGGTTCACCTCAGTCCATTCCAGTCCCACCGGTACTATATACTCACTTCAACACCCCCCCCCCATAGCCCACTCTTATGCCCTGATACCACCTGCTTAGTATCCCAGAATCTTTCTGCCAGCATCCCTGCCTTCTATGCGTGCTCTTTTCCATATCCCAGGCACTCCTTTACAGGCTATGAACATGTTATTAATGGACAGGATTATAAAGGCATCTCTGTATATATTATTTACCTTTATTTCTACACTGTATATATTTTGTTGTATATGTCTTGCTACTGTTGTTTTATGTATATTTTACTTGTACTCTATTCTGTACCCTCGTCCTTGCAAACTGCAGGTCCACCTTGTAAATGAGCTTGCTCAATAGTGATCACCTGGGTAAATAAAGATTTTGATTGATTGAGTGATTGATTAAGCAGAGGTCCAATCTGCTCATTTCTGATGCTCCCCTGGTAAGTGTCCAGTTCAAATTTGCTTTGCTTTTTTCACTTAAATCTCAAATTCAAAGAATGCATTGCTATTTTCACAAGAGTAGAGATTCTTCCTAAGCATCCTGACCAAAACTCCTCTTCATAATAAAACCAAGTTTAGGAAACATTGTACACTTGTATCTCTGTATTGAGTGGAATGGCTGTCACAATACATTGTCATTCAATACACTACAAGTTTTTCTTGTTGCTTTTAAGATGCTTAAGGAACGGTGTATATGGAAAGTGCTATATAAATGCAAATTGTTCTCCTTTATCATCTAACTTGGTCTATTATGGTGAAAAGCCCCCTTACATTACCCATGTTTCACCACCCCCACCAGCCTGGCTCTAAAGCTTCTGCCACCACTCCCACTTGCCAGGATGGCAACTTATTTATTTATTGTATCCTCCTTTGAATCCCCTGCAAGAATGCAGCTCATTTATTTTCATACCCCTTTGCCCCCCCAACTAGGATGGCTTGTTATTTCTTCTCAGCTCCCTTACATACACACACACACACACACACACACATTGAGGAACAATTGTACCTGCTGCCACTGAGCTAGCCATGTGGTGTGGTGGTGTGGGTAGCTAGCTCTGGTGCAGCAGGTTCAGGGTCTGGGACTGGGTGCTTATACATTTTGCCACTGCCTCCAGCTGTGGCACTTAATTTTTTCCCCAAAAAGATTTTGATCCCTCCCGACATGCACCTCCCTGGAGTTGATAATCTATATTCAGAGGGAGTGGGACACAGCCTCCACAAGGGGAGGCACAGGGGTGGCACAGCTCCCCCCCAAAAACACTTTTTTGCTTTCTGGATGTCAGGTCACCTGGAAGTGTATATCGATGATTTGCTTTTTGGCGATATACACTCGCCATAATATCGATCACTATTCTATGATCACTATTATGACATGGAACCAAAAGGCCCCCTTACATTATCCATGTTTCATAACCCTCTCTACCCTGGCTCCAAAGCTTACATAGAAACATAGAAACATAGAAGTTGACGGCAGATAAGGACCGCAAGGCCCATCCAGTCTGCCCATTTCTTTTTCTACCTTATAAATGTGCCATCGGCCTTTGCTCTGTCAGTGGCCTATCTATTCATAGTCATTTGTATTGCTCCCTTATGCCTATCCCATGCCTGTTTGAAGCCCTGCACTGTATTCATAGCCACCACTTCGTGTGGTAAGCCATTCCATGCATCCACCACCCTTTCTGTGAAAAAGAATTTCCTCACATTCCCCCATAATCGGCCTCCCTCTAATCTCATGCTGTGTCCTCTTGTCCTGCTATTTTTCTTATATTTAAACATGTAAGACTCTTTCACCTTGTTTATGCCCTTAAGGTGTTTGAATGCCTCGATCATATCACCTCTCTCCCTCCTTTGCTCAAGGGTATACATATTGAGCTCCGTTAATCTGTCCTCGTATGTCTTCTGATGCAGTCCCTGCACCATTTTGGTTGCCCTCCTCTGGACCGCCTCAATTTGCTTAATGTCCTTGTGAAGGTGTGGCCTCCAATACTGCACGCAGTACTCCAGATGGGGCCTAACCAGTGTCTTGTACAGAGGGATTATTACCTCCCTCTTACGACTTGTGATACCCCTACTAATACACCCTAACAACCCCCTAGCCTTACCTACTGCTTTAGAGGTCTGCTTGGATGATTTTAGGTCATCAGTGATGATGATGCCCAAGTCTCTTTCTTCCTTCGTGACTGCTAGCAGCTCCCCTCCCAGCCTATAGGTGGCTTCAGGGTTTCTGTTCCATATGTGCATGATTTTGCACTTCTTTGCATTAAATCCCAGTTGCCACTCTTCTGACCATTCTGCTAGTTTATCCAGATCTCTTCTCATTCTGCCCACCCCATCTGGATCATCTACTCTGTTGCAGATCTTGGTGTCATCTGCAAACAGACAAGCCTTACCCTCTAGTCCATCTGCAAGGTCACTAATGAAGATGTTGAAGAGGACTGGCCCCAGGACTGATCCCTGAGGTACCCCACTTGTGACTTGCATCTCTTCTGACTGTATACCATTCACCACCACTGTCTGTTTTCTGCCCGTCAACCAGTTTGCCACCCAGTTGACCAACTTCTGACCCACCCCGAGCCTACTCAGCTTATTTATCAATCTTCTATGTGGAACAGTGTCAAAAGCTTTGCTGAAGTCAAGGTAGGCGACATCAACTGCTCCCCCTTGGTCCACCACTCTGGTTACCCAGTCAAAGAAATCTATGAGATTAGTTTGACAGGACCTTCCTTTTGTAAACCCATGCTGTCTTGGATCCTGTGCCCTATGGATTCCAGGTGTTGCACTATCCTTTCCTTAGGAGTGCCTCCATAATCTTGCCCATCACTGAGGTAAGAGACTGACCGTCTGTAGTTCCCGCCTCCTCCCTGCTACCACTCTTGTGGGCGGGATCACATGAGCCCTTCTCCAGTCTTCTGGGACCTCTCCTGTGCTCAGAGACTCACTAAACAATTCTGCTAATGGCTTTGCTAGTTCCTCCTTTAGCTCCTTAAGTACCCTGGGATGTATGCCATCAGGTCCCATTGCCTTATCCACCCTGAGCTTAGCAAGCTCTTGTAGGACCCTTTCTTTTGTGAAGGGGAGTAGTGCTCACCTCCTCTCCCTGTGTCCATGATGCCGAGCTGTGGGCCTGCTCTACCTTCTCTTCAGTAAACACTGAGCAAAGTATCTATTTAGGATAGATGCCTTTACAGGGTCCTCCTCCTCACATGCTCCATTTTCTCCATTAAGCTTAGCAATACCCCTCTGGACTTTCTCCTTTCACTAATGTATCTATAGAAAGTCTTGTCACCTTCTTTACTGTTCGTGCTAGTGTTTCCTCAGTTTGGGACTTTGCCTGCCTTACTGCCTTACCTGCTTCCCTTAGGGCAGTTTGGTATGCCCCCTATCTTCATCCCGCTATGTTCCCTTATATTTCCTGAAGGCCAGCCTTTTGGCTCTGACCTTTTCTGCTACTGTATTTGAGAACCAAAGTGGTTTCTTCTTCTTTGCACTTCCTTTTCTGTCTAACACAATGGGATGTTGCTTCAAGTATTGCATCCTTAATCGTGCCCACTTTGCCTGTACCCTCACCTGTGTTTCTTTTGCCAGGCTAGCTTAACTCTGTTGGCCATCTTATCAAAGTCAGCTCCTCTGAAGTCCCATATTTTTGCCTTGGAATGGGATGATTTAGATGTAGTAGCCAAATTGAAAAATACCATGTGATGGTCACTGGCCCTCAGGTGACCTTCTACCTGAGAATCTGTGATCCCTTCTTTGTTAGTCAGTACTAGATCTAGGATAGCCCTGTCTCTTGTGGGTTGCTGTACCAGTTGTTTGAGGCCCTCCCCTGCAGGAATCCACTATGAGTCTAGTTCTGGCAGATGTTCCTGCTGGTATTGACCAATCTGTATCCGCATGTTGAAGTCTCCCATTATCAGAACCTCCCTTTAGCTGTCATGTTTTGTATATCTTCTAACAGTAATGTGTCTATGTCCTCCCTCTGGTCTGGGGCCTGTAGACAACCCCAGTTCTTATGGCTGTCCCATTTCCTGTTTCCAGGGTGACCCACAGTTCTTCTGGCTCCTTATGTATTCTGAATTTCTGTAGCTTTGATATTTTCATTAACATACAGGGCCACTCCTCCCCCCCTTTTTGCACCTCGGTCTCTTCTGAACAATACATAGCCAGGTACTGAAGTCTCCCAAATGAGGTTACTGGTAAACCACATCTCACTAATTGCTACTATGTCCAGTTTAGCCTCTGACATTAATGCCTGCAGGTCTGGGATCTTATTTCCCAGGCTGTGAGCATTTGTGTACATGATTTTCCATTGGCCAGATTTTGGTGTGTTGTTGGGTGAAGTTTGGCATTACCCCTGTGCGTCGTATGGGGAGACAAACCTTTTTTCTTACCTGGTGATGCAAATGAACGGCAAACATGCTGAATTCTGTTTGACCACTAGCTGAGGGGGTGGTGTTCTTCCCATTCAACGATGGGGTGCTGCACCCTCTCCCCGCTTGCTAGTTTAAATATTCTGCAAAGACGCCAAACTTCTGCCCCAATGCACTGACTCCTCTTTAGTCAGATGCAGTCCATCAAATTTAAAGAACTTTCGCTCCCAGAACTGTTGCCAGTTCTCAAAATCTATGTCCTTTTCCTGGCACCAGCCCTTAGCCACGTGTTTAGCTCCCTGTCTCCCCTTCTGACCTTCCGTCCATCTGCTCCCTCTCTCCCAGACTGGCAGGATCTCAGAGAAGGAGATGCGGATGAAATAGATGATAGTTTGTCACCCAGCCTAGTCAGGTGTTCCTTGGTCTCCACAACTGACCGGCTGGCGAGATCATTAGTCCCTATGTGTACTAGGACATCAATGTTTTCTCCTGCTTTGTGAACAATTTTAGCAATGCGGTCAGTGTCTCTCCATGCTGATGTACCTGGGAGACATCTGACCATCACCCCTGGCTGAAGATGGGTATCAACTCCCCGAATCATGGAGTCTCCTATGATCAGAAGTTTTTTGGATTTCCTTTGTGCTTGTTTTGTTTTGGTTCCTGATTTGGGTGAGTTTTGTT
Organism: Neoceratodus forsteri; assembly: GCA_016271365.2. NCBI lineage: Eukaryota > Metazoa > Chordata > Ceratodontiformes > Ceratodontidae > Neoceratodus > Neoceratodus forsteri. Next base: position 1,324,878,302 of record CM057458.1, read on the forward strand.
GTGCTAGCTCCTGTGCTGCAGTGTCCTGCTCTGAAGTGTCTTCTGCCTCTTTATTTGATTTCAGAGATAGAGCAGATACCTGTTTGTAGTGTTTATATGATTTTTGGAGGTAATGTGTTGGAGAGCAGAGAGTGATGGGGCACCTGATTTGCTCCTCCTAACCACCTGCCAACCTCCTGGAGCTTCTGTCTCTATCCCTTGCTGGGATGGCAATTTATTTATTTATTTTATCCCCCTTTGAACCCCCCCCTTCCAGAATGTAACTCATTTATTTTCATCCCTCTTTGAGGCCCACCAACCAGGATGGCATGTTATTTCTTCTCAGCTCCCTTACACACACACACACACACTCATACGCATGCCTATATGCCTCATATTTATGTTTCACAAATACTATTTACAAAATACATTTTCAGAAAACATTACAGTCTACTCAGTGATCTGTGCTCACATTTTGTGTCAGAAGAGGTCTGTGATGAAGTGGGCTCTGTACTTCTGTGCCCTCTTTGCCATGTTGGTGTCATTCTTGTCAAACTGCTCCTGCATCCCCTGGTCTGCAGGTTATTCCTCTGGGGTCAGCATGTCAATCTCATGGTTGAGTTCCATGTTGTGTAATATACAACATTCAAGGAACATGCCAGAGGACTTTTGAAGAGTGTATTGAATGTCACTCCCAGAATGACCAAGGCACCTGATCTGCATCTTGCACATTCTAAAGACATGTTCAGTGACATTTTGTGTAGCAATGAGTTTCACATTGTGCCTGTCCTCTGTAATGAATGCTGGTCATAAGACAGGTGTTAGCAGCCAAGAGAGCAGGGGATATGCACTGTCCCCTGTGTAGGTAAAGGACATGGGTTAGAGTCATCAATAACATGAGAATGGGGGAAAGGCCTCTGTGGTATACTCACAGACAAGGTGTCTACTAGGTATGTCTCCACCCCCAAACCTCTAGTACAGGATGGAGTTGTGCCAGATGAAAGCATCATGGGCACTGATGAGAAACCATTCCAAAACACTGATGATGTGCCCTGTTGCATTTTACACCACATGACAGTTGAAATAGTGGTACCCCTTCCTATTCACATTGGCCTCCACTCCATCATGGGTGTGTGCCCTGACGGCAACATGGGCACAGTCAATGACAATAAGTAGAAATGGTAGATGTACAACTCAATACAATTGCTGCACGCTTGTTCTTTGCTCAGCTGGTGTGGTGGAAATATGATGAACTCCTCAGCACAGGCCAGAAGGACATCTAGGAACTGGCCCAACAACCACAAGGTGTTAGATGACAACATACCGGTGTTGTCCCCAACCAGTGTCTGGAAGGTTCTGGTGACCAGAAAGCATGGTACAACTGTCCCCATGACCTTTATGGGCATTGCATGGCTGTGCCAGGTGTCTGCCCAGAGCTGGTCATGGAGCAACTCACACATATGCATGACCATGGGTCCATTAAGCCTGTACCATCCCACAGTTTATTACTAAGGACTATGCACGTAACTCATGGACAATACTGTCTGTCTGCAGCATAGCACCTGTGGGGCCTGCACCTGGGCTCAGGGGGAGACACTGGTCCTGTCCTTGTCCTACATGACCAGTTGCATCAGGTATATAATGTGAACCATTTTTATTTTCAGCTGGGTGTATGTTCTGCTATGCCTCTTCCCACATCTGGGATTTGCCCAGTATTTGTGCAGCGCTTTAGTGCTGTGCTATTCTTTTAGCATAGCACAATATCTTTGAATATCATGTTATGCACGATATGCAGGTCACCATCAGCCCTGGTATTGGTGCTGCATATGTTAACTTTATGTTAGAGCACTAGAGAAAAGGACACGTGCAGCACTATCCTTTCAGAATGAGAACAGGTGCAAATACATGCACAGCATAAACACAAAGTTTTGAATATCTGACCCAATGTCTTTGGCTGGACTGCTACATAACAAAAGACCATACATAAACATTTTCTGAACACCTTTTGCTCAGACCCTGTTTGATGAAAATCAGTATCATGAAGCTTGTGGTAGACATTATGTTTTAAAATCACAGTAGCTTTTTGTCTGCATGTCTTGTTCTTTTTTTTTAATCAACTTCCTGTACTGTGACAACGGCTAGAATATAAATTGTGACATTATTGCTACTGCTTTGGTGTTAATTAGCACTCCAAAGTTCACACTAACGTTTGCATTGTTTTCCCTTTTTTCTCTAGTATTCCTTGGCATTAAACAAACAGCAATTCAGAAGGAAAGCTGCACAACAAAAATCCTATCTGTAAATAGTTTCTTAACACCATCTCCTCATCTCCTGTTTAATGTAAATCAGCAATACAAGGCTTGTTTTCACCCTAGTGTTTTAGGTAAATGGGCTAAAACATTAACTTCTGCTTGCATTTATAAAATACGCCTTTAGGTTTATACTGTGATGACAGCTAGAATGCAAAAAGCAGCTTTACACTAACTACTTTGATATTGTCAGCCATTCAAAGTTTATGCAGTTTGGAGTCACGTAAGGCATAGGGTACAGTAGCAGCCTAGCATTTCAGCTTCATCAGACCTGTTTTTTTACAGATTATCTCTGGCATTTTTGATACATTATTTACTAATTGTATACCTCCCAACATCGTCTACATTCCAAAGATGTCAGATTCAGGGGAGGTAACTCTTTTGGAGAGCTCTAGACTTTGGCCTACCTAGATTTCAGTAAGGCATTTGACACAGTCCCACATAAAAGATGAACAAACAAGTTAGCCAGGCTGGGAGTGTGTTCCAGGTTGTTAACATGGGTAAAAAACTGGCTGGACAACAGGACGCAGAGAGTAATAGTAAATGGAGACCACTCCGAGGAAAGGGGGGGTTACTAGTGGGGTAGCACATGATTCAGTACTGGGACCAGTCCCCTTTAATGTTTTTATAGGTGACATTGTGGAGGGACTGGAAGGAAAAGTATGCCTCTTTGCAGATGGCACAAAGATCAGCAACAGGGTTGATACACAAATGAGAAGAGACTTGGCAAGGTTGGAGAAATGGTCAAAAGTATGGCAACTTAGATTCAAAGCAAAGAAGTGCAAATTAATGCACCTGGGAAACAAAAGCCCAGGGGAAAAGTACACAATGGGGGGGGGATGGTATTAATGACAACAAAAATGGAAAGGGGTCTGGAGGTAGTCATTTCAGGTGTCCTAAAGGTAGACAAGCAATGTACGAAGGCAGTAAGGAGGGCTGGGGGGATACTGGGATTCATAGGGAGAGGCATAACCAGTAGAAAACAGGAAGCTGTTATCCCTCTGTACAGACAGTTGGTGAGACCCCATCTGGAGTACCGCAACAGTTCTGGAGACCCCATCTCCACAAGGACATAGACAGGATGGAGGCAGTCCAGAGGAGGGCAACTAAAATGGTGCAGAGTCTGCACCAGAATCCGTATGAAGAGAGACTAAAAAAACTTAATATGTACAGTATATCCTCGAGGAAAGGAGGGAGAGGAGGGACATGATAGAAACTTTCAAGTATCTCAAGAGGGTAGGATCTTTCAGACAAAAAGAGATATGCAAGAACAAGGAGGCACAATTTGAAGATAGAGGAGGGATGACTCGGGCAATGTGAGGAAGTATTTTTTCATGGAGAGGGTGGTGGATGCATGGAACATCCTTCCTGAGGAAGTTGTGGGGTCAAAAACAGTGAGGGAATTTAAAAATGCATGGGATTGACATGAGGCAATTCTAGTCGGAGGTAGGAGGAAGTAGGCTGTTGGTAAAACTAAGATATGCAGCTGATCCAATAGGTAGGGAAATGGGCAGACTGAGTGGGCCAAGCAGTCCTTATCTGCCATCAAAGTATCTGTTTCTATGTTTCTCTTCAAATTCCACATCCAGCTTCTGATATCCAGACCTGGGCCTTGGAACCCAAGGGAGCGTGGTATAGTGAGTCTCCAACCCCTCCAGCTTCATCAATGCCTACAGAACTGATGGCAGAACACTTCTTCATGGAATATGATTCTATAAAGGAAGCAATTCTTGCTTCAGAAACTGGTCTTTGATATTTTCAACCAGTTCTACAAAGTTAGCAAAGGGAGTGACCAACTGAAGGTCACATCAGTTCGGTTGAAGACTGGCAGCACAGATCCAAGCCTAAAATAATGGCTCTGAAGCAAAAGGTTTCTCAGCAGGAGGAGACAGTGGAGGACTTAGAGGACTTGCATCTGAAGAAATGACCTTGAGCTGCTTGGGCTACCAGAATAAGAGGAGAGCCCACATATTCTAGAATTCATTCAAAAGCTGTTTCTCAAAGTAACGAGTCTCCAAATAGCCCTTCCTGCATCATAGAATGAGCCCATTATGCTCCTCATCCGAAACCAGCTCCTGGTGAACAGCTTTGACCTACTATTATTAGATTACTTAACTATTTTGACCTGGCTCACATATTACGGAAAGTCAAGGAAGTTCAGACCCTGCAATGGGAAAGTCATAGGACTTGAATTTTAAAGGACTTTCCTCTACCAGTTCATCAGAAACTTGTGTAATATAGAACCATTACTTCTAAGCTATGTTTAGCTCAAATTAAATATCAGATGCTCTATCCTGCCTGGTTAAAAGTTTCCACTCCTTCTGGCAAGAAGCCTGTTTGATTCAGTGTCTAAACCTGCCAGGAAATACCACAGTACTTCCCTAACCTTTTACCAACTCCAAGGCTTTACTGCGCAAACCCTGAACTGGATTCACACTTATACTCAGGCTTATTAGTGGACATCTGTTTGGACTTTTAATATTTGATAATTATGGTACTATGTGAATACTTGAAGGATAATCCTGTATAGATGCTGTTTTAGATTGCTGACTTGCTTAATACTAAGTTTGTTCAATTTTTAGCCCACTTTTATGTATTTTGTTTTACAGTCTTTATAAGATTAGAGGCTGTATTTTTACCTCCCCACTCTAAAGCATTTGTGTTGCATTTTTACTGAACTAGACTGGTTAAAAAATGTTTTTCCTTCTATTCATATGGGGTGTTATTGGTTTTGTATCTTTTCATTAGTTGTATTTATAAAATTAATCGCTCCTCTGTTTGTTATAGCATGGGCTCCTATTGTTTTAATTACAGCATTTTGCACAATACATATGGTGCTGGCTCTTTTCTAAGATCCCGCTCTTTCCCTTTGGTTAGTGCTTGCCCACCGACAGGGGAAGAGTTTTACTTTCCACATCCCTGCCTATGGTTGTAATACATGTTTTTTAATTTTTATTTTCTATCTTCTCTGCTCTTGAGATGTTAGTATTAAAGTTTCATTTAGGCTCAGGGAGGGGTCTATACTAGCTGTTCCACATGTAAAGGCTTTTAGTGGCTTCATTAAGCTTGGATGATCAGATTCTTTTATCTTGTAGGGATCGAGCAGGGTTACTGTTTGGCTTATCTCTCTGGAGATAACTGGCTTTGGATCATAACGTCTCTATGCTTAAATGGGAGGAGGACGGTGTACCTCACACTTTGTTTTTTTAGTTCCTGTTTGTTAATATCTGTTTTGATCTTCTTAGTTCATGGGAACAATGAGACTTATTCAATGTTTAGATCCTAATGGTTTAATATGATTATTGCACTGTTTACATTGTTCTTTTTTTAGTTAACTTTTATTTAATATTGTTCGCAGTGGCTCTCATTTCCAATAGTGACTATTCTAAAGTATTTATACAACCTACTGGATGGTCCTGTTTTACACATTTCTCTTTCTTCTTGCCTCTTGTATTCTTTTGGCATCATTCTACATGGACAGCTTTGTTTAAAACCTTAACATTCTTTATGTTACCTTTTGGACTTGGTTATCCTATTCTTCAGACCACTTTCTGGTTCATAGATTTTCTACAGTTACAATTAAAGTAACAATTTTCCCTCCTTAAATTCTAGGAAGAGCAGATGAATTTACTCAATAACAGAATCCAGTCATTTCCTTTTTGTGCCTGTCCATTCGGAGCCATCTTTTAATGGTTCTTTTCAATATTTTTGCCAATACTGTTCAATCCCCTTAGTATTATTGTACTCTTTTTATGTTTGTTTGCGCATGCACAAGAAACATAATGTGGCAGCTAAGGAGAGAAGCGGGTTGTGGAGGTGTGGCAGTGTGGTGGCCATTGCCAGCACTGCATTTGTGGGCTTGGCAGTGTGCAGCCAATGCAGGCCCAGTGTCCTGATGACACTGGTTCTGCAGAAGTGCCACCAACTTGAAATGATTTCTCCACTGCAATGAGCATGCGACCTGTCATTGCAGAGCTGTACCTTGCTTGGTGTAACATTACCAGGAATATGGCAGCTCTATGCAGCCACCTCAGTGCCGATGGGGGAGCCCAATACCTCTGTTAGCATGCCCCCAACCCACTTCATTTGCTGATGGGGAGCCCACTCCCTATCTGCACAATGTCCCCACCCCTGAATTTCTGTTGTGTGCAGAGCGGGTGTCCAATCACCCTTAGCATCATGCGCCCCCCCAACAGTCTTTCTTTGCCGATGGAGGGCCCAATCCCCATCAGCTTCAGTCCCCTCTTCCCAGTTCAGTTTGCTGACAGGGAAGTCCACTCCCCATTGGCATAATGTCCCTACCCCCCTATTTCTGCTGTTTTCTAAGGGGGTGCCCAATCCCACTCAGCATCATGTGCCCCCACCAGTTTCTGTGCCGATGGGAGGCCAAATCCCCATTGGCTTTGGTCCCCCACAAATGCAGAATGCACACTGGGAGCCCACCCTAGTGTACCAAACACACCTGCAAAAGAAGAAAACTGACCTGCATTGTCTTTTGTTTGTTTTTTTACCTGTAAAATGAGAAAACGGTCCCTTGATGTGTTCAGTGCCCCTCCCCCAACCTGCGCCCAACCTCTGCGTAACCCACTCCTCAAACCCCCTCACCCCATACTTACTTCCGGAGCCTGGCACGATGATCTTTGGTGGACTGGGAACACGTCTGCACTCTTCAAAGCCAACCGTGAATTGAAGAAATGCTGGTAAGCTGTATAATGGTATAAATAGGGCTTTTTTTTCAACTTTGGTGCATATCTCAGGCATTTTGGGGAATTCTGGCACCAAATTTTCAAAATGGGGTTATTGGGACCCCTCTTTGTGAATTCAGTCACTGTCATGGCATTATTCAGTATAGAAATGTGATTTCGTGGTCACTGCGCAAAATCACCTTTTGGGACCAATTAACAAAATGACAGTGCCACTGTTCATCAGGTGGGCTCTCAAAAAGCCTATGTTGCAAATTTGGTGAAAAAAATCCCAAAAATGACTGTTTTATGAGCATGCATTGGGCAGTTTCCATGCATACTCGTAACTTCAAGAAGTTGTAATACTTTGACTCCAGATTTTCAACATTGGCATTTTTCCACACCTCCTTATGAACAGTACAGCTGTCATTTTACACATCCTGGCCAAAATGTGTTTTCACCCTTCCGGCGCAGAATAGCATGATCGCTGTGGGAAATCAGTTTTTGGGACAGATTAAGAAACTGACAGTGCAACTGTTCATGAGCAGAGATCCTAAAATGCTTCTATTGAAAATTTGGTGATGAAAGTCCATAAAATGACTGTGTTACATGTGTTGTACAGTTTCCACGCACCCATGCAACTTTGCAAATTTGCAATATTTTCACGACAGATTTTCAACACTGTATTTTTTTCACACCTCCTTATGAACAGTACAGCTGTCATTTTTCACATCCTGGCTGAAATGTGTTTTCATACTTCCGGTGCTGAATAGTGCAGTTGCAGTGTTTGGGACAGATTAAGAACAAACAAGTAAGGGAGGGGGAGTGAGCGAGCTCACTGGAGCTCTGTCAGGACTGCTGTGGATTTCTTTGTGGCAGAAAAAGGTGCCAATGTAGGCAGAAGCCCAGTACAAAAGGGCAGCCTGCAGCACTGGGAGAAACAGAGTGAGTGAGTGAGAGAAGGGGAGTGAGCGAGCTTAATGGAGCACTGTCAGGACTGCTGCGGATTTCTCTGTGAGCAGAAAAAGGCGCCAACGCAGGCAGGACTGTTTTACAAGTGTGTATTGTGCAGTTTCCATGCATGCTTGTAACTTTGTGAATTTGTAATACTTTCACTCCAGATTTTCAACATTGGCATTTTCCACACCTCCTTATGAACAGTACAGCTGTCATTTTAAACATCCTGGAAGAAATGTGTTTTCGCACTTTTGGCGCAGAATAGCGCAGTCGCTGTGGGAAATCAGTTTTTGGGACAGATTAAGAAAATGACAGTGACACTGTTCATGAGCAGAGGTCCTAAAATTCCTATGTTGAAAATTTGGTGATGACTGTCCATAAAATGATGGTGCTACAAACATTTGTTGCGCAGTTTCCACTCAAACTTGTAACTTTGGAAATTTGCAATATTTTCACAACAGATTTTCCATGCTGGCATTTTTTCACAGCTCCTTATGAACAGTACAGTGGTAATTTTTCACATCCTGGCCAAAATGTGTTTTCATACTTCCAGCACAGAATGGAGCAGTCACAGTGGGAAATGAGTCTTTGGGACTGATTAAGAACAAGCGAGTGATAGAGGGGGCGTGAGCGAGCTCAACGGAGCTCTGTCGGGACTTCTGCAGATTTCTTTGTGGGAAGAAAAAGGCACCAATACAGGCAGGAGCCCAGTACAAAAGGGCAGCCTGCAGCACTGGGAGAAACAGAATGAGCGAGTGAGGGGGGGGGGAGTGAGTGAGCTCAACAGAGCTCTGTCGGGACTGCTGTGGATTTTTTTGTAGGCAGAAAATGGTGCAAATGAAGGCAGAAGCCCAGTACAAAAGGGCAGCCAGCAGCGCCGGTAGAAATAGAACAAGCAATTGAGAGAGGGGGGGAGTGAGCGAGCTCAACGGAGCTCTGTCAGGACTGTTGTGGATTTCTTTGTGGGCAGAAAAAGGTGCCAATGCAGGCAGGACTGCTTTACAAGCGTGCATTTTGCAGTTTCCATGCACGCTCTTAACTTCTTGAATTTGTAATACTTTCACTCCAGAATTTCAACACTGGCATTTTTCCACACCTCCTTATGAACAGTACAGCTGTCATTTTACACATCTTGGCTGAAATGTGTTTTCGCACTTTCGGTGCAGAGTAGAGCGGTCGCTGTGGGAAATCAGTTTTTGGGACAGATTAAGAAAATTACAGTGACACTGTTCATGGGCAGAGGTTCTAAAATTCCTATGTTGAAACTTTGGTGATGACTGTCCATTAAATGATGGTGCTACAAGCATTCGTTGTGCAGTTTCCACGCACCCTTGTAACTTCGCAAATTAGCAATATTTTCACACCAGATTTTCAACACTGTCATTTTTTCACACCTCCTTATGAACAGTACAGCTTTAATTTTTCACATCCTGGCCAAAATGTGTTTTCATACTTCTGGCACAGAATAGCGCGGTTACAGTGTGAAATAAGTGTTTGGGACAGATTAAGAACAAGCGAGTGAGAGACGAGGAGTGAGCAAGCTCAACAGAGCTCTGTCAGAACTGCTGCAGATTTCTTTGTGGGCATAAAAAGGTGCCAACACAGGCAGAAGCCCAGTAAAAAAAGGGCAACCTGCAGCACTGGGAGAAACAGAACGAGCGAGTGAGAGAGGGGGAATGAGCGAGCTCAACAGAGCTCTGTCGGGACTTTAGAGTTGCCCACCCTACTGCCTAGGGTCCTGTGTGGTCCTATATTACAACCGGATCTCTGAGGTGCAGACAAAGCAATAGAAACATAAAATTTGACGGCAGATAAGGACTGCTTGGCCCACCTAGTCTGCCCATTTCCCTACCTAACGGGTAAGCTGCAGATCCTAGTTAACCAACAGCCTACTTCCTCCTAGCCCCCACTAGAATTGCCTTATGCCTGTCCCATGCATTCTTGAATTCCCCCACTGTTTTTGGCTCTATGACCTCCTCAGGAAGGCTGTTCCATGCATCTATAACCCAATGATTGAATACTTCTAGGACTGCTGTAATAATACAGATTTAATTGTTTTGTTTATTTCTCTAACTGAGCTAAGTACTGAGCTATACTGTTAGGATTTTTGTAATAATATATATTTATTTGTTCTGTTTATTTCTCTAACTGAGCTGAGTAATACCTGGAGTGCAATACGATTTCTAACTGGGCAAAGTGACTATGAGGGCTGAGAACAAAAAGTATGTTAGCTGAGGGGTGAAAAATGGACAAGGAGGCTATAGGATTGATACAGTAATACAGTATCTAATGGATGAGATGTGAGACTGAATTAACCTGGTCGGTAAGGGGGCAATAGTGGGACTAGTTTGGGGGGAAACAGGAATTTCAGTAAATAGGACCCTAACAGTTGTAGTGGGGTACAGAAACTGGGAGTAAGAGCCCGTAACATAAGATGGGGGGCAAAATGGGGCAGGTGCCTAATGTCAATAGGGTGGGCATCTTTGGAAGGGTAGTGGGATGTACAGGGTGTGGGTCTGCCATGATCCTGGACTGAGCTTGGAGGATGGGGGGTGTATTGGCAGTGTCAGTGGCTCAGTAGGTAGCACACTAGCCTCTGAGGCCGGGAGATCAGAGGGCTGTGGGTTCAGTTCCCACATCTGGAACTTGGGTTAATATCCCAGTATTGACACTGTAGTGTAGCATGAGAGTGGTGCTGCACTTCTGAGGTGCCATCTTTCGGATGAGATGTTAAACTGAGGTCCTGTCTGCCTGGATTGGTGGCAGTTCAGGTGGATGTTAAAGATCCCATGGCACTTATCGAAAAGAGTAGGGGAATTTCCCAGGTGTTCTGGCCAAATTTCCCTCATTCACTAAAAATACCACCAGCAGCTTAATCTGGTTCAAGGTCAGTTGGCATTCATCAGTATCTCCCTTCCCTGGGTCGTGCCTGAAAATAGGCAGGATTTGTCTAGTGCACTTACCCGGTCAACAAAAACCAAATAAATAAATACATGTTCTGTAGACAACTGGCTAGTTTGAGGGAGGAACTGTGGAGGTTAGGGAGGAGTCTAAGTGGCAGGGCAGATGAGTATGGTGGGCATCCTGGCTGGGGGGTGATAGGGGATGGCAAGGGGGGATGGCAGAAGAACAACTAGGGGTTGAAACCAACCCAATATCAGAGAGACACTAGCAGAAAGAGAGGAGAAGGGAGGGGTTCCCAGGGGGCGGGGCTCCTGATGGAGGAGGAGGAGGAAGAGACCACGAGGAGTACCAGGGGAGAGAGTAGATGGCTGTGGGTAGGGTGGGACCACGGGTGGGACCAGGGGGGGCATGGAGGGGAACAAGTGGGAGGGAAGAATCGATTGGGGGAAGAGATGTAAGAGAGGTCTTGACTAGGAATAGATTTCGTGCCTCTGCTATGGGAGAGAGAGGGGGAGCAGGAACATGCTGAAGAGTGGGAGAACAAGAGGGCATGAGAGGGATGGCAACAGGTAGAGGAAGAGATAGCGAAGATGAAAGGGTAGAAGGGGGGCTAGTAAGGAAGGAGGGGTGACTGGAGGAGAGAAGGCTACAGTAAGGGGGAAGGATGGGAGGGGCATCACTTTCAGGGTTGAAGGAAATTGGGGGCACTAAATCGACAACAACGGGGATAGGAGATGGGTTGGAAATCAGCAGGGGGGGTTGACATGGGAAGCCCAGTAGGATGTAGTAGGGCTGGGAAGGGGTTCAAGGGAGATGGGAGGAATAAGGCAGAGAAAAGGGGTGAGGCAGAAGTAGGGGGTGCAGGTACAGAAGTCACAGAGGGTGCAGCTGGTGGGGGTAAGGGGCAGGGAAGAATGAATACTGGGGTGGTGGAAGGGGCATTATAAGGGAAAGGGTGTAAAGGATGGGGGGTACTCATTCCTGGGGGATTCTATACTGAAAGAGGTGAGATGGGGTGGAAGAGGGAAAGGCACAGCCATATTTGGGTTGAAGCTATCCCCGGATTGACTGCAGGAGGGGCAGGGCAGACACTGCTCAAATGTGCAGTGAGGGGGAGGAAGAAACCTCATTTAGTGTTGCATATAGGTACAAATGACTTGGTGAGGGAGACTGTGAAAGTAGTGAGGGGGAAGTCCTAGGAGTTGGACAGGCAGTGTGAGGGGGGGGGAGTTGGTGGCATTCTCAGAGATACTCCCGGTGCCATGTGCATGCATGGGGAGGAAGGGTAGGATCGAGGAGTTCAACGAGTGGCTGAGGGATTGGTGCCACACCAAAAATCATGGGTTAGTGACTAACTGGGGTAGGGTCTGGAGGAATAGTGACTTGTACGTGGCAGACAGGCTACACTTGAGCAGGGAGATGAGGGGAGTATTAAAGGTGGGATTAGAGGGGTATATCTCTACTAAGGTGGACTTAAACTAGTGGAGGGGGAAGGCTAAAAGACTGAGGTTGGTAGAAAGGTCCAGAAAGTGGAGCCTACTGAGCTCACCGATCTAGATACAGGTAAAAGTGGAGGTGTAGTAATTCTGGGTTGGGGTGGGCAGAGTGGTCTGAGTGTAATACAGAAGGCACCACCACCTGGTAAGAATAACGAGTATAAAGGGTGCGGACTACCGGGAGGAGGGACACAGGCCAAGTAGAAGAGTGAGAAGGAGGGGTAGGGGTGGAAGGTGGTCTCTCTCAATGCAAGAAGCCTGGGGAACAAAATTGCAGAGCTTCAGGCGCTCCTTTCAGAGGGGAAGGTGGACACTGCTGCAGTGACAGAGATTTGGGCCACAAAGTACCATGACTGGCACTCTGCAATCCTAGGATACAGGATATACAGCAGGGACTTGGGGGTTGGAAGGGGGTTGCACTCTATGTGAGGGAAGGGATCAAATGCATAAGGGACGAGGGAGAAGAGGAGAGGACAGAGGCACTTTGGTTGCAGATCCTGGACTCCAAGGGCGGAAAGCTGAGGCTGGGAGTGGAGTACAGACCACCATCCCAATCCGGAGAACTGGATGGGGTGTTGGCAGAGAAGATAAGGAGGGTGTGTAGGATGGGGAGTGTGGTAATAGTGTGGAATTTTAACCTACCAGGGGTTGACTGGAGCACCCTGGCCACTGGCAGTACCAGGGAACAGGTGCTCCTTGATGCATTCCAAGACGGCCTTCTGATGCATTTGATAAGTGGGCCTACGAGGCTTGGTAACACTCTGACCCTAGTACTGACAAATGGGAAGGCAGTGAGGGAGGTAAGGGTGGAGGACCCACTAGCAGGTAGCGACCAACAAGCAGTGTGGCTCATTCTGGCGCTGGGCAGGGAGACAGGAGGCACAGGCATTAAGGTGATGGACTTTAGTAGGTTGGACTTTGGGAGGATGGGAGCAATACTACAAGGGAGACTCCAGGATATAAGGCCAGGGATGGATGCAGAACAAAAGTGGGGAGTCATAAGGACTGGGCTAACAGAGGCCACAGTAGCCTGCACCAGGGCCAAGAGTAAGATGAGCAGAGCCAAGAAACCATGCTGGCTGAAGAAGGAAGGGTGTAGAGGGTTGCATACCAGAAGTACAGGAGAACAGGGAAGGGAGAGGATAAGGAAGCTTACGGGAGTTGGTCAAGGGAGGTGGCGAGGAGGGTGAAAAAAGCTAAGGCCTCATGGAAATAAGGTTAGCACATAGCATAAAGGGAGGGGAAAAGGACATTTTTAGGTGTGTCAGGGAAAAGAGGAAGTGCAGGGAACATATTGTGAGGATAAAGAGGGGAGTGGATTAGGTAGAAAAGGGGGAGGAGCAAGTGGAAATTCTAAATGAATACTGCTGCTCCATTTTCACTAAGGAAAGGGATGGTTCACTACCAGCATGGAGTGGGGAGGTGGGGAAAGGTGGGATGAGGTGACGGACAAAGTGATCACAGGGACTAGGGTGCTAGAGGGTCTGAGGATAGTAAGGGTGGACAAGGCATCAGGTCCCGATGGCATCCACCCCAAGGTGCTGAGGAAGATGGCAGAGCTGTTGGCTGAGTCACTGGCAGATCTGTTCAACACCTCCCTGGAAATGGGGTGTGTTCCCCAGGACCGGCGTGTGACCTATGTGGTGACCATACACAAGAGTAGGCCCAGAGAGGAGCCAGGAAATTAGTTGATGGTCAGTCTCACATCCATAGTGGGTAAGCTTATAGGGGTGATACTGAAGCAGAGGCTGGCGGCATTCCTAGAGAATAATGGCATCCAAGATGGGTGGCAACACGTGTTCGTCTCAGGAAGGTCTTGTCAAACCAGCCTGGGTGACAAGGGAGTTGGACAGGGGCCATATGGTACATGTCCTCTACTTGGGCTTCAGTAAGGCCTTTGATACAGTGCCTCATGAGAGACTGGGAGGAAGCTGACGGCAGTGGGGGTGGGAAAAAAGCTGACTAAATTGATAGAGAACTGATTACAGAGGAGGGTGCAGAGGGTAGTAGTGGTGGAGCTCTCGGCACCTAGAGCAGTGACAAGCGGGGTGCTGCAGGGGTTAGTGCTGGGCCTGGTGCTATTTGGGCTTTTTATCTCCAATGTAGTGCACTGAATGAGGAGCAGGGTTGGTCTGTTAGCAGATGATATCAAATTGGGGGCAGTTGTGGACAAAGAGGATGGATGGAAATAACTGCAAGGGGTCCTAACCAAACTAGAGACATGGTTAGTGGACTGGCAGCTAGGATTCAATGCAAAGAAGTGTAAGGTGATGCATTTCAGGGCTAAGAACCAGAAGAGGGACTATTGGTTCGGGGGGGTGGTGAGGTTGGGGATCACAGAGGAGGAGAAGGAACTAGGGATGTTGGTAACTGTGAGCATGAACAACTCAGGCCAGTGCAGGAGAGCAGCAATGAAGGTAAACAGAATGCTGGGGTGCATCACAAGGGGGTTCTCATCCAGACCCAGGGATGTGATCCCTATCTCTCTACAGATCATTGGTCAGACCACAACTGGAGTACTGTGTGTAATACTGGAGGCCATACCTGAGGAAGGATATAAAGTTACTGGACGGGGTTCAAAGGAGGTCAATAAAAATGTTAAAGGGGATGGAAGGAAAGGAATATGAAGTTAGGCTGAAAAGTTGAACATGTACACACTGGAGTAGAGAAGGGATGGGGGGATATGATTGAAGCATTTAAATACCTGAGGGGGGTAAATAAACCTAGCACTGAGGGGCTGTTTAAACTGAGGAGTGGAAGAGAGACGAGGGGGCACGAACTAAGGTTGGAAGGGGATGTTTCAAGAGGGAAATGAGGAGGCACTACTTCACTGAAAGGGTGGTGTCTAGTTGGAATGCACTGTCAGAGGGGGTGGTAACATGTAGGATAGTCAATAGCTTTAAGAAGAAAGGGATAAAGCAAGAGGAAGAGTCAGGGGGCAGGGACTGGAACAAGCGGGGAGGAACTGAGGGGGAGGAGACTGGGGCAGCTGCATTCTAGGGTGCTAGCTGCACTCTCGGGCAGACTTAGATAGACCAATTGGTCTGTTCTGCTGGCAGATTCATATGTTCATATGTTCATATATATATATATATGTAAAATCACAGTGACTCTGTTTATGAACAGAGGTCCTAAAATGCCTATGTTGAACATTTGGTGACAGATGTCCATAAAATAACTGTGTTACAAGCATGCATTGTGCAGTTTCCATGTACCCTTGTAACTTCACAAATTTGTAGTACTTTCACTACAGATTTTCAGCATTGGCATTTTTTCAGACCTCCTTATGAACAGTACAGCTGTCATTTTTTACATCCTGCCCAAAATATGCATTTACACATCTAGCGCAGAATAGTGCTGTTGCTGTGGGAAATCAATGTTTGGGATTGATTAAGAAAATCATAGTGACAGTGTTCATGAGCAGAGGTCACAAAATGCCTATGCTGAAAATTTGGTTAAATAATTTCACTAAATGTCTGTGTTATGCGTGTGCATTGCATAGTTTCCACGTAAGCTTGGAAGTTCGAGCATTTTTTATATTTTCACTACTGATTTTCAAAATTGCCATCTCGTCACGCCTCCTTATGAATGGTGCAGCTGTCATTCTTCACATCTTGCCTGATCTGTGTTTTCCTACATCTGGCGCACAGTGGCACGGTCGCTGTGAGAACTCAAAGTTCGGGACACATTGACAAAATCACAGTGCCACTGTTGATGAGAAGAGATCCCAAACGCTTTCATGAGGTGGGGATCACAAAAAGGCCATGTTGAAAATTTTTAGTGCAAATACCAACAAACACCCAGGGTGTTAGGGTTTCTAAACATAACGTTCCAACCTGTACAGACTGACAGGCATCAGGGTGTGCCTTTGGATTGCCGACTGTAATGTTCATGCAGTTCCACCCCCACAACCCCTCCCTGCAGCCAGTGACAGGCAACGAGGTGTGCCTTGGACTCTTCTGCCCTAGAGTTTACCCCATTGTCCTATATTGCACCCATTTCAGTGTATGTCCTTATGGAGTTGGGTGACTGTAAAGCCGAACACCCCAAGGCACACCTCAGCACTTGTCAGTGTCTGCAGGATAACGTGAGGTGAAATGGCATGAATGTTATGGGTGACAACCCAAATGCATACCCCAATGTCTGTCCATCTATGCAGGTTGGAGGTGGGGTTGGCGTGAAGTTCAATACTTCACTGCCATTCCTACTCTGCATCTGTCTAACTCCTGCATTTCCAATGCTAATACCAGCAAGCAAACATTCGGCATTGACAAATGCTTGTTTACTATTTATTACCCTCTTATCACAGTTTCCCAGAGCTGGTTTGCAGACTAAAGCTGCTGCCTTTGATCTATTATTATTGTAACTCAAGTTGTTAGTTTTATTCAGGTACAGCTGATCCCTTTTTCTAGGAAGTGGCTTCTATTCTGCCATAGACTCGATCACTTTTATGCACCCTCTGGCCCTTGTCTTTGGTTTTACATTCTCAGGGTGGGGTTTCCCATTGCCAAATGTGGAATTTCTATTTCAGTGTAGGGCAGTTCCTGATACAGGCTGACCTGCCACTGGCACAACATGAACTGAATGGTGTGGAGTAGGTCTACAGGGGCTGGAGCAGTATTTGGACATTGTAGCCCTTTTGGATACAGTTTTAATATATTAGAACATGCTAGATTGTTTGGGGTTTTTAAGGGGTTCTCTTTTTTCTGCAGGACACAAAAACTGCTTACACAGGAAGAGGCAGGACTGCAGGCCAGTATGAGGAATATAAATGGGAAAAAAAATCTGTTTTGTTTAAACCAACTCAATTACTTTCATCCACAGGAATACATATCAGACCAGCTTGATTTCTTTCATCCACAGAAATATACATCAAACCAGCTTGATTTATTTCATCCACTGAAATATGTCAGACAAGCTTTACTTTTTCCATCCACAAGGCAGACACAAATGGACACAGTTAACTGCCATTACTGTGGAATCCTCTTCAACTGGAAAATCATCCAGGGTTTGTGTCACTGCACAAAATACTGGCAAATAGGTGAACTAAAAGCTCAACTTCAGACTGCATGGGGTGAGATAACCTGCCTCTGTAGCCAGCTGCAAATACCTGACAGTACTGCACTCCTCCATCCTGCCAATACCAAGCAAACACAACTCTACCCCAGAGAAACACTGGTTCTGGGCGATGGCAGTTGGTCAGAAATGGAGGCTGAACCCAGAAAATATACCCTAGCAACCCTAAGCCTTTACAATTAGCAAACAGATACATACCCCTTTCATTTGGCTTGGGAAAAGAGGCAGAGGAGGAAACAGATCAGCACCTATCTGAGCACATTATGGTTCCAAACAACCACACCACAACTAAACGTAATAATGCCAGAAAGAAACTCGTCATCATAGGGGACTCCATGTTCCATGAGGGGATTCCACACCTGTGTCACAACGAGCAGACAGAAGTGCTGGTCAGATGTCTGCCTGGAGCATCAGCATGGAGGGATAAAAACTGCATTGTCAAAATAATACAAAAGGGCGGAAGGGATACAAACATCCTGTTCCACCAAGGGACCTTTGACCTTACTAGCAAAGGTCAAGCAACACCTATCCCATTAAGGAGACAAGTTATATTCTCATTCATCCAGCCTAGCTTTTTCTGATGTTCTGCCTGTATGGAAACAAGGAGGAAATAGGCAGAAAATCAGAGAAAAGGAATTAGGTGAACTTAATATCTGGCTGAGGAAGTGGTACCAATAAAAAGGGTACCACCTTTTCAGTAGCTGGCAGAACTTCTGGGAGAGAAAGTTATTCAAGTTCAATGGCCTCCACCTCACAAATGAGGGGGTTAGGACACTGGATCAAAAATCTGATGTTCCCGTGGAGCATTTAAACTAACCAATGTGGAGATGGTGGTGGAACCCATATCCGACAATGAGAAACCAGTCATCTCTCCTTATCAACTAGTACTAGTTACAAAAAGCTAACAGTAAAAAGGTCACTACCTCCTTGAAAAAAAGCAAATGATATGGTAACCACACCAAAAAAGGTTAAAGCTACACAAATTAGGACAAACTTCACAAGTGGAGATCTAGAGAACTCCGTTACAGAAAAAAAAACAAGGGGCAAAAAAAGGGGAGACTCACCTATGCTAAGAGTGAGCGCACCACATGAAGGGCAATGATAACAAATGCCAGGAGTCTGGAAAACAAAATTCCTGACCTCATGGCCAAGGGTGGACTTGACTTAGTAGTTGTGACAGAAAACTTTTTCACAAATAACCATGAATGGGACATGGCTATACTGGGGTACAACCTGTACAGAAGAGACAGAAAGGAAAAAAGGGAAGAGGGGTGGCTCTATATGTCCTGGAGGAAATTAAAACCACAGAGATCCAGGGGCCCCCTAGTGAGACTGAAACTCTGTGAGCAACAGCCAAGATGGGGAAAGGAGCAGCCATTAGGTTAGGTGTTATGTACAGGCCCCCATTGCAAGGAGAAATTGGGGACAAAGAAATAATAGAGACAATCCACAACATGACTGACAAAGGTGAGGCAATAATAATAAGGGACTTCAATTTACCAGACATAAACTGGAGCTCTCATACAGCATCATCAACATGAAGCAGGGACTTTCTTATGGCCCTGCAGTGGGCATCATTGAGGAAGCTGGTTGATACTCCAACCAGAGGTGAAGCTGTCCTGGATTAGGTTCTTACTAACAGTGACGAGATGAAGGGAGTTGAGGTAGGGTGTCATTTAGGCAGCAATGACCACCGTATGGTCAGATTCCAAGGGATCACAAGAGAGGACACTAGTCACTCCAAGATCAGGATTTTAGATTTCAGGAAGGCAGGCTTCCAGAAAATGAGAGTCATCCAACCAGAGAGTCTTCAACACAGAGAAGGGAAAGGGGTGGAGGAAATGTGGGAGGGCCTCAAGGAAGCTACCACACAGGTAAAGGATCTATGCATCAGGAGGGTGAGTAAGCTCAGTAAGAAAAGGAAACCCCTCTGGTTCTCTAAGTTGTTTTTTTTAACCAGGTATAGCACACTAAGCTGAAAGCTTTTTTACAGGAGCGACCTGGGAGCACAAGGAGGTTAAGTGACTTGCTCAGGGTCACACAGTATGCAAGTGGAAGCTGTGGGATTCAAACCCAGGTCTGGTCTGCTAGATGTCACCAGATTTGCAGCTCAGAGACTTAGACCACTGCGCTATACTGCCTCTAAGGTGGTGGCAACCATAGTAAGGGACAAAAAGAAGACTTCCAAGAAACTTAAGGCATCAAAGAAAGAAGAAGACAGGGAGTCTTATAAGGAAAGACAGAAGGAAGCAGGGAAAACAATAAGAAAGGCCAAAGCTCAGACTGACTGGAGGATAGCACAAGGGGTAAAGAGGGGAGACAAAACCTTCTCTAGGTGAATAAAACAAAAGAGAAAAACAAAAGGGGGAATAGTAAGACTAGTAGCTGCAGGAGGTCATCTAGTAGAAAAGGACAGTGACGAAGCCGGAGCCTTAAACTAGTACTTCTGTTCTGTGTTCACTAAGGAAAACACAAGGGACAAACCAAACCTACTAAGCAGTAGCTCCCAGGGACCAGGGGTTGATACTAGCCCCTGCACAGAAGGTCAAGTATTGGAAGCTCTGAATAAACTTGAAGTAAACAAGGCCATGGAGCCAGATGATATTCACTCGAGAATTCTCAGGGAACTGGGGATCATACTGGCATCTCCCCTAGCAGAACTATTCACCACATCAATGGAGTGCGGGATGGTACCAGAAGAGTGGAAAAGGGCAACAGTGGTCCCAAGTCACAAATGAGGGAGCAGAGAGGAGGCTAGCAACTACTGCCCAGTGAGCCTCATGTCAGTGGTGGGAAAATTGATGGAGATACTGCTCAAACAGAAAATAATAGCTTTTCTGGAAGCCAGTGGACAACAAGACCTAAAACAGCATGGTTTCAAGGTAGGCAGATCTTGCTGAAAAATAAACCTGGACGACTTCTTCGACTGGGTTATAAAGGCAATAGATGAGGGAGTGGTGGTAGATGTGGTCTACCTGGACTTCAGTAAGGCCATCACCTCTGTTCCACACAGAAGGCTGTTAAAGAAGCTGGATCACATAGGGGTGAGTAAGGAGGTGGTCCAGTGGGTGAGCAGCTGCAAGAGAGGAAGAATACAAAGGGTGCTGGTAAATGGCACAGTATCTGCTGAGAGGGAAGTAACTAGTGGTATACCACAGGGGTTGGTGTTGGGGCCTCTGCTCTTCAATGTTTTCATATCTGACGTCTCAAATGGATTGGAGGGAAAGGTGTGTCTATTTGTGAATGACACCAAGATGTACAGCAGAGTGGACTTCTGTGAAGGGGTAAGGAGTATGAACTCAGACCTAAAGAAACTTGAGGAGTGGTCAGAATCTTGGCAATTGAAATTTAACACTAAAAAGTGCAAAGTCATGCATGTTGGCAAGGGCAATCCTAAGGAGGATTACTACCGGGGGGGGGGGAGCTAACTTCCACCAGCCAGGAATGTGACCTTGGGGTCATAATCTCAGAAGACTTGAAGGTGGTGAAACAATGCAAAAAGGCAGCACTAAAGGCCAGTGGTATGTTTGGTTGCATTGGGAAGGGAATGATGAGTCGTAGGAGGGAGGATGTACTGCCACTCTATAGGTCACTGGTGGGCCCCCACTTGGAGTACTGCATACAGTACTGGAGGCCGCACATCAAAAGGAACATCCACAGAATGGAGACAATTCAAAGGAGGGCAACAAGGATGATTCAGGTGCTGCACCAGACAGCATACGAGGATAGGCTGCTGAAGCTCATCATGTACTCCCTGGAACAAAGGAGGGAGTAGGGGGACATGATTGAGACCTGTAAGTATAGTAGGTGTATAAATAATGTTTGAGTTCAGGAGCTGTTTCAGGTGAAAAAGAGCAGTGGAACTAGAGGGCATAATATGAAGTTGAAAGGTGGAAGGCTGTATGCAATGCTAAAAAGTTTTTCTTTACCGAGAGGGTGGTCGACCAATGGAATTACCTGCCCCAGGAGGTGGTAGGGGCCAAGACAGTAAGAAAATTCAAGAATGCATGGGATAGACACAAGGATATCATTTTATAGAAAGGCTAAGGGAGGAGGGTAGCATCCTAATACATTTTGGGGGTAGACTAGATGGATCTTGTGGTCCCCTTCTGCCATCACTTTCTATGTTTCTATGTTTCTTACTGTTTGTTTTTTAAACAGAACTGGCAGACCCAGAGGGAAGATACATATTGGTTCATGGATGGCTTGGCCAGACGGTGGTTGTATTACATACAATATACAGCCCAAATATCAAGCATCCTACCTTTATTCCTAATCTAGCTTCTGCTAGCCCATTTACCACTATATTGGGCAGTGACTGGAATCTAGTTTTTTAAGATGATTTAGATCACTCCAATAGAATCCATGCTTGGTTATACCTTGACAAACGTGCCCTCCATGAATTTATAGATCAGTTGGGTCTTGAAGACCCATGACAGCTATTGCAAGATTCTATGTCGTAACAGCGATCACAGAAAGGCAATCACCATTAGAGCAAGTGTAGATCGCTGAAAATCAATTCTGGCGATGTATACTCGTGACACAGAGCAGAAGGGTGCCAAAGACATAGATTTTTTGTTTGTGCAGGGGGCTGTACCCCTGACTCCAGTGGGTGCATGTTGGGAGGAAACAAAATAGTAAATCATGGACCGTGCAAAAACCAGCTCTTTTTCAGATTAGAACCCGCACCTCCCACCCTAGCCTGCCACCAGACCACCATGCCACATGACCAGCTTGGCAACCTACCACTGCGATACACCTTATAACCCCCCTTCCCTTCCTCACGTT
Organism: Neoceratodus forsteri; assembly: GCA_016271365.2. Classification (NCBI taxonomy): domain Eukaryota; kingdom Metazoa; phylum Chordata; order Ceratodontiformes; family Ceratodontidae; genus Neoceratodus; species Neoceratodus forsteri. The sequence continues at coordinate 1,324,900,493 of CM057458.1, forward strand.
GCAAGCGTGCTCACTACCTCCCCGCACGCGTGAACATATAGTGACATCCTGTCACTTTATTCACTGCCCCCTATCTGGTTGCTCTCCCTGTGCAGTAGTGCTGTGAACATGGCACCATTATTGAGTCACCCTTTTTGAAAGTGCTCAATAGCGGTTGCCCTCATTACAAGATACTCTATTGCACCCAGGCGCTAATGAATACACATTCCTTTCTGTACTACACAATTCCTTCTCTCAACTGGATTACTTTGCTGTTAGTAAACAACTTATTCCTACCTTATATTCCAGTTTGATGGAAGCCAATGTACTCTCTGACCATGCTCCTGTTTCTTTAATTTTTGACCCAGCCCCTTCTATGGACCGGGATTGTTCCTGATCTTTTAATGCCCAATTACACTGTGATGCTACCTTAGTTCTTAAAATGAAACCGTTTATTCTTTCCTCTATTAAAGACAACTCAGATTTGATTCCTTGTCTTGATGAGGTTTGGACCATGGTGAAGCGTATTTGGCCAGGAGAAATTATTAGATTAGCCACAGTTCACAAGAAAAAGCAGGAATAGGAAGCTACCCAGCTACTAAAATTGATTAGAGAATTAGAAAAAGACCTTCACCCTTCATCCTCTGAGACATTTGTCCCAGTTAAGGGCCAAATCATCGAGCCTCCTCTTGGAACATACTGGGAAACACTTAGAAAGGACTAGGGCCACCTACCTAGGGCAAAGTGAACGGGCCAGTCTTTTGCTAGCCCTTCGGCTGCATCAACAAGAGGCATCTAAATGAATACGAGCTTTAAGAGATCCAGCTACGGGAGACTTGATTGCTGCTCCACAACAAATGGTTCAAACCTTTAGAGATTATTTTTCGCAATTTTACGCTGATGACTTAGATGCCACATACACAGAACAGAAGATGATTCAATTTCTGAATGGTAAGTCCTTACTCCAAATTATCAAAGAACAGCAAGAGTTGTTAGAGGGCCAAATTAGAGATGAAGAAGTATGGGATGCTATTTTAGGCCTATCACTTGATAAAGCCCAAGGGCCTAATGTTTTTTCCATTAATTTCTACAGGGCTTTCTTGGAATAATTAATTCCAATCTTAATCTATGTAATTATTTATACTCACACGACTAAAAGAAACTCAACTTTTTGAAGCTAGTGTGTCCTTGATTCCTAAACCAGGGATAGACTCTGTGAGACCTGACAACTATAGACCCATTTCTTTGCTCAATGTTGATGTTAAATTCCCTGCTAAAGTTTTGGTAGCCAGGTTTGGGCTGAATCTGGGAAAGTTGGTTTCATGGCTGGAAGATTGTCTAGCAATCACCTGTGTAAGATTCTCCACCTAATTTCTGCATCCAGGGAGAGCAACACAGAAGCAGTCTTGGTCTCCTTGAATGCAATAAAAGCCTTTGATACAGTTTTGTGGAAATATCTCTTTTTTTATCTTAGGTATATATAGCTTCCCTGAGTCATTTATTCATAGGCTTCAACTTCTTTACTGATCCCTTTCTGCTAAAGTTATTTGTAATAGTGTTTTCTCTTACCCCTTACCCCTAACCAGGGGGATTGGACAAGGGTGCCCCTTATCCCCTATGCTTTTTAAATTACATATAGAGCCACTGACCCAGAAAATTAATGTTACCACAGAAATTCAGGGTGTCAGCCTAGGTTCACAAGAGTTTAAAATTTCAACATATTCAGACAATATTCTACTGTGCCTTTTAGATCCACAGAACTCCATTTCAGAGATTCTTAAGGTGATAGAAGAATTTAGTTCCTTTTTGACTTATAAACTCAATCTTTCTAAATCTGTGGTTTTTCATCTTCCCTCATGTTCCTAAATCTTAGATAGAACCATTTGGCTTGTTATGAGAAACCAAGTCTCTGAACTATCTAGATATTAAAATTACCCACAGACCCGTGACTTTGAAATCTTTGAACATGGATCCATTCTTGAAAAAAATCGAGCAGGACTGCACAGAGCAGAGATTTTTACCCTTAACACTTTGGGGCAGATCAAGCCCAATCAAAATGAATGTTTTGCCTGTTCAATGTACCCCTTGGGGATGTTAAATATTGTACTCATTTAACTTGGTTTAGGCATTTACATATGTTATTAAGATGGTTTCTTTAGCTAGACAAACCGATTCAGAGGGCCTATGAAAAATTACTTCACACAAAATTTTTGGGTGGTTTACTACTTCACCATTTTTTTGTGTTATTACTTTGCACTGCATGGGGCTAAATATTTTTAGTGGTGCCAACTTGATGACATCCCTATCGGGTGCAACTATGTCACAGCCTGATTACAGATTGCGATTGATCTGCTACGACAGGTCCAACGTTCTCTCAGTTCTTTGCTTTTAATTTCTCCATCACGGTTACTGTCTTTGCTTCATGACGCTAAGATTGCTTGGTCGGTTTGTACACATGTCCAGCTCTGTAGGCACTTAGCGCTTTCCCAGCACAAAGATATTGGCAACAATTATTTCATAATCCCAACTTTTTAATTTCTAAAAAAACATTTTACTGCTCCTTCTGGCCCAGCATCTCCATGTCTTCTTTGGAGTCGGTGATTTCTGGCCAATCCTTTTTGGCCTTTCAGGCTTTTCAGCAGCAGTTTGGTATTCATAATAAAGATTGTTTTACATTTTACCAGATGTTACAATGTATTTTTTAGTCTTTGGGCTCTCCTTCAAGATCAGATCAGGCAGATTCATTATTCGAAACAATGACTAACCTTTCTTGGCAGCTTCACCCAATTTCAAACTTTTGTAAGTCTCTGGACCAATGCACCTGTTATACAACATCAACTAAAGCCTTTTGTTGCTTGAATTCTCTGGCACAGACTACCCTGATACAAAACGGCAAAAAAGTATGGACAGATATGTATAAATATGTTAAACAAGATCGTTTATGACTTCAGCAATTAAATATCCTACATAACCTGTGCTTATCACGTACTTGGGCTAAATGACTCCAGGAGATGTTTAATACCCTTACGCTTGAAAAGGCTATCACCATTTTTTAAGTTAGGTATTGCATATAAAACACATCACAACCTTACCACTGCTGCAAGACTCACCACCGCTCAGGGTATACTAAGGCCTGGCCTTACATGTGGACTTCTATCATTCATGGTGCAACTTAAACTGCTCTAAGTAAATGGGAGACCTGTTACAACAGTATCTGTCACTTTGCTCTATCTAGGCCAAAGCGTACACATTGCTGTGTGTGAATGGGTGTGGGAAGTGATAAGTCAGGCACAGACGTTTCTTTTGAACACACAAGACTTTGAGTGAATTTTATTAAATGAAAGATCCAAAATAAATTTCTTTTAAAGAAATAAACAAAATAATAAACAAAGCCAGCAATGTGCTAAATGGCTTCTTTCTTTTACTTGAGACAATCAGTGTTTTAACAATTTAAGTACTGCCGCAGAGTAGATGAGCTCACCTCAGCACACCTACCATCCTCTGTGCTTCTAAGTTATCTGATCTCTTGAAAGGACCCTCCACCTTATACAGATGGAAACATTGCCATTTTTGGTCAGCTGATCTGCCCCCTATTCTAATACATATCAAATTCTATCCTAATACATAGAGTTGGGGATCAGAATTACCATTCTAGCATACATTGATTATACTTTAATATATGTTGAAGGAGCCACCTTTTATTTTATTGAAAATAAAGAAAAAAAAGTTTAATTGTGAATTAACGGTTTAGCCCCTCCTTCCTGGAACTTACATCACTCTTGGATGCTATACAAATATTCCAGAAGGGGGCCGCTGGCTTCTAGAAGAGCAGTACCTGAGGCTAGTGTTACAGCAAGAAGACCAGCTAAAGGCTTCATTCGAAATACCATAAACCCAGAATAACCAATGATTTAACCTACAAGCTACTTCTTGGCAGGTACTTCATTTTCTTATGGTCCTTTTTAATTTTACTAACTAAGTCTGTCTTTCTTTTTACTCAGTAATTATATGGCTTTCAATTATTTTGTGTACCTTTGACAGAGCTCTGTCCATCCGGACTTTTTAAATATTATGGTCTGTAAAGAACTATTATGGGATTCCTAACTGACTGCTACAGCCCCCAAACAAATCAACGAGCATTTTTGGTTCACTTTATTTCATCCCAAATGCTATTTTTATTCTCAGTCGGTTCCCAAATTAATAGAGAAGTAGAAGTTATTTAGTGCCATGTTATGCAGGGTCCGAAATATGTAGAAGGAGCTTTGCTCTGCATTTCATTTCGGAAGCCAGCGCTACACATTTCTCAGCTGAAACAGCAAACGGCTTACAGCCCCAGTGCATAACCTAACCCCCTTTTAAAGTAATATTTCTTTATTCAAACAACATGAGGTATTGTTGTATTCTGACAATTGCAGTTAGCCCCAGCCTTTAAACTTCCCCAGAGAACAAAGGGTTAAACTTTCTATGCAGAGCATAGAATGCTGAGCTTGAGCTCGGTTGAGGTCTCTGTCTGTTTCCCTTTTAAATACAATCATCAGATTCTTTACTCCGCCTCACTGAACAGTCACTCCAGAGATTTCTTCTTCAGCTCAGTTTGAAAGTCAGTTAAAGTCTTGGTTAAGTGTCGGTTTTACCAAACTTATTTCCGCATAGTCGGTTCAGTCTCTGTCTGTGGTACCGTGAGTGATAGATAGGTTTTGTTCTGATTTTCTGTGTGGAAATTGTAAAGTGCTAGATCGGTTCAGCTGAACTGATCATTTGTAGTAAATCCATGTGTTTTACTTTAGAGTGTGGTTACCAGTCCTTATCGGTTCTAAAAAAAACGTGTTTTGAACAGTTTTTTCCCAACACCCGTGACATGGTTAGGAACCGATTAGGGAGTCTTGCCTGGTGGTTGCCATAAAAAGGATAAGTTTGGTTAGGTTGGCCATGTCTGAGAAACCCAAGGAAAAAAACAGGCCCACTGGGTTTCAACACTGCAGTAACCGACCCCCGTACCACCTGTGTTTATTGTCTGGGGTTTGAACACCTCGATACAGACTGCTAAATTTATAAAAATTTTCCTAAATCTACCCTTGAAAAAAGATTAGGTAGACTGAGGGAAAAGAAGGCTGAGAAGTCATCTGACCCGGATGTCCAGCCCAGTTCAGTTCTGACCGAACCAAAAGGACTGCCCTCTGACCAGGGCGATACTTCTTCGGGCAAGAGGAGAGTCGATCCTGAGGGGTTGGTTCCTACAAAAAGGAAATTCAAAGAAAAATTGACTGGTTGGGATCCAGACGTTCATGTTCTGACCACCGAGGAAATAGCCAGAGCGACTCAAATTGTGGAATCACTTCGACCGGTTCTGACCGATCTGGCACCTTTTCACAGGGGTTCGGTTTGGTCGGTTCCCCCAGCTCAAGATTATACCCCTGAGGATTTTTATGAAGTGGAGTTTGAGGAGGAGGGGGCGTTTGAAGATGATGGTGATGATGGTGAAAGTCTGGATGTGCTGTGGAACCAGACATCTCCCCAGACAGACCTGCTGGTGTATCCCCTCCTAGGCTTTCCGAGTCCCCTTCCCATTTTCTGTTTTACAGAAAAGTGGCTGAAACTCTCCAGCTTCCTACGGAGGAGGCAATGGAGGATCAGGAGGAGCCTGATTATGTGGAAATGATGGACATCCCAGAGTCCAGGAGACTGCCTATTCCCCTTCACAAATCCTTTGGGAAAGAGACACAAAAAATCCTGAAGTCTCCCAACTCTGTACCCCCTGTTGACAGAAGGATGGACAAGAGGTACACACTATCAGGCTTAGATACAGTTTTTATACCAGCAGTGCAGCCATGTTGAGGTAGTGCAAGCTGCTGCCTGTGACAAGGCAAACATTCCATTGGCTTCCCACCACCCAGACAAAGACTCCAGGAAGATTGATGCCATGGCAAAAAAGCAGTACATGGCATCTTCCTTGGGACTCAGGCAGGTGAACTATATGGCCTACACAGCCAGGTACCAGAAGTCCAGGTGGGACACTGCACTGACACTGGCTAAACAGGCCTCCACCCAGCTAGCCAAGAAACTGGAGGAGGTGGCTGCTGATGGGATCGAGGCATCAAAAGTGCAATTTCATGCTGCTGTGGACTCCAATGATGTGTCATCAAGAGTCATGGCTACATCTGTGGCTCTTCAGAGAATGGCTTAGTTCAGATGTACTAGCCTCTCACAGGACACCCAGGCTAAGGCCATGGATTTTCCTGTAGTGGGTAATTCTCTGTTTGGGGAGCAGACAGAGAATTACTTGAAGAAAATGGATGCATACAGGACCACTTATAGGAGTGCTAAGGCCAAGGAGAGGCAGGCAACTCCTCAAAGGCAGCAGTCTAGGGGCAGGGACAGGCCTTTTCATAGGCCTTTTTACCAAGCACAGGCCTCTTCTCCCTTTTCACAGAGGGAGTTCTTTAGAGGGAGAGGCAGAAGAGGGATGAGCAGGGCTGCATCCACTCCTCAGCCTAAGGCCCCTGCCAAGCAGACACCCTGATAGGTCTGCCCGGGTCAACTCTCCTATTCCAGTAGGGGGCAGGCTGACTTATTTTGTCCAGGACTGGATGTCTATTACCTCAGACAAATAGGTCCTGGAAGTAGTAAGCCAGGGACTAGTTCTCAGCTTCAAAAGATTTCCAAAGATGAGAGCCAGATCTTTTCCACCTGCAGGTCTCTCAGAAACCCTTGCCCTAGAGGCAGAGGTTTAATCTCTTCTGGCCTTAAGAGCCATATAGAGAGTTCCTACTCTACACAGGGGCAAAGGTCTGTACTCCAGGTACTTCCTTACCCCAAAAAAGACAGGGGAGTGGTGACTCATCCTAGAACTAAGATACCTGAACAAACATCTTTTAAAACCAAAGTTCAAGATGGTAACTCTGGGAATAATTCTTCTCTCTCTAAGGCCAGGAGACTGGCTAGCCTCCCTGGACCTCAAAGATGCCTATTTTCAAATTCCCATCAGGTACTCCCACAGAAAGTACCTCAGATTCAAGTTGCTGTCAGACCACTATCTGTTCAAAGCAATGCCCTTTGGTCTAACATCAGCCCCAAGGGTTTTCACAAAGTGCCTGGCAGTAGTTGTTACCTTTCTAAGAAGGCAAAGATTTCCATTTTTCCATATCTGGATGACTGGCTCATAGTGGGTCAGTCTCCTGACCAAGTCAAGTCAGACCTGCAAGTGACCCAGCAAGTGCTCACTTCTCTAGGATTTCTTCTCAACCTTCCCAAGTCATTTCTTGAGCCGGTGCAGCTCCTTACCTTTATAGGGGCAGAGCAGGATACTGTCAAAGCAAGAGCCTTTCTTCCCCTGGAAAGGGCAAGAGTTCTTATAGAACTGGCTTATCCCTTCAGCCTTCAGGTGTCTCGACCAGCAAGGCATTTCCTCCAGCCCTTAGGCCACATGGCAGCTTCTACAGCAGTGGTCCAAGGGGCAAGATTCCAGATGAGGGACATTCAGTTCCATCTGAGGGCATTTTGGTCCCAAAGGAAGGATTCCCTTATCAAACTGATTCCAGTGACTCAGACCCTGATCCAAGCCCTTCAATGGTGGCAGGATCAGGACAATTTAAGGCAAGGGGTCCCATTTGCCACTCAGCCTCATTCAGTGGTCCTTACCACGGATACTTCCCTTCTGAGCTGGGGAGCCCGTCTGGGGCAACTCACTGCCCAGGGACTGTGGTCCCCTCAGAAATCTCTTCTCCATATCAATCTCCTAGAACTCAGGGCAGTTCTTCTGGCCCTGCAAGCTTTCTCTCAGTCAGTGCAGAACAAGGTGGTTCAAGTCAGAACAGACACCACCACCACCATGTGGTACATCCACAAGCAGGGGGCACTTGGTCTACGGCTTTGTGCACAGAAGCCATGAAGTTGTGGTCCCTGGCTTATTCCCTGCAAACCTCTCTGATAGCAGTCCACCTTCCAGGGATGGACAATGTGCTAGCAGATGCACTGAGCAGGATCTCACAGGTCCATCACGCATGGTCCCTGGACCCTCTGATGTTGAAGGTGATTTTTTTTCAAGGTGGGGCACTCCAGAGATAGATCTCTTTGCAGTCCCAGACAATCACCAACTTCCTCTCTTTTGTTGCAGACCCCCAGTCTTGGGCTCAGTCCCTCTGGATGCTCTGATTTTGAACTGGGAAGGGAAATTTCTGTATGCCTTCCCTCCCTTTCCTCTACTATTCAAAGTTTTAGTCAAGATAAGGTCACAACCTTGCAAAGTGATTCTGATTGCTCCAGACTGGGACAGAGAGCCTTGGTGCCCCCTGCTGCTGTCACTAGCAGTCCATCTTCTCCTGTCTCTTTCCAGGATTTACAACCTGTTAACCTCCTCTCAGGGGAGGATTTGGTACCCCAATCTTCGGTCTCTCAATCTCGAGGCATGGCTCTTGAAGAGTTAGAGTATGCAGATTTGCATCTGTCTCAGGGAGTTCTGGATATCTTCAAAGCCTCTCAAAAGCCCACCACTAGAAAGACCTATAACTCCAAATGGAAGAGATTCAGCATTTGGTGTTCCAAGCAACATATTTCTCCAGACACTGTTGAATTTCCTACAGTTCTGGATTATATGGTCCATCTTAATGGTCTAGGCCTCAGATGAGCTACTGTCAAGGTACACTTGTCAGCTGTCTCTTCTTTTCTGTCAGTGGGGAAGTCTTCCTCACTATCATCTCATCCTGTGTTCTGTAAATTTTTCAAGGGATTGCTTCATACCAGTCCTCCATTTAGGGATCCTGCCCCTGCCTGGGACTTAAATATTTGCATTGCTCAATTGATGCAACCTCTCTTTGAGCCTATGTCTTTAGTAGAGCTTAAGTACTTGACTTGGAAAACAGTGTTTTTAGTAGCCATTACCTCTGCCAGATGTATTAGCGAACTGCAAGCCCTGTCAGTGGAACCTGATTTTATCTCCTTTCATAGGAATGAAGTGGTCCTTAGAACCAATTGAAGGTTCTTGCCCAAAGTGGTTTCAGATTTCCACCTGAATCAGTCTATGTCTCTTCCTGCTTTCTTCAATGATCATTCTTCTTCAGGAGAGAGGAGGCTACACAGTTTAGATGTTAAAAGGACCCTTAGCTACTACATAGAGTGTACCAAGGATCTTAGATTTGATTCCCTCCAGTTGTTCCTCACTTTTGGAGAAGTGGGAAAGGGCAGACCTGCCACCAAGAAAACTATTGCCAGGTGGATTGTGTCTTGTATACAATTCTGCTATGAGAAACTAGGAAAGATTCCACCCTCAGGCCTGAGGGCTCACTCCACCAGAGGTACAACTGCTTCCCTGGCTGCTGCCAGGGATATTCCTCTCTTAGAAATTTGTCAAGCAGCCACCTGGAAAACAGTCCATACCTTTATCAAGCATTACTCTCTGGATATCCAGGCTAGAAGTGATGCTCGGTTTGGCACAGTAGCACTTCAGAGCCTATTACCAAAGTAGGTTCTGTCCCTTCATCATGGAAGCACTGCTTGGTAGTCTGCAATTGTCAGAATACAGCAAGACTTCATGTTGTTTGAAGAAAAAATTACCTCAGTAATTATGTTTCTTCTAATGGAGACTTGCTGTATTCTGATCTCCTCCACCGCCTCCCCTCTCAGAACCTGTTTTTGGGAAGTGGGTGGGCAGTTGCAGTGTTGCACCTCAGGGGTGCTTCTTTTACACCCTTCTTTGTTGTTTGGGTATTTGTTTATTATTATTCTTATCTGAACTGTTTTTTTTTTGGTTTTGGGTTTCCTGACTTGAGTCTTCCTGGGAATTCAAAACTCTTGTTTCCAGTTGGCTAGAAAAAATTTACAATTTCCACATAGGAGAGTTAATGAGCTTTTGCTCGTAAGAATCTGACAGTTGGATTTCAAAGGGAAGCAGACAGAGACCTCAGCCAAGCTCGAGCTCAGCATTCTATGCTCTGCATAGGAAGTTTAACCCTTTGTTCTCCAGGGCAGTTTAAAGGCTGGGGCTAACTGCAATTGTCAGAATACAGCAAGACTCCATTAGAAGAAACATAATTACTGAGGTGAGTAATTTTTTCTTCAGTGCCATAACATTTCTGATTAAGAAACTCTACACTACAGAGGGTTAGGTATATTTCTAAGGGAAACATGAAATGCCTTATGATACGTACAGGATTCGAAACTCAGGGGAGAGACTGTGTTTGCAGTCCATTCTGAGATCAGCTTGCATAGTACATTTGAATACCTTTCATGCAGCTACTGACAGCCTAAATCATTTTAATTTTCCTTCTAGGGTAAATAACTCTCTCAACAAGGAAAATCAGCATTTTGGATAGATTCTTACAAGCGAGTGGGTGGCTCTAACTACCACCCTTCTTTTGCAGTTTTTGAGAGCTCCCCGTTGAAGCAGCGGGACACTTATTTTATTCATAATATTTTTTTACCAGAATCCCTGTACTTCCTGGGACCTATAGACCATCATAATCTTCACAGTATTTTTATATGTTGTACAGCTCACTTGCCATGAAGTCTAGATAGGGCTGTGTTTTATTCTTTTATTGTCCCCATGTCTATCTGCAATGGCAACCTTCCAGTATAAAACATTCACACCACAGGGACAATAGCGAAAATTAGAGGGGTAGAATAGGAGTGATACCATGCCGGGGGACCACTCCATCATGTAGAAAGTGTGAAATGAGTTTTAGTAACTCAAAAAGAGAAGAGTACACTACTGCAGTAGATTTGGAAAGAATATTAAGGGAAAGAGAAGAAGAATGTCCCATGGTAAAAACAAAGGGGGTGGTTCCTACTATCACACACCCCCCAACGTTAAGTGAAAACCCCTTTTTCCCTTAGGAAAAAAATTAGGAGTTTTCAAGATAACCTACCCATTTCATATGGGTAGGAAGGGGTTTCCACCCACCCTTACTTGGAAACTCCACCCCCAGGGCACCCTTAACAAAACTTTACACAAAATAAAAATCTGTATGAGACGCTTTATATCATTATAGTAGTCACATATTTCTACATAGCCCTGGGGTGTCATATCAAATCAAATCAAATCAAAACTTTATTTATCCAGGCGATCATCATTGAGCAAGCTCATTTACAAGATGGACCTGCTGTTGTCCAAGACAGTTATACATATATAGATTGAGAATACAAAGTACAACATGTGCCAAGAGTTACAAACAAATTTACATAACTGTACGGTATTAATCTTTGCCATTTTCCCAAGGGTCATAATTTAGACAATCAGCAACTCATTTCCTGAATGAGGAGAGGCTAAGTATCCACTCCAGCCCCATGTCTGGACAAGAAATCCGCATTGATATGTGCTATACCTGCTCAGTGTTTTATTGTAAAACTATATAGCTGTAATGCCAGATACCACCTCATTATCAGGTTATTTTTTTTCCTTCATCTGAAATATGAAGCAAAGAGGATTATGGTCAGTGATTAATGTGAAGGGAGCACCCCATAGATAACATTTCAGGGATTCAATTTTGCTCTCTTTCATGCAACTTTCTGGAAGTATAAAGTACTGGGTGCACCATTAATAGCCTCACTTAACACAGCCCCAATACCTTTCCCAGAAGCATCTGTGTGTACCTCAAACGGGTGTTCAAAGTCTGGGCTTTTTACAACCAGGGATGAGCAGAGAGCTGGTTTGATTTTCTGAAATGTTTCCTCACATTCTGGAGACCATTTGATTTGATTCCCAAATCTCTTTTTGGTTAAGTCTGTCAAAGGCACTGCAATTGTAGCAAAATTAGGGATAAATCTCCTATAGTACCCAGCAAGACCAAAGAAGAACCAAACATGCTTCTTAGTACTGGGTACTGGACATTTGGCCACTGCTTCAACCATTGATATTTCTGGCTTTATAAGACCATTGACTAATATAAAGCTGAGATACCTGGTTTCCTTCATTGTAATGGTACACTTAGTGGGCTTGATAGTTAACCCTGCCTGCTTGATGGAGGAGAGAACTGCATGAAGGTGTTGTAAGTGGGTTTCTCAGGATGAACTAAAGACAACAACATCATCCAGGTATGTCGCACAAAAATTATAATGGGGTACCAGCACCTGGTCCATGTAATGTTGAAATATAGCTGGGGCCTCATGGTGCCCAAACAGCATAGTTCAGAACTGGAAAAGACCCACTGGAGTACTGAATGCATTTTTCTCCTTAGCAGATTCCTCCAAGAGAATCTTCCAATACCCTTTGGTTAGGTCCAGTGTAGAGAAATATACAGCATTACCAATCCTATCTATTATGTCATCTACATGAGGCACTGGGTATGCATCAAATTGTGCAGCTTGGTTTAGACCTCTAAAGTATATGCAGAGTCTGATCCCACCTTCCCTCTTTGGAACTATCACCATAGGAGAACCCCATGGACTTTTTGAGGGTTCAATAATGTTTAAGGATTGTAACTTCTGAATCTCCCTTTTTACCTCTTCTCTCAGTCATTCTGGAAGTCTGTAGGGCTTTTCCTGATGGAGTTAGAATCAGTACAGATATGATGTTCTACTCCTCTTGCCTCACCCAGAGTACTGGTGAAAGTGTTTCTGAAATCATTTAAAAGGAATCTTAAGGCCTGGAGTTGAGATGCAGTAAGGTCTGGGTTTATGGTAACATCATCTACCCCTGTTTCTCCCTTCAGTCTGCCATATGCTAACTGCATTTCTGTGTCCTTCTGTTGAGAAATTACCATCAGTCCCACCCTTGTGGTAGCCCTCTCATGCCACCATTTTAAAAGGCTGGCATGGTATATTTTATTTTTTTGTTTCCTGTCAGGGGTCTCAATTTCATATGTGACAGGGTCTGCCTGCCATACTATCTTGTATGGTTCCTGCCATTTCATCAATAATTTGTGTGTGGAGGTAGGCAAAAGTAACAAAACCTGCTCTCCGGGAGAGAAAACCTTTTTCTTACCATGCTCTGGTCATAATACTGTTTTTGATGTCCCTGTGTCTGACTCCCTGTTTCATGTGCTTGGATAGTATGTGATACCAGCCTTTGTCTCAGTTGTCTCATATACTGTGCTATTCCTGGGGACTTCAGTTGTTTGTTATCTTCCCAGCACTCTTTAACCACATCTAAGGGTCCTCGGGGGGTTCTCCCAAACAACAAATCGAAGGGTGAGAACCCTGTAGAGGCTTGTGGTACCTCACGGTAAGCAAACAAAAGGAAGGGCAGATATTGATCCCAATCATTTCCCTCTTCTTGTATGAATTTTTTTAACATTCTCTTCAGGGTTTGATTAAACCACTCTACTAGGCCGTCCATCTGGGGATGGTAGGGAGATATTCTTATGGTTACAATTTCCAGAAGGCAGTACAGCTCTTTTAACAATTCTGCATTAAAATTAGTCCCTTGATCTGCAAGAATTTCTTTAGTTATCCCAGCTCTACTAAATAATTTCACTAACTCCTATGCTATTGTACTAGTGGTAACTGTGTGCATGGGTATGGCCCCTGGATACTTGGTGGCATAATCACATACCACCAAGATAAATCAGTTGCCTTTTTTACTTTTGCCAAGGGGTCCCACAATATCCATGCCAATTCTCTCGAAGGGAGTAGTTACCTAAGGAAGAGGCATAAGAGGCACTCCATCTTTTCTGGTGGTTTGTGCAGTAAGTTGGCATTCTAGACATTCCTGGCAATACCGGGCTATATCTCCATGTATTCCAGGCCAGAAGAACCTTTGCAAAATTCTACTGGACATTTTATCCATCCCTGTATGTCCAGAACAAGGGAGGTCATGATCTAATGCCAAAATATCCTGCCTATAACATTGGGGAACAAATAGCTTTCCCATTATTTCCTGGGTGTTAGGGTTGATACATATTCTGTACAGTAGATCATTTTTTACTTGAAATGCAGGTGCACCTATGTTCTCCTTTTTTCCCACCTGTGAAAAGAAGGGCTGTAGGGAAACATAGATACATAGATACATAGATACATAGACAGTGTCGGCAGATAAGGGCCTATGGCCCACCCAGTCTGCCCATTTAAGTTTGTAAGTTCAGTTTATGTTTTCCAGGAAGTCTGTTGCCCCTTACCCCTGACCTCCAGAATTCCTTTATGTCTATCCCATGCATTCTTAAATCCCGTGATTGTTTCAGCCCCCACCACTTCCTCTGGCAGGGTGTTCCACTTGTCCACCACCCATTCTGTGAAGAAATTCTTCCTCACGTTTCCTCTGAATCGTCCTCCCTCCAACTTCATCCCATGCCCTCTAGTCCTGGAACATCTTTTTCGCTTAAAAATAGTGCATTCCTGCACCCTGTTCCTCCCTTTCTTTTCTTTCTTTTGTTGGTCGCTCATCTGCCTTAACATATATAGCATTCTTTCCACCTTTAACCCTTGGTGTTCCCTTTGCCAGTTTTATTTTAGCTTTTCCTTTGTTCTGCAGGTTTTTCTATCCCTTCCTGGGGGTTCCTCCCCCTTCAAAAAGAAACACATCCCCAAAACAGCTTCTTTTTTTACTTTGGGCCCTTGTAGTTATTGCTGTCACTGTCTCCTGTTCAATCAGTAAAGAGGTAAACCCAGGGAAGTCATGACCAATAACTACTGGAACGGGGCGGGATGGCACTATCCTCACAGTCACTTTACATTTATTCCCCTTAATATCCATAGATAATTGTGTCATGGGGTATTGGTGAGCATCACCATAAACACAAACAACATGTATGGGGGCCCCTTTATGGAAGGACTTGACTAGATCCTGTCTAATCAGGGTGCTTTTACTGCCTGAATCTAAGAGCCCAACCACATTCTTCCCATTAACAGTGACATCTGTAAACATATATCCAGACTGTAACAATGCTAAGTGTACTATGTCAGGTTTCTTAGAAGGGCAAAAATGATCAACGTGGTCCAGTCCTTTACAGTTAAAACATATTATATTGGATGGAAAAGTTCTCATGCCTTGGTTATTCCACCCTCTTTTGTCCCATCCTCTTTTCTAGAATATACAGTCTGGGTATTTCTTACCATACCAGGTTGGGACTTTATAGGTGGATCAGCCTATCTCTGACCTCCTTTCTGGTAAGGTTGATGAGCTGTCAAGAAATCTTCTGCCAGAGTTACGGCTCTCTCAGCAGATTTGGGTTGTGTTCTTTTATCCAGATCTGTACCTCCATTGGAAGAATCTGTAAAAATTGTTCTAGTACAAAAAGTTCAATAATGTCTGTGCAAGACTTTCCTTCCAGTTGAATCCACTTGACACACAGATCTTTTAATCATGCATAGGTTTCTCGAGTGGGATCATGGGGGGAATGGCTTAAGGCCCGAAAGCGTTGTCTGTATGTTTCTGCGTTGATATCATAACACTTCAATATTTCTTGTTTTACAAGATCATAGTCCTCTGCAAGATGGGTATCCATATTGCTGTAAGCTAACTGGGCTTTTCCAGAGAGGTTGGGGGCTAATCTGACTACCCATTGTGTTTTAGGCCAGTCACATGCTTTTGCAACCCTCTCAAATGTTGCTAAATACGATTCAGCATCTTCATTTACAGACATTCTGGTTAGCTTAATGTCTTTTGGGTTGTTAACATTTGGATTGGAGTTGCTACTTCCCCCAGTTCCTTGTCCAGCCCCCATAGATTTAATTAATTGTAATGTCTCAGCCCACCTCGTGTCTTGTCATTGTCATTCTCTTTCTCTGTCCTGGGCATCAATGTCCCTCTGACATTCAACTTCTAACCGGCACATGGCCAGCCAATGGAGAAGGTCTGATAGTCCCTCAGGAGGTCTGTCACCAGTCTCTGGTCACTGCTTCTGGTGATCTTCCTCTTCTGCCTCATTGTCAGTCTGTTCCTTGGGCAATTTCTGCCTTACCGACGTTCCCAAACCAGGATGTAGTGGTTCAACAGTTCTCTCCGTGTGTGACCGAGTCACAGCTCCCTTCTTTTTTGCTTCATCTGTACCAGTCACCATCATCCTACCTTATCACTGTACCAGGTCTGGTACTAAGCTGGTCTCCCCCAATATAACCTGGACAAACAGCTGAATCCCACTTCTGACACCACTTTGTGAACGGATGTGGGAAGTGATAAGTCAGACACAGACATTTCTTTTGAACACACAAGACTCTGTGAATTTTATTAAATAAAATATCAAAAATAAACTTCTTTTAAAGAAATAAATAAAACAATAAACAAAGCCAACAATGTGCTAAATCGCTTCTTTCCCTTACTTGAGACAATCAGTACTTTAGCAATTTGAGTGCTGCCACAGAATAGATGAGCTCAACTCACTACGTCTACCATCCTCTGTGCTGCTAAGCTATCTGATCTCTTGAAAGGACCCTCCACCTTATATAGATGGAAACACAGTCATCATTGGTCAGCTGATCCACCACCTATTCTAATACATTAAAATGATATCCAGATACATAGATTTGGGGCATCAGCATTACCATTCTAGCATACATTGATTATACTTTAATATATGTTGAAAGAGCCACCTTTTATTTTATTGAAAATAAAGAAAAAATAGTTTAATTGTGAATTAACTGTTTAGCCCCTCCTTCCTGGAACTGACATTACTCTTGGATGCTCTATAAAAATATTCCAGAAGGGGGCCACTGGTTCCTAGAAGAGCAATACCTGAGGCTAGTGTTACAGCAAGAAGACCAGCTAAAGGTTTCATTCGAAATACCATAAACCCAGAATAACCAACGATTTAACCTACAAGCTACTTCTTGGCAGGTACCTCATTTTTTTATGGTACTCTTTAATTTTACTAAATAAGTCTGTCCTTCTTTTTACTCAGTAATTATATGGCTTTCAGTTATTTTGTGTACCACTGACAGAGCGCTGTCCATCCGGGCATTCTAAATATTATGGTTTGTAAAGAACTATTATGGGATTCCTAACTGACTGCTACAGCCCACAAACAAATCAACCAAGCGTTTTTGGTTCACTTTATTTTACCCCAAATGCTATTTTTATTCTCAGTCAGTTCCCAAATTCCTAGAGAAGTAGAAGTTATTTGGTATTGTGTTATGTTGGGTCTGAAATATGCAGAAGGAGCTTTGCTCTGCATTTCATTTCAGAAGCCAGCGCTACACATTTCTCAGCCGAAACAGCAAATGGCTTACAGCCCCAATGCATAACCTAAAGCCCTTTTAAAGTAATACTTCTTTATTCAGTGCCATAACATTTCTGATTAAGAAACCCTACACTACAAAGGGTTTCTTACAGGCAGAAAGGTACATTTCTAAGGGAAACATGAAACACCTTATGATACGTGCTGGATAAGAAACTCAGGAGAGACTGCGCTCTGCAGTCCGTTCTGAGATCAGCTTGCACAGTACATTTGAATACCTTTCATGCAGCTACTGACAACCTAAATCCTTTTTATTTTCCTTCCAGGGTAAAAAACTCTCTCAACAAGGAAAACCAGCATTTTGGAGAGATTCTTACGAGTGTGTGGGTGTTTCTAACTACCATCCTTCTTTTGCAGTTTTTGAGAGCTCCCGTTAAAGCAGCTGGACACTTATTTTATTCATAATATTTTTTTTACCAGAGTCCCTGTACTTCCAGAGACCTATAGACCATCATTATCTTCACAGTATTTTTATATGTTGTATGGGTCGCTTGTCATGAAGTCTAAATAGGGCTGTGTTTTATTCTTTTATTGTCCCCATGTCTATCTGCAATGGCAACCTTCCAGTGTAATACATTAGCACCGTGGGGATAATAGTGAAAATTAGAGGGGTAAAATAGGAGAGATACTATGATGGGAGGCCACCCCGTCACAGTAGAAAGTGAGAAATGAGTTTTAGTAACTCTAAAAGAGAAGAGTACACTAGTGCAGTAGATTTGGAAAGAATATTAAGGGAAAGAGAAGAGGAATGTCTCATGGTAAAAACAAAGAGGGGGTCCTACTATCACACTGTGTGCTCTATGTGACCTTGGCTCCATCTTCCCCTCCTCTTACTGATCATAAGTTGTGGGCTGCTTCATTGACAAAATAATTAGAAAGGACCTCCCCAGAACGATTGCTTGCTGTTTCAAACATTCTTCGCAGACCTACTCCCTGTGATCGATGGACAGTTTTTTCTTGATACTCCCAAATGCAGTACAGGGCTGGGTGAGACTGCCTTTGTGGTGTCTGGACCAGAACTCTAGGACTCTTTCCCAACTGAGCTGAAATGCATTGAGTCCCACCAGATCCTTAAAAACAGCCTCAAAAATAATCTACAAATTAAGGACAAGTGCTCTTGTCCATATATGACACTTTGTTCTGAATCTGGCCCTTGTCGCTCCCCTTTGTCCGTTTAGCACTTCTAGGGCTCTCCTGCCCCAGCTCCTGCCCTAAGATCAAAAATGCTGGGGTGTTTGCCTCCCTCCCCCCCCTTTAGTTCTCTGTGGGATATTTTCCCTCCTTTTACCCCTTTCATGCCCTCAGTACTTATATGGGTAGGTTTTCTTTCCTGTGATGATTGCCTGTTTTGCATCTCTGTACTCTCTATGTAAATTTTGTTTACTGGTCTGCCCACTGTATACAATGTAGTAATCCTGTAACTCCACTGATTTTGTTGTGTTGTACATTGACTGTAACTTCTCCTGATTTGATGTGTGGATCTTGTCTGTAACTCTCCGGGTCATGCCTGAAAATGGATGATGTTTGTTGTCCAGTGCACATATCCAATCAAAAAATAAAATAATAAATGAAACGTTATTAAATGGGCAACAATTGCCTTCCTGTTCTGGATGTCTAGAAGCTGATGGTAGTCTATACCACATTCTTTGACAGTGTCCAAAAGTTCTACTCTTCTGGGAGTCTATTAAGAAAGGCTTGGTCCCCCTTTTGGATCTCCAAGAGGCCTTCACAATGGAAATTTGTATACCAGGTGATTACGGTGATTGCCTTTTGTAACCAGAAAAGGGCTATATAGCGCTAATTCTGCTCTTGCAAAAACACAGGTTACTCACCTGTAACAGTAGTTGTAAGAGTGGTATATGATGTCCATCCACACTGCCTGACAGATGTCTTTCCCCTTTTATTTATGCCAGAATGTCTTTAAGCTGGCTCCTCCCAACCAACCAGATGGTAAAACCCTTGGCTCCACCTCTAGATGCCAGATCTTAGCTTGCTGGAAGTAAGGTTATGCACCTGGGCCTGAGGAGGTTGGGTGGGTTCATGTGGATGAACATCCTATACCACTCCTAGAATTATTGTTACAGGTAAGTATCCTGTATTTCTAGGGATGTGGATATGATGTTCTATCCACACTATCTGGCAGACTCCTAGCAGTTCTCTGGGAGCAGGGAGACAAGTTACACACCTCCTACTTAGGGAACAGAGAGTGGAGAACTGAGGCCCAAAAACCATCGCCTGGCATGAGTCAAGGTCAATGTAGTAATGGGCATTAAGGTGTTTGCTGACTTCCAGGTAGCAGCCTTGCAGATTTCCTGGATAGGTACATCCCTAGAAGTAGCCACTGTTGCAGCAGTATGGTGGGTTGAATGAGCACATAGCCCTACAAGAGGCTCCCTACCTGCCAGTCTATAGCAGAGATAAATGCAGTAAGTGAACCACTTGCCAATCATTTGCTTGGCTGCAAGTCTGCCATGTGCGGTTTCAGTGCAGGTGACAAACAGCTGCAAACATCTCCCCAGACTTCAAGAGTATGATCTTTATAGTAGGTGAGCGTTCATCTCGGGTACAAAGTATGGAGCCTGTACTCAGAATCTGAGGTGTAACTGGGGTAGTACATTGGCAGAGTCAGCACCTGGTTAAGGTGAAACTCTGACACCACCTTTGGAAAGAATTTTGGGTGGGGGCTCAAGACAACCTTGTCCATGTGGGAGACCATGTAAGGAATCTCCACCAAAAGTGAGTGGAGCACCCCAGTCCTTCTGGCTGACATGATATCCACCAAGAAGACAGTCTTCCATGACAGGTGGTAGATATCACACCTGTGCATCAGTTCCAATGGCTTGCCCATGAGTTTTGCCAAAATCAGCAGTAGATCCCATGGAGGTGGTGGTTCATGCACTGGAGGGGATATGTGATCTTGGCCCTTGAAAAAGCACCAGACCACCTACTCCTGTACCACTGACTGCTGACCGGCCTGTGCTTGGTAAGCAGAGATAGCTGCCAGGTGCATCTTAAAGGTCGTTGACCAAAGTCTCCCATGGGAGAGGGACCAAAGGTAGTCCAAGATGTTAGCCACTGTACAGGTAGAAGGGTCCAGCTCTTTGTCCTGACACCAAATGGAAAATCTCTTCCATTTGAAGGCATAGCATTTTCTGGTCGATTCCTTATGGGATGCCTCAACAACTGTGAGAACCTTGTCAGAGAGACCCAAAGCCTTGAACTTTAGCTGCGCAGGGACCAGGCTATCAGGTGCAGGGATTGAAGGTCTGGATGTAGTACCTTCCCCTGACTGATGGAGAACAGGTCCTGGCATACTGGAAGACGACTCAGAAGCCTGCCGCTAATGCTGTGGAGATCAGGGTGCCAAAACTGGTAGGGCCAGTCTGCAGCCACCATAATCACCTGGCCTTGTCCCTCTTGACCTTGAGAAGCATCTTGTGAATCAAGGGAAGTAGAAGGAAGGTATAAAAGAGGCCTGGGATCCACAGCCTCAAGAAGACATCCCCCTGCAGTGAGCCCTGCTGAGGAGGGCAGGCACAAAACAGCCTCAGCTTTGCGTTCTTCCTGGAGGTGAACAGGTCCACCTGAGGGGTACCCCACTGGGAGAACAGATCATGTACTACCTCCAAATGGAGAGACCACTCGTGAGATGCCTCACTCACTCAGCTGAGGGCATCCATCAGATGATTCGAGGCTTCTACCATATGAAAAGAGAGGAAATCTGCCTCTAGGTTGTGCATGAGGGTCCAGATGTGGAGAAATTCCTTGCCCAGAGGCAAGAAGTGCATCCTACCCTGTTTGTTAAGATAGTACATGGTCATGGTATAGTCTGTCTGGACCTGGACATCTTGACCCTGAATGAACAGAGTGAATGTGGTCAGAACTAGCTGAGCCACTCAGTGCTCCAGCAGGTTGATGTGACTTCAGGACACCTGAGGAGACCAGAGCCTGTGGACACTGTGCTCCACAGGTGGGTACACCAGCCCATCATAGAGGCGTCAGTCATCAGGATGACCATTGGCTTGGGGTGGACAAACTGGATCCATTCCTGTAGATGTGCTGGGATGAGCCACCACTGGAGGGTGTCTCATATCCTCTGGGTCACAGTGATGAGCTGATTGAAGTGACCATTGAGCTGAGACCACTAGCTGGCCAGCTCCCATTGGAGAGAGCACATATGCCAGTGGGCCCATTGGACCATGCTGTTGCAGGCCACAATGTAACTCACAAGGCACAGGAAGTCCCCAGCAAGGTGAACTTGCCCAACCAGAAATGATTGGGCAAAGGAGGAGAGGACCTTCACCATGTCCACTGGGAGCCAGGTTCTGACTCAGCCGTAGTCAAGCTCTGCCCCAATGAAATGGATCATCTGTGAGGGCATGAGTCCCATCTTGGCCTCATTGACAAGGAGGCCAAGTCTGAAGCAAGTCTGAAGGACCAGGTCTCTGGACTGCTCCACCTCCTACCTGGAGGGACCTGCTATGAGCCAATTGTCCAGGTAGGGGTACATCCTGCCCCCTTGGCACCTCAGGTAAGCTTCCACCACTGCAAAGCATATGGTGAAGACCCTGGTGGTTAAGGAGAGGGAAAAGAGCATGGCTTAGAACTCATAAAGCATTCCCTGCATCCGAAAATGGAGGAACCTTCAATGGAACAGATGGATTGGGATGTGAAAGAATGTATCCTGAAGATCCAGGGAGCAAAACCACATGCCTTGCTCCAGAGGTGGTATGATCTGTACCAGAGTTACCATCCTGAAGGTGCGAGACATGAGAAATGTGTTCAGGTCATGCAGGTCTAGAAAGGGGGACCAGCCCACATCTGTTTTGGCACCAGGAACTACCTGGAGAAAAACACTGAGTGTTCCAGAGGATACATAACTCTGATCTTGCAGAGGAGCTGGGCTATGTCATGTCAAAGAGCAGGCTGAGTGACTGCAGAAACAAAGTGCTCCCATGGGGTGCAGGCTCAGTTTTGCAGGTACTGCTCAAATTCCAGAGAAGACCCTGGCCGATCACTTCCAGGACCCACCTGTCCATGGTGACAATGGACCAGGTGGAAAGGAAATGGTGAAGCTGGCCCCCAACAGGAGTACCCAGGGGTGGCATCATGGATATGAGTGTGGCAATACCCATTCCATCACTGAGCAGGCTTGGAGGAGGAAGAACCAGATGAGGGGCCACTGGGTCCGTTTCCCTCCAGGCTTTCTCACTGAAGAGGCTACTGACTTGGCCCGAGGTCACCAGGATTGAGACTGCTGGCCCTGCTGGTGATGGGCTGGTTTTGCCACAGGAATGGAGGACCAAAAGGGCTTGTGTTTCTGGCTCTTAGGACTTTTGTCCTTCGGGGCAGATGTCACAGAGCCTAAAGTGGCATTGGATTTTTCAATGCATTGGAGGTGACCCTCCACACTGGGCCCAAACAGGTTGGTGCCCAAAAAAGGGACATCCACCAGCTTGTGCCAGATATCTGCTGTGAAGGTAGAGATTCTCAACCAAGCCCTATTGTGCATGGCTTCTACAGCTGTGACTGAGCAGCTGCAAGAGTCACCAATATCCAGACCTGTCTGGACTTGCTGCTTCACCACTGCCCTCCCCTGGTCTCAGTCCTGCCTGACCAAAGTCTGGAGGTCTGCTGGGAGGTGAAGAATCACCTCATTCAGGGAGCCCAAAAGAGCACGAGAGAAGTGTGTGACCAGCATTGCCGAACTAGCCTGGCGAAGGCTGAGTGAAGAGGCAGCATAGACTTTTTAGCAGAATGGTCCAGCTTCCTGCTCTCCTTGTCCAGTGGTGTATTCACTTTTTCTGTATTGCCTGAATGCCAGAAGATGGAGTCAGCCACCAATCCCTCAGCCGAGGGGTGCTCTGAAAACCCCAAATGGGAGCTGGTTGGTACTGCATACTTGCCAGCCATCCAGGCCGAAGGTGCCGAGCAAGAGGCTGAATGCTGCCAAACCTCCAGGGCTAGGCTGACAATGGCCTCAGCCACCAGGAAGGCCTCCATGGGAGAATCTCCTTTTTCCAGAATATTTCTTAGGGGATACTGACCCCTTTTCTGGACAGGCTCAAGCTCCATCCCTGTGTACTCAGAGATGAACCAAAGATGCCCATAAGCGAGGAAGGACATTTGTCCATGGAGATGCCTCCCAATGACTCAGTGTTGATGGGAAGTGAGTGCAGGGGGGAATCCTCAGACTCTGAGGAGTCTTCATAAAGCGGGCGGCCTCCAGTATTGCCCTCAACCCACCTAGGATGATTGGGAGTGAGGGTGACTGACAGCAGATGGGGAAGCCACTTGGATGGCTAAACCTCCTTAGTCAGAGTCCCTGTCATCGGCTGTTTTGGTGGTGGCACTGCCACAATGGGCAGAGATGCTTGCTTCAGCCAAGCTGATGTGGTCTGCACTGGCTCCACTGGGGGAGGGACAATGGTGACAACCCTCTCAGAGGAGCGGACGTCGGCCATTTGGGCGACAGCCATTTAATGGCTGGGGTAGAAATTGGTGTTGGTTTGAATCCAGTCAAGACCAACTGCTGCCACATTAAATCTTTGTAGTGTCAACGCAACTTGCCCTGAAGCCTCCCCTCATCTAAGGAGAATGAAGAAGAGTAGCGGTGGTGCGCTTTCCATAATGCCTTGAGCAAGATCTCCGATGATGGTGAGACCTGCCTGACATGGAAGAGGAAGACCGAGACCTCGACTTTGACTATTGGTGGTGCCAAAGGGGAGCCTCAGAGGGAGCCGGGGAACCCCGTGGCTCCTCCTGGCCAGGGTCTGGGACCAATGCTTTTGGCTCAGCAGGCTGGGCTGACCCATCAGAGGTCACTGGAAGGACCAGAGTCCTAAAAAGAGAATTATTGTCCTCTTCAGATGACAACCAATTGACTGGGTTGAGAAAAATCTTGGCCGCCTCAGTCACCAGCATCTCGGCCAGCTTGACCAACGGGGTCACAATAAAACCAACGGCCAGGGCCGCAGTATTGACTGAAGTCAAAACCGGAGCCTCCTGAGAATGGGAATGTTCCCAGTCCCAGGAACATTGATAATGAGTCTTCTTCTTGTATTTCTTCGACTCCTTCATGTGAGAGCACAGACCATATGATCCCAAAGGACCTTCCTTTTTATTTGGGAGGGACTGATACAGTTCCTTGAAGGAAGCCGAGTAAGTGGAGCCCAATTGGAGCGAAACAAAGGCCAAAGCCAAAAAGGATTGAGCACTGGCCTGGGCTTCCTCCTCCTCTAACACCTGGAGCTGTTCAAGCTGCTCGGCAGACCCCACAGCCGTGGAGACCACCCAACAAGAATCCTTGGACTTGACTGGAGGGTACCACTTTTCTGTTTGCCCAACTGAAGTTGGGCAGCATGGTCATCCAACAGATTTGGGTGGAAGGACCAACAGAAATCGCAGGCCTGCCAGTTGTGATCATGGCCTAAGCAGTACACACATGTGGATTGAAGGTCAGTCTTTGACATCTTCTCCCCACAGGGGCACAGGCAAAACCTGGAAGTGGTCTTGCTTCCATCAAGGGAGTGATCAAAGAAGGTGTTGAAATCGGAACTCGTACGAGTGTTAATGTAAGTTTAGGAAGTAAATCCGAAGATTCAAATGCCAGGCCCTACTACACTAGGGGCATTAAGGAGGGAACCTGAATCTTCCAAGCGGAAAGGAAGATCTGGCATCTAGGGGCGGAGCTGAGGGTTTTATCACCTGGGTGGGTGGGAGGAGCCAGCTTGTAGATGTTCTGGCACAAATTAAACGGGAAAGGCATCTGTCAGACAGTGTGGATAGAATATCATATCCACATCCCTAGAACTTATTATTCTCTGCCGCTGGCTAAATACCTCAACTCCTGGTCTGGCAGAATGGCTCCAGGAGATGTTTAATGCCCTTACATTTGAGAAAGCAATAGCCATTTTTTATCATTCTCTTCACATTTTTACCTCTTGATGGGAAACCTTGCTACCTTACTACTTTGTTAGCTTGGGCTAGTCATAGTCTTTTCATCAGTGTTTCTATCCAGTTTTTGTATGTATTCACTTGTTTCTTTAATCTGCTCTTTTACTACCCTACGGGGGGCCTTAAACACGAAGTGTAGAACTGTCTGTGGGGTGAATCTCTTGGAATGCACAGTTCCACAAACAGGGACTGCATGGTGGAGCAATGACAAGTGTCAGCCTGTCAGCATAGATCCAGCACATTTTGGAGCAACCCTGGCATCTGGCATCAGTGTTTGTGGTTGGGGGGGTGATCCATACACAACTGAGTGAATTGTGCTTGGTAATATGTGTGGCTGGTATCACATTGTTGTGAGCTCCAGAGGACATAGCTGACTTGGCATCATAGATGTGTTTCACAACAGTGCATCTAACACTATGAGGACATATACTGTCCTTTTGAAATTCCAGCTGCAGCATCTGCTGCAGTGTGGTTTGGTCTTGCTTGGCACCCTTACAGCTCTTACCTACCAGTGGTGCCCATGAAAAACATGCATGTTGTGCCAAACCCATGACTAGCTATGTCCTGCTACTCTCCTCATCTCCTGGTCCTTGATTACTGACTCTGGCAGTTCGGTGGCTCAGGCAGTGGCAGCGCAGGAGGCGTTAGACCACCCACTGCCTAATCTAACTCATGTGGACTGTGTGGTCTTTGAATGGTTTACAGCTTCTGAATTTAGGGGATGCTGCAGCACTGCACTGATGCAAGCACCCTTCCACCATGGTGCACTGATGCATCCACTGCAAGGAAAGGACAAGCCTGGCTTGCACATGTGGTCCTCCAAGTGGCACAGTCTGTGATACAAAAATCAGAAATGGTGCAAGGTGTGGTATAAGGTGCCCCCTGCACCATACTCTTTGTTGCAAGCACCTTGTATCATTCCTGATATTTTGAAAATTGAGCCCTGTATCTTCACATTTTTATTAGCTTGATATATAGAATAATACATGGGGTGTTGGGTTTAATGTGACTTTTACACACAGCCAAGGTGTTGGATGCTACATAAACCCTGAGAGGGAAGCATAAGGGGTTTCTTTAAGCATCCAAAATCGAGGGAGTGTGTAAAATTTGAGTTTTACACACTACTCCATGTTTTATTTTATATGATTGCTGGGGAGCTTTTTTTTCCACAGCAATTGTATAAAATAAAAATACTTTGTAGGTCAGCCACTGTCAGGTTGAAGTGCATATTATATCTTCTTTATTGTCATTTGTCTGGTACTTATATAGACATACTGTACATACAAACACACCCAGGAATACCCCAGGTCCACATCCCCAAACTGGATGCAGTTACTATGTACAACCCTAGAACTATGTACATACATAGTTGCCATACCATACTTTTACCATTATTCTATTAACATACAGGGGTACATTCTGAGCTGTCCAACCATAATTGGACAATGTCATGTACACTCTCTTATTGTGATTCCCCTTCAGTAAAATTCTAATTAATTTCTGTCCAGTTATAAATTATTTAAACCAAACTTTGGCAACCATGTCCCCAGGAGAGAGAGAGAATCCACCCTACACCCATTATTTTGGCAGGCCAGACCAACATTTACTGCAAGCTATCTACCCTTTCTAGATACTTCTAATATAAAAGTACTTACAGAAAAAAGGAAAAAAAAAGGGCTAAGTTCTTAAATATAGATCCTAGTCACTTAACTTTTTCCATAAGCAAGTATTACTTAGCTACTCACAATCAGACAGACAGATCTGGGTCGAAGTACTCTTGACCTGTATTGAGTATACTGCTTCCAACGGACTCCAACTTTTTTCATAGATTTTTTTTTCCCTCAATTATCATTTGTGTCTTAAGTCTATCTAGTGTACATAACAAATCTTTCACCCATTGATCATATTTGTAAGTAAGGTCACTTTTCCAGTTTCTTAGGACAAATGCCTTAGCCAGGGCGGACATTAAAGCTACAGTATATGATATTTAGCAGATGCCCTAGAAACTGAGTTCATATTCCCCAAAACACAGATCTCTGGCCTAATATATTATGCATAATTAAATAAGGGGTCCATGTTCTGCCCAATATGAACCCATAATGGATGTACCTTAGAACATTACCACATCATATGTAACAGATCCCCTGTATTCGTTTCACATCTAAAGCACAGATCTGTCTGTCTGAGTCCCCTAGAACATAGCTTAGCAGGGGAATAGTAAATGTTTGAAGAAATTAAAAAATTGCATAGTCTTATGCTTAGGGACAGGTAGATATTTACCACACTTCCAAATCTCCTTCCAGTCAGGCCTCAGGGGGGTTATGCGGTTTTCCCAATAAAAAAAATCTTAGTTAAGGAACCAGTGCTCACAAATTCTAGGAGCACCCTGTAAACCTTTGAGAGAGAATGTTGAGAGTAATTAATCTCCCTTAGATTATCAAAAGTAAATGGTTTCTGTCTGGCATCATTACAATCTCCTAGCAGGTGTTGTACCATGTTGGCCATTTGAATTTTTCTAAAGAAATTCCATTCCCTAGTCTGAGGTGGTAGGACGCTCCTATTATCAACCACAAAACCTGCCAAGGCTAGATCAGTTACGTGCGGAGCCCAGTGGTTATTTATTATTTGTCCCCCAATACGAAGATTAGGATTACCCTGTATAGGTTGATCCAGAGCTCTCAATTGATCTCTCCTTTGTGTGGGATTTAAAAAATTCCACCATACCAACGTAGATTTGAAAATTGGTGTCTGCTTCCCTTTTTTGGGTATTCTATCTGGATCTGCAATAGTAATGCTGCTGGGGAAAGTTTCAGCTCCTCAATAATTTGTTTCTCAATTTGCAACCAGGTTGGGATATATCCCTCTTCCTCCAAATTTCTGTACCATCACCTCATTAAACCTAATTGTCCCGCCACATAATATAAATAAAGGTCTGGAAGCTTAATACCCCCCATAAAATAGGGAAGGCATAATATAGAATGTTTTCTTCTTGGAGGTTTTGAATTCCAGAGGAATGCAGAGATTACCCTCTGGATGCCAATAAACCTACCTTTGGGAATACTATAGGGTAACAAATAACTCAGGCACAACAACCTAGGTAGAAGATTCATTTTGATCAATCCCAGTCTGGCGGCAAAATTCAAAGGGAGTTTGTTCCATCTTAAGATATCTGTTTTTTATTACAGATAGCAGGCTATCAATATTTGCTTCCACTCCATCCTCTGAATTGGCCATAATCCAAATTCCCAAATACTTAATTTTAGTTGGGGCCCAATTGATTTGCAGCGATTCAAAGTCTGCTCTATAAGTATAGGAAGTAAGAGGAAGAACCTGTGTTTTGCTCAGATTTAATTTGTAATTAGAGACCCTTGAAAATTGCTGGATGATTCCCAAGGCCTTTTGGAAACTATCTGCTGGGTCCTGTAAATGGAGCATTATGTCATCAGCAAAAACAGAAAATTTAAGCTCCCTTCCCCAAACATTGATCCCTTGTATCCCAGGATCCAAAACAAACACCCTTAGTAAAGGTTCCAAATAGATGCTAAAATTGGTGACAGAGGACATCCCTGTCTAGTCCAGTTCACCAAAAGAAACTTCTTAGATAGATAACCGTTACACAAAACCCTGGCAGTGAGGTTTGCATAAAGGTTTCTCAGACCCCTGAGAAGGCCTTCTGGGAAACCCATTTTCTCCATTGTGAGAAATAGAACAGGATGGGAGACCCTGTCGAAGGCCTTCTCAGCGTTGAGTGCAATCAAAGCCATGGGTATCTTGGAATTAGAGGCCCTTCCCAAAATATGATGAAGCTTCCTTAATGCATCATGTGCCCCTCGGCCTGGCATAAACCCAACTTGTTCGTGACTAATTAATAAGGGAGCAACTCTTAAAACTCTATTAGCCAGTATCCTTGTTAGCACTTTAATATCTTGATTTATTAAAGCAATGGGTCTAGAATTACTCGGAAGATCTTTTGGCTTACCTGGCTTTGGGATGAGTGTAATATAAGCTTGATACAAGGGAAGGTGTGGAACCCCTTCTTGCATAATATGTGAAAATAAATCTTTCAATAGAGGGAGTATAGTTACTAAATGAGCGTTATAGAATTTAGCCGTAAGGCCATCAGGCCCTGGTGTCTTACCATTTGGTAGTGCTTTCACTGTCTCTATTATTTCTGCCTCCTGAATTGGGGCCGCTAGTGCCTGAGCCTGCACCTTATCTAACCTAGGCAGAGGAATCTTTTCTAAAAATTCTTTAATTTTGTTCTCCTCTGCAGTAAACCCCCCCCCCCTTGTTAGATCCCAGTGTAATAGTCTGTAAAAGCATCAGCCATTCCTTGAGGGTCTGTAAGAATATCTCCATTATATGTTATTGCAGAAACTGTCCGTTCTGCTTCCCATTTCCTGATTCTACTAGCCAGCAGTCGTCCTGGGACATCCCCCTGCAATAAACATTTAGTTTGTAGTTTCTCAAGCCAGCGGTCTATCCTGTCGTAAAGGATATTTCTTATTTCCTCTCTTAACTCTTTAAGCTCATTATCTAGATGTCCAGAAGAGCCCTCCAGTGGGATCAGTGACTCAATGGCTCCCATTAGAAACTCCTTCCGTGCTCTATTCATACTGTTTCTCCTAGCAGTATATTCTTGGGCTATTCCTGCATATAATACTTTACAAGTAGGCCAAGCAAGTTTCTTGTCCTGTAGTGTTGGTAGTTGGATCTGAATTATTTCTACCAACGCTTCCTCCAGCTTAGACACAACCATATCCTTCCTAAACATCGTATCATCTAGTCTCCATCTATATGGTTTTGATGCAATATCATCTATTTCCCATAGTAGCTGTACAGGAGAATGGTCGGACAATATTCTACTATGAGTTTCCAGGTCCTTCACTCCCCTTAATGCAGCCCCATTAACCAAAAAGAAATCTATTCAGGAGTAGGAATGATGTGCTCCAGAATAAAAAGTCATGTCTGTATTCCCTTTGTTATACACCCTATAGGGGTCTACTAATGCTGTAACCTCCATAAATCTAGTTAAGGCTGTCTGGACCACAGAAGGCGGTCTTTTAGAGGGTAGACTCTTGTCCATCCAGTTATCCAAGCAGAGGTTCCAGTCCCCTGCTAGGACAAGTGGGTAGGGTGGAAGAGTAGCTATATCCAGCTCTAGTGAGGCAAAGAAATCCAACTTGGGTGGTGTAGGGCCATATATTTACGCAATAGAAAATACTTTTCCCAAAATAGTACCTGAAACATAAACCCCTCGACAATCCTCTCTTGTTTTAATTTGAGAGATAACATACGGGCAGGTTTTTTTACCAAAATCGCCACACTCCCTGATGATTTCATCTTCCCTTCTCCAATTACCTGACTCACCCACATTGGTTTCATTAGGTTTAATTCCTCTTTCAGTAAATGAGTTTCCTGTAATGCAGCTATTTGAACCCCTAATTGATTGATGTACCGCAATATTACCAATTGTTTTTTCCTCCCCCTGAGGCCCTTAACTTTCCATGAAAGAAGTTTAAGCACAACCATTATATGTAACAATACCACTGCCTTCCACCCTCAGATAGTCTGCCCACCATTTTAAACCCCGTGTGGATTCTTTCTCTTCCTTTTCCCCCATAATCCCCCCACAATGACCCCAGATCCTCTGATCGCCCTCCTGTATTGAATTGAGACGTAGATGAGTTAACCCCATAGTGCCCCCAGATCCCCCCAAATCCTCTTAGACATTCCATAGACCCCACCCTAAACTTCTTAGGTGGCCAAATACCTGCTATGTTTAGAGGTATGAAGAGGCAAAACTCAGCACACTGTAGTTGGCGTTTAAACAGGCATAGTTTAATTCACAAGTAGATGCCAAGCCTAACAAACAGTAGGAAGCAAAGCTAAAAAATCCCAACCGGTTTCATGCACAGCACGTCATCAGGGGGGTGGTAACAGGTAATACCTAGCACCTATTTGTAGGTTCACTCTTAAAAACACAGTAACCAAGAGGAAACTTATTGCATCAATTCACAAACAATATGAATACATACACTTATAACATAAATACCATTATTATATCCTATCTAGTGTATCATATTGATGCTCCCTATACCTTATCCAAAGGTGTTTGGTATGTATGAAAAAACATATGAAAATGAGCAGCAGAACTAAATAAAAGAACCTATTCTATACGGATCTAATCAACCTATCAACCTATCAATACATTCCTTTTTAATACTATAAAACAAAAAATATTTAGAAATGATTATATTATACTATACTAGACAGGAAATCAGCTCCCAGCCATCGGGACGCACCGAATATTCCATGTCCAGATATTTTGCCAATCAGCAACATTTATCTGTGAAAAAAACAAGATATACGTTAGTGTAAGATTGTTACAACTACAAACAACTCATCAATTCCATCTTGTCATTTAATCCTGGGGCTATAAAGGGCCCTAATGTGTAAATCCAAAAGGACTCTCTATATTTCAACTTGGCATCCAAGTCTCCTCCCCGAGGTCCTAACTTTACCACTTCAATACCACAAAATTTAAATACATGTGCCAAATTAATATTAGTATTTTGGTCACAATGTATCGCAAGTGCACTTCAGTGTCTCTGTGTAGAATCGATTCATGTTCACCATCCGTACCTTTAATGGGCGTATAGTTTTACCCACATAAAATGCTCCACATTGACAAGTTGCTAGATAAACTACATTCATAGTACTACATGTGATAAAATCTCTTATTTCATAAGTTTTGGCACAGTTGCAGCTGGTAAAAGTCTTACACCTAAGTAAGGACTTACAAAATTTACAGTTGCCACAATTAAACATACCACATGGAACAAGAGAGGAAACACTGCCAGTACTCATATCTGAAGGTGTAGTATAGCTATTCACCAACCTATCTCATATATTTTGCCCTCTCTTATAAACCATCCTAGGATTATGTCGGGTAGGATTAGGTATAGGGTTAAGAGTGAACCTATAAATAGATGCTAGGTATTACCTGTTACCACCCCCTGATGACGTGCTGTGCACGAAACTGGTTGGGATTTTTTAGCTTTGCTTCCTACTGTTTGTTAGGCTTGGCGTCTACTTGTGAATTAAACTATGCCTGTTTAAATGCCAACTACAGTGTGCTGAGTTTTGCCTCTTCGTACTGCCAGTTTTAACTTGAGCACCTGTTTAAAACGGAGGAGCTGTTTTTGCCATTTTACTTGTGTTTTTCTGAACGCGCTCTCTGTTGTTGGCTGTTGCGGCACTTTGTTTATCAAGCCTATTTGGACTGCTCGATAGTAATTGCATTTGGACATTGGTGTGACGTACCCCAAAAAAATGAACTTTTGAATTGAAGACCCTCCACAGAAAACGCCTGTCTGGGCTGGTGAGGAGCGTTGATTCAAGTGGCTGACCACATCGCGACTGAAGCAGAAGCTGAGTTTATTCATATTTGGGCAGTTGGCTATTAGATACATTTTTTTATGACATTATACTCATTAACATTCGAATATTTCATTAATTATGAGTGTTCCAGTATATGCTGTCATTACAGCTAGATGTCCTCCATCTCTCCTAAATATATAGGAGCTGGTGGTGAGTTTGAATTGGAATATCTATATAAGGCATGAATGTGATCTTTTGCTTACCATTATTTGGTTAACTGGACATACTGGGAATCAATATACTCATATGAGGCTGCTTTTATTATAGCAGTGTGTCTAGCTGGTTTATTAACATCTGTATGTTCTGCATGGTCTAATAGCCCTTGATTTAAACTTATACAATAAACCAAGATTTTAGATGATATGCAGATAGAACCAGGGTGGCTGCTGGTATCCATGGATATCACATCCCTGTATACCAACATTCCACATGGGGGGGGTCTTCATGCATTAGACCATTTTCTGTCACAAGATGCACAAGTTTCCTATGGTAAAAATAATTTTTTACTGGAATGTGCAGAGCATGTACTAACAAAAAATGGTTTTTTGTTTCAGGAACAATTTTTTCTGCAAGTTAAAGGTACAGCAATGGGTGCTACTTTTGCACCCAATTATGCTAATTTATATCTGGGCTTATGGGAAAAGAATTATGTTTATGACAGGGATACTAACCCATTCTATGACAGTATTGACATCTGGCGTCGATATATTGATGACATCTTTATGGTGTGGCGTGGCACTTTAGAATAACTTTTTTTGTTTGTGAAGTATTTAGAAAAAAGTAATGAGAATTTGAGATTTACTTTGCAACAGGATCTTATATGTGTATCTTTTTTAGATGTGAGTATTACTAAGGAAGAAGATGGTGTCCTTAGTACTAGTCTGTTTCGTAAAGAGACAGATATGAACTCATTATTACATGCATCTAGTTGCCATCCACGCCATCTGGTGTCTAGTATACCGAAGGCCCAGATGTTAAGGGTAAGGCGTAATTGCAGCAAAGATGTGGACTTTATTACCCAGGGGTCAGACTTGTGTAATAGATTTGTAGAAAGAGGTTATGCTTACAGTACAGTTCAGGAGGCCTTTCAAGCAGCTGCATGTATGGAATGGATGGACTTTGCTAAACAAAAAATCCGAACACCTAAGGAACAGAGGGTAAATTTTGTCACTACCTATGCTAGACACTCTAAAGCTATTGAGCAGATTATACAGAACAATTGGAATATCTTGCTGGGTGATCCACGGTTGCTGGAAGTTACCCAACTTAATCCTAGGATGGTTTATAAGAGAGGGCAAAATATACGAGATAGGTTGGTGAATAGCTATACTACACCTTCAGATATGGGTACTGGCAGTGTTTCCTCTCTTGTTCCATGTGGTATGTTTAATTGTGGCAATTGTAAATTTTGTAAGTCCGTACTTAGGTGTAAGACTTTTACCAGCTGCAACTGTGCCAAAACTTATGAAATAAGAGATTTTATCACATGTAGTACTATGAATGTAGTTTATCTAGTAACTTGTCAATGTGGAGCATTTTATGTGGGTAAAACTATACGCCCATTAAAGGTACGGATGGGTGAACACTTAATATCGATTCTACACAGAGACACTAGAAGTGCACTTGCGATACATTGTGACCAAAATACTAATATTAATTTGGCACATGTATTTAAATTTTGTGGTATTGAAGTGGTAAAGTTAGGACCTCGGGGAGGAGACGTGGATGGCAAGTTGAAATATAGAGAGTCCTTTTGGATTTACACATTAGGGCCCTTTATAGCCCCAGTATTAAATGACAAGATAGAATTGATGAGTTGTTTGTAGTTGTAACAATCTTACACTAACGTATATCTTGTTTTTTTCACAGATAAATGTTGCTGATTGGCAAAATATCTGGACATGGAATATTCGGTGTGTCCCGATGGCTGGGAGCTGATTTCCTGTCTAGTATAGTATAATATAATAATTTCTAAATATTTTTTGTTTTATAGTATCAAAAGGAATGTATTGATAGGTTGATAGGTTGATTAGATCCGTATAGAATAGGTTCTTTTATTTAGTTCTGCTGCTCATTTTAATATGTTTTTTCATATATACCAAACACCTTTGGATAAGGTATAGGGAGCATCAATATGATACACTAGATTGGATATAATAATGGTATTTATGTTATAAGTGTATGTATTTATATTGTTTGTGAATCGATGCAATAAGTTTCCTCTTGGTTACTGTGTCTTTAAGAGTGAACCTATAAATAGGTGCTAGGTATTACCTGTTACCACCCCCTGATGACGTGCTGTGCATGAAACCGGTTGGGATTTTTTAGCTTTGCTTCCTACTGTTTGTTAGGCTTGGCGTCTACTTGTGAATTAAACTATGCCTGTTTAAACGCCAACTACAGTGTGCTGAGTTTTGCCTCTTCGTACTGCCAGTTTTAACTTGAGCACCTGTTTAAAACGGAGGAGCTGTTTTTGCCGTTTTACTTATGTTTAGAGGTGCATAGAGTCACTATGCTCAATATATTCAATAATCTCTCCTCTATAGATCATTCCCACAGGAATATCAAATAATAACTAGGAGAGTGTACTCCACCCCCTAACTAACCTGCACTCTTCAATCAGAGTTCAGAAAAATTTACTTTCCCTCAACCTTATACAATCCATACGTTTATGCCACCATCTTAATATAATGTCCCCTATATCTGCTTCCCCCTACAACCCCCGTTCTTCTAGCCCTTGTGAGACAGTTATATAATAATAAAGAAAAAACCCAAAACTCTAGTACAGCTGTTATTTCAATAAGAAAACAAAAAGTTGCTGCATATCTCACGCTTCCCAACATCCCAGGCACCTGCGAATAATGTCAACCCCACCCCCACAACTCAAAGAGACTAAGAGCACTCCACTTTAAAAAGCCATCTCCCCTTTGCCTGTAATTTGAAGCTATCTGATGTTGGAACCCAGCTCATTATAAAGTTCATGGTCCCCAAGCATGTAAAAAAAAAAAAACATTGGACTTGATCCCAATTAATGCGTAGCTCGATATCATAAAATATCCCCCACCCCACCCGTCTCGTGTGTAGCAGCTCTGGGTTAGTTGATATACTAACAGTTCTCCAAAATATGTGGAGTAAAGCAAAGTCCAGGTATTTCACCCCCAAGATTCACCTGCAGCTCCTACCAGGCAGTCCTTCTTCTACTCTGCACTACCTCCAAACAAGGCCTTCTTCCACCTCGATTCTTCAGGTTCCCAACTTGAACAACTGCATGAGCACTACTCTCAGGCCTTCTGAGGCATCGACCGCCGTCGGATATCTTCTGTCTCCAGATTGGAATTTCACAATGAGCGTTGCTGGATATTGAATTCTGAATTTTACCCCTGCTAAATAAAGCTTTTTCTTGATCTTGACGTACTCTTTCTGTTTTTCCCTAACCGTAGGTATCAGGTCCTGGAATAACCAAATAGATGCCCTGTTCCATTGCTTAAGCTTTGTATAAGACATGAGTCTTTTCTTTGAAATTCACAAAGTGCATAATCTGGACACAGGGTCTGGCACCAGGTGGGGGAATCTCTCTCAAAGAGTAGTGTGCCCTTTCAAGGTTGTAGGCATCTCCAAAGGGCGTTGGGCCTAATAGCTTCATAAGCAAGTCCTGCATGAAGGATACGCAGTCGGATCCCTCAGTCCATTCAGGAAGGCCAGCCATAATCAAATTGTTTCTCAGACTACGAGACTCCTGGTCCTCGAGTAGATCCTCCAGTCTCCTATTCTTGTTTATGCAAGGCAACCACCTCCAGATCCATTGTTGCAGTCTTTTTTTCCTGGGAGGCAACCCTGGCTTCCACATCCCCCACCCACTGTGTTAGGGCTTTTAATACAGGCTTTAACAGTGAGAAGTCAGCCACTAACCCTTGGAGTAAGTGCTTTATTTTGGAGATATCATCATCCGATGATTTTTGGCCTCCACGTTCCTCAGTCGGTGAAGAGTAATTTTCTTCCGGCACCAGAGAGTGAGGTTTCAAGTGCTTTACAGCCAGCACTCGTGCACCTAGAGGCTTGGGGATTCCACATTCCATCTCAGCCATTTTGGTCAGCTGCTCTGCCACTTGCTTCTATACCCCAGGTGGGTAACTCACCCTTTACTTATTTTTTCTTTCCAGTTAGGCCCAAGTATGCTTTACTTCTTTAATTATACTGAGCTTGCTTTTGAAATCAGAATTTGGAGGTCGAAAGTAGTTTTATATTCTGTATTGTTCAGATCATCCTGGGAGCACTATTCAGGACGTCCTTTCCTCTCTAACTCATCACGTGATCTCCAGTCAGGTTGAAGTGCAAGCAGGGTCCATGGTCCTGCTGAAGTACTTGACAATTAAACTGTCACATTTTTTTGTGAGTGATCCCCCTAAAGAGAAACAAAAGGTAAAGTTAAAAAAGATTTAAATTCCAAGTGTAAGTCACTGTTATAAGACTTACCGTGTAGTAATAGGTCCATGTACTGGAGGTGGGGAAGTGCAGCCATCATCCAGTCAGGCTTATGCCATGACAAGATGATTGTGTCTGGGGCATGCATGGAGCGTGAGAAACATGACGCGTGTTCACCAGGTTGTAACAGCTCCCCAGTTATTATACAGGTTTTATCTTTATCCAGCAAAAAGATTCTCTTTTTGTTTCTGTCTTGCATTTGTGTGGGCTAACAAAGCACAACCCTTCTGCTTCATAAAAAAATACTTCCTGATGTCTTTCCCAAATAGTCACCTTGCCAGTATCTTTAAGTTCACCCTTGTGCGCATGTTTTGGCTTACTGTGAATAACTTCCTGGTGTCCCCCTTATCTAATAAAGAAACTTAAAAGTTTCAATAATGTCTTGGCTTAGAGGAGAGCAGACAGCATGGCTTCACAAAGGTAAAGTCATGCCAGACAAACCTTACTGAGTTCTCCAATTGGGTGACTCAGGTGATCAACCAGGGAGGGGCAGTGGACGTGGCCTATCTGGACTTTAGGAAGGCCTTTGACACCATCCTCCACAGAAGGCTGGTGAGCACGCTGGAAAGTCTAGGGGTGGGTGGGAAAATAACAAGGTGGGTGGAAGTCTGGCCAATGGGAAGAACCCAGAGGGTGGTTCTAAATGGGGTGTACTTCAGGATGGGGGGTAAAGAGTGGATTGCCCTAGCGGTCAGTTTTGGGACCGCTTCTTTTTAACATTTACATCAGCGATATAGTGGAGGGTCTGAGGGGTAGGGTGTGCCTATTTTCTGACAATACAAAGATCTGCAATAGGGTGGACACACCTCTGGGGTCCACAATGCCATCCCCCCCATCTGCCCCCCCATGGAAAACCAGAGCAACCCCTCTCCCTTCTCTAGTGGAAAACGTCCCTTGCAATGATGAGCTGACTGACTGACTGAATGAATGAGCATGTACTTTTACAAGCTTGCACTCATTTGTTCAGAGCAGGCTAGGCAGGCTGCTGGCCACGGAGGTGAATGGAGAACTGTACCAGTGGCCTGCACAGGGATGGAGTCAAACTCAGGGGGAGCAGAGTGGTGGTGGTATGGTACACTATCTGATGGAGTGGGGGAGTGATGGGTTCTACTAGACACCAGGGATTTTTTTTATTGAGGCCAGTGATTGGTGGGGTGGGGGTCCACTTGACTCCAGGGATTTTGGGACTTATTTTTATTATTGAAGCTAAAGATCAGTGGGGTGGGGGGCCCACTAGACACCAGGGATTTGGGGACTTTTTATTTATTTTTGGGTCTGGTGATCAGTGGGGTGGGAGGTGCCACTAGACACCAGGGATCTTATATATATATTTTTTTAAACTGTGGCTGGTGATTGGTGGTGGGGGCACTAGACACCAGGATTATATATATATATATATATATATATATATATATCACACACATATATTTAAATCTGGGTTTGGCAATCAGTGGGTGGAGTGTAAACGGTATTTTTTTGCACAAAGTCTTGAATTTTGCATGTGAAATTCCACATTTTCGCCATTGATCTGGGCTCTGTGAATTGGGGAACTTCACAAATTACAATCCGTGAATTGAACACTATTCACAAAACATTTTGCGGAGCAAATTTTGTCGACTTCACCCACCTTTAGTGATAATACCAACTGTGATGCAGATACGGCATGAGCGACTGTGTAAACAGGGCTTGTGGTTCTGCTACAGTACCATGACCTCCAAGACTGAAGGTGAATTGATGGCATTGGTGACTTGCTACTTGGGCAGTGAGAGTGCCTAAGCTGCCTGTCTACCTGGCCATGAGAGGGCTGGGGTGGGGGTAAATTCCATTATTCGTATTTATATCTTGTTTATCTGTGAGTTTTTGCCTGGGCATTGAGAGTGCCTGAATTGTTCTGTCTCCCTGGCCATGACAGGGTTGGGGGGGTAAATTTCATTATTTATAGTTGTATTTTGTATATTTGTGAGAGGGGACTGTAGCAGTTCCAGACTTAAGTATAGGAGTGACTTTCTTAGTTAACAGGGGATAGGGTGGTGTTTTAAATTGTATTTTATTATATATAGGGTGGGTTTGTTGAGTAATTTTGGGTTTTGTTTTGTTTTATGTTAATCTGATTTTGTTATTGTGAATTTTGGGATAATATTGCTTTGGGCAGGGGTTGGGGTTGGGTGTGTTTAGTGTATTTATTAATTTGTTTTGCAGCTGCAGAATGTGTTGGATGCCAGCCCCACAGTTGTGCACTACTCATTCTCTGCCCTTCATGCCCTTCACACTTTCTATACTCCTCCTCTCCAGTTTGTGACCTACCAGCACTGTAGAGCACTGGGCATTATGTGTAGGAGAAGGAGGAGGGCAGGGGGTTATGAACAGTGGAGAATGAATGAGGGGAGTCACCAAATTGGGGTGGTTGGATCCAGAAGATGCCCTGGGTTGAAATGGAATCCAGATCATGGTTCGCCATGTCTGGTGACCATACTCAAGGGCACTACTGATTGTGGTAGGCAGATGGCCCAGGTGGCCCTCAAGGTTCATCCAACTCAGGTGGTGTTGTGCAATGCCAGGTCCATTAAGAATAAGACTGCAGTTACTGCAGATCTTGTTGGTACGGTGGACCTGGCATGCATCACCAAGACCTGGCTGGATGAAAATTCTGGCCCTATTATGGAGGCTATGACTCCAGCTGGGTACTCGGTGATACACCGCCTGAGATTGGATCATGGTGGGGAGGGATTGCAGTCTGTTTCAAGACCGAAATGAAACTCATAGGGGTACTAGTTGAGGAGGCTGAGTCCTTTGAGTGTACAGTAGTAGCAGGTGTAGGTTATCGAATCACTGTCATCTACCGTCCACCCGGTGATGAGAAGTGATTCCTTCAGGCAGTGGCGGACTTCATCATCAATATGGCACTTGAGTAGCCCAGATTGATGGTTCTGGGCGACTTCAACGCCTGGGTCGATGATGAACTCTCGTAATTTGGTCAACACTTCCTCTAGTTAATGACATCTCTGGGCCTTACACAGGTGGTTTCCACTGCTACTCACAAACATGAACACTCTTTAGACCTAATCTTCCTCCTAGGGATCAAAACATCTGACTCGGGGATGGAACCAGTTGGGTGGTCCGATCACTACACCAGCAGTTTAGTTTTAGCACCGCCCTCGAAGGCCTACCACTGAGGAGATGGCTAGGTACTGTCCTTTATGGGATATAAGTTCCCATGGCCTTGTGGCGGTCCTTGACCTCTTGTCCCCCGCACTGGCAAGCAATGATCCAGACGCCCTCGTGTCGTCCTATTATACAGCCATTATGATGGCTCTGGATTTTATTGCTCCAGTCCGTGTTTGCCTTCTCTCCCTTTGCCCCAGGTCCCCTTGTTTTCATGGGACTTTGAGGGAGATGCAGAGATTGAGGTGAAGGTTAGAGCATTGCTGGCGAAAGTCCACTTTTGATGCCGACCACCTTAGATTGATGGACCATTATTTAGTCTATCAATCTACAATCACCCATAAGAAGGCAGAATTCCTGTCCGGGGAGATTGTGGCTGCTCAGAATCGACCAGCTCAGCTATTTCGAACTGTGGACAGAATGTGCAACCCAGCCTGTCTGCATGTTCGGAAAGCTTTTTCATAATTAGAGTGCGATAAGCTTGTTTGATTCTTTGCAAATAAGGTGGCAGGCATCAGGGCGGTACTGCAGCCAGCACACCCAATGGGGGTTGTTTGTGATCAGTACGGGGTCACTGTACCTCAGTTTTCCTGAAGTACCTTCAGTCGACTGGAGTTCATGAGTGTCATGAGGATTATCCAGGGTATGCACCCCACGTGCTGTAGTTTGGACCCTGGACCAACTTCCCTAATTTTGGGTTGTAGTGACATCATTGGTCCAGTCCTTGTTTGGATTCTCTGGTGCTTCTTGGAATTGGGAGAGTTTCCTAGCTCCCTGAAAGAGGCTGTAGTGACACCACTCTTGAAGAAAGATACCTTGGACCCAGACTGTTTTGCAAACTACAGACCTATTTCTAACCTTCCCTTCGTTGGGAAGGTGATTGAGAAAGCAGTGGCAGCACAACTGGAAGACCATTTGACCATCCATGACATCTATGAACCGCTCCAGTCCTGTTTTTGTAAGAGACATAGCACCGAGACTGCGCTGGTTCGGGTGCTCAATGATCTCCTGATGGCGAGAGATCGGAAGAGCCGTTCCATCTTGGTTCTTCTAGATCTTTCTTCAGCATTTGACACCGTGGACCACATGGTGTTGCTAGGATGCCTGAGGCATATCTGTGGAATGTTGAGGACAGTCCTCAGATGGTTTACATCATTTCTCACTGGTAGAACACAAAGAGTTGTGTCTGGGTTTTTTTCTTCAAACCCAACTGCTTTGTCTTGTGGGGTGCCTCAGGGTTCTGTGCTATCACCCATGCTGTCGCAGTGTATATGCTACCCCTCAGAGACATTGTAAGAAGGTATGAGCTAAGGTTTCACTGTTATGCAGACGATACCCAGCTCTCCCTTTCTTTTGCACCTGACCAAGATGGAGCACTCTCAGTCTTTAACAACTATCTGAAAGAAATCCAGGAGTGGATGTGGGTCTGTTCACAAAAAGGGGTTATCAAGGCACCCATCACTTTGATTGAATTATATTACAAAAATTAAAAAAGATTTCCCTAATGCAAGTGGTGCTTTTTAAGGGTAGTTTGTAGTAGAGATAGGTAACATAATGTTTTTTTGTAATTATATCCCAAACATATATATTTTTTTCAATTTCAGTTAATTTGCTGCTGATTTTCTTGCTTCAGAATGGGACATTAAAACCAACGTGTTTGTTGTTTGCTACTGTGAACTCATTTTACTTCACAGTATTCAAACTAAAGTACTGTGTTGCTCAAAACATCTTGTTTTAAGATATCACACTGTCCTGATCCTTTACTTTATTCCCTTTGGCTGCAGAGATGCTCAATAGTTTCCGTGATGGGTGTAACGTGTGGTGTCCTCCTTTGTTACACCCATCACAGTGAACCCCACACTGACTTCCAGTCAGTTATTTAAAATTCTTGCACTTTTCCTTGCTCCCTGGATCTCTCAGCTTCTGAGAGAAAATATTGATTTGTCCATGACCCCTAGCACAACGATGCTACATGGCCGGTTGATCCCCCACCTGACATGGTGTCCTAGATTTGCCTATGTTTGCACATCACAGGTGGGGAGTCAGTCTGGTAGCCCAGCATGACATTTGTCTTGTGTCTGTGTGGAAAAGCAGTTTGAATTGGTGGCAGTATAAAAGTCACATTTGTGACTGGATCTTCCTCTTTTCCTTCACATCCAGTGAGAGTTAAAGAGTGGTGTGTTTGTCACTCCTCAGTGTTACAACCATCACGAAGTGAGTGACTAGTTACAACCATCATGGGGACAAGTGACAATTAGTGAACTGGGCAACCGAGATCAATCCTATAGGACTGATTGTTCACTGGTGGTATTAGTATGCAAGTTCTTCGATTTTGGAGATGGGGGGCTTTTCATTTCACTGACTGAACTTGCTGGAGTTAGTGAAACACACCAAAACCTGTGGTGTGTCTGATCACCCATCACGTTCTCTCATGAGTGTATTTAGTGAGGTTAGAAATGGAGCCAGTTAGTATACATTTTAAAAGGTCTATGTCACTGTATTGTCAAGTATGTAAGCTCTATGGTTTGGTCCTGGCCCATTTACCTGCATTTTTGTTTGTACGTGTTCCCCTTTGAGAAAGATTAGTAGTGGAGATCTCCTCTGGACAGTTTTAACTTGGAGGCATAGGTTGCATGGCAGCAACAATATTAAATGCTTGTTCAAGCATCTTGGTGTTTTGTTCTGGATGTCATAGCTCTAGTGCAATAAATGTCATCGTGATACTAACTGTGTGAGCTCCAGTGTGCAACACTGTACAGCCTAGAAGGTAGAAGCTGTGAATGAGCTTGGTACATCTAACAGATGGACCTGGGTTTGATTCCTTCAACCTCCACTTGCATACTGTATGACTGAACAAATCCCTAAACCTTCCCTGTGCTCCCTGGTCATCCCTGAAAACAGGCACCTGTGCCTAGTGGGCCTTACCCAGTTACCACAAAATAAAATAATTTTTAAATGTGCTATTAATTTAGCTGATGTTCTGTTTTACCATGGTATGTTTCTGTTTTTTTACTGCCAGATATTGTGGTGTACCTTCTGTGTCCTGTTGTATTATTTTTATTTTGGTATTGTTTACAATCTCCTTCTCTGGACCTCCTTGTAACTAAGCTGTGTAGGTGGTGGCATAATTTTATTCGTGGTCTGGCACAAGGGATCATCAGACAAAGGGCTAGGTCTCATTGTTCTGTCATTACAAGTAAGTGTGAGAGAGGCTGTGACCGAAACAAAATTTTGAGCATTCTTTGCAATTGCTGTCCACGCATTTTGTACGGGGGTGGGGTTGGGAGCTCCATGTACTGTGAACTGTGAATGCTTTGTTTTTTATTTTTAATGTTGGAATAAATGTTATATAGTAATAATGTATACAGAAAATGTGAAAACGTGTTTTGACTCGGCCTGTGTGAGCATTCATATTTGACCTTCCTGAGCACCATGTGTCTTCCCTGCAGGATGGTGGTGGTTGGGGGGTATGCTTGGTGCCTTTGACGTTAGTCTCATTATGGCCAAATATGGATGCTTACACAACCTTGATGCTTTCGATTGTCTAAATCATTGCGTCTGGGTAAAATAAAAAAAGTGGTGGTTATGCTGTGGTTATTATACTGGCCTGGGAGCATGTCCCAGCCAGTCATTTGACTTGGCCTATGTGAGCATTCATATTCAGCCTTCATGAGCACCATGTGGCTTCCCTGCTGGTGGGTTGTGCTTGGGGGGGTACTCTTGGTACCTTTGACACTGGTG
Organism: Neoceratodus forsteri; assembly: GCA_016271365.2. Lineage (NCBI taxonomy): Eukaryota > Metazoa > Chordata > Ceratodontiformes > Ceratodontidae > Neoceratodus > Neoceratodus forsteri. The sequence continues at coordinate 1,324,944,355 of CM057458.1, forward strand.
GGGTACTTAACAGACTGTTAATCTAACACTTGGAAGTGCCTTATTGCAATTATAAAAATTTATGCCATTGTGATCAGGCTGTACATGACAATGTAACAGGGATTATTGTAAGGCTTTTGGACTTCTAGCAGCCAATCAGATTGCAGCATTTCTGTAAGCCTTTTTATAATATCCGATCTTTTGTTCCATCAAATTGTCCTGAGTGTTCTATGCCTCTTCCCTGATTGAAGGATCATGTGGAGTGTGTATGCTGACTCTTTCGTACCATCAAATGGCCTTGAGTGCTCTGTTCCTCTCCTGTCAAATGGTCTTGAGTTTTCTGTGCCATGTAGAATAGTTTAAAGTAGTGTAATTATAATTAACATGTTATTTTTAATGTAATATCATGTTTTAAAAAGTCTTCGGTCTACATAAGTAAACCTTTTTTCTCATTAACAGTTGTGTGGTGCCCTTTATTACACTAGCAGTGATGTGTGGTGTGTCTTGTTACACTCACCATGGTGTGGGGTATGTATTGTTACAATAATCACACTAGACCGCATTTTTCTTGGGAACCCTACAATTTTTTACGTTAAAACATTGTGATTTTTTCACATGTGGGTCATAGTGTCTTAATCTGTGTTACACAGTTCATCTATGGTCACCCTTTATTACACTTGCAGTGATGTGTGGTGTGTCTTGTTACACTCACCACAGTGTGTGGTGTGTATTGTTACACTCATCATGGTGTGTCTTGATACAATCATCACACTAGACCCCATTTTTCTTGGGAACCTTAACATTTTTTATCTTAAAACATTGTGACTTTTTCATATATGGGTCACAGTATCTTAACCTGTATTACACAATTCATCAATGGTCGATTTGAAAATTTCACTCCCAAGTCACACTTCGGTAACCCCTTTTCATGAATATACCCATGTATTCTAGTTGGCTGAAGTTGAACTCGGAAAAGACTGAAGTACTGGTTGTGGACCCGGGTCGTCAGATAGTGGGGTTGGGTGTTGGTGCACCCTCTGGAATTTTTCTTGGCGGCATCCCTCTCCCGACCTCTGAACGGGTGCGTAACCTGAGGGTAGTTTCTGATGATGGACTGACCCAACATTCTCAGGTGTCATCTGTCATCAAAACTTCCTTTTATCATCTTAGGAATATCACCAGAGTTAGGCATCTGGTTCTGTCTGATGGCCTTCCTACCTTGGTCCACACCTTTGTGTCCTCGCACTTGGATTACTGCAACTCCCTTTATCTAGGGCTTTCTGGGGTTGAAATCCATCACCTGCAGCTGGCGCAGAATGCAGCAGCCTGGCTTTTAATGGGTTCTACTCGATCTTGCCATATTACTCTGGTGCTGCGCGAACTGCACTGGCTGCCAATATGGTGGAGGATCACCTTTAAAGTTGGTTTACTGACTTTTAAAGCCCTACATGGACAGGGCCTGGACTATTTGAAAGAACTTCTGGCTCCTTACTGCCTTGGTCAATCACTCCGCTCGGCTGATGAGGGGTTGTTAGAGATTCCCAGGGTGAATTTGAAGTCATCTGGTTCAAGAGCTTTTGCCTATACAGCCCCCAACCTTTGGAATTCTCTACTACATCGGTTATGGGAGTGTACAACTATGGAAGAATTTAAGAAGGGATTAAAAACCTTTCTGTGGCAAAAAGCTTTTTTAGATAACTGAATTATTTATTATTGATTGGTTTATGATTTTAAGCTGTATTGTTTTGTAACTGGAGTTTATATGAGCTGTTTTTATATTGTAAGGCACCTTGGTATTGGAAAGGCACCTTATAAATAAATATAGGATAGTGCATGAGGAACAGTTGCCAACAGGGATATTCCTTCACCGAGTTGGCACTATGATGACGGATTACCTCGAGAGCGCAACTTGAGAGGTAATCTGTCGTCATAATGCCAACGAGGTGAAAGATTAGCCCTGTTGTCAACTGTTCCCTATGCACTTTTCTTTATAGTGTACGGTGGAACGTCATTTTGGGGGAGGAAAAATCACTACAGCATGTTTCTGCTTCAAAACATTTTTACTGGGTTACTAGAAGGAAAAATAACTTTACATTTTGAACGTTTTCACACTTGACATTTTAACTGTTGAAGAACTTTACATTTTGAATGTTTTAATGCTAAACATTAGTACTGCCCCCGACATTGCTGCTTTCGCTATGTGTCCTGTCTATGGAATGAGCCCTAACTGTCAAATGCTGCTCAAGGACACAGTGTGTGATGTGCGCAGTGCAGTAGAACAAAAAATCATTCTGCTGCACTGCGAACGTCACTAGTGTAGGAGAACAACATTTCGACAGTGATGGATTTCGGTGGAGAACGATGTTCCACCATACACTATAAATATTATTATATTATTATTATTATTGCCAAGAGATGCTTGTAGTGCAGTCTGGGACTACATTATTCAAGTAGGACCTGAGCAGCTGTTGGGTTATCCAAGGACTCTACTGTAATTGGAGCATGTTGCAGTGTAAACACAACACCCGGTTTAAGGGGAGTGTGACAGTGTTCTTAAAGAAGAACTGCACTGAACCTGCAAGTCATTTTCCCCTGTAGAAACAGATATTTAATTGCTGGTTCCAATTATGTTAGTGCTACAACTCTACAAGCTTTTTAGTTATCCTAGTGGTTGTTTATGATTTCAACTCTGGTGATAAGTACTATTTTACAATTATGAGATAGGCAGAAGTGAGATATGGTGGTAGTTGTCCATTTCTGTCTCTCTTGCCCCCTTTAAAGATGGACACAATCTTTGACTGTTTCCATGCCACTGGGTATTCTCCCAGCCTCAAGGATAAATTGAATATGTGTGCTGGGGTGAGAAATTATCGGTCTAGCTTATTTTAGCAGTTTAGATGGAATGCCATCTAGGCTAATAGCTTTGGAGGTATTTAATTTCAGTAACTCTTTTATTGCTGAATCCACCGTAATCTCTGAAAAGAGAAATCGTTTTACTAAACTACCCACTGTCAACTGCTGCATTGGTTCACCAACCTGGTTACTCATGGAGCCCATTTTACTAAAATAATCATTAAATTAATCCACCACTAATTGTGAAATTGGGATCAATTCTTCAACAACATTAAATACATTAGAGATATCATTACTCTGACCTTTCAATAAAGTGTTAATTGTCCACCAAAAATCCTTTGGTTGTTCAATACATTTACAATCCAATAGGTGTGAATAGAGTTTCTGCTCAGCATTCCTTACCTCCCTTACATAAAGGTTACACATTTTTTTGTAATTGTCCCAGTCCAATTTTTTACCATTTTTTTAGCTTCGCCCCAAGCTTTGTCTTTAATTGTTTTTTTGTTTCCTTAGTTCATTAGTGCACCAGAAGGCATTATTTTGTTTTAAAATCTTAGAGTTAATGGGAGCATGCCTGTCACATGCAGACATGGATTCAGTACAAAAATATTCCCAAGCCTCATCTATTGTTGGGAACAAAAGAATATGGTCCCAATTTATGTTACTCACTTCAAACATAAAGTTAACATAATTGAAGTTCTTAAAACTGCTCCATTTCATGTACCTATTACTCTTCAACTTCAAATGTCTACGTCTGGGACAAAAAGTAAACTGGTGGTCAGATATAGAGTCAGATAAGACACCACTAGCTGGAATATGATTAATAGAGTTTGTAAAAATGAAATCCAAAATTATAGATTTTTCTGGGGTTACCATATTTATTCTTGTGGGTTCATAAATCAATTGAGTAAATCCCAAATGTGTTTGGAGATCAACCAAATGGTGAGTTTCATTCACAGTTTGCCAATCTGTATTAAAATCTCCTAGCATGAGAATCTCATGGGTGTTATTAAATGCAGAAAATAAGTCCTGTAAACAATTAAAAGCATGGGATGGTTCTTTGGTGGGCAATGAACCTCTACAGCTGCATTTTTTTTTCATGTGGTAATCTTACTTCCAAAGCTAATAATTCTATACCCTATAAATCCCTGTCAATGTTTATTTGGGAAATAATTGGGTCAGATTTGCCATGAATTAAAACATTGCCACCCCTTTTATTTCTATCCCTTTGACAAAGGTTGTACCCCATGATATTAAACAGGGAATCTTCCATTCTATTATTTAACCAGGTTTCTGTAATTATAACAATATCTGGGCTGTACAATCCAAGTACTAATTAAGTCCATTTTTGTTACCCTACTTCTAGCATTGAGGTGTATTATTATAAGACCCTGACCATTCTTCCTTAAGGTGAAAGCAGCAGTCTTCATGGAATCCAGACCAATTGCTTTGCCATTAATTTGTACATACACTAAGTTAGTCTGGGATATTTGACTATGCTTTAATTGTCCTGGGTTTGGATGGACGTTACTACAAACCATTAGGCATATCAATAGCATGCGTTTCATTATTTGTATTAATTTATATGTTGTTGTATGGCCTCCTCAGGCTTTATTTAACATCCAATTAACTGTTTCATGTTTCCACTGTGCAGCTGATTTCATGTTCACAACCAAGGAACCTCATTTAAGAAATTCATTACAAAGACTATTGGTTAACAAATTGGCCTTAATAAAGACATTTTCTTGTCTACCAGGGTCACAAATAGTACTTGTACAGTGCCTTATGGATGTATGCTTGTGTAGTACCCAAGACCGATCTTTGCTGCTTCCCCACAGACCAAGAGCCTGGTAGTTCCAAAAAAAGAGGAAAAAAGCCCAGCATTGTTAAAATAAAATACATTTTCCACCCTCTAAGCATGACTGCAAAATGTAATAATTATATTTACCCAGCCTTGGTATAAATAGGAACAAACAGTAAAACAGTCTCTTTACCCTAGTTATGCCACCATCAGTAGCTCCAGAACATATAGAAAATAAACCTCTTATTAAAACTTCTTAAAACATTTCCTGCCTCACATAGTTCTCCACCTCTGTGTGTAATGTTTGTCTATCAAGTTCTTGTGGGGTATGTTCATGAAAAAGGGTTACCAAAGTGTGACATGAGGGTGAATTTTTCAAGCAATAATAGATCAGTTTTAATAAGCTTGTCAAGACACTGTGACTGAAGAGTCAAAAAGGAACCAGACTATGAGATAACTCCCTAGCAGGGGTTTGAGAAAATTCCTCTTCAGTGTTGCACGTGCAACGGGGACACCAAACGTTGCATGTGCAACAGTGGACACAACTGGTTTTTAACTTGAAAAAAGTTACTTTTCTTTTTACTTTATTTTACTAAGCATTTCAAGACATTATGACCCAAGAGTGAAAAGGGACTATGTTGTGGGCTAACTCCATATCATACTTGAGAAAAAAGCACCATCAGTGTTGCATGTACAATGGGGACACCAAATGTTGCATGTGCAACAATGGACGCAACTGGTGTTTAACTTGGAAAAAAAATGTTACCTTAATTTTTTATTTATTTTACTAAGCATTTAAAGACACTGTGACCCAATAGTGAAAAACAGACTGTGTTGTGGGATAACTCCATATCAGACATGAGAGAAAAGCAAATTCATTGTAGCACATGCAACAGGGACACCAAGCATTGCATGTGCAATAGCGGACACCACACAACTGTTTAAGTTAAAAAAGCATTGCCTACACCCCTCTCTCACCAGTGTCCTGCAGTACTTTTAAAACCCAATCCCAAAAGAAAATCACCCACTCAAATAAAGCTGGATGGTTTTGCTGAAAATTTGGGAACATATAAAAATGCAATTTGCTTGGACACCACAACTGCATGCACCACGCAAAACTTGAGTGAACCAGAAATTTTATATGCATTGAAAAAAAGGGTAAAAATGTTTTCATTAACAAAAGACAACACCAGAGGCAGTTTTTAACATAAATTTACTGAAGTGCAACCAAAATAAAGTCTTCATAGAAGCAATGGAATATACTGTGGTTTTGCATTTCAGATTTTGCTAGGGAAAATCTGTGACATTTTGGAGCTGGACATGGGAAAAAAATAAGATGGGTGCACCAAGGCTTCTCAAACTATGAAATGTGTCTGTACTTGTGGCTACCTTTTAAATTTATTAATGATTGCAGTGGCTGTTGTTAATTTTTTTTAAATTAACATACAACGTATTGGGTACATTGGTACCCCTATTTCATGAACTTACCCTGTGACTGAGTCACTAACATTGCTCACACCACAGCACTCAAGCTGTGCTGCGTGATGCTTTTGAAGTGGCTGAGCACCACGCCCCCTTGTTCCCTCACTCTCTGTGTGGTCTGTCACCAGACTCCCTCCAATTCAGAGCAGCACATTTGAAAGCAGGAACAGTTCTTTGTAAAGTGCTTAGTAAATGGCAGCAGATTAGTCACAGTGCCAAAAGCAAAGTATCAGTTTGATTCTAGTCCTTCTATACCTACATAAATTACAAAAAAGGAGGGAATTTGTCTGTAGGCCCTCTAATTAATGACAAAGGTGACCAAATGCATGCCAAAAAAGAAACTGCTAACTTGCTAAATCCATACCTTGTTTCTGTATTCAATAAGAAACATATCACAGGTACTATAACATGTAAGGAAAATACCAGTGTAACCCTGGGGACAGACATCAGAGAAGTGAGGAATAGACTAATAAAACTTAACAGAAACAAGTCGCTGGGGCTGGATGGATTACATCACAGAATATTGGGGGATCTGGTGGATGAAATAGCAGCACCCCTGGCAGCCATTTATAATGAGTCTTTGAGGACAGGAGAAATCTCGCAGGTATAGAGGGATGCAAATGTTGTCCCCATTTATGAAAAAAGTAAAAAGTGCAAACGCTCAAATTACAGACCCATCAACCTGACACCTGTGCCGTGCAAGATATTGGAGGGATTTGTAAAAGTGTAAATAGAAAAACATCTGATTTAAATGAAGGCTGGGATCCCACTCAACACAGATTTAGAGTAGGAAATTCATGCCAAATAATCTTTCTACAATTCTATGAAAACATTACTAAACAATTGGATATAGTAAATAGTGGTAACGATTTTTATTTCTGACATCAGAAACATGATAACCCAATTTAGCCATAGCTAATTTACAATGGGGTCCTAGAGATATAGCAAATTCTGTGTATGTAATATATTTAAATCTGAGTCAAGCATTTGAAAAACTATCTCACAAAGAACTTCTTGAGCAGCTATACAAGATAAACTTAGATACCAACATAATCAAATGGATTGAAGCATGGCTGGCAGATAGGAGACAGAGAGTAAACATCAGAGGTACACTTTTGGGATGGCAGAGAGTGACCAGAGGGGTCTCCCAGGGTCTGTCTTGGGACCCATACTTTTTAACATCTATATGGACTCACTTAATGCAGGAAATAATGTTTGGTTAACAACGTTTGCAGATGATAGTAAGCAAGGTGTCACTGTCAATAACTCCACTGATGCAAAGAGACTTCAAAGGGAATTAGATAAGTTAGACACCTGGGCTAGGGACCACAAGTTAACCTTTAATTTGGAAAAATGTGCAGTCATGCATTTTGGGAAGTCTAACATCTTGGCTACATATACACTGGGGCAGTATTCTTGGAGAAACAAATGATGAGAAACACTTAGGAGTCATTATTACAAAAGACTTAAAAACAACACAAACTGCCTGGCAAACTCAAAAAGAGCAAAACGTATTCTAAATTGTTTATCCAGGCACATTACTAGTAGAAAATGAGAGGTCATGTTCCATTGTATGGATGATTGGTAAGACCTGTCTTGGAATAAGGTTCACAATTAACTGCCCCTGTTACTCAGACAGGTGTGAAAAAGTTGGAGGGAATCCAGAGGAAAGAGACAAAAATGATAAAAACATTAAGAGAGCTGAGCTATGAGGAGAGACTCAAAGAGCTCAATATGTACTCTCTGGAGTTCAGGAGGCTTAGGAGAGACATGTGTTTTGTCTGCAGTTCTTTCCTAAATTATGATCTTTGGGAAATCTCAGGGTTATGTTTAAATGGGAATAACTGAGTAACAAGATCTCATGATATGCAATTAAGAGGTCAAATCTGTAGAATTAAATGAAGGGCAAAATGTTTTAGTCAGACAGTGGTAAGCATGTGAAATTGTCTTCCATTACAAGTAGTGGGAAGCAATAGTATGACTCATTTCAAAACCAATTTGTATAATTATTGTTCTACAAATTCAACAAAAGGTTATACTTTTTGAGAAATGGATGAGCTGTATAATGGGCATATGCCCAGTCTTGGTTAGAAATAATTATCCCTATGAAATAAAGCAGCAGTACCGTTCTGAATGGAACTATAGTCAGCAGCCCTCCTTGGCCTGGCAGCTCTCACCTGCAGGCAGTTGTTACACCAGGCTCACCTCTTGCTGGATTTGTGCAGAGTGAAGCTTTTGAAGTGACTGAGTGTCACACCCCCTTGTTCCCTCACTCTCTGTGTGGTCCACCACTGAATCCCCCTCCAATTCAGAGTAGCACAGTTGAAAGCTGGAACAATTCTTTGTAAAGTGCTTAGTAAATGGCAGCACATTCTTTGCACTGCAAAACAGCAAAGTAGCAATTCAGTTCTAGCAGGGAGAAATAAAGTAGCAGTACAGTTCTGAATGAAAATCTAGCTGGCAGGTAGGGATAAAGTCAGTTATGAATAGGGTAACATTTTTAAGTGGGATAACAAGGACACCTCACCTGCTAGAGGATGCTCGAACAGCAGACCAGGATCCAGACACTGGGGACAGAATCAAACCAAATCCAATAGAGGCTATAAAAATTTAAAAAAAATACAGTTGAAATTAACACTGAACCGATTATACTTTTGGACTTAGAACCTTTAACATCAAGAGAGGATCCTCTTTTAGGCAAAAGAGATCCGCAGAGTGGCTTGGCAAAAATACAAGCTACAAAAGCAAAAAATCACACACAGCAGACAAAAAAAAACAGCTAAATGGCACAAATGCAAAACCAGGCTAGGCAGAAGAGGATGAGGAGAGAGGGAGACCAAAAAGGAACCCAAAAACAAAAACACGGTTCTCAATCTTACTGAAATAATGTTCCCTTCTGACCAAATTAGTGGAGCAAGGACTGACATTTTCTCCTACACAATGAGTGGATCCTTTTGAGGTCAGTGTTGACATTTACAAGCTAATCAGATAACTGAAGTAAAAGTATTTTTTTCCAGTAGAAACAACAACGTGGCTTTCATAAACTCGGATCCTGAGGATTATTGGAACTAAAGAACACACTGCCCAGAACCCCTCTGGAATGGCTGTAGACATTGAGACTACTGAGGACTAGATGTGTCATTTGAACTGCCCTTATTTACAAAAATTATTTGAATTCCATGCAGGAGCAGAAAACATTGGGGATGTGGGAGCAAGTATTTTTGTTACTAGAAAAGATAACTTTAAATCTATGTTTTGTCCACAAATTCAGAATGCAGCAATTACAAATTTTGAAAAATTGTTTTTAGCAGATGTGGGGAAGCTTAATGGTAACTCACAATAAATGAAAAAAAAAAACTAACAACTGACCTCTGGTGGAAGCCAATGCACTCAGTGAGCTACATAATTTCAAGGGTGTTGTCATAAAACAGTCTGACAAAGGGGGAAATATCCTTATGGAGGAGGAAAGTTATGTTTTTACAGTATTGGAAGTACTGGAAGTATTACAAAATAATGACACTTGAGAAGTTTTATAGAAGGACCCCATGGCAGAATATGCCTTAGAGCTATTTATATTAATTGATGAGTCATACACAGCGGGCCAAATATCAAGTGATGAGCCATCCTTCTTAAAACCAAAGCATTCAGTTACCCCACCATTTATGGATTACCACAAATCCATTTTGACCCCTTGAATCCACCTCTTCATCCTATTGTCTCAGAGATTAACTTATTATCTTATGAGTAGATGTATTGACTTCCTGAAACAATATGTGACCAGTCTCCCCTCCTGCAGTCGAGACACTATGCATATATTGCTAAAGTTAAAAAATCTAGAATGGAAAAGAGATTATGTTTGTGTCACTATCAGTGTAATTAGTCTCTGTACATCTGTAACACATCCAGAAGGCATAGCAGCAGACTATTTCCTGTCAAAAGGAACAAACTGAGTGAACATTCCCAAAACATTTTTGCTGCTTGCCCTGCAATATATCATTGAACGCAACTACATTGTTTCCAATACAGTATTTTATAGGCAAAATATGGCATGGCAATGGGTGCATCAATGGCACCATCTTACGTTTTCTTGTTCATGGGAAGGTAGAAGGAAATGTTTGTCCTGAACCCTATAAACAATCCATTTTTCAAGAACATCATACATTAATATAGACTGATGATGTACTCTACTTTTGTGAGGGTGACATCACAAAGATTATCTACTTTATTGACTGCATCAATAGTAGTAGTCAGAGCCTACAGTTCACATACCAAAGTAGTGAGAACTCTAGTACATTCTTGGATAAAGACATGAAATCAGTAGAGGGACAGGTAGTCAAAAGCTTGGGATTCAGAAAACCAGCTGCAGCCAACAGTATATTACATTCCAGTAGCATGTACCCCCTAGAATTTAAAGACTCTATACCCCTTCATCAATTCACAAGAATTAAAAGAAATTGTTCTAGTGAGAATGATTTTATGGTACAGGCTAAATAAACATCAGAACACTTTTTGGAAAGGGGCTACAAGGAGACCACACTTCTAAATGTCCTGTAAAAGGTCCAAAGCATAGACAGGGAGATCCTATTAACCCCTACAAATAAGGAGCCTGAAGTTCCAAAGAATGTAATCGTCCCTACATCATATAATGACAGGGCTGGTCAGACTGGAAACATTATTTATGGACATTGACAGATTCTACACACAGACCTGATACTGTGCAGTATAATAGGAAACAAACCACACATTACTTTCAAAAAGGCCAGGAACTTGGGAGACATATTAACAGCGAGCCATTTTAAACCATTTAAAGTACAGAACACAAGAAACTGGCCAGCATCCACATCTCCTGTTTTTTTTTTCAAATGTGGAAACTGCAGGGTTTGTAACTATGCATGTGAAGGGAGCACAGAAGGTGGTGCTCAAACATTTCACATCATGTGTTGCTACTTTTGTAGTGTATATTGCTTGGTGTACCTGCATGCAACATTATGTAGGTAGAACAATGAGACCTTTTAAAAATCCACATTCAAGAACATGTTAGCGTTATAATTAATAGAAGTGCCTTTGACATCTATTTTGCTCTTTTTGACAATGCTGTCCCCACTTTCCTCAGATTTACAGCATTGGAATCAGTCGGCTCATTAAAAAGAGGTGGAGGCAGAGTGAATAAGTTGCTTCAAAAAGAAATTAGATGGATAATTTCCTTGGAGACAGTACACCCTCTAGGTCTAAATGAGGATGCCGATTTTTGGATCTAGTCAAAAAACACTAAACTTTAATAGTGCGGTTAAACACACATCAGGCAAAACAGTATTGGGAAATACAGCATTAGGGAATAAAGGTGAAACCAAATGATGTGCTCATCCCAAGCAGCTCTGTACACCCCACCTCACCCACAAACACACAACCACCAACACAGCAGGGAGATCTACTATGCGGGGGGCTTCACCTCCTGCAACCCCCCCCTCCCCAATATATATAATCAACTCTGAGGGGAAACAAACTCAGAGGAGGTGGGAGAAAATCGGGATGTGGTGGATTTTCATGTTGGAAAAAAGTTGGTGAGGGGACAGGCGAGTCCAGGGGAGGTGAACATTTTTGGGAGGAGATTTAATGTAAGTGTTGACATGGTCTTCAAGGGAAAAGCAAGTCTGACTAATGCTAAGCAATGACAAAAATTCTTGGTAGGCCTGGGATTTGAGCTCCAGCCAGCTAGCTCGAGGAACTTGTTCCTGTGCCTCTTCGCTGTACGCCACAATATTGGCACAGTGAAATACCTCACAGTTCAGCACTTGTACTTCCCAACATCGCTGACAACAGCTATGCAGTGTACTGTGCTATTATGATTTCACTGTTATACACCTGTAACTGTTTTGTGTTGCACTCTTTCTTTCTACACGGATTTTACCGTGCTGTTATTGCTACACACTCTTGCCCGGCTACCTTGAGTTTTCTCCCTATATCAAAGCAGATTAACTTGAAATTTAAAACATCATTTAAATATAAAACTTTGATAAACCTGACTATGTCCAACTTCTCTGTTGTACTCTCTGGTATTGAGATTAATTGAAGTGGCCTATCCATTCTTACTTGGTGACAAGCCATCTGTGTCTGATCCTTGTTGTTAGTCCTGCCATATTTTGTATCATGTTTTGTTTCCCTCCATGTTGATGTGATTTTTCTTTTCTTTCTCTTGCAGTTATCCACCTTCACATGCCAAGATCTTATTATGAGTCCCATCACCATTAATCATGAGTGACAGTGATACTCATATAGTGTTTTTCCTTTGAGGCAGACAATGGAGTTTACTATGAAAACAAAAGATCTCTGAGTTTACTTTACTTGGTTTATACATGGATTCTGCTAGTAGATTTCTAATATAAAGTTTGCCCATTCAGCCCACACCTGTGATTTAAAATTTAAATTTTATCCTAAATCGCCTCACGACACCCCCCATCCCTAATAACACCCTCTTTCCATGCATCCCTCTTCCCCATAACTAAAGTACCCCCCCCCAGGGATTTCACTGTTGTATATAAGAAAAAAACAAAAATAATGTGAAACTTTATGTTGGGCAACTGATATCAGTGTGTTTTGTAAAAAGAATGCATTTTTACAGTAATGGATTTTTTTCAAGTGATGTCTAATTTTGTGGTGTTTTACATTAAATTTTTACATTAAATTGGGAGGTAGTGAGCAACTTTTGCACACCCCTTGATGAAGGCCCTATCATGGAGCCAAAGCACTGAGACCATGTATTTTACACACTCTGATTGAGCTGAGCTGACATGCACCTGGAATAAATTACTTTGCACTATACTGGCTAGAGTTTGTGAATTTTTGGGGATACTGGACTGCCTTACTTTACAGCTTGCAACAAATTCTTTGAGGGTGATCCCCCTCTTTGTCTGGCATCCGTTGGGCCTTCCTGAGATGTGCCTACTACCTCCATACCTGAACCATTACAGTGTGCCTCTGACACAGACAATAGTACAACTATTAATTCTTCACAATCAGCAGTGTCATCAGTGAGAGAAAGGACATATATAATGCTTCTCAGGCATCCTATGCTCAGGTTCAGGGAGGCAAATCACTTCTGAGTCACCTGCAACAACATGGACTGGTATCCTGTAAAGAAAGTGCAGCAGGTTTATCTACCAGACTGGTAACCGTCTCACTCAGCACAATGATCCTGGAGTACTTTACAGACCATACTGTGATTGGACTTGAGAAAGATTCATTACAGTATTAGAAGCCAAAGAGAACAATTTGGCCAGCTCTAGTAAATCTTGCAATAATTTAACTCGGTTGTCCACCTTCAAGCGTGTGTTCAGAGTGCATATTTAGTACAGCTGGAGGAATACTAGCTGACCACAGAATGCTACTAAGTCCTGCAAATGTGGAGCAGCTTACATTTCTCAAAATGAATTCTGACAATTTCCCAGTCATCACAGACACTGATTTATGCAAGTCTAATCCTGAAAATGAACAACTGCCTGTAAACAGTGATACTGAATATGATGACAATGCTGTGTATGAAACAAATGGAACCATCACCACTGCCACCATGCCAGCCATATGTGTCACACTAGTACTACTCTCAGTTTTCTTTTATCAATCATCAGTTTATATTATGTAAGTCTGGTCGATACCCACCATGAATATAATTTTTTAAAACAGCAGCAGGCTCAATCACAGCAGCTGCACCTCTCGTACCTTCCTCAGCATGCCCCCATTGGTATAATTTTTGGAACCAACAGCAGGCTCACTCATAGCATCATGGCTATAAGGGTCTGAGCTGCAGCTGCTGAGGAGTGGGATGCCCAGTCAGGGGACGGAGCTCTGGTGCTTTTGGTTGGTGGGTTAATCTGAAGATATGGCTATCAGGGTCTGAGCCACAGCCACTGAGGAGCAGGATTTCTGGTCGGGGCTGGAGCTGTGGTGCTTTGGGCAGGTGGGTCAAGCTGAAGATGCAGTGTGACAATAAGGGTCTGAGCCAAAGCCACAAAGGAGTGAGATCCCCGGTCAGGGGTGGAGTTCTGGTGCTTTGGGTGGATGGGTCAAGCTGAAGGCACTGTGTGGCTATGAAGGCCTGACCCACAGTCACTGAGAAGTGGGATACCTGGTCAGAGGTTGGAGCTCTGGTACTTTGGGTGAGTGAGTCAAGCTGAAGGTGAGGTGCTGCTATCAGTGTCCGAGCCACAGCTGCTGAAGAGTGGTATGCCCGGTCAGGGATTGAAGCTCTGGTGCTTTGGACAGTTGGGTCGAGCTGAAGGTGCAGTGCTGGTATCAGAGTTTGAGCCACAGCTGCTGAGGAGTGGTATGCCCGGTCAGGGATTGAAGCTCTGGTGCTTTGGACAGGTGGGAAGAGCTGGAGGTGTGGCACTGCTATTAGGATCCAACCTGTGGTCGCTGAGGAGCAGGATGCCCAGTATAGTCTCCCAAAACAGTCTTTACATGATTTTTGTTATGGTCAGGGTCGGGTAATCGGGGAGTAGAAGAGATCAGGTAGTGACTACCTGACCCAACTACTCAGTTTTCATTAGGGTTTTTATTCAGATACTTTTAGGGTACCCTTGGATTTTATTAGTGGTCGATTATTTTAGTACCCACCCATCCTTACTTTCATATCACGGGATCTTCTTCCCAAAATAATACTATATTCACAATCCTTGCTTGGGTGCTCAGTTGACATATTTTTATTTAAACAATTCCACAACAAACTTTTATTTACGCCACCAATACATTTTATTACATAATCATCATTTACTTCACATGATTTTCTTTCATAACCACCTTCATTTATTAACACAATTTTGGACTCAGATGCAGACCCGATACCCACACTTGGACCTCTGGGTGTAAACCCCACAAGGTGGCAACACAGCTAGGTGCACACCCAGCTCATGTCCTGGTTTACCAGCCTAGTACCCTCTGGACCCCCTATATCCTTTTCTTGTGCCTTTTATTCCCCCTTCCCCTACCCCATGCTTTTCCTCTTCCTTCCATACTCCTTGACACCCTTGATATAACATGACACACGGTTGCCCTCCTTTGGCAACCTCCTACTGTGTCAAAACTTTTCCTTGAAAACCTTCATAACACCTGGCCATCCACTGCTGTCTACATTCATTAGCCCACCGTGGCCACCAGCATTCAGTCTTTTATTTGGTCCTCAACTGCTGTCCACCTTCAGCAGCTGGCCATGCCACATTCTCTTTTGACCTCCCTGTTTTCCTGCTAAACTACTGGGTGGCAGGGTGGGCAAATTGCTATTTAGCAAAAGAAGGGAGATCCTCCTCTTCCTTCCCCTTTCATACCCCTGATTTGTTGTTGTTTCTGTTGCCCCACTCCATTAATCCTTGTCTTGGCTTTTTGGCCCCTTCTCTTATTGTACCACCCCTTTTCCCAGGATCTTTCACTCTCTTCCTTCTCCTTCCTCCCAGGATCTCTTATTTTCTTCTCTCCTTACCCTCCTCCCTTCCTCCACTCCCCTTCTTTCCCCCTTCTATCCTACTGTCGCCACCTGACACCCTCCCTCCCTTCTTTCTTGGCCAGGAAACCCCTGACAATAGAGGCTGCTATTTAAGCAGGCAGCCCAGGTTATTATAAAGCCTCATGTTCATATATGTTATTATAAAGTCTGTGTTTATGGTGGCTTTCCTGGACCTGAGTGCTTCTCTTCTGTGTAAGTTTTTTTTTTCTTGGACAGTCTATGGGAGCAGTGCATTCCAGGTACTAAATCATGCTGTTCTCAAGAGACTGTAAACTGAGCTATTCTCTGGCTAGCTGCCAACTGCTGTGCAAGGAGATATCAGGAGTCTGAGTAGATGTTTTCCAGCAAGCTGTCCTGCCACACCCTGCTCCTTATGTGGATTGGATTTGTGTCAGTAAATAGACTTGAAAAAGTAAAAACATTTTCTTGTTTATGATGACTTTCCTGGACCTGAGTGCTTCTCTTCTATGTAATGTTTTTGCCCTTCCCCCAATCCCCACCTCTTCCATTTTTTTAAATGCTCTGTGGGTGGGGTTGGCAAATACACTGCTCTTGGCTGGTCATTTTTTTCTGTGGTCAACTGGAGGGAGGAGGAGTAGCGTAGGGTTGTGGGATAGGGTTATGTTCTACTATTTGTTGAAGCCTGTCTGTTGTATGGATTTTCAGGGAGGGGCATCACTGTCATTGTAGACATAAGCAATTGAAATGTGAAATGTGGAGGTGTTGTTAACTGTTTTGTAATCTGGGAATAGGTGTAGATGGACTATAATAATAGTATGAGAAATTGTAAGCTAGGAACAATAAGAAACTTTGTTAAAGGTTTTGTTAAGGTTTTTCTGAAATGTTTATTTTGTTCTATCTGATTTTCTAAAATCATTGTTTAATGTATACGCTACTCTGTTCTTTGTAGGTTTTGCTCTCTGGGCTAATGAGATCAACTGTATACAAATGCAGAACATTTGTTAAGGGTTTTGTTCAGTTTCTGCAATATTGGATAAGGTGGAACTGGACTATTTAGCTTTATTTGTGGGATTTAAACTTGATCTATGGCTAGCCTGCTGCTGCAGTCTGGTGCCCTAACCTTTAGGCCAACATTGCCTTCTGCTGCTGCATGTGATTTATACCAATAGCTCACAATGATGAAACAAGCCATGTTTCCTCTGCTGGTAGCCTTTCTGCTATGCACTCTGCTACTTATTAATCTCAACACATCAGTATTGCTATAGACCAAGAACACATTTCCTCTCACAAGCTTGCCTTCTCACCCGATGCCCTCCCTCCCGTAACTGTCAGATGGAAACTCATTCATATGGGCTTCCTGTTCTATATTTTCCTCTCTAACATTGATCACTGTCAACTCAGCTTCTTCTTGTTCTCCCTCTTACCAACTACCTCCTCTCTGCCCTGCCCCTACAGTCCAGTCATGTATCTGTTGCTGCTGCTTGCAGATGTCAAATGTAACCTGAGACTAGCAGATATCCCCACTGCTTACTCCAACTACATTTGGACTACCTCCCCAGGTCTGGAAATTGCCCATATAAATGTATGCAGCCTCCCATCTAAATTTTCTGACCTGGAAATCTAGTTAGCACTCTACAAGCCCCATGTCCTAGAACTCTCCAAAAGATGGGTAAAACTACATATCCCCTATGCAACTTTCCATCTTCTGGGCTACTCCTTGCAATGCTAGGATAGACCAGGCAAAAAGAAAGGAGGTGGAGTGGCACTCTATTTCAGATAACCCCTCTCTGCTTCTTCCATCCTAAACTCTGACCCTACATCCTTCAGCAAATGGCTCATAACTGAGCTGATCTTGGGCTCTGCAAAAAGAATCCATGTGGGTTGCTGTTACAACCTCCCAGCAGGGGGCACTCCAGGTCTTAGTAACCACCTGGCAAGTCTGGGAGACCTCCTGCCCCAGTACTATTTTCCTTGGAGATTTTATTCTTAATTGGTTTAGTGCCCTAAGAACAGATTACTCAAATCTATTAAAACAGCACAATTTGGTCTAAGTCATTTCTGTCCCAACTCTCGCATGCAAAACCACTCACTTCTAGACTGGGTGATCACTATTAGAGATGACAAGATACTCCAGGCAGGGACACTGTCCAGCTCCATCAGTGATCACTCCCCCCACATATACCGTCTGGTCCACCAAGACCAAACGCTTACCCTCAGACACATATCTTTCTGAAATTTTAACTGTCCTGACACTTCCACACTCCTTGATGATGTAAGTGCTGTAAACTGGTCAGCTCTTTACTCCCTTTCAGATGTAACTGCTGCTAAGGGCTACTTAATGAGTGCCCTCCTTAAAATCCAATATCAACACTTCCCTCTCTCTACCCAGAGAGTCAGGGGTGGTTGTACTCAATGAGTCTCAAAAGAATTTCTGGCCATGATGAAGGATAGGGACAAAAAGTGGTCTGACTATGAAAAAGGCCCCTCTCCTGCTCTCTGGAATCAATACAGATGTCTGAGAAACAGATGTAAGCAAACCGCCCAGGTTCAGAACCGTAATGTCCTCTGCAACCGGCAGAGAGAGAACCTCAGGGACCCCCACCACTTCTGGATCATTTTAGGTTCCCTACTTAACCCTCATACTCATAACTCCACCATCCATCTAAACTCCCCCTCTGGCACTCAAACTGATCCTATTGAGGTCACCCAAGCTTTTAACAAAAAGTTCATGGATCTCTCTACCCACCTACAGTAAGTAAACTACCTATCCAGCTACCCATCTGCCCTGTACCTGGCTTAGTGACCAGTCCTCCTTCTCCTCCTCACCTACTGGCACACACCCCTACCCTCTCCTTTCAACATTAGGGTCATATCCATCAAGGACATCACCAAGCTTCTTAAGGTCTCCCCATCCGAGGTAGCCCTGGTAGTGATGGTCTCTTCCCTGCTATGCTTAAGCTGATTTCCCCTGCCATCTCCAAGCCCATCACCTTCATTTCTACTCTGGCTTTGACCACCTCTACCATGCCAGACTCCTGGAAGTATGCCAAGGTGGTGTCTATTTTCAAAGCAGGTGACCCCCATCCTTGGATAATTACAGGCCAATCTCCCTGCTCCCTCACCTGAGCAAACTTCTGTAGAAGATTGTCCACTGCCAGCTATCCGACTACTTTGAGAAATATAAGCTGTTGTGCAGCAGGCAACATGGGTTCTGCAAGTCCCACAGCACTACATCATTCCTGGCCTAGTTTACCAATCATGTCCACAGGAACATAGACCAAGGGACAGCCACAGGTGTTGTATTTGTGGACCTGACCAAGGCATTTGACCTGGTCAACCACCCACTACAACATTCTACTCTCCTCCAACTGAGCTGCTCCACTGAGACCTTGCAATGGTCCAAGAATTATCTTTCTGGCTGATCCCAGTCAGTGTGTATTGGTACTGCCATCTACCCTGACATTCCAGTCTCCACTAGTGACCCTCTGGGCTCTATTCTTGGCTCCTATTATTCTCTGTCTTTATAAACTCTCTCCCATTTTACTGCCTCTTCTATGATGCCCTCTTGTATGTGGATGATCTTGTCCTCTTCTACAGTGATAATTCCCTGACAAACATATCTTCTTCCCTGTCTATCAATTATGGCCTGGTCTATAACTGATTCCACTCACAAAGGCTACTGGTCAATGAAAAAAACTAATGCAATGCTTCTAGTTTCCAAACCATACCTGGCCATCACCGCTAAGGCTAACACCTCCCTCTTGGTACTTTCACCCAACGGCCCCACACTGCAGAATGTTCCCAATTTTAAATCCTAAAGAGCTGTGATCAAGCGACCCCGGGTAACTATCGACCTATCTCCATCCCCCCCCCCCACTCTAAGCCCTAGAAAAAGTAGTTGCCAACTGGCTTGCCGAATACCTGGCCATATCTGGCCATGCACAATATCCTGTGCCCTGAACAGCATGGCTTTCATGCAGGTCACAGCACCACAACTGTGCTACTTGAATTCTCCTACTTCCTGCACTCTGCTCTTGATGCCAGAAGTCCTGCTGGTGCTGTGTTCATTGACCTCTCCAAGGCCTTTGACATGGTTTGCCATCCTCTCCTGCTTGACTACTTCAGACACCTTGGTTTCTCCCCCGGCCCCCTTGCATGGTTCACCAGATAGCTCTCTGCCAGAACTCTGTGTATAAAAGTCAATAGCACCCTATCTGACACATGACCTGTCCTCTCTGGGGTTCCCCAGGGCTCTATTTTATGCCCTCTCCTCTTCAGTCTCTACCTCAACTCCCTTCCCTTGGCCTGCCTAAGTAAGATCCTCCTCTATGCGGATGATGCTGTGCTCTTTGCCACCGATCCAAACCACAACACACTCCAGGCCACCCTCCAACAAGCTTTTGTTAGAGCTGAGCATTGGTTCACATCATAAAGGCTAGTCCTGAACCTAAACAAGACCAGAGCTATGCTCTTCTCGCAACGCCGAAGCAAAGCCAGTGGTGCCCCTCTTGTGATACTGCCTAGTACACTAAACCCCATTGCTATGCATGGTATGGTAACATTTTATTTATACAGTGATATAGCCATTAAGGTTCTGAAAATCCCTATTCACAAGGCTTGTCTGTTTACATAAAACAAAAATCATTGCAACTTACAAATGTTTGACACAATACAAAAGTACAAAACATGCAAAAAATACAAATACATTACAATATTTTACAAAAACTTCAAAAACAGGCTAATAGTCATTTAACCTCTACATTTTTTTTTCATCTGTTACAATAACAGCAAAAATTGAGTTCATGGTTCATACCATTTTTAAAAGCATTATCAGTGGTAGTTAATTCACATAAAAATGTGGGGGAGACAATTCCAGCTAGAAGCTGCCTTATACTGAAGAGTCATTTCACCAAACCGGTTAGTTAATTTAGGTATAATTAAATCCCTGGCACCTGTTTTTCTTAAATTTAAACCATATTTGGGTTTTTGTAATTTATTTTTTAAGTTATTTAAAAATTTATTTTTAAGTATACTCCAAACCTGGTTCAGCCAGATTCCCTTTGCCTGTAAATTTAATGGGGTCCAACCTAATTCTATGTACATAATACAATGGTGAGTTTTAGGGCCACACCTTAAAACAAATCTTGCAAGCTTGTTGTAAAGTGTATCTAAGTCATTTAAATATTTTTTGTTGTATGCCTATAAATATGTCTTCCATAATCAATAACAGGTAATACTAGTTGGTTTATCATGGTCAATCTTGTTTCTCTTGTCATATAGTTTGATATTCATCTCATAGCTCCAATCTTAGCTTTTGTTTTCTTTATTAGGTTTATTATGTGCTGTTGGAAAGTCAAGCATTGATCTATTTGTATCCCTAAATACTTGTATGTTTCAGTTTGTTCTAAGAACTTACCTTCTTGAGTCATTATTTTTAATTTTGAAACACCCTTCTTATCTAATGCAAAGGACATAACCTGTGTCTTTTTATTATTTACCAATAGACCCAAAGTTGAAAAAAAACCTTGCATAGTACAAAAGTCACTTTGTAGCTTTATTTCACTTGTAGTTTTTCCCACTGCTACTAATACCGTGTCATCTGCATAAAGATGAGTTTGTGAGTGTCTGATGTTTTTTGGCAAGTCATTTAGGTAGACTATAAACAGGATGGGGCCCATGATGGATCCTTGGGGAACCCCTCTTGTCACATAATCTAGTCTTGACTGTTGGCCATTTAAAACAACAAATTGTGACCTATTATCAAGATATGATATAAACCAACTACAAGTTTCTTCCTCTACTCCTATTTTCTTCAGTGATTTTATCAAAATGCTGTGGTTTACTAAATCAAATGCTTTGGATAGGTCCATGTATACTGCACCCATGGACTTCACCTTCCCAAGTGGAGCAGCTATAAGATCTAGAAAGTCCATGATTGCGGTAGCTGTGGACCTACCCTGCCTAAAGCCATACTATTGCTGTGTTAATTTATTATAATTTTCCAAATATTCCATCAACTGATCATGAACAATTTTTTCAAATAGCTTAGATACTGTAGACAACAGGGCTAATGGGTGATAATTTGAGGCATCCATGGGATCTCCTCCCTTATCTATTGGTATCACTTTGGCTAATTTCCAGCTGAAAGGAAACTGCCCCTTCCTTAAACTCCACTTAAAGATATCCCGTAATATAGGTGATAATTCCAAGGCAGCTTCCTTCAATAATTTATTATCTGTTTTGTCTGGACCACTTGCCTTGTTTGTTTTTAATCTATTTATACTTTTTAGAACTTCTTTGTTAGTCACTCTCCTGAATCTAAATTTAGGTGTTTTTTCATCTAGGAAACTCCCATCCTTTACTTCATTCACTGCGTTAATTTTAGATGTGGATTTCAATTTCAGGTCAGAGAGGTTTATAAAGTAGTCATTCAAAAAGTCAGCAGCTTTATTTGCTTCAAACACTTTCCCATCTTGACTCAATTTTATCTCACTCTGGTTACAAATGGAATTCATAAGATTTTTTATTACAGACCAATTGGCACCTGGGTTGGCTGAGTCTTTAATCTGCTGTTTACAATTAAAAGCTTTTGATTTCCTAATGTCCTGTATTACTTTTTTCCTTATCCTTTTATATTGTTCCTGAACTTCACTTTTTAGTGTTTTGTTTGCCTTTTTCCAAAGCTGGTTTCTTGTTCCTATCATTTTTTTTTAATTTTATAGTTAACCATGGCAAATGTTTTGATCTTTAATTTACTTTTTTATATGGGGCAAATTTATCACAGGCATTCCCAAACATTGTTGTAAATTCTTGTACAGCCAAACTTAAATCTGGTATAAGAAAAATCCTGTACCATGGAAGTCCCTGAAAGTACTTTCTAAATGTCAAACTGTTAAATTTTAAATAATATCTTTTGGATATTTGTGGTACCAACTTTACAGGGGTAATATTTTTAATCATAGAAAACACACACTTAACTATGTTGTGTTCTCCTAAACTAGGTGCACATTTACTTTTCTCCAAAATAGTCCATTCTTGTGAGACAAACATCAGATCTAAAATGTTGCCTTTACTAGTTAGGGAACCTTTCCTTGTGGGACTGTCTATAATTTGTATTAAATTTAAACACCTCATTGAGTTTTCCAACTTCTGGCCCCTAGGGCAACGCCAAGCTGCATTAAAATCGCTAGCCAGAATTACTTGTAGTTGACCCAAATGTCCCATTAGAACATGTGAAAATTTGTCAAAATGAATAGTATTTATTTTAGGTGGAGAATAGACCACTCCTATAGCCAATTTTAATGCTTGTATCTCAATTAATAAACATTCAATACCCTCAATTGACCCTGAAAATAAAATTTTAGAATGACCAATTGAGTGACTAATATACATCAGAACACCCCCCC
The DNA here is from genome assembly GCA_016271365.2 of Neoceratodus forsteri. Classification (NCBI taxonomy): domain Eukaryota; kingdom Metazoa; phylum Chordata; order Ceratodontiformes; family Ceratodontidae; genus Neoceratodus; species Neoceratodus forsteri. The sequence goes on from CM057458.1 coordinate 1,324,967,333, forward strand.
CCCCATGTTCCCCAATGCTTCCTAAAATGATAGAAATTCTTTAATTCTATCTTGTTATATTCAGTTCCCTTTTTAACCAAGTTTCATCAACATTACTATGTCCGGGTCTTCATGTTCTACCCAGGTTCTAAAATAATCAATTTTTTTTGATCATACTTCGTGCATTGTCTAAGACCATTTTAATGGTTCCTCCCCTTGGGCCTGGGTTCAGTTCGACATCTCTACAAAGAGCCAAAGACAACAATAATGTCTGAGCACATGAACAGATACACCCAATTTGTATTACCAAGTATTTAACATGAAGTTCTTCTTTGATAAGGTTGAAAGGATTTCATCGTGTGGTCAGCTTAGATGCTTGCTGTAACTTAGAGTTGTTCAAAAAACAATTTACATAAGTACATGATCTCTCTGTTAAAGTATCAGTCTTCATAATGGCAAATAGCTGAGCCATGCAGACCAAGCCCACTACCAATCCCATCATCTTAAATGGCGGCTCCCTTATCATTTTCTCAGCTGTATCCGAGAGAAAAGGAATACTCCACATAAACTTATTATAAAAATATGAAACAAAAAACTCTAAATCAAAAAAGGAAAAACCTAGCACAGATAACCCATTGAGCAGGTTTCCTCCTACAAGTATCTAGGCATTACCTTTGATTCAGCACTCTCCTTCCATTCCCATATCAATGCCCTTTCTGCTGCCCCCAATGTCAGGATTGGACTGTTATACCACAATAGGGACTGCCTACCACAAGAGGCCCTTAGATTGGCAATCACCTCCTCTGTCCTGTCGCTACTCGACTATGGCCTGCCAATCTACACTGCAGCTGACAACACTGTGCTTGCAAGAATCCAGCTTTCTATAAACAAGGCTTGCAGGCTAATGCTGGGAGCCCCTACGTGCACCCATACATGCCTGCTGTACTCCACCACCAACTTGCTCAACCTTGAAGAAAGACTCCACTTCCAAACCTGCCTTCTTGTAAAAGTGACCCTGCTAGGCTCTCCCCCCCCTGGGGTTGCCATCTCCCTGCAGCGTGCCTCCTCATCAGTCTCCACCCACAGCACTGTCAAAACCTCCCTAATTGTCCCCAGGGAAAGGACCTTTTATGGCCCAGAGATTCTTTTGCTATCGGGCTGCCTCCTGGTTCAGTTCCCTCCCAGCCAATATAGCTGACTCCACTAAGCTTGGTCCCTTCAAGGTCTCCCTCAGAAGCCATCTGAAAAGCACTCACTGCTGCAACTGCACAAAATCCCCCCCCTGCCCCTTACCTTCACCCCTAGGCTGGGTCTGCCCTGTCTACTTTTGCTGTAAATACCTGGAGTATCATGCAACATCTGCTAACTAATGTAATAAAATATCTCTGGTTACTACCTAACATGGTACTCGTGAACCTATATTTTGACTACTGTGATCTACCTATTACCAAGCATGTACCACCAGCGAATGCCTGTAACATTGGTTGCTTTTTTAATCTAAGTGTTATATACTGTACTGTTTGTTTTCTGTGATGTATTGCTCTCTTGATGAGGTGCCTTTGTAAATGAGTCTATGACTCAAAGGTCTATAAACCAATGATCTAATAAATAAAATAAATAAATAAATAAATAAATACTTGGGTGTAACCCTTGACCCATTCCTCTCCTATATGGATCTCATCAACTCCTCTGTATGTTGGGTTAATCAAAAGCTCAGGGCTGCATATAGGTTAAAACAATTCCTGACCAGTGAGACAAGCTTAGCTATTGCCCAAGGCAACCTGTTCTCTATCATTGACTACTGTTCCCCCATATAATCCTATGTGTCTTCTGCCTTGAGCTTATGTCTAAACTCAGTATACAATAACATATGTTGTTTCACACTTCTGTCACCCTACTCAACTCACCACTGCGACCTCTATCTGGCACTAGTGTGGCTTCCACTCTTTGGTTGTTATGACTATGCACTAGGTTGTATCCTTGACAACACCCTTAGAAATGGCAATGCATCACCTTAAGCTGCCTTTCTGAAGGCATCAGCTCCTCCCAGATGCTTACTCATGTCCTCGGTCCCCCCTATGGAAATCACTAAGGTCTCCACTGGAATGGGTGGCAGAGCACTGTCTGTGGCTGCTCCCTCTCTCTGGAACAGGCTCCCTGCTTCACTCTGGTCAGTTGATATCTGTAGCTCTTTCAGACACTGACTCAAAACCTGGTTAGTATACAAGGCTAAATGCTTGTGCTGTCCAGGGTGATCTCCAACAACATGGTACTGTAGCTTTCCCACCTATCTTAACTGCTAACTCTGCTCTTATAACTTGTTTTGCCTCATTTAGCTGTAAACTAAACTGTAAACTGTCATGTGTTTTTTTTCACTTCGTCCAACACATTGTAAACTGTACTGTATTTATTGCGTTGCTCTATTCCTGATGATCTATATATAAGTCAGTAGTGCCATATTTGTGGCCCACATCATGCCAGAAAATGGTCCCTTGGTTCAATGTGCTTACCCAGTAATCAAATACTTAAATAAATAAATACATATTATACAAAACTTTATGCAAAGCTTATTTTCAAGGGTTCATAACTCTAATCATAAACTTTCAATGTTCAACATCCAATATGAAGACAGGTACACTAAAACAAGGAAATGTGCTGCATTTACAGTCTTTCAGGGGTTCATGTAGTTTGCCAGATTTGGAGCTCCCTCATCACCATGTGGGATCAGAGTGTCCTGACTTGAGAGAAACTCAGCATAACCTATGTATCACAAAACGTATCACAATGATCCATCTGATTACAGCAATGCTCAGCTTAAAGGGTTAAACAAACACTTATGTGTTGAAAAGTAAAACCAAGATGAGATCACAGAAGTTTGACATATTTATCAGCTTAGTATTTTCTCTGTTCTAACGTTCATACACTCTTCCCTACTATTTATAAAAAGGGAAAGAAAGAGAAGACCAGTATCATGAAGCTGTTGTGGGGCAGGGTGGGGGGATATTTTTTTACATAGATAGAAACACAGAAACATAGACTTTGTCGACACATAAGGACTGCTTGACCCACCCAGTCTGCCTATTTCCCTACCTATTGGATAAGCTGCAGATCCTAGTTAACCAACAACCTACTTCTTCCTACCCCCCACCAGAAATGCCATATGTCTGTCCCATGCATTCTTGAATTCACACATAATTTTTGACCACATGACCTCCTCAGGAAGGCCATTCCATACATCATCCTCCACCGTCTCCATGAAAAAATACTTCCTCACGCTACTCTTGAACCATGTCCCCCTGTATCTTCAAATTGTACACCCTTGTTCTTGCACATCTCTTTTTCTGAAATATGCTACCCTTCTGGACTTTGTTGATTCCTTTGAGGTACTTGAAAGTTTCTATCATGTCCCCCTCTCCCTCCTTTCCTTGAGGGTATACATATTAAGCTCCTTTAGTCTCTCTTTGTATGGCTTCCAGTGCAGACTCTGTATCATTTTAGTTGCCCTTCTCTGGACTGCCTCGATCCTGTCTTTGTCCTTGTGGAGATGGGGTCTCCCAATCTGCATGCAGTACACCAATTGGGGTCTCACCAACTGTCTGTACAGAGGGTAACAATTTCTTGTTTTCTACTAGTGATGCCTCTTCCTATGCATCCCAGTGTCCCTCCAGCCCTCCATACTGCATTCTCACATTGCTTGCTTGCCTTTAGGTCATCTGATACAACTACCCCCGGTCCCTTTCAATTTTTGTTGTTCTTAGTACCTCCACCCCCATATGTACTCTTCCCCTGGGTTTTTGTTTCCCAGGTGCATTACTTTGCACTTCTTTGCATTGAATCTAAGCTACCATACTTTTGTCCATTCTTCCAACCTTGCCAAGTCCCTTCTAATCCTTTCCACCCCCCTTGTGTATCAACCCTGTTGCAGATGTTGTCTGTGTTGTCTGCAAAGAGGCATCATTTTCCTTCCAGTCTTTCCACAGTGTCACATATAAAGACTTTAAAAAGGTACTGAACACTGTAGTACCCCGCTAGTAACCCCCCTTTCTTCAGAGTGGACTCTGTTTACTAATACCCACTGTGTCCTGTTGTGCAGCCAGTTTTTTACCCAGGCTATCACCCTGGGACCCACTCCAAGGCTGGGTAATTTGTTTATTAATCTTTTGTATGGAATTGTGTCAAATGCCTTGCTAAAGTCTAGGCAGGCCTTGTCCACAGCCCCTCCCCGGTCTACTACTTTGGTCACCCAGTCAAAGAAATCTGTTAGATTTGTCAGACAATATCTTCCTGCTTTGAATCCATGTTGCTTTGGGTCCTGTGCCCCACTGGCCTCTAGGTACTCAACAATTCTTTCTTTCAGAAGTGATTTCATTTTCTCTACCACTGAGGTCAAACTAACAGGTCTGTAGTTTCCTGACTCTGCTTTGCTCCCACTTTAGTGAAGGAGAATCACATTTGCCATCCTCCAGTCCTTAGGTACCACACCATCCTCCCATAATTTGTTAAAAAGGGTAGTCAGTGGTGTCACTAGTTCTCCCCTTAGTTCTTTTAGAATTTGGAGGTGAATCCCATCAGGAACCATAGCTTTGTCCGCCTTCAGTTTTAGGAGTCCTTTCTTAACCCTTTCTTCTGTGAATGGACTAGTATCGACCCCCCATCCAGAGTGCTTCTATTGATTAGATTAGGTACCTCCCCCTCCTCTTCTTTTGTGAATACTGAGCAGAAGTATTCATTCAGTATCCTTGCTTTTTCACTGTCACCCTCTGCCATCCTGCCCTCACTTTTATTAAACCTCACTATCCCTCCCTTGCTTTTTTTTTTCGCTCCCTAATGTACCTATAAAAGATTTTATCCTCCTTGTTTACTGAGTTGGCTTTCTTTTCCTTGGTTTGGACCTTTGCTATTCTGACTGCCTTTCCCACTTCCTTCTACTTTAACTGGTACAGTTCTCTGTCCTGCTCCTTCTGTGTTTCCTTATACTTACTGAATGCTACTTTTTTCTCCCTATCCTTCCCCGTCACCTCTTTTGAGAAGGATAGTGGGTTTTTCCTTCATTTCAATTTGTTTATTTGCCTCACACAAAGGCTTTTTGCCTCCGTGATGGCAGTTTTTAAGTGTTTCCCCATTGTTCCTCTACCCCTCCTTCTTGCCCATTTGCTAGTGCTTTTCTGAGACACTCTCCCATTTTAACAAAGTCAACCCTCCTAAAGTCCAGTACCCTCACTTTTGTATGGCTTGATGCTACGGCTGTGTTTATCATGAATCACACTGTTTGGTGGCCACTTTTTCTCAGATGGCTACCCACTTCTAAATTTGAGATCCTCCCTCCAACCCCATTTGTGAGTACTAGGTTTAAGTTTGCTCCCTCTCAAGTTGGTTTCAACACTAGCTGCCTGAGGCATCCCCTCTGTAAGGCCTCAAGAATTGACCTGCTCTTGGATGTGACTGCAGCAAAGGTGCCCCAGTTAACATCAGCATATTCAGGTCCTTATCAATAATATCTCCCCTTTTTCTGCCATCCTAAGGATGCCTTCTTTCATTTCTTTGTCCATTTCCTCCCCCTGAGACAGGGGTCTGTATACAACACCCATGTTGATTGTGGTGCCATTTCCTGTCTCCAAGGTAACCCACAGTGCCTCCTCTCTGCCTGTTTACCCTTTAGTTCCATTGCTTTGATCCCTTTTCTTATGTAGAGAGCTATTCTTCCTCCTCTTCCACCCTCCTTGCCCCTCCTGTAGACCATGTAACTTGGTATGCTGACATCCCAGTTATTGTTCTCTGTATATCTTGTTTCTGTGACTGCCACGATATCCAGGCATCCCTCTTCCATCAAGGCCACTAGCTCAGGGAGCTTGTTGCCCAGACTACAGACATTGGTACTCATTGCCCTCCATTTTTGATGGCCTTACTCATTTTAACCCCATCCCTGTCCTTACTGTCTTTGCCTATTTCTCCATTTACCCCTGCCCTTCTCCCGACCAACTTCTCTATCTTGGTGTTTACCTCACTAACTACCCTGTTTTTTTGGGGGGGCTTTGATTTCTGTGCTCCTTTTCTGCACCTCCCCCCTTGGCTAGTTTAAATACTTGCCAATGAAGCATGTAAACTTATAACCTAAAATCCTAATTCCCTTCCTGGGCAGATGAAGACCGTTGCACCAGTATAGACCTGTATCCCTCCAGGTAGATCCCCAGTCCCCAAAGAAGCTAAAACCATTAGCTCTGCACCAGTTTTTCAACCATTGATTGAATCCCACGGTGTAGAGCACCCAGGTCTCACCAATGCCATAGACAGGCAGCACCTCTGAAAATGTTACTGTGTGATCTACTTGTCTAAGGCCCCTTCCCTACTACACAAATGCCTCCTGGACTGCTCTGATGACATTCCTAGCCAGTTCATCTGTCCCTAGGTGGACAATGACATCCAGCTCCCTCCCCCATGCAGCTTCTCCCGAGATCCTGAGGATTTGTTCTCTGTTCCTCTGAACCATGGTGCTGGGCAGGCACATTACCTCCATCTCCCTTTCATCCCCCTGTTCTAACCCCATTCCTCCCTCCTGTCAGTCTCCTTTGTGGACGTTCCCAGCACCATCCCTGATCTCCACTGTGTGTGCCTCCATAGAGGAACCACACTCTGCCAGAAGTGCGTACAATTTTTGAAGAGGTACAACTGGAGGGATGCACCTCTGTTCCTCCACCGTTACCCTCCCTGAGCCCCCACATGGTCCAACTACTCCTCTTTCTTGGCAACGTCTGAGGCAGCAGCTTCAGCCCTAGTGGTCCCTGGGTGGGAGAGGAGGTTAGCCAAATCCTGGTCAACTCAGCCTGGAGACAAGCAACCTCCTCCCTCAGCCCTGAGAGGTATCTGCAGATGGGACAACACTACATCCTCCAGAATGTCTCCCAGAAGACTGCCACTTTACAGCCACTGACTGCACCACTCCCATCATGTCTTATTCATGGCCCCTCGACTGTTGTTTTGTACGCTTACTCTTTTCTCTCTCTCTCTCTCTCTCTCTGTTTACTTTTTTTTTATGCTCTACTTTCCTACTGCCTCCATGCCTTTACAGCTCCTGCTGTTCCTTTTCTGGGACAGGAAGTTACTGTATTCCTCAGTAGTCTCCATCTTACTTGCTCAGAGACAGACCTCCAGCAGCTAGGGGGTGAGGGAGAGCTATTATTTTCCTTCTTGGATGATAAGTAATTTTTGCCTCTGTGACCACTTCCTTCCTTCTCCCAAATAGGAAGTTCCTGTTGTCAGTCAAATCCAGTGCCTATAAAAGTGGAACTGGCTAAGGTGGTGGGGGGGGTGGAGGGCTATATAGGCTAAGTAGAGTAGTTCTAGCAGCTGCCACCTTCCTCTTGCTGCTGTCCGTCAAAAGCTAACTACGGTAGTTTTGAAATACAGACACCTGGCTTTCTGTTGTCTAAGCCACACCCCCTAATATACAGCTATTTTCTTCACCTAGCTAACAGCACAGATAACAGTTCCCTTCCCTCAACTCAGATAAGCACACCAACTCTTTTGTTTTTGCATTTTATTTGGTTTTTACACTAACTGAAGGTCCCAGTAGTAGAGTTCTAGTTCTTTAGTCCCAGTAGAAGAGTTCTAGGAGCTGCCTCCTTCCTCGTGCTGCTGGAGATGACTAAGAATGAATAAGAAAATGACAATATATACATATACACTTATTTTATCTATTTTATCCATGAGAGGGCACAGTCTGAAATTCGTAGGAAGAAGATATAGAATGGAATTGAGAAAACATTACTTTACAGAAAGGGTGGTGTCTCCATGGAATGAGTTTCCTGAGGATCTGATTTCTTTGGAATCTGTAGGAACCTTTAAGAAAGGTTTGAACAGGTACATGGGCAAGGTACAGAATGGGGGAAGAAAGAAAAGTATGAGAATCGAGGAGGGGACAAATTCGAAAGTGGGGAGCAGAAGGGGAAAGGGGGGAGTTGTTGTAAATCTAATATTAGCAACACACAAAAAGACATGACAGACCTATTGGTCTAATCTGCTGGCATCTTTGTATGTTTGTATGTTCATATGACTATCCCAGTGTACCTGGAATACTAAAACTATAATCATATTAAATGAAAACAATTTATTCTCCAACAATATATGAAGACAGATCTTTTCAGGAAACCCACTGGTTGCAATACATTGTTACTGGCCAGTAGTAATCATTCCAATCATGTCATCAAATCAAGTCCAAAAGGGCAATTCATCAAAAGCAAACACAATTGTGGTAATGAGGAGAAGTACAAAAAACAAGCAGATTAACTAATCATGAGACTAAAGGACATGGGTTACAAACAGGAGTTTTTACAGAGAGCTATGGAAGATGTGAATAAACTTCCCTGATCATAATTATTGCAGGACAGAAGAAATGTTGATAAGTGTGATCCCCACCTCACTCTTGTAATTGCTTATAATCCCCAGTCCCAGAAAATAGTCTTGATTATGAAAAAATCATTTACACGTGGTTTTGTTAGATCAGGGACTATGAGATGCTGACATAAATGGTCCTAAGATTGTGAACAGACAGGGCAAAAATATAAGGGGACAGTATTGTACATTCTGTACAACCATAAGGGGACAAACCCAATATGTGGTTGCCTGAAAGAAATAGCAACTGCAACAAATGTGCCAATTGCAAATATTGCCCTAAGGTTAAACTAGCTAATATTTTGTTAATCCTGTCGCTGGTAAGAGGCCAACGTGAGAGGGTTTATTATATGTAAAACTTGTGAGATTCTGTACTTGGTTGAATGCAAATCTGGTAGCTTTTATATTGGGAAAACCAAAAGGGCATTTAAAACAAGAATCAGGAAACATGTTCATGCCATTAGCAGAGGGTAAAGTATCTTACAAACTCTCGAGCAATGCACATCTGGAAGCCTAGAAACAAAACTTGTCATGACTTCATGTTTAGTGGCATTGAAAGCCCGGTCCTGCCCAGGAAGAGAGTCAAATATGATAATATTCTCCCAAGGAGAGAACAATACAGTATCTTCTCCTTGAAACCCATGTCGAATTATAGTTGAAATAAAAGAATTGAAATTAATCCCTTTTTGAAAAAGTGAATAATAGTTGCTGTATAATTTTTATGTTTGCTTGTGCGCAGCTCAAGAAACATATTGCGGCAGCTTGGTGCTGAAGCAGCTTCTGGAGGTGTGACACTGTTGAGGTTAATACCGGCATGGCATTTTGGGGCATGTGTGATGTCCACCAATAATGAGGGACACAGCTGGTGACATTAGTTTGGAACCTTGCCACCAACTTGTGAAAAAATAGCTGCTGTAATCAGGGGCCACCATGTCATTACAGCGTCAGCCATTTGCTGCAATGAGGGAGTGACCCATCATTGCAGGGTGGGACCTTGCAGCCCTGATATTGTTTGTAAACATGGCGGCAGCTTGCCGCCTGTTCACAAACAATATTAACCCCCTTCCATTCTGAGGGGGTGCCCAATCCTCCTGGCAGCATGTGCCCCCCCAACATGTTTGTTTGCCGATGAAATTTAATCCCTCCGGTTGCAGTATTACCAGATGAATACTGCCAATGGGGAACCTACTCCCCATCAGCAGTATGTAATGGCCCCCACTTTTCTTGTCTTCCAGCAGGTGCCCAATACCTGTCAGCATAATCAACCCCCGTTGTTGTGGTGCTGACCGGGGGCCAATCCCCGTCAGCTACTGTGCACCCAAAAAAGAGTCTCAGTTGGCATGCTAGGAGCCCACCCCAGCATGCCACATTGCCCTGTAAATAAAAAAACGTCCTTCGATGTCTTTTTTTTTTTTTACCTGTAATGAAGGAAACGGTCCCCCGGCGGTCTTCCTGGCCACCCTCCCGCAACTCACACCTACCCACTGTGCATCCAGCCTCCCCACACACCCCCACCCCATATTTACCTCTGGAGTCCGGTGCGATGATCTTTGGTGGACAGGGAACACGTCTGTACTCTTCAAAGTTGACCATGAACTGAGGAAATGCCAGTAAGCTGTATAATGGAATAAATAGGGTTTTTCAACTTTGCTGCATATCTCAGGCATTTTTTGGAATTTTGCCACCAAATTTTCAACATGGTGTTTTCGGGACCCCTCCTCATCATTTCTATCACTGTCATGGTGTTACTCGGCCCTGAAAGGTGATTTTGCGGTCACTGTGCGGAATCACCTTTCAGAATTGATTAATGAAATGACAGTGCCAGTGTTCATGAGGTGGACTCTCAGAAAGGCTATGTTGCAAATTTGGTGGAAAAAATAACTGTTTTACGAGTGCTCATTGCGCAGGTGCTACGCACACTAGTAACTTTGCAAATTTGCAATATTTTCACCCCAGATTTTCAACATTGGCATTTTTTCAGACCTCCTTGTGAACAGTACAGCTGTCATTTTTCATACCCTGGACAAAATTTGTTTTCGCACTTGTGGCACGGAATAGGGAGGTCTTTGTGGGAAATCAGTGTTCCACACAGAGTAAGAAACTGACAGTGGCACTGTTCATGAGCAGAGGTCCTAAAATGTCGATGTAAAAAATTTGGTGATGATACTCCATAAAATTATTGTGTTATGATCATGTGTTGCCCTGTTCCTACACATGCTCGTAAGTTTGCAAATTTTCAATATTTTCACTCCAGATTTTCAACATTGCCATTTTACTACACCTCCTTATGAGCAGCACAGCTATCATTTTTCACATTTTGCCCAAAACGTGTTTCCGTGCATGTAGCGCACAATGGCACAGTCGGTGTGCGAAATCAATGTTCGGGACAGATTAAGAAAATCACAGTGACACTGGTCATGAGCAGAAGTGTTAAAATGGCTATGTTAAAAATTTGGTGAAAAAAGTCCCCAAAATGACTGTTTTACAAGCATGCACTGCACTGTTCCTATGCACACTCGTATGTTCATGAATTTTGACTATTTTCACTCCAGATTTTCAACATTGCCATTTTACCACACCTCCTTATGAGCAGTATAGCTGTCATTTTTCACATCTCGCCCAAAACGTGTTTCCATGCATGTAGTGCACAATGGCACAGTCAGTGTGCAAAATCAATTTTCGGGACAGATTAAGAAAATCACAGTGACACCGTTCATGAGCAGAGGTATTACAATGGCTATGTTAAAAATTTGGTGAAAAAAGTCCATAAAATGACTGTGTTACGAGCGACCATTGTGCAGTTTCCACACACCCTCGTAAGTTCATGGATTTCTAATATTTTCAGTCCAGATTTTCACCACTGGCATATTTCCACACTTCCTTATGAACAGTACAGCTGTCATTTTTCACACCATGGCCAAAATGTGTTTTTGCACTTCCAGCATAGAAAAGCGTGATCACTGTGGGAAATCACTCTTTGGGACAGATTAAGAAAACTGCAGTGACACTGTTCATGAGTGAAGGTTCTAAAATGCCTGTGTTGACAATCTGCTGTAAAACATTCCCAAACTAATTGCATTATGGGTGTGCTTTGCCCATTTTCTACACACGCTCGTGACTTCAGCAGTTTTTTTTTAATATTTTCACTGCAGATTTTCAACATTGCCATTTTTTCCACCTCCCCATGAACAGTACAGCTGTCATTTTTCACACCCTGTTCAAAATGTGTTTTCGCACCTGTGGTGCCAAATGGAATAGTCGCTGTGCAAAATCAGCTTTCAGCTAACAATCTGATATTGCCACTGTTCATAAGGTGGGGGTCACAAAAAACCCATGCTGAAAATTTGGAGTGAAAATGCCAATGAACGCCTGAGATGTTAGGGTTTCCAACCATAACACCCCACCCTGTAGAGATTGACAGGCATCGGGGTGTGACTTGGGATTCTCGACTGTAATGCTCATACCATTCCACACCCTGCAGCCAGTGAGAGACATCGAGGTGTGCCTTGGACTCTTCGGCCCTGAAGTTCACCCCATTCTCCTATACAGCATCCATCTCACCATATTTCCTGATGGAATAGGGTAAGCATAAGGGGCCAAAGATCCCAAGGCACACTGTGACACTTGTTAGTGTCTGCAGGGTAGGGTGTGGTGAAATGGCATGGCCGTTATGCCTGATGACCCAAAGGCACACCCCAATGCCTGTCAGTCTCTGCAGGGTGTTGGCGGGGTTGGCTTCAGTTCAATACTTCACTGCCATTCCTATTATGCAGTTCTCTAACTCCTACACTACCAATGCCAATGCCAGCAAGCATGCATTCGGCATTGACAAATGCTTGTTTTCATATCTGATAGCTTGGTGATATTAGATGGGATTATGGGTGTTATGTCATTTTTATTATTTTAGTGTTAGTTATATTTCTTTGTGTCTCTAATTTGCAGATTTGTACCAGCAGCTGCCAACATGTATTGTGAGCCGTTTTCCAGTTTCAACTTTGAGTAAAGTTTTTACTTTCTCAGTTTTAACTGTGTGCAATTTCAGCAACCATACCTGGTGCTGTTGGTTTATATGATGGCATAGGTTTTCTTCAACTACTTGTTTATATATTCAATGGGGATTTTGATGTGTTAATTGTGTATATATGATGTTGTCGTATTTATATTTTTATTAATGAATTTACACATGCATATTTGATATTTAATGCATATGTCTAGGTGCCTGAGGGTAGCCTTTGTTTCCTTAGACAATGATCCATGTGCATGCACTAGCTAATGGAATGATGTTTTAGTTAATATCCATTGTTTTTCATTCTTGTTATCAGCTGAGTCCTGATGCCTTCATTACATGACATGTGCTGTTGCCATTTAAAGGAGACGCTTAGTGCTTTATGTCAACCTTTGAGAAAGCACATCACATGCGAAATATGTCACGTGATGTTGGTGATGGTGGGGTGCAACCTGAGTCTTTGTGTTTTGAATGCCTGCTGGATTGTTTTCTATTCATTTAATTCCAAGATTGCTGCCACTTCATGTGAGTAGCTTTTCATGCTTGACCACTGAATATGCACTTTATTTGAATAAAATTGACTCACTTTGTGGAATATTGAAGTTGCATGTCCAGCTTTATTTGACGCTATAGAAGTTTGAGGAACTCTACTTTTACAGCAGGTGCTGGCCTCCTACCTTTCTTCATAACAATATATGAACCCTGAGGTATGTGAGTAGAAAATAACCAGACTAGTGTAACCCTCCTTTCCCCCTGTGGGTGGGACTTACCTGGTGTGCTTCCAAGTCATATGGTCTCACCAGTCTTGGGTCCACTGATGTCCTTTTATTGCTCCTACAAGCCCTGTGTGCCTGTCTTACTGAAGGTCTGAAAGACAATGTGTAAAAAGTTGAAGCAGCACAGTTCAGTGTCCGTACATTTGAGCTGGTTCCTACTCGAATGTGTGAGCTGGCAGTAACATAGAAACATAGAGGTTGATGGCAGATAAGGGCCGCAAGCCCATCCAGTCTGCCCATTTCTTTTTCTACCTCGTGAATGTACCATGGGCCTTTACTCTGTCAAAGGCCTATCTATTCATACGCATCTGCATTGCTCCCTTATGCCTACCCCATGTCTGTTTGAAGCCCTGTACTCTATTCATATCCACCACTTCCTGAGATAGGCCATTCCATGCATCCACCACCCTTTCTGTGAAAAAGAACTTCCTCACATTACCCCTTAATTGGTCCTCCTCTAATCTCATGCTGTGTAGTTTTGTCCTGCTATTTTTATTATTTTGAAACATGTTAGAATCTTTCACCTTGTTAGCCCTTAAGGTGTTTGAATGTTTCAATCATATCACCTCTCTCCCTCCTTTGCTCTAGGGTATACATATTGAGCTCCATTAATCTGTCCTCATATGTTTTCTAATGCAGTCCCTGCACCATTTTGGTTGCCGTCCTCTGGACTGCCTCCATTTTGTTAATGTCCTTGTGAAGGTGAAGCCGCCAGTACTCCAGATAGAGCCTATCCAGTGTCTGGCAAAGAGGGATTATTACCTCCCTTTTACGACTTGTGATACCCCTACTAATACACACCAACATCACCCTAGCCTTACCTACTGCTTTAGTGGCCCGTTTGGATGATTTCAGGTCATCTGTGATGATGCCCAATTCTCTTTCTTCCCTTGTGACTGCCACCAACTCCCCTCCCAACCTATAGGTGGCTTCAGGGTTTCTCTTCCCTATGTGCATGATCTTGCACTTCTTTGCGTTAAACTCCAGTTGCCACTCTTCTAACCATTTTGCCAGTTTATCCAGATCTCTTCTCATTCTGTCCACCACATCTGGATCATCTACTCTGTTGCAGATCTTGGTGTCAACTGCAAACAGACAAACCTTACCCTCCGGTCCATCTGCAATGTCACTGATGAAGATATTGAAGAGGACTGGCCCCAGGACTGATCCCTGAGGTACCCCACTTGTAACTTGCATCTCTTCTGACTGAATACCATTTACCATCACTCTCTGTTTTCTGCCCATCAACCAGTTTGCTACCCAGTTGACCAACTTCTAACCCACCCCAAGCCTACCCAGATTATTAATCAATCTTCTATGTGGAACAGTATCAAAAGCTTTGCTGAAGTCAAGGCAGGTGACATTAAGTGCTCCTCCTTGGTCCACCACTCTGGTTAACCAGTCAAAGAAATCTATGAGATTAACTTGACAGGACCTTCCTGTTGTAAACCCATGCTGTCTTGGGTCCTGTGCTCCTATGGATTCCAGCTGTTGCACTATCCTTTCCTTGAGGAGTGCCTCCGTAACCTTGCCCACTACTGAGGTAAGACTCACTGGTCTGTAGTTCCCTGCTTCCTCCCTGCTACCACTCTTGTGGAGTGGGATCACATGAGCCCTTCTCCAGTCTTCTGGGATCTGTCCTGTGCTCAGAGACTCGCTAAACAGTTTTGATAATGGCTCTGGTAGTTCCACCCTTAGCTCCTTTAGTACCCTGGGAAGTATGCCATCAGGTCCCATTGCCTTGTCCACCACGAGCTTATCGAGCTCTTGTAGGACCCTTTCTTTTGAGAAGGGACTAGTGCACACCTCCCTCCCCCCTGTGTCCACAGTGCTGAGCTGTGGGCCCTGCTCTACCTTCTCTTCAGTAAATACTGAGCAGAAGTATCTATTTAGGATAGATGCTTTTCCATGGTCCTCCTCCTCCTCCTCCTCCTCACACTCCCCCTTATCCCCTCTGATTTTAGCAATATCCCCTTCAGACTTTCTCCTTTCACTAATGTATCTATAGAAAGTCTTGTCACCTTCTTTTACAGTTCATGCTAGTGTTTCCTCGGTTTGGGCCTTTGCCTGCCTTACTGCCTTCCCTGCTTCCCTTAGGGAAGTTTGGTATGCCTCCCTATCTTCGTTCCGTTGCATTTCCTTATATTTCCTGAAGGCCAGCCTTTTGGCTGTGACCTTTTCTGCTACTGTTTTTGAGATCCAGAATAGTTTCCTTTTTCTTTTGCACTTCCTTTTCTCTCTAACGCAATGGGATGTTGTTTCAAGTATTGCATCCTTAGTGCTTGCCCACTTTGCCTGTACCCCCTCACCTGTATTTCTTCTTGCCAGGGCTAGCTTAACTCTGTTGGCCATCTTATCAAAGTCAGCTCATCTGAAGTCCCATATTTTTGCCTTGGAATAGGATGATTTAGTTCTAGTTGCTAAACTGAACCATACCATGTGATGGTCACTGGACCCCAGCTGACCTTCTACCTGGAGATCTGTGATCCTTTCCCCATTAGTCAGTACTAGATCTAGGATAGCCCTGTCTCTTGTGGGTTGTTGTACCAGTTGGTTGAGTCCCTCCCCTGCAGGGCATCCACTATGTGTCTAGTTCTGGCAGATGTTCTTGCTGGTATTGACCAATCTATATCTGGCATGTTGAAGTCTCCCATTATCAGAACCTCCCCTTTAGCTGTCATGTTTTGTATATCTTCTAATAGTAATGTGTCTATGTCCTCCCCCTAGACTGGAGGCCTGTAGACAACCCCAGTTCATATGGCTGTCCCATTTCTTGTTTCCAGGGTGACCCAGAGTTTTTTCTGGCTCCTTATGTGTATTCTGAATTTCTGTAGCTTTGCTTGACATTGCTTGCAGCTCTGGTTAGCACTACTGTGCCCTTATCAGTTTGTCACTAGCAGTTCAAGACAAGTGTCTTATGTGTACTCCAACTAGTGGGATCTCAAAATTCTAGTAAGGGGATTCAGACCCACATCTGGGGGTTTCAGGACACTAAACTTTATACAACTGCTAAAGTGTCTTAATTGTACTGTTTCTCTAAGGACAACTGATGCTGCCCTGTGAATATGTATCTGCCTGTTGCCTGGGGTCATAATGATATGGTGCTAGTGACTAGCAGGGAAGGATTCTTTCAGTGCTCATTCCACAACTGGATAACAGAATGAAGGGATACCTAGTGTAGCATGTGAACATTAATTTAAGCAATAATGCATGACAGGGTGTGGGTTGTGCTAGGATAACCTCACACCTGGGGTAGATGGGCATGAGTCCACACGTTGAGTGCATCCAGCACCACCAGAAGTGAGATTATCCCAGCACAGCCCATACCCTGGAGTGCATTATTGCTATTATAAAATGGCTCATTTATATTAAGAAAAAAGAAAGATAAGAAAAAAGCATTTTAGAATAGAATTTAATTGTATTTATCAATGTGGAGGTATATGTAAGAAAAAAGTAGTTCCGTTTGGACAGTAGGTGACGCTGGTGTTAAATGAATGGCTCTGTCTGTGGAAATGCTCACCTCTCCCCCTTATACAGTTCTCCTTTCTTGTTTTGCAACACATGTGTTCTAGTCTGGGACCCATAGTTTCGTGAACTTTCAAGGGTGTCAGTTGCAATGGAGACCGGGAGAGGGAGAAAGCTGGTGTACTGAACACAACTGGGTGAGTCATCTCTCTCTGTGAGCAAAGCCAAGAGCATACCTGAAGTGAATGGCCATGTTTAAAAAAATGTTATTAGTGTTGCTGGCAGTTATTAGAAATTATTTGTACAGCCGCTTCTTGTGGTTCATGAGGTTGATTGGCCATATTTTTGCAGTGAACCATGCGACTGGCAGTTACGATCTCCGTGGTTCACTGAAGCTGCTGTATTGGCTTTCTTTTACAGTGAATTGGACTGAGTAAAAATTTGTTTTTCTACATAAAGTGTTGTTTTTATGAATGTCAGTGGAACACTCAGCATTGGTATTTTGGGGGGTATTAAGCCCTGACAGTTTTAGTGTGCAGTGCTCTTCATGATCTATTTGCTTCAGAAAACATGACATGATTTGTAAGTCTGTTATGCAGCTGTTTGTGTGCTGGACCTTCATACGGTGAGGCTGTGCTGGGATAACCTCACTGTTAAAGGACTCTGCCAACCAATCAGAGCCCAGCATTCTTTTTTGCCATTGTATAATTGATGACTATTATTTTGTAACACAGTTTTCAGATGTAAAAGGGTGTGGATGTAAAGATGGATGCTGCCACCAAATTATAGAGTGGCAAGGCTTAAAAGAAGCAGCCAAACCTACAAATATTTATTGAGATACAAACAGAACAAAATGAACTCATACTTCATACATGAATAAGAAATTAAATCAAAAGGCACAAAAATAAACTTTTGTTCACACAGGCAATAACAACTTCAGCCACCTGGGAACATCAATGATACATAGTCTGAAAAAGGTGCAGACTCCCCACTAGACCAGCCCAGAGCTGATCCCAAACCGAATCTGACATGGTCCAGGCTAGGAGCTCCTTTTAACCCAAGAGGACAGCATGTGACCATATCAGACTCCACCCACAACACTATTAAACTTAAACTTTCTTTATTCAACATAAAGGTTTTTTATAAACCTTTTAAAAATTATCTGGGTCTGTCTATAGTCAGTATATGCTAATATACACAAAAAGAAATCAGTCCTTAACAAAGAGAAAATGGTATGCACTCTAAGGCTTCTCCCATGAATGACCCAAGGTATAAGTATGGAGAAGAGAGGGCTGCTGACTCCTAAGGATCCATTCATAATGATCCCTGCAAGGAGACAACCCTTTCTAGAAGATTCCCCCTGCTTATACCTCAGTAAGACCTTCCATTCTTAAGTAACAAATAAACTAACATTGGAATGTTATACATTCTTTTAAACAAAAGATGAAAGTTATGTAGAATTCTACACATTTAAGTACAGAAGTTTCTTTCTTATATTTACAAATGTGCTGCAGCACAGGGAAACATGGAGCTCTTAGAAGCATTGTGTTGCTTTTGTATGGCCATTATCATTCTTACTTTATGTTTATTCAACTATAATACTTATGGAGATTCTGCAGAAAACATAAACATTAAAATCATGTTTTCTAGAATTCATTTCACCAGGTTACTAACAACAGAGAGAACTTCATATCATTCAGTGTTATGCTTGGATGCCTAGGCCTGAAAAAAACAAAACAATGCTGTGTATGTTTTGGTTTAGGTTTAAAATACAGCTTCTACTGAGGCAACCTCGGCAGTTTAACAATACCTTCACATGGAGGTCTCTTTGGACATCTCGCAAGGGAAAAAAAAGAAAAAGGGGTTCACCTCGCAAGTGCGAGAAAGGGGGGTGGTAACTTCTCGGCAGCTTTAAACCGCTGCTTTACTAAATATACTGCATGCAGGTTTCTAAATAAGGTTAACAGGGCAAACACCCATATGGCAAAAGCACTCTGCAAAATGCACTGCGGATAGAAATTCTAGCACTGTCAAAGTGCCAAAATGTTGCAATAATGGGACACAAGTGAAGATATATTAGCTACATTAGCTATCTGGGGAGGGGGGGTGAGAACATCAAGGCTCCAGAAGTGCAGAGAAAGAAGAAAAAAAGATAATCATTTGTGAGGCACCTATATTTCCAGGTGGCCAGCCTGTAAAAAAGGGGGAAAATGAGAAACAGGAAAGAACTGTTAGCTGACCTTGCATTCTGTTTGCGCTTATGCATCTGTATTATGTGTTCAATATATGTGTTTTATAAAGGAATGTATTTTGTCCAGCTGTATCCCCTTCCTTGGATCACACCTGGAAAGCCTCAGCTTACTATGCCTTTCTTGGTTGCCGAATTTTAAATAAAAAATAAATAACAAAATGCTTACAATAATTCAGAAGCTCTTAAAAGTGATTTTAACATGGGAACTTCCGGTGAACTTTTCTGATGGAAGACATTTTCATAATCCTTTTCCCCTTCTTTGCCCAGTCAAGATTCGAGAAGCTCAGAGCACTGTTGCTATGGCTCCTAGGAAGGGAGACTGGACAATGTTCTTGGTGCCTTTTGTGGTATCAAATCAGGTGTCAATTGAGCCTAATGTATACTAATTTTACAGATGGACAGCTGTGTCAGCCATTCAGATGCTGTTTTTGGTCTCCTCAGACAGTGGGGGAGAATACAACTCATGGCAGGTCTGCCGGAGTCTTTCTGTGTGAAGCAGGGGAGCATTTTGTAAGTAGAGGGGAAGTGTGAAAGTAGGCGCGAGGCTTCCACGGCCAATCCCCAGGTACCTTGCATTAATCTGAAAGCAAGAGTGTTTGGACAGTTTATTTGTTGCTAAACCCTGCAGTGCTAGAGAGAGACCTTAGTCTATGAAGGGGGTTGGATTGTATCCTGTTAAACTTCCGAAGTGTTGCCTGGGTAAGCAACCAGAGCCTTGAGATCCATTAATTCCCATTGTCTGGAGTATCCAGTGTAAGTCAATCAAAAGTTGAATTTGCGGTTTGTACCTGTAGATTGAGAACTGCCTGGGAGACTGTTGTTACCCCTAGCCCTGTGAGGTAGTTGAACTTCCAAGTGGAGAGAACTGTGTGACTTCTGCTACCATTCTAGAGGCCACTATCACTAATGGACAGTCTGGGGAATCAGTCAGCTATTGTCACAACTAGACATTACCCATCATCTTCCCCATGGAGACAGATGCCTGCACGTGTGGGGTATGCATGTAGCCCTGGTCCTCAGTACTGGTCTGTTTCAGCACCCACAACATCCTGCAAGAAGGTGACAAGCTGTTAGAGTCTGCCACATTGACAGAAGATGACAAGTTGCAAGACCTGCAGACCTGCATGTACAGCCTGGGGCCTCAGCTCCTCTGTCTGAACCTGCTGCTGCCATTCAAACCCTGTGATGTTGACTTCACAACCGTGAGTCAACACAGGCCTGCCTTGATGGGGGGAGTTAATTAAAGGTGTTCAAAAGTCTGTGTTCTGTTTTGAAAGGTGCACGGAATTCCGGTCACCCATCTGCACCATTAAGGCCTGCACCATTAACCACCTGGGTACCCAAACTGACGTTAGGAGGCACTGGTATCAGTGGGGAGGTGAAAAAACTGTTGTGTGTTGCTGATGGGGAGTGAGCACCATTATTAATGTTATTTTATGGTTTAGTCAGTTTATCAAATACTCACATTGTTATTTATTTTTGTATTTCCACTTCCCTTCCCTTCCCTTCCCTTTTCAATAAAACATTTTATTGTTGTTGTTTAACACAGTCTGTGAGCATAGTACAGTATTAGAGAAATTATATGTGTTGTGAAGTACCACATTTATGCATTGTGTTCCATGTATGTGGTGACTGCGAGGAGAAGTGAGTAGGTACAGCATCCAAGGGAGGTGTACCAGAGAGGCAACTGGCCCACTATATTTTTTAATCTGGGTGGAGGCACCACACTACTTATTTATCTTGGGAAAGAATCTCCCTTTTCCATCTGAAAACAGAGCCCATACCCCTCAACCTTGCAAGGCAGGGGTAGTAACCAGAAGTTGCATGGCAACCCAGTAACACAAATGAAAACATCTGCTTTAGACAAAGTTAACACAGTCTAGGTCCTTATTTAATTGATATTTGTAAAGATCTCAATGTATTATTTATTGATTGATCATTTTTTATTATTATTATTAATTTATTTATTTATTTATTATACTGGACAGCAGGATGAGCTAAATAGCCTTTCTTCACAAGGGACCAGTTGCAGAAAGCCAAACATACATTTACATGAATGATACAAAACAGTACTATGAAAAGTAATACAATTACAAGCTGGTAACACATTGTTAAGTGGGAGAATAACAAAAAGGAACAGCCACAGTGCCTTTTATCAATAATATTTATTTATTAATTTCTTTTCTCTTAATCAGGAAGGTGCACTAAGCAAATGAATGCTTATTTTCAAGTAAGAAATGGGAGAATACAATAGAATACAATGGACAATAGGATTAATTACAAGGCCAATGTTCCTGAAGGGAGATATAGCATGCTCAACAATACAAGAGATCATTACAATTAAAGTAACATAGGTGCAGTATAGCAAGACATAGGCTACAGCTTGGTTTCATTAAGGCAAAATACAACAATAAGTACCGTACAGCAGGACAATAAAAGAAGCAGTTGCCTCATAATAGTTAGAAAATTTTGTACAGTGTGCTGAGCCATTTGTGCATGAGAGAAGAAGCCTGGTCTAGGTTCAATCAGAGGCAGAGGATAAGAGTAAGTGGTCCAGTTGAGCTTGTTTAATGGAGAATGTAGTAAGGAAATTTCATATGTTGGTCAGAATGGAGTTCCAAAGCCTACGGACAAAAGGTGAGAAAGTCTGATCATACATTTTGGTTGCACATTGGGAATGGTGGGGTGGACAAATCGACTGATCAGAATTAGTAGAAGGGATCGGCGATTTGTAACAGCGAGATAGGTGTGTCAGGAGAAGAAGACTTGAGCAAGTTACAAAAAAGCCTAGTGAATATGAATTTGCAACAGAAGGGGAGAGCCATTTCAGGATTGTGTATAAACAGCAATGTTAGGTAAAGCACTTGGACAACGAGGCAAATTGAAAGATATCACTCTAGGCCAAATCGCATTTGTGAAGTATTGTGTTGGGGTCATTTGAGTAAATAAGAGAGCTATATTGCAGGCAGGGGAGAACAACACCTTGGAATATAACTATCTGTGCCTTGGGAGAGTTTACATTGCATACTAGTAAGTCTTGCATAGCCTGGAAATAATAGCTTTGCAGGTGGTGGTAACGTAAGGGAAGTCAAGTGTCAAATCTAAGATGATGTAAGATATTTTAATTCTTCAGAGACAAGAGAGAGAGAGAGAGAGAGATTATCACAGCAGATGTCTAGGAAGTTGGTGCAGGAGAATCTGTCAGCCTTTGACCAAAAAAACATGGCTTATGTCATATAGGCATTAAGGACTAGCTTGATGTTAGCAAGCCAGTTCTGGATTTGGGAGAAGTCTTGGCTGAGTTGGTCATTTAGCTGTGAGGTGTGGGAGAAACTACAGTAAGTAATTGCTGAACAGGCTGTGGAGTCAGTTAGGGTTATTGAAAAAAATGGAAAAATGGAATAATCCAGAGTGGTTTATTTTTTAGGAGATGCCCATCTACATTACCCCCACCCATGTAGAAACATAGCAATATTTTTCAGTCCCATGAAAATATTGCAATGTTAATGGCTGAATAAAGGAATAATTCATAACAGGGTGTGTGTCATGCTGGGGTCATATCACACCTGCAGTGATTAGGCATGAGGCCGCAGACCGGGTGCTAATAATCACCCCAGAAGTGAAGTTATCCCAGCATGACACACACCCTGTCGTGCATTATTCCTATTATACAATGGCTTATTTGTAAAAGAAAGGAAAAAAAAATATTGAAAAACTACATTTACATTACCGTTTTTCTGTATTTTTAATGGGTAAGGTTACATTATAAAAAAAAGTGCTGATGTTTTGCTTTTTAGACACTAGGTGGAGCTGCTGTGTTTTTATGTGGCTTAGTATTTCACATAGGAACGTTTTGTCAGTGCTGTTACTCTTTGTTCATGTACCCTATTCCCTGGTTGTACATGATCTGTTTTTTTAGGAGATGGTTTCCAGTTGTTTTATTTTGTTTTTCTGTATCTCTGCAGTTTTCCTGACTCATTGTTCATAGTGCTTCTACTGTTATGGACAGGATTGCCATCCCTCCCCCCACACACACGCACACGTTCTGACCACTCGCCCAATGCAGTGAAGAAGAGAGGAACAGATGCAGGGTGGAGGTAAGGAGAATATTTGATATTGGTTTACTATGGGGTTTAAAGTTTAAAACACAAACTAACTTAACAGAGAGTGCGTGAGTTAGAGTCGTGTGGTGGATATCTGAAGAGATGCTTACTCACTCACACACTCGCGGTGAAGCCACTGGCATAGAGCAGCATTTCCTTTAGTTCTGTAGAATTTATTGAGGTGATTACATGTATAGACATACTGGGGAGAAAATTATATTTATGTGCGTTGGGGGGCATAAATGTTCATGGAAATGTGGTCATTGTTTAAGGGCAAGTATGACACTTTTGAACTGAGGGAAATGCTCGTATAGTAGAGCGTGGGAAATGTCAAACTACTGGATTCAGGGATTCACTTTGTTTTACTTGTAGCTGCTTTGTTTTTAAAAGAAAAAAATGGGATTCACTTGTTGGGGCTATGTGTGGACTGAAAAATGAGAAAGGAGCAACTGAATTTCTGCTTGAGGGATGACTGGTGGTTCTAGGAGTACACAGGGCAGTGGTGGTACTGGGCAGTGTGCAGTGATTTTTTTTCATGCTTGTTTTTGCTATGTGGTCATAACTGTGCTGGGACTAGAGCCATGATGTTATGCCAGGATAACATCATGTGTCCAGTCCCAGACTGGCCAATCAGAGCCCTGGATTCTTTCTTGCCATTGTATAATAACAAATGATATCCAAATGTCAGGGACCACAAATAAGAATACTAGCCATGCACTCAAAAAAAAAAAGATTCTCACACACTCTTAGTGACATATCCATGATATAGTGGAATGTATACATTCTGAGTTGACATAAATAAATCATATAGTGAAACACATGAACTATACAGTGAAATACAGTATACCATACACAGTAGTTAAAAATATATACTATAGTAAGGCTTATAATATATTTGAGCCCCTAGCAGAGAAAATTAAAAGGGAACAGAAGGTAAGGGGAATTATGTTCACAGGATCACAAACTGGATTATTTCCTGTTGATATCCTGGTCTTTCTTACAATAGTTAGATTTAAGATGACTTAAAGTTTAGGGGCTTCTATTGTAACTGTGCACAGGAGCAGGAAGTCATTCATTTTTGGAGGGCTGGAGGACTACCTCTGATTATGTGACAGCCTGCAAACAATCGTGGGGAAACAGAAAAGAGAGCTGAGGGGTTAACTTTGTTCTGTCCAGTGTATCTCATCATGCTCATGTCCCAGCGCATGAGTGGGATAGAGCAGGGATGAAAATCTATCCTAAGAGGCCTCAAGGCTTCTGGAAATAGCTTGCATTCAGCAGGAGTGTCTGCAGGAGAAACAACAGGCAAATGTGCAGTAGGCAATAACACAGTATTGTGAGATGGCATACTGAAACAGCTGCAGGGTAGATAGCTACAGTTGGTGGGTTAACAACTAGTGGGCAAGGGGTAGTAGGACCAGAATAAGGGAGATACAGGTGGGAGGATTAAAAAGCTAAATTAAGAGACACACTATCTAGGGTAGGGCAACAAATATGTTTCAGGCAAGTAAGTAAGGAGTAGTAGACATGCAGAATAACTCATGCACAGGAAGGTGGGTTATAAAAAGGAAAACAAAAGACACCCTATCTAGGGTAAGGTACAAAATAAATTTCAGACAAGCAAAAAGGGAGAGGAAAGAATTCAGAGGGCATGGAAGGAACACACTAAGGTACTGGGACATTTCAGCAGGCGCTATGGTAAAGGGAAGAAGAAACATGGGCATCATGCAGTGGAATAAGAGGGAGTCAGCAGTCTTTCAGGCTGCAATTTTTCAGGATAGCTTTGGAGACTGAAGTGCTGCACATTTGTACTCAACTCTCTGGGTTGAGGGCGGAGGTTGCTGAACTCCAGGCTGAACTACCATGGGTACCATGAAATACCATGGGTATGGGTTCTGCCCCAATGATGGCCCACCAAATCTGTCTCCACTCCACAGAAGATGCCTTGGCAAAGCACAGTGTTTGGACCTTCATGGGCTCTGGGATGGTGGGGATGACTAGAAGGGTATTCACTACTCAGTCTGTACCACTACAAAAATTCCTTCACCATAGAAGTGGGATGTGGTAGTTGGGAGGAGCTACCCATATCAGTGGGAAAGGAGGATGTGAGGGTCCTCAGAAGCTGAGGTCCCAAGGAGGAAGAAAGTGTACCCAGACAAGGAAGAAGCATATGCTGGTGGAGGAAGTAGTGGGATATACTGTATTTGAGGGGGGGAGGAAGAGACAGGAAAGTAAAGTGCCTAAAAGATGCTTCAACATGGAGAGATGGAGAGTGGATTCACAGGATCGTAAGTGCAGCAACAGATGGGAGGGATGTAGATGTCATTGTCCACCTGTGGACAAATGACCAGGCAACGGACAAGTTGGGGTAGAGCAGTAAAATTTCAGGAAGCTTGGGAGAGGCCTCAAGCAGCTGATACACACAGTGGCTTTTGCTGAAGTGATACCTGTAAATGGACGAGTAAGGAACTCTCTGCATGAGGACTTTTAACAATTGGTTAAAGGCATAGTGCATGGGGAATGGCTTTGGTTACATTGGAGACTGGGAGTCAACCTGGGAGTATATAGGCTTCTGTAGAGGAGAAATCCTGCATCCTTCCAAGAAGAAGAACAAAGTCCTTTGTGGAAGGTTTAAATGCTACTTGGATGAGCAGTTGAAGCTATCTTGGCAAGGGGAGGATGCTGTAAAGACTAGAAGAGGCAACTATTACCACCCCCAGATAGTAAGGCAGCAGGTAGAGAGGACCTTAAGGGAGTGAGCTCCCTCAGACAAGGGGAGCAAAATGACAGGTATGGGGACAAGACAGAGGATAAGGGTGATATAAAGCAGGAAAGCAAGAAAATGTGGTAAAGGAGAGAGTTAACAGAGAAGGCAACAGGAGAAGAGGAAGATCAGGTAGAATATCAGAGAACTAAACAGGCAGGAGGGAGGATGCAGGGAAAGAGTCAGGGAGGGTGTAAGGTATGGTGAACCATGTGCACAAATGCAACGAGTCAGAGAAATAAAATTCCAGAGCAGGAGGCCTTCATGGTGGAAACTATCTCGGATCTTATGACCATAAATGAGTCATGGTGCACTGACAACCATAACTGGGGTATGATCATACCAGGCTAATCTCTGTTTAGGAGAGACAGAGTGGAGAGGATGGGATTGTACTACATGTAAGGAGGGAATCAAAGCTCTGGAAGTACAGGGGTACCCAGAGGAAAAGGAAGGGCTGTAGGTGCTGTGTGTCATCCTGGAGACAGGTGCTGGTGCCACTATTCATGCATGGGTGGCATACAGATCTCCAACACTGGGAAAGGGGTTGGACAAGGCACTTTCGGAACACATCATCAGGATGGCAAGTTAGGGGGAGGTGGTGCTAGTTGGTAACTTCGGCCTGCCAGACATGGATTGAAGCCTTCTAACTACAGCTGCGGCAAGGGACAAGACCATCCTTGACTCCCTACAGGAAGCTTTTCTTAGGTAGCTAGTAAATGAACCCAATAAGGATGAGACAGTGCTGGATCTGGTGGGCAGTTCACTAGATCATTGTTCTATGTGGTTTAACATTTAGACAGGAACAAAGGCAAGCCATACAAGGATGAGGGTCCTGGACTTTAAGAAGGTGGATTTCAATGAAATGGCAGACTGATTTAGAATGGTCTCATGGGGGGATTGCAGGTAGTGGTACAGGTAAAGTAGGGAAAAATAAGGGAGGGCATTATTAAGCCAACTAGGCTCTGTGTGAGGGAAGTGAGTAAAAGCAAAACAAAAAAGAGACTGCTATGGGTCTCAAGGGAAGTGGCCAAGGCAGTGAAGAAAAAAAGGGCAGCTTTTCTGGGGTACCATATAAGAAAACACAAAGGAAAGTAAGACAGCTAGAGATGCAGCGAAATTAAATTTTGCCAGTGAATTTGCAGCAAAATTGGCAATTTTGCTGCGTGAAATATTTTCTTGATTCTTGGTAAAACTTCATCCTTAGCCACCACAATGATTTTGGTTCCACCCCCCCGACTGATCACCAGCCATAATTGAATTAAACCCCCCTCATTCATTCAAGCCCTCATTCAGGCTGCCAGCCATGGAGGTGAGTGGAGGGTTGTGCTGGTGGCCTGATCGGGTTACTTGGGGGAGTGGGGTCAACTTTAGCTCATGATGACAGGGTGTGGTAGTGGGAGGTCCACTAGACACCAGGAAGTGGGGGTTGAATTATTTTTTTTAATAAAAGGAAATGAGGGGGCCAGGGTAACCGTGGGGGGACTCAATTCAAATACAGCTGCTGATTGGCTGGGGGGCCACTAGACACCAGGAAGAAAAATTTGGGCCATTGAGCAGCCCCAGGGGGGGCATTGGGGACAACTAGACACTAGGGAGGGAGAATATTGGCCAGTGACCACTTCAAATTTCTCCCGTGGGAGGTGAAATTACACCCTCAGGTGGCGAAATTTCACTGCAGGTGGCAAAATTTCACCCACAAGCAACCTGCAGCAAATTTTCACCTGCAAGCTGCAAATTCTGCCAGTTTGCAGGCAAAATTTTGGGATTTCACCCTCCAAAATATTTCACTAAATGTGTGAATTATGCTAAATTTTCCAATTTCGCACAACACTGAAGAAAGCAAGGTGTACCAAGTAAAACAGAGGGAATCAGGAAAGGCAGTGAAAGGGGCAGAGACACAAGCAGAGGAAAAGGTAGTCAAGGGGGTAGCTAAAGGGGATAAAACTTTCTTCAGGTACTACAGTGCATAAGTGAGAAAAGGAAAGCAAGGGGAAGGGTAGCAAGGATAAGGAGGACAGCAGGTTGAGACCGCAAAGTAGAGGACCCAGAAAAAGCAGACATCCTGAACAGGTGCTTTTTCTCAGTCTTCACATTGGGGGGGGAATGGACCACAAGGGAGCAGTAGGAATAAAAGGGTGGGTGGACACAAGTCCATTTTCAGAGGAAGAGTGCTGAGGGTACTTGCAACTCAGAATGTGGAGTGTGGACAAAGATATGGGACCAGATGGGATACAATCAAGGGTACTAAAGGAACTCAGGGAGGTGCTAGTTGGCCCACTGATGGTCTTGTTTAACAGCTTACTGGAAACTGATGTTGTCCCAAAGGACTGGATGAGAGCAGATGTTGTACCTCTGCAATGAAAGGAGATGCTAGCAACTATAATCTTGTCAGTTTCAGCTCAGTGATGGTAACATTAATGGAAACCCTTTTAAAGGAAAGGTTGGGAGAGTATCTTGAATCCAATATGATTAAGGAACCCAAAAAGGCAGACTGATGTTCCTCCTGTGGTACTCACAAATTCAGAAAGGATAAATGGAGTGTGGGTTGGAGAACCATTTTGGTGCAGTCACCATAACACCATATGGTTTGAGCTGGCCCTAGGAAACAGTAAGCCCTCCTCAAATGTTGAAGTTCAGGATTTCAGAAATGCTGTTGTCAAATAGATGAGGGAATTACCTTGCAGCATGTTAACTGGAGTGTACAATATCAGGGGAGTGAAGGATAGAGCAAGATAAATAAAGTGGGCTATTCTTGAGGAAACAAAGTCATGCATGAGTGTGGTTACAAAGAGAAACAGTTATAACAGACTAATATGGTTCTCCAAAAAGGTCAGAGAGGCAGTGAGGGACAAAAAGAAGGCCTTCATTAGGGGGGAAAATGGGACTAGAGTACCAAATATGAAATGAAGAGGTCAAGAGGGCAATCAGGGACACAAAGACAGAGCTACATACTGTGGAGGGGGTCAAGTGAGGGGAAAACTAGTTTTTCAGGTATATAAGAAAAAAACAGAAAGATGGGAGGGGGAATTGTTAGGCTAACAGATGGAGGCAGTGTAATAGTGGAGGGTGAATAGAAACATTCTGAATAACCATTTCTGCTCAGTATTTTCTAGGAAGCAAAGTGAGCCCTTATCAGACAGCTGCATAAAGGTTGCTGAAAGTGGATCTTGAAAATGAGGCAGCAGGTTTTTAACAGAGAAAGGGTCAAAAATGGCTAACAGCCCTGAACATAGATAAGGTCCCAGGGTTGGCATACGAGGGTGCTTAGGAAACAGACATAAGAATTAGCTGAACTTAAGGCTTTTCAATAGTTCTAATCAGAAAGGGATGGCTCTGAAAGACTGGAAGGTTATGCACGTAGTTTTGTTCCACAAGGGTGGGGACAAAAAACAGCTGGGTAACTACAGAATTGTCAGTCTTACCTCTGTTTTGTGTAGACTGATGGAGACACTAATCACAGAGTGTCTAGGGGATTACCTGGAGAAAACTGGGCTCCAGGGATGTACTGTACAATAAACAGGCAGGGCAGTCTTGTCTGACCAACCTAGTAGTACATTTAACTGGGTATCCAGGACAGTGGATAAGTGTCATGCAGTGGATTTACTCTACTATGACTTCAGCAAAACATTTGCCTTATTTTCTCACAGAAAGTTGCTGCAGAGGGTCTCATTCCAGTGAAGTACATAGTTAATTGGGTGGGAAGTTGGCTGGAATGCAGGCAGCTGAGGGTAGTGGCAACAAAGTCAGATCTGAGGGAGGGAGATCACCAGATGGAGCCACAGAGATTAGTCCAAGGTCCAGTTCTTTTCAATATGATAATCAGTGACATAGGAGAAAGAATTCAGGGCAAGATATGTCTCTTCACAGATAACAATAAGCTCTGTTGGAGGGCAGACTGCAAGGAGAGGGTAAGAAAGATACAGAGAGTCCTGCAAAAGTTAGAGAAATGAGCCAAGGTTTAGCAATTGGAATGCAAACTAAAAAGTTCAAGGTGATGCACATAGGGAACAGGAGCCCCAAAACTGAATATCTGATGAGATGAATTAAGCTTGGCAGTATCTCAGAGGAATGGGACCTGGAAGTCATCCTAAGCGACTCCCTTACACAATCTAATCAGATTAACAAGGCCCACAGTAAGGAAAACAGGATGCTGGGAAGTATCAGGAGAGTTTTTTCAGCAGGAAGAATGAGGTGCTACTGCCTCTCTATAGATCACTGGTGAGGCCACACCTGGAGTACTGTGTTCTGTTTGGGTGACCTCAACTAAGGAAACACAAGGACAGACTGGAGACAATGCACTGCAGGGTGACCAAAATGATGCAGTGCCAGCAAGGCAGATCCTAAAAGGTTTAGCTTAGAGCACTAAATATGTTTTCGCTGGAGGCCAGACAAGAGTGGACGAACATGATAGAGACTTTCAAATTCATCAAAGGAATGAACAAGGTGAACTGCGAGGAACTATTCAACTTAAGTAGCAAACCTAAAGACACAAGACATGAGTGGAAGTTGGTGGGGGGAGGTTCACGTGGGACATGATAAAGTTTTAGTTTACAGATAGTGTGGTTTAGCCATGGAACTCTCTGCATGTGGAGGTTATGGCTGCCCAAACCATTAATGGTTTTAACTATAGCTGTGACAAAGTTAAGGGTTAAATAGTTACCAATGGGGTAGTAGTGAGACAAGACATAAGGGGGTGGGCAGTGTAGACAAAAGATCTTAGCATACGATAGGGTGTTAAGATTTATTTTATATTTATTTATTTACAAAATGTTTCACCAGGGAAGACAACATGAGTTGAGGAGCAGTTAGTTTCCATTGTTTTTCTCATTATAGAGAGAGTAGTGGATACAGTGTTATAAACATATGCCAAGGGCAGGTAAAGTAGCCTCCAGGAGAAATTACATCGTGCCACCCAGGGCCGAGGGTCAGGAGGACAGAGGGTGTGAAAAGACGCAGAGGTGCTGAGCATGAAGGAAGCAAGGCTTCAGTAAGTGCTAGTGAACTCATAGGGAAAGAGCAAGGGGTGGAGGGTAAGTGGGGAAAGGGAGGGGAGAAAAGAGAGCCAGGTACAGGGAAACCTTCCTTTAGGATGTATGGAACCCTGCATGGAGGGCAGGACCAGACATAGGACTAGGAGGAGAGGGGAAAAAGAGGGAGAAAGTGGAAGAGAAAGGAGAGACTAGATAGGTGAAGTAATAGGGGAAAGCATAGCTGGAGGGAGGGGTAAGAGAATGGCAGAGACATGGTACAAAAGTGAACTGGAGCAGGTGTGGAGAAAGTAAAATATACTAGGCAAAGGTGTCTTTTTAGTGGAATACATGGGGAAAGGATACAGGGGGAGGGGGAGGAAGAAGGCAAGGAAAAAAGTGTAGTGGGGGACCGATGGAGAGTAGGACTTGGGAGAAGGAATAAGGTGAGAAGGATAGACAGAACAGGGATAACAATGTAGTGGCAGTGAGTAAGGGGAAGGAAGAGGGTCTAGAAGCAGGTGCAGTAAGGGGAAAAGTAATTGCGTAAGGCTAAGCAGAGGGAAAAAGGGGACGAGGAAAGTCAAATGGAGGGAAGGAAGCGAGATCCAGAGTTTAGGGAACTGATAGGAGTAAGCTTTCTGACCAATGGAAGTGAGGTGGCGAGGAATAGTGAGAGAGCGAGAATCCAGGGCTCTAACAGAGCAGGAGCTGGGAGCAGGAGCAGAGAGCAAGGAGGAAAGGTAGGAGGGTTGGGACCTGAACCCAAATTTGGAAGTTAACTTAGTGCAGTGGGAGAGGTGCCTGCACTTGAAGGAAGGTAGGGCAGGAGAGTGATAGAGGGTGCAGTGATGAGTGTGGGTGGGAGAGTCAAGGGCAAAATGACAGAAAGCATTGGAGAGGGAGTCCAGTCTGGCAAGGGAAGACTTAGGAGCAGCACTGTAGACTATGGCGCCATAGTCGAAAATGGGGAGAATAATTTTCAGAACAATATCACGCCTTACTGGTAGTGGTAGTGTACTCCAGTTTCTGTAAAGGGTGCCAAGCTTGGGGAGCAATTTTTTCATTATAGCATCAATATGTTCAGAAAAGTTGAGGTGGTTGTCAAGCCATACACCTAGGTATTTAAAAGAGGTAGAGCCCCCTAAAGTAGTCCCATCAAGGGTGTGAAAGGAGGGGTGAGCTGGCAGCCGAGAGAGTCTCTGCCTAATGCCAAAGGTCATGAAGACTATCCTCTTGGCATTGAGAAAGAGCTGATGAGAGCTTGGCCAATGTTGAACGTTGTTGAAGTCAAGCTGTAGTGTGGTAGTCACATCAGGCGGGGAGGGGCCAGAGATGAACAGGACTGTATCATCTGCATACATATAGGTAAGGGATGAGGAACATGCAGACGGAAGGTCATTTAGGAAGATTGAGAATAGAAGTGGGCCTAGAATGGAGCCTTGAGGCACACCAGTAGAGATCTGGAGAGACATAGTCAACTATTTTGACAGATTGAGTTCTACCTATCAGGTAGGAGCTGAACCAGTCTTGGGCAGACTGTGACAGACCAGCAGTTAAGAGTGTATCAAGAAGGAGGGATTGACAGACAGTGTCAAACACCTTAGCAAGGTTGACAAACTGGGCCTTTATCCATGGCAGAATGGATAAAGACAGTGAGTCTGAGTAGGGAAATGGTTATGGAGTGGTTCTTCCAGAAGCCAGACTGGAAGGGACTGAAGAAGGAGGAGTCGTCAAGAAAGGAAGAGAGCTGAGAGAGAACAAGGTGTTCCTGGAACTTTGCCAGGGTAGGAAGAATGAAGATAGGGCAGTAGTTACCTGGGGAGGAGAGATTGTCTCCCATTGGTTGGGGGAGGACAGCAGCATGTTTCTAGGTAGCAGGTATAGTAGCAGTGCGAAAAGACAGGTTGCGCAGGTCAGCTAGCAGGTAGGAAATAACAAATAGATGGAGCAGCTTAGGATCGAGACCATCAGGGGAGCAACCCTTTGTAGGACTGAGTGAGAGAAGGGCTTTTAAGGTGTCACTAGGAGAGACTGGTGAAAAGGTAAAGCTTTTTGTGGAATGGTGGAGGAGGGAGAGGCAGGTTGGGGGTGAGAGGCAGAAGGAGGGGTTGGTAAGGAGGCTAACAGGGAGGAAGTGCAAGAAGTAAAGCAAGTATTGAATTCTGAAGCTACCAAGGGATGGTCTAAAGTGAGTTGATTGTTGATATTAAGTAGAGGAGGGGGAGGTTTAGCTTGGGGGGAGAAAAGTGAGTGCATAACTTTCCAGAACTTTGATGGGTTATTTATATTCTTATTTAAGGAGGAACAGAAGTACTCAGATTTGGCCTGCTGGATGGCTTTAGTGCAGGCATTTCTGAGAGAGTGGTAGTTGGCAAGGTCGCAAGGGTGTCTGGTGGTTTTGTGAGTTTTCCAAGATAGGTCACGCACTTTCTGAAAGGCCTGGAGCTCAGGAGTGATCCAAGGGTGGCGGTAACCAAGCACTCTGACTCTCTTCAAGGGAGTGTGATTGTTCCAGATAGAGAACAAGTTGTAACTGAAATAATCTAGAGCAAGATCAATGGTTTTGGCAGAAGCTATAGGGGCCCAAAAACTAGTGCTAGGTCCTGATGTAGAGAGGCAAGGTCAAGAGTTTTGTAAGAGTGGGTGGTTAGGAGTTTGGGAGGGGCTTTAGGAGGGGCTTTAGGCCGATGAACTTTCCTGACTAAATAGATCAAGTGATGCTCACTATGAACATCAGGCATCAGGCTGGACTGGATTACCCTGTGCAGGTGAGAGGTAAGGGCCCAATCTAGAAGAGAGTGATTTAAGGTTTAGTGATTAAGGCATGTTGGTTCCTTGATTAGTGGGGACAGATTGAGGGCAGTTATGTTTGTGCAGGATTTGCCTAGGGAGGGAGACAACCAGTCCAGGTTAAAGTCACCTAGGATGTAAAGTTCACCTGAGGAGGTGAGGGACCCAATGGAGGTGATTAGCTCAGTGGTACCTGTAACAGTGTGGTGTAGACTGGGGTGGCAGTAAGCTCCTGCGATGAAGATAGGGATTGAGAAAGGTAGTGATAACCTTAAGATGAGGGTTTCATAGGTCTTGGAGACAGAGGTTGTTAGAACAGTTGTGATCTGAAGGGAGGCAGAGGAATAGATAGTGACACCCCTGCCCCTGCTTGCATGGCCCTGATGGGTGATGATGTACCTGGGGATTGAGATGGAAGCATCAGGGACCTTACTTGTTAGCCAGGTCTCTGTAACTATTAATATATCAGGGTGAGTAGAAGCAACTAGAGGGTGCAGCAGATCTAGTTTAGGGAGAAGACTCTAAATGTTAATGTGTAGAATATTTAGACCTTGGGGGAGGGAGGTAGGGGTTGATAGGGAAAGTGGAGGGGGGGAAGAGAAGGAGGGGAGGTAGTTTTAGTGAGAGTGGGGCCAGGGTTAGGATTTATGTAACCTGCAGACAGCAGAAGGAGAACGATAATAATGAAGTGAAGCTTAGTACTCCTAAACCAAGTTTGACTATACATTTTGGAAGTGAAGGCTGGGTAGCTGAAAATAGTAATTTGGAATTTGAGGAGGCACAAAAGAATGTGGGATTCATGCAGAGGTAGGAGAGGACCAGAAGGCCGAGAAGAGTAGTGGGCCCAGTTGAAGCAGAAGAGTGTGGGAGTTATCACTAAGGTGTAGCTGGGGGTAAGATTTGCAATGGGATAATCAGGAGGTGAGTGGGGCATGGAGTTGTTGAACAGGTGAGAGGATGGGAGAGGGAGGAGAATAAGAGATAGTGTGAAGAGGGTCAGGTGGCATCGATAGGGAGCATTGTTATAGGAAGGAATAATAATAGCAGGTTGAGTAATCAGGACTGCGCTTGTAGTCTGAAGAGCTAGAGAACAGGGAGACTAGCAGGGGGATAGGAGAGCTGAGTGAAAAGGCTAAACAGTTTGAGTCAGACTAGGGCTATGGCAGCTAATAGGGAAGAGGGGGAATTGGTGAGGGGCGGAGTGGGTGGGCGGGACAAATTAGTAGAGGAGGCTTTAGAATTAGAGTAGGCAAAATGTAGCAAAAAGCTGCAGTACAGTGTTCCGAGACCAGGCTTGAGGGTGTGCCAATCAGAAAGCACCTGAGCGAGAAGTCAGCCAATCAGTGGGAAGCATCTAAAGAGTGCTGAATTATGAAAATCTCTATACCTTGCTGGGGAGATGAGCAGCCGTGGAGGTGGATTCAGTGGGCAGCAGGTTAGCTAGCCACACCAATAGGGAGCAGTTGCCCGAGTCAAGGGCCGCTGCTAGCTGGGGAGATGTGCAGCCATGGAGGTTGATTCAGTGGGTGGCAGGGTAGCTAGCCATGCCACCAGGGAGCAGGTGCCTGAGTCAAGGGCATGTGCTGGCTGGGGAGACGAGCAGCCATGGAGATTGATTTGGCAGGTGGCAAGTTAGCTAGCCATGCCACTGGGGAGCAGATGCCCGAGTCACAGGCCAATACTGGCTGGGGAGACAAGTGGCCATGGAGATTGATTCAGTGAGCAGCAGGTTAGCTAGTCACGATGCAGGGAAGCAGGTGCCCAAGTAAGAACAGGCTTAATGGATCACTGGTCTTCTTTTGCCATCAATGTCTGTGTTTCTATATTTCTACAGTTTTACAGAATGCAATCCAGTCAAACTCGATGGAATAAACCTTAAAATTCAAATGGAAATTCTGCCACTAGAATTATTTTTATGCACTAATTCAGCCAGCAGAATTCCACATTCCATACAGCACTAACAATAAAGTACAGTACTGTATTTATGAAACATTGTTTTAAATCTGTAAGAGGGCACTTTAAATTAAACATAAAACCAACACTACACAGGAGTAAAGATCATGTGCAAAGGTTTTTTGCATTTTGTCAATAAAGCTTGAATTCAAGTCCCTGTGTCATTATTAGAGTTTCCTGAAAATGTCATGCTGTTTGGTTTTGTGGTTTTCTTTAAATCAGCACTTGTTAATTTGCTCTACAGTGACTGAAAATAGTGCAGTTATTTCTGTCTCTCTTAGTCAGGCTTGGAAAGCAATGACATCATTGTAGAGTACTATACAGTAGCTTGGTGCTTTAGATTCCCAATCACAGCAGGCTGTAGAGTTAATGGTTTGCTCACCAGGTTTCTTATAAACTCAGTCTGTGGTTTGTGTTTAGATAGATTAGCTTAAAATTAGCATTGTCTTCTTATAAAAGTTGATCATTTGAGTTTCAGTGCTGAACTGAAGTAGTGGAAATCTTTCTCTGTGAGAGATCAGATAGTCTGTATCACAGGTCTCCATTCTCTCATCAAAACTCTGATTTTTTCTAACTATATAAGACAGGTTTGTTTAATGAATATAAAATAAATCTAAATTTTGTTCATTCATAGAAATCGTTTGTCTTTGATGTAGCCTTCATAAATACATTCATGTTAGAACATTTTTTTATGTCAAATTGACTAACAGGTGCATGTCACATTCTACTATTTCAAGCACATTTCCTGTCTGAACTCACAAATGTCAGTCCTTTGGTGATTTCTGTGTGCTAATACATCACGTGATGTATGTGTATAAATAGAAACACTATGTGGCATCCCAATGCACTCTCTTCCCCACTGCTGAGGCAGCTGACTCTGCTGCCATCTGTACCTTGCCCCACAAGCCCCCCTTCCTTCTGCTTCACATTCAAGGCTGCTGCACCCTGTTGCCCACTGTCTTCTCCCACACAATTAGGGATTGTGCACCCTGCTGCCCACTGTCTTCTCCCACACAGTCAGGGATTGTACATCATACTGCCCACTGTCTTCTCCCACACAGTCGGGGATTGTGCACCCTGCTGCCTCCATCCCCTGCCTAAAGAAGCAGACCTGCTGCACCCTGTTGCACCCTGCCCAAACAGTTGGGGTTGCTACGCCCAACTGCTCTCCCCCACCCTACAGTCAGGGATGCTGCATCTGTTGCCCCTGTTCCTGTCTCCACAGTCAGGGCTGCTGTGCTCTGCTAAGCCTTAGAGTCCTAGGTCCCCCTGCCTTCACACTTGGGATCCTGCACCATGCTGCCCTAGGCCACCTGAGGTGGGGCTTTTGCTGCACCATGCTAACAACTTCCATTGCCCCAAATGGGCAGGGCTGCTGCACCATGCACACTGTCTCACAGACAGGGCTGCTGCACCCTGATGCCCCCCCATGACCTGCCCCACAGTCGAGGCTTCTGCACCATACTATCCTCTGTCCCCTGACAACTCAGCCAGGGCTGCTGCAGGCTGCTTCTGTCTACACAGTTGGGGTTGCTGTGGCCTGCTGTGCCCTAGAGCCCCATGCCTCTGCAGTTAGGGCTGGTGCACCATGTTGCCACTTGCCACAAGAGTCAGGGCATTTGCTGCACTGTGTTGTGTGCCTCCACAGTTGAAGCAGCTGAACCCTACTTCCCCCCATATCACCTGAGTCTGATCCTTTGCTACATCCTGCTGCCCACATCACTTGTCACAAACAGGCATGGATGCTGTATACTGTCCCACAGTTTGGGTTGCTGTACCCTGATGACACCACTATCTTTTGGCCGAAGAGTCAGGGCTGCTGCACCCTGCTGCCCTCTTTCCCCACCCCCACAGTCATGGCCGCAGCTCCTTTTTGCCCCTTGTTCCTGTAGAAGGGCGCAGCACAGCAGAGTGGTGGCAGGGGGCAGAGGACAGCATGGTGCAGAAGCCTTGAATGTTATGAACATAAAAAATATATGAATTTGCCAGCAGAAATAGGCCACCTGGTCTATTAAGTCTGCTTAAGAGTGCGCAGCTAGCACCCTCACCTTGCAGCTGCCCTGCCCCATCCCCTTCCCAATTACACCCCCTTCACCTTGTCCCATCTCCTTTTGAAACTACCCACTGTCTTACAGGCTATCATCTCCTCTGGTAGAGCATTCCATTCTGCCATGTCCCTCTCCATGAAAAAATGTCTCCTCATTTCTGTCATAAATCTCCCCCCTTCCAATCTAAATCTGTGCCATCGTGTGTCCCTCCCCATCTTCAGCCTGAGAATCCCAGTGCCTGCCTTGTTTATATCCTTTATGTACTTAAAGATCTCAATCATATCCCCCTGGTCCCTTTTCTCGTCCAAGGTATAGATGTTCAACTCTCTCAGCCTCTCCTCATATGGTCTGTCTTCCAAACTCTGGATCATCTTTGTTGCCCTGTGTTGTACCCATTCCAGTAATTTTACAACCTTCTTCACATAAAGGCTCTAGAATTGAATACAGTTTTCCAAGTGTGGCCTGACCAGTGCCCTGTAGAGAGGCAATATCACCTCCCTGCTCCTGGAGGAGATCCCTCTAGCAATACAAGCCAGCATCCTGTTGGCTTTCACTGCCACCCTCCTATACTGCTCTGTATTGTCCATCTTCCCTGTTACAACCAACCCTAGATCCTTCTCCTCCTCGGTGGTAGCTAGCTGTACCCCTCCCAGCTGGTAACCCCTCACTGGGTTCTTTGCTCCAAAGAGCAGGAACTTTGCACTTTTTCACATTGAACCACAACTGCCACACTTCCGACTACTCTACCAGTTTGGTCAGGTCATCCTGCATCCCCTGCCAACCTCCTATTGTGTACAGTCCACCACTTCCCCTAATTTGGTATTGTCAACGAATAGACTGATCTTATTCCTGACACCATACGAGATGTCCGCTTATGAATATTCCAAACAACACTGGCCCCAGTACCAATTCCTGTGGCACCCCACTCATCACTGCCCTTGGAGATGAGAGCTCCCCACCACCACCACCACTACCCTCTGCTGTCTCCCCTGTAACCAATCCATTTAACCATTATAGTCCCCACTGCCACATAGCTCAACTTCCCTCTCAACTTCCCATGCGGCACCGAATCGAAGGCCTTACTGAAGTCCAAGTATATGACATCCACTGCATGACCCTTGTCCAATTCCCTCATGACTCAGTCATAATACTCAATTAGGTTCATCTGGCAGAATTATTCAGAGACAAACCCATGTTGGTCACTGTCCTAGAGCCCACTGTCTTCCATAAAGTTCAACAGCCTTTCCTTAAGTATTGTCTCTATCAGTTTCCCCATGATGGAAGTTAAGCTTACCAGCCTGTAATTACCCAGCTCATCCTTTGGTTTACTTTTATGGATGGGTGCCACATGGGGCATCCTCCAGTCATGCGGTATGCTCCCTGTGTCCAAAGAGGTATTGAACAGTTCTGCCAGTGGTCCAAACATGATCTCAGCTATTTCCTTCAGCACACTGGGGTGTATGCTGTTCTGGTCCGGATGCTTTATCCACCCTCAGAGTCCTTAACCCCTCCAATACCCTATCCTCAGTGATCACCCTGTCCATTAACCACTTCCCCTGCCCACCCTGCCCACCCCTTGTGATAACTGACCTCCATTCTCCTTGTGAATACAGAAGTACTCATTTAGTGAGTCTGCCTGATCCACCTCTTTCTCTGCCCACCCCACCCCCCATCCTTCCTGATGCTCACTATCTGGTCCTTGCAACTTCTTCTTTCCCATATGTATCTGATAAAGTTTTTTCCCCATCCCTGATGCCGTGCTCCAGCCTCAATTCGCTTGAGGCCATAGCTGCTCTGACTTTCCTGGTAACTTCCTTAGACCTCTTCACATACTCCTCCCTAGCCTCCCCCTTCCCAGATTTTTTTGTATTTCTTGAATGCTGCTTTTTTAGCCCTTACCATTTCTAAGACCCCACTCCTTAACCAGCTTGATTTCTAGTCCTTCCTTTTTGCTCTGCAATCTGGTGCATGTCTCAGTAGCCTCCAATATCCCCAATTTGATTTTTTCCCCATTTCTGATTTGCATCCCAGTGTGGCTGTATTCCTTTGAGATGTCCCCTTACGATTTCACACATCCTAATAAAGTCAGTCTGTCTGAAGTCCACTGCCTTAGTCACTGTACTTGCTGCTTCTCTGCTCATATTAAGTGTGAACCACACCAAGTGATGGTCACTCCCAGCCAGCGAGTCCTCCACCCTCACCTCCTTTACAGCCACCCCACTGGCCAGAACTAGATCCATGGCATTCCCCAACCTAGTCTGCTCAGTGACCATCTGTGCCAGGAAGCAGTCCTGGAAGGCATCAGGAGTATTTTCTCCCTAGCATTTGATGTGGATGGGGTGCCCTAATCCACTACTGGTAGACTGAAGTTCCCCATGATCACTGTGTTATCTTTCCCACACACCTTCCTAATTTGATCTGCCAGCTCCTTGTCCTAGTCTTCCCCTTGAGTTGGTGGCCATACCACCCCCATCCTGAGAATCCTATTCCTCATATCCTGGAATTGCATCCACAAGGCCTCTTTCCTATCCTCCTCCCCCTCTTCCATTGCACACTTTATTCCTTCCCTTACATACATTGCTACCCCTCCCCCTTTCATTTACCCCTATATACCCTGGAATCATCAGGTCCTAGTCATGGTATTGGTTGGCCCATGTTTCTGCAATGGCAGCTACTGTATGTCCACGATCCCTTCTGCCAACAGAGCCTGTAGTTCTGCAGTTTTGTTCCCCAGACACCTTGCATTCAAGGAGTCAACCCTCCAAGATGTTCCTTTACACTCCTTACCCAATTTACCATCCTTCTCAGCACTGCCCTTCAATCTCTCCCTGCTATCAAATCCAGTCTGTACAGGGTGGTAGGCCATTTGTCTCCCCTCTCTGGAGACCCTTCCCTGTAGCAACCCACTGACCACCTCCCCACCTAATTTAAATTAACCTTTGTTTCTATCTATTCTTCTAACCTCTCTTTTAGCACCCTGTTCCCCTCCCTGCTCAAATGTAATCTGTCACCTGTGTACAGATCCCTATTAACCCAGACTCTGCCCCATCCTCCCACTCACCTGTACTCCTTGGATCGACACCAATTTCCCAGACAACTGCTGAATTCATCTATCCTACCCTTCCTTGCCGTACTTACCCTGGGCACTGGGAGTACCTCAGAGCAGGCCACTGAGCCCCCTGCTTCCTCACTCAATTTATTCAGTTCCATGATCCTCTCCCTAACCACCTCTACCCTTTCTCCCGCCGAGTCATCTGTACCCACGTGCACCACCACATGTGGTTTATGTCTTCCTTCTTTGCACACTTGAGAATACCCTGTCCTGCTTTATCTGCCATCAACCCAAGTACAGACTCAACCCATATGCAACTATGTCTTTCCCCTTTACCACCCCATCTGACCCCTTTTAGTATGGAATTACTCAGCACTAGCATGCCCCCCCTTCATTTCTCATCCCTCCCCAAACTCTCTTTATTTGTGCCTGCCCCTACAGTCCACCCTGCTCTGCTCATTTTATGTCCCTATTTGTACCCTCAACTCTTCCCCCTGTTGCCTCTCCAGTCCTGCCCCTTCCCCTAACACTCTCTGTACCTGACTTATCCTTCACCCTGAACCTCCCATTTTATCCTCGCATACTGAAACCTCCACATCCACACCCACAGCCAGAACCTTTTATCTCATAACTGAGATCCACTCCCCCTCCCTCAGAGCTGTGCCTCCTGGGAGACATATAATATTCCTCTCCCTCCTGATGCCTGATCCTAGCTCTATACCCTAAACTATTGAGTCCCCCACTAGAAGGCACTTTCTTTCTGGGATTCTCTGACCCAAACTATGTGCCACCTTCCTGGTGGGTCTACTGTTCACCCCTGAACACAACCTTGGGTTCCCTTTCTGGGCTCTCCCTCTCCCTAAGAACATCATATTTGTTCTTTAGTTGGGCCAATTGGGGGGCTGCTTAAGCTCCACCTTCTTCAACCTCCCTAGCACACCATAGTCCATTCAGGCCTCAGACTGAGTACCCTCTGTGGCAGTGGTTGTTGGTATGGTGGTCCAGGGGTGGGGGCAAAGGTCCCCTGTATTCCTGCCAACTGGGCTCAAAACCTGGCAATCTCCTCCCTCAGCCCAGAGAGGTGCCTACAAATGGGGTGGCACTGCAGTTCCCAGAATGTTCTTCTGAACATCGCTGCTCTGCACCCACTGCACTGCACCACTCCTTGTGCCATCCTACATACTCCTTATATGTGCTTCTGCCCTCTTTAGTGTGTTATACAGTCTCTCTCCCTTTTACAGAGTTTCTTTGTTATGACCCTAATATGTTTCCACAGCCCTTGCCCCTTTCTGCTCTGTGCCCCTGTCAAACTTATTCTATCCCTAACAGAGTGAAATTGACAAGAACATGCAATTTAAATGTACAAATGTCCACTTATGTGATATAATCAGCAGCTTCTCCTCCTTTTCATTTTATTTTCTCTTTAGCTATCAGCCCACCCCTGGGGAGAGTATATATGCTCCTCCTGCCAAACTAAGCATTTAATAATGTGTGGAGGTGGGGGTGGGTCAGAAGGCAAAAACAATCTCAGAGTCAAAATGCATCCTGGACAGATTCAAGCTCACACTCCTACCTCTCCCAGCAGCAAGCAGAATGAACAGTTAAAGAGAGATTCAAACTAGCGGGTCATACCTGAAAATAGGCATTCCTTGTCTAGTGTGTTTACCCGGTAAACAAAAGCTAATAAATAAACTCCTACTTGATTGACTGCTTTGTTTCTGGGCAAACAATCCCATCCCCAGCAACCAGCAACAGTTAAAGAAAGATTCAAGCTAATCCTCTAACCAGATAAAATGACTCCTAGACAGTTGATAACAGATTTAAACTCACCAAAAATCTCAAGGATAAAAAAAAAATGTCAGTGACAAAATTCCTCCTAGACAGATTTAAACTCATGAATGTTGAGCAGGACACATGTGGGCATCAGAGTACTGCAGCCCTGACTGTGGCATATGGTGCACATGGTTCAGAAGCCCAGCCCATTTTGGGCAATGGAAGTGTGTAGCAAGCTTCAGCAGCCCCAAATCTGGAGGCAGGAGGCATGTAACTCAAGGGTGTAACACAGCACAGCAGCCGTGACTACGGAGACGGGAACAGGGGGCAACAGGGTGCCATGGCCATGACTGTGGGGATGGGGACTGAGGATGGCAGGGTGCAGCAGCCCTGACTGTTCAGGTAGGAGACAGGCCTGGTGTCAGGATACAGAATCCCAAAATGAGGGACAGTGTGCAGCAGCCATGCCTGTTTGGGACAAGGGAGGTGGGCAGCAGGGTGTAGCAAAGGATCTGACTCTGGTAACAGGGGGCAGGAGGGTGCAACTGCCTCAACTGTAGAGACATGCACCAGGGTGCAGCAAATGCCCTGACTCTTGTGGCAAGAGGCAGCATGGTGCAGTAGCTCTAACTGCAGAGGCATGGGGCTCTAGAGCACAGCAGGCCACAGCAACTCCAACTGTGTAGGCAGCAGGGTGCAACATCTCTGTCTGTGGTGACAGGGGACAGTGGACTGCATGGTTTAGAAGCCTCAGCTGTGGGGATGAACATAGGGGGCATCAGGGTGCAACAACCCTGACTGTGAGAGAAGGAGTACATGGCGTAGCAGCCCTGCCCATGTGGGGCAATGAAAGTGGGAACAGGGTGCAACCAAAGCCCTACCTTAGGTGACCTAGTGTAACTTGATGCAGCAGGCCTCACTGTGGAGGCAGAGGGACTTGGGACTCTAGGGCTTAGCAGAGCACAGCAGCCATGACTGTGGAGACAGGGACAGGGTGCAATGGGTGCAGCACCCTGGACTGTGGGGTGGGGAGAGAGGTCAGCAGGGTGCAGCAACCTCAATTGTTTGGGCAGGGGAGGAGGCAGGGTACAGAGACCCTGATTCTTTAGGCAGGGGATGGAGGCAGCAGGTTGCACAATCCCTGACAGTGTGGGAGAAGACAGTGGGCAGCAGGGTGCAGCAGTCTCAAATATGGAGCAGAAGGCAGGTGGTTTGTGGGGCAGGGGACTGGTGGCATCAGAGTTCAGATGCCTCAACTGTGGAGAAGAGACATGGTGTATCAGGAAGCCATTCATGGTTCCTATTTATACACATACATGATGTATTTTAAAACCACCAAAGAACAGAAATTTCTGAGTTCAGACAGTGCATGTGCTTGAAATAGTAGAGTGTAACATACACCTGTTTGTCAATCAAACATGAAAAAAAGGTTTTACATGAATGTATTTATGAAGGCTACATCAAAGACAAATTATTTCTATGAATGAACAAAATTTAGACTTAGTTTATATTCATTAAACAAACCTGTGTTTTATAGTTTAAAAAAATCAGAGTTTTGATGAGAAAGAATCGAGAGCTGTGATACAGTCAAGATGATCTCTCACAGAGAAAGATTTCCAGTACTTTGATTCAGCACTGAAACTCAAATTATCAACTTTTACAAGAAGACAATACTAGATTTTAAGCTAATCTATCCAAACACAAACCACAAACTGATTTTATAAGAAACCTGGTGAGCAAACCATTAACACTACAGCCTGCTGTGATTGGAAATCTGAAGCTGCACTCTACAGTACTCCATAATGATGGCATTGCTCTCCAAGCCTGACTGAGAGAGAAATAAACAACACTATTTTCAGCCACTGTAGAGCAAGTTAACAAATGTTGGTTTAAAGAAAACAACAAAACCAAACAGCATGACATTTTCAGGAAACTCTAATCATGACACAGGGACATGTATTCAAGCTTTATTAACAATATTGAAAAACCTCTGTACATTATCTTTAAAGAAGATCATTGCAAATGGAACATTATTATGTTATCATTTATATATTGGTGTCATGTGATCAAAATACATACCCTGGCAAGGTTGATGTTCTTTTTTTTTACAGTATGTGATTCCTCTAAACATATGAAGGGGACACATTCTTTGACACAAAGGGACTGGATAAAAATCTGTTTGCCAACAATTCTGAGCCAGTTCCTTGTCTACAACCCCCACAAGCTTCAGTATATTCAAATGAAGTAGCACTCTCCTTGTACACCAACACTTATCCAAGTGTGATAGAGCATGGATGGGGTGGGATCATCTTGTTAATATCTTGCAGTGCCATTTCCAAAAACATGGGAGCCTGACTATACTAGGCACAGAGTTTCATGATGT
This sequence comes from Neoceratodus forsteri, assembly GCA_016271365.2. Classification (NCBI taxonomy): domain Eukaryota; kingdom Metazoa; phylum Chordata; order Ceratodontiformes; family Ceratodontidae; genus Neoceratodus; species Neoceratodus forsteri. The sequence goes on from CM057458.1 coordinate 1,325,012,034, forward strand.
TCCCTGTCCTAAAACTCTTTTAAAGAGCATGGAGGGGTCAAGGGATAGCTGCACCCACCCAGTGTGCACATACTGAGATGTCAGAATACCAAGATTGTCATGAGGACATTAAAAAAAGACATGCAGAAGGAAATGGGAATAGGGAGGGGGAACTACTAGACTACCAGAGATTGCTTTTGGCTATTGTTTGGGTGAGAGTCACACTGAACTATCAGTGATGAAGGTAAGGGATGGAGTACAGGACATTTCTGTTGACCCAGAAATAGTATCCATGTATGGATCAGTCAAGGTGGGGAAAGGAATGACTGAACTAAAACTGCTCAACGATGTCTGTGCATGGCACTGGACTATGTGCAAATATGCATGAAGTTCTGATATAAACTGCAACTGTGTGTGGACTTTGGTCACACACAGCAAAGCTGGAATGCTGAAAAGATTGAAACTAAAGAGACTAAAGAAAGTAGGAGGAGTTTAGTGTGGCTTAACTATTTATGTATGTATTTATTATTTGATGAGGTAAATGCAATGGACCATGCATCCTTTTACAGGCAGGACCCAGGACACTGTATAGTGACAAATACAATGAAAGCTAAGACATATTGAAATACTATATTGATTAACATGTGAGACAATCGCCAGTCATTTAACTGTTGAGACATTACAGCAATAGTCATGAGGTACATTGATAGGAAAGATCATTCATCAGGTACTGTAGTTAGGCAAACATCTTTTAAAAACTATTCGGCTTGGTGCAGGAAGAGAAGGATCTCTGATCCAATGCAGGAGGCTGTTCAAGGAAACAAGGATCTGTAAATATTGCAGTCTTAACACTTTAGAAGGCACAAACTTGACACATTCTCATATTAAACAGAAACAGACTGTATTCCAAAAATGGCAGATTTTTTTGATACCCCTCAAGTTAGACACTACATCCAAATGCAATACAGTATGGACAGAAACATGAGTCATTAGAGTTGCAAGGCTTTATAGATGGTTACAATGTACTGTATCTGCTGAACTAATCTTTACTCGAGCAGATACTATGCTACAGTTTAGACAAAAATAGGAAGATGACATGGGGAGAAATTATGAAAAATCATTAAAAAGCCTTAACCAAAATTCTGTAACCCACACTATTTCAACATCTGCAAGTCATGATACAGAATAAGGCAAATGGATAAAAAAACAACACTCGAATTCCAACAATGTATAGTACATGAGGGGTTAAGCTATGTATCTTTTAGGAATGTTTTAATATTCATGAATTCTGTGGACATGTTACTAAATAGATTAAGAAAATGTTGGGAGTAGTAGTCTCCCCATATCAAAAATAATTTTATTGGGGTTTCAACTGAATGAGTTAATATCTAAGGGTTATAAAAGGATTGTTTGTCTATTCCTACTACTCATAGCAAAACAAGCAGTTTAAGTTTTATTGGAAATAAAATGTATAGGGAAGATATGTGTAATAATATCTATTGAATTCACTATATTTATAGCACAATGAAAACTAGACTTATTTGATAAAAACAGCCAAGATTTATAAAGAGGATGAAGTTGATGGTTGAGTACACAAACACAAGAGGTAATCTTGTATTCGTTAGCGTAGGATTATGTTTGGAGGAAAATGGTTATGGAATTATGTATTATGCAATGATTAAGTATTAGAAAGATGAACTGGGTGAAATTAGCGAACTCCAAATTCACTTAATGTTCACAAAATTATGTGAAATTTCACAAAACGTTTTTAGCATTTTTGGAATTTTCTGAAATTCTTTAACTCGTTATGACTATGCCCATGTTGTGGCTAGAGGTCAGAAATGTGGCATCATGCTGTCTGGTAGTGACCAGTGACCATGAAAAGTGTGCCAAGTTTCATAACATTTGGATTAAGGCTGAAGAAATTATAAGGGCTCAAAGTCAGGCAATTTAATATTCATGTGAACATTTTTGAAAATATTTCTATGCTCACAATTTAGCAACCTTTGCAGCTATATGATTGAAACATTAGATGCATACTTTCTTGGAAGAGTCATAGAAACTGCTAAACAGAGAAGAACTGGTTATGTAAATTGTAGGTTTTAGCCATGACCTGCCTAGAGTGCAAAGAGTGTGATTGTAAACAATAGAGCCTCACTGATTAACAGAGCTGTCAATTGATGAGCGTGTACTATATACTGTATGCACTCTTTGCAGTTCAGTTGTTGGCTGGGCAAGGTGGTGAGTGGAGGGTTTTGCCAGTCACCGGCTTGGGGATGGGATTAGGGAGTGGGGTGGTGGGGCACTGCCTGCTGGGTTGGGGGGTGGGGGTCCACTAGACCACCATGGAAAAACATATATATAACATATGGGCTGATCAGGAATAGGGAGGGTGGTCCACCAGACCAACAGGGAAGTAATATATTAATATTTGGGCAGATCGGGGGGGGTCTGCTAGATCTCAAGGGAAATAACATATTAATATTCACATGGATCAGGACAGGGGGGGTTGCTAGACCTCCAGGGAAGGATGATATGAATATTCAGGGAGATGGGGGGGGGGGTCTGCTAGACCAGCAGGGAAGGAATATATTAACATTCTGGCAGTTCAGGGCCAGGTAGTTTCGCTAGACCACCAGGAAGGAATTTATTAATATTCTGGCAGATTGGGTAGGAGGAGGAGGAGGAGGACACTACACCAGCATGGAAGATAAATTTAAATATTCAGGCAGATTGGAATTGGGGAGATATTTAAATATTCAGGCTGATTGGGATTGGGGCGGGGGTTCGCTAGACCTCCAGGGAAGGAACATATTAATATTCAGGTAGATGGGGGTGGGGGGATGGGCGCTAGACCAGCAGGGAAGGAATATATTAATATTCAGGCAGATTGGTGCAGGGCAGTCCACTAGACCACAGGGGATGTGAGTACTATGACTGAAAAGGGGATTAAGGCTGTGGGGGTGTCTGCTAGGCCACTAAAGATAGGATAACTATTCATAACATGGGGATCTTGGAGAGGGGTGCTACCCACCAGGGCTGTCATAGTATGGTGCAGGACCACACCACAACTTGCGGCAACCCATCCAGATGTGCTGTCTTTTTGGCACATGGTCATGGTTGCCGCAAACTGTGGAACTTTGCTGCTGGGACCTTACCAGATACAGAATCAGGCATAGGGCTTTGGCACACTGGCACTCAGTGCAAGTTTCCTTTGGCATGCATTGTGCCGAGTTTTGAGAATCAGGCCCACTGTATAGTTATTATTCCAAAGGGACATCTGGGATTTATGGCACTGGTATAGTACAATTGAACAACTTGCAATGGAAAGTTATACCACACAAAACATGGTATAACTCTTTGTTATAGTTGCAGCAATTTTGAAAATAAAGTACAGCAAGTGTAAATAAAATGACACATGCATCATTTTTTTATTGCAAGCTGCAGTAAAGCATGAAAGCCATTACAAATGCAAGAAAAAGTTTGAAAATGGCATTCAGAAATGTTGCCATAGGTTGCATGATGCAAACACAGTTTAAAATTTGGAACTGCATCTATGTCGCAACTTTTGAAAATCTAGCTCCTACTGTCATCCCAGCAACAGTGATTAAATCCAAAATTAGTGCACACTCACATACAGTATATTTAAAAGTGCCAGGTGCATCTTAAATAGTCTCACAATTAATAAGGCATCATAGTGAACAGTTTACCCTGTCAGCCTGTTTGCATAATTTCATACAATAAGAATGATGCATATTGTATTGCATTCCTTTTCAATATGATAGCAACATAGAAACTGTTTACATAAAAGAACCACTTAGCCCACCCATTCTGCCCCAAAATTCCTACCTATTGTACCCCTGCAAATGTTAACTTGTCCCCAGACTCCATCACCCTCCCTGCTTTTGAATTATACTCTGTCTGTCCCATGCGTGCTTGAAGTTTGCCACAATTCTAGCCTCCACCACTTTGGCTGGCAGTTGATTCTATGCTGCCACCCACCCTCTCAGTGAAGAAGTATTTTCTCACATGCATCTTAAACCTGGCCATTTCTATCTTCATTGTATGTCCTCTAGTCCATGTGTTTATTCTCACTTCTAAGAGATTATCAGCTTGCACCCCATTTACATTGGAGGTACTTGAAGTTCTCAATCATATCACCCCTTCACTCTCATGGCTTCCATATGGCGCATGTTGAGGTTCTTCACCCACTCATCATAGGGTTTTCCAGCAACCCCTCCACCATCTTGGTTGCTCTTTTCAGGACACTTCCCTCCTGTCAATGTCATTTTGGAGGTATAGTCCTCAGAAATGTACACAGTACTCCAGGTGGTGGTGTACTAGGGAGCAGTACAATGGCAGTACAAACCTTCCTTCTCCTGCTAGTGATGTTCCTCCCTATCCAATCCAGCATCCCATTAACCTTGCCCATGGCACTGTCACATTGCACTGTCATTTTGAGGTCCTCTTATACAAAGACCCTGAGGTATCTTTTTTATGTCTAGTGATTGCTAACATTTCCACCCATCTTATGCTCTGCTCTGGGAATCCTGTGCTCTTTGTGTATGATTTTGCACTTCTTGGCATGGTACCCCAGCTGTCCTTGACCACTTCTTGACATTCCCAAGATCCTACCACATTGTCTCTACTGCTTTCTGGGTACCTACCCTATTATAGATTTGAGTGTCATCTACAAATAGGCAGACCTTCCCCTTTAGTTCTTCCCCTATGAAGGCATTTAAAAGCACTGGTCCCAGCACAGAAACTTGCGATATCCCACTGGTTGAACCCCTGTCACTGGAGTGTGTGCCATTTACCACTACCCATTGCCTCCTGTCCTTTAGGCAGCTCAACACCCAATTTACAATCTATCATATTTGCCTGCCATGACCTTCCCTCATGAACCCATACTGTTTGTAGTCTTACAGCTCATTGGATTCTAAGTATCCAGTTAATCTTTCTTTTACTAGTGTCTCCATTAGTTCCCCACCACCAAAGTTAGCCTGACAAGCATGTAGTAGCTAGAAAACTCCCTGCTACCTCTCTTGAGTAGAGGGACACATCAGCCCTTCTCTAGTCCTGGAGAACCACTCCTGATTCCAGCAAGCTGTTGAATAAGGATACCAGCTGAGCAGATAGCCCTTCCCTGAGTTCTCTCAATACATTGGGGTGTACCGCATCCAGTCCCAAAGCCTTATCTACTTTCAAGGAAGAAAGTCCCCTTCAGTAACCTCTCTTTAGAAAAAGATACCTGTGTTTATTCCCTCATCCAGTGTGTCTCTGAAAGCTTGTCTCCCCTGCCCCCCAATGGGAAAACTGAGCAAAGGTGCCTGTTCTAACTGTCCACTTTTTTCTGGTCTTCCTCTGTGCAGCATCTCCCTCTGCCTTTCTGATCTTCATCATCCTGCATCTTGCTTTTCCCTCCTATGTGACATAGTGGTAAACATCTCATCTTTGTTATTCACTTCCCTTGCTATCCTTTCCCCCTTCCTGTTCCTAAGCCCTCTTGACCACCCTTCCTGCTTCTTTCAGCCTGATGAGGTACACTTCCCTGTATTATTATTCTTCTCCCTGACTTTTGTTGTACATTTTGAACACTATCCAATTTTCTGTCTCTGCCACTGACACCTCCCTGGAGAGTCATAATGGCCTCTTCTTCCACCTGCCTTTGCTAACTTCCTTTACATAGAAGCTAGTTGCCCTTATGATATACTCCCTTATTCCATGTCAGTATGAATCCAACCCTTCCTTGCCATCCTCCCTATTAACCCATTGACTGACTCAGTCATCCATTTCCTTTAAGTCTGCCCTGCTGAAATCCTTGACCCTGGCCCTTGTGTGGCTCTTTTCTGTACCTCTTTCTGCTTCAAGTCACACTGTGTGGTGATTGCTGAAAACTAATTTTTATTCAGTGTTTTAGGTAACTAAATTTGTTGATAAACTAGAACCTAAAATATTACTGTTAAAATAGTTCTTGTGACTTAAACTGATTGTAAGGTGTTATTTAAATGCTTAATTTATAAATGTTCTAAGCACTTAAATTATCATAACTCATTTTTTAAATTGCAGTATGCATATTTTATTATAATATAATAGCATGAAGATCTAAAACAATATTCAATAATATCATCTTTATCTGTTCAGTTTAAAAGTTTAATTGATCAGCTGGAAGCCATTATGAGACAGAAGCAAATCAAAAAACACATAAAAAAGAGAAACCTGTGAATATAAAATACATACAATGCATTATCTCAACATTTAAAAGTTCATAAACAGAGCCAGTTTTCTTAGAAAATTATTTAGAGTCCATATTCCTCCTGACCACAAAACGTTGACCAATTTGTGACATCCTGTTGAAAACAAAACAGGGACACAGAAGGCTATTTAAATGTTGTATTATAGAAGCAACACAAGTGGGGATGGGGCATGAGAAAGAGCTCCTACTATTCACTGCCTTCTGTAGCTACCTACCTCTGTCAGACTTTATCTCCCCATCTGGGTGGGGCAGACAAATGTCATAGCAAGAGTACCTCAAGGAAGGCCCAGGCACAATACACAGGATCATTCTGGCATTGCAAACTGATGAGTAAGAACCCAGTCTAATGGCCATAATGGGAGTTAACATATGTACATAAACAGAAAGTTTGCCTCCCTGAAAAGAACATATGTAATCTAAGTGACCCAGGGGCATATATCTATTTAACCTATTAATGGCAGATTTACAGCAGCACTTAGTGGACTCCACAAAGGTCCAGTAGACTTTAGCTGTCCCTTTACTATTGGTTAAATTGCCCCATTTTCTTGCCATGCAGTCCCCATTGGGCCTACAACATAATCTCATAAACCATCCACTTTGAAGTAGAAACAAGTCATCTGTATTAGAGGAGAATAGGAGAATAGCTTTAGGATCATCTGCCTATCATATCGCCAACAAATAGTTGAAATGGGGACAATAATTAAGTATGCGCATAACTAAAAATGTTGCAATTTGGAAATGATCATCAAGTCTCCCTTGAGAAGCTCCAGCTGCACTGGCTATACAATAACCCCTGTGGCGAATCATTCCTGTGCCTCATCTGGGAATGAAATTGAGCCACTGTGTACAGGACTAGTAATCTGGCCCATGGTCAACTAATGATGAACATTTTGTGCTGAACAAAAATTGCAAAAAAAAAAAACACAGTCACTGGCCCCATGCTAGATCATCCATTGATGTCAATAAAACCTGTCATCATCAGTGTTTTTCCAAGTGGCACCATACAGTGCATGCTGCTCCATGCCCTTATTACCACCAGTCTTGGCTGGGATTATTTGTTAACTGCAGTTTGGAAATAATACGGGATTACTGCAGACTGTGTCTTCCATAGTATGCACAGACATTTTGCCCCACTTTCAGACCAGGGGACATCAACAGTCCCAACCATGGCTTCCTATTCAAACCCCAAGTTCAACCAAAAAATGACTTCTTGCACAGGTGTGATGGCAGCCCACATTTTACACCCCATTAGTCTATCCCACATGACCTTCCCACTTTCAGAAAGACCATCAGATCTCCCCCAAGGAGAAATCAGGAACACTGGCCAAGTATCACACCTTGTGATAAACCATGCCTATGCCTCATCCAGGGAAGACATTGAATCACCGTGTACAGGACTAGTAATTAGTCCCAAGATCAACTTGTGGGGTTTACTTTGTGCCAAACAAAAGTAACAAAATTCACAGTCATTGTCCTCACAGTAGGTCTTCCCACAGAGTCAATAAAATCTGTCACCATCAGTGATTTTCAAGTGGTACCATGCAGCTCATGCTGCTTCATGCCTTTATTATCAGCAGTCATGGCTGGAATTATATATTAACTATAGTTAGCAAACCATATGTGTATTCCTAGAGACTGTGCATGCAACAATATGTACAAACATTCCACACCAATTTCAGACCCAGTGGCCACTAACAGTCCTAGCCATGGCTCACTATTCAAACCCCAGCTTCAGCCAAGGAATGTCTTCTTGTAAAGGTGTGGTGGCAGCCCCTCATGTGTGCCCCATTGGTCTATCCCTAATGACCTTCCTATTCTCATCGCCTCTTAGCATTTATGTGAATCCTTTTGTATTTCACTCAAATCTTTAGCCTATATCCAATTCCTGTAATAGCTATATGTCATTTATAAATTATCCACCATATCCAAAAAAGAATTATTCCCTATCAATACTGCTAAGTAAGCTGGCCTGGTGACACTGAGGGGTGAGGTGCTGGATACCACACCTCACATCACACCGGTAACCCAGGTTTGCAAATGGATCTGGGTCATTGGGGGTCAGTAGGGGAGGCAATGGATTGAGCATACAGAGGACTGCTCTCCTCTCCTCTCCTCTCCTGGGGAGGGTTGATGGGGATTCCAGGCACAGTAGTGGCTTCTGGTGGAGATCAGTGGTGTCACTAGCACCAGGACATAGAAGGGGCAGGATGATGACAGGCTCCAGTGACATATGGTGCCGAGGTATGGTCATGCAGGATGCCACTGCATGCTGCATCCTGAGGGGAACCACTGTAGAAAAAGCCCCCACCCTTGCTAGTAGGTGAAGGCTGGATCAGTGGTTAGCCTCATGTCCAGCACCAGGCTTTTCATTCCCCTGCTTCTGGTCTCCCTCCTCCTGTCAGTCACTCCACTAGATTATAAGACAGGGTGCCGGAGGAGTGGTAGCCCCACTCTGGGGGTTCAGAGCTGAGGGGTCATGCGACCAAATACGGCAGGAGTGGAGAGAAGCCACCCAGAGTGCAGTGGGTCAGAGGCTTCAGGTGGACAGCTGAGTTGCACTGAGACTCCATGCCAGAGAGATTCCAGTAAGTGAGTGGGAGATAAAGAGATTTAAAAAAAAAAATACAGCTAAATAACCCAGGGAAACACATGAAGCACCTAAGAGATGTTTGGGAATGCAACAAAAGCTCATGACAACCCAGCCCAAAAATACACTGAGATGATGGAATATTTAAGGATTCCAACAAAACATATAAAAAAGTTATATGAGTCTATAACAGAAAACAAAATCTTAGCTATGCATATTTACAACTAGTAAAATTGCTCAAAAATTCATATTAGAATCATTTCTGCATTAAATTCTGAGTGCAATCTGAAAAAAGCCATACAAGTTTGTTTTTTTTGGTGGAATTGGGGTTGGGGGGAGGAACTTGGGAATTTGATTCAACGTAGGTCAATTGTCATGAAAGTACAAAATGTTCATGTTACTATGTACTGTATCATTGATAAGTGTTTATCTTAATAAAATTTGAATTTCAAAAAAAAAAAAAGCCATACAAGATCAGTATTGATCATTACAGTATGTAAGGCTCTTTACCCTTTGCTATAGGATTACAAAAAGTCTGTAACTTCACATTTCTCTGTGTAACAACTGGAATATATACAGTCCATTAAAGATTTCTAGTCAAGCAGCCCAGAAAATGATAATTTATCTACAGCAATGTCATAGATGCAAATAGGTGATTTCCCTTTCATGCATAGACAATTAAGGTTATGCCTGACAACTGAAAACTCCAGCTAAGATTATACCAATAGGTGTAGAGAACTAGAATGTGGTGAACTGCTAACTTGGCTCTGCTTAGACACAGTGCAATAGTATAAAAACTCTCTTTCTTTTCCTGGTACTCATTTTTTGACATTAAGTTAAAATTAAATGTTACCTCCTTCTCAGGGACCTGTGAAAGCCACCAACTTTCAAGATACAGCAAAAATTAAGATTCAGTCAATCAATCAATCAAAGTCTTTATTTAACCAGGTGATCACCATTGAGCAGGCTCACTTTTGAGCTGGACCTGGGTTTGTCAACAAGGAACAAGGGACAGTATACATGGGATGCAACACACAAGATAATAGTTATAATACAAAGAAAGTGAGATACAATAATACAATATATACAAAGTGTCAGCAGGTAGCATTGACAGTAGTATATGTTTGGAACAGAAGATACAGCTAGTTTTGGGTAGGACACATTTTTTCATAAAAGTAAAGAAATATACATATCAGGTGCACTGAACACAAATAAAACCTAATATGAAAAGATATATAGTGATAAGGTATGGAGAATTTAGAGCTGGAACCAGGGTCAAAGGAATGTGGAAGGGACAGATATGGGGGTAAAAAAAGGGGGAGAGGGAAGAGTCAATTATAGATGTGATCAGTCTTTTAACAGTCGTAATTAGAGTGTGCTTGGACTTATAGGAGTCACTATTTAGGGTAGACAGATTGATCTCAGAGTTCAAATTGTTTCAGGACAAACACTGTGCATTGTTGTTTTGGGGGTTGGAGTAAGAGTTAAGCTTTGAAGCATTTGTCCATAATTATTCTCTTTCAAAGAGTTTATAGACATAATTTCTAGGACTGGTTGTCCCTATGAATCTCTGTCAGCTACCTCCATAGTACGGTACACAGTAAGAACAGTGCTACATGAATAGCACCAGTCTACAGAGCACTAGTTTGTAAAGTGCTAGCATGGACACCAAAAGGGGATTTACAGCACTTTCAAAAAACACTCCTCTTGTCACTGCCATGGTGCTTAAAAGAAACAAGGGCACCAGAATCCAGGAGGCTGGCCGAGCTGCTCTCATGGCATGGAGGGCTGGGGCATAGAGCAGCTCAGCCAGCAGCAGTGAAAACCAGGGTTCTAATCCTGGTCTCCAACAATTTTAGACATATTTTGACTTTGTTTTTTTTTACAAGGGGCTGTGGAAACAGTATTCCGCGGCATCACAAATGTGACTTTCTGCATGATCCACTCCCTACTCCCAGAGTTAGAATACTTCTGCCAGTGGGATACAGAGGGGGCAGAGCCCCCTGAAAAAGAAAATTTGGTGCTATTATTGTTGGTACTGTTCTGACCCAGTGCCCCATAGTACATCTCAACATTTGATCTCTCCTATTCATAGACACACAGAATTTGATGTAGGATAAAGACCACTTTGCCCATCTAGTCTGCCCATTTTTTTGTACCTGTTTCATATATTCTGAATTCCTTATCAAGTGACATCATCTAAGAAGTCAATCAGACAAACAAAAGAAACAACTAAACATGCTCAAATGAGCATAGTACATATTTTTCCTTTTTTATGTTAATACATAGACCCCTAGCCCCAGGCAACATTGGCATGCCTTATTCAAAATGCAAAGCACCTTAAAGCACTTAAAGTGCCACCAGATCTCTCCTCTTATGACAGCAGTAGGTTTTCCAATACTCGTGAGTAAAGTTCATCTCTAACTAAAGTCTCAGATCTTCCCAAGCTCACTTCCTCAGGAGTCCTCGTACTATTCTCAGAAATGACTAGCAAATTGCCAATGAGTCCACATGGTAAATTTAGATAATAATTCACACTTTAGTGTCTTTGCAAAGATACCACATCAAAGCAAACTATTCCAAGAAAAGTTGCACACAAATTGCTGCTAAACAACAAACGCTCCAAGTAGACAGAACAAGCTGTGGACTGCAAATTAGACAGCAAGTCTGCAAGCTTCAGGTTCAAAAGCCTAAAATATCAGGAGTATAAAGTTATAAAAAAAGCTGAAAATATATAACAGGCAAATTCCAGTCAGTATTTTAGTCTCTAAAAAAAGAAAACAATGGAGTGTGGAATGTAGAGCATAGCAGCAACACAGCCATCTTGCTGCCTATCATCTTTAGTGAGATTTAAAATTGAAAAGCTAAAATAAAGAAAATGGATATTATTATCAAACTTATGAATCATATATTTTATACAGGGGGCATGCCTCAGACAGCTAGTTTTGGAACCCACTCGGGAGAGAGCAGTCTTAGACCTGGTACTCTCAAATGGTGATGGAGATAGGATCTCTGATCTTGAAGTGGGTAACCATCTGGGAACAAGCGACCACCAAACAGTGTGGTTCATGATAAACTTACCTGTAGAGTCAAGCCACACAAAAGTGAAAGTACTGGACTTCAGGAGGGCTGATATTGTCAAAATAGGAGAGTGCCTCAGAAAAGCACTTGCAAAGAGGAAAGAAGGTGGGGTGGAGCAACAATGGGGAAACATCAAAACCGCCATCACAGATGCAACAAGCCTTTGTGTGAAGCAAATAAAAAAATCAAAATGAAAGAAAAAACCACTATGGTTCTCAAAAGAAGTGGCGGGGAAGGTACGAGAGTAAAAGATAGCATTCAGGAAGTATAAGGAACAAAGAAGGAGCAGGACAGAGAACTGTACCAGTTAGAACAGAAGGAAGTGGGTAAGACAGTCAGAATAGCAAAGGCTCAAACCGAGGAAAAGATAGCCAACTCAGTTAAGAAGGGGGATAAAATATTTTAAAGGTACATTAGGGAGCAAAGAAAGATTAAGGCAGGGATACTAAGGCTGAACAAAGAGGAAGGTGTTTAGGCAGAGATCGACAGTGAAAAAGAGAGGATACTTAACGAATACTTCTGCTCAGTATTCACAATGGAAAAGCAGGGGGAAATACCTAATCTGGTCAATAGAAGGACTCTGGATATGGAGTTGATATTAGTCCTTTCACAGAAGAAAGGGTTCTGAATGAACTCTTAAAACTGAAGGTGGATAAAGCAATGGGGCCTGATGGGATTCACCCCAGAATTCTAAAAGAACTACGGGAAGAACTAGTAAGACAACTGATTACCCTTTTTAATAAATTATGGGAGGATGGTGTGGTACCTGAGGACTGCAGGAGGGTGGATATGATTCCCCTTCACAAAAGTGGGAGCTAAACAGAGGCAGGAAACTACAGACCTGTCAGTTTGACCTCAGTGGTAGGGAAAATGATGGAATCACTTCTGAAGGAAAGAATTGTTGAGTACCTAGAGGCCAGTGGGGCACAGGACCCAAGGCATGGATTCACAGCAGGAAGGTCATGTCAGACAAATCTAATTGATTTCTTTGACTGGGTGACCAAAGCAGTAGACCAGGGAGGGGCTGTGGACATGGCCTACCTAGACTTTAGCAAGGCATTTGACACAGTCCCGCACAAAAGATTAATAAACAAATTAGCCAGCCTGGGAGTGGGTCCCTGGGTGGTAGCCTGGGTAAAACACTGGTTGGACAACAGGACACAGTGGGTAATAGTAAATGGAGTCCACAGTGAAGAAAGGAGGGTTACTAGTGGGGTACCGCAGGGTTCAGTACTGGCGCTCGTCCTTTTTAGTGTCTTTATAAGTGACATTGCAGAGGGACTAGAAGGGAAAGTATGTCTCTTTGCAGATGACACAAAGATCTGCAACAGGGTTGATACACAAGGTGGGGTGTAAAGGATGAAAAGGGACTTGGCAAGGTTGGAGAAATGGTCAAATGTATGGCAGCTTAGATTCAATGCAAAGTAATGCACCAGGGAAACAAAAACCCAGGGAAAGAATACACAATGGAGGGTGAGATACTGACAACAACAAAAATGGAAAGGGACCTGGGGGTAGTCATATCAGATGACCTAAAGGTGAGCCAGCAATGTGAGAAGGCAGTAAGGAGGGCTGGGGGGATACTGGGATGCATAGGGAGACGCATCACCAGTAGAAAACAAGAAGTTGTTGGCCCTCTGTACAGACAGTTGGTGAGACCACACCTGGAGTACTGTGTACAGTTATGGAGAACCCATCTCCGCAAAGACAAAGACAGGGTGTAGGCTGTCCAAAGGAGGGCAACCAAAATGATGCAGGGTCTGCATCAGAAGACATATGAAGAAAGACTAAAGGAACTAAAGATGTATAGCCTCAAGGAAAGGAGGGAGAGCAGGGACATGATAGAAACTTTCAAATACCTCAAAGGAATCAACAAAGTCCAAGAGGGTAACATCTTTCAGAAAAAGAGATGTGCAAAAACAAGGAGGCACAATTTGAAGATAGAGGGGGGATGGCTAAGAGGTATTGTGAGGAAGTATTTCTTCTCAGAAAGGGTTGTGGATACATGGAACAGCCTTCCTGAGGAGGTCATAGAGTCAAAAACAGTGGGGGAATTCAAGAATGCATGGGACAGACATAAGGCAATTCTAGTGGGGGGTAGGAGGAAGTAGGCTGTTGGTTAACTAGGATCTGCAGCTTATCCATTACGTAGGGAAATGGGCAAACTAGGTGGGCCAAGCAGTCCTTATCTGCTGTCAAATTCTATGTTCCTATGTTTCTAAAGAAATTAATCAAGTTTCTTAAACTAGTCAGATTGTTAATTTCAATAGTAACACAAACAGAAACATACCTAAGACTGTAGATGGATTTCTTCTGTCAAAATTCATATTTACTCAGAACTGACCCTAATATTCTTTAGAAGTTTAAAGGCAAATTGCCTTATATCTTTTGTTCTAGCTCCATATACTAAGGGGTTTAAAACAGGTGGGATGATAGGATACAAAACTGATAACATTATTCGGGTGTGAGGAGCAATGTTAATCCCATATTTATATACTATAAAAGACAGCAACCCTGCTGTGTAGGAAAATGAAATTACAATGATATGGGAAATACAAGTACTTATGGCCTTTTGATGGGCTTCCTTAGACTTCAATTGCAACACAGTTTTAAGAATTAAAAAATATGATACACCAACTAATGTACTATCAAATCCAACAACTGCGTAACCTACAAATGACACATATACATCAATTATTGTTAAATCAGAACATGCAATACCCATAAGAGCAATTGTTTCACAGTAGCAATGGGAAATCATATTTGAATTGCAGTAAGACAAACCTGCAGCAAGAAGAGGTAGAGGAAATGTTATTGACACACATTTTATTATAATTAAAATCCCTGCCTTTGCTAGGAACCTGTTTGTTATGATAGAGGTATACCTTAGTGGGTTACATATTGCAACATAACGATCATAAGACATTATCACAAAAATAGATGTTTCCATGATTGAAAAACAGTAAAAAACAAACATCTGGAATACACACATTTCCATGCTTATAGCACTTGCTTCAAACCAAAACATTCCTAATATTTTAGGTATAATGGTTGTGGATAAAATTACATCTATAACTCCCAACATGCATATAAAAATGTACATAGGTTCATGGAGGCTTTTTTTGTAATTTAATAATTATGATTATTGCAGAGTTCCCTAGAATTGCCAAAATGTACATCATGCAAAAAGGAATGGAAAGCCATTTTTGCCAGTCTTCAAGCCCTGGAAAACCAACCAGAATGAAATCCAAGTGATGATTACTAGTGTTTACTGACATCATGAGGCTTTTTTCTTCAGAGTCAAAGGAGAGTTTCCTAGAAAATAGATAATAAGGTATTGGTTAGAACTCATTTTAAATTAACCAATGATGGTGCAGGTAAGTTATGATATTTAATTCAAAGCAAATCATTCCAAGTATTTTTGGTATAAAGGCTGAATAAGGTTGTCAACTCTCACAATAGGCAAAGAAAAAGTTCAAGAAGACTGTTGTCAAGTTTAATGCATTATTTAATTTAATTGCAGAAGTAGAATTCTCCAAAATATACCTTTGGCATAATGGAATAAAAATATATTGTTTTATTTCCTTTGTTCCCATTGCATCTCTTCTTGTGCCTGTTCACCCCATCATCATGTGTCATGTTCTACCCCACCCATCACCTGAAACTTTTCTTTGATGGCTTCTCTCTCTCTCTCTCTCTCTCTCTCTCACACACACACACACACACACACAACACACAACACACACACACACACACTCTGCATCTCTTTGTATCTCTCTGTACCTCTCTGTCTCTGTCTATGTCTCTCTCTCTCTCTCTCTCCTGTAGCACCCTCTTCTCCCCCCCACTCCCATTGGCTCTCCACCAGTCTTTCCTGACCCTCTCTTATCCCAGTGTTTTTTTTTTCAATTTTGTCTTTTTTGCACTATTGATATACCTGTATTTCATCATTTTTGCATTACAACTACACCCTGTGGTCACTGCATTTTACAACAAATTATGTAGTATTTAAACTGGTTAGTTAACATTTTTTCATTAAATGGAGTGTGTTATGATATTTTAAAATACAAATTAGACTTGAGAAAGAAATAAGTGCCCCAGCTTGGATATGAACCCAGGACTAAACAGGATACTGTTCCAGCTTTGACTCTGATACTCAGCCAAGACAACACATAAAAACAAGTACACAGGTACACTGTCATTATTAATATAGGTATTAAAGTCATGGGGCCCAATTTTCAAAACATTTAGAACAATGCAAGGGGCTTGTATCAAAAGAGTTTTGTACAAGAAGTGACCTGCATCGAAACTTGCTTCAAACATGATTTTGTATTGCACCTTGTGTCAAATCCAGACACAGCTGTACCAAATACAGCTGTGTGGAATATAAACTCTGCCAACAGAATGCACGTGGAATGACCATTCTGATTCTGCATAATTCTATGGAATTATCACAAAACATCTGCAGAATCTCACAACATTTTGAATTTCAGTTATTTCATTATAACTTTAAAAGTTCATATCCAAATAATACCACAATTAGAATGTAAACAGTACCCTATGGCTTACAAGAGTGTACTAAATGTCAGCACTCTAGATAGAAATGGGGTGGCTTTATGGGTGTCTAAACGTTTAATTTTCAGTTATTTTGAGATCATTTTAAAATTTTGTCTTCAGATTTCTCCACAATATCATGATTTAGAGAAGGACCTAGAATGCATATATGCACCATGTTATAAGTCTCAAGCTTCAAAGGGAGTTGAGTTATAGGTAGCCAAATATTTTGCCAAACTTTGGATTTCTGTAATTTTATTACAATGTTAATAGTATTTATTGAAATGTTACAAAAAATTACAGATATACAGGTTATCACTACATTTGTACATGCACATAGGTTCAGATTTGTAGCTGTAAATGGGACTGACTTAGAGCCTGCCACACATGTTGCCAAAATTTCAATTTCGGTTAGTTCTCTCTAATTTTAAAACTGAATATCCAAATATAAACATTTAAACTACTATAGCACATGGTCATTTCTGAAAAAGTTCATATTTGCAGCTTTAAGTAAGATTGAATTAAAAATAGTCAGACTTTCACAACATTTAAAATTTTAATTTTGCAAGAATGTAAACTACAAATGTATAAACCCCTGAAACTTTAAAACTAGAGAATGCAAAACCATTAAATTTGGTAGGTCCTTAGACCTTACAAGGAGATTGTGTGTGCCTATTTTATTAATTGCTTCCTGCAAAATATTGCAAAATAACATCTGCACTTAAAGTCAGATCCCATAAGTCTTTGAGAAAATTGTCGATCTTCATCTGGGGAGTCTAAATAAGGGGTAGATGTATAAGATGCAGGTACCATAGGGGGTCACCAGGTGCTGGAGTTAGATGCACAGTTTCACCAACAAATGCACAGCTGAGCTGGGTAGCACAGCAGTGGCAGACTCCCAGGTTGAAGCAAGAAAGCATACAGTAGAATGTCAACAATTTCAACCTGAATGCAGGATATTTAAGGATCACATCCAGTAAATGTATGATGTGAGAAGCCTGGTGTACATGCAATTCTAGGGCATAGAGGTACTCAAAAAGATGTAGTGGGGAAGACAATGTCTTGGGCAGCAGGAAGAAACAATCATGGCTATTCCAGCAGGGTAGGTTGAATGGAAAAGGAGTAGGTGACTCATGTTTTAAGGGAGTTTGTCATTGTAAAGAACACAGAGGATGTCTGTCCAATCAGTAATTTTACTAAGTCAGTCTAGCTATACCAAAAGAGAAGAGGGAGGGGAAGGGAATAGTCACCCATAGATGAATAGCAGGACTGAACAGCAGGACGGCAAAAATCTTAGCCCAGCTTATTAAATGAAATAGTGATATGTGCATTGTATTGTTAAATTCCTCAAAAAAATTTTGAATGCTTCATCTACAGCATATGCTATCATTAATATGTGAGAAAATGTTACTAATCATTTGTTTTATTCTGCAAAATTAAAATTGCTTAACCAAATTATCCAGTTGTGTTAGACACCAAGATACACTGACTATGGATATGCATGTCAAATATTACTCTATGTATGCAAGAGCAGAGAATTTACAAACTTCCAAATTTTTGATAGTTTTCACAAAGTTTTGCAAATATTTACATAGTAATGTTTTGAACCCCTGTAACTTAAAAAATCTCTTATCTAATTCTGTTCATATTTAGGTCATTCTATAAGCATTACAAAAAGGCTATCCATACTAATTTACACATGTCTATCTCTAAAGGTGCATGAGTTATAAACAGATTATTTTTTCCCTGAAATTTCTTGAAAGAAAAAAAAAAATAAAATGACAGATTTGAGCACATATAATTTTGAGATGATGCATCATATTGTCATGAAATCTGGCACATTGTTAGAACACCTATCATCAAGAAATCATGCCATATTTATGATCCCTGACCCAATAGCTGGTTAAGGTATATGCAGATAAATATGTTCATTAAATTTCACACAAACAATAAAATGACAACGTTTAAGCACCTATAATTTTGAAACTGTCTATATGCATTTCATGATATTTCATGATATTTGGCAAGTTAGTGGCCATTGATCCAAAGTGTTTATGTACCAAAGTTCAGAGCTCTAGCTTAAACAGTGGCAGAGTTATTACCAAATTACATTTCTGGAATTTTGCAAATGTTTGTTGAAATTCCACAGATTCAGAATTTTCTCATTCTGCACATCTCTAGAGCCAAAGCCCCCTTGCACCAGGTTTGCATCAAACAACCTGGTATGCTAGGTCACAAGGGGGCTTGCATTACAGTGGGACTGCAACATCATGGATGCAGCAAGGGGCACCATTTAGACCAGCCGGGAGGTGATCTATATGGCTTGTGCCAGTGGGAGGGGATCTAATAATGGGCTACTGGTGGCATAAAGGGCACATTTGGCATAGGGTGTTGGGGGGACAGCTGGGACTGACGGTTAGTAAAGTGTCACCCGCTGGGGTGCATTTAAGTCTATATAAATATTGGAAATATCCAGCAAATCACTGGAGTGGAACATGACATGCTGTAACAATTACTCATACTGTACATACAGAAGCAGCCATAAGCAAACACACTGAAGGGGGAACAATTGATAACTCCACATAACACAGTATCATATGGACCCATAAGACAGCAGAACTCACAACTGTACAGTTGTACAGACTGTATCACTGTGGTCTATATAACTGTACAATTCTGAGGTTTGCTGTGTTATGGTTCCATATAATGTCATGTTATGCAGAGTTATCAGTTGTCCCCTCCTTTAACATGTTTGCTTATGGCTGTTTCTCTAAGTAAAATATGGGTAAGTTTTACTGTATATCATTTTACACTACAATGATTTGCTGGAAATTTACAATATTCATTCAGACAAAAACACCCCGACAGGTGCCATATCACTAATTGTCAGTCCCAGCTGACCCCCAACTCTTCCATGCCAACACCAATGCCTCTTATGCCCCCTACCCCTCTCCTGGCAAATGGTTTTACCCCACAACCATCCCAACCCATCTAGTGTTGCACTGGGTGGGGGAGCCTGGATCCCTGTGCCAATTGCCACAGGTGCACCAACTGTTTGGTGCAACTGATGGCTTGTGGGAAATGAGGGGGGTTTGTTGCCTGGCCCTGCTTCTTCTAAAATTGGGCACAGGGTCCCTGGCACACCTAGGTTTTGCCACAGCCTTTAGAGTGATACAATTTGTACCAGTCTAAAGGCTCTATGAAAATTGGGCCCACATTATTTAACTACAGAGACTAATATGAAATATGCAAATGTATCGCTTCTTCAACATATCTACCTCTATGAACAGATCACTTTATCTCCTTGAGCTCAACCACACTTTTTTTTCTTGTATTGTTTAATCTATCACTGTGCTTTTTCAATTTCATTGTGTGTCTAATGGCAACTCCAAAATCTCCACAACTTCTATTAAATTATAAAGAACTTTGAGATGCATATGTATATAAAAGTATTATGTAAACCACCTTCCTTCCTTCCTTCCCTCCTTCCCTCCCTCCATCCTTCCTTCCTAGACATTTGAAGTGAGACTGAAAGCTTGCCGCTCTACTGTAATGGTGAGTACATTCTAGCAGAATGGAGTCATAATTAAGAAAGTCTTTCATCCAACAGTATTTAAATAGAACACTGGAAATGTTAATGACCTGCTTTTACAGATTAAAGTTTATATATAGCTTGCATTTTAGCACTGATTCACTCCTTTCTGAGGTTCAAGAATAGAGGCAAGTAAGAACTGAAAATACCTACCTGTGTCTTCTGCTCCATATTCTAGCTGGTATCCAACCCTGGTTTGCTAATTTATTTCACTAACTGTTAATATGTTTTGTGGCTTTGCATATTTGTATGTATTTGTTATTGGTGTGCAAAAATCTGCTTCTGTTTTAATTAATTTGCACCACATTGTTTTGTCTCTCAACGTATTGTACTTTTGCTTGTATATATTTTGTTCTGTAAGTCCTGCATTCTCTTCCACCAGGACATATTTGTTAATGAGTTGTCTAAAACTCAGAATGTTCTCTCCTGTATATGTTTAAATAACTGCATAAATAAATAAATAAATAATTGGAAGGTACTAAACCATGTAAAACATTGAATGTTGTCAGTATACTGTAGATAGGGTGGAATGGAACAGTTGGAACAAAGAAACAGACAGAGGGAAAAAATGGTTTGCAATGATAATCTCTTGTCATTCAGGCAGTTGCTGTATTCAGTATCCTGCAAAATGCCTGTAGTTATTCTTAAGTGCAACTATTCATTTTAAATATTTGGTCAGGAATATCCACTGAGAAAAAAGCAGCTTATTCCTGGATGTGTCCTGGAGAGAGAGAGAGAGAAATAGACTACCTGAAAGAATACATTACAGAACTAGGATACGTAATAAAGCACAATGAGGTACTAATACAGGTAAAGAATATGGTCAATCACAAGGAAAGTGGGAAGGGAAGGATGAGGGTATGGAGTGGAAGACAGAGGGGGAGGTGAGGGCAAGGGAGCAGGTGGAGAGGGACAAGATTAAATGTAAGGTAGTTACAGGTGCAGACAGGGGCATTGGGGAGTAAATCCATTAAGCAACGCTTTTAAGGAAGAGACATAGAAGTAAGAGGAGTTGAGGGAAAGAATGGGGCCATCATAGATGGTGCATCTAATAAAGAAAGCAGGCTACTTAGCAAATGTTGTGGATCAGGGCAGAGATGCTTGGCAAATGTTTTGGAGCATGTCCGAGAAAACAAGTGGGGCCAAAGACTCATAGTAAGGAACTGGTTGAGAGGGAGGAGGTAAGGAGAAAGGTGCGGGGGAGGGGCTACCAATCCAGAAATAATAGATGAAGGAGGAATATACACATGGGTGAGGCACCTACTCTAAAAGGAAGATGGAGAAGTGTATGAATAACAAGCAGTGAGGGCGGGACTTGGCAACATTATTTATTTATTGAACGTGTCCATTTTCAGGGGCTACCCAAAGATAAATACAGAGGGTCGGATATTCAAACTGCGCTATTTTGTGGTGCAAGCCCTTGAGCTGCACAAAATAGTTGCACAGGGGTGTGGCCAGAGTGATATTCAAAGGAGTTGCGCTATTGAGCAACTCCTTTGAATATCACCCCTCAGACACAGCCACTGTGCATGGCGAAGTGGAACTTGCATCACCGCAAGTGGTCAGAGTGGAGCATTCAACCTGCGGTGGTGCAAGTACCATTGCGCCGTGTGCAAATTTCCGATATTCAAAAGGTGACATGCAAATGGGGCCATAATTCATGCAAGGCGCAAGGCGGGCTATTTACATCTGATTATGGCCCCATTTGCATGCCATTAGCATGCAGGTGTGCCAATCCCCGAGGACTTGTGCCTGGTGCCTGACAGGCAGCAGCCATCGGGGACCAAAGCCCCCTGCAGCCCGATCGCAGGCAAAAGAGTAAAAAATCTCCCCACCCTGCCCACTGGCCCGATCGCGGGCAAAAGCATTAAACTCCCCCCAACTGGCCCAATCGAGTCAAATGCTGAAATAACCTCCCCCACCAGCCCAATCGTGGGCAGCAAAGTGTCCCCTGAGCGTCCTGGTGGTTCAGTGGACAGATAAGCCCGATTGGGCTGAAAATGTCTAAACCCGAACATATCCCTGGTGGTCCAGTGGAGCGATAAGCCCGATCGCAGGGCTGGAAATGTCTAAAACACCCCCAAACATATCCCTGGTGGTCCAGTGGACCAATAAGCCCGATCATGGACTGGAGATGTTTAAAACACCCCGAACATATCCCTGGTGGTCCAGTGGACCAATAAGCCTGATCACAGACTGGAGATGTTTAAAACACCCCACAAACACATCCCTGGTGATCTAGTGTCCCCCACCCACCCACCACAGGCCCCCACTCCGCTTCCCCAGCAGCTGGCAGTATCCCTCCACCTCCACACTGCCTTGCTGATTGACTGCTTGATTGCACTATGGTGAGAGAGAGTCAATGGGGATGCAGCCCATATCAGGTCACAGCTAGTTCAGATTTGTGAATGAATTAATTATCTACAAATCTGGACTTGTCTTGTATGAAAGGGCTGCATGCTCATTGGCTCTGCTTGCACCAATGGGCATGCAGCCTACTCAGGCAGTCAGTCATGGGCGGGCAGGTGGCAGGCGGGTGGGATGCTGCCACCCTCTGGCTGCAGGGGGATCAGGTGGTGGGGCTTTGTGGGTGGGTGGGGTGGGGGACACTAGATCACCAGGGATGTGTTCTTTGGGGTGTTTTTAAACATCTCCAGTGATCGGGCTTATTGGTCCACTGGACCACTAGGGATACATCTGGGGACACTTTGCTGCCCGTGATTGGGCTGGTGCGGGGAGGTTATTTCAGCTTTTGCCCACGATCGGGCCAGTCGGGGGGGGGGACTTTTTACACTTTTGTCTGCGATTGGGCTGCAAGGGGGGCACAGGGAGTAGGTTGAGGGCCAGCCACATGTGGCAGCTGCTGTGTTGTACCCTGCAATGCAGCAGCACACCTGTGGGTGGTGCTCGACTTGATCCTTTTTTTTTGGCTCAAAGTTGTGCAGGCGCAGGTTGGGGGTTGCACATGCACAACTCTGCACAGCCCGACTGAATATTGGGCTGTGCAGTTTATGCATGGTTCCTCCCCCTCCAGTTCAGCATGCGTTCATTTGCATTGCGCTGTTGCTCAGCATGTTTTCAGTGGCGCAGCTGCCTCCGGCTGAATATCACAGAATGGCGTAATTTGACTTGCGGCGAGGCGCAACCCTATTGCGCATGGCGCAACCCTTTTGAATATCTGGGCCCAAAAGTAAATAACAGCAACAAAACAAAATCATAAAACATTGCAAAATGCCATACATACAGTGAAAGGAACAAAGCGGAAATGCAAATGCAATAAACAGTATAACAGTACTATACAATAAATGTGTTCATACAGGAAGACAGACGTTTGCAGGGTAAACAACCATGAAAGGCAATAACTCAGTTGAACATTCTCAGTAATTACAGTTACAGAGATTAGAGTTAGGATTTTGATTGTGCCTTAAGGGAGGTTTTATGGGCCATAGCAGAGGAAAACTGTATAACCTCCACTGGAATATCACACTATTTATAAATGTCAGTGTCACAGAATTTTGATGACATTTCCCAAATATGTTTATTTGGTCATAATTTAGCCACCCTGTTTGCTAGGTTTTCCAAGGAGTTGCCAAATATCATAACATTTGTGTAAGTAGTTTTTGTCTTATAGGGACTGGAAGTCTGATATTTCATTTTTTTGGTGAAAATATTTCTCCCTTTGTAATTCAGCTACATGCACTTGTAGGGTTATACATTTGCAAATCAGCATGTACAATCATTTTGTAGGGGTCATATAACTGAATACATGTGGTAAGATTCGGTTAAGCAATTGTTCAGTTGTAGGGGCTCACAATTTTACTATTTAAATATTTGTAGAGTTTTGTAAAAACTTTCTAAAAATTAGGTTTTTTGTAACCTCCATTCTATTGGAGGTATGAGTGAGAAATTTAGCATGCATATCTCGAGATGCAATGAAGTGTTATCTCTCCAGCAAATTTGTAGTGAAATAGCCACATTCGCCCCATGGAAAATTTTGCGATTTTGCCACTTCAACATATAAGTTCATCTTGTGCTTGTCAAGGTGAATTTAGCAAAAAAAAAAAAAAGGTCTCTCACGTTTCACTTTCTGCACATCCCAAGGGACAATGCAGTCATAGACACATAGACTTTGATGGCAGATAAGGCCAGCTTGGCTCACCCAGTCTGCCCATTTCCATATCTTTTGGATAAGCTGCAGATCCTAGTTAACCAAAAGCCTACTTCCTCCTAACCTCCTAGAATTGCCTTAGGTCTGTCTCATGCATTCTTGAACTCCCCTACTGTTTTTGACCCCACTACCTCCTCTGGATGGCTGTTCCATGCGTCCACGACCCTCTCTGTGAAAATACTTCTTCCTTACGTTGCCCCTGAGCTGTCCCGCCTCTATCTTTAATTTGTGCCCCTTTGTTCTTGTACAACTCTTTTCTGAAAGATGCTACCCTCTTGGACTTTGTTAATTCCGTTGAAGTGCTTGAATGTTTCTATCATGTCCCCCCCCCCCACACCTTTCCTCTAGGGTATACATATTAAGCTCCTTTAGTCTCTCTTCATATGGAAGTCAGGAAGTGACTGATTTGGTTTCATTTTCTGAGCAGTGGTTATGTTAGCTGACTGTAGTGCAGCAGACTGAGTCAGTGCCGGAGACATCTAGAAATTAAACAAAGTGATTTTTTTTATTTAATTTTAAAAGCTATCTTTAGTTGTTTTTTTTCTGTACCATATCTGTTGTGTGATCTTTATTTTTTCTTACGTTTTGAGTGTTTTTTTCTGTAATTCTGACTCTCTCTCTCTCGCTCTCTAAAACTTTTTCAATTCTACAAATGGCAGAGGGACCCAGTGGGTGATGTGGCAGCACAAGGGGGGCAGTGATTTGCCTGAACAGGCAGTTGTTCTATGGTGGTAGTCAGGCACTCCACCAACCACCAGCTGAGGAAAGGGATAGCATTGCTTCTGAGGTGGCATTATGGCATGATCCCTTGGAGCAGCAGCAGCAGCTTATGGTCCCCCCCACTCACCTCATTCCACCATCACCAATAGCTCTTCCCCCATGCATTGCAGAGCACCCTACAACCTCTTCAGGAGTCCCCCATATCAGTCAAGTAGCTCGGCTGAATGGCAGTTTTGACCATTGATGGAGAGGATGACAGTGCCATCACATGTAAGCTTTGAGGTCGTACTGTATGTCAGGTCAGGAAAGGCAGCCACTTGGGCAATGGTGGGCAAAGGAGCCACCTTAATGTGCATGATCATGCCAAGTGGCATGCCAGGCACTGTGAGGTAGGAGCAGCAGCATGCAGTAGTGGTAGAGATGTAATGGAAGAGGATGGTGGGCAGCTTGTGATGATAGACCTTTTTTCCTGCAAGTCAGCATGGCAGGAGGACTTGCAATTCACAGCCTTCATGGCAGTTAACAGCACCTGCAGCCCAAGGTGATCTACCATCATCACACCCTGCAGCAGTAGTCACACAGGTGGACCTGGCCATTCTGTGAGATGAAGTGGATCACCTTCACCAGGACATGACTGAGGCAAACAGGGACATCCACAAAATGTTAGAGAACCAGGGACAAATTCTTAAGATCCAGTATGAGGTGTACTGTGGTGGTGGCAGTGCTGGTGGCAGAGAGTAATGTTTTTCTTATTTTGTTTTTCGTTTTCTCACTCTATATCATAGTTTATTGCCCCCCCCCAAAAAAATGAACTTTAAACAGTAAAAACAAAAATCTTTTCTATCCTCTCTATCCTCTAGTTACAGGGGCACTGTCAGCCTTTGGGACCAATTTTGAAAGGCTGGTGTTGAAGGTCTCTAGTGTAAAGTTTAGCAGTATAAAATACATAACAAGCTCCATATTCAGAGAAGAGCTGCAAATGTACTGTATTTGGAAAATTTACATTTCTGTCGGCCCACCCAAAATATGAGCTCCAAGGGCATGGAGCAATGAAGAAACCTGTTCATGAATGAGTTACTTTTTTGGTTGTACCTGTAAAATGTGCTTATCCATTACTTGTGGCAGCACAGAATAGTCCAAAGTTAGTTCCACTGAAAAACAAGCTCTGGAACCAGTTTTATTCTGTATTAAAAAATCAAAGCTGTGATTCTGAGCAAGCACATTACTGGCTCAGTGATGCGCATGCTCAGAATCATGGCTTTAACTCTGATAAAAATAAAACAACAAGCGCAGTGCTCATTTTTCAGTCTGACTAACTTTGGACTACTCTGTGTTTCCACAAGTAATTGAATGCTTTATTTAACGATCAAAAAGTAACTCATTCATGAAAAACAGAGAAAAATACTGGGACCTGGAAGGACCCGTGATGGCCCTGATGTGCCAGAGGATGTACCCCTCGGGGGGGATTGTAGCCCCTGCAAGGTCCACGTAGGTGGTGACAAAATAATGTTGTGATAAAAAAGTTTATAAAGTATTTGAATTCAGCACCATAAAACCACATTACTTGGGGAGGAAGTCAAAAGACAAATGGGTGGCATCTTCAGAAGGCAGTGCCATCTTGACCAGTCCACCCGCAAGCCAGAACACTAGTCCATTATTTTGTTTGTGCAGCTAAAATTCTTTTAAGAAAAATTTGTTCACTCATGATTTAGAACAAGCTCTTAAATGTACAAGGAGCATGGCTTGTTTAGATTTGATGCAATAGTTCAAGTAAAAAAATCACACCTCATATTTTGTATTCATTTTCAAGAGGCACATAGACTCTGGTGAGCACCTGAATGCCTAAGTAACTGCACCTTTTGGAGTAATCTGTGGCATTATTGGTTGCAGAATTTTTATATGGCTACACTTCAGTTTTGAACCTAAATTCAAACTGGGACTGGAACGAGAAGTTCAAACTTTGAGCTGGCAACCTGAAGCCACCATTGCTGTAATACAAAGCCAATGTTTGTATGTATGAACTCAGGGCCTTGCAACAGTATATCTCTGCATTAAAAAAAAAAATAAATGTTTTTAAAAACTCTTAGCAATGTTTTACACAAAGCTGTGTTTAGGTATAAACCCATAAAGTAATACAGCTATAAAGAGATAGCAGCTTCCGATTATATGTATATGCACTGAACAATTATTGATAGCTTAGATATTATTGAATTAATACTCAATATTCAATTGGTTTACTGGGTTAAGACCTGTTTTAAAGATTAGTTAAAAACCTTGGACTATGTACAAGTTTTAAACATATATTCATATGAAATTTAATTGTATAACCATAGTTTACAGTTTTGCAGTTTTATAGCTATAATAGCAGTGGGAATTGTTAATTGTTACTAAGCAGACTGAGTAAACTGAGTGCTAGATTCTCCTGACCTCTCCTTTCTTGTTAACTTTGTGACTTCAATTAAGGACAAGGACAAGGAATTTCTGAGGCCATTCTGTGTCACTGTGGATGTGTGCAAGGAACGGGACCATGGACTGAACATAAAAACATAAAAGGAGGTGGAAAAAAGCAGAAAAAAGAAGACATTGATGCAAGGGACTTTCTATTACCCTGCTATCTTGTTACTGAAAGCTCAGAATGGCAAATTTATAAATCTGTCTAAGCTCTCAGAAGGTGTAATTAAGGAAAAAGGGTCCAAAGGATAATTGAGGCTGTTCAAGAAGGATGGGAATGAAGGAACAAGAATGTGACCAAGGAGAGACTATAATTCATATTATCAGTTTATTATATACTGTTATATAAATTGTTATTAATGGTTATTATTCTCAACCATTGGTTATGCCATTGCACAGTACTGCAGTTGCACTTTAAAGTAATTGTTTATTTTTGGACATTACAGCACTTTAGGTGCATTAAGACATTAACACTTTTTGCACTCTTATTTGTGTAAGTTTTCCACACTATTCTGGGAAAATTATTTCTGTGCTGACAGACACCCAAAGAAGTAAGACACTAATATTAATTAAGTAAACTACTATGAGAACTGCGAAAGCACAGCTGGTTAATGAAGGCCAACACTTAATAGAGCTGTACTAATTGGAGTCTATTGTGGTGAAAGTATAAGACAGAGGGTAATCAAGATGCTAGCGGTGACAAGAAGTGACATTGATTTAGGGGAAGGAAGAAACAAAATAAAAAACCTCTTTCTTAAAAACAATTATCATTGAAAGTTCTGAATAAAATGCAAAACCCTGTGAAAAGAGAAAATTAAGGGTGAGATCAAAAAAAGTTAGCAAAGATACCTTAATGGAAAGAGACTCAACACCAATTACGGACTTATTTAGAAAATCTGTTGATTCTAGGTAAGGAATATTTAGTGAATTAAGTGTTTCAAGGCAAGGAATAGCAGGGAAAGTTAATGAAACAACAACGGCGATATTAGAAATAAAAGAAATTGAACAAATGCCCAAGAAATATATGGGTATTATAAATTCAAAACTAGAGTTCTTTGACGTCTTCAATGGACTGACCAAAACAGATAATGAGGTCGAAGCATTGAAGGAATCATTGAGGAAAGAAAGGACTTTAATTGCAAATAGAAAGATAACTGCAGATTTAAATGAGATAAATGAGACCAGCTTAGAAGGTATGGTATGTGCCAGTGAGGAGTCATGGACAATGAGCCCAGAGATCATTAGATCCTTTGAAATAGATGGGTAGCAAGGGATGTGGCCTTGATGCTTAATTATTAGTTTAATGCCAATGTCCTATTATATAGAACATTGGTAGAAATTAAACAAAACTTCTCATTTCTCAAAGGGTTATGGGTAGAGAATAGAATAAGGTTAGAAAATATGGAAAATAACAGAAGGACAGGTCTCAGTGAAGAGAATTGGGAGAGAACTAAGATATTGTCCCAGAAAGAAGAAAACAATGGTCAAAGAGAGAGCAGCTTAGAGGAAAATGATACTCGCATGCCAAAAAAAAACAATGTTCAATGAAGTAACTAAGGTTACTAGATAAGACTGAAAATGACACCATAATCAGCATGGAGGACTAATTTGAAGAGGAAGCTGAACTTATTATATTACCAGTTATAGAAACAAACATTTGTCAATGTGGAATGTTTGCTTGCTGATATTAGCATTGGACATGCAGGAGTTACACAGATGCAGAATAGGAATGGTAGTGAAGTATTGAACTCACGCTAACCCCACCTCCACCCTGTAGAGATGGACAGGCATTGGGGTGTGCCTTTGAGTCATTGCCCATAATGCTCATTACATTTCACCTCAAGCTATGCTGCAGACACCGAGAAGTGTTGAGGTGTGCCTTGGGGTGTTTGGCTTTACAGTCACCCATTTCATAAGGACATATGCTGAAGTGGATGCAGTATAGGAGAATGAGGTGAACTCTGGACCTGAAGAGTCCAAGGCACACCTCTATGCCTGTCACTGGCTTCAGGGTGGGGGTTGGGGTGTGGAATGACATGAGCATTACAGCTGGCAATCCAAAGGCACACCCCTGATGCCTGTCAGTCTGTACAGGGTGGGACATTATGGCTAGAAACTCTAACGCCCCAGGCATTTGTTGGTATTTGCACTGCAAATTTTCAACATGGCCTTTTTGTGACCCCGACCTTGTGAAAGCATTAGGGACCTCTGTTCATGAACAGTGGCACTGTGATTTTTTTAATCTGTCTGAAACATTGATTTCCCACAGTGACCATGCCATTCTGTGCCAGATGTGTGAAAACACATTTTGGGCAGGATGTGAAAAATGATAGCAGTTCTGTTCATAAGGAGGTGTGCAAAATTGACAATGCTAAACATTTTGAGTGAAAATATTAAAAATTCTCAAAGTTATGAGTATGTGTGGAAATTGCGCAATGCATGGTAGTAACATAATCATTTTATGGACTTTTGTCACCAAATTTTCAACATAGGTATTTTGGGACCTCTGTTCATGAATAGTGTCATTATGATTTTCTTAATCTTTCCCAAACACTGATTTCCCACAGCAACTGCGTTATTGTACCAATGTTGAAAATCTGGAGTGGAAATATTATAAATTTGCAAAGTTAGGAGTGTGTGTGGAAACTGCTCAATGCACACTCGTAACACATTCATTTTTGGGAATTATTTCACCAAATTTGCAACATAAGCTTTTTGGGAGCCCACCTTATGAACAGTCACACTGTTGTTTGATTAATCAGTTCCAAAAAGTGATCCCATGCAGTGACTGTGAAATCACCTTTTTGGATGGAATAACCAGATAACAGTCACCTAATTCATGAGATGGGGGTCCCAAGAACCCCATGATGAAAATGTGGTGCCAAAATTCATAAAAACGGCTGAGATATTTACTTAAGTTGAACCCCCCATTTATGCCAATATACAGCTTACCAGCATTTCTTCAGTTCACGGTTGGCTTTGAAGAGTGCAGATTTGTTCCTGCTCCACCAAAGATTGTAGCGCTGGGCTCCAGAGGTAAGTATGGGGTGAGGGGGGGGTGTGGGGAGGTCGGGTGCACAGAGAGTAGGTGTGGGTTTGGGGAAGGGGGAACCATAGACAATGGGGGATGGTATTCTGTTTTTACAGGGTTTTAAAAAAAAAGACCTTGCGGGATGGTTTTTCTGTTACAGAGACACCAGCATGGCACCTGGATTTTTGTTGGGGTGGGCTGTAGCTGATGGGGATTGGGCACCCCATCGGCACATACAGAGTGTTTGGGGGGGCACATGAGCCAAGAAGGACTGGGCACCCTCCTTGGTACACAACAAATGGGAAATGATGCCAATGGGGATTGGGCTACCCCATTGGCAAATGAACTGGGGAAGGGGGCATACCGACAGGGGGGGAATAGGCATCCACATCAGCTTTCATGGGGACTGTGAGAGGCAGCTGGCAACAGCCACCACCATGTTTATTGAAATGGGACACCAGACAACGCAAGCTGTGATTCACCACTGGAATCAGGGACTGCCCCAGCAGCAAAAACAGCTGATTGTTAAATGATGAGGCACTCCCTGATTGCAGCGGCAAGTTTTTTCAAATTGGTGGCATGCTACAATACTGCTGTCATCAACATCTAATGGCGCCACAGAGACCAGCCCCAAAATGAACTGCTGGCATTGGCCACAACACTGCTGCACCTCTACAACTCGCTACTACAGCAAGCTGCTGCAATATGTTTCTTGAGCATGCACACAAGCAAACATGAAATGAGAGGATAGCATTTGTAGAGAATAGATACTAACTTACTCTGAATTATGGAGTAAGGGGGAGGAACAAGAAATGAAAACCCAGAGTGACAGAAAAGCAAAGGAACAAAGGAAAAAGAAAGCTAAATATAAATCTAAGAATAATAAGGACCAAGTAACAATAAAAAAGAATCCTGAAATATTCAGCTGAGAGGTAAAAAGGGACAAAACAGAGGGAAAGAAATATATAGTAAATTAGGATAGTGAGGAAAAGGAAGTGCATAATGTACAAGGCAAACCTGAAAAAAGGACACGGGTGAATACATTAAATTCTAAAAAAGAAATAAGAAAGATAAAGGTAGAAAGTTGACATCAAAGCAAATAAAGAGTAAAAGACAAAAGGAAAAAATGAGTTAGAACAAGAAAACAAGAATGAGAAAATAGAAAATGAACCTAAGGTGGAGAAACAAGAGGCAAAAAAGGAACAACTAAATTAAAAAAAAAAGAAATTAATATTGAAAATGTAGGTAATTTCCTAAATAAGACTTTGAGTTTGGATTTTGTCATCCCGCTGCACAAAGTGGCTTGCACCCCTGGAGAGACTGAAGAGATACTTAATAACATGATTCATAATATACTGCTTGATAGGCTTGATGGGTACAGACATGCTAAGAACCATACAAGCACAATACGGCAAGTACCTGATTTGGAATTGGTACTAATGATTACAGTTCAATATTACCTAGTAAGGCAATAAGATCTAAAAGCCCAAAACTTAGGAAACTGGGCATGGAAATGGGAGACATTTGTTCAATGGGAACACTTTTTCCTGAATACTATGCCAATAAAACAAATGAGAAGGAACAAGAACAAATCAATGAGGCAGTCTTTGGTCTAAAACAATTAAAGGGTGTAGGGAAGGCAAATTTAAAAGACAAATTGGCTAACACAGGAGGCAGTATGGTGCAGTGGTTTAAGGCTCTAAGCTGCAAATCTGGAGACCTGGGTTTGAATCCCACAGACCCCACTTGCATATTGTGTGACCCTGAGTAAGTCACTTAACTTCCTTGTGCTCCCAGGTTGCACCTGTAAACAAGCTTTCAGCTTAGTGTGTCTACCTGGTTAAATAATTGGAATAAAAAAAAAAACATTAAGGGCCAGATATTCAAAACTTTGCCCTGGGGCTAAATTAGCACTGCCCAGCTGGCAAACTTAGCCCGGAGCACAAAGCAAGCCATATTCAAAAGGAATAGCCCAGGGCAAAGAGCTTCTGAATACAGAATGGGAATGAGGCTGGGCAAACTGGGCTGGGAGTGCAGGGCAAAGATAGTCCTGGAATAAGACAGCACTGAATACAGCAACCAGGAAGTGCAAGCCATGAAAACAGCACAGTGCACAGCGACATGAGGGTAGGTAGAGAGGAACTATGTAGCCAATCTGTTTTCTGGCAAATGCATGGACCCAGTACAGCTGCAGGCAGCAGCACACATGAAAAAACAGTGAACAAAACTGTATAATATTCCCCAAACCGTTAGCATCGCACTAACACATTAGCGTGGCTTTAGCATGGAGCTAAGTGGTTTGCCCAGTGCAAACACATTAGCCTCACACTAAACTTTACCATATTCAAAAGTGACATGCAAATGAGCCTACTTAGATAGTCTCTGGGCAAGCAGCCACATTAGCATCTCATCATGCCCTGATTTGCATGCAGTTTGCACAGCGTTACTGCAGGGTCCCACAGCTCCAGCTGCAGGTCAGTCTGGAAGTACAGGGGCTGGCCAGATCTAACCGCAGCTCCACCTGTAGGTCAGTCAGGCAGAGCATGATGATAGCTGCAGGCTTCATGTAAACAGTGCAGCACAGCATAGCATAACGTACCACAGAGGACAACACAGCATAGGCACAGGTGGTGGTAGTGCTGCATGCAACCTTCAAACTGTAGGTCATGCTACGGTGCACAGCAGACACTACAGTAGCAAGAGGGCTGGTAGTGTGAGGGACATGACACTGCCTGTGGTATGTAGGGCAGTGATGATCACTGCACTGTACACAGTGACAGGCACAGCTTGCAGGTAATTACTGACAGTGGACAGTACTATCACACTGTTGTGTGATCCACAGATGCTGCACCTGTGGCATGGTATGTACACAGTGTCATGTACATGGCCCACAGTGTGTGCTGTGACATCTGTACAGTTGTGTGGTAGGTGGCTGAGGAGGGTGATGGCGTAATCCCACTATTGGCCCATATGCACTGAGCGATGTGTCCCAGTCTTGTGGCCACACCTGAGTTGCGGTGAGGTCTGGCCACCCATACACCCTCCCCTCACTGGCCACCATGCCCATAGTGCTGCATGTGCGTGCTGGTATATGTTAGCACCACAGATGTACGGTCTGCAGGTGTGTGCTATATGGCCACACCTGTTATAGATTTGAAAGCAGGATTCAACAGGGTTAAGAGGGTAATATTATAGGAGAGAATGGAAAAAATTAAGGATGGATCAATCAACAATAGAAACGTTACAAAGATTATATACAGATTATATACATATAATCTTACAGTACATGTATAAGATTTAACAAAGCTGGAGATTTGAGTGAAAAGTTTGAATCAAATATGGAGTAAAGCAAGATTGTACCATTTCACTGATGATATTTAACATTTTCTTTGAGACAGTACTTAAAACATTATATGAGGAGGAGTTCAATTTACCTAAAATAGGGGAGAAGATGCCCATGCCTAGCATACACAGATGATGTTTCACTTTTGTCTAGAAATGCATTGGGTTTAAGAAGAATGTTACATAGGTTCCAAATGGAATGTGAGAGGGCTGATTTACAAATTAATTATGATAACACAAATATATTGTTTTTGGAGGGAATAATACGGACTATAATATTATATTAGGGACAAAAAATTGGAAATAGTAAAAGAGTTCTGTTATCTAGGAATAACAGTTACACAAGAAGGATCTTGGAGAAAACATACAACTGATATGGAAAAAAAGGTTAAACATTTTTTTTTCCCAGTAATAAAATCCTGTTCACACAAATATGGAGGAAAATTTATGAAAGGTCACTTAATGGTCATTAATGCTAAAATAAAGTGCCAACTATTACTTTTGAGCAGAAGTATGGAGAACTCATCTAAAAATAAACATAGAACCCTATCTAAATAAGTTTTACAAACATCTGTTAGAACTGCCCAGGGGAACACCTTCAGCATTGGTCAGAGCAGAATTAGGCCAATTACTGGTAGAAAGTAAAATAAAACAGAGACTGGTTAGGTATTGGCTCAAGGCTTATTCTATGAGTGAATCAAGATTACCTAGGATGTGTATTGATTAAGCAATAAATTATATGAAACAGAATAAGCCGTTTCCAAGTATTTCAACTGTGAAGAGCATTATTTAATCCTATGGACTTCTACATTGTATCAGTGATACATTCAGAGCCCCAATTGCCCAAATTGCCAATGAGGTTACAGTAATGATTAAAGACAGTTATTACCAAAAAGATAAGGAATTTTAACGGCAATACAAAATTTGTAAGTGGATGGCTAAAAACAAAAGGGACAATAGGTTGAAACCATGTTTAACAATAATCAAAAATTCCTGTCTCAGGAAAATAATAACTAGATTTAGGTTTGAAAGTATCCTAGTAATTGGAAAAGTGAAATATATAATAAGGAAAAAAACAGAAAGAATGGACAAGCAAGGCAAATGTAGGATAGGAAAGGATTATTCAGTACTTTTATTGATTTTATGTACCTTATATGAAAAAAAAAGAAAAAGTTGCTCAGAGAACATCTTAAGCATCTTGAATATGAACCACATCATCCGGCTACGCATCTCCTAAAAACAAGAGATGAACAAGTGTTATTCCATGTGGCCTCCCTCCTTAAAATAATCAACAGGAAAACATACCATATTATTACAGAAAATAAGGATCATAATTGAAATGTCAGATTCTATCTTGACATATCCAGACAATAATTTGCTAAGTAAATCAAGAATATAGCTTAATATTTAATATTGAATCACTATATTCTGATTATGGTAAAACAAGGTATGCTGTTCATACTAGACTCCATGACAGGGCTCAAGTCTGTCAAATATTAAAGGTAATAAAATCCTAGAATATAAGAAATGTGCAATATTAGTTTTATTATGTTTTATCTTAGTTTACACTAATGTTTTAAGAGATCAATATGTGTACAATATGCTCACAATCTGTGAAAGTGCAATATGTTATCTGTAATTTTTATCTATTATGGTGTAGTATTTGTAATGGCTTGATTCAGTGAGCCTTGTCAAATTTCCAGTAGGCATGGTTTTTGTTGTGACACCAGGCTACACACTGGTAGTGGGAGAGCAGACTACGTGCACTTGCACTTGAGGAGTAAGCACAAGCAGCTGGACTGCACAGCTTGTTTTAATTTTCAAAAGGTATGCTACCTGTTGTCCAGAACTGCAGCCTCTACCAGTACATCTTATTTCCTGCTCTGCCTTCAGTTTAGTCCTTTTTTTTTTGTCCCCTCTCTTCCTGTAGTATGTGAAGAAAAAAGTGTTTTATCAAGGCAACTAAAAACAGCAAGAAACAGGAGGGAGAAAAGCCGGCCAGATGACCGGGGTAAGTTGCGGCCCTTCGTGCTGCAGAGTTTGTGAGACAAGCTGACTAAAAACATAAGGAAATTAACAGTGTGTGTGTGTAAGTGATATCAGCTGATATGAAATGAATCATATGGGAAAACGGAGAAGACAGATGACAACAAAGGATAGTGATTTGTTTTACTGATTTTACTGATCATTTTTCCTTTTTACTGCTCTACATTGATCCATGTGTTTTATTAGGGTTAACTTGCACTTTTTTAGTCTGTACATTTTGATTGTGTTTGTTCTATTACCCCTTCTAGTACCTGTTAGAAGTATTTAAACATATTTAAAAGTCTCTTTTTATTGGGTTTATATATGGTTACAGAAGTGTTTTTATATCTTTATATTTTAACTGCGTTTAAATTTTCGTGCCAAACTAGTTTCCTGTGGTCATATGACCTGGTTGTATTTAATGCACAGACTCCCGTTTGCAGTTTAGATCTGTTAGTAGCGCCATTACAGGAGTATACCTTGCTGCCGAGCCATATAATAGCCTAACCAAAAGGAGCTTTTATTGTACTTTTCTTGATCTGTTTTATTGCTTTTATGCAACAGCAACACACTGCCTTGTAAATTGACAAAAGTAAGTCTTAACTTATTTATTTTTAGCAACAGCTGTGAGTTCTAAATCACTTGTTATTACTATTGCTTTGTTTTTTTCTTAGGAAGTTTTTTTTTTGTTCTGTTTCTTTGGCAGTATAAAATCAGTTTAGTAGCTTTAAGCTTTTTATGATCCTAGGAGCTTTTAAGTGATTTTTAGCTCCGTTTTAGTTTTGTTAAAGCTTATACTCCTTAAGGTATTTGTAAAACACTCATAAAACTGAACCGAATTTACCTTGGTATTATTGGGGAAGGACTGTTTATACTGTTTATACATTTTGTTTTTTTTTTTTGATTATCTATAGTGTGGAAATCTCAGAGGATATCGGAGGAAGGTGTCACCTCTGTATATGTGTCATTGTTAATCAGCTCTCTTGATACATTGTCTGTGCTTCAACATGGAACTTTTGGAGTTTTTTCCTGGCATTCCTTCATCTTCCAGCCCTTCATGATTGATATCGCTTCTGTTTATGTGACACTGTTAATCAGTTCCCTTGATCCATTGTCTGTGCTTCAACATGGAACTTTTGGATTTCTTTTCCTGGTGACTGATTACATAATTTGAACTCTGAATTTTCGTGGACAGCTACAGGAATTCTTTTTTCTTGGAACTATTTCGAACTATTTCGAACTACTTTGATTTACACTCTTATGACTTATTTTGTTTGGGGTCGCAACCGAGCAGAAAGGAGCTGGATTTGTTTGCGCAGAAAGGAACTGTTTTTCTGATGGTTTACAGTCTGTCTCCCAAGTGCAAGTTCTATGCAAGTTTTTTCTCTTTGTTTTTGTGTTTTAATTTAGTTGTTGTGTTTTATTTGCAATGGTTATTACTAGTAAACAAGCTGCCATGGTTACAACAGATGATCTCATTACTGTTTTGGATAATCTTAATCACAGTCAGATTGAGCAACCTGTCAATATCCAGATAATTGATTTAGATCAGGCCACTATCCCAGACTCCAGTGATATAGTTTGGCATTTTAGTAAACAAGCTACAAAGAAAGCAAATAAAGTTGTTAAGGCAAAAGCAGTTGACAACGTTGACAAACCAGCCAAAAGGGGCATAAGGAAAGGGAATAAAAATTAAAAGTTTAAATCCCCTATTCAAACAAAAATTAGTGATTTGTTCACAAAATAAAATCCTACCAATTCTACAATTCTACTGATTTTATCTGTTAGCCCACTAGAATAGATCCGGTTGTAATAAATTGCAGGAATAATCAAAAGGACAGCATAAATCTAGATTTCAATCAAGATTTTCTTCCACTCCTAAACTTTTTTGTTCAAATTACCTTTACTTTCAAGCAGAGAGTTAGGAGAACCTTTCTAATATCTCCTTACACACAATAAAAAAAGGTTAATGGAACAACTGGTTCTAGGGAAGTTAATGAATTTATACAGCATCAGAAAGAAGCTTCAATTGACCTATTTTATGACTCTTTTTCAGAGACTCCTTACTCCCAATTTTTTCACCAGAAGTATTGAACACTACTAAAGCCGACACTATCTGGAATCCTGAACTAAGGGATATCAGTACAGGCATCAGATAGCCATAGATGGTTTAAAGATTTTGGACACAAAGGATGTAAAAAGAACCACATAGTAAATCTTAACCAGCAGACTACAACTCCTTATCATAGTATAACTAATGATCCTGTTGAGACATACCCATTTAGCGTAGATCAAGGATTAAAAGATTTTATGTAAAAATCCTTATGCAGCCCATTTGGTGCTAATGGACCAGTGAGTATGGGTTATTAATGAGTTAGAAACCCTTAAAGGCTATATAGCAAATAATGGCTCCAGATTGGATGAAGTCATTAATAAATTGAACAAAATTGTCCAATATATGATTCTCCATCAATCCCTTTTTCTCCAGGGAAGGTATCCTACACCAGACCCGATTTCTCCACTATCTTTATTCCAGACTCACCAGTAATTAAAAGAAGGCAAAAGCAGAAGAAAAACAAACAGAGGACAACTAAAAATGCTGTTAAAACAAAGCCTATGTTAGATAAAAAATGAAAAATAAGGCGATTGGAGGAAGAATCACAATTACTGGGAAATAAAGTTCTCAGTGTGAATAAAGATAGCAGAGAATGTAGTACTTACAAAGCTGTTGTAGCAATGCAAAATACAATGCAAGAAACTTCCAAATTGCTGGATCAGATGGATATTCAGGAATAAAGTTTTTTTTTTTTTTTACAAAACATTAATCTGGAATTCTAATCAGTTAAAGATGACTTGCTAGCTTTTAGACAGGATTGGCAAATCTGGAAGTGTGAAGTACAGTAAATAATGTCAGCATCAATGTTAACTCCAAAGACCAATATACAGGAGGTGGTCTCTCATAATTCACATCAGAATAGGGTGCTAATAGATGTGCTAGATTATGCTATTCTATATTTATATGGATATCAACTGGCTTGGTCTAATTCTATGGGTAAAAATAAAAAAAACAGATTGTGACCCTATTAAGGGCAGATACGAGTGTTGATATTACAGAGTTTGATGTACTACAGATTTGGAAGGACAAAGACAGTGAGGGCCTTGATTGTATTTTTATATTCTGCTCCAGTGCTAGAACTGCCAATCAAATCTGGCTTAATGATAGCTTGTTAAAAGGACTTGGCTATAAAATTAATTTTATTAATAGAAGGCAATTGAATAAGTCTTATCAAGGGGCATGTAAGAAATGCATTAGTATCTTTCGGCTAAAACCTTTGCTTAAAGAAGAAAATACTGGTAAGTTAAGGAAAGCAGTGATACACTTATTCACTCTTGCCCTAAGAATTCCAGTCTCTGATATAACAACAGATAGGATACAGAGGAGGAAAACATTAAACAATATGGGACAGGTAGACGTTATAATCAGAAATGAGGATACTGTAGAAAGGATACTTCAGAAAGCTTCACTATTGGACCTTGTAGGAATCCATATAGTAGACAGTGATATACTCAGTTCTGTTGCTATAAACCAAGATACTAACACCAGAATAAATGCCCCAAATATAGAAACTCCATCTTCTACCACTGTCTTTTTATATGGTTTGAGCAAAACCATAAATGAAAATCCTAATGAACTCAAACAAACAGTATCCAATCTTTTTGAGCAACTTTGGGATATATCAATTGAAGACCCTGGCACACTTAAAGTAGACAGGTGTAGCAAGGAGATGGATATAGATCAAATCCAAATCACAATCAAATATACAAGTAAGAGCTTATTTAACAAAATAATATACAGCAGTCTGATTCAAGATACTATGGGTGGGATATTCAAACTGCGCCCAAAATGTGCTCAATAGCAGGAGCAAGCACAAGTCCATTGCGCACATGCACAATAGACACGATATTCAAACATGGAGCAAGCTAAATTGTGCAATCAGCCAACATCTGAATATCGCACAACCTGTGCCATAGCGCAACCAGGAAGGGGAAGCTGAGCAGATACGATGTGCTATAGCACAACAAGGGCAGCCCAGCTGAGCAGTCCAGAGGTGCCATAGTTCAAGCAGGGAGCCCCCCAGCAGCAGAACAATGGAACTGCACAACCAGGGAGGTAGGCAGGGGCCCATCACCCATGCCACAGATGGGCATAGGAACACACTACAGAACTGACAATGCACCCCCCACACCCCAAGAACAGCATAACTGGGGGAGGGACAGAATATCCACTGGCCCATGGGGACAAGCAAACAAAGCACAGCCGGGCCATGTTGCCCCAGCATACCCACTGGCAACCTGAGACTGCCACACAAGGGGGGTGGACCACCCCAGTGTACAGCAGCCCCCCTGTACACAGCACACCCTGCACTGTGACCATAAGACATCCCCCATGAGCAGTGACCATCACTGTAGGAATCCTCATGCAGCCCTCCATCACACTGCAACCCCATGTACCACAGAACCATACAAGCCAGACCCACCATGAGCACCCAGCAGTGGGTGTCAGCACACGGCAATACAACAATGGTAGACACAGTGCCAACATGCACAACCCCCCCCCTGAGGCACAGCTGAGACACCAAACATGTGTCACCACAAGTGGTACCCCACATGGGAAAGGGCATGCCCCTGACACCACTGACATTGACACAGCACCCTGCACAGTAGACAGATGTCACAGCGTGACTCACCATGAGCCACAGCAGCCAGCACAGACACCCACAGTGGTGTGTGGAAGCATGCATCTCACCGGATGCAACACAGTGCAGGGGCAAACACACACCCATACCCTCAGGGACACCAACACAGGGATGCAGTAGTGTGGCAACCCAGCCACCATAGTGTGGGCACATGAAAACTGTGCACACACAGCCTGCAGTCCACCATGGCACAGGGGTGACACCCACCCTGTGCATGTATTGTGGCCCTATACACCACCAGCATACACCTGGAGCACAAGTCACAGACAGTGCTGCACTGCCCCTCCAACACACACAAGACACAGCATAGAGGTGGGACAGCAACTGTGGAGTCCACAGTGTCACCCGAGGCAAACTTGCACCCCACCGGTGACAGGTGGCAACCCAGCAACGTGACGGTCACAGTGGATGACTTGCAGGGACAGCACCCACTGACAAGGCAGCAGACCTGGCAGGCTGCAGACATGCAAGGGTGTCAGCTGCACAGGCCAAGGGCAGCTTGACAGGGGCACAATGGACACAGAGCAGGCACCATGGAACACTGCACACAGCAATGCAATGCACAGGGAAGAACACACACCACAGATACTGACCGAAAGCCACTCCCATACCAGAGACACCTCCCCATGCACACACACACATACCCATGACTATACCACCCCAGATGTCATGCACACCCCTGCAACTGAGCACCTGTAGCCAGCTGCAAATAAGAGACCACGACAGTATTCATATCAAAATATCTGTATTACAAAAATAACAACAATAATAAGAAGAAGAACAACAAGAACTATTTACAAATTTACAAAACAGGGTTGGGGGAATGGGTACAAGGTAGGGGTGGGTAAGGGGCAGGGGTGAACAACTGGGAGAGGGAAGGCAGAGTGTGAGGGATAGGTAAAGGGGTGAGGTGATGGGCAGCTACTGTCTGCCAGCCTGCTCCCCTGCTGCCTGGTGCTGGTCCCGGGGCTTCCATCTCCATCGCATACCATGCTGGTGCAGGTCCTGCAGGATGGCGAGCGAGTCCATTGCCACCTGTAACAGCTGCTGCAATGTCCTCTCAATCCGGTGCAGTATCCGGACACCTAGGACAAGGGATCAGAGTCAATGGGTGTGACTGTCCAAATCCCTGAAGCCCACCCATCATGCATGGTATACAGCCAAGTGCCCCGCTCCTGTGATGGACTGCACCCACCCACAGTGACCGTGTGCACAAGACATGCCCTACCAGGCAGCAACAGCCATGTGTACCACTGCACACACACACCGCCCATGTCCAGCACAGCACAACTGAGGCCGTACAGTAACGTGGCTATGCGGTGGGCAGACAGTGCCACAGCCATGTGCCCAGAGCATGCATGGACCACCATTGACGCACTCCCAGACATGCAGTGCCACTGGACAGTGCTGACTGCCACATGTTGCGTGCATGGCAGTGGTGTCCATGGATGGTGGCCATGCCCTGCCCCCCACCCTGTCACACAGCATGTTATAGCAATCATGATGTCATGGCACTCACCCTCTTCGGGCTGCTGCTGCTGTCATGGTTCACCACCACCACCACGCTCGGCCACCGCTGGCACCACTCACTGCACTTCAACTCTGGCCCTCCTCCACTCCGCCACGCCTGTGGGAAACAAAAGGTGAGAAACACATCAGTTCAATCCCAAAGCAGATTCACCCTGCCCCAATGAGTGTGCCCGCCCACCCAGCCAGAGCCATACATCACATATCCTGTTAACACCACCACAGCCAACCCTAGACCAACCCTCCCCCATGTGCTGGACACAATAGACAGTGTTACCCATATGGACCATACAGGTGCATAGATGGATCACCCACCTGACCGAGGCACCACGCCCCTCCTGGCACATGACCGCAGACGTGCCAGTAGGGCTGGCTCCCTCCTCTGCAGGTCCCAATACCGGTGCCTGCACTGTTCCGTGGACCTCCGCTGGCCAGTGGCCTCCTCCAGCTCAGTGGCCACCTACTGCCACACATGTGTCCTGGCCCTGTCTAGGGGATCATCCCCAAATAGTGGGCCATAGTGAGGCTCCACTTCAGCCACCAAATTTGCAAGCTTGAGGGCACTCCACTGGGGGGCTCTTCTGCGTACCATCCCTGGATGTATAGTAGGCAATATGGCACTCTGTAGCACGGCAACCCCACATGGAACTGTTGTGCAATACAATGCTGCTATTCCCTATCATGCTGTCGGTACAGCGTCACCAGTCCCTATCGTGCTGTTACCGAACAGCGCGATAGAGCTGCAGACATGCCATACGTACAGCACAAAGGGGGCAAAGGTTGGGCACAGGGTCATGGTTCTCTGGTGCATGGCCACGCACAGCACCATCGGATGTCTATGCGTCCAGTGCGATTGGTCACCTGTGTGCCATTGCCACAGTGGACTACTGCGCAGTTGTGCCACAGCGCCATGTAGTGACCATCACTGTAGCACCACTGGCACAATGGTGGCCGTGCCCTGAATTGCCTACCGTGCACAGCACATCATTAGCGCAGCAGATGCCTGTGTAAGCTACCTGGGCATGCGCAGTGCGGTATACTACGCAGTCACAGAACTGCACCATTGGCTCAGCCCATTCAACCATATTGTGCAAAGCGCAAAAGCGTGATATTCAGCCGTCATATACAAATCTTCTGATCAGCCATTCAATGGCACAGCAGCACGATTTGAATCTCATTAAAGTTGCTCCAGACCTAATTTGCATGGATTGTGCTATAAATATGTGACACTATTCTGCAGTGGCCATATTCAGTTACTGCAGTTGATAGGTGAGTTGCATGCATTGTGATGTTCTGGACTATAGCCTCAGGGAATTGCTGTGTACTGCACAGTCACAGGTGACCACTCTCACCCATACAGGCTGTGAAATGACCGAGCAAGGACTGGGTGAGGAGGATGATGGTGGGCAGAAGAAGAGGCCTAACTTTACGAAGGCCGAGACGGAGGCACTGTTCGAGGCCTACCTGGATGAGGAGCCACTTCTTAGTGGACGCCGGGGCACCCCTCAGGCCCATACTGCTGCATGGGAGGGGGTGGCACGTGCCATCAACCTGCACGGCAGCCACCAGCGCTCTGTGCAGGAGTGTAAAAAGAAGATGGGAACTGACAGGAGGAGGGTGAAGGTTGCAGCCATCAGGGCAGCACGTGCTGCAACAGGCGGGGGCCAACCGGAGGTAGTGCAGCTGACTCCAGCAGAGGACAGGCTCACTGCAAGCATGCAGCACAGTGCCATTGAGGGCGTTCCTGAAGGTGGCTTCCAGACAGGTGGTAGCCTATCACTGCATGGTATGTCATGGTCGAGGGGGAAGGTAGATCACATGCACTAACATGTCCTTCCTTTCTGTTACAGATCCTGTGCATCTGCAGGGGTCAGCGGTGGAGGGCGTGTCCACTGCAGACAGCCATCTGGAGTTGGAGAAGGGACCATGCACCTCCGCAGGTTGCCAGCGTGCACTGCGCCAGTGTGCACGCCTGGCTACCATCACTGATGTCATTGAGACAGGTGTGGGGGTGCTCTTCCTGTGTCTCAGTGGTCTGGCATGCAAGCATGCCAGCACACTGTGGTTGTGGCTGTGGCACAGACCTGCACCATTGATGATGCACTGACCACTATGGGGTTGACATGTGTGTGTCACAGAATGGACACACAGCAGGACAGCTCACGCCCATGGACCTAGCTGGTTCCGATGTGTGTGCCAGCACATCAGCACAGTCCCAGGCTGTGCCTGTCAGCACTGGTGGGGAAGCACCAGTGGTTGTGCAGGTCACTGGCACTGCTGCGGCCACAGCAGTGGAACAACTGATCCCTTGGGCACAGCAGGTGGAGGGGCAGCAGCAGCAGTCACCCACCAGGACTGGGGGTACAGGGTTCAGCAGTGATGTAGGTGCACCGCCTGTGTACTTGCCCATACCTGGTCCTGGTGAGCAGCACCCACCCTCAAGGGGTGCTGTACATCAGGCCCTTCCATACCCTGAGGGACAGGTTGCTGATGTGGCAGACTACATCTTTGATGAGCACACCCGCCTGCTGCAGGCATCAGTACAGCAGCAGATGCGGGTTGCAACATCCATGGAGGCACTGTGTGTGG
The DNA here is from genome assembly GCA_016271365.2 of Neoceratodus forsteri. Classification (NCBI taxonomy): domain Eukaryota; kingdom Metazoa; phylum Chordata; order Ceratodontiformes; family Ceratodontidae; genus Neoceratodus; species Neoceratodus forsteri. The sequence continues at coordinate 1,325,056,693 of CM057458.1, forward strand.
CTCTGGAGTGGCACAGCAGGGACAATGAGATGATCCTGTCACGGATTGACCATTTGCGGATGGATGTGACCGCCACCATTGACAGACAGACACAGGCATTGGTCGCTGTCGTGGCCACATTGGGCACACAGTCAGATGCCCCTGTGATGCTCACACTGTACAGTACGCTATCCACTCCCCATTCCCGGCATTGTGCGATACCCACCCTGTCGACAACAGGTTCAGCTGTGGGCATCCACAGCACCCCTGGTGCAGGTATGTTCGGTGTGCTGCAGACCCCTGTGCGGGCAAGGTTGCATTCACGCAGTGGAACCCCTGGTGGTCCATCAGTGCCACCCCATGAGGCCCGTGCTCAGCCTGCCAGTGCTGCTGGGTCTCGGCAGGGCCACCCATGCATCCGAGGTGGCCGTGGCACTGTGCCTCAAGACTGAGCTGACTCCCAGTGCGGGCCCTGTCTGACGCTGCCCTGTGTGCAATGTGTGTTTTGGTGGGCAGTGCACCAGTGGGTGCCCTGCCCTACACGCAGACACATGGACCACCTGCACACCCTCCCAACTGCTGTCCACAAGTGTGTGTGCATGATGATGCCTGCATTGCGCTGTACACCAAAGTGCGAAGGTGCCCAGCATCTGACACATGTACATGGACATGTACATGGACAGTAAGTGGATGTGGTGGCCTGTGGACATGTGTGTTTTTAGTGTCTGTGTTTCTGCTCTGTTGTGCACCTGATCCCTGTGCACTTTGTGGCTATCGTGTGTGTGTGTCTGTCTGTCTGTCCATGTGGTGTGTTACTGTTCATCCCTCCCTGGTTGTATGTGTGTGCTTCTGTGCCCTGCCACTTCCCTTGCCATCATGCACCCCTGGTGTGTTTCCCTGTGTGTATGTGGGTTGTGCCCTAGCCACTGGTGGTTGCACATGACCCCATGACTTACCTGTGTTGGGTGAAGTGCTCCTCTGTGATGGTGTCCCAGTGCAGCTGGGCCAGCCGGATCAGTAGGGGGTCACATTGTCCAAGGGGGGGCTGCCCATCCCCATCATCACCGGCATGACTGTCATCCCCATCGCTGTCCCCCTCTTCGACCTGTATGGCTATCCCACAGTCTTTGGCTATGTTGTGCATGATACAACAGACCAGGAATATCCCACAGGCCTTTGAGGGGCTATACTGTAGGGCACCGCCAGAGGGGTATAGGCATCAGAAGCATGCCTTCAGCATCCCAAACACCCACTCAATGATGTTGCGTGTGGCAGCATGTGACTCATTGAAGCGTTGCTGTGATGGGGCCATGGGCCGCCGGTAGGGTGTGAGCAGCCAGGGACAGAGTGGGTATCCACTGTCACCGGTGTGGAGATGGTGGAGGTTAGTGTCTTGTTCAGGCTCATATTTCCCCTAACCCTGTGTGCCACACCCATGGCACCTGTGGCTTACCCACCCTTGCCCCCAATTTGCCACTCCTACATGCATACTCACCCACTAGATGTCCTGTGGGGATGTCCCCACTCTCAAATCAATGGCACAGTGCTGACTGGTACCATATGAATGAATCATGTGCTCCACCAGGGTGCGTGGCACAGACATTGATGATGAGCCCACTGGCATCACACACCACCTGGCAGTTGACACTGACATATCCCTTCCGATTCCTACAGGCAGCCCCATCAGGGCCAGGTGGCATGTGAATGGCCACATGGGTGCAGTCTATAGCCCCTAGCATGCCAGGCATACGTACTACCCTGTGGAACTCCTGTGTGTTTGCTGTGCGCTCCGCCATGGTGCTGAGGAAATGGATGTACTCCGCAGCATGTGGCAGTAGTGCACTGAGGAATTGGGTGAGGATGTGTGACGTGGCCAACTGCGTTATGCCTGTGGTGTCCCCTGTTGGTCTCTGGAAGGTACCCGTGGCAAGCAAGCACATGCAGGCTGTTACCTTTGTCTCCACTGACAGAGCGTGACTCCGTCATGAGGGTGCCTGCATCACATCACTGCACAGCTCACACAGCCGCCTCAGTATTGCCCTGTTCAGGTGGTACCAGCCCACAATCTCGACATCTGAGTAGAGCTCAAAGCTGATGCAGGCTCAGTACTGCCTGTAGGGGGCATACTGCCGACGGGCCCTTCCACGGCCATGTCCCCCTGCAGCATGCCTTCTCACCCCCCTCATTACAGCTTCCATGTGGAAGCTGGCACCGTCCATGTCCCTGGCTTGTGTTCCCCCCTGGCTGTTGTTGCTCTGTTTCCCCCGCTGTCCTGACTACTACCTCCACTGCACCAGGTACACCTACTGGCCTCTGCACTCTGTGGCCCCACACACCTTCCCTTACCCCTGTTCTGTCCTCTGCTCTCCCTGGCCTGCACTCTTTCTCCCTCTGGCCTTGTCTGTCTCCCTGCCTCATGTGGCTTCCCTGTGGCGTTCTTGCACCTCTTCCTTGAGCCTTTTCATTTTGGCTCATTTCCGCTATGGCACAACTTCCGCCTGATCCACTGTTGCGCATTACGCAAGCTTTTGAATATCGCATTGCACACTTTATGCATGGTTCCACCCCCTTCAGTTGCGCATGCCTTAATTAGCATTGCGCTGTTGCTCAGCATGTTTTCAATGGCGCAATTGCCTCCTGCTGGATATTGCAGAACTGCGCATTTTCGGACTTGCGCTGGTGTAACCCTATTGCGCATTGCGCAACCCTTTTGAATATCCCACCCTATGGGTTTATACATTGTTTCTTATTCTCCTGTATCTATAACTGGATACATGGAAGATCAAAGTATTAATAATATTGGTTCTATAGTAGAAAATGTAAAAGAAACAGAAGGAAAAGGTATTTATAATGTCATGGTCTCAAATCATTATGATTTGCTCAGTCTGCAAGGTGATTGACTCATAGATTCTAAGTCAAGTGATATGGATCTTAGTCTTAAAACAATGATTATCTCTTGGAATATAGCTGGAGTGGGCTCTAAATTTTCAGATAAAGAATGTATGACATTTTTAAAACAAGTTACCATCATTTGCTTAAAGGAAACTTGACATTTAGTAGATAATGATATTACCCTTAATGGTTATTGCACCTTTCATTCCCTGGGGAAAAAACATTTTAAAGCTGGATGGCCTGCTGTGGGATTAGTAACTTGGATTAAGATTAAGGAGGATGTTAAGACTGGAATAATTTATTTCTGTTCTTTTTGTCAAGCTCTTTATATATAGTTAAGTGGGTTGAAATTGTGTCTTATTAATGTTTACATTCCTCCGCATAATTCAAGAGATTTATATCCTAAGATTTGGGAAGATCTTGAAGAAATTATACACATAACATGGGCAACTACCACCTGTGAAGATATCTTGATGTGGGGTGACTTTAATGCAAGACTTGGTGGTTATGACGGGTTTTCAGATCTAGACATACACAATTAGAGATTTGAAAATGCTTATAAATTTACTAGGAATTCAAAAGACTCTAAAGTAAACAAGAGGGGCCTCAATTTAATTGATGTCTTAACTCCATATAATCTTGCTCTGTTAAATGGAAGGTTAAGGAGAGATATTAAGGGAAACTTTACCCAATTTAATTCGGTTGGACCCTCTGTGATAGATTATTTTTTCTGGGTTAGCACTATGGATACTTGGGATTCTTGCTTGGTAATTCCAAAGTGTGATAGTGACCATTTTCCATTGGCTCTGATTTGTAAAACTATGAGTATTGAAACTCCAGATATATGTCATCGTGAAGTAGAAATTCATAATAAGACAAAAATTAAATGGAAGCAGGAATTAAGCAAAGAAATAATTCCTATTATTAAAACACACTTAAATCCCCCTTGTGTTAACTATGATCGTTAGTATCTAGTAAACCAGTTAGATAAATGTTCTGAATCCATTAGAAAATCTCCTATGACATCTGATAGATCTAATATTAAAAATAACAATACATGGTATGATAGGGAATGCCAACAAGCAAAGCAAGTTTTAAATCAAAGAAATGGGAAAATACATTGCAATGATCAAAGATAGGGTTTTAGACATTTGAATAAAGAGAGAGGAATTTATAATGCATTACTTAAAAAAAACACATTTAAACAAAGCCAATGGAAAAGTAAGTTATCAGATATAGAAAACAAGGATAATCATGCCTATTGGCAGATGGTAGCACAGGGTACAAATAATCAAAAAAACTGTTTAGATACTTATATTACCATTAATCAGTGGACTGAGTATTATACAGAACATTTTTTGACTCAACAATTCAGTATGAAAACTTTGTACAATGTAGGGAATTGTGGCAATTTCCTTTTTGTACAAATCTTGAGGTTTATTGTTCAATAGTATCCATGAAAAAAGGTAATGCCCCAGGACCTGATTGTATTCCTGCAAAAGTTTTTAGCTTTCACCTTCCCTGTGGGCCTCTATTCTCACTCCAACTTTCAATTATTTGTAACTAAATTTACTTTTCCTAAATCCTGGAAAGGGGCAATACTAATATCCATTCACAAGAAAGGCAATAAATCTGATCCCTGCATGTATTGCCCAATCTCTCTGTTGGATGAATCCAAAATAGTATGCTTAAACCTTTTGTGTTACTTCACACTGGAATTCGTATTTTTCTAAGAGGTGCTGCTAGGTTGTGGCAAACAACATACAATCCAAAGATACTAGCCCCACATAGCATAACATATTTAAACTTTTCTCTGCCAAAGTTGGCTATATTTACTTCAAGCTCCATGTTGGATAACCTAGGTAAAGTATTTACAAAAGTGGTATTGGGGAAATTACTGGAACAAATGAAACATCTGGGTGACTTTTTGGAATGCCAAGCTGGCTTTCTTGTAGGTTACTCTACAATGGATAATTGCTTTACAATATTACATCTTTATGAGAAATATGTGAATCTTCATAAACAAAAACTATATGTGGCATTTAGAGATTTTAGTTCAGCCTTTGATTCAATTTCACGCAATTTACTTTGGGCATTAATGAGGGATTGGGGTATAACCGGGGATCTGATTGCAATCATTAAAGAAATATAGACTGATACATTGGCTCAGATAAGAATGGGTAACCTGAAACAATTGTCAGGCTGTTTTAAAACAAATCGTGGCATAAGGAACGGTTGTGTTATGGCTCCCACACTATTTTGTATATATGTAAACAAGTTACTTCTGGAACTGGAATGTTCAGATACTGATTCACCCAAGATCAAGAATAAAATGTGCCCTTCTTTAGCTTTTGCTGATGATCTTGTCCTGTTATCTCTGTCTCAAAAGGGATTACAGGGGAAGTTGGACATTTTGAGTGAATATGCAACAAAATATAAACTTTTAATAAATGAGACAAAAAGCCAGGTTATGATATTCGGCTCCAATAAATTGAAGCAACTTTGGAAGGTGGCAGGAAAAAATCTTAAAATTACTAAATCATATACTTACCTGGGACTTTGTCTATCTAATGATAGCTGTTGGTCCAAGCATATTAAAATGATTTTGCCTAAACTTAAATTAACAGATAATTCATTAAAGGTATTCAACCACAAATTTTGGGGGAATTCTATAAAATCACTTATGGAGGCAATCAGAGCTAAGTATTATTCCCAGATGTTATATCAAACAGAAGTGTGGGATTTTGAGAATTGGCAGGCTCTGGAAATACCGATGAATAAATTACTCTGAAATTCCTTGGGACTTAATAATTCAGTTCCAGCTGCTTTCATAAGTGCAGAAATTGGTTTAAATTCTCTAAAAGCTTATGCATGTGCTAGGCTGATCAGTTACTGGATAAAAACACTATCCATGGGCAGCACAAGATTTTCTGTATTTTCATTAAGGAAAAGTGTGATTGGGAAAAAATAGTTTGTTCCAGATCCAAATGGTTAACAAGAGTAAATAAAATCTTGGAGCAAACTGATCTTCTTTATTTAAAGAAATATCTCAGTAATATTATAACAATAAGCCTCAAATATAAATCATATGTGACCAATAAAGCTTATTAAACACTATAAAACTCTGGACCTGGAGATTGTTTCAAGAAGTAGAATATCTCCTTGGTTACAGGATAATGATTCTATGTTTTATTATAGAGAATATTTAGATATTCTGCAGAATCTCAAATATAGGTAATTGTTTACCAGATATAGGCTCGAGATGTTTTCAAGTAATGTACTATCAGATAGATATAATAAAACTGCTAGTAGTACGCTGCCTAGGGGGCTGGTGGAGGCAGAGATGGTGGAGTGGTTCAAGAGGGGGTGGGACAGGTACAGGGGAAGGGTTCTGGAAGCCAAATCCAATGCAGCAAGAATATCTGGAACTGGGAAGGAAGAAGCCAGAGAAGTCGAGGGGGGCAGCAAGGTCAGCTCCCAGGGTGGGGGCTGACCAAACAAGCAGACGTGAAAGACCGTTAGGCCTATTCTGCTGGCATTTTAGTATGTTTTTATAACTGCTACCTGTTGCTTTTGTTCAAACAAAGAAAAAGAGGATCTGTTTCATGTAATTATGAAGTGCCCCTGGTATAATACTCCAAGAAAATGTTGGCTCACTCCAATTTGGGAAAAAATTGCTACAGATGATAACCAGCTTTTAGTAAATATTTTATTCACAACCAAGGATAAACTAATAATCAATAAAACTGCTGGTTATCTCTTGGCAATCTCTAAAATAAAATTGCAACAAAAGCAATAAGATTAAACACTTTTATCTGCTTAATGTATTGGATAACAATCTGTATTGGTAGAATGCTAAATTAAGAGAAGTTTTTTAATTTTAAAAAACTGATACAAGCAAATTAATATAATATTTGTATTTATGCGCATTGTAATTTATGTGTGCCTAATTTTTAGTCCAATATTTATGTGTATAGTGTTTTTTATTTTTGTCATGGTCATTGACCAATCAATAAACGTACTTACTTACTTGTAACGATTTTTAAAAGTTAAACAATAACCTTAAACCTGAACATGAACTTCTAATTTACTAATCTGTATGTTCTCCTCTCCCAAAACCTGTAGTCACAAGTTTTTTTCATCTTCATCTCCCTGAATTTTTTCTTCATGTTAAATTCCCCTTATCCTGACTCATCCTGTTATAGTCCATACACATGAACAGCTTTCCTGAGAAGTTAAACTTACATCTTGTTTTAGTGCTTAAAATGTCTCCTGCTAGCCACAAATGATAAGTAGTGGCCCAAGTTCCAAACTGCTTTCCTGCTTCTGGGTGCCTCCTGTTGCTGTGCTGTGCAACTACCAAGATAAGGTAAGATGAGTGACATGAGAAAGTGTCTGGAGGGCAATGAAAATATCACTCTTGTCTGTGTCTTGAACATTTCTCCTTCTAGCTACAAATGTTAAGTAGTGGTGCAAGTTTCAAACTGCTTTCCTGCTGCTAGGTGCCTCCTGTTGCTGTGCTGTGCAACTGCCCCAAAAAGTCGAGAAAGATGACATGACAACATTTCTTGAGAAGTGAAACATAATTCTTCTTGTAGTCATGAACTTTTCTCCTGCTGCTAGTAGCTTCAAATGTTAAGCAATGGCCACAGTGAAGAACTGCTTCCAGAACAAGAAATGGATGAGAAGGATGAACAGTAAATTTTTTACTATACTGTGTGAAAAAATTGTCATGATGATGTTTATATATGAAAAAACTTGATGAGAAAGTGCTCTCCTTCTGCAGTTGATAGGGTTGCTATACTGCTGGTGCTGCTCCTGCTGATGTTTGAACACATTGTGGTGAAAAGTGTTTGAGAAATCAAGAAAGAGAAGTCTGCCATCTTGTCCTGTCTTGACATCCAGAGTTGAGACAACAGTTGAAGGAGTTGTTGCTGTGTCACTGCTACAGTATGTGCTGCTGTGTGCTGCTGTGGCTGCAGTGACATACTCCTGCACTTCTACCTGGTGTGGATGCTGTATCACACATACAGCACTAGTAAGCAATGTTTCTTTCTTTCTTTCTTTTGGGAGGGGGATTGTTATTGCTACCACCTGAAGTCTAATATGTTCATACTGATTTTCCATTCATTTTCAGCTATGGGCGATAACATCATGCAGCTTCTTAGCAACAAAATGGATGTTGGAATTCATATTTTACAACCATGAATGTAAGTATGGGGTTATTTATTTCAAGGGTGGGGTTGAGTCTGTAAAGATGTACGGATGTGACATTATACAATGGCAAGAAAGAATGCTGGTCCTTCACTGGTCAGACTGTGACTAGACCCATGATGTTATTCCAGCAAAACATCACAGATCAGGGGTGGCTCAGTGGCACTGAGGGTTGAGGCACTGGATGCCACACCTCGCGCCACATCTGTGACCCAGGTTTGGGAATGGACTTGGGTCATCGGGTGTCAGCAGGGAAGGAGCAGGATTGAGCATCCAGAGGACAACTCTCCTCTCCTCTGGTGGGTGGGTTCCTCCTTGCACAGCACTGGTGACCCCTGGGATGCTGGGGAGCACTGCAGTCTATGTAGGGACATAGCAGGGGATTGGGTGGTGGCAGGTGTCTTTCACCCAAGCATGGGAGTGTGCCTAGTCTGAACAGGATGCCATTGCATGTCCACGCCCAGGCAACACACAAGAAGGAACCCCCCATACCCTGGGTAGTTGACAGTATACCCTGGTGCTCCACTGTCACACTCCCAAAGCCAGGTCCACTTCACTGGCTCTTCCAATCCCCTTGTCTGCATGGTGGGATGGGGCCAAACATCTGGCCAGGTAAGTGGGGGGAGTGCCTGTCCCTGATTTTGTGGTGGGGTGCTCTTCAGACTGGAAGTAGTATAGTAGGCAGTGAGTAGGGATCATCTGAGAGAGTTCCAGGGGATGGGTGCAGAAAAAGAGTTTAAAAAACATCACAGATGTAGTCACAGTACACTCACAACTGCATGAAATCTTAAAAAATGATTGTTCCACAGCCGTCCCTACAAGCAGCTTCAGCTGTCCCCACTCTGACAGGAATTGGTGCTCCCCACCCACCAACTCACATTTCACATGCCTGCGACGGAGTTTCTCGGTACTTCCCATCAGTGTAAATTTCTCCCTCCCACAATGAGAAACCAGCCAAAACCAATTCCACAACACTCGCACATTCCCCCTCAAACCCACAAACTTTATTTTCCATATGTTAAAAAGGTAAGCGAAACCCACTATGACTTGGTTCATCCACCGAGCATACCGAGTCAAGAATGAGTAACAGAGGAAGTGAGTCTTTAAACAGTCACCACATGACTCTTTTTTTGATGCTTATTCACTCAAGTCACCATCTAATCTTATTTTTTTTTTAAACGGAACCATGTAAAACCATCCAGTTACATTCCCCCTACCACTTCCTCTTGCATGCAAGACATCCTCAAAGAAGTGGCAATGGGCAGGCGGTTGAAGTGGTGAGGGGACGCAATCTCATATTCCCACTTTACAGTAGCATGAAGAGCCAATCACAGAAGCAGAAGGAAACAGAAACTTGAAAGTGACTAAATGAGATACATTCACCCTACCTCCTCCCTCTTGCATACTAAGCATCCTCACAGCAGAGGGTGGGGGGGGGTGCAATCTCCGATTCTCAGTTAGTGAGTCATGGAAAGAGAAAGATAAAGAAACACAAGCTCCAAACTGTGACAAAAGAAAACATGAACAGCAATAAAATGAGGTAGAGTAACACAGACTGGCAGCAACACTGGCAAAACTTCCCATGAGGACTGCACAGCCACAGAAAGACACAGCAGCTCCACCTGTTGGCTAAAACAATAAATCAGCATTATGTATTTATAAAGTATGCCTACTCATACAAAAAATGATGAAAAACTACTTTTAACATAGTTTTTCATTTTTTTATCTCTTTTACAAATAAGCCATTGTATTATAGGAATAATGCACTCCAGGGTGTGCATCATACTGGAATAAAGCCATGTTACTTCTTGGATGTTGGATACCCTCGGCCTGTGGTCTTGTGCCCAACCACCCCAGGAATGATGTTATCCCAGCACAGCACACTCCCTATCATGTATTATTCCTTTAATAATTGCTTTCTGTTTCTGTTAGTCCTTTTTCTGGTGTTTTTCAGCATCTGCCTGTCTCTTGCTGCTGTGAACAGCAACTTGGGATGTGGCCCTTATTTTGATGAGGAATATGTCACTTTGAGAACCAGTCCATGAGGTAAGTATTTTTGTTTTGTTTTTTTGTGGGGAGGGGATTAGCACCTTATTACCACTAACCATTCCTTCATTTTTTTCAATTTATTATACTTTATTGAATTGTAAAATAAAAAAAATGATCTATAACAAGAGAAAAAAACACAAATACACAATATCCATAATCCATACAAACAAAAGAAAAGAAAAACAACATTAAACACAGGTACCAGTACCACAATGGGAAAACAAATGATTAATAACATCAAAAAAGACACTTGAGCACCACCTCCCCCTAACCCTCAAACCCCCCACCTCCATGCGTGTTATAATAAGAAAAATATCCTACAGCTATCTTTCACCATCACTAATGTTGGTAGCACATCTGAAGAAACAAATATCCTAGACCACATATATTCTATTCTTTAACTGAGAGACACAGTAGCTCCTCTAATACTCCCAGCAAGAAATTGCATGAATGGGAACCAGCAATCATAGAAACAGAGAAACACAGAATCTGATGGCAGATAAGGACTGCTTGACCCACCTAGTCTGCCAATTTCCCTACCTAATGGATAAGCTGCAGATCCTAGTTAACCAACAGCCTACTTCCTCCTACACCCCACTAGAATTGCCTTATGTCTGTCCCATGCATTCTTGAATTACCCCACTGTTTTTGACTCTACAACCTCCTCAGGAAGGCTGTTCCATGCATCTGCAACCCTCTCTGTAAAGAAATACATCCTCACATTACCTCTGAGCTGTCACCCCTCTATCTTCAAATTGTGCCCCCTTGTTCTTACACATCTCTTTTTCTAAAAGATGCTACCCTCTTGGACTTTGTTGATTCTCTTGAGGTATTAGAAAGTTTCTTTCATGTCCCCCACCCGGCCCTCATTTCCTCTTGGCTATACATCTTAAGCTCCTTTAGTCTTTCTTCATGTCTTCTGGTGCAGACCCTGCACCATTTTGGTTGCCCTCCTCTGGACAGCCTCTACCCTGTCTATGTCTTTGTGGAGATGGGGCCTCCAGAACTGTACTCCAGATGTGATCTTACCAACTGTCTGTACAGAAGGCCAACAACTTCCTAGTCTGATATGACTACCTCCAGGTCCATTTCCATTTTTGTTGTTGTCAGTATCTCACCCCCCCCATTGTGTACTCTTCTCCTTGGTTTTTGTTTCCCAGGTGCATTACTTTGCACTTCTTTGCATTGAATCTAAGCTGCAATGCATTTGACCATTCCTCCAACCTTGCCAAGTCCCTTTTCATCCTTTTCACCCCACCTTGCATATCAACCCTGTTGCAGATCTTTGTGTCATCTGCAAAGAGACATACTTTTCCTTCCAGTCCCTGGAATCTTGGAATTTGTGTAGCACATAGTAAGCTGAAGCTATGGCCTTTTCTACATTAAGGGCTGTAAAGAACTCCTGCACCCATTCCATCTTGAAAGCTGACTGCCCTTCCAATGATGTAATAGTAGTAATTTCACCATTCCTGATATCACAGCTGTGAATGACTTTTTGGTCCTGGAAATAATTGTGTTGTCATTTCCCAAAATGCAAATTTTTATTTTGAGATATCATTCATGATCAGAAAAAGGGGTGAATAATTGCTGAATCAGCCTTCAAAATGAAGCAATCTGTGGACACTTCCACAGGGCATGCAGTAAGGTACCTTCCTCCTAAGAAAACTTTTGAGAAAGGATAGAAGGTTATACAAAATGTGTCAAGTGATACAGATTTTTATCTGTTACCCTTTTTGTTTTCTAAATAAATGAAGTAATAGTTGGTTAAAACTTCTGAGTCCAGTTATACGTGGCTTATGAGTGCCTAGATTTCCTTTAGAACTGCATTTATAAGTTATGCATTATGTTAAATTGTACTAATCCTAATCTGTCTTGTTTCACATACTTATAAAGATCCCTCCAAATGCTAGTCCAAACAGTAGTAAGATAATCTGGGTGTAAGGCATAGTCGCAATAATAAGCAGTAGGAACCATCCTATTCAAAGCATGCTTGCCTATTTCTTGGGAGATATGGACTACCGGTCTCCATTGGATCGAGAGGGAGGATAGAGTAGAAAAAATGTCTCCTGCAACTCCATTCCACCAGGGTCACCCGGATGAATTAAAACAGAGAGTGTTTAATTTGCACATACTGTAGAAAAGAATAAGGTGGAAGGGTAAACTTAGTTCTAAATTCACTAAAAGAAATTATGGCTCTATCATTAATTAAATCCCTGATCATGTTGATGGGTAAACCCTTCCAACCCACTGTCCTAAAATGTTTATTTCCCGATAACACGTTATTATTATTATAAAAATAATGGCTGTTTAATATATTTCCAACAATGTATTTTTAGGAAATGACAGAGTCATGCATGGGCCTGTATTAATCAACCTATGGGTGCTGATCATAGCAGTGGCAGTTAATTCGATAAAGGTGTATAAAGTAGAGAAGGCAAGGAAATATGATACTGCTTGACCAGGGCCTTCTCTATAAGCAACCAACTAGGAATATGTGTGCGACCAGTGAGGGGTGGCCCCATTGAAAATACTCTGCCTCATGCATGGAAAAGTAATAATGCATTAAGTTAGGAAGCTGTAGCCTTCCAAAGTCTCATGGCCAACACAATTTATTAAATGCCCTGTGAGGAGTTTTGCCTAACCAAAGAAAATTAGACCACAAAGATTGCATTTCCTAGAACAATTTTTGGGGAAGCACAACATTCAAAATACTCAGGGGATATAGGAGTCTAGGAAGAATATTCATTTTAAGGATGTTCACCCACCCTCAAAGTGATAATGGTAAATAAAATCACTGCTGTAAATCCTGATCCATTTGCTTTATTTACAGACCTAAGTTTAATGCCTTTAACTGGTGGGTATCATTGGTAATTATTATTCCTAAATAGGGTAATGCACAAGTCTCCCATTTAAGGCCAATAGCTTAAATTTAATCTTTAGTGCAATTAGGAGAAAAGGGAAAAAATAAAACACTATTTTAGTGAGATTAAGTGTATAAAGGGATAGCCGACCAAACTGGGCAAAGTGTTGTAATGCAGCAGTTAAGAAAGTATTCCAATTGGAAATGTGCAACAAAATGTTGTCTGCAAAGGTGGAAATTTTAAACTCCCACTTTCCTCCTGCTAGACCTAAAACCAACAGGGAGGATAATATTTTGTGGGTAAGGGGGCTCAATATACAAATTAAAAGGCATAGGGGACAGGGGCAACCTTGACGAGTTCCTCTATCTAATAAAAACAGCTCAGAGATGTCATTGTTGCACTGAATTCAAGCTGAGGCGACACTATAAAGAATACAAATCCATCATATGAACTCTTGGGGAATACCGTATTTAGGTAAAATCATAAATAAATACAGCCACGCAACCCTGTCTATTGCTATCTCAGCATCAGAGGACACAAGCATTGCATTTCTGTCCTTCCCCCCCTGGATGCAGAGAATAGATGAAAAAGCTTTCTGAAGTACTTGCTGGAGTGTCTACCAGATATGAATCCAAATTGTTCCAGACCTGTAAGATCTGACCATAGCTGCTTTAGACAAGAGGCCAATACCATAGTAAAAATAATTATATCCACATTCAGCAATGAAATGGCACAATAATTTTCTGGGTACTTCTGGTCTTTTCCTGGCTTGGGGAGTAAACTTATCCTATCCTCGAAGAGAGGGGTTTCTTTAATCTTGGAAACATAGAGGTAGTTAAACACCTGAGTAAGCAGAAGGGCTTACTTTTCCTTGAATATTTTATAAAATAATGGCAGAAGGCAATCCGGCCCTGGTGCTTTGTCAGGTTGGAGAGACCCAATTGCTGTAACAACTTCCAAAGGTGTAATGGGGCCAATTAAAGTCACTCTTTGAGAGTCCATAAGTTGAAGCAGCTCTATCCCTGCTATGAATTCTTCTAAATCAGACTGAAAAGTTAGTGTTATCTCTGATGTTGCATAAAGAAGTTGTTAATACTGTCTGAAAATATTAATCATCTTTCTAGTGTCAGAGTCAGTCTCTTGAGTTTCTGGGTCAACTAGCACAGAGACCCAACACACTGTACTACCCTGCTTGAGGCACAGGGCCAGCAACTTCCCTACCTTAACTCCCTGACCGATATAGGTAGCTTTTGTACTGGTGGCTGCCCTACCTACCTTTTCTAGTAAATGTGCTAAATATAATGCATGCAAGCAACTCAGTTCTAACCTAGATTCTTCAAGTGAATTATGTGAGAGAGATTATTCCAGAGCTTTAATATTACTAAGCCAGTCGTTAACTTGGGCATCCATCTTCCTTTTCCTAATGGTAGCCAGACTCATTAATTCCCTCCTCCATTGAGCCTTAACAGCATGCCATAGAACACCCAATGCTACAATAGAGACTAGATTTTCTTGGATAGACTGTCATATATAACCTTTTAAATGCTCAACCAATGAAGAGTTTTTCAAAAGTTGAGACCAAGGATGTGTGCAGAATTAAAAATGAGGAGCTACTAAGTGGCATAATACAGAAGAATGATGTGAAAGCATCCTTTTTCCTTAATTTGGGAATCTTGAACAAATAGAAGCAGTTGGTGGCTAACTAGAAAATAATCTAAATGGGAGAAAACTCCATGAGAGGGCGAGTAAAAGGTATAATCAGACTCCTCAGGATGGAGAACCCTGCAAGGATCAACCAATCCTAGATGTTCTATGAATTCTCTTAAGGCTCTCTGGGCTGGGGAAAGACTTGCCTTTTTATGTTGATTGCATGTATGCACAAGAAACATGTTGTAGCTGCTTTCTCCACAAGCAGGTTGTGGAGGTACAACACTGTTGAGCCCAATGCCCCCACAGCCTGCAAAGGCTTGTCCCCATCCCCCAATGCTGTGGTACACTGCTGCTGAGAGTGGTTCAGCCAGCATGCCACAACTTTATAAAAAAATGCTGCAATCAGGGGCCACCTCGTCATTGCAGTGTCAGCCATCCGCTGCAATGAGGAAGTGAACCGTCATTGCAGGGCAGGATGTAGGATCCCTGATATTGTTTGTGAACATGGCAGCAGCTTGCCACTGTATTCACAAACAATATTTACCCCCCCCAGCATGTTTATTTGCCAACAGGGGAGCCCACTCCCTGTCGGCATAATGTAACCCCCTTTTTATTGTCTGCCGATGGGGTGCCCAATTCCCATCGGCAGAATGGAATTCCCCCCCTTTTGTTGTTTGCTGATGGGGTGCCCAATCCCCCACCAGCTACAGCTGGCCCCCCAAAGCAAGACTCCAGTGGCATGCTGGGAGCCCACCCCAGAATGCCACATGCCTCTGTAAAGCTAAAAACGGTCCCGCAACATTTTTTTGTTTTTTTACCTGAAAAAAAGGAAACTGTCCCTCGTAGTCTTCCTGTCCCCTCCCACAATCCGCACCCACCAACTGTGCACCCTGCCTCCCCACACCCCCCTCATCCCATACTTACCTCCGGAGCTTGGTGCAATGATCTTCGGTGTACCGGGAACACATCTGCACTCTTCAAAGCCGACTGTGAACTGAGGAAATGCCAGTAAGCTGCATAATGTAATAAATAGGTTTTTTCAACTTTAGTGCATATCTCAGGCATTTTTGGGAATTTTTTCACCAAATTTTCAACATGGATTTTTTGGGACCCCCCTCATGAATTCTTGAACTGTCATGGTGTTACTCTATCCCAAAAAGTGGTTTTGTGGTCACTGCGTGAAATCACCCTTCGTGGAAGATTAACAAAATGACAGTGTCAGTGTTCATGAGGTGGGCTCTCAAAAAGCCTATATTGCAAATTTGGTGGAAAAAATCAAAAAAATTACTGTTTTTCGAGCGTGTGTTGTGCAATTGCTCCGCATGCTTGTAACTTCGTGAATTTGCAATATTTTCATGGAAGATTTTCATCATTGGCATTTTGTCACATCTCCTTGTGAGCAGTACAGCTGTCATTGTTCACATCCTGGCCGAAAAGTGTTTTCTCTCTTCCAGTGCAGAATAGCATGATCACTGTGGGAAATCAGTGTTCAGGACAGATTAAGAAAATGACAGTGACACTATTCATGAGTAGAGGTCCTAAAATGCCTATGTTGAAAATTTGGTAATGATGCTCCATAAAATGACTGTGTTACGAGCGTGCATTGCGCAGTTGGTACGCACGCTCGTAACTTCGTGAATTTATAATATTTTCACTCCGGATTTTCCCAGACCTACTTATGAACAGTACAGCTGTCATTTTTCCAATCCTGGCTGAAATGTATTTTCACACTTCCGGCACAGAATAGAGCAGTCACTGTGGAAATCACTGTTTGGGACAGATTAAGAAAATGACAATGATACTGTTTATGAGCAGAGGTCCTAAAATGCCTGTGCTGAAAATCTGGTGATGATAGAGCATCAATTGACTGTGTTACAAGTGTGCACTTTCCACGCACCCTAGTAACTTTGCAGATTTGTAATATTGTCACACCAGATTTTCAATAGTGGCATTTTTTCACACCTCCTTATAAGCAGTACAGCTGTCATTTTTCACATCCTGACTGAAATGTGTTTTCACAGTTCTGGCACAGAATAACCTGGTCACTGTGGGGAATCAGTGTTTGGGACAGATTAAGAAAATGACAGTGGCACTGTTCATGAGCAGAGGTCCTAAAATCCCTATGTTGAAAATTTGGTGATGAAACTCCATAACATGACTGTGTTACAAGCGTGTGTTGAACTGTTTCCACTCACCCTTGTAAGTTTGCAAATTTGTAATATTGTCATGCCACATTTTCAACAGTGGCATTTTTCACACCTCCTTATGAACACTACAGCTGTCATTTTTCACATCCCAGCTAAAATATGCTTTTGCACTCCTGCCGGAGAATAGCACGGTCACTCTGGGAAATCAGTGTTTGGGACAGATTAAGACTGACCCAGTGAAAGGGGGGAGTGATCAAGCTCAACTGGGCTCTGTTGGGACTGCTGTGGATTTGTTTGTGGTCAGACAAAGGCCCCAACACAAGAGCCTAGTACAAAAGGGCAGCCTGCAGCACTGGGAGAAACAGAACAAGAGAGCAAGTGAGGAGGGGGAGTGAGATAACTCACTGAAGCACTGTCAGGACTGCTGCGGATTTGTTTGTGGGCAGAAAAAGGTGTCAATGCAGGCAGGGGCCCAGTACAAAAGGCCAGCCTGCAGCAGTGGGAGAAACAGTATGAGTGAATGAGACAGGGGGACTTAGTGAGCTCAATAGAGCTCTATCAGGGCTGCTGCAGATTTCTTTGTGGGCAGAAAAATGTGCCAATGCAGGCAGGAGCCCTGTACAAAAGGGCAGCTTGCAAAGCCAGGACAAACAGAATGAGCACATGAGAGAGCGAGACTGAGCGACCTCAATGGAGCTCTGTCAGGACAGCTGCTGATTTCTTTGTGGACAGACAAAGGTGCCAATGAAGCCAGGAGCACAAAAATGCAGTCTGCAGTGCCAAGACAAACAGAATGAGCGAGTGACAGAGCAGTAGTGAGCAAGCTCAACAGAGCTCTGTTGTCACTGCTGTGGATTTCTTTGTGGGCAGAAAATGCAGCAACACAGGCAGGAGCCCAGTACAAGAGGCCAGCTTGCAGCGCTGGCAGAAACAGAATGTGTGAGTGACAGAGGAGGGAGTGAGCAAGCTCAATGGAGCTATGTCGGGACTGCTTCAGATTTCTTTCCGGAAAGAAAAAGCCACCAATGCAGGCAGGAGCCCAGTACAAAAGGGCAGCCTGCAGCGCCAGGAGACAAAGAACGTGCGAGTGAGGGAGAGGGAGTCAATGAGTTCGACGGAGCTCTGTTGGGACTGCTGCAGATTTGTTTGTGGGCAGAAAAAGGCAGCAATGCAAGCAGGGGCCCAGTACAAAAGGGCAGCCTGCAGTGGCAGGAAAACCAGAATAAGTGAGCGAGCAAGCTCAACGGAGCTGTATTGTAACTGCTGCAAATTTCTTTGTGGCCAAAAGAAGGCAGCAATGCAGGCAGGGGCCCAGTAGAAAAAGGGCAGCCTGCAGCACCTGCAGAAATGGACTGAGCAAGTGAGAGAAGTGGAGTGAGAGAACTCATTGGAGCTTTGTCAGGACTGCTGCAGATTTCTTTGCAGGCAGAGAAAGGTGCCAACAGAGCCAGGAGCCTAGCACAAAAGGGCAGCCTGCAGCACCAGGAGAACCAGAATAAGCTATTGAGAGAGGGGGAGTGAGCCACCTCAATGGAGCTCTGTTGGGACAGCTGCAGTTTTCTTCCTCGGCAAAACAAGGTGCCAATGCAGGCAGCAGCCCAGTGCAAAAGAGCAGCCTGCAGCACTGGGACAAACAGACTGAGCCAGTGACAAAGGGCCACTAAGCAAGCTCAACAGACCAATGCAATCAACATTCAGCACTGACAAATGCTTGTTTCTATAGGTCCTGTCCATATAATTGAAATAGAACAAATTTCAGTCCACCTCTAAGATGCAGAGCAGATGTGCATATGGGGCCAGAACAGAAACCAGAATAGGAAAAAAGGAGGGGGTATCTTGGTTTGGTCCACATACAGAATCAATCATCATTTCTGCATTGCCTAGTTTCCCATGAACAACTATGTACAATATCTCCCCTCTGGGTCTTTCACTTCCTTGAGCAAGGAAAGGGGTATTGACTTCTCAAAGAGAATGTCTACCCCTCTTTGCCAAGGACTATTCTCTGCCCCATACATCTGTCCCACCTACGTCTTTTGCAAGTTGCTTATTTGATCCATAGGCAAATGAGTCTCATGTAACAATACCACCTGAGTGTGAAAACATTTCGAGTGCCACAAAATGCTATAATTTTTAGAATTATTCCTCCTTCCCTTTACATTCCAGGTGATAAAACTCAAAAATTGGGACATAGTGAATAAAATTCCAAACCAACAAACCAAGTATCATGCCCCTTGTATATTATAACATGCACAGAAGTCCCTATCCATTCATACTAAAGCTGCCCATGTAATATACCCTAATTATCTAACAAAGATAAAAAGAAACATAAACTACAATAGGAAAAAAAACTGCTTTCTGGGCTGCTCGCCCTCTCCACTTGTGCAGACTGCGAAGAGCTTGCATGGAGGCAGATCCTTCCTGGACCTGCCTCATATTGTACCAGAAATATTTCCTGTCCCCCCAATATTTTACTATTACATGTCACGTTAACCTAGGTGTGGAAAACTGGCCAAAAAAGCCCCTAAGAAATAGTTCACAGTTATCTTGAAATAACACAAACCCAGCTAAGAAACAAATTCTATAAAAAATATTCTCCTAATCTCTGAAAACCTGTGAAACAGAAATAACTCCACACAGTATATTAACTAGAAAACAGGAAAAAGGAACCAATAAAAATGTGGAAGTAATGTGTCCCATCATCTAACTCAGCATAAAGAACCTGGGGACAACACAAACAATCCCACTGAGGTCTTATAAACATTGTCACCTTTCTGAACAACTTGAAAAAGGGCCAAACAGTAACAGGCAACAAGCATATTAAATTCTGATCCTTGGTAGAAAAGAGCTATTATACCCACCGTTTACAACCATTAGCAATAAGCATTGCTATCTAACAGCAAGTCCTCTTCTAAATAAAGGAACAGAGAAGTATAATAAATGCTAAATGCCCATTTACATCCCTGGAAGGGGGAAGCTCTGACATCATAACTAATCTCTTATAGCAAATTTTTCTGTAAAGCTACAAAGAATTTTGTAATGAAAAAGGAACATGGCATTAAGTAAACATGACTAGATTAAAGTACAGTCCATAAGCTCCCCAAAGTCTGGATTTTCATATAATGAATGCCTATCAAAATATATAACCAAGAAGGAAAGTTCTAACATGAGATGGAATTTGCAGTACTGTTTATAGCTTTGTCAAATACAGATGTCTGGAAAAAGCAAACAGAATTGATATGGGCTCTGTCATAAACTCATAGCAAAGCATTTATGCCTTATTTTATTACAGTATATGGTAATTCCACAAAACTTTAAATAGAATGACTTAAATTCAGTCTCCAGAGCCTTCAGTAAAAGAAAAAAAAAGGCATTGCAAAATAACTTGAATTAACTGAAAGAGTATTAAAGTTTGCTGGCCCGATGGCACTGAGGGTTGAGGCACCGGACACCACACCTCACTTCATGTCGGTGCCCCGGGTTCAGGAGCAAACTCAAGTTGCCAGGGGTCAGCAGGGATGGAGAGGGATGGAGTGCCTGAGTGACTGCTCTCCCTCTCCGGGGTGGGGAGTTCCAGGCTGTCGGTGCACTTTTGGCCCCTAGCGGAGCCTGGGGGTGGTGCACTGGCAACATGCATTGTGGTCTGAGTTGGGGCACGATGCTGGGAGGGAGTGCATGCAGAAGCATGCATGCTCCTTCCCTTGGTGCCCTTGCATGCCCCACTTGTGTAGGGTAGGAGGAAAAGGGAAAAATATCTGGTGACCAGTTGAGGAGGCTTCATGGCCATCCTACGGGGTGCCCAGCTCAGGGGGTCATCACCAAACACTGGATCCTGACCAGGCAGAGATTGAGGGGGTATCTATGCCACCTCACCATGGGGGGTAATCCATGGGGGTAACAGGTGAGGGTCCCTAAGGGAGCAGGGTGGCAACGGATGGCTGACAAAGATTAGGGTGTGCAGAGGACTTTGGCAGACTAGAGCCAGGGCAGGAAAAGGAGTAAGAAAGAGTATTAAAGTTCAGCAGATGAGGTCTATTCATTTCAGATGCTCAGACCACAAAGAAGAAATCTCATCCATTCTTGTTGAAGAGATTGAGGAAAAGGCAAAGAAGCTCCACAATAGCTTCCAATGCGGAGTCAAACCGATGAGTACCCTGAGGAGTGCTGACTTCCAACCTTGTGAGGTATAGCTTCAGATGTTGGATTTGTGCAGCCCAGAGCTTTGAATGGATGATAGGCTGCCCTTGTTTGTCCGACTTTGAATGTTAAATCCTAGAGAAGCTGTAATCTCCTTCCTTCCCATTGCAGGACCTCCACCTTCTGAGTTGCCTGTAATAAATGGTCTCAATCCAGATAGCTTAATAATTAAAAAATTAGAGGTCTTGGAGATCAACCGGGGGCTAGTTTGGGCCTAAGAGCATGGTAGGACCTCTTGATGATGTATGTCGGCCTGTTCAGTAAGGGGCCAGCTACCTTGCAGCAAGGTTTTTGCATAAACACAATGAAGTTTTGCCCCTTCCCCCTCCGGAAGCCCAATTAACACCAAATTGCTGCAACAGCTGCATCATTCCAACTCATCCACTTTTTCCTCCAGTCTCACAACCATCCACCTTTTGCTCCATTTTATTTTTCCTGTCTTCTGTCGAAAATATTTGGACTTCCATATCCAACACTCTGCAGATCAATTCTTTTACTGCTGGCTTTAATTCTTTAAAGTCTGATATTAATGAGAGTACTGCTTCCTTAATCAACATCAACTATGTGTAAAATTGCTCATTGGTAATAGGCACATTGGATCCCATGGTCGGGGAATGAGGAATAGCACTTCATCGAGACCCTTTAGGTTCTAGTGTAAGGGCCTGATCCTGCTCATCGTCAACAACTAGAAATGGTGTTTTCTCCTCCACCGTTTGAAGTTCCATCGAGGACTGATCCGTCGTGGCAGAATAAGTGATTTTCTAGTACTGAGAGCTGTAACTAGAGCAGAAAAATAACCAGGGGATGAGTTATTTTTTAATAAAAAGTAACATGGTCGAGACACAGCTCCAAGTACATGCTGCTATACCGTGCTCAGTATCATGTGAACCCCCAATCATTCCTTCTTAATCTTCTCTGATTTTTGGGTACACAATACTATGAATCAGGTTGCTTACTGCATGGGTCCAGCCTGTATCTTTATCTGGCACATAGCAGTTTTAACAACCACGGAAGGTAAGTATTTTTTTTCTTTTTCTTGGTTTTGGAAGGTAACTCACTACTACAAGTTTTGCAGATGTCGGAGTAAATGTTCTGTCATTCTTCCTCTAATTATACGTAATTTTCCTCATGTGTCTTTTGCTGTGCTGTCCATTGTTGCCCACCTCCAGGAGCAGGTGTGGTGTTGACGACGGATCATCATGGGGATAGATTGTTGCTGGAGCTTTGCTGAGGTCAGGAATGCTACAGCAACACATGAGACCTGGAAAGAAAAAAAACAAAATGATTATTCAGACTATTAACTGAAGGGCAAAATATGATCGTGGCTTCTGGCCACCCGGCATGTATCCATAGTGAACTCCCTATCCTAGGGTACTGCAGTACTTGTAACCGCTGTGAAAAACAGATAAACTATTTTTTCCAGGCCTGCAAAGAAGACACTGTAACCGTACTCTGTACTCAACTGCTTGACTTCCTGTACATTGCTGTCACCTGCAAATAGAAATGATTAATTACTTTGTGTCCAGATTTGTACACTGACCACTGCTGGTGCTGGAACCATGTTTACCTGTGAAAAGGGAGAAGAAGAAAATGTAAACAATTAAGAAAAGTAAATTGTAATGACACTTACCTGTACATTAGTGATGCTTGCCACGTATGCACTGGAGTCACCATTTATCCAGATTCCTCGCATCAAATGGTGTGCGGATGGTGAAACCTGCAGGGAGACAAAAGGAAATAAAGGACATTGTAATTTCATTCTGAAATAAGGTGAAAGGTCCTTGCTCTGCTGCTGCACAGCATCATCTGCATCCAAATGGGGAAACTGTCCTTTTCTCAGATACATCAGCTGTGATGAAAAAGAATAAAGAAAAACTTTCCTTTTCTCAACTGTGTCATCTGACCTGTGACTAAAACAGAGCCTTTAATTTGCTCCGATTTGGACAATGTGATCTCTGCAATGATGAAATCTGCATACCATGTATGCAGCTCCTCTACATTTGTATGCCAGGAAGTAAAAATTATTCAATTAGTTTGTCTCCAAATTTGTCCACTGCTGGTGCTGGAACAATGTTTACCTGTGAACAGGGAGAAGAAAAGATTATAACAATTCAGAACAGTAAATCATAATGACACTCACCCGAACAGTGATGATGCTTGCCATGTCGGTGCCATCATTGCCATTTGTCTTGATTCCTGGCCTCAGATGATGTGCTGATGGTGAAACCTGCAAGGAGACTATTGGAAAGGCAGGAAATCATTTTGAAGTCATTTCTGCATAAAGTGGTGACCTTTCATCCTCTGCCTGCTCAGGCCAAGGACTAGAATTGAGGGATAAGTACTGTGAACATCAGTGTAAATAATTTACCATCATTGCAAACAAAGACAGGCCATGGAGATGGAGCAAAGGTATTATTATGCCTTGATGAGCTGGCTGTCTGTAGGGTCAGCTTGAGTGCTAGCAAGTGGGCTAACTGTGTTGTAATCATGGCTGAGTGGTTATAAGCACACTGGAGGAGGAAGAAGAGGCAGCATTGATATAACTGTCATTTATTCTGTAGCAAGCATGATCTGATCTCATCTGCCTAGTTAGTTTTATTTTTTCAGCAATATGACAGTGTAGGCACTTGCTGTTAAATTTCTGGCATAGGCAGGATGGAGGAGAAGGAGTTGGTTGTTAAATTTATTCCTGGCTGGAGCGTGCATGATGATTCACCCAATAGTGGTTGCAGTTGGTTGTGTACTTGCATGGTTCAGCAGTAGTAGTATCAGTGTAGTGGCCAAAGCTGTTACATTGAATGCTGGTGGACACAGGCAGGGACGATGTAGAGGTAGAAGTGGTGGTGATGATGTTTACTGCTGCTAGCTGGAGCAGGGTGTTGTGTCTTGACATCTGAGGTAATAGGGTAGGGATAATCAAAATTAAACTGAACAGCGGCATAGAACACCTCCCCTGTAGGGATCAGCAGTGTCTGTGGACAACTACTTTAGTAGTAGTTAATACAATGTCCCTTTTTTATCTAGAATGGAGATTAAACAATGGGGTAACAGGGAAGGGTAAGCAAACTTAAACTGAACAATGGCAGAGAACATGTCCTCCACTAGGGATCAAAAGTGCTTTTAGGCAACTACTGTAGCAGAAGTTAATAAAATGTACTTTGCTAGTATAGAATGGGGGCTAAGCAATGGGGTAACAGGGCAAGGGTAAGCAAATTTAACTGAATAATAGTTGAGAACACCTCTTCAACAGACACCCAATAAAAGAAATCCATGGATCAATGAACTTTGTATCACCAAAAATTAAAACAGTTTGAGTGGAAAAGGAGGGGGGCACATCTTCCTTCAGCCTTATTCCACATCATCAAGGAAGCAGCCATCACAATTTTCCATACTGGAGTTGTCACTGGTTAGGAATTCTCACTTCATTACTGCTTCATTCACTTCACTGCTGGTAGAAGCCTTGGCAGTGCTGACATCTTCATCATCATCATCATCACCAGCACCAACTTCATGTGGCAATGCCATTAACATCACTGTGTTATATGGAAGGAGAAACATTTTTCATTTTTATGAATAGCAGCATGAAAACATTCTTGGGTGACAAACTGGTCCTATCAAACCTGAATAACCTAGCCTTATGGGCAACTGAGAACAAATTAACGTTTCATGCATCTAAATGTAAGGTTATGCATATTGGTAAAACTAATAGGTTGGCTATATACTATTTGAATAACACCCAATTACAAGAAGTTAAATCAGAGAGAGACTTAGGGGTTCATATTACAAACAGTTTAAATTTCATTGTACATACTAATAAAACAATCAAGAAATGCCATAATATGATTTCTTGCATATTAAAAAAATTTAAATGTCAGCAACCAGAGGTTCTTATGCCCCTATATTCAAGCCTGATTAGATCCCACTTGGATTGTTGTGCCCCATTTTGTGCCCCAACGTCTTTAGGAGATAAAGATGCAGTTGAGAAAGTTCAAAGGAGTCTGACTAGGAATGTCTCGTTCAAAGAATCTTAGTTATGATAACAGACTAAAATCTCTAGGGCTCTACTCACTAGAATATCGGTCATTACAGGGTGACCTTTGTCTAGTATATAGAGCAACTCAGGACCTAGCACTGTTTGAAACAATTTGCTTGGAATGGCATACTATTCCTTTTACCACCAGCTCCCATAAATTTAAATTAAAAATGAATATTAGTAAAAGGATAAAAAGAATAAGTTTATAACCCAGAGGGTTGAACCAATTTGCAACTCCTTACCACATAATGTGGTTACAAGAGCAAACCTGTAACAGTTCAAGGTTAACCTTGATAATCAGATGGGCAACAAAAAAATATAAAATCCACCATCAGGATAATTGGTGGTGATTTCAATTTGGGCTAGTTCCCCCAAGCTCATATTTTCCTATGATCCTATGAACCTATGATCCTGTCATGCACAATAGCTATAGCAAAACTAAACACACGTTCTAAACTAACACTGGATGGTGGGCAGCTCAGGTAATTTACAGCAACTGATGCCAGTGCTGGCTACTCAGTCACTTTGCTGCTTCAGTACAGCAAGTGCTCATCAGTATTGCCAAGGTGCCTTTTGTTCCCAATATAGACCTCTACTATTCATCGCACTGCCCTGAGTCTGGCTGCCTCATCATTCTCCTCCTTCTGTTTTACATGGCTTCCACTCCCACCTCATACAGAACAACCCAAATGGGACTAGTTGCTGTTTTCTTCTGTAACTTGGAGGGTTTCTCAGGTAGTTTTCCCTGTGAGCTGCTGGTGGTAGCAACACCCGGTCTCTGTGCTTTTTACTCCTGTGCCTTTTGTGTCTGTGCACCATTTACCTGTCTAATTAAGTAATCAGTCAACTTTTGGACCCACTCATGACCTCCTTCAATTATTAATGAGAGGCCACGTTTGAAGTGTGGATTCAGCATGGTAGCAAGTTCAAACTCATCTGACTCTAGAATGCCAGAAATAAGGGTACTGCTGTCCAGCATGTGGAGCATGTGTTCCATTAGTTCACAACTTACACCATCCCCACTTGCCTCCATCCCTTGCTGGTCATTTACCAGTGTTTTCCTCAGCACATGTAAAATGGGAATTGATGGACTTACACAGGCAGTGTCCCCCACTCACTGCCTGTGTTGCATGCTCAAATGGATGTAAAATGCTTATTAGGCCATCCATTTGGTGCAACTGCTCTGTTATTAGAGCCATGGACACTCCAGCACTGTCCCAGGTGATGTTGATTAGCAGGTAATTTGAGAGTGCCATATACTGTTCATAAAGCCTCTCTATCATATGCATTTTGGAGTTCTACCTTGTCACAGCATCCAGCTTCATATGGTGCTGCAGCAGATGGTTTTTGAGCTAGAGCACCCATAGCTGGCCATGGAAAGGATGGAGTGCACACAGATCAATGGTTAACATTTCCTTAATTTCTGCATGGTTGAGAAACTGCTGCACAACCAGATTAAGGCAATGTGCCAGGCAGGGCACCCTGAAAAAAACACATCATTAATGTAGCTAACAACATTGGAGCCATTATTGAGCATAATAAACCCTGCTTCAAGTGACTGGGTGTGAAGCCAATCATCAATCTCGGTGAGCAGCACATGAAGTATTTTCTCACCCATGTGATATCCCGTTATACTTTTTATTCTGAGTGTTCAATGTTGCCAAATCCTCGGTGTGTTGCTACCACCACAGTTTTGCTTCATGCAGGTTTTGCCATGCCCCAAAACAACTATCACCCCAGGAACCTGTGCTCAGACTGTTCTGATGCATAAATACAAGCTTGAAGCTGTTTGACCACTGGTCCACATATCCATGAGAAGATGGATATATTCTGATGAAGAATGTTTCAGAGCACATACAGTATTATGGACTGTGACACTGTCCTATAAAGTTCTGGCATGGCATGTTTGGAAAAATAGGTTAGTGATGAAATCTGCCATTTGAGAAAGGCATGGGCCATCAACCTGTGGAATCTAGCATTCTCTATAAAAGATAATGGCAATAGATCGATGGCCATCATTTCAGCCATGGCTGCATTTAACTCACATGCAGCAGCATGATTGGAGGGTTTTTGGAGTGCCACTCAAAGATACTGTTTAGTGAGGGCTGAATCTTTGCGGTTGGGTGACCAAATTGCTGGACTCATGGAAACATTCTTGTTATTGTTGGGGTAGTAGTTGACCCTTGGGGATAAGCAGCTCACAACAAACTGTTTTATTTTGCTGTGATGTACTTTTCTGACACGGGAATGGCACCACCACTGATGATATGCCCACTGCTAGAGAGAGCAAAGGATTGCTCCTCCTCCTCCTCTACACCCACTCATCCCTCCTTCCTCTTGCTCTGTTGCACTACTATCACTTATGTTTAGTTTGCTGAGGGAACTGGCATACCCTGCTTTGGCTTCCTTCTGGTGTTGTTGCCAGCACAAAAGGTGCCTGTTCCTCAAGTGTGTGTGTTGGCCACCAGTGCCTAGGTGGTTGCCCTTTTTACCCCGACTAACATGTGCTTGACACAGCTAACATATTATGATGGTCTCATCAGCTGGATGAAGCATGTGAATGTCCTGAACTGGGGACTTTGTACCTCTGGACTTCACATGGTGGTTGTAATGGAAGAGCTGAGTGCAAGGTGTAGAAACTTCTGTTTTTTGTGCTGCTTTCAACACCTCCATAATATTAGGAGGGGGACTTGAGTGCTTGGTGACGTGCTAAACTCATGGCCCTCATAATCTGATGTGCTTTTTCTGCTCTGGCTCACATAGGGGATCTAATATGTTGTCATCATCAGCACAGCCACTGATGTCCTCCTCTTCTTCCATAGTCCTGTCTTCTTCCTCAGCAATGTTTTCTTGCTCTATGACTATCTCATCAGGGGGTGACTTTCCACATTCCCCTGATGCACTGACTCCAGCTTCACACTATCACCACCACCAACACCACCATAAGTGAGGAAAATCACACCAACAGCCACCTCCTCCTGGATCACTGTTCCTGTACTGATGTCTCCCTTCTTCTAAGATGCATCATTCCCCACCAGCATGGATGGCACAGATCTGGGTGAAAAATGTTTTGCTACACTTCTACCACTGCTGCTAACTGTTTCTTTTCTGGTACCTGCCATGGGACCAAAGCCCATGGAAGACATTGATGCAGACATACTTCTGGTTTGGAGAACTGCAGTACTACTTTCCCCCACAGACTTCTTTGCTGTCTTATCCCCCAGGTACCTCTCACTTTACTGGACCATTTTTGTCAAAGGCATTTTTATGTGCTTACTCCAAAGTTTGCCTTCCTTTGGGATGGACAATTACACACTCTAAATAAAGCCTGCAGTACTGCCAACTATGACTCAAGTATCAGTACTCTGTAAAACAACAGTAGTCTATTAAAACTATATAATTTTTTTCAGAACATGGATTAAACAACATGTGGTAACAGGGTAGAGGTAAGAAAATTTAAACCAAGCAACGGCAAAGAACCACTCCCCCAATCAGGACAGGACCAGCAGTCTCTGGACAAGTACTCTATTAAAATGTACTTTTTTTATATAGATCAGGGATTCAATATGGCGTAACAGGACAAAGGTAAGTTAATTTAACTGAATAACTGGCATGCCACACAACAGAGAACACTCACCCAAATAAAAGAAATTCAGGTATCAGCATTGTCTCAGGATAACTACTCTACAAGTAGTTACAATCAAAAACAAAATATAAATTATTTTTACTGAACAAGGATTCAACAACTGGGGTAACGGCATGGGTAAGAATTTTTACTGACACAATAGCAGACAAAATTGATCACGAACAAACAAAAATCAGGGATCAGCACTAGGTCTGCAAAACTTTTAATTTTTAAACAAAACAGGAATGATATAGCAACAAAGGTAACAGTACTCAGGAGTAACGTATAAGAAAAAGTGACAAGAAATGGTCGATATATAAGAAAAATTATACAAGCAAGAAAACAGCAACAGAATCACAATGAAACACTTCACCTAATAATCACACAAAATTTAACCACAGAAATAAAGATGAAAAATCACTCACAAAGACTTAAATACAGTAGCTGACTGAGAAATCTGAAGGAAAAGATTAAGAACTCACCTGCCCTGCTTTTATACACCTCCCTTCCCCCATTCAACTCCTTCACAGAGACAGACAAAACTGAAACCACTATTTAAACTAAAAATGATGCAAGTACCTAAACAAAAGAAAAAAGATCCCTAGCAAAACTAGGACAAATAGCATATTTTGGGAGTAACTGGCTCTCAAACCAGATAGTTTTAAAGGTTTTAAAGGTTTTTTTTTTTTTTGCTGTGATGCAGACCACAAGACTGTGCTCGGACTCTCTTGATGATAGACTGTGCTAGAAACTGACTCCACATGATATTTGACCTCAAAACCCATAATGCATTGCAAAATTCACCTTTTGGGTCACACTTCACAGGTGAATTCATAAAAATCCACAGTTTGTGAAGTTGTCCACAAATCTGTGAAGTTCACAACAATTGTAAAGTCACAATTTGCATTGACAGAATAATTTGCAAATTGTGGAAAACCCATTAATTATTTCTTGGACTGAATTTTTCCCACTTTCCCCATCTCTATGCATTCCCAGTGTTGATGGATACTGGTATCAAATAAATATGGGGTTGTTTTGTTCAATAATTTTAAACATAGAGTGGAAATACCACATTTTTTTTTAATTCATGGTATTATATTATGTAATAGCTACTTGTGCTATATAGTTTTTGCCAAACATCCAGCACCACTACATCTTATAAGCTTCACTGAGCTTCTTGAAGTCCTACAGCTCCTTTATGACTGACTACTCCATTCCTTCCCCCCTCCTTTTATAATTATCTTGACCAGATGGACTCAGTGAAACTGGCTTGTCATCATGATATCCTCCTTGATCTTTACTGTGGCACACTCGCTTAAAGAGAGACAACTATTCTTTTTCCCTTCATACCAATCCTATTGGAATAGCAGGATTCCTCCATCTTCATGCACCAGTCATTGTCTCCCCCCACTAGATTACTCTAAGTGCCTCTTAATCTCAAACTTTCAAGTATAGTACATTAGGCTCTCAGGTTAATCAAATTTGCTTGATGCAGTTCTTATAATTTGCTTTCAAGTTAGAATTTTTGTCATCTTTTATTCCTTTTTAGGGATACAGTGGGTGGAGCCCTGCAGTCTTTTTTTGTAATCACTAAGAACATTAGGGCTTTGCATTCTTTTTGAATGAAAATGTTGGAATTGTGTCACTGTTGTCTCTATATTTGTGAAACAGTCTGCCCATGTTGTCCCTACTGACCATTGCACACACAATTTCACAGTGTGGGTGGTAAATGATAAAAAGCTGTCTGGCGAATAATAAGGCCAGTATCATTTTGAAGTGGACAAGCATGTAGTCAAATTGTGGGGGACATTGAACAGATAGACTCTGGTTGGGAATGGCTGTGCTGGGAAATCACCTGGCTTTGAGGAACCCTACTGGTCACAGAACTAGGAGAAAAAGGTTTTCTTTTAGTTCTGTGACCACTAAGTTTTTTCTTCTAGTTCTATGCTAGTGGTTGTTGTAGCCCCGAGTGAAAGGAAATCTCTGATCCCAAAAAATGCAGTTAGACAAAATAGAGATTGGAGCCATGTCTCAATCAGTGCTGTGCGAGATAGGTTCCAGCAAGGCTGTGTGCCTTTTGGAATCTTTAAATCTTTTATTTCTCTTCTCAGGTTGCTACGTCATACTGCTGTCACCACACTTGCATTGAAATTTGATTCCTCCAGCTGTCAGCGAGAAAGTGTGAGTCCAACAAATCAGAACGTGAGTAACACTGGAAGGGGGTAAGCAAGCAATAAGTGAAGGTCCTGGCTGGGGTTAGGTAGAATGCACCCACTTGGATCTCTCGTCTGTGATGGCAGATGCCTCATGACCATACTCTGGTGGATCGGTGGGGAGGGAGATGTTCAAGGGGCTGTCTTTGCTTGAGGGGAAGTTATTCAGGCTGTTGGAGGGGATGACATAGCTGTCCATATGTACAATAACCCCTCTGCAAAGCATGATTCTCCTGGTAGAGCTGTGCTCACATGTTTACTGTGATGGGTGAGCAACAAGCAAAGGTATGTTGAAGAGTCTGGGCTGGGGTCAGGCAGAGTGCACTGACTTTGATCTACAGACTGTGAAGGCAGATGCCTCCTGCCCATACTTCGGGGGGGTAGGGAGAAGAAAACACCTTTTTTTCTCTTTTAAATGGAGTCAAATATGTTCTCCAAAATCTTCAGACTTTTCATTATTAGTGCTGGGTGAAATTAGAAAACTCCATTTTGCACATATTAACAAAATCCAACATGTGATCTGTGGCAGGCTGCATCAAATCTAATCTGTCACTTCCATCTGTGAGTAAAATCACTACAGGGCATGCAGATACCGAGATCAGATCAATACATTTATTTAAAGTGAAAACCTACAAGGTTCATATGGATGTGAACCTTCATGTAGTGGCAGAGCTTAGGGAAAAGATAAATTAATTACAGTTTTCAGTAAACAGGGGCAGATGTGTGAACAGAGCAGGCAGATCCTATACATGAAAATGTCAAGAAACAGAATGACAGCCAACTTCCTTAGGTGGTGAAATAAAATATCCCTGCCAAGAATGTAAATACATAAAAAATTAATTAATAAATCGGGTGCTAAAAAAGTTATCACTCTTTTCCGTGAGGAGTACATATAAAAAACACAATCTTACAAGCTGCTGCACATGACAGGATCAATGGGTTTAACATACAAATAAGACACAAACAGGATTAATATATAACACTTTTAAATACCTAATTCATAGGGAAACACTACCTATGCAGATTAAACATAGCAATAGATAGATTAAGTCATAATCATAGGGGTGTTAATTATAATAATTTGTTATTACAGAGAGAAAATGTTTGAATTGTACAGTTAGGGGCATACAAGACACCAGGTCTGAATACCAGTTTAGATATATGCCCTTATCCCAATAAAAAGAAGAAATAATGTTTCAGTTAGTCCCCCCACCACCCCCATTTTATCTTGTGATTCATGAACTTATTTAAGCTTGTATGTATTTTATCATTATAATTATTCTGGCTATGTTTTTTTCAGTGTACCTGCATGAATAACGTGTTTTTTATTGTTTTTAGTACAATAGTGGTCTTGTATTAGATGCAACTTAGAAATCAATTTGCACATTTTCTTAGCTTTATTCCCCATTTTTGTTCCTTTTTCCTTCCCCTTCCTATTATATTATATTACATTATATTTATCATATAGAAAATTACAGTACCTTCCACTTTTCCCCTCCCGCTTTCCATTCCTTTACATATTCACTTCATTTGTGCAATATATGGTGTTGACTTTTACACTTTTTTATGGTATATTTACATACATATATGTATGTGTACATGTATGTTTTATATAATATTTATAAAAAGGTCTAGGCTATCTGATAGGGAAACTTTAATCAATTAAGTTTAAAAAATATTTTAGACAATCATACTGGGGATTTTCATGGCATCATTAATTAGAACTGTATATATATATATATATATTTATTTATATATATATATATATATATATATATATATATATATAAAATGGTAATGCAGTAGTGCTTCCATAGTTAGAGTTGAGGAGCCATTTTAAGGTTAAAGGGTCAAATTTTACACCTTAATAACTTTGCCACCATTCAACGCATTTGCCTGAAATTTGGTATGGACAATTGCACATGGTAAAACTTGGGATATGCCAACTTTTGTACTGGTCAGATTTACAGGTGTTGAGTTATTAAGTGACGACGAATTGTGCAGTTATGCTTTTTTAAGATTTCTTTGCTCTCACCTACAGGTCACAGGGTTTGTGAGATGGTCCAAAAACTTCAGTGGATGTGCAGCTGGGGTGCCCAATGTGCCTTTTGAAGATTTTGTGAAAAAATATTAAACGGTTCAAAAGTTATTTAAAAAAACAAGTCCCCATTATAAGTCAATGGGAAAAGTTAAAAAGTTCAAAAGTGTCACAAATGCAGCTTTTACATTCACAAATGGCCCTTTTACTTTCACAGATTCACCATTTTGTTTGAAGTTGGTGATCAGAAAAATGCTTGGCATTTAAATTTGGGACCCTCTAGAAACCTAATTCTTTCTGTATTCACCTAGTCGGAGCCTCAGGATGCTAGCCATGTCTTTATTTTGGGTTAAAACACCCCAGAAATATGTTTTTCAAATTTCTGGAAAAAGTACTTTTGCAAAGTACTTTCACACCTGTGACACTTTCGAATGAATCTGCAAAAGCTTTCGCAAACTTTGACAGTACTTTTCAAGACTGTGGCCAAAATGACAGGAGTTCTTTGTCACCCTGCTGCAAAAGAACCATTTGCTCTTTTGGGATGAAATTTATCAGGATGGCAGCCAACATCTCACAGATGTGCCCTTTTGTAGTTTGGTGAAAAAATATTGCATGGCTCCCAAGTGACAGTACTCCGAAGTTGACATATTTTCCCATAGATTAACATGGTGGCATATGCCGTGTCTTTCGGGGCTCATATCTTGAAAACGGTGTGAGATATGGATTTTTCATCACAAGTTGCATGGGCCATGTAATACAAAATGGTAGCCAAGAAAATAATGATTTCTGTGAATTTTTTTTTTTTTCTACGTCATACGGTTGCTGAGATATTTGCAATTAAGTATTTCCAATGCTCGTTTTAAGCTTCCATTGCCACTAAAATGCATACATTCTTTGTATACACTGTCTTTCTCTATGCAGTTGTCCACCAAAAAGAGGGTATGCACTTCTGTTACTGTTACACTTACTGTTTCAACTTGTGTTTATGTCCCTGTTTGCTTTACCATTCCTGTCTACGCCACCGTGTGCTTTGCCCTTCCCGTTGTCATTTGCGCTTGTGTTTACCTTACTGTTACCATTTCCATTTCCACCTTGTGTTTGCGTTGCTGTTCATGTTACTATCTCACTACACATCCCGTAGCAGAAGCGCGGGGCCTGAAGGGCCCTGCGCTCCCACCTCTGCATTACATTCACTATTTCTTTTCCATGGTGGGAGTGCGGGCCCCAAAATCCCTGCACTTTCGCTGCTGCATTACATTCACAATTTATCATCTGTGGTGGGAGCGCAGGGCCCTTTGCCGCTGCATTACATTCACGATTCTCTTGTTCTTGTTCGGGCCCAGTGCTCCTGCCACTGCATTACATTCATTATTTCTCATCATCATTCTGAAAAAGAAGGGAAATTAGAGGTGAAAAACTGCCACACTACATCCTGAGTGGATAGCCACAGCAAAAATAAGCACATGGATATGAATGGTACACCTCTGTGATTGCAAGTACAGTGTAGTAAGTACAGTTAGCAGTTGCATGGGATTAGTTAAGTAATGCCCTCCCCACCAGGTATTGTGTACTGAGTGCAGAGCCACAGCAAACATAAGGTAATGGACATGAATGGTGCAGCTCTGTGATTCTAGTGGTACACAAGTTTGTAGAGTTAGGAGCTGCACAGTCTGAGGCAGGGATTTCCCCTCACCCTCCCACCACAATAGCTACTGCATCCTGAGTGGAAAGCCACAGTTAAACAAAGGGCATGGATATTTACAGTAGACCTCCTTGATTTCAGGTAGACTCTAGTTACCTGATTAATGACTTGCACGGTCTCAGGCAAGCAATGCTCCCCACCACAGTGATAAATAGGAAGAATGTGGCATTGAACATTATGCAGGATGCTAAATTGTAGTACTGCAACAACACCAACATACATAGTATCACCGTTGCATTATGATAAAAGAAAGACAGAAAACAGGTAGATAAGGCTTAATAAGATTTATTGCCCAATTAATAATAGTGAGAAGGCCAAATTAAAAATCAAATTGGTGCACAATAATCAGTCTCACAAAACAATCACATATGTTTTTCTCTGTTGCTTGAAATACATATAAAGCAGTTTCACAGACGGTTAATCTGTGACAAAATGGTCAGGCATAACATGACCCTCTGAACATGGTTTACACAAATGAGAAAGTAATGATGTTGTTGTTATTGTGTGACTGATAATGTGAATGTTCCTGGGGTGGGCGAAAAATCAGATGTGCCTTATTAACTTATAGCAGCACAAACAGGCTATGGTTTACTAAGAAAATATATATCTTAAACTAAGAATTAAACATTTAATGTTAATGTATTCTATGTGTAGATATACGAATAAATACACACATAGATGTACATGTCAGGTCGTACTGCAGTTTTACTGCATCTGGAAAATTCCCACCCGACCCCTCAATAGAGGCGATCAGAGAATATTATCAGGAACAAAAAAATGCTCAGTTGTCATCAGTAAAAGTGTCTGATGTACAGTTTTCAACTATTGTTAACATGCATTAAGTTAAGTTTGAACACAAAGATTTCTGATACCATATGCTGACAGTATTATATACATCACTGTAAATGTTCAAAGAATAGTTACATAGGTGCAGAACAAGTTAACCGCCTACATCTGTTACATCTTTTACTTACATGAAAGAAATTTGTTACTGAATACTATTAATATAACATTTAACGATACAATAAGCAAACACTTTGTGCACTAAATGATAAAGATATCTGCAGTGTAACACATAAGCGTGTTGTTAATGATGGGATATGACATGACAGAACATTACATATGTGCAACTGCATAATATCTCATGCTAACAAATATAAGCATACTACTTGTTACTCTTTATCAGTCTACAACTGTTTACGAGAAAATTAGTACTTATGCTATCAATCAACATATATGTTAGTTAATGCTATTAGTGTTTACAACAGAGTACCAAGTACTTCCCAAAAATGTATTAAACATTGTATGTATGCATATATATACTGTATATATATATATATATATATATATATACAATCTAGATACACGAAAAGGAAACAGTCATAGTAATGCACTGTTGCAAAACAGCAGTTTAGATATTTGTTCAAGACACAAGCATAAGAATAAACGAACACAGAGCATACAACATAGTTTTCAACACATGACAGAGCGCTGTAAATCTTTAGTAAAAGATATGATACATAGTGGTGTAAATACACATGGACAAACATTGTACCTTAGTACAATCACACATGTGCAAATGTGTCAAGTGTGCTTTCTCATGTCTGCATATAACACACTCATAACAAAATACTATGACAGAAGAGTTTGACTATGTAGGAATATATCTTTTGACATGCAGAAGTCTTTGTTAGCCATGTAATTGTGGTTTCTCTAGTGACTGTGAAGACAGCAGTCACTGATTAAAGACCACTGCAACTATTTTCACTGTGTCACTGATAAACGTAACATTCTTAAAGTTACAGTGAGTCTGGATATGCAACAGAGCCATGCAATATATGTCCTGTGTAGTCACAACTGTGCATTTGCTAATAAGAAATGATAGTATGACAAAACTCACTCTGTAAGAAAAAATATGGACAGGACAGTGAAAGAATTTCACATGTTGTGTTACTATTCCTCTGACACGTTAAGATTGTCATAATTCTTCAGTAGCAGAACATATGCATTTTTTAAGTGTCACAGCAGTCTCTGAAAGAGCTTGTTGAATAGTTTGCACTCCACCAATCCAGTTCTGTACCTCAACAAACAAGTGTAATGTCCAGAATGTACAGACTGGCTATAGTGGTAGATCACAGCATAAGTGTCAAACACTGCTTGGTTAAATATTACTCTACCAGCTGTGAAATCAGTGATGGGTGTGTCAACTCTGAGCCCATTGGAGTCAAATCTATACAATACTAGCATAAGATATTGAGATGAAGTCCTGAGACGTATGGACTGAGTACATGTACGTCCACACCTCACACACAGGTGACCACTTACAGCATTAGTAAACAGCTGCTGAAACTTCACAGCTTTACTCTGAGGCACAAAAAGAGAAAACCAAAGCAGATCTGTGGTTTGTCATTCTGAATGACCACATGGCAGACATACATATCTGGTAACATATGACATAGTAAAATAGTGACAAATAGAAGTTCCCTCTTCATCCAGGCTGTTTATGATAGCCATAATAAACTCAGTAGCATTCTACTGCATGTTTGCAGCAAATGTACTGCATCCATCACATGGCCCAGCACTTGGAGCAGAGGTGTTAGTGACTGCACAGTGTTAGACTGATCATAAGCCATTTTGACAACCTGCTTCAACTCCGTCAATAGTGCAGTGTCTTGCAAAGCAGATATTACCTCAACAAAGTGTGGCATGTGGAGAAAGAGCTGCATTGCTGCATTAGCATAGCAGTTTACTCTAGTACTGTTGTCAAACATAGACACAACAGCCATTCCAACTGACTTCTGCACAACAACTGGCTCTGCATCTGTATTTGACATTGTGACCTTCTTAGAACTCTGTACAGTTCCATCAGTTGTGCAAGCTCATTTTCTTTTGTTGCCAGCTGCTGATGTGACTGAAGGATGTGACACAACCACATATGTTGGCAGTGGTATTAAAGACATCTGTGGCTGGTATAGAGTACGTAATCTGTTGTACTCAACAATACAGTGCTTGTCAGCACGTATCTTCTGAGGTGCGACTGTTATGATATGCAACCCAGAAAGACTACGTATGCGTGAAAGCGCTATGTAGCTCATACCATCTTTGAAAATGTCTGTCCCTATGTCCACCATAGCTGAATCCAAACTCAGGCCTTGAGATTTGTGAATAGAAACAGCATATACAACACATACTGGGAAATATTTCCTGTTCACATAGATTTCCTTCAATACCTGGAATTTAACACAGGTACGATCAATCTCTACAGGATGTTCCATGTTGTCAAAGTGGACAAGTGTCTCGATAAATGTCTTTTGAACATTGTAAACAAAGTCAATGATTTTATCCATGGCACCATTCACTATGCCACGCTTCACATCAAGATTGTGGCGTAGCATGACATGTGCATTCTTACAAACTGTAAGTACAGCTTCTAGGCCAGCTGTGCATGAAACATCTGACTTCAATTCAGACAGCCGTTCAGTCATCTTCGCTACCAGCTTTCGACTTAAAATGACATCATCTACTGTGTCAACAGCATGCAGTATGAGAATTGCTTGATTTTCTCTCTGCAACATGACATTGTTGAACTCTGCACATTTCTTTAGTTGTGGCATGAGACACACAATGTGTGTACCCATGGAACACACATCACTGAAAACATCACATGCAGTTTCTATGGATGTATTCTCTATTCTGCTTCTTCACCCATTTAACACTGCAACATGTTCTGGTGACAGATAACCTGTACGAGCTTGATCCAACAGTGCCTTGTAAGTCATGTCAGCACTTTGGTGCATGTTCTGATACAGCTCGACATAGGTAAATAACTCCCACAGGTTAAAATCTCCAATGCACCCAAGTGTGTTCTTGGCCTGCTTCACAGTCAGAGCTGAAAAGACATGTTCAGCATTTACAGGTGCAAGTTGTAAAAGTTCTCCAAATACAACAATGCTTTTTCCACTGAATGCATCTCCATAGTCAGTCCCCAAGGTCTCATGTAGACATAGATGTATACAGGCAAGCATCAAATTGGAGACCATACTAATCTCATTAATGATGAGTAACTTCATCTCAGTAAACACTGAATGAAGCTGAGATGCGACCTCGAACAACAGTTTCTGATACTCTCCTGCTTTGCCATGCTCCACTGGCAACATGAACAGATGGTGTAAAGTTATGCCACCAATGTTGTGTGCTGCCAGTTGGGTGGGAGCACTCACAGCAACAGACATCACTGATACCATTAAGCTTCATATTTCAGCTGTGATGGCCTCAATAAGGAAACTCTTCCTTGTGCCAGTTGACCCACTAACAAACATCAGCAGTGGTTTGTAGTCAAGACAGTCACATTTCTTCTCTTCATGCAGTATCCCATGCAGGACAGCATCAGTTACCTCTGAGTGAACCACATGCTGCTGCTCATTGATTCTCTCTCTCAACTCAGCTGGATCAGCACCGCAGTGCGTGCTATGTTCAATGGCACTCTCCACTTCCGACATGAGTACGTCTGGGGCATTCACAGGCAGAGGTTCCCCAAGGACACCTTGTCCTTCTGGATCATGATTGTCCTGTGAGCTAACAGGAGTATCCTCCTCAAGTAGCTTTTGTGCCTTTTCAAGCTAATCTTTCTCAGTATCTAGCCTCTGTATGTATATCTCTGAGTATTCATTTTTGAATATCTCATAACTGTGATTAAACTCTTCCTTGAATGTTTCACAGCCACCTTTCAATTCACCCTCATTCCTCCAGGGCCTAAATAGGAATAGCAGAGCAAAGTAGTAATGCTTTCTGCTCTCAGATGTGCCTAGATGTAACTTACAGTGGTCAATGAGCCAAGGTTTCTGTCTCTTAACAAGACAGCCATCCACTCCTTTGACCTTGTAAATGTCATGTGTACAATCAGGTGAGACATCTGTCTTGTAGCCATACCACTTAGCCACCTGAAATAGACACATATCATCCATATCTTTGTGTCTACGTGGGTAGTATGTGTCAATGAGGTTATTCTTCAAGATATGTCTTGAAGATGGCCTATTGGCAGCCAGTTCCTCAATCTCAGCATGAGGAATAAGTACACGTTTGTGCTTCTCTTTGTAGTTAATGTTGAGAAAGCGGACAGCATCACACTTGTCGTACAGATTGTGTACCAATCAAGCAACCACCAGCCTCATAAGAACCACATTCTCTGTGTGAGAGAGTCTTCAGGCCCAGTGACCACAACTGAGATGTCAGGCTCTTGCTTGAACTAGCAATATTTTCCCAAAGATCTTGCAAGCTAGTCTGCTCATGTTTAGTTATGTACGAAGTGATGTACTGCACCAGAGCTAACGAGTTGTCAGCCACAAACTGAACATCCATGTTTGCTTGCCACATAAGGAGAAGAGTAGGGTTGTAGTCATTGATGTACACCTCTTTCTCATCTCTGGGTAACTCATATACCATCTTGGTTGATTTTGCCTTCAAGTGGTGTCACATTGCTGAAAACAGATAATTCATGCAACCATCCTGACAGACACACCTAGGAAATCCAAAACGACATCGTGTGTACCAATCAGATTTGTTCTTCACTACCTGGTGGCAGTATTTTGCACAAATATGGTGCTGGAACTTCTGAAACAACTTACACAGAGTAGGACTCTTGTACTTGCCTGGAATGTGGCAAGTGCTGTATTTCTTGATGAATGCTAGCACTTGTGCTGCTTCATGCTTACCTATACATGGGACATCCTTGATCAACAGCAACATGTGAATATGAGGAGCACCTTGCACCTGATATTCCATCCTCCAAAAGTAATGTTCCTCAATACCAAGAGGCAGATTGTCCTTTGACAAAATGAAAGCCAGAATATCATAGAACCACTTGTGAAAATGCCTTGTGACAGAGACAGGATCAAGTGAACACATTTCTCTGAGAGTCATTGATGAAATGCCCTCCACATCAGAATTTGCCCACTTCAACAGTTCTATGACCTCATCCCAGGCATACTCAGCACAACTCAGTGTGACAAACCATGTAGCTGCACCATGCTCTCGCAGCATTGTCATCACCTCAGAGTGTCTGCGGTACCAATATTCTTTGGTGCCACATAGACTTGACAGAATAGAAGACACTTGTACATTTTCATCTTTCTGCTTCAATTGCTGAAGAAACTGTACTGCTGTAATTCCATCAAGTGGAGTAGTCAGATGAATAGTATGTGCAATAGACGCAGACAATATGCTAAATTCACTCTCCCAGAGGAGATGAAACAGGTACTGTATGTTGCACCTGAATTTGTCATCTTTACTGAGCACATGGCTTGTTCAGTACTCAGCACCCTGTACACACACTTCTCTTTCATCCAGGTGACCACCTGATCCTTTTGGGAATAAGTCTGGGAAACAGCATGCTTCCAGTGTTGCCTCCCAAATGCTGACAGGCTGACCTTCAACCTGTTTCATTTGATAGAGATCATTGTTGTCCCCTACTGGATCTCTGCCATGTAGTGGATGAATTGTGTACTGTTCGTACACATTGTCATTTGTTTCCACATTGACCTTCTCAATCATTGGCTTTGTGCTTTCCAACTCATCATGATAAACAGGCACAGTAGTCATGCGATCAATATTAAGGTCTGCATAAAAAGGATTGTTGTTCTTTAAATAAGTAAGTGCGAGCTTCACCTTCTCAACATTAACAACATCCTGCCAAATCACCTTAGACTTTGTTAGCACACCATTTACAAGAATAACCAAAGTGTTTTTAATGGAGATAGCCTCCACATTTTCCTGCAGAGGAAGTGGAAGATACATGACGGAACCCTTAAGAGATCTGATAAGTTATTTTTGTGGAATATTCCATGTATTTGTGTTCATACATAGAATAGTTTAAAAAGGTTTCATTGTCTGAGTAAGAATCCTTTCAAACAAATTCAATGTGGCAATCTCACTTGGTGTCACATGTGCCTCCATGTTGTTCAAGACTGTCTTTGGTGGCAGAATGTTACACTTCACTTTGGAAAAACAGTGCTTACACATCACAATGATTGGGTCTAACTGAAAGTCCCACTTTAACAGCAGAACTGCTGAAAGTTGAAACCACATGTCATTGTAAGGTGACAACATTTCCAGGTTCACTGTGACCGTTTGTTTCTCGTAACAAAGGCAATCACATGAGACACATACAGAGTCAAACTTCTGTCTCTTTGCCAACTCAAATTTGGCAATTGATTTCCCAAACTGTTTGAGAATATCACTTTCTTGGACAGAGACACAATTCCCATCAGCAATCAATGGTTGAGTTATCACAGCATCAGTCACAATGCTCACACATCGCAGCTGTTTCAAAAATTGAATGGCACCGTGCATGTCACCAAACAACAGTAACTCATTGAGATGAGTATACTGAGCGACAACTCAACGAACTTCATATACCCTGTACACAAAGTTCCTCATCCCTGATTGATGTACTCCCAGCATGCGCATATGTTGAAAGATACTGTCAAACACCACTATTTAGACATGCAAGGGAGTGACCCATAAGTCCAGTTTGTGGACGTACTGCATGTCACAATGGTTTATGCTCTCAAACAGTTTATGTCTCTCTTTCTGGTCAGTAGCGACAAAGAGGTTAACAAAGTGCTTATCTTTCTCAAACGATGATTGCCTATGGTTGCAATCATGTCCATGAGAGACAGTGACATTTACGAGGCTGAATACTTGCCTCAGTTTCATCATCTGACTCCATTGTAGAATCATCACACACACTGAGCATGTTACAGACTTTGTCACACTCACCAATGCACAACTTGCTGTCCTTTTTTTGAGAGTAATATGACTCCTCCCAGAAATATGCCTCTGAGTTTTGCATGTGCAGCCACTGTCCTATGAATACATCACAGAAATTGTGCAGGTTCAAGATAGGATATCGTTGTAGCCTCATCTTTACATCATACACAATTTTCCTAAACTGCTCAAGTACATGAGACATCTTATGCCACAAACATTGAAGAACAAAAACTGTTCTATTAACAAATGTTTGTACTTTCAAGTGCAATCTCATCAAGCAGAGATGACTCTTGATTTTTCTGCACTCATGTCTCATCACAGCAGCAATAAGTCTTTCCATCTTGGCTTTAGAAGCTAGAGATCGAAAATACTTCTGCTTCCTTAGAGAAACATCAGCTGCAGTAAATTTTCAGTTCTGCATAGTACGAGTGTTTATGAGTGTCTTTGCAACAGTAGCTTTTCTGCTTACAGATCTACACCACTGTTGCTTAGCTACACATTATTTCCTTGTCCTTGAGCAACCATGTCCTTTCCCTAGAGTGCTAAAGCTCTGAATCCACTCCTTTACTGTGATTATGAATCATTTCACGTCTTGAACAAGCATCACTAACTTTCACATCACCCTTATACAACAGTGGATTACTGTGATACCTGTTTCATCTCT
This sequence comes from Neoceratodus forsteri, assembly GCA_016271365.2. Classification (NCBI taxonomy): domain Eukaryota; kingdom Metazoa; phylum Chordata; order Ceratodontiformes; family Ceratodontidae; genus Neoceratodus; species Neoceratodus forsteri. The sequence continues at coordinate 1,325,099,721 of CM057458.1, forward strand.
GCAAAGACTTCTGTCTGTGCTTAGATGGCATCTTCCGTGTTTCACTATTCACAGTTCAGTACACCAATCTTACAGATCAATCAGACACCTGTATGGGAAGTACAGAAAAAAAAGAAAATTAAAATATTTGTCTTCAGTGTATTTCTAACATCACATAATATCATGCATCATATCTATGTCATATAAGAACAAAAAATATTACTGAACAGTAAACATTGCTCAAATAATTACTGCAGTAAATGAAAGTCAGTGAAGCAATATACAGTCTTTTCAGATAGTGATGAACATAACATCAATAACAATATGACAACAAACATCAAGAAATGTGAAAATGCAAACACTTTCACAATGTTGAACATCTGCACTACTGTTCTAAATAATTATTACTTTTTTTAATAAGAATCTGAAAAGTAGTGTTGAACATGTGACACTTTCAAAAAATAGTGTTGTACATGCGACACTTCCGAGAAAAGTAGTGCAGAGTGTGTTACATTGTCGAAAATAGTGTCATACTTATTTTCAGGTGGTCATCTATTAAAAATTAAGTGACCATCTTAAAGGCTGTGCCAGCCAATCATGTCTGACAATTCATTGTTGCCATTTGTAAATGTGTATGCATGACTATGGTGGTCAATGGTTAGGTAACTTAATACAATCAAATCAGAAAATAATGATGTAGAAATGATATACTTATTTACTTAACTCAATATTTCACATTATGATAAAGGTCTGAGAAATAGAAGTTTCTGATTCGTTGTAAACATTCTATCAGCTCTGTCTTAATATTTGATAAACATACATGTACAGCCTGATCATATACTGAACAAGGTTTAACACTATTTACAATACATTTTCTGTATAATAGCAATAAGACACTCATGGGGGTATGCTTATGGTCAGTTGATCACCCTCTAGGTGCATGTAGCACTTGGCTACTCTTCGTTGCACATTACAACCCTAGAAGGCAATTAACAGACCATTAACATAACCTATGGTCATGCCTTATTGCTTAAATAACAATCAAGAATTATGTGCACTTCTGCATTTGTGCATAATGTAGGAAGCAGGACAGTTCTCCCTTCAGGAATCATATTTTTTTGGAAAAAACACATGAAATACTGATGTGCAATCGAAAGTGTCACAAAATAGTGTCGATTGTACAAAAGTGTCACAAAATATAGTTCCTAATATTCGAAAGTATTGCACTTAATGTCGAAAAATATAGTGCAGAACATTCAAAAGTATTGCGAGAACTACTTTCACACTTCGACACTTTCGAATAAGTAATGTTGTGCGTTCAAAAGTGTTGAAAAAGTAGTGTTTAACCTTCAATAGTTACGCAAAAGTACTGTCATGCGTTCTAAAGTATCACAAATTCATACTTATAGGGAGTTACTATGTGCATCAGTGAATGATATCTTGATTGCTATTTGACTGACAGGTAGTTCTGCCAATGTTGTGCTAGATTTATCAGGCCATGTAAGACAACCAATCAGAGATGGAGAAGACTGAAGAAGAAGGACACAGCAGCCATCTTAGACTGAACTGACACACAGCACATTTCTCACTGTAAGTACATCAAATTTTATAAATCATTTTCCTGCTATTATAAAAAGTGTCAGAAACAGATAAATAGTATTAATCAAAATGTTTTTTACTGCTCTATTTGACTATTTTGCTAGAAATAAGCTATGATGTTGCATTATTTAGATATAACTGTTTAAAGTCAGACAGTCATTTGGTACTTGCTTGCATAGATACAGCTGCAAATGGAGGGAGATAGCAAGGAGCACGTGTACCATAACCACAGAGGGAACCAGTCAGATATGTCTCTGCACTTGTGATTGTTTGAAACACCTATCAGAAGAATGCATTTTGCCGCCTTGAAATGTTTGAACATTTAGGCTGGAGCGGAACTGCTGTGATAGTCAGTGCACATACTACATTGGTTAATGAAGCCACAGTAGTAGCCAATGATTTGTTTTATTTGTGTGTCATGGATCAGCCCACCGAAGCAATGTTGAACTTAGGAGGGAAAACAGCAGTTTCACTTTTACTAGGTACATCAGCGAGTGTAGAAAGACAAAGGGAGGGATAGTGAGGCTGAATAGAATGAACGGTAGGTGGGCAGAGGGGGGGACAGTGAAAAAGCAGGGATACTGAATGAATATTTCTGCTCAGTATTCACAAAAGGGGGGGAAGTGCCTAATCCAATTAACAGAAGCACTCTTGATAGGGGGGTCAAGCCCAGTCCTTTCACAGAAGAAAGGGTTCTGCAAGAACTCCTAAAACTGAAGGTGGACAAAGCAATGGGGCCTGATGGAATTCACCCAAATTCTAAAGAATTAAGGGAGGAACTAGTGAAACCACTGGCTACTCTTTTTAATAAATCATAGGAGGATGGTGTAGTACTTGAGGACTGGAGGAAGGCAGATGTGATTCCCCTTCACAAAAGTGGGACCAAGACAGAGGCAGGAAACTACAGACCTGTCAGTTTGACCTCTGTGGTAGGGAACGTGATGGAGTCACTTCTGAAGGAAAGAATTGTTGAGTACCTAGACGCCAGTGGGGCACAGGACCCAAGGCAGCATGGGTTCACAGTGGGAAGGTCATGTCAGATGAATCTAATAGATTTCTTTGACTGGGTGACGAAAGTAGTAGACCAGGGAGGGGCTGTGGACATAGCCTACCTAGACTTTAGCAAGGCATTTGACAAAGTCCCACACAAAAGATTAATAGTCAAATTAGCCAGCCTGGGAGTGGGTCCCAGGGTGGTAGCTTGGGTAAAACATTGGCCGGACAACAGGACACAGAAGGTATTGTAAATGGAGTCCACTCTGAAGAAAGAGGGGTTACTAGAGGGGTACCGCAGGGTTCAGTATTGGGTCCAGTCCTTTTTAATGTCTTCATAAGTGACATTGCAGAAGGACTGGAAGGAAAATTATGCCCCTTTCCATATGACACAAAGATCTGCAACAGGGTTGATACACAAGGAGGCGTGGAAAGGATGGGAAAGGACTTGTCAAGGTTGGAGGAATGGTCAGAAGTATGGCAGCTAGGATTCAATTCAAAGAAGTGCAAAATAATGCACCTGGGAAACAGGAACCCAGGTGAAGAATACACAATGGGGGGGCGGTAGTAACAACAACAAAAAAGGAAAGAGACCTGGGGGTAATCATATCAGATGACCTTAAGGTTAGCAAGCAATGTAAGAAGGCAGTAGGGAAGGCTGGGGGTATACTGGGATGCACAGGGAGAGGCATCAGCAGCAGAAAACAGGAAGTTGTTATCCCTCTGTACAGACAGTTGGTGAGACCCCATCTGGAGTACTGCATCCAGTTCTGGAGACCCCATCTCTGCAAGGACATAGACAGAATAGAGGCAGTCCAGAGGAGGGCAACTGAAATGGTGCAGGGTCTGCAAGAGAAGCCGTATGAAGAGATACTAAAGGAGCTTAATATGTATACTCTTGAGGAAAGAAGGGAGAGGGGGGACATGATAAAAAACTTTTAAGTACCTCAGTGCAATCAACAATGTCCAAGAGGGTAGCATCTTTCAGAAAAAGAGACGTGCAAGAACAAGGGCACACAATTTAAAGATAGAGGGGGCAGTTCAGGGGCAATGTGAGGAAGTATTATTTCACAGAGAAGGTAGTGGATGCATGGAACAGCCTTTCTGAGGAGGTTGTGGGGTCTAAAACTGTGGGAGAACTCAAAAATGCATGGGACAGACATAAGGCAATTCTTGTGGGGGGGGTAGGAAAAAATAGGCTGTTGGTTAACTAGGATCTGCAGCCTATCTTGTAGGTAGGGAAATGGGCAGACTAGATGGGCCAAGTGGTCCTTATCTGCCGTCAAAGTCTATGTTTCTATGTTTCTACTGCTAAGACACTGCAGGGTGAACACTGACTTTTTTGGTAGCTCTCTGTCCACTTCTAGGTTGAAAAGCTGAGAATGGCAGAAAACAGCAAAAGGACTTTGTGGATTGTTGGCAGCAGTATAGTGAGGCGAGTGTCTGAGTATGCTCAGAACAGTGATTTTGGGAGAAACCTGCAGCTCCCAAATTGCTGTGTAAAGTGGTATGGAAGGGGTGGAATGAGGAGGGAACACCTCATGCCAACATGCACAGACTTCTGAGTACTCAAGCTCACCCTTATATACTGGTGATCCATCTTGGAGGGAATGATTTAGACACCAAACACTGGATAGATTTAGTGTCAGAAGCAAAATTGGACCTTGCTTCTATTATCAGTATGTTACCTGCCTGTAAAATCATTTTTTCAGATATTTCAGAGTTTAGGGTCTGGCAAGCAGAACACCACGCGTACTTGCTTGACAGAGCACGGAGAAAGGTGAACATACAAATATCTGCATATCTATGCGTGTCTGGAATGCATATCATACGTCACCCTGAAATTAAGTATTGTTATGATTGGTTATACCTACCAGATGGTGTGCACTTCTCACATGTTGGCAATTGCCTTTTTCTGGGAGACCTTCAAGATGGAATCCTCAAAGTCCTCTAAGAATGTTAGACTGTTTGTACGCCTATTGAACTGTAACAAAAAATGGTTCTTTTCAGAACTAAACACGTTGGTAGAAAAATAGAATCGGTATATACATCACTCACAGAGGAGTAGCACATACTTAGGGATATTCACAGTAGAATGCAGGGCTGGTAACACTTGAGCTGGCATGCACTACAGGTGTTGTCAGGGTGATATTCTATGGTGGCATGCCATGGTCCAGCTATGTTGCATGTCACTGTGGCAGCTGCATTCTGCATGGTTCTATGCCATTATGGTAGTGCAAGTGGCACAGAGGACCAACAGCGTATTATAGTGTGGCAGTGGTTCTGCTACCTGTGATTACTGTGATGTTCAGTTGTTATGCAAATGGATGCAAAAGACATTGGGCCACTGTTTTCATTTTGTTAGGTGGTGTGGTATGCTGGGGTAGGGTCTCAAGCATGCGACCTAACTGTGTGTCAGTCACTGGGTGCTCTAGCTAATGGGGGGATAGGGCAGCCCCCATCAACAAACCAAAAAAGGGGGGTCGCAGGAGGTGATGTCAGATTGGCCCCCCTCAGCAAACAAGGATTTGGGGGATACAAACCAAGAGGGTTTTGTCAACCCCTTGCAAACAAAAAAAACTTATGGGGTTACATTATGACAACGGGTATTGTGCACCCCCGTTGACACACAAATAATGGGTGTGTTCTCAGGCAACACTGGCTGTCACTGCTGCCATGTTGGCTGCTCATAGGGTGTGGCCTGTAATGGTCACACTCTGTGAAAGCTTAAGTCTCATAGTAATTGACCTTTTTTCTGATGCTGTCACCTAATTAGGTTGACAGGGTGATGACAGCTGCTGCTGAGTGATTGTGCAGTATGGTACATACCTACTGATACGTAACATCCATTCCCTCAACAGTAACCACGCCTCCAAATCTGCAGTATCACAAGATGCTACCTGTGCAAGCACATCATCATTAAAATGACAATGTTAGATCTTTAAGAGAGAGAAAGATGCACTATTGATGTACCTGTATTCAACCGGTGGTATTTGTAATTGGCTAAACACATAGCATGATACAATACAGAGTTGTGTATGCTATTAGTGTGTTGCAATACAATAATTTCCATACATGAATGGCTACATTTGTGACAATGACAACTGAGTTTTGGAAATGCTGCTGTTACCACGTTCTAAGCATAGCAGTTAATAAAATATATTGAAATATATTGATCCCAAGGCATTACAGTAATGGAATGTTTGTTTATTTTTTCAAATGCAGAAAAACAAGCTTAAAAATGAGGCAGTGGACAATGAGAGAGGTGTGTTTGCTGTTTGAGGCAGTCCAGGTGAGGGGCAATGTTCGCATCTTAATGCGGAGCACAAACCGTAAGTTGGACACAACGTGGAGATGCATCAACAGCTTCCTACATATGATCTTGAGGATAAAAAACAAGACAGTTCTACAGCTGAAGAAGAAGTGGAAGTTGTTGCGCCAGCACTTCTTTGTGCTGAAGCAGAAAGAGGAGATACCAGAGCATGACAAGTGATGGTACCACCTTGCATATGAACTGTGGGAGGCTGCAGGCAAGCCAGCTGTGGGGGAACGCCACTCTCAATGTAAGTTATGCAAAAAAAATACTCTAATTAAATCATATAATAGTGCAGGTACACAGGTGGAGCAAATACAGTCTTTCTCTGCTAGAGATGTTTGTTACTTTAGGTGTCCTATTATCACAATATGACGTCACTACTCAAATCTCAGCAGTATAAAACAACTGAATATTGTGTAGGTCACGAGGACATCATTGCTTGTGTCTTTTGATTAGTTTTTTGTCTTAAGGATGCATTCTTAAGACTTGAAGTCATATTATGTACTTCTGCTATTGCATATCTATTGTCGTCGTGACATAATAGTGGGGGAATTTCTATGCAGTATCTATTGTATTGAAGCAGACTTGTATTACATATTCCATATAATATGAGTACTAAGTATTGTGTAATGAGTCAGTTACTTACCTTCCATTTATCAGATATTAATTTGCATTAATTCTGATTTCATATGCATCTTCAATGAGTCTGCAGTAGCTGATTAAGGACAATGTCAGGTATCTGACAATGTCGCTTGCTTAGAGAGAGTGCTGTGAAATGACTAATTATTGATATCTAATACTTAGGGAGTCTACATATTTTATTTTTTCACAGATCAGCACAGGTGACCCCCATCCCCACCCGAGGTGGTACCAGCACAGTCAGAAGCTGTGGAGACAGAGAACTCTGACACAGACAGTGTCATTATTGTTGAATCTGATGGTAAGATGCTTATAGAAATTATCACTATAGATAATTGGGGTGGTATGAGGGCGACACATAAGGTGTCTACTAGACTATTTTAGTGACATCTTTTAATGAAATACTCTTCAGACAGTTACCATGAGTACCAGTACCCACCCAATATTTGTCAATATTGCAGACAACAAGGGATAGTGCTTAATAACTTATCTGGTAATTCAAGAGGGGAAACTTTTTTTTCTTGCCAGATGTACAGTTCTGGTATGTATCTCACTTTCTGTTTAACTGAGTATGTTATAATACTGGTGAATAACTTTCTAGACACTAATGTTATCTGGAGCATTGTTAGCATATAAAATTGTTATCTATTTTTTGTAAATACATGTCATCTTCCTTCACTCTAAGAATGCATCTGTACACATCTGAATCTCATTATTTTTTTCTCATCTTGCTTTCTAAATGATAATTCAGGCAATCATACCAATATATCTTATTTTGATCCTGGCTGGTATTTTCAAAGTGTGTTTGCATATCAATGTAGTGCCCACTAATGTGAAACCTAAAGATGTGACCAAATACAACATACAACTTTCATAATAGTAAATGTATCACTAATGCTACAATAAAGTTCCTACCAATGGTGACTGTGTGCATTGTAATGATAACTATGTCTGAAGAGGGTCAGTGGGACTAATGCAGAACTATTATGGTATTTGTGAAGTATTGTGTTTCCCTGGTACTGTGCTGGATCCACATGCACACCTTATTATGTGAAGTCAGTAGTCGGGTAGCGGGACTGTGATACACCCTTCACTAACCATCTAATCAGTTATTGAAAAACAATCCTTCTACCTGCTTAGTGGTGGGTGCCAGCTCTTAATGGGGCTTTTTACAATCTAGGCAAACTAGATGGCATTTCTTTACACATGTAGTATGTGACCACATTTAAGAACTGTGGTACACTAACTGTCCCAGTGATGCTGAGCGTCGAGATGTTGGATGACACACCTCACATCATTATGCAGATCCGAGTTTGGGAACGGGCCTGGGCCATTGGTGGTTGGCAGTAGAGGACTAGGATTCAGCATCCTCATCACTGTTTTCCTATTGCTCATAAATAGACTGTTCTTATGTTGTGCTCTAGCAAGTAATAGGAACACCTGGTGGCACTGGTGATGCATGTGTAACAAGGGGGACATAGTATGTCGGACGACTGTACATTTCTGCATGGATAGCATTGTACGTTCGTGGTACCATTGGGAGAGGAAGTGTAAATGTGATGGGTATGACTGAGTAGGTGGATGGACACACACACACACATCTGCAGGGAGACTGTTGTGGAATTGCACTGGATAACTATGATGCTGATCTGAGTGGCAAGGGATGGTAACCTCTGCAGGAGGTTGGCTGTGCCTGTGCCGGGTCCCCTTCATGCGAGTGAGTTTGCTGCTCTCCCCCATGAACAGGGCTGGCAGTGGATGTCCCTGCTGGTGAATGACACAAGATTTGCCAAAACACAGATATGTGATAAGATAGAACAACTATGGTATATGGTTAAATAAGACCATAAGTAATATGAAAAAATGTTCCTCACAGTGAAAGTTGTGTACTATATTTACATCGTATGGCATATGTTTAATATTCTTCACTTACATATTTTATAATGGCCAGGAAGGCAGTGCCGGTACCACCTGTGCAGGTGAAGCAGGAGCCTGGCACCAGTTCTGAGCGTAAGTTCCATAATAGAAGATGTTCAGACAAGATGTACTGTCACAAACAACAGTATGGAGGAACTTCTCACCCCTAAGCCAGCCATTCAACTTCTGATTGCTAGGTAGTGTTACAGCTGTGTGTCTGTTTGTGAAAGGCATGAGTAAGTGGGGATGTAAACAGTACTGTACTACACAATCTCAATATGTGGATGGACCATTCATATATTGAGATTCTGTAACACAATCTGTTGTGTATTCTCAGAACCCAACTTTTCTGGTTTACTATGCATACAACTGTACCATATGGTGTCACTTTCTGGATAGTTAGAAGGTATCTTACTGTTGAGTGTCACCTGTTCCTGAACATGCAACAGTCTTGATTACATAGTTATTTCTCAGTGAGTGGCTGTTCAAGGTGGCACTAGTGCATGAAGGGGTTATCTATGATTTGTGAAGACTACTGTGACCTATGAGAAGAGCTGTAGTAAATCAACTTTCAATGCCTTAATATATTTATCACAATGGGTGTACAAGGGTGAGACAGTCTACTTCACAGCTGTATCATGCATGTATGTCATTATAACCATCCTTGTATGAGGTGGTGGAGTGTACTGGGACAAGAAGTGTATTAATAAATATAAAGCTTGTGATAACCAAAATAGAAAGCCCCACTGGACTACTATGGGTAGGCAACCAATTCAAAAAAAGTTATCAGTTGAATGGGTACAGTGCAGTGTAGCAATACAACTAGTAAACATATTGTAAAAGTGTAACAGGTACTCAACCACTATAGTGAGGGTCATATATTTATACATTTTTTTTGTCACTTTACAGGGCGCTCTCACGTAAGACAGTGCACTGGTCACTGTCACTGTTACCACAGGCTTGAGCGCAAGGTTGACAGTCTCATAAAAGACAATGTTGCGCTGTGTGAGGGACAGGACAAATTACTGTCCCACATGACAGCGCAGCAAGTGACTGTCAACCTTGTGCTTGAGCCTGTGGGGACAGCAGCAAGTGACATGGTGGCCAGTTCCAGTACTTCACATGCACCAGTTGCATCTAGCCTCCCTGGCCAGGAATAAACAGCCTCCACAGCTCTTCTTGTATCTCCTCTGGAAGGCACAACAGCTTCCACTTGTACTGCGCCTCCATATTGCATCCAACTTACGGGCTGGACTGCCTCAACCAGCAGTACACCTCTCTTCCAGAGTTCTGTGTGCATAGTGTAAATATTTCTTTTTTTTGACAGTCTCTTAAAAGAAAATGTTTTTGACAGTCTCATAAAAGACAACATTGCACTGTGTGAGGGACAGGACATATTACTGTCCCTCATGACAGTGCAGCAAGTGACTGTCAGCCTTGCGCTTGAGCCTGCGGGGACAGTGGCAAGTGACATGGTGGCCAGTTCCAGTACTTCACCTGCACCAGTTCCATCTAGCCTCCCTGGCCAGGAATAAACAGCCTCCACAGCTCCTCTGGTATCTCCTCTGGAAGTCGCAACAGCTTTCACTTCTACTGCACCTCCATGTTGCATCCAACTTATGGGTTGGACTGCCTCAACCAGCAGTACACCTCTCTTCCAGAGTTCTGTGTGCATAGTGTAAATAGTTTTGTTTTTTTTCACTATTTTTCTTACATGCTAATATTTGTGTACATTTGTTGTAACTGGAAATATACTGTATATATATTTTTATATAGTATTTACTTAATTAATCAATGCTAACTGACAATCAATATGTTTTATTTAGTTTTTGATTTATTCTTGAAGAAGAGAAGTATTTTTATATTTTTTACTCAATTTGGTTAGGAACAACCTGTTTTAATTTGCTGATTTTGTAACTTATTTTTTTCAAATCTTTGCGTTTCAATATATAAATATTTTTGATAAACAACACTTTGTCTTGCTGTATTCTTTACTTGTGGGGGGATGTCAATTATCAATACATATGGCACAAGTCTGCAGCCATTTTACTTGTTCTAGGTTAAGAAAGGGTATTGCATGTGCCATATAGGTTTAAAGGTATTACACGTCAGCAATCTATCACACAAAAAAGAGGAAAACATATTGTATGTTAATTGAATGTTGACCATACATGGTACTGTTGTTCTCAGTGTGTTCAGTTTCATCATGTCCTGTCAAGAAATGATGTGAACATGAACATACAACTTCTAAGTTCTACACACACTAGCTGATAGGTCATGTCAGCAGGTATTAAAAAATGAAATGGATGTACTTGAGGTGGCTCTCAACTAACTATTCATTACAGACAATTCTGTAGATGACTTTCTGTGTTCTTGTATATTTGTGTATTTGACTATGTGTGTCTGGTACTGGCACTACAACATTGCAGGAACTATTAGTACTTCTCATTCTAAAAAAGAAAGGAAATTCATGGCAAAACTCTGTTTAATGCATCAGTTAAGGTTGTTCCACAGCAACAAAAGTGAGGAAATTCGGTGTTAGGGTTGAAAACCCTAACTCCGCATTCACACCCCCCCAGCACCACACACACACACACACAGACACAGACACACATACACACATGCAAGTACAGGGGAGGACCAAGGCAACACGGCCAATCACAGACAGCCAGCAGCAGGTGACAGAAATAAAATACAACTGTCTAAATGCAGTACTAGACATCCCCACTCACCTCACCAAGTACTGCATGCTCAGTGGAGATCCACAGTAAAACTGAGGCCATGGGCACCAAAAGTACACATCCCTGATTGTGGGTGCACACAACGTACCACACTTACTAGTTGCATGGCCTTACCTAGCAATGCACCACACCACAGCACACCTGGAACTGTTCCCCAAGTATAGAAGCACAGAAACAACTAAGGAGTTGTACATCTATGGTATGTGTGGTTGCTTTCAGGTATACACAACTTCACACTGTTAGGCAATGGAGGCCTTAGTGATACAGTGTCTCACCCACTGAGACCAACTACTGCATGCCTGTAGAACAACTCCAGTCAAAATGAACCCATGAAGATCAACACTGTTACTCTGTGATTGTAGCTTTGCAAAGGTTTGCATAGTTACGACTTTATGTCTATGCCATGCATTCTTAAATCCCGTGATTGTTTCAGCCCCCACCACTTCCTCTGAATATATGTACACCATTTAAAGTAAATTCATGGACATGAACAGAACACCTATATCACAGAAACTGAATCTGTCTAACACCCATTGGGAGTTGCAGAACCTTGTACAAGCAATAGCTGCACCGTACCCCCAGAGCAAGTTATGTATGTTGACCGGTCAGACATGTAAAACCTAGTACAACACAGATGAGAAACAGAAACACAACATTGATTGTATCTTGATACTGGATGTGTCTTTTACTACATTTACATAGCTGTATTTGATCATGTCTACTCCTATGTGTACAAACCTGTACACAGGTCCAAACAGAGATTTGCACTGTTGATATTCATTCAGGATGCACTATCATGTCTGTTGGGGCATGGTGCATCACTAGGTAAGGCCATTCAACTCATAAGTGTGGTTCGTTGTGTGCACCCGCAATCAGAGTTGTGAACTTTTGGTGTATATGGCCTCAGTTTTACTGTGGATCTCCACTGAGCATGCAGTACCTGGTGAGGTGAGTGGGGATGTCTAGTACTGCATTTAGACATTTGTATTTTACTGTGTCTGTGTATGTGCGTGGTGCTGAGGGGTGAATGCGGAGTTAGGGTTTTCAACCCTAACCCCGAATTTCCTCACTTTTGTCACTGTGGAACAACCCTAACTGATGCATTAAACAGATTTTTTTTTTATATATATATATATATATATATATATATATATATATATATATACATACATATATACAGTATATATATAAAGGTAGCACAGTAGTGCTACCATAGTTAGAGTTGAGTAGCACTTTTAAGGTTAAAGGGTCAAATTTTGCACCTTAATAACTTTGCCACTTTTCAACGGATTCACCTGATATTTGGTATGAATGATTGGGCATAGTAGATCTTGGTATCTGGCAAGTTTTGTACCAGTTGGGTATACGGCTGTGGAGTTATTAAGCAACAATGAAATTTGCAATTACGCTTTTTTGCGAATTATTTGCTCTCGCCTACATGTCGCATGGTTTGCGCGACTGGTCCAGAAACTTCAGGGAATATGTGGCCGAGGTCCCTGATGTGTCTTTTGAAGATTTCATGGAAAAATATTAAACAGTTCAAAAGTTATTCAAAAAACAAGTTCCCATTTTAAGTCAATGGGAAAAGTTAAAAAGTTCAACACTTTCGCAAATGCACTTTTTAGTGTTACAAATGGCTCTAGTAGTGTTGCAAATCTGCCATTTTGTTTTCAGTTAGTGATCAGAAAAATGCTTGCCATTTAAAATTGGGACCCTTTAGGGACACAATTCTTTCTGTGTTCACCTAGCTGAACCCTGAGGATGCTAGCCATGTCTCTATTTTGGGGTAAAACACAGCAGAAATATGTTTTTCAAATTTCTGGAAACAGTAGTGTCACAAAGTAGTGTTGCACCTGTGACACTTTCACAAATGTTTGCGAAAATTGCCGCAAATTGCGACACTACTTTTTCAGACTTGGCCAAAATGACAGGAATTCTTTGCCACCCAGCTGCAAAAGAACGGTTTGGTCTTTTGAGATGAAATTTGGAGGGAAGGCAGCCAACATCTCACAGATATGCCTTTTGGTGGTTTGGTGAACAAAATATTGCACAGATGCCAAGTTACAGTACTCCGAAGTTGGCATTTTTTCCCATAGACTAACATAGTGGTTTACGTCGTGCACTTCGGGGCTCATATCTTGGAAACAGTGCGAGATATGGAATTTTCATCACAATATGGCTATGCATTTAGCACAATGGAGGCAGGAAAATCATGAATCATGGGAATTTTTTTTTCTACGTTGTATGGTTCCTGAGATATAAGCAATTTAGTCTTCCGACAGCTCATTTTCTGCTGTGAGGCCCATTATTATGCATACATTCTTTGTACACACTGTGTTACCCTATGCAGCTGTTGGGCAAAAACAAGGTGTGTGCTTATGTTACTGTTATACTTAGCATTACCACATGTGTTTCCGTACCTGTTTTTGTTACTGTTCCGATACGCCACCATGTGCATTACGCTTACGTTTCGCTTATGCATGCGCTGCATTCGCTACATTTCTGTTTCTGCTGTTATTTCTGCTGTTAACATTAACGTTTGCACTTCCACTTGCCGTACTGTGATCGCACATGTCACGGTTTGCGTTTCCATACGTGCTTGCATTTCCTTTTGCGTTTCTGTTTCCTTTGGTGTTATTGTTGCTGTTACCATTACCAATTACATTTACAATTGCAGTAACATCACCGTGAGCGTTATGGTTTGCGTTTCCGTACATGCTTGCTTTCCAGTTTCCATTTCTGTTTCCTTTGGTGTTATTTTTTATGTTAACTTTAGCAGTTGCATTTACAATTTATGTGCTCTGTGCATGCTACAGTTTGTGTTTCCGTTTGCGCTTGCATTCGCCTTTCTGTTTCTGTTTCCTTTGGCGTTACTGTTGCTGTTACCATTAACATTTCTATTTATAATTGCAGTAACATGACCATTTGCATTATGGTTTGCGTATCCATATGTGCTTCCATTCCCATTTCTGTTTCTGTTTCTTTTCATGTTATTCTTCATGTTAACTTTATCATTTGCAATTACAGTTGTGGTTCCGTGCCCATGCGTGTTATGGTTTCCGTTTCCATATGCACTTCTGTTCCCATTTCCGTATCTGTTTCCATTGGCATTATTCTTTATGTCAACTTTACCATTTGTGTTTATGATTGTGGTACCATGCCAGTGGGTGTTACGGTTTCCATTTACGTGAGTGCTTTGCTTGCGTTTCTGTTTCTGTTCCCTTTGGTATTCTTTTTGCTGTCACACTTAACATTTGCATTTCAAATACCACTGCCATCACTGTGCATGTTACCAGTTGCGTTTTCGTATGCGCTTGAGTCTCCGTTTCTCTCACTGTTTGCTTCGGCATCACTTTGCACTTGTGTTTCTATTAACGTTTGCTTTACCATTTACGTTTATGTTACCATGTGTGTAACTCTTGACGCTTGCATTTGCATTGCTGTTCCTGTTACTATGTGACAAGTCATTGCATGGTGAGAGCGCTTCCCATCACTGTATTCTATTCAGTATTTATCGGCCTCATTCTCAAAAAGAAGGGAAATTAGAGGCAAAAAACTCTGTTTAATGTATCATTTAGGGTTGTTCCACAGCAACAAAAGCAAGGAAATTCAGTGTTAGGGTTGAAGGCCCCCCTTGGACCCCCCCCACCCCCAACCGGCATCGAGGTGCATGTTGGGGTCATCAGTCCAACTCTTACCCCATTCTCCTATTCCTCTGCTTCTTTACACATGTGATGGGGTGAGAGTTAGCCAACAACCCCAATACGCACCTCGATGCCGGTTGGGGGGGTCCAAGGGGGGCTTTCAACCCTAACACCGAATTTCCTTGCTTTTGTTGCTGTGGGACAACCCTAACTGATGCATTAAACTGAGTTTTTTGCCATATATATATATATATATATATATATATATATATATATATATATATAGTTGTTTGTGTACCTGCCTTCAGCCTTTGATAAAGGACTTTCTAATCTGAAACATGTCAGATGGAAGCAATTCTGGAGTGGTTTCTGTTCAATACTTTTTTGTGTTTATTTAAAATATATGTTTCAGTGGCATCCTATTATAGTAAGGTGGTGAGTGCTGAAATGTTTATTGTGTGGTAAAACACTACCTATGTAGATAAATGGCAATTAATAGAAAAAACTATGGTAGTTTCTCGAGTCACAGGAACACGCTGAAAATGGGAAATCAATGCTACCACCTGTGAGCTGTCAAAGCGAGCTGTCAAAGAATAACACCACCTAATTATGTCATCACATATGACACTCCACACTATACAATGTGCAGAGTGTATGATCAGAAATTGGGGATCGGCCTCTGTACACGCTAGCTACAAAGAGTAAAAAATGTTTTATTTCTTTACATAGCATGTACAAAATAACAGACACAAGGTTTAAATGACAATGTTTATTTACATTATTAAATTCATTTACATTTAGAACCATTGCATTCGATCTTAAATGTAATATTGTGCAATTTCAATAAACAATGTTTATTAAAATTATTAAAATCAATGACTTTTGAAACCATTGCATTTGATCTTTTGTGTAATATTGTGCAATTTCATTAACTAGATCAGTCTGTTTAAAAATGGGTAACAAGTTGAAACTACATTTTTTCTTAAAACCACACATACTATTCACTGAAACTGCATATTTTTAAGAAAATATGGTCTCCTACGGGTCAAATGAAGCTACTGTGAGGATGAGTTATGGTTACCCCAATATACAATTCAGGCATTTATTCACCAGATTGCTTTTATAGCATTTCTCCATTTTATTTAGATTAGCTCAGCTCCTTATTTGGGGGCAGGGTGGAGGGGAAATGTGTCCATTTCAATTTTTACTTGGCAACAGTTAGAGATATGGGGCAGGCATTTTTTCCTTTTTTTTATGTTAGTGTATTTTGTTCTAGTAACTGTGGACTGTATTGGTTATCATTGCCTTGCTGACTATTGTGTGAACAACTTTTTTTATTTATCACATCTCTATTTTCTCACCTGCTGCAGTGCAATCAGTGGGGGCATCCGGCCACTGGCTTCACCTGCCCAGAGGGCAGCAGGCTCACTTGGTCTGGTACAGCCACTCCTCAACCTGCTGGGAGGCCCCCTATGACTTCCCATGCTGGGCCAAGACCAGATAAACCCCAGCGCAATTCCACGACAGACCTTCAGGTGGTGTGAGTGTGGCTATCAAGCTGCTCGCTCATGCCCAGCCATTTTTCCTCCACTTTTTGTCCCTTGGAATGCTGACATGCAATGACATCGGAGGCACAAAATGCTGATGTCTGCCGCACTCCACCCCTATGTGCACCAGCTCTAGTAGTGCCCCCAGTCATCAGCAGGGGCCACTACAGAGCAGAGGCATCCCTTAACCCTCCCTGGCATAGGAGAGTAGTCCTCCGGATGCTCGATCCCATCTCTCCCCTGATGACCCGGGTGCATTTCTGAACCTGGGTTGCCAGCATAGTGTGAGATGTGGTGTACAGCACCTCAACCCTCAGTGCCACCAGGCCAGCCAATAAAAAACACTTTTTTAATTCAATTGCAAAAAAAAAAGAAAATATGGTAGTTCCTTTTTCTAAGTCTGCTCTTTTTTTCTTTACAGGTTTTCTTCACATCACCACATCTGGTATATAAATACAATATGAGCTTACTTGATCCTCACTCATTTCTAATCTTAATGTATTTAGCTTTACAACACCTTTTCTTATCATTGCCTTCTGCAAAATAATTGCCGGAGTATTACCTGTTACATCCTTTAACATCATAAAGATTTACAGACAAAAAAATGCACTTTATGCTATTTTCAATGTGCAGAAATATATTTGCAAAAAAATATTTAATTAAAAAGAATACTTATGCATTCCACTTTGTTGTGTTTTTATCACTGCTGCTTCTGCCTTGAATGCTTTATGCATTGTGTGGGGGAATAGTACAGTGTTATTTTAGTCCTAGTGCAGCTTCTGTAATGCTAAGAATATGCAGATTGAACCATTGGAGATACAAAATTAAAGTCTGCAGTGAGTTATTTAGTTTCATTTTACTTTGATTTAGTTTATTTACATGCAATTATAAACAAGCTTCCAAGATGGAGACTGAAGTTCAATACAGTAAAGAAAAACACCATACATTTTTACAATTAATACAAGCCCCCTCAAAAACATAACTATGCTAACAAACAAGATAGAACTGCAGTACTCTACAATCATGAACACACATTCATTCAAGCATTAATTGTTCATTTTAAATCTAAAACAGTGTCACTACACCCAGACAAATTTTTAAAAATAATCATTCATCTAGAAATCACATAAAATATATTATTTATACTTGTTTGTTCTAAAAATAGACTTTTGCCATCTAACCTACTTCCTTAAGCCATACACACATAATTATGTTATTGGCAAGATGGAATGCATCTTGTGCATATGGTAACAAATCTCCACAATTTCTTTTCCATTTCTCATCTCCTTACATTCAGCCTTACCAAATTACACATTTTGAATGCTTCTTTGTGTGGTATCTCAGCTCCTAAAGTTATTTGCATTGTCCTTTTTGCATATTTCCTAACTCATTGCTTTCCATTTTTGTAAGTCCCCCATCCTATACTAAAGACCCATATTCAATTATTGGTCAGTCCACAGTACAATAAAAATATACCAAATTATCCTAAGTAACATATTAACTTTTTTAAAACATCTTTTCCGTGTTGGTATAGAAATAGCAGATATGAAATAAGAAAATGGCATTTGATGGTGTGAGCCTGAGAGATCAAGGAAGGAGCACCAGAGAAACACCATGATAACATAACCATATGGTAATTCTGAGTGACATTTGTTTTTGTTAAACATTGGTTTGACTTGCTAATGATACTTCCTACTCCTTTAATGAGTTGGTAGTAATTTCTACCAGCACAAATGAAATATATTTAACAACAAAAAAAACTTCTAAAATAATGTGAAGCTGAAATTCTGGTAAACATCCCCTACCTTTTAGTCAACAGAAACTCATGTGAAAGTGACAGTCACTGGTGGAATAGGGTAAATGCAGCTACTTCTTGTTGTTAATTGGTAATGCTCCATTGTGGGGAGAAATCTCTGAGGCACTTCAGACCTTACTCACTGGGTCTCCAAGCCACCTGTTAAGCCTCGATGCACATGTGACTTCAAATAAATCCAGCCCCTGCCTGACCCCTCCTCTTTCCCTTCTTAGTCAGTTATTCATGTGCATCTGAGCAGGCTACATGCCCAGGACACAGCTCCTGCACAATCTAGGGCAACCATCAGAAGGTAAGAGAAATTCAATAAGTAATAACTCCAAACTCCTACCAGGCTTTTAACTAACACTTGGCTATTTAAACTTAACAACCTGAGCAGGCTCTATTCTGCCTCAGGACTGTGATTGTCTGTCATCTGAGATTTAGAATGGCAACAGGAATTATCTTTGTTCCCCTCCCTAAAGCAAGGCAGAGAATGGAACTACAGATAACGCAGAGAGGAGCAAATCTGTCATCTTGGATCCCTACTGCAGTGATCCTCTGCCAACCTTAACACCGGTTGTACTGACCAAGGCACTCCCTTCCCCTCCTAGCGAAGCACTCAAGGTCTTCTGGTGTTGTGGGTGGCACTATGCAGTCCCTCCTAGTGACCACATGGATCATCACCTGCCACAGAAGAAGAAACAGTAAATCCCAGCACCTGAATCCTAGGAGCACCATGCTTCTCTCTATGGTGGGCAGAAGACGAATCTCTCAGGGGTCTCTGAGGATCCATGCTGGCATCCCGCAGCATCTTCTCCTCTAGTTCATGGGCATTTTTCATCCCAATGATGTGCATGCACATCAGGTGGTTCAGCCACTGTGCATGTGCGCATCCCACCATGTTGGGAATGGCAACCAGACCCGAGCATTCAGAGAACCTTTTTTCCACAAAGCAGAACTCTTATGGCAGGCGCAGAAGAGGAGAATTCCCTCTCAGAGCAAGAAACTGCAGGACAGTACAGAACCCCCATTTCACAAAGTAAACACAGGCAGAGCTAATCGGGGGGGTGGAACACTGCTCAAAGGTGGCCATTTCCGTAGTCCATTTTAATAGTCTACAGAGTATGGGCACAGCAAAGGCAGCTTAGAATGAGGGGGTCTTCAGCCACAGCAAGAGCCTAAGGTTTTCCCCTTATATCTCTGCAGATAACATGGTCAGAATGAGAATCTATAGGACCTGCAAGATACCTTTGCTCCCAGCTAACCACAGCCAGCTGTGCACAGACTGTATGGATGAGGAGTTCTTGGAGCATTCCGACATGTCCACCCAGGGCCAGGGCTCTCATTACAGGGAGTGGCACCCACCAGCACCTTACCCAGGGACAGATCACAACCAGATACCACAGCCCTGCTGCTGCAGAATCAGCAGGTGACAAATACCCTCATCCAGCAACAGCAAGAATTCATGTCATCAATCCTGAAGAAGCTGATAGAGTTCTCACATCCTTAACCTCAGGGGGAATGTAAACTCAGGCCCCCAGGACACAGGATGCTACATTCCAGCCAAAGAATCCAGATGACTCAGGGGAGGAATTGGATGCATATGATAGCTGGATGACAGAGCCCCAGGAGCCAATGGAACAAGACCTTCAGACTCTGATGGCAAAATTCTGTACCCCGGATCATGTTCCAAACATGCTAAAGGCCTTAAAGGAGACAGTGGGCTTCACAACTCCCCCTTGCAGAACCTCCATCTAAACTGATCGCCTCCCTTAACCCAGCTCCAAAGGCCTCCAATGTCTTCCCCATCTGTCTATCCATTCAGGAGGTAGTACAGAAGGAGGGGAAAGCAGCAGAACTCACTAGAATTCTGCAGCACAGGTCCAGGGAAAAATATGTACCCCTTCATGGTGGATGACCTTAAACCATGGTGCACAGCACCACAGGTCGACCCCCAGGTCAAGTCTCTCAGCAAGAAAATGGTTCTACCAGTGGAGGGCACCTTGGCCCTTAAGAAACCAACTGACAAGTGCCTCAAAGAGCTTCTCAAAAAGAACTATGAACTAGTGGGGCTAGGACCCGGGATGGCCCCAACGACAATTTACACTACCAGGGCCCAGGTCGCTTGGCTCCAGGACATACAAAAGACACTCTCACTCAATTCTTCAGAGGCATCATTAATAGAAAAAGCTATACTGGCTGTGAAGTATTCAGCAGACTTGGCAGTGGACTCACTTATAATCAATTCAAGGTCCACAGCCATAATCAACAAGGTCTGCTGCCTCATCCTGATTTAAAAAGTTGGGACACAGACCTGGAGTCCAAGGCCATGCTAATAAAATTCCCCTTTAAGGGAACATCCTTCTTTGGGGAAGGGATGGAGCAGTTCCTCAAGGGAAAAATGGAGGGCAGGAAAATGGTAAAGGACAGACAATCATCAGATACTTCCCTACCTGACCACTCCAGATCTAGAAAGAACCACAATTTTCATGACAAAAGGCCAACCTACAACACAAATACTTACCAAAACCAATGCCATCAAGGAAACAGGAACCAGCAGCACAAACCCCACAAGAGGTTCCAACAAAACAGGTGTCGGTCCAACAACTCCTTCAAGCCCAAACCAAGCAAATATTAACTACAACACAACAGCAAGGGAGTCGGGATACCCACCCATCAGACCCTGACTCCAAATGTTTGCCCAAGAATGGAAAAGGATTACATCAGACCAGTGGATAAGAGAGGTGGTATCATCTGGCTATGCCATAGAGCTAGTGCAAACACCACAAAGAGAGACTGGTCATCTCACCAGTCTCCAGAAAGAGGGAATCCCCAACCCAAATCATGGCCTCCCTTGGCAAACTGATCGAAGCAAGGGCAATTGAGCAGGTGCCAGAACACAAGCAGGGCAAGGAAGTCTATTCCATATTCTTTATGGTGCCCAAGAAAACAGGAGACTTTTGCCCGCTACGTGACTTAAAATTCTTGAATCGCTTTGTCCAGTTCAAATGGTTCAAAATGGAGACCTTACTAACCACCATCAGGGCACTCAGATTGGGAGACTACCTATCATACATAGATCTAAAAGATGCATACCTGCACATCCTGATCAGACCAATGCACTACAAATACATCAGGTTTTATATCTTGGGGAAACACTTCCAGTACACAATGCTCTCCTTTGGCCTAGCTTCTGCACCATGGGTCTTCACCAAGACAGCAGTGGTACTGGCAGCCAAAATGAGAGAGCAGGGCATTCAAGTGATACCCTACCTCGACAACTGGGTCATTCGGGCATGGACATTCTGTCAGGCCCAGCAGGAAACAGTCATGGTGCTCCGGTGCCTGGAGGAGCACGGATTGGTGATCAACAGGGAGAAAAGCACACTGCTCCTGAGCCAGAGAATTGAGCACCTACTGTAGGCACAGTCATCAACACTGCAGAGTGCCGGGTATGCCCATTGACCAACAGGGTCTGGGCTCTGAGGCATCTCACCACCAGGCTGTTGACTCAGGAAACAACCTCACTTCTTGAGGTATCCAGGCTACTGGGCATGATGGCATCATGTATAGAACTCATACTTTGGGCAAAGTGGAATATGAGAAGCCTACTATTAGGCTACATTGGCCAGGGCCACAGGGCAAACCAGAACCTGGCAATCCAGTTCATCATGAGCCCACAGGTAAGGTGCTCACTGACCTGGTGGTTGGATACAGACAGCCTGATGAGGGGCATGCCCCTAGACCCCCAAAGGAAGCAATCATAGAGGCGGATGCCAGTCTATTAGGGTGGGGTACCACCTTAGACAACAACTTGGCCCAGGGCTGGTGGACAACAGTGGAAGCCAGACGCCCAATCAACATCCTGGAGAAGTGCACAGCTTACAATGCATTACTGTCATTCCAGGATGCACTACATCACAGGAACGTGCTTGCACACTCAGACAACAGAACTATAGTAGCCTACCTTGCAAAGCACGGATACATCAGGAGTGTGGCCATGCAGAGAGAGACATCCAGAGTCCTCAACTGGGCAAAATCAAATCTGGCCACAATAACGGCAGTACACCTGGCAGAGAAACTGAACCAGACCGTGGACTGGCTGAGCCACCGGCTCATTCATCCCAGGGAATGGCAGCTGACAAACCAGATATTCCATGAGATCAACTCCAGATGGAGCCCTGTAGAACTAGATCTCATGGCAACCACAGAAAATTCACAGATACAGAAGTTCTACTCCAGATTCAAAGACACCATGTCAGTGGGAGTGGATGCCCTTTCCAGGGAATGGCGATTCTCGATAGCATACATGTTTCCACCAATCCCTCTCATACCTCAAGTGCTTCACAAGGTCAGACAGTCATGAGCTCAGATCATTCTACTGGCACCATACTGGCCAAGGAGAGCATGTTTCGCAATCACAGTGGCTATGGCACTGGAGTGACCCTGGATACTCCCCATCTGGAGAGACATAATCCAACAAGGCCCAGTGCTCCACCCGGACCTCCGCAACCTACAGCTCATGGCCTGGTTTCTAAAAAGGAGAGACTGCTGAGGGCAGGTTATGCAGCAAAGGTGGTGAATTCCCTGACCATGTCCAGATGAGCATCAACCACGGCCACTTATCAGAGGAAATGGAGCATATTTGCCAACTGGTGTACACAAAGGCAAATCCTCCCAGAAGAGTCCCCCATAGCAGCCATACTACTCTTCCTCCAGGTGGGTCTCGACAAGGGTCTGTCCCTTTCATCCCTCCAGGTGCAGGTGGTGGCAATTAGAGCCACCAGGGGAAAGATATATAACATGGCCCCAGGGGCACACCCTGACATAATCAGATTCCTTAAGGCAGTCAACAACATAAAACCCAGATCCAAGGACCCAACAGCTCCCTGAGATCTACTGCTGGTACTGCAGGCATTAACTTCACACCAATTTGAACCAATAGGGGAAGTGGGCTTCAAATGGCTAACACTGAAGATGGCATTGCTGGTGGCATTATGCTCTGACAGATGAACATGCGAGCTACAGGCCCTAGACTGTCATGCACCCTTTCTGGTATTTCACCAAGAAAGAATCTCTGTGTGCACAGTGCCCTAATTTACCACTAAGATCAACTCAAAATTTCACTTGTCACAGACCGCAGACCTCCCCAACAAATTTCCAGAGGAAGACACCTCACAATATCCCAAACTAAGAGCATTAGGAATGAAGAGACTCATTTCTACTTATTAAACCAGGTCGAAGGACTTCAGAAAGACAGACCAGCTATTCGTCCTGTACAATGGCAAGAAAAAGGGCAACCCTGCCTCAAAGTCTACGGTCATCTCCTGGACAAAGGAAGCCATCACCATGGCCTACCAGACCAAAAACTTGGAACCTTCGGGTGGTATAAAACCACACTCTATCAGGGCAGTTGCCTCATCATGGGCAGAACACAATTTAATGATGACGGAAGAAATATGTGCAGCCTCAACTTGGTCTTCAACACACACATTTATAAGATAATATAGACTGAACTTGCTATCTGTCACAAGGGAAAACTTCAGCACAGCAGTATTAAAAGTAGCATTAAAGCATACTGCCCCTCATGAACTGTCTTTCCCACCCTGACTGGGATTGGATACTGCTTTTTAGGGTCCCAGTGAGTAAGGTCTGGAGTGCCTCAAAGATTTCTCCCCACAATGGTAGTTTACTCATCTAGTAAAGGTGATTGTGGGAGAACATCTCTGAGGCAATCCACATCCCACCCTGACCAGAAGCAGTTTGAGACAGGGCTCAGTCTAACTTGTCAATGTGAAGTAACTGTCAACATGGTCTACCCAGTGATGAAGTAAAGCCAGTTGCAACTAGAATTTAGAAAATAGGTATCAAACACAGCATTAGCATGATGTGGTATCCACTCTATGTTTCTCTCTTAGCCAAGATAGCCTAATATAATTCCATCTTAAGTATACAGGTGCAGCTATGGAAGATGTCTAACTGGCCAAGAAGTGACAGAGGAGAGCTCAGGCAGGGGCTGGACTTCTTTGAAGTCACATGTGCATCTGAGCCTATCAGGTGACTTGGAGACCCAGTGAGTAAGGTGTGGAGTGCCTCAGAGATGTTCTCCCACAATCACCTTTACCAGGTGAGTAGACTACCATTTCATTTTCAGGTGCTCGAATAAAGAAGGCATAACTCAGAGAAATTATCTTTGTGTTCATGGTTATTTGCACAATATTTTGCAGGTTCATAATAATGCAAAATATAAACATTATGCCCAAAATGTTGCCATGTACTTCATTTTCATTAGATTTTACCAGAACAGACTGAAATTCTAGATTCCTGATTTTGATATTGTCCTCTCATGTGTGCATCCTTTTTGGGTGATCTCCTTAGAGAATTCTGCCTTTGACCAGTGGTTAGGTAAGCCACTATACCTTTGCTCTGTTGACATTACAGATTTTCTCTAATGTACTTTTAAAACCAGAAATGGTATGATGTATAAATGGAGTAGTACAGCTTTGAGGAATATCAGAATTCAGGCAGAATGGCAATTCTAATTCCCAAATACTTTCTTTTAATTGTTTGATAAATTCCTTGGAGTTTGTCACAGGCAGTGGAATACAGATGGACCAGGAGGAAGAAGAAGAATGTTCAACAAACAATATTGCTTTATTTTCTTCCTTTAAAGTTTAGCAGGAGTAGCAGGATTTCAAACAATACGAACTTAGGCGACAAAACAATAAAGAGTAACCAAAAATAAATCAAACAATCAGAACTCCTTAACAAGTTCCACAACTAGAAAGTACTAGCTGCTCTAGATGTGCTTCATTCAACACCTTACCACGATCTGCTGTCTATCTAGATCTGGTATTCTTTTATACAGGTAACTGAACATGTGACTGCTGTAGCTCCACCCATTGTTTTCTGAGGCAGAGAAATATTCACAATTCATACAGAAAATTAACATCTTACATCTCTAATCACTTCATTCTCATAAATGTTTGTGTATACGTCTTTAATAATGGTAAATAATGCTTTCCTAATTGTTAAAATACTCCAGAGTCTCCAAGACACCGCTCCCAACAGAAATGCACTATAATATGGTAAGAAGAATGGCCGACCGGCTCTTTAGCCACATTCTGTGAGGACAGTGTGAGGAGCGCGTCTGCAGCTTGACAGACTTGCAGTTACTGTTTCTGCTACGGGCAGGTAATGTGTATTTTGGTTGCAACTTATAACCCATATAGCTGCAATATACTAAAGAAAACTGAATTAGACTGTCAGTTGAGTCCTTATATTTCAGGGAGATTATTTACAGCCTACTAAAAACAGCAAGGCTACAAACCCAAACGATTGTGCACACAGCATAAAACAGGGACACTAAGAGCACAGCCTGAGCAGCCGTATCTCCACGGGGAAAAGCAAATACAGTCATTGCGTTTCTCCAGGTGGTGGCTTCTGGCCGCTCCTCATACAATGCCTGCACTATTGTTGATGGCTATAGAAGGGGGACCAAAATAAAATAAAAACAGTCTCTGTGCCTTTCAACATGAGATTCCAGCCTGCGCCTCTCTCTCTCTCTCTCTCACTTGCACTACAGAGAGAGACATTTAAAGTACTCGCTACCATGAATGGAGTGTTGGAACCAGAACAAGCGGTGACATTGGGACAAAGGACAGGACTATTATTTACTCATCCCTGTGTCCTGCCTTACATCAAAGAGACAGGTAAGGTGGTCCTTTCACTAGCTAAGCAGGATGGACCTACCTTTCTTACTTGTGTGCATAACCACTTACTATGCTTTCCTTTGGTGCTACCATAGTAGTGCATATAAACCAGGGCTGCCTTCTGCTTTACACAAAACTCTGAGGACTAACATACAAGTAGCAAAGGGTGGCCAGCCCAACAAACGGACAAATAACAAACATATAGACAACACAGACAACAGAAAGGCAATCACTACCCAAAGTACAAAAGATAGAAATAAATGTGTGTGTGTAGGGGGGTACCCTTTCACAGAGTTCTGAAGGTGTTTTAGTTTAAATCAGGAATCTATTATTTTGCAGTTTATATACATTGAGGATTCATTTTCTACAGTTTGCAGAAAACTAATTTGTGGTTTATGCAAACTGTTGTGCATCAATCCACTGTTAATGTAAACTATGAACTACTATTGTACAGTTTCAATAAAAAGTTGCAATCTGTTTACAGAATTTCAGGATTTCTGTTCCGATGACACTCCACGGAATTCCATCAGAAGTGGGATTTGAACATTCTTTACAGCTCTAAGGTTTAGGAAAATGGATTGCTTTTGTAGATTACATATACAAAACTGTGCTGTTCATTTTTTTAGGAGTAATTAGGAGAGTAAAATGTCTCATTGCTATAATGTTAGAGGTAATGGTAAATGTGGAGCTTGATTTATTTTTTGTTTACAGTCTCCAGGAATAAGCACTTTTGTGAAGAGCTTTTTCATTACTGGTTAAAACAGAAATTCTCCTCCCATGGGTTTTAGGGAATCATAGGCAACAGGACCCTGGGTGGTGAATAATTGCTGAGCAGAGCTAAATGCCTGTAAAGGGACATGAGGGAACCAGTCATATGAGGGTAGAAAGAGAAGGTCCAGAGGGAAGATGTGACTCATGCCAGCCTGTCTATGTGATTAAGTCACCATAAGCTGGCGTATCTGGATAGTAACTAAGCTAGCAGTGATGTCCATTGTGCTGAAATATGATTTGCAGAATCCTTGAATGCCTTTTCTAGATATGACAAATTTCCCAACACCTCCATAGTAAGTAATGAGACAAAATATTCATTTAAACTTCTTGTTGACAAGGCATCACCTGATATTGTCCTTTCCCTATGTTCAGTAATTAAGCAGTACCACAGCTGTTTACTTTTCTCTTATAAATGAAAGAATATTTTAATGCATCTCATCATGCTGCTGTGAGTTTTGCTAGTTTGATGCCCATTTTATGCTTTGTACTGCTTATTTATTTATTCATTCTCAGATTACAATACCTTTGCGTACATAACAGCTCTTTTGCAAAGGTTCCACATCAGTGGGAAGGGTAAAAGACATACAATGGATTGTATTACATAAACTTTTGACAAGAAAGTATTTGAAATGACATTAACATTGCAACTAAAATTAAAACTATGCATCGGTAAGGAATCAAAATTAACCTAATAAAAGGAGGCAGCCCAAGGTGCTTTGCCAAATAGGTATAGGTAGATTTGGTGAACAAAAGTTCAGGTAAGTGAAGATAAACAGTGGAAAGCAGGTGGAGGGTGAGAGGGATGAGGTGAAAGAAGGATTGGAGAAGGAGGCAGGAAATAGGGCAGAGTGGTTTGGGTGAAAGTGGTCATTCACAGAGAAAGGGGGAGAAGTAGGAACACAAGGATGTGTCAATACTGCTGAGGTAGTGCCATGTCAGTTGAAACAGTCACAGAAACTGTTAGCTGTAAGATATTGATGACGAGTACCTTTAAATGGTCCCAATTTTGGTAAGGAAGAGATATCTCTGGGCAGCGCATTAAATCACAAAGGTGCTCTATATGCAAATGATCATTACCCTTGTGTAGTCTGGCATCTTGGGACAGAGAAGAGTTGGTTGAGTGAGCTACACGTGTGCTGGGAGCTGCAAGAGGGGTTGAGTAAGTTTGTAATATGAGATGGCAGAAGCCAGAGAAGTGTCTTTTTAGTTTGCAAGCAGGTTTGATAGGTAATCCTCCCATTTAGCCGAAGCCAACTTGTCTGTTCATACAGTCCACATGTGTGAGTAAAGCGTGCTGCTCCAGTAAGAAGTCAGCATGCTTTATTGAGTGCCACTGTTATTCTGCAGAGGGTAGTGGTAGAAGCAGAGCCATAGATAACCAGTCCATAGTCAACAATGGATAATATGGAGCTATAGATAGCTAGTCTAAGGGCTTTAGGTATTAGACTGTGTTCATGTCTAGGGAGTAACCCTATCTTGATACTGGCAGATCTGGCAACATTCTCAACATATTGGGCATATGATAGTGAGCCATCCACGGTTACCCCTAGATACTTGAAATGTTGAATTTGTTCAAACAGGACATCAGAGGAGTTCCTGGTGGTCAGGTCACTGGATCTGTTTGTTGCAAGCACCACTGAACAACATGACTTTCATTGTTTTTGTAATATAAAAACATAGAATTTGATGGTAGATAAGAACCGCTTGGCTCAGCTAGTCTGCCCATTCCCCTATCTAATTGATAAGCTGCAGATACAAGTTAGCCAACAGCCTACTGACTTCTACCCCCTGCTAGAATTGCCTTATGTCTGTCACATGCATTCTTGAATTCCCCCAGGCTGTTCCATGCATCCATAACCCTCTCTGTGAAAAAATACTTCCTCATATTACCTCTGAGCCATCCCCCCTCTATCTTCAAATTGTGCCCCCTTGTTCTTGCACATCTCTTTTTCTGAAAGATGCTACCCTCTTGGATGTTGTTGATTCCCTTGAGGTACTTGAAAGTTTCTGTCATGTCCCCCCTCGCCCTCCTTTCCTCGAGGGTATACATATTAAACTCCTTTAGTCTCTCTTTGTATGTCTTTTGGTTGCCCTCCTCTGCAAAGCCTCCACCCTGTCTATGTCTTTGTGGAGACGGGGTCTCCAGAACAGCATGCAATACTCCAGATGGGGTCTCACCACCTGTCTGTACAGAGGGATAACAACTTCCTGTTTTCTACTTGTGACGCCTCTCCCTATGCATCCCAATATCTCCCAGCCCTCCTTACTACCTTCTCACTTTGCTTACCTACCTTTAGGTCATCTGATATAACTACCCCAGGTCCCTTACCATTTTTGTTGTTTTCAGTATCTCACCCTCCATTGTGTACTGTTCCATTGGGTTTTTGTTTCCCAGGTGCATTACTTTGCACTGAATCTAAGCTGCCTTACATTTGACTATTCTTTCAATTTTGCCAAGTCCTTTCTCATCCTTTCCACCCCATCTTGTGTATCAACCCTGTTGCAGATCTTTGTGTCGTCTGCAAAGAGACATACTTTTCCTTCCAGTCCCTCTGCAATGTCACTTATAAAGACATTAAAAAGGACCAAACCCACTACTGAACCCTGTGGTACCCACTAGTAACTCTCCTTTCTTCACTGTGTGCTCCATTTACTATTACCATCTGCATCCTATTGTCCAGTCAATGTTTTACCCAGGCTACCACCCTGGGACCCTCTCCTAGGCTGGCTAATTTGTTTATTAATCTTTGTGCAGGACTGTGTCAAATACCTTGCTAAAGTCTAGGTAGGCCATGTGCACAGCCCCTCCCTGGTCTACTACTTTGGTCACCAAGTGAAAGAATTCAATTAGATTCATCTGACATGACCTTCCCTCTGTGAATCCATGCTGCATTGGGTCCTGTGTCCCACTGGCCTCTAGGTACTCAACAATTCTTACCTTTGGAAGTGATTCCATCCCTACCACTGAGGTCAAACTGACAGGTCTATAGTTTTCTGCCTCTGTCTTGCTCCCACATTTGTGAAGGGGAATCACTTTCACCCTCCTTCAGTCCTCAGGTACCATACCATCCTGTCATGATTTGTTGAAAAGGATAGTCAGTGGTGTTACTAATTCTCCCCTTAGTTCTTTTAGAATTCTGGGGTGAATCCCATCAGTCCCCATTGCTTTGTCCACCTTCAGTTTTAGGAGTTCTTTTGGAACCCTTTCTTCTGTGAAAGAACTGATATTGACCACCTTATCCAGAGTGCTTCTATTGACTGGATTAGGTACTTTCCCCTCCTCATCTTTTGTGAATTCTGAGCAGAAGTATTCATTCAGTATCCTTGCTTTTTCACTGTCCCTCTCTGCTCACCCATCCTCCTCTTTATTCAGCCTCAGTATCCTTCCCTTTGTCTTTCTTCACTCCCTAATGTACCTATAAATAGCTTTATCCCCTTCTTAACTGAGATGGCTATCTTTTCCTTGATTTGGGCATTTGCTATTCTGACTGCATTCCCCGCATCCTTTTGCTTTAACTGGTACAGTTTTCTGTCCTGCTCCTTCTGTGTTTCCTTATACTTCCTGAATGCTATCTTTTTCTCCCTAACCTTCCCCACCACCTCTTTTGAGAATCATAGTGTTTTTTTCTTTTGTTTTGATTTGATTATTTGTTTCACACAAAGGCTTGTTGCCTGTGTGATGGCAGGTTTGATGTGTTTGCGAGTGCTTTTTTGAGGCACTCCCCAATTTTGACAAAATCAGCCCTCCTGAAATCCAGTACCTTCATTTTTGTATGGCTTAACTCTACATAACCACATTGTTTGGTGATCACTTATTCCCAGATGGCTACCACTTTTAGATCTGAGATCCTCTATCCATCCCCATTTGAGAATACCAGGTATACGATTACTCCTTCCTGAGTTGGTTCTAACATTAGCTGTCTGAGGCATGCCCCCTGTAGGGCAGAGAGAATGGTCCAGCTCTTGGATGTGGCTGCAACAAAGGTGCTCCACTTAACATCTGGCATATTCAGGTCCCTCATCAGTAATAGCTCCACTTTCTCTGCCATTCTAAGGATGCCTTCCATCATTTCTTTGTCCATTTCCTCCCCCTGAGAAGGGGGTCTGTATACAACCCCTGTGCAGATTGTGGTGCCATTTCCAGTCTCCAGGGTGACCCACAGTGCCTTCTCTCCTCTCTGTTTACACTTCAGTTCTGTTGTTTTGATCCCTTCCCTTACATAGAGAGCTACTCTTCCTCCTCACAATATCCAGGCAACCCTCTTCCATCAAGGCCACTAGTTCAGGGAGCTTGTTACACAGACTACTGGCATTGGAACTCATCACCCTCCACTTTTTGATGGCCTTACCCCTTTTTGCCCCATCCCTGTCCTTACTGCCTTTGTCTTTTTCTCCATATACCCCTGCCCTTCTCCCTAGGGTCAGTGTTGTTAGTGTATATGACCGCATCATCCACACAGAGGAGGATCTGCTGGTGACAGGAGTGAGGGAGATTGTTAAGAAAGATGCCAAAGAGAAGTGGACCCAGTATGGAACCATGTAGTGCTCCAGAGCAGACATGTTGATGATCAGAGGTGACATTAGCTATCTTCACACTTTGGGAGTGGCCTACAAGATA
This sequence comes from Neoceratodus forsteri, assembly GCA_016271365.2. Classification (NCBI taxonomy): domain Eukaryota; kingdom Metazoa; phylum Chordata; order Ceratodontiformes; family Ceratodontidae; genus Neoceratodus; species Neoceratodus forsteri. The sequence continues at coordinate 1,325,130,992 of CM057458.1, forward strand.
GCTTTTGAATCAGGACACAGTATCTGCTGAGAGGCCAATTGAGAACAGTTGCTTGAGAAATAGAGTCTGGGTCACTGTATCAAAGGCGATTGTGAGGTCTATGAAGGGCCACACCCACCAGTCTACCTTGATCCAGAGATTGGTGAATGAAACCAGTGAATTCTCGCAGTACTGTGGTAGTGCTGTGTCGCTTTCTGAATCCATGCTGCTGGGGGCACTGGATCAAGTATTTTTCCATATACTCCACCACCTGATCTGCAACAATGCTCTGAAGTGCCTTAGACAGAGGTGCAAGTATAGATCTAGATCTATAGTTTGTGTGTATAGTGCAGTCTCCACATTTGTGTACAGGAGTAACAAGGGCTGCCTTCCAGATTTGGGGGGAATTGTGCCAGGCTCAGTGAGATGTTTAGAATCTTTGCAATGGGCACCAGTATTGCTTCAATGGTAAGGGCAACTAATTTGAGCTCTAAGGAATCACTGTTATGCCTTGACCTCCTGAGTACTTTTAGTAGATATTTCCTGATCGTATATAGCAGGACCACTTTGAAGTAGAAAGGAAGTGGTGCAGGAAGTGAATCATCCGTCTGCTGTTCAGTGTCTTCAGTGATGTCCTTGAAGAAGTCTGGTAGAAGGACACTGCCCAGGTCAGTAAATGCATTATTAAGAGCATTGGCTATGGTCAGTGGGTCAAGGGTGGGGCTCCATTAATATTAAGCATGGTGGGTGCAACCTTAGCCTCTTTACCTGTTACATCTTTTATATTGTTCCAAAACTTCTTACTTTCAGCCCAAGTATTAGCAAGCTGTTCCATATGGTGCTTGCTTTTTTCAATTAAAATAGTCCAGGTGCACTTATTCCTGGCAGTTTTATATTCTTGTACATCTGCATGTTTACCAGTAGCTTTTGCATGACACCAGAGCTGATCTCTTTTATTCATCTGACTAATGAGTTTGGCGGATAACCAGGGATTGATAGTGCCTCGGATTTTCATCCTTTTCAAGGGGGCATGGTAATTGCAAGCTTCATTAAAGTGCTTGATGAAGGGGTCCAGAGCTATAGTTATATCATTTGTGGCATCAAGTAATGACCAGTCAATGCTATGGAGGTGATGTTTTTGGGGTTCCAGGTGTCCTCGCTTTAGCACCCTACTGAAAATTGTTTTGGAGGGCAGTTTACTGAATTTATTTGACCAGTTACAGATAATAGGGGAGTGGTCACTTAATGCACTTGCCCTGCTCATAATGCTGTATCTCTTGGTTCTAGGACCATTCTCCCCAGATAATTAACATTGGGCAATTAACTCATAATGATTTACCCCCCCAAACAGTTCACCACTGGGTCTATTTTCAAAATACAGTTTGACCATATAAGTGTTTTGCACACAGATGTATTGCAGATTTGTCTACAATGTATCCATTTAAATAGACCCCCAAAAATACACTAATAATATGCTTAAAGACTACTGTTTACAAATGTAACATCTGAAATGTGCTGATTTTAAATGTAAACCATTTTAATTGAGTAGTTAGCATGGCACTAATGTGCAAGTCCATTTTAACCATTTTATCATACTCATTTTGGTGCTTCAGTCTCTTTCTTATATGCAGGTGACTGGCCACTTCAAATGTTTATTTGTCCCACATCAGAAAAAAAAAGAACTACTTATGCACACATAAGTTTACCAGGCACCTGTGAGCCTTGTTGAGCTGTAAACATATTTGTTACACTGTATTTTAGCTGTCTGCAGTGGGTCACTGGAAAAAGTAATTTTATTGACTTTTTAACAGTATTTCAGATATTTGAAAATACAGGGTACAGTGAACATTCTTTCAACAAAATGCTGACAACAGAAGACCTCAACAGGCATTCAAGAGAAAATCCTCCCAAAAGCTCACAATGTCCCTTTAAATTTAGGGAAAATTAAGAAATGCAGATAAGCAAGCAAATTACTTTTGTTTTACTCAGTTTCTAACATCATGGATAATATGATCCTTATTTCACTACATAGAGTCTATAGGAAGAGTGCAAATGCACATCAGTTAAGCTATTAGGCCAGTATTGTCTACAATTATTTCATAAGTGACTTGCTAAAGTGGGTGATTAATGATATAAAAAGCCTGTTATAAAAAGGGGCAACATTAAGTAATTTGCTAGCCACATTTGGAATCAGCTAACTTAGTTATTACTGCTAGCTATGAATTACTAGTGAGTTGTTTTTGCCTTTCCACAAAGCAGTGGGAGCAATTCAAATGTGTTCATTGTAAGTAAATTAAGCAAAACACACATGATTCTTTATAGGGGCACTTCATTTTTCTTTTCCTATTGAGTGTTTCTGCATACACTGTGTAAAAACATGTTGCTTAATGTTTCCCAGGGACCCATTGCTACAAAAACATTATCATATGCAGTACAAATCAAAAAGAAACCAGTGGGCACTGTGCACACCTCTACTTTGTCTTCTACATTTTTCTACAAAGCACAATTGTGGCTGACTGAATGAAAACTGGATTTGGTGATTCTTTTTACTGGTACTGGAGCCTACCCGTGATGTTTTGTTCCACACTCTATATTTAAGCTACAGCCCCATCCATATGTTTTTATTCTTTTTTTTTTAACTGTAGAGACCAGTAGTCACCCATTAGGAAACCCATAGTTTCTTTGTGATATTCGTTATAAGTGTACTTTACTTCATTTTTTTTAATTCTTCTCTGGCCTTACATACAATAGCATGATACCCCCCCACCCATACACACACACAATCACCAAGTAATCATAAATACTTATTGGCTCATCATCACCACTGGTATCCAAGAGCCTTTGTATAGAACCAATACAGGCCGCAAAGAGATCTAGGTTAACTATCACAAATGCAAGATGTTCCACATTTTCAGGCAGCAAATTGTTCTACAACTCAGTGGCAACATTACAAGCTTGCTGAAAAGCCCCTCATAGTAGATTTTGGTTGGAAGGCAACACATGTACAAAATTGCAATTCTGGCCAGATTGTTCTCACTTTGCCAATACTGCAAATAGCCATTCTGAATGCTGCATTACCTAGTGTATATTTTAATAGTCTTCAGCTATAGTGTGGCTCAAAGGAAATTGTCTGAGGTTGTTGTACACAAAATTGACTTTTCTACAGAATAGAAAAAAAGGTAAGTTAAAATATGTTGCGTCTGATTCTTGTGTGGGTGTTTTTACTTTCACTTTCAGTTAAGTATAGTGGTTGCAGTAATGGGCAGAGGGTTGAAATGGGGAGACTGGGTGGTCCAAGAAGTCCTTATCTGCCACCAAGTTCTATGTTGCTATGTTTCAGTATAACCTTGGCTAACACTGGAAGCATTGTTGCCTTTATCAATATCATGATGGCCTGACCAAATGGCACTATCTTTATCTTTATCCAGTGGTACCCTCCTCCCCACCTGCCCACTGAGCCCCTGCCCGCTCCCCAGTCAGTGACTGGTGGCAGCTCCCACCCGCTTGCTGCCCCGCCCACAGACTGACCCGTATGGTAGGGCTGTACACCCATTGGTCCACAGCGGCCACTGGGCATGCAGTCAGAGTCAGATTGACACAGTCCAGATATGTGAATGGATCCATTCATATATCTGGACTGTGTAGTACGGCATAGCAGCATGCCCATTGGCTCCAGGCTGTGGACCAATGGGCATACAGCCCTACTGTACAGAGTCAGTTGGCGGTGGTGGGGTGGCAAGTGGTGGGGAACTGCCGCCTGCTACTGACTGGGGAGCTGGGCTGCAGGACATAGTGGGTGGGTGGGGAGGGGGTACCGCTGGACCACCAGAGTTGGATTGGTTCATCATGAGATATTACTGATGCCCATGATCGGGCTGCGAGCAGTCCACTGGACAACCAGGGATTGAGTTAACTGATTTCAAATATACTTATGCCTGTGATCAGGCTGCAAGTGGTCCACTGGACCTCCAGGGATAGAGATAACTGATTTGAAATATACTAATGCCCACGATCAGTCTGCAAGTGGACCACTGGACCACCAGGGATAGTGTTAACTGATTTTAGATATACTGATGCCCTCGATCAGGCTGCAAGCAGTCCACTGGATCACCAGGGATATTAGACGTGGTCTTACATATACACATGCCTACAATAGGGCATTGGGGCACTTTGCTGTGATGTGCAGTGGGCGTTGGTCCCCAATGGCTGCAGCCTGGCAAGGTGCCAGGTTCAAGTCGTCGGGGATTGGCGCACCTGCATGCAGATGGGTCCATAATGACATGCAAATGGCCCCATTTGTGCCTTGCATACATTATGCCCCAGTTGCATGTTCACTTTTGAATATCATGGTGGTTGCGCCTATTGCAATGGCACTTGCGCATGCGCATCCTCCTGCTCCACTCTGGCCACTTGCACTGGCATAGTGCCACTGCGTCATGCACACCACAGGTGGCCAAGGTGAGATATTCAACAATGCTGTGCTATGGCGCAGCTCCGTTGAATATCACCCTGTCAACGACCCTGTGCATCCAAGCTGTGCTTCACCCAGGCTTGCGCCACAGCCTGGCGTGGTCTGAATATCCTGCCCATTAAGTATAGTTAAACAGTTACCTTCAAATAGACAAAATAATTGCAACCCAAGTAAAATCACTGCAAACCGAGTAGAACAAAAGTACCATGTATTGAAAACTATTGTATGATGTAATGAAAAGCTACTCTTATGATTTGATACTTTTATCTTGTGATTTTAAAATGTACTTACAGTGTTGATTAAGAACAGTAGTTATTTTAACAAAATACATTTTTTTCTTACTAGACCTTTATTAGACACCCTGGTTATCTGTTTATTTTTTTCTTGCACCGAAGCAAGTAGTTTAAACAGGCTTCATTATTTAACATCTAGAATCTGGCAAAATATGTTGTTTCAGGGTGCATTCAGTATAGACTAACTGTAAATTACTGAATAAAATCTAGTTAGCACTGCATGACTTAGATGTCTTGATTTTTAGAAGATATGTTACACAATGATTAATTTGCAGTGCATTTCAAAAACAAACACTTTTCTTCACATCAAAATCATTTACAAGAAGCAATACACTTATCAAAACAATTTATGTGACCAATACATGCTGCAGCAAACAATAAAATATTTATTAGGGGGCAGTGGGGATGTATAGTGAACTTCAGCAATTTTCCCGCAATTTTTACAAAAAAGTCCCCGCATTTTCAGGGAAAATGTTCTGCAATTTTCCAGTGGCCCTGCTGATGACCTTGTCTTTTTAGGGGTGCAGCGGGCTGAGCCCTGCAGACCTCCTGCTATTTGAAAAGGGAGATTTTTTCCAACCTAACAGTACAGAGTTGCCTCACAGTTGCCTCCACATCCATGAAGCATTCTGCGCTGTCCATTAGCAGTTGCACAGCACTATTTTTCTGCAATCGGTGGTCATGGCAGAACATGGCACAGTCCACTGTGTCCAAGATGACTAATAACCTGTACTAAGCATGCTCGAATACTTGCACATGCACAATAGACTTTGGCATCCATCTTGGTCATAGCGGACTGTGTTTTCTTCCACCATGACTTCAGTCAACAAGACTGCGTATGCAACTGTTTAGTTTTGTTTTAACATTTTTTCCTCTCACCCACTCGACCCTCCCTCTCAGCATCCACCACCCCATTCACCCCCCCAGAAACATTTCAGTCACACTGGAGGTGCCCAATTCCCCCACTGCAGGAATCCTCAGTCAGATTCACTGGGGGTCTCTAATCCCCCAAAGCAGGAATCCAAGTCTGTTTTTTTCTTCCGCCCCCCCAACCCCCTCTCAGCACCCACCACCCCACTCCCTCAAGACACATATTAGTGACACAGGGGGTGCCCAGTCCTCCAGTCCAGGAATCCTCCATCTTTTTATTACCTGTAAAAAGAAACATGTTCAATGTCTTTTGCAGCCATTTGACTCCCCTCACCTGACCATCCCACTCAGTACCCATGACCCGCAGCCCTCAAAGCCCTTACTTACTCATCATGGGTGCAATGCAATAATCTTTTTTAGACCACAGACATGCGTACACTCTTTCAAGCTGAATCATGAACTGAAGAAACAGGTATGCGGTTCAATGTATTTCAATGGTGTTTTGAACTCAGTGGCATAACTTGGTCATTTTTGCATATTTTTGTCCCATCCTTTCAGCATCCCTTTTTGGGGACTCCACCTAACAAACAGTTGCACTGACATTAGGCAAATCTGTCCTGAAAGGTGATTTCATGGTCCTTGTGTAAAATCACCTCTCAGGGAGGAGTTCACAATTTTCTCTGCCCTTGTTCGTGAAGTGGGGTCATAGGAAGGCTATGTTGAAAATTTGGTGTGAAAATATTAAAAAACAAGTTATGAGCCTACACTGAATTTTTCAAACACATGCTCATAACTTTGGTAATTTTCAAAATTTTTACCTCAAATTTACAACCTAGACATATCCTTACATCACCTCCTGAATATGCTAGCTGTCATTTTTCAAATCCTGGCCAAAATGATTTCTACACCACAAAAAGTGATTTTTGTGGTCCCTGCATTAAATCACCTTTTGGGTAGGAGTTGAAATATGTCTCTGCCCTTCTTCGAAAGGTGGGATCATAAAAAAGCTGTGTCCTAAATTTGGTGTAAAAATATATTTTTTTAAAAGTTATGAGGCTATGATGAATTTTGCTAATGTAGGCTTGTAAGTTTAGCATTATTTAATATTTTTACCCCAAATGTTCAACATAGCCATTTCTTTGCAGCACTTCATGAATGTGACAGCTGCCATTTTTCAGCTCCTGCCCAAAATGTGTTTTGTGTTTCGAAAGTTGATTTAATAGTTCCTGCACAAAATCACCTTTAGGCCAGTAGCTGAACATTTTCTATGCCCTTCTTCATGAGGCAGGGTTATAACAATGCTATATTGAAAATTTGGTGTACAAATATTACAAAACAACAAATATTTAAGTCTTTGTGACATTTTGTGAATGCAGGCTCATAACTTTGGTAGTTTTCAATATTTTTACCCCACATTCTGAGCTGCAGCCATTTTGGCACCGGCCTAACCTTGTTCCAACTTGAGTCTGCCTTTATTGTGCTTCCCAGTTCAGCTATCCATTTCTTGGTGAGCTCATGCATGTAACTATTCTTACCACTGAAAGCTTCATGCACAGCTGCCTCCCCAGCTCTTACCCTTTAGTACAGACAAGCCCTCCAGGATGTAATGCAGTGTTACAGATTCCTTCATGCCAAAAAGAAATTAAGTGACATTGAAATTGCCATGTTTCCTGCAGTCATTCTGCTAAAGAATTCTACAGTATGGTAATGCTTACCAGTGGGTTCCAGTATGAATAGCTCTGACTGCCCTGTCACTTGACATGACCCATAAACCCCTTAGTATAAGAGCAGTGTATCTTGAGCATACATGTATTCCTTGCCCTGGAATGCACTTTCATTGGCCAGAAAAAGAAGACCCTCCCTCTGCAACACAAGCTTAACAAAAGTTAAGATTGTCTAATTTCAATCATTGTCATTCACACACTCAAGGACCATGAGGACCTTGGAAAAGATTAATTTTGGATAGCTTCTCCTTAGTAACATGTTGAATTCAATAAATGACTATCTCATATCATTAGAACTTTTGACCCCTATCAAAATGTGGAGAACTGTCAGCTCCTCCCTCTAGCTTCAGTAGATGGCTACAGATTAGAATAATTTGTCCTACATAGGAGGAAGACAAATTACCTTACTTGCACATGCATCATGGTACTGCAATACCCTATTTTCCCTCTTGCTATTTTTATAATGAAGTCCCCAATGTATTTAACCTGATTACCCCTCTACTCAGTCTTTTCCTTTTGTGTATGGCTTGGCAAAATTCATGGATATGACTTCCACAAAATTATCACAGAATTCCACAATTTTCACAAAAACTCATGAAATTTGAGTTTAAATACAGATACTGGAATGTGTGACTGATTATAACATGGACATCCTTTATGCAAGTAATTAAATAGTTAACAAATGCAGGCTTCTCTTTAGGGTGTATGAACCTGCTAAGCCTGGTGATAGTGTGTTTTCTAGTTTTGAAGTTTACAGGGCTTGTATGATTTTGCAGTTAATGTACCCGCATAATTCAATTTAAAAAAGAGGCAGTGCTTGAATGCTTATTGTTCAGCCCCATTAAAGCTATAGATCTGAATATTGGCACACTTATACATGTTGCATGGGACCACATATTGCCAAATGTAGTGTACCTAGGATGAGTGGGTTTTAAATTCAGTGTCAATACCTGCAAATTAAATGTTGGGTAACATTTTGCAAAACGTTTGTGGAAATTCAATGACATTTTATGGAAGTAGACAAGTAAATTTGATTCAGTTCTCTGTATAGAAGTTTAAATGTTGCATTGCCTTAGTCAGAGGTTTGGAGTGGGCAAGGGATATGCAGCAGAATGACTGGAAGAGAGGACCCGGTCTGTCCAAAGGTGAATTATAGCAGCTCTTTATACCACATTCCCATAGTCAAGAGTATTTTTTATGTACGGCATCTGTGTGACAAATAAATTCTAAATGATCATCCACTGTAGCCACACATCCAGATACTATACTGTATGTAAAGGAAGGTTAAATTCTTCCAGCTAGGAGAGAGACAGGGTTGCAAAGATAGGAAAGGAACTGGATTTCAGCTAGTGGTTGCCAGGTGACAAAGATCATTTTTTTTTTTTTTATTTTTAGTTGTTTAACCAGGTATAGCACACTAAGCTGAAAGTTTTTTTACAGGAGCGACCTAGGAGCACAAGGAGGTTAAGTGACTTGCTCAGGGTCACACAGTATGCAAATGGAAGCTGTGGGATTCAAACCCAGGTCTGATCTGCTGGATGTCACCAGATTTGCAGCTCAGTGCCTTAGACCACTGTGCTATACTGCCTTCTCATGGAGTCTGTTTTACTGGCAACCAGGAACAGTTTTATTAATTGTTAAATTGGGGGCATCCCAATCAAGCATTATGGAGATTGTCAGTATGGAAATGAACCCAACCATCAAAAGGAAAAGAAAGTGTGCCATCCACTCCAAGAATGACAGTACATGTCTCACTATTTTCTCCTTTCACATAGTGAATTGTAAGAGAAGAGGATTGCATTGCAAACAGTGGTATTTGAAGTAATAGTAGTTGGTCCAGTGGCACAGAGGACTAAAGCATCCATACCTCACCTGCCAACATGCCAATGACTTGGGTTCAGGAACAACCATGAGGTGCTCTGAGTCAGATGGGGAGGAGGATAATAGAATGTTCCAGTTGATGCTGTCCTCCTCTGGGGTCAGAGGGCAGCCTGCTGCACCACAACATTGCCGCCTATGTGACAATATGTGGTGATGTGGCTAGGGGCAGCATTAAAGTGAGGGAGATGCTCCCAGACAGAAGACATCTGTCAATATATGCATGCTAAGCCAATATCTACACATTGCGTCTGATGCCTAGGGAAGAAAATGGATGACATTGCTGGCCAAAAGCAGGTTGGAGCCCATGGTTTCCTCACAGACTTCACACCACCTATTAGGCACAGGGCCTACTGCAAGAAGCATGACATCCAAGTGAGGACTGGGAAGCTGCCTATGGGCCCACCACAGGAGGGAAGCAGTGGAGCAATAGGGAGATCTCAGGGTAAGTCCCAGAAATGATGGTTGATTGGGGGCTCAGGGAGCTACAGGCAAAGAAGGGCTCAGCCTGGCAAGAGGGGAAACAATAGAAGTAGTTGTGGTAATAGTTATGTTTTTGCACAAAGTGCACTTCCAGAGCTCAGACTATCAGAAAATAGAACAAAAGGCAAAAAAATACAATAAATGAGAAATGGGCTCAGCAAATAAATGTAACAAAAGTAAACAGATTACAGAAATACTCAAGCTTGACAAGGCAGGAAGCTATAAATCAGTCTTTTAAAACTTAACAGGAAGGTGACCAAGAAGATCTCTTTCAGAATGGTGTTCAAAAGGAGGTGGGGCAATGACCAAAAGAGCTTTTTAACCAGGAGACTTAAGTTTGGAATGAGGAACAATCAAAAGCTTTAGCCTGGCCATGCCAATGGCCAAATGGCTTTTTGATGTGATGACATACACATGACCTGGGCACAGGTCATGTCAGGAAGGCAGGCCAGGTTGAAGTAGCTGCTGCTGCATGGCAGTGTGCCTCAGCCAGGGATGGTTGATGGTGAGCTGCAGCACTGCAGCAACCCCTGTAGCTGGGTCAGGGAACTTTTTTCCACTGCAGTGGATGTGCTACATGTGTGTGAGGCTGACAGGAGGCTGGGCTCACATCAGGGAGATGGGAGGGATCAGAAAGAGAAGAAAAAAACAAGCCTATCTGAAAAGCAGCTTGGGCTCCTTGCTCACTTGGATCCTTGGGCCTACTGGACTGGATCCTGCTGTGCATGTTGAGTTTCTGCAGTGGGAATGACAGCCCTCACCAAGAGCCCCTGCCAAGGAGGGCATAGTTGTGATGTTGTGATAGGCTACTGGGTCTGGGAGAGTACAGGAAACATAGGGTACATTCATGGCTGATGGACAAATCTTTCTGAAAAAAAAAACCTTCTTGCAGAACTAATTATTCTCACAAATACATGGGGGGGGGGAGCTGCAAGAGTTCAGTGGTGTAAAGGGAGGCCGAGACAGTTTATGGCTTGAAATGTCAATAAACTGACCTCATTGTCAATCTTCTGTTTTACACACAGCCAGAGAGAACATATTGCAAGATAGTGGCGTGCTCTATGTGCCAAGCTGAAGTCAGGAGCCTCACTGCCATGGTCTTCACAAACTACAGATGGATGGATCTGGCCACAAGTCAAATGTTTACAGAGCATATTGCAGTAATCCAAGCAAGAGGAGACAAAGGCCTGCAACAGGATGCATCAATTGGAAAGTTTTAGAAAAGGGTTGAATCTGCTCATATAAAACCTAGCAGCATGTTTCCTAGCTGCAGATGAAAGGGAGATCAGTGTATTCAGATTGTCAATGGGGCACCAGTCCACCCATACCACTGTGATCAGTGGGGAACCTAGATATCATGGTTGATTATACAACACTGGACCTCATCACACTACCCAATAGGCCAGCATTAGTGGCTATCTTTACTCTCATTACTGTAGGGATGAGTAGGGTGACAAATCAAGGGAGAAAATTATTGTAGCTACAATGAAGGACAACTCAGCCATGCCTGACATTTCAATAGATAGCCTCAGTGCCTACTGCCCCTTCATGTCCTAGGATCCTGGAAAAAGTTTGGCTCCACTGTATGGGATAATCCAAGTGGCAACTGTCATGGATGGTACTGTATCTGAAGGATGTGTAGAAGTGCACAAATTGGTTACACCTTAAATGTAATTTAACTGGTGCCTACGGATTGAGCTCACCGAAAAGGAAAAACAGTCGATGACAGAGCTTACTTAAAAAAAAATATCACGTTGTGTTCAAGAGAAATCTGTTGCAATTTTTTTTAATTGATATTTTTATTAAGGTTTTTAATAATTGCCAGCATTGTTAGATGTGGTCACATCAACAATTTGTCATACATATGTACAATGAGAGAACAATCTCCTTAGTATTTGGCAGCATTAGAAAGACCCAATAAAGATGCAATGACAATCTAACATAAGGTAGTAAGACCCAAAAATGCATGAAAGATTTTTTTAAAATCTGTTTCTGTTGAGATATCTTCTCAAATAATATACCGTAGATATATATAAGGGATGGCAGAAAAAGATTTGCACTCCATCTGCTCTTCCTTTTAGAACTGCTAGCATTAATATTTATTTATTGAATGGTTAATGTATCTCACATCTGATTCCAATATGACAAAACAGTTCTCATAATATAAGGCAATGCAAAACAATTTTGTCATTCAGATTCCTCTCACTTGAGTTCAATGTGCTATGCACAGAACATAAAGTAACAACAACAATAATAAGTACAGGATATCAAACAAATGAAGAGAAATTACATGGATGCATAGATGTTGATGGCAAATAAGGACCTACGGCACAGCTTTTCTGCCCATGTGCGCACATTCTTAGCTTCATAAATACAGCATTGATTAATACAAATAAATAAATACAACATTCAATAAATAACTAGATCAAAAGGAGCAGGCTGCCCACTAGCTGCAATTCAACAAATATTTATATATATATATATATATATATATATATATATATATATATATATAAAATTAACTCAGGCAGTAGGCCAGCTCAAAGAGGTGGGACTTCAAGAACATTTTAAAGTCTTCACCATGCTTGCAGATCAATTATGGTTAGGACTGGGCAAAATTTATCTTCCACCATCAAAATTCTTGAGAAATGATGATTTTTGTGTCTGCAATTTCACACATTTTCTGTGAAAATTCATGAACTTTCACAAAGAAATTGTGGTTTTGGTTATTTCCAACTTATTTCAAAAGTATTACTCAACACTGCACCACATTTGGTACTGTATGCTGAATTTACCAAGGACAATGCAGAAGTGAACCAAGCATCAGATCATTACCTGTATAGGTAACTGAGTTATAAGCCTCAAATCTTTCAGAACTTATAAAATTAAATTTTGCAGTTATGCAAACTGAAGAATTTCACAGTATTAGTCCAAATTGCCCCACATATATATTGCCAACTTTAACAAAGCCCAAACAGAACTGCTCCATGTTACAGAACTTTTATCTTTAAAGGTGCTCAAGTTATAAGCCTCCAAACATCTGTAGATTTAAACATTACATTTTGCAGTAATGTAAACTGCAGAATTTTAAGCCCCTGTACCTTTAAAACTAGGGGAACCAAATACCATCAATTTTGTTAAGTTCATTGACCCTAAATATTAGACTTTCAGACCACTCCCATGGCACACTAGAAGAGCGTCATGCTACCATGCTGATGATCCAGGTTTGGAAGCAAGCTCAACAAGTCACTTTGGAAGGCAGGCCATGGCTGAAAAAACTGCTGCTTTGCAGTGCAAGTCAGGGAGCGTTGGAGTGGGTTCCACTAACAAAGTGACCCCTGTGGCTGGGCCAGGGTGTTTTCTCCTACCATATGGAAAGTTGTGGCTGTGTGAGAGTGACAGAGACACCACCCACACAAGGGGAGATAGGAGGGGAAAATGTTGGAGAAAAGCCTAGTAGTCAACTGAATGATGGCTTTCTTCAACCTGATCAGGGTATATCCCTGTGAACAGTGTATATCCCTGAAAGATAATCTGCCTACTGGGAGAAAAAAAAAAACAATGTAAAAAAAGTCTATGTGTGAACTCTCAATTCCCTTTCTTAAACACTGGCTAAGTTATAAGCAGCCAAATATTCAAAAATAACATCAATAATTAAACATGAATTTCATGAGGTTTTGTAAAATTCTAGAATGCTGTGATACTTTGTCAGTTATGTCACCTTACTACAAGTCATGTTAATACATTTTGCTCCATCATACACATGAGTTGACACTGTAGAAGAAGCTAACAAGTGGGTAGAGTGGCAGTAAGGTAACATTCATTGGAGGCTCCATAGTAAAAGTATAAATGTGCCAAGTGTGAGGTCACTGTTTTGAGTGAAGAACCATGAAGAATAGTCATGGTTATCATTGTGCACAATCTTGAATTCTTGCAATATGCCAGATAACCACTAGAGCTCACTGACTTAATGACTTCAGAAGCACATCCATGTGCAGCATTGTTTTTGTACAGTGCCACCTGCTGACTTTAACAACCCGGTAGCTGACAATGTATATTTTTACTATTTGAAAATTATGTCACTAAGTGACATCAAGCCTCACAACTAGTTGCATTGTGACTCAAGTATTTGGATAGCTTTATTCATGACGGAACATGATGCTGATCATCACTGTCATAGGAGTGTTAGGGAGGTATTGCAGAGCTGTGATGCTAGTGCAGGTAAGGTGATTCAGTAGTAATAAGTGCTCAGTGGAACTTAAATTCCATTATATGTTTGGCAGAAGGAATGGATTGTCTGTTAGCATTTCTATGATGGAGATGAACCATGTTCTCCTGGCCCAGTCTGGGGCTATGATGACTACTATTGCTCTGGACTCTTGGATCTTTTGAACTACTTGAGGTAGCATGATCAAGGCCCCTAGAATTCTGCGGCCGCAGAATTTTGGCAGAACTTGCTATCTACCGCAGAACTTCTGCAGTGCCACAGAATTCACTCTTCTTGTTGATTTTTTATTAATATTTCTGTTTTTCCATAGAATCTGGTTCCATTCCCCTCTTTTTATATCCTAAATCACCTATAGGCTCAGAATGTGATGTTATTATTGCTGTAACATCATACATTAGCTAATAAAATGGCTGCATTCTGCAACAGAAATGAACAGTCACTTATCTACCACAGCTCCCACTGCCAGAGACGGTGGCACAGCACATCAGACATGGTGATATTTGCTCAACCTGCACTACAGGCTAATACAATTTTCAGTCTTACATTATTGCACTAGGGCCAGCTTAAACAAAACCTTGTCAATAGCACAGACCTGTTAAGTTCATACCTCACTTTGTACAAACCTGTTTGTGCCTCTAAGGTATAGAGATGCCATTTAAAATGAATAACTGGTAAAATTAATTTAATTGCCATTTTTAAGAAAAATAAAGTAATTATGCCCAGAATAGTGGAATATACTAATGTGTAGACCTGTTGAAAGAATAGACCCGTTAAATAAATAATTGCACTATACGCATTTTTGCCAGGGTTATTGATTACATGTTGTCATTGGTTGATAGAATCATCTAAAAGTTAATGAAAAATGTTGTGTGCAGGGACAGCTGTTGGGCCAGAGGGTAGCATGCTGTGTTTCTGTGCCAGCAACTCAGGTTCAGAGATTAGCTCTTGGAGCTGGCTGGGCAGCACAAGGATTGGTGGAACACATCATTGCTCAGAGCCTGGGAAAGTATGGTGCAGTGTTCTGTCCCATGGTGGACACATTGTGCTGGTCTGGAGAGCTCTATCTCACAATTGGTTCACATGCATGTTGTGGCCTGATGGTGTTATGCAGTGTATCAGGGAAAGCAGGTTGACATCAAAAATTTGTTTTGCAATAACTCCTCTATTCATTTTCTAATGGGACCTCTATGAATGAGGATGTAAGTTCATGGAAATTAAAAAAATATATATATATTTATACACACACACACACACACACACACACACACTTGTATGTATGTTACAGATTGCATATAAATATGCAAGTGATACATAGTGGGAACCTTATGAGTAGTGTAGAAAGCACATACAAATATATAAGTGATAGGCAGTGGAAACCTCATTAGTGGGATAGATAGCATGCATATAGAAATACCTTATTTATCACATAAGATTCCCTTTGCACATATCATTTATTTAACAGGCTAGGACCTTAAGGGAGAGACATTTGTTTTGCTTTTTTAGGCATAAAATTATTTTTATAATTCTGTTATTTTTTGAACTAGTGTTACTGTGCTTTCCACCATCCTGATTGCTATAACCACTGCCATGAAAGTAAAGTCAGGATGACAAGCTGTCACTGTGATGTGGTAGTTTGTTAGTGCCACAGAACTTCCGCAGAAATTACAAACCACTGCCGCAGAAGTTCTGCGGCAAATGGTAGTCTTGCCGCAGAACTTGGTCCCACTGTGCCGCAGAAAAGTAGGGGCCCTGAGCATGACCAATGGTGGAAAATGTCTGTCTTTGTGAATTGCCAAGGTCATGTGCTGTTGCCGAACCAGCTTCTTTGTACCTTGAGATGAGGAGAGGCATTAATTTGAGTGATGTTTGTAGTCATCATGTCAAGATCAAACGGTTCTCATTGGCTTTGGAGGGTGTGAAGGATGTGGAAAATCTGTCTGTTTCCATTCTCCTAGGGTCGTTTGTCTGCTCAGTCAGTCTGCCTGCCTGTTCAGCTCCCTGGCTAGATAGTGTTCCACCCATGTTAGCAGCAGAGTAGCTTCCATGGACATTTGTTTCCTCTTTGTTCTGCCCTGCTTCTAGATGTAATCTATTGTAATCATGTTATCTGTGCTTATTCTGAGGTGGTGGCCTTGGATTTTTTGTTGAAACTGAAGAAGGCTAGATTGACTGCTCTAGTGTCTAACACAATGATAGGCATTCTGACTTCTGTTGCTGAACACTTGTCTTGTACCACAGCCCCATTGAGGCTGCTCCCCATTTGTGTAGGCTTGCTTCTGTGTCTATTGTGTAAACACCTGTTTTGGAAAAGTTGCTTCTTGTGTTAGAGTTCCCCTCTGGGTCTACCATCACATGGATTGCCTCACCTCAGTTGGCAAGATCAGTGTCTTGTGGTACACCTGCATGCTATGATACCAATTGTCCAACAGGAGCCTTTGGATGGGGTCTCATATAGAGTCATGCCCAGTTGTGCTGATCAATGGCTTACTCTGCTGCAATTTGCAGTAGGCAAAGTGGTGGTGCTACAGTTTTTGGTGTTTAATTTGTGGTACATCCATACCTAGACTGCTTTATCAGGACTTGGTGCTTGGACTATTCTTGGTGCCTTTTTTTTCAAATAACAACACTTGTGCCTGATTGATGCAATCCCCACTGTGACGTCGCTCTGCCTATAAAAAGGTGAAAGAGCGCCCAGCTGTAAATCTGAACTTGTTGCTGCTACTGGAAGAGACAGGTGGAGAGGGAGGCCTCTACTTGGTGGGCCCCCCCCTCTACTCGCGCTGCCGCTTCACTGTCCCAGAGCATCTGACTGAGGAATGAGGCGCCAACTTGATGGCTGGAGTCAGGCTGTCCTCCTGTCCACTGCTTCACTAATCACTCTCAAAAGCTGCGAGTTCATGGGTTTTAAGTTGGAGCCCCCACTGAGTACAACGGGTGAATGCTTGTGCTGGGAGGGATGATGTGGGGAAGGATTTTGAACTGGCTTACTGTGCTGCAATTTGCAGTAGGCAAAGTGGTGGTGCTACTGTTCTTGGGGTTTAATTTGTGGTACATACATACCTGGACTGCCTTATCGGGACTTTGTACTCGGACTATTCTTGGTGCCTTTTTTCTCAAATAACACCTGTGCCTGATTCACTCTGCCTATAAAAAGGTGAGAGGAGTGCCCAGCGGTAGATACAAAATTGTTGCTGCTACTGGAAGAGAGGGTGGCCTCTGCTTGGTGGGTCCCCTTCCCACCGTCGCTTAGCTATCCCAGACAGCCTGACTGAAGAATGAGGCACAGACTTGGTGGCTGGAGTTGGGCTGTCATCCCACCCACTGCTTCACTAATCACTCTCAAAAGTTACGAGCTTGTGGAATTTAAATTGGAGCCCCAGATGAGTGCAACGGGTGATTGCTTGTGCTGGGAGGGATGACGTGGGGAAGGATTTTCTACTGGCTTATTGTGCTGCAATTTGTAGTAGGTAAAGTGGTGGTGCTGCTGTTCTTAGGGTTTAATTTTTCCCACCTACATGCCCCATTCCCTCCTCCCCTTTAATGGGCTTAAGACACTCCCACCTGTGTGCCGTGCCTTATTTAGTGTGTGGGATTGGCTGGACTCTCTGCCACCAGGAGGGGCTGCCTCTTGGCTTGAACTGAACTTGATGGATATTTTGTCCTGCATTTATATCCCTTGGAGGCCAATTACTCCTTGACCTCTCATTTTTCTGTGTGGAATGACCAGTGGTGTACAAATTATTAACCAGTGTGTATCTCTGAATAGGTTTACTGTCTGTGCATGCTTTCTTGTCTTCACTACATCATTATGGGCTAATCCTTTTGTATTCTTAAGGTTTTGCTTTTGCCTGTATTCTTGCTTTGAAACTTGCTCTGCTGGGAGGCCTCTACTTTGTAATCAGTTAATCCTGAGATGCCCCATTCCTGGTGGGTGTGACGGCAGTAGGTCAAGCTGTCCTCCTATTTGCTTGTTTCTCTGAGCCTTTTGGGTGGCTGAGTGTGGTCTAGGTGGCCTTGCTCCCAGGTGCTATTCAGCAGGGCCACTGGTGAACATAGGGTTGACTCAGGAGCAGCTTTCTATGTCATGGGGGCTCCTAAGCTTTGCATGAATGGGGCTGTGCCCTCCCCTGTCACTAGTATCCTCACCATTGGCCTGTTCACTGTACTGTTCCTTCCTCTACTCATTGTGGACTGTGCTTCTCCCATGGGACAATCCAGGGTCTCACCGGGGTCACCTAAAGAGATGGACTTTACATTCTCTAATTTAATAGGCTGTGACAAACAGTCTCCCTGGCTCATCTGTTGCCTAAACCTGCGGTGCTTCCTTTATCCTGTTATTGTGGTTAGGTATACTGGCTGCAGGCCATCCTCTAGGGCTGGCTTCCCCCCTTGAGGCATCTTCTCTGGCTTCTTTTGGTGACCCTAGTACTTGCAGGTGATGTGGAGCTTAACCCTGGTCCTCTTTGCCCAGCTTTCTCGTCTCCTGTGGGTTGGCTGTCTAGCAATGGGCTAAAATTAGCTCATCTTAATATCCACAGCCTTCTGCCCAACATGGCTGAACTCCTTGCTTGGGTCACCCATTATAAGCCTGACATCCTTGGGATAACTGGAACTTGGCTTAAACCCTCTACCCCTGATTCAGTCTGTATGCTGCCTGGCTTTGATTTTGTTAGGCAGGACCATCCAGGGAAAAAGAGGGGTGTGGTATCCTGATCTACTACAGGAGTCACCTCAACCTGTTGATGTTGGCCTGCCCTCAACCAGTGCAGTCTTTCTGAAACTGCTGCATACTGTGCTGCTACCTGGGAACACAAAGAAGCTACATATTGTGTGTACTTATAATCCCCCTACAGGTGATGCCTTGGGTTTATCCTCCCTACTTGATTCTGTTGGCTGAAGGACAGTGAATAATGAGCTATTGATCCTAGAAGATCTTAACCTAAACTGGCTTGGAGGCAAAACCAAGCAGGACGATTCACTGCTTGTGGCTTCTCTTTGTCCAGACTCATTAAGGATCCCACTAGGTGGTCTTCCACTGGAAGTACCTACTCTCTCCTGGACTGGTCCTGTCCCTGTCTAACAGGCCTGAGAGGATCAGCTCATCTTGTACCCTCTCTGACTCCATTTTGGACCACGCCCCTGTGTATTGCATATGGAAGAGCTCCGCCACAAAAATTCCTCTTAAAATCATCCAAGTTAGGAACTTCTCCAGGTTTGACCAGGGGGTCTTTCCATGAGGATCTCATGCTCATGGACTGGTTTGCAGTGATGGATGCCCAGAGTACTTCATCTGCAGTCTGTCATTTCCTCAGCATCTTCAGGGTGTTGCAGGACAAGCAAGCCCCACCTGTCAGATGGAGAGTAAGGGGGGCTGCTACTAAATGGTTGCATGGGAGCCTCCTTGCACTCATGAAGACCAGAGACAAACGCTGGGCCAATTTCAAGGTCTCCATGGACCAGGCCATATTTCAGCAAAACAGAAGGCTCAGAAATGTATGCAAAAAGGTGATCAGGGCTGCCAAAAGTGAATTATGTAAAGCTGCCTTGCGGACTTCAGCCAAGGACCCTAGGGGTTTTTGAGGGAATATCAAGAACATAGTGAGTGGCTCCTCCACTTGTGAGGCTCCTGACATGCTTATCGATGGTGCTAGCTGCAATAATCCACTAACCATCGGCAATGCATTTAACTCACATTTCTCTGACCTGCCCACCTTCACCTCTCTATTCTCCTCCACTGGTTGTGACAGCACTGTCAAGGTCCTGCCACCTCAACTGTCCCCTACCCACCCATCCATTGTTCTACTTTAAGGCTGTGACAGTGCAAGAGATCCAGATATTGCTCTCTGGTCTCTCCCTCTTTTCTAGTGCTGGTCATGATTGTATGGAACCAAAGCTCCTCTGCTTTGCTGCTGCCTTCATTGCGTCCCCTGTGGCCCATATAGTCAAACTATCCTTAGCCTCTGGGCTATCCCTGACATATGGAAGGTGGTGAGGGTTGTCCCTGTACTTAAACAGGGCAACCCAAGGATTCTTGACAACTATCATCTGATTGACATTTTGTCTGCAATCACTAAGCTTCTTTATAAAGCTGTGGCGGGACAACTTACAGAGTATATTCAGTCTCATGAGCTACTGTGTCCCTCTCAGCAGGGCTTTCCTAAAGGGCACAGCACAACCTCTGCCCTGGTCACTGTTACTTCAGGGATAAGGGCTGCTATGGACCAGGCCAGACTCTCGGGTGCCATCTTTATTGATCTCTTTAAGGCCTTTGACCTAGTTGACCACGTCCTCCTCTGCTCTCAACTTAGGTCTCTTGATCTATCCCCTCCTGTCCTTTGTTGGTTCTCCAATTACTTTCAGGGCAGGCAGCAATTCACCAAATATAGTAACGTGCTCTCGGATGCAATGACTGTATCCTCAGGTGTTCCCCATGAGTCAGTCCTTGGGCCCCTGCTAATCTCCATATTTGTCAATGATCTTCCCTCTGCTGCTGCCTCCTGCAGGTCCATCCTGTATGCTGATGACCTGGTTATTCTCACTCATTCCTGGGACATTGAGGTCATTAATCATCAACTGAGTGAGGATTTCAGGGGTATCCAGTCCTGGATATTGTCCCACAAGCTGGTCCTAAACCCTAAAAAGACTCAGGCCATGCTGTTTGGATCCCTGGCCAAGCTAAAGGCCTCCCCTGTCCTCTGTGCATCTCAGGTAATAATGGTTCTCCCATTCTTTTCACTGACTCCATCAAATACCTTGGGTGACACTCGACCCTCAGCTTGACCTTGGTCACCATATCCATAATGTGTGTTGGGCTGTTAACTGTAAATTGGGTCTGACTTACAGGGCAAAAAATAACCTTACTTTAGCTGCTCACTTACCACAGGCCAGAGGTGTGTTTCTACCATCTCTATGTTATGGGTTGCTGCTGTTTGCCTGTACCTCCAGAGTCCACCTTACCATGTGGACCGTGGCATACAATAACATTTGTCGTTTTGCTCTTGCAACCCCTCACCTCACTCACCATTGTGACTTGTATAGTTAGCTAAACTGTCTCTCTCTGCTCAACTACCTAAATTTTGATCTCGGCTGCTTCACGAGTAAGGTTTTGAGCACTGGCATCCCCTCTTGATTGGCAGAACTCCTTGTGCCTGCTGTTCCCTCTACCTACTCCCTCAAGTCTCTGAGCTCTGCTATCCTTAAGGTTCTGCTACTCATACTCAAATGGGAGACAGGGACTTTACTTCTTGTGTCCCTAGATTATGGAATTCCTTTCCTGTGCAGGTCCACTCCTCTCCCTCCCATGCATGCCTACGAACCCCTCTGTGGAAACACCTGAAGCTCTCTTCGGCATGTGACTGTTGTAAACCTCCCTGATTACCCTGGTCCCCTGAACTGCACTCATTTATATCATCTCCTCTACTTTGGCTCAGTCCTGCTGTGGTAGCCTGCCCACCTGGTTGTGGCCTTGTGTAAAATGTGTTAATTTCTTCACTCGCTGGTGGCTGCATTTGTTCTGACTTTGATACTGCTGTAGGTCTTGTACTGTTGATATCTGTATATATTGCTTAGAACATTGTCTTAGTCTGTCTATATTTATTCAATATTTGACTTTGTCACTGTGTAATCTGAATTATCTTAGTGTGTCTGTTATGCTTCTCCTGACCTCAATGTACCTGCCTTGATTGTGTCATGTTGCGCTCTGTATGAAATTGTAATTCCTGTACTCTCCCAGTTTGCACCTGAAAATAGGCATATGTTTTATCTAGTGTACTTACCTGGGCAACAAAAGCTAAATAAATAAATGCTGAACATCGTGATTCCAAGTAGTTGCATCAAGACCCATATTTTGGAGCATCTGCAGGCTAGTACCCTGTTACAGTGGCGTATCAGGCTGTTTATTCATTTGTCTGATGGCCTTCCTACCCTTAGTCCTTTGCTGAACACCAGTCCTAAATGCTCCAGGGTTGATACTGGGTTGAGGTTGCTCTTTGTTCTATTGATTACCCAGCCATGTTGGATCAGTAGTTTATGGGCTCTGAATGTTGCCCATAGAGCTCCCGGCACTCATCAGCCAGACATCTTGATAGGGGACAACGTATATATCCCCTTTTTTAGGATGGTTTCTAGCACTGTCATCACTTTTGTAAACACTTTGGGGGCAGACTCTGGGCTGAATGGTAGACACTTGTACTGGAAATGAAGTCTGAGAAATCAAAACTTCAGAAACATTTGGTGTGCATGCCTTATTGGGATATGGATCCTTGAGATCTACTGAAGTCACTTTTTCTGACTGCTGCAGTGGTTGTTCGAAGTGTCTCAAATTTGAACTTTTTTGTATTGTACAAATTGTTTGAAGCATTTTAAGTCCAGTATTGGGAGCTGATTTCCCATTGGTTTTGTTTCTATAAGGAAAATGAAGTATATTCCTGATTGTTGCTCTTGTTTTGGTACTGATCCAAAAGCACTGACACAAAGCAACTTGTTTTGAACCACTCTGACTTGTGGTAAAGGTGATCTGTTTGGGGATATGTGTGAAATGTTGTTGTGTTCTGGGTAGCTAGTTGAACTCAATAGCATATCCCTTTGAAATCACTTTCAGAACCCATTTGTCTGTTACTGTCTCAGCTCAGATTTTGAGAAACAGCTGGAGTCTTCCTCCCATCA
Organism: Neoceratodus forsteri; assembly: GCA_016271365.2. NCBI lineage: Eukaryota > Metazoa > Chordata > Ceratodontiformes > Ceratodontidae > Neoceratodus > Neoceratodus forsteri. The sequence goes on from CM057458.1 coordinate 1,325,153,582, forward strand.
GCACTTCTAGTCCCCAGACCTTGTACTCCTCATGCTTAATACTCATTGTTTGCAGGCTGCTTCCTTCTTTTTCAACCTGCCTCATTGGCTACTAGTACTGGGGACACTTATTTTTCTGTTGAAAAAAAGCTTGCTTTGAATCCAAAATTTCTGGAGTCTGTGCTTTGGAAGTAGTTGCTTAAATGGCCTATTTGAAACTGGTTTCAAAATCTGTTTTTTTCTGAAACTTGATAGATAGCCTGTTTTGTCCTCAGTGAGGTCCTCTTCATTGACCTGGTGCTTGATGTACTTCTCATTGCCTTAACTAAACACTAGATTGCTCTAGAACTGTAGCTTTGCCAAAATGCTTTTTGATTCCCGATTGGTCTGCTATAGTTTTTGCCACAAGTGCCTTCTGGCTCTGTTGATGATGGCTGTGGTACATGCTCTCACTTTGAATGTGTCCAGAGTCATGCTTGCCATGTACCACCTAATGCCTTGCACTATATTCTCAATTTTTTATTTATTTATTTTTTGTTGACTGGGTAAGTGCACTAGACAAATCCTGCCTATTTTCAGACATGACACAGGGGACCACCAACAGCTTAATCTGGTTCAAGGTCAGTTGGCATTCATCTGTATCCCCCATACAGATGAATGCCAACTGACCTTGAACCAGATTAAGCTGTTGGTGGTATTTTCTTTAGTGAATGAGGGAAATTTGGCCAGGACACCGGGGAAATTCCCCTACTCTTTTTAATAAGTGTCATGGGATCTTCAACATCCACCTGAACTACAACAAATCTAGGCAGATCAGACCTCAGTTTTAACATCTTATCCAAAAGATGGCACCTCAGAAGTGCAGCACCCCTCTCATGCTGCCCTACAGTGTCAGTACTGGGATATTAACCCAAGTGCCAGCTGTGGGAACTGAACCCACAGCCCTCTGATCTCCCAGCCTCAGAGGCGAGTGTGCTACCTATTGAGCTACTGACACATAGTTGCCTTATGCTTTCTCATCTTGGGCAAGTCCTCCTGGATTTCCTCTAACCACCTCATATGACTCTGGTGGTATAAATGGTGGCGGTGGACACATTGACTGCCATACTTAACATCTAATGCACCTTCATGATGATGTCCTCTGTCTTTCTCTTCTCTTCTCTGGCTCCTTTAGGGCCATAGAGCTATCTGACAGCTGGCCTGTGCATTGGCTGAATGATGCTATTTGAATATTGATCTTTGTATTAAGTGACTATAGTTCTTGCTTGTCTTCTGGGAGGGGGTACATCCTGTAGAAGGTCAATTTTTCCTTTGTTCTGACTGGGTTTGGTGTGTTCCATCCCTTAAATAGTAGGCTCTCAAGTGCTTTGTATACTAGAAATATGGTGGTGACCCTTTTTCTTTCTCTTACCAGTGGGTCTACTTTATGTTCTTCTTGGGGTGTTGGCTTCTCAAATTTCAGTTTCTTGCACACCACTTTAATGATCTCATGGATAGTATTCTAAGGGCATAGTTGGGCCTCCACATCATATCTATGCTCCCTTCTTCCTTTTCCACATCTTCCACATCTGAGGATTGTTCACTTTCTGATTCAACAGGGGTATTGATGTCTTCCTTTCTGTTTTTTTTGGTTTCCTTCTTATAATTCTCTGACCCATCTCTTGGCCTATTGGGCTTTGCATTGGACTTGATTTTCTCCATAAGTTTCTGAAGCATTTCTGTCTTTAATAATTGTGACAAGTTAGATGCTGAATCTTCTACCTGATCCTCAGCTGATATGCCAGAAGCCATATTTTCCTCCTGTGGTTCAGGGTTGACCAGGCAGAGGCAGCACAAGTTTCTGTACTTGCTGGATAGTAGAAAGGTGAGGCATTTTCTGCCCACTTGCTTGATGCAGCCCACTTCAGAGCAGGTGATAAACACCTGTTAATCTGAGGTGAGAAAAGATGGAGTCGGTGTCTTAACATAAAAATTTGTCTGCTGAACAATAAGGACACTCACAACACAGGAGGAGTGATGGACAAGGTAAGTTATCATATGGAAGATGGGATGAGGTAGAGACAACTAATGCTGGCAGACCCTTCCCCTGATACACATATTCAGCTCCCTATGATGTTACTGTCAAGGCATCACACTATACAGAATTTGCACCAGATGCATTGGAGAAAACAAAACGGTAACATAACCCACTGATCTGTGAAAACCACAGGCTCAGTGCCAACACCTGCATATGTCAAAAAGGCTAATCACTGGGTTTGCAAAAAATGTGGATGTTACCAGTCAACCCACAGCTCCTGCTACTTAAAATGGCTGCTCTCTGGGTTCATCTTAGAATGACCTATCTATATGTATATAGGTATAACATCTTTACCCAATATGGCAGTTACCAGGCTGCCCCTTTTGCCCCCAAGAGGGGTATCATTCTGTGCACAAATGCAGTTCTGCATCAAAATAAATCTCTTTAATGAAAAAAAAAACTCTTCTTGCCTAATTCAGCTGATCAGTGTGTCCTAGACCATCTCATATTATGGCTGTAAAACTCTCTGCCTAAAAGCACTATTTGTCCCCATGCAAGCTGGTTGCCGAGGTTTATGATCTTATGAGATATTAGTGCCCTTGCAGCCACTCTATTCGAATACACAGTGCCCTGGGTAAAAGGTTTTGGTATCATCTTGAGAAGTATGATGCAAGCATCTGAAAACAAAAAACAGTGCCTTCCAAGCCTTGGGAGAACAAACAGCTGTGCACAGCAGCTATCCCAGAGACCACATAATATGCACAAGTCCCCAGATGTGATGCAAGGAGACAAGTAACACATCATGGGAGTGGATCTCTGCATTGCTCCCAAGCTATCTGAAGTAAACTGCCTGTTACAGTAGCTGTGAACCCTAAGAAGCAGTTAATAGGTTCTAGCTGAATTGAAGAATAAATCTGATAAGCTAGCAACAGACAAAAACTGCAAGGGTAGTACCTAGGAGGTAGTATGGAGATCAAGAAGGGGAGTGGCAGGGCTGCAAACTCCTGAACTGTCTTCATGAAATCTTCAACAGGACTTGCAGATGAAGACTCCTGAGCAAGAGCTGGAAGAGGGACCTTTTGCTGAAGATGGATTCCACAATCATGAATATGAACGGAGGTATCATTTCCGCTGACATGCCTGAGTGGAGGATCTTGCAGTTCCTCTGCAATCCAGGTGAGGGTCTATCCACTATTGAAACAACACAGTAGGTCAGAACTTTCCCCCAAAAAGAAACTACCAGCCTATAACAGTCTCAAAACATCAGCAATATCAGGGAGATATGGGACAGATTAGATAGGATAGAGCAAAGGCAACACATTGACCAAATTAAATCAAAGACTCCTCACCCTAAGCTGGTGGGGGGTGGTAATTACAACTAGTACAGATTCTAGCAAATATGAGTCAACTAGCCCCGTCTGGGTCAATTGTATCATAACAAACAAGATGCAGCAATAGTAAAATAAAGACAAAAAATGCCAGAAATGGCTAACTCTTACCTATTTAATGGTTAACTGACAGGGAACCAACCTAGAATATGACAAGCCTAGCTTATCACACAAAATGAAATCTGGAATGACTCACAGTAAAGGACAGATATAGGACTGAATTCTAAATTTTGTTTGTACATCAGCATATCAGAGGAAACTTCATAAAGCCTCTAATAAAGACTGGGAGTGCTATAAAAAAAATGTGATGGATAACACATTATTACAGTAGTCCTTTGTGACTGAGACTTAGGACCAAAACGTATCTACTTCCATTGAAAGTGAACAGAGATCTATCACACTGGGGCCAGGTTCTTTGAATCCAGAAATTAAATCAAAGTTTAGTTTAACAACTTCAAGTTCAGATGTACAGTAATGGCTCCAAAACCTCTCCATGCTGACTAAATACACATTATCCTCAGCTGTAATACACTGTTAGGGGAGGGTAACTAATTAGCTTTTAAAAACTGTAGGGTTTTATGGGCCCATCATTTGGGGTCTGGAAGATTAGGGTATGTCCTGGTGAGATGCCAGGGTTTAATGGTGCTAAATAAGAAGTCCAATCCACAAATGCCATACCTCGCATGGATGAAGAGTTATTTACAGGGGCTTGTTTTAAAGTAGTCACATTGACAAAAGTATGAAGTACATAAAGCCCAGGGGGTCCAAACCAGAGTGCTAAGATTTGACCACACCCACTGCATAACTTTTATGCCAACTGCATTGCCTCCCAGAATGCCTAATTCACAACGTTTGAGAGTAATAAGTCTAACTAAATGAAAACAAAATGTCTAATGATTAAAATGATATGTGATTTAAATGTGTTTAAACTAAAAAATATTGTGGTGTGGTGGCCATTGGAATGTGGAGGATACACATATCACAGTGTAGTTTTCAGAATATTTACAGTTCCTAATTTTTTCTAATAATTTTCTTTTACAAATGTTTCTAAATGTTATTTCTATTTCTGACCATCTAATTTATTTCTAACACCTTTTGATACACGTACATATTCATCTTGTACTGTAACCACAATCTTATTTCAATCATCTCTTCTCTCCTTCAGCGAATCCCTATCTTTGTTGCTTGCCTGCTAAAAACAAATATACAAACAAAAATAGAGCAGACAATATATGCCTGCAAGTTCGTTTCTGCAAAGTCTATGTTTCTGAAACTTCAGAAGATAATAATAAAGATGTACTTTTTCTGGGATACTACCAGAGGAAAATTAATATCAACCTTTTCAGTAGAACAAACAAAAAAGCACATTTGTACTAACAGTTTTTTCTTACTGCCCCCCCCCACACACACACACACATGCACGCACACTTTTGGCATGTGGATGATTGCTTTAATCTCTCTCTGGCAATTTTGTAGAACAGCAACACAGACACCTTGTTTATTTCTTCTGAAGCAAGAAAGATTAGGGGTTGCTAGAGGGGAGAGTAAAATGATTACAATTCAATTAAGGGCATAAGTTGAATTAACATTACACTGCAAAAAACACAGTCTCTAAGTAAATAATGTATATTATGCAATGGCAAGAAAGAATGTTGGCCTCCAAGAGGTCAGTCTGGGACAGGACCTATGATGTTATCCCAGGCTAACATCACGGATCTAGCCCCAGTACACCTATGACCAAATAACAAAACAAACAAATCACTGCCCACTGCTGATTCCATGCTGCTACCACACAGCTGCTTTCAACCAGCAGCAGGATTGTATTGCACACCGTCAGTTACTTTCTAATTGTTCAAACAACACACAGCCCCCACCAAGTTTAAAATTACATTCCAAGGAAAAAAAAAAATACTACATTAAAACAAAAGGAAGCTTTTACTCCACCGCTTATCTGTTCTCACGCCTGACAAAGCAGTTATGTGAGTGTGTGCAGACTGGAAGTACTGTAACTGCTGCTCTCGCTACACACAAACTTCCCAGCTCAACAAATGCAAGCCCACACTTGGTCTGCTAAGGAGGACCCCCAAAAAAAAAACCCAAACCAATAAAACAGACTTACGTAATGCTGGACTGTCAACCAGCAATGTTCAATAATAAAAGCAATTGCATGGAATCATCATGCACTTTCCCTGAGCTTGCTTCCATTGTCTACTGATCATGGATTTAAATTTGAATACACTATCTCACTTCTCTCTCTGCCAGGACAACATGAGGACTGACAAAACATGTTGGGGGTGTGAAATGAAGATGCACATGGCAACATAAACAGAGTTATCCTGAGAGAGGGAGACAGCAGATTCACAGCAGCACTGGGATGCAGCGAAGCAATATAGCTACACTGCCACCTGCTGGACAAGATAGAAACCACTGACTCATTTTTCAAAAGCTATACCTCCCCCAAGAAAAAAACAAACAAAAAAGTATTTTAAACATATTTTTTCCATTATCTTTTTTTAAGTCAAGTAGCCATTGTATAATAGGAATAATACACTCCAGTGTGTGTGTTGTGCTGGGATAACATCAATTCTCATACGTTGGACACACTCGGCCTGCAGCCTTGTGCCCAACCACCAGAGGTGTGACATTATCCCAGCATGACATACACCCTGAAGTGCATTATTCCTTTAGCATTGTTAAAATAAAAAAAAAAGTAAAACTGCACATTTTATGTTTTCTGAAAGCTGTTATGCAATTGTGTTCATAAGTATAAACAATTACTACTAATACAGTCTGTAGATAAAAAATCGTATTGATACAAACTGTTTCATTTTTTTTTGTTAGCTGTGTCACAACTAAAAATTATGTATAGACAATATACTGAACAAATAGTTTCATATAGTATTTATATGTATAGAACAGCATAGTCACAGCACACTCACAGCACATACAAACTTTGGCAATAGGACTGATCCTTAAAAAAACTAATAACAAGCATCCATTAAAAACAAACAAACAAACCACAAATAATAAGTCTCTAGTCCCTAGGATGCAAAGTTAGATCTTTCAGAAGATAATTTAATTAAAATGGGATACCTTTTGAAATCATTAGTATCAAAAACATAATTGTTTTGAGTAAATGCTTGGCGTCACCTAAGCTTATATTTTGATATTTGGTTTTGGGACATATTCCATATATAAATATATAAAAACAAAATAGCATGGACATTTTTGATAATCCTGGTATACTTAAAAACATATTATATTGACATATATAGACATGTACCAACAGAAGTGAGCTTCTTCGGCAACAAGCAGGGACATCCTGGACTCTTTCCAGAGGGTGTTGCTCAGGTAGCTCGTCAGTGAACCCACTCATGGTGTAGCACTTCTGGACCTAGTACTTACTAATACGAGCAGTGCTGTAGATGTCAAGGTAGGAGGCCACCTGGGGACCAATTGTCACTGTAAAGTGTGGTTCAATATAAACAGCTGTAGAATTGAACCACACAAGTGACAGGATCCTGGACTTCAGGAGGTCAGATTTTATAAAGAAGGGTACATAACTCAGGGATGATCTGTTTTGTGGGATGGCTTGGTTGTGGTTGAGGAACAATGGGTGAAGCTAAAAGGGAACATAGTAAAGGTAACAAACCTCTGCAAGTGAGCAAAAGCAAGAGTAAAAAGAGACCACTATGGTTCTTGAAATTGGTGACTGAAAAGTTAAAGGCTAAAAGGGTAAGATGCAGAAGGTATATGGAGATGCAGAAAGAGAAGGAGAAGGAAAGGGAGGTGTATCAGGAGAAACAGAGGGAAGCAGGGAAAGCAGTAAGGAGTATAAAGGTGCAAACTGAAGAGGGAACAACCCAGGAGGTAAAAAAGGGGACAAGATATTGTTTAGGTATGTAAGTGAAAAGAAGAACGGGGGGGGGGGGAGTTTAAGGGTAAAAATGATGGGGGAGCTGTACAGAGGGCAACCAGGAAAAAGGCAAACATTCTGAACAAATATTTTTGTTCACTGTTTATAGAGGAAGGAGAAGGGGAGGGGCCACAAAAAGTAACAGCTGCTTGGAAGGATGGAGGTGTACACGAATACTTTTTTTGGAAAAGAGAGTCCAGAAGAGTGTTGTTAATCTGATGGTGGGTAAAGCAATGGGACCACATGGGGTGCATTAAAGGGAATTGAGGGAGCTCAGGGAGGTATTGGCTTTACCTCTGTCAGTCAATATTTAGCAGATCACTTGAAGCAGGAGTGGTTCTGAAGGCTTGCAGGAAGGTGGATGTAGTCCCACTATGCAAAAGTGGTAGCAGGGAAGCAGCTGGCAATTTGATACTAGTCAGCCTGATATTGGTGGTAGGAAAGTTAATTGAATCATTGCTGAAGGAAAGAAGTGTGGAATATCTTGAATCCAGTGAGTCACAATACCCCAGGCAGTATAGGTTCTCTGAGGGGAGGTCAAGTCAAATGAAACTGACAAAAGAATTAGAGTAGGGTGAGCAGTGGACATTGCCTACATAGATTTCACTAAGGATTTTAGCAGTATTCCACATAGGAGACTAGGAAGTAGGCTGAGTAGCTTAGGAATTGGTCCAGTGGTGGTAAACTCTTTAAGATATTGCTTAGTGGATAGGTGACAGAGGGTGATTACTAATGGAGATCACTTTGAGGAAGGGAGGATGACCAGCTGGGTGCTTCAGGCATCAGTGCTGGGACTTGTCTTCTTTATTATCTTTATAAGTGATATTGCAAAGAAGATGGTAGAGATGGTAGAGAAGGTGTGCCTCTTTGCAGAAGACACTAAAATATACAATAGGATGGATAGTGTGGGGGGGCATTGGTGGAAAAGATGTGCACAGACCTGAGAAAAATATGGGCATGGTCATGGGTATGACAGGTGGGTTTCAGTGCAAAAAAGTGCAAAATAGTACACTTGGGTCACAGAAACCTAGTGGTAGTGGTATTGATGACTCCAAAGCAGGAAAAAAGACTTGGAGGTAATCATATCTGATGACCAGGGCCACTGGAAAATTGCACCCGCAACTTTCTTTGTGAAATCCACAACTCTCATTATTCTGCACAAAAACTGACATATTCTGCAATTGCTTGCAATTTTGAGTTTTTACATTGAACTGTGTAAAAAGTATTAATATTTTTAATAAAATACTCTCAAATATAGTGACGATTTTGCATGCAGACTTGGGTTTGTCTGAAACAATGCAGTGCAAGGTAGGGCAACAGTTTTCTGTGACACTGCTTTCTTCTGAATTCTTGTCTTGTTTGGTTTCAAAATCCACTGGCTAAGCAGAAGTACACTTAAACACTTATCATTTGTTTTGTGTTGAAGCAGTCTATCGGAAAACTTTTTGTTGCCACCAAGACTACAACAAAAGATGGGAGAAAAGGTGCAAATTATCCAATTCACCTAAATACGGTGATAACTACAGAATAAAGTCTTTTTGCAAGTGGTATAGGACAGGTTTTTCCTTGTGAGCATACTTTCATTCATACTAGTTTTGATTCAAACAGCTGAGGATTTCTGGATGGCCCTGCTGATTATAAGCTTAAATAAGTCAATTGCTAACAGTGATCTCACTCTTAGCAATCTACCACTTATATGCTCACATGCAAAGACTACAATAAAAACCAGACCAAAAACAAGCTTATAAAATACATAAAATGTATGTGAACATTTATATTTAACCAAAGAAAATAATTGCAGCCAAAGTAAAACCAAGGTAAATTACAGAGTACCCTGAAAAAATATATATTGGTAGTTTCTTATATTTTTTGTTAACTGGGTAAGGCCCACTAGCACAAGTGCCTGTTTTCAGGTGCAGCCCAGGAGCACTAAAGAGGTTACATTACTTGCTTAGAGTCACATAGTGTGCAAGTAGATGTGGGAACAAAGCCAGGTCTTCTAGATGTCCCCAGCTCATTCACAGTTTGTTACTCTAACTTGTAGTCTGTATTGCCAGCCCCAATAAACCTCAGATTTAATGTTTAAACATGTGGTTTCAAAAATAGTGTACCATACCTACAGTGCAAATCACAAACATTAAACACTTAAACAGCATTTTACTAAAACTCAATTATTCACCACTCTATCTGCTTATATTTGCTTGTACCAAAGTGGGTGAATAGCTGGCAGAGCACTGTAAACAGCTGTTGATTAGGCTTTATTATTCTATAACCAGTAACAGAAACATGTATTTCTTCTAGATGTATTTAATATTGATTTGCTGTGGTCCACTTTATAGAATCTGTTTAGCACTGTATGAGGCAGATGTTTTTAAATTGTAGAAGATAGGCAACATTTTCAATAGTTTATCAGTTTAGTATTCATTTTATGAACATTCACTTTTCTTTATGTTTTAAACATATTCTAGTGACAGTGTGTTTATTTAGCTGTTTATACTGACTAATATATGCTGCAGAAAGCATTAAAATATTTATTGTGAATCACTCAGGGTCTATAGTAGGACTCCTGCAATGTCCCTGCAATTTTTGCAAAAAGACCCACAATCTGGGGTAACTTTTTCTGCAGTTTTCCAGTGGCCCTGCTGATGACTTGAGCAATGTGATAAGGCAGCTGGAAAGGCTAAAGGGATACTGGGGTGCATATGGAGAGGTATCAGCAGCAGAAAGAGGGAGGCAGTGTTGCTTTTGTTTAGATCACTGGAAAGGCCCTACGTAGAGTACTGTGCCCAGTTGTGGAGGACAATCTCTGGAAGGACATAGAGAGAGTGGAAGTGACCCAGAGGAGAGCAACTAAATTGGTGCAGGGTCTGCATCAAAAGCTCTATGGGGGAAGACTAAAGCACCTCAATACATACACCTCTGAAGAGTGGAGGGATAGTAAGAATATGATAGAGACCTTTAAATATCTCATGGGTGTAAATAAGTTACAGGAGGTGAGTATTTTGTTTCGGAAAAGAAGATGTTAATGAACAAGGTGCATGCTATGAATCTGGCGAGGGGTAGAGTCAGAAGAGGTGTGAGGAAGTACTTCTTTAAAGAAAGAGTGGTGGATTCCTGTAACAGTCTTCCAGCAGAGGTGGTAGGGGTAAAATCAGTGGTGGGGTTCAAGAATGCATCAGATAGGCACAAGGCAATCATAGTTGTAATCAAGGTGGGGAAGGACAAATAGCTGTATATTGAGTATGATCTGCATTAATAATGTAGGTAGGGGAATAATGGCCAGACTGGGTGGACTAAGTGTTCCTTATCTACCATCCAATTATATGTTTCTGTGTATCATTATTGTCTTTTTATATTTATTGAACTAAAATCCTGAATTAAAAAAGATCCAGTTTGAAGTCTAACTTTTCAAAAGTTACAGCATCTAAAATATGTATTTAAGCTTTAAAAAATATTATCAAAAATGGTCAGAAGATATTAATTGCTCTTCGGTTTAAAAACAAACACATTTTTTCTAGTTTCATAAAAGACATTAAACTGAGGGAATACCCAGTGAATAGGGGTAAACTAAACAGGAAACATCCATTTTTCAAAGTACAACTGACTTAGTGCAGTGTGAAGAGCTGACTTTGAATAGTTTTCAATAGGCAAAGCACCACAAATTGTTAAGCAAATGTAACCCCCCTGTCACCCAGGGTTACAAGAATCCCACTTAGATTTAGTGGCAGGCAGGGAAAGGCAGCTTGTGAGACACCAGTTAAATGGGTTTCACACTGTCTCACTCTGTCCTCAGTCTCAGCTAATCAGGAGGGATGACATCACATAGAATTCTCGCAGCAGCATAAGCCACATTGGAATGTTGAAGAAAGGAGTTAGCTTAGAACATTGGGGATTTTGTAGTCAGTCTTGGGCAGTGAGCAATGGAAGAAGAAGGTGTGCTGCAGGGGGCAGCCCCTCAGAGCCTAGCTCTGATATAGATTTACCCAGAGATAGAGGGTGTGTGTTCTCGCCCTAGAGAAGGACACAGAAGAAACCTGACATAGTGGTAGAGACCGCTCCCTGGCTTGTTCCAGTGCCCCATCCCTGGAGGGATGGGAGGAAGAGACCAGAAATTTCAGGGGCAATCCTCTGGCCTTGCTGAAGGAGGGAAAACTGCCTGATGATTTGTAGAGCAAGAACTGAGGTACCAAGATGTGTTTTTCATTGCCAGAAGGCCTAGGGCACCTGCAAACCAATTGGTGAGTCAGCTGTGTAATAGAGCCCATGTTTTCACTGAGACAGTGTGTAAAGTATCTGCTACTGTGGGGTCAGGGAAGAACAGCCAAGTACAGAACTTGAAGTTTGTGTATGACTTAAAATGCATCTAAACAGTGGTGGTCCACAGGGATGGATATAGCCACTCGAGAACATTACAAGTCAGGACAACAGTTCATGAAGAGTAGAGGGTTAAATGTAATATGTTTCGAGATAGCATTCTACAACCAGAGAGGTTCACAAGGAAAGTTGTTGCTTCCAAATGAATGGCCGGGTATGGATTTGGGAGTGAGAGGTGGGAGACCTCCCATCTGGAGTAACCAGATTTACTTCCATGGGTTCACTTTGGGCACCTATAGCTTTCTTCCAGGCAGTTGGCCAGTGTCTGCAGAAAGTACCCAGATGTGGGATTGAGGATGATGTTTTCCCTATGGAGCTAGGAAGTGCTCCTGGGTGGGAGAGGGAGCCACCAATAAATATCCATACCACATGGAGAAATGTCCCAGTGTTGGCCGAGGTGCCTTTCAGGGGAATCCAAGAGAAGAGTACCAGTTCAGGTGGAGAGCCCAGTGTGTTCAGAACCCAAGGGTTGCAGTGTTGTGAAGAAGATGTGTTCTAGTCTCCATTAATCTGCATTACCAGGGAGCGTAGCCCTGTGGGGGTCCATCTATTTTTTATTATTCTGTTGTTGTTGTGAATAAAAGCCACACTCTAGAATCCCACTCCTGGTTTGGACATTTCAGGTATTGCTTCCTGTGTCTGGATTACTTGGGTGCCCCTGTGTAGAAGTTTTAAGCCTAGCCAAAATGCCGAGCAACAGTTTTCTCCCTGAACCCATGTAGTGGGTTGCAAAAATGGAAGCACCGTGCATAAAAACAAAAAAAAAATAACATCAACCCAACCCCTGGTTACACAAAGAATATGCAAAGTGGCACTTCACCAGAGAGGTGCTGGTAAACAATCAGTACATGTATTTTTTTTTTTTTTTGGTGATGAAAGACTCTTAAAAAATGTAAAATACAAACTTCTCTTAAAACATAATCCCAACACCCCACCCAATGTCCCATAATAACCACCCATATCCCACCCAGACCTTTCTCAGTTAAGTTTCCCTCTCCCTATCAGACTCTGCACAGAACAAAACCAAAAACAAAACTCTCACAAGCAAAGCTTACCTCTGACTGATTCAAACCAGTATATTAGAAATATAACCTTCCCCTGTCCTGTACACCAAAAACAATCCCTCCTGCCTCCCCCATGAACTGATTTGGATAATTAATTTTAATTCCCCACTCAACTCCCCTTTTGCCTCACCTCCTTCCCCTAAATTGAGCTGTGTCAAAAAATCCAGTACTTGTAAGACACAAAAAAATCATCTCCCAATGCAGAGACATCCTCTCAGTTCACTGGTAGGTACTGCAGTGAATGATTGCTGACATCTTTGTTTATAACAAAACATGGTAGGCTGAGTTTATAACCAATCATGTTTACTATAGTCAGAAACATAAAAGATAATGTATAGGCAGCCATACACAACAAACCAGAGTCTGCATCAAGAAGTTTTTTATCGCAACCAGGGATCTTGATAGCAATGCTCAAGAAATTCACTGGTTGCCACAGAAAACTAGAGAGAAGACACAGGCTCGTCTGTGTATGGATGCCAATACATTATCTTTCAGACAATGGTCATCGATGCCCATGTCCGACATTCTGCTTCCTTTCTGTGAACAGGGGATTTGGGGAGGCACTTGGGTATACTGATGCTATAGTGACAACTTTAATGTGCATGACACTACAGCAACATTAGCACCAGGTCACTGTGGTGTTGGCACGGGTCTCTGGCAATGTGTTTTGGGGGTATTTTTTTCTCCCATACTCACTCCATTTCAAGCAAGATGACAGCCATGCTGGGTCTGCTGTCACAATAGCTCATGGAGGAGTTTGTTTGAGTTTTAGATTAATTGGTTTTAAATAGTTGTTGATTTTATTTACTTTTTGTTTTCTGCATTTGGTTTGTTGCATTTGTTAATTTGTTTTATTTAAATCTGTATCAGCTACAGTGTTCATTGAAGTCTGACAGTCATTTGATCTTGTCGAATGCTGAGTTGGTCATTCTTTTTGGACAGAGTATAAAGTATTATTTTCTATGGATTGGATAAATGCGATCATTTCTATCAAGGTCCGTGGTTTACTTTTCGTAGTCTGTGTGGCCTGCTGGAGAGTTTGAATGGAGGAGTGCAGTCTGAGTGCTAGTGCAACTACTGGAGCTTCTGGAGTACTCATCTTGCAGTGGATTAATTGGAGTAGTCACCTCATGGAGGCTGTTACCCTACTGGAGTGGTGGGACTGTTGCTAAGGGTGTCGGCTCCCTGGATCTAACTGACTGTTGCTGCTGGGTTGTTGTTCCCCTCTGCAGAAGTTGGGAGTCTATTGGAGTCCTTGTTGTGACTGAGAGTGGTGAGTGTAGGTTGGGCCAGCTTGGCTCAACTTCATGGTAGGTGTTTGGCTCAGGGGCTGCCCATGGGAGTAGAGGACACCGACTGGAAGGGGGGTGTAAACTTCTCTCTCTGTGCCCACCATGGCCTCCCAACTTGTTTGGGTGCACCAGTGGGCTATATGAGGAGTTTCCTTGGTTTTGGGTGCTTGTCCTGGAGCTGTGGTCAGGCCTGGCTATATTTACATTGACTACAGCTCTTCTATTGGTCTAACATGAGGACTTTCAAGCTGAGAACTCCTGAGGTAATTTTTCCACCTTTCTGCTATTACAACTCCAGCAAGGTTATGTAATTTTATTTTTATACTGGGAGGCAGTGAGAGGGCCTCATTTTTAATTCAAAAATGTTTTGATGAAGTTGTAACTGTGGCACTGAGTGGGCTATGTTTTGGACTTATTGAAGAGGTGTTGTGGAGAGAGAGAGCTACCCCTCCTCATTTCAAAACTCTTTGAATGGATTTGAGCAACTAGTATTATTTAATGAAGATATTGACTGTTCAACATTATGTACTGGAAAATAACTTAAAGACTTACTATGCTGTAGCCATTTTGCAGATTGTTTTTGTTTTGAATTTTTTGTTTTGGGGTAGGGTTATTGTTATTTAGCTGTGATTTAATAATTTTAAATATCAGTGTTATATTATCCTTTTGTGACTGCAAATCCATTTCTGCTTAAGATATTGATTTGTTCATATTTTAGAGTTTAGTATTTTTCGTTTGGGGAGGGTTAATTAAGAGTTATTTATTTTATGGTAGGGCTTATGAGTTTTTGTGTTATTTATTTGCTTAAATAAGTGTTGTAGGTTCAAATTTTGTTGAGTTTTTATGTTATTTTGTTTTGTTCTTAGTTTTATTAGTTCGTGGGTTAGCTAAGTGAGAGTTGCCTGATAAATCTGATTGTTAGAATGTGTCAGAGGCCTGCCCCCACGGTCATGCACTATTCACCCTCTGTTCTCCATGCCCTCCATCCTTTTATTCCTCCCCCATTGCAGTTTACAACTTACCAGCACTGTAGGGTGCTGGGTATTGCTCATAAGAGGAGGAAGGGTTGGGGGTAGTGAACAGTAGAGGGTGAATGAGCCGGGCCACCACAGCAGGGTTGTGAGATCCAGGAGACACTCTGGGATGAAATGAAATCTAGAACGTGGTCCGCCATGTCTGGTTTGCATACCCAAGGGCACCACCAATAGTGGTGGGCAGGTGGCTCGGGTAGCCCTGGAGGTTCATCCAACTTGGTCTGTATTATGCAATGCCAGGTCCATTAAAAACAAGACTGCAATTATTGCAGGTCTTGTAGAAATTGTGGATCTGGCTTGCATCACCGAGACAAGGCTGGATGAGAATTCTGGGTCCATTTTGGAGGCTCTAACTCCAGATGGGTACTCGGTGATTCACCGCCCAAGATTGGATTGGGGAGGTTGCAGTCTGTTTTAAGACCAAACTCAACCTCACGAGTGTACCAGTTGAGGAGACTGAGTCATTCAAGTGTACCACGGTAGCAGGTGTAGGTTGTAGGATCGTTCTTATATACCATCCACCCTGAGATGAGAAGTAGTTCCTTCAGAAAGTGGCTGACTTCGTTGTCGACATGGCATTTGAGTCACCCAGACTGATGGTACTGGGTGACTTCAATGCATGGGTCGATGAATTATCACAGTTTGGACAACATTACCTCCATCTGATGTCATCTCTGGGCCTCACACAGATAGTTACCACTGCTACCTATAAACATGGTCACTCCCTTGACTTAGTCTTTCTCCTGGGGATCAAGGCCTCTGATTTGGGGGTTAGACCAGTTGGATGGTCCGATCACTAGACCACGGGGTTTAGTTTTAGTGCCCCCCTTCGCAGGCCTATCCCTGTGGAGATGGTCAGGTATCGCCCTTTACAAGATGTTAGCTCTGAAGGCCTGGCAGCGGTACTTGGCCTATGAACCCTTCCAGTGGCAAACAGTGACCCAGAAGCCCTCATGGTAGCCAATAATATGTCTATCTTGGTGGCCCTGGATGTCATTGCTCCTGTCCATGTTCGCCCTCTCTCCCTTTGCCCTTGGTCTCCATGGTTTGATGGGACCTTGGGGGAGATGTGGCGACTAGGATGAAGATTAGAGCACTCTTGGCAGAGATCCTCCCTTGATGCTGACCACTTTAGACTGATGGAGCATTATCAAGCCTATCAATCTGCAGTCATTTGTATGAAGGCAGAGTTCCTGTCCAGGGAGATTACGGCTGCTAAGAACTGACCAGCGCAGCTCTTTCACACTGTAGACACACTGTGCAACCCAGCCTGCCTACAAGTTCAAAAGGACTTTTCGCAAATAGAGTGCACTTAATTTGCTTGATTCTTTGAAACTAAGGTTGCCGACATTAGGGTAGTTCTCCACCCATCACACTCTAAAGGTGTTGTTTAGATCAGCAAGTGGCCACTGCTCCTTAGCTTTCCTGGAGTACCTTCGACTGACCGGAGTTCATGGATGTCATTCATGCAGATTGTCCAGGGTGCATGCCCTACATACCCTACATACTGTAGTTTAGATCCTGGACCAACTTCCCTGATCTTAGGTTGTATTGACTCCTTCAGTCCATTCCAAGCATGGATAGTCTGGTGCTCCTTGGAAAGAGGTGAATTTCCTAGCTCCCTGAAGGAGGCGGTGGTAACACCCCTCTTGAAGAAAGCTTCTTTGGACCCCAACTGCCATGCAAACTACAGACCAGTCTCTAACCTTCCCATTTAAGGGAAGGTGATTTGAGAAGGTAGTGGCCGTACAGCTTGAGAACCATTTGACAATCCATGATATCTATGAACCCCTCCAGTCCGGTTTTCAAAAGAGGCAAAGTACTGAGACAGTGCTGGTTCTGGCTTTCACTGATCTCCTGATGGCTAGGGACTGGAAGAACCTTTCCATCTTGGTTCTTCTAGATCTCTCATTAGCTTTTGACACTGTGGACCATGAAGTTCTAATTGAGTGCCTGAGGTTCATCTGTGGACTATTGGGTGTAGTCCTCAGGTGGTTTACATCTTACTTCACTGAAGAATGCAGAGAGTGGTTTCTGGGTTTATTCCTTGGACCCAGTTTCTCTGTCTTGTGGGGTTCCTCAGGGCTCAGTGTTGTCCCCCATGTTGTTCGCAGTGTACATGCTGCCCCTGGGAAACATTGTAAGAAGGTATGGGCTGAGGTTTTCACTGCTATGCTAATGATACCCAGCTCTACCTTTCTTTTGCACCCACCCAGGATGGAGCTCTCTCTCACTCTTTAATAACTGCCTCAAAGAAATCCAGGAGTGGATGGACTCGAGTTGGCTGAAGTTGAACTTGTAAAAGACAGAGGTGCTGGTTGTGGATCCAGTGCGTCGAATAGTGGGGCAGGGGTTGGTTCTTCCTTCAGGCTCTTTCTTGGGGGTGTTTCACTCCTGACCTCTGAACAGGTGCGTAACCTGGGGATAATTTGTGATGAAAGGCTGACTCTGTATTTGCAGGTGTCTGCCATCATTGAATCCTCATTTTACCATCTGATGAATATCTCCAGGATTAGGCACCTTGTTCCATCCAGCGATCTTCCTACACTGGTCCATGCCTTTGTGTCCTCGCACTTGGACTATTGTAATTCCCTTTATCTGGGGCTTCCTGGGGTGGAAATCCATTGCCTGCAGCTGGTGCAGAATGCAGCAGCAAGGCTTTTAACTCATACCTCCCAGTCAGTTGTATTTCGCTGGTGCTGTGTTGATTGCACTGGCTGCCAGTTCAGTGGTGGATCACCTTAAAAGTCAGTCTTCTGACTTTTAAAGCCCTGCATGGACTTGGCCCCGACTACCTGAAAGAGCTCCTGGTCCCTTAATGCCCTGGGCGATCGCTCCACTCAGCTGACAAAAGGTTGCTAGAGATCCCAAGGGTGTGCTTGAGATCCTCTGGGGCCCATGCATTTATGCATGTGGCCCCTACCCTCTGGAACTCTCTATCCAGCCAGTTACGGGAGTGCGCAACTGTGGAAGGATTAAAAATATCCTGAAAACATATTTATGGATTCAGCCATTTGGTGATTGACTTTATTTGCCTAACTGTATCAGCTGTTTTATGTATTTTAAGATTTGAAATGTTTGATATGTTTTTAAACTCTGTAAGGCGCCTTGATTTTTGAAAGGTGTCATAGAAATAAAGCTTATTATTATTATTACTACATCCCCTCCCTGAAGCAACTCTGACTCAGAGTTGATTATTTAAATAGAGGGGAGTGCAGGGAGCAGAGCCTCCCACATTTGGGGCTCAGAGGTGAAGGCTGCCAAAGAAAACACAGTCCAAAGTGATTCCCTTTATGCCAACTGCAAATGTGGTCAACATAAGGGAGTTTTTGTAACATCAGTCGATAACAAAATTGTTGCCCGACTGTCATAGATCCAGCACTCGAGGATTGTTGGTATGCTCAAATTATTGATTCTATGTGCTGTAGCTTTTTTTGTAAGTTCAAGATGAAGAAATACTTCTAACTCAACTGGATACTGATAACAAGCTGTGTAGCAGCATTTTAATTTGTTGTGCTACAGTAGTGATATCACTACTGCAGCGCAACATAATGGTGCCACTACGGCAGCACAACTAGCATATTCCAGGTAAGGTTCCACCATACACTAAGTCAGCATTCATTCTTTGAAATGATTACTAGTAAACAGGATAGATTTCTATATACCCGGCTTCTGTTTTCTTTGTTGTACAGGTACTGGAACTTTTTGGAGTGCTCCAGAGGGAGGGGGAGGTACAGTATGTCCAGATGAGGATTGTGTGGGGGATAAAACTTAATGATTGGCACCATGTAGGGTGAAGGAAGGCAAGTGGGGTTGTTTTTGGCACGCTAAAGGGAGAAAGATATACAATATGTCTAATACATTGATTTGAATCTGAGGGGGTCTACATTGCAGGAATCTGTGATTAGTTTTTTTTTCTGTGCAGAGGGTTGCAGGGTGGGGTGCTAACTACACTGAAAACGGTCTAGGAGTGGGTTGTAATATATGTCATAGTGGTTGAAGGAATTGGATTGCATTTTATTTATTTATTATTTTTAATTACAAGTACATCACTGGGCAAAATTGGATGAAGCTAAGGAACTTTGAAAAGACGGCAAGATGTCCATTTGTGGTGCCGACATCCCAGGTTCGGGGTTGGACCCAGAGATTTGGATGACTGGCCAGGGGGAGAGGAATTCAGAGTGCCTTGCACTGCTCTCCTTCTCTGGGGGGAGGGGGTAAGAGTGTCCAGTGCAATGTGGACCTCTGGCAGAGGCTAGGGGTACCACCATGGCCAGTACTACACGTGATGGGGGTGAGGTAGATACTGGCATAATTGCACATCCCCCCAAGGATAAAACCTGTAAAATGTAAGGAAAAAAGTATTGCCAGCCTCTAATGATGGCCCCCACCTCTGCTGCTACATCCTGCCAAAGAATAAGGTCCACCGGAGAGGTCCCACTCCCATGACCCCACCTTGGGGGCAAACCCAGTGGCTCCATCTAGGGAGTAAGCCTGGGGATAGGGGGAGTGCCGAGCAGAGTGTCAGCCAAGGATACAAAAAAAAGGTGCAAAGTTACCCAACTTCACATTACCTTCTCCAGTGAAGTTTAAAGTCACTGTATCTTTACCTGTGACTCTTCCAAATAGATAGAGATATGGCGATGCTCTAGTTCTCTGGTGAAGTTGCTGCAAAGTGGTAAAAATTTGGATTTGCAGAGCTTCGTGAAGTTTTCCCAAAACTCATCAATTTCTACTTTGCCTGAATCAGGTAGTTTGTGTTACGAAGTGCAAAGTTTTCACTGTGAAGTGTGGAATTTCACTGTGAAGTGGGGAATTTTGCCCATGAAATTCCATACTTTACTGTGAAACTTAGCACTTTGCGGATTGATGACAAATTGTGAAAAAGTTTTGGATTAATTCGCAGAGTGAATTTTACCAACTTCTCCTGTCTCTTCACATAGGTTTCTTTTACTGCATTAAACTGTAAAGCACTTTGTGTCTCACTGTTCACTTCAAATCAACTTTAAATCTGTACTTATTTGGAACAAAATAAATGTTTGTTTCCACTGACGTAATGAAGATAACACAGATATACAAACACTTCAAACCAACTGGAGCATTCATTTCTACTGCAAATGAGACCCCCTTTTTTGACATGGAATCTTTCATGTGTAGGAACTTTTGCTTCAGTCATCAGCATTGGGATGAGATGAGACTGGGTCCCACTGTTGGGACCCTCTTGCTCCATTCTATTGATGACGATAGACATTCCCAGGGTCATGACCCTGTTCCACTGGCCAGGATCGTGGAAGTGACACCCACAGCACTGCAATCAATTTAAAAAAGCACAGAGGTTGCAACTTAAGGTACCAAATTTGAAATAATCTTTTGTCTACAGGACCAGAGGCTGCAATGAAGCCTAGACAGGCACTTTTATTTACTGAAGTTTTGTCACAACTGCTAACATTGGGGCGAGAGGAGGCTTTGTCCCACCACTGAGACCCCCCCCCAATGCCAACAGATGTCCTTGGGGCCCTAAACCAGTTCCACTAGCTGGGATAGTAGAAACATAGATACTGATGGCAGATAAGGACTGTTTGGCCAACCTGGTCTGCCCATTTTCCCAAACTATTATCCCACTGCGAACACTACTTGATCTTTGGCTTTATCCTCTCCCCTTTCCCTACCTCTAAGATTCTTTATGCCTATCTGATGATTTCCTGAAGCCTGTTATCATTTCTGCCACCACCAGCTCTACTGGAAGGCTATTCCGGGCATCCACCACTCTTTCTGTTAAGAAGTATTTCCTTACATCAACTGAGTCTCCCTCCATGCAGCTTCACAGCATGGCTCCTTGTTCTTGAGCACCTTTTTTTCTGAAAAATGCTTCCATCTTGAACTTTGCGTATGCCCATGAGGTAAGTGAACATTTCTGTCATATCCCTCTCTCCCTCTTTTCCTCCAGGGTGTACATATTGAGGTCCTTCAGTCTCTCCTTATAGGGCTTGGGTAGATGTGACACCCCCAGTGCTGCAGCCAATTCAAAAAGCAGAGTGGCTGCATGGTGCCAAGTCTGAATTATCTGTGGGACTGGAGGCTGCTATAAAGCATGGCTGAGCACTTTAACTTACTGAACTTTTGCTGCAACTGCAATCATAGTGGTGAAAGTAGGCTTTGTCTATTGGCTGGGACCTTCTCACTCTTTACTATGGAGGCTGACAGATGCCTTCTGAACCCCAATCCAGTTCCACCATCCTGGATCATAGAAGTGATGATCCAAGCACTGCAGCCAATGAAATTTCTGCACTCCTTTAATAGTGTGACAGTCCTAGTAATCCTCCAGCTAAGAGCCACAGTGAAAAGGGTGTCTACTGTGGATGTCAGTTATGGGAGTCAGCCATCAGCCAGCTATGTTGCCTGATGTAGCACAACTCTATCTGCACCTGTAAGTCGACTGTCATTGTGTGAACACTTATTGACAGCAAAACTGATGTAAGTTGCCTATTAGTGATCACTCAGTGTTGTACAGGTAACCTTGTGCCACTTAGAAATATTTCTGTTAACTAGGTTTAAGCATATTGGTCCTTGGGGAATGTGATTTATTTTGTGCCACCTACTCTTGTATTGCATACCCAGCCCTCTACTGATCTAAGATACAAATACCATATTGATACTGCATGGAAGCAACAACAGACTTGTTGTGTACGTCTGTTGTGTATATCTGGTTTAACCAGAACATCCTGCACTGTTTTATTCCATTTTGGTTTTAGATCTCTTTATTTTAAGTGTCAAGTTGTTATAAATTATTTGCAGGAAACAACATTAAAACACCAGTTAGGCTGTCTTAACACCAAAAATGTCAGGCAATGGGGAATTAGGTTTTCAACCCTAATTCACCACTCCAACCCTGCAGGCAACAAAAGTAACAAGCATTTGTCAATGCCAAATGTTTGCTTGCAGGCATTAGCATTGGAAGTGCAGGAGTTAGACAGATATAGAATAGGAATGGAAGTAAAATACTGAATGACACCAACCCCACCACCACCTTGCAGAGATGGACAGGCATTGGGGTGTGCCTTTGTGTCATCACCCATAATGCTCACACTGTTTCACCTCACCCTACCCTGCAGACTCTGACAAGTGTTGAGGTGTGCCATGGGGTGTTCAGGCTTTACACTTACCCCATTCGATAAGGAAATACAATGAAATGGGTGCAGTATAGGAAAATGGGGTGAACATTGGGGCCAAAGAGTCCAAGGCACACCTCAATGCCTATCACTGGCTGAAGGGTGGGATTTGGGTGGAATGACGTGAGCATTGCTGTCGACAATCCCAAGTCACACCCCTGGTGTCTGTCAGTCCCTACAGGGTAGGGAGCTATGGTTGGAAACTCTAACACCCTGGGCATTTCTTGGTATTTTCACTCCAAGTTTTCAACATGGGCTTTTTGAGACCCAACCACATGAACAGTGACACTATCAGTTCATTAGCCAAAAGGTGATTTTGCACAGCGACTGTGCCATTTGGCACCACAGGTGCAAAAACACATTTTAAACAGGATGTAAAAAATAAAAGCAGTACTGTTTATGAGGAGGTGTAAAAAAATGGTAATGTTAAAAATCCGGAGTGAAAATATTTAAATAAATGGTGAAGTCATGAGCGTGCATAGAAACTTCACAACACACACCCATACTACAATTATTTGGGGGACTTTTTACACCAGATTTTCAATATAGGCATCTTGGGATTTCCACTCATGAACAGTGGCACTGTGATTTTCTCAATCTGTCCCAAACATTGATTTTGCACATTGACCGTGCCCATTCTGTGCCACAGGTGCAAAAACATGTTTTGTGCAGGATGTCAAAAATGACAACTTTACTGTTCATAAGGTGATGTGCAAAAATGACAATGCTGAAAATCTGGAGTAAAAATATAAAAAAATTGGTGAAGTTATGAGCGTGCATAGACACTGCACAACGCACACAGGTAACGCAGTCATTTTTTTGAATTTGTTCAAATTTGCAAAATAGGCTTTTTGGGACATCTCCTTCTGAACATTGTCACTGTGATTTTCTCAATCTGTCCCAAATGTTGTTTTCACACAGCGACTGCGTCATTGTGTACCAGATGTGTGAAAACACATTTTGGGCAGGATGTTAAAAATGAAAGCTGTACTGTTCATAAGGAGATGTGGAAAAATGGTAATGTTGAAAATCTGGAGTGAAAATATTAAAAATCTCGAAGTTACAAGAGTGCATAGGAACTGCACAATGCATGCTCATAACACAGTAATTCTTTGGAATTTTTCCACCAAACTTGCAACATATACTTTTTGGTAGCCCACCTCATGAACAGTGACACTGACATTTTGTTACTCAGTCCCAGAAGGTGCTTCCACACAGTGAACTCAAAATCACCTTTTGAGACTGAATAATGACTTGACAGTGACTGAGTTGAGATATCTATCTAAGTTAAAAAAAACAACTTTTATGCCATTATACAGCTTATGGGCATTTCTTCAGCTCGTGGTCGGCTTTGAAGTGTGCAGACGTGTTCCGTCTTGACCGAAGATTGTTGTGCCCAGCTCCAGAAGTAAGTATGTGGTAAGGGGGGTGTGGGGAGGTGGGGTGTAAAGAGGGTGGGTGCAGATTGGGGGAGGTAGGCATCATAGACAGCGAGGGACCATTTTCTTGTTTACAGACTAAAAAAAAAACTTTGTGGAAAGGTTGTTTTTTTTTTTGACAGGTACATTTGGCACACTGGGGTGGGCTCCCAGTGTGCCACGTGTATTTTTGAGGAGGGAGGACTGAAGCCAATGGGGAGTGGGCCCCCCATTGGCAAACAAAGCTTGTCTGTGTTTGGGGCAGCATGATGCCGAGGGGGATTGGGCACACCTCTCAGGAGACAAATAACAGGAGGGGGAACATTATGCTGATGGGGATTGGGCTCCCTCATTGGCAAACAAACCTGGGAGGAGGCATGCAGACATGGGGATTGGGCACCCCCAACGTTGGATTCCTCAGGATTGTGAGACTGTGAGAGGTGAATGTCGACAGATGCTGCCATTTTTTGTGAAATGTTACACCAGGCAAGGCACACTTTGCAATGAGGGGGCACTCCCTCAATGCTGTGGTGAAATTGTTTCAAGATGGTGGCATGCTTCTGAGCAGCTGTCATAGACAGCATACTCATTTATTGATGCCACTGAGACAAGCCCCAAAAAGCAGTGGCTGCATTGGCCACAGCATGACTGCACCTCAACAACCTGCTACTCCAGTAAACTGTCACAGCATGTTTCTTGTTCATGCATGTAAGCAAACATGAAAAGTATTATGGTTTCACCTCTCTTGCATCTTGCAAATTAGGCATGGGGTGTGCCTTGAGATTGTCAACCCTAACACTCACCCCATTCCTTCAATAAATAAGCTGAGATGGGTACAGTATATAAGAATGGGGAGAGTGTTAAGGCCGACACCCCTAGGCACACACCACACCTAATTTGCATAGACACAAGAGAGGTGAAACCTAAAGGGTTTTTCTTTTTGCTGCCTTCAGCGTGAGGAGTTAGGGTTGGAAACACTAGCCCTATTTCCTGACTTTTTTGGTATTAAAACACCCTAACTGTTGCCTTAACATGCATTTTTGCAAAGAATTTCTTTTATTTTTGAGATAGTGGAATCATATACTCATTCATGCAAGACCCTTTTGGACCTGCATGAACAGATGCAGGCATGCAGGAGTTGTTAAGGTCTGTGCCAATGGATTCTAACTACTCTTGTATTCATTCATTCAATTAACTAATTCAGTAATTAATTAATTAATTAATTAACTTAAAAGTTGATATCCAGGAAAGGCACACTGAGACATGGCTCATTTCTAGGTGTGACCCAGAGAAGAGCTTGTAGGGAGAATAACTACAAATGCAGTTCTTGCTCTGCTGACCAATGCAAGGGAAGGGATACCTGCAGCTTTGGTTTATTGCTCTCAGTTGAATAATTCCATGACAAGGATGGTTTGTACTCAAAGATTGCTGTTATCAGTGGTTTTTAAATATGTTATACCCCTGATCTTCTGTGCAGCAAGACCCTTGACGTACAATCTCCCATAAGCTTAGGATAAGAATTATAAATTGTTATATTACTTTGACTTGATGCATACCATTTTTATTATTTTGAATTATAAATTGTTATATTACTTTGACTTGATGCATACCATTTTTATTATTTTATTCATTGGTAAGATTGGGCAATTCCCCATAGGCACAAGGCCTGTTTTCAGGGGTGACCCAGGAGCACTGGGGAGGTTGGGACTTGATCAGAGTCACACAATATGCAAGTGGAGGTTGTGGGAATTAAACCCAGGTTTGCTAGATGTACCATGCTCATTCATAGCTCCATAATGTAAATCTAAAATCTAAACTACACTTCCAGCCCCACTGTAGTTGTATTAAAAGTCTAACTTTTAAAAGCATAGTACAGTTTTGCATTTCTTCTCAATGGGATTTAGCTATCTATCAGCCCAGTTAGATGTACAGTAGGTTGAAGAGAATTTATTCTTATAACAAAAATGTAAGAAGTCTAGTACTGTAATACAAAGTTGTGTAATACAATAATATATCAAATTAAGTTTGTTTTTTTAGCACTTAGTCAGATACTTTGCTTTTGACCAGATAAACTTAGCCAGATTTAAGTATCAAATCAACATCACTGTACTGGGAAAAGTAGTCCTCCTGACTTGATCCTTGTTTTATATGTTATGAATGACTGTGTTACACCTATAGTTTACAAATGTAAATATGTAAAAAAGGGAGCCATATTTTATCAAAAAAGACCTCTCTATTGTCTTTTATGTAATATATCCTATCCAGTCTACCATAATCCATTAAAAGAGCTAACCATTCCTTGAATGTGGGTACCTTCTCATCCCTCCAATGAAGAAGAATAACTTTTTTGCAACCACCAGGGCTACAGAGAAGAACATTTTCTCTTCCTCAGTTAAGCCCATATCTGTAGAGAAATTAAAGAGTACTGTACCAGGATCAAAAGGAATGGTTTTCTTAAAATTGTTTGGATCTATTCTTTGACTTTATTCCAAAACACTACTAAAGCTGGACAGGTTAGCATAACATAATATCAATTTCCCTTTTGATTTTTACACTGTATACATATATCCAATTGCTCGGGAATAAATTTGCTGAGTTTGCTTGGTGTGTTATATAAATTGTGTATAATATTGAACTGAATGTGTCTCAGGTTGCAATTTTTTGATGCTTGTTCTGGAGAAGCTAGAATGCTGGCCCACTTTATATAATATATTGGTGTACCTAATTCATGTGACCATTTTGGCTGCCAACGATTAACATCCCATTTATGTGCTTCCAATAATAACCTATACAGTTTTGAAATTAACTTTTTATCATTCTGAGGAGCACAGCTCAGGTCTTCTAAAGAAGAAGTTTTTAAAATGCAAGTATTACTTTTGAGATAAAAATTTCTTAATTGTAGACAGGCTAGATAGCTACCATTGGGGAGGTTAAATTCAAATGTCAACTCTTCATAAGTGCTTAAGTTACCATTCTAAAAACATTGAACCAAATAGGTTCATCCAGACGTTTGCCATAGAAACAAATGTCATTAATTTGAGAGAATCTAAGGTTAGAGTACATATACAAAGGAGAAAACCAGGCCAGATTTACATTTTGACCCAAGAATGAATTTAGCCACTCCTCAAACCTTTGATGTAGTCATTGTAGTATTCAAGACCTTATTTTTATATATTTTATTATCGTAGTTAATATACAAAATTTGACATAGGGATTGAAATGGAGAATGTATGGCTTCTAATGCATCAATTACTGAATCAGCATCATCACTGTGGTCTGGAAACCATGATGCTATAAGTTTGAGTTGGGCTGCCCAGTAGTATAATTTTAGGAAGGGGTGGTCCAGACCTCCTTGATCTAAAGAGGGATATAATTTGTCTAAACACACTCTTGGTCTCCCATTCCTCCAAATAAACTGCCTTAACATTTTATCAATTTTTGAAAAGAAATGGTTATCTAAGAATATAGGTAAAGCTTGAAAAAAATAGCATTCTTGAAAAAAATGTTCATTTTTGGAACATTTATCCTTCCTGTGATATATAGAGGCAGACTTATCCATCTGTTCAAGTCTGACTTTATTTTGTCCAATAATTGAGGAAAATTTGCTTTATATAAATTTCCAAACTCTTTAGTTAACATAATTCCTAAATATTTCAATTCTGTTTTGACAGTTGAATTAAGAAGCGATGTTGGATTGTTTATTTTATTACCATTATATATGGACTCTGATTTGCTCCAATTAACTTTATAATCTAATACTGACAAAAAGTTTCCAATTACTCTTTCCAGTTTTCTGACATTCTGACTGGGGTCATCTAAAAAAATCAGGACATTGCCTGCATATAAGGATATTTCACAAGATGTTTGATTGATTCTTACTCCTTTAATAATATTGTTCTTTCTGATTGATGGGGCTAGTGATTCAATGATTATTGTAAATAATAAAGTTGATAGGGGGCGACCCTGACACCCCCCCCCTTGTAACACAAAATGATTCAAAAGATTTAGATTTGTTTTTATTCTTGTTCTTGGCTAATGGTAAATCATTTTAATCTGGTTCAAAAATCTGTCCACTAATTTTATTCTGGTTAAAGCTGAGAATAAAAATGGCCAATACACCAAGTCAAATGCCTTTTCTGCATCCAACAATATAACGGCCAATTCTGTTTGAGGAAACAGTTCTAATATGTTTATAACTTTCCTAATATTGGATGTTAGTCAATGACCTGATATAAAGACTGTTTGATCAGGATGAATAATGGTGCTCACAACACTGACTAACCTGTTTTCCAAGACTTTCATTATGATTTTGTAATCCAAGTTCATCAGAGCTATTGGTCTATATGAGCCAAGTTTTGTGGGGTCCTTACCTGTTTTTAATATAAGAGAGATGGTAGAATCATTCATTAATTCTGGAATGATTTGAGATTGCTCAGAGGCATTATAAAGTTGAAGGAGTACAAGTGATAACAAATCTATAAATTCTTTATAAAATTCAGTGATAAACCCATCTGGATCCGAGGATTTATTATTTTTAAAGCATTGTATCACTGTCCTAATTTCTTCTATACTGATTGTTTTATTCAGCATAGATTTGACCGGGTCAGAGAAGGAGACCACAGGTACATTATCCACAAATTGTTTAATTTCCTGATGGGAAGGATATGAGTCAGGAGTATAAAGTTCTTCATAGTAATTTTTAAAAGCTTGATTATTGTCTAAATATTCAGTGACTGATTCATCTGAGGCCAGGTTTATTTTATAAATTACATTCAAATTTCGTTTGCATTGTAACTGATATGATAATAATCAGTCAAGTTTATCTGCAAAGAAATAGTAGTTAGATCTGGAACTCATAAATGCTTTTTCTGCCTTCCTAGAAATTATTTTATTAACTTCTTCTCTTATTCTCAATACCTGATTTAGATCTTCCTCCCAACCAGTCCTATTATATAGCTCAGTGCTATAAGCAGTTGATGTTCTAATGTTAAGATTTGTTCTCTTTGTCTTTTTCTTATATAACTTGCATAAGCAACAATCCATCCCCTTAAATAGGCCATCAGAGAGTCCCATATAGTTGTTTCCAATACATTCTCTTTAGCATTTTTTAAGAAAAAAAATGAATTTCCTCCCTCAACTTGTGTTTAAAGTTAGAGTCTCTCAATAGTGAATTATCAAATCTCCAGACATAAAAGACCCATGACTAGCAGTTTCCCTCCAAATATTTATTTTCAGGGTGACCAGTGAATGGTCTGAGATTTTAATTGCACCATATTTTACACTAGACACTTTATTTCATACTTCCTGTGATATAAGGAAATAGTCTATTCTAAAAAATGTCTCGGATAAAGAGGAGAAAAATGAATTTTTTCCACAATGGATAATGTTCCCTGAAAATATTTATTAGTCCCATGTTTAACATACAACCCTTCAAGGTCTTCATAGCCTTCTTTTTGTGTCTTCCCTACTCACAGATCTATCGAGACTTGTCAGTGCAATATTGAAGTCCCCACCTATAATTAAAGGCCCTTGAAAATTGAATAAAGTTACAAAAGATTTTGCAAAAAAAGTCAAGTTCATCATTACTGGGTCCGTATACAGAACAGATTGTTAGTGGTTTAACACCTTTACAAACAGTAGCTTTTACATACCTTCTTAGCCTATCCACAATCAACTGTTCAATCATAGTATTTATAGATTTCTTAAATATAAAAGCAGTGTCTCTTGAATTATTTGAATATGAGGAATGCGAACCATGGCCTCTGTATAAATTGCAAAAACATTGAGAATCATTGTTAGCAAAATTCCTCTTCTGGAGTAAGAGACAGTTTGCTTGTATTTGGTTAGCCTATTGAATTATTGTTCTAATTTTAACCCTATCCCTAGCTCCCTTAATATTCCAACTTAAACACTTCAAATTAACCTCCATTTGATCCTAATTTTGTTATGTAGTTGAACTGCTTAAACATACCCTGCCATTGCTTTATATCCTGACCAGTTTTTCTATTAAAGCTAGTCTTACTATGTTCAATACCTGACTGAGTGATTACAATACAAATCCATTCCCCCTCCCCCAAACCAAAACCCCTTACTCAGGCTTATTGCTAATTATCCCCCCCCACAACCATCTACAAAGATGGTCAGTACTACTGATGGGTGAACATGAGACTAACTCATGGAGGGGTGATATTATTGTTGGTTGTGACTGACTGCTTTCACCTAATTCCAAGATATCATTAAGCCAATTGATTAAAGAATTTAGTTTATATTTATTCAACCTCTACTATATTTATATCTGTGTGTATATATATATATATATATATATACACATATATATGTATATATATATATATATATATATATATATAAATATACAAATATATATATACACTATATATATATATATATATCTATATATATATATATATATATATTTATATTAGAGGCATAAAACTCCATTTAATGCATTAGTTAGGGTTGTTCCAGAGTGACAAAGCAAGGAAATACGGTGTTAGGGTTGAAAGCCCCCCTTGGACCCCAACCCACACTCCCAACTGGCATTGGGGTGTGCATTGGGGTTGCCAGCCCTAACTCTCACCCCATCAGATGTGTGAAGAAGCAGAGGTATAGGAGAATGGGGTGAGAGTTAGGACCGACAATCCCAATGCGCACCCTGATGCCAGTTGGGGGTGTGGGCGGGGTATCCAAGGGAGGCTTTCAATCCTAACACCAAATTTTCTCACTTTTGTCACTGTGGAACAACCCTAACTAATGCATTAAATGGATTTTTTTGCCTCTAATTTCCCTTCTTTTTGAGAAGGATAATGAGAAATAGTGAATGTAATATAGTGGCAGCCGCCACGTGATGTCTTGTCATATAGTAACACGGTGCCCACAAACGCAAATGGTAATGCGCATGGTGACATAAAACAAAATGGAAAGATAAACAGTACTGTAGACACAAATGGTTAAAATAATGCAAACACAAGCGCAAATGAAAATGCAAAGGGTAAAGCACATGGTGCCGTAGAGGGGAACAGGAAGTGAAACGGGTATGGAACCACAAGCAGAAGCAGTAAGGGAAACAGTAATGTAAGCACACAGGCTGCTTTTCCCAAAAAGCTGCACAGAGAAAGACAGTGAGTACAAAGAATGTATGCATAATAATGGGTCTCGGAGCAGAAAATGAGGAGTTGGAATATTAAATTACTTATATCTCAGGAACCATACGACGTAGAAAAAAAATTCAAAAGTCATATGACTTTCCTGGCTAGTCTTGTACTTATCCCCCATTAGGGAACAAAGTTATGGCACTCCAAATTTGACACTTTTTCCCATAGGAAAACATTACGGCATCTGCCGCATTACAGGAATCCTTTGCTGCCCTGCTGCAAAATAACAGTTCAGTCTTCTGGGCTGGCATTTGGAGGTAACAAAGCCAATATCCCACAGATGTTCCTTTCAGTGGTTTGGTGAAAAAATATTACTGGGAGCCAAAGTTATGGTACTCCAAACTTCTCTTTTTTTCCCATTGGATAACATTGCAGTGTTCGCCATGCCTTTCAGGGACCGTAACTCAGAAAAGGTGTGAGATATGAACTTTTTGTTGGAAAAGTACTTAGCCTCCAAGTAGTTTTCCAATGAAAAGTCCATATCTTGCACTGTTTCTGAGATATGAGCCCTGAAAGGCGCAGTGAATGCGGCAATGTTATCCTATGGGAAAAAACAGAGGTTTGGAGTACCATAACTTTGGCTCCCTGTAATATTTTTTCACCAAACCACTGAAAGGCACATATGTGAGATGTTGGCTTTCTTCCCTCCAAGTTTCAGCCCAAAAGACCAAACTGTTATTTTTGCAGCAGGGCAGCAAAGGATTCCTGTAATGCGTCGGATGCCGTAATGTTATCTTATGGGAAAAAGTGTCAAATTTGGAGTGCTGTAACTTTGCCGTCCTGTAATATTTTTTCATAGAAACATTGAAAAGCACATCTGTGAGATATTGGCTGCATTCCCTCCAACTTTCAGCCCAAAAGACCAAACCATTCATTTGCAGCAGGGTGGCAAAATGTTGCTGTCATTTTCCCACAGCCTGGAAAAGTACTGTCGAACTTTGCAAAAGCTTTCGCAAATTCATTCAACAGTGTCGCAAGTGTGAAAGTACTTTGCGAAAGTACCCTTTCCAGAAATTTGAATAAAGACATGCCTAGCATCCTCAGCGTCTGATTAGGGGAATACAAAAAGAATTAGTTTGCTAGAGGGTCACAAATTTAAATGCCAACCATTTTTCTGATCACCAACTGAAAACAAAATGGTGGATTTGCAACAGTAAAAGGGCCATTTGCGAAAGTAAAAACTGCATTTGCGACACTGTCAAAATTTTTGTTAACTTTTCCCATTGACTTATAATGGGAAATTGTTTTTTGAATAACTTTTGAACCGTTTAATGTTTTTTCACAAAGTCTTCAAAAAGCACATCGGGGTCCATGTCTGCACATTCCCTGAAGATTTTGGACCAGTGGCACAAACTGTGTGACCTGTAGAGATGAGCAAAGAATTCCAAAAAAGTGTAAATGTGCACACAGATCATGCTTAATAACTCGGCAGCCGTATACCCGAACAGTACAAAAGTTGGCAGATCCAAAGATGTATAGTTCTTGATCATGTATTCCAAATTTCAGGCAAATCCATTAAACAGTTGCAAAGTTATTAAGGTGCAAAATTTTAGGTTTAACATATAAATGGCTCCTCAACCCTAACTATGGTAGCAGTACCATGCTACCATTATATATATATCTTTGCTATGCATCTTTAAGTGATTATTAACTCATTTTATCATACAGTATTTTTTATTGATACTTAATATTTTGATATCAAATTATAGTATGCAAGAGTGAGGAAGTTCTGGTGATATTCTGTACCACCTTCAATATGTTGAAAATATGTTTTGAGGTATAGATCTACTTCCTTTGGTGTACTGAAAATATGCTGAGATCCATTAAGGAATAATCTCAATTGCCCAGAATGGATCAGATTGAATGGGATACCCTTGTCCCTTAGCAACTTCTTTACACCCTCAATTGCTTTACACTTTGCCATCACTGCCGGTGGAAGGTCTGGATAAATTTGCAACTGTAAACCTTTTATAAAAATTCCTATTTTGGTTCTTGCTTTCTTCAGGATTTCCTCTTTGTCCTGAAAATAATGTGATTTGATAAAAACAAACCTAGGGAGGTATTTTCTAATTGAGAAAGCCCTATGCACCCTATCCAGTTCAATTTCTTCTTCTTTGTACTTTTTCCAAGGGGGGGGGGTTCTGATAGGGTTTGTTCCACATACTGCAAAATATTAGATCCTTCTGAGCCTTCTGGCAGACCACAAGCTGACACATCATTTTGTAGTGGAGGCAGCTGATCTTCCATGGTGCTTACCCTGTTTTCCAACTTTGATATCCTATTACAGTAGTTAATGCTTCCATTTTAGTATCCAGTTCTGCTATAGAGGTCTTAATGGCATCAAAAGTCAAGGTCATATTTTGGAAACCTGATCTCATTTCATTCAAGAGGGATTCCTGTACCTGTTGCATTCGCCGATAAGCATTTACATCATTGCTGCACAGGAAATTTTGTTTATCTGATATTCCACTTTCACATGCGTTGCTACTACTTATAGCAATGGGTATAGAGCCATCACTATTAGATCTTTGTGCAGGAATATTCAAAATACTGGCAGAAGAAGCTTCTGAGATTTGAGGGGTATTTGGAGACAGATGGCTATGACCAATGGAGGCATTTTGAAAAAAGTTTCAATATGCTGGGGTTGTATCTGCTGAGAAGTAGATGGGTATTTGTTCTCCACTGGTAAATGCATATCTTTTATTCTTTCTTCTCCATTAAACACAATAAATTGGTCCATTGGGCCATCTATTCCAGCTTTCTGAGCTTTGCCCAATTTATGTAAGGGGAAGGGGCAGGGGCTTAGTCAACCTTTAGATCATGTACAACATTAGTTACTTCAGGTGATTCTGATACCATACCTCTCTGTATGCTAGTATTGGCATCAAGCCTTGGTTCCATTTCATTATCAAACATGATTTTGCCCACGTTAGTTACACTGCACCTAGCAGGCCTCAAAGTGTGAGCAAATTTTGGTTCTGATTCTTTAATTCTTTTAATCATCTTCAACATATGCCCTGATGGAGGATATCCAGATGCAATACTATTTCTTAACTTAGAAGAAAATAAAGAGCTGGGGGAAGGAAAAAGGAAAAAAGAAGGGAGAGAGTCCAGGAGAAATTAAAAAACAGGGTGAAACCTATTATGCCCAAGTCCTTTTCCCACTCTGTTTAATTCTTTGCAGTATTTCTGACAAGAATGGGACAGATATTTTGTAGCTCTTTCTTGAAACGTGGATATCACCCCCTCTCCTGTAAATCCCTTCAGTATTGACATACAATACAGCTTTTTTAAACTGCTGCAGCAGGCCTTCAGGTGACCAAATTTTACCACCTATGCCCAATGGCAGCTTCTGAATCAGCAAATTCCTGTTAGCAGAACGGCTGTTGACAATTTTGCAAGATCTCTGAACCAGGTAAACTACTTTCAATGTATTTTCTTTAGATTTAACTAGATTGCTAAAGAGAAATACCATAGCAATGTCCCCAATAATTCACTGCAGCCTTTGGTTAACTGCAGGAAGAGGTGAAATCTATGAATTCAGCATTTTTCCTCATAGAGCTCTCACTGTCATTTACTCTTTTTCTTCACTCGTTTTACCTCATGTAAATCATTAAACACAAATGTGGGTCCACTCATACATTTTTAGAAGATCAAGTTCTGTATTTCATTATTGGTTCAATAGAGTCATACTTCTTGTTCAGCAAAGGGGAGAAGACAGATACAAATAATCACTGACCGCCGCTGAGCTACTCATACACACACCCTTAGCACACCATCTTGGTCATGTGCCCACAACAGCATGAATATTATTCTACTTCTGACCTTTGGAAAAACCTATATCAAATTAAGTGTTAAGTAGAAAGTGAATAATGGAGAACTCAAGAAAGAAACTGTGCTGGATATAGAAATTGTCTCTGAACAAGTAAACAATTAAATGTAAATTTAGTTTCTGCTAATCAAAACTATTTTAAAAACACTTGTGATAATTTCCCATATTACTTAGTTTCTGCTTTACTGAGAAATGCAAACGGCTGAAGAAAATATCATTCCTGATGGTCATTATTATTGCTATTAATTTGTTAACATACAGAAATTTGGATTTTAATAAGTCTTAAGCAGTGCCACTAGATGGCAAACTCTTTTGGTATCGCACTTACAGTAGCAGCCACAGACACTGCCAGATATTTCTTGAAATTTATGTGATATTTCCAGAAATATCTCCTGCTTTCTGCATTTCCACAGTGGGGGCAGCAGAGAGAAACTCTTCAGAAATTTCATAAAATAACTGGAAATAGCTGGCAGTGTCTTTGGCTACTACTGTACCTAAAATATTCTGACACAAAAAACAAAACCTCTTGTCAATCGTGATAGCAGATATCATGCATATGTTGTTAATAGCTGAGGAAACCATAATTTACCTTCTAATCCTTGTCACTGTTGCTTGCATATATTTTCTGACTTTTGTGTACAGAGTTTGGAAAAGTAGGCATATGTTGCAGTCCTTATTTACATCACAAAATAATTGTGCTGGTGATTAAGTAATGTATGCAGTGGTGCCACTAGGGTATTTAACTTACATGGCATTCAATCCATCTGACTGTTACTGTAATGTTTGTAGTTTTGTGAACTATCCAGATTGTATTATACACATGATTTCTCCTGCATATATGTATCTGAATATTGTACAATTGTTTGGTAGTAATGTCAACTACTTAAATTGTATTGTGCACATTATCTCTCCTGCATGTATGTATGTGAATATTGTATCATTTTGCAGTCCTTAGATTGCCTGAGATCAGTTCTAAAGTTTACATGCATTTTGCTGTTCATTTGT
This sequence comes from Neoceratodus forsteri, assembly GCA_016271365.2. NCBI lineage: Eukaryota > Metazoa > Chordata > Ceratodontiformes > Ceratodontidae > Neoceratodus > Neoceratodus forsteri. The sequence continues at coordinate 1,325,189,242 of CM057458.1, forward strand.
GCTGTATTAATGAGGTTTGATCTACTCTTCATAAAGCACTGCTACAAAATTTGCATTTAAAATGTGTTATTTGTAGGGCTTCATCAAAGCGATGTGCTGTTTTCACAATAAGTATAAAAAAATGTATAATCAAATAAGATTTAGCACAAGTGGTACTATTCATATTGCTATTTATACTCTAGATTCCTTAAACATTGCCAGTCCTTTTGTCAATTTGATTTCTGATTTACCTCTGAAAAAACTAGAGGTGACACCAATCCATCACCTTTGGATGTTTATTATTTTGTCATTATTAGGGATGTAATAAGGTCATGCACAGCCTGTAGCTTCTTCTCTCTGTAATCATTGATAGCTGCTTATAGATAACTATTCTGTGGTGATTTGCATATGCAGCCCATGATGCTTTGCATTGTGGGGGCATGTGTGATTTTGTATTTTCTTGAAACTTGGCTTCCCAGCCAAATGCCCTTTGGGGTAACCCTTGCCTCAGTGTTTACACACAGAGGTTCTTTGTCTTTTAAATAGTTTTTTATTTTAATGGGTTCACCACAATATATCCCAGGCACACTGCCTTAGGGATAGCTGGTCCATTCCACTGGGGTGTCAAACAGACGAGGCATACTGATGAGTCCTGATAGGATGAAACACGTGTCTATGTCTTCTGTTAACACCCTTTGCAAACTGTGTGAGAGGCCTTTCGGCACCATGCAATTCTGCTTAAAGTTGGACCAGCATAACATTCTGTGGTGATTTGCATATGCAGCCCATGATGCTTTGCATTGTGGGGGCATGTGTGATTTTGTATTTTCTTGAAACTTGGCTTCCCAGCCAAATGCCCTTTGGGGTAACCCTTGCCACAGTGTTTACACACAGAGGTTCTTTGTCTTTATAGATAACTATGCTGTCACTATTTGTTATACTGGGGATAAAAACACTATACTGACAGATTCCATGCCTTTTACTGTAGCTGTTGAGGATTTCTCCCAATTTAAGGTATTTAATAAATTAGTGTGGGATCTGTCTGTCTGCAAAGAATTGCACAAAATAGGTTCCTCCAGAATCCATGCTTCCCTTGCTGTTGCTGTTAGTTAACTGAAGAAGCTCCCTTTAATTTGTAGCTATAGCTTTTTACTCTGCTGAGGCATATAGTACAAAAGAGTGCTGGGGAACTGACACAAGGGAAAAACAAACAGGAATAGGAAAATAAACAGAAAAAGCAGCAGGCTTTTTACGAGGTTTCAAAATTTCCAGGACCAGGAAGGTAATACTAGTCAGGGGAGAAGAGTATGCATTCATGCAGGGCAACAAATAACAAGCTAAAAACAATTAGGGGTGATAAGAGAGCGGCATTCATGCAGGGCAACAAATTATCCATCTTATTTGAGGAAAACAGCATCATAGGCATGCACACCTTCTGAATGGTGACAAAATGGTGCAGAGGAGAAGGCGTGTTAAAACAATGGAGCCCAGCTCACCATCATTGCCACATGCTAATCAGCTGCCCTGAATATAGGTACCAGTATGTCACATCATCACAAATTCAGAATAAGTAGGAATGTAAGGATAAGAAAGAAGCTGCTTTTGCTCCTCTATGGCTGTTTTGTTTTTCTTAACACTGAATTAGGACAATCAAATTAGTTTAGGTCTACTCTTTTGCTTTTAAATGTGTAAAAATGATAGAAGAAGTCTAATTGATTTATAAAGTAAGATGTTGTTTGCCAGTAATGAAATTTAACAAAATATGTGGTGCATACATGATGATTTTTTTGATGCTGCATGATCGTTATGCCCCCTCCCACCAAACAGAAAACAACTTACAAAATGAAAGCAAGATATTTCAGAAATGGTTTGATAAAGGTACATATTTCATTAGATTCCATTACAGGCAAACACAATCTTACTTTATAAGTTAATTAGACATCTGCTGTAATGTTAGATATCAGCAGTAACACTGGCTGACTAGTGTGAGAGAGACTTACAACCACACTGACTCAAGGGTGAATCGGGTACCTTGAAATCTTCTTGTCAATTAACTTTTTGTTTTTATTTCTATTATTTACTTTTTGGGGGGGGTGATTTGGGAATGGGAGACAGGACATATAACATTAATAACAGAAAAAGACATGGGATACTACTGGCAACTCTTAGTGTCATATTTTAAGATGCAATATTGTATCTTTTTGTATGGTGTCAACATATGATATATTAAGATGAGACATGATATCTTAAAATGTGGTATCACTTTTGCACAGTGCTTTGCATGCTGTTCTCCCACTAGGATGTGGACAATTTCTTACCTGATGGGATAGGTGTGTTTGCTACATAAGGAATAAGTCACGACAAAGTGTGGTTTATGACCTGATAAGAGCACACCATAGGTGAGTAATAAGGCATGAGGCACTTGTGTCGAATACCTTTAGCACGTGGGAAGTGCTCTTATCAGGCCATAAATCACACCTCTTAGTCTTATTCTGCTTATAAAATTGGTCCCTCAGTAAAAAAAAAATCTTTAATTAAAAATGCACATAAAAAGTGTAAATAACCGGAAAAAAATTAATGATCATATCACTAGAAAAACAAAAAAATAGTCCTCCTTGTCATTGTATTGTAATGGTCTGTATTGTTATTCTGCCGCCCAACTCACACACAGACACAGAAATACAGAAACCCTCAGTTGTTGTTTTTGTCACATTTCTTAGTTTGGCACCATTTTCTTATTAGTGACCAAGTGCCTACTGAGTTTTAGTTAAAGCCAGTGGGAAGTGAGCGTGTTCCATGTCCGGTGCTGTAGTTAGTGCATTTCTTTAGTAGACCTGTCACAAAGTCACTGCTGTTTCCTTATTTTGTCATGTTGTAGGTTTTGTAAAGTAATAAATGTCCCACTACTCCCTCACTCACATACAAAATGTATTTTTGCTACCCATGTTTCTGTCTGTTGTGGTTTTAAAGAAAGTGAGTGTGTCCCTATTCAGCCACTGTACTGAAGAGCAGCTTTCCTTTGCAGTGCTTTTATTTGGAAGAGGAGCCACTGATGCACCGCTTTCTTTTCAGAGGAGTTGCACACTCCAGATGATGGTCAGTGAGGAGACCAGAACATTGCTGGGGGAAAAGAAGGAGTGAAGGAACACAGCAGGAAACAGAGCAGCTGTTGCAACAGTCCGCGGGGGAGCCACGGATCAACGTCCTGCCATTACCCACCCTTTCCTCCCGGATACATGAGAAAGCATTTTTTTATGTGCTTTATTTATTTTTTAAGCTTTCACTTCTGAAATATGTTTCTTCCTTTCTCTTACATTTAAAAACATGGTTTGATTGGGATCGAGCATATCCCTCAGTGACTGCTGTGGAGAGGGGGATGGCATGGACTACAGAGATGGAGAAATGGTTAGTAGTTGGAGTGAGACCTCAACCTGAAATAAACAAATGGGCACTGAGTAAAAGCAGATTGTATGCTAAAAATATTACATGGGACCCTGGATACATTGACTGGCATTAGTGTGGATTCTCTGCTGGTGGTGCCACCGGTCTCCCGCTGCAGGTGTTACATTTAAAACAGATGTTCGCTTAGGAGCTGCAGCAGGAGAGCGACGGCACACATTGATTTATTTGGGTGCTGTGTTATGGTTGGCAGAATAAGTGCAGGTTGTGAAGTTATGGCCTCATAAGGACACAGCTGAAACAGGCTATCAGCAAATCAGAATGTAGGGAATTTTGTACCCATTTTATAATTGTGATTATTTTATTTAGTTATTTATTTTGTAATTTTGAGTGTTGCCATTTAATATTTTGTTTAATTATTTAAGAGAGATTTTCATTGTTCACTGAACAGTAAAAAATAATTGAAACAGTTTTCATTTTATAATATAGGCAAAGTGCATAAATCTTTAAAATTCCTGTAAAGTTTAACAGTGGTTCAAATTAAAGAAGCACAATGAATTCCAAGATGGTTAATTTTTGTAGAGTTTCAAAACTTAACAAGCTCCATAACTGTCACATGCAACATTTGTTAAACAATGATCTCACAGAATAGAGAGGGAAATAAATGACTTCATATAAAGTAACAATTATAACAACAGTTCAGCAGTTTAGATCCACAAATAAAAGGAAAAATATATAAAAAAAATTATTCTTAAGAATTCTTGCATAACAGACAATGTGAAGTCAACCACATTCAGTATTGTTTCAAATAGTTCACACATTTTCAAACTGAGTTTGGGTTTCTTTTGCATCCAGTAAGTGTCTACTACCTTTAAAAATTCACTTACGATGAGTATTGTGAATATTCAATAAACGGTTTAGGGAACCAGAGAAAGCAAGAAGCGTTTATAGTTTTTAGCAACACTGACAAATTAAGTTTGTCCAGGGAAAGGCTTATTTACTAGAGGGTTACCCTAAACCAGTGTTCAGGGGTTTAGAGTTTCAATGAGCAAAAAAGTGCAAAAACACGTACTTGATCAACCTATTCTCTGACTGCAAGGGAATTTTACACATTTTTTACCTTGAGTAGTGAGAGATATTTCCTCGGGCTGTTTGTCACACCCTACCACTGACAATATTTGATAATAATATCAAGCGGTATACAAGAATCTCTTTGAAATATGCTGAAAAAAGTAAAATTGCCATCTAGCAAGTTATTTAATCTTTTTGGGTAACTGATCCCATTTTTGAATGGATGCCTGTCTTTTGTTCTGAATCAGATCTGAATGTTTTTGCTCTGGTTGGACGGTACCAGGTGATATCCACACTTGTAAGATAGCATGGTATTAACTATGCTGTCTACACAGAGCTTGATTTTATGGTGACAGGGGTACAATAGCAGTAGAGGAATACCACTACCCCTGTTGCTGCATGCAGAATGGAAGGCTGGACAAGTTGCCATGTGCTGGGTGCCTGGTCAAGCTGCTCCTGTGAAGCAGTGGCTAGGGCACCAGTGTATACCACAGTTTGGAGACCTGGGATTGTTGTTTGGTTCCCCTAGGTCTCCCCTGCTAAAACATATGAGATTTGTTTTATTTTTTAAAGGAAACAAACAACCCTCACTCCCAATTTTCTCCCCATCTGCGAGATCCCCCAGTTAGTTATTTGAGTTCCAGGGTGTGTGGGGATGAAATCCCCCATGACGGGGGTGCAGAGGTGAGGCTCCCCACAAAAGCACATGAAAACCTGTTTCAGTCAATGAGTGTGGTGCATGGAATAGGTCGGTCTTTTGTCTGACTCTGTTATTGTTCTGTGCTTTTTCACGGCAGCATTTTTAGCCTTATTGTTTTTACTTGCAGCGACATGGCCCCATGCTGGTCGGACTGAGTCATTGACAGAGTAATATGAATTGATAATGTATCAGAGCTGTAGCAGGCCTCGTGGACTGAAGGTTGCTTGATATACAGTAACATTTAAAACATAGACCAACAGGGGACTTGAACAATTTAAAGACCTCTTTGAGGAAATTTTTATGTCATTATTCCAACTGCATGAGAAATTTACAAATAAGAACATGTTATAATAGCATTTTAGAAAACATATTTTTAAAATGACAAGCCCCTCAACTTCAAGATATTTTAAGGAAATCTCAATGAAAAGTAAACTGGTCTCAGAAATATATTTATTTTATTCATTTATTTGAATCTAGGATTACAAGTACCTTTGAGCCAAGGCCCTTTTACAAAGGTTACACATCAGTTGCAGTAGAATAACAAAAAAAAAAGACAATTAAATAACAAAGGCTTTATATATCATATGACAATTTCTTAATCTATTTTTAGATTAAGCAAAATTTTAACAAAACACAACCAAGAGAGGTGGGTGAAAGCTGTGTACTCCACGTGAGAGGAACTTGTGCAGAATTTTCTGAATGCCCACCATTGACAGATTGGAAATCTTCCAAATGTGTTTGGTGAATTTTTGCCCTGTTCCACAGAACTGTTTTGCAGAACTGTGGAATAATACACATGAACTGTGAAAGTAATCCACCATTCAAGTTCAAGTAATTTTTCCACAATTCATACAGAAAAAAAACTTCATCTGCTGTCTCTGGTGGCACCCCTCACCCTTCAGTTGCCAGCCCCATGGGAGTTGGGGTTTCCCTGCTGTCTAGTGACACCCTTACCCTTTGGATCGCTGGCACCATAAGAATTAAAGACCAAGATGGGCAACACGATGTGGTGACTGCCTTAGCTCCATTGTGGTTCTTTATATTTTGCCTTATTACCCTGAGCCTATTCTAATGTCTATACTATGTTTGCCATCTTTTTAAATTCCACCAGTCAAACAACTTTTGGCAACATGTTTAAAAAAATCTGCAGAGATCATGACACTTTTACAATTCAATAAACAGCACTATGGCAGCATGCCACCACTTCAAACGGAAGCTCCAGAAATACCCTTTTGATCAAAACAGACAGACAAGAACCATGACTATCAGAAGCTTCTACAAAGGAACAGACCAAATCTGATTTATCATACGAGGCTGAAATACTGATGTTGAAATGTGGATCCATCAGCAGGCAACTCTGTTAATATTCCTGATCCCTCTGAATCCTGAAACTGATTGCTTCTGTTTTGCAGTCCTGATTGGTGCTCTTTGCTCAGCACTCAAGACCACACATCATGGTGATCATAACTATGGAAATCCACTGGCATTCCTGATTGATGCGCCGGTAGCAGAGGCTAACTGAAATGATATGGGCAGTTATGCTCAGCATGCCAACAGGCAGTCTACTGATATTTTGCAACAGGCAACTGCTCTTTGTGAATGCCAGTTTAAGTCAGCCCTCAGAGCAACTGAGGGGGGCAATACTGGGAAAGGGATTGAGAACACAGCAAGGTAATAGGGACACACCAGTCATCATGCAGGAATCTCATTCAAACCCTACTGTGGGCTCTAATTCCCTTTCACACTAGTCCCCCTATGGCTAGCACAAACTCGCAATAACAGCACTGTTTGGATCAGGAGGAAGGGATCCACAGAAATAATCATTACCTTCAGTAAATCCTATGATCTATGTGAAATGGCCAACAGTTAACACCAGGGAAACTAAACTTTTGTGGGGCTGGTGATCCGAGGGTGGAGTACTTATTTCACTAGTCACAGGGAGGGGGAAATATTAAACTGCTGAAAGAAATTCTGTAGAACTGACCTCGGACAGTGATCAGCTCTGCAAATTGTTTCTCTGCAGTTTAATACATTAACCCACTATTCATGCATTTATTCCACCATTCCATGGTGGAATTTCTGAGGAAGTTGCCAAAATGATGACTGAACTTTTGCGGAAGTGAAAGTCTGACATTCACATAAATTCTGCAAGCAGAATTTATTTTTCTCAAACCACTAACAATGAAATAGAGCCAAAAAGGGGAAGGCAAGTGCAGTGAAGGGAGGTGCTGCACTTAAACTAGACACTAACCAGATATGAGTGTGTACAAAATAAAATAAAAGATCAAAGTGAATGCTGCAACAAGTGAGGTTTAATAGGTAAATGCAATGTTGCTCAGCAGCAGTCCCGGTGCTTATGTTTAAACCTATGCTGTTTCTTCACTGGTTGGGACAGATTAGAGCATGGTGTGCCTCTAAATACATGTCAGAGAGTTTAAGACATACAAACAATACTGAATAATAATCCATGCTAGTATATAAACCCTATTTAGTGGCATTGCAAATTAATGTTCAAGCTATAAAAAAGTTACAATGGTGAAAGAATGTGAAGAATAAAATAGTAAAAAGTCAGGGATAGAGAAAAGGGAAATGAAGGTAGCGCTCGAGGATGGGGTAGAGGCAGGTAGTAAAATCATAGCAAACTGTAACCAAAACAAATTATACCACCCATAAATACACATAGCAAACAGAACCCAGAACTCTGGGATAATATAAAAAAATTATGGTGTAGTAGGATTTGAAATCTAAAATTACTCCAACGCAAGGGGTGCTAGAAATAGAAATGTTAAACTCCAAATAACTGGAAGTCATTGCTGACTGGGATGGGAGAGGAGTTGGAGAAGCACGCCAAGCCAAAGCTCATTTCCAGATGCCAGTAGTGGAGCAGGAGAGGCACATTAAGCCAAGGCAAAGGCTCATTTCCAGATGCCATTTGGGAAAATATATTTTTACCTTTTGTAAAAATGACCATGTTATTTTCCTGTTATATGAGTAAATGCCATATGTAAACATGATGCAACTTGTTTCCCTACTTCAGTAAAGCTACCATCTCTCCTCAATCATTTAATATTGAATGATCCAATTACAGAACATTGGCATAATACTACAGTATTAAACAAGTATATGCAAGCCAGTCATCTCTGACCAATTCTTGCTTTTTAGGGCTGTAGTGGGTGTAGCCCTGCAGACCTTTTACAATGAGTTAAGGGACTTTGCATTCCTTCCTAAAATTCTAAGAACCTGGATTGAGTAAACCCTCACACAACCACCCACTCTGCAATGTACTGCCCCCAGCCCTCTGTTCCCAATTCATTTGTACTGTAAACCCTCCCACAACCACCCACTCTGTGCTGTACTGCCCCAGCCCACTGCTCCCAATTACTGCTCAAAAAAAGTGTTCCTTTTTCTAGTGGAAGTCATAAAAGGAGTTGCATTAACAAAAAAAGAATAAACCCTTGGACATTTCCTTGTTTGTTTAGTTTTCAGGCACTTTCTCAATAAAGTTGGAAGCTAGGAGGAAGAGAGAGAGAGAGAGAGAGACAGACTTCCATTCTTTCTGGTCAGTTTCAGTGGCTTTCTCTCCTCCGCTACACTGAGGTGGACAGCAGTTCTACAAGAAGGAGAGTTTTAGGCAGGTTATTTGAAATAATAAAACAAAAGATGATTCTCAGGCTGCTGTCACCTGTTTGGCAATAGAAAGAAATTTAAGGAATGAATTGCGAGCCTCCCTGAGCAGCAGCTGCTCTAGCTTAAAACATTTTGAGTGCAGACTACAACGCAAGCTCCGGAAGACAACTCAGGATTTAAACAAATAAAAAATAAAAATAAGCAGGCTATGTTTTAATATTATATGAGTGCCTGGTGTGCTTTTCTCTATTTTAATGAGCTCTTTTCCCCAGCAGTAGTATTTACATACTAAACAGCCGTGCCCTTCCTAGAGCAGGTCTTTGATCAGTAACTGTATTCATTAGAGATGAAAACAGCTACTGATCAAAGACCCAGCAAGATGACCATGTTGCTGATCCATTCCCCAGAGCTTCATGTTCCCCCCATTCTGTTTTTGCCAACATCAGGGTGCCCAATCCCTGAGTCAGCATGTATCCCCCCAACCCACGCTATTGTGACACACTGGGAGCCCACCCCAGTGTGCCTAGATAATTTTTTAAAAATTTTGTTATGCTTTCTGACACTGGGATGCCCTCACCCCCAAGCACACTTTCATTGATGATGAGGCCGCGTAATGCCCCTGTCATCAGCCTGTAAACCCCACCCAATTCATGTGGCACACTAGGAGCCCACCTGAGTGTGCCCAAAAGTACTTTCAAATTTTTTTATCTGTAAATACAGGTAAAAACATCCCCTGCAAACTTTTTTTAACCTGTGAAAAAGAAAATGGTCCCTTGTCATCTCCCCAGTCCCCCCTCTCCCATCCTCATCCTCCCACTGAGCACCCATCTTCCCACCTCCACACACCCCCCCTTACCCCATACTTAACTCTGGAGGTCAGTGCATCTTCTCTGGACTGGAACATGTCTGCACTTTTCAACTTCTACTGCCCTAGCTGCTTATGCCCCTGCCCCCTTTATCTGCTCCCCCTGCTCCTTACTCTCTCCATTTAGCCTTCCTTCTGTCAGTCTTCAACCCCATCTTCCTTCTCTCTACCCCTAGTCACCCGCTTTCCCTTTTCCCTTGTCTACTCTTATCTCCCCTCCATCCTCATCTCCATTACCCTACACATTGCATCCCCTTAGAAAATCCTTACTCTTCTGCCCATCCTCCTATTCCATCCTTAAAACATTTTCTTCTCTCTAGTCCATCACTCCATTCCTCCTAGTATCCTCAAACATGGCTCCAACCCCAGTTTGGGTGTTTCTTATCCCTCTCAAATGCATACCCTCTCCTCTATTTCTTATCCTTCTTCACCTAACACTCCTAGTTTACCTGTCAGCACTGCAATCTCTGCCCCCTTCTTCTCCCTTCCAGTTTTGACTCTGTTACTTAGTTAGCTATCCCATCTCCCCTCCCTCTAACTCCCCCTACCCCTCTCCTTTCCCCCAAAAAATGTTTTTGCCATCTGATCCCACCCTCCTTGCAGAGTTTCTCATGCAACCTGAAGGAGGAGTTCTAGTCCTTGCAACCTACCCCCTCGCCCTCCCTTCCCAACCCTCTCTCTCTCTCTAGTCTTCACTAGCACTTAACAAAGCCTGACTCCCAACTCTAGGCACTTCTTTAATTTCTTTGTTTGCTTCACTCCTGTACTCCTGGTCTTTAGGTTCTGGCTGCAACATATAGTTCTCCAACTATGTGTTACTAGTATCTAGGCCTCTGGCCATTGTGTTATAGTACTGTAGTCTGCTACACTGTATGTAAAGAATTTGCATCTGTATTGTTGATTTTGCTTTATGATTGCCTCATCCATCTATTGTACACCATGCCCAAGATGCTTCTGGAAATGAGCTGCTCGTCAGTTCATGTTGTCTTTCCTGTTAAAACATTTTGTAAATAAATAAATAAAGGTCCGACTGTGAACTGAAGATTTCAAGTTAAGCTATATAATGGGAGTCAATGGGGGGGGTCAACTTATGTTGATATCTCAGCCATTTTTAGGAATTTTGACCCCAATTTTTCAACATGGGAGTCTTGGGACATCACCTCATGAACACTGGCACTGTTATTTCATTATTTTGTTAAGAAAGGTGATTTCACACTCATTGCGTGGAATTACCTTTCAGGACTGGTAAACAGAACAACAGTGCCAGTGTTCATGAGGTGGAGTCCCAAGAACCCCATGTTGAAAATTTGGTGAGAAAATTCCAAGAATGACCATGCTATGAGCATGCATTGTGCAGTTTCTAGTAACTTTGCTAATTTTTAATATTTTCACTTCAGATTTTCAACATTGCCATTTTTTCACACCTTCTTTTAACCAGTACAGCTGTCATTTTTTACATTTTGCCCAAAACTTGTTTTCACACCTGTGGTGCAGAATGGCTCAGTCACTGTGCAAAATCAACTTTTGGGATGGACTAACAAAATGACAGTGCCACTGTTCATGGGGATTCCTAAAACACCCATGTTGAAAATTTGGTAAATTAATTCCTAAAAATGACTGTTAAGAATATGCGTTGCGCAGTTTCTATGCACGTTCATAACTTAGCCAATTTACAATATTTTCACTCCAGCTTTTCAACATTGCTATTTTTTCACACCTCCTCATGAACAGCTGTCATATTTCACATTCTGCCCCAATCTTTTTTCATACTGTACCTGTGGTGCAGAATGGCACAGTAACTGTGCAAAATCACCTTTTGGGATGAATTAATGAAATGACAGTGGAACTTTTATGAAAAAAGGTCACTTTTAAAATTTAGTGAAAAAAATCCCAAAAATGGCTGAGTTACACATGGTCATTCAAACTTTTATACGCACACATGTAACTTTGCTCATTTTCAATATTTTCACACCAAATTTTCAATTCAGCCATTTTATTACACCACCACATAAACCATATGGCTGTCATCTTTCACATCATGCCCAAAATGTGTTTACACACCTGTGGTGTGGAATGCCATTTTCCCATAGATTTTCAAATTCTCACCTACATGGTCCATTCAGGGGGTGATGAGAAAACTATGTTCAACATTTGGGGTCAGTATAAGAAAAAAATATCAAAGTTATGCTCATTCCTTGCAAACGAGGGAGTTTATGCTCTCACTTCCCCTGAACCCATTTGGCCTCACAATATGAAAAAATGACAAAGTTATGGCTCTATGTGATAACAGTGATCACAGAATAATGATCACCATTTGGGTGAGTGTACATCTCCGAACATGAATGATGGTAATATGCACTCACAGTGACTAGAAAACTGGTGACTGGTATTCTATGTTATGTGGGGGGCTTCACCCCCCCACCCCCTATTTAAGTATTCTCAATTTCAGGATGGTGCAAGTTGGGGGGTGATATAACTTAATAAAAATAAAAGCCTCCTACTGGCACTAAAAAATCAAAAAACGTGCCACGCTGGACCCGAACGCTGCACCCTGTATGTTCATAGGTATCATCCTAGGTATATCAAGCTATAGAGACGTGTGTCTTTGAAGCTTGCCAATAATCAAAGTTGTCTAATAATTTTGGAATTTAATCCTGTCTCCAAATGTTAGATCAAGATTCCTTTTAAATGTATCTATATTAGAGCTATTCACAACTTCTACTGGGAGCTGATTCCATATTGGAACAATCCTGTGGCTAAACCGATGCTGTCTGCGTAATGATTTCCATTTGGGTAAGTATAATTGTTTAGCATGACCTCTAGTGTCAACCTTCTTATCAATTAGAACAATTCCTAAATCATTTATGAGGGTAGTGTTGTTTATTGCTCTGAATAATAAGCACATATCTCCCCTTAATCTTCTATATTGAAGAGTGTATATGTTAAGTGATTTCAGTCTAGTCTCATATGTCATGTTTGAAATTCCTATAAGGGCTTTACTAAATCTATGTTGCACTCTCTCGATCTTTACTATGTCCTCCTTATGATATGATGACCAGACCCGCACAAAGTATTCAAGATGTGGTCTCACCAAGGCTATATACTGGTATAATTTGTATTTATTTAAAATTAAGAAACAGTCAGATATGGCATGAAAGGTAGCTAAATTTACAAAAGAAGATTTAGATTGGGTGAAGTATAAACAATTGCAGAATCATTATAATTATGAACTTAAGAAGGTTAAAAATGATTTTTATAATAGGGAATTAACAACTAATTTGACTGATAATCTGAGAAAATTTTGGAAAGTTTTGAAAAAGGTGAATGGAGATCAACAACTGCATTATCCAGAGAAATTTGAGATTGGGAAGGTTGAAGTTCCATTGGGCCCACAGGTTGTGGATTCCTTTAATTGCTATTTTACAACCATGGGCACAATGGCTTCATCACAAGGTGTAACCAGTCTCTCTTCATTAGATATTCTTAAAAAAGATATAGAGGTTGACCCTGAAAGGGTTAAGGAGTTTGATTTTGAACCAATATCCCCATTAGATGTACAAAATAAATTACTTAGAATAAACATTAAAAAAGCTAGGGGCTAGATGAGATTCCTAATAATTTATTGAAATATGCTGCTCCGGTTATTTCGTACCCTTTAACTAACATCTTTAATATGTCACTTGCATGTGGGGGAAATTCCTGAATTGTGGAAATTGGCTAGAGTAATTCCCATTTTTAAAAATGGATCTAGAGCCTTATTGGAGAATTATAGACCTATATCATTACTACCAATAGTAGCTAAAGTGTTTGAAAAGATGATAGCTAAACAACTTCAGACTTATTTAGAAAATGGAAAGCTGATTAATAAATTCCAATCTGGTTTTAGGTATATGCATGGTACAACTTCTGCTTTGTTGAAAGTTACTGGGGATATTGCGGATGCTCTGGACAGGGGAATGTCGGTAGGGGCAATTTTGTTGATTCGTCCAAGGCGTTTGATACCTTGGACCATGACATCCTCTTGTCCAGACTACCTGCTTTGGTTGTTTCCTCTAATGTGATTGGGTGGTTTGATGCTTATTTAACTGGAAGGAAACAAAAGGTCTCAATAAATGGGTGGGGAACTGATTTTAGGGTGATTATTTCTGGAGTGCCCCAAGGATCCATTTTGGGTCCAATATTATTTAATTTATATATGAATGATTTTGTTCTAACTAATCCTCATGTACAATGCCACCTATATGCAGATGATACTATCATTTATGTGGAGGGTTCATCAATAATGCAGATAGAACTTACTCTTCAAAGTGCATTCGATGAGCTTCAGTTATTTTATAGTGAATACAACCTTGTCCTTAATTCAATAAAATCTCAGGTTATACTGTTCTCTAAAGAAAATAGTGTAACCTATTCAGAGTTAGGTTTGAGTATAGTAACTAAAGATAAAATTGTTCTTGAACAAGTGCAATGTTATAGATATTTAGGAATTTATCTGGCTAGATCACTGGGATGGACTTTCCATATAGACCATATAATTAAGAAAGTTAGTGGACGTTTGGGTGCACTATATAGAATTAGAAATTGCATGGCTGAAAGAGTGAGGAACCATGTAGCTACAGTTACATTGATACCTTTGTTGGATTATGGGGATATTGTGTATATAGGGGCAACTTTAACCCAGTTAGCTAAGATACTGTAGATGTTCTTTTTAATAAAATAGCAAGGTTTATCTTGGATGTCCCTAAGAGAACTCATAGAAGAGAGCTGTATCAGTCCTTGAATAGGATATACCCAAATGATAGAAGGTCTTTACATGTTCTGATGTATATGGTTAATTCAGTTAGGGGTGAAGTACCTGAATATATTACTGATGAACTACAGGTTAGGACAAGTAGAGAAGGCCTACGCTCTGAGCAAGGTATGGAATATGTTTTGCCTAGAAGAAGGACAGATTTGGATAGAGAACATGTTTTCTATTTAGGTCCCAATATATGGAATTTATTGCCTATCTATCTCAGGCCACTTAGTTCTAGTCCCAGTATAGGAGAAATAAAAAGATGGTTTAAATTTGAAGCAGATAAAATGTTTATTGTTGAGTAACCATGAACATTATGTATTAAATATGATGAAGACCTGCACTTTATATATGGGAATGTATGTCTTGTATGTTTATGTAGTTTATTTGTATAGATGTTAGTAGTTATTGTAATTTAATTATTTTTATGGTGTTAGTTTTTTTGTAAGTATATGTATGTATGTAACTTTTGAAAAAAATTTTGTATGATGTCATCAAGAATGTTTGTACTAAGGACCTCACTGGAAATGAGCTTGTCTCAGTTGAGTCTCCTATCCTCTTGCTTGTCAATTGAATAAAAATTTTTACTACTACTACTTGTTTACTTACTACATATATAGGGGGAGTAATACCCCAGTCCTTCGACGGGACATATGCCTAAATATACAGTTGCAATTTTGATTAGCTCTGTTTATTTGAGTCTTACAGTGAATTCTAAATTTTAAATCAGGGTTAACAATTATGCCCAAATCTCTTTCCTGCACAGTTTCCGATAAGACTATGTTCCCTAGTTTATATTTATGATGTTTATTGTGAATGCCCAAATGCATAACTTTGCATTTGGTAGGATTTAATATTAATTTATTAGTACTAGCCTAAGTCAAAATGTTATCCAAGGCTGATTGAAGTGCTGCAGTACTATCTGAATAATTTAACACAGCCCTTACTCAACAATCATCTGCAAATTTTAATACCCATATGTTGGAGTCACTGATGGTTAAGGTGGAGACATAAATATTAAAAAGGCATGGCCCCAACACTGACCCCTGGGGGATGCTGCTGGTAACAGGAGCCCAATTAGTATAATCTACATTTATGGTGACCCTCTGCTTTCTTCCTTTTAACCAGTTTGTCACCCAGTTAACTGTGTAGGTGTTTAGGTTATATGTTCTCAAGGTATTAATGAGTTCAAAGTGTGGCAGTTTGTCAAATGCCTTGGCAAAATCTAAAAAAACTAGGTCAACTGATTTACCCTGGTCAATTTCTTTGGTTGCTAACTCATAGAATGTCAATAAGTTAGTTTGACAAGATGTAATTTTGGTAAACCCATGCTGTAGTGAGTCAGTTAGCTCAACTTTATGAAGGTACTCCTGTATAATTTCTTTGATGATACTTTCAAGTATTTTTCCCATTACAGAAGTTAAACTGATAGGTCTGTAATTCTCAGGATTTGTTTTAGGTCCTTTTTTATAGATAGGTACCACTGTAGCTACCCGCCAATCTTGAGGAACTTCCCCAGTGTTAAGTGAGTGTTGCATAATATTAGTAAGGGGGAGGTATATATTTTTGGCAAGCTCTTTTAGTACCCTAGGATGGATTTCGACAGGGCCTGGTGATTTATTTACATCCAATTGACTTAACTTGTCCAAGACTACATTGGGTAACATAGTAAGTTATTCAATAGGATATAAATCTACAATGTTTTCTATCCCATCATCCCTTGTATTAAACACTGTACAGAAGTATTGATTCTGAATATTGGCGGCTTCTTATTTGTAGCCTGTGTCACTTCCGTAGTTAAAAAAAGGGTGCTATGGTATTTATCTCCCCCTTAGTTCTATTAACATGGGCAAAACATGCTTTCCTGTTGTCTTTTACTCTGTGAACCAAGAACAATTCATACTTAGATTTTGCAATCTTTATCATACTTTTAGTGCCTTTAACTAATAACCTGTACTTGGGAACAAAGTGTGTAAATCCTTTCCTTATTTTCCATAATATTCTTTTTTTATTAATCATACTTTTAATTGACAAATTAAACCATGGAGGGGTTATTTTATGTCTATTATTATATTTGTTTGTTTTGGGTATATTAATTTTAATGAGGTTTTTAAGTTTTTGAATCAATAACCTCCATTTATCATCTACTGTCTGGGTGGTAAATTCTTTGAGCCAGTCCCAGTGTTTGAGACCAATTTTGATAGCCTCAAAATTAGCTTTGTGAAAATTTAGTGTTTGAGTTGACCCAGTGGCTATTTGTTTTAAATTCCCGGTAATCTAGAAGTAAACTATATTATGGTCACTGCTGCTCAGGGAGCCTCCTATGTTGATATTAGAAATACATTGGTCTATGTTAGTTAGAATAATGTCTAGTGTTTTATTGTTTCTTGTAGCGTATTGTACTTATTGATCTAAACCCAATTCCTGAAACAAGTCCAAATATCGGCCTTCTACTTTGTTTGCTGTTGAGACCATAGGCCACTCATTATTAGGTAAGTTAAAGTCCCCAAATATCATAAGATTATTAGATGGATCCAGGTTTCCTATATGGTGTAATAATGCACTATCATTCTCAGGGGATATAGAGGTGGGGGTCTGTATACCAGTCCTAAAACAAAGGGGGGGCCAGTCTGGGGAAAACGTTTGATCCACAATGTTTCCAAGTTAGGAATATCTACTGGAATCTCTTCACTTATTATATTGTTTTGTAGATAAATGGCCACCCCTCCACCCCTCCTGTAAACCCTACTTTTGGAGTATACATTATATCCCAGAATAGCTATATCCCAAGACTCATTTTCCTCCCACCATGTTTCAGTGACCAGTGCAATGTGAATGTTATTTGTTTCAAGAAGATGTTTGAATTCTGCAAATTTGTTATTTAAGCTTCTTGCATTGATTAATATACCTTTCCAACCCAAGTTCTTAAAGCTTGGTGGATTATCTGTTTGGCTTAAATTCATGTGGTCACTAGGGGCCATCTCTCTATAATCCAGTTTAAATGGAATTTAATAACTCTGTTAACTTTATTCCACAAAATCCTAGCCCCAAAGTGATTAAGATGCATGCCATCTTCCTTAAAGCAAGCTGGGTTATTGAAGGAAGTGGAATTATCCATGAAGCCTATATTTTTTGACAGACAGTATTGTCTCAACCAGTTATTTATTTTGTGGCTCATGTAATTTTTATATGAATTTTTTTCTGATGGTAGGCAGTAATCCAGACAAGATAATTTCCCCCCTTTGATCATATTTAATCATATAAGATTGTAAAATTTAACTGTATGTCTGGAAAATCACATGTATATAGGTTATTTACTCCAACATAAATGATAACTAAGGGCTTGATGACATTTTCCAGTAATCCATCTAATAGGCGAGTAATGTCCCAAGTCTTAACCCCAGGAAGCATGCTTAATGTAGTAGATTCCTTCCACCCTTCGCATATCATAGCATCAACCCCTCTTAGCAGAGAGTCACCCATTACCACAATATCTCTAGTTTGTGATTATCTAGATTCTACTTGTTGTATTTTTTTGTGGAACAGGATTAGCTGGAGGGGTAGATCCTGGTGTGAGCTTTTCCTCAAATGCCTCTGTATATATTGGAAGTCTTTCATATCTATTATATAGACTGATTTACTGGGAATCATGGCTGAGGGGGCATGGAGGGACTGAATTGGTGATGTTTATTATATTAGGGGAAGAGACAAACATTTTGGGTAAATCAAAATGTGACTGCTGTATGTTACTTGTACAGTACTGATTTCTTTTACTGCTTCATCAATAAAGGTTTCTAACATAGTAATTTATTTGTAGGTTTCCAGTCTCCTTCATAACTGATAGACTTCTTTTAAAAGAGCAGTATTTTGAATACATTTATCACACACAAACTCCTGATTTTGCTTTATTTCTGTGTACATGTTGCACTGAGAGCACTTTATTTTCTTGGAATTCTTCCTCTTTTTTACCTTGGCCTGAGCCATTATAACTAGCCAACAATAAGCACAGTTATCTACCTCTAGTGTATAGCCTACCAGTTAGGTGGCAGTCCTCGGTCCTCTTGGTCCCCTGTGTCCACAGCAGACACAGCAGACAGGCGCAGATGCACGTGTCTCTGCACGTGTATCCACGTGTGACACCGCACGTGAAACACACACCACTCTGCTCACCCCACTCACAGCGGGGCTGGCTAATATAGTGAAACTGCCCCAGAAGTAGAGTGTGGGGTTACTAATGCTACTCATAAATTAAAGGTTTAAAAATCACTTGCTAGTGCCCAAACAATGTTTACTCCTACAGTGTGTTACATTTCATTAAGGTTTAAAGTAGCACAGTCAGCAAGCACAATTTACAAGTAGGTATATCTGGATAGACTGAATAACAGCCTCTCTTCCTTGTTACCAGAGAGCAACCAGGGCTCCCACACTAACACAAGGTATATTTAAAATTAAAAACTGATCTGTAGCACGTTTTGTACACTCCCAAGGGTGTCCCACATGTTAGTGTCAGCCAGGTAATAAGAATGTTTTATTTTCAGTCGAGCACATGCAGTGGGGCTCGCTAATATAGTGAAATTACCCTGGAAGTAGAGCGTGGGGTTATGAGTGCTACTTGTAAATTAAAGGTTTAAAAATCATTCACTAGTGCCCAAACAATGTTTATTCCTACAGTGTGTTACGTTTCATTAAGGTTTAAAGTAGCACAGTCAGTAAACACAATTTACAAGTAGGTATATCTGGATAGATTGAATAACAGCCTCTCTTCTTGGTTACCAGATAGCAACCAGGGCTCCCACTGTACACCCCAACTGATTACCCTCCCCACCATGCTAGCAGTCCAGCTCAGCAGCTGCCTGCCACACCCCCTCCCACATACCTCCCCTCCCCTTCCTCTTCCCCCTGCATGTGAGCGCGCATCTACACGCCATCCTGCCTTCTCCACCTAGGTATCCAGTCGCTATCTTGCCAGGTATCCCTGATCAGAGGCACCATGATTGAGTTGCCTTTTTTGAAAGCACTCAATCGCAGTTCCTGTGTTCACTGGATACCCAATGTTATGTCCATTCCTTGCAAATGATGGCATTTATGCCCTCTTGCTCTCCCATCCCCCAAGCCCAAGACACACACACACATCAAGTTAATGCATTAGCAACCCTAGTGGCTCTGCCAAAGTTTGTTATATTTTAGTAGTGTGCATATGAGGATATTGTGCCAGTCTGTGGACGTACAGTAGCTGCTCTCCCTATGCAGCTAAGATAATTCCTTACTGACTGAATTCAATACGCTGGTAATATTTTCTCATTTTAAAATCATGATCCCAAACTAGGAAACATTTAAAATGAGCACCTCTTCTTCTGAGCACCAGTGTTCAAACTGAAAAAAAGAGTTGCTGCGTTCACTACTTTCATTATTTTGGTAACACCCATAACATACTCTACTCCTGAACAAGGAATTGTTACCAAAAAAAATACAGAAGCACTGTTGAAACTGGACTATATAAACATCCTCTTAATATAAAAAGAGACTGCTAAAATCAAATATAGTATAGCGAGGCAAGCAATCTACAGTAATAGGATCACTGACACTAATGGGTCATTAGCGCACATTATATAATGTTGTATGATTCTCTCTACCATAGTTCAATGAGCTAAGCAAATTTTGATAAGTAGAAAGTACAGTTGCATACAAACTTACCGTAACAGTAGATCTTCGAGAGTATCTCTTGCAGCAGTTCATAACACATGGGATATTCAGCTGTAGGCATCACTTCCTCCACATGATTTCCCAGCAGTCTTTCCCAGGGGCCTCCTCTTCCTGTCAGCTGATATGATCTTGCACATATATAAAGGGGAGGCCCCTGAAAGTTTTCAGTGTACTATTTTCCTTCTAAGTGATCAATATAAAAAGTGAATCATAGGTCTCCGATAGGAACTGAGGAGAGTAGCAAAAGACAGTAGCTCAAGGCTTCCACATGAGGATGGAACAAGGTACCCCTCTGAAGCAGGAGCAAGGGAAGTGGGCAGAGCAGCATGGCCTGCTGCAAGAGATACTCTTGAAGATTATTTTATTTTATTAGAATTTTGGTAACCAGGTAAGTCCACTGAGACAATGCTGTCCCTTTTTCATTGATGACCGGTACAAGATACATAGAGTTTTAACAATGTTGCAAAAATGATTACAGTAGATAGCCAGGTAAGTAACTTAAAACAGATCAGGCATTAAGCATATATAAATAAACAGGATAACTAATATTATACAATATATACATAGCAGGAACACGAGACCAGGTGGATTGCAAGATGCATCTAGCAGAGTAACATAGATGAGGCATTAACGATGCTATAAGGGTTACTTAAACCAATTGCAGAGGAGGGGGGTAGTAAGAAAGAGGTAAGCTCTTTTATGAATGAGAGTAAGTTAGGAGGGAGGGAATTCCAAGCAGAGGGAGCTGAGAAGTTGAATGAGCGCTTACCCAATAGGCGTTGCATCTTCTGGATTGCTAATAAGGGTAAGGAAGTAGATCTAAGCGTGTGTGTGGGTGCATTTTTGTAAATGATTCCCCATAGACAAGGGGGATTAAAGAGCTTGGTAAATTTGAATACAAGGCATAAGGTGTGAAACTGTAACTTTGAGTCATAGGTGGGCCATCGACGAGATTACAAGGCCTCACAGTGGTGTTTTCTGGAGTCTGCTCCAAGGGCAAAATGCCCAATCCTATGAAATAGTTGATGAACCTGTGCAAGGGAAGAAGATTGGGCAGAGAATAGTAGAGGGGCACCATAGAACAAAATAGGGAGAAGGGATGTTGACACAATCTTTTTACAGGTGGCTTTGGATAAAAGAGGGTGGAGGCAGTATAATAACCTGAGCTTCTGGTTTACCATTTTGATAAGCTGAGTTGCATGATGCTTCATTGAGAGGGAAGCATCTAAGTGAACCCTACAGTGAAGATCTACTGTTATGGTAAGTTCTTACACAACTGAACTATCTTCTTTGAGTCAGTCTCTTGCAGCAGGCCATAACACATGGGAAGAATCTCAAGCAGTTGTGATATCCATGAGAGGAGGTAGCAAACCACCAAAAATTAGGACAGGAGGCCATTGAGGACAGCCCTCCCAAAAGTAACACACTTCTTAGAAGCAACATCTAGACTGTAATGTTTTGTGAATGTCTGTACAGTAGATCACGTGGTGGCCTTGCAAATCTCTAAAGCAGAGACACCATGAAAGCACACTGTGGAGGTAGCCATACCTCAAGTGGAGTAGGGTTTCACAGATCCTGTGAGAGGTTTATCATATTTGTTATATATGAATGTAATGCAGTTAGTCAACCATGTGGACAAGCACAGCTTATAAACCCAATCGGCCAGTTATCCTGGGGTGAAAAAAACAAAGAATTGCTCAGTTTTACACAACTGTTCAGTGCGGAGAAGATAATTTCTCAATGTTTTTTTTCACATCGAGAATATGAAGCAGGGCTTCTTCTGGATTCTCAGGCTCCACAAAATATACAGGCAACTGAATAGACTGATTTAGAGTAAATTCAGATACATCTTTAGGTAGAAAGGAGGGGTTAGTATGTAAGGACACCCTTTCCTTATGAAACTGTAAATAAGGTGGCTTGCTTATAAGCACCTGTAATTCAGAGATACATCTACCTGACATAATCACCAGCAAAAATATTGTTTTCCATGACAAAAACAGAGCTTGCATGTTTCAATGGGCTCAATGAGAACTTCAGTCAATTTTTCAAGTACAAAATGTAAATCCTACATTGGGACAGGGTCCTGAACAGGGGGATGCAAATGTAGGGTAACTTTCAGAAAGGTTTTAATGAGAGGTATCTGGGACAATGGTTTGTTGTCCACAGACAAATGGAAAGCAGAAATAGCTGATGGGTATACTTTTATTGATGAATATGTTAGATCAGCCTCTGACAGAGAGAGGAGATAGTCCAGTATTCTCCTTGGGGAACAGTCATAGCATTCCAATTCCCAGGAGAGGCCCAAATGGAGAAATACTTCCATTTCATATAGTAGAAGGCCCTAGTTCAGGGCTTCCATGCAGCTCTCAGAATCTCTGCTACCCCTGGGGACACCTGATAATGAGAGAGGACTACATCTTCAGGAACCATGCATGCAGGAACAGGGAGTGCAGGTCTGCGAGTACTAGGGGGGCCATCCTCCTGTGAGAGGAGTGCTAGACAAATAGGTAGTGGAAAAGGATCCTGATCCAAGATTTGCAATGGTAGGGGGAACCAAACCTGCCTCAGCCATTAGGGGGTTATGAGAATCACTGATGCTCTATCTCTGACCAGTTTGAGGAGTACTTTCTATATCAGAAGAAAGGGAAGGAAAGCGTTAAGAAATGTTCCTGTCCAGGAACAAGATAATGTGCCAAGCCATAAAGTTCCAGGATCTCAATCTAGAGAGCAATAGAGAGGCAGTTTTGCATTTTGAGGAGAAGATAACAGGTCTAATTCTTTGCAATCCCACTGGAGGAAGACATCTGCTATGATGTCTTGGTTGAGCTCCCATTTGTGAGCCTGAGCATGAGTTCTGCTCAGGGCATCTGCCAGGGTATTTGAAACCCCTGGAATATGAACTGCCAGAAGGTGAATACCTCTCTGGATTGCCCGATCCCATACCATCATGGGCTCCTAGCACAGAAGGTATGAATGGGTGCATCTCGTTTGTTCAGGTAGTGAACAACCATGGAACTGTCTGATTGCACTTGAATGCAACCATGAGGGAGTAATGTCTTGAATGCCTGTAAGGCATAGAGAACAGCCCTCAATTCCAGGACATTGAAGTGAAGATGAGATTCTATCACTGTACAAGAGCCCTGGGATTGAACCACTGGAAGATGGGCACCCCAGCCCATCAAGGAGGCATCCATTGTTAGAATGAGGTTCAGAACCCATGGATGGAATGACATGCTGTGCAGGAGATTGTCCCTGGACTTCTGCCATTGTAGTGTGTGAAGTGCTGATGATGACAGAGGACTGAGGCATCGAAGTTGTCCCATTTTTGATCCCACTGGACCCGAGGTTTTACTGAAGGATCCTCATATGAAGTCTGGCATGAGGGATAATGGAGATGGTGGCTGGCAAATGTCCCAGGAGCCAAAGTTAGTCCCTTGCAGAGACATACCAACTAAGTTTAAATGGGAGAATGAGGGTAAGAATGGCATCTGCCCTGGATTGTGGGAGAAACATCATGCCTTAAGAGGTGTCTAGTACCACTCCAATATACTGGAGAGTCTGTGATGGGGTCAGTATAGACTTTGGATAGTTGACCATGATGCCCACCATGGAGAACATCTGTCTCTATGGCTGGAGATATGCCTTCATGCCAAAGGCTGACCCTGCTGTGGGACAGCAGGGACATATTGAAACTTCTTTGGGGAAGGCCAATCCAGCAGAGCTAACTGAGCCTTGCATTTGTGAGCAGGCTATCACTGAGTAGTAGATTTACCGTTAGATAAATGATTCCAATAGGTACCCTTGTAGGCAGGCTTTGCCTGTGAGTGATATAGGGTCCAAACAGGCTGAAGGGTATGACCCGAGTCTTGCAGGTATTTTAGAATATCTTGGGTCTGTGATCCAAAAGGTTTGTCTCCTTGAAAGGGAGCATTCAGAATGGATAGTTGGACATGTTGTGAAAATCCTGAAATCCACAGCCATGATTAGCATCTGAGGCAAACACCCACCGAGGAGGCCTGGGCTGAAGTATCAACAGCATCACAGGTGGCCCTAAGCAGGAGATGACAGACAGCCCCAGCGGTAGAATGTTTGGCATCAAGGTAGAAGTGATTGAAGCATAGACCCTCTTCAAAATGATATCCAATTTCATGTATTCTTTATCTGGGAATGATCACTCATGTGTTGCAGTGTAGCAGATTTATCATGATCCAAATTCTTAACCACAGAGTCTGCCTGTGGAGGCACAGAAAGCTAGTGGTGGTCCACAAGGGTACTATAAAGCCTGTCCACCTTGCGGGAAAGAGAGGGGACTTGGGAGGGCTGTTGCTAGGTAAGCAACGTGGCCTTCTCAAACGCATCCACCAGGGGAGGGATGACTAGTGAGGGGCCATCAGGAAGGCCTACGTACCTAGCCAACCTGTGTCTTGAGGCATCCTGTTCCATAGACTGGAATTCAAAGGTTTTCTGCTGATGCACTATGATATCTGAAAAATCATCAGGAGAAGAGCAGGGGAGCACCTTTGGGGCATCCCCAATCATGGAAGATATTTCTGAGGAAGAGTCTTGTGAGCTATAATCCTCTTCAATTTCTTCATCCTCCTTATCATCCAGATCCCAGTCTGGGAGGGATGGGTCCTCAGGTTTGAGACAGAACCCAGGGGAGGAAGGAGATGAACTCCTTATCTGAGAAGCCAAAGAATGCCTGGAGGGGACTGTTGCAGAGATCACTGCCTCCCCAAAGGGGGAGGGAAGGGTCTAGTATGGCCTATGATGGAGTGAACTACAGCCTGGACATCCACCATGGTCAGCTGACCTCCCAAGAGAGAGGGGCCATGGACTGGATGGGCACCACAGAGGAGATAGCTGAGGGTAAAGGACCAGGCTGGCTCGATGGTACCATGGGGTGAATGTAAGACCCCAAAATAGAGGCTGGGGGAGGACTCAAATAAGACATCACCCAAGTTATTTGAGGTGGTGCCATGATTGTCGATGGGGAGGCAGACAAGAAAGTCCCATCTATGGGAGGACAGTCAATGAGAATGGAACAGAAGTCACATGGTCCATCATCAACGAGGGACAGCCAGAATGTGTCATCGATGAGAGCATAGTGATGGAGCAGCCGATGAGCAGCTAGAGTGCCCTGTTGATGGGAGGACCAGGGAACATTTTGTCAATAGAAGGACAGTTGGAGCAAATGCAGCCATCATTGATGAATAATGGCTAACACTGCAAGTTGGCATAGGCAGCAGTGGAAGCAGCAGCACAACTGCAGTCATTGACGGAGGTGCTGTTGATGAGTTAGAGGGGCCCACTACCGTTGATGGTGGAGAAGACGGTGGGTGATCAGTGGGAGCCCTCCTATTTACCATTGAGGAGCTCCAGGCCTTTGATGATGAAGATGGAGGTGCAGGTGAAACATGTTTGGTTTTGGAAGAATGTTTCCACCCAGCCCCATGCTCCATCGATGATGAGGAGAAGGAGGTTGGACACTCTCCGGCAGAGGAGAGTTGTTGCTTCTCCAAAAGGACTACCTTCTGCTCCATGAGGTACTCCCTTAGCTGCTGGAGCCTTTGGTACTTGCTAGCCTTGTTGAACTGTCCACAGAGGATGCACTCCCTGGAGTTGTGCTCTGGACCCAAGCACAGAACACAAACATCATGGAGGTCCTCTGGTGTGATTCTCTAGCCACAGGAACACTTCTGAAACAAGGGTTCAGAAGACATCAGTGGATGAAGCTTTGTGGATAATTTGTAGAACTCATTGTCGATGGTACTGGAGAAAGCTGGTACTCCTGAATAAGAACCTGATGTGAACTCTGGTTTGTAGTTGGAAAAGAATGGTGGAGTATCAGGGGCCTCCCCTTTATATGTATATGTGCAAGAGCACATCAGGTGACAGCAAGGGGAGGCCCCTGGGAGAGACTGCTGGGAAATCATCCGGGGAAGTGATGCCTATGGCTGGATATCCCATGTGTTATGGTCTGCTGCAAGAGACTGACTCAAAGAAGATCTAAGAAATATTTATTCTATTTCATTACACAGACTACCCCAGCTAAATGCAAGGTCTCATTTGTAGTGACTGTGGGTTAAGCTGCATCTGGAAAACACAATTTTCCTGACACAAACAGTACTGCATCATGCTGCATGCAAGCCTGTCAGGTTAAAATTGCACTTTTACAGTCTTGTTTTCCCACAAGCAGAAGAAATGCTTGATATCTGCTTGATATGTAACTGTGGTTGTTCATATGAAAACATGCCCCTGCCTGTATGAATAATTAATTTACCCAGATATGACATTTAACCCTTAGCCTGCTGACAGAATTTTAAAATATAGGAAGTTTTGATGACTATATCTGCCCATAGCAGAGCAAGGGTTAATGCAACAGAATATAGAGTGGGGCGGGACAGATAATATTTTGAAGATTTTGAATGAGCTGATTCATATAGGTGGATAATGATTGATGTTACTTTATCATATACAGTCATAGAACATGGAACAGGCATTAACATGGTTACACTATTACTAGTTAGTTCTCCTCTTGACTACCCAGTGTCTTTAATCACCTTAGCACAGTATTTCATTTTTTTATCACAGAATAATTTTTATTGTTTACAAAAACATCACATATCATATTCCAAAACAGGAAAACTCCTCCTACAGTAAAGCATTACAGAGTTGTTTGCACATGCCAGTATTCATCACTCAAGAAAATATATCCAAGATTCAGAACTATTCCATATAACTAGTAACAGCATCTTCTCCTATCTATCCTAATGTACCTTATCTCACCTATAACTCATACTCATGCCTAGGTCACATAGGTGCCTCATCCTCAGTGTTGAATTTTCCAGCTACATACACAGGCCATCCATATAGCTAAGATCCAGCCTATCAAAGGAGAGTGTAGTAAAATAAAATAAGTCAAACCTCAGCATAGCACCAGACAAGACCTCCACTGAGAGTGTGCATAGAGATCATCTCCATGTATTTATATAGCTAATTACATGAGCAGGGGCTATCCCACTAACAGTGGCCTGGGGAGATGGTTACCATAGCAGGGGGAAGAGGGAGCCTGGCCCAATGCTGAGTTAAGGTAGGCCTCCCATTTGGAAAACTACATGAGCACTGCATTTCATTTTGAAAAGTAATGTTTTAATGATTGATAGTGGATTCTACTTCCATCAAGGTGGTACAGAGATGGGCTCCTACATTACCCCCTCTATGCTAACCTATTTATGGGGTGATGGGAGGAAGGGTCTATTTTTAATCCCACTTTGAATCCCTTCAGTGCAAATATTGAAAAGTACTTGCAATACATTGATGATATAATGATAATCTGGGAGGGACCTGAGCATGACATGCATGATTTTGTTAAATACATGAATTGCAATGATTTAGGGCTCCGTTTTAAAGCACAAGATGATAAGGAGTCATTATTTTTTAGACATCACCCTGGTAGGTATCTCAGGGGCAGTGGTCAGTACAAAGGGTTTCTGCAAAAACATGGTAGGAAACAGTAATTTACATGCCTGTAGTGCCCATCCAAAACATACTTTAAAGAATCTCCCCTATGGTCAAGCACTGAGGATTTTAATACAGAAAAGGATGAGCTGTTTCAAAGGTAAAGAAACAGAGGCTACACTGAACAAATCTTACAGCTTGCATTAGAAAAAAATGACATCCTTAGATAGGTGAAATCTCATTGGATATAAGGAGAAAGTAGAGGGAGTACAACAAGTTACCTTTATATCAACTTATGGTCCGATTTCAATCAATTTGAGAACAAGTATCAGACAACACTGGCATCTACTAGGGACCTCAGACAGATTAAGAATTTGGGACCCCTGATAACCTTCTGAAAAGGAAAAAGCATTATAGATTTGTTTGTGAATAGTAAATTCAAAAGTGATAAGGTGAAAAATGGTTGGTTAAGAAGGAAACCACAGGGTTTTATCCCTGCAAAGGCTGTGTAACTTGAACATATGCTGTCCAAGGCAAATGTTTCATCAGCCCTCCAGGTTTGGGAGTTAGGGAATTGGTCATTAATCATTTTCTAACTATTAATTCTCAATTTATAATTTATGTCCTTTGGTGCTCCTGTGATAAAGTTTATGTTGAGCAAACTTCCAGGGGCCTTAAAGAATAGATACTGGAAACATCTCACAGAAATGGCTACTATGAGGGATCATGAAATTCATTACATGGCCATAGACAATGTACCTTTAAGCCTCAAAGGGGGGAGATAAACATAATTTCCCACCACTGTAATGAATACATGTGAATATTTATGCTAAAAACATTGAGACCTTTTGGTTTTAATCACTGTATGGAGTGGCAGCCATTCTACATTGTTGATTTAGTTAAACGATAGAACATGTTTATAAACAGCAGAGT
The DNA here is from genome assembly GCA_016271365.2 of Neoceratodus forsteri. Taxonomy (NCBI): domain Eukaryota; kingdom Metazoa; phylum Chordata; order Ceratodontiformes; family Ceratodontidae; genus Neoceratodus; species Neoceratodus forsteri. The sequence goes on from CM057458.1 coordinate 1,325,217,775, forward strand.
GGCATTTGAGCTATAAAACAAAAAATTGGCACTCACTCCTTTCAACAATAGCAGAGAAACCATGTTATTACTGTAAATCAAGTAAAACATAAGTGTTGTACCTGCTGTAACCCAATAATTTTAAATGAATTGTACATTAATTTGAAATTATGAAAATTGATAAACATGCTGTAGATTTTTGTCATAATTTTGTGCAAAATTCCAATAGTTGCATTTGTTTTTACAAATATCTTTGCACAGACACCTTAGTATTCACTGTTATGTTTCCTTATCTGACAGCTCTTTTATGGGGAAGAGTACTTTTTAAGATGAATCCCAAAGTGTAACATTTTTTTAGACAATAAGTAAAAAAACTGGTAACAGTGTTGTGAGGCATGGAATATATTCCACAAGCTGCATGTTCATGAGATAAATTGTTGTTTTTACTATGACTGAGTTTTGCAGTGATGGAAAGTACATATACTCAAGTGAACTACATGATAGTGAACACAACTGTATTTAAGATGAATACAGATTACTTTATTAATTACACCTGTGTGATGGCTAATAAAATGATCATGGATGGAAATGATAGCCATGCGCCCTGATGAAGAGGTGTTGCACCTCAAAGTGCTGGGGCTGGTTTTTCCAGGTTCGGGAACTTTTGTCACTTTATTTTCATTTTGAATTTTTCATATAAAGAAATGAACACATAGTAAAGTGTCCATAAAAAACTGATATTTGGAGTGCTGGTTTTCTTTTGTTGGGAGTGGAAGAGGCACACTGAGCAAAGGTAGATTTCCAAATTCCAGATACCACGGGGGTGAGGTCTCTCAGAATAGGCTGGCGCAGGAGAGGCACACTGAGCCAAGGCTCATTTCCAAATGCCAGATGCCACAGTGGAGAGTGTAGTGGTAGAGGCACACTAAGCCAAGGATCATTTCCAGATGCCATGGGAGAGCAGAGTGTGAGACACACACTGAGCCAAGATTCAATCATTTCCAAGTGCAACAGTGGGGCAGGGGATACCGATGTAATGGGTATTGAGACATAAAGTCAAAGGAACAGCACAATGGCAGCAATAAGCAACAAACTGAAAGCACTTTTGATAGGAACAGCAACTGCTGAGATCAGATGGTTTTGGCTCAAAATGAGCAAGTGCATTTTAATTCAAAATCTATAACTAATGTGAAAACTGTGTTAAAAAACAAACTTTGTTAGTCATGATCAATTTCATTAAATACAGATATTCTCATTGCTAACTGATGGACTCACTGTCTGTGCTATAACCTGCATTTATCTCACACTACAGCCCAACTCCTTTCACTTTCATTTTCCTGATCTCCACACATCAACACTGAAACTGTTCAACGAATGTGGTATGTTATCTCCAAGCCTGTTGCTGAGCTCACTCAAAAATGGTAAAACATGATTTTTTCAAATGTTAATAGCTTTAAAACTACTAATTTCCCCAAACATCAAACCCACCTAGGAAATCCTTCCCCATCAACCTACACAACCCTACAAAATTTCAAAGTTTAAGGATTTTGTTGTGTTTTGTCTAGACAAGAGCAAATATTCTGAAAAAAACATCATTGAAGTCAATGGGAAAAATATATTTTTTTCACACTTTAATATTCTAAACATTCTAAACTATTAACATGAGACATTCATAGATTGTGGATTCTGTCATGTATAATACATCCTGGAAGTTTCATGTAAGTCTGTAAAACCATCTTTCTTCAAGAAGCAAACAAAAAAAAAATGAGTTTAACGTAGATTTCACCAACCACCATAACTATAGGGGCGCTACCATGCCCCTATAATACTTCCTGCTATACATTAAGTTAAATCCTAGTTCTCAGTCCCAAATAATGTTGATCTAGTCTGAGCAGCACCTTTTCATCTCTATCATACACCTACATTAAATGATCTGTGGGATATCCCTACTATTGTTGCTCTCAGGAGCAGAGCCCCTCCTCAGAAATATCACCTACTGTAACATCGGAAAGTACCACACAATTACACTCAATGGGGACACAATTAACTATGTTTTAGAGCAGCTATCTCTGGCACACCAAATGCCCCAAATTGGCGGAACATCTGGTGACCCCCTCCTCTTTATTTTGCACCTCTCTTATAATACTTTTGAAGATTTATCCTTTCACCAGCCTTAGTATTGAGTAATCTCTGCTAACATGGAAACATACACTTTGATGGCAGATAAGGACCGCTTGGCCCACCTAATCTTCCCATTTCTCTACCTACAGGATAAGCTGCAGATCCTAGTTAACCAAAAACCCATTTCTTCCTGCCCCCCACAAAAATTGCCTTATGTCTGTCACATGTATTCTTGAATTCTCTCACAGATTTAGACCTCACAACCTCCTCAGGAAGGCTGTTCCATGTGCCCACCACCCTCTCTGTGAAAAAATACTTCCTCACATTGCCCCTGAACCACCCCCCCATCTTCAAATAGTGTCTCCTTGTTCTTGTGCATCTCTTTTTCTGAAAGATGCTACACTCTTGGACTTTGTTGATTTCACTGAGGTACTTAAAAGTTTCTATCATGTCCCCCTTCCCTCCTTTCCTCAAGGGTGTACATATTAAGCTCCTTTAGTCTCTCCTCATATGGTTTCTCTTGCAGACCCTGCACCATTTTAGTTGCCCTCCTCTAGACTGACTCTATCCTATCTATGTTGTTGCAGAGATGGGGTCTCCAGAACGGGACACAGTACTCCAGATGTGGTCTCACCAACTGTCTGTACAGAGAGATAACAACTTCCTGTTTTCTGCTAGTGATGCCTCTCCCTATACATCCCAGTATCCTTCCAGCCCTCCCTACTGCCTTCTCACATTGCTTGCTAATCTTAAGATCATCTGATATGATTACCCCAGGTCCCATTCCATTTCTGTTGTTGCTACTACCCCCTCATTGTGTAATCTTCTCCTGGGTTTTTGTTTCCCAGATGCATTATTTTGCACTTCATTGCATTGAATCCAAGCTGCCATACTTCTGACCATTCCTCCAACCTTGCCAAGTCCCTTCTTATCCTTTACATGCCTCCTTGTGTATCAACCCCGTTACAGATCTTTGTTGCATCTGCAAAGAGGAATAGTTTTCTTTCCAGTCCCTCTGCAATGTCACTTATAAAGACATTAAAAAGGACTGGACCCAATGCGGTATCCCACTAGTAATCCTTCTTTCTTCAGAGTGGACTCCATTTACAATTGTCTTCTGTGTCCTGTTGTCCAGTAAATGTTTTACCCAGGCTACCACCCTGGGACTCACTCCCAGGCTGGTTAATTTGACTATTAATCTTTTGTGTGAGACTGTGTCAAATGCCTTGCTAAAGTCCAGGTAGGCCATGTCCACAGCCTCTCCTGGTCTGCTACTTTGGTCACCCAGTCAAAGAAATTAATTAGATTCATCTGACATGACCTTAATGCTGTAAACCCATGCTGCCTTGGGCCCTGTGCCCCACTGGCCTCTAGGTACTCGACAGTTCTTTCCTTCAGAAGTGATTCCTTCACTTTCTTTACCACAAAGGTTAAACTGACAGGTCTGTAGTTTCCTGTCTCTGTCTTGGTCCCACTTTTGTAAAGTGGAATCACATCCACCTTCCTCCGGTCCTCAGGTACCACACCATCCTCCCATGATTTGTTAAAAAGAGTAGTCAGTGGTTTCACTAGTTCTCCCCCTTAATTCTTTTAGAATTCTGGGGTGAATTCCATCAGGCCCCATTGCTTTGTCCACCTTCAGTTTTAGGAGTTCACTCAGAACCCTTTCTTCTGCGAAAGGACTGGGATTGACCCCCCCCCATCCAGAGTGCTTCTATTAATTGGATTAGGCACCTCCCCCTCCTCCTCTTTTTGTGAATATTCATGTGATATTCATTCAGTATTCCTGCTTTTTCACTGTCCCTCTCTGTCCACCCACCGTCCATTCTGTTCAGCATCACTATCCCTCCCTTTGTATTTCTATGCTCCCTGATGTACTTATAAAAGGTTTTATCCCCCCTTCTTAACCAAGTTGGCTATCTTTTCCTCAGTTTGGGCCTTTGCTATTCTGACTTCCATCCTTGCTTCCTTCTGCCTTAACTGGTACAGCTCTCTGTCCTGTTCCTTCCGTGTTTCCTTATACTTCCTGAATGCTATCTTTTTTTCACTGACCTTTCCCACCACCTCTTTTGAGAACCATAGTGGCTTTTTCTATCATTTTGATTTGTTTATTTGCTTCACACAAAGGCTTGTTGCCTCTGTGATGGCAGTTCTGATGTTTCCACGCCTCCTTCTACCCTGTTTGCTAGTGCTTTTCTAAGGCACTCTCCCATCTTGTCAAAGTCAGCCCTCCTGAAGTCCAGTACCCTCACTTTTGTATGGATTGACTCTGTAGCTGAATTTAACATGAACCACACTGTTTGATGGTCACTTGTTCCCAGATGGCTACCCACTTCTAGATATGAAATCCTCTCACTGTCCCTGTTTGAGAGTACGAGGTCTAAGATTGCTTCCTCATGAGTGGGTTTCAAAGCTAGCTGTCTGACACAATTTAAAGATAGAGGGGGCGGTTCAGTGGCAATGTGAGGAAGTATTTTTTACAGAGAGGGTGGTGGATGCATTGAACAGCCTTCCTGAGGAGGTTGTGGGGTCTAAAACTGTGGTAGAATTCAAGAATACATGGGACAGACATAAGGCAATTATTGTGGGGAGGTAGGAAGAAATAGGCTGTTGGTTAACTAGAATCTGCAGCTTATCTTGTAGGTAGGGAAATGAGCAGACTAGGTGGGCCAAGCAGTCCTTATCTGCTGTCAAAGTCTATGTTTCTATGAGGCATGCCACCTGTAGGGCATATAGAATGGCCCTGCTCTTGGATGTGGCTGCAGCAAAGGTGCTCCAGTTAACATCTGGCATATTCAGGTCTCCCATCAACAGTATCTCCCCTTTCTCTGCCATCCTAATGATGCCTTCCATCTTATCCTTGTCCAATCCCTCCCCCTGACATGGGGTCTGTATTTAACCCCTGTGCAGACTGTGGTGCCATTTCCAGTCTCTAAGGTGACCCACAGTGCCTCCACTCCTCCTTTCTTACTCTTTTATTCAGTTGCTCTTATCCCTTCCCTTACATAGATAGCTACTCCTCCCCCTCTTTTCCCCTCCCTGTCTCTCCTGTAGGTTGTGTACCCTGGTATGTTAACATCCCAGTCATGGTTCTCTGTGTACCATGTTTCTGTGACTGCTACGATATCCAGGCATCCCTCTTCCATCAAGGCCACCAGTTTGGGGAACTTGTTGCCCAGACTATGGGCATTGGTACTTATTACCCTCCATTTCCTGATGGCCTTACCTCTTTTTGTCCCATCCCTGTCCTTATTGCCTTTGTCACTTTCTCCATTTACCCCTGCTCTTCTCCCTTTTGACATCTCTATCTTGGTGTTCTCCTAACTTACTACCCTGATTATTTTGGGGAAGGGCTAGAATTTCCCTCCTCCTTTCCAGTGTCTCCCCATTGGCTAGTTGATTTGCTTGCCAATGAAGCATTTAAAGTTATAACCAAGGATCCGGTTTCCCTTCTGGACAGATGCAGACCATCATGCCAGTATAGGCCTGCATCACTCCACCCAACTGCACTGGTCAAAGGGAAACAAAAAGCTTTTAAGAAATAAATTTAACATTATTAAACACACTTTCATTTTGCTCCTAATCTGGTCTGGCAATATTGAACACAACCCAGTGCCCGCAAATCCTTGCCTAACTACCTCCAACTTTGCTAACCTACCTGGATTAAAAGTTGTAACTATCAATATTCAGAACCTAATTAACAAGATTCATAGTGTGAACATATGGATATGACTAATCAATCCAGATATCCTGCTGCTCGATTAAACCTGGTATAATAGCTCAATGGACCACAGTTTTTTTTTTATTATCCCTGGCTACAATCAATATTATCAGGACAGAACCACTAGAGGTGGTGGCATAATCCATGATTTAGAGGAGATGTTCTAATTGGCTATTATTAACTGACTGTCCCAAGCCCATGAATTTGAATTTCTTGGGATTACAGTAGCCATATCCCAAAATGAATCCATGAATATTGCTGGTTGCTACAGGTCCCCAATCGTGGCTTAAAGCTAATTAGCTACCTGACAGAGTTCTTAAATTCTCATAGTAATGAGACCATAATTCTGGAAGATTTTAATTTAGATTGTCTCTCATCAAAATTCAATTACCTTAAATTGCTCCGTGATGATTTTGATCTAATGCAGGTGGTTACTAAACCTACAAAACCCAATCCTAGGAATTCATCCCACTCCTCACTATTGAACTTAATACTTACCAGCAGACCACACAAAATTACAGCTTCAACTGTATTTTACATTTATTGTAGTGACCACAATGCAGTAGCTTGTATCAGAGGCACATGTAAATCATCTGCAGAATCTTCCTTCCATTATAAAAGAATGCTCTCTCATTTTTGTATGGCAAGCTACCTCTAGGATCTGGCAAACATTAACTGGCTATACTTTTACCTGGCCCTTCTGTACCTACAGCAGTAGATGTTTTTAATCAGCAAACCCCCTCCATAATAAATTAATATGCTCCACTATTTAAACAGATAGATAAGAAAAAGATTTGCCCATGGTTTACTAAAGAAATAAAAGCAAGCATTGAGGAATAGGGTGGGGATAATCATGTGCTATAACCAGAAAAGAATAATCTGCCCTAGGATTGCCTGATGTTTAGGTAAAAAAAGAACTTCTGCCCCAAACTAATCTGTACTACCAAATCAAAGTACTACCTAAGCCTCCTAGAAATGCACAGAAATAATCCTTTTAATCATTGGCAGACAATCAAATCCCTTAAAGGAGGCTCAGCTCCTTCTGCCCTACCATGGTAGATCAAGTCAAAGGGTAAAATCATTACAGATAACCAACTCATCCTAGGTAAGCAAAAAAGACATGATGGGGTGTTGATGGTTGTCATTGGTTAATGCATACCCAGGTGCATAGTGAGGCACAAGGTGCTTGTGCCGAGTGCTTTCAGCACCTGAAAGTGCATTAACCTGTGACAACCACTACCTCTGGAGTGTCTTATTGTGCTTATAAAATCGATCCCTTTGCCAAAAGATTTATTATATAGAAAAATAATTAAGTCACTTAGGAAAAAAATAAGAATCTTCTGTACTAAAAAAAGTAGTTCCTGTTTTAGTCTATTTGTGTTGCCATTAAGTATGTCTGTCACTATGTGACACATTTTTGTTCAGTTTCTCTTTCTGTAGTTTAAAAAATAAAATTCTACATTTTTAACTTATTTATTGTTATGTTTTTTAGGTTAAAGATGCAGCTGGTCCCCAGCACAACAAGTGAGAGACAGCGATGGGCTGCCAGACACTAGTACAATGAAAGAGGGAGTGAGAGCACAGTGAAGTAGTGAGAGGTTTGTGGCCAGCCACCAACACAGTGAATGAAAGAGAGAGCACTGTTCAGTCAGGCACTGACAAGCTGTTTCCTTTATAGGGCTTTGAAGATTTATCAGATGGACAGATAAGGAGATAGATGGGCCGGCAGTTGAGTGAGAAGGGGGGTGGCATCATTATGGACAGTGAGCATGAGTGAGACAGAGCAGTGAGAGCCCTGTGTGGCCAGTGGCACATATAGTGAGTGATATTGTGTGCCACAGTCATCCTTGCTGAAATGATCTGCATGAATGCTCAAGCTGGCCAGCTTTATTGCCTTTGAGAACATGCAAACATGCAGTTTCATCCCCTGTGATGTGCTGCATGAATGTGTGAGCCTGCCAGTTTCATGGTACAGAGAAGCCAGCCAGGTCACACATACATGGTTCACATCATAGATATGAAGCCACACACTAGCATGTTCCTGAAGTGATGAAGCTGCCACTCGCATATTCATGCAACTCATCACAATGATGGAGCTGGACATTTGTGAAGGAATAGAAACTGTGTCCTGTAAACACTGACTATGCAAAGAAAGAATTCACTGTTGCTGCACCTTTCTCTTAAATACTTCTGGAGTTGGGCAGGCAGCTGTTCAATTACTTTGAAATATTGTGATCACAGTACAGATTGCAGGCCTAGTGGGCACTCACATACCTGGGGTGAGTGAGGCATAGATGGTGAAGGGAGCAACTGTAACTGCGAGGATCACCAGCCTACAATTTTATATCTGCAATTAGATGAGACAAGGTCAGTAAACACCAGAAACCTTTTCATACCAGTACGGCACTCTTTGTTAACTGTTGTGGTTCTCAAGTATTTCTTTGTCTTTTTCAAATGTAAGGCACAGCAGGGTGTTTGCCTTCTTTTTACATTAGTAACATGTCTGCAAACATTATATTAAAAAATACCTGGAAGGCACTGATACATGGGTTCCCTTCATCCTGGTTGAAAAAAGGTTTCCTTACTCCGTGATTGTCAGGACTTAATGTACTAGGACACAAACCCTCTCAATCAATCAGGAAGCAGGGTTTTCCTGACCCATTTTATAAAAAGAACTTAATTCACATTTTGTGTCAGCTGGAATGACTTTTGCCCAATCTCATGCTGCTGCAATTTTACTAACAAGTCGTAATCAACCCACAGGTAACTGAAGCACTAATTTGCCCTTCATCTTCTGGATTGTCACATGGAAACAAATACAGGATATGTTACTTACCCTAGACACCAAAAAGGGTTCGGGGGCAGACAAACGGGAACAATTTTTTTCTGATAGCAGACACTCCAGAGTTAGCAGCAGCCATAGTCATTTTCATAGCCATAGTCCGCGGTGTCACTAGTTCTACCCTTAGTTCTTTTATAATTCTTGGGTGAATCCCATCAGGCCCCATTGCTTTGTCTACCTTCAATTTTATTAGTTCTTTCAGGACCCTTTCTTCTGTAAATGGACTGGTATCGATCCCTTTCTTCAGAGTGTTTCTCTTGTTTGGTTTAGGTACCTCCCCCTCCTCTTCCTTTGTGAATACTGAGCAGCAATATTCGTTCAGTATCCCTGCTTTTCACTGTCACCCTCTACCCACATTCCTTCCCCTTTATTAAGCCTCAGTATCCCTCCTTTGGTCTTTCTTCACTCCCTAATGTACCTATAAAAGGTCTTATCCCCCTTCTTAACAGAATTGGCTTTCTTTTCCTCGGATTGGTCCTTTGCTATTCTGACTGCCTTCCCAGCCTCTTTCTGCTTTAACTGATAAAGTTCTCTGTCCTGCTCCTTCTGTGTTTCCTTATATTTCCTGAATGCTATCCTTTTCTCCTTAACCTTCCTTGCCACCTCTTTTGAGAACCATAGCGTTTTATTCCTTCGTTGTGTTTTATTGATTTGTTTTACACAAAGGCTTGTTGCCTCTATGATGGCTGTTTTGATTACTCCCCATTATTCCTCCTCCACTCCTCCTTCTTGCCTGTTTGTTAGTGCTTTTCTGAGGCACTCTCTCATTTTCCCAAAGTCAGCCCTCCTAAAGTCCAATACTCTTGCTTTTGTATGGCTTGATTGTATTGCTGTGTTTATCATGAACCACACGGTTTGGTGGTCACTTGTTCCCAGATGGCTACCCACTTCTAAATCTGAGATTCTTTCTCCATCCCCATTTGAGAGTACCAGGTCTAAGATTGCTCCCCCCTGAGTGGGTTCCAGTACTAGCTGTCTGAGGCATGCCCCCCATAAGGCATCAAGAATGACCCTGCTCTTGGATGTGCCTGCAGCAAAGGTGCTCCAGTTAACATCTGGCATATTCAGGTCCCCCGTCAACAATATCTCCCCTTTTTCTGCCCTTCTAAGGAAGCCTTCTATCATTTCCTTGTCCATTCCCTCCCCCTGAGATGGGGGTCTGTATACAACCCCCATGCGGATTGTGGTGCCATTTTCTGTCTCCATGGTGACCCAGAGTGCCTCATCTGCTCCCTGTTTACTCTTTAGTTCTGTTGATTTGATCCCTTTATTTACATAGAGAGCTACTCCTCCTCCTCTTTTACCCTCCCTGTCCCTCCTGTAGATTGTGCATCCTGGTATGTTGACATCCCAGTCATGGTTCTCTGTGTACCATGTTTCTGTGACTGCCACAATATCCAGGCAACCCTCTTCCATCAAGGCCACTAGTTCAGGGAGCTTGTTACACAGACTACTGGCATTGGAACTCATCACCCTCCACTTTTTGATAGCCTTACCCCTTTTAGCCCAATTCCTGTCCTTACTGCCTTTGCCTTTTTTTACATTTACCTCTGCTCTGCTCCCTAATAACTTCTCTACCTTGGTGTTTACCTCACTAATTACCATTGTTTTGTGGGGGGGATGCTGGGATTTCCCTGCTCCTTTTCAGTGCCTCCCCCCTTAGCTAGTTTAAATGCTTGCCAATGAAGCATTTAAACCTCTCACCTAGGATTCTTGTTCCCCCCCAGACAGATGCAGACCATCGCACCAGTATAGGTCTGCATCCTTCCAGGTGACTCCCCAGTCCACAATGAAGCCAAAACCCTGAGCTCCACACCAGTTTGTCAACCACTCTTTGAATTTCCTGGTGAGGAGTACCCTAGCATCACACTTGCCATAGACAGGCAGCACCTCCGAGAAGGTTACCGTATGCACCACTTGTCTAAGGCCCCTCCCCAACTCTACAAACTCCTCTTGCACTGCTCTGATCCCATTCCTAGCCAGGTCATTAGTCCCTAGGTGGACAATGACATCCAGCTCCCTCCCTTGTGCAGCTCCTCCCACAATCCTGAGGATTCGCTTCCTGTCCCTCCAAGCCATGGCACCAGGAAGGCACCTTACCTCCCTCTCCCCTTCCTCCCCCATTTCTACCACCTAATGATTGAGCCCCCCACAAGGAGTTGTTTCCTTCTCCTGTGGGGTCCCATGCCACCCTCCTGTGGGTCTCCATTATGAAGGTTCCTGGCATCCTCCTTGGTCTCCACTGCAGGTGCCTCCATAGAGGAACCACTATACACCAGAAGAACAGATAGTTGTGGAGGTACAGCTGGAGGGATGCAACTCTGTTCCACCACACTCTCCTCTCTGAGCCCACCCTGGTCCAGCCTCTCTTCTTTCTTGGCAACCTCTGAGGTAGTGGCATTGGCCCTGGTGGTCCCTGGGTGGGGGAGGAGGTTTCTCAAATCCTAGCCAGGTCAGCCTGGAGATGGGCAACCTCCTCTCTCAGACCAGAGAGGTTCTTGCAAATAGGGCAGCATCACAGCCTCCAGAATGTCTCCCAGAACACTGCCGCCCCACAGCCATTGCACTGCACCACTCCCATCATGTCTTATTTTGTGTCCCCTCTGCTGTTTCTCTGTATTCTTACTCTCTCCTCTCCTAACAACTCTCACCCTTCCTGTTCTGGGACAGCAACTTCCTATCTTCTTCAGTAGCCTCCTTCTTCCTTGCTCAATGTCAGACCACCAGCAGCTGGGGGGGAGAGTGAGTTACTTTTTTCCTTTAGGGTTGACAAAACCAATGTTTCTCTATGATCCTTACCCTCCTACTGCCAAACAGGAAGTTCCTGTTGACAGTCAAATCCAATGGCTATAAAAGTAGAACTGTGTTTGGGTGGGATGGAAGGCAATTAGTAAGAAAAAGGGCTAGCAACAGGAAGTTGTAATTTGAGTCACCTGCTTTTATAGTGTCTAAGCCACACCCCCAATTAAGCTCTCTTTCCTCCTACTGGTTTAGCAAAGTCAGCTGATACAGTACCCTTCCCAGCACAGAACACACACTAACTTTCTTTCTTTTCTTTCTTTTTTTTTAACCCTAAATAAGACCCCTTCTACTTCTAATAAAGTATCTGTCTACTTAATTTCAACAGACACTGACTCCTGCTGAGATATAAGTTTTAAATTAATAAGAAAATGTAGCTTCTTTTAGTTAGCTGCTTTTTGCTCTACAAGCAAGGTTAGCAACAGCTTGAACTATCCTTTACCAGTCATAAAATCCCCACACTTCGGAAAACAGCTCAACTAATCCCACTCTTCAAAGCTGGAAATAAGTCCAAAGGTATTAACTACTTGACCTATATCAATTTTTCCTGTCCTAGCTAAGGGTCAGCAAGAAACTCTGGCACTACCCCGCTACACAGAAATCATAGTCAGACACAATACAAAGTACAAAATTGCATTTATTCAAAGCTAATAGTTTGCATACCAGACCATGTACCAGAAGCGAGGACAGCAGCTCACACCTTGTAGCAGTTTTGCTGGAAAGATGTCTTCAGGGAGTCAATGGAGTTTCTTGCTGACACTGTGTATTTGTTCTCCTAGCACACCCGTTGCTTTGGAGCATTTTTATTTTGTTTGGATGTCCGAGCTAATGCCGTGGAAAAATTAGTCAACGAACAGGTTTGGGATTATTTATCTGGCCAGAATTTATTCATACCTTCCCAGTCTGGTTTCAGGCCATTATATAACACCACTACTGCTCTTATCAAAGTGGCCAATGACTGTTTCAACTCCCTTGGTCAAAAACTTGTAACAGCTACCATTTTCTTAGATCTTAGCAAAGCTTTTAATAGAGTGGGGCACTGGATATTGTTAAATAAACTGTCTTATTATGGCTGAAGTGGGTGTAGCTCAGCAGACATCTTGCTATGACAGTTGAGAAAGGGACCTCTCCATATTCCTAATGGATTAGATTATATTGGAGGTTTTCAGTAATCACTTCACTAATTGAAAATGTCAGCTGTGTTCCTTCAGCAGGCCAGTGTTGCAATGGACTATTTTGTGGTTACAAGCTTGAATTGTGTTACTATTCTCTTTCAAGGAAGTTTATAGCTCATAAACATGTCAGCTTAAACACTCTTTCCCAGCAACGAATCTCATAAAATGATTTACACTGTTTCTTTTTTTTTACATTTTAAGACAATATCTGATTAGCACTTTCTCGGGCATAGTTTACTATAGCAGAAGACATCCTTTAACCCCTAGGACAAGTAAGGAACTGTTATCTTGTGTTACTACTTTTACTATGCTTTTGGAAAAAAAATTTACATACATACTGTATACATATACATATATATTTATTAGGCATTAGCTGCCAATTCCATTATGAAACTTTTAGCCCTGAAAACCTCCACCTTTTCTGGTTCCAAATTTAAGTACATATTACAACCCCTAGCACTATGTCTAGCATAGTTCACTATATCAGAAGACAGCTGTTTCTTTAACCCCTTTCACTCAAACACACACATACGCATTATCTGGAAACCCTCTATGTGCTAGGGCAGAGAGTACAGAATTCCTGTCTGCTTTTAGGATGTGATTTTTAATGGGGAGAAGCAGGAGTCAGTGCCTTAAGCACTATTCCAGTCTGTAGGCAGGTGCAGTGAATCAGGGGAGTGTGAGTTCGAGACCCTTGGTACTTCCATGTACCACTACTGGTTAAAAGCAGGTGCTCACATGAGTGGAACCTCAGAAGTCACTGTCTGAACTGTGAGACCACCAAAAGCAGTGAGACAGGGAGACAGTGGCTGAAAGGAGTTCTGTTCATGGAGAAAATAGTGTGCCAAGATCGAGAACTCCCTGGAGTGCTGCTAGAATTATCTGGAAACCATCTATGTGCTAGGGCAGAGAGTACAGAATTCCTGTCTGTTTTTAGGATGTGATTTTAAAGGGGAATAAGCAGGAGTCAGTGCCTTAAGCACTATTCCTGGCTGTAGGCAGGTGCTGTGACTCTGGGGAGTGTGAGTTCAAGACCCTTGGCACTTCCAGGTCCCACTACTGGTTAAAAGCAGGCACTCACATAAGCGGCACCTCAGAAGTCACTGTCTGAACTGTGAGACTGCCAAAAGCAGTGAGACGGGGGGTAGTGGTTGAAAGGAGTGCTGTTTGTGGAGCAAACAGTGTGCTAAGATCAAGAACTCCCTTAAGTGCTGCTACAATTATCTGGAAATCCTCTATGTGCTAGGGCAGAGGTACAGGATTTCTGTCTGTTTTTAGGATGTGATTTTAAAGGGGGAGAAGCAGGAGTCAGTGCCTAAGAACTATTCCAGGCTGTAGGCAGGTGGTGTGAATCAGGGGAGTGTGAGTTTGAGACCCTCAGAACTTCTGGGTCCCACTACTGGTTAAAATCAGGTGCTCACATGAGCGGCACCTCAGAAGTCACTGTCTGAACTGTGAGACCACCAAACGCAGTGAGACAGTGGGGCAGTGGCTGAAAGGAGTTCTGTTCATGGAGAAAATAGTATGCTAAGATCGAGAACTCTCTGAAGTGCTGCAACAATTATCTGGAAACCCTCTATGTGCTAGGGCAGAGGGTACAAAATTCCTGTCTGTTTTTAGGATGTGAGTTTAAATGGGGAGACGCAAGAGTCAGTGACTTAAGCACTATTCCAGGCTGTAGGCAGGTGCTGTGAATCAGGAGAGTGTGAGGTCGAGACCCTCGGTACTTCTGGGTCCCACTACTGGTTAAAAGCAGGTGCTCACAAGAGCAGAGTGAGTGTGAGAGGTGTGCCTCAGTGTGCTGAGATGCACAGAGACACACATATCTGTGCACATGTTTGTGTGTTTGCAGGGAGTGGGGAGTAGAGGAAGGGACATGCTGCTAAAATAACAATGTAGGGAATGCCTGAAGGGTATATAATGTGGTCGGAATACATTAATATACATAATGGAATACCATCATTGTTAACATCAGATGAGGATCGGATGATAAGCTGTAGTAGCTGTTCTATTTTTTTAGTGGCTGAATTGGAGGTAAATTATGCCAGCTATGAATGTAAGAAATGTAACTTCAATAAAGAATTGTGTGATAATCTACAAAGGGTTACTGAATGATTACAGGTACTAGAGGGCAGCCAAATGGAGCTCACTGAAAGATTAAAGAGTTTATCGAGCCTGAATATAAATGAGGCAGTAAGGGAGGAAAATGGTTCAGGGGCTGGCCAAGAGAAAAGAAAGACTAATGAAGAAGATGGAGGTAGCAATCAGGGTGAATGGAGTGTGAAAAGTAAAGTAAAAAGGAAGCAAAGGGGGGTTAGCCCTCTAAAACCAGTCCCAGGACACTTAAGAGGGGAACAGGATATGATTTTATTAGGAGACAATATGGAAGGTAGGGAAGAGCAAGGCCTTATGAATAGTAGGGAAGGGGGAGAAGGAGTATTTGATGGAATACAGGTGAGAAATAGCTTCAATGTATTGGGAGATGTGAATCAGTCAAATATGGCAGACGGGGACTGTAATGTGGATCCAGGAGGAGATGGAGGGGTGAAGGAGCATGATGGGAGACAGGTCATTGTAATAGGTGACTCAATCATAAAATTCACAGATCAGTATATTTGTAGAAATGACAAAGAGAATAGAATGGTTAGCAGTTTTTCTGAAACAGGTGCAATGGATCTGCACAGTATGGCTGATAATATATTGAGTGCAGAGGGGGAGCATCCCTTAGCAGTGATCCATGTGAGAATTAATGATATTGCAAGAAAGACCTTGCTTGAGATGCAGAATTGATTATATGAAGCTGGTGGAGAAACTGGTGGAAAAGGGATGCAAGATAATGATTTCAGAAATATTACCTGAACCAAGGGCATCTGTTTACAAAAGGAAAACGATAGCATTGACAAATGAATGGTCGATGAAATGGACTGAATCAAGTGGCCACTGATTCATTAGGCACTGGGGGACATTTAATAATAAGAATGAGTTATATTGTAGATATGGGCTACATTTGAATTTTAGGGGTAGTAGGATTTTGGGTATGAGGTTGAAACATGAGATTGAAAATTGTTTAAACTAATGGAGAAGGGGATGAAAATGGTTAGAAGGGGACAGCATTCTTCTAATAAGGGGAAAACAAAGGGGTATCATCCCTAATGGCTATGTTTTGTAATGCCAGGAGTTTAAACAAAGCGAGTATGTCAGAACTGGATATATTCATTTTATTTTATTTATTTAGTTTTTGTTGACTGGGTAAGTGCACTAGACAAATCCTGCCTATTTTCAGGCATGACCCGGGGGATATCAGGATGTGAGTGGTTAAATTATGAGGATAAGCTGGAGAAACTGGGCTTGTGGTTCTTGAGAAATAGGAGGACTAGGGGGATTTATTGTTTTTGTATAAACACTAAGAGACAAGGATGCGAAGACAGAGTTGGGGTTGGAGATGAAAGACAAACCTTATCAGTTGAGAGGAAATGATAGGCAGTTGAGGGAAACAATGTGTAGGATGGAATTAAGAAGGAACGGATTTAAGAGTAGGGTAATCAGAATGCGGAATAGACTGCCTCAGGAAGTGGTGGAAGCTGAGAATTTTAGTGTTTTTAAGGCTAGATTGGATAAGTATTTTATTGACGTTGGTGACTTGTGTTACCACTACTGAATAGTGGGGAAAGTTACTAAGGGATTTTGCCTTCTTGACTTTCTTACTTTCCAGTATGAACTCCAGTATGAGCTCCAGTACACACCATCCTCATGGCCACAACATTTGTAATAAATACAGCAGTCTAATGTGCAATAAAACAATAAACTGTGTGTTTATGTCAGTCTTGGTTATATGGAACACAGTGAAATTCAGTTTACAATGTGGAATCTGCTATCATGGTAAATTAATTATTACGTATTTACAGTCAGCTGTTTAATGATTAATGATTAAAATAAAATATTCATCAATTTAGCCTCTTCCCCAAAATCCCCTACATCTCAATTACATGATTTACATAATGATAATATAGAAAGAATTATAGATTTCCTTTAAACATTTCCTATCCTATATTTTGTATCCTGGATAGCACAGGGGAGATACTACATCACATTCTCATAGGGATCTTTAATGTTCACATTTTTGCACTGTATTTGCTCAAGATATACCAGATTAGATCCAAAATCTTGTTTTCAGAGGGGTCATGTTTTTGCCCATTTTTACAAAGTACTGTATTTATCCAGGGTAGACGAATCCAGATGTAAAATACTGTTTTCCATGTGCTCTGATTTTTATACAATGCAGCATAATAATGTGTAGATGTAGAACCCCACTGAAAGTAAAATGTCACATCTTCTGTGATCTATCCAGGCTAACTATATAGAAATCAGCAGGCATATTCTTGGAAAGCACATTGTAAAAATGTATAAAAGGAAGACCACATTGAAACTGTTTCTCAGCAGATCTGCGCTTTGCAAATACATTGGAAAAAATGGATAAAATTACATATCAAATTTCAACGGGCAGATCTTGTAACAATTCAGTGTTTAAAATGGATTCAATGTTTACCCACATCAAACAAATATTTTAAATATCGGCATGGCTACTCTTTCCTCATAGGTCTTATTCTGCAGGCCCTGCACGCTTTTAGTTGCCCTCCACTGCACTGTCTCCACCCTGTTTATGTTCCTTCTCTGATGGAACCTCCAGAACTGGATGCAGAATTCCAGGTGCAGTCTCATGAGTTTCTTATACAGGGGCAAAATGTCTTCCCTCTTCCTATTTGTGAAATCCCTCCCTATGCATCTAAGCATCTGGCTAGCCTTTCCAGTCACCTTATTGCACTTCCTGGTTTCTCTTAGGTCCACTGAGATGATAACTCCCAGGTCCCTTTCCTGCTTCATGACAGTAGATATGTCCTCACCTGGTTCATACTTTGCCCCTGGGTTCTTGTGCCTAATGTGCATGATCCTGCACTTCTTTGCATTGAATCCCAGCTGCCATTCTTCAGGCCATTTCTCCAGTTTTTAAGTTCTTCCCTCATTTTTTAGCACCCTCTGACATGTCCATCCCATTGCAAACCTTTGTATCATCTGTCAAGAGGCATAGCTTGCCCTCCAGTCCCTCTGCAATGTCCCCAATAAAGGCATTTAAGAGGACCTGCCCCATCATTGACCCCTGTGGCACCCTGCTTGTCACCTCTCCCTCTAAAGAGTAATCCTCGTTTACCACAACCCTGTGACTCCTGCCATTCATCCAGTTCTCCACACACCAAACTATTTTAGGATCCACCCCTAGGCTGTGCAGTTTGTTAATCAGCCTTCTATGGAAGATGATGTTGAAGACCTTTCTGAGGTACAGATAGGCCACATCCACTACACCTCCCTAGTCCTCTACATTAGTTACCCAGTGATTCTATAGAATATTTCAGTGAGTTAGTGCAAAACACATTGCTTATTATAATTACAGCAAAAGTTAGGGCTAGATGTATAAGTAAATAAATGCCATATAAGGCAGTGTGTGTGTGTTACTGGGTGTTACAATGCTCTCCGTGTGTGTGTGTGTGTAGACAGTGCACTGCTATGTTATACTGGAATATATGTGTGTATAAGTGTATATGTATTAGTCATTGTATGTGTATCACAACAGTTAGAAAGTGCAGTTAGGTGGCTCAGTGGTTAGTGCAAAACTTGCTAGTCTACATTCCCTCACTATCTAGATCAGTTTCAACCTTCTGCATGTCACTTCTGAGTTAAATAAGATGTCTAGTGGTGACTCCCCACCCTCTGATTTCCCTCTTAGCCTGAAAAGAAGAAAACAGTCCCTTGATGTATTTTTTTAATCTGTAAAAATATGTCCATTGCAGAGGCAACCCTGCACCCACAGCCTGAACTCCCACTGAGTGGCCATCACCCCACACCTCCCACACTTCCACATGCACACTCTTACTCACTTGAACAGATCCCAGTGTGAAAATCCACTGTCCCATGGAAGATACTTCTTGCTGCTTGAACTGGTGACTGCTATGTTAGAAATAAGATAAGTGCAGCTCAAAACTCCTTGAAATACATTGAACCACACTTACCTTATTTCTCATATTGCAGTCAGCAGTTCCAGCAGCAAGATGAGTCTTTGTTGGGAGAGTTGATTGTCACACTAAGACCAGTTCAGGTGAGTGAGGGTATGTGGGGAGGTCTGGGGTGGGGTGGTGGGTGCTCAGTCTGAGATCAAGCTGGGGGGATGAGAGTCACATCATCACCCAGCCATATATAGTGTGAGGCACCATGCCCAAAATGAACTTTGGAGGCCCCCCGTGACTACAGGATATCCTTGTGACTATCCCACTCTTTTGTAAATTCTGTAACTATTTTATCCCCTTCCACCCCCTCTGGTACTCTATTCCAGGCATCCACCACCCTCTTCATGAAACATATTTTCACACATTTCCCCTGAGCCTTCTCCCCCTTATCTTCATGTTGTGCCTCCTTGACTTGGAGCATCTCCTACTTTGGAAGATGCTTCCTTCCTGTACTCAGTTTATACTGCAGATGTATTTGCATGTCTCAATCATGCCAGCCCCATTTCCTCCAGGGAATACATATTTTGCTCCTTTAGGTTATAGGTCTTGTCCCACAGGCTCTGCACCATTTTAGTTGCCCTCCACTTCACTACCTCCACCCTGTCTATGTTCTTTCTCAGATGATGCCTCCAGGACTGGATGCAGTATTCCAGATGCAGTTTCTCACAAGTTTCTTATACAGGGGCAAAATGACTCCCTCTTTCTACTTGTGATATCCCTTCCTATGCATCCAAGCATCTGACTAGCTATTCCAGCCACCACATTACACTGCCTAGTTTCTCTTAAGTCCTCCGAGATGATAACTCCCAGGTCCCTTTCCTGCTTTGTGACTGTCAGTACCTCCACACCTTGTTTGTTTCTTTGCTCCAGGGTCCTGTGCCCTATGTGCATGATTCTGGACTTCTTTGCATTAAATTCCAGTTGCCATTCTTCTGGCCATTTTACTTTTTAAGGTCTTCCCTCATTCTTTCAACACCCGCTGATGGACCCATCCTAATGCATACCTTTTTATTTTCTGCGAAGAGGCATACCTTCCCCTCCAGTACATCTGCAATGTCCCCATTAAAGACATTGAAGAGTACTGGCCCCATCACTCACCCATGAGGCACTCTGCTCATCATCCGTCCCTCTCCAGAGTATTCCCTGTTTGCCACAGTACTCTGACTCCTGCCATTCAGCCAGTTTTCATCCCACAGAACTGTTTTAGGATATAAGGCATTGTATGTGTGTTACTGTGTGTGTGGCAGTGCTCTCCGTGTGTTGACAGTGCACTGCTATGTTATACTGGAATATATGTGTGTATATGTGTATATGTATTAGTCACTGTGTGTGTATCACAACAATTAGAACGTGTAGTTAGGTGGCTTAGTGATAAGTGCAAAAAATTGCTAGTCTACATTCCCCTGCTATCTAGATCAGAGTCAGTCTTATGCATGACATTGCTGATTTAAATGATGTGTCTAGTGGCAGCCCTTACCCACACACACACCATCCGATGTCCCTTGGAGCCTAAATAGAAGAAAATGGTCCCTCAATGTCTTTTTTAATCTGTAAAAATGTGTGCAGACAGTGCGCTGCTATGTTATTCTGGAATATATATGCTTATACATGTGTAATGTATGTAATAATCTGTGTGTGTGTGTGTGTGTGTGTGTGTGTGTGTGTGTGTGTGTGTATCACAACAATTAGAAAGTGTAGTTATGTAGCTCAGTTGTTAGTGCAAACATTGGTAGTCTACGTTCCCCCAGTATCAAGATCAGTTTCATCTTTATGCGTGTCATTGCTGATTAAAATGAGGTGTCTAGTGGCAAACTCTCACCCTTCAATGTTCTTTGGAGTCTGAAAAGAAGAAAATGGTCCCTTGATGTCTTTTTTTAATCTGTAAAATATGTGTAGACAGTGCACTGCTATGTTACACTGGAATGTACATGTATTCATGTGTGTGTATATGTATTAGTGTGTGTATCACAACAATTAGAAAAGGCAGTTAGGTGGCTTAGTGGTTAGTGCAAAAATTGGCAGTTTACATATTTCTCACTACCCATAATACCATTATTTTGTAGCCATATTGGCTTTTGCTAGAGTTTGTACTTGTATTTCTCAGGACGTCTTACCCTGGTTGAAAAATTACCTCATTAGTAGACAATGAAAACTGAAGGCTGAAGACCTACTATCCTTCTGTTCACAAATCTCCAAAGGTGAACCGCAGGGACCTGTCATTGGCCCATTTTTATTTACTACACATAATAAAAATCTGGAAGATAATATTGGAGGAGTCGAATTGCACTGCTACAGAAACAATACAGCAGTATGTGCTATAGAACCCAGTTTGATAGAAGGTTTAAATGGCCAACATTCTGTCTTCAATATTCTACAACTGAAATTATACACTTTCAAGCTTCTCTTTAATGCTACAAAAACAAAGCATATGATTTTTGCCCTAGAAATAAGCACTTAACTGACCCCTCAACCCCTGGCATTCTTACACCTCTAGGTGATAGTCTAGAATGGTAATCAGCTAGAAAAGCAGTACCAAAAATGCATAAGGAAAGAGAGCTCTAGTCAGAACAGTGCTGCCATGGACAGCAAGAGGGGACTGACAGCACTTGCAGTAAGCACTCCCCAGGTCACTGTCCATGGTGCTGCCCACAGGACAAGGGCAGGAGAATTCGGGAGGCTTGTGAGCTGCTCCTGTGGTGTGGAAGGCTGAGGCATGGAGCAGCTCGGCTGGGTGGCAGTGGAGACCAGGGTTGTAATTCTGGTCTCCCTCACTTTAGCTGACCAAGACTTCTATTTTTTTTTTTTTACAAGGGGCCATGGAAATGGATATTCCACAGCTGCACAAATCCAGAAGCAAATGATATGATCCCTTTTATTGGACCAACTTACATGTCTCAAAAAGAACAGAATGCCCAATATTTCAGATCAAGTCCTTCCTCAGATGCTTATGACAGTTATTCAGAAAATCACAAATTATTAATATCCAGATCATACATAAAAAAAACAGAAAGAATTCTCATTGGTTTAAAATGCTCATTTAAACTGCAACAGCAGTTAAAACCAGAGGAATCAAATTTCACCAGTTTGTTTTAAACTAAGGAGCCTTTCAAGGTTAAATATTACCAAAATGAGATAAGGACACTTCAAACTGTAAGCTCATCTAACACACTAACAAACTAATTAACTAACGGCCCCACAAATTCTTTCTTTCCCTGTGATCCACTTCCCCCAATGTTGGGATAATTTAGTATGGGGGTTCAAAGAGTGAAGCCCCCCCCCAAAAGAAAACCAGCAGCATTTTTGCAGGTGCGATTGTTGTCAGCGCTGTTTTTGCTGGTGCTATTCTGACCTAGAACTACAGGAATTGGTAGAGGCTTTAAAATACCTAGGAATATGGCTAGATAATAGATGTTCAGCAACCATATTGATAATTTTGTATGAAAATGTATACTAAGGCTGGGCATTTACTATAGAAATAATTCATTGTACCCCTGGATTCCTGCAGAACCCTAGTCAGAGCTACATTCTTTCTCCAGCTTGACTATGAGGATTTTATATATACTGACGTGCTGCTGCTGGTCAACATTCCAAACTGGATGTCCTGTATTGCAGGTCACTTAGATTCATTACTGGGCTTCCTGCAAGAACCTATCGCTGCATCAGTGCATGCAATGGCTGGCCTTCCCTCACCACTGGGTGCCTCAAAAACCTTTATGTATGGTCCTACAGTATAAGCCTCTCCCAACATATCTCTGATTTGCTCCATAAACCATTTAGCCTATATATCCTGAGAGAATGCACTATATTTTGCTTGAAACGCCAAGAACTGCATCCAAATATGGGAAAATGGCCTACAGATGGTTTCCCCATCATACTGGAATAAAGTTCAGTCTTGCCTCAAACTGAACTCTATTGTGTGTTTAAGTACTTTTACATTTCTGATTGATACCTACTGCTCTGACGGCAGTACCTGCTCCTAATATTTACTACAGCTATTGATTGCTTTATGAGTGCTGCTCTTATGTTATTCCAAACATAATCAGCTCTGCTCTGTTATCATGTTATGCCTTATTGTATGTTTTTTGCTTCTGCTCTGTACCTTTTATTTTTATCATGGCAAAACAGATTATATACTGTTGTAATTTATACTGTTCCTCACTCATATACTTGTTACCGTTGTGATTTTTTTTCTTTACTGTATTGTCTTAAGCTGGCTCTCCTTGCAAATGAGCTTTACTCAGTGGAGCTTTTCCTGGTAAAACAAATAAAATGAAATGAAGCGCATTGAAAACAGGCTGTTTGGCAGTTTTTTTTTTTTATTCTATTACTGATCAAACTCTAGCAATACTGTATTAATACTGCTATGGAGAACACCCTTACAGTTGTAAGAGTGCCCTCGTTTACATGCTTAATTTATCAGAACTTATCTTCCATTTTAGTTCTCATACCCTAGAACTATATGAGAGTAATCTAAAAATTCAATGAGGGGTCTCTGTGGCAGTATTAACATAAAAGATAATTCTTAGTTCTGTATAACCAACTCACTTTCTAGAGGTATCATTTTTATTGTATTTACTGCCCAGCTTTTTAATTTTTCAGTTGCATGGGTGGAGCCCTGCAAACATTTTGTTATCACTGTAGAAGAGAGAAGGGATGGTGACTGGATTCCATTCCAGTTCTCTTCTTCAGTGATGCACCCTTTGTCCACAGTGCAGAGCTCATTGGTGGTCTATGGTCTTTCTCCTTCCCCTTGTCCTCTCCTCCATGGCTACAATTCCCCTCCACAGCCACAGTAGCCTCCCCCCTCTCTGAGGGCTCACTGCTTTAATGCTGCTCATACTTCCATATTTTGCCATGTCACGCACACAGAAGGAGCTCAGCTATTAGTTTCTGCACTTATCTGAGTTGTTGACATACAGTATCTCATTATAAATGCCAAGGTGGTTCCAATATTTGTGCAGAAAGAGACAAAAAAGACTTAGAGCTATAGCAGCTTTTATTTCATATGCCCACTTAAAAAATATTGTTGTTTTTTTCATCGGTTTGCATTATTTCATTGTGAACTCTGTGCTCTCCTTATTGCATTGCCATTGTGTTCAATAAGTGATTTGTGACCAACGGTATTATTGCTGCCATTTAAAAACAAGCAAGTTAGGCATCTTTATTTTTCACAGTAGTATAAAATATGGACTCATTTTTTTTTTTACCAGGTCCCTGCTCAGGGTCCTGTAGTTGAAAAAAAAATCTTAGGGTCTTTTATTTGTATATTACAAGAGCCCAGTAAAATATTTATGGTTGTGTTAGGTAGCTGTACTTCCATGTCTTGAACATAAGCATTTATTGAGCAGTTGTAGCCAAAAGGAAATCATTTTTTCACTGAATAGTGTTAACAAATTACTTGACTGTAACTTGGTGATTAAACAGTATTTTATTACAGGTTTTTTAATTTTTTTTTGTTGAATGGGAGAGCTGTAAGATAATAAAGTGAATCTATATATTTGAAAATTAATCAGGACTCTTTAGGTACCCATTTATTATAAAATGAATTTGTCTTCCAACTGTAGAGATTAACAGCCAGCACAAAATTGTGTCATCACTGGCTTCAATTAAGTCTGACAAATAAATCAAAGCAATATTCAGGTGCACCAGACCAAGCATGGCAACCATAAAACTGTTACTGAGTCACAATAGTTCAGCTGCAGCCTTCTTTAACTATTTGCCTAGCATTTTGTTTTGTCTTTTTTTGCTTTTATTTAAAATATTCCCCCTAACCTCCCACCTTCACACCACAACAACACAGAGATCATACTCCTACAGAGGATGAAAGCAATCACCTTAAACAAAATTATTTTTTTGGTTACTGTGTTTATTTGTTCCAATCCTGATGTAACCTATCAGAACACATTCGGGAGCCCTAAGCAACATGAACAAAGGATAAGCCTTTGTATGTCAAAGGTGTAATGTAACAGAAGAGCCCTAGAGGTGGTGACTTGGAGAGAAAGACTGGACAGTGTGAGAGTTATTGGATTTATACTGTCAGCATCAGGAGGTTTATGGCTTAATGAAAATATAGACCCACCTGCTTTTCTTTGATTTTTCTAATTATAAATTCATAAATAACTTGAAGTATTGATTTTTCTGAGTTTCATGTGCCTGATGAAGTATTAGATTATGTCCTTTACTCTTGTCAGTCCATTGGGATGCTTGATTTTTCTTACATTGTTAGTATATCAACTGGCTGTTTCTTACTGTAATAGGCTTCCAGCTTCTTGAGGATTTTTTATCCAATTGTTTAACCAGGTGAGACACACTAAGCTGAAAGCTTGTTTACAGGTGCAACCTGGGAATACAGGGAAGTTAAGTGACTTGCTCAGGTTCACACAATATGCAAGTAGGGGCTGTGGGATTCAAACCCAGGTCTCCAGATTTGCAGCTCAGAGCCTTACACCACTGCACTATACTGCCTTCCTGATTGATGAAGCTCCTTTCTGAGAGCTGAGGAATAATTCACTGTTGCACTTTAAACTACACCTTTCAATTACTGTGTTTTCCAGTTATCATTTTTCTAATTCTGAATATTTCAGTTTTTATAACTTCACAGATGAATAGCTGGGTGTAAGCGCTGGAGCTCATAACACACTTGATCTCAGATTTAATAAAAAGAAACAATGTCTTTAATAGCTATTAGTTTGTGCACTTATCTGAGTTGTTGACATATCTCCACTCCACAGAGTTAGAAATGCCAAGGAGGCTTTGATATTTGTGCAGAAAGAGTTAAAAAAGACTGTGAGCCACAGCAGTTTTTATTTCATATGCCCAAGTAAAAAATATTGTTTTTTTTCTTGCATTTGCATTATTTCATTATGAACTCTGTGTTTGCTATGTGGCATTGTCATTGTGTTCAGTAAGTGATTTGTGACCACCAGTGTCATTGCTGCCTTTGTACAGAAGGGCTCATTTTTAAAATATTATAACTAGGCACCCAACTTGTTAAAAACAAGCAAGTCAAGCATATTTATTGTTCACAGGAGTATAAATTACAGGATCATTTTGTTACCAGGTACCTGTTCAGGATCCACTCATTTAAAAAAAAAAGAAATCATAGGGTCTTTGTTTCTATATTACAAGAGCCCAGTAAGAAATATATGAGTGTGTCAGGCAACTGTACTTCCATGTCTTGAACATAAGCATTTGCTGAGCATTTCTAGCTAAAAGGAAATTACTTTTCACTAAATAGTGTTGACAAATGACTGGACTGTAACTTGGTGATTAAAAAGGATTTTATTAGAGGATTTATTTAATTTTATTTTTGTTGAATGAAAACAAATTGAACCTATTAATTCCAGAATTAATCAGGACTCTTTAGGTACCCATTTTCTATAAAATACATAGATACATAGACACTGTCAGTAGATAAGGACCTATGGCCCACCCAGTCTGCCATTTGAGCTTATGAGTTCCCTTTAAATTTTTCTAGAAGTTTGTTGCCCCTCTCCCTTGACCTCCAGGATTACCTTATGTTTATCCCATGCATTCTTAAATCCCATGATTGTTTTAGCCCCCACCTCTGGCAGGGTGTTTCACTTGTACACCACCCTTTCTGTGAAGAAATTCTTCCTCACATTTCCTCTGAATCACCCTCCCTCCAACTTCATCCCATGCCCTCTAGTTCTGGAACATCTTTTTCACTGGAAAATAGCATATTCCTGCATCCTGTTCCTCTATGGAAGGTACTTGCATGTCTTTATCATATCCCATCTCTCCATCCTCTCCTCCAGGGAGTACATATTCAAGTCCTTCAGCCTGTCCTCATTGGACTTGTGATGCAATCCCTCTACCATCTTTGTTGCCCTCCTCTGAACCTTCTCCACCCTGTCTATGCCCTTATGTAGGTAAGGTCTCCAGAACTGTACACTGTACTCTAGGTAGGGCTTCACTAGTGTCTTGTATAGTGTACTTTGTCTTCCAACTGCAGAGTTTAACAGTCAGCACAAAATTGTGTCTTAACTGGCTTCAGTAAAGTCTGATAAATAAATCTGGTTTTATTTACATTTTGTCCATTCCCTGTCCACCCACCCTCACACCAGAACAACCTATCAAAGACTGCATTTGTACAGATGATAAAAGCAATACCCCCAAATAAAACATTTATTTTTTCAGTTTCTATGTTTATATGTTCGAGTCCTGATGTAACTTGTTAGAAAGCATCCTGTGCCCTGAGCCCTGTATCTCAAAGTTATAATGTTCTCCACTTTACTTTACAGTCCCCAATCCCACAGACATACATATAGACATACTCATCCAATCTATGTCCACACAATAGAGAAATTATCAGGAGCACCATCAAAACTGAATAGGATTTTCATGTGTAATTGTGCCAAAATCAAATGAGAAGAAGTGGTGGTGGGCAAGAATGACATCAACAAATGGAGAATTTAAACATTTCATACACCAACATGCAAGTTTGCATATTTCATAAAATATGAAAAACTGCAGAGGTAGAGGTTCGATCCCTAACCTTACAGTTATTTGAAATGCATATTTCTAACAAGTTTGTCTGTCACTTTTCTGCAGGGTTGTGGGGTTTCAGAGGAAGCTTAACTTAATGATATACTGCTGTATTGAGATTATCTGTTTTCAGGGGATGCGATGAGATGGTGGTACATAGTGATGCAATGTGCTGGTATCAGGGCTAGTTAGCATGGTGTGCAGTTCTCCTCCTCTCTCCTCCATTGAAGTTTGTTTTCCTGATGAATGAAGATTTTTCTCTATAATGAAAACTGGAGAATGAAGCCCCTATGTGCCGACCAAACATGAAGAACTCGCTTAAAACTATGTTCATACAAATGCCAGATTGAAAACAGCCAGAGATGCAGACTGGCTTGTTAAAAAAGTTTCCATCTGCAGAAGGTGTAGCTGTTTCTGATGGAAAGCTGAATTTGGACGCTGCTTTTACTGGTGTTGGACTTTTATGATTCTTAAATCTCTTATATTTTGTGCCCATACTGAATACTTTGTATTGACATAAGTTGCTGTTTAGAGGTCCTGACTGTGGACGGTGGAAAGAGTGGCCTGAACTGATTTTCTCTAAACATTTTTTGGGGATTTGAAATGGATGCTGTGAATGGCAAAATTTTGTGGCAGTAAGCGCTATATGTTCCGCCTAGTGATAAAATAAGTAATGAGATGGTCTATAGGGAAGTAATAAGTAATGAGATGGTCTATAGGGAAGTTTGGTATGTCATTTTGAAATGGCGCAAAGAGATTTGAAATATAAAAATAAAATGGTTCCTCAGTCAAATTGAACACAAAACAGTGATTGGAGAGGTATTTATTTATTTACTCACTTGTCAATTAAAGAGAATAAAAGAAAGCCAAGCAAAGAAGCTAAACTTTACATTTAACAGTCTTTGTCAAAGGTTTTCTAATTTTGGAGCTCCTCCTTCCCCTTGACTTGCTTTTGTGAGAAGGGAATAGGAGGTTGTGCTTCAATCTATAAATATATATGGGTGAGGCATAGCAATAAGCTAACTTAAATAAAAAAAAAAAGCTTTCTAAGCTTTTCTCAACACAGGGAGAAAATTCTAAAACTCAGAAAAATAATGCCAAAGGAGCTGAGGCAAGACTCAAGAATTATAAACAGTTAAAATTTCCATTTAAGAACTGTTGCAAGCCAAGAGGTACAAGAGAGGCTGGAATGGCTTCTAAATCAGAAGGTAATAAGAAAAAAGAAAAAAGGGGAAACATTTAGCTGTTAACAGCAAG
The DNA here is from genome assembly GCA_016271365.2 of Neoceratodus forsteri. Lineage (NCBI taxonomy): Eukaryota > Metazoa > Chordata > Ceratodontiformes > Ceratodontidae > Neoceratodus > Neoceratodus forsteri. The sequence continues at coordinate 1,325,246,233 of CM057458.1, forward strand.
CAAAACTCAAGCCCAGATAATGTTGATGGGCCTCCCTGAAAGGGGGCGTTGAGGTATTGCCTGTTGCCCTAGAAGACAAATCACAGGACCTGGATTTTGAGGCAGCTGAACCTTCTGCACAGTCTTCAGCCCCTGCCAACCTGATTCCATCTCAAGGTTCAGAGGGACCTTGCCATGCAGTACCATCAGTTTCTACATCGGCAAAACCTCTGGAATGGGCCTTAAAATTAATAAATGATATGTCAACTCTTCAATCAACAATGGACAAATTAATTTCATTACCAGACTCTATTAGTTCACTGGCACACAATATTCAAAAGATGTATAGTAAATTAGGACAAACTATAAATCATCTAAAATACTTGGAAATAAGTCACTCTGAATTACAGGATAAAGTTTTTTCCCTTGAACAAGATGTGTAAAAATTAACAAAATAGGTAAAGTTCTGTGAGGCAAAGCTTGATGAACAAGAAAACAGAGCGAGAAGATCCAGTACTCAGATTTTTTTGGGATTATGGCCAACTGGGAGAAAGAACTGCCTTTAAAATCTATTTTACTTGATATTTTTCATTTGCTGTTACCAAGTGAAGTAGAAGTTCCAGGTATAGAAAGGGTGCATTGGTTAGGGAATGGGGAAAGATGGAGTTAAATTTAGGCCAGTAATACCTAAAGTGTTGTCCTCAGAGGGTAAAGATACCACTATGCAAGCCTACTAAAAGGAAAAATCCTTTAGTTACAGAGAGCAACGAGTGTATTTCAAAAAATGATTACTCCAAAGTATTATGGGAAAAGAAACAATTCATGGGTCTGCAACAAAAATTATAGGGCGACAGTATTAAAGCTTATGTGATTTTTCCTGCAAGATTGAAGATTTTGTTGAACAATCAACAGTTGATTTACAGTTCTTCAGCTAATGCCTATCTAGATCTGAAAATCCATTTGCCCACCATATTTGTTAATTATGAAAATGGATAACCTAGGGGGAACAGCAATGCTTAAAATTAGAGTACTGGCTGAATTTTCTCTTTCCTAAAAGAATTTAAGCAGTAAAAGGTCAAGAAATGGTATAATTTTCCTTTTTTTTTGAGGTTCACAGAAGGGGAGAGGAGGAGACTAGTCCTTAACCCAATGTTTGTCACTTAGTGATATAGGTTATTATGCCAGATTTAGTTCTTAGGCATAGGAAGGGGGGAGGGAGTGAAGGGCTTTAGAAAGTGGTGTATATTATTTTAGTAGACAGGCATCATGGTGAAAAGTTATATATGGAATAAACAATATCAATACTTTCTTTTGAATTTTTTCCAAAAATATTATGATGGGATGGCTTAGGAGCTGTACATGGAAAGTAAATGGTATAAATTCCCCGATGAAGAAGTCAAGAGTTCTATCAAGAATAAATAAAATCAAATGTGGCCATGTTACAAGAAATGTTCTTAAATAAAAGATAATGGAATAAGTTAAAGAAAAAATGTGCTGGTAATCTTTACCTCTCCCCAGGGCCATCAAAAAGAAGTGCTGCGGAAGCAATTCTTTTTGATAAAAACTTTAAAGGGGAAATTATGGATTTGAGTTCAGATAAACAGGGCAGAATTGTATTGGTTCTAATGAAAATGAATGGCATTTCTATTGTAATAGGATCAGTATATGCATCTTTTAAGGTTATACTATTTTTTTTAGCAGAGTTGAATAAACTCATGCATACATGGGATGAAGTATAGTACATTATTGGAGGAGATCTTAACTGCACTTTAACAGAGAAGCTAGATAAAACCTCTAAGATTTCAAGTTCAAGTAGAGAATTCAATATCCGAAGAAAATATTATTGGTTCCTGGGATGCTTTCAAGGCAACTTTACGGGGGATAATTATTTCAGAAGCTGCTTGGCAAAACAAAAAAAAGAAGGATGAACAAAAGGAAATAGAGAATAAATAAAAACGTTCTGGAACAGACAGTGAAATGAGGGGACAGTTCTAAATTAGACCAACTAAACGATCTGAGGAAGCTAATTGAAGCAACAGAGTTTTATGGTCTGAAAAGGTGCTGGGCCTGGTATAATAAAAATTGGAAAACCAATAGTGAAATGGTGGGCAGAACTTTAGCAAATAGGTTATAGGTGATGGAAAAGGACAAAAGGGAGATTACTGTTATGGTTTCAGATGAGGGTCAAATAGTTGATGACAAAGTGGATATTATGGAGGTTTTCATTCAATTTTACTCTAAACTGTATAAATCAGGTTGTTCTCTCTCTCAAAAGGAAATGGATTACCATGCTAGGCCTGTAGGTTATACTTTAAATAAAAAAGAACAAGAGGAGCTTATTAAAACATTCACAAAATCAGATATTAAAACAATAATTGATTCTATGTTAAAATTTAAGTGAACAGGCTTGGATGATTTTTCATTGGAATTTTACTTGGCTATGGAATCTATTCTATTGCATTATTTACATATGCTATTTAATCAAATCTTAGTTAAGAAAATGATTCCTCCTTCTTTTTCACATACTTACATTTCTGTAATCCCAAAATTAGGGAAGCCCACAAATAAACCGGAATATTTTCTCCCTATAGCTATCTTGAACATAGACTACAAGATTTTTGCTAAATTAATAAATAGTAGGATAACACCTTTATTAGGTTCTCTAGTTCAAATAAATCAGCTAGGATTTATTCCAACTAGGATGATCCTGTCTGGATTGTTAAGGATTCCATTTCTTATAGGATATCTGGAAAATATCTTTACCCCCACTTCCTTTATAGTGCTGGATATGGCAAAGGCCTTTGACTTGCTGGAATGGCCTTATCTTTTCAATATGGTCAGGGTCTTTGTGTTTCCAGAAGACTTGAGTACTATTTTTTTAAATTATCTCTGCAAATTCCTTAGTACAAATTAAAGTAAATGGGAATCTATCAGAAGAAATAAAGCTGTATAGAGGAGTTCGTGAGGATTGCCCCCTGGCTCCTTCACTTATTGTGATGGGTTTGGAGCCCTTATTAAATGAAATTAGGTCAAATAATTTAATTAGCGGAATAAAGATACTGTAGGTACAGAAGAGATCAACTTAAACATTTATACGGTTGATATTTTGTTGTTACTCCAAGATCCAGTAAACAGCTCTTAGGAAATGGTTAAGATCATTGAAAGATTCTCAAATGTAGCAGGATATAAGATAAACAAAACTAAGTCTGAAATGATAACTTTTCATGTGCAAGACTTTAATTACCAGATAAGAGGGAAAATGATAAAAAACAAAATTTGGGAAAAGAAAGGTATCATATTCTCTGAAGGGAGACATCAGTCATGGGAAAGAATAAGAATGATGTATCATACAGAGATTAATCAATTTCTGTTCTTTAATCAACTTATTAGTGTTTATAAAAATAAATATTCGAGATGGGAAAGGGAGCCAAATAATAGGCTGATGAAAGATTCTTTACAAAGAATTTTGACTTATCAAGCAAGTAAACTGTTCTCTTGGCTATTGTATAATCTCCACAGGCCCTTTGAGGTGGTGTATAAATCACTATTTCAAAAATAGGACTTGGATTTGCAAAGTGCCTGCAGTTTAGCACAATGGGGTATGGCCTATGATGCCATAACAAATTATAGTTTAACAAGAGACCGTGTGATACAGTATAAGATTCTGAATATAGCATATTGTACAGCAAACAGATTATTTAAAATGAAGTTAATGGATAACAATTTTGTTGACAACGTCAGCAGACACAAGTCGTTATGCCACATATGTTCTGGAAGTGTAAGGTCAGCTAGAGTTGGTGGCATAAGGCTTTTGAGATATTAGGAAAATTGGGATTTCAATTCTCCGATTGGAACTATCCTAAATTTGTTCTTTTACAAATGTACAGTGTCAAATTGATGTCATATACAGAGAAAAGCCTTTTGCAAGCCAATATTATGGCTGTTAAGAGGCTTTTATTAAAAAAAATTGAAAAGCGATGATGAAGGACTTCCTTTCCCTCAGTATGAATGGAAGATGTCCCTTTTAACAATGTTATACAACATGGGTTTCTTTAAGAACTTTAAATCAATTTGGAAGTTGTTTAATACAGAAATTGCGCAATGGTCACTTGATGACTTCAGAGAACATTAATCATAAATAGGAGAAATGTTGCACACATTGGAATGAGGTATAACACTCCCTCAGCAAACTGCTGTAGTGCCCCAACAACTGAAATACAATTAGAGTGGAGGTAAGGCAGAGGTAATAGCATCTCAGTGGGTATATCAGTGGCTGAAGTTACTGCAACATTAACCCACATTGGCACTGAATATCAACAAACAACAACCACAAGACCCAGTGCAGCCCATGAAGGAGTCCCACAGGCAGTACAGCCTCAACAACCTGCAGTGTGTGTTACTTCTGCAGGCAACAGGAACACTCAAGGGAAGGATGACCAGCAGTGACAGACAGCCACTGTGGTGCCATGGTATTGCTGGAACCTGTGGTGCTGCAGTGGTCCCAGTTGAGGGACTGTTGCTGGTCTCTCTGTGAGTGCTTTCAGATTTGTGCTATGGCAGAAATGTTAAAGTCTGCTGCTCCAGCTAGTTAGGTTCACTGTTGCTGTACCTCCTAAGCCATTTCTGCTCCTGCAGATCCGCAGTTGCTGATTTTCAGCAATTGCTCAATTTCTGTAGCTGCTGAATTTCTGCAACTGCAGGTTTTTTTTGCAGAATTCCACACCTGTGGAAGTTTTCTTTCAGAATATCATGCAACTGCATTTCTGCAGTCTTGCAGGCTTTTTTCCCCACAGTTGCAGGATTTTTGGCTTTCTTTGTGAATCCTATCCCAGAAGTACATTGGGGGGAGCACAAGAAATTAAGCTTCCACTTATATTTGAAATTACCAGCAACAGCACCTCTTTGTACCACTTTGAACTGCATTGCTCCTAATTACATGGAGGGTAGTCACTCCTTGAACCACATTTAGCAATGGTAATCACTTGTAAATCAACAGTGATGCCTCCGATAACAATAATTTGAACTATCACTAGAAATTCCAATAATTTCATACCTTGCACATTGCCATGTTCTGCATGTTCTCTCCTATGAACAGCCATTATTTTTCTTTCGGTAATCAAATTGCACAAAATAACTCTGATGGCTAAGTGCAGTGTGCATGATCTCAGTCTGAACATGAGCTATTTTAGCATGGGCATGAGCTTTCTTGGTCTCGACATGATCAGGCAGCTGTATGTGGATGGCAAGAGGTACACAAAGCAAGAAAACAGAACCCAGAAGAAATGCGGACAGAAATTAAAGAGACAGTGCACATTTTTTTTAAACAAAACCTTTTTTCAGAAAAGCTCTTGGGGGTCTCAGAAAACACATTGCAGGTCACATGAAGCTCATGGGTGGCAGGTTGCCCACCACTGGCCTAGAGGTTGGACTAACAAGCTATGAATGAGCTTTATATATCCAACAGACTGGAATTTGTTGCCCACAACCTCCACTTGTATACTGTGCATCTCTGAGCAAGTCTCTTAATCTTCCCATTGCTCCCAGGTCACCCCAGAAAACAGGCACTTGTGCCTATTGGGCCTTAGCTGGTTACCAAAGACAAAAATAAATAAAATAAAATCTTTAATAACAAAAGCAAGATAATGATATTTTCTAATTCATTTCACTGAGAATCTTACTGATAAACTAGATAACAGTTCATTGCCACATCTCAGGGCCACACTGAGAACCCAGAAAAAAACCCTACTAAAAAGCAATTTGAATGACTACAATAATATACCTATGAGAATGAAAGAGTGTGACTTTTATTCAGAGTTTCTTGAACTGCTTTTGTGTTCATTTGGAATCACTTCTACTCTGAGTAGCCTTTTCCACACAATGGACTTTAGGCACTTCTCTGTTGATTGACAGCATATCAACTGCTTGCATGAATACACTCCAAGTTATTCACCGTGTGTTGTTAAAATAAATGGAAAAGATGTGTGGCTACAAACATGACGTCAGCAGTAAGATATGTTCTGGATCAAACTCTACGTACTGCTGGTGGCAGATGTACTGAGCTTCAATGGGACACTGGAGGAGAGGACAAGCCAAATATATAGCTATTGTATATGCTAAAAATAGAAATAAGACATACATGTTTCTTTCAACTCATTTTTCTTTATCTGAACAGGTTTGCTTTGTCATATCTCATACTTATCAACACATACTGTATTTGCCATTGATCTTTAATATCTGTTGTTAGTCTGCTTGTGTTGGTATACTAATAACGAAAGAAAAATCAAGTGCCCCAACAGACTAACTGAAATGGGAAAAGGATATAACTTAATACTTTTGTCAGGCACTGTGAACCTCAGAAAAATCAATATTTCAAGTTATTTACAAATGCAGTATTTGGTAATCAGAAAAATCAAAGAAATGTAGCTGGGTCTATATTGTCATTAAGTCCCAAATTGCCATGGTACAGAGAGTATAAATCCAATAACTCTTGCACTGCCCAGTGTTTCTCTCCTAGTCACCACCTCTCAGGCTCTTCTGTAACTTTTCTATTCCCACAAATTTGATTTCATGTGTAACTCACTATGTGGCTTTCAGATGTTTCATTAAGTGGTTATGTCCTTGTGATTATTTGTTCATGAATTTTAGTGACTAATGACAGATCATATTATTCCCTTGTGGTGGATGCTAGTCAGTTTAAGACTAGTTTTAAATGGCTGCTGGAATTTCTGGGAAGAAAATTCCCTAAAGAGAAAGTGGAACTTAGAGCATATAGGAAAGTCCCTAGATGGACTAGACCCCAAACTTCTGTTCCTCTAGGCCTCTGCCATAGCCACCCCTATTGCCTACCTCCTAAATCAATGTTTCGCCACTGCATCAGTCACTCTGTCCTGGAAGCACCCCATTGTCATCCCTCTCCCCAAGGGGGAGCCTCCACCTCCACCTCAAACTATCGGCCAATCTCCCTCCTCCCTACCCTGGCAAAGCTGCAGGAGCACCTAGTGATTACACAGGTCACCTCCTATCTCACTGAAAATAATTTCATTTGACACTAACAGTCTGGATTCAGAAAAGATCACTCCACTGCTTCCTCCTTACTAAGGCTCACTGACACCATCCAGTCTGGAATGGACTGAGGTCTTATCACCTCTGCCATCTTCATCAATCTGGCTAAGGCTTTTGATACTGTCTTCCACTCTCTGTTACTATCTTGCCTCTCTGATTCTGGTCTCTCCTCTTCCGCTACTGCCTGGTTCAGCACCTATCTTACTGACCGCACTCAATCCATAAGTATTGGGGATGCCATATCCCCTCCACTCCCCATGTCCACTGGCATCCCCCAAGGTTCAGTGCTGGGACCCATCCTATTTTCTATTTTTCTAAACAACCTGCCACAAATTTGTTCTGCCTCCTCGAGCCACGTGTATGCCGTCGACACCATGCTATTTTCCTCTGGCTCCTCTCCGGTCACAGCTGCCTCTTCCCTCCAGATGGATTTTAACAAAGTTCAGCACTGGTGCAACTCTCACCAGCTCTCTATAAATGCAAAAAAAAACTGTAACTATGACCTTTGGCACTTCCTAACGACTAACCAGGCTCCCCTCTCTCCCACTTTTCCACACCCTTGAAGGGACATAGCTGGAGGACATGACCTCCTTCTGGTATCTTGATGTTTGGCTCGACCACCACCTCACCTTCACAGTCCATGCTGCCTCCATACTAAAAAGACTCTGCCCCAAGCTAGGGGCTTTATATTGGAGCCATTCTAGCCTCCTCTATCTGGTCTGTCGTGAGCTTATCCAGAAGATGAAACTTCTCTCCTTCAATTATTGTAATATTGTATACAGTGCCACCCATAAGTCAGTCTTATCCAAACTGTATACCCCCTTTAATGCTTTCTGCCAGTTCATTCTTGACACTCCTCCTCACACCCACTGCTGTGAGCTATACCACTCCCTCGCACTCCCCTCCTTTGAGAGCTGCCACCAAATACACTGTGCCAAGTTTATCATGAAGAAATGGCTTGGTACCCTCCCAGCTTACCTGGCCTCTGCATTATCGCCCCCCCCGGCACACACCCATGCACTGAGTTCCCTAGATTCCTGGCTCCTGTTAATCCCCAGACATAGGACCCAAGTCAGCCAGGCTGCCTTCTCTCATCTCTTCCCTCAACTCTGGAACTCCCTCCCCACTGAAATTCACCACTCATCCTCTGTACGCTCACTATGCTATGCCCTTGCCAACCACTTCTCAGTAAACTGCGTCTGCACCTAACTCTCCAATTTTCCTACTTCTGACTCTCCCATATTCTCTTCTCCCACCAGGCCCAATGGAGCTATCTTGCTAAACTACCCCCAACTACTGTACTTGATCCCAGTTGTTTGAGCTAACCAGCTTGCACTTATTCAGTCTCACTCAAATACCAAAACCAAAACCTTGCAGGATTTCCTCATTGTGACTATTACTCTCGACTGTTAGACTATATGTATTATCCACACTCATCTATTTCTGTCAAAGATATGCAGCAGTATTATGTAACCATATGTGTTTTTTACATTTATGTATAAGCTGGACTTCCCCTTTGTAGCTGCTACTACCTATTAGGGTAAATTGTTATCTTCACTCAGCCATTCTGTCAAATGTACTCAACTGTAATTGTAAATTAGTAAAATTGTATGTATATATGCTTCAAATTGACTACCCTTGGCCTGTCTGGTGGTGCTGAAGGTTTAGGCGTTGGACGCCACACCTCACAGCATGCCAGTAACCCATGTTTGGGAATGGGCATGGGTCGTCGGGGATCGGCAGGGGAGGAGAAGGATCGAGCATCCAGAGTACTGCTCTCCTTCTCCAGGATAGGGAACATGGTTGTAAACCTGTAATGTGCCTGCTTCTGCTGAGCCAGCTGTGTGGTGTGGTGGGTAAGATGGTTGGCTCCTACAGAGTGGGTCCTGGGTTTGGGACTGGTCATGGGTTAAATTTTGTGAAAAGTGGGACTTAATTTTTTTTTTTATTGGGCTGTGCCCCCCCCTCAACATGCACCCCCCCTCCAGGAGTTGAGCATCTTTAGATTGGAGGTGCAGGGACAAAGCCCCCCATGAGGGGGATTTGGGGGGTTCAGCCCCCACAAATGCACAGATTCCAGTTTCCTTTTAGTGCATAATGCTGAAAATGTTTTTGGTGATAATGCAGTTCATGAGAATAACAATCACCTTTCAGCAGTCACAATTATCACAAAAGAATCTACAGAAATATAGACTATGATGGCAGATAAGTTCCGCTTGGCTCACACAGTCTGCCCATTTCCCCACCTTTTGGATAAGCTGCAAATCCTAGTTAGCCAACAGCCTACTTCCTCCTACCCCCACTTTATGCTTTGTGTCTGTTCCATGCATTCTTGAATTCCCCACTGTTTTTGACCCCACTACCTCCTCTGGAAGTCCATTCCATACATCAACCACCCTCTCTGGGAAACAATGCTTCCTCATGTTGCCCCTGAGCTGTCCCCCCCATCTTTAAATTGTGCCCCGTTGTTCTTACACATCACTTTTTCTGAAAGATGCTGCCCTCTTGGACTTTGTTGATTCCCTTGAGGTACTTGAATGTTTCTATCACGTCCCCCTCTCCATCCCTCCTTTCCTTTATGGTATATATTTTAAGGTCCTTTATTCTCTCTTCATATGGCTTCTGGTGCAGATCCTGCACCATTTTAGTTACCCTCTTCTGGACTGCCTCCATCCTGTCTATGTCCTTGCAGAGATGGGTTCTCTAGAACTGCACGCAGTACTCCAGATGGGGTCTCACCAACAGAGGGATAACAAATTCTTGTTTCCTACTGGTGATGCCTCTCCCTATGTATCCCAGTACCCCCCATCCCTCCTTACTTCCATCTCACATTGCTTGCCTACCTTTAGGTCATCTAATATGACTACCCCAGATCCCATTCTATTTTTGTTGTTGTTAGTACCTCCCTCCCCCATTGTCTGTTCTTCCCCTGGGTTTTTGTTTCCTGGGTATATTTAATGTTTTTTATCAAGACAGAAAAAGGGTCTGAATTCTGCCCAGAGATAGATCTTTAAAGGACTAGGAATGCCAGTTAATGATTTTAACTGACTTTGGACCAAAGATTCAATAAATGAGAAATGCATTTCAAGGCATTGATAGATATCTGTAGTGAAAATGTATCCTGTTTTATTATTCCACACTAAGTCACTTAAAAAAAATGTTTATATGGAAGAGTTGTTGACTCAACTGAAAAAAGAAGACTATGTTACCAACAGACTCAAACCTTAAGTTAAATTTTGAGGTTTATCAATGGCGTATTGCTTTTCTTTCTTCATGGCTACTACATCCTTAAAGAGCCACTGAAGCCTCAAGAAGAACTTTGAAAAATATAGAATTTAGACACAAAGCAGCTTATATTTCTCATTAGTTCTCCTAATTCTTGCCTAATTGCACACCCGTGCACACATTTTGTAGTCTGTGCTGCCTGGTCCTCGCTAGTAGTGTGTGTACATAATACCAATTACAGCTAAACTGAAGACTGGGATTCCTACTGCTGATCGTTTGTTTAAGTACTGTTACTAGCCTGTATTTGCTCATTCTGGTAGAAATAAAAGAGTAAAATATTGTTTGTTTTGCCAGACCCCTTAATCTTCCCATTCTCTCCTTTGTGAGTCTCTTTGTGTGATTTTTATGTGTTTCCCTCCCCCAGCAGTCCTTGACTGGCACCTGCCTGAGGTCTGTGACCTGCCCCTTGATTTAGCTTAATCTTGTTTCTGTGCATTACCCCTTTGTTTTATTGCTAATTTCCTAACCCTCCAACTGAGTACCCAGATTATCTATATCTGACCTCTGTCCCTTTCTCTGCAGGCTTGCTGCCCACTTGGGCAATCACCTCATCCTCACAGCTGCTTTTAAGCTTGAGCTGCCGCCGACTACAGCTGCGAGACCGGGACCCCGCCTGCTGCCACCCGCCCACCACTCTCCAAGCACAGGTAATTGCCAAAGCCAGATCTTTAGCCCTCAGCTGCTGTTGCTGCGAAGATCTTGTATTTTTTATTCTGAATTCCTGGCACCATCTGACTGCAGTGCCCCCACTGGCTGCTCACCATCTTGGTGAACTCCCTGAGTGGCTAGCTCTGGAATCCAGAGTGGCTGCTTTCCCAGGACTGTGCTGCCAAGTTTGAAATGACTTTCCCTTGCTTCGGTACAGAGACACGCAGTTCTTGCCTAATTGCATGCCCGTGAACAAGTTTTGTATCCTGTGCTGCCTGGCCCTTGCTACTAATGTATGTACATAATACCAATAACAGTTAAACTGAAAAATGGGATTCCTACTGCTGATTGTTTGTTTGTTTAAGGACTGTTACTAGCGTGAATGTGTTCATTCTGGAAGAAAAAAAAGAGTAAAATACTGTTTGTTTGCTTTGCTAGTTTCAGTGTTTTAGCCAAGCCAGACCCCTTAATCTTCCCATTCTCTCCTTTGTGTGTCTCTTTGTGTGATTTTTACGCCCCCCCACCCCCTCCTCCACAACTTTTTAAATACACCTAAACCACTCCCCCTTCTGTGCACCTCTTCCTATTGGCAATCTTGCCCTACACAAATTTAAAGCCGCAGAACACCTCCTAGAGTGTGGTCCTGCCCCACAGTACTACATTTCTAACAGCCCCTTGCCTCACCACTCCCTCCTCTCCTCCTTCATAAGACTGACCAAGCTAATTCTCTCCTACTACTTCCTCTTGTCCCCCACTCTCCCTTGGAAAGATGAACCTGGCACTGGCTATATTATGGCCCATTGCCCTAACTACTGCACTGGTATTGACTGACTTCTGCGCTACAGTGCAGGCCTGTGATCAACAGTGTCTCTCCTTCCTCTCATCGCCCCCCGTCTCAACCCTCTTCACTTACTACTAGGGATAAGTCCACCCTTAGGTACATCTCTCTCATCCTACTCACTAAAGGAGAATGCCTCCTCCTTGGCCACTACCTGGCTAACCTCTCCTGATCTCCTACTATTCCCTCCTGCCCATACATTCTCCTACTATCACTACGATCCCTTGCTTGGGACATTGAGTGCAACCCTGGCCCAACAAACTCCCATATCACCCCCTCCTCCAGCATCTGGACAAACGCCCCTGGTCTTAAAATCACACATATCAGTGTCTGCAGCCTTTCATCTAAATTCACTGACCTTGAGGCTTGAATTGAGCTACACAAGCCTCATATTCTGGGACTCACTGAAACATGGCTAAAACCACACCACACCAAAAACATCTTCAAAATACCTGGCTACTCCTACCTATGCCTTGAAAGGCCAGGCAGGAAAAAAGGTGGAAGTGTGGCCCTGCTCCTAACGGAACCCATCTCAGCTAGCATTGTCCTACACTCTGACCCTTCCTCACCTAGTGAATGGCTACTCTTCGAACTGACCCTATGATCCTGCAAGAAACTCTATATTGGCTGCTGTTACTACCCCCCATGCCCAGAACCATTGAACTCACCAGCCTCCTCCAAGGCCTGAGGTCTCTAACTCCCCATAGGAAATCTATCCTTCTTGGTGACTTTAATCTAAACTGGCTGAGCTTCCACCAGCCTGACTATGTATCCCTGTTACAGCAGCACAACCTGGTGCAGACGATCACTCTTCCCACCAGTCTTAATCCACGCTCGGCCACCTAGACTCTACTAGACTGGATCCTCATAAACAGGGAGGACCGAGCATTACACAGTGGCACCATGGCTGACTCTATAAGCGATCACTCATCGACCTATCTCCTCTGGTCTTCCAAACTAAAGCACCCCCCACCCAAATACCTATCTCCCAGAAATTTCAGCTGCCCAGTCTGAATAAATCTTCTCGAGGAGGCCCAGTACTTGGACTGGTCCATGACTTTTTCCCTTTCCAATGCAGCCACGGCAGGTTCAACATTTTCTGGGACTCTACTAACACCCCAGGACCACTTTTTCCCTGTCACCACCAGATGGATCAGAGGTGGGTGCTCGCACTGGGTCTCTAAAGACCTCTTAACCCTTATGAAGGCCAGAGACTGCAACTGGTCCACTTTCAAAGCAACCTCCCTCCTGCCCTCTGGGCATGCGGAACAAATGTAAACAACACGCCAAATTTTTGAAACAGACCCAATTCCACAATCTGCAAAAGGCCAACCTTTGAGACACTAGAAAATTCTGGGACTCAGTCTGCTCCCTCCTAAACCCCAGCACCAGTTACACAGAAACATAGAAACATAGAAATACAGAAACATAGAAACATAGAAGTTGAAGGCAGATAAGGACAGCAAGACCCATCCAGTCTGCCCATTTCTTTTTCAACCTTATGAAAGTGCCATAGGCCTTTGCTCTGTCAATGGCCTATCTATTCATACTCATCTGTATTGCTCCCTCATGCCTATCCTTTGCCTGTTTGAAGCTCTGCACTGTGTTCATATCCACCACTTCCTGAGGTAGGCTGTTCCATGCATCTACCACCTTTTTTGTGAAAAAGAACTTCCTTCCATTACCCCTTATTCGGCCTCCCTCTATTCTCATGCTGTGTCCTCTTGTCCTGCTATTTTTCTTGTATTGAAACATGTTAGACTTTTTCACCTTGTTAATGCCCTTAAGGCGTTTGAATGTTTCAATCATATCACCTCTCTCTTTCCTTTAATCTAGGGTATACATATTGAGTTCAGTTAATCTGTTCTCATATGTTTTCTGATGCAGTCCCTGCACCATTTTGGTCACCCTTCTCTAGACTGCCTCAATTTGGTTAATGTCCTTGGAAGGTGTGGCCTCCAGTACTGCATGCAGTACTCCAGATGGGGCCTAACCCGTGTCTTGTAAAGAGGGATTATTATCTCCCTCTTCTGACTTGTGATACCCCTACTAATACACCCCAGCATCCCTCTAGCCTTACCTACTGCTTTAGAGGTCTGCTTGGATGATTTCAGGTCATCGGTGATTATGACGCCCAAGTCTCTTTCTTCCCTTGTGACTGCCAGCATCTCCCCTCCCAGCCTATAGGTGGCTTCAGGGTTTCTCTTCCCTATGTGCATGATCTTGCACTTCTTTGCATTAAACCCCAGTTTCCACTCTTCTGACCATTTTGCTAGTTTATCCAGATCTCTTCTGATTCTGCCCATACCATCTGGATCATCTGCTCTATTGCAGATCTTGGTGTCATCTGTAAACAGACAAACCTTACCCTCCAGTCCATCTGCAATGACACTGATGAAGATATTGAAGAGGACTGGCCCCAAGACTGATCCCTGAGGTACCCCACTTGTGACTTGCATCTCTTCTGACTGCATACCATTTATCACCACTCTCTGTTTTCTGCCAGTCAGCCAGTTTGCCACCCAGTTGACCAATGTCTGACCCACCCTGAGCCTATCCAGCTTATTAATCAATCTTCTATGTGGAACAGTATTGAAAGCTTTGCTGAAGTCAAAGTAGGCGACATCAACTGCTCCCCCTTGGTCCACCACACTGGTTACTAAGTCAAAGAAATCTATGAGATTAGTTTGATAGGACCTTCCTTCTGTAAACCCATGTTGTCTTGGATCCTGTGTTCCTATGGATTCCAGGTGTTGCCTATCCTTTTCTTAAGGAATGTCTCCATAATCTTGCCCACTACTGAGGTAAGACTGACTGGTCTGTAGTTCCCTGCCTCCTCCCTGCTACCACTCTTGCAAAATGGGATCACATGAGCCCTTCTCCAGTCTTCTGGGACCTCTCCTGCGCTCAGAGACTCACTAAACAGTTCTGATAATGGCTCTGCTAGTTCCACCCTTAGCTCCTTTAGTACTCTGGGATGTATGTCATCAGGTCCCATTGCCTTGTCTACCCTGAGCTTATTGAGCTCTTGTAGGACCTTTTCTTTTGTGAAGGGACTAGTGCATACCTCCCTCCCCCCATGTCCATGGTGCAGAGCTGTGGGCCCTGCCCTACCTTCTGTTCAGTAAATACTGAGCAGAAGTATCTATTTAGGATAGATGCTTTTACGTAGTAATCCTCCTCACACACACCCATATCCCCTTTGATCTTAGCAATACCCTCTCTGGACTTTCTCCTTTCACTAATGTATCTATAGAAAGCCTTGTCACCTTCTTTTACTGTCCATGCTAGTGTTTCCTTGGTTTGGGCCGTTGCCTGCCTTTTTGCCTTCCCTGCTTCCCTTAGGGAACTTTGGAATGCCTCCCTATCTTCATCCCCCTGCATTCCCTAACATTTCCTGAAGGCCAGCCTTTTGGCTCTGACCTTTTCTGCTACTGTGTTTGAGAGCCAAAGCGGCTTCCTTCTTATTTTGCACTTCCTTTTCTCACTAACACAATGGGATGTTGTTTCAAGTATTGCATCTTTAATGCTTGCCCACTTTGCCTATACCCCTCACCTGTATTTCTTTTTGCAGGTCTAGCTTAACTCTATTGGCCATCTTATCAAAGTCAGCTCCTCTGAAGTCAAAATTTTTTGCCTTAGAATGGGATGATTTTGTTCTAGTGGTCAAATTGAACCATACCATGTGATGGTCACTGACCCCCAGGTGACCTTCTACCTGTAGATCTGTGATCCTTTCTTTGTTAGCCAGTACTAGATCTAGGATAGACCTGTCTCTTGTGGGTCATTATACCAGTTGTTTGAGGCCCTCCCCTACAGAGAATCCACTATGTGTCTAGTTCTGGAAGATGTCCCTGCTGGTATTGACCAACCTGTATCTGGCATGTTGAAGCCTCCCATTATCAGAACCTCCCCTTTAGCTGTCATGTTTTGTATATCTTCTAACAGTAATGTGTCTATGTCCTCCCTCTGGTCTGGAGGCCTGTACACAACCCCAGTTCATATGGCTGTCCCATTTCCTGTTTCCAGGGTGACCCACAGTTCTTCTGGCTCCTTATGTGTATTCTGAATTTCTGTAGCTTTCATATTTTCATTGACATAAAGGGCCCCTTCCCCCCTTTTTTGCACCTCGGTCTCTTCTGAAGAGTACATAGCCAGGTACTGAAGTCTCCCCAGTGTGGTTACTGATAAACCATGTCTTGCTAATGGCTACTATGTCCAGTTTAGCCTCTGTCATTATTGTCTGCAGGTCTGGGATCTTGTTTCCCAGACTGCGAGCATTTGTGTGCATGATTTTCCATTGGTCAGATTTTGGTGTGTTAGTTGTTGGGTGAGGTCTGGCATTTTCCCCATGCATCATATGGAGAGCTGGACCTTTTTCTTTACCTGGTGATGCAAATGAACTACAAACATGCTGAACTCTTGTTTGCCCACTAGCTGAGGGGGGAGGGGTGTTCTTCCCATTCAATGCTTTGGGTGCTGCACCACTCTCCTCATTTGCTAGTTTAAATATTCTGCAAAGACATCAAACTTCTTCCTCAATGCACTGACTCCCTCCTTAGTCAGATGCAGTCCATCAAATTTAAGAACTTTCACTCCCAAAACTGTTGCCAGTTCCCTATAAATATGTGTCCTTTATCCTGGCACCAGCCCTTGAGCAACGTGTTTAGCTTCCCTATCTCCCCTTCTCTGACCTTCCATCCACCTGTCCCCCTCTCCCAGACTGGCAGGATCTCAGAGAAGGAAGATGCTGGATGAAACGCTGCACCACATCTCAGCTTCCAGGATGGGCTGCTGACCGACCCTCATGATGTGGCCAATGTCATCAACTGTAAGTTCACCAACGTATCCATGTATCTAAATAAGCTGCCAACTGCCCAACCTCAAAGTTCAGCCCTAATACCTGATACACTGCCATCCTCCTCCAGCTCTGCCACTCACCCGGAAATACCCCCATTCTATTTTAAAGCCCTCTTCAAACATGACACAGTGAAGCTACTCAAAAGTCTACCTAACCACGGCTCCTCCTGATCTTATGGGCTTTTTCCAGTCTTCCTTAAGCTGATCTCTCCAGCAATTGCCAGGCCACACACCTTCATCTTTAGCCTTGCCCTTTCCACCTCCTCCATGCCTGACCCATGGAAGATAGCTGAGGTTATCCCCATTCTTAAATCTGGTGACCCAAATCCTCTGACAATTACAGTCCAATATCCATCCTCCCTCATCTCTGTAAACTACTCAAGAGAGCAGTCCACAATCAGATCACTGAGTACATAAGCAAATATACCCTCTTATGCAACCCACATCACGGCTTTTGCAAGAATCATTCCACTGCCACTGCCATCTTCCCTTCCGACCGATCACATCCTCTCTAACATGGATAATAGTAAAGCCACCAGGGCTGTCTTCATTGACCTCTCAAAGGATTTTGACATGGTTAACCATGCTCTCTTTACCTCCAAGCTTGGCCTCCTTGGTTGTTCTCAGAAAGTCACAAGCTGGTTCACTAACTACCTTACCAATCACTCACAATATGTGTGTATTGATCAAACCTGCTCCCCCACCCTGCCTGTCTCTGTGGGGGTCCCTCAAGGCTCAATCCTGTGTCCCCTTCTTTTCTCCTTATTCTTTAATGCGCTTCCCTTTGAATGCCTCAACTGTCACTATCTCCTGTATGCCAATGACCTTGTCCTCTTCCACAGTGACAGATTCATGGTCCCAATCTCCTCACTTCTCTTGCACAACTATGCTGCGCCCCACAGATGGTTCTCAAAAAACCTCCTGTTAGTAAATACCAAACAAACAAAATCCATGCTTTTCGGATATAAGCCTTTTCTGGCCTTAACTAAAAATCATGCCCCCTTACACATTCTCACCCCAGACGGCCCAGCCCTGGAAGATGTCAACACCTACAAATACTTAGGAGTACTGCTCGACCCCTCCCTCACCTTCACTGAGCGTGCAAATTCCCTTGTCAGAAGGTTCCATCAAAATTAGGTGCCACCTATAGATTCAGGCAATACCTTACCACTGAAGCCAGACTAGCCATTGTCCAGGGTAATGTTCTCCCTATTCTTTATTACTGCTCCCCTTTTTATGCCAGGACCTCAGCTACTGCCATGGCTAAACTCTCCGCTGCCTACAACAGCACCTGTCTCTTTGCTTTATTGGCCCATTTTCCACCCACCACTGTACCCTCTATAATACCCTTGGATGGCTACCTCTACAAGGTCACTTTGACCTAACCGTCTGCTGCATGGTAGACAATGTCATCCACACAGCTCCAGAATCCCCCCTAACTGCCCTTCTGAAAACAAGAATGCTCCTCCACAACCTCCACTCTAATGGTACTCCCCCTCTTGCTGTTCCTATGGTATCCACCAATATGGGTAGCAGAGCTTGGTCTGCAGCTGCCCCTTTGCAGTGGAACAAACTACAGGCTGAACTTTGTTCCATTGACACACTCTCCTGTTTCAAGTCCCGCCTTAAAGTCTGGTCCTGCAAACTCATCCTGCCGCTGCTCCCTGGGATCTGATACCAACCCACACTAGTCAACTCCCCAACCCAGGGGTTACCCACTTACCCACACTAGTCAACTCCCCTGCCTACAACTGTTACATCATATTTTTCACAGTAATATTTGATTTCCTTGCCTGTACATATTGTATATATATTTTTTACTGAGTATTCAGTGTATTACTTGATCACTGGACGATGCAGTCACACATTGTGCACAGTGCCTACAATTTGTTTGTTTTATACCAAATCTCTTCATGTCTGATATTGAAACCTTGTATTCACTGTTCTCAAATGGACCTATGCATCAAACCTGTATACTGTGCTTACTATTGTTGCTTATATCAAATCTGTTTCATGTGTATTACTGTTACCTTGTACTCCACTGTCACCTGCACCATGTGTTACGGCCTGGGTCATGCCTGAAAATGGTCCCTGGGATCAGTGCACTCACCCGGTTATCAAAGTCATAAATAAAAATAAATAAATAAATAGTTCTGTATTTATTATTCCCATTATTTATTACTGAGGTCATATGCATGAAAACAGGAGAGCTGTTCCTTGAGGGTTCATCAGCTCCTATTGTATCTTCCCAACCTGATGGCTTACTACTCTGCTTGTGACATCATAGTTATTCCCATGGCAACAGACTATGATGTCACAACAGAACACTAATTTCAATTAGGGAATACACTACAGAGGCAGATAAACTCTGGGGAAGAAAAATTGTTTTTGTGGAATTTTCTTCAGTAATCAGTAATGGAGGTTAGAAATCTGTAAAATATGTTTACATGTACATGAAATACAAGCTGAATTGTATCTAAATAGTATGTTTTCCAATGTTTTTCCAAAGACATCAGCTGTTCTTTATGAAAATGGCTGCGCATCATGACCAAACCACGCCAGATGTGGTAAATCCACCAGTATACTCACTCCCTGTCATGGTATTATTGCTTAAATATAAAACATGGTAAAAGTATTTAGGAAAAAGATGCTATAATTTACTTCAGACAACTCCAGGACAGGTCTATTTTTTTATGGAAATGTTTGTTAATACAGAACCAGTTTCCCACCTGTGCACAATTGTTGAACTTATTAAATATACCTAGATGGAACATAATGTTCTGTTATACATTTAAAAAGAAACTCCTTAAAATTCAAAAGATTTTGGGATCCCCAGGGCAAAATGTAATTGAAGCACTTAAACAAAAATCATGGGCAATAACTCACGGCTCCAAGAACAAATTGGCTGACTTTTATGATAAGCTGGCTATTACACATAGAACAATGACAAACAAAACTAATAGTAAATAGAACGTAGAAGCTACTGTCACTTTTAATCATAATCAATCTCAGCAAATAAGGATAAGTGTGAATAAGCTGCATATATCAGCAAAAAATAAGTCAATTCAAAGAAATATAAATGACAGTGCTCACTATACCACTGTTCAAATTGACAAAAATAAATACAGAATACCCAAGCCATTGTTGGCACAACTGTGGTAATATTGCCAATTTAAAACATTGTTTATGGAATTGTCCACAATTCTTGCCCTGGTGGTCCAAAATTAATCAGAATTTGTCTACCTGTCTGGGATTAAATATCCCATGTGTAAAATGTGTTAATTTAACTGAGATTATAATTTGAATCTTACATGTGTCCAAAAATTTTGACATTAGCCACTATGACTTTTAAACAGCTATGACTCTTAAACAAATAATATTAGAAAATTGGAAGGAACAAGCTTTAAAACCCTTTAATTTCCTGAAGTGGTGGGCAATTTTTAGGGAGACACTACACTTTGAGAAAATTATATTTGCCCTTGATGATGAACATGATTATATATGTGGAACTAACTGGAAAGAAACCGAAGAGACTATGCTGCCATTATCAAATGTGTAATGCCCAAAACAGTGATTTATATTGAGATATATATATATATTTTGGATGAACTTTATTCAGTCATGTAACTGGATCAAATGCAGAAAGGTTGAACGTGGGGGTTAGGGTTTATTGTCTAATTTGTATACATTTGCTACAATTGTTATGGTATGATGTTATTGTATTTATTTGTATATGAGAAAAATATAATAAAAATATATTGGAAAAAAGGACAGCAAAGAAGGGAAACCAGTTTATAAGTTCATGATGAAGGAAGACAAAATGGATAACTGTAATACAAAGATACAATGACACAATCGGGGGAGCAAGGGATCTATAGTTTCATAGTTAAGAAGAAATGAGGACTCGAACAGGTTAGAGAAATGGAGACTGAGATGAATATAATGAATGCGAATAAAGGATAGGATAACAGTATATTAAAATAATAGACATGAGATATATACTGTATGTTAATTGAAAAAGTAAAATAAATAACGATGTGGTTCTGGGACTACATAGGAAAAAAACAAAGATGTGAACTAATGTATGTCCATAACATCCGCTTTTAGACTATACCAAAAAAATTCAGCTAGAAATCTGAATCTAAACATAAGGGATTGATGGAGAACTAGAAGCTAATTCAATAGGTGAGCACCACCTTTTTTATGTGTGTTAGGGTGCTGGCTAAGGGGATAGACCAAACCAGGAATGAATGAGTCAGTAATTATGTAGGGTTTGGAAAGGAACATATTTAAGGAACAGCTACAGATTGTAGATGACTGGGAGAGAGGAAAAGGTTTGTGGAATATAGAGGGTTTAAAATAATAAAAGACGTCCTTTCTAACTTTTTTTCTTTTTCTTTTGGTGCACAACACTTTGACTTGTAACTTGTCACAAATGCTGAAGATTAATAGTGGCTGCTGCTCATGATATTGGCTGGCATTGTATCCAGCTTGTCAAAGATAAGTATTTAAATGGTACTTGTAAATGTTATTGTGTGTTGTTAATAATATCAGTATTGATTATTGTATACACTTATAAAGCATTTGAATAATTAAAACAACCTGCTGCTGTAACTGTCCTCACCAGGACCGACTTGAAAACTAGGCTCCTCAGCTTAAGTGTGGATTATCTGGTGTTCAGAATTTAAGAAAATGAAATAATAATAAAAAGGTAACTAAACAGAATAAGGCCCAATAGTCCATAAACATCCATAAAAATAGTCCCCTTTCAATGTGTTGTCAACGGATGTACTGTACCTTCCTCAACATGAGCTACAACTGCTCCTTCCCCTAAATTTGATTTTCTCACTTGTTATTGTCTATACATTCCCTGCTGCTTTTGTTGTCAGATATCTGCTCCATGGCTCAAAGTGTGAGTGAAGAATGGAAGCATTGCATGGGAAAGATCATTTCTGTTGCCTGGAGAGGTAAAAAAGGAAAAAAAAAAGTAGAAGGCAACTGGCACAGTCCTCCTCCTCACACCACCTCAACCTAATGTTGCTTGAATCAGAATGTAAGTGATACTGAAATACATGCTGACTTGCATCTTTTTCATAAGTGAGTATTTATTTCAGCTGCACTAACCTTCCAGTTCTGATGGTGGTTGACCAAGCTGGTGTGATGAAGTGACTGCTCTTTCACTGTTGCACATGCATAACTTCACATCTGCAGTTGTAGCCATTTTGGCACAGTGGGATCTTTTTTCTGTCCACATGAACACTATTAAAGTGGCATTGCAGCTGCACTGGTTCTCACCAGAGTTTGTTATGTACAGTATGGTTATAACTATGTTTTATATTTTGTATGTGAGGTGATGGCTAACATAGCTAATCAATAAACTATAAAATTGAAACTGAAAATGAATCTCTTTTAAGTCAGTCTTTCAAAAAATGGTTGTCCAGTACATTATGACTTGCAAAGCATTTGTGTTTTGTGTGTGTTTTGCATCTCCTGGAGTAACACAGCTACCGCTTTTCTATGTGCAGTATAAAGTGATAGCAGAATGCAGACTTATGGTTCATTATGTAGCCAGTATTCTAATGGCCAATTGTAAGGCAGAATGTTCATGTCACTCATTATGTTTGAAATTCTGAAGGCATATGAAGGAATGACCATACCTGGTCTGATTATAATGGCTAAGAAAATCTCACCACTTGGCAAAAAAAATAACAATCATAAAAAAAAAATTGCATTTAGATCAATATGATTATAAGCATGACCCCTATATAAAGCAATGAGAAGATTCTGACATTTTCAAGATCCCATGCTTATCTTCTTAACCCTTATCACAATTTGAAGAGTGGTGGTGAAAACCTAATGCAAGCCCTGCTACAGTGATTGGGCCCCAAAAACTTAAACATGAAGAAGCTGACCCTGCTGATCCTGGTGAAGGGCCCTTTGTTGAGATGGTGTCAGATAGTGCTGCACTGCCAAAGGACAGAAGTGGTGCTAGACTACAGTGAGTGTGCAGGCCTCCTGGTTGGAACAATATTATATTATGGACAATGACTCAGACCTTGAATTGTGATAGCTGGATGCAAGGACACATCAGCATGCAGTAGGTGGTAGCGTAATGGAGTAATGGAGCTGCTTGTGTGGCAACCACAACACTCAGGAACCTCACAGGGATGAGACTCCAGGAGGCTTTGGAGGAAAGAGGGACATCAGAGTCTGGCACCTTTTCTGTATCTTGTGGTCTATAGAGTTTCCAGAGCTACAGCCCAGACACAAACCAAGACAAACTGTTAGAAGGCCCTATACAGGAAGGGTTGTGCTAGAAGAAGGCAGATCTGGTGGGATCACATGGTTGTACGGTCTGCAATGGTGAGAGTGGGTGCAAGCTGTGCCATACCAGGGCCTAAACATGGAAAACAAGCTTTAAACACAGCTCTTGAGTTGCACAGAGGAAGAGAACAACAACCACATACAAGCCAGCATGTGGCAATTCTAAAGATATAGTGTGGAGAAAAAGATCAAGGGATGCTGATTTGAGACCTGTGGCAGCATGGTACTGGGCTATCTTTGAGCTAGGGGTTTGGAAGCAAATGACATGTGAGGGTCATATGGGTGCCTCAGTACTTCATAATGTGTGGTAGAAGGTCAGACAATCCTGCAGTCAGTGTCCAAGATATCCAGTCAACCACAGAGCAGAGGGAGGAAGCCTACCTTTATTTTAGTTGCCCAGGAAGAGCAGAGGTCTAGTGGCCTGCTGCATCCAAAGGTGCCATCTGGATCTGGAAACCATGGGTACACTGCATTGCAGCTCTGATTTGGGTTATCACCCCTAAGATCCCATCCCCAGCCTAAACTTCCAACCCTAAGACCCCACCCCCACTCTGCATGCAGGAACAGGTGTGAGGGGTGTGACTAGAGGTTGTGAACACTAATGCTCACCCCATTCCAAGAGTAAGTCAGCTAAGATGGGTACAGAATAAGAGAATGTGATAAGCATTAGGGTTTCCAACCCCAAGACACACTCCTCTCACCTGTCCCTGCATGCAGGGTGGGGGTAGGATCTTATGGTTGGAAGCCAAGGGTGGAGGTGGAGCATTAAGGTTGGGAACCATAAGATCTTATTTCCCAACTTTTGTCACTGGAACCCTAATAGTGCATTAACAATGTTTTTTGCAAATAATTTCCCTACTTTTTGAGAAAATATACTCATAAGGAACCATAATGGTGGATTAACTAAGTTTTTTGCATAGAATTTCCTTACTTTTTGAGAATGTATAACCATAGCCCTAGTAGATTATGGGAGAACTTGGCCCACTCGGCCCTTCACTCCCATCTATCCATAAGTGTAGAGAGACTGTAATTAACCCTCATTTCCCTATGGGATCACAGGGCCCTTTGGGCCCTGTGGTGCCATCAGTCCATAATTGTATCCATATTTGCATGCGGGAGTGCAGGTCCCTCTGGGCCATGTGCTCCCATCTAACCATAAGTTTAGAGAGATTGTAATGAATCCTCATTTCCCTGTGGGAGCACAGGGTCATTCAGGCCCTGTGCTGCCATCTGTCCATAATGTCATATGTCCATGTGGGAACACAGGGCCCTCTGGGCACTGTGCTCCCACTCATGCATATTGTATGTTGTCCTCATTTACACATGGGCAGAGCAGTACAGATGTTATGTTGTGAATGCATGGAACAGTATCACAGTCACCATAGCCCAATTCGCTACAATTTCCCCAGCATTTGTAAACAAAGCCTGGAAACATGCATAACAGCTTAATAACCTAAAGATATACTAAGCTGCAAGCCCCAGTGAATCCATAAATTTGAAGTGTTTTCGAGATATAGCTGCTAAAAGGAACCCCGAGTGTTGCAATGTTATCATATGGGAAAATAGGAAACTTTAAACTGTTGTAACTATGCATCACATGAAAATGTTCTCACTGGGTGTGCCTCAGACAGCTAATACTGGAACCCACTCAGGAGGGAGCAATCTTAGATCTGGTACTCTCAAATGGGAAGAAGAAAGGATCTCAGATTTAGAAGTGGGTAGCCATCTGGGAACAAGTGACCACCAAACAGTGTGGTTCACAATAAACACAGCCATAGAGTCAAGCCATACAAAAATAAGAGTATTGGACTTTAGGAAGGCTGACTTTGGGAAAATGAGAGAGTGCCTTAGAAAAGCACTAGCAAATGGGCAAGAAGGAGGGGTAGAGGAACAATGGGGAATAATCAAAACAGCCATCACAGAGGCAACAAGCCCTTGTGTGAAGCAAATCAATAAAACAAAATGAAGGAAAAAACCACTATGGTTCTCAAAACAGGTGGCAGGGATGGTTAAAGAGAAAAGGATAGCATTCAGGAAATATAAGGAAACACAGAAGGAGCAGGAGAGAGAACTTTATCAGTTAAAGCAGAAGAAGGCAGGGAAGGCAGTCAGAATTGCAAAGGCACAAACTGAGGAAAAGATAGAAAACTCTGTTAAGAAGGAGGATACAACTTTTTATAGGTACGTTAGAGAGTGAAGAAAGACCAAGGGAGGGATACAGAGACTTAATAAAGGGAAGGGAATGTGGGCAGAGGGTGACAATGAAAAAGCAGGGATACTGAACGAATATTTCTGCTCAGTATTCACAACAGATGGGAGGGGGAGTTGCCTAAACCAAACAAGGGAGAAAGTCTGAATAGGGTGGTTGATACCTGTCCATTCACAGAAGAAAGGGTTTTGAAAGAACTCTCGAAACTGAAGCTGGACAAAGTAATGGTGCCTGATGGGATTCACCCAAGAATACTAAAAGAACTAAGGATAGGACTAGTAACACCACTTGACTACTCTCTTTAACAAATCATGGGAGGATGGAGTGGTACCGGAGGACTGGATGAGGGCAAATGTGATTCCACTTCACAAAAGTGGGAGCAGGGCAGAGGCAGGAAACTACAGACCAGTTAGTTTGACTTCAGTGGTAGGGAAAATGATGGAATCACTTCTGAAGGAAAGAATTGTTGAGTACCTAGAGGCCAGTGGGGCACAGGACCCAAAGCAGCATGGTTTCACAGCAGGAAGGTCATGTCAGATGAACCTAATAGATTTCTTTGACTGGGTGACCAAAGTAGTAGACCAAGGAGGAGCTGTGAATATGGACTACCTAGATTTTAGCAAGGCATTCAACACAGTCTCACACAAAAGATTAATATACAAGCTAGCCAGCCTTGGAGTGGGTCCCAAGGTGGTAGCTTGGAAAAAAACTGGCTGGACAACAGGACACAAAAGGTAACAGTAAACAGAGTCCACAGTGAAGAAAGGAGGGTAACTAGCAGGGTACCACAGGGTTCAGTACTGGGACTGGTCCTCATTAATATCTTCATAAATGACATTGGAGAGCACCTGGAAGGAAAGGTATACCTCTTTGCAGATGACACAAAGATCTGCAACAGGGTTGATACACAAGGTGGGGTGGAAAGAATGAAAAGGGACTTGGCAAGGTTGGAGGAATGGTCAAATATGCGGCAGCTCAGATTCAATGCAAAGAAGTGCAAGGTAATCCATCTGGAAAACAAAAACCCATGGGAAGAGTACACAATGGGGGATGAGCTAATAACCACAACAAAAATTGAAAGAGACCTAGGAGTAATTATATCAGATGACCTAAAAGTGAGCAAGCAATGCGAGAAGGCAGTAAGGAGGGTTGGGGGGATTCTGGGATGCATAGGGAGAGGCATCAAGAGTAGAAAACAGGAACTTGTTATCCCTCTCTACAGACATTTAGTGAGACTCCATCTGGAGTACTGTGTGCCATTCTGGAGACCCCATCTCCGCACAGACATCGACAGAGTGGAGGCTGTTCAGAGGAGGCAACCAAACTGGTGCAAGGTCTGCACCAGAAGACATACGAGGAGAGACTAAAGCAGTTTAATATGTATACCATTGAGGAAAGGAGGGAGAGGGGGGACATGATAGAAACTTTCAAGTATTTCAAGAGAATTAACAAGGTACAAGAGGGTAGTATCTTTCAGAAGAAGAGATGTGCAAGAACAAGGGGGCACAATTTGAAAATAGAGGGGGGACAGCTCAGAGGTAATGTTAGAAAGTATTTTTTCACAGAGAGAGTTGTGGTTGCATGGAACAGCCTTCCTAAGGAGGTTGTAGAGTCAGGAAGAGTGGGAGAATTCAAGAATGCATGGGAGAGGCATAAGGCAATTCTAGTGGGGGACAGGAGGATGTAAGCTGTTGATTAACTAGAATCTGCAGCTTATCCATCAGGTAGGGAAATAGGCAGACTGGGTGGGCTAAGCGGTCCTTATCTGCCGTCAAATTCTATGTTTCTATATTTCTATTTTTCAAACTAGCAAAAGGCACATCTGAGAGGAAAGCCATTTGTGCCCTGAAAACTTCAGCCCATAAGTGCAAACCATTTGTTTGCAATGAAGTGACAAAGAAACAGACATATATAGAAAAGCAGTTTCGCTAATTGCTGCAATACCCCAGTTGTTTTACAAAAGAGGGCCTCAATTTGCATTATAACCCCTGGGGCCAGATATTCAAAACTTTGCCCCGGGGCAAAATTAGCACTGCCCGGCGGGCAAACTTAGCCCGGAGCACAGAGCAAGCTATATTCAAAAGGAATAGCCCAGGGCAAACAGCTTCTGAATATAGCATGGGAATGAGGCCGGGCAAACTGGGCTGGAAGTGCAGGGCAAACGTAGCCCTGGAATAAGACAGCTCTGAATATGGCAACCAGGAAGTGCAAACCACAACAGCAACACAGTGCACAGCGATGTGAAGGTAGTTAGAGATGAACTATGTGGCCAATGTGTGTGCCAGCAAATGCGTGGACCCAGTACAGCTGCAGACAGCAGTGTATGTGAAAGTACAGTGTGCAAAACTGTAAAATATTCCCCGAACTGTTAGCGCAGAGCTAACACATTTGCGCGGGTTTAGCGCAGAGCTAAACCGTTAGCCCAGAGTAAACACGTTTGCCCAGCGCTAAACTTTGCCATATTCAAAAGTGACATGCAAATGAGCCTACTTAGGTAGTCTATGGGCAAACATCCAGATTAGCATCTCATTATGATGTGATTTGCATGCAGTTTGCACTGGGCTAACTGTTTAGCCCTGCGCTAAACCCGCGCAAACGTGTTAGCGCTGCGCAAACAGCTTGGGGAATATTATACAGTTTTGAACAGTACTTCCACATGCACTGCTGCCTGCAGCTGTACTGGGACAACATAACATAGGCACAGATGGTGGTGGTGCTGCATGCAACTGTCACATTGTAGGTCATGCTACAGTGCACAGCAGAAACTACAGTAGCAAGGGGGCCAGTAGTGTGTGGACACAGCATTGCCTTTGGTGTGTAGGGCAGTGATGATGACTGCACTATGCACAGTGAGAGGCCCAACCTGCAGGTATTTACTGACAGTGGACATTACTGTTACGCTGTTGTGTGACCCACAGATGCTGTACCTGTGGCATGGGATGCTCACATTGACATGTACATTTCTGGCTTTGTGTGCTGTGGCAGTTGTACGCTGTGCGGTATGTGGCTGGGGGGGGCATATATTATCCACAAGGCACACTGGTGTTGGGGTATTCCCAATACTGGCCCATGTGCACTGCATGATGTGTCCCAGCCTTGCGGCCACACCTGGTCTGTGGCACAGCCTCGCCACCCATACATACTCCCCCTCAACATCCTCCATGCCCACAGTGCTGCATGTGTGTGCTGGCATCTGTTGGTGTCCACAGAAGTGTGGTCCACAGGTATGTGCTGTATGGCCACACTGCCATGTTGTCCATTGGCAGCAGCGTCACCACTTACTGCCTGGCATGGCTGGGACTGGTGGCAGATGATGGCATCATTGTGATGCCATCAGTTAGCAGCATGCTTCCTTTATGTTTGGCTTTATCTATGTGTCATATTTCTTTGTTAGGGTCGGGCAAAACCCACGCTAAACCCGCGCAAACACCGCGCAAAGCCATATAGTGTCACGCAAAGCTGATTGCCCAGGGTTAAGACAAGCTTTTTCTGGGCGGTAATGTACACCGCGCTAAGTGTCGTGCTAAGTCGCGCAAAACCACTTAGCATGGCACTAGTCACTGAATATAGCATTGCGCCTGTATTCATGTCAGTTTGCCTCTTGCATACATTATAATTTTGCCCAGTGCTAATGCAGTTTGACCGCACTATTTGGCCTTTTGAATATAGCAGACCCGCGCTAATCCCGCACTAAACCTGCGCAAACGGTTTTTGCCCAGTGCAAAGTTTTGAATATCTGGCCCCTGGTGTTTTGCAAAAGTGTCTGAATTTGGGGTTGTTTTGTAAAAGTACTTTTGCAAATTGTGAAACACAGTGTAGAAATTTGTGAAAGTAAAAACAGCACACTCAAAAAATAAACATATTTCTGGCCACTTCTGGAACAAAGTAACCCCAGAATCCAATTCCTCAGTCCCCGGTTACATAAACACAAACGTCGGTGTTTACCAAGGGGCAGGATATTTTAAGTTATTTAAGTTTCTCCACATCACTAACAGAAAAGAAGATGGTGGAATCTCAACACTACATTCTGCATTTGTGAAAGCAAGTACCTATTTTGTGGCAGTAAAAAGTACTTTCACACGGCAATCTAACTTTTCCATTGGAAGTAATGGGTAACTTTAAACTTTAGTAACTTTTGAATGGATCTATATTTTTTTCACCAAACATTCAAAAGGCACATCTGTGAACCAAACTCCATATACCTTACTGTTATATTTGCAAAGTCCTAAACCTGATGGCAAAACATGACACAGAAGCTTAGGTAACAGTACAAGAGGTTTATTCCCAAGTTCATGTAAAAATTACACCTTACCACAGCTGGGCATTTGGAACCCCCGAACACCATGACATCATCATAGAAAAAAACTTAGTCAAAAGGAGGATTACATAAACTCTTATACTTAGAGATAAGAAGAAGGTGAATAGTGAATACAGCAATTCTGTTGATGGGAAGTTAGCTCAGAAGAAAGTTAGCTCATCCTTAGTTTTGTACATATACAGTGAAAAGGCTAAACTAGTTAGAACTGACATTCTTGAGTTACAATACAAAAGAAATGCTGAGACTGCACAAAAACAGATATGTGTCAACTGTATAATACAACTCCGTCATGGGGCCTGCACAAAGCAATACTGAAACTGTTTGGGCTACCTAGCATAGCCCCTGTTAGAATACTATAATCATATATTAAAGAAACACATTATTACTATACTACATTCTACATTGCTAGGCATATTACAAATGGATGTATATGTATCATATGCTGCAAGGGTGTTCCAGGACAACATATTCTGCCACTTGTTGACAAATAAACTGACAACACAAAATAGTAAGATAGAATGGGCAGCATATCTGTTTTGTATAGGCAGCAAATGGTACAAAGAAGGATGAAGATAACCTGTCAAATGATAAGGCCTGAAAAAAATGTTTAGCGTTGTATGAGTTAAAACAATATGTAAATCAGCATTCAAATCTGTATCAGCTTTCTGAATAGTATTTCTGATATGTATAAGATAAGTATCTTATCTATGCATGAGGAGTTAAGATTCAGGGTGAATGTGTTGATATGCACACTAAAAAACTGGTTAATACTGGTTTATAGCATACAGATAGCTAATGTCACTGTCTAAGTAGTTCTGTTCAGGAGTGGGTACACAGCATGTTTTAATACCATTTTTACTCACCACACCCTGTTTGTGACTGCTACTGCTGAAACCTTTTCAGTGTAGACTGGGTACCCCCTGGACCTCATGACTGTTCCTGTCATTTGACTCGCTGTTGCTCAAACACTTCCTCTTTGAAGTCTAACTCAGACTTCCCTGCTTCTGATAAAGCATACAGAGCTGCAGTCATTAACCCTTCCTAGTCATGTGTCTTGGCTGCAGATGTTTGTCTCTGTGTACAGTCAAACCACTTACTGTCCTAGAACAGTCTGCAATTTTGCGGTCTGTACAAAATCAACTCACCCCCCATAGGAAGGCAGGAATTTTAAGACATCTAGTATGAGCTCATTTTCAATGGGCATTTGTTTTGGTGGAGGATTCCTTTTAACTGTACTAACTGAGAATCCCAAGCTTACCAGTTCACCTTTAATCTTCCAGTGAGACAGTTACATGTTTGTGATGTGAAATCCCACAGACCAATGCCACTGTTGAAAAAGGGAGCATAGGCTTGCACATCTTAATGATTCCCAGTCTCATTCATAGTGCAGAGGGCTTGAAAGATCATCTGTATGGATTAAATGTGTGGGCATAGGCTCAAGCATCTTTGTGATTCCCAGTGCCATTCATTTGTACACCTTTTTGTATACCAATACAATTTTGACCAATCAGATCCTTGCCACCATTGACATTTGTTATATTTGCAAGGCCCTAAACCTGATGGGCAAAACATGACACAGAAATTTAGGTAGCAGAACAGGAGATTTATTCCCAAATGCATGTAGAAAGGACAGCTTACCACAGCTGGGAGTTTGGAACCTCCCAAACACTGCAATGTCATCATAGAAAAACTCAGTGAAAAACAGGATTACATGAACTCTTGTACTTAGAGATAAGAAGGTGGATAGTGAAGAAGGTGGATAGTGAATACAGAAATTCTATTGGTGGGCAGTTAGCTAGGGAGACAGTAAGCTCATCCTTAGTTCTGCACATACACAGTGATAAGGCTAAGCTAGCTAGATTGGCTTTCTTGGGTTATAGTACAAAAGAAATGCTTAGAGTGCACAAAAATAAAGATGTGTCAACTGTATAATACAGCCGCATCATGGGACCTGCACAAAGCAATACTAACGCTATTTGGCAACCTAGCTCATAGCCCCTGTTAGAATACTATAATCATATATTACAGAGGCACATAATACTCTACTACATTCTACCTTGCTAAGCACATTATAAATGCATGTATGTGTTCAATATGCTGCAAAAATGCTCCAGGCCAACACTACAAATTTCAGCCCAAACCCCAAAACTGTTTCTAAGAAACGGTGTGACAAAGATTTGCACAAAACTGGCAATTTTCACATTTGCCGATACTGTGCATCTCCGCACCAGCACATTTAACTGGAACAAAACATGCCACATGAAGAGATCTTTGGTCTCTGATGATGCATGCAAAATTTCATGTGAATCAGTCAAACGGTTGCAAAGTTATTAAAGTGCAAAATTTGGGGGTTAACATAGAAGTGATAATTAAACCCTAATATAAGTGCAATATTGTGCCCCTATAACATATATTCTCTGCAAAAGACTTCATTAATGCACCATCAGGGTTCCTTATGATTATAATTGCTCAAAAGCTAGGGAAATTCTCTACAAAAAATGTTGTTAATGGACCATTAGAGTTCTAGTATCAAACATAGGGAAAGGACATCTTAGGATTCCCAACCCAAAGACTCCACACCATCCTGAATGCAGGAACAGGTGTGAGGGATGTGCCTTGCAGTCGCAAACCCCAGTGTTCACCCCATTGCAAGATGGTTCCACCATGCTGCATCGACAGTAATCTTGTCGAATGCCTTGACAGTAACATCACTATGTTGACTGTGATTGCAGTCTTCATTGTGCCATCAGGAGAAGGGCTTTTGTTTTTCAGGGGCTGTGCCTCCTGAATCCCCCATATTGGGGGCTGTGCCCCCCCCAGAGTGAATAATAATCAACTCTGGGTTGGAGTTGTTCTGGGGCGGGGGTACAAGACCTGAAGAGGGCATGCCGGGGTCCCACGTGACCATTACAGTGTACTGTTGGCATTATCACTGTAATGGTCATCGCAGTAATGAAGTCAACTTCGTAATGGTATACCATTCAAGAGTAACTAAGCCAGGATGCATACAGGATAAGAGAATGAGGTAAGCATCAAAACCTTCACAGGCCATAGCTTGCTCAATATTTGCAGTTAACTGTAACAATATATATGAAATGAAAGATCTCACTGAGTACTACAAAATTAACATATCATACTAAGGACAGCCATCACAGGTTATCCACAGCACCCCAATATTTCCACCAAAATTAAACATGAAGCCAAATACAGAATTCAAGGTTGATCTTCACCAAACTTCACACATGTGTAACTCCTCTTGAACTATAAGCTCACCAAGTTTCAGCTAACTCCCTTGAAAATTGAGGGGGCTGTGCCCTAAAAACTCAAACTCAGATTTTCACCAATAATTCCTAAATCACTGGGATTTAAGTATAAGCATAACTTTATGTTACTGTTTGGGCTGAGCCTCATAGACTGGAGAGGTCAAAGCCCTCCCCACCCTTTCCTAAATTTACACATTTCCCTTAACTATAACAGTAACCCTAACCCTAATTACTAAACTACTGGTAGTTAAGTGTCAGTGAACATATATGTTGCTCTGTGCATCAAGCTGCACAAAGTGGAGAGGGCACTTCCCCCTCCTAAGCTTTCCTGAATGTATACATTTCCCTTAAACTTTCATACATTTTTTAAGACATTGAAATTGTATCCTTATTTCCCTGAGGGAGCACAGGGCCCTGTACTCCCAGCACTCCATACTCCCATGTGTATTGGTGTGTGGGAGCATAGGGCCCTCTTAGTCCTGCACAGCCATCCATGCATTACTCCTTTCATTTAATGTTTTCATTTATTCTTTGGTAACTGGGTAAAGGCTCTGGACCAAAGGTCCCTTTTCAGGTCTGAGATGGACAAAAAAATATATATAAATACACAAATATAATCAACAGCAATACAAAACCAAAAATACTAATTGCAGTTACGAACAGATTTATTTAATAAATAACTTTTTAACCTTTATATAAAAGTTAAAACAGAGACAGCAATCATACCATCAAGTGGGGAAGAATTCCAATACAATGGTGCTGTTATTGAAAAAGCTCTAGCGCTTAATCTAAGCCAAGACCTGGGGACAAAATATGGGGGTCCGTCAGCTGACCTCAGGCTGGGAAGCAATTCTTTCATTACAACAAGATCAGAAAGAGGAAAAAGTGAGCCAAAGTAAAAACATTTATTTATCAGACAGTCAACAAAATATTCTGTTTTGCAAATAGGGGAAAGCCACCCCAACCGAGAATAAAGATCACACTGATGTGTCCTATTGGGGGCTCCTAAAATAAATCTACGAATATTATTATAGGCCACAGGTAGTACTTGCATTTCTTTTGTATCTATGTTATAATACAAACAAGAACTGCAATCAAAATATGGAAGAAGAGAACCAATAGCAATTGCTAATCTAGTTACTTATGGGAAGAATGACTTCAATTTGTATAACACTCCTATTGTTTGATTTACTTTCTTAACCATTGACTGAATCCGAGGAAAAAAAAAAAGGTTAAACTGGGATCCAGTAGTGTGCCCAAATACTTAAATAGAGACACTTGTTCAAGCAGACCACCCTGAAAATCAGATATTCTCAGTTCCAGGGTATCCACCAACACAAATTGTGTGCCAAATAACATAACTGTTATTTTAGCAGAGTTAAAAACCATAGCATTTAAAGTAAGCCAAGAACAAACGGCACCAAAATCCTTTTCTAGGGAACAAGAAAGTTCAGACACAGAATTTGACTGAGCACAAATTACAAGATCATCCACATAAAGCAGTGATTCACTAAACCTACAAACTCCAGGAAGCTTATTAATAAAAATAGAAAATAACAGGAGACTCAGAATGGACCTATGATGCACACCACAACTAATTGGCAAACCATCAGAAACCACAGGACCTACTTGAACAAACTGACACCTGTTACTCATATAATCATAGAACCAAGATACAGTGACATCAGAACACCCCAGATCTTTCAATTTTGTGTAGGCCAAACCATGATCAATCAAATCCAAATCCTTGGTTAGGTCTGCCTATACCACCCTGGTCATCAAACTCTTCTCAAAGTCACGTAGGATGGTGTTTGTGAACCCAACCAAGGCCGTGCCCATACCAAAGTGCTTATGGAACCCATGTTGTTGCCTTGACAACAAATCATGGGTAACCAAATAGGCATCAATTTGCTTAGCCACTAAATGCTCAAGTAGTTTGCTAAGAGGATTAAGTATTGATATTGGACTAAAATAATTCATGGAAGTAGCACAGCTCTTTTTTGGAATTGGAACCACCTAAGCTTTCTTCCAGGACAGAGGAAAAACACCTGTAGCCAATGACATACTAAAAATATAACAAAGGGGATCAGTAATAAAGGTGATAGCCAATGTTCAGAAGCGGGCATGTGACCCTTCCCCACAGTCAGTCCCTTTATTTGGGAGAGACTGCAGAAAATGAAAAATGTCATTTGATGTTACTTCTATAAACAAAAACCTGGGTCCATCTACCAAAGGAACATGAGAAAAGGATTTAGTATTACCAGCCTGAGAAAAAAAAGATCTAAACTTTGAAAGATCTGAACATTTAAAATTCAACAATTTAACAGTTTTGGGCAAGTCACCAATTTCTTTGTTGTCAACATTTAATTTCTGGATGTCACATTTTGATTTGAAGACAGTAAAGAATTTACATTATTCCAAAACTTCTTTGGATCTGCCCAGCTATCTTCCGAGCAATCCCTAAAATAAACTTTTTTAGCATTTCTAACAGTTTGAGAGACTAAATTCCGAAGTCCACAGTAGAGATCCATTGATACTCCACTTGGAGATCATTTAAATTTAGTCCAAGCACTATACCTCTCCTTAATTAATTTCTTAGTGCTGGGACCAAACCATCCAGTAGAAGACCTCTGCACTGAATGGTCTGCAAAGGGAAAAGGGATTCCTGAATGGGAAGAAGTTGGCTGCAAAAAAAATCTAGTGCCATATCCACATCTGGAATACATTCAAGAAATGACCAATCAATTAACCTCAAAGAAGAATATAACTGGGAATAATATATTCTTTTAAATGATCTAGTCTGAAACACAGAAGGAGGGGGTTTAAGACAGTGAAAATTTAGTACACAAAAGGTGGTGATGTGATCGCTTACACAGTCTGCCAAGACACCAGAGGCCACCACTTTCCCCACTCTATTAGTCAATATCCAATCCAACAGAGAATGATTCTGTGAGACGGAATTGAGATGGGTAGGCACATTTATACACTGAGTCTGTCCATAAGAGAGAAGAAGAGATTCGAGCCCCATGGTGTCATTAGCCCTCCAATTCAAATTCACCTCATAGTGCACTAGTGCCTGGTATGCTGGGGGGTTTCAGCATCCACTGCACTTACCCTCCTGTTAACTGGTCAAGTAACTATTACATGACATCCTTGCACCAGGCTCACTCCCTGTCCTCCTTCCCTAAGAGTTCACCTGGCCCTCTAGACCCTTCCCCCCTTGTCTCTTTCCCCAGTGTAACCCCTGCAGTGCCCCCACCTTTTTTGATGGCACTTACTTCTGTTTGCATTTGATCAAACCTTTTTATGGATTTTGCTGTTTGCTGCCAAACTCACCATGTATGTACCTCACAGTATTTATCATGTGCTAAATTGTCTCTAATGCTGTTAGCTACCTATTCAATCCCTGTTAAGCCTGTTATTTTTCTGTATGTCAAATTTGATTCATGCTGTCAGCTACCTATCCAATCCCTGTTAAGCCTGTTATCTCACTGTATGTTAACTTGACTCCCTCTTTGTTCTTGTATGCATCTACCTTGTAACCTGAAAATAGGCACATGACTGTCTAGTGTGCCTTACCCGGTAAACAAAAGCAAATAAATAAATAATTATCTCCAACAACAGAATCACTCTGCTTCAAATAAACTTCACAGACATCCAAGAAATATTTAAGCCCTTGAAGACCACATTGAGGGGGATTATACAAACAGCCCAGCTTTAACTTATTCTTTCCTCCAAGAACAAATTGTAAAACCAACCAATCAGTATCACAACCCAAATCCTCACTAGACCTTAAAAAAAAATAATTTCTAAATGATCCCTATAATAAATCAGGACCCCACCACCCTTTTTTGACCTTTATGGTCTACCCTAAAAAGTTTGTAACCCCCAATATGACACACATTTTCAGGCACCCCCGGCTTCAGTCACTTTTCTGATAAAGCAACAATAACAGGCAGATATAGAGCAATAAGATGTTCAATTTCAGCAGTCTTAGGGATTAAGCTATGGACATTCAAATGGATAATTTTAAATCCATGACAGGATTTCAAACAATTATTCAAAGATGATGCTTGAGAGGAAGACATAGAATCTAAAGATCAAGACCCTGGATTTGGTTCAACATCACCAGAAACGAACAACAGAAAGGTGATTGAAACACAGTTGCCCAATTTAGAACAAAATAACATTCCATAGTGCAAACAAGTATAGTAACCCCTATTCCCACATTGTCTTATGGGCATGGGGCTACTCAACAATAATTGCCATGAGCCAGTAACAACGACATCAAAAACTAAGCAATTTGAAAAGCAAAATCACTTGTCTCATATGAGGCAGTGTTCCCAGCACCAAACCTATATAATTCAACATGATCCATCTATACCAACCCCCCCAAAGAATACACACCCAAATAAGTAAACACTTAGCATCCCACATTATTACTGTAACATACTTACAGCTCTGACATTATTATTATCAAACTTGGCTGCTCCCCCACCTCCCTCGGACTCCCTTAGACTCCTCTGCACTTATCACACTTGCTGCACCTGCACCACACAAATGCCTCCACATTTGGCAAGTGAGATCTTTAAACACCTCAACTCCACAGACTGGGATGCCTCCACCAATTGGGGGAGGGGCTGCAGCTATCAACAGGTAGAAGAAGCTAGTCAGTTTCTAGCAACAGGGCTATAAGCAGGGTGCAATTACTGAAGTGGCAGCAGCTGTACTTAATTAATTGGCTCCACTCTTGGAAGGACAGCTCAAACATCCTGAACAGTACACCTTTGGACCGATTGCCAGCAGCACACAATTAATCACTTTGTAAACAGCAGTTCAGCAGGGACTCAAACCAGCAGTGCTAAATATTAAAATCTCCACAGCATTAAAATGCACCCCAATACTGTCAGCAGGCTTAGTTAATTTCCAAAATCAATAAGGGGTTTAGCAGCAGCACACTCTAGCAACATGAGTTCACACAGTCTCTGAATAAAATGGAACACAGTGCAGTGAAAATAGTTATGGTTCCTTAATAGTATCCATATATGTGCATAGGAGTGCAGAGTCCTCTAGGTCCTGCATTCATATCCATGTATCAGTCCTTAATAGTATCTATAATTTTGTGTGGGAGTGCAGGGCACAACGGGACCTTCAATCACATGCATGAAGTGACAAAGAAATGCTGGTGTACATCTCACATTACAATATTATCCTATGGTAAATTAAGCAAAATGGAAAGCTACAGAACTCCAGAGCAAAGTAATATATTTTCTCCAAACCAGCAAAAGGCACATCTATGAAGCAAACCCTCAGCATCCTGAAATTTTCAGAGCAAAATTGCAAACCATTTCTTAAAACCACAGAGACAAATAAACTGCTCTGTAAACCTCCCAGTTCAATGTTATCTATGGGAAATCAACCAAAATTCAGATCTACAGAACTCCAAGCCAAAGTAATATATTTTCACAAAACCAGACAAAGGCACATCTGTGAAGCAATCCCTTTCTACCTTGAAAATTTGAGTCCAAAATTCCAAACCATATCTTTGCTATGAGGTGACAAACAGGTATATAAAATCTATTTTTTCCAAATTGAGATCAATAATCCTGTTTTGCAATTAGGAACCCTGTTTCATGATCATGAATCCTGTTTCACGAAATAAGAATCCTGTTTTGTAACAGAAGAATCCAGTTTTTCAGAATCCTGTTTTGTAACAGAAGAATCCAGTTTCGCAATCGAGCAATCCTATTTCGCATGCCACATCTAACTTTTCCCATAGGAAGTAATGGAAAACTTTGAAATTTAATAAACTTTTGAATGGATCAATATTTTTTCCACCATATCTTCAAAAGGCAAGTCTGTGTCCAAAGACCTATATACCCTGAGAATTTCAGACCAAAACCCCAAACCATTTTTGTGAAGTGGCATGATAAAAAATTTGACAACTATGGTAATTTAAACATTTTTGAGGCACAATATCACCACAGCTGCACATTCAATGGGAATAAAGCTTGCCAGATGAACAGATCCTTAGCCCTGATGGTGCATGCCAGATTTCATGCAAATCACTTAAACAGCTGTATAGTTATTAATGCACAAAATGTTCAGTTTAACATAGGAATGATGAAAGAATTTGACAAAAACTGATTTACACATTTTGGGATTCTATATCTCCATGCTCTCACATCCAACTGAAGCAAATCTTGCCACTTCACAAGGTCCCTGTTTCATTATATGGCATGAAAAATTTCATGCACATCACCTGAAGAGTTGCAAAGTTATTAAAGCACAAAATATTAAGTTTAACATTGAAGTGAAGAAAGAATTTGACAACAAATAGTGATGTACACATTTTGGGACGCCGTATCTCCAGACTAGCACACCCAACTAAAACAAAACTTTTCACATAAAGTGACCCTTAGTCTCTGAAGGTGTGTGCTAAATTTCATGCAAAGTGTTAGAAAGGCTACAAAGTTATTAAAGTGCAAAGTGTGAAAGAACCCTTTTTTTCATGAAAGAGAAATTTGCACGGCTTGTCTAATTTTTCCCATAGGAAATAATGGGAAATTTGAAAACTGACGGCTCAAAAACTGATGACCCAATGTCACACCCTGACCCCTGGTGGTATGTGGAGGGTGAGAGGATGGGGTGGTGTGGTAGGGATCCCTGGGGGTGGGATGTTAGGGTTGGAAACCCTAATGCCTCATTTCCCTGCTTTGTCGCTGTGGTAGTCACACTAACTGATGCATTAATGAAGTTTTTGCAAAGTGTATATATATATATATATATATATATATATATGGAATACATGATGGGCATGAGTGTGATATGGCAAATATTGTCAGTCCTGCAGAGTGAGCTCTTGATATTTCATGAGTGCCGAAGGCACAAGTGAGATATCCAGAGCTCATGATGCAGGAGTGACAGTATTTGCCATAGCACACAATCTGCACATCATGTATTCGATTTATACAATAGGGCTAGGAGTTTCAGAAGTATTGTTATGTTGTCTTGTGTTCTGTTCCTGTTTATGTGTTGGCTCATTCTGTGTATGAGTTTTTCTGAATGGGCAGTGTTATAAACTCTGGGAAACAGATGAGTGGGTTTTGCAAAGCTAAATGAGTTAGCTTTAGGTAGGAATGCAAAACTGACTTTTTTGTGAAGCTTTATTCTTTAGAAATCTGACTGAAGTCAAGCTGAGAAACATAGAAATATAGAAACAGAATTTGACAGCAGATAAGGACTGCTTGGCCCACCTAGTCTGCCCATTTTCTTACCTAACGGATAAGCTACAGATCCTAGTTAGCCAACAGCCTACTTTCTCCTACCCCCACTAGAATTGTCTTATGTCTCTCCCATGAATTCTTGAATTCCACCAGTTTTTGACTCTACGACCTCCTCAGGAAGGCTGTTCCATGCATCTACAACCCTCTCAGTGAAGAAATACTTCCTCACATTACCTCTGAGTCATCCCCCTCTATCTTCAAATTGTAAACCCTTGTTCTTGCAAGTCTCTTTTTCTGAAAGATGCTACCCTCTTGGACTTTGTTGATTCCCTTGAAGTATTTAAAAGTTTCTATCATGCCCCCTCTCTCCCTCCTTTCCTCGAGGCTATACATCTTAAGCTCCTTTACTCTTTCTTCATATGTCTTCTGAGGCAGTCCCTGCACCATTTTGGTTGCCCTCCTCTGGACAACCTCCATCCAGTCTATGTCTTTGAGGAGATGGGGTCTCCAGAACTGTACACAATACTCCAGATGTGGTCTTACCAACTGTCTGCACAGAGGGCCAACAACTTCCTGTTTTCTACTGGTAATGTCTCTCTGTATGCATTCCAGTATCCCCACAGCCCTCCTTACTTCCTTCTCACATTGCTGGCCCACCTTTAGGTCATCTGATATGACTACTCCCAGTCCCTTTCCATTTTTGTTGTTGTCAGTATTTCGCTCTCCATTGTGTACTCTGCCCCTGGGTTTTTGTTTCCCAGGTGCATTACTTTTCACTTCTTTGCATTGAATCTAAGCTGCCATACATTTGACTACTCCTCCAACCTTGCCAAGTCCCTTTTCATCCTTCCCACCTCACCTTGCATTTCAACTCTTTTGCCGATCTTTGTGTCATCTGCAAAGACATACTTTCCATTCCAGTCTCTCTGCAATGTCACTTATAAAGACATTAAAAAGGACCGGCCCAGTACTGAACTCTGTGGTACCCCACTAGTAACCCTCCTTTCTTCACTGTGGACTCCATTTGCTATTACCCACTGTGTCCTGTTGTCCAGCCAGTGTTTTACCCAGGCTACCACCCTAGGATCCACTCGCAGGCTGGCTAATTTGTTTATTAATCTTTTGTGCATGACTGTGTCAAATGGTAATGGGCTGACAGTCAGAGTGTCAGAACAGCTGAGACTGTTTTCAGTGGTATATGAGTTAGCTGCAGGCAGCAGTGAGGAACAGAGTGCCCTGTGAAGCTATGCTCTTTAGAATTCTGGCTGCAGTCATGCTGAGAGTATCATGGTAATGAGCTGGAAGTTAGAGTGGGGAATTGGTGTGTTTTGTAATGCTAACTGAGTTAGCTGCAGGCAGCAGTGAGACCTCTCATGTAGTTCTGCGTTTGTGTCTATGGTAACAGTACAGGTGTTTCTTGCATGCTGAGGAGAAAGCTGTGCAGAGTGATGATATTGGTGACCTTTTTGTGACCTGTGTGTGTAAATGGCTGATATCATCACAGTAGAGCAGGAGGTAAAAATGTCACACTGCAGCGGATGATACACTGTTTTATCTCACTCATTTATCACTCACCCCATTGTATAAATATATATATATATATATATATATATATATATATATATATATATATACACACACATATATATATATATATAGAGGCAAAAACTCCATTTAATGCATTAGTTAGGGTTGTTCCACAGTGACAAAGTGAGGAAATTCGCTGTTAGGGTTGAAAACCCCTTGGACCCCCTGCCCACCCCCAACCGGCATTGGGGTGCCATTGGGATTCCAGCCCTAACTCTCACCCCATGACATGTGTAAAGCAGCAGAAGTATAGGAGAATGGGGTGAGAGTTAGGACCCATGATCCCAATGTGCACCCCAATGCTGGTTGGGTGGGGTAGACGGGGGTTCCAAGGGGGGTTTTCAACCCTAACAGCGAATTTCCTCACTTTTGTCGCTGTGGAACAATGCTAACTAATGCATTAAACAGAGTTTTTGCCTCTGATTTCCCTTCTTTTTGAGAATGATAACGAGAAATAGTGAATGTAATGCAGCGGCGGGAGTGCGGGGCCCTTAGGGCCCCGCGCTCCCGCCACATGATGTGTTGTGGCATACTAACAGGGACAGCAACGCAAACAGAAATGCTAACAGTGGCGCACATGGTAACACAAGCACGAATGAGAACAGAAAGGGTAACGCACATGGTGGCGTAGATGGGAATGGTCTGCCACGTGATGTGTTGTCACATAGTAACATGGTGCCTGCAAACAGAAATGTCAATGGGCAAGGTGATGTAAAGTGAAACAGTAAGATAAATGGTACTGTAGACAGAAATGGCAAAAAATAACAGAAACACAAGCGCAAATGAAAACGTAAAGGATAACGCACATGGTGGCGCAGACGTCAATGGTAAGTGAAACGGTATGGATCCGCAAGCGGAAAGGTCAACAGTAACAGTAATGTAAGCGCACAGGCTGGTTTTCCCCAAAACCTGCATTGAGAAAGACAGTGAGTACAAATAATGTATGCAAAATAATGAGTATCGGCGCAGAAAATGAGATCTTGGAATACTAAATACATTATATCTCAGGAACCATACGACGTAGAAAAAAAATTTAAAAGTCATATTATTTACAACTGTCCTGGTTAATTTGATTCTTAGCCCCATTAAGGGGCTAAGAAATTTTCTGATGAAAAGTCCGTATCTCGCACCGTTTCCGAGATACGGGCCCTGAAAGGCGCGGTGAACGCCGTAATGTTATCCTATGGGAAAAAAAGTTCAGAGCGCCATAACTTTGCCTCCCTGTAATGTTTTTTCACCAAACTACTGAAAGGCACATCTGTGGGCTGTTGGCTGTCTTCCCTCCAAATTTCAGGAAAAATGACCAAACCGTTATTTTGCAGCAGGGCTCCAAATGATTTCTGTTAAGTGTCGGGCGCCGTAATGTTATCCTATGGGAAAAACTGTCAACTTTGGAGTGCCATAACTTTGCCGCCATGTAATATTTTTCAATACAACACTGAAAGGCACATCTGTGAGATGCCGGCTCCATGCTCCTCAAATTTCAGCCAAAACTCCCAACGGTTATTTTGCAGTGCAGTGCCAAAGAATTGCTGTCATTTTCCCACAGACTAGAAAAATTACTGTCGCATTTATGAAAGCTTCGTAAAATTTATGATACTTTGTGAGCACAAAAGTAATTTGATAGTACTTTTTCCAGAAATTTGAAAACATATTTCTGGGGTGTTTTACCACAAAATAAAGACATGGCAAGCATCCTCAGGGCCCGACTAGGTGAATACAAAAAAATTAGGTTGCTAGAAGGTCCCAAATTTAAATGCCAACCATTTTTCTGATCACCAACTGAAAACAAAATGGCCGATTTGTGAAAGTAACAGGCCCATTTGTGAAAGTAAAAATGCATTTGCGAAAGTGTTGAACTTTTTGTTAACTTTTCCCATTGACTTATAATGGGAAACTGTTTTTTGAATAACTTTTGAACCGTTTAATATTTTTTCATGAAATCTTCAAAAGGCACATCGGGGACCCCAGCTGCGTTGCCTGAAGATTTTGGCCGGTCACAGTAAACCATACGACCTGTAAGGCCACCACAGAATTCCAGAAAACGTGAACGTAAGCATAGATCACACTTAATAACTCTACAGCCGTATATCTGATCAGTACAAAACTTGGCAGATCCCAAGGCTATTGTTCTTTATCATA
Organism: Neoceratodus forsteri; assembly: GCA_016271365.2. Taxonomy (NCBI): domain Eukaryota; kingdom Metazoa; phylum Chordata; order Ceratodontiformes; family Ceratodontidae; genus Neoceratodus; species Neoceratodus forsteri. The sequence continues at coordinate 1,325,289,974 of CM057458.1, forward strand.
AATTCCAAATTTCAGGCAAATCCATCAAACAGTTGCAAAGTTATTAAGGTGCAAAGTTTTGGGGTTTAACATAGAAATGGCTCCTCAACCCTAACTATGGTAGTACTACCGTGCTACCATAATATATATATATAGCCCGGTGTCAGATGGCACCCCATAGCCCTTTCTGTTTGATATGTGCTAACATGGGGGGCCCAATGCCCATTTTTGCAATACATGCCCCCACCACCCCTGCCAGTGTGGGAAACTGGAGAGCCCACTCCCAGTGTCCACAAATATAGATTTATTTGTACCTGAAAAAAGAAAATGGTTCTTCGTAGTCCCTGCCATCCTCCTCGCACATCCCTCCTCTCCCACTGAGCACCCACCACCCCACCCTCCCTTGCCCTATACATACCTCCAGAGATCATGTGCTGTAATCTTCTGTGGACTGTGAAAGGGTCGCAGTATTCTATAAACTGGATATTTGATTTCTGAAAATGCGGTATGTGTGAAAATAGGCATAGCTTATTTTTGCACATGCTACATTCTTGAAAATCAAATATCCAATTGATTGACAAATTTGATAAGTAAAGAAAAGGCTCAATGTGCAAAAATAGGCATATCCTATTTTCTCACATAAACCACTTTTGATCAATAATCATCCACCTGCGACCAAACATGCATATCATTGACAGCCCCGAAGACACCTCTGTAACTTGCCAAAAACAGGGGCCCAGTCTTCGTGTCATCACTAGAAACCTCCCCTACCCTATCAGTGCAGGACACTGGGGACCCCACTTTCACTGTCCATAGACATAGGTTCATAGGTTCATAGGATATATTCAGGTCCGCAAGATACGAGAGCCAGATATTGGACCTGTCACTATTTAGTGGAAAATTTCACATTTGTTTTGTCCCATATGTTTGTCTGAAAGGTTTTTAAAGATGGTTATACTACTCGCACCTACTGCTACTGCAGGGAGTTTGTTCCAAATATTCACCACTCTTTGGTTAAACCATCTTCCTCTCCTAGTGGTATCATACCTTTCACCCTGTGGCTGTTTCCTATGAACCCTGGTTCCCATTCTGGACCTCTCCTTCCAGAATCACCCAGCAGACTTCCATAACAGACCATCATTTATTGCTCTATATACATAGCAAAGATCCCCTCTGATTTTCCCATAGGCCATGGAATACAACCCCAGGTGCTGTAGTCTAGAATTATAGTCCTCATTTTTAACTAAATTTATCTTTTTAGTAAACCTATGTTGTACCCTCTCTATTTTATTACTAATTCCTATACTTTGTGATGTGTTGAAAGGTGCCCCATAGTCTATCACAGGTCTTACCAGTGATCTATACAAGGGCACAAGGACCTCCTTCTTTCTACTCTTAATATTAATTATGTAGTATGTTCCTGATGATTCTATTGGCCCATTTTACAAGTTCTATGTTATGTTTATCAAAGCTGAGACTATTTGATATAACTACCCCTAGGTCTTTTTCATTTTCAGTTTCGTTAATTAGTTTATTATTCAGGGTATATTGTGCTTTGGTGTTATTCTGACTGAAATGCATTACTTTTCATTTCTTGATGTTAAATTTTAGTTTATACTCAACTACCCAATCCCCTTGATTGTTTATCTGTGTCTGTAGTTTTTTTTTTATTGACTCAGGATCATTCACAATAACCCCAATTTTTGAATCATCTGAATATTTGAAGATCCAGACTCCATCTGTTACCTGCATATTTGAAATCATAATGTTAAACAGTCAAGGCGCTGATATAGACCCCTGGGGTACTCCACTTGTAACCCTACCTCTGCCCGACAAGAATTCTCTTACTTGAATCTGTTGTGTTCTATTATCAAGTCACACTGCAACCCATCTAATTAAGTATGCGTCAACCCATAGCTCCTGCAAGATCTTAAGTAAAATGTTGTGTGATACAGAGTCAAAGGCTTTTTTGTAATCCAAGTATACAATGTCCACTGGCAAGCCAGCACCCAGTGCTTGACTTACAGGTTCAAAAAATGCATGAAGTTGGTAGTACATGATTTTCCTGCTGCAAAGCCACGTTGTGCTACATCTCCATGATTTCATTCTCTTAAGTTGTTCTCCAAGAATTCATTAATTAAACTCTCTATCAGTTTACCTACTACAGATGTAATGCTTACTGGATGGTAATTTTCTACTTTGAATTTGTCACCAGATTTATATATCAGTGTGATGCAAGCAACCTTCCATTCATTCAAAAACTTTCCTTCTCTCAGGGATTTATAAAAAAATAGACAGTGGAAGTGATAATTCATCAACCAATTGTAATAAAAATGCAGGCTGATATCCATCAAGTCCACAAGATTTATGCTTCTTTAAGTTCTTCAACTTATTTCTAACCTGCTCTGCTGAAATTTTTGGGAGTTCAGTAATGGTTCCTATCTTTCCAGTTTCAATTCAATAATTACTGTTTTCCCTTTCTTACACACTAAAAAATATTCATTGAACATGTTCACCATGTCATCTTCCCTGTCAATTTCACTGTCTCCATCCTTTAAGCCCGTAACGTTTTTACTCATTTTTTAAATTTCCAATATAATTATAAAATTATTTCCCATTGTCTTTTCTTTTCATTGTTAGACCCAGCTCAGCCTTTGCCTTTCCTATATGTATGTCTCTTTTGCATTTCTTAAGTAAGAGTTTGTAAGCAGTAGGGTTATTCTTATATTTCTTATATGCCTTAACTTTTTTTATTTAATAATCTATGAATTTTATGTGTAAACCATGTTGGTATTCTAACCTTTCTATTATATTTTTTTGTAAATGGGACATAGTTGCTTATACATATCTATCTCTTCCCAAATTTCTGCCAGTGTTTTATTTTCTAAGCCATTCCAATTATATGTATGTAGTACATGCTTAATTTCAATATGATCTGCTTCATTATAAATTCTGATTGGTATCCTATAAATGTAATCTGATAGGAGACATTCAACCATACTGTGGTTGCTATTTCCAAGTGGTTGTACCACTTGAACATCTTTTATTGCACCTTCCATTTTGCATAATATTAGGTTTAAAAGGCTGTTGTCTCTTGTACTACCTTTTACTACCCGATATAGACAGTTACTCTCACATATTTCCAAAAACCTATCTTGTATGGTACACTTGCCTTGCAGAGACTCTCAACATATATGTGGGAAATTAAAATCTCCCATCAGGATTGTATATTCTGTCACCAAACCACTGTCAATTGAACCCAAAAACTCTACGTCTTCTTATCACTTAAACTCGATGATCTATAACACAACCGTAGACTGATGTTTTTTGTCCCTGTTTTAACCTTAAGCCATAATTGCTCCACCTGACTAAACTGATTGTATTTTTTTTTGCTCCAGAATATGTGCTTTTAGGTGTGAGGCTATATATATACACCCACCCACCCCTTTTTGTCCTTTCTTGGTTGTGATAGAAGTCATATCCTTCAATTTCGTCTACCCAGTCCTACTCTCTAAGCCATGTTTCTGTCAAACTACAGACATCAATGTTGTCTCTTTTAAAGATGTACTTAAGTTCCTCAACCTTTTGTTTAATGCTTCTAGCATTAACAAGCAAAAATCTAATATTATTCTTTCTTTGACCTTGTTTAGCAGTACACTGACTATGTGTGTTAATCCCATGTCTTTTTTGTTCCTGTGGGGTTCTCCTCCCTCTTAAATCAGTTTAAATAACTCTCAATATGTTTACTAAAAATCTGCCCTAGTTCTTTATTCCCTTTCTTACTCAGGTGATCTCCATCATTTCCATAATACAAACTATTAATATAAACTTTTCCCAGGACTTAATACACTCTATATTGTTCATGAGGCATCCTCTCCTCAACAAGTTGTTCACGCTTATTATTTTCTCATTTATTCTGTTTCCTGCTATAGGCACATGTATTATCTCTGAGAAGACCACACTGACTTTTTTATTTTTTATAATCCTCTCTATATTCATAAACTGTAAATACATCTGATCTTCTCTGGTATTTTGTATGTCATTTGTCCTTGCATGTATCATGATTAAAAGTATGTCTTGCTGCTTCTTTACTATTTCTGGGATCATGGTGGCAATATCCGATAACTACCCCTGGCAAAAAGGAGCTTGTTATGGTTTCTTTCAGGTTTTTGGTTGTGTCAGCATCCATGCACATAACAATTGAGTCCCCTATGACAAAGGCCCTCTTCCCTTCAGTGTGATGTTCCAACTCCATATCAGTATTATCCACCTTATTAGGGTATATAGTTTGTTCATCACTTGATTGCACTTGTGTTGCCTCCTCTAGATTTCCCCCATTATTTTGCTCAGTACCCTCTCCTCCATGTCCCTCATTTACTTCATCCCCATGATGTTTATCACTCTGTGCTGTAAGATCTTTTCTTCTGCCTGATTTCCAATGTCTCAATTAGGTCTCGCAGTGGCTCCTTGGAGTCATTTACTGATAGCTGGAAGGGCATTGCCCTCCTTCCTTTCTTTGTCTTTCTTGTACTAACTGGGATCTCCCAGTCATTTTCTGGTCCAATATAGGTTCTATTTCACTTCAGCATCACACCTTTATTAATTGCCCTATTCCCCTCAGTTATTCCATTGAAACCAACTGTTTGCTTGTAACATTTTAAATTGAGTTCCAGGCCCACTGTCTTCACCTTTAGTTCCTTAATTTCTGTGTACTGTTCACATATATAATCAGACAAGCAGAAACTTTCCCCCACACTAAACCATAAACAGTCTTTACATTTGATGCATAATTCCCCAGACTTAAGGGCTACTATGTAACCCTCCATATTTGCACTCATTTAGTAGTACAACCAGGAATAGCTGTCAATACCTCCACCCAGTAAGTTAGCCTCTAGGTATGGACTTATGTTTGTGATCTCCAGGTCCCTCCTTCTGTTTTTGCTGTACTGCTACACCCACATGAACATGCATAAACACCATATGCTTCAGTTCATGGCACTCTCTCCTGCTTTCAGATTTATGTGCCATGACCTGGATGTACCAATGTGGTCAGGGTCACACAACCCACAAATCTAGCCTGTTTAACTGTTAAAAAAACACACTCCCAGGTTCTAAAATGCTAGCCCATGGCCCTGGCTGACCTCATTAGGGCTCAAGTTAAAATATACAGGCATCCCAGTGTCTTCTAGTTCTCTCTCAAAACCTAGGGCACTACAAACCCTACACCACTTCTTGGCTGGCTTGGCTCCTCACACTCCAGCAAAGCTGTATCACTAACTGGCAGCATAATGTGTAACAGCAGGAAATATCAAGTCCAGCATCCACCAAGACTACCTCAGCTTTTGGCTGATGCATAGGATCAAAGGCAGTCTCAATAATGTATTTCCACGTCCGTCAGTGTGGAACACTGGGGAGACCACTCCCAATGTCCTGAGTCATGTATCCACCCCAGTAGTGTGGGACACTGGGGATCCCACTTCCAGTGTCCTGAAAAATGTTTTTTGTTAAAACCTGTTGGAAAAGAAAACAATCTCACAATGTCTTTTTTCCTTTTTAAACCTGAAAAAAAATGGTCCCTCATTGTCCCCTGCCATCCACCTCCTCCATCCCATCCCTTACACTGAGCACCCACCACCCACCACTCCACTCTCCACTTACCATATACTTACCTGCAGAGGTTATCCGCTGTCATCTTTTGGTAAGTGCTGTATAATATATTTCAATGGTGTTTTGAACTTACATCAATTTTTAGGTATTTTTCCACCAAATTTTCAGCATGTGCTGTTGGGGACCCCACTCATGAACACTATCACTTTCATTTTGTTAATCAGGCCTGGAAGGTGATTTCATAGTTGTTGGGTGAAATCACCTTTTGGGAACCATTAACAAAAAGGCAGTGCCAGTGTTCATGAGGTAGGGTCCCAAAAGCCCATGTTGAAAATTTGGTGACAAAATTCCTAATAATGGCCAGGTTATGACCGTTTGTTGAAATGTTTCTATGCAGGTGCATAACTGGTAATTTTTATCATTTTGACTTCAAATTTTAAATAGCCATTTTGTCTCACCACCTCATGAACAGTACAGCTGTCATTTTTCACATCCTGTCTAAAATGTTTTTTTTTCACATCTGTAGCATGAACTATCATTTTGCCACAGATCTGAGCATTTTCACCTATAGGGTTTATGAGGTGGGGTCATAAGAAGACTATGTTCAAAATCTGGGGTAAAATATGAAAAAATGCCAAAGTTATGAGCAATCATTGCAATTTTGGTACATCCGCTCGTAAGTTCAGAAATTTTTAATATTGTACCAGAGATTTTCAACATAGCCTTCTTATTACCCAATCTCATGTATGTCACAGCTATCATTTTTCAAATCCTGTCCTAAATGTATTTTCACATCTGTGAGGCAGAATGGCATTGCAGTTGCACAGAATTCTGTTTTGGTAGGGATTTGAAAATGTTCTCTACTGGGTATGTGTGCTGGGGTAATAAGATGGCTATGCTTATAATTTGGTCATGCATCTGTGGAGGAATGGGTGCACAGAATCCAAAGGACCATGTGCTCCCACAGTAAAATAAGGAAAATCATTGAGGATGGTATAAAGTAAGGCCATATATGGAGGGTGGAAATAAGAAACCAGTAAACTATCTGAATAAGTAAGGCAATTCATTGCAAAACCTATTAATGCATCAGTTAGGGTTCTGAGTAAAGTGACAAAAGTAGGGAAATATGGCATTAGGGTTTCCAACCCTGACATCCAACCCCTACCCTGCAGACATCAGCAGGCATCGGCTGTTTACCTTGGGGTCATCGGTCCTAAGGTTCATCCCATTGTCCTATACTGTACCAATCTTGGCTTATTTACTTAAGGAATTAGGTGAACACTGGGTCCAATGACACCAAGGCAGGCCCCCCAATGCCTGTTAGTGTCTGCAGGGTGGTGGGGCATTAGGGTTGGATGACATTTTTTGCATATACCGTAGATATATATATATATATTTTCATGGCAAAAAAATCTGTTTAGTGTATCAGTTAGGGTTGTTCCACAATGACAAAAGCGAGGAAATTCAGTGTTAGGGTTACACCCCTTGCATCCCATGCCCACCCTGTCCCCACCAACAGGCATTGGGGTGTGCATTGGGGTTGTCGGCCCTAACTCTCACCTCATTCCATGTGTAAATAAGCTGATGTGGTGCAGTATAGGAGAGGGTCCCCATGTGTGGAGGTTGAATGGAGGGGGAGGAGTGATCCCTATGTGCAGGAGATGGAATGCAGTGGGAGAAGAGCTCTCTATGTGGGGGAGGTGAAATGTAGTGGGAGAAGCACTGGGGGGGTCAGGGGATGAGTGCTCACAATGTTTGGAGGTGGCAAGGAGACAGAGTAATTATACCTGTGTGTGGTGATGGAATGGAGGGAAGAGTGCTTTCTATGTACAAGTTCATGTTCATTGTGAAGGGATAAAATGCATTGAGAAAGCTCATTTGCAAGGAGGTCTCTTGTACAAGCAATGATAAAGACAATACATGGTGTGAGATACAAAAAGTAAGGACACATAATATAAATTAAAATAAAGCAATTTTCTTTAAATTAATATATACAATATGGAGAGTGTTGCATTCAATAAGGATGGAGACCAAATATGATTACGTAAGACACTATATCCAACATGTGGAAGAAGGCTGGAGAAGGAGAATTTCTCCCCATATACAAAGGAGGAATGAAGGGGAAGGAGTGCTCTCTATGTGCAAATGTGTAATGGAGGGGGAGGAGTGCTCCCCACATGTGGAGGTGGGATGGGGGGGCAGTCACTTAATGGCCACCATCCTCAACCTCACTCCAGCCTGTGTGTGTGAAACTTTTTGGAATGAGCACAGTTTATGATGGGGCAGATGTGCAATCCACATCTTTTCTCTGGCTGCTGTAAAGTAATGGGCTGATAGGTGAGAGTGCAATAGGGGGCATTAGTCACTAAGGAGCACCCTCTGCATCCTACCCCCCACCAACCCAGCAGAGTGGGAACAGTTGTGGAAGTGCAGATACAAAATCCACATTTTTATATCTTAGTACCTCAGAGTATCTCCATGGGTAGAGCACATTAAGTGGGAGAGCCCCTGGCTGAAGCAGAGTGTTCTGCAAGTGTAGAGGTGTGGCATAAGGTGAGGAAGTGCCATTCACCCAAATCCCACTCCAACCTTCTTGCTAGCTCTGGTGGAGCAGGGACGGGTATGAAGTGGCAGATGTGCAGCTTGCATCTCTATCCCTGGCTGCTGCATGGTGCTACCCTTGTGTGGAGGTGGGATGGGGGATGGGGTATCATTTTCCCAGAGTCACCTGCCTGGAGCCTACCCAATGCCAGCGCCAGCTTTCATGGAACTCAGATGTGTGAAGATGGACAGATGTGTGAACCTCATCTGTCATTGGCTCCTGCAGAGTGCTTCTAACATGCAGGAGGTGAAATGGGAGGAGAAAATGCTTCACATGTGCAGAAATGTGGAAAGTTGTGTTGGGTGTCAATGGCCTTGGGCCACCCAGTGGATCTGGACCACAATTCAATTTCCACCCACCTGGCACCCACCAGGCTAGATAGAAACAGGAGTGGAGTAGCAATGTGCAACAGACATTTCTGTCTCTGGTTGGAGCAGCCAATGTGCAGTGGTGGCACAGTTCTGGAGGGGGCATCAATCACTAACTTCTACCTGGCCACAGTCTTCTATTTACCTTGGGCTGCCCACCTGGAGGTCACTTTGTCACTGTGCAACCTGTGTAGAGTAAGATGGGTGTGGAGGGGAAGATGAGTAGCCAACTCCAGTCTATGGCTACTGCAGATTGTTCCATATGTTCTGATGTGAGCTGGAGGTGTAGGGGGCAGCAACTACCCAGGCATTCCCATCCAGTGCCCACCCTACACTGTGCTAGTCAATGTGACAGGGCAGACATGTGAAACACATATTTGTCTCTGGCTCTGTCTGGGTGCTCCTTTTGTGCAGTGGTGGAATAGATGCACCAAGTGTGTTTTACACTGTGTCGCTCCTGGTCTCTTACTCTCTCTCACTCTCTCTCTCTCTCTCTCTGACCGCCACTTCCCCATGGCAAAAGGAAAACTTTGCAGCACTGCTCTCTGTCCCAGTCACAACACTCTTGCTGCCACTTTCTCTGCCTCTCTGTATGTGCTGTCTGCTTCCATTAAGCTTCAGAAATACAAACAGAGAGTCAGACTGAGAGCAAGGAGCTGGAAAAGTGACAAGGAATAACATGGATGGCAACTGAGCTTGGGCACACACTGTATTCTACTTCTCTGTTTGGAGGGAGAGGGGTTGACACCATCTGACTGGAACTGATTGGACCTGTGTATGTATGCCACACTGTAAGCAGCTGTCGCTGTTGCTGTGTCTCTCTCAGCAGTGGGGGTGGAAAGGGGTGGGGAGAGGGAGTAGACACTGCTAGGGGACAGGCCACCCATTTAAATGAATGTATGTTCAGGTTGCAGGTCTGGGAGCCACTGGTCCTTGTGGTTATGGTCACTACATTGCACTGCCCCCAATTTCACACTGCCAAGGTGGTACTGCAATAGTGACAGCCTGTCACCTGGTGATCACTCTCATTCTGCTTACCCGCCACATCTCAGCATGTTGCTGTCACTGTTTGGGGGATCTCTCACCACTCTTCCTTAACACTAGTGCCACTTACCACCTCTTTCAATCCTGTACTCTCTTTTTTGGGGAAGGGGGTGCTGCTGCCTCTCCTTCTTGGTGTCTGTCCCTGTAGCCCCTGTCTCTCTCTCCCCACCTTCCAGGGTTAAGCTACAGCTCTGCAGGCAATGCTGACAAACTTCTCAGCACTCTTGCTCCTTGTATTGTGTGGTGGGCTGGGGGGTACACTGAAGCAGCATGGACACTAGGAGGTTCATCAGGTGGGTCAGTGGGTACCATCACAGAGAGCAACTATCAGGTTCAGCTTTGTGACACACGTGGAACACTGGAGAGAGAGGAGCTCAGGGACAAGAACATGCACTGTCATTCACACAGAGACACAAAGAAGTTAAACGTGGACATCTGTCAGGGGAAGGATAATTAATATTTATTTGTTCTTTACCACTAGGACTGTTTACTGTTTATGACACAGAAAGTGGGGGATGCAGTGTATGACTGGGTACCCAGAATTCTTCAGGATGGGTGGTGAGACAAGCAATAAGATCAGTAAGGGCATAAATGAAAGGAATGAAGTGCTCTCATTCAAGCACTTTATTTCTTTCAACTAGAGAACAGATTCTAGCTTTGAAACTGTAACTAGTGTCAAAGTTTGGTTGCATGCTCATTGGTCTGTCAGGGACAAACCCACTATAGCTTGTTGCATATTGGACTTGTCCCTGACACCCCTCTGAAATGTCGTTCTACCACAAGATGTCTCTTGCACACATGCAAGGAAACATAAAAAACTATAGAGAATTTAGATTAATGACTACCCTCATTTGTAAGGCATTTTTGTCCTGAACAAAAAATGTTAAATAACATGCTTTGGGAATAGAAATCTAGTGGCAAAGTACACGTGGGTGGAGTGGTATTGACAACATTAAGAAACCACACATTCAAAAAAAAGAACTTTTACATACAGTTGATTACTGCTTAACTATATTTTGTATCTATGGCTGCCACTGTTCATTTGATGCAAACCCATAATGATGTAGCTCACTTGAAGCAAAAAAGGGGGGGGGGGGGATGAAGGCCATAAATGACTTACAGCAAAACAAGGAAAGGCATCATTTCTAAAATGTGCAGATGAGCATGGGACCATTATTTTTCAGAGGATGCCACAACCAGCAGCTATTACTTCAAGACTGCTACTACCCCTGCCTACTATAATCAGGTTAAAACCAGAAGCAGTCTACCAGCTCTGAGATCAATATGGTTAAGGCACATTTGCTAAAAATAACTGCTTAGAAAAGAATGAAAAAGTGGCTGTGATGATGAGCAAGACCCAGACCAGATCTCTAGTTTGTTAATAGAGTCTTCCTGAGTCCAATTTGTATGTCTGCATGGGCCAAGCTCCACGGATGTTATGCCATCATCAGATTTGTATAACAGCACTCTGGAAGCATGTAACTGGACCGCTGTCTGTTGTGCTGCCACAGTGCACCGCCATAGTTTCCAGTGATTCTGTTTATGCAGCCCTTCCCCTTCACAGGCCACATAAACATACCCACTTCTCGGCACACTACTTTTCTGTTCTGCAACTGCAATACTGATGGCCACCGTGTGCAACATGGTAACATTGACTTAAACTGCACATGCATGACTATAGTTCAAACACAGATATGTCAGCATCACTATGTTGTGCAGGGCAGACTACAGATCAAACTTCACATGTGTGAGTATCACTCATGCACAGTACTGTAATTGCTGCAGTATTACTTACAGCTGACTCCAGTGGAGTGAAATCACTGCATATTGTTTTCCACACCCTTACCACTTCTAAAAGCTGTCTATAGACATATCGGCTCTGACCAGAGTTTGTCCTTCAAGTCACCAGTATGTACATGTTGAGGCTTGTCAGCCTCTACTCATACGATTTTCCTGCTACATCTTAGCTCTCCTCTAACTAAACTCAACATCAGGGCTTACTTATTAAATATACAGGTTAAGTCCTCAAACGTTTGTTACTTGAATAAAAATACATTTTTATCGAGCAATCAATCAATCAGTCAACTCCTGTTGGTTTCTGTCCTTTTTAATGTATGTATTCCAGAACTGAACACAGTATTCAAGGTGTGGTCCCACCACTGTTATGAAAGGAGTATCCTGTGCATTTTACCTATTTTTTCTTTGTAAAATATTTTGATGTATATTTTACCAATTTTAACAATGTCATTATGCAAGATTTTTTTTTTATTTAGTTTTTGTTGACCAGGTAAGTGCACTAGACAAATTCTGCCTATTTTCAGGCATGACCCAGGGGAAGGGGATACAGATGAATGCCAACTGACTTTGTACCAGATTAAGCTGTTGGTGGTATTTTAGTGAATGGGGGGAAATTTGGCCAGGGCACCGGGGAAATTCCCCTACTGTGATGTGGGGGGCCTTGTTGGCTGGAGAAACGGACACTTGGAGCAAGTCTCCAGACAGCATGGATGTTGCAGAGGTAGGGGAGCAGGTCTCCCCTCCTGCCTTGGATTTGCAAGAGACCGACAATGTTAAATTGAATGTTTCGGTAGAAGGAGAATCGGAAGACGGAATGGTGGATATTTTTCTATCAACTGAGGATTTGGCTACCGGAGTCCAGCAATCTGCTGTGGTGGATGATACTACAGCAGTAGATGGAGTAATGTTGCAGTTAAAAATGGAAGAAGATCGGTACCTCAAAATACAGGGTGAGCTGAAAGCACAACTTACTAAATTTAATCAGTCTGCTACTTTGGCTCGCACTAGAGACTCGTCTGTCAGTTTCCCGGCTGACGCAGTCACATCATAGGCCCTGACAGGGCCAATTGAGTCAGCTATTTTGAATGTTCTTTCATCTGTAGAACTTAATGGTAACCTAGACTTTCAGTCTGGTAGTTCAAGTGCTACTTCGAGTGTGTGCTGAAAGCCTAATAAGATGATTACTGCTACAGCAGCTGCTGAACTTGGTGCTAACAATGTTTTACAGGCTGGCAGTTCAAGCCCTACTTTGAGCATGTGCAAAAGCCAAATAAGATGATTACTGCTACTCTGCTAGGGCAGCTACTAAACTTAGTGCTAAAAGTGTTTTACAGGCTGGTTGTTCGAGTGTTGTTACAAGTGAGTGCCAAAAGCCTGTAAAATGAATAGATACTGTATCAATGGCTGAAATTGACTTAGAAACATAGAAACATAGACTTTGACTGCAGATAAGGACTGCTTGGCCCATCTAGTCTGCCCATTTCCCTACCTACAGGATAGGCTGCAGATCCTAGTTAACCGACAGCCTATTTCTTCCTACCCCCCACAAGAATTGCCTTATGTCTGTCCCATGCATTCTTGAATTCTCTCACAGTTTTAGACCCCACAACCTCCTCAGGAAGGCTGTTCCATGCATCCACTACCCTCTCTGTGAAATAATACTTCTTCACATTGCCCCTGAACCGCCCTCCTTCTATCTTTAAATTGTGTCCCCTTGTTCTTGCACGTCTCTTTTTCTGAAAGATGCTACCCTCTTGGACTTTGTTGATTCCACTGAGGTACTTAAAAGTTTCTATCATGTCCCTCTCTCCCTTCTTTCCTCAAGAGTATACATGTTAAGCTCCTTTAGTCTCTCCTCATGGCTTCTCTTGCAGACCCTGCACCATTTTAGTTGCCCTCCTCTGGACTGCCTCTATCCTGTCTATGTCCTTGCGGAGATGGGGTCTCCAGAACTGGACACAGTACTCCAGATGGGGTCTCACCAACTGTCAGTACAGAGGGATAACAACTTCCTGTTTTCTGATGATGGTGCCTCTCCCTATACATCCCAGTATACCCCCAGCCCTCCCTACTGCCTTCTCATATTGCTTGCTAACCTTAAGGTCATCTGATATGATTACCCCCAGGTCCCTTTCCTTTTTTGTTGTTGTTACTACCACCCCACCCATTGTGTATTCTTCCCCTGGGTTCTTGTTTCCCAGGTGCATTATTTTGCACTTCCTTGCATTGAATCCTAGCTGCCATACTTCTGACCATTCCTCCAACCTTGCCAAGTCCCTTTTCATCCTTTCCACCTCCTTGTGTATCAACCCTGTTGCAGATCTTTGTGTCACCTGCAAAAGGCATACTTTTCCTTCAGTCCCTCTGCAGTGTCACTGATGAAAACATTAAAGGACTGGACCCAATGCTGAACCCTGCGGTACCCACACTAGTAACCCTTTCTTCAGAGTGGACTCCATTTACAATTACCTTCTGTGTCCTGTTGTCCAGCCAATGTTTTACCAGGCTACCACCCTGGGACCCACTCCCAGGCTGGTTAATTTGACTATTAATCTTTTGTGTGGGACTGTGTCAAATGCCTTGCTAAAGTCTAGGTAGGCCATGTCCACAGCCCCTCCCTGGTCTACTACTTTGGTCACCCAGTCAAAGAAATCTATTAGATTTGTCTGACATGACCTTCCCGCTGTGAACCCATACTGCCTTGGGTCCTGTGCTCCACTGGCCTCTAGGTACTCAACTATTCTTTCCTTCAGAAGTGACTTCATCACTTTCCCTACCACAGAGGTCAGACTGACAGGTCTGTAGTTTCCTGCCTCTGTCTTGGTCCCACTTTTGTGAAGGGGAATCACATCCGCCTTCCTCCAGTCCTCGGGTACCACACCATCCTCCCATGATTTATTAAAAGAGTAGCCAGTGGTTTCACTAGGTTCCTCCTTAATTCTTTCAGAATTCTGGGGTGAATTCCATCAGGACCCATTGCTTTGTCCACCTTCAGTTTTAGGAGTTCTTGCAGAACCCTTTCTTCTGTGAAAGGACTGGGATCGACCCCCTATCAAGAGTGCTTCTGTTAATTGGATTAGGCACTTCCCCCTCCTCTTTTGTGAATACTGAGCAGAAATATTCATTCAGTATTCCTGCTTTTTCACTGTCCCCCTCTGCCCACCCACTGTTCATTCTATTTAGCCTCACTATCCCTCCCTTTGTCTTTCTACGGCTCGCTGATGTACCTATAAAGGTTTATCCCCTTCTTAACTGGGTTGGCTATCTTTTTCTCAGTTTGGGCCTTTGCTATTCTGACTTCCCTCCCTGCTTCCTTCTGCCTTAACTGGGTACAACTCACTGTCCTGCTCCTTCTGTGTTTCCCTTATACTTCCGGAATGCTATCTTTTTCTTCCTGAATTTCACATCCACCTCTTTTGGGAACCATAGTGGCTTTTTATTTCATTTGGATTTGTTTATTTGTTTCACACAAGGCTTGTTGCCTCTGTAATGGCAGTCTTGATAATTCCCCATTGTTGCTCCACACCTCCTTCTAGCCTGTTTGCTAGTGCTTTTCTGAGGCACTCTCCCATCTTGCCAAAGTCAGCACTCCTAAAGTCCAGTACCCTCACTTTCGTATGGCTTGACTCTGTAGCTGAGTTTAACATGAACCACACTGTTTGATGGTCACTTGTCCCCAGATGGCAACCACTTCTAGATCTGAGATCCTCTCACTGCCCCCGTTTGAGAGTACGAGGTCTAAGATTGCTCCCTCATGAGGGGGTTCTGAAACTAGCTGTCTAATGCCTGCCACCTGTGGGGCATCAAGAATGGCCCTGCTCTTGGACGTGGGTGCAGCAAATGTGCTCCAGTTAACATCTGGCATATTCAGATCTCCCATCAACAGTATCTCCCCTTTCTCTGCCATTCTAAGAATGCCTTCTATCATATCCTTGTCCATTTTTCCCTGACATGGGGTCTGTACACAACCCTGTGTGGACTGTGGTGCCCTTTCAGTCTCCAAGGTGACCCACAGTGCCTCCTCTCCTCCCTGTTTACTCTTTTGTTCAGTTGCTTTTATCCTTCCTTTACATAGAGAGCTACTCCACCCCTCTTCTCCCCTGCCTGTCTCTCCTGTAGGTTATGTACCCTGGTATTTTAACATCCCAGTCATGGTTCTCTGTGTACCATGTTTCTGTGACTGCTCTGATATCAGGCATCCCTCTTTCATTAAGACCCATCAGCTCAGGAGCTTGTTGCCCAGACTATGGACATTGGTACTCATTACCCTCCATTTCCTGATGGCCTTACTCCCTTTTGCCCCATCCTGTCCTTCTTGCCTTTGTCACTTTCTTCATTTACCCTGCCCTTCTCCCTATCAACACCTCTATGTTGGTGTTTGCCACACTTACTACCATGATTATTTGGGGGGGCTAGGGTTTTCCTGCTCCTTTCCAGTGCCTCTCCCCCTTGGCTAGTTTAAAAGCTTGCCAATGAAGCATTTAAACCTATCACCTGGGATCCTGGTTCCTCTCCCAGACAGATGCAGTCCATCATGCCAGTATAGGCTTGCATCACTCCAGGTGGATCCCCAGTCCCCAGTGAAGCCTAATCCCTGTGCTCCACACCAGTTTTTCAACCACTGATTGAATCCCATGGTGCGGAACACCCTAGCCTCTCCTATGCCATAGATGGGTAGCACCTCCGAGAAGGTTACTGTGCATGCTACTTGACTAAGGCCCTTCCCCAATTCCACAAACTCTTCCTGCAATTCTCTAATCCCTTTCTTAGCCAGGTCATTTGTCCCTAGGTGGACATGACATCCAAGCTCCCTCCCTGTGCAGCTGCTCCAGCAATCCTGAGGGATTCGCTCCCTGTCCCTCAAGCCATGGCACCTGGCAGGCACCTTACCTCCCTCTCCCTTCTTCCCCAGTTCTACCTTCCTAACAATGGAGTCCCCACCAGGAGTTGTTTCTTCCCTGCAGAGTCCCTGCCACCCTCCTGTGGGTCTCCTTTGTGGAGGTTCCCAACATCCTCCTTGGTCTCCACTGTGGGTGCCTCCATAAAGGAACCACACTTTGCCAGAATGGCATAGGAATTGTGAGAGTACAACTGGAGGATGTGCCTCTGTTCCACCACCCTCACCCTCCATGAGCCCACTGTGGTCCAGCCACTCCTCTTTCTTGGCAACCTCTGAGGCAACAGCAGTGGCCCTGGTGGTCCCTGGATGGAAGAGGAGGTCCCACAAATCCTGGCCAACTCAGCCTGGAGATGAGCAACCTCCTCCCTCAGCCAGAGAGGTGCCTGCAGATGGGACAACACGCATCCTCCAGAACATCTCCCGGAAGACTGCTGCTCCACAGCCACTGCACTGCACCACTCAATCATGTCTAATTTCTGCCCCTTAACTGTTTGCAATCCTTACTCTTTCCTCTGTTTTTTCTCCTCTCCTTACTTTCTACCTGTGTGCCCTTAAGCTCCTGATTGTCCTGTTCTGAGACAAGAATATCCTATATTTCTCAGTAGCCACTTACTTGCTCAGAGGCAGACCTCCAGCAGCTAGAGGGCTGGAGAGCTACTCTTGCCCTTCTAGGATGGTGGGTCCTTGGTGGTTCTGTGATCACTCACTTCCTGCCCCTAAACAGGAAGTTCCTGTTGTCAGTCAAATCCTGTGCCTATAAAAATAGAACTAGCTTTGGGTGGGGGGAAGGAGGGCAATATAGTTCCAGTAGAGAAGTTCAGTCACACAGCAGTCCTTTCTCCTGGTGTCTTCTGCCAAGCTATTAGCAGAATCTTTCTAAGGCAGTCTTTAAATGTAGCTTCCTTCTAGCTAAGCAACTCCCCCTACTTACCAGATCTTTCTACAAGTAATTTAAACCTCACAGCAGTTAAGTCCTTTCAGTCACCTGAGATTTACACCTAGATAACTCTTCAGATACCCATTCAGTTCAGTTAACCCAAACACACACTTTTTTTTTGTATGTTAGTTTTTTTACCCTAAATTAAAGGTCCAAGTACAAAAGTTCTTCTACTTTAGTCCCAGCAGGGAAGTTCAATCACACAGCAGTCCTTTCTCCTGGTGTCTTCTGCCAAGCTATAATTCTTGAGCTATAATTCACAGGCTGGCAGTACAAACACTGTTACAGGCTTGTGCCATAAGCCTACAAAAACCCTGGATATGATATTTAAAGACTCTGAACTGTTGTTAAATTTTCCTGCTGGGTTATAGATGGAGAGAAAAGACTTGGAAAACAATGAAATATGTGGGACTGAGGACAAGGGTGTAGATCACGTGACAAGAGAGGCTGGTTTTGTCTTTAAAAGGCCTATGGGACCACCCGGAGCAATAAATTCATTAAATGCTGGGGAAAATGTTCAGTATCAAACAACTAAGGACTCTCAGGAAGGGGCTACACGTATTTTCTTTTGCTGCTAAAGGGGTCCCATTAAAAATGGTGAAAGTTGAAAATCTGAAGGGAGAGCGAGCAGTTATAACTTTAGCTAATAGAAATATTGGGGCAGACACTGAGCATATTTCCTGCACAAATAAAGGATCACAAGGAGTGATAACACAAGCAGCAGTCACATTCCCCTTTCCAATCCCTAATGGTGAAGAATGGACTCCACAAAACACATTGAAACATGCTGGTTGGAAGCAAAACTCAATTGGGACTTGGCTACCTGATTCAGATTGGGACCCTAAGCTGAACTTTTCACAGGCCTCCCCAGAGTGAAGGCCTCCATTTCCAGAACAAAAAGCATTAGACATTTCAGGAGATATACCCCAAGCATTGCAGGCAGTCACAAATACCACCACTGGGTGTTCTACTAAAGCTCTTTCAGAGGATGTAGGAAAAATAAAGAAAAAAACACTACTGCATTCAGTGGTCACTTCATCTACCAATGTACTTTTACCTGATATAAATGAAACTTCTACTGATGCACTACTAGCACAAAAACCTCTTCTTTCAGATTTATTTACTAAAACAAGGAAGGAGGTGGCCCCCAGGCAAAATGCAGTTTGCATTCAGTATAAAAGGGGGCTGGTAGACAGACCAGATAGACAGTTTGTGGAGAAACACTGTTAATGGATTAATTGCATTTTTCACCTAAAGGAGTATATGCTTTTATCAATATATCAGGGGAAGACAATTATGATGTTAGTTTCAGAACTATGTATGCTCTAGATTTTTTGGGGAATGTTATTCTCAGGTAAACTTTTCCCCCACATTGACCTTCTTTTTAGTAATTCCTCTAACCAAACCTCTTATTAAAAATGTTACGGTTATGTTTCAAAATGAGGGAGTCCATGTGGAGGACATCACATATTGGTTGTCTCAGAAATGTGACATCTTAAGTGCACCAGAAGCTATTTTGGACTCTCAAATGTTTTGGACTGGGGGATGGAAATGTAAGGTTAAGCTACGACAAAACCACGCAGGCATAGAGCATATTCCAAATTAATTTATGCTTGGAAGGGATCATGGAGTTTGTTTCTATGCTGAACAAACCTAGAGCCTGCTATAAATGTGGCTCCAGGATCGATATATCTAGCTCATGTGACAAAGCTCATTGTGATAATTGTGGAGAGACAGGTGACATCACTACGCAACGTGCTAACCACACTAAATGTGATTTGTGTGAGGAATATGGTCATGTTTTTTGGGACTGTCCTTGGGCAGCAAAAAATAGAGCTACTTGTATTAGTCCAGAACTATTAATTC
This sequence comes from Neoceratodus forsteri, assembly GCA_016271365.2. Lineage (NCBI taxonomy): Eukaryota > Metazoa > Chordata > Ceratodontiformes > Ceratodontidae > Neoceratodus > Neoceratodus forsteri. The sequence goes on from CM057458.1 coordinate 1,325,309,074, forward strand.
AGCAAGTGCAGGACACAGTTATAATCCCACCTCCTCAGCCTGACCCTCCTTCTACTGGTACACCTCCACCCCATTCTCTCCCACCCCCATATCCAGACATAAATGAATTGATAGTTATCTCTGAAGACCCTTGTAAGGCTTCTTTTAAAGTGGAATCTACCTCTGGTATTCCTGAAGACCCTGTAATATTATCTCCTGTTTGTTTCATGGACCCGGATAACACTAAGGAGGGTCCTTTGAGCCCCCACCCATGTTTTCTGCATTACCTAGGTGGATGTCCATTAAGAATCTGAAACCTAAATTACCCACTTTTTCTGTGTCATTTGAATCTAATAACACATATGCAGCTTTTTTTACCAATGAAGGAGATGCAGAGATGGAACAAGGTGACTCTGACTCTCAAACAGTAGGACAGGACCAGCCCCCCAAAGGAACAGAGCAAGAAGACTATAAATGAAAGGAAAGGAAAAGAAAAGATAAAAAAAGAATGCATAGTTTATTATCTCTTTTTCCCCTTTTGTATAATGTTGGCTTCATTATCCATTGGATCTTTAAATATTCACAGTTTGCTAAATGATGTAAAATGGCAGGCTGTTTTTTGCTTACATACATGAACAAAAAATAAGTATACTTTTCCTGCAAGAAACTTGGATGTACTCTAGAGAACAGGTGACTGATTTTAAGAGAGAATAGTTATGGGACCTTCATATTGGTCCTTTGGTCCAGATTGTGCAGATGATGTAGGAATATTATTTGGGTCCTATGATTTTACACGATATAAATTGATGGATCTTATCCTTGGTAGAGCCCTTGTTATTGATATCATTTGGAAATCCTTAGATTGCTGCCTTATTAATATATATGGTCCACAGATGAAAGCTGAAAGTTTTTTTTTTTTATTTCAAATCATTCAGCCATATTTAGAAACCTCTTATAAAATATTTTTCTGTGGTGATTTTAACTGTGATATTCAAAGGGCACAGAAGCCTCAGGGGGGAAAATAAAAAAGATTTATTGTGATTCTAGTACATTGACAAGAGTAATAACTACAGCAGGATGAATTGATTGTAGGATATATATATATAACAAAGGTTTAAACTTTACCTATACTAGGAATAAATATAAAACGATAATATATTATATTTTATTTCATCAAATTTGCCAACTGGGGTGTTGACTATAAATCCCATAGAATTTTTGGACCACTTGATGTTGGTCCTAAAGATAGCAGCAATAGGTGGGAGTTCCAAAATAAAGAACAGATGGAAGTTAAACACTTTAGTATTAACAGATCATCATGTACAAAAAAAGTATTTTGACCCTCCTTAGTGCCAGAATGTCTGTTCAGTTTTTGTGTGAGGACATAGAAGAATGGTGGTCAGATATAAAAAACAGATTTAAAAACTTGTTTTATTAAGTATGGGAAAAGAATAGGTAATGATAAATTCTTGAAATATTTATCTTTACGTAAAGAACTGCAGTACTTGTACACATTGATTAATTTTTCTAAACAGGACTATTCTACTCACATTTCTCAACTAAAATAAGATTTGCAAGTTTTGCAATATGATAGAGCAAAAACAGTTCAGGCAATGCTCTATGGGGGGACTCAGAAAACACCAGTAGGAGATCCTTTTGAGGCGTGTAAAAAATTGCATGACTCGATGAATATGGAATACTTAACCACTCCAGAGGGACATAGATTGGAAGCTGTTAATGATATAGAGGGTATCATAAAACAACACTACCAATCCTTTATTCCATATGATCCCCCCAACTGATCAAAATATTCAAAGTTATTTACAAGGCATACATGTTCTCATGCTTCCAGTAGAAGCTCTTCAATTGCGAGATAATATAACATCTGCTGAAACAGAGGCTGCAATAACATCTTTAAAGAATGATACGTTGCCAGGTATACATGGTCTCCCTAACAAATTTTATAAAGCCTTTGTATCAGAACTGGCTCCCTGTTTAAAACATGTGTATACATTTTTAGTGGTGATAAAACTGATCCTTCATTTACAGAAGGTTTAATAGTATGTCTATTTAAATCAGGGGATAAATATAAAATACAAAACTGGAGACCAACTACTCTATTAAATATGGACTATACAATGCTAACTCATATTATGAATAAAAGATTAAACAATGTGTTAATTTAGTTATCGCTCCACAGAAATTCTGTGGACTTCCGAATAGGAAGATTCAGGATTCGCTCATAATTATTAGGGATGTAATAGAACATGTAACTCTTCTGGGAACAGCTGGTTGTATACTTTCAGAGGACCAAGAAAATATATTTGACTGCATATTACATTCCTTTTTGTTTGCCACCCTCAAGAAGTATGGGGTTCCATTAGCTGTAATAAAACACATACAATTACTCTATTCTAATATTTATGTATGGATACTTATTAAAGGGCAAATAACAGGGGTTTCAGATTTTTACTGAGGACAGACAAGGGTGCCGCTGTAGTCCCCTTTTATATATTTTTTCTTTGGACCCTTTATTAAGACTTTTGACAGATAAGCCTAAATGGGATGACTTGCCTGGACAAAGAATGCAGCAATTGTTAGTCCAAGCATATGCAGATGATATTTGTGGATTCTTTTCAAATTTATCACCTGATTCTTTTTTTACAAGAACTAGATTTACATGCTCATATCTCCAAGTCTAAACTAAACTATTCAAAAATTAAGGGACTTTTAGTAGGTTCAGGAAATCCTACTTCATGTCAGGTACAGGGGATAACATTAACCACAACCCCTTTTAAAATTTTAGGCATTCATTTTGGACCACATAACATTCCTCAAGTTAATTGGGAGATTTCCTTGCAAAATGTGGATTGTAAAATACAGAGGTGGAGGCATTGGAAGCTATCAAAACTAAAAAAGGATTCAAATTTTGAAACAATTTATTATTCCCCAGTTACAATATATGGCTTATATTTTTCCACCTCCAATACAGTTGGAAACAAAATATATACAATATTTTTTCCCAGATGTTATGGGGTAATAAATTAAATCCCATTAAACAGAGCTACACTTATTTAAGTGAAAGAAATGGAGGATTGGGTATGATCGGGCCTATCGTGTTTCTATATTCATTGTTCTTTTTTCATACTACTAAATATAGCCTATCCCCAATATATTCTATTGCTTACCATTGGGTGAAATATACTTTAGGATATTATTTTTCTGCATGGCAAACTATGGCCCTCAAATTACATTCTCATCTGCATATTCCAGATTACTTTCGACCAGCAGCTCAAAAACTTTTTAAATGGAATGCAACCAAACTGTCAATCCTGTAAGTTACAAGGAATAATCCATATCAAGAAATGATGGTTCAGACCTACCCTACTGAACCTTGTTTTAAAAATTGTCCTTCTAGCTCCACCCTTTTGGTGTTAAAACAATTCACAAATGAAAGAGTACCACTGCATATGTGGGAAATACTATGGCTCACAATTTATGGGAGATTAAATGTCAGAGGTAATGCTAAACACAAAGTATTAGCAGAAATAAATTGTCCCTATTTGGACTGTATTAATAAGGAGGAAACTATGGAACATTTCCTAATGTTGTGTTCATGTTCAAAACCACTATGGGTTTTTCTAGCTATAACATGGAATATGGGATGGCTTCAGAGCCTTACGTATGATATTCTGGTGATTGGGAATTGAACTTCTATACATATCAGTTTCATCAAGATACTCTGATGATATTTTTTTGTTGTTTATGGTTTTATCTATGGCAAGCTAGGTGTCAATGGGTTATATATCAAAAAATAATGCCTTATTCAGTTTTTATTCACTTAGTTTCACAAGCAATGAGGAATGTGTATATTAGGGAAGTAAGTATTTATGCTACTAACAAGGTGTTTACATGGTGGAAAGGGTTTCAATTTTTTATTAAATATAAATAGGGGATATTACACTAGTCAGGATGTTCTTATGATTATGTTGTGTTTGAAATTGGTGCTATTGTTTTGCACAATGATTTACTATTATGAATGTATGAATTTTTTTAACATTAGAATTCTTTCTTTTCCCGTTAGTCTTATAGAAATGATATAGAGAAAATGAAATTTGTAATATAAGAATGGTAAAAATGTTGTTTAATTTTTTTTGTTTTCTTTCCCCCATTTCATTATGCAAAATGTTTTTATTTCTATCATGTAAGACTGTATGCAATATGTGCTTTGTCAATAAAAACTCCCCTGCTCTTTTCGAAAAGTACCATGAGATCTTTAACATCTACCTGAACAATCACCAGAACAGGCAGATGGGACTTCAGTTTAACATCTCATTCAAAAGATAGCACCTCAGGAGTGCAGCACACTCACCCTCACGCTGCGCTGCAGTGTCAGTATTGGGATATTAACCCAAGTGCCTGGTTCTGATCTCCCAGCCTCAGAGGTGAGTGTGCTACCTGCTGAACCACTGACACTGAGATAACCCTGCAGTGAGGCAATATCTTGTTTTCAGTGGGGTCCTTCTGTACACATTTTAACAATATACTTGTCCTGGATAGCCAGGCTGTGAAGCAACATCTCCTTTACAATGTGGTCTTGTTTTTACACCATTTTAAACTGCATTTACCAAAGTTAACCCAGATCAGCTTTGATGCTGCAGTGTATCTACAGAGCAGCTGAAGTATCATTTCTGATCTCTGATTATTGGGAAAGAAACATGATGCCATCCAGTCCTGTGCTTACTGCTGGCAGCAGAGCTGCAGATATTATTTACTTAAGCAACAAGGCATGACAGTGGGTGGTTTATTGGGGGATTTATAAGCCCCCTCAAGTGGTGTGTCATGAGGCACAGATGAGGGAGTTAACCACATGAGAAGTGGGTAATCCAGTCCCCCAATTACCCACATCCTAGAATGCCTTATAGCAATTATACTATGGCTCCATGTGCTAAATCAATATATAATGCATGTAATTTTTTAGTTTGATTTTATTTAAATGCTCTTCCTCAGTCATCAATTTTTCCAGGATTTACCTTACTACTGACTAAGCAGGTTACAGAACTGTTATGTGCATTATATAATCAGAATGTAAATTGATCTTAATTTTTGTTGCGTGTTGCTTTATGAATAGTGATGATTTTTGGAACCATGGCAAGATTAAGAACTGTGGATCATTGAACATAGAAACACAGAAACATAGACTTTGACATCAGATAAGGACCACTTGGCCCACCTAGTCTGCCCATTTCCCTACCTAGAGGATAAGCTGCAGATCCTATTTAACCAACAGCCTATTTCTTCCTACCCCCCCTCAAAAATTGCCTCATGTCTGTCCCATGCATTCTTGAATTCTCCCACAGTTTTAGACCTCACAACCTCCTCAGGAAGGCTGTTCCATGTGTCCATCACCCTCTCTGCTAAAAAATACTTCCTCACATTGCCCCTGAGCCGTCCCCCTCTATCTTCAAATGGTGTCCCCTTGTTCTTGCACATCTCTTTTTCTGAAAGATGCTACCCTCTTGGACTTCGTTGATTCCACTGAGGTACTTAAACATTTCTATCATGTCCCCCTCTCCCTCCTTTCCTCAAGGGTATACATATTAAAGCTCATTTAGTGTCTCCTCATATGGCTTCTCTTGCAGGCCCTGCACCATTTTATCTGCTGTCCTCTGAACTGCTTCCATCCTGTCTATGTCCTTGCGGAGATGGAGTCTCCAGAACTGGATGCAGTACTCCAGATGGGTTCTCACCAACTCTCTGTACAGGATAAAAGTAGCTTCCTGTTTTCTGCTGGTGATACCTCTCCCCATACATCCCAGCCCCCCCAGCCCTCCCTACCACCTTTTCACATTGCTTGAAACCTTAAGGACATCTCATATGATTACCCCCAGATCCCTTCCCATTTTTGTTGTTGTTACTACCACCCTTGTGTAATCTTCCCCTGGGTTTTTGTTTCCCAGGTGCATTACTTTGCACTTCTTTGCATTGAATCTAAGCTGCCATACTTCTGACCATTCCACCAACCTTGCCAAGTCCCTTCTCATCCTTTCCATGCATCCTTGCATATTAACCCTGTTGCAGATCTTTGTGTCATCTGCAAAAAGGCATACTTTTCCTTCCAGTCCCTCTGCACTGTCACTTATAAAGACATTAAAAGGACTGGACCCAGTACTGAACCCTGCGATACCCCACTAGTAACCTCTCTTTCTTCAGAGTGGCCTCCATTTACAATTACTTTCTGTGTCCTTTTGTTCAGCCATGTTTTACCCAGGCTACCACCCTGGGACCCACTCCCAATCTGGTTAATTTGACTACTAATCTTTTGTGTGGAACTGTGTCAAATGCCTTGCTAAAGTCTAGGTAGGCCATGTCCACAGTCCCTCCCTGGTCTACTACTTTGGTCACCCAGTCAAAGAAATCAAATAGATTAATCTGACATGACCTTCCCGCTGTGAACCCATGCTGCCTTGAGTCTTGTGCCCCACTGGCCTCTATGTACTCAACAATTCTTTCCTTCAGAAGTGATTCCATCACTTTCCCTACCACTGAGGTCAAAGTGACAGGTCTGTAGTTCCCTGCCTCTGTCTTGGTCCCACTTTTGTGAAGGGAATCACATCAGCCTTCTTCGAGTCCTCAGGTGCCACACCATCCTCCCATGATTTGTTAAAAAGGGTAGTCAGTAGTGTCACTAGTTCTCTGCTTAATTCTTTTAGAATTCTGGGGTGAATTCCATCTGGCCCCATTGCTTTGTCCACCTTCAGTTTTTGGAGTTGTTTCAGAACCTTTTCTTCTGTGAAAGGACTGGGATCGATCCCCCTCTCCAGAGTGCTTCTGCTAATTGGATTAGGCACCTCCCCTGCTTTCTCCTTTGTGAATACTTAACAGAAGTATTCATTCAGTATCCCTGCTTTTTCACTGTCACTCTCTGCCCACCCACCATCCATTCTATTCAGCCTCACTATCCCTTGCTTTGTCTTTCTATGCTCCCTGATATACCTATAAAAGGTTTTATCCCCCTTCTTAACTGAGTTGGCTATCTTTTCCTCAGTTTGTGCCTTTGCTATTCTGACTACCCTCCCTGCTTTCTTCTGCCTTAACTGGTACAGTTCTCTGCCCTACTTCTTCTGTGTTTCCTTTCACTTCCTAAGTGCTATCTTTTTCTCCCTAACCTTCACCGCCACCTCTTTTGAGAACCATAGTGACTTTTTCTTTTGTTTTGATTTGTTTATTTGCTTCACACAAAGGATTGTTGCCTCTATGATGGCAGTTTTTATATTTCCCCATTGTTGCTTCACCCCTCATTCTAGCCTGTTTGCTAGTGCTTTTCTAAGGCACTCTCACATCTTGCCAAAGTCAGCCCTCCTGAAGTCGAGAACCCTCACTTTTGTTTGGTTTGACTCTGTAGCTGAGTTTATCATGAACCACACTGCTTAGCGGTCACTTGTTCCCTAATGGCTACCCACTTCTAGATCTGAGATCCTCTCACTGTCCCCATTTGAGAGTATGAGATCTAAAATTGCTCCCTCATGAGTAGGTTCCAAAACTAGCTGTCTGAGGCATGCCACCTGAAGGACATCAAGAATGGCCCTGCTTTTGGATGTGGCTGCAGCAAAGGTGCTCCAGTTAACATCTGGCATATTAAAGTCCCCCATCAACAGTTTCTCCCCTTTCTATGCCATTCTAAGTATGCCTTCTATCATATCCTTGTCCATTCCCTCCCCCTGACATGGGGGTCTGTATACAACCCCTGTGCAGATTGTGGTGCAATTTATAATCTCTAAGGTGACCCACAGTGCCTCCTCTGCTCCCTGTTTACTCTTTTGTTCAGTTGTTTTTATCCCTTCTCTTACATAGAGAGCTACCCCCCTCTTCTGCCCTCCCTGTCTCTTCTGTAGGTTGTGTACCCTGGTATGTTAATATCCCAGTCATGGTTCTCTGTGTACCATGTTTCTGTGACTGCTACAATATCCAAGCATCCCTCTTCCATCAAGACCACCAGTTCAGGGAGCTTGTTGCCCAGACTATGGGTGTTGGTACTCATTACCCTACATTTCTTGATGGCCTTATCCCTTTTCACCCTATCCCTGTCCTTATTGTGTTTGTAACTTTCTCCATTTACCCCAGCTCTTCTCCCTATCGACATCTCTATGTTGGTGTCTACCTCACTTAGTACCCTGATTATTTTGGGGAGGCTAGGATTTCCCTGCTCCTTTGTAGTGCCTCCACCCTTGGCTAGTTTCAATGCTTGCCAATGAAGTATTTAAACCTATCAGCTAGGATCCCAGTTTCCCTCCTGGGCAGAAGCAGACCATCATGCCAGTATAGACCTGCATCCCCCCAGGTGGACCCCCAGTCCCCAATGAAGCCAAATCCCTGAGCTGTGGACCAGTTTTTCAACCACTGATTAAATCCCATGGTGTGGAGCACCCTAGCCTCACCTGTGCCATAGACAGGAAGCACCTTTGAAAAGGTTACTGTGTGTGCTATTTGTCTAAGGCCCCTCCCCATCTCCACAAATGCTTCTTGCATTACTCTGATCCCTTTCTTAGCCAGGTCATTTGCCCCTAGGTGGACAATGACATCCAGCTCCCTCCCCTGTGCAGCTGCTCCTGCAATCCTGAGTATTCACTCCCTGTTCCTCCAAGCCTTGGTGCCAGGCAGGCACCTTACCTCTCTCTACCCTTCATACCCCAGTTCTACCTTCCTAACAATGGAGTCCCCCACCTGGAGTTGTTTCCTTCCCCTGTGGGGTCCCATGCCACCCTCCTGTGGGTGTCCTTTGTGGAAGTTCCCAGGATCCTCCTTGGTCTCCACTGTGGGTGCCTCCATAGAGGAACCACACTTTTCCAGAATGGCATAGAAATTGTGGAGAGGTACAACTGGAGGGATGTGCCTCTGTTCCACCACCCTCACCCTCCCTGAACCCACTGTGGTCCAACCACTCCTCTTTCTTGGCAACCTCTGATGCAACGGCAGTGACCCTGGTGGTCCCTGGGTGGGAAAGGAGGTACCACAAATCCTGGCCAACTCAGTCTGGAGATGAGCAACCTCCTCCCTCAGCCCAGAGAGGTGCCTGCTGATGGGACAACACTGCATCTTCCAGAACGTTTCCCAGAAGACTGCTGATCCACAGCCCCTGCACTGCACCACTCCTATCATGTTTTTTCTGGCCAGCTAACTGTTGTTTGGAATACTTACTCTTTCCTCTGTTTGTTTATTTTTTTCCTCTCCCTACTTACTTACTGCTCTGTGCCCTTTTAGCTTCTGATCTTCCTGTTCCGAGACAAGAAGTTCCTATATTTCTCAGTAGTCTCCTTACTTGCTCAGAGTCAGACCTCCAGCAGCTAGGAGGATGGAGAGCTACTCTTGCCCTTCTAGGATGGTGAGTCTTTGGTTGCTTTGTGATCACTCACTTCCTGCAGCCAGACAGGAAGTTCCTGTTGTCAGTTAAATCCTGTGCCTATAAAAGTAGAACTGATTTAGGGTGGGGGGTGGAGGGGAGGGAAGGAGGGCAATATAGTCCGGTAGAGAAGTTTTAGTTATACCAGTAGCTCCTTCCTCCTGGTGTTCTGTCTTTTCTCTGGCAGAAGCTATCTAGGGCAGTGTTTAAATCTGGTTTTGACCTGGCTCCTTCTAGCTAAGCCACTCCCCCTACTTCTCAAATCTTTCTACATTTAGTTAATTTCACAGATAACAATTCCCTTCTGATACCTGTGACAAGCACCTAGATAAGTACACAGATAACAGATAACAATTTACTTCAGCTAACTCTTACAAACACACTCTTTTTTTTACCCTAAATTGAAGGTCCCAGTACAGGAGCTCTAGTTTAGTCCCTGTAGAGAAGTTTTAGTTATACCAGTAGCTCCTTCCTCCTGGTGTTCTGTCTGTTCTCTGGCAGAAGCCTGCAGGTTAAATCCCTTGATGGATCTTTGTTTGAGCAAGTGGATACATTTCAGTACCTCAGGGTCTTATTAGATTCTAATTTAAGTTATGAACCTCATTTTATGAGGGTAACCACCAGAATTCATTGTAGAATGGCACCTTTATGTAGAATTTGTTTGCTTCTTATTAGGGAATCTAGGTTAGCTATTTCGAATCATTCTTTGGCTCCTATAATGCTGTTCTCATAACCGATACTGCTTCTGCAACAATAATTTCTAAAAAAATCGACTTAATTACAATTGATTGCTAAATTCGCTTTAAACTACCCTAAACTGTCCCATCATTGTGAAATTCTGAAAGAGATAGGTTGGCTTCCTGTTCCATTGAACTTCCACTTTTGTGTAGCTAAATTTATACATAGAATTATTAATTCTGGAGTCCCACTAAAACTTTGCAATTTGTTGAGGTCTTATGATGAGGGTTATTTTTCCAGACGCAGGTCAGCTGGTTTGGTTTTAAAATACCATTTATGAGATCTAATTGTGGACAAAGGGCCTTTGCTTACATTGCTCCATCCATCTGGAATGAAATTCCTTGTGATATAAGACAGTTGCACTCTGCTAAAGTATTTGCAAATGAACTAAGGATGTTTTTTGAATTGCAATTTAATTGTAATTGTTTTATATGATTATTTATCTTCTTTTGTAACAAAGACATTTTTAGTCTGATCTATTTGTATTGTATATTTTTTTGTCTTTTTGTACATATGTTTTTTTTATGTGGGTCTCACCTGTGACAGGAACTAGTTTTCCAGTGTGCTTACCCATTAAGTGAGTAAACAACAATATATTACTGAGTTCATGCATACTGGTACAGATTACCTTTACAATGTACGAAGTTGATTTCACCTCTTGGCCCATGCTGACAGACAAAATATATGTCATTTTTACTTTCACATGCTTACTATTGTGGTGCTCACTTTACACAACACACATTAGATACTATTAGCATTCCCATGTGCAAAGTGTGTTCTTCCTTTTTAGTGATTACTGACAGGTACTTTTGCAAGTCAGCTTCAACTTAATATGAACAATAATGTAAAATTAAAGAAAAGTACCAATCAAAATAACAGGCTTCAAGTTTTCCCAAGAATAAGCAGGACGTCACTGTAAATGAGATGTGACATCTCAACTTGGCTTTTATACTGTACGTAAATAATTTGCTTAAAATGCACTTTAGGATACAGTGCTTTAAAGAGCTCCTGATGTAGTTGTCTTTTTCTGTGGATCCTAACTCCTTGAGACACTTTCTTTAATAAGGTTGTTGTTATTTTGTCATTTACAGTTTGTGTCCCCACTTCTGACTGCAATGGCCATGTCATACACTCCCTGTATAGTTTTCCCGCAGTTTGCCTTTGGCTGCCAGACTACATCGCAAATGATGTCATTTGTAGGTAAGCATTCTCTGAAATGCGACAGAGTGCTGAATGACGAGACCCTTCAGACTCTGAGCTCATTTCGGTCCCCACCCAACAGAACACATTTCTTCATTCCAGTTCAGGCTGTAAAATTAAAAAGATAAAAAACACAGAGATAAATGAAAACAAATCGGGGCAAACAAGCGCAGTTTGTGAATGCTCCTTCTACTTCAGTCTAAAAAAAAAAACAAATGGAGCGCTTCAGTTGTATGCACTGACATCTGCTCCCACCGTCCTTGTTCTAAAATGTGCTATTGGTAACAAAAAAAAAAGTACCTTGCCCAGAAAGTGTTTCCTTCAGGCGAATGTCTGTCCCTGTTGCTTACTGAAAGCAGGAGTTTGAAGCGCAGCAATTGGTTTTCCTGTCAGCTGACAAGACAGAGATGCCCGTGGAGATTCACGAAGCAATCACAAGAAGTGCTTCTGCCACTTCAAACTCCTGCTTAAGTGACAGGGACAGACATTCGCCCAAAGGAAACACTTTCTGGGCAAGGTACTTTTTTTTTTTGTTACCAATAGCACATATTAGAAGAAGGGTAGTGGGAGCAGATGTCAGTGCATACAATTGAAGTGCTCCATTTGTTTGTTTTTTAGACTGAAATAGAACAAGCATTCACAAACTACTCTTGTTTGCCCCAATTTGTTTTCATTTATCTCTGTATTTTTAATTTTTTTTATTTTTACAACCTGAACTGGAAAGAAGTAATGTGTTCTATTGGTGGGGACTGAAACAAGCTTAGTTCCTGAAGGGTCTCTTCATAATGACATCACTTTCGATGTAGTCTGGCAGCCAAAGGCAAGCCACAGAAAAACTATACAGGGAGTGTATGGCATGATCATTGCAGTCAGAAGTGGGAACACAAACTGTAAATGACAAAATAACAACAATCTTATTAAAAAATGGGTCTCAAGGAGTTAGGATCCATAGAAAAAGACAACTACGTCAGGAGCTCTTCAAATGCATTACAGTACATAAATTACAATTTATTATTTTTCTGCACCTTACAGGGATTATCAACTTGATTGATCTGAAACAGCCCATCAAAGTACCATATAGAGCAAACAGTCCTTTAAATTACTTCCATCCCAAAGAAGGCCACAAGAGTAATGCACTCACTATTTCAGCAAAAATGACCGATACACTACAGACCAATGCACTTGTGTAACATCATTTTCAGTTAGAACATAAAAGTAATTTACTTTACATGACAACAACCTAATAACAAGGCAGTTTGCATGAATAGCATCATGTATGATTGTTAAAAAACATAAGAAGAAAAATATTTCACAATATGTTTGGAGTTTGTAAATCTCTTCAAGCCATATTTATTCATTTTAAAACCTAAAACCCAGATCAGAGCATCATGGGTATCAATACTTAGGGTGAGAATATAAAAGGAAATATTTCATCTACTACTACAACTCGCTTACCATGTCACTACTTAGAGCTCTCAACTGCTCATTCATGCACACAAAACATAACCCTAATCTTCGTAAAATGCACAAGATGGTATGCATAATAAACAAAAGGATTTTAAAGTTTTGCTTGCTGTCCAGAAAGAGAATGCATGTTTAATAATGTTTGATGGATTAGCCACACTGCTACCCACATGCTGATTTGTGCAGCGACCTGCAGTTTCACTTTCCCAGTTGCAAGCTGAAAGTGCTTCTGCCATTTGAATCCAGCACCAAATTATACAGTGGCATTCAGATTTCACTGTCCAAGCATACTGTATATAGAGTGCTTAATATGTGCTGTACTTCGCCTTATCAAAATCACTGGATGGAGGCACACACACACACACACACACATGCAAGTCATCAATTACTAGATAGTATTGCTTCCTCACTGCATGTTAGGGCTGGACAAAACTAAAAAAAATCCACTTTCTTCAATTTTCATGCACTTCAGTGAATTTTGTAAAATTGCATGGAATTTTGCAATATTTTTTAAATGTTTTATTTGGTCATAACTCAACTGTTCCAACAGCTTGAGACATGAAAATGTGCATTCTGCTTTTTGGTAACGAGTCCAAAAGAGTGCAAAGTTTCATGATCTTTGGATTAAAGTTTGGCCATTTATTTGTTTATTTATTTAGTACTTTATTGCAAATATTTCTGAAAATATTTATTTCCTTACAACTATGCCACCTTTGGAGCTACAGTATACACCTGTAAATATACATGTGTAACTTTCTGGGAAGAGGCTTATAAACTGCTGAAGATGAAGGAAGTTGCTTAAGTAAAATTTAAGTAAAGGGTTCCTAATTTCACAAGTTCATTATTTGCTCAGTTTTTTAGAAAATTTTTGAAAAATGTGGATGTTCATAGCTCCACCGTCATTTCAGAAATACGCACAGAATGATGCATGCATATACAATGTAAATTAGTCACGGGCTCCCACAAAGTGGGGAAATTTGGTTTAGTGGCTTAAAGGTTATTATGTACATACTACTCATTGGCAACATTTGCCCAAGAACGAATGTTACTGTAATAGACTGTGCCAGTAGACTCTCATTTATAATTTAACTTTTGCAAAGTGGTTATCACCACTTGCTCCATTTAGCTGTGCTGAGCTGTTTGCAGTCCTGCAGTTTTCTTTCTGGGTGACAGAGTTGCCCCACACTTCTTTTTTTCTCTAAGCCTGATGGGATGGACTCTGTTGACCTGCTTGTCATACTGATTTCCTTCTTTGGAACAGTCAGAATGTCTTTTTTTTAAATCATAAGAGTGCAGTTTGGACAGTTATGGAACACACACAAACAGAAGATAGAAAGAAATGTGCCTCACCTGGGAGTTGAACCCCTGCGTTCCAAAAAAAATTCCAGTTGCATTACCAGCTATGGCACTAAGGCAACAGTAAACTTGGCCAACCCAGAGCATATTACTCTTTCTCCAATGTGCAACCTGGTGCTGCACATATAATTACATTTTCAGTCACAAGAATGTTGTGTGCACATTTATGGAACACATAAGCAGGAAGGAAAATGAAAGAGGTGCCTCAGTTGAGATTTGAACCCAGGCCACCCAGACTACTATTCCAGTTGCAGTACCAGCTGTGCCACCAAGGTGACTTGAAACTGGACCATCCCAGAGCACATTACTCTTTCTACAATACACAGCCTGACGCTGCACAAATAATTAGATTTTTAATCACAAGAGTGTGGTGTGCACATTTATGGAACACATACAGAAGAGAGAAAGAAAGAAATGCCTCAGCTAGGACTTGAACCTAAGCAGCCTGGAATAAATTACTGGTTACACTACCAGCTGTGCAAGCAAAGGGTCTAGAAAGTGGGCAATCCTGGATCACATTACTCTTTATCCAGTGTACAAACAGAATGTCTCCTTTTTATCATTCCAGTCATTTTCTTCCCTGCCATGTCTCTGTGATTGTCTCTATGTCCTGGATTTCTAAGTGAATTGTGCTCTCATAATTATGAACACTGCTGGGTGTGATTCTTATGATACTTGCTTTAAGTAATAATTGTCTCTGCATGCTTCTTTGCTGCAAGTTAGAGTTCTATAATTCATTTACTTCTCAGCTCTGCTGCCCATTGCTTGGTGATGCAGACATTTCACTTCAGCCACTTGTGACCCCTACACTAGCTACCTCCCATCCCACTTAGATTAAATCCCCCTAACTTTCCTTTTTCTTGGCATGACTATCTCCCACCTCTTAGCAGACCAGTAGCTTATGTTGACATGGCTATGGATCAAATTAATTTGGCTTGTCTTGCAAGCATACCATCTATCCAGATGCTTGTGCTTCAATGTCCTCAATTGCAACTAGTTGTAATGCTTAGTGTCATGTGATCCACTGTTTTCAGATGCTAAAAATATACACTGGTAACTGCAGGGTTGTTAAAGAGTCAGCAGGTGGCACTGTATGCAAACAAAATTGTGCATGTGTGTGCCTCTACTGGTTAATTTGCAAATTTCAACAAGACAGTCAAGTGTAAAGTGATGGTCATGACTATTTTTAATGGTTCTTTATTCAAAATAGTGATTGACACCAGTGTAGCTGATGCTAGGCACACACATACTTTACTGTTGACTCACAATTAATTCTGCCTTAGATGTACTCTACCAGACCTTTTATTTCTTCCTTTATGAAAGTGCAAGTGTATGACTGGGCAAAATGTAAGCATATAGTTGCCACAAAAGTATCACAACATTCCACAATTTTCTAAAACATTCACACATTTTTATTTTAAATAATGATGATCTTTCACAGTTTCTATCTGCTTATAACTTGGCCATGCTTTAATCAAGATATGACAGAGTTCATACACCCAGCATCCTTTTTAGGGCATTTAAACTAGCAAATTTTGTGGCATTGCCTTCCCTAGTTTTAATGTTATATGAACTTAAAATTCTGCCATTAACATATATGTAGATTTAATGTAAACATTTCAGAATGTTTGTATGCTTATAATGAAACCCTTTGTAAAGTAAGAGAGCTCTCCAAATTGGTGCATTATCTCCATGAAGTAGGACATTTTAAGCACACCAAACTGTGTGAGATGTGGTCTTGCATTTTAAAATGAGTCTGCAGGAAGTGAAATTTAGATCTTGTCAACATATTAATTAAAGTTCAATTTAAATTTTTCTAGAATTATGTTGGCTGAAGTTGAATTTCACTCAACCCTACTGCAGACCTACTGAGGAATATACACAAGAAATCTGCTTGCTACAACAAGCAGCCTTAAAAGGTTTTATAGAGTATAATATTTGATTTCTGATTACTTATCTGGATGCTTTCTATTGTAATCCAAAGGAACAACTGTGATCCAAAGTGCAGGGCTGGTGCTTTCTAGCAGGGTGGCCAGCCCCAAACAAAAAGATGAAGTCAATAAGATTCATCAGCACTCAAAAACAAATGTTGAAAATGAATCTAAAATGTTCAAAAATAAATTTATTATAGCAATTATGCAGTCCAACAGTAGTTCCACAGCACAGGTATGCTGCTCCAGCTCAGAACCCTAGCACCTCAAATCCTATGATTTATAAAATGGAGGTGGGGCTTTTAGGAGTGCAATCATGTATATATTTGAAAAACCCATGACATTAATTAGTAACTTACAATCAAAAGTAAGCAGCCTTAAAGCAACAAATATGTTTATGTACTATAGTTTAAATATATACATACAATAAAGTTTTTTTCCACTTTTGTATTTGATTACATATATTGTATGAAAATGAAAATTAAATAACACTGCAGCTATTGGTAGTGTTATGTTGAAAGAAAATTTGGGGGAAACAAAAAACAGGGAAATCAAATGGACCTTAATTTGTTGATGGCAAAGTGCAATGAAACACCCCCTAGTGAATCAGTCACAAACCGGGTATGAAGAAGGATGAGAGTCCAGATAACAGACCCCTGGATTGGTGTTGTAATGTACAACTGGAGAGAAAGACAGAGAGAAAATAAATTTATGAAAGATAAACATTTCAAGTGACATCATAATGAAACAGAACCTTCTCAAAATAAAGTTGATGGTGAAGACTGAGCAACTACTTTTTTTAAAAATGGTTTAAAGTCCCATTGGTCTTTGGGATCATTGGGTTTCACATTGTTCATCTAATTGATCCACATATTTTCTTTCTCAAGTAACAGATTAGTTCTATCACCTCCCATCTTAGGTTGGGGGACCCATTCAAAACCAATAAATTTTGGAGTATTAGAGTTGGACCCATGATAAAGAAAGAAGTGCAAGCCAATTGGTTTACCTAATCTATCATTAATTATGGACCAAACACATTCTTGTATACACTGCTTTAATGGACGTATAGTCCTTCCTACATATATTAGGTTGCAGCTGCTCCATAACACATAAACTACATAAGATGAATCGCAATTTATCAATTCTCAGATAACAATTCTCTTTTTTTCATCATTGAGATGCTGAAAAAGGCTGCTGCTAACCGAATAATTGCATACTGTATATTGCACAGGGCACATTTGTAAAAGCCTTTTGGCCTTGTGGGTAGGCAGCTCTTATTTTGAGAGCTAGTACCACTGATACTCTTCAGGTGACTGTGGACAAGCTTGTCTCTTACATTACTTGCTCTGCTAAAATAAACTTGTGGCTTAGACCCCACAGCCAAAACCACAAATCCTCAACAGGTGGTACATTTATTTCAGATGCAAAACCCAGATTTAATACAAATGGAATGTTTGTTGTCTCTCTGAGGAAGAAAATGGCACCTAGTTATGTTACTTTCTTTCTAGGCTTCCAGGAGAATAATATTGTTTTAAATGAGACCATTAACCCATACCTGAAATACATTAAACATTGTTTTTATTTTATCAATGATGCTATATATCTCTGGCAAGGGGATGCACAAATCATTCTTAACTTCATTGACAGGCTTAATGAGAATAATCTAAATTTGAGATTCACCTACAAAGTTGATAAAAAAGTTTGGACTTTTTAGATATCACTTTATCAGTCAATGAAAATGATGGTAGGATCATAGACACTAAATGTTTTAGGATGCGTACAGCTACCAGTTCTGTGTTACATGCCATAAGTGCACGCCCCAGCCTAAGGAATTCTAGCCCATATTGCCAGCTATTGAGGATGAGACATAACTGTAGCACTGATAAATTATTTATGGAAAAAGCTGATCATTTAATCTCTCATTTCTTAGACAGAGGCTATGATGTGAATCTCTTACACAGTGCTAAGGAAAATAATTATCAAATCTCCAGGGACACTTTATTACCAGAGAAAGATCATGTAATTGAAGTAATCCACCAGTCACCTTCATAACCAAATATAATCATGTGGCTGGTTCTATAGGTAATATTTACCAAAATCGGCCTATTTTACCTAATGATAGAAAAGTGGATTTGGCCGTGGGGTCTAAGTCATGAATTACTTTTAGCAGAGCAAGAACTTAAGAGACAAACCTGTATGCAGTTACCTTAAGGGTATCAGTTGTACTAGCACTCAAAATAAGAGCTGTCTACCCATAAGGTGAAAAGATTTTTACAAATGTGCCTGCTGCAAAATATGCAATTATTCTGTTAGCAGCAGCCTTTTTCAGCATCCCAATGACAAAAAAAACTAGAATTGTTATCTGAGAATTGATAAATTGTGATTCATCTTATGTAGTTTACGTGCTACAGTCTAATATATGTAAAAAGGACTATACATCCATTAAAGCATCATATACAAGAACATGTTCGATCTATAATTAACAATAGATTAGATAAACCAGTCAACTTGCATGTCTCTCTTTACCATGGGTCCAAATTTGATACCTTAACATCTATTGGTCTCAAATGGGTCTCCCAACCTAAGAAGGGATGTGATATAAGTAATCCGTTACTTGAGAAAGAAAATATGTGGATCTATAAGTTGAACAGTATGAAACCCAATGGTGTCAATGACTAATGGGACTATAATTAATGGGTTCCATTTTTTCCTATTGAAAAAAGCGTGTATTAAATGCCGTAACACCTGAGTAGATATTCACGGCATTCTATACCTAGTGGAAAATGTTGAGGACATAATGCAGCTAGAGACTGTCACAGATGCTGTCCTCGTGAATTCAGTCAGCCAAACACTCACCTCCTGAGCCGCGTGAAAGGACAATATATTTTCTCTTTTCCCTACTACCTCAAAAAAAATTAAAATGAAGCTTTCTTGCAACTTTTTTTATCACCGTTCCCCCTCCCTCTGCAGGTTACTAGACTCCACTGCTAAGCAACACCTAGCAACGCCCATAGCAACCTAAAAAAAAAGCAACAGGGAGATTGAATCAGACTTTTTTTTTTGTTTTCTCTTTGCTGTTAAACTTAGTTAAATTCCCGCTGTAACACTCTTACAAACTCCACATCTTACCAAATAAAGAAAATCCACAAGACAAGGCAAAACTGTGTTTCATTCATTTTCATACCTCTCAACAGAAAAAAACGGAACCCCTTCAATTATATAAAATAAAATATGGGATGCAGTGTGTTTTACTTGAATTTAACACACATCTTCGTTGGTGGATGGCTAGCATAAACCCCTCGGGCTTCGCTCTCGGGGTTTATGTGCCATCCAACAACTCGGGTGTGTGTTAAATTCTCATAACACACTGCACCCCATACTTTATCCTATATTTAAACCATTTTTGAAAAAGTAGTTGCTCAGTCTTCACCACCAAATTTATTTTGAGAAGGTTCTGTTTCATTATGATGTCACTTAACAAGTTTATCTTTTATTAATTAATTTTCTCTCTCTCTCTCTCTTTCTCTCCAGTTGTGCCTTACAACATCAGTCCATGGATCTGTTATCTGGACTCTCATCCTCCTTCCCTCCTGGTTTGTGACTGAATCACTAGGGGGATCTTTGACTCACTTTGCCATGTCACTGATGAATAAATCGGGGTCTGTTTGATTCCCCTATTTTTTGATTCTCTAAATTTTCTTTCAAGATAGTGCTACTAATAGCTGCAGTGTTATTTAGTTTTCATTTTCATGTAATGTACAGTATGTAATCAAATACAAAAGGGGACACAACGCTTAATTGATTGCATATATTTAAACTATAATAGATAAAAGTATTTGTTGCTTTAGGCTAGTAACTTTTCATTATAAGTTACTAATTAATGTCATGTGTTTTTCAGGTATATAAGTTGATTGGACTCCTATCAGCCCCATCTCCAATTCAAGAATCATTGGATTTAAGGCCCTAGGGATCTAAGCTGGTGCAGCTTTAGACCCTGGAGTCAGTTGAATAACCAATTATAACTGACTTACAACATGTTATGACTGATTTTTTCAACTAGTTTAAAATTTATGACTCTGACTCACTAAAGAAAATCCAACCAATTTTTTCAACACCCACCATTGTGGAATTTTATTTATGTATCAGCAAGTTGTACTTTTTTGAGTGAAATTATTGGAAAAACTTTGCAGCATATTCGTTTATGTAGTACATGCAGGCATGCAGCCGAACCAGGCTGACCATGACATTGGGTAAAGGACTCAAGGACATACGAACAACAGGGCCATCGGATCCCTTCCTAAGTGCCAAGGCACCATAACATACATATATACAGAGATGAATTGTCAGACAAGTGTCAGATTCAGCATTCAGTGAGGAATCATGAAACATCAAAAATTCACATCATGAACCTCTCCCACAGTACCACCACAGAAACAAGTCACCACACTGTATGACAACAATGACTGCACTCCCATGCTGGTCTACAAGATTGCCACTGATCAGAAGAGAGGAAGGCAGAAGCTGCCAGCCTACCAGGGAGGTTTCCCATGCTAACCAAACCCCTGAAACCCTAGGTGAGTTAGCATAGCAAGGCACACACATACAAACACATTTCACTCACTACACTGTCCAACACAAGATATTAGTATAGTCTGCTCTCAATGTAAAATGCAGCACTTGCTTGCACCAAAAACCTTGCTACCTCCCTCCCTAAAAAAAAAAGTGTACAACAGGGACTTGGGTTGAGGCTGGGGCATACCAACAGTGGGCAATCATTCAACCCTTGAAAAAAAAATGTTGTATCTGTGTTCCTCATTGCTGCAGCCTTCCCAGTTATCAGAATTCAATAAATGAATAAAGTTAATTTTTGTACACATTTCTTTACACAGCTGCCTTTCTTTGACATGATCTGACCCACCCATATGATATGTTGAGATCTAGGCTGTCTGAGTCATAATGGATTTTGCATTGCAAACACACAAAGCAAAGATAACCCCCTACCCAACCCTGCTGCAGCTGTACTCTTTTTTTCTGCGCTTCTCTTTTTCTTAGCCCCCCATCAGCAGAGCAGAGACTTCACTCACAATATTGTGTAACTGTTTTCCCCTAATTCAGAAGTGAATCATTCGGAGAAAGTTAACAGGGGGGATTATGTACCTCAGGGTTAACTGTCCCCCCCCAAAAAAAGCCCATGGCCACCCTTAATGATAAGTCTTTTTTTTTTAGATACTGTAAATAAGAGCAGCAGCCTATGATGCCAATATCTAGTGCATTACTGAAGAGTTCAGGCTGAACTTTTGTTTGTAAGAGTTGTGCTAGTCACAGCAGTGTCACCCGCTGCTCTGTGATGACTGATCAGAAAGTCTAGCTCCATTAGTTAACTGAGCCTTGAGGTAGTGGTCCAATGGTCTTAAATGGGTTCAAAGTTCCAAACAAAAAACATTTTAAGAATTTAACACAGTCTATTGTTTTTAGTACTTGTTTTTCAAAAATATTGTGTGGTCTGCCACTGTGAGGAAATTGTTCTTCAGACTGGGAGCCGAGTACATCCTTTACTACTCCCTTCCACACTCAGTGTTATTATTAAACAGGGTTCTCAAGCATTTTAACACACCTGAAGCCACTGAGGCATTTGTGGACTTTCATTGGCCCCCCAATAAATATTGAATGCCTCCTACCTACCTTCCAAGTTCCACCATCTCATCTCATCTCATCTCATCTCATCTCATCTTATCTCACAGACATTTCTGCTCTGAATAACAGATGTTACTGGCAGATAAGGACTATCTGGCCCACCCAATCCACCCTACTAAGGTGCAACATATCTTCTTATTAATCTATAGGCCCCCATAGTACACTCCCCATATTGTTTGGTAATGTAAGGATTCCCCTATATCTGTCCCATGTCTCCTTAAAACCCTCAACTCTTCTAGCCTCCACAACCTAGGCAGGGAGCCCATTCCAAGCTCTGCCAATGATAGACACTGGAGTACTGCCCCAGGAGTCCATGCCAGAACTGGAGAGCCCACAGAACCAGGTCAGCTGCCACAACTACGCCACCCATGGAAAATGAATGGATCCCCATACCCCACCACAGAGCCTAATAAATTAATTTGCTGCAGTTCATTAAGCTATAGCATTTTGCAATTAATACTATTTCCAATGATCTTCAGACTAGGGGGATACATTTGGAAGAAGAAATTTATAGTCTTTATGCATATTGTGTGTATAAACTCATTCTATAGAGGTATATATAAACCTCAGTGTGCCCATAAAAAATAAATACCTATAAAAGAAGTTATTTGACATACTAGTTGATGCTGCCATAAAATCAAGTAATAAACAACCAGAAAGAATTGTTGCTACAGAGGGATTCAACTTTTATAAATAAAGAAAAAAGATATAAAAATATATATTTTTTAAAACTATGGATTAAGCAATAGGGCATATCATTCCACTGTTTTACTGGTAGTTATGTGATTCTAAACTGACTTCTAGTAGAGTCCAGCCCCGGCCAGACTAAGCTGCCAAGAAAAGACACCACAACAACATGGAAACTGGCTGATTTAAAAAAACAAATTAGTCTCTTCTCTGCCAAACAGTAGTGTCTGTTACTTTACAATTGTATGCTGGTGAATGACTGGTCTCTGACATCTGACTCCTTGACTGTTAGAAAGTATGAAGAAGTTAACAACATATAAAAAAAATACAAAAATTCACACTTACCAGTCCATCAACTGCTAGTCTCTCATGCAAACATGGCCGCCGAGCTCACCTCAGACTTCACTGAGCTCCCATCCCCGCTGCCCATGACCATCCTCTCTAGTCTCCATCATCGGACTCTGTCCCTCCCTCCCTCCCCTCCTTGACTTTTTGTGTCATCTTCTCAGTCAGGCAGTCCACAGCCCACAGTATGTGCCCACCTGTTGCTGGCTGCCTTGTGCAGTTGTTTTGTTGCTGCTCTGTCCTAGCCTATGACCCATCTGGCCTGAGTGCTGCTGCCTGGTTGCACAGTGGTCAATGACTAAACCCCCCGTGTCCTCCACTCCTTCTGGGTTCAATCGAGAGACAGAAAGAGAGAGAGAGATGATGTCACTCTCTCTGGACCTTCTGACCACAGTACTCTGCAGTCTGCACTTTAGTCTCTCCTTCGGGTGGCCACCACCCCACCAGCGACTCCAGTTTGAGACCCTGTCCCCTCTTGGGCAGGTCAGACCCACAGCTACTTAGTCTTTCCCTATCTTTGAATTGGGTCTGGCTCTCCCAACAACTGTCCTCACCTTCTGCTGTCACTGTGTGCTGGCTCTTCCTTCACTCGTGCGGACTGGACCAAACGATTAAAACAAATTCAATTTTTTTCACTCTCAAGCTGGAGCACAGTGCTCCTCGATTTTCTTCACTTGCACTGCTGCCCAACTGACTGTCTCACCACTTCATGCAGCTCACACAACTCCTGGCTCCACTCCTTCTCTCTTTCTCTCTCTCTCTCTCTCTCTCTCTCTTTACTGATTGGAGAAGCATTGGTGCTGAGGAGCAAGGGGGTTATTTGGTTGGTTCAGGCTGAACAGATTAAGAGAAACGCTGCACCCCAAAAAAGCAAAAAAAAAAAGATGAGTTTGGGTAGGGAGGCTGTATCTGTATGTCAGTCAGGCTACTTAATAAGCCACACGGAATCATCGACTTTAACCAAATTCAACTCCACTCAATTACAGCTTCAATTCAGGGCAATTGCAACTGCAGTGAATTGCAGCCCATGATTCCGATGGCCGATAGTGGCTCTGGGTTCTAAGCAGCATACCTGTGCTATGAAACTACTGTTGGACGGCATTTGCCATAATTAATTTCCTTTTTAACAGTTTAGAGTAATTTTCAACATTTGTTTCTGAGTGCAACTGAACCTTATTGATGTCTACTTTCTATTGTAGAATGTGAATTAATATGTTTTTGTGAAATGAATTGGGGCTTTATTTGAAGAAAACAACTTGCTATAACGGTAACTGTTATGGTTGAGCACACTTACCCAGGGATGAAGTACAAAATGGGTGGAATGGCAATGACAAAAACCAAGCAGGAAAGAAGCCTGGAGATAATCATATCAGATGACCTAAAGGTGGCCAGACTGTGTGATAAGGTAGTTAGGGTGGGCTAGTGGGATGCTGGTGTGCAAAGGAAGGGATATCACCAGCAGAAAGAGGAAGGTGGTGTTGCCTCTGTATACATCACTAGTAAGACCTACCTAGAGTACTGTGTCCAGTTTTGGGACCATATCTCTAGAATTACATAGACGGACTGGAGGTAGTCCAGAGGAAGACAACTAAAATGGTTAATCAAAAACCCTATGAGGAGAGACTAAAGTATGTACACTCTAGAAGAGAGAAGGGGAGAGGGGATATGATAGAGACTTTTAAATAACTCCTGAGGTAAATAAGGTAAAGAAGTGGAGTATTTTTTCAAAGAGTAGCTGCTCAAGAACAAGGCGGCATGCTATGAAGCTGGAGGGATGTAGATTCAGGAGAGATGTGAGAAAGTACTTCTTCACAAAAAGAGTGGTGGATTCTTGGAATAGACTTCCAGAGAAGGCTGTGGGGTTAAAAATGGTGATAGGGTTCAAGAATGCATGGAATAAGCAAAAGGGAATGACAGTGCAATAAAAATTGGGGGAAGGAGAAAGAGATTTAGATCAGGTAGAGTCTGTGGTAATAGCATAGGTAGGGAGAAATTGCAGACTGGATGGGTCAAGCAGTCCTTATTTGCTAACAGATTCTATGGGCTGGATATTCAAACTGCGTTATTCTGTGGCGCAAGCCCTTGCGCTGCACAAAATAGTTGCGAAGGGGTGTGGCCGGGGTGATATTCAACGAAGTTACGCTATTGAGCAACTCCTTTGAATATCACCTTCTGGTCACAGCCACTGTGCATGGTGCAGTGGAACTGGCGCCACCGCAAGTGGTCAGAGTGGAGCATTCAAGATGCGGTGGCGCAAGTACCATTGCGTCATGTGCAAATTTCCCATATTCAAAAAGTGACATGCAAATGGGGCCATAATTCATGCAAGGTGCAGGGGGGCCATTTGCATCTATTAATGACCCCATTTGCATGCCATTAGCATGTAGGTGCACCGACCCCCAAGGACTTGAGCCTGGCACCCTGCCAGGCAGTAGCTGTCGGGAACCGACGCCCCCTGCAGCCGGATCGCGGGCATAAGTGTAAAATTCCCCCTTCCCCCCAACTGGCCCGATCACAGGCATAAGTATAAATAAACCCCCACCCCCCACTAGCCTAATAGCAGGCAAAGTGTAAATAAAACCCACCCCCACCAGCCCGATCGCGGGCAAAGTGTAAAATAAAACCCACCCCCACCAGCCCGATTGCGGGCAGCAGAGTCAACCCCCAAGAACATATCCCTGGTGGTCCAGTGGACCTCGAAGCCCAATCGCGGTCTGCAAAGTGTTCAAACCCCCAAGGACCACCTACCCTGGTGATCTAGTGGCCCGCCACCCCACCCACCCATGAAGCCCACCACCCCGCTCCCCCATCAGCTGGCAGCATCCCACCTGCACTGCTGCTCACCACCGACTGATGCGGTGAGCTGCGCTGCCAATTGGTGCAGGCAGAGCCAAAGGGCGTGCAGCCCACCGCCATGAGGCAGTCCAGATATGTGAATGATTCATTTACATATCTGGACCGCTCAGGAAAGGGGCTGCACGCCTTTGGCCTTGCCTGCACCACGGCGGAGCCCACCGGGCAGTCAGTCGGGGCGGCAGGGCAGCAGGCGTGGTGGGATGCTGCCGCCCGGCTGACAGGGGGGGAGCGGGGTAGTGGGGCTTTGTGGGTGGATGGGGTGGGGAGCCACTAGATCACCAGGGTAGGTGGTCCTGGGGGGGGTTTGAACACTTTGCAGCCCGCGATAGGGCTTTGAGGTCCACCAGATCACCAGGGATATGTTCTTGGGGGGTTGGACTCTTTGCTGCCCGTGATCAGGCTGGTGGAGGGGTGGGTTTTATTTTACACTTTGCCAACGATCGCTTGGTGGGGGTGGGTTTATTTTACACTTTGCCCGCAATTGGCTGGTGGGGGTTTATTTATACTTATGCCCACAATCGGGCCAGTCAGGGGATTTTACACTTATGCCCGGACAACAGTTGGGGGAGGGTTGCCATATGCCCGTACATTGGGCTGCTGCAGGGGGGCACAGGGAAGATTGAGGCCACCACAGGTGACAGCTGCTGTGTTGCGCCTGCAGTGCGGCAACCCACCCGTGGGGTGGCCTCGACTTACCTCTTTTTGGGGCCTAAAGTTGTGCAGGTGCAGGTTGGGGTTGCACTCCAGACATCTCTGCACAGCCCGCTGAATATCGGGCTGTGCAGTTTATGCATGGTTCCTCCCCTCCGTTCAGCATGCCTTCATTAGCATTGCGCTTGTTGCTCAGCTTGACTTGGGGGTGCAACTGCCTCCTGCTGAATATGGCAGAATGGCTAATTTTGACTCTATGAAGCACAGCCCTATTGGCGATGTATGCAACTTTGAATATCCAGCCCTATGTGTCTATGTAATTGCTCTAGACTAAAGTGGCCAGAATCTTTGTTATCAAATGACTAGAACAAAGGTCATTCTCCAGTAAAGTGAACAAAAGTATCTCAAACCTTCTGTTTAAAGCTTAATGCATAACATTACAAAATACTCAAATGACCTTTCTCTTGATAACAGCATTTTGTTTAAACTAAATAATGTGTACTGTTAAAAATTCTTGTACAACAAACACATACAGGAAACCCCAATCCAAATAATAAAAAAAGTAGTGGAACTTATAAAAGGTTCTGTTTATCATAATTCCACATGTCAAATATCACATAGTTTTGAAATGTTGCACAAAATCGATCAATTGTAAAATATATTCTTGAGCCTGACTCTTTATGCCTTACAGTTTTTGACTCAATGAAATTAGAAATTCTGTTTGCAAAAGAACTGCAAGAAAGCATTGCTGTGTATTTCACTTATACCAAATGCTTCAGTACTAGAGATGGACAGAATTTGTAAGTTTTGCTTGTGAAGAATTTTGCAGAATGTTATAATAATAGCTGGGTAACGTTTTTTCTCATAGGGAAAGACGTTTGTAATTTGCCATTATAAAGAAGAGTTTATAATGGCAAACACATGCCACTTTCACTATGAGAACTGCCATGAGTCATCTCCCTTGCAAACACTTGAACTATCTGGCAGTTAGAAAACAAAGCCTCTCGCCTACTCACCTCAGAAAGAACCGCAAGTACTTAATTGTCACCAACCATCACAGTTCTTCGAAAACCACTGCAAAACAAGAAAAAAAAATGTCAGATAGATTTAACCTAGAGAGCACCTCAAACAGACAAGAGTTTATTCAGGAACAACAAAACAAAGGCACTGCATGGAAGACAGATAATGACCTCAGACTATTTAAAACATCCCTATCCGAGGTAGGCCTAAACATCGACTTTGAGACTTTTGATTTAAATGTCCTAGGCAGTAAACTGGCAGGTTTTAATTATGTCCTTTGCAGACAAAATGAAACAGAATATGAACCAGGGACATTAAGAGGCATAATAGCCAGCATAGGCAGACATCTAGCAGTCAAAAAATACCCATATTCAATATTTAAAGGAGCCAACACAGTGTTTACTGAAATGAAAAGAACACTGGCTGCAAAACAAAGGCAATTAAAAAAAACAGGGCAAGGGAAACAGACCTAACAAAGTGGAACCACTGTCAGAACAGGACATCAAGCTTTTGTACCAATCAGGCACCCTGTCCCTATCCAACTCCACTGGGTTACTTAAGTTTTTATTCTTCAACTTTGGTGTTCAATTTGCTCTCCGCATCAAAGAACAGTATGACCTGCAGTGGGGGGACAACAAAAAAGGCATTGACAGTAATGGAAATGAGTATTTGGAATACTCTGAATGTCAAACAAAAACAAGAATGGGTAAAAATCCCCAAGATGTATGACCTATCAACCCTCGCATTTACAGTAATAGCATGAATCCTGGCGGAGATACACTACGAGCCTATGACCTCTACAAATCACAAAGGCCCCCCGAAATGCTCACAGAAGACTCACCCTTTTACATCGCTCCCAATACAAATAAAAAAGAAACTTAATTGTGGTACAGAAACATGAATATCGGAATTAATAAAATGCGCAAAATTATGGCATTAATGAAAACAGAATCCGTCATGCCAGAACGTAAATGCATAATAAACCACAGTACTAGAAAAACAAGTACACAGCAACTGATTGACCACAATATTCCTCCTACCGAAGTTCAGCAAATATCAGGCCATAAGAACTTACAGTCAATAAATTACTCGGTATTATCCGAGAAAAAGCAGCAACAAAGAAGTCAACTGCTTACCTACTCCACCACCCAGCTGCCATCCACTTCTGCACAGATTCCAAAGCCAGAACAGCACAGTATGACCAGTACAAATCCACTCCCAGAAGCAACCTGCATCAACACATTGCCTTCAATGTTTGGGACTGGCTGCATTTTCCAGCAGGCAGTGAAAGTGAGCATTTTCAATTGTGCAGCCCCGCAAGAGGAAAAAAAGAAGAATCCATGTCCTCTACAACTCAAACATCTCCGAGTGAGGTAAACATGACTTTAAAAATGTGAACCACTTCAAATTACCAGAAATTTCTCTTTTTTAGGAAAAGCATGCTAGGACTGTATACAACTAAACATGGTACAATCCCTAATGTCTCCTTTTCTCTCTAGTTCTCTTTTCCCCCTCCCTCTGCAGAACACGTGGTACTGCTCCCTGACCAACCATCAGTTCCTAGCAACTACAACAACTTGTCTATCGATGTTCCTTCCTGACAAACCGAACAATTTATTACACTTTTGTTGCTGACTTTCTTAATACTTGATATTTACATATAACAACATTTAATAGTTGTTTTTTAGAATCTGCTTATGTCCTGTAATAAAAATTCACCGCAATGAGGTAAGGTTGTTTCTTTCATTTCATTTTGATACAGTCTGCTATATATATATTTTACATAATTGCTGTGGGAAAAAAATGTGACCCAGCAATTATATAAAATAAAGTATGGGTGGGTGTGTGTGTGTGCGTAAACTCAAAGTTTATACTCACCCGAGGGGTTAGATGCTTCTACAAACCCCTCAAGCTACGCTCTCGGGGTATATGTAGCATCTAACTCCTCGGGTGTGTAAACTTCTCATTACACACCCTGACCCATACTTTATTCTCTATTTTTTGTGTGTGTGGAATCCATATAATTCCAGCATGTCTCTACAGTTTACATAGCTATCCCAAGGATTAATACAAATAAATGATACAACTATTTTACAATCCAGGCTCTGAAAATATGGAATGACTTACCACTAAATCTAGATGAACTTATGGATGCTCTTAAGACAGAACTTGACAAATATATAACACTCTTTGGGTAAGTGGTCCCACACTGTGTGGGAGACAGTCCCAAAGGGCTAGCACCTTCTTCTGTCTATTTCAACCACGTAACCGAATAACCGATAATCTCTTCCGTATGTGAGAGAAAAACATCTGTGTACAAGGAATCCCCCATTTATATAGGACATGACAATGGATCAGGTTCCAGGCTTTGCCTACTCTTCCTCCCCCACCTCACCCATACACATAGGATACCAAACAGGTCAAATGTATATGCCTACACATTGATACTTAGGAGAGTTCCACAGCATGTGCAGTGGAGCCTCCTCTTAAATGGAAAGGAAATGTTAAGATTTATATTAGAAAGTTCTGGCAGTGTTAATATACTAGCCATTAGAACAGTGAGCTTTGTCCCTGGAAACTGAGGTCTGAGCCCCATCATTACCATTGGCATGCTATGTAATCCTATGCAAGTCATGTAATCTTCCTGTGCTTATATTTATCACTCTGCTTAAAATTGGTTAGTGTTCCTCCTCCTCCCTCTACCTCTTTTAGGCAAGGCCAGTGAATCTTATTTGTTGAGCATACTATCATAGCGGCTTAAAAGGGATGAACTGTCCAACTCCCTCTACAGTACCTTTTTTAGGCAAGGCAGAGTTTTATCATCCCTGTACATGTCTAACAGATGATGCAGCTGTTCTGGAATTTATATTAACCCAAACTAACATGATCCAATAATGTTATTTATTTTTCATTTTACCATATTTGGCCAGGAAAGACACATTAGGCCAAGGCTTGTTTCCAGGTGCATCCTGGGAGCACAGGGAAGCCAAGTGATTTGCTTATGGTCACACAGTATGAAAGTGGAGGCTGCAGGATTCAAACCCAGTTCTCCAGGTTTGTGGCTTAGTGCTCTTAACCACTATGCTATACTACCCTCCATTAAAAAAAACAACAAGAATTACATTTTAAAATGTAAACAAGGTTATAGGCAACAGTTTAACCTGACATGGTTGATGGGTTGTCTGCACAGATTTAGTCTGAATTTCTGGGAACAAAGAACTCCTGAAGCCTGACTGAACAGCTACTGTATATTGGGATATATTTGTACGAAATGATTGAGGTGTGCATAGTATATCATGGTTTGTAAAGTGCTTTGGGATGCATTATGTATAAAAGGCATTATATAAAACAACCATGTTCTTCCATTCCTTTCCGGAAATGAGAAGCCAACAATGTTCAACAAGTAAGATCACAATTCAGCTTAGAGCTACTATCTAGATAAATTACTGACAAATATTACTGATAAAAAAAATCATATGTGACTGTTTATAGGAGTTAGAATGTAATGCTCAAGCAATAGCTACATTTTTTTCTGTAACTAGCTAGCCCCATAAGTGATCATTCTATTTGACAGATTCCAACAT
This sequence comes from Neoceratodus forsteri, assembly GCA_016271365.2. Taxonomy (NCBI): domain Eukaryota; kingdom Metazoa; phylum Chordata; order Ceratodontiformes; family Ceratodontidae; genus Neoceratodus; species Neoceratodus forsteri. The sequence goes on from CM057458.1 coordinate 1,325,339,979, forward strand.
AAATGTACTTTTCTAACACTTGTATTTTTGTTATGTGTCTCTATAAATGCTAGTGAGAGGAAACGGCATATGTAACAATAACTAGCCACCATCTTAATAGTGCCACATTAGAATGAAGATGAATGTATATCACAGTTGTGCATCCCTGTAGAAATAAAGTTTTGATCAAATGAATAAATAGTTTTGCATACATTATTTGACAACAAATTTAGATGGTGCTGGATAGCCAACAGATTGAAACAAAAACCTTCATATAATGGAGTAAAACTTTCAAAAAATCTTACTATTAATTATTAAGAAACTATTTGAAGAAAATAAAGTTTTCATAATATTTTAAAGCTGTAAAATGGAATTCTTCTTTGGAGGAACTTCCAGCCCAACTCTTGAATACACTAATAATAGATATTGTTTGATAGTAATATTGCAGTGCCACAGAAGACAAAATAATCTTCACAGACTTACCAAATCTAGCCTGTGAAACATTCTGAAGATTTTTGAATTACATACTGTATGCTTTACTATATTCAACAAATTGTTTAATACTGTGCCAGGAAGAAATATTTGCTAGAATAGGCTAGAAAGGGAATTTTCATTTAACCAGTGCCCTTCTCCAAACCAAGGTAGCTTATATGCAGTAAAATGAAAATAATGATTAGAGAGTAAGTTACATGTAAAAGAAAATTGCACATCTGCAGTGCATAATTTAAAAACAAAAAATCCTTCTTTAAAATGTCTACTAACCCCAGATGTATAATGCCTGTATCACTGAACTAGAAACTCCTAAAATAAACTCAGTTTATAATATGAGCTTGATGTGAATGAGTACATCTGCTAGAAAATGTGATTTGTTTGCAAATGTGTCAGCAAGCTATATGGAAGCCTCCTGCAATATAAACAGTGACATTTTGCTATATATATATAATATGTACCACATACATTGAAAATATGTACTGTATATGTATGCATACATATAGTGAGCAGTCTCAATTAGTGCTCATTACCCCAGTTCATTAATGTTCATACCAAGGGATTATTTTTCTGATGTAATACTCTACAGAAATAATTGTTTCCCAAGTTGGAGTGAACCTTATTTTTTCATTCTGCTTGTTTAATGAGACTCATAGGAATAAATTAAAATCAGAAGTTTTTTGGGGGGAAAGATTGAACTAATCCTGAATTTGCTTTGATTTATAGGAACCAATAATATATTTAAACTGTACAATTTGTTTAGAAATTTTTTATATTATGGACCAACCTGCTCTGCTTGATAAAGAAAATGCCATCAGGAGTGGAGTAGCGATGTTCAGAACAGAAGCTAAATGCTGTGGGGCTTTGTTTGTTGTGGTGCAAGGTCTGAGTCTAGTGTTGTTAATTTTAAAAATACACTGATCAATGCTATAGAATGCTATGGGAATGGGGGAAAATAACTACTGGAAAGAGGAGAAAGCACCAGACAGTGGGCTGAGGGTGGGAGATTGGCAGCTGTTGCCTGGCACCATTGGCGGTCAAAATGGATCTCATAATAACAGCCAGCCAATAGGGTGGTTGTAGCTCACAGTGGATTTGAGAAGCAGGCCAATCAGAGTACATAACATAAGGAAGACACCATCAGAAATGGAGGAGCAGTATCCATAACAGAAACAAAATGCTGTGGGGCAGGGACTGAGTCCTGTATTGTTAATTTTAAAAATACACTAATCAATGCTATAGCATGCTATGAGAACAGGGGCAAAGGACTGCTAGGATGAGGGGGAAGCATCAGAGAGTGGGCTGAGGGAAGGAGATCTCAGCCATTGCCCAGCAAAATTGGGGTAACCTCATGACTACATCCAGCAAATAGGGTGACTGTAGTCCCTATATATTACACAGTGGTCCGAATGACCCCTCATGTGACTGACCCCAAAGCATCACAAACCAAGAGCATGGCATTTGTCCTAGTGGCATCTGGGTGCATCAGCAGGGCATCTGCAGGGAGGATCGCAGGCCGCAGGCCATGCTGGTCACACTATTCAAGGTAATGTGACAGGGGTGGTAGAAACTGCAATACAGAAGGGAAAGGAAGGGGGTTACAGCAGAATCAAGATCAACCTACATTTGAATAGGGGTATGAGGAAGGGGGCTTTGGGGTATAAAGAAAAAATGGAAAGAGGAAGCAGCTGATCCTCATTTCGGGTCAGGCTGCATTTATGAAAGAGTCAGGGCAAGAGGAACTAGCAGATAAAAGGGGACTTGGGGGTAATCTGTAAACTGAAAACAGCATCAACTAGGCTATAGCTGAGAAATACAGCTGGGGCAGGGATAGGCTGAGAAGGGAGGATGTGGTTGAATAGGAGTTGGTACTGGGAGCAGGATTGCTTGGAAGGGTGGAGTTGGAGAACTATGAATATGCACAGGAACCAGGATGATGAAAGCAGGAAAGTAAGATGTAATGGATGTAGGCCTGCATTCTTTCTGGGGGACAGTGTAGAGAGTAGGGAGCAGTCCAGTGTGCAGGTGCCTAGAACAGCTCACTACAGAAATAAGAATGCTCAGGTGGGAGCTGGAGAGTGTGGGGTTAGGGAGACAGGGAAACAGAGCAGTGGATGAAGAAGCAGGTAGTGGCAGCCCTGGGAAAGGTGGACTGTAGGTATGGGTTGGGAGCAGGGAGGATACCACATTGTCCAAGGAAATCTCCTCTTCCTGAAGAACTGGTGTGAGGGAATGGCAAGTGGTAAGTGGAAATGGTAGATGCATAAGAGGATCAGCAGGAGCAGGAGGGGATGGACTGGGGAGGAAGAAAAGTTTGGGGATCTGATGTTGGTATGCCCTTATTGAACTGATATGCAACACAAACCAGTTTAGGGGAGGTGGAGTCAGTTGATGAGATGGAACATAATGGTGACTCAGAGTCCAAAGCTGGAGGTAAGGGTAGGATAGAGGTTAGGAGTTTGGGAAGGCTGGGAGAAAGAGGTAGTCAGATGGGAGTGGGGGAAGGGGAAAGGAGGAATCAAAGTAAAGAAAAATGTGGGAAAGGTGGTAGCAAACAAGATTATCAAGTGAGGAAGGGAGGATGGTGAAGCGGAAGGGGAGGGTTGATATTGGTGGAGGTAACAAGAGGATAACCAGAGTGTATAGAGTACAGTTGGGTGGGGAGGTGGCTGGTATACTAGGAGAAGATAGGAGGTTGGAAACAACACTTGCATGGGATGGGAGAGTGGTAATCATTGGTTACTCCATCATCAAGGGTATCCACTGGGGGGCAAAGAGGGACCTAAAGACAGGAAAGATGGTTGTTTGGATGCTGGGGATTACAGTGGAATGGGGAGAGCTTGACCAAGAATAAGAGAAGTTGTAAGAAAGTTTAGTGGAAAACTTAACCTAGTCATCCACTGGGAACCAATGACTTAGCAGGGGAATAGGTGGGGGTGCTGCAGGGTAGGTTCAGGGAGTTTGCAAAGGACTACAATGAGGTAGTGAGAGCTGTTGCCTTTTCAGAAGTGATACCATTCCCCAGAGCCACTACAGACAGGAAAAAGAGCATAGAGGAGATTAGTGGCTAGCCAAGGAGCTAGTGCAAGGAGAAAGGGCTCAAATGTATTGGGGCTGGGGGGCATGTAATCAAACAACATGCTGTATTAGGCACATAGACTACATCATAGTAGACAGGGCTCAATTTTACTCAAGGACAACCTAGAAGAGTACATAGCCAAACCGAGTTTAAACTACTGAGGTGGGAATGGTCCAGCAGAGGAGGTCAGTGGATCTTCCACCAAACTGCCAGTAGTAATCAAGAGGATAGGCAAGGAGACGATGGGAAGCAATTAAAAATGGAGGTGAGGGGGAGAAGGGCAGGTTGGGAAAAGTATAAAAAGAAGGCAAGGAAGCACGGAGTTGAGGTGGAGGGTGGTGTCACTCAAAGTTTGTAGTCTCAGTAACAAGAAGGCAGACATGCAGGTGCTCATAGATGAGGGGAAGGTAGAAATAGCAGCAATTACCAAGACCTGGATTACATGACACCATCACTGGTACCTGTCAATCTCATGTTACAAGGTATATATATGAGACGGGGTTATGGGCAAAGTGGGGTGGCAACTTATATCAGGGAGGGAATTACATGCATGAAGGAGGAGACAGAAAGGGATGGTGGAAACACTATGGATTCAGTTCCAGACCAAAAGAGTGAGGAAGTTGAGGTTGGGGGAGGTATACAGGTTGGCCAACCAGAAGGAGAAGAGAACCAGGGAGCTGAATTCACAATTGCTGAAGGCTGAAAGAAATGGAGAGGTGGCAGTGATGGGGACTTTAATCTGCCCAAGGTGGACTGGGGTATACTGGCCACATACTGTGCCAGGAGCCAAGTGATCCTGGATGTGATATAGAGTGGGTTTCTGACTCAGGGCATCACTAATCCCACAAGGGAAAAGACAATCCTTGATCAAGTGCTCACAAATAGGAAGCACATATGAGAGATAATGCTCAGGGAACCACTGAGAGGCAATGACTATAGGACAATATGTCCAGGATGGATATGGAGAGGGAAAGCATCCCCACCAAGACCAACATCCTGGATTTCAGGAGGATGGACTTCAGGTGGATAGGAGAGGTGTTTAGGATACAACTAGAGGGAATCAGAGTGGATATGGGAGTGGACCAGAAATGGACCATCATCAAAGAGGCAATCCTGGCTGCCACAGTGGAGTGTGTTATGTTTAAGGGGAAGAACTCAGGGGCCATATCACCCATCAAGTTCAACTCTGAGGTTGCCAGGGCAGTTAGAGACAAGAGGACAGTCTACAGGAGTTACAGGAGGACAGGGAGAGAAGTGGATATGGAAAACAACATGCACTTGGCCAAAGTTGTTGGCAAGGTAGTACAGCAAGCTAAGGCACAAAAGGAACTTCAAACTGTTGAAGGGATTAAAAGGTGGGAGAAGACCTTCTTCCACTACATCAGTGAGAGAAGGGACAAGAAGGAAGGGATACAGTAATTAGGCCTAGGAATGGGGAAGTTTGGGTGCAGGAAGAAGGGAGCAAGTCAGAGGTATTGAAAGATTACTTCTGTTCAGTCGTCTCTTGGGCAAAAGATGGTCTGGTGCCATCTCAAGGGAAAATGGGGGAGGGAGCACAGACATAGTGATAGAAGAGCATAGAGTGAGGGAGGGACTGCTGGCACTAAAGGTGGACAAGTCCCCAGGACCAGATGGCATACACACAAGGGTGTTAAAAGAGCTGGCAGAGGAGCTTGTGGGGCCACTGGTGAGCCTCTTCAATGGTTCCCTGGAGCTGGTCATAGTGCTGCATGACTAGAGAATGGCACACGTGGTGCCTCACCACAAGACCAGACCCAGGAATGTCCTGGGGAACTAAAGGCTGGCCAGTCTGACCTCAATGTGTAGACTAATGGAGACCATTCTTAAGGAAAGGCTGGTAAGATCCCTGGAAGAGACTGGTCTCCAGGATAAGAGACAGCATGGATTTGTGTGAGGAAGATCACATCAAATAATCCTGATTGACTTCTTTGACCTGGTCACCTAGGCAGTCGACAGGGGTCATGTAGTAGACATCCTATACCTTTACTTCAGCAAGGCCTTAAACTCAGTGCCCCATGAAAGGCTGAGCATGAAAATGGCAGATCTTGGGGTTGGGTAGAAAATGACCAGGTGAGTAGAAAGCTGTCTGAAGGACAGGAACACCAGGGTGATGGTAGGGGGAAGAGTTATCCAGCACCAGCGATGTCACCTGTGGCATTCCACAGGGCTCAGTTCTTGGGTTGGTGTTGTTCAATGTCCTTGTCAGTAACTTTGGGGAAGGCATTAATGGCAAAATGTGCCTATTTGCAGACAACACCAAACTCTGTATGAAGGTTTACACAATGGAAAGGATACAGACATGTGAGAAGACCTCAGAAAACTTGAAAGATGGTCAGGAGCTGGTAGCTTGGCTTCTATGAAAAGGATGCAAAGTTCTGCATGTTGGAGCTAGGAACCAAATGACCAAGTACTACAAGGGGCGGGGGGCAGGTCCAGATAGCAGCAGCGAAGGAGGAAAAGGATCTGGGAGTGATGACAACTAGTCACCTAAAACACTTCATGCAGTGCAAAAAGGAAGGAGCAAATGCAAACAGGTTGTTGGGGTGTATAGCCAGGGGAATCAGCAGTAGGCAGAAAGAAGTTATGTTGCCCCATACAGGTCACTGGTGAGATTGCATCCAGACTATGGAGTGAGATACTGGGCTCCATACCTTAAGAAGGACATCACCCTGCTGGAGAAAATCCAGAGGAGGGCAACCAAGATGATCGCAGATCAGCAGGAGAAATCTCAAGAGGAGAGGCTGGGAACCCTGAGAATGTACTCCAGGAAGGAGAGCACAGAGAGAGAGAGAGAGAGAGAGAGAGAGAGAAGAGAGGGGACATAACAGAAACCTTCAAGTAGTTGAAGGGGATAGACAGGATGGATAGGGAAGGTCTCTTCAAACTAAGAAACAGCCAAAACACAAGAGGGCACAGTTTAAGGTTGGTGAGTGGGAGGTTTAGGAGAGATGCTAGAAAGCATTTCTTTACAGAAAGGGTGGTAGCCAACTGAAGCACCCTACCTGAAGAAGTGGTTTCAGAGAAGACAATTGTCAGTTTTAAGAGCGCCTTGGAAAGGCATAAAGGGACATTTTGTGATGGGGGGGTGCACTCCACACCCACTCCACTCAGTGGCTGGGGTAACTGGGGAGGGAGGGCAGGGTCAGTTGTGTAAGCTAGGGATCCTGCAATATGAGAAGACTTGATAGACCAAATGGCCTTTTTCTGTTGGCTCTTTCATATGTCCGTATGGAAGTACATCTGGTGCATCAAGTCTGCTTGAGTTTGCAGCTAACTCCCTATTCAGCAGCTGCCCTTCCCCCCTCACCCCCCATTATCCTCCTCTTTGCCATGTCCCACACCTTCTGAAGTATTCTACTATGTTACATGCCACCATCTCTGCTGGTAGTGCTTTCCACTCTGCTACTACCCTTTTGGTAAAGAAATGCCTCATCACCTCCCTCCTGAATCTTCCCTCTCCAATCTCATGTCATGACCCTAGTGTTTCTCCTCACCCTCCTCCTGAATGAACCCTCTGTGTCTGTCCTGATTATCCCCTTCATGTACTTGAAGGTCTCAATCATATCACCCCATCCATCCTTGCCTCCATTGAGCACATGTTTAACTTGCTTAGTCTGACCTAATACGGTAATTCCCCTTGACCCTGATTCATTTTTGTTGCCCTACGTTGCACCCCCTCCAGCAGCCTAATGTCCTTCTGTAGGTACAGGCACCAGTACTGCATGAAGTACTCCGGGTGGGGTCTAAGCAATGACGTGTACAATGGCAGAATCACCTCCCTTCTTCTCAAGGTTATGCCCCTTGCATTGCATCCCAGCATTTTGTTGGCCATTGTTGCTGCCTTACTGCACTGTGCAGAATTGTTCATTGCTCCCATGATGAGCACCCCCAGAACCTTCCCCACCTCTGTTACTTCTAGCTGCACCCCCCCGATGGTAGCTTCTCCTCAGATTCTTTGTTTCAAGTGCAGCACCTTGCATTTATTTTGTGTTGAATCAGAGTTGCCAGTGTCAGACCATCCTCAAGCCTTGACAGATCCTCCTATAGCCCTTGCCAACCCCCGGTCATCCACCCTCTCCATCTTGGTGTCATCTGCAAATAGAGTGATCTTGCTGCTGATGCCTACTGAGATATCTGCAATAAATATGCCAAACAGCACCAGCCCCAACACCAACACCTGTGGAACCCCATTTGTCACAGGCTTACGGGATGAGAATTCTCTTCCTACCACCACCTTCTGCTGCCTATCCTGTAGCCTGTTCTCCACCCAACCCACCAGTTTTGCTCCCACCCCTGTGGCCCATAGTTTACTTCCATGTTTCCCATGTGGTACCAAATCAAAGGCCTTACTGAAGTCTAGGTACAGGATATCCACAGCATGGTCTCTGTCCATTTGCCTAGTCACCCAGTCATAGTATTTCACTAGGTTGGTCTGGCATGATTTGCCCTTGATGAAGCCATGCTGCCTCTTGTCCCACACCCCGTTGACCTCCAGTAGTGCCACTAGCCTCTCCTTTAGGATTGTCTCCATTAGTTTACCCACTATGGACTTTAGGCTTACTGGCCTATAGTTTTCCAGTTCGTCATTGGATCCACTCTTGTGGAGGGGAACCACATGAGTCAGTCTCCAATCCTGAAGAACACACCCTGTGTCTAGAGATGCATTAAATAAGTTTGCCAAGGGGCCTGCCAGGACCTCTGCAGTTCCTTCAGTACACTTGGATGCATTCCATCTGGTCCCAGTGCCTTGTCTACCCTCAATGCCCTTAACCTCTCCGGCACGCTCCCCACAGTGATTTCTTCATCTGTCATCCCCCATCTGTTTCTATCCTCTCTCCTACTATGGGTACCACCCCCTTTCTCCTTAGTAAAGACTGAACAGAAATAATCATTTAGCACTTATGCCTTTCTACCACCTTCTTCCATCCATTCCCTCCTTCCCTTCTTAATTCTTAGAATTTGGTCCTTACAGCTTCTTTTCTCCCTGATGTACCTAAAGAAGTATTTCCCCCCTTTTGTTATACCTTGCACCAGCTTGAGTTCCCCTGATGCCTTGGCTGCCCTTACCTCCCTGGTCACTTCCTTCACTTCTTTCAGATACACCTCCCTATCCTCCTCACTCCCCAATTTTCTGTATCTCCTATATGCTGCCCTTTTCCTCCTCACCCTGTCAAGCAAACCTTTGCTTTTCTAGCTGGGTTTCTTCCCCCTAGACATTTTTGTCTTGGACCTGCTGCCAGTTTCTGTTGCCTCCACTAACCCCCATTTTATCAGTTCCCACCTTTGCTGTGTGCCCATATTTGGTTACATTTTGTCCAGGAACCCCTTTACCATTTCCCCAGTCCTCTTAAAGTTGGCATTCCTGGAATTCAACACCCTTGTACCAGATGCCCCCCTCTCTTTAGCCATCTGTAATGGGAACCATAATGTCCGGTGATCACTCCCCCCACCCAGTGGTTCCTCAGCCCTCATGTCCCTCACCCATTCCCCATTCATCAGTACGAGGTCAAGGGTGTTCCCTTTCCTAGTTGGTTTACTGACCAAATGTACCAGAACATTATCCTGGAAGGCATCCAACATTACCTGCTCCCTTCTGCACTTTGTGGTGGGTGTTTCCCACTCTACTCCTGGCAGGTTGAAAACCCCTACTATCACCAATCCCTCTTCCCACAGTTCCTCCTGATCTGTTCTGCCAGTACCCTGTGCTTCCCTTCAGATTGGGAGGGTGGCCTGTATACCACCTCCAACCTTAATGACCAATTTTTGGGATCCTGGAGTTGCACCCACAGAGCCTCTGTATCTCCCTTCTCTCCCTCTCCCTCTTCCCATACACATTTTAATCCTTCCTTTATGTACAGTGCCACCCCCCCTTCTCCTTCTCCTTCTCCCTATCCTTTTGATGTAATCTGTACCCTGAAACTGCCAGGTCCCAGCCATGGTTTTGGGTGGCCCCTGTCTCAGTTATAGCAGCCAAGTCCACTCCAATTTCCAACATGAGAGCCTGTAGTTCTATTCCCTTATTACCCAGACTCCTAGCTTTTAATGTTACCTCTCTCCAACTATTGTCTCTAACCCCCACACCATCCCCTTTTGTCCACTACCTTAGTATTTGCCTCTCTTCTTACCTTAATATTATGGGGGGGTAAGCCCATTTGGTTTCACTTTTTCTATGTCTCTGAACATCTCTATCCATCTTGCTACCCCCTCCTAGTTTAAATGCTCCTCAATGTCCTCCCCTATCTTTTCCTTCAGTGCATTTTTTCCTTCCTCATGTAGGTGCAGTCTATCATTTGCATATAGACTGCGGTTTTCACAGGTCCCCCAACCCTCCTACCAGCCCATACCTCTTTTTCTGACTCCAAGTTCCCAGCCATTCATTAAATTATTTTTTATTTATTTATTTTTCTTGTGGTACTGTTATTTTCACACACAGTATATGTAATAAATGAACAAGATCATTGTCTTTTTACATCCACTACGGTACATGCTTTGCATATAGGGTCATTTATACAAGACAATGTGTTACATATGCATATTTTAGTTGAACTGAGGTATTCCATTACTGCAAATAATAAAATCTTAAATGCTATGTCTATTGGCAGTTGGACCCCCCTCCTCCAATTAACCCAAATCTTTCTCACCCAGTATTCATAAAAAAGTGACCCCCACATCATGGAACAAATGTTCGGTCTTGAGTGGAACTGTAAAACACCCAGACCTGCCACTTAATTTCAAACTATGCAGCTCTGCCCATTGCACATCAATCATACATTACAGAAAATAATGCTCTATCATCATATTATGCCACTCCTGTGTTGTAGGTATTTTAGATTGTCTCCACAGGCTGGTAATCACTTTCTTAGCCATAAAAAAAAAGTGAAGCTTTTTGAACTTTCTACCCATCTAGTGGGGCTGATATGAAAACCAATTCCAGAGTGACTACAGGATCTGGACCCATTATCTCTGATAGAACCATTGCTACTTCCCACCAAAATAATCTAATTTTAGTGCAGTCCCAGAATACATGCACTTGGTCAGCCATATGCTCCCCACACAACTTCAAGCAAGCCCTTCCCTGGGCTGGGTAAATCTTAATCAATTTGACTGGTGCAAATTCCCTCTAATATGCGGCCCAGGAAGTCCCCAACGAGTGTTGGATGTATTTTACCCACTGGTCATATGTTACCCTATTTGGTAGTTCTTTAATCCAGGCCACTAAAACTGTCTCTGACAAGTCAGCCAAGAACTCCTTAAGCCCTCTGTATAATAATACTATCAAATGTTGCCATATGGTCCCACGGATGGAGATAATCACAAAATTCAGCAGGAGGGGAAGGGGTTGTGGGAGGTGACTCATTTCTGGTCCTTTATGTACTAAAAAGGTTCACGTTTGCAAATATCTGTAATATTCCTATTGGTGTGATCAAATTCTTGTTGGAGTTGGGCAAAGGATACCGTCCCCTGCCTATCCAGAAATTGATATATTAAAGAGAGCCGCTTTCTGTGCCAGTGCTGAAAAGCAAGGTCAAAATGATCCAGTTAAAAATTCTGATTCAGCTGACAACAGCCTCAAATTAAAAAAAAAGGGTTCCAAAGCTGGAGAAGAACTGCTCTTGTACTAAATTCCCAGAGCTTGCTGTGCCTCCATATAATAGTTAGCTAATTTCGGAAGAGTAGAGAGGGGAGCAAATAGCACTTTATGAGGGTCATGTAAGTCATTAAGGGTACGCTCTATTTGCTTTCAAGGTGCCATATAATTCAGATTCAGCCAGGCTATGATCCAAGTAATCCCAACTGCATTGGCATATTGTCTTAGGTTGGGTATGTTCAAACCCTCTGTATCTTTTGGAAGTTGTAAAAGGGATCATCTTATACTTGGACTATGCCCCTCCCAGACAAATCGGGAGAATGTCTTATTCCAGGATGTGAAATATGCCTGTGAGGGAACAACAAGGATTGTCTGAAAAAGGTATAATAGCCTTGGTAAGATGTTGGATTGTATTGTTTCAATTCTAGAGTAAAAGGATAGCCTAATTTGTGACCATTTATGAATGTCTGCTTCCAAATTCAACGTAAGGGGTTCATAGTTTATTAAGCATAAATTCTGCACATTCAGGGGCAAGAAGATCCCTAAATATTTTATTCTTGTACTTCTCCATTTGAATGGCATGTGGGTCTTCATGGTAGCTGAAGGTGCAAAATTGAAGGCCAGTACTTCTGTCTTTATAGTGTTTACTATGTAACCACAGACTTTAGCGAAGTCTGCCAATATCTCCCAGTCCCTTATTAGTGACCTCCCTGGCTCTGTCAGTGTGAACAGCACATCATCAGCATATAATGATGCCTTATAACATTCCCCTCCCAGTTCTATTCCCTTTATTTCCCTCGTTGCACGGATTGCCATTACCAGAGGATCCATATAGAGAGCAAATAGTAAGGGTGAAAGGGGTCATCCCTGTCTCATACCCCTCTCCAGCCTTACTGGAGTCAACATGCTCCCATTCACAGTGGTGTACACTTGCGGGCTAGCATATATATTACTGAGCCATTTGATGAACCCCTCAGGGAATCCAAAGGAATCTAACACCTTGCACAGAAACCTCCAAAGCACCTGTTCGAATGCCTTATAGGCATCAAGGCTTGCTATGGCTACCGGGAGAAAAATTTTACAAACATGATCAAGGAGATTTATAACTCTATGATTTTTATCTGAAGTTTGCCCATATTTTAAAAATCCTGACTACTCCAGGTATATTATGCCTTGGAAGAATATCTTCCAGCCACCTTGCCCAAATGGACATGTATAATTTGTAGTCATAGTTTAGTATAGATATGGGTTTATATGAGTCTGGGTACAGTGAATTTTTACATGGTTTTGGTATTGTGGATAGAATAGCATAGGCCCATTAGCTATGGGCAGGGTCCCCCTCCTGAGCTTCCAGAAAAGTATTTGTCAGCAGTGTAAGGAAGGAGGGCAGGAATGCATTGTACCATTTCTGAGGAAAGCCATCAGGCCCTGAACACTTTAATGTCTTTGCCTGATTAACTGCTGTCTTAATCTCCCCCTCAGTAACAGGGGCCAGCAGTCTCTCCTTCTGTGCTTACGTGATTGTTTGAAATAGCAATTTTGAGAGAAAATGCTGCATCTGTAGATCGGGGGTGGGATGGGTTTGCATATAAATCTCTGTAAAAATTCTGAAACACTGTCAGGATAACTTAAGTGATGCCGATCAAGCATCCTGAGTTAGGGTCTTTAAGCTTGGTTGTAGTGGTTGCCTGTCTATGCCCCCTAAGTCTCTTAGCCAGTACCCTGGCTCCCCTAGGTCCCCCCCCCCAAAGTAATATTTCTTCAACTGTTGAAGTTTAACCAGTACCTGCTAATCTATAATAGACTAGCTTTCATTTAATTTGACAAATTTCCATTTCCACTCCTCTGCCCCAGGTCCTGCTGTTATTCCCTCAAGCGAGATTAAAGTTGTTTATATCTAAGCTTCCTCTGTTTATGCTTATGCAAAGCATAGGAAATTATATCACCTCATATCACTGCTTTTAGTGTGCCCCACACCAGGCTGAAGCTGTCTCTGGTGACAGGTTATCCTGTATGATTTGTGAGATTCTCTGTGTCATTGCTTCACAGAATTCCCGATCCCTAAGAAGAGGCAAATTAAGTCACCATAGTACAGTTTTGCAGGGCTTACCAATGTCTAATTTAGGAAATAAAGGGGTATGGTCCAATAAAAACTGAGCAGTTAAAGATAAATCCCTTAAGACATCTAAGTGTTCCACTGAGACAAAAAAATAGTCTGTATGGGATGATGTCTTGAACTTAGGTAAAACATAAGTGAATCCACCCGTTTTGGGATAAAAGTGTCTCCAAACATCCAACAACCCAAGAGTGGAAATCTGGAAGCAATGTAATCTCTGGGTGTGTGTTATTCTATGCCTTTGTGGATGAGAGGTATCTATTTGGTGGTTTATAGTTATATTAAAGTCCCCCTCCCCATAATTAACATCCATTTCTGTATGTCTACTAGTTTATTAAAAAGAAAACTGTTGGCGTCAGGCTGGGGGAGAAGCTGAGGGTAGGTATGCCCTAGCCAGAGTTATTTCCCTTCCCCTTCTGTACAATGTTCCCGGGACAATCATACAGCAACCATTCAAGTAGGCATGTTCTATTCCCACCTCCAGTGGTTAAGTAGCAGAAATCATGATTGCTAGCCCCCTTCTCTTCCATTCTTATTAGAGGATGCATACACTCTATACCTCACCACTGTGGCCAGCTTCAATTGTTCTGCAGGAGACAAATGATTTTCCTGAATATAAATAAGATCAGGGCCCAGTTGCTTTATGTATTGGAGGAGTCTTGTCTGCTTGACAAGGCTGTTAATTCAATTTATATTCAAAGATAAAACTGTAACTGGTGAACTAGCCATCATTATAATCTCCCATAAAGTAAACATCCCCTATTATAGATCCCTTAGGCTGGCCCCTCCTCCTTAGAGAAATCATCATTCTGCTACCAGATGCTGTTCCCTTCCCTTTGTCCAACTGCCAAACTGCTACAAAATGCACTTGTCTATACCATATATTCATGTTTCACATATCAATCCCCTCATGTTAATATGCTCTCATTTGTCCAAATGATGTACCACTATTTAACTTATAATGTAACCATAGTTGCAAACTTTTGAACACCTATAGCAACAGTGCTCAGGTAACAAATAACTTAACATCAAACTTGTTAACCTTTAACATTTGAATAACTTGAAAATCCTGCAACTTAATTACATAGAAAAAATGAGCTTCCAAGGCTGGGGAGGTTACTCTTGTCCTCCCTGTGTTTCCCTCATGGTCTCCTGTCCTTTTACGAAGCCCACCAGGAAAGGAGATAATGCCTAGGACAAACCTGCTTGCGGCCTCCTGGGAGCTTATTCTTGCTCCAACAAAAATTAAACAAAGGACAAAAAAAGACATCTTTAATGGTATTAACAAAAGTCCCAATTTTCAGTTAAATCAGCTATGTCCACCTGATATAAGCCTCTGCTCCTATCTATTACTTACTGGCATTATTCCAGTGCCGAAATCAAACCTACCTAATAAAAGAAAATAAGTTGAACCCCTTAGTTCATGTGAGTCTAGTATATGTTACATATTGCAAAAATAATGTCCCAGGTAGGTTTCCCTGTAAGTCTACCATGCAACAGACCTGTTAGTCCCGTACCAATAATCAGGTGGGGGGGCTGGGGCTTTCCTCCTACACCACCTCAGCAAATGGCCCATCATAACTTTACCATTGATATGTAATATTGCAGAAAAGCAAATTAAATTCTGTCTTCTGATTGTCTGGCTGGCACGATTTACAATGTGTAAATCCTGCTATCACCCCACAGGTAAACGTGCCAGCCAGCCTAATCAAATGCCTGCCGAGTATCACTCCGACCCTTCCAACACCAGAACGGCTATACTGGTGCTTGTACCACAGAACCTGTACCTCAGATCCCTTCTTGAACACCCATCCCTGTCAGCAGTCTGTCGCCAGTACAAAACAAAATGAAATTCATCCACAAGGTCTCCCCCAAACAATCACCACCACACTGCATCCAGAAATTCAACCCACTATCACAAGCACATTTTTTTTTTAACGTAAGACAATCCCACCCCCAAAACTGTACCTCGCTTTTTACATTTCCCAGCCCTGCTGTTACTCCCACTCTTCTCTACATCTCAATAACAGGAGGCTCCAACGCAAAGCTGCCTCCCAAAAAACTCTGCTTGCTCTCCATTCTCACGTCCTGCACAACTTCCTCTAATAAAAGTAACAAGCGGTAATGAAGGGCTTACATACTTGACTGGGCTCGGTGCTTTCACCACAGCTCATCCAGGACCATTTACAGTACTGAGCAAGAATATGTTTGTTAAACTACAAAAGAAAAAGTAAATAATTACATTTAGTTTTATTACATTTCCCAACTGTATAATAGCAATATCCCACTCGATACTGGGTGATGCCAGGATTTTCCCACTTCTAGAGTGTTGTTGGTAACTCGGCTACACCTCATGACCAAACAACACACCAGGCGTGGGTAAATCCTGGCATCATCCACAGTCTCTCTTGGTATATTGCTTAAATATATTCTAGAAAGTCTAGTCAGATCAGCATGAGAAGTGGCCCAGGGACACTCCCTCACTCTCCCCTCACCCTCATCTACTGACCTTCATAAAGATAAAGTTTGGCCTTCTACTAAGCAGCCCCATTCAAGTCTTCTCCATTGCAGAAATCTACTCTGTTCTGCAAAATGCCGCCAGAGCTCTCTTGGGGTCTTGGTTATTGCTCTTCTTCTCAGGGACATTTTTCTGGACTGAATGCCATCTTGGGGGTCTCGAGGCTGAATCCGCTGCTGTTGATGTTTGATCTGAAAAATTCAGGCCCATTTTTGTATGCTCCATCTTAGCTTCTTGTGCTGTCAAAAATTCCTTTTTCACACTCAGGAGGTGAACTACTAGGTGAGCAGGGTAAGGAGTAAAAAATGTATGGCCAGCAGCTTTGAGTACTGGTAGCACAGGAAGGTAGGCCCAACACAGCCTCATTATCTTTGGAGCATAATCATGATCAACATAGAATCATTTCTGTCCATGAAATACTTTCTGCTTCCTCCAGGCTAATAACAGTATTCACTCTTTTGTAGAATAGCTGTTAAAGTGGGCTATTATAGATCTAGGGGGAGCTGTGGAATCTTCAGGCTTCAGGATTAATGCCCAATGGACTCTCCCTAAATTTAATTGCAAGTCCTCTGGGAGCTGCAGGGCAGTCCAAAGCAAAGTCTCCACGAATTTCTTAATGTTTGAGCCCTCAGATCCTCCAGTATGTAGTAAATATGTATATTTTCCCTACGCTCTCTATTCTCAGTGTTTTCCTGTCTAGCTTCCAGAGTCTCTTGTTGCTGTTGTAAATTTTGTATTTGGGTCTCCAGGTCATCTACTCGGTTCTCCATGGCTATTAGCTGCCTCTCTGTATCATCTGCCAGCTGTTCCAACTGCATGACGTCTTTGTGAAGCTCTCCATGTATCTGCTTCACTTCTGCGTGAAAAGAAAGGAGCTCCAGATAAATTAGGTCCAATTTGGCTTTTTTGTTTTTAGGTTTAGCAGCATTACGATTACTTTTCAGTGTGCCTCTTCATAGGCTGGGCACATTGGAGTCCTGCATTGTTTCAGGCCCCAAGGCCTCCGATTCTGATCGCTCCACATCACTGTCCATCTCTGGGCTCTGCAGCTTCCAGCACTGAATTTCTTGACAATGATATCCTCCGTTACCAATATGCCACTTAATTTTATCTTTTAACAGGTGATTGAGCATTAGATAGAGGGTATCTGTTCTGGGGCTAGCAAGAGACCTAGACCTAAGTGGCCATCACTCGTGGGGGTGGAACTGGAACTCCATTCATTAAACTCTTGCATTCTTCTTTTCCTTGCTGTACTTGCCCTGGGAATGGGAAGTAGCTCTGAGAAGGTGACTGATCTTCCCTTTTCACTCAGATGTCCCAGTTCCTCAAACCTCCTTTTCTCCTCCCCTACTGTCCCATCAGCCAGGTCATTCATCCCCAGGTGTATTATTAGGTAGGGTCTTTCCATTCCCCTGCTGACATACCTTGGCACTGATTGCCCCACCCTTTCCACCTTCATTCCTTACATCGTTTCCACCCAAATTCGACTGTGCCTCTCCCCTTTGCTGCCCCACCTGACCCCTCTTAGTATTGAGTCTCCTAACAATAAGACATCTCCCTTCTTTCCCTCCTGCTTTCTCCCTCCCCCTTCTCCCTTTCTCCTCTCCTTCATCCTCCTGCACATGGTTCCCTCCTAGTGTCATCATTTTTCTCCCCCGTGTTCTCCCATGTACTCAACCCCTCCTGCCCCTCTTCATTTGTCACACCTATTTCTCCACCAACCCCAGACAATCTATTCTTTGTTCCAATGGACTGCGCCTCCTCATTCTCATTCCCTCCTTTTAATCACTTTGTCAGAGGTCTGCTCCCATTTGAGCCTGCTTTGTAACCTACTACCTGTACTCAAGCTCCTCTTCTCATTAAACTCTTTTCTCCCATACTTGTGCCACCCCCCTCCATCCCCTATCCTAACCACCTCCTGTCCCTCCCATCCTCCCCATCCTTTTTTTTTTCCTGGTTGCATTTTGTGCTTCTCAAATTCCCTTCTCTTTCTGACTTAATCTGTCCCTCATCATATATGACACTTCCTCCTTTAGCCTTAATACTTTGTTATCCAAACTTTGCAGCATTAGATAGACTGGACACCCCCCCCCCCGAGCCACCACTGGGTGTCCATGAATATGGCCACTCCACAGTTATTACAGCTGAAGATCCTTCCTCTCCTGTGTCTTCTGCTTCCCTCCCTTCCCTGGTCCCTTTGTCCCTTGCTCTTCCACTGACCCTCTTTCTGGCTTGCCCCCCTACCTCATCCATTCCACAGTCTGCCCTAGTCCATCACCCCGGACCCTTTACCACTCCTTCCTCTTTGTTCCCTCTGCTGCATTCTCCCTCTCCTGTTTCCTCTTTTTTTCTCCCTTGACCTTGTTAGTTGGCCGCAACATTTCATCTTACTTTCAAAATTCCTATACCCCTGCCGGGGTCACGTGATGGGCCTGGCATGAGAAGACATCTGCAGTGCTGCTCCTAGGCCCTGATTACTTTGTTAAGCTATAAAAACCTTATTCAGATTGCTGCAGCTGATCATTTTCACTGCCTCAATTGGTGAAGTGCTCCTGAGTGATTCCTGCCTGTAAAATATTGTGGATAGAGAGTGTTACAAGGAAATTTCTCTCTGCCTAATTGGTAATGCCGACACTGGTGTGAGGCCTTCCAAAAGTGCTGAAATGGAGAGTGAAGCTCCCAAACCCCTCGCTGCAAGAGCATCTGCAGTCAAGCGGCTGAAATCTCAATCGCCAGAACCCTGGGAGCCAGTGGATCAAATAGATCAGAGCGGGGGCCGGGGGGAGACTCTAAGAGTGCAGATGACCTAATGGAAATAAAGCAGTTATTGCAGGGTCTAGTGGCTGACTTCTTCACAGTGAAGCTGGAGCTTCAGTCCTTGGCACAAAGCATGGGGGATGTGGAAGTCAGAGTCTCCTCACAAGAACAAAAGGTTTCTATTTTAGATCAGGAGTTGATTTTAGCTCACAAACAAATTAAAAAATGAGCGGGCCGAATGGATGATCAGGAGTCCAGAAGTCAAAGAAACAATCTTATCCTTGCAGGGTTACCAAAGAAGGTTGAAGGGGTGGACTGTGTTACTTTTGTGCAAGATTTGCTTCTTAAACTGCTGGGCCCTATGCCATATGGGGAAGCCTATAATCTGGAGCAAGCACATAGGGCTCTCAGAGAGATGCCCCCACTGGGAGCAAGATCCAGGGTACTGATTATGAGGTTTTTGAATTATAAAGAGAAATCACATGTGCTGGCTAATGCACATCAGAATAAGGCCCTGCAGTGGAATGGTGCTTCCATTTGGTTCTTTCAAGATCAGACACCCTCTGTGCAGGAGAAACAAAAGGAATACTCAGACATAAAGAAGAAACTTTGCCTTGCAAGCCTTAAATTTAGGATGCAATACCCTGCGACCCTGTCTGTTTATTTGCAATCGGGGGAAAAAAGATATCTGACTGCTCGGGATGCACTGAAAAGTCTAAGGTTCGAGTTGCCCGCATTATTTCAAACCACAACTTGAGCCCCTGTAAGAGGAAGGAAGAAGTGGTCTGCTTAATCTTTTCTAATGGAGACTTGAAATACGAAGTCTGAGTTGAATGAGGTTTTGTTGCTCCTTTTATAAGCAAGGTGTTTCCCAATTTGGTTTGGCAGTATGTGAATGGCCTTGTGGTTTCAAACGTCATTTGGTTGAGGTTTTTTTTTTAGAGTTTATAGCTGATTTGTTATCCGCAAGAAGTGGGGGAGGTCCGTAGTGGCAGCTGGGTAATTGAAGATTGTTGGGTGTGGTTGGGCTACCAATGTGACCTTTTTCAGTTATATGGGGGGGTTGCCCCTCATTGGATTATACTGCGACTCCATTTTTGGGAAGACGAGTGCTATGAATATAGGGGCGGGGGCTTCCTCCTCAAAGATTGAATTTGGATGTGATACTGAGGGTCTCAGGGAGGTTGGATACTAATTTACAGGCAATGAGGGGGACAGGTAATTTTCAAATTCTCTTCTGATGGTGTATGCAGTTGGGGGGGTTCAGGAGTTCCAGTTTGTGAACGAGGGCTTCCCAATCACCTTACGAAGGACTGGTATAAGTGAATCAGGTGGATTATGGATGTTTTTTAGGGTCAGGTGCCTTTTTTATACTACCTGGCTCTCTTAATGGGACTGGGTTTAGGTGCCATTTTGGCTGGTTAACTCCTGATCTCCCACAATATGTTGATGACAGGGAGACTCTGATAGACAATGTTTTAAGTTAACATAAAAGGGGTTTGAATTTAATTTAGGTATTAACTAAGGGGATAGGATATGAATATGGGGCATTAGATGCACAGGGGTATAGTGAAAAGTTGGAGTAGTTAGTTGGTTGTAGGTTGCTAAAGATGGGTGGAGGTTTTTGAGTTACATTGGTGGGCTTGTAGAATCTGGGAGCACACTGCAAAGAGCTCATCCATGAACCATGTTTATTTAGGAGGGTGATCTTGGGATCGGGGGCTGGGTGGAGGGGTGGGTTTGGGGAATCTAGAAAGAGAGAGAGTTTATCACATTGCAGGAGAGGGCAGCTAACCCAGAGATAGTTACAAGAGCTGGACAGGGAATGTTTTACATTGGCATAAAATGTCTTGTATTAAAATCATCTCATGGAAGGTAAAGGGTCTTAGGGGGAGATGTAAAAGAATTGTAATCTTGAGGCATATTGAACAAATGGGGGTACATATTGCAGCATTACAAGAGACTCATTTGTTGTCAGAAGAGCTGACTCTGTTAAAGAGGATGTGGGTGAGCCAGGTATGAGGAACAGGTAAAGAAACTGCATAAGCCGGGGTTGCGGTTTTAATTGGGAAATATTGCCCATATATAATTGAGAAGGTGTCGGCTAGAGAGGATTGTAGGGGGATATATCTTTCTGGTACCATTCTGGGTAGAGATTTGTCAATTGCATCGATCTACAGTCCTACTCCGCCTAACCCTCAGTTTTTGGCTTCTGTGGAGACAGATATAGCTATGTTATCTTCACATCCTATTATTTTAGCAGGGGACTGGAATCTATGTCTAAATAATTGGGATGACAAAATACCGCCCTCCAGAGGCCCTCTATCCAGGGCTCAGGTGGCTATGTCCAGATTATTGGAGGTCACTGCATTAACAGACCCGATAAGGACTCATGCAGCTGGAGGTAATAATATGACATTTTATTCTGCAGCACATAAGAGTCAATCCAGAATAGATTTTTTGGGGGTAAATAGTGAGGCACTCAGGGAGGTCAAGGAGACATCTACCAAAAGAAGGATTTTGTCAGATCATTCCCCTATTCAATTGATCTGGGAACTGGAGAATATTCCTTCTTGACCTTATAGGTGGAGGTTAAATGACCCCCTTTTCACAGATACTAAATCCAGAGTAAATTAGAAGTTGCTGTACAGGATATTATACAGAACCAACTACCTACATTACAAAATAAGGTTTTAGCTTGGCCCACATGTAAGGTATTATACTCAGGGATTGCACAAAGCTATACAGTAAGGTGAAACAGAATGAGAAGAGCAAAAGAGGAATTCGTACTGGGGGCTATTGATTCTTGGATCCCCAGGAGGGGACTTCAGGGGAGATAGACTTTGAACTCCAAAGCTTAAGACAGGAGATGGCTGATATTAATTATAGTAAAGCAGAATTTTGGCTCAAAAAGATTCAGGCCAAATACCTCCTAGAGGGTGACGTTCCTGGACATCTTTTGGCAGCAAAAGTTAAGGAGTGGGTAGCCAGTAGAACACTCCAGGCTGTAAGGTGGGGGGGCTGTCATTACAGACCCTCAAAAAATGGAGGACGCATTTGTGTCCTAGTACAAAGAAATCTATCAATTATAGTAAGTTGGGTGGGAAATGGACATTAAGACATTCCTAGATGGTATTACTTTACTAGTTGTGGACTATGTCCAGGCTAAGGAACTAGCAGCTCTGATCAGAGAGGAAGAGATAATAGCGGTGATTCAGGCTTTTCCTTCAGGTAAAGCTCCGGGGCCAGATGGCCTTATGGTTACATTTTACCAGGTACATCTGCATACTATACTTCCTCTGTTAAAAGATTTGTTTAATAGTACAATGCAAGATGGTGTGCCCCACCCCCCGTTATACCAGGCCTATATTACGTTGGTTCTTAAACCGGATAAACCCAAAGAATTACTGGGCAGCTATAGACCCATAGCCCTGATGAATCAGGATATTAAGATTCTAACAAGGATTCTAGCTAATAGAATTCTGAATATCGCACCAAATTTAATTAGTCCTGAGCAGGTGGGATTTATGCCAGGGAGGGGGGCACACGATGCTCTTAGAAAATTACACCACATATTTAGTTATGCGTAGGACTCCCAACTGCCTTTAGCTTTGATATCCCTAGATGCCAAAGAGGATTTTGACAGGGTCTCTCATCCATTTTTGTTTGCCACTATGGAGAGGATGGGCTTCCCGAAGGGCCTTCTCAGAGGTATCAGAAATTTATATACAGCTTCCATGGCTAGGTAATGTGTAACAGGTTTATTTCATCAGAATATCTGCTGGTTAGTGGAACAAGGCAGGGCTGTCCTCTCTTGCCAATACTGTTAAATATATATTTGGAACCATTATTAATTGATATTAACAATGATGTTAATATTAAAGGGATCTCGATTGCGGGTAGGGAATTAAAATTTTATAGTCTACTTGGATGATGTACTTTTGCACTTTGCCAATCCTGTGGTAAGTTTATGCAGAACAGTTGATCTTATAAGCCAGTTCTCTAAAGTGTTAAACTATAAACTAAATTTGAGTAAGACACAGATTCTCCCTCCGACGTCTCATGTGTGTAGTTCGGACTTCTCACCAATGCAAATACACTTGACTGGGGACAGCATTAAATACTAGGGGATATGGATTACTGTATGCATGGAGGATGGGGCAGTGACAAATATGAATAAGGTGCTGGCTGCAATTAATGGGGATATGCTTAGATGAAATAAACTTCCATTAAATTTTGCGGCTAGATTGGGTGCAGTCAAATTTAATCTAATGCCGAGATTATTGTACCTGGTGTATCTAGCCCTGTATAATATCCCCGAATTATAGTTCATTAAAATTAGAAAAATACTTTCTGATTTTTTGTGGAATTCTAAGCCCCCCCCAGGAGAAAACATAAGGTGCTATATTTGCCACATGAAAGGGGGGATTAAATTGACTGATTTGCATCTGTATTATGTAGCGGGTCAATTGGGTATTATGAGTCGCTGGGGTTTACGTGATGAGGTGGTACCGTATACTCTGAAATGGTTCCAGATGTAGAGGCAGTTGTTAAAAGATCTGGGCTTATCGCTGGAGGCATTGCTCTTTACCAATCTGGGGAAATACCTTAGTAAAGCAACAGGGACTCCAATTGAAAAAGCTGCAATGGCCTGGTCAATGTTTCATTCACCTTCTCATAGAAGGGAAGAGGTGAGGACCACAGATCAGCAGGTGTTAGGAAATCCTAATTTTCTGATTGGGGGTAAAGTCATTACTAAATGCTGGGCAATCCAGTTAGAAGGCCTCATATTAAGTGATGTTATGCAAGACAATATGGTTGTTCTTCCAGGGAGATGTGAGTCTATGCACTTCTATAAAAGAATACAGTTGGTTAAAATGTTGGATAGGGCTGGGAAAGACCTTGTGGGGTCCACCAACAAATCCTTTTACCTGGGACAACTTTTGTGCACTAAATCTATCTTCTAATTCTCTCTCAAAGTTGCATACGATATTATTGGACTTTCTCAGTCCAAAGTCCACAGAACAATAATATACTGGGATGATACAGTGGCCTCTCAAAAACTTGCTTGGAATTTTATCTGGAAAGGTATTAAATATATACCTACACCTAGGTACAGAATTATGCAATACTTTATTGTTTCAAATATGTATTTTACCCTTAAGAAATTGTGTGATAGCTGAGACAGACAGATCTATGCTTTAGATGTGGAGCCGAGCCAGGCGATATTATACATGTCATGTGGAACTGTTGTAAAATACGGTCGCTCTGGTTGGAAATTGAAAGACAAATGGATCCCATGTTAGACTATTCTGAGTTTATCTTGCCAGAAGTTTGCATTTTAGGTGATATGTCGCATCTATCAAGATCCACACCTAAATATCACTTATCATTGATGACGGCCATAGTTAAATCTTTCATAGTAAAACATTGGAAAGATGATAGTTATAACTATAAAAATTGGGTGAGGGATCTTATTTGGGCTTTAGGTAGAATCAGAAGATTTATGTGCCAAGAGGGCAAGAAGGGTTTGTTTGATAAAAGATGGTCGACTTTGGAGACCATTTATCTATTACAAGTTGGTAGTACTGAGACATAGATCTGTCTGTCAGGTTGTGATTAGTAATAAGACTATTGTGTTGTAGATTCAGATGGTTTCAGTGATCACTATGCAGTGCCTAGTGACAATAATCTACAAGTTTGTGTCTAGCTCTTGTAGTTTTATGGAATTATTATTAGGCTCTGGGCCTTGCATTGCTGGGGTGCAAAATAGGTTGGTCTCTCTGTCTTTCCAAGGGACACAACAGGGTTTTTCCCTCAATTTAACTAGGGTAAAACATTTCTAATTAAATGGCATTATATCTTGCAGTTGGGGAGGACTCCAATTGAAGAGACCTTACTCTTGAATTTAAGGGGTTTCTTTATTCCTTGTTCTTCCTTTATTGTTTGTTTCTCTTTCTTATGGACTTAATTATTTGTGACTAAGTGATAGCTCGTGTTGAGTGCAATGGAGGGTCAACCCCATCGCTGTGTGTGTACGTAGTTTTAATTGTATATAGGTTACACAACTAGTTTTGGGTTTGTGGTTCCTGGCTTAAACTGGGATGGTTTATGTATGTCTTGTCTAAAACAGAAAAAAAAATGGAAACTTAATAAAGAATATTTAAAAAAAAAGAATCAATGCAGCAATTACATCATATAGCCATGTTCTCTGGTGTGGGTGTGTGTGTGTGTGTGTATATATATATATATATATGTAATAGATATACAACTCTGAGGTGTGCAGTCGCACTCTGATATACGCATGCCTTGGTGTGCATTGTGCGCATGAAGAGGCAGGCTGAGTGCATCAACCACCCAAGGCGTGCATATATCAGAGCGCGACCGCACACCTCAGAGTGGTTTATCTAGCTTATAAAATGTCAGAATTGTTTTGGAGGGGAGTAAAAGTGCAGGTGTGTGGTCGCTCTCTGATATACGCATGGTCACGTGATGCTCCTCATCCTATAAAACTACAACAATTTCCCAACCCATTTTATAAATATATATACACACATATATATATATATATGTATATACACATACATACATATACACACACACACACACTGTATATAAAAATACATAACAAGAGTGGATAAATAAAATAGTTTGACCATGAAAAAAAAATCCTATACCCCTTGCTAATACTTGTCCTCTTCTGACCCTTAGTTAAGTTGCATACTTTTACCCATTAGCACTCATATCAAGCAACATTTAGAGAGCCCCCAGAAACACATAAAAGGAGTAAGTTTCCACTCCCAAACTATACCTTTACATTTCCTTGGTTACATCCCCTTACATGTACTTTTAGCTCCTCTTCCACTTCTCCAGCTATCCCCCTCCTCTGATCTACCCCTATTGGGCCAATCACTCCTGGGAGTGGTTAGCCATGAGCATTTAAAAAAAGGAGGTGCTGTGGCGTGGGAGGAGGAAGAAAATGCAAAGCAAGCAAAGCACAACCAAGTCCCAAGGTCCAAAGCTGAATGCAAGTCTAGGTGCAGCCCCATGCCTAAAAGCAGCTCCATACAGGCGTACAGCTCCCTGAAGGTGTACAGCTCCCCTGCTCTCCTTCAGTCAGCCAGCGCAGCTTCCTGGGCAAGCTGCCCCGGCGTAAGACCTCTCCACGGCCATGGCTGTACTCCTTCCTCACCCAGTTCCTTCTCCATCCTGGTTCTCTGCCTGATCCTTTTTCAGCAGCTTGCAGCTGCAAGCCTTCTCTCCTGCACCCTCCTGCTTATTTATTGACTGAGTAGTGGTTAGTGGCTTTTTATGGCCTGGCCACTCACTCGAACATTGTGCTCCTCTTCCAGATTGTCTCCCCCAGGAGCTGCATTAGCATCAGGACTTTTCTATATAGGTGCTGGGTCCTCTGTCACAATTGGTTCCTCGGGGACCCACCAAAATTTAAAGTAAGCAAAGCACAACCAAGTCCCAAAGTCCAAAGCTAAACATAAGTCTAGCAGCAGCCCTGAGCCTGAAAGTGGCTCCACACAGGTGTACAGCTCCACTGCAGGCATACAGCTCCCCAACCTCCTTCAGTCAGCCAGTGCTGTTTCCTGGGCAGGCTGCCCTGAGGTAAGTTCTCTCTGCTCCCAACTCTCCACAGTCATGACTGCACTCCTTCCTTGCCCAGTTCCTCTTCTCTCCTGGTTCTCCGCCCGATCCTCTTTCAGCAGATTGTGGCTGCAAGCATTCTTTCCTGCTCCCTCCTGCTAAATTAACAATGTATGAAAAAAAATTCCAGTTATGGACATTACTGCATTTGAATCAGAATTTCATGCATATATCCTTCTTTTTGTGGATGTTTCATGTGCAATCATGATTACATATTAAAAACTATACTGAGAAATGACAGAAGCTGATAATTATGTGTTGAGAAATGCCAGTTATTGACATTACTGCACTTAGATCTTAATTGCATGCAAAAGTGCACATTTATTTTTTTTGTTTGACATATGCATAAAATCATGATTGTGTGCTAATCATATCAGTATTAGGACATGGCAGAAAAAGATAATATTGCATTGAGAAATACTGCTTATTTACATTAATGCACCACAATCAGAATTTTATGCAACTGTACAAAAATCATATTTTTTTGATATTTACAAGTAATCACAACTGCATGGAAATATCCGTAGTAACAAATCACAAGACGTTATAATAGTGTTTTGAGAAACATCAATTACTAACATACTACAAGGGGGATCACAATTTCATGCAAATGTTCTTTTCTATATTTGCATAGAATCAGGACCGCATGCTATACCAATGCTAAGAAATGACAGAAAATGGCAATAGGGTATTGAGAATGGCTAATTCTGACATTAGTACACTGGAATGAAAATGTCATGTAAATGTCCATTTTTTCACAGGTTCTGCAGTTCTGCAGCCTAAAGTGGGTGTGTATGTGTTGAAGTGTTCATGTGTATCCATAGCACCAGAAGAACCAGACCATGATGAAGGATATATTTTCTCTCACCTGAAAAAATGGTATGGCTGAGGAACTAGTGAGGAAGGGATGGCTTTCTCTTTACTGGGGACTGGGAGCCCACCTGGAGGTATGAGGGTCTATACAAAAGGTGATGGCCTGCATCCATGCAGAGAAGCATCCATAATCCTTAGTGAACATTTTAACTGCTACATTGGCAAGCATTTAAACTAGCCAAGAGGGGGGATGGAAGGGGATAGGGTGGAAAAAATCTGTACCCACTAGTTCAGGAGGCCAAAAACGAGAATGCTGACAGAGTGGTACCAATACAGGAAGCAAATAAATCAAGTAGTCAGAGGACAGCAGAAATGAATGGAGGAGGAAAGGATAATTGGTGAACTAGGGATAGACAAATGAGAAAAAGAAGGGGGAAGGGTGACAACACAACATGGCCAGCCATGTGTGCAAATGCTTTAAGTCTGGGCAACAAGAATGTGCACCTAGAGGTGCCCATGGTGGAAGCAGGCCTAGACATAGTTGCCATCATGGAGATATGGTGCCATGAAAATCTGGACTGGGAAATGGTCATTCCAGGATATACTCTGTTCAGGAGGCACAGGGTAGGCAGAAAGGGGGGGGGGCTCTTTATGTAAGGGACAACATAAAAGTCATGGAGGTACATGTGGATCAGGTAGGGAAGCAGGCACTGTGGGTCACTCTAGAGAGGAGGAATAGGGCAGCTGTCTGCACTGGAAAAACTGCAACATTTTTGGTTTAACGTAGAAGTGAAGTCTGAACTTTAACTATAGTGGCACTACTGTGCCATTATAATATAGATAGATAGATAGATAGATAGATAGATAGATTGATTGATTGATTGGATCTAGATACAGATATAGATATGTTTTTGTTCTAGCCAAGAAAACAAAACAAAAAAAGAAATAATAACGGTACCTAATCTTAGCTGAAATGAAGTGCAGCTCAGAATGTCTCAGATTTGTCCTCAGAGATTAAATATGCACAGCAATACTCATTGATATTTTTTTCCACTCATCATTAAAAAAAAATTGTCTCCTATCAGATAGGGCCATGTATATATATATATATATATATATATATATATATATATTGGTACAGCTTGCCCCTGTTCTGGACTCTCTGCACTTTGCCATTACACAGCCTGCTTCAGTCTTCAGCCTACCTGCCTAATACAACCGCCCTATCTTCCACTCAGGCTGCCTCTTTAGTCTTTAAAAATACTTTTTCTAAGTCAAAACATTTGCTCTTAAACAGTGCTTTTGTGATTGTCCTTCACCCTGCTCCCTGTCTACAGCACTCTCCTCTCTGCAGCATGTGCTAACTACACTGATGCGAGGTCACAATGCAGTGCCCTTCAGAAGAATCATCATGTGATCTTATTGCTGGGAGGGTGGATGCTGCTGACCTGGCATCTTGACTGGATGCCTTCTGCTCCACTCTCACCTCCTCTACTGTCTGCTTGACCCTCAATAATGTCATCAGTGTCATAATGACATGTCAGTGTCACAGTTCTCAGTTGGGCATGGGTGGGCGAGCCACATCCGAGCTGAACTGGCAAAGTTCAGCTTTGGTTTCTTTTAAACTGAGCTGCCTTAATTTGGCAAAACTTGTTTTTTTACATCGTAAAGTTCTGCACACCACTAATAAAATGCATGAAAAGGATGTTTCCTGTTACACTGTACAAAATTAGATTTAATTAAGGTTCCAAAATTGAAAGGTAATAAATCAAAATTTCTACCAGAAATTTTACACCTCAGCATAGCTACTATACACCAAAGCTAATACAGGTAAGAGCTTCTGTGTCAGCTAATTACAACAGTCCACCACACTGTTGGTAACAGATTGCTTCCACAGATGTATCCTGACCCTTCTAAAAAAACAATTTAAATTGTGCACATTAGTATTCATCTTGTAAGGTTAATAAGGCCCTCTGCAGTTTAGTCCTTTGTTTCTACATCACCAAATGCCCCTCTGTACGCTGTTTTAGCACTGACATCCAGCAACCAAATAGTCTGGAACACTTTAATGTGAGATAGCCATCCTCCATGTCCAAAGCCCCATGTTATTATATATGTCAACCTCCCTGCCATCCTCAGTGTAATACACTGTACTACATCCCATGTTGCCTCAGGAATTGTTACCCATTATATTCATGATATTGTACAATCTTTTCTTTGACAGTGTTCCCAGAAATTTTCATGCCACTGATGTCTGGCTGACTGATATATAAGTTCTACCCTCTTACATTACAGTAATTTGGTGAACAGATGCTTCATCTACCCTTCTGTATGACTATGGAAATAATCAGGAATCCAGTGATCAGTTAAAAAAGACTGCTGAAGGTATGGCAACAATATACTGAGCTCACTAAATATCTTATGGTGCACAACATGTGGTACCATGGAGTTATTCACTTTCAGATTAGCAATTTCTTTCAGGGCACTCTTTTATGAGAAAAAAGAACTAATGATCTCCCATCATTCAAGGCTCCTTTTTTTTAATGGTTTATCACCTTCCCTTTCCTTTAATAACACCTAGCAGAACTATTTGGTTAAGTATTTCCTCTTCCATTCTGACCCCCCCACACACACACCCCTACCCTTTATTATCATACAATCACATCTCTTGGTCTTTCTTTTTCCATTTACATACTTTAAAAATGATTTTTTTCCCATTTTGATACCAACCGGATGCAAGTATGTGAGTGGCCAGGTGGGCAGGGATCTTTACTGTACAGCTGTGGCCTAGGTAACTCATTCAGCAATGTCACCAGAACAATGCTGACATTCAGTTCAACAAGTCTACCTGGCTTGGTGATGGCAGTTAAACTACCATGTGGAGATTTCATGTGTAAATCTTTGAATTAACCATGGCAGATGGACTATTGTGCGTCAATAATTGAGAATAACTGCAGTAAATATAGAAAAACATTATGTAAGTGTAAGAAAACTACTCAATTATACTATTAGTAGTAAAGAACTTCAGGATATTATGGTACTGTTCTATTAATCACCCCCCTGATGGCAATATGGAACATGGCTGAACTAGGTACCACATAACACCCTCAGTTAATGCGTAACAGACCATTGACATAATCACTGTGGTTTCTTATTGCTTAATCTTTCACCCAGTGGTGGTCCTGACACCCTTTATATCTCAATATTTTCTTCATCAATCTGTTGGGGGTCAGATTCTAATTAAAACTATAATTCACATGTGTGTGCCATGAGTTACTTTTTTTGTACTCAGGCTATAGTTTTTCTCTTGTTTGTTTGCAAACAGATTAATCAGATTGACTCAGAAGGAAGATGATGATGAAATCAGTACAGCTGAAGAATAAACATTTTTACATGTCCCTCATTTCATGTCAGAGGACAAGGAGATTTTATTTTTTTAACTTTTAAATACTCAAACGCTTCATGGTGTAGTATTCTGAAAGAGAAATAAAAGAGAAAACAAGGATTGAGAGACTCATTTCGAGAAAATCTATGCATAGTTTGAAGTTCATACTCTGGCTTTCTGCAACATTTAGATCATAATTCTTTACAATACTATTATTCAGCCAAAACCTACAATACTCAATGCTAATACTTAGAATGGTTATAGCTATCCTTACTTCATTGCATTCCTACTACACTGTAATATTATTACTTCATACAAGTAATCAGTAAGATCCTTGTCTTCATCCACAACAAGGACAACTATTGCCCTTCTTATAATTTATGCAAGACTATCTGATGGTCAAGCTGATTCTCATCAATCCTTATGGCACAACATATATAACTGGTTGACATTTACCTTTCATTTGTTATCCTTTTGAGGGGTGTTGTTGGGTTATATCCTACACTGTACAGTACCAATATGGCAATGAAGGGTACTCTAGATATAGTCTAGGGAGGTCAAATCATGGAAAGCCATGTGTGCAAATGCCAGGAGCCTTAGCAACAAGATGGAAGATCTGGAGGCTGTCATGGTACAGTCAGACCTGGACATTGTGGCCATCACTGAAACCTGGTGTAATGATAACCATGACTGGGAGATGGCCATACCTGGCTACAACATATTCAGAAGAGACAGAGCAGGCAGGACGGTAGGAGGAGTGGCACTGTATGTGAAAAATGACATAAGGGCCACAGAGATCCAGGAGGAACAAAATGGGGGAGAGATACTGTGGGTTAAGCTGGAAAGGAAAATGGGACAGCTATCCAACAGGTGTGGTCTATAGACCACCAGCCCGGAGGAAGAAACAGATAGGAGTTGATGCTAGCCATCCAAAGATGGCAGACAAGGGTGAGGTAGTATTGGTTGAGACTTCAATATTCCAGACGTGGACTGGAGCATCCCAGCAGCAGCATCAACTAGAGCAGATTTATCCTGACTCTTCAGGGTGCCTTCCTCACAACTAGTCATGGAACCAACTCGGCAGAAGGCAATACTGGACCTTGTGCTCACAAACAGGGACAGTGTGATGGGGGTAACAGTGGGGAGCACCTGGGTAACAGTGACCACCAGTCTTTGGTGGTTTAAAATCACAGAAGAGCAGAACCAAACCACACAAAACACGTATCCTGGATTTTAGGGGGCAGACTTTGGGAAAATGGGGAGATACTTGAAAGAGGCATTAAGGGAATGGACAGAAATCAGGGGTTGAGGAACAGGGCAGTATTTAAAATGGGGATTACAAGAACAACAGAATTATGCAGTAAGCAGGTTAGCAAGAGGAAAAGAAGAGGAGACTACACGGTTTTCCAAAGAGGTAGCAAAGAAAGTGAAAGCCAAAAGATTGCATTCAGGCAATACAAAAAGACACAGGCAGAAGGAGATAGGGAGAAGTACCAGGAGAAGCAAAGGGAGGCAGGAGGTCAGTAAGGGAACTAAACAGACAGAAGAACACATTGCAAAATCAGTGGGTAGAGGGGACAAAACCTTTACAGGTACATAAGGAAAAAGAAAGACAAAGGAAGGGATAGTGCGACTGAAGGAGGAGGATGGGAGCGTGGAGGATGACAACAGTAAAGCTGACATATTGAACAGGTATTTCTGCTCAGTCTTATTGAGGAAGAGGGGGTAATGGGTCTGAAGGAGTACAAGGTGAGAATGTGCAGAAATGGACACAAGTCCCTTTACACGAGAAAGGGTCCTGAAGGAAATTGAAGTAATAAGGAGTTGATAAAGCAATGGGGCCAGATGGGGTGCACCCGGGTCCTTAAAGAACTAAGAGAGGTGGTGGCTGAACCTCTGGCTATCCTGTTTAGCCGATCACTGGAAACAGGAGGTACCCAAAGACTGGAAGACAGCAGATGTAGTCCCCTTTATACAAAAGTGGGAACAAAGAGGAAGCAGGGAACTACAGACCAGTCAGCCCTCACCTTGGTAGTGGGAAGATCATGGAAGCACTACTGAAGGAGAGATTGGTGGAACATCTGGTTGTCAATGGACTACAGGACCCAAGGCTGCATGGTTTCACCAGGGGAGGTCAGTCAGACCAACCTCATTGAATTTTGACTGGGTGACTAGGAAGGTGGATCAGGGAGGGCAGTGGACATGGCCTATCTGGACTTCAGCAAGGCCTTTGACACTGTGCCACATAGAAGACTATTACACAAACTGGGGAATATGGGTGTGGGCAGGACAGTAGTGTGGTGGGTAGGTAACTGGCTGGGTGGCAGGACACAGAGGGTGGTGGTAAATGGCTGTCACTCCACAGAGGGAAGAGTGACCAGTGGTTTACCACAGGGATCAGTGCTGGGACCAGTCCTATTCAACATTTTCATCAGTGACATTGCGCAGGATCTAGAAGGCAGAATTTCACTGTTCGCTGATGACACAAAGCTCTATAACAGAGTAGACACACCAGAGGGTGTAGACAGAATGAGAAGCGACCTGCAGAAACTTGAAGAATGGTCAAGGATTTGGCAGTTGAAATTCAATGCAAAGAAGTGCAAGATAATGCATATGGGGCACAAAAACCCTGGACAATATATCAGTTGGGGGTGAGGATATAGCATGCACCAAGCAGGAAAGGGATCTTGGGGTTGTCATCTCTGATGACCTCAAAATAGGGAAACAGTGTGACAAGGCAGCAGGTACAGCCAAATAGGATGCTGGGATGTATATGCAGGGGCATCACCAGCAGGAAAAGGAGGTCATAATCTAAGTATACAAGACACTAGTGGAGGCCCCCATCTGGAGTACAGTGTACAGTCTCTGGGAGACCATACCTACGAAGGGACATAGACAGGGTAGAGAAGGTTCAGAGGAGGGCAACAAAGATGGTGCATGGATTGCATCACAAGTCCTATGAAGACAGGTTGAAGGAACTGAACATGTACTCCCTGGGAGGAGGGAGAGAGGGATATGATAGAGACATACAAGTATCTTACAGGGAGAAACAGGGTGCAGGAAAACACTATTTTAAGCAAAAAGATGTTCCAGGACTAGAGGCATGGGATGAAGTTGAGGGAGGACGATTCAGAGGAAACATGAGAAAGAATTTCTTCACAGAACGGGTGGTGGACAAGTGGAACACCCTGCCAGAGGAAGTGGTGGGGGCTGAAACAATCACAGGATTTAAGAATGCATGGGATAGACATAAAGGAATTCTAGAGGTCAGGGGTAAGGGGCAACAGACTTCTAGGAAAACAAACTGAACTTACAAGCTCAAATGGGCAGACTGGGTGGGCCATAGGCCCTTATCTGCCGACACTGTCTATGTATCTATGTATCTATATGATGATACTGGATTGGGATAGTTACAACATGACACACATATTGTGTGCTGAACAATTAAAACAAAATGGGTGTACCAATAAATGTACAGTGCATGTCAAGCATTACACCAAATATAGTTAGTGGTAACAGCTGGGCCATTAGTTCAAAGATAAATAATGAGATTTGAAGTGAAGGAACTTTGGAGGAGGTATGTTTCACAGGTATGTCATTTGGACATGCATAAACGCTTTGGAATGAGATGTTGTGATGGGTGAAGTGTCTTGCAGCTGCCATGCTTTATAAGGTTAGGAAACCCTAATACCACATTTTCCTACTTTTGTGGCTATAACCCTAACTAGAGCATTAACACAGTTTTTTGCAATTTATATATTATAGTGGCATGGTAGTGCCACTATACAGAAGTTAGTGTTGAGTAGACACTTTAATGTTCTGTATCCTTAGGTGGTGCTATCCCAAGGACTGCTACTCCTGCCTACTTGACTAATTGCCAGATAAGGGGCCTGGGTACTGAAAACATGTGCCTCCACCCAGAGGACAGGTTTAGTGGTAGCGTAGCTGACCTGGATACAGCTCTCCAGGACACTGTGACCCCCCCCCTTTCCCTTCTAGTGGCCTAAACAATGAACAGCATACACAGGTACAATAGCCCCTAATCATCATACAAATCTCCAATCTGTTTGCACTTACCTCCAGGGCTGGTTCCACCAGTCCGATACTGGAGACCCCCTGTAAAATAGGGTTAGACACAACAGGTAACAACAGTACAGTGCTTCTGGTACAAAATGGAACCACAGTCAGGTTAAATGCAAAAAAAATTAGATCTTATTCATTCAGGGGGAATGAACAAGAGAGGGGCATAATTTGGTTGATTAGTTCTCTAACTGATTCAATCAGGCAATCATGCATGCACTTTAGAGTCCTTTCACAGTCACACACTCTAGCTACCCAGTTGGAACAAAGGGGGGATAGCCTAATTCATCGCCTGGGGTAGGCCGGCATTGCAGCTGATCAGGGCCCTGTGATGGAAAGAAGAAGCATGCACAATCACACACAATTTGTAATCTGAAGCCAGGAGGCTCAGTTTTTGATAATTAGACAAAACAACTAAATCAGATGACACACTTTGAGCTGTTGTTGCAGGGAGCTACCCTGCTGTTTACTCATGGTACCCAGTAGAGGACACAGGATGGATGAAATGAAGACTTTAGGATGACTTGCTGGTTTGACAGGAGAAGAAGGGCCCAAGTGAATCCCTGAGGTGTCATTCCTGTTTGAGGTGTTGAGCAGGGGACTGATCCCCAGGCTGGTCTCTCATCGATGGTTTTCTCTGTGTTGTGAGAAGCTGGCTGGGCCAGGTTGACAGGGCCCAGGCTGGGTGAACAGTTCGGATTCAGTCTGGTAAATGCTGGATGCAGCTTCCAGCAAGCGTGACACAATTAGGCAGTGGGGAACCAAACTGTGACCCCCTAACAGCATTCAGCACACTTAAAGTAAAATTGAAGCAATACCACAGTTTGGACAACAGTCTGGTTGCAATTTCAGCTTTCCTGAGCAAAGCTGTGATCTCTGTGGTGAGCCAGACATCCAGGCTGATCGCATGGAGCAAATTTTTGCCCTTCTTCAGGCAAAGGTACAGTCACAGTTCAGTGGCTTTTGTCACAGTTGGTTTGAATACAGTCTGGTTATTTAAGTACTCTTTAAGGATCCCTTTTGAGGGACAGCAGGAAGACAGGCCAAACTCAGCCTTTCCACCAGTTTTCCGCGCGACTACGCAGGAGCAGCTGCTTTAATCACTCGAGCTGTTCACTCTCTCAACTCCAAACTCAGAATGACACATAGAAACATAGAAACATAGAAACATAGAAACATAGACTTTGACGGGAGATAAGGACAACTTGGCCCACCCAGTCTGCCCATTTCCCTTCCATTGGATAAGCTGCAGATTCTAGTTAACCAACAGCCTACTTCCTGCAACCCCCCACTACAATTGCCTTATGTCTGTCTGCATGTTTGAATTCCCCCACTGTTTTAGAACCAACAACCTCCCCATGAAGGCAGGTCTATGCATCCACCACTCTGTCTGTGAAAAAAAAATTCCTCACATTACCCTTGAGCCGTCCCCCCTCTATCTATAAACTGTGCACCCTTGTTCTTACACATCTCTTTTTCTGAAAGATGCTACCTTCCTGGACTTTGTTGAGTCCCTTGAGGTACTTGAAAGTTTCTATCATGACTCCTCTGTCCCTCCTTTCATCAAGGGTATACATATTAAGCTCTCTCAGTCTCTCTTCATGTGGTTTCTGATGCAGACCATGCACCATTTTAGTTGCTGTCCTATGGACTGCTTCCATCCTGTCTATGCCCTTGCGTAGATGGGGTCTCCAAAACTGCACACAGTATTCCAGATGCAGTCTCATCAACTGTCTGTACAGAGGGATAACCACTTCCCTTTTTCTACTTGTGATGTCCCTTCCTATGCATCCCAGTATCCCCCTGGCTCTCCTCACTGACTTCTCACATTGCTTACCCACATTTAGGTAATCTGATATGATTACTCCCAAGTCCCTTTCCATTTTTGTTGTTGTTAGTACCTCCCCTGCTATTGTGTACTATTTTCCTGTTTTTTTTTTCCTCAGGTGCATTACTTTGCACTTCTTTGCATTGAATCTAAGTTGCCATATGTCTGACCAATCCTTCAACCTTGCCAAGTCCCTTCTCATCCTTTCTACCCCCCCTTGTGTATCAACTCTGTTACAGATCTTTGTGTCATCTGCAAAGAGGCATACCTTTCCCTCCAGACCCTCTGCAATGTCACCTATAAAGATGTTAAAGAGGACTGGACCCAGTACTGAGCCCTGAGGTACTCCACTAGTAACCCCCCTTTCTTCGGAATGTGTTCCATTCACTATTACCTTCTGTGTCCTGTTGTGCAGCCAGTTTGCTACCCAGGCTACCACCCTGGAACCCACTCCCAGGCTGGCTAACTTAATTATTAGTCTGTGCACAACTGTGTCAAATGCCTTGCTAAAGTTTAGGTAGACCATATCCATAGCCCCTCCCTGGTCTATCACTTTGGTCACCCAGTCAAAGAAATCAATTAGATTCATCTGACATGACCTTCAAGCTGTAAATCCATGCTGCTTTGGGTCCTGTGCCCCACTGGCCTCTAGGTACTCAACAATTCTTTCTTTCAGAAGTGATTCCATCATTTTCACTACCACTGAGGTCAAACTGACAGGTCTGTAGTTTCCTGCTTCTGCCTTGCTCCCACTTTTGTGAAGGGGAATCCCATCTGCCCTCCTCCAGTCCTCAGGTACCACCCCATCCTCCCATGATTTGTTAAAAAGTGTGGTCAGTTGTGTCACTAGGTCCTCCCTTAGTTCTTTTAGGATTCTGGGGTGAATTCCATCAGTCCCCATTGCTTTGTCCACCTTGAGTTTTAGGAGTTTTTCAGGACTCTTTCTACCCAGAGTGCTTCTATTGTCTGGTTTAGGTAACTCCTCCTCATCTTCTTTTGTGAATACTGAGCAAAAGTATTCTTTCAGTATCTCTGCCTTTTCACTGTCTCCCTTTGCCCACCTCTTCTTTCCTTTATTAATCTTCACTAATCCTCCCTTAACCTTTCTATGCTCCCTAATGTACCTATAAAAGGTTTTATCCCCCTTCTTAACTGAGTTGGATATTTTTCCTCGGTATGGGACTTTGCTATTCTGACTGCCTTTCCCACTTCTTTCTGCTTTAATTGATACATTTCCCTGTTGCGCTCCTTCTGTGATTCCTTATACTTTTTGAATGCAGCCTTTTTCTCTGTAACCTTCCCTGCCACCCCTTTTGAAAACCATAGTGTTTTTTTTACTCCGCTTTGTTTTCTTTATTTGTTTCACACAAAGGCTTGTTGCCTCTATGATGGCAGTTTTGATTTTTCTCCATTGTTCTTCCACCCCTCGTTTTTGGCCATTTGCTAGTGCATTCCTCAGGTATTCACCCATTTTGCCAAAGTCAGCCCTTCTAAAGTCCAGTATCCTTGTTCTTGTATGGCTTGTCTCCATGGATGTGCTTATTGTGAAGCACACTGCGCAGTAGTCACTTGTTCCCAGATGTCCACTGTCTTCTAAATTTGTGATCCTCTCTCCATTTGAGAGTACCATGTCTAGTATTGCTCCCTCCTGAGTGGGTTCCAACACTAACTGTCTAGGGCTTGCCCCCTGCATGGCATCGAGAATGACCCTGTTCTTGGATGTGGCTGCAGTACATGTCATCCAGTTAACATCTGGCATATTCAGGTCCTCCATCAACAGTATCTCCCCTTTCTCAGCCATTTTGAGAATGTCCTCTATCATTTTCTTGTCCATTTCCTCCCCTTGAGGTGGGGGTCTGTATACAACCCCTGTGCGGACTGTGATGCCATTCCCTCTCTCCAAGGTGACCCTGAGTGCCTCTTGTCCTTCCCCTTTACTTTTTAGTTCTGTAGCTTCGATCCCTTCCCTTATGTACAGAGCTACCCCATCTCCTCTTTTACCCTCCCTGTCCCTTCTGTAGACTGTGTACCCTGGTATGTTGACATCCCAGCCATGGTTCTCCATGTACCATTGTTTCCATGACTGCCACAATATCCAATTGTTCATCTTCCATCAGGGCTACTAGCTCAGGAAGCTTGTTTCCCAGACTATGGGCATTGGTACTCATTTCCCTCCATTTAATGTTGGCTTTATCCTTTTCCCCCCCATCCCGGATCTTATTGCCCTTGTCTATTTTTCCATTTACATCTGTCCTGCCCTCTGTTGAGCTCTGTACCTCAGTGTTTACCTTACTACCTGCCATGTTTTGTGGGGGGAGGCTTGACATTTACTGCCTCTTATCAGCACCTCCCCCCTTTGCTAGTTTAAAAGCTTGAAAAGGAAGCATTTAAACCTGTCACTTAGGAGCTTGGTTCCCTTTGTGGGCAGATGCACACCACCATGCCAGTATAGGCCTTCATCTCTCCAGGTGTATCCCCAGTCCCAAATGAAGCCAACGCTCTGTGCTCTACACCAGTTTTGCAACCATTCATTAAACTGCATGGTGTGTAGTACCCTAGCCTCACCCCTGCCATGGACTGGCAGCACCTCTGAGAAGGTAACCATGCTTGCTACCTGAGGCCCCTCACCAACTCCACAAATTCATCCTGCACTGCACTGATTCCATGCCTAGCTAGGTCATTTGTCCCAAGGTGGACAATGATATCTCGTTACCTCTCCGGTGATGCTGCTTCTGCAATCCTGAGGATTTGCTTCTTGTCCATCCAAGCCATGGCACCAGGTAGGCACCTTACTTCTCTCTTCTCTCCCTTCCCCAGTTCTACCCCCTAACAATTGTGTCCCCTATCAGAAGCTGTTTCCATCCCCTGTGGTGTCCCTTGCCACCCTTTGGTGGGTCTCCCTTGTGGATGTCCTCAGCATTCTTCTTGGTCTCCACTGAGGGTGCCATCATAGAGGAACTTTGCTCTGCCAGACTGGCATAAGATTTGTATAGAGGTACAACTATGGGGCTTCACCTCTGTTCCACCACCTGCACCCTCCCGGAACCCACTGTGGTTCAATGGCTCCTCATACATGGCAACCTCCGAGGTAGTGGTTGTGGCAGTAGTTCTCTTTGGGTGGGGCAGGCCTCCTTAGTCCTTGCCAGTTCAGCCTGGAGGTGGGCAGTCTCTTCCCTCAGAGCTGACAGTTGCCTGCAAATAGGACATCAATGCAGTTTCCAGAATGTCTCCCAGAAAACTGCTGCCCCACAGCCAGTGCATTGCACCACTCCCCACATGTCCCTCTCCATTATAATATACAATATGTAATATATATAAATTTTTTTTTTGGACACTCTGCTGCAGGTAGCACCAGGACTTCCTCTGAGATCTCAAAGGTTCGGTTGGTTGATTCATCAGTCTGTCAGAGCTAGTAGAGCTCCCCCTCTAGGTCCATTTAGGTGCCAAGGTGGAAAAACTACAATTCCTACAGAAATTCACTCCCACAAGACCGCTGGGGGACATACTCCATTTAGGGTCCCCAAAGGTACAGATTGGTGCACTACAGAAATTTCCATGTTGCAAAGGAAGTCAGGTTAGACAAACTATAATATCATTATTATTTAGAGCAGCTGATCAGCAAACAATTACCAGTTCTAACAGAGCTCCCTCTGCACAATTAGCGATGGTAGAATGGAACAATATTACTGCAGCTCAGGTGGGACTCAAGCCTGGAAACGCTTGGCCCCTATCCAGATTAATCATGTACCACAAAATGATTCCTCTTAAGGAGACAGGCAAAGAGGCTAGCTAGGCACTCACATGTGCACCACTTTTAAAATGCTAGGACACAGAACACCAGCCTGGCAGTGTGCATTAGATAAGCCCAGGAAGACACTTTAGGAACCCCCATTTGTA
This sequence comes from Neoceratodus forsteri, assembly GCA_016271365.2. Lineage (NCBI taxonomy): Eukaryota > Metazoa > Chordata > Ceratodontiformes > Ceratodontidae > Neoceratodus > Neoceratodus forsteri. The sequence continues at coordinate 1,325,380,185 of CM057458.1, forward strand.
GGGGTTACACCCTTCCCTGCCTGGAAAGAACTTGGCATCCACATCAGGTCAATGCTCATAATAATGTTATTTGAAGACATTGTACTTACACAAAATATCTGCTTCATTACCATTACTATACATATCCAAAATAGCTAATGCAAATGATTATTTATATTATGGCAACAGTTATTCATTTTGCATACATTCAATAATGATTTCATTATGATTCACACAATAATATTACTGTACTCATTCATGTTATAGTTTCTTGAATTCTAAACAACATAAATGGGGTCCAGTTCCTATCAGCTAACTTGGGGCTAGACGGGGCAGGGGCACCATGTACCGAAGGATGGACAATCAACTTGGAAGTAGCACAAAGGCTCAGTTTGATCAGTGAGCTCTTTGAAACATACATACCCTTGTGGACAACATTTAAAGGAAGATCTACTGGTCTTCCAGGAGAGTCATAGCCTAGATGTATTACGGGTTTAACCACTCTCCCAGACTTCCTTTGGGAAACAGGTTCAGTCTCTGGAGTACCATCATTTGCATCAGTATCTTCAGTAGAAAGGGGTACCTCTGCACTGGGTGACGTCTCCAGTAGTGGAACATTATCAGATCCTTGCATGGCAGATTCTTCGTCCACATTACTTTGCTTATTATTTTCTCCTGAAGAGGGTCCAAGTTGCTTAGCCTGAAGGAATTCTTGGATCATTGGATTTTGTGGTACTGAATGTGTGCTGTCAACACTGTCATATTGTTCTGCAGGTTCTGGTGTGTCACCAGGGGGATTTTCCACAGCAGATTCCTCCTCTGGTAATTCAAACAGTTCCAATAGACACAAAGATTCTATTTCAGATGTAATACTTTGCACCTCACTTTCATCGGACGTTGGTTCCAGGGAAGAAGCTGGAGGAATAAGCAGCTCTGAAGGCCCAGCTTCATCCCCATGATTCTGCAGAGGATTGCCTTGAAACAACTGGCTCAGTTCATAAGAAGGAAAGTAGGTATTGTCACATTCACTTTCATCAGAGATGGACTGACAGTCATCATTATTCAGGGCCTGCTGTGGAATGCCTTATGTTTGGAACAGCAGTGGCAGGTTGACTCTGTCTTTTTTGGCAGCAGCATGAGTCACTGGCCTGGGGGAAGTGTCGGGTGTTGGTTCAGCATCAATGATCACATGACCAATGGGCAGTAGGTGATTTCAGTGCATGGTTCACCTGCTCAAAAATGCACTTTGTCTTCTTTAAGGGACCCCTTCTTATATCTGCAGTTGGTGGGAGAATAGCCTTGGGTAAGATTAAGAAGCGGCCTGATTACCTTTGAATAGTTCTTAATGAATCGGTGATAGTAGCTGTAAAACCCCAGAAAACACTGCAGCTCTTCAGGTTGGTGGGCTGGGGCCTGGTGGTCTGGGACTCTACTTTACTGGAGCCTGTCTGCATCCCCTCAACTGACACTATATGTCCTACATATTTTACAGACACTTGAAAGAACTGGTACTTGTCTATGGATAGCTTGCGGCTGAATTCTTCCAAGCGATCAAGGACTTTGAACAGTCTAGCCTCATGTTGTTCTAGAGTGTGACTGAAAACAATGACATCATCCAAGTACACTAAGCATTCTAGCAGGTTCATGTCTCCTACTTCATGTTCCATCAACCTCTGGAAGGTAGCAGGGGCACCCAAAATCCCTGGTGGCATCCTCAGAAATTAATTGAACCCCAAAGGAAAGATGAAGGCTGTTTTCTCACAGTCCTCTGGGGCCATTGGGATTTGATAACATCTGCTGCAGAGATCAAGTACTGAGAACCAGTAACTCCCATTCAGGCAGTCCAGGGCATCCTGTATGTGGGGCATTGTGTATTGATCTGGGACAGTCCATCGGTTAAGGGTGTGATAATCCACACATATCCTCATGGACCCATTTTTCTTGTGCACGACTATGATGGGAGATGAGTAGGGCCTTTTTGATTCTTGAATAATTCCAACAGTGAGCATCTCCTGTAGGTGCCACCGAACATCATCTATATCAGCTGGAGCAAGGTGGCAGGACCACTCTCGGAAAGGTTTGTCATCATGTAGCTGAATATTATGCTTGGCACCATGGGTGCACCCCACATCCCATTCTTTTAGCGAGAACACTTGGTTTCTCTGGACAAGTTTCCTACTGATATGAGTCTTCCATTCAGCATCAAGGGGATCACCAAAATCAAATAGGTCTGGGGTCATCTTCTCCTTCTTGCCAGAATATTTGCTGCTGGGTAATACTGCAGTGTCTGTGAAGTGTAGTGTAGCTAATGTACACCCTCTGTTCACTCGGACTTCTCGATCTGACACATTTTGAATCTGAACCATCACTCATCATGCACAGGCATGGTCACTAGCAGGTAGGATACTGGGTGTAACCAACAGCCCCTCTGGCAACTTTCCTTCACCTGGTACATCCATCATTACAGTATACTGAGTATTGGGTGGCAATATCAAGGAATCAGGGTCTTTCTTCCAGACAATTCCAAAGGGGTTAACCTGGTCTTCTGCCACAGACTGCCTCTGCCAGTCAATAACTTTCTTTATCAGAACTGGAATTCTCATTAACCGACCAGTCTGTCGGTCTCATTTCTCTTGGCACAACTGCATTATCTTCCCAAACATGTGGGCGTTGGTTCCAATGAGATGGGGACCCCATGTTACATACCTATAGGAGGGCACACCAGGGCCAGTGCATCTACTTGTTCATTTACACCAGTTACTGCTACCGGAAAAGACAGCCAGAGTCAGACATATCCTAGGTAGGGATAAGACTTGTCACTCAGGCCCAACACATGTTGGCCTTCTGGAGATTGTAATGGCACATCAGATAAGTGTTTATCATACCAGTCCTGGAATACAATGGTCACTTGCAACCCACTGTCGAGCACAGCCTGAGCATGGACACCACTGACAGTCCCAGTAGTCTCCATCGAAGGGCCCACCAATTTTGTACCAGTCTGGAGGGGTTGTAGCAAGGACCTGGACCAACAATTTAGCTGCAAAGAGGTTTGGGTTAGTATTTCTTGAGCCTTCACTGTGGTCGTTGCCGACGCCCCTCGGCCATGGTATCGCTTTCTGGAGCCCCCCTTGAAGTCTCTATACAACTTTATCTAGGTCTTTTGGGGACCAGCATTCTTTCTTCATATGCTTGTTCTTCCCACAATTATGACAATATAAGCTTTCCAGGGTCTGATGCGGCAGAGAAATCACATTGGGAGCCGAGGTGGGGGTACCACCAACTGAAAATCTTGGTTCCACCTCTGTTTGTGTTGTGGCAAGCATTAGGAGATGTCGCAGTAATTCTCACACTTCCATAGTCAATTCATCAATTTTTGAGCTGCTGTCAGCAGGAGATGCCTGGGTGTGCACCCCACCCCCATAGCAGATGCACTCTGATAAGGGTCAGGGTCTGCACCCACAAGAACAGTCATAAAGAGATTGGCTTTTGTTTCTCTGAACTCTCTCAGCAGTTCATCCCATGGTGGAGCATTGTTAGCAGTCCCTTTCTTGATGGGCTCCCTGGGACTGGAATTCCAGGCCATCAGTGACTGACCCAATGCCTGGAGCAGGGGTTGCAGCAGCTACGACCACACAGAGTTCCTGAGAGCCTTCCTCCTCCTTAACTTCCCGTACCTCCTTCATTTGCATGTGGTGGGGCAGGGGACCAGATTTCCTTTGGTGCAGTTGCAATTTGAGCAACACCCAGCTGGAATGCCTGGCAGAGTGGTGTATATGATCCAGTCTTACCTGGTTTGTAGGATTTCCTCTAATTAATCCATGTAGGCAGATAACAATTCCCCCTGCTGTTGTTTAACATCTTTAAGTTTCCATATCAATGCCTCAACACTAGTGGTGCCCCTAAACACATTTTCAAGGGTGACTAAGTATTCTTGGGCTTTGGCATCAGGGTCAGATGACCTCAGGGAGTGAAAAGCATGTAGGGTGGGCCCCTGGAGGCTTTCCTCAAGATGGGACCTTTTTTCAGCCTCTAAGCATTGCCAGTCTTGTATCGCAAGGGTGGCAGTGTCTAACCAGGTCTCCAGGTTGACTTCCCCATTAGGAGTAGGGAGGATGCCAGAGAACACCTTAATCTAGAGGTAAGAGTCGTGACTACCTGCTGGCACAGAGACAGATACAGAAGTTGGTGAAAGAACAGGTGCTGAGGCTGGTGTGGACAGTGAGGAAGGGACACTAAAAGGTGGCAGCAATCATTTTTTTTAAATCCTCTACGGTTTTATCCTCCTCCAATATTTCTCATTACCATTCTCAAAAAGAAGGGAAATTAGAGGCAAAAAACTCCATTTAATGCATTAGTTAGGGTTGTTTCACACCAACAAAAGCTAGGAAATTCAGTGTTAGGGTTGAAAGTCCCCCTTGGCCACCCCCGCCCACACCCCCAACCGGCATTGGGGTGTGCATCACAGTTGTCGGCCATAACTCTCACCCCATCACATGTGTAAAGAAGCAGAGGTGTAGGAGAATGGGGTGAGAGTTAGGACCAACAACCCTAATGCACACCCCGATACCGGTTGGGGATGTGGGCAGGGTGGACCAGTGGGGCCTGTCAACCCTAACACCGAATTTCCTCACTTTTGTTGGTGTGAAACAACCCTAACTAATGCATTAAGCGAGGTTTTTTGCCTCTAATTTCCCTTCTTTTTGAGAATGATAACAAGAAATAGTGAATGTAATGTGGCGGCGGGAGCGCGGGGCCCAAAGTGAAACAGAAAGAGAAAGAGTAGTGTAGACAGAAATGTTAAAAACAATGCAAAAGCAAGTGCAAATGAAAACGCAAAGGGTAACGCACATGATGGGGTAGACATGAACGGTAAGTGAAACAGGAATGGAACCACAAGCGAAAACAGTAACGGTAACAGTAATGTAAGCACACAGGCTGGTTTTCCCCAAAAGCTGCATAAAGAAAGACAGTGAGTACAAAGAATGTGTGCATAATAATGGATCTTGGAGCAGAAAATGAGGAGTTGTAATACTAAATTGATTATATCTCAGTAACTGTATGATGTAGAAAAACATTTTTAAAGTCATATGATGTATGACTTTCCAGCCTAGTTCTGCACTTATCCCCCATTAGAGGGTTAAGCATTTTTTTAACGAAAAGTCTGTATCTCGCACCATTTCCGTGATACGGGCCCTGAAAGGTGCGACGAATGCTGTAATGTTATCCATGGGAAAAAAAGAGAAGTTCGGAGTGCCATAACTTTGGCTCCCTGTAATATTTTTTCACCAAACCACAAAAAGGCACATCTGTGTGATGTTGGCTGTATTTCTTCCAAATTTCAGCCCAAAAGACCAAACCGTTATTTTGCAGCAGGGCGGCAAAGGATTCCTGTAATGCATCGTACGCCGTAATGTTATCCTATGGGAAAAAGCATCAACTTTGGAGTGCCGTAACTTTGCTGCCATGTAATATTTTTTCAACAAAACACTGAAAGGCACATCTGTGAGATATTGGCTGTGTTTCTTCCAAATTTTAGGCCCAAACACCAAACTGTTCTTTTGCAGCAGGGTGCCAAAAATTGTTGTCATTTTCCCACAGCCTAGAAAAGTACTGTGGAAGTTTGCCAAAGCTGTCGCAAATTCATTTGACAGTGTCACAAGTGCGACAGTACTTTGCAAAAGTACTTTTTTCAGCAATTTGAAAACATATTTCTGGGGTGTTTTACCCCAAAATAAAGACATGTCTAGCATCCTCAGGGTCTGACTAGGTGAATACAAAAATAATTAGGTTGCTAGAGGGTCCCAATTTTAAATGCCAAGATTTTTACTGATCACTAACTGAAAATGAAATGGTGGATTTGTGACAGTAAAAGGGCCATTTGGGACAGTAAAATCTGCATTTGCGAAACTGTCAAACTTTTTGTTAACTTTTCCCATTGACTTATAATAGGAACTTGTTTTTTGAATAACTTTTGAACCATTTAATATTTTTTCATGAAATCTTCAAAAGGCACATCGGGGTCCCTGGCCGCACATTCCCTGAAGATTTTGGACTGGTGACGCAAACTGTGTGACCTGTATGTGCGACCGTAAAATTCCAGAAAAGCATAAATGCATGTGCAGATCACACTTAATAACTTCGCAGCCGTATATGTGATTGGTACAAAACTTGGCAGATCCCAAGGAGTATGGGTCTTGATCATGTATTTCAAATTGCAGGCAAATCTGTCAAATGGTTGCAAGTTATTAAGATGCAAAGTTTTGGCTTAACATGTAAATGGCTCTCATCTTAACTTATAGTGGTACTACTGTGCCACTATCATATATATATATATATATATATATATATATATATATATATATATATATATATATATATATATATATATATATATATATATATATATATATACACACACACACATATGTATACATATATACTACAGGTATATATATATATAAAAAAAACATCATTAATGCATCAGGGTTGAAGCAGCAAAAGTAGGGAAATAAGTATTGTTGACACCTAATACTCCCTATACTTATTACTTCTCCTCACTTATTACTACAGACTAACAGTGACAGGGTGTGCCATGGGGGTACTGGCTGTAATTGTTACCCCATTCCATATGTAACAAAGCTCACTTGATACAGTGTAGGAGAATGGAGTGAGAATTATGCCCAATGTCCCCAAGGCACACCCCATCACCTGTTGGTCTGTGGTGGGTGGGGGTGGTGTGGGGTGGTATGGCATGGGAGGTGTTAGGGTGTAAACACTAATACTTCTTCCCCCCCTTTTGTCACTTCAACCCTAACTGATTCATTAATGAAGTTTTTTGCAATGAATTTCCTTACTTTTGGAAAAAGTGTAATGTAACTGGTAACTGATATGTGTTGGTGGGAGTGTGCACCCTCCATGCCAAGTGCTCCATTCAAGCTGCCATTTTTGCATAATGATATGCATCTCTGGGAGCATGGGACCTCTGGACCCAGCGCTCCCTCTTACACATAACTACAGAGCCATACAGCAGCCCTAGAGGCCTGAAAAAGAACCCTTGTAACACCAATATCTCAGTAACCATAGAAGCTATGAAAAAATTCTACTGTAGTTATAATCATGACTTTAAAACCTCCATGCATGCTTAGTTCACCTAAAGGTGAACTAAGCTGCCCAGAGTGAAAAATCTGTTATCTCGAATAATTTCTGAGATATGGGCATCGAAATGTGCTGTGGGCACCATCAAGTTATTCTATGGGAAGTATCTCAGCTTCATAATGGCGTATCTATGGAACCAATGAACATTTCTGCACCTAAACAGTATAATTCACATCTCTGGGACACCCCTTTATACCCTGCAAATTTCAAGCCAAAAGACCAACCGTTTATTTGCAGTGCACTGGGAGCATTTTAAAATTAAGTTTTTTGTTGAAACTAAAACCAGATAAAACTCAGGTGTTGGTAGGGCACCCAGGTCAGCGGGTAGAGAAGTTGACTCCTGGGCAACTGTCTGGCCTTGTGCTTCGGGGTAACCAGTAGAGACCTTCTGAACGTATGTGAAATCAGGGTATTGTTCTTCATAATGAATTGACACTTAAAGGGCAAGTGTCAGCGGTTGTCACATCCTCATTTTATCATCTGAGGAACATTGCCCAGATTAAGCACCTTGTTCTGCCTGAGGACCTTGCTGTGTTGGTCCACACTTTTGTGTCCTCTCATCTTAATTACTGTAATGCTCTATATGTAGGGCTACCAGGGGTGGATCTCCATCACCTGCAGCTGGTGCAGAACGCTGCGGCTGGTTGTTGACAGGGGTGTCAAGAACTAGCCATATCACTCCTGTGCTGTGCAAACTGCACTGGCTGCTGGTGTGATGGAGGATCACCTTCAAGATTGCATTGCGGACCTATAGGACCCTACACGGATAGGGACCGGGTTACTTGCAAGACCTTCTTCGGCTTTACTCCCCCTTCTGCCCACTTCGCTCCACTGATGAGGGATTGCTAGAGATTCCCAGGGTCCATCTTCAAACATCGGGTGCCATAGCTTTTTCTTTTGCGGCCCTGACCCTGTGGAACTCTGCCTCCATGGATTAGACAGTGCCTGTCCATCGAGACCTTCAAGTCCTCATTAAAAACATATTTATTTAATTTAGCCTTTGGGGACAATATTTAGTTTTTCATTGCTACCTTTTTATTCTATATTTTTAGATTGTATATTTGATTTTATATTCAATTGTGTATGTTTTATTTGATATTGTATTGTGCATGTACTTTGGTTTTTGGAAAAGCGCATTACAAATAAAATCTGATTTGACTTGAAAGACACAAAATGGCAGTAAAAGGGGAGGTTCTGCTGCTAGGTGATTTCAATATGCCAGACATGGATTGAACCCCCCTGGAGGCTGCCTCCACCAGGAGCTGGGACATACTACATTCCCTGCAGGTCAGGCCTTAGGCAGCTAGTGCTTGACCCCACCAGAAACAGGGTGATTTTGGACCTAGTACTAACCAGTGGGAACAGAATCACAGAAGTTTGGGTGGTGGATCAGCTGAGGTTCAGCAGCCGCCACATAGTAGAATTTAGCATTGAGATATGGACACAGGCAAGTCACACAAAGTCAAAGGTATTAGATTTAAGAAGGGTGGACTTTGTTAAGATGGGAAGGTGTGTCAAAGAAGCCCTGTCAAGGAGTGAAATAGGAGGGGGAGTTGAGTAGCAGTGGGAACACCTGAAAGGAGCCATAGAAGAGGTCACAAGCAACAGAAGGAGGAAAGCACTACAGTTCTCGAAAGAGGTGGTAGACGAAGTAAGGGCCAAACAGGTGGGTTACAGGAAATGTAAGAAAACTCAAAGGAAGGAAGGAAGACAGGGAGGTGTACCAAAAGTGTCTAAGGGAGGTGGGGAAGGCTGTTATGAGAACAAAGTCACAAACTGGGAAAGATTAGCACAGATGATGAAGAAAAGGACAATGCATTCTTTAGGTACATCAGTGAAAGAAGGAAAGCCAAGGGGGGATTGTATGGCTGAAATGGGATGAAAGGGAGTGTATGGAGGAAGACCTGGAAAAGGCAGAACTACTGAATAAATACTTCTGTTGAGTGTTCACTAAAGAGGGGGTGGGTCAGGGACCACAGTTGGACAACAGATATGGGGAGTGGACACAAATCCATTCACAGAGGAGAGTCCTACAGGACCTCACAAAATAGAAGGTTGGCAAAACAATGGGTCCAGATGCCATACACCTGAGAATATTAAGGGAACTGTGAGGAGAGTTAGTAGCACCTCTGGCAGCCTTGCTCACCAAGTCACTCAACACGGGGTGGTACCAGAGGACTAGAGGATGACAGATGTAATCCATCAACACAAAAGTGGTAGCAGGGAGGAGGCAGGAGGGAACTATTGGCCAGTCAGCCTCACATCAATAGTGGATAAAATCATGGAGGAACTGCTTAAAGAAAGAATAGTGGGGCACTAGGAATCCAATGGTGCCCAGGATCCAGGGCAGCATGGATTCACAGCAGGGAGGTTGTGTGAAATGAATCTGATAGATTTTTTTGACAGGGACAGTTTGGTCCATTCACAGTTTAAAGCCCAAGAAGTGGTGGGTAGTCAGCTTTTACTTGGTCCGTTAATGCCAGGAATGGTCCCTTGTGGCAGGTGCAGCGTTTGCAATCATACATCTAAAAAACAGATATATATACATCCACATACACAAGAAAAAATTTTTGATTAAACAACATATTACTTGCACTTCAGAAGGAGTTGTGTATTTGATACAATGTCCTTGTGATTTATTATATATTGGACAGACAAGTAGAGAATTACGTACTAGGATTCAGGAACATAAAGGTGACATAAGAAAACATGATGAAAATTCACCAGTAGCTAAACATTTTAATGAAGCTTCACATTCAGGAGCTTCTCTCAGATTTTGGGGTTTAGAAAAGGTATACATCCCAGTTACAGGAGGTAATATAAGAGAAATATTATTAAAAGCTGAAATGATGGATTTTTAAAATGCATACATTACATAGCGATATAGGAATGAATGTGGAAACTAATTGGCATGCTTGTATTTAATTTAACTAATATGTATAATATTATTATATATTGCAAAGGATTTATCTAATTGAGGGGTTTCTGTTATAATGTTTATATAAAAGTAAAATTAATAGAATATAACATTTACCATTATGTAGGTATATTGTTACATATAAATTCAGCATCTTACTGCATAAAACATTTTTTTGTGAGTATTAATTTAGGGTGTTCCAGGAACAATAATTTAAAAAATTATAAGCTAACCCTTAATGTTCTTCATCTAGCATGTTAAATTGTAATTTTCATTTTAGATCCAGTATTGGATTTCACAAAGAATCACTTAAGAATAATCATTTTGTGGTGGTGCAATCACAGTGGCAGTTTTAGTGCCTGATTTGGCTTTATAATCCATGGCTCTAGGGATGAGCCAGCTATTTGACTGCTGTAGCAGTTTGCTCGTGCATGCGCAATGGCGCGATGGTGACGTCATTACACATGCGCACTAGCGCGATGGTGACGTCATCATGCATAGATGTCCTATCGCGGGATTTGAGCAAAGCGGGCACAAGAGGCCTATAAACAAGCTTGAAGCTGTAACAAACATAAGCAACCATGTTTGGGGAACAGCAAGTTGAGTACTTTGCTAAGAATTTTGATTACAACAGCCATTAAGTAAGTAATAAGACCTTTTTTGTAACTAAGATTGCATCTGTATAAGTTATACTTTTAAATGGAGTAATATAAACTCAAAATTTTTTGTGGTTTCTTTACAGAAATTAAGCAGTGTTTTGAAGCACATCTGTTTGCAATACAAAAGATATAATGATTCAGGTATGCATAGTCTTTGATAAAAAAGGATTTTTACAAAAACCATCATAGGTTGTTTGTTAAACTTTATTAGAGGTGATGTAATTCAACCTTTATTTTCTTTTGTTGAAATTGTATAGTGCCCTAAAAAGCATATTTTGGCTGTATTAATAGAATATATGTTTAAGGTATGTATAGTGCTTTTAGATATGAAGCAGTACAAGATCTATGACCAGTATAAAATTACTGCCACAGTGATTGTTTCAAGTATTAAAAGACTGTTGTTTTATATATGTTACAGAAAATTGAAATGCCAGTACCCTTTATAGAAGTTTTTTTGAACAACAAGTTTATAAAGTGGTTACAATTTTGTATTTTTAACAAGGTATTGTATGAGAGAAAAATATGTTTTTTTGAAATTACCTTATAAGCATATTGTAATTATATGAATATTACTGCATTTGAACATGTTTGTATTAATTTACAGAAAAACTAAGAATACAAGTATCTACAAGTTATCCCCGTGAACAAGCCCACTAGCTGGGTGAAACGTAGGGGACTGTTCAGAATAAAAGAAAATTACAACACAGAGAACTCGTTTGAGAATTCTTCAAGGGCCCCCCCGCCTTCATTGACTTTATTGTTTCTAAACCTCTTTTGGGGGAGGCTACAGATGTTCCTATAAGAATATATAGATCCACTACCCACTGTAGCTAGTTTTTTACAGTGTTTAGATCTGCCTTAGGGGAAAAGCAGATTTCTGGTGGAGGTTGGTTCTTTTGAATTATTTAAGAATAATTGTTTAATGCTTGGTATATCATTTAAGTGCCAGAAGGTGGAATTTTTTCTCCTAAATTAACACACCTGATAAGAAATAGTAACATAGTTGTGAGTAAAGATTGTTTTATTAAATTTGGAACTACACGGTTAAATATGAGTATAACAGACATTTTTTCAGATATTGGTTCGAGTGTTCAAAGTAGCATACATTTCACCACCTTTTCTGATGAAGAAAAAAAAGAAACTTTTTACCATAATGAGAGGGGACAGAGATTGGTCCTTGCAAATGGGCGAAACCCCCAAACAATTAAGTCAGAAATTAGATAATTTGAGATATAAAAGCTGTCGCCTACAGTGGCATGGCCTCACATTGACCCAATATTTACAATATAACCGGATTCCAAGGGGTCTTAGAATTAGTGTTGAACCTAATTTGGGCATAAATTCATCTAAATTGGACAATAAATGGGATGGTATCCACAACAGAGCCTCATTTGATTTTATGTATGCTTCAATTGAAGCTATTATTGATGAAAGACAGGTTCTAGATAAAGAGATTAAGGATACAGAGGATTTGCTTAAACTTAAAGTCCAAGAAGATGAATTAAAAAATTAATAGAGGACATTAAGCAGAAATTGTCTGACTATGAAAATAGATTAAAAGAACAAAAGATCAGAAAATTTATTAGGGATACAAATGATTATCGTGATGGTAGAGTTTACACATACAAAAAATTTAAAAGACAATATACTTATAGCACTCAAAACACTTATGACAGTTCTGATAGTGATACCAGTTATACTAAAGACACTCAGAAATCTAGTGAGATAGTAACTACTCATTATGGTGACACAGAACAACCTAGTACATCTAATATTACACTTAAAGAAGTCAGATATGACCTGAGAAATCAAAGTTCAAATAGAGAATTTTTTCAACAGGGGGAAGGATGGAGAGATACAAGGGGAAACAGGGGAGGCGGACGAGGTGGAAATAACGCAAGACGTTTCACGCCAGGGAGAGGGAGAATGACATAGGAATTATTCCAATTTTTAATTTAAGTAATAGAACATTGACACCAATAGAAATTAGAGTGCTTAGCTTGGGTCTCACATTTGCACCCACCCAGCCTTTGAATCTTTTTGATCTAGAAGTGGATTTACAAAGATTTTTTAGAAATCTTAGATTAAAAATTTTTTGGGGAACTTCAGCTAACATACCTACAGATTCTTACCAACAAAAATTGAAACAAATCTTACAAGTAAAATCGCAATTTAATCCACCAGTTGGGAAAAATCATGGCATAGAAGCATTCTGTTATAATGTAGAAAAAGAAATCTTAGGATTATTTAACAAAAAAGAAGTGTTAAAACCATCACATTATAATTTTACCAGACAAGAAAACCAAGCCCTAAAAAATCTTGAACAGGACAAAAATATTGTAATTAAACAAGCAGATAAAGGGGGTGGGATAGTTGTACAAGATAGGTTACAATATAAAGAAATGTGTTTAATATTATTACAGAATCAAGAAAACTATGTATTATTATCTGAAAATCCAACTCGTAATATTCAAATGGATATTAATGGTTTATTAGAAGAATACACCGCAAATGGATGGATTCAAGCTTGGGAAGCAGAGTTACTGTATTGTCAATACCCTAGGATTCCAACATTTTATTGTATTCCAAAAATCCATAAAAATTTGTCTAATCCTCCAGGAAAGCCTATAGTGTCCGGTATTGGCTCCATTTTAGAACCCTTGTCTAAATACATAAATTATCATTTACAACCTTTAGTAGAAATTACCAAATCATTTATTAAAGACACATCAGATATGATAAGACATTTACAACTACTATGTGATAATGGTATTCCAGAATCCAGTATTCTAGTTACCTTTGATGTGACAGATTTGTACACTTCTATTCCACATAAGCAAGGTATAGAATGTATTGGACACATTCTTGATAAGAGACCTAGTAACTGTAAACCAAAAACCATAGTTTTACAAGAATTGGCACAATTAATTCTTAGTAAGAATTACTTCGAATTTGATGGGTGTTATTATCAACAAATGAAGGGTACAGCCATGGGGTCAACCATGGCACTGGCCTATGCTAACTGTTATATGGCTGATTTTGAAGAGAAATATATATTTGATGAGTATACTAATACATTTTTTGGTAAAATTGTGACATGGGTACACTTTATTGACGACATATTCATGTTATGGTCTGGAACTACCATGGAACTGCATATTTTCTATGAAGAATTAAATCAAAAAGACAGTAATTTGAAGTTTGTTATGAACTATGATACACGTAAAATACCTTATCTAGATTTATTTATTATTTATGAGAATAAAAAAATTGAAACATCTTTATTTAGGAAACCAACAGATAGAAATACATTGTTGCATTATAAAAGTTTTCACGAAATTAAACTAAAAAATAGTATACCTTATGCACAACTCACAAGGGTTAAACGGAATTGCAGTAAAACAGATAATGCTGTACAAGAAACACAACAAATGTTAGACAAATTTAAGGCCGGGATATAAACAACATATATTAAAACAAGCAGAGATTAAAATTAATCAAAAAGAGAGAAATGACTTATTAAAACCTAAAATATCTAAGGATGATACTCAAAGCATGATTTTTTCAACAAAATATAACCATAGAATGGCAGATATAAGAAGAATTATAAACAAACATTGGTATTTAGTCCAAACTGATAATGAACATATTGCAACACTGCAGAAAAAAACTATAATAGTAGCGAAAAAGGTTAAGAATTTACAGGACACTTTGGTCCATTCACAGTTTAAAGCCCAAGAAGTGGTGGGTAGTCAGCTTTACTTGGTCCGTTAATGCCAGGAATGGTCCCTGTGGCAGGTGCAGCGCTTGCAATCATACATCTAAAACAGATATATATACATCCACATACACAAGAAAAATTTTTGATTAAACAACATATTACTTGCACTTCAGAAGGAGTTGTGTATTTGATACAATGTCCTTGTGATTTATTATATATTGGACAGACAAGTAGAGAATTACGTACTAGGATTCAGGAACATAAAGGTGACATAAGAAAACATGATGAAAATTCACCAGTAGCTAAACATTTTAATGAAGCTTCACATTCAGGAGCTTCTCTCAGATGTTGGGGTTTAGAAAAGGTATACATCCCAGTTACAGGAGGTAATATAAGAGAAATATTATTAAAAGCTGAAATGAGATGGATTTTTAAAATGCATACATTACATAGCGATATAGGAATGAATGTGGAAACTAATTGGCATGCTTGTATTTAATTTAACTAATATGTATAATATTATTATATATTGCAAAGGATTTATCTAATTGAGGGGTTTCTGTTATAATGTTTATATAAAAGTAAAATTAATAGAATATAACATTTACCATTATGTAGGTATATTGTTACATATAAATTCAGCATATTACTGCATAAAACATTTTTTTGTGAGTATTAATTTAGGGTGTTCCAGGAACAATAATTTAAAAATTATAAGCTAACCCTTAATGTTCTTCATCTAGCATGTGAAATTGTAATTTTCATTTTAGATCCAGTATTGGATTTACAAAGAATCACTTAAGAATAATCATTTTGTGGTGGTGCAATCACAGTGGCAGTTTTAGTGCCCGATTTGGCTTTATAATCCATGGCTCTAGGGATGAGCTAGCTATTTGACTGCTGTAGCAGTCTGCTCGTGCATGCGCAATGGCGCGATGGTGACATCATTGCTCATGCGCACTAGCGCGATGGTGACGTCATCACGCATAGACGTCCTATCGCGGGATTTGAGTAAAGCGGGCACAAGAGGCCTATAAACAAGCTTGAAGCTGTAACAAACATAAGCAAACATGTTTGGGGAACAGCAAGTTGAGTACTTTGCTAAGAATTTTGATTACAACAGCCATTAAGTAAGTAATAAGACCTTTTTTTGTAACTAAGATTACATCTGTATAAGTTATACTTTTAAATGGAGTAATACAAACCCAAAATTTTTTGTGGTTTCTTTACAGAAATTAAGCAGTGTTTTGAAGCACATCTGTTTGCATAAAAAAAGATATAATGATTCAGGTATGCATAGGCTTTGATAAAAAAGGATTTTTACAAAAACCATCATAGGTTGTTTGTTAAAATTTATTAGAGGTGATGTAATTCAACCTTTATTTTCTGTTGTAGAAATTGTATAGTGCCCTAAAAAAGCATATTTTGGCTGCATTAATAGAATATATGTTTAAGGTATGTATAGTGCTTTTAGATATGAAGCAGTATAAGATCTATGACCAGTATAAAATTACTGCCACAGTGATTGTTTCAAGTATTAAGACTACTGTTTTATATATGTTACAGAAAATTGAAACGCCAGTACCCTTTATAGAAGTTTTTTTGAACAACAAGTTTATAAAGTGGTTACAATTTTGTATTTTTAACAAGGTATGGTATAAGAGAAAAATATGTTTTTTTTAAATTACCTTATAAGCATATTGTAATTATATGAATATTAATGTATTTGAACATGTTTGTATTAATTTACAGAAAACTAAGAATACAAGTATCTACAGTTATCCCTGTGAACAAGCCCACTAGCTGGGTGAAACGTAGGGGACTGTTCAGAATAAAAGAAAATTACAACACAGAGAACTCGTTTGAGAATTCTTCAAGGGCCCCCCCCCCGCCTTCATTGACTTTGTTGTTTCTAAACCTCTTTTGGGGGAGGCTACAGATGTTCTTATGAGAATATATAGATCCATTACCCACTATAACTAGTTTTTTACAGTGATTAAGGAGGTAAACTGGGGGAGCAGTAGACATTGCCTGTCTTGATTTCAGCAAGCGTTTCATCACCGTCCCACATAAAAGGCTGGTAACAAGATGGGTAGTCTAGGCATGGGCAACAAGGTGGTTGACTGGACTAGGAAATGGTTTACAGACAGGGTGCAGAAGGTGGTGCTAAATGGGAGGGGGGTGACCAGTGGGGTACTGTAGGGATCAGTCCTTGATCCAGTCCTGTTTAATGTCTTCATTGGGGACATACTGGAAGGTCTGGAGAGAAAGATCCGCTTGTTTGCAGATGACTCCAAGATCTGAAACAGGGCGGATATTCCAGAAGGGATGGAGAAAATGAGGAGGGACCTGAGGAAGCTTGAAGAGTGGTCCGAGATGTGGCAGATGAGCTTCAATTCCAAGAAGTGCAAAATAATGCACATGGGATGGGGAAAACTGGGAGAGAGATATAGGATGGGGAGAAGCTGTTGATGATCACCAAGGAGGGAAGGGATCTGGTGGTTATGATTTCAGATTACCTAAATGTGTCTAAATAGAGTACAAAGGCTGTAGGGAGGGCAAGTAGTATGCTTGGGTGCATAGGTAGAGATAGCACTAACAGAAGGATGGAGGTGGTGATGCCATTGTATAAAATTCTAGTGAGACCTCACCTAGAGTACTATGTATACAATTCTGGAGGTCACATCTTTGTAACAACATATACAGGGTGGAGGCAGTCTAGGGAAGGGTGACAGAGATGGTACATGGCTTACACCAGAAAACATATGAGGAGAGATTAAAGGACCTCAGTATGAACTCATTAGAGGAGAGGATGGATCAGGGTGACATGATAGAAACATTCACCTACCTCAAAGACATAAAAAAGGTACATGGGGGTGACATCTTCCTATATAGGAGGAATACAAAAACAAGGGGGCATGATATGAAATTGGAAGGGGGCAGGCTGAGGGGAAATGTGAGGATGTTTTTCTTCATGGAGAGGGTGGTGGACGCACAGAATAATTGCCACAGGAGGTGGTTGGATCAAGTACATTGAAGGGATTCAAACATGAATGTGAAAGACTTAAGAGATCACTAGAAGGGGAAGTAGAGGAGAAAGCCATTATTTGAGGAGGGTCAGAGGCCACAAACAAGGGAAGGGCTTACTGGCAGACTAGAATGGCCTAGCAGTCCTTATTCGCTGACAGTTTCTATGCTTCTATGTCAGGATGCTTAATGTAGATGTGACCAAAAATGATAAATTCAATCAGTCACATTTACGTGCAAGCACAACCCTATCTGTGCCCTCAAGGTCCTTAAATTCATGTTCAGCAGCCTCAACCACCACCAAATTCATTGTGGTCTATACTACAGGAAGTGGGTGCCCCCCCCCCCAACAACAGAAATACAGCAGCCGAACTGCAGTTGTCCACTGCTACTATAGTGTATGCATACATGGATCATTCTGAGCAGGTTTTTATAGAAGATTCCCTTTTGTTGGCATAGTGACAACATAAGACAGCAGTGTGGCCTGCACTGGCTTTCATTGAACTGGAATTTGTAACGTGCCCTTGTTCCAGTGAAACATCCAAAAGTGTGTTTAGTGCCACCAGTTTCATTGTGTCAGATCATCCCACATGCCTGTGTGATGCCAATGTTGAGAGGCTGACATATATAAAAATGAACCAACATTTTAATCCAACATTTTACTCCTCCTCAGTGGTCTGTGTATGGTACTGGGATACTGAGTGATGATGAAGAAGGCACTGATGAAGAAGAAGTGGATGTGAGTCAGGGTCAGGGTGTGTGTTTTGATGGTGAGAATACATCAGAGGGGCATATGTTTACCTGAGTGTATAGTGCTTTGGACTACGCTAATGCTGGTACCACAGCTCCTCTTGTAAATAGACCCCATTTTCCCTATTACCTTTCAGCCTCTCTGTTTTCCCTTTCTAGCCACTTTGCCTTTCTTCATTTCCTTATCTCTTTTTCTCCACCCCTGCTTCCTTTTTCCCCTCCATCCTGTATCTCCTACTCTCATTACAAAAGTCCTATCTTCACTAATTCATTTTTTACCTCCTCTTTCTTTGATCAGGGAATATCCACCCCAACCCTAGCCCTATTTCTTTCCTACCCTGGCTCCTAACACAAACAATATGTCTCCTATCCCCATTTCCACTTCAACCCTTCCTAACAGGTTGAAGCTCCTCCACTAGAACATCTGCAGCTTGTTACTCAAAATTGATCTCTTACAAACTCTTATGATTTCACACACCCCTGACATCCTAATTATTACTGAGACATGGCTCGAAAAATGCATCTCTGACAATGGCATTGCTATCCTGGCTATTCCCACTCCAGACAATCGGGTCACGGAGGGGAAGTGGCCATATATATCTTGTCCTCACTGCAGTTTACTACCACCCTTTCTACCTCTATCCCAGCCACCTACAAAGCCCTCATCACCAGCATTACCCTTCCTTTCTCAATCCCAATCTTTTTGGCTGGCATTTATTGCTGCCCAAGCATTCAACCCTCAGTCACAACTGAACTCTTAGCCGACATCGTCATTTGGTGAACTGTTCATAATGTGTAATGTGACTCTAATTTGGTTGTCTCCCAAGTCAAACAAGCTACAAAATGATGTCACTGCTCTAACCCTCACTCAACTTGTACTCAAGCCCACACACCCAAATCCGAAAACACAAAATCACACACTGCTTGACTGGGCACTCACAACCCACCCACACCGCATCATTAAATCTGATCTCCTCCCTGATGCCCTTAGTGATCACAACTCCATCTTCATTGTACGTAAGGTCCCTTGCCCCAGATCTCCTCTTAAAATCATACAGCTCTGATCCCTTAAATCCCTTGCCCTAACCTCACTCAGCTCTGCACTTGCTTCCACTGATTGGGCCCCCCTCTCCACTGCTATTTCTGTTGACCAAGCCCTTGACTATGTTAAGGATAAATTAATTGTGGCCTGGAATGCCTTTGCTCTGTTCAGAAAAAACAGAGTCCATGGGCTTCACCTCCCTTGGATCACCTCTGAACTACTAGCCTGCTTCAGGGAGCATGACTAGGCCTGGAGGAAACACAAAACTACAAAACATCAAAATGACTATGCCAAGTACAGAATGCTACGTAATTCCTGTACTAAAGCTACTAGATGGACTAAGTTCAAATATTTTAACTCCTCATTCCTGTATAACATTAACTCTCCATCTAAATTCTGGAGGGTAGTTCATGCCTATTTTCTCCCCATCTCACCTCTCCCCCTCCAGTTCTCAAAATAAATACTGTAACTCCCTAGTTTCCAACCCTGACTCCGTGGCAAATGAATTTAATGCCTACTGTATCTCGTGTGCCACATCTCATCTAAATTCCCTCTCTCCTTTGCCACTTACTAACTTCAGCCCTTTGCCTCAGCCAGCGCCTATCACTCCTACTTTTTCCTTTTGTACTAT
Source organism: Neoceratodus forsteri (assembly GCA_016271365.2). Taxonomy (NCBI): domain Eukaryota; kingdom Metazoa; phylum Chordata; order Ceratodontiformes; family Ceratodontidae; genus Neoceratodus; species Neoceratodus forsteri. The sequence continues at coordinate 1,325,400,066 of CM057458.1, forward strand.
ATCTTCTGATGAAGTTCTTAGTGCCCTCATATCCCGCAACCCCGCTAAAGGCTCCTCACCAGATGAGCTTGATCCAAAGCTTATCTACCTTTCTGCTCCTGCAATTGCTTATCCTATCTCCCCTAATCCTTAATCTCTCCTTTATTTCTGCCCAAGTATCCTCTTCCTGGAAACACGCTGTAGTCCTTTCTCTCCCCAAGGGTGGTGACACATCCTCCCTGGCAACTATCACCTCATTTCCCTCTTTTCTACCCTTGCCAAACTTCAAGAACATTTAGTTCTCTCTCAACTATCACCCTTAGTCTCTGAATTCCTCCTTCATCACCCCTTTCCAATCTGGTTTTTGGTAGAACCACTCTACAACCACCTTCCTCCTCAGGCTTACTGACTCCATCCTTTCAGGGATGGATGACAGCCTGATCACCTTAGCCATCTTTGTCAACCTAGCCAAAGCTTTCAACACTGTTTCCCATCACCTGCTTCTTGATTCTCTCTACTCAGCTGGCCTTGCTCTGTCAGCCACCAACTGGTTTAAGTCTTACCTCACTGGCAGGACCCATCAGTGAGAATCCTTCACTCCATCTCCCCTCCACTCCCCATTAACACTGATGTCCCTCAAGGCTCAGTGTTTGGGCCCCTACTCTTCTCAATTTTCCTTCATGATCTTTCCACAGCTTGCTCATCCTCATCTATCCAGATGTATGCTGATGATACTGTTTTATACAGTTCTGGAAAAAACTCTGCTGCTGTGGAAACCAGCTTACAGCATGACTTTAACCAAGTTCAGCTCTGGTTTGCATCTCACCAGCTTTTCCTAAATGCTAAGAAGACAGTCTCAATGACTTTTGGCACCAGGCAGAGATTCTCTAGGCTCCCAGCTCTACCCACTTTCTACACCCTTGATGGGACCATCCTGAAGGACACCTCCTCATTTAGAAATCTGGGGGTTTGGCTGGACCAGCACCTCAACTTCTCTGTGCATATTGATGCTATCATGAAGAAACTGCACCCCAAGCTTGCTGCTCTGTATAGGAATTATAGCTGCATCCCGCTGACTGTCAGGTGTGAAATTGTCCAGAAGATGATACTCCCCATCTTTGACTACTGTGATGTAGTCTATGGTGCTGCTCCCAAATCTTCCCTGACCAAGTTGGACATTCTCTTTAACTCCTACTGCTACTTTGCTCTCGACTCCCATCCCGGCTCCCACCACTGTGATCTCTATTGCTCTCTTACTTTCCTTCCACTGTCTCACAGATTCACCTCAAACTGTGCCAAACTAACCTCCAAATTCTGGTTTGGAGTGCTCCACACTTATCTCTCATCCTCTCTCTCCACTTCACCTCCCCCCACCCGCTCTCTCTGATCAAATGACGCCTGCACCTTGACGGTCCCTTATCGCTCCACCCTCATCGGTCAGACTGGTTTTGCCTATCACGTCCCTAAAATCTGGAATTCACTCCCCTCTGAAATACAACACTCCTCCTCCTCCAGCTACTCCTTTACCTCCACCCTACACAAGTACCTCTCCCTCAGCTGTTCCTGCTTTAACTCTTCTTAATACCTACCCAAGTTTCTGCCTTTCTACCCTAATTGCCCCAGCAGGGTTCTCAACATCTGGTAGGGGTAATCAGGAAATGGCTACCCCTCTACTCATATTCACTTCTTGCCTCTCCTCTCCTCTCTTCTCCACCTGCCTTTCTGGGTCATCTGTGAGCACACCCTATCCCATCCTTTTTTGCCAACAGCACTTGTGTACTACACCGAGCCTGATCCTGTTACACTCATGCACTATAAATGGTCCTGTCACTTTATTACTGTTTTGCATGTTTATAGGTTCTTTTATACATTTTTGAATATGTATTGTAATTTACCCAAGTTCCACTTCTGTTAATTGTACTTTACCTTGTGATCCTACTGTTGCATAATCTTACATTGTTGCACTGTTTGTACTACCTACATACTATTGTATAACTGACCATCCTTCACAACCCTATGTAATTGCTTTCTCCCAGGTCACACCATGAGATGAGCAACTTGTTGCTCAGTGTGCCTTTCTGGTGAAACTTTTCAATAAATAAATAAATAAACACGAGTGACTATCAACAAACAATGCATTTTGTGATTTATTTTTTTTAATTCATAAGAACTGTCTTGTATATGCAAAAAAAGTACTACTAGTGGTGACCTATCATGGTTACATCTCAAAATGCAGCTATTAGTAATTACATACAGTTGTGGTATTGTTATTTTCCAAAATAGCATAAGTAAAATGCAAAGACTAAGTAGTCACTAATATTTTTGTTAAATTAAAAAACATAATACTTAATTATCTTTTGGTATACTTTGCACTTAAATATATGCATAACTGTTCAATGGATTTGCATGAAATTTTGCATATATGTCCCAAAGAGATAGGTTTCTTCACATGACAATTTCTGGTCCAGATGGATATGCGAATTCATGGATCTTGAAATAGAGAAACATAACAAAATGACTATTTATATGCGTGTGTTTTTTCTTACCATTATGTAGCGCACCGATTGTTTTAAAATTTTTGCCTGAAATTGTCAGGGTCGAAAAGGCTTGGTGTACACATGTGCCTTTGGTTTGTTTGCTGAAAAAATATGAATCCGTTACAACAGGAAACAAACAGTAAACCTTCTTGTCACCAGAGCTTGTTGTTATTTTCTTCAAACACATGATCAGCATGAGAAATGTATAGCAACTAAAATCGCATTTGTTAAACTTAACAGTAAACTGTGAAAAAAAAAAAAAATATCCAATGTGCTCTGCAAGTCAGTACAGTAAGTGAGGTTAGAAGTGTTTTTCAGATTTTGTTACCATGCATTTAGACATTCCTGTTGTTTGTTTCTATTTAGTGTTTAAAAAAAGTTCAAAACTAGGAATGGAACTACAGTAAGTCTATATGTTATGGTGAAATCTAATTGCAGTACAGTTAAGCCTTCAGATGATTTTTTTCAGCTATTACATATTATTTTTACAAAAAAAAGAAAAACAAACATTGTGAAATGATACAGACTATTTCTGCAAAGACTTACTTTCCCGTTGAGTCATGGTCACATTGAATTTAAATAAAGTTGAACCTTCAGATTTTTTTGCATCTGTTTATTGATTAATTATGAAAGTACTGTTGAATTTTTTATAGCCTTATTATAATCTCAAGAAGGCAGTCCAGGGTTTGCATTGTGGTATGATAATTAATAATGGCTTACACAGGGTTGTGTAAGCACTCTTCTTTCACCCTCATGCTTTGAACCAGTCTCGGTGTGCCATTATTGCTTCACGATGCACACACTGTCATGCCTTATTGCTTAAATAAGGCATGACATGGCATGCATTGTGGTGTAATAATGGCATACCTAGGGTAGATTGAACCACAAGGACAAATGCAGAGTTGCTACCACACCCTAGGTGTGCCATTATAACACAAACACAAAAACCTATGATTACATTATTGTGAATGTAATATGGCTATAAAAATTAAACTTTACTGTTATGATTGATTAAGCAATTAACCAAGGCAAAAATCTGAAGGTTGATCTTTATTGCAACTCAATGTGGCCATGACTTTAGGAGAAAGTATGCCCTTGCAGAAACAGTCTGCATCACTTCACATTGTTTGCATTTTCTTATTTAGTGAAATCAAAAAAATAAAAACAAAAAATTAAACAAAAGAAAAAAAAATGATTGTGTAACTGTAATGAATTTAAAACTAACCATAACATATAGAGACACTGTAGTCCCTTTTCATGTATTGGATTTACTGTTTTATTTTCTTAAATACATTAAAAAGAAGCAAACAACCGGAATGTCTAACTGCATGGTAACACAATGTTAACACATTTGATCACACTTACTGTACTCCTTTGCAGAGTGACTTGGCACCATTAGTTCATTTATTACATTTTACTGTTATGTGTAACAAATACTATTTTAGTTGCTTTACAGTACTTATGCTGATCATGGGTTTGAGAAAAATAACAACAAGTTCCTGAACACAAGCAGGTTTAATTACTGTCAGTTTCCTGTTGGAGCAGATAATAGTTTTCAACAAACAAACCAAAGGCACATGTGTGGGCCAAGCCCTTTATAGCATGACAAATTTTAGATTAAAATTCCCTAGCATTTTTTTGGTACATGATTCCAAAGAAAAAAAAAACAGCATGACATTTTGATATTTTAAAGGGGAGCTGTCATCTGAAGGATTTCTTAATTTCTGAAAGGCCATAAAAAGCTAATCTGAGTGAGTCATTGTGTTTATCTGTGAGTCATTGTAGTCCAGAGTTATTCATATGTAAATCATCCTGTAATTAAAGGCTTGTGATAGCAATATGTTTTGGGCTCCTGACAGGAAATGATGTCACAGATGGTCTAGGTCCTCATTTGACTGTATATAATTCATCAGATTGCATAGGAAATCGTCTATTTTATTAAGTGTGTTTTCAGGTGCTATTACAACATTTTCTACATCTATAATAATTGTTTTGTATATGCATTGAAACTAATGAGTTATCACCTTTACATGTCAAAACTGTTAGTAAAAGTAATCCATCTTCAGGTTTGCTTTAACCTCTAAGGTATACTACCAGCTGAACGTTTTAGTACAGATTTCTGGGGATGCCACGGTACCAACTTCTGTCTTTTTCCATTCCTTGTCTTACAACCTTTTCTCTTACAATTTTTGGTGTGAACTCGGGTCTACAAGATGTACATGTGGCTACGTATCTACTGGCCTGGCATCATGGCTTCCCTTTGCTCCCTCAACACATCCAGGAACAAGCTGTTGCTCAGTGTGTGTTTCCTGGGCAAAGATAGTAAAAACAATCTGAGCATGTGTTATGATTCTAAAAATAGTATCCTATTTCTATCCAGATTTGACTTGAAAAAAAAATATGACACAATTACTTGTTTATTAATTGCAAAACACATAGATGGACAACATTGTTAAAACATGCATTATCTGCAATGCATTATTAAAAAAGGATTTGACTTCTTTTGATTAAGTTAAAAGTATAACAGTTTCTTAATGAAATACTTTGAATGGAATGGGATTTTGTAATTACAACACTTTCTAAATTTATAATAATTGTTTTGTATGTGCATTGAAACTAGTGAGCTACCACCTTTACATATCAAACTGTTATTAAAAATAATCCAAGACAATTCTGACATTGTTATGGTAGAAAATCCCATTCCATCCAAAGTATTTCAATAAGCAACAGTTATAGTTTTAGCATCATCAAAAGAAATACTCTTTAATTAATAGTGCTAATTTTTACACACAGATAAAGACACTTTCATCTCCAGTTACAACCTCCTGGTTAATATTTTTGGTTACAACTGGGAGGTTATAATTAGCACCTGTCAATCAAGTGTCTCCACAGAAAGCAAACTGATGCATAGTTCCACTGTGGTCTGGCTGATCATTTTGCCAAACATAGCAGCTCCATTACCTTGCATTGGTACTGGCACTCAAGCTTTGCAACAGACTGTTAAGACAAGTAAGATTTTAAATATTTCTTATATATCTATCTAATTTATCCTGCCCTAAAAATGAAAAAAAAAAATCAGTCTGGTCTATCCTGCTGCTTATACTCTTTTAGCGTGTCTTACACGTCACAGCTATGCCGACGGATCTGACTTTCCACAATGATGTTACACTGTAATGTAAAGAAAAGAAAAACAAACACGTAATAAAAGAAATAAAGGCGAGACAGGCAGTGTGTGTGTGTGTGTGTGTGTGTGTGTGTATGTGTGTGTCTCTATCTCTATCTCGGATAGGAGTGCTGCACTAACTGAACTGTGCTTTAGGGAAAAAAATATCACCATTAATTAAATAAAATAATATATATGTATCTGTGTGTGCATGCATGTGTGTGTGTGTTTAAAAAGCAGAATTTTACACACAATTGGTGTGGGATGCTTTTACAAACCTCAAGGGCGTTTATGTAGCACTGCACACCTCAGGTGTATGTAAAATTCTGGTTGCATTCACCTACCCATATATTATTCTGTATTTTAGTAATGCTTTTTAGGTTATGCATATTTTAACAATGTTGTCCATTTATTATTATTTTTTTTTTTTGCAATTAATAAACAAGTAATTGTGTCCTATTTTTTTTCTTTTCAAGTCCAATCTGGATAGAAAGAGTATAACATTTTCAGAACCTTAACACATGTTCAAAACTCACTTCTTCAAAACAACTATGGCACTCTCTCCCCAAATATATGCAGACAATGGAGCGTAAATAAATAACTATTTCTTTCACATGAAGATAGCACACAAGACTATTAACCTGATGTGTTTCAGATTTGGTTCATCCTTTATCAAAGGCTAAAAAACAAGTAAACATACACCACTCTTATATCTTCTAAAACCGTGATATCCTAATTATGTCACAACTAGAATTTTAAAATGATTGGCTGCTGCATGATTGAATAAAAGCATAATTGATTCATCTACAATTAGAAATCATGACCACCACGGACACAAAACTATTCAGAGTTCCATCACTACAAGTAAAACATATCCTGAGCAAGTCACTTAACCTCCTTGTGCACCCAGGTCACTCCTGTAAAAAAGCGTTCAGCTTAGTGTGCTATACCTGGTTAAACAACCAAATAATATGTGCAATACAAATGTGTACTAAAGTGCGTAACAATATCAAAATGCATAACAACCTTATAAACATGCTTAGACAAATGTAACATCACTAATAACATATAAAAACAGATTCAGTAACATGTTTCTATCTGATATTGTGTATGTCTTAAGTCAAAATGCATCGATCTTCCAAATAAGGTTTTAATTCTAGCTCTACATGGAGACCAGGTTTTTTGTTAGTTCTCTTTCTCAGAATCCACTTGTTCTCTTTCTTTAAAATTGTGTTTCTGAAATTCCATCCCCTTTGGTTTGGGTACACTCTCAATAGCCACAAACTCAAATTTATGGTCTTGACCATCATTTGTGCCTGTCACAGTATATGTGCCGCTGCGGCATAGGTCATGTCAGCCATCTTGGTAGCCCAAATATGTTCATTGACCCTAGTTCTATACTGTATTTCAGTTTTGCTGATGTAAAAAGCAGAACATTTACATCTAGCCAAGTAGATAATATCTTGTGTGCTGCAAATAATACATTGCCTGATATCATAAACATACCCATTTTGATAATCTCTGAAAGTTTTATTCTGTATCGCAAGTTTACATGCTATGCAGTTATTGCATGGAAAACACCCTTTGCTATTATTTAACCAAGTTTTTGGTTTACTTTGACAGAAATGGCTTTTCACCAAACTGTCTTTCAACGTTGGAGCTTTTTTGTATGACATAATGGGTGGTTTCTGCACAAGAGTCTTTAAACCTCTGTCACTAGCTGGAATGTGCCAATGAAATTTAATAATGATGTCAACGTTTCCTGCATGCACCAAGAAGATGGTGACATAATGAAATCTATCATTGCTTTCCCTTACTTTTGGCATGTTACTTAGTAGCGTGGCTCCATCTTGTTATGCTGCTGTTAGCAGGTTCTGGGCATACCCTCTACTTTGTAATCTGTCCCTCAATTCTTCTGCTCCCCTTTCAAAAGCTTCCTGTGTGTTACAGTTCCTCCTTACTCTGAGGAACTGTCCCTTTTGGACGTTTTGTATGGTGTGTCATGGATGGCAACTAGACGCCAAAAGAAGAATGTTGCCATCAACTTCCTTTCTATATAGGTATGTGTTAAAGTGTCCTCTCTTTTCTCTTCTGACCTTTAAGTCATGATAGCTGACTTCCCTTCTACTAGCACAGTAGCTAAATTTTAAGTTTTCACTGGTTCTGTATAGAAATTCCACAAATTCAGCTGAAGTATCTGCATTTCCTTTCCAAATGAGCATGACGTTGTCTATATAATGTTTCCACAATATTACATTTGAAAAAAATTGATTCTTTTCTCTGTCATAGGCAATGTCATGCTCCTATTTCCCAACAAAAAGATTTGTGACTGATTTGGTACAGGTAGCACCCATTGCAGTCCCTTGAATTTGGTGATGTAAAGTGCCATCAAACATGAATACATTCTTTTTGAGTGTATACTCTAGCAATTTTAACACAAAGGCTGTTGGAATGTCTACCTTTCTTTGTACATATTCTTGGTTCAAAAAAAAAAGTTGTAGCATCAAGTGCGCCCTTGTGTGGCACATTTGTGTATAATGCTTCTAAGTCCATTATGACTAGCAGACACTCTTCATTTATTTCAAAAGACCATACATTTGAGTTTATGGCTATTGATAGAGTGTACCCAAACCAAAGGGTAGGGAATTTCAGAAATAAAATTTTGAAGAAAGAACTAGTGGATTCCAAGAACAAGAGCTAACAAAAAACCTGGTCTCAATGTAGAGCTAGAATTAAAACTTCATTTGGATGATAGATGAATTTTGACTTAAGAAATACACAAAATCAAATAGAAACATGTTACTGAATCTGTTTTATCTGCAATTAATGATGTAATGTTTGTCTAGTCATTATTATAAGGTTGTTATGCACTTTGATATTGTTATGCACTTTAGTACCCATTTGCATTGCACATATGTTTTATTTGTGGTGATGAAACTCTTAATAGTTTTGTGTGTGCATACTGCATATTTGAGGTGAGAGTGCCACAGTTGTTTGGAAAAAGTTTGTTTTTTTCTTACTTGATGTGCACTTTGTCCTAGTGTAGACTCCTTTCTGTTGCAGTTTGAATGTTCAAAACCCTTTCTGCTGGATGAAAGAAGCTGTTCACAGTTCATTGCTTTTACCACTGGGCTGTCCTGCCAGTTGATAATCAAAAGCTACACATTTCAAGACTGGACCCATGATGGCAGGCCAGTAGGTATGTAGTCACATTTGCATCTTGTAGACCTGAGTTCACACATGATATTGTAAGAGAAAAGGCTGCAAGACAGGGAGCAGAAAAAGATAGATGTTGGTGCTATGGTAGTCCCAGAATTCTGTACTGACATGAACACAGACAGGGTTTAGAAATCCTGATATGGGGCCCCAATATCTGTTGGCACCACAGAGTCAGCCTTGAGATGTGTAGTTTTTGATGATCAGCTGGCAGTACAGCCTAGAGGTTAAAGCAAACCTGAAGATGGAATATTTTTACAAACACTTTGAAATGTAAAGATGATAACTCACTAATTTCAATGCACATACAAAACAATTATTATAAATGTAGAAAGTGTTGCAATAACACCTTAAGCACACTTAATAAAACAGATGATCTACTATTTAATCTGTTGAATTAAATACAGTCAAAGGAAGACCTAGACCCATGGTGGCATCATTTCCAGCCAGGAGCCCAATACACATTACTGCCACCAGTCCTTAATTACAGGCTGATTTACATATGAATAACTCTGGACCGCAAAGACTCACATATACAAACAATGGCTCATTTAAATTATCTTTTTATAGACTTTCAGACATTAAGAACTCCTGTAGATGACAGTTCTCCTTTAACTGTCCCACTATTTGGATCTCTGAATATGCACATCTGACTGTGTCATAACTTGTCATGTAAAGAGAGCTACCCCTTGGGACCGTACATGTGAAAATGAATGCAAATCCATTGAACAGTTGCTAATACACTACAGTGCAAAACATTCAAGATGGCAGTTAATGATTATGTTTTTTAATTTGTCAGTTTAAGTTATATGCCATAGCTGAAATTTTTAGTGAGTAAAGTAAAGATGACAGCCACATTTGTGCTGGCAGTCAGTTATGTGTTTGGTTAATTTCATATGTGATGATGATACTGGTCCTTCTTCCAGTGTGGGTTTGTTGGTACAACATGATTGTGTTCTGAGCTCTGCAGCCAATCAGAATACTGATTTTTTTTAGCCCTGGTATAATTATATTTTAAGTATGAAATTTCAAGAAGAACTGGCCAAAAATATTGATAGGTATGTTGTTTACATCAACACACATTGATCCAGTCAACTTTGTTGTTACTTTACATTTATAAATGGACCCAAATCAGAACTCTTCATTTGACTTGCTTGTGCAGTGTGAAAAGTATAACAATGTCTTCATGAAATATTTTAATCAAGTTGGTTTTGCAAACACAGCAATACAGGACTTTTGTTTGATTATTAATGTGCATAAGAGATAGTAATGTTGGGATGGGGAGGGCTGGGGAGGGAGGGTCTGTTACAGGGCCGTGATTGTGGATTGTGCAAACTTTATATATAAGGCCGACTGTATGGCTGCATGTACCCTGTAACTTAAAATGAATAAAATGTTAATTGGAAAAAAAAAAGAGATAGCAATGATAAGGTGATCACAGTAGTTACACTTGCAATGCACATACAAAGTATTATAAAATAAATGTATTGATCATACAAGACCTGAAGAAATTCAGGTGATGACAATTCCCCTTTCTGTTCTGGTATCAGATATTCACCACATCTAATTACTGTTCATTCCCAGTGACAGCATTGATGTATATGAATCTGACCAATGTTTTCTATTGCCAATGACAAATGATAATAAGCACATTACAATCATATTCACTTGGATTCATATTTCCCTGTAGAAGCAATATCTGTTTCAAGTCATCACAGACATCACCAGTGACAATGATGACAGTGTATGAAAAGCAGTTAATTCACTTAAAAAGTAGGTGTTTGGCATCTTAGGACTGTGACAAATGTGATGGCTGTAATCTTGCCATATGCCATGAACATTGCCCAAATTATTCAAACAACCTGTGGAATATATGGGATAAAGTATGGGTTGCAGTGTGTAACAAGAATTTTACAAACACCCTAGTTGTTGGATGGCACATAAATCCTGAGGGTGAAGCCCAAGGAATTTATGCAGCCAACAATGAGGATGTGTATAAAATTTGAGTTTACACACTGCACCCCATACTTTGTTTCATTTAATTGAAGGGTCACATTTTCTCACAGCTTTCTCTCACAAAAGAGCCATGTATTAAATGCCGTAATTAACATTCATTTATTACTGCATTTATCACACTGCTTTTTGTATGGGGAAAAAACACAACCCATTAATTAAAAGGATAGTATGTGTGTTCTGCAGAACATCCTGTAGATATAATGTGAGCATTGTACAACTACTTCAAACACCCAGAAAAATAAAAAAAAACTATGTGAGCAAGTACCTATGATAATTTCTGCAGTCTAATTTCAAGAAATGAAAAGTAAGCAAATAGAAAGTATGTAGTCTGACAGAATTGCTCATTTAATGAGACCATAACCATGTGCAGTGAGTGTTGTCCAAATATTGAAAAAAAAACTTGTAGAAGATGAAGGTTCTGAAATTTCATAACAACATCTGACACTGTCAATGCTCAAATAATCATACTGTATTTGAAGCACATAAACAAACAAGAGTATGGTGTTCAGAGTATACAGATGACCAAATATATGCAGTGAATACTGTACTAGTACATCAAACACACTGTAGAATACAGTTCTGTGGGAACACAGATCCGTGATAATTTCTGCATTATAACTTTCATAAAGGCAATGCAAGCAATGATTAAGTAGATGCAAGGACTGTGACTGCATGGAAAAATGAAAAATGTCCATATGCTGTTAACATTTTCAAAATACTCCAAACACCACGTGGCAGAAAAAGCCTCAATCATAAAAAAAAATGTGCTGCTGTCAGTCTTGACAATTACTTAAAAGAAGCACAGAGACTGAGAAAACAGGATCACAACCTATGATATCAGTTAATTGAAATGGGGCATGGTACAACAACCAAATCAATCACTGGAGATGAGTCTTTTCAGCTCTTGATGACTAGTCGTAGTACTACTACTGATGACAATGATGATTCATGATTGATGACCATAGCCATGAAGGAGTCAGACATTGCATATCCATCTATCAGGTGAGTCGAATTATAACTTAATTTTCTTTATTGTTACTGTTTTTTTTTTTTGTTTCAGGTCTAGTAATCGATAATGTTATCATTAGATACTGTACTTGATATATTGCTTTTTCTGCTGTCCATACCATGAGATGCAAGCTTTAATTTTCTTATGTACAGTGTTACTTAGGCAGTTACTTTCAATGTAGTGATATCAAATAGAAATCCAATTTCTAACATTACTAAATAATTTTAATTTTCTCTTCCATCTTCCTCTTTGCAGCATTAGCATAATGTGATGTGTCCTGCTGATGCATCCAAGATGATGTAATGTGAGCATTGCTTAGGGACTGTGCTTATTAAGTGATGAGGTAGGTAGTTTTATGGCTTTTATATGACTGGTTTACAACATCCAGTATTTTGATTTGTTTTTATTACCTGGACAATAATTAATCAATAAGGTACTAGATTTCATGGGTGGTACTAGGTTGGCAACACTGTCAGGGGTGTTTTGAGGCACGTTGCAAAGCTGATTGCCTTCTGTCACCTTAGCATAGTTGAAACCTAGTACCAGCAATGTCCATGGAGTGTAATACTGCTTAAGTATTTACTTGCTTTATTGAATTTCGTGGACTTTGATTGTTATGGCATATTTTAAGTTAATTATATATGAGTAAAGGTTGCAGCCTGATTTGTGATGGAAATAAAAAAGTATGAGGGTTTTGAATTTTGAGAGTTACCCTGGTTATCAGGGAGTTATTTTTTAAAACTATTGGCTCTGATGTCTTACTGCCATGGGCTGAAGAACCCAGTCTCTGCCAGTTAGGATATAGGGATGTCATAACTCATTTCATATATCCTTTTGATGCACTAGTAATACCCTCCCCAAATTTAGGAAAAATTTACGAAAAGGAAAAAAGGATAGGTGCCTATCAATGCAAGTCTTGATTTTAATAGTCACTTATTTCCCCATGGTTAGTTCAGTAATCCAAGCAATCAGTAAAACACAACTGAATTCAGTATAAAAAACGCACTAAAAAAAGGAACAAAAATGAAGTCTTTGATATTGCAGTGCCATGGACAGATCACAGTGTGCTGAAACTAAATTTGCACAGCACAGATGAAGCTTTTGAGTGTAAATAAACCACATTGCAGAAACAGTAACACAAATACAGTTTGGTTACAGAAATGTCCCTGTCAGATGATGTGTATCATGTGTTCTTGTCACCTGATGTTCATTTTTGGTCATATTTATCTTGTTACAGTTGCCATGATTTCTGCATAGTAAATCACTACTATCTTATGTTATTTAGGACCTTTTTCCCATAAAGCAAAGTCATCCATCATTCAACATGCATAGGAAGTATTGTAGGCAACATGCATAACAAAATCAATTTTTCCATTGTACTGTTAATGTTTCAATTTAAATTTACACTTGCAGTTTAAACTCATAAAACACCATTCTGCAGTCACGTGATGCAGGAGCCAGTATTGCAGCTTATCTGCAGAGTTCTGTTTATTCGACTACAAAAATTAATATAAAAAGAGAGCCTTTTTATCTATCTGCTTCAGAGTTTCGACTCCTTTGCTGTAGGGATCCTTCAAGATGTCCTTGGTGCCATTGCAGATGGAAGTGACACCTAATCCTCCCAAAATTTCTCAATCACTTATAGGATTGGATGAGGAGACACTGTTGACTCTAGAAGTTAAACAGCTGAGACAGAGCTCCTCACCAGCACAGGATCCACTCACTGGAAGTGCACAGGACATGGACAATATAACAATCTCTTAAATCACACTAGAGCTTGCTACAATTATGATGGCAGTATTTGCAATTCTGGATGATTTAAAGAATATTAAGCCAGTGGTGAAAGACTTTGCCATTAGGGTAAGTGATGCTGAGGCCCGTATCTCCTCCATGGAGGATTGGCAGTCCTAAATTAAGCCAGATCTGATATGCCTGAATTGGATTATTGGGAAGCTGGAAGACAAGGTTGACAACCTGGAAGGTCACTGTAGAAGAAATAACCTCATCCTTCTAGGCTTACCATAGGGGCAAGAAGGACCCAACACACCTGACTTTCTCCAACTGTTCTGTGTAAAGATTACTGGCCCAAGCCAAAATGGTCTTGTGTATATAAGAGACCCAGGCCACAAAGCACTGTGGGCAAAACCCTCTGCAACTGATCCCCCTTGCCTGATAATCTTTAAGCTACTTAATTGTTTGGATAGAGATCACATATTGAGGGCAGTGAAGAAATTAGCTATGTTCATTGGGAGGGGAGGAATCTAAAAATTATCCCTGATTTGACCCTGCAAGTCAGGCAAGCAAGACAAACTTACAGACCCATACTCTGTAAACTATGGGTGGTCCAAGTAAAACATCGGCTTCTGCATCCAGCTAGATTAGAAGTGACCATGCCATTGGGAACCCACTGCTTTGAATCAGTGGACTCAGCACAGAAAGACCTCACCAAACTGCTCCCCAACTTATTCAGAGGGCAAGGAATGTGAACAATGAGGCTCACCATATGTTGTCAACTACTGAAGTTCTTAAATGTACTGTTATAAAGAACATTTGCTGAAGTGGTGGCACAATTTCAGATGAGGTTTTTGGCTACAGCATTTTGCTTTCTTAACTGGCAGGATTTAAGGACATTATTTCTTTTCAAGTCGCATCAGCATTTCTGATGTCTTAGAAGTAGAAATAACTTTACCTGCTGAAAAAGTACATTTTGTTTATGTATGATTGAGAGTTCTAATAAATCTTTCTAATGATGCAATTATTTGTTGGGGGGACATTCTGGAAACGTGCATGTATTTTGTTTTCCTTGTGATGCACTGTTCCAGATCTCTTTATTGTTCATTTTGATTTCAGGGAGACTCCCACTGGCTAATGTTGGTAAGGCAGCTGAGTTGGGGCTGCTGTATTTTATTTTGCCAACTGTTCCAAGTTATTGACTACAGGAGGATCCTGAAGCTTTTGAGTTTGTGTTTACTTTGGACCTGTTATTACTTGTACTTAAGAAGTGGACTTACAAACTTTTCTTTTTTCTTTAATAGGCGTGTAGTGACCTAATGTGTGCTGGCTAAAGCAGTGCCCACTATGTGGTGGACAATTTAGATTATCAATTCATTTTTTCTATGTTTAGTGTTATTTCATTTTATTTTCATTTTTTTATTATACTTTAAAGCAAGTTGGGCAAATTGCCTGTTTTTATAAGTGACAAGTTTCAAGTAGAAAAAAAAAACACATCACATAAATACAAAACACAGTACAAAACACATATAAATGACATTGACCATTACATATCACAATCTGATCAATCATACCATTAATGAAAGCAATTACACTCTGATTTAGCAGCTAGCCATTGTACCAACCCATTCCTAACTAAATATCCTCACTTTCCAAGAATTAAGGTTGAAGAAATACTATTAAAAAACATAATAGCCCTATTATATAATTGATTTTTGACCTAATACTTTCCTTTATAAAGGAATACTAAACAATTCCTTAGACTAAAACCTGGTGTTTTCTAGGCCCAAAGAAACAGATAAAAGATTAAGAATGGGGGGAATAGTCCAAGGTAAAATTAAATGCAAAAACTCCCAGTTTGATTTTAAGTCTGTCCAAAAATAAGGGACAGTTTGCTTCCTTAGCCAATACACAATGATGTGTATTATATGGCAAACCAATCATAAATCATAAGATACAATGATAAGTAGACCTAAGTTTCTGTAACATTTTTTCATTTGTACCAGAATAGATAAACAATCCGTAATCCAACAAGCTTTATAGTAGACTATGTGCCACTAACTTTTTGGATTCTGTGTCAAGAAAAGATCTTATCCTAAAAAGCATTCCCAATCTCTGATGGATTTTCTTAACTAGTGTATTAGTGTGATCTACAAAAGAAAACTGAGAATCCAAAGTAATCTCTAAATAATTAAATCTATCAACAAGTTGGATAACATTACCCCATAAATCTAAAATGGGAACAGAAATATCTTTCAATTTCTTGGGACAAGAAAAAAACATAACCTTAGTCTTGGATGAATTTTAAATTAAACTATGAGAACACAGCCAATTCTAAAATCTATCAAAATAATGTTGGACAGTTACCAAGGCTGTATCAGGAACAGGGCCTTCTGCAAAATAATACTACACCATCCGCATAAAAGATGATTCTGGAATCAACATGAGACAGGGGGGTGCAGCATTCATAAAAAGGGAAAAAAGTAAAGGGCCCAGTATTGAGTCCTGTGGTACCCTTCAGTAGATTGGAAGAGACTGGGAGCAAACATTGGAAACAATTGTATTATGTTCCCTTTTTTGTAAATAGTCAAATAACCATAATCTCACATCATATAAAACTCTGGCCTCCCTCAGGGACTCCAAAATCAGGGAGTGATTAACAAGATCAAAGGCCTCAGTGAGGTCCACATACAATGCAGCAACTGAACAACCTGAATCCAGGGCATCCCATACACTGCTTGTGAACCCCACCAAGGCCATTTCAGTATTACAACCTCTCCTAAAACCGTACTGACATTCAGACAACAAATCATATTTTAACAAAAACTTCTGAAATTGATGAAAGACAATTATTTCAAGAATCTTAGATAAAGGTGACAACAATGAGATGGGACGATACTTTGAAACAGTTTTCCTACAGCCTGCCATGAAAATAGGCTTAACAATAGCCAATTTCCAAATCCCCAGAAAAACATTATTACATATACAAGCAGTGTCAGTGGCTCTGTAGGTAGCGCACTCACTTCTGAGGCCAGGGAGATCAGAGGGCTGTGGGTTCAGTTCCCACATCTGACACTTTGGTTAGTATCCCAGTACTGACACTGTAGTGCAGCATGAGAGGGGTGCTGCACTTCTGAGGTGCCGTCTTTCGGATGAGACATTAAACCGAGGTCCCATCTGCCTGGATTGGTGGTAGTTCAGGTGGATGTTAAAGATCCCATGGCACTTCTCGAAAAGAGTAGGGGAATTTCCCTAGTGTCCTGGCCAAATTTCCCTCATTCACTAAAAAAATACCACCAACAGCTTAATATGGTTCAATTTCAGTTGCTTACCATCTGTATGCCCCCCCGCTGGTCGCCCCTGAAAAAGGGACTTCTAGGCCCAGTGGGCTTACCGGGTCAACAAAATTCAACAAAACAAACATAATGAAAAATTAAAAATAGCTGACAACGGGGTAGCCAAAACATTAATGCCAAGTTTAAGAAATCTATAATCGACTAAATCCTGACCAATAAATGGCCTTGGGTTATACTTAAAAATACAAGAAGTAACACTTTCTGGGGTTATCATCTGAAAATAGAAATGAGGATGACCATCACTCCCTTCATCATGGGAAGACTGAGGTACAGATAATCTTAAATGTTTATGATATTTTGATAAATCCCCAAAATACTCATTAAGCAAAGTGTATACCTGATTCAGGTCACTAACCAAACTATCATCCTTCATTAAGGAAATTACTTGATCATTAACATTCTTTCCCATTAAATTATTAAGCATATGGCATGTTTGTTTAGAGTTTCCCAAAGATGACAATTATTTATTTTTAAAGAAGTCTATCTTTGCCTTCCTAATTCTTGACTTACACCTATCCCTCAAAGTCTTGTACTCATGTAGGTGATTAATATCCTGACATTTCTTAAATAATTTCTATGCTTTATCTCTTAGTTTCATAAGGGGCAATAATTCTTCTGTAACCCACTCATTTTTGTTGGATCTCATTCTCATTTTTTTAAGGGGCGAACTATAATTAACAACCTGATTAAACAATAAAGAAAATGTATCTAACATTTGATCTTTGTGAATTTCCAATGATCGTCCAATCAATCAACTCCCAAGCTGCATTTATAGTCTCAGAAGAGATATTTTTAAGATCTCTAGTTTCAATATAGCATGGGGGGGCTATGAACTTGTTTAATAGATAAGAAACAAAATACTGGGCTGTGGTCACACATCAGACAAGACACCAGAATCTGTAACCCTGGTGGGGTGAGTAACCACTACCCAGTCAAAAATAGAAGTGCCCCTTCCCTCAGCCCCACTCTTAACTCTTGTGATTTGAGTTATTAACTGTTGAGCACCCATCTCCTGAAATAGTTCAACCACAGGAAAAGTAGATTCAAGATCCCAACTTAAATTAAAGTCTCCCATCAGGATCCATTCCCTATTATTTGACAGTGATATTTTGAAGTTAGAAATGTAATGTAATCCCTTTTTAGATTGTCCTGGGGAAGATAAATAGAGGTAGTGGAAAGATATTTATTTGGGCCAAGTAAGATGTTAACAGAAATCATCTCACAGCCAGCTTCACTTGTATTAAAACTTGTATGCATTTTAGCATTTTGTTAAAGATCCTTGAGTGATCTCTTTCTTCCAAGTGCTTGTACTAGAGGAGTTCTTTTGTTCAGACTGTGTTATTATTGTTCATTAGAAAATGGGCTTAACAATAAAAGAAATCTGATCGACTGGCAGAGGTACATTAATGTACAGTGAGTGCCCTGGAAGTTAAAGATCCTAGCCATGCCAACCCATTGAAATATCCTGGTGCCTACCCTGCTTTGCAATTGGTCAAAACCAACAAATCAACATTTAAAATTGCCACCATTTTTTTCTGTCGCTAAGTGGGAGCATTTGTGGTAGAGTTTGCATCTGTCCCCCGTCTTTCACCTGAATAAATTAAACAGCCAAAAAGAAACACACACTTTTCCCTATGTTCTGAACTATTTATGAAACCAATTAACCTTGTTTTTGTAAACCCGGTGGTCCAGATGAGGTACATCTTCCTGTCAAATGTCACCCTCTGTCTGCTCTGCCCCTTTACTCCTTCAGTCCAGCCAACACAGTGAAGGCTTTTCTGCCACTGTATAAGCCATCCCTGCCCACAAACCACCATCCCTTCAAGTAAAAAAAAACACAAAAACATATTTTTCTGTCACTGCTGCTGCCTTCCAGGTTTGCATTCACCTCATTCTCACCATACTCTAATCCACAGTCCCGAGTGAATAATGAAAGCCGTTGCTCTTGATTCACGATGTTCAGCAGTAAAAAAAAAAAATAAAAATCAGCTATAAATCCTCACTTTCAGCGGTGGCTTCAAATGTGTTTGTCAGCAGGAGACATGCTCTGTGTCTGTCACCATGCTCTCCCTGTGACAGATGATCTGTGAGTGGCAGTTCAAAGTGGCAGAAAAGTTTTGCATGAGAATTGCCAACATGCTCCCCTCCCAGTCCAGTTCACAGGGAAAGTTAAGTAAAATGTAGCTGTTTTTACACAATGAGGTGTGGATGTCCACGGTTTGCACAGTAAAAAAATATTACAATGGGGAAAAAATACTGCTTTCTGAAGAATATATGTTGAACAAAAATAAATACTAACCCACCATGGTGCCTTCTACTGCCAAATGCAGCAGTGGAGGAAATATTTTACAAAACATGTTGTTTTAAATCTTTTTTTACTTACATTTACTCTGTTTTTATGTATTTTTAAACATTTTATTTAAGATGTAACAGCCCATTTTATAAATCAATCAATCAATATCTTTATTTAGCCAGGCAGAACACCATTGAACAGGGCTAATTTACAAGATGGACCTGGTAGTTTAAACAGCAACAAGTCACAATACAACAATTTGGTGTATGTGTAGCAACATTAGCATCCTATGTACAGTCATTTCAAGTGAGAATGGCATGGCTTGGCACATTGGTATACAACAATTTATAAATAGCAACATAAGACTTGTCACTGAAAACAGAACAAGGCAGCATAATTTACAGGCGTGGTACCAAAGGCAGTCAGCATACTGGTATGTGCGAGTTCTGTGCAAGTCAGGTCTCTTATAGACGGTAGGGTATAATATTATATTGGATGATGTCTAGACCAGCAAAGCATTATGTGGCCTAAGAAAAGACTATAAAGCTAGGGCACTGAGGGCACAGGATACACCAAGAATAGTGGAGGGAGGAGAGGTTAGGAGGGGTGGGAGGGGGGAATTGTAATACTTTCAGGATTGTCAAAGTTGCATTAGTAGGTTCAGTAGGTCTAAAGTTAAGGGGGAGGGTATGGGGTGAAAAGGTGCCATCAGTAGGAGGACGTGACAGACAGATAGGAGGGAGAGTCAGAGATTCAGTGCCAGAAGCAGTTGCAGGTCTCCATAAATGATTGTTGGATAAGATTTTTGAAGGCAGCTAATGGTACATGTGAATCAAGCTGCTGTAAATTTTGAGCACAATTCCAGAGAACTGGTAAGGCATGACTAATTGCAGTCCGACCAAAGAGCGTCCCAACTCTGGGTAGGTAAAGGGTGATACGAGTCTGGCTTCTCAGTAGAAAGTTGCCAGGAATGCAAGAAGGTAGGCAATCCTTAATATATTGAGGCAGCTTGTTAGAGATGGCCCTATAGATCCAGATCATGGTGTTCTTTTGTCGTCTAAAACTAAGGGAGCCCCAGTCTACAATTTTATAGTGGGTACAGTGGTGTGTTGAGTAGGGGGCACCAGTTATGAACCTGAGTGTCTGGTGGTACAGTGTCTAGTTTGTTAAGGGTCACAATAGAGCAGTGCCCATACAGCAGGTCTGCATAGTCGATGAGAGGCAAGAACATTGTTTGAACTGACCTGGTTCTCCTCTCTTGTGTTAATAGATGCCTGATTCTGAAGAAAATCCCAAGTCCCTGTTTAAGCTTTTTGGAGAGTGCCTCAATATGGACTTTGAAGGAAAGATTGGAGTCAATCTACATCATCAGATATTTGAAGGAATTTACATAGTTCAGCGATTCGCCAAGTAAGATGTGGATTTGAGGGGCTGTCCCCACCATGCTAGAGTAGGGGGAGTTTATTACAGGGGAGAAGATCATGGCTTTTATTTCTTAGCATTTAACAGAAGATTAGCGAAAAGAAGATTGTTCTGTAAATGGTTAAATTCTATTTGGAGGTCACTACACGCAAATTCCAGAGTAGGTCTGGCTACATACAACACAGTGTCATCCGCAAGGAGGTGTATGTCAGCTAACTTAACTCCAGCATCTTGTTCATTTATGTAAATGGCAAACCACAGAAGACCCAAGATGGACCCTTGCAGGTCTCTAGAGAGTTTTTTTTAGGGGGGAGATACCTCCAGCCTTGATCTGTTGGTGTCGATCAGAGAGGTAGTTAGAAAACCACTCTAGGGCTGTGTCACTGATGCCAATATTCCATAGAGCAATCAGAAGCAACGAGTGGTCTACGATATCAAAGGCTTTGCTAAGGTTGAGAAACAGAGCACACACATAACTTCTGGCATCCAAGGAATTCATGACCTTAGTAAGTGCTGAGGTGGGGTCGGAAACCAGAATGAGCAGGGTTTAGAAGGTCCAGGTTATTAATGTGCTGTCTAAGCTGGGAAGCAACCACTTTTTCAAGAAGCTTAGAAAGGGTAGGGAGTAAGGAGATGGGACATTAGTTATTATGATTGCTAGTGCAGCCAGATTTAAATAGTGGAATAATGTGGGCAGTTTTCCAGATGGTAGGGAGTGAGCCCTGGGTAAGGGATATGTTGAATAGATAGGCGATTCTGGGAGACAGAATGTAGTAGGCAAGTTTGAAGAAGAAGAGCTCTATCAGGTCTGCCCCAGCACGTTTCCTACAATCCAGATGGAGTAAATGCAATAATACCCTCCAGGGTGGGTGGTATGGGCAATACCAGACCTTCCAGGGGCTATAAGGCCCTCCACCTGTGGTGTCAGGCCTCATTACACCCCTGGGCAGTCCAGTATTACCCAATACCACCCACCCCATTGGGTATTATTGCTTGCATAAGACTGCTGCAGGTAGGGGGTTTCACGATTATTTCAAACTATGTACAAGTCTATTTTAGGAAGTCCCCATGTACTATTTGCTTACTGGCTGATGATGGTTATACCTCAATCTTGGATATCAATTTAACTTTGAGAAAAATTATAGATGCTTACTAACCTGTAACAATCATTGCATTAACAAGCCATTTCAGTGCCCTCTACAGTGTTTCCTTTTATTTTTATGCTGATTGCGTGCAAGTGCAAGAAACATATTGTGGCAGCTTTTGCAAGAAGCAGGTTGTGGAGGCAAGGCACTGCTGTGGCCAATGCTCCCACATCCTTTAAAGGCTTGGCCCACTGTCCGCTATGGTGTGGCTGAAACTGACACTAGTTTAGCCAGTGTGCTACAACCGTCTATAGTTTTGACAGCTGCAATCAGGGGCCACCTCGTCATTGCAATGTCATCTGCTGCAATGAGGAAGCGACCCCTCATTGCAGGGCTGTTGCTGACAGGGAGCCCAGTCCCCATATATTGTGTGCTGAGGCGGTGTCCAGTCCCCCTTGGCTTATGTCCCCCCTCCTTCTGTGTTTGGTGACGAGGGTGCCAAAATTCCTGTCGGCATGCCCCCCTCATTTCTTGTGTGCTGAGGGAGGTACCCCATCCCCCTCAGCTCATGAGCCCCCTCAAGTATGTGCTGATGGGAGTATCCAATCCCCGTTGGCTCCAGTGCACCCCTACCTCAAAACACACAGGTGAAAAACTGGGAACCCACCCCAGAGTGCCAAAAGTACCTGCAAAAAAAAAAAATGCCCCACAATGTCTTTTTTTACTCCTAAAAAGAAGAAAATGTTCCCTCGCCATCTGAGCCCCCCCACAACCCGAGCCCTCCCACTGTGTACCCCACCTCCCCATACCACCCTCACCCCATACTTACCACCAGAAAATGTCTGCATTCTTCAAAGCCAACTGCGAACTGAGGAAATGCCTGTAAGCTGTATAATGGAATAAATAGTTTTTTTTTTTTTAACTTTGATGCATATCTCAGGCATTTTTTTGAATTTTGGCACCAAATTTTCAACATGGGGTTTTCAGGACCCCTCCTAATGAATTATGCCACTGTCATTGTGTTAATCCGCATCAAAAGGTGATTTCACGGTCACTGTGTGGAATCACCTTTCAGGACCAATTAACAAAACGACAGTGCCAGTGTTCATGAGGTGGGCTGTCAAAAAGCCTATGATGCAAAATTGGTGGAATAAATCCCAAACAAGCATTTGTCAGTGCTGAATGTTTGCTTGCTGGCATTGGCATTGGTAGTGTAGAAGTTACAGAGCTGCATAACAGAAATGGCAGTGAAGTGTTGAACTGAAGCCAACCCCAGCACCACCCTGCAGAGAGTGACAGGCATTGGGGTGTGCCTTTGGGTCATCAGGCATAACTGCCATGCCATTTCACCACACCCTACCCTGCAGACACTGACACGTGTCACGGTGTGCCTTGGGGTCTTTGGCCCTTATGCGCACCCCATTCCATCAGAAAATATGGTGAGATGGGTGCGGTATAGGAGAATGGGGTGAACTTTGGGAACAAAGAGTCCAAGGCATACCTTGATGCCTCTCACTGGCTGCAGGGTGTGGAATGGTATGAGCATTACAGGCAAGAATCCCAAGTCACACCCCTGATGCATGTCATTCTCTACAGCGTGGGATGTTATGGTTGGAAACCCTAACACCTCAGGCATTTGTTGGTATTTTCACTCCAAATTTTGAACATGTTTTTTTTTGTGACCCCCACCTCATGAACAGTGGCAATATCAGTTTGTTAGCCAAAAGCTGCTCATGCACAGTGACTATGGCATTTAGCACCACAGGTGCAAAAACACATTCCAAACAGGATGTGAAAAATGACAGCTGTACTGTTCATGAGTAGGTGTAAAAATTGGCAATGTTGCAAATCTGCAGTAAAAATATTTAAAACACTGGTGGAGTCATGAGTGTGCATAGAAACTGTGCAATGCACACCCGTAATGTAATTAGTTTTGGAATTTTTTTACAGCAGATTGCCAACACAGGCATTTTGGGACCTCCAATCAAGAACAGTGTCACTGTGATTTTCTTTATCTGTCCCGAACAATGATTTCCCACAGCGACCTCGCATCTCTGCGCTGAAAGTGTGAAAACACATTTCGGCCATGTTGTGAAAAATGACAGCTGTACTGTTCATAAGGAAGTGTGGAAACATGCCACTGGTTAAAATCTGGACTGAAAATATTACAAAGTCATGAACTTATGAGGGTGCGTGGAAACTGCGCAATGCTCACTCATAACACAGTCATTTTATGGACTTTTGTCACCAAATTTTCAACTTAGCCATTGTAAGACCTCTGCTCATGAACAGTGTAACTGTGATTTTCTTAATCTGTCCCAAACATTGATTTCACACACCGACTGCGCCATTGTGAGCTACATGGGCGGAAACACATTTTGGGCAAGATGTGAAAAATGGCAGCTGCACTGCTCATAAGGAAGTGTAATAAAATGGCAATGTGGAAAATCTGGAGTGAAAATATTGAAAATTAGCAAACTTATGAGCTGCATGAGGAACTGCGTGAACGCTGAACTCAGAAACAGTCATTTTAGAATTTATTCACCAAATTTTTAACATAGCCATTTTAAGACCTCTGCTCATGAACAGTGTCACTGTGATTTTCTTAATGTGTCCAATACATTGATTTCACACACCGACTGGGCCGCCATTGTGCACTACATGGGTGGAAACACATTTTGGGCAAGATGTGAAAAATGACAGCTGTACTGCTCATAAGGAGGTGTAGTAAAATGGCAATGCTGAAAATCTGGAGTGAAAATATTGAAAATTCGTGAACTTACAAGCGTGCATAGGAACTGCGCAATGCACGCTTGTAAAACAGTCATTTTTAGGAATTTTTCCACCAAATTTTCAACAAAGGCTTTTTGAGAGCCCACCTTATGAACAGTGGCAGTGTCATTTCGTTACTCAGTCCCGAAAGGTGATTTCATGCAGTGACTGTGAAATCACCCTTCAGAGCTGATTAACGCCTTGACAGTGAGATAATTCATGAGAAGGGGTCCCAAAAACCCCATGTTGAAAATTTGGTGCAAAAATTCCAAAAAATGCCTTAGATATGCAGCAAAGTTGAAAAAACCTTATCTATCCCATTATACAGCTTACCGGCATTTCCTCAGTTCGCGGTCAGCTTTGAAGAGTGCAGACATGTTCCTGGTCCACCGAATATTGTTGCGCCAGAGTCCAGAGGTAAGTATGGGGTTGGGGGTGTGGGTAGGCAGGGTGTGCAGTGGGTGGGCGCAGGTGGGGGCAGAGACAGCGAGGGATCATTTTTGAGTTTCAAATCAAGCCAAATCAAATCAAATCAAATCATCTTTATTTATAAAGCACCTTTCAAAACCAAGGCCCTGTACAAAAGGATCACACATAAATATAAATTAAGACAGTCATAAATTAATCAACCATAACTAGGATATGCTAAACTAAATAAATACATCTTTAACTCCATTTTAAATTTCTCGACGGTTGGACATTCTCTCAACCAACGAGGTAGAGAATTCCACAGGGTTGGTGCTGAAAAGGCAAAAGCATGGGATCCTGATGTTTTTAATCGAACCCTGGGAATCTCCAGCAATCCCTCATTGGTGGAGCGGAGAGGACAGAGGGGGCAATAGGGTACCAAGAGATCTTTCAGGTAGCCAGGTCCCTGATCATGTAGGGCTTTAAAGGTTAGTAAATCAACCTTATAGGTGATCCACCACCTAACAGGCAGCCAGTGCAGTTCGCGGAGCACAGGCGTAATATGGCTGGATCTAGAGATCCCAGTAAAAAGCCTTGCTGCTGCATTCTGCACCAGCTGCAGGTGGTGGATATCAACCCCAGATAGCCCTAGTTTGAGGGAATTACAGTAATCAAGATGGGTAGTGATAAAGGCATGGACCAATGTTGGTAGATCACCCGGTGGAAGCAGGTGTTTCACCTGGGTGATATTCCTCAGATGTTAAAAAGAGGATTTGACTATGGCTGATACCTGAGATTTTAAGGTCAAGCCATCATCAAAAATAATGCCCAGGTTCTGTACCCGATCAGAGGTAGTGAGTGACGTACCACCAAGCAATAAGCCCGGTGGTTGTCCAGCCCCCAAACCCACCACCAAATGACCTGGGTCCACTACCAACACCTCAGTCTTATTAGGATTCAGTCTCAGCCAGCTAGAACTCATCCATAATCTGATTTCAGCAAGGCAGTTGTCTAGCAAGGAGAGAGCATCATCTTGCCCAGGGAAGAAAGGACAGATACAGCTGAGTATCATCTGCATAGCAGTGAAAACCCAGACTGTATCACCTGATGATATCTCCCAATGGCAGCATGTACACTGCAAACAACATGGGTGCTAAAATGGAACCCTGCGGTACCCCAAAAGACAGGGAGTGAGCGCCAGAGGAATAAATTCCAGTGGCAACTCTCTGAAACCTGTCTGTGAGGTAAGACTGAAACCATTTGAGGACTGTTCCAGACAGCCCACAATAAGTCTGCAGGTGCTCCAACAGCACACCATGGTCTACAGTGTCAAATGCTGCAGAGAGATCAAGAAGGACCAGAATGGTACATGCCTTTTGATCTCTAGCCATTAGGAGATCATTCAACACCCAGACAAGGGCAGTCTCCGTGCTATGCTTCTTCCTAAAACCAGACTGGAGAGTATCATAGATATTGTGAGTTGTAAGATGATCATCCAGTTTTAACACAACCGCCTTTTCAATAACCTTACCAACAAAAGGCAGGTTAGAGATAGGCCGCTAGTTAGCTAGACAATCTGGGTCCAAGGAGGGTTTTTTAAGGAGTGGTCAAACTACCACCTCCTTGAGGGGATCAGGAAAGACCCCCCCCAAGGATTTCCAGACAATGTCAGCAAGAATCAGGCAAATAACCTCTACACATCCTACTAAAAGGGGTGTAGGACCCAGATCCAAACTACAACTGGTTGGTCGCAATGTTTGGATGATCTTCACAATGTCAGTGAACTCCAGCAGGCGAAAATCTGACCAGACAGACTGGGTGCATAACACTTCCCGTTGACAACTGTAATCCCTCAAAGGAGAGGTCAGACCGATGCCAGACCTGATGCTGGCAACCTTATCTGCAAAAAATTAGAGTGAACTCCTTGCATCTTAGCTGAGAAAAAACTTCTCTGGCTGGAGACAGATTGGATTGCACAATCTGTCAACAGTCCGGAAAAGCTGAGCTGGTCGATTCTGTGCAGCAGAAATCTCCCTGGACAGGAATTCTGCCTTCTTATGGGTGATTTCTGATTGATAGACAGTCAGACCAGCTGACTGGTTCCACCCCCAAATCAGCAATCTCCATACCCAGAAGAAAGATCATATCCAATGAATGACCTTTTATATGGGTTGAGGAGGTAACTACCTGTGTTAGGCCCAGTGACGTCATCAACTGGAGGAGATTTTGACCAAAATATGAGAGTTCATCGTCTACCCAGGCATTGAAGTCCCCCCGAATTAACAATCTGGGGGACCGCAATACCAGGTTGATAATGAAGTCTGCTATCTCCTGCAGGAATTCTCCACCATCTCCTGGTGGACGGTAGATGAGGAGGATTTCACAACCTACACCCTCACCCAAGATATATTCAAAGGATCTGGTACTTCCCAATGGCACATCCACAAGGCCCAGCTCAGTCTTAAACATAATGGCGACACCCCCGCCCCTACGATACAACCTTGGATGGTGTATCACCGAGAACCCGGCTGGTGTTGCCGAAGCCAATACAGGGCCTATATTTTCATCCAGCCAGGTCTCAGTGATGCAAGCCAGATCAGTTGACCCAACAAGATCAGCTATAATAGCTGTCTTGTTTTTAATAGATCTAGCATTGCATAACACTGACAAGGTTGGATGAGCTGTCTGGGAAGACCTCGGCTCCTGCCTACTAAAATCAGAACCCTTGGGTATGGAGACAAGACAAGAGTAACCACTATCTTGGCCCCATTTCATCCCAGGGTGTCTCCAGGATCCCACCACCCCAATACGCCCTCCCCCCTCCTGTCCCCCACCAGACTCCACTCTCCACCTTCTTTTACGTTTCCTTAATATGCCCAAAGCACGACACCTAAAATAGGTGTCGGATGGTAGTGGTGGACATTCAAAGGGACGCAGTTCCCTGAGTCTGGTGGGGGAATTATGCCCAACCATCGCTAAATCACCCCAACACATTATAATAAATAATACAAAAACAATATATAATAAACAAAAATCAAATACAAACAAATAATATGTAATCAAACACTTGTATAAAAATAAAATGGGGCATTAATATATATACATAAATCCTAATTGTCCAGCATTTCCCAGATATAGGCAGCTTAAAAACTATTTCCTTTAAAATAGTTGATTCAAACAATCCAAAGTAAATCTTATAAATCAAACAAAACAAAAAAGAAATCCCATTAAGAATCCATTTCTAAAGAGAGTTTAAGTCCCAAAAAATAAAAATAAATGAATAAACTTACATAAATAATAATTAATACAATATATTTTCAACCCCTGGTACTCTCACTACCCTGGGAATCAAGAACATATAATAAAATAAACAATAAAAATTCCCAGGCACTCACACTACCTGGAAAAATAATAATAGTTTGTGCACTCTCACTGCCCAAACACCAAAAAAATAATTTAAACAGAAAATATAAGAAAAAATCAAACAGCAGGAAATGTTCTCTCCAAGAAAATGTCTTAATGAGTTAATTCTTCTTTAAACTCAACATTCCACGGTCCCTAATCCTATTAAAATTAAGCTCCAAATCTCGAAATTGAGTCAGCAGACAGTCCGATGATTTAATCAGCCTTTAAATTCCATTCCAGGGGTTCTCTGGAAAAGCCAAGAGTGTGCAAGCCTCTTCAGAAAGTAAAGGGATATCACATTCCTCCCCTCTACATCGCCCGAACTAATCAGATTTCTCACCACCTGTGACCCGCAACTACAGATGCCTTAAGGGTAAACAATAAAGTATACCCCCAGGACAATTTAGGAGAGCCCCCAATCCTCCTCTGGTTCCCCAGAGGCAGGTGAGGCAGGTGAGGCAACTCCCGTTCAGTCAGAGGCAGTACAATGGGAAAAACAGCCTAAGATGTAAGGAGGAAGGATCCCCACCCAGCAACGCTCAATGACCCCCAGCACCCCTAAACTGCAAGGAACAGCAACTAAAAATCACAGAAAAAATGTTTGATAGTTCGAACCATTCACAAGCATCTCCTGTCAGTACTTTCCTCAGACACTTCACAATCACCATTACTTAAGACCACTGGCTCCATGGAGATTTCAAAGCTTCAATAATGACTTAATTTACAAAAATGCACAAAAAGCACTCTCACCACACCGCTGCTTGCACATAGGTGTAATCCTCATAAGTGTAGTCCTCTAATCCGATAATTTGCTCGAATTAGCAGCAGTTCTCAATCATAAGCCAGTCTTTCAAATTCAGGCAGGCAGCAGCTCCCGCAACAACTCCACAAATCCGGCAACAGCTCCACAGATCACGGGTCTTAAATCAGGATTTGGGTCCAATTTAAATCTGTCACGGCTTTACTAAAAAACAGCTGTGGCATAAATCAACATTATAACTTAAACAAAAAGTTAAAATACATGCGGTTTCCAGCTGTTGCCACAGCTGTAGCAACAACGGTGACTAAAACTCCCGTATATCAGGGAGAACAGCCAACCTGAACTACAAACCCGAAAAAATGCTTAGAAGTACTAATCTAACTCACTAAAGTAACCCTAACTAAACTAAAATTGCTAACTTAAGAAATAATAAATAAAAAAGATGCTTAAATTAAAAAATAAGAAAAAAATAAGACAAACTAAAACACAGTTTCCAAGCTCAAGCCTCAGGCAGCTCACACACCACTGCCATCTTGGAAATCAGCCATCTTTTTTTCTTTAAAATGACGACGATGTGGGACGTTTGCCATGCTGGGGTGGGCTCCCAGCATGGTACAAGGATGACTGGTGGGGGGCCGTGGAGCCGACGGGGGATTGGGCACCCCCATTGGTGATAGCATGTGTTGCCATGCTGGGTTGGGCTCCCAGCATGGCACCCTGTTCTGGGGGCAGTGGAGCTGATGGGGATTGGGCACCCCGTCGGCTATACATATCGTAGCCATGCTGGGGTGGGCACCCAGCGTGGCATACAGAACTCTGTTTGGGGTGCAGCACAGCTGATGGGGAATTGGGCACCCCTTGTCGGCTACACAGTGTGTGGGGGGGCCAGCAAGTATTATGCATGTGTGTGTGTGTGTGTGTGTGTGTGTGTGTGTGTGTGTGTGTATGTAGGGGGAGCGCGCATGAGCAGGCGATATCTTATCACTGCTCACTGAAGTGTAGCTCCTCCTTTCAACTGTATGCCACTGCATTTTGGGCTGTCATAGACAGCTCAAGCAGGCATTGGAGAACTGTGGCCACACCTGCAAACACACTACCTGAATTGGAAGAGGGCTGCCACACCTCCAAAAACTCAGATGATGGCACTATGTTTCTTGCACATGCGTGCAATCAAACATAAAAATGACTGTTTAACGAACGTGCATTGCACAGTTGCTACTCACGCTCAAAACTTCATGAATTTGCAATATTTTCATGCCAGATTTTCAACATTGGCATTTTTCCACACCTCCTTGTGAACAGTACAGCTGTCATTTTTCAAATGTGTTTTCTCACTTACAGCACAGAATAGCATGGCTGCTGTGGGAAATCAGTGTTTGGG
Organism: Neoceratodus forsteri; assembly: GCA_016271365.2. NCBI lineage: Eukaryota > Metazoa > Chordata > Ceratodontiformes > Ceratodontidae > Neoceratodus > Neoceratodus forsteri. The sequence goes on from CM057458.1 coordinate 1,325,430,599, forward strand.
ACAGAATATGAAAATGACAGTGACACTGTTCATGAGCAGAGGTCATAAAATGCCTATATTGAAAATTTGGTGCCGATACTCCATAAAATGACTGTGTTATGAGTGTGCATTGCGCAGTTTGCATGCAAGCTCGTAAGTTCACAAATTTATAATATTTTCACTTCAGATTTTCAGCATTGCCATTGTTCTGCACCTCCTTATGAACAGTTCAGCTGTCATTTTTCAGATCCTGGCTGAAATGTGTTTTTGCACTTCCGGCGCACATTTGCGCTGTCTCTGTGGGAAATCCGTGTTTGGGATACATTATGAAAATGACAGTGACACTGTTTATTAGCAGAGGTCCTAGAATGCCAATGTTGAAAATTTTGTGATGAAAGTCCATAAAATGAGTGTGCTATGAGTGTACGTTGTGCAGTTTCCATGCACACTCATACCTTCACAACTTTGACACTGTTCATGAGCAGAGGTCATAAAATGCCTATATTGAAAATTTGGTGCCGATACTCCATAAAATGACTGTGTTATGAGCGTGTGTTGCGCAGTTTGCACTCAAGCTCATAAGTTCACAAATTTATAATATTTTCACTCCAGATTTTCAACATTGCCATTTTTCCACTCCTCATTATGAACAGTGCAGCTGTCATTTTTCACATCCTGGCCAAAATGTGTTTTCACTTTTCTGAAGTACAATAGCATGGTTGCTGTGGGAAATCAGTGTTTGGGACACATTAAGAAAATCACACTGACACCGTTCATGAGCAGAGGTCCTAAAATGCCTATGCTGAAAATTTTGTGATGAAACTCTTTAAAATGACTGTGTTATGAGTGTGCATTGTGCAGTTTACATGCACCAATGTAACTTCACAAATTAGTAATATTTTCACACCACATTTTCAACACTGGCATTTTTCCACACCTCCTTATGAACAGTAAAGCTGTCATTTTTCACATCCTGGCTGAAATGTGTTTTCATGCTTCTGGCACAGAATACTGCAGTCACTGTCAGAAATCAGGGTTTGGGACAGATTAGGATCGAGCGAGTGAGAGAGGGTGGAGTGACCAAGCTCATCTGAGCTCTGCTGGAACTGCTGCAGATTTGCAGGAGCCCAGTACAAAAGGGCAGCCTGCAGCGCCAGGAGACACAGAACGAGTGGTGAGGGGGAGGGAGTAAGTGAGCTCAATGGAGCTCTGTTGGGACTGCTGAAGATTTCTTTGTGGGCAGAAAAAGGCAACAATGCATGCAGGGGACCAGTACAAAAGGGCAGTCTGCAGAGGTGGAAGAAACAGAATGAGTGACTGAGAGAGAGGGGGTGAGTGAGCTCAACGGAGATCTATCATGACTACTGTGGATTTCTTTGTGGTCAGAAATGGGTGGCAATGAATGCAGGAGCCCCGTACAAAAGGGCAGCCTGCAACGCTAGCAGAAATGGAACAAGCAAGTGAGAGAGGGGGAGTAAGGGAGGTCAACGGAGCTCTGTTGGGACTGCTTCAGATTTCTTTGTGGGCAGAAAAAGGTGCCAACACAGGCAGGAGCCCAGTACAAAAGGGCAGCCTGCAGCACCGGGAGAAACACAATGAGTGAGTGAGAGAGGGGGAGTGAGCAAGCTCAACGGAGCTCTATCATGACAGCTGCAGATTTGTTTGTGGGCAGGAAAGGCAGCAATGCAGGCAGGAGCCCAGTACAAAAAAGGCAAGCCTGCAATGCCATCAGAAATGGAATGAGGAGGAGAGAGGGGGGAATGAGCGAGCTCAACAGAGTTGTGTCGGGACTGCTGTCAGAACCTTTTGGCAAGCAGGGCAGCAATCCATGCAGGGGCCCAGTACAAAAGGGTAGCCTGCAGCAGCAGGAGAGACAGAATGAGCGAGTGAGAGAGGGGGAGAAAGCGAGCTCAACGGAGCTCTAGTGTGAGTGCTGCAGATTTCTTTATGAGCAGAAGAAGGCACAATGCAGGCAGGAGCCTAGTACAAAAGGGCAGCCTGGAGTGGTGGCAGAAACGGGACAAGCGAGTGAGACTGAGGGAATGAGTGAGCTCAATGGAGCTCTGTAGGGACTGCTGCAGATTTGTTTGTGGACAGAAAAAGGCACCAACAGATGCAGGAGCCCAGTACAAAAGGACAGCCTGCAGCACCAGGAGAAACAGAATGAGCGATTGAGACAGGGGAGTGAGCAACCTCAACAGAGCCTCTATCGGAACTGTTGTGGATTTTTTATGGATAGAAAAAGTGGCAATGCAGGCAGGAGCCCAGTACAAAAGGCAAGCCTGCAGCACCAGCAGAGACAAAATGAGCAACTGAGAGAGAGGGGGGAATGAGCAAACTCTGTGGAAGCCTATTGTGACTACTGGGTTTGCAGCCCAGGCAGGAGAAGGTGGCAACCCAGGCAGGAGCCCAGTATAAAAGGCCAGCCTGCAGCGTCGGCAGAATGGAATGAGCGTGTGACAGAGTGACTTCAAGGAAGCTGTGTCAGGACTGCTACATATCTCTTTGGGGGTAGAAAGAGCCACCAATGCAGGCAGGAACCCAGTACAAAAAGGCAGTCTGCAGCAGCGGGAGACACAGAATGAGCAAGCAAGGGAGGGGGAGTGAGTGAGCTCACTGGAGCTCTGTTGGGACTGCTGCAGACTTTTGTGGCAGAAAAAGGCAGCAATGCTTGTAGGTGCCCAGTACAAAAGGACAGCCTGCAGTGGTGGAAGAAACAGAACTAATGAGTGAGAGGGGGAAATGAGTGAGCGAGTTCAACAGAGCTCTATAGTGACTGCTGCAGATTTCTTTGTGGGCAGAAGAAGATGGCAATGTAGGCAGAAGCCCAGTACAAAAGACCAGTCTGCAGTGCCATCAGAAACAGAATGAGCGAGTGACAGAGGGGGAGTGAGCAAGCTCAACAAGCCTGTGTCGGGACTACTGCAAATTCCTTTCTGGGCAGAAAAAGCCACCAACAGAGTCAGGAGTCCAGTACAAAAGGCCATCCTGCAGCACCAGGAGAAACAGAATGAGCAAGTCAGAGAGGGGCAGTGACCCACCTCAATGCAGCACTGTTGGGACAGCTGCAGATTTCTTATGGACAGAAAAGGGTGTCAATGCAAGCAGGAGCCCAGTAATAAGCAGCAGCCTGCATCACTGGGAGAAACACAATGAGTGACTGACAGAGGGCCACTGAGCAAGCTCAATGGACCAACACAATCAACATTCAGCATTTACAAATGCTTGTTTTTGGTGGGCACTGCTAACCATTTGCCAACTAAAATATAAAGTAATAATGTTAGAATATGGAAGGGTCTGAGCCATATTAGGGTATGGTGTAGTGCTTCTTTTGTTTATGATTCCAATGTCATTTATCAGATATATTAGTCATTGAAATGGAGGTTCCACAGTCTGCACATGGACTAGAGTATGAGGAGTAAGCAGATGGCCTGGATAGTGAGTATTTTTTGTAGTATTCATCAATTCAGTTTTCTTCTCTTTTTGGTATTTTTTTCTGTTTGGGGTTGGCAGTTTATTAGGTTGGGGGGATCATGGCAGAAGTACAGCACCTATGGGATTTTAGATACTTGCTTTTAACCTTCATGACTATTTATGGCTCAGGGGATTAGGGTAGTTAAGTGGAATATAAAGGCTGGAAGGGACTGTGAAACCAGTGTGTGAGCTGGTGAGGCAGGTCTGGCTGCAATGTTTTGGCAGCGAACAGCAGTTTGCATACAGTGTAATTACTGAGGTGCTTATTAGTGGCAGGAGAGTCCTGGAGCAAGGTGGTAGTTGTAGTCCATGAGTGTTGCTAGGGACTACAGGTCACCTGTCTCTGGCACCACAGCATTACTGTGGTTTAAAATGCTGTAAAAGGGGGAAAGAATTGAGGATTGTGAGTGATTGTCTGCACTTTTAAGAGCTTGAGAAACATCAAAGGGACTGTTTAAAGGTTTTGAGGCAGTAAGTTTTAATATTTTGGGACAGCACAACAGCGAGCAGTCACGTGACCAGGAAGAATCTTCCAGGGGTGAACGTACAAATTACACAACCTGCATGATGGGGGAGAGCACCGAGCAGGTCATGCATAGAGACATGCGTGTCTGCTCATGTTACGCATGTTAAGCGGGGTAAGAGGAAAGAGGGGAGTGAGTAAAGTATTCAAAAGCAAATTAAGGTGAGTTAAAACTATATAAATGATAACAAAACAAAATAAGATTATATCAAGTACTTAGAGAGGTGGAAAAGCCTGAGAATGGATACTAATATTGTTAAGATGGAGGATGGTACATTGGGTTTACGATGTCTGGTGTGTAGAATGATTAATACTGCTGTAGCAAATGATTTATTGATATACACCTTTGATCAATGTAATAAAATTAGAGATTTACAAGCAAAATTGGTAGAAGTAGGCCAGGAATTAAAATTGTGTAGGCAGAAGTTGGAGACTACTGGAATGCAGATAGATCAAGCAGGTGAGCAGTTAAATGATGGAGACACAAGAAAGAGAAGGAGAAAGAAAGATCAAGATGGAGAATGGGGAGGTGTAGAGACAAAAGCACACAAAAAAAGGCTACAAGGAGCAGAGCAATGATGTTTTCCATAGAATGCTTGAATTGTTTTGAACCTTTGATTACACTAGATGATGGTGGTTTAGGAGGAGACAATGGAAATAATGTTAATATTGTTGTTTTAATTATTTATTGTTTTATGCATTCTGTACAGGCGCCTTGGTTTTAGAAAGGCACCTTATATAATTAAAGAATGAATGAATGAATAGTTGCAATGAAGCAATAGAAAAAAGGGAGGAACTGGATGAAACAGCAAATATTTTGGAAGATATAAATCAGAATTTAAATTGATTACAACATAAAGAAAAAATAATGATGGGAGTAGGAAACAAATTTTTGATATAGATAGAGTACAGGAAAAGAATGAAGGTCAGGAAGGAGGAGAGAAAGAGAGATGTGTTATTGAAAGAGAACAGTGTAACAGGGAGAAGCAAACCAATTTGACTTAATAACAGGTAAATACTAGTTTAAATGATGGACAGGAATTTCGTAATGGATGGAGACAAACACCGATGATAGATAAAGATGGGGGAACTGATGGTGTATGAGATGGGAAGAAAGAACATTTACATATTAGGAGATTCAATACTGAAAAACACTGATAGATATACATCTAAGAACAACAAAGAGATTTTAATAGTAAGTTATTCATCTGGGGCAAAGATTATGGATGTTAAAAGAATGTTGAGAGATAATATCAAGGAAAAGGATGGATCATCAGTCATGATTTTGCACTTAGGGGTTAACAATATTAAGAATTGAAGTTTAGAAGATATACAGAAGGAATTTGAAGAGATAAAAATGGAGATGGAAAAGTTGAAGTGCAAGATATATTTCTCAGAAGTCTTGCCAGTATTAAGGGAAGGAAGCATAAATAATTTTAAAATAAAAAACGGAACAATTGGCTGAGACAATGGACATTACAGAATAGCATTGGATGTATAAAACATTGGGAAAATTATATCTAGGAGCCATCATACTATTGTAAGGTGTATTACACCTAAGTAAAAAGGGTAGTGGAAAATTAGGATTGGATATTAAGTTGGTAGTGGATAGTAATTTAAACTAGAAAATAAGGGGAGAAGGGAAACAAATGAGTCCAAGACAAATCAAGGAAAAATGGATTGCAGCCAAGTTAAGACAAAGAAAAGTGTAATGACTGTTTAGCTAATAAATGCTAGACATATGAATAGTGATAAGAAGGCTGAATTAGAAGGGAAGTTGGCAAGTGAAAATATAAATATATGTATGGTGACTGAGACATGGTGGGATACAGAAACAAAATGGAATATAAATATTGAGGGTTATAAGTTGTATTCCAGAGTCAGAAAGATAAAACAAAGGGGGGGGGGGGGTGCTATTTATATTAGAGCGGAGTTCAATAGTAGTTTATGTAAAGTTACAGAAAATGAGTAAGTAGAATCAATATGGATAGAAGTAAGTAGAAGCATAGATAAAAAAATCATAGTTTGGACTGTATTATAGACCCCCCAATAGTAATAAAGAAATGGATAGAATGATGAATGAAGAAATTGGACAGATGACAATGGAAGGAGATGTTATCATAGCAGGAGATTTTAATTATCCTGATATTTACTGGGAAGTACATAGTTGTAAGAATAATAATAGTGGTAAATTTGTACAACTTGAAATGGCTCGGTTAGATCAGTTAATATATAAACCAACCAGAGGAGAAACTACACTGGACTTACTGTTAACTAATAGAACAGATATACTTAAAGGCACACAAATGAGGGAAAATTTGGAAAATATTGATCATGCAAGGGTGGAATTTAAATTAAACAAAATTATATATATATATATATATATATATATATAGGGAAAGACAGTAGTTAAAATGATAATAAAACAAATTTTATAGAATTAGAAGAGAATTAGCAAAATGGGACTGGAAGTACAGCTTAGAAAAAAAGACAGTGGGTCAAATGTGGGATGAATTAAAAAATTAATTATTAATACTAGAAAGGGAATATGTACCTGATAAAAAAAATATATAATAAAAAAGGTAAAACAATATGGTGTATCGCTAAGGTAAAAAAAAAAAAATTGTGTCAAGGGAAACAGACAGCATTTAAAAGAATGAAATTATGGGGTACAGATGAAGCTGTTTTTCAATATAGAAGTTGTATTAAAAAGTTAAAAAGTATATAAAAAGAGAGAGAAGGAAGTTAGAGACTAGACTGGCATTTAGAAAAGATAATGGGAAAAGATTTTATACATATATTAATCAACAAAGAAAGGATAAAAAAGGTGTAGGACCATTGAAGATTGATGGTAAAGAAATTAAAAAAAAACTGGGAGGAGATGGCTGATACACTAAATGATTTTTTGGATCAGTTTTTAAAAGGGGAAATGAGGTAAAAAATGTAAATATAAAAATAAATTATTAAGGGTTGGATTTAGTGACAACAAATGATGAGGTAGAAACAATAACAGATAAAGTAAAGATACATAAATCTGCTGGACCTAATTTGTTACAGCCTAGATATACTAAATATGTGATACCATTGATATCAGAAGTATTAGTATGGATTTTTAATTTTTAATAAGTCATTTAATACAGGGGAGATACCGGTGGATTGGAGACAGGCTTTTGTGGTGCCTTTATTTAAGAAGGGTGATAGATTAGTAGTTTCTAATTATAGACCCATAAGCCATACAGCAATACTGGGTAAAGTGGCAGAGAGTATACTGAAAATAAAAATTGAGGAATGTTTAGATATACTGGGATATACAGATGAAAAAGAGCATGGGTTTAAAAAGAATAGAATATGTTGTACTACTCACTTGTGTTTCTATGAAAGAATAAATGAAAAATTAAAAAATAATATATCACTAGATACAGTATTTTTAGACTTCCAGAAGGCCTTCGACAAAGTACCACATGACAAGCTATTTATAAAATTAGCTAAAATGGGATTGGACAGTTACATTGTTGTATGGGTATGAAACTGACTGAGTGACAGAACCCAGAGAGTGAGAGTAACAGGTGAATTATCAAACCAAATTAGAGTGGAAAGTGGTGTCCCTCAGGGATCTGTGCTGGGGCCAGTTTTGTTTTCTCTATATACTGTATCAGTGCCTTCTATCAGGGGATTGTTAATCAGGTGGTGAAGTCTGCTGATTACATTAAGGTGGGAGGTCCACTAGGAACATTAGAGCAACAAAATAGTCTTAAAAAGGATCTGGAAAAAATTGAAATGTGGGCAAATGAGAATAAGATGAAATTCAGTGTTGAGAAATCGGGAGTAATGTATTTAGGATGCAGAAATAGGATGAAAGGTAAATATACATTGGGTGGAAAGGAAATGAAGGAGGTAGAGGAGGAATGTGATTGTAGGATTGTAATTGACAATAAATTAAAATACAATAAACAATGGACCATGACTATACAAAAGGCAAACAGCATGGTGAGAAATATAAAAAGGAGTTTTATGAATAGATCTGTAGGATGTATGGCATCAATTTATAGGTCTTTTGTTAGGCCTTACTTGGACTATGGATCACAACTATGGAATCCATACTTAAAAAAAGGAGAACAAAAGAATAGAGGGAGTGCAAAGAAGATGCACTAAGTTGATAGGAGCATTAAATAAATATGAATATAATGAAAGATTAAAAAGGACAGGATTGTTTTCTTTAGAAATGAGATGGGAAAGAGGAGATCTACTGATGTTGTTTAAAATGATAAATGATAAGGAATTAGTGAGCGAAATGGGGCTGGAAATGCAGGAGAAACCCAAGAGGTTGAGAATGCATGAGAAACAGATAAAGTTAAAAACAGTAAAAAAAGAATGGGGTATTTTACTTATTTGTGAATAGAACAGGGAGAATGTGGAATGCAGTGCCAGTGATAGTAGTAAAAAGGAAAACATCAATAGAATTTAAGGAAAAGATTGATAAACTGTTTATGGAAAATGGTTTATTACACTAATTTTTCTCATCTGTTCTACTTGTCTCAGTTCAGCTTGCCTCAAATTCAGTCTTTCCACTCCGTCATTTTTGCCCCTGCTCATAGGTGCTGCAGTGTCTTAGCTCTCTCATAGAAACATAGACACATAGACTTTGATGGCAGATAAGGACCGCTTGGCCCATCTAGTCTGCCCATTTCCCTACCTACAGGATAGGCCGCAGATCCTAGATAACCAACAGCCTATTTCTTCCTACACCCGACAAGAATTGCCTTATGTCTGTCCCATGCATTCTTGAATTCTTCCACAGTTTTAGACCCCACAACCTCCTCAGAAAGGCTGTTCCATGCATCCACTACCCTCTCTGTGAAATAATTCTTCCTCATATTGCCCCTGAACCACCCCCCCATCTTTAAATTGTGTCCCCTTGTTCTTGCACATCTCTTTTTCTGAAAGATGCTACCCTCTTGGACTTTGTTGATTCCACTGAGGTACTTAACGTTTCTATCATGTTCCCCTCTTCCTTCTTTCCTCAAGGATATACATATTAAGCTCCTTAGTCTCTCCTCATAGACTTCTCTTGCAGACCCTGCACCATTTTAGTTACCTCCTCTGGACTGCCTCTATCTTGTCTATGTCCTTGCATTTACCTCTGCTCCTGCTCTCCTTACTCCCTCGTCACATTCCTCTCTCTCCTCTCCTCTGCTCTGCTCTCTGTAGCTCGTTCTTCACAGACATCCCAATACAATATTTAAAATAAATAAAATAAAAAATTGGGAAGCTGCTCATTTTTCATATGCTGTTTTTCTCGCAGTTTTGGTTACTTACGTACTATCCTGTTCTGTTCTAGACTCATGTACTCACAGTCAGGTCATAATGATGCTTCTGTGATGTTGGTAATGATGCTGGTATGTTCTTTTATTTCTTTAATGTGATTATTCTTTTTTCCTCAGTCAGTGAATGCTTAACCCCCCCCCAACATAAGGCTGTGTAGCAACATGCTGCTAGTGTATGCTTTAATTTCATTTATTTTTGTTTTGCTCAGTCAGTGGAGTGCTTAACCCCAACATAAAAGCTGTGTAGCTCAATCAGTGTAATGGTTGAATACTAGTTTTATGTTTTAGAAATAGTTTCTATATAAATACTAACATACTAAAATGCCAGCAAGCTGACCTTTGCTGCCCCTCACCTTCTCTGGCTTCTCCCTTCCCAGTTCCAGATAATCTCGCTGCACTGGATTTTGCTTCAGAACCCTTCCCTGTACCCTGTCCCACTCCCTCTTCAACCCCTCCACTGTCTCTGCCTCCACCAGCCCCCTGGGCAGCGCATTCCATGGCTCCACCACCCTCTCAGTGAAGTAGCACCTCCTCCTTTCTCCCCTGAATCTTTCCCCCTCCAGCTTCCTCCCATGCCCTCTAGTTGCCCCCTCCTCCTTCCTTCAAAACAGCCTGACTGCTCCTCCCCTATTTACCCCTTCAAGTACCTGAATACCTCTATCATGTCCCCCCAGTCCCTTCTCTCTTCCAGTGTGTTCATATTTAGCTCTTTGAGCCTCTCTCCATAGGCCCTGTCCCCCAAGCCCCAAATCATTTTGGTTGCCCTCCTCTGGAACCTCTCCAGGTGTTTAATGTCCCTCTTTAAGTGTGGCCTCCAACCTCCAAAACTGCACGCAGTACTCAAGGTGTGGCCTCACCAAGCAGTTATACAGAAGGAGTATCACTTCCCTTCTTCTGGAGGTGATCCCCCTAGTGATGCATCCCAGCATCCTGTTGGTCTTGGCTGCTGCCCTCCTACAAGTCTCTGAGTTGTTCATCTTGACATCCACCACCACCCCCAGGTCCCTGTCAGCCATTGAGACTTGTAACATTCCCCCCCCCAGGGTGTACACTTGGCCCGGGTCTCTGTCCCCAGTTGCAGTACCTTGCATTGCCTGCATTGACCCTCAGCTTCCACTTTCTAGACCATCTTTCCAGAGCCTCCAGGTCCTCCTGTAGGGCCACCCTCCCTCCTCCCCATCCACCATCACCCCCAGTTTTGAGTCATCCACAAAGAGACTCATCTCACTCCTGATACCTGTCCTTATGTCAGAGACATAGGCGTTGAACAGGAGGGGCCCAAGCACTGATCCCAGTGGGACCCCACTAATGACCCTCCTTGAGGATGAGACTATCCCACCAACTATGACCCTCTGGGTCCGGTCCTGGAGCCAATTGTCTATCCATCTGATCATCTGGTTCCCCACCCCCATTTCTCCCAGCTTATCCAACAGGGCCTCATGAGGAACAGAGTCAAATGCCTTGTGGAAGTCTAGAAAGAGGACATCCACTGGTCTATCCAGCTCCAAGGCACTCATCACCCAGTCATAGAACTCCACAAGGTTTGTCTGACATGATTTCCCCGGGATGAATCCATGCTGTCTATTGTCCAGGCATCCTGACTTTTCCAGGTCCCCCCTAGCCTCTCCTTGACAATGCCCTCCATCACCTTGCCCACCACTGATGTCAGGCTGACAGGCATGTAGTTCCCTGCCACCTCCCGTGATCCCCCCTTGTGGATAGGCACTATATGTTCCACCTTCCAGTCCTGCAGCACCCACCCTGTCCTCAGAGAGATGGTGAAAAGCTCCACCAGGGGTTTCACCAGGACATCCGCAAGTTCCTTCAGCACTCTGGGATGTAATTTATCCAGCCCCGGGGCTTCCTCCATCATAAGGGACCTGAGGGCTTCCCTCACTCTCTCTCTGCTGTGATTTCCACCTCTGCTACCTTTTCTTCCTGCTTAGCCTTCCCCCTACTCCAGTGGTGCCTCCCTTCTCCCCAGACCTGCCCATCAATTAGGGTCTCCCCCTCAGTATCACTGTCTCCTCCCATGTGATGATGCACTCCCATTTCCTTGAAGTGAAACTGAGGTGAAGTACTCATTCAGTACATCAGCCTGCTCCCCCGAGTCTTGTGCCCATCTCTCCCCTGTTTTAATCCTGCTAATCTGCCCCTTCACCCTTTGTTTTTCCCCCAGTGTATCTAAAGAACCCCTTGTTCCCTCTCCTAATTAATTAATAATAAATGCAGTAAAATATATACAGACTTTTGGTAGGGAGTTCCCGACATGGCTAACACGTGGCCAGGGTCCCTGACCAAAATGATTAACATCCACTGTCTTAGGAGACTGGAATCTAATTTTGATAATGATATTGACAGATCTTATAGCACTCCTAATTGTCTTTCTCCAGCTCAGAGAGGCATTAAGGGACTTGCTGACACTTGGGCTGGATATTCAAACTGCACCATTCGATGACGCATGCGCTGCCACAAAATAGTTGCACTGGGGTGTGGCGGGGTGATATTCAATGGGTTGTGCTATTGAGCAACTCCTTTGAATATCACCCCCAACTCCCAACCACTGTGCATGAGTGCAGTGGAACTTAGCCACCACAAGTGGTCAGGTGGAGCATTCAAGATGCGGTGGTGCAAGTTCCATTAAGCCATGTGCAAATTTATGATATCAAAGGTGACATGCAAATGGGGCCATAATTCATGCAAGGTGCAGGGGCCATTGCATCTGTTGTCTTTGTTGCATGCCATTAGCATGCAGGTGTGCTGATCCCGAGGGACTTGTGCCTGGCACCCTGCCAGGCAGCAGCATAGGGACAGGTACCCCTGCAGCCCAATCGTGGGCACATAGCTGTTGTAATCCCCTCTCCCTAGACTGGTCCGATCCGGGCATAAGTGAAAAAATCCCCCCACCCACCCGACTGGCCCGTCGCGGGCACAAGTGAATAAACCCCCGACTGGCCTGATCATGGGCATAAGTTAAAGAGTCTTCCACCCCCAACTAGCCGATCGCGGGCATAAAGTGAAAAAAACCCACCCCACTAGCCTGATGAGGCAGAAAAGGTTCAACCCCCAAGAACATATCCCTGGTGGTCCAGTGGACTGTGAAGCCCAATCGCGTGAGTCCACCCCCAGGTCCACCTACCCTGGTGATCTAGTGGCCCCCACCCACCCACCCATGGAGCCCCACCCCCGCTCCACCCGTCAGCTGGCGGCGGCAGTCCCACCGCCTGCCACCCGCCTCGACTGAAACTGCTCAACGGTAGGGCTGCAGCCCATTGGTTCAGAGCAGAGCCAATGAAATTGCATGCCGACCTAAAGAGCAGTCCAGATGTGAATGAATATGGATCTGCAGCATTCAGCCCGTCGACTACATGCCCATTGGCTCTTGCTCTGAACCAATGGCGTGCAGCCCTACCAAGCAGTCAGTGCGGCGGAAGGTATGGGGCAGCAGGCTGGTGGGATACCCGCCACCTGGCTGGCGGGGGGGGAACAGGGTGGTGTGGCTCCATGGGTTGGGTGGGGGGGGGCCACTAGATCACCAGGGTAGGTGGACGTTGGGGCGTGGACTCTAATGCCCGTGATTGGGCTTCGTGGTCCACTGGACCACCAGGGATATGTTCTTGGGGGTTGAACTCTTTTCTGCCCACGATTGGGCTAGTGGGGGTTTTTTTTTTTTCACTTATGCCCATGATCGGCCAGTTGGGGGAGGGGGTTTATTCACTTATGCCCGCGGGTCGGGCCAGTCGGGGGTGGGGGATTTTTTCACTTATGCCTGCGATCAGGCCAGTCGGGGAAGGGGTTTATTCACTTATGCCCACGACCGGGCCAGTCGGGGTTACTGTATGCCCCGATTGGGCTGCAGGGCACAGGGAGTAAGTTGAGGCCACCCACAGGTGGCAGCTGCTGTGTGCACCCTGCAATGCAGCAGCTCGCCCTGGTGGCCTCGACTTCCTCCTTTTGCTCAAAGCTGTGCAGGCACAGGTTGGGGTTGCACCTGCACAACTCTGCACAGCCCGCTGCATATCGGGCTGTGCAGTTTATCATGTTCCTCCCTCTGGTTGAGCATGCTTCATTAGCATTGCGCTGTTGCTCAGCTTGACTTGGGGGTGCAACTGCTTCCATCTGAATATAGCAGAATGGCAATTTCAGACTTGCACAGGCGCAACCCTATTGCGATAGTGCAACCTTTGAATATCCATCCCCTGAGTTTGGTCGATTCCTGGTGGTATTTCACCCGTCTGCTGTTGATTTTACTTTTATTTGGTTCCCACAAGATCCTTTCTAGGCTTGATTATTTAATGGTCAGTAAATCCCTTCTTCCAAATGTGCTTGAATGTACAATACAATCCTGAGTAATCTCAGACCATTCCCTTTCAGATGACTTTGGATCTCCCCAGTTTATGATTTGTTCCCATACTTGATCCTTGAATAACTTGCTCTTACAGGATCAAACAACAGTGATGAAGATCCAAGAATTTATGCAGTAGACCATCCACTCTAATTTAAGTTTTGTCCCATCCGTTGATCTGCTTTGGCTGCCCTGAAATCCACCTGGAGGGAGAAATATCTGACTAGCAATAATTCAGAAAAGAAAAGTCAAGCACAGTTGGACACTTGGCTTCCAGCAAATTTGGTCTACTGAACAGATCTTATCTCCATCTTCATCTGAGGTAGATCATCATGAATTAGCAAGGCTTCACACAGAGTATTCAATCTACCTGTTGGATACGGTGGACAAGGCAGCTTCCCATCTGAAAGCTATATAGATTGGGCAAGGGGAGAAGGCAGGTAAGCTACTGGCCCTATGTTTGAAATACCAAAGCTACTCCAGGTGGACTTCAGCTTTGCAACAGCCAACTTCTGGGTTAGTCACAAGCAGTGCTAAAGAAATGTTACCCATTTTTGGGGTTTATTATCAAGCACTATACTCCCACCACACTTCGTCTAATTACACTGAGCAGCAGATGAGCCAATGTCTCGATCATGAGTACTATCCCTCCCTTATGTCTGAGTTGCAGATACAATTAAGTGGTCCAATTACTGAGCAGGAAGTCAGTCAAACCATAGCCACATTACCTTTAGATAAGGCCCCAGGGCCAGATGGCTATAAAACTTTATTTTATAAAACTTTTAAAGATCTCTTGATACCATTGCTAACTCATTTATTTTACTTTTGGACTGTGTCACCTTTGAATGATAAATCCTTTCTGAAGCGGTATCATTTTATTACTAAAGCCTGGGAAGAATCCTTAAGCCTGAAAGTTACCGATTTTTTCGCTTATTAAAATGACATCAAATATATGCAAAAATTTTGGCCCTTCGATTATCAAAACTTTGGGTATCATTAATTGGCCCTGAACAAACTGGGTTTATTACTGGTCGACATGCCAGTGACCAGTTTCAGAAGCTCTTTTATTTAAACTCTGCATCCAGGGACCCCAAGACAGACACGGCCTTGGTGTCCCTAGATGCAGAGAAGGCTTTTGATGGGGTGGCATGGCCATACCTATTTTTTGTACTGCAGAAATATGGGCCGCCAGAAGATTTCATTCATAAAATTAAGGTTCTATACTATTCCCCTCTGCTCATGTGTCATGCAATAATGAGACATCATATCTTATCTGGCTCTGCAGTGGGACCAGGCAAGGTTGTCCCTTGTCTCCTTATTTGTTCAATTTATATATAGAACTTTGAATCACAGACTAAAACTGTGTGGGGATTTCTCAGGTATTTTGTTGTGGTGCCAACAAAATAAAATTTCTGCTTTTGCCGACGATCTGTTGTTGCATATCATTGACTGGCATTCTTCTCTTTTAGCAGCTTTTGAGCTTATTAACCAGTTTAGTTATCTTCTGAGGGGATGGGAGTTGCTGGCAGTCATAAAAGAAGAAAGGGACTTGGGCATCATCATCACTGATGACCTGAAATCATCCAAGCAGACCTCTAAAGCAGTAGGTAAGGCTAGGGGGATGTTAGGGTGTATTAGTAGGGGTATCACAAGTCGTAAGAGGGAGGTAATAATCCCTCTTTACAAGATACTGGTTAGGCCCCATCTCGAGTACTGCGTGCAGTACTGGAGGCCACACCTTCACAAGGACATTAACCAAATTGAGGCAGTCCAGAGAAGGGCAATAAAAATGGTGTAGGGACTGCATCAGAAGACATATGAGGACAGATTAACAGAGCTCAATATGTATACCCTTGAGCAAAGGAGGAAGAGATGATATGATCGAAACATTCAAACACCTTAAGGGCATTAACAAGGTGAAAGAGTCTAACATGTTTAAATAGAAGAAAAATAGCAGGACAAGAGGACACAGCATGAGATTAGAGGAGGCGAATAAGGGAATGTGAGGAATTCTTTTTCACAGAAAGGGTGGTGGATGCATGGGACAGCCTACCTCAGGAACTGGTGGCTATGAATACAGTGCAGGGCTTCAAACAGGCATGGGATAGGCATAAGGGAGCAATACAGATGAGTATGAATAGATAGACCACTAGCAGAGCAAAGGCCGATGGCACATTTATAAGGAAGAAAATAAATGGGCAGACTGGATGGGCTTGAGGTCCTTATCTGCCATCAACTTCTATGTTTCTATAAATTGAATAAAAATAAAATGCTTATTTACCCTCTGTCCCTGCATGTACCCCAGGTACTGGAATTAGACTTGCAATGGGAGCCTAAAGCAATAACACACCTAGGTATTAAGATAACAAATGAGTTATCTAAATTAAAGGTATTACATTTGGACCCCTTGATAACATTTTTCTGAAGAGCTCAAGCGTTAGAATCTTGCCTCTCTCACTATGGGACCGGGTGAATATTATCAAATGACAGTTCTCCCCCACCTCCCTCTATCCCTTGTCCATGCTTAATTTGTTGCTGCCCAAGGAATGGTTTAATATACTACATTCATTGTGTTCTATGGTTTTATGTGCTGGGAGGTCTCCCAGGAGATCCTATGTGAAATTATGTAAGATGAGACATGGGGAGGGGGGCCTACAATTGCCAGTATTATTTATATATTATCTGGCTATTAATGGCTCAAAATATTTCCAATGGGGAAAGAGGGGGGCAGGGGGATGATTTTTTACCTGATTGTGTGATTATTGAAAGGAAGTTGTTTAAAAAATACAAACTTTCTCCAGTCTCCATACATTTTCTGACCCATGCTAACCTTCCAAAGGAACTCAAAGACACCCCAGTGGGATGGGATATGCCAGTCCATATGCAGTTATGCAACACGTTTATGATATGGTCATTATAGGACCTTTTCCAACCACTAGTGAACAATCTGAATATAGGGATTGGTGGGAAACCAGAACCCAATTCCTTTTGTTTCGCTTTGCTATCTTTCCTACCATAACTTGCAGTGCTCGTTCTTCTGTTTTGTATGTAACCAGCCCCTATAGGACCTTGTATGTAATCAAGTAAATCTTGAAGTTTGTACACCAGTGTAGATGATAAGCAAGTGCAGTTTGAGCAGCACAGGTACAATATTCTCAGACTGGGAAATCAAGCAAATCAAGCACTAGTACATTCTGCACCAGCTGCAGGTGACGTGTAAAACCTCCAGAAATCCTGAGGTACAAAGCATTACAGTAGTCCTGATCTAATGTCACAAAGGCAAATATACTACTAGTTTTACAAGATGCCACAGGCTAAATAGGTCTTTGAACCTAAAGATTGTACAATGATAGAAAAGTCAAAAGACCTACTACTGCCACTTGAAAATTATGCATATGCGTAATAGTCCACTATAGCTCCCAGATTACTTACCGTATCAATAACTCTGACAGGAACACCATTCAGTTACAGTATGGCAACCTGGCATCAGCACCTTTTCCCCAGCCTGTACAAAACACTAGTACTTCTGTTGTACCTGGAATGCGATTCAGCATAGTCACTGTCATCAAGTCATTAAATTAATGTCAGTTAGACAATGGTGCCTCTCAACAACTGGATACATGATACCCCAGGCAAAAGACAGATATCACCAGGAATCAGTTTGCATAGCAGTGAAACTCTAATTTGTACCATCAAACACTCTTCTCCAAATCAAATACATATATTGCAAACAGCATCAAGATTAGTACCAAGTCTTGTAGCACCCTATAGCAAAGAGCCACTCATCTTGATGAGCAATTGCCTCCATCATCTGTTGCTTTCTGCTAATGGAGAAGGACTCAGACCAGCATGTGCTACTGCACTGGCATTCTGGAGACGACACATCAAACAAGAATTGGACTTCTCTCCTCAGGTCTGTGGTCTGACAGGCTGACATGACATCCCCTGGGGACTGCAGCTTAATACTGGATTTCAAAATATGGGAACCCAGGCGGACCCAATGGTTCCATTCAGATCCTACCCAGACACATACAAATATAACCAGAGAATCATCACCTTAATGAATAACCCCCCTTGCTCTCTTTTCTCTCTCTCTCTCTCTCTCTCTCTCTCTCTCTCTCTCTCTCTCTCTCTCTCTCTCTCTCTCTCTCTCTCTCTCTCTCTCTCTCTCTCTTCTTCCATTTCCTGTACCTGACTATGCCAATGCAAAACATCATTCACCAGCAAATGGAGTAACTAGCTTCTTAATAAATGGCCCCAAATAGCAGGGCTGGATTACAGCTGAGTACAAGTAGTTAGAGAATAAGGACTAAAATGACATAATAAAGCATTGTGAGACTGAGAGATTAGGAAGGCAGGCAGCAGTAAAAAGCACATTCTTATGACCCCATGGCAAATCTGAGTTATTATGCTTTTATTTAAAGATCAGTTTTATTATTAGTATATGGTTGGTGGGGAAACCACAGCTTAGCGTTCATTTGGGGACAAATGATCTGGCAAGCAATGAAGTGGAGGTGGTCAAGATGAGGGTCAATGCACTGGCACAGGGATGCCTGGAAGAGATTAAATCCTTGTTTTTTTGGAGGTCTTGTCAGTCATCCTGTACCAGCACTGCTAGACAGAAAAGAATCATGGAGTTCAATGACAGGAATTTGGTATGGTGCTAAGAGGAAGGGTTTGCATGTATAGGAAAGTGGGGGAGGACACATGGGAGGATGATGATTTGTACTGGAAAGATAGACTACATCTGAGCGAGAAAGGGCAAGAGTACTGAGGGGTCTACAAAGATACATTGATAAGATCTTGGGGGGTTAAACTGGTAAGAGGGGAGTAGAACACTAGGATAGGTAAGGGATTAACTGGAAGAGAGAACAGACTAGCAAGCACTCCTCCACAAAAGGGATAAGAGCACAGACCAGACATAGTAAGGAGGGAAGTTGGGGAGAGGGGAATATATGGTGGAAAGGACTTTCCATAAACCCATGAATCCTGGGGACATGATGGTAGAGTTAGAAGCAATAATGGAGGAGAGGGCCTGGATATTGCCATAACAGAGACTTGTTGGTTTGAGCACCAGGCCTGGGAAGTAGGTATCCGGGTACAGGTTATCCAGGAATGATAGGGCTGGCACGAAGGGGGGGTTGTGCTGTACATCTGGGAAGGCATTAAGGTAACTGAAGGGTAGGAAGAGCCAGGGGAAGTAGAATTCTTGTGAGCTGCAGTAGAGAGAAGGGCTGGAGCATCAATAAGGCTGGGGAGGTATACAGACATCCAATGCAGAGTGAGGAAATGGACATGCAGTTGATGCAGGCAGTTCAAAGAATGGCACTAAAAGAGGAGATTCTGCTAGTGGGCAACCTTAACCTCCCAGATATAGACTGGCATATCCCTCCAGGGAGCCTTCCTGCAACAGCTAGTCAGGGAGCCCACTGGGTGGAGTAACATACTTGATGTGGGCCTCACCAATGGGGGCAGTGTGGAGGGAGTGGGAGTGGGGGTCAGACTAGGAGCAAATGGTAATAACACAGTGGGCTTCAGGATTAGAGTGGGGTATGAAGTGAGTCAAGCCATCATGAAGGTCCTGGACTTCAGGTGAGCAGATTTTCCCCAAATGAGTGAGGTATTCCAGAATGAAATGAAGTGGATGGAGGAGATAGAGGGAGAGGATGAGGAACTATGGAAAATGATCTACTTAAAGCCACAGAGAGCTGGATAAGGATGGTGAGGAAGAGTAGAAGAAGAAGGAGGCCACTGTGGTTCAACAGGAAAGTAAGGGGGAGCAATATAGGAGAAAAAAGGGCATTCAGAGAATATAAGAGAATGCAGAGGAAGGAGGACTGGGAAACTTAGAGAGAGAAACTGAGGGTGGAGGGGCAGAGGATTAGAAAGGCAAAAACACAAATGGAGGAGAAAACTGCTAGACAGGCCAGAAGTAGGGACAAGACTTTCTTTGGGTACATAGGGTAAAAGTGGAAAGCAAGGCAGGGGATAGTAAAGGCAAAGGGAGAGGGGGAGTACAAATGGAAGGGGACTTCAAGAAGGCAGAGGTGCTGAATAAATACTTCATCTCGGTCTTCACGATAGAGGGTGAAGGAAGGGACCAGTGCTAGGGAGGAAGGGAAAGGGTCATGCAGGGGTGTATCCTAGTCCAATCATTGAGGGCAGGGTCTGAGAGAAATTGGGTAACTTGAGGGTAGACAAGGCACCTGGGAAACAAAAACCCAGGAGAAGAGTACACAATAGCAGGGGAGGTACTAACAACAACAAAAATGGAAAGAGACCTGGGGGTAGTCATATCCGATGACCTAAAGGTGGGTAAGCAAGTGAAAAGTCAGTAAGGAGAGCCAGGGGGATGCTGGGATGCATAGAAGGCATCAAGTAGAAAATGAAAGTTGTTATCCCTCTGTACAGACAGTTGGTGAGACCCATCTGAGTACTGCGTGCAGTTTTGGAGACCTCATCTACGCAAGGACATAGACAGGATGGAAGCAGTCCAGAGGAGGGCAACTAAAATGGTGCAGGGTCTGCAGCAGAAGCCATATGAAGAGAGACTGAGAGAGCTTAATATGTATACTCTTGATGAAAGGAGGGACAGGGGAATATGATAGAAACGTTCAAGTACCTCAAGGGAATCAACAAAGTCCAGGAGGGTAGCATCTTTCAGAAAAAGAGATGTGTAAGAACAAGGGGCACAATTTAAAAGATAGAGAGGGGACGGCTCAGGGTAATGTGAGGAAATTTTTTTCATGGAGAGAGTGGTGATACATGGAACAGCCTTCCTGAGGAGGTCGTTGGTCTAAAACAGTGGGGAATTCAAACATGCATGGGACAGACACAAGGCAATTATAGTTGGGGGTTGCAGGAAGTAGGCTGTTGTTTAACTAGAATCTGAAGCTTAACCAGTAGGTAGGGAAATGGGCAGACTGGGTGGACCAAGTGGTCCTTATCTGCCGTCAAAGTCTATGTCTATGTTTCTATGTTTCTGTGGGTCCAGATGCCCTGCACCCTAGAGTGCTCCAGGAGCTAATAGAGGAACTGGCAACACCACTAGTGAGGTTATTTAACTTGCCCTTAGATACAGGGTTGAGGCCAGAGGACTGGAAGATGGCAGATATGGTGCCACTTCATAAAAGTGGCAGCAAGGTGGAGGCTGGCAATTATCACCCAGTCAGTTTCATATCAGTTAGGGGTAAAGTGATGGAGGTGATATTTAAAGATAGGGTGGTTAGTTACTTGGAGGATGAAGGGCTGCAGGACATCTGTCAGCATGGCTTCACATGGAGGAGGTCATGTCAGATGAACCTGATCAAGTTTTTGATGGGGTGATGAGGGTGGTTGATTAGGAGGGCAGTGGATGGTGGCCTATCTGGACTCCAGGAAGGCATTTGACACTATGCCCCACAGAAGACTGGTTAATAAGCTGGAAGTGTGGGGTGGGACAGAAAATAACAAGGTGGGTGGAGTGCTGGCTGATGGGTAGAAGCCAGAGGGTGGTGATCAAAGGAGTGCATTCTGAGGAGGTTGGGGTGACAAGCAGGGTCCCTAGGGGTCAGTGCTTAGCTCCATTTTTTTTAACATCTATATCAGTGACATAGCAGAGGGACACAGGGAGATCTGGTATTTTGCAGATAATACAAATATCTGCAATAGGTGGACACCCTAGAGGGAGTGGAAACTATGAGGTAAAATGTAAGGTTGCTGGAGGGGTGGTCGGAAAAACGGCAGCTAAAACTCAACATCAAAAAATACACAGAGATGAACATGGGGAGGAATAATCCACAAGCAAGATACACACTGGGGGGAGAAGAAATTATTGCAACTGAGCAGGAGAAGAATTTAGGAATCATAATCACAGACGACTTTAAGATAGGGACCCAATGCAGCAAGGTGGTACGCAAAGCGAACAGAATGCTGGTGTGCATAGGAAGGGAATAACTAGTAGAAGAAGGGAAGTACTGATAACACTCTACAAATCCATGGTGAAGCCTCACCTGGAGTACTGGGTTCAGTTCTGAGACACCATCTATGCAAGGACATAGATGACATGGAAATGGTAGAGAAGGCCACTACAATGTTGCATGGGCTAAGTGGGAAGCCATATGAAGAGAGGTTGAGGGTGTTGGATTTGTACCCACCAGAGACCAGAATGGAAAGGGGGGACATGATAGAAACATTCAAGTATGTGAAGGGGATCAATAAAGTGGGGGTCAACTTATTCACAGGGAAGGTAACCACAAGATCTAAAGGACATGGAATAAGGGTAGATGAGGGTAGATCTAAGGGAAACATGAGGGGCATTACTCACTGAGAGGGTGGTGGTGCCCTGGAAACAGTCTGCCAGAGGAAGTGGTGGAGGCCAAAACAGTAGATGAATTCAAGAGGGTATGGACAACACACAAGGGTTGTCATGGGGAAAGAGGGTGGAATCTATGGGGAGGGGGCAAGTAAAGAGGGAAGGAATGCAGACTGGATGGAATAATAAAGTCCTTTTCTGTCGACACATATCAAATGAATATATTAACTATATCCTACTGGCAAAATTCATATATTATATATCTACAGCTTCATCTACGCCTACATCTACCTCTACCTCTACATCTGTCTATCTATCTAGCTACCTACCTACATATGTATTCTTTGCAAAAAAAAACATCATTAATGTACTAGTAAGGGTCAAAGCAACAAAAGTAAGGAAATCTGGCATTAGGGTTTCCAACTCTAACACCATGCCCGCATCTTGCAGACAGCAACAGGAAAACAACTCATGACTTTCCCCTCTCTTGCCTCTTTGCATATCAGGCATGGGGTGTGCCTTGGGGTTCTCAACCCTAATGTACATGTAATTTTCACATACTGTACCCATCTCAGCATATTTACTGATGGAAGGGGGTGAGCATTAGGGCTGGCAACACCAAGGCACACCCCACACCTGATTTGCAAAAATGCAAGAGAGGAGAAACCATAATTGTTTTCCTGTTGCTGCCTGCAGGGTGAAGGTATGATGGTAGGGCTGTAAACCCTAATGCCACATTTCCCTGCTTTGGTTGCTTCAACCCTAACTGGTGCAAAAACAAAGTTTTTTGCAAAGAATTTCCTTATTTTTGAGATAGTATAATTGTATCCTCATTTGTCTGTGGTAGCTCAGGGCCCTACGGACCCTGCACTCCCACCCCTCCTTAAATGTATACATATATATTGTTGAGGACGCAAGGGCCCTCTGGGCCCTGCACTTGCATTTGTAGTAAAACAAGAGTGAAATTGTTGGAAATAGGGTTGCCACCAAGACACAACCTGAATTGTCAAGGGCCCTCATGGGAATGAGCAGAGGGCATAGCTTAGTGAGATCATAATGAAAGTGTACAGGTGTCATTTGATGCAGGGGCAGCAACGGTGGATTGGTAGGTAGGGAGGGGGCTAGGTTGGGGTCCTGACTTGGGGTCCTGAAGGGGTTAAATGCAGTGCAGCCTTCAGGAATGACCCTTTGCTGGGAATATTTAGAGTGCATTCTCAGCACTTTGTTGCAGCAGGTTGAGTCAAGACACCTTATAGGTAAGGTAAAGGCCTACAGGTCCCGCATTTGGCCTGTGGGCCACGTGGGATCCTGGACATGGCTGTAGTTCAATACTTTGTTTAGTCTGCTGGCAGGGCAGCCATTTTAAGTGTAGTGGCATTTTTTTAAGCTGTATGCTTTACTTAGCTTGCCAGCTGCTGCTGGTTGTTTGGATATAATTGTTGTGATAGTATGTAGAGTTTTGGTTTAGCATGAGCATTTCAACATGAGAGGTGTTTATCCTGAGTTCATGGGAGTTTCTGACCCAGGGGATGGCCACTTTCACTGTGGCAGGAGCTGTCGGGGAGCTTGTTGCAGGTCATTTGAGCCTGGGAGGTGAGCTTAGTGGAGAGACGGCCCAAGGGAGTCCTTGGGTGGCTGGCGGTGATAAGGATGAGTGGCCATGGCATCTGAGCTGGTGGTTTGCAGGAACAAGGAGCCTCCAATGTAGAGTGAAGGTGTGGCCAAGTGTCATGGTCAGCTGAGAGCCACGAAGATGCATCAGGGCAAATCAAATCAATCTTTATTTATATAGCACCTTCGAACCAAAGCCCTTCACAGAAAATAAATACATTAAAACATAATATGAAACTATTAAAATAAACATCATATAATTAATCAGGAAGGCTAACAAGAACAAGTAAGTTTTCAACATTGTTTTAAAATTTGTGCTGGCCCACACGCTTAGTGGTGGAGTTTCCCACTTGCGATGCAAGCTACCCGGTTCAGGAACGATCCGGCTTCGCCAGAGGGCCGGCCGGGGAGTAGGATCGCGCCCGGCTGGGCAGCTTCCTTCCTCGGGGAGGAGGGCAGCATCTGGTGCGCTTAGGAGACCCTGGCAGAGGCCGGGAGTTCCCACGCAGCCGACGCTTTAAGATCCCCAGAGGCGGGCGGATGGTGACGCGCGGCGCGCCCCGCTCCACAGAAAAAGCAGCAACGGAGCTCCTGCCGCCATGAATGAAGCTCACCGAGGCTTCAATATGCCCCAGCAAGCCCCCGACCAGACTTCAGTGCCCTGCGGCATATGTCAGTGCGCCGAGACCCCACCGTGGGGGTAAGCCACGGGAATCAGGGCCGTGACTGATTTGGGGTGCAGAAGCCGGGCGGCCAGTGATCGGGCTGAGGATAAGGCAGCAGGTAGCTCGGGAAGTAAAAAGAATATAATGATAAAAAAAAATTTGTAAAGGCAAGAGGCCTTTGGAAAGGTTCTGGACCCGTGGATGGCCAGTTCAGCGAAGCGATGGTCAGGGCAGGTTTTGTTTTGCAAAAAAAAAAAGTAAGTAAAAATAAATAAACTGGGAAGGAGGCTACAGGCCTGGCAGGGGTGGATTCCCTGGCAGATACTATGTGTGTGCTGGAGTGGATGAGCGGCCTACACAGCTGGGCTGCATGGCAACATGTCAGGGAAGAGGATCAGGGGCATGGTTTGTGGACAGCTGCTCTGGTGGAGCGAAAAGGGAGAAGGTTGTGCCTGCCCTTGCAATGGACTGGGGTTTTTGGGGTGGAGGTGCATGTCATTTCATTCTGCAGGCCTAGCAGGGTGAATGGTGGTGCATTGCCATGAGGTTTGGTGCGTCTGTGGAAAGTCATACACAGGAAGTAGGTACAGCGTAATGGATGCCATGCAATTGGTTTGTTGCAGTGGTCAAGCTGTGGCATGTTTTTCCAGGCTGGATTTGGATGATGGTTGTTTTGAGTTTGCCAACAAAAGTAGCACGTTGTAGGGAAGGCACAGGTGGTTTGTTTGCTGCAGTGGTCAAGCAGTGGTTTAATTTAGACTGGTTTGATAAGAGGACAGGAAGCCACCAGAGGTAGTGGTGGCCCAGGAGTCAGGCAAGAGGGCCTCCGGGCCTAGCAGAAGATGCCAGGAGGCAATGCCTCAAGGAAATTGTAGAGCACTGTGTGAGCCCTGGGCAGGCTCAGATTAGAGGAAATTTTGAGGTTTGTTGGGGAAAAGAGGTTTAAAACAGAAACAAAAGGCAAAAAAATAATAAAGCCAGTAGCAGCAAGGGGAGAAGTGGTGTGAACAGGAGTGTCTGGCACACATCTGTCACAGTCCTGGAGTGCACCTTGTGACAATGAGACATGTAATCTAGGGGCATAGCTGGATAGGTGATGGTTGGGCATGCAAAAAGAGCTCAGATGCATGGGTGGGTGGTGCGTTCGGGGACTGGGACCTAATATGGAGGCTGGCCATGTGGCCTAGCAAGCTTGGTTTAGTTTGGTAGGTCGGGGCACAGGTGCAAGCATATGGGGCACTAGGGCATGAGTTCAGCAGATGGGCACCAGTGGTGGCCAGAAGAGGGACTGCAAAATGGCCATATAGGTGAGGTCTGTGGTGGGGCCCGAGGCTTGGTCCAGACATCAACTTGAGGCCCCTGGGACCTGAGGTGGGGGTCCTGCAGGGAGTCAGTTGAGGGGGATCTGAAGGTTTTCCCAGAGGAAAGCAGGAAGCAGTGGGTGGCAGGGTACTCAGTGGGGTGCTCTGACAATGGGGGGCCCAAGATTTTTGCCTCCTGATAAAGGGGTAGCAGTGCCCTGAAGCACAAAGGTTGGAAGGGTGTTAGGAGCGCTAGATTTATCACCTCATTTATTTATGAGTTTATGCATATTTATTGCTTGTGAGTATCATGTTGATTTTCATTCACTTAATAAATTATTAAAAATATTCTCCCTGAATTTGTTCTGGTGTGCTGGATTTTATTCATTTTTTTATATTCACTGCTCTTGCCTTTATGTATTTACCAACAGGGAAGATGGTACAGAAGAAAGCCCTGGTCTCCAGCACCAAACTAAACTGATTGAGGAAACATCCAAGTTGATGGAAAATGATGGAACTTGTTGAGATGGCCCAACAACAGGAGGAGGAAGAGGCGACAAGGAAGAGGAAGGAGCAGGAAGGGTAGGCGGGCAGGGGCAAGGGAGGGAAGAGGCCACCGAGTGGTACTCATCCTCCACAGAACCGCACTGGCACCATCCAGACCAGGCCATAATGGGGGTAATAGTAATGCAGATTTGGGAAATGAAGGTGATTTAAAAAGAGTATCTGGAAGGGCTGCTTAGGGATATGGGGGAGAAGGGGTTAGAGAAGATGGAGTAGGCACTACAGGTGATGCAAAATGGGGGGCAAAGAGGGCACGGGATATGGAAAGGGGCAAAATTGGGGAAGAAATCTATATGAGGGACTCCTGGGTTTTACTCTGGGAGACCACATTCCTTCCTTTATTAAGGAGAAGATTTGGAAGGGGGGATTTGTGGATATATTTGGGTTGGCAGACGAGGACACTGCTAAGAGGTATGAGCAGAAAGAGTCAGTAGGGAGATTGGAGACGGCAGTGGTGCTGGCGATAGTGGGGCATTAGGAGGATGAGGCCAAATATACAGTAAAGGGAAAAACATATATAGGTGGCCGGCAGGGTTCTTGATATACAGTGCAATGGTGCTGGAAAAGCAACCAGAATTGGCAATTCCCCTCCTGATGTACACGGCCATCATTTGGGATGCATACAAGGCAAAACTGGGATATGGGTGGTTAAAATATGACAAGGCATTCAAGAAGCAGATGGTAGCTAAAGGGGACCTCAGGTGGGATTGTACCCATTCAGAGCTGTGGGCTCAAACCCTGTCATGAACAGGAAATGGGCCCATGGGGGAGCATACAAAGAAGAGTGTGCCCCCCACAGTGGCAAAAACCTGTTGGGGTTTTAACAGGGCCTCATGCACCTGGACGAATTGTAAATTCTGGCATGTGTGCTCCCTGCACCAAGCACAAATCCAATGACATGCTGCAGGGCAGGGAGGACGAGGTACCCAACCAGGGGTCAAGTCCATGGCCAATCCTTTTGCAAGGGATGGGGTGGCAGAGGTAAGGGCAGGGAGGCCATGGCAGGAGGATACATTTCAACTATGGATGGAATTGAGGGTGGGCAGGGAGGAGGAGCATCAAGGTTTTTTCCTGGCGTGCACCCCGATAGTCCCGGAGGTGGTCGAGGCTTGGACTTGGGGATATCTGGACACAAAAAAAGATGTTTTTCTGTGCCAAGGTTTTAGACACTGCTTCCTACTGGGCTTCGAATGGGTAAGGAGAGTGATGATGGCACAGAACTTAGGATCAGTAAAGGGGAAGGAGGAAATAGTTCAGGAAAAGATTCAGAAAGAGGTGCAGGTTAGGAAGGTGGAAGGCCCTTTCACTGAGCCCCCCGACCCACCTTCTGGATATCTCCATTGGGAATGGTGCTAAAGAAGCAGGAGGGGGAGTTTTGACTCATCCACCACCTATCCTACCCAGAGGGGGCATCAGTGAATGAAGGCATCCCTGATGACTTAAGGGTGGTATCCTACACATCTTTGGACAGGCAGTGATGATGCTCAGGGCCATCCAAAGGGCATGGGTAGTGAAGACAGACATTGAGTCTGACTTTTGACTATTGCCAGTGAGATCTGAAGACTGGGATCTCTTGGGGTTTCAGTTCGACGGAGGGCTGTATTTTGACAAGGCCATGCCAATGGGTTGTTTGGTGGCTTGTGCAACATTTGAAGCTTTCAGTTCCAGGGTATGGTGAGTTTTCAGGAATAGATAAGGACATAGTTGGGTGGCACACTACTTGGGATGCTTTTCTGATCATTAAGGGTGATAGGGCGGAGGTGAAGGGGATGTTAGCTGATTTCAAGGAAATGTGTGGATTCATAGGTATCCCATTGGTGGAGGGTAAGACTGAGGGCCCTGCATACAAGTTGGAATTCCTGGGGATAGAGGTTGATATGGTTCACAAGTGCTTCTGCCTCTTAGATGATAAGGTGGCCTGTCTCAGAGGCCTACTGGAGCAAGTGATTGGGAGGAGGAAGGTACCACTAGAATTGGTTCAACAACTGCTAGGGTATCTTAATTGTGCCTGTAAGGCCATAATCCCAGGCAGAGCTTTCACCAGGAGGTTGGCAGGGCAAAGGGAAGGTGAAGATGCTGTATCACTGGGAGAACATCCAAGAGGGGGACAGGAGGATTTGGAGGTATGAATAGAGTTCCTGGAGGGGTTTAATGGGGTCACATTCTGGCAGGGAGGAATCAGCATACAATACAGACCTTGAGCTGTACACTGATGCATTGGGGCCATAGGAATTGGGGCATATTTTAGAGGGAATGGATTTTGGAAGCCTGGCCGAGGACATGGGGGGAGGTGGCTTTACTAAAGGACATCACGTTCCTAGAGATATTTCCCATCTTCATGGCTTTGGAGGTGTGGGGTGATAGGATGAGGGGGAAGCTCATATTGTTTTGGTGCAACAATAAAGGAGTGATGGAGGTGATCAATTGGCAAGGGTGAGGTTACAGCCATGGTGGGCAGGGTTTTGTGTCAGTTGATATTGTTGAGCCTGCAGCTGAATTTGTCATTTAAAGCACAGCACATCAAGGGTGTTCAGAATGACATTGCTGAAACTCTCTCCCACTTGCAGTTAAACAAGTTCCAGGAGTTGGCTCCATGAGCAGCAGTACACAGGAACAGGGTTCTGGAACAGCTGCGGGGGATTGGAGAGTCCAGACCCTGAAGGAAAGAAGCAGAAGAAAAGGAGGAGGATCGTGAAGGATAATAAGAAGATCTAAAATAATTAACTGTTTAAGAATGTATTTGGACTGGAATAGTAAAATGAGAAGTGTGAAATGAGATGTAAAAATAATTGGTGTTTTAATAAAGTGTTACCAGCGAGCATCCAACAGAGCAAGTGTGGAGAGTTTAATTCCCAGATGGGATCTGATGACAATAACCTTCTTATTACCCTTCCTTATGAACCTGGTAATGACAAACTTGAAATCTCTGCCAAAATGTGATTAATGTGATTCTACGCTACTTCAAAGCCATTTTATGCCACAGGTGTAAAAACATCATTTGGCCAGGGTTTGAAAAATTACTGCTGTCACAGTCATGAGGTGGTGTAAAAAGATGGTTATGCTGAAAATTTTGGATCAAAAAACTTAAATTTGCCAAAGTTATGAGTGAGCATAGCAAATTTTCTATTTATATGCATAACTTTGCCATTTTTACAAATTTTCCTCAAATTTTCAATATAGCCTTCTTATGACTCCACCTCATGAACGAGGGCAATTGAATTTTTCAAATTCCACCCAAAAGGTGATTTTTCCAAGTGACCCATAAAATCACCTTTTGGGTCATATTTGTGTAATTCCTCTGCCATTGTGCATGAGATGAGGTTTCAAAGGCCATGCTGTAAATTTGGAGTCAAATTATGCAAAAATGGCAAAGTTATGCAGCAAAGTTGAAAACTCAATTGAAATACATCGAACTTCACTTACATTAGTTTCTTATATTGCAATAAGTGGTTCAAGCAGCAAAATGGGTAGTGTTGTGCAAAACTGAAATATTTCACCCAAACATTTTATGTAATTCAGCAATTATGCAACATTTTTTACCTAGGTGAAACAAATTTTCACCTAGTTTTCAGATTTTGTGTAACGGCAAAATTTCATGTAAAACGCTTTGGTCAGCCAATTTTGCCTATAAATGCCTAAAATTTCGGCTTGTGGTGCAATTTTGCTGGTGTAACTTTTGATTCTGCCGGCAACGTTTTGCTCCAAAAGCTATATTTGCAGTGCATTGTAAGTAAATAGGTCAAATATCACATGCAGCTTGTTTACAGCTCATTCTGCTGTGTGTTGAGTCGGTGAACAGTCTGTTGTAGTGCATCAAAGCAAATAAAGCCTTTTAAAACCTGTTTTAAACTTGTTTTTGAGAGCGATTTGCTCCAAAAAAAGCTGTTTTTTTTCTAGTGCTGATAGAGAACATTTTGTATTTTGTATTTTTTTATTTTTGCAGAACACTTAGTTTAATTAGGTTTTACTTTTGTCTCTGTCTTTGAAGGAGTTGAGTGTGGGTAGGGTAGGAGTGTAAACCAGTGCAGGCTATTTCTAGCCTTTTACAAACAGATTACTCACCAATTGTGTTATTTTTTACTTTTATTTCTTATTAATTGTGTTATATCTTGACAATTTTTTCTCTGAAAAGCTACTCCATGCTGTCTGAGAGTTCCTGCCACTGTTAGCCTGTGTTATATGTATAATTCTTCTTTTATTTGTGATTGTGAATTCCAAAGTTTTAAACACACAGAGCTGGCCTGTTATTTTATTTTTGTTTGTGGTTAGTTCTGTTTGCTGGAGTGTTAACTTGTGTCACTTAATCTGTGAAAATCAATAGTTTTATTTTTTGTTTTGTATGGAAACTTAAGTACTTTTATTTGATCACTTGAATTTGTCCATTTATAGTTTCACTGCTTTGTTGAATTGCTCCACTGTATTTTATTGCTGGAGCTTGCCTCTGTTCATTGCGTGGTGTTCCTGTTTTAGTTGGCTTACCTTGCCATCTCTCTGTTACAGCATTGTTTAACACCTGACATGTCCAGTATAACAAACTATATATTAATATAGTAGTTTTCAAGAGATTGCTTGCTGATCCCTACCATCCAGATCACTATCATATTGTGGTACTCAACTTTATAGATGTTTTATGGTTTTATCTGCCCTTACATAATGAAAAAATGTGGTATTAACAAAGTAATAACACATTACAGTACTTAGTTGTTCAGACACAGGTGATCTATATTTAAAGTCGTCACTTGTGCCCTTTTTCCTTGTGTGTGTTGCATTAATTCCTGTTTGGGGAAAGAAAAAAAATATTTTTGTTTTACTAGAATAGGCTATCTACCATATACAGTATTAGTTGAACTCTGAGTGCTGCTACCTGTCCTGATTGTGTTTGGACTTGTAATTGTATGGAAGCAAGTACTGTAAGTGTGACGTGTGAGTTGTTATTCACACAGTTAGTAATGCATCCTCTTCTTCTCTTGATATACTCCCAGAGAAAGGCAAAGCTTTGAAGTATCAGCCAGCAAAAATGCTTGCTAAGAGACAGCCCAGTACAGGGGGGAAATGTGGCAGCGGGGATGAGGGAGCTAAGACGTCTGCTGAAAAGAGTACAACTTCAGTTCCAGTTCCCCATATCAGTGAAAGCATACATATGTCTGCATCAGGGTCTTCTGCTGTGCGCCTAGTGGCGGCAGGTACCAGCAAAGGAGTTGTTGGCAGTACTGGCATACCTGTGTCTTACTTTATTAAGGCTCTGACTGTTGTATCCATGCTAGTGGGGGATGATGACAGTGAGAAGAAGGGAGGCACTGACATCAGCACAGAAGCAGTGGCCCAGGAGGAGGGTGATAAGTCTGTCAGTGTGACTGTTCCTGTTACTGCAGGAGTTGGTGATGATAGTGTTCCACCAGGTCTGATAATCCTGCAGATAGGGTTAGTCAGCCCCAGGATGGTTTTAGAGAAAGAAAAAGGTGCTGTGCTACAAGAAGATAGTGATAGGGAGGAGGAGAAGGTGGACATGGACATAATCACTATTGCTGGTGATAATGATGACTGGGATGATCCCACATGGGAGCCTGAGTTAAAAAAGGTCAAGGGTGATGTAGGCCATTTACATGCATAGCCCATGGGTCAGTCTGTCAGAAAACCTACTAGCAAACCTCCAAACAGTGAAGTCACCCCCTTCCCAAAAGTACTCTTATGGAATTGATGACAGCAGACCAAAAAACACACACTTCCTCACCTGTTTCTAAACTACTCCAGTCCCAAGAGCATCTGAAGTCCAGAGGTCAAAAGTCCCTAGTTTGGGACTTTTATGTGCTTGACCCTGCTGATGGGACCATAGCGATATGCCAACTTTGTCAAGCACGTGTTAGTCAGGGGGAAAAGCGAAGCCACACAGGCACCGGTGGCCAACACACCCACCTAAAAAATGCACACCCACTGAGATGGCAGCAACACCAGAAGAAAACCAGAGCTGTTGGTAGCATCTCTTTTGACAAGTTAAATGTAGTAGAGCAAGAAGAGTGGGGGGGGCAGAGTGGGTCAGTGGTGCAGGAGGAGGGTAAGCAATCCTTTGCTCTCTCGAGTAGTGGGCATAGCAGTGGAGGTTCCAGTCCCAGTCCCTTGAGTCAGAAAAGTACAACACCACACCCACAAGCAACCAAAACAACTGGTTTCATGTAGTCTGCACAGCCCCAAGAGTCAAGTGTCACACCTAAAAGAACATCATTACTGCCACAAGTACAGGGTTCTGGTTGAACGGCCCCAAAGATGCAGCTCACTCTGAAGACCATCCTTGAGGAGCAGACAAAGTACCCCCCCAATCATACTGCTGCATGACAGTTAAATGCTACCACTGCTGAAATGCTGGCCATCGATCTGTTGTCATTCTCATTCATGGAGAATGCTGGTTTTCAAAAGTTGATGGACCATGCCTGTCCCAAATGGTAAGTTCCAACACCAAGCTATTTTACTAAGTGTACCATGCAAGAGCTGAACATTAGAGTGGCTGATTCCATTAGACATGCATTGTAGCAAAGTGCATTACAATATATCAATCTTAGCATGGATATGTGAACCAGAGGACAAACAGCAGCAAGCTTGTATCTATGCATAACAGCACACTAGGCGCAGTTCCCTGGGGTGGTGCTTGATTTTGGGCCTGGCAAAACCTGCATGAAGCAAAATTGTGGTAGTAGCAACACATCTGGTATTAGGCAGCATACGACCCTGAGTATAGTAAGTGTTACTGGTTCTAACATGGCTACAAAAATGTTTCATTTTCTGCTGGATGAGATTAATTGGTGGCTACACACACACACACACTCATAACAGGATTCATTGCAAGTGATAATGGCTCCATTGTTGCAAAGTGCATCAGCAACAGTGTTTTTTCAGGGTGCCCTGCCTGGCACACTGCCTTAATCTTTTAGTGCAGTAGTTTCTCAACCGTCTGGACATTTAGGAAACAGTTACTGTTGCCCATCACTTCTGTGTCCATTTTGCCCTTTCTGCAAAGGTATCTACATGAGTTACAGTGCAATAACCATCTGCCTCAGCACCAGATGAAGCTTGATGTTGTGACCAGGTGGAACTCCACACTGTACATGCTTGACTGGCTGTATGAACAGTATAAGGCTGTGTCAAAATACATGCTGGTGCACACCACCCGGGACAGTGCTGGAGTGTCCATCTCTCTAATAATAGAGTAGTGGCACCAAATGGATGGACTAATGTGCATTGTCTATCCATTCAAGCATGCTATACTAGCAGTGAGTGGGGACACTGCTTGTAAAAGTCAATCCATACCCCTCATATGTGTGCTGAGGCAGACACTAGTTAATGTGCAACACCAGATGGAGGCAAGTGGGGTCATGGCTGTTATGATCTAATGGATCACATGCTTCGCATGCTGGACACAAATAACCATGTATCCTGCGTTTTACAGTCAGCTGACTTTGTGATCGCCACCATGCTGGATCCATGCTACAAATGTGCCTACCTTCTGTAATTGAAGGAGGTTCTCATCGAGTACAAAACTTGACAGATAACCTCATTAGAATGGTACATGCTGTACACATGAAAAAGGCATGCACTGCGGTGAAAATGGGTGTTACTACCACCACCAGCGGCTCACAGGCAACCAAATCAGAGAAAATGGGCAAGGCACAGCAGAAAACACAAGCAAAACCAATTTGGGATGTTCTCTTTCAGGTGGGAGTGGATGATATGGAGGAAAAGGAGGAGGAGGAGACAGATGAGGCAACTGGACATAGGGCAACAGAATGAATGGTGGAGGCCTACATGGGGACCCAAAACACCTTGCCATTACTGACAAGCCACTGCTGTACTAGAGCAGCAAAATGACTGACAGGCCAGCACTAACATCAGTTCGATGAAATACCTGAGCTGACCACCATCCAGTGTCAGTGCGGAATGAGTGTTTAGTGCAGCTGGGGCTATTGTGGGTGACCATAGGACCAATCTGTTCATCAAAATGAACAAAATGCACATTCCACACAACACCGTGATGTCAGCGGTGTTGCCACAGGAACTGTGTCTCAGTGAGGAAGATGATGACAATCCCTCAACTAAGGCATCCACCAGCAGAGAGGTGGATGAAGCAGCAATGGTGAGATAATTCCCACATGGTGAGAACTCCAATCTTGAAGACTCTGAGGAGCACTTCTTGGATGATATGGAAGTGTAAAAAGGTTAAGTTTACTCTAAGCTCCCCCCCCAACCACTTTCAGTTCAGTATAGTGTTATAATAACCAGCTTCCCCTTTCCCCATAGGGAAACTGTGGCGTAATTTGCCCTTATAAAGGAATGTTTATAATGGCAAACATGTGCACGGTTTCCCTTGCTGTTCGCATCCTCACACAGTAGTGCCAGCACTCAAGACCACTGACAACTTCCATCTCTCCCGAAACAGTACTGCCACTGCCAGAAGAACTCAGCGGTAATTTCTTTTTTTCCCCCTACACAGTGAAAACTTCACAAACCAGGACAAAAACAAAATGTTTTAAAATACGCCAATTCAAATCGGCACCTGAGAAGCCACACGGAGGATGCACAGGAAGCTTTTTATTTTATATAATTGCTGTTGCCAAAAAGGGAAACCCAGCAATTATATAAAATAAAATATGGGTCAGATGTGTGCCAAACTCGATTTGACACACACCCTCATTGTGGGATGCTTTTCACAAACCCCACGGGCTTCCCCTTTGGGGTTTATGTAGCATCCCACAACTCGGGGGGGTGTGTAAAATCTCATTGCACACCCCAACCCATGCGTTATTCTCTATATAACTTATTTTTAGCTATGTACCATTGAATTGGTTATGGTAATGTGTTATCTGCTGCAGTGTGAATCAGTTTCATTTGATCACTCTTTGCCGTAATCCGTTCTTTGGTCCCAACTGTCCCCCAGTCGATATAAAGAAGAAGCAGCAATGAAATTACCATAACCATAAAGATTTTGTATGATTACAGTTATGTTTTGCTGCCAAAAATATCAAGATACACATTTTACCTTTCATGTTGACTATCAACCCATCTTATAGCAAGATATGTTGTCTTGATGTCTTTAAAACTGCCCATGCTGGCACATGCCATGCCACACAGCTCCCCACCACCTGACACACCCATGCCTCCATGAGACAAAAAAATGTTTCTGCCTCTTACTATTGGTGACATGCTGAAGAACCTGCTCCCAGTACAAGTAGCATATGAATGTAACACACTCATTCAACTGTTCACACAAAGTTGAACAAATATTGAGAAATGGTGAATGGTGGCCATCTTTAATGATGCACGCATTAATTACAAAAGTAACCATGGAGTACTTTGCCTCTGTGTTCACTAGGGAGGGGGATGGGATATCTACAAAGCAAGGCATGAAGAGGATAGAAGCAGCAGTGAGTGGGATCAGGGGAGTAACAGAAATGGAGCAAGAGGGAGGGAGAGGTACCCCAGGGGTGTCACATCTGGATAAGGATAAAAAGGCCAGTAAGGTGGAGGGGACGGATGATGCTATCTCTGCCAAAAGGGTGTGGTTAACCCTCAAGGCCCTAAAGAAAGACAGATCTCTTGGGCTGGATGGCATTCATCCGAGAGTACTATGGGAATTGTTGGACATACTGGCTGCACACCTGGCGGAGCTCTTCAACAGGTCACTTGAGACAGGGAGGGTACTTAGGATTTAGTGAGAGGCACATGTGCCAATCCACAAAGGGGGTCGAGGGAAGTACCAGGTAACTATAGACCCATCAGTTTGACCTTCTGTGGTGGGAAAATTAATGGAGAGTATACTAAAGGAATGATTGGGGGTGTACTTGGAGGAGGTGGGAGGTCTGGATAGTCGGCAACATGGGTTTGTGCCAGGTAGATCATGTCAAACCAATCTTGTGGAGTTCTACGAATGGGTAACATCAGAACTGGATGGGGGAAAGCCTGTGGATGTATTATTCTTGGACTTCAGCAAGGCGTTTGACTCTGTCCCCCACAATGGTCTGGTGGAGAAACTGATGGGGTTAGGAGTAGGCCCTTTGATGGTCAGATGGATTGAAAACTGGCTAGCTGGATGCACCCAGAGAGTAGTGGTCTGTGGGGAGCTCTCAAACCCTAGAGAGGTTGGTAGTGGGGTACCGCAGGGCTCGGTCCTGGGTCCGATCCTGTTTAATGCATACATATCAGACATCAGGGAGGGTATAGGGTGTGAAATGAGTCTCTTTGTGGATGACTCCAAGATGGGAGCAGTAGTTGAGACAGAAGAGGGGAGGTTGGCCCTGCAAGGGGACCTGGACACCCTGGAAAGCTGGGCTTGCACTGGAAATTAAATTTCAATATCACCAAGTGCAAGGTGTTGCATCTTGGTCGGGGAAACCCTAAACACAGGTACACCCTTGGAGGGGAGGTGCTGGAGGCCTCAATAGGGGAAAAAAGACCTAGGGGTCATGGTGGATGCATGTATGAATAACTCTGAGCAGTGCAGGAGAGCGGCTAGCAAGGCAAACAGGATGTTGGGATGCATCGTAAGGGGGATCACCTCTAGGAACAAGGAAGTGATTCTGCCGCTGTACAATGGACTGGTTAGACCACACCTTGAGTACTGTGTACAGTACTTGAGACCACAATTGAAGAGGGACATACAGCTCCTGGAGAGGGTACAGAGGAGGGCAACTAAGATGATACCAGGGCTAGGGGATTTGACGTATGAGGACAGACTTGAGGAGCTTTGCTTGTTTTCATTGGAGGAGAGGAGAGACAGGGGGACATGATTGAGGTCTTCAAGTACCTCAAGGGAATAAATAGGGTAAACATGGAGGGGATCTTTAGACTAAAGCAGGGAGGTATCACCAGATGGCATGGTTTGAAGTTGGAAGGTGGAAGGGTGAGGGGGGAAAAGAGGAGGAGGTTTTTCACTGAGAGGGTGGTGGACCCTTGGAATGCACTGCCTGGTGAGCTGGTTCACAGATCCACAGTGAAGGGCTTCAAGAGAGGGTGGGACAGACACAGAAAGTGGCTGTATCAGATGATGGCCTGTCCCAGGGGGGTGGGGATGGATGATAGGGGTTTCTGGAGCACAAGGGATGGGAGGGCCTCAGCACCCAACTAAGGATCTAAGGTTTGAGCAGACTCAATAGACCGTAAGGCCTAATCTGTTGGCAAATATTATGTAAAAGGCTTAACAAATTACAACATCCAATTCTCCCCAAAAGTTTACTTATGCTATACTACTAGGTTAAAGTTCTCATACTGAAACTGTGATGGTTCCTAGATGGGGGTAAGGGCAGGGGGGAGGTGCTTGCTGTCCTCAGTTTGGATTCCAAGTTTTCATGATTACTGCAGCTATACCACCTCAAATGATTACACAAGTCATTGGCTCCCTCCACCTAATTATTTACTAAATACCATCTCAACCATCCATTTCCTCACTTATAGTTCCTGAATGTGGGGATGTGGGTGGTGTTTATTTGTTAATGGTATGGATACCAGTGGCCAACATTGCAGTTCAAGCAACACCCCTTGTCTACCACACAACACAGCTCCCAAAGGGCCTGGATGGATGTAGTCATCACTCAGAGATAGGGTGAAACCTCAACAGAGGAAAATGACCCAAGCAGGACCAAAGATAAGAAAGAATTACAAATACTCATCCATCTGCATACCTGGTTTTTTCAAGCAAATTAGAACAAGCAAAGAAAAAAATGTATACTTACCATACCCAGTGATGTTGTCATTTAACTGCAGAAATTGCCCCCAGAAGGAACATGCTGCTCGGCATGGCAAATGATTCCAGACCATGATGAAGCACCGTAGCACAGGCATTCCCCTTCCCCTATACTGTGTACACAGAAATAAGCAGAACAGATTTTGAGGATTTTAAAAGTTCCAGTTCCATCCCTGATACCAACACCCCCCCAGAAGACCATAAAAATGCAGAAATACTTATCTCAGGGACTGTGAAAGTGGAACCATTGCACAATTACATAAATCACCAGATCTGGTTGAGCAGCAGGAGCACGACTTATTTTCGCCGGAATTCATGATGTTGACAAAAGCAAAAAAGAACATAATTACTATCAAACGCAGACATCCAGATGGCAGTAACAGCAGTATTCCACTAGTAATAAAAAATTAAATACTTACCGTCTGCCTCAGGGCTGGAAATGTGGTGTGTTCCAACATCCCTAGATTCTAATCTCAGCCTGGCATGATGGTGTCATCCACAGCACACTGAAAAATAATATAAAAGCAGTACAATCATATTAGCACTCAAGACACCACAATACCAACCCACCAACACCCTTATGTTGCACAGGAAAAAAAATAAAGACAGATACTTACATGTGCAGCAGCAGCTGCAGTATGGACTCCATGAAGATGATCCACCATCAATCATCCAAATCCAACATGGTGCTTCTAGTGGCAACTTGGTAAGTAGTAATCAGAGACAGCAGCAGGCAGCAAGCTACAGTGCCCCATAATGTCATTCATTCCCCTCCCCACCGCCAGGCAAGTTACAATCACAAAGTCAGTCAACACAGCCAATCAGGGCAGCAGCATAGGGAAAATTATTATTTTATGTGTCTATCTCAATCAGTGTAAAAAGCAGCAGCAGGAGGAAGCAATTGTAAGTAGCAGCAGTATTTTATAGGAAAAATTCATTTTCTCTTCATGGTACCTTATTTCAGGTCCAACCATGTGGTGGTGGCGCAGCATTTAACATCAGGACTGACATCAGATTTCATTCTCAGTTTGATGTAACATTTTTTGGGAAACATTTCTGGACATGTACAGCCTGTTATGCACTCGCAGAACAGAGATTCAGCATGAGATGACTTGTAAACAGTGGACCAAAGACCATGTTTTGTTCGGTGGTGGCTTGGGTGCAAATAACAACATGGCTGAGACCTGATTTCTGTCTGAATTAACTGTAACTTTGGGGAAACATTTCTGGACTTGTAGGCCCTGTTTGGCACAAGCAGCACTGAGATTCAGGCTGAAATCATCTCTGAACATGACCCAAACAGCAAATCAATGTCTGAGTGGTGGTTGGTGTGAGGGGCACAACATCACATCCTGACTCAGATCGTGTTTCTGTCTCAGTTTTATGTACCATTTCTCTTGTCATGTTTCTCATCTTAATATACCTGCACAGTATGGCTACAAGAGACTGTGTTCAACTGTGGCTAAATTGCACATTTTGGACTGGGTCTGGTGGTGGGGCAATAAACATCAACATGAATGGAGGAGAAGGAGAGAAAATTAACATTTGTGGGAGGCAAGGATGTGTTGCTAATCACAAAAACATATTTATGTGTAACTTTGCAGTAAAAATGCTTATGTTTCTATGATTGTTGTGTATGTATTCGGACTAATGCTGCACACAGCCAAAACAACTGAAGCCCACAACATCAGCCTGAACCACATAGATCTGGGAGAAAAAATTTGTTCATACAAACACACTACAATATAATATACTTGACTTTTGTGGATAGGAGGAGAGAATATAGAAGGAGTACGATAGAACAAGAAGAAAGGTATGGTGTATAGGTACAGACTAAAGGACGGACAGTAAGGTACAGTTATATACATGACATAGGTACATGAAGGGAAAGCGCAAGGGCAGGGTACTCAAATGATGGAAAAGAGAGGGAGCATAACATTACATAATAACAAGCAAAATACTGGACATGAAAAAAACACAAGGATATGGTGGTGGTGTTGGGGACTTAAACATGCCAGGAACAGACTGGGAGACTATGACATCCTCTGTGACCAGGGAACAGAGGTTGTTGGATGTCTTCAAGACGGTTCAACTCAGCAGGTGAGGGAACCGACCAGGAGGCGCTGGTACTGGATGTGGTCCTAGCAGACAGTGACCAGACTGGGGGCCTGGAGGTAAGGGACCCATTGGCAGGAGTGACCATGCCACGGTCTGGTTCTGCCTGGACCTAGGAGGGGTAGAAGGCTGCACAAAGACGGAAGTAACCGACTTCAAGGGGGCGGATTTTAAGGAAATGGGAAGGATCCTTAAGGAGCATTTGGATGGGATTGGGTCAGACATGGACGCTGATAGTAGGTGGTAAATCATCAGGAGAGGGGTGCAGGATGCTACCAGCACCTGTGCAAGAGTAAGACGAAAATGCTGGAGGGCCCAAAAACCCTGCTGGTGGACCAGGGAGGTCCAGGAGGTGGTGCGGGAAAGAAGGCAGTCTATAAGCAATTCAAGTGCTCAAGGAGGAAAGGATTGAGGGAGTACTGAGCTGATGGCTAGAAGAGCCACTTAGGGTGGTGAGGGTGGCTAAGGCAAGGAAGGAGCAGAACCTGGCCAGGGAAATTAGGAGAGGGAACAAGGGGTTCTTTAGATACATTGGGGAAAAATGAAGGGTGAAGGGGAAGATTAGCAGGATTAAATCAGGGGAGAGATGGGCACAAGACCCAGGGGAGCAGGCTGAAGTACTAAATGAGTACTTCACCTCAGTTTTCACAAGGAAAATGGGGGTGCTGCATCATACATATGTGGAGACAGAGATACTGAGGAGGGGGGACCCTTACCGATCGGTGGGTCTGGGAGACGGGGAGGCATCACTGGCAGGGGGGGAGGGCTCAAGCAGGAGAAGAGGTATTGGAAGTTGAAATCACAGCAGAGAGAGTGAGGGAAGCCCTCAGCTCCCTTAAGACGGAGAAAGCACCGGGGCCGGATAAATTACATCCCAGAGTGCTGAAGGAACTTGCGGATGTCCTGGCGAAAACCCCTGGCGGAGCTTTTCACCATCTCTCTGAGGACAGGGGGGTGCCCCAAGACTGGAAGGTGGCGCATATAGTGCCTATCCACAAGGGGGGATCAAGGGAGGTGGCAGGGAACTACAGGCCTGTCAGCCTGACATCTGTGGTGGGCAAGGTGATGGAGGGCATTGTCAAGGAGAGGCTGGGGGTACCTGGATAAGTCAGGTGCCTGGATGATAGACAGCATGGATTCATCCCAGGAAATCATGTCAGACAAACCTGGTGGAGTTCTATGACTGGGTGACGAGTGCCTTGGACCTGGCAGACCAGTGGACGCCCCTTCTAGACTTCATCAAGGCATTTGACCTGTTCCTCACGTGGGCCTGTTGGATAAGCTGGGAGAAATGGGGTGGGGAACCAGATGATCAGATGGATAGGCAATTGGCTCCAGGACCGGATCCGAGGGTCGAGCTGGCGGATAGTCTCATCCCCAAGGAGGGTCATTAGTGGGGTCCCACAGGATCAGTCTTGGGCCCCTTCTGTTCAATGCCCACGCTCTCACATAAGGACAGGAATCAGAAGTGAGATGAGTCTCTTTGCAGATGACTCAAAACTGGGGCAGTGGTGGATGGGGAGGAGGGGAGCGGGTCTCACAGGGGACCTGGAGGCTCTGGAAAGATGTTCTAGAAAGTGGAAGCTGAGGTTCAATGCAGGGAAATGCAAGGTACTCTACCTGGGGGCCAGAAACCCAGGCCAAGTGTACACCCTGGGAGGGGAAATGCTACAAGTCTCGATGGCTGAGAGGGACCTGGGGTGGTGGTGGATGTCAAGATGAACAACTCTGAGACTTGTAGGAGGGCAACAGCCAAGGCCAACAGGATGCTGGGATGCATCGCTAGGGGATCACCTCCAGAAGGAGGGAAGTGATACTCCTCTGTATAACTTACTTGACAGGCCACACCTTGAGTACTATGTGCAGTTTGGAGGCCACACTTAAGAGGGACATTAACTTCCTGGAGAGGGTCCAGAGGAGGGAAACCAAAATGATTTGGGGCTTGGGGGACAGAACCTATGAGGAGAGGCTTGAAGAGCTAAATATGTACACATTGGAAGAGAGAAGGGACCGGGGACATGATAGAGGTCTTCAGGTACATGAAGAGGGTAAATAGGGGAGGAACAGTCAGGGTGCTTTGAAGGAAGGAGGAGGGCCACTAGAGGGCATGGGTGTAAGCTGGAGGGGGGAAGATTCAGGGGAGAAAGGAGGAGGTGCTACTTCACTGAGAGGGTGGTGGAGCCATGGAATGCACTGCCTAGGGGCTGGTGGAGGCAGAGACAGTGAAGGGGTTCAAGAGGGTGGACAGGTACAGGGAAGGGCTCCAAGCAAAATCCAATGCAGCAAGAATATCCGGAACTGGGAAGGGAGAAGCCAGAGAAGGCGAGGGAGGCAGCAAGGTCAGCACCCAGGGTGGGAACTGACCAAACGAGCAGACACGAAAGACCATTAGGCCTATTTTGCTGGCATTTTAGTATGTTAGCATGTTATGATATAAAAAGAGGAAGTGGACAGCAAAGTTTTTTAATTTTTTGGGGGGTTTGTTTTTGTTATTTTTTTGAGTGTGTGCATGAGGGAAGAGTGACAGTAACAAAGCAAGGACAGGAAAAAGAAAAGGGAAGAAAATTCAGGTGCTGAACTGCCTTCCTCACTTGCAAATCAGCAAGCACATTTTTTAAATTTCCTGACTGTAATCAAGTGGTGCTGGAAAAGCCCCAGATTCATCTGACCTGCCACTGCCACCACCAATCCCCCATTATAAGTTCAAGGACGGCCAACATTTTATGTTGCTCCTCCAGTAGTTTTCTTGAGGTCCCCTGACCTCCTGGCTGAACTTATCAAAATCATGGTAAACAGCAGATACCTCTGCTTGTATAGCCACCAGCTCTTTTGGCTAACTGGAGGAGCAGCTGGGGCTTCTGCAGGCTGTGCAGTTTCACCACCATCATGTACCCGGTGCCACTGGTGGATGTGGGGTGAGGTGGTTGGGGGTGCTGCTGCCTCCTACTGCTTTCTCCTGCT
The DNA here is from genome assembly GCA_016271365.2 of Neoceratodus forsteri. Classification (NCBI taxonomy): domain Eukaryota; kingdom Metazoa; phylum Chordata; order Ceratodontiformes; family Ceratodontidae; genus Neoceratodus; species Neoceratodus forsteri. The sequence continues at coordinate 1,325,473,479 of CM057458.1, forward strand.
GCTGTGGTGCCTTTCAGGCTCCAACTGACTACCGGCCCCATCCTCCTGCTGGCCTTCTTCTTCTTGGGCTCTACTGCCTCCTGCTGCTGCCAGCTCTTGTTGTTTCTGGAGCCACTCTACGGATGGTGGTTCTGCAGATGGCTCCTCTGGCCACCAGTTCGAAAATGGATCCCTGTTTGCCCCTTTGCAAGGATCTGCCACACAGCTTACAGATGACCACCATGCTGTTGCTGGTGTTTTGATCAAAGAAACATGATATGGTTGACCCTTTATGCTGGGGAGGCAGGTGGTGCATGCTCTCTGCTGGGGGGGGCATTAGTATCTGGCTGCTGATGGAGGTGGGCCAAATTCTCCTCTGCAGCTGGGGGTTACACGATTCTGTGGCTGGCTGGTTCCTGGGGGCCACATCATACTCATGGCCACTCTGCTGTGGGGGGCAACGAGATCATGCTGTTGCTGCTGGAAGGTGGGGGCCACATGCTCCTGTTGGAGGGGTACATGCTCCTGCTGGAGAACTCGCCTGTTAAGGCGAACAGTGGGTGTACACACACACACACACACACTCACGCACACACACACACACCCAATACACTACAGACACCAAACAGAAACTATAAGTGAAGAACAGAAACATAATCTAATATAGTCTTTTTAAACAAAAAAGGGGTGTGAAAAAACACACATAATGGAACAGTGGCACACAGACCAAGTAAAGAATCTCTAGATTGTAAAGTCTCTGCTGCTGGCTGCCTGCTTCTCCTCTCCAACTCTTCAGCTACACAGAAAAGAAATGAACAACTCAGTTCATGCCTGTATACAGTCAACCCATGTGACCTGCAAAGGGTGAGTCATGTGGAAAGCCCAATTTCACCTGATTTTGCCAAATAGTAATGCAATCACCTTGCGTTCATAATTATGTAATCTATTTTTGGGTGGAGAAATTATGTATTTCCCCAGGATTTTACCTGCAAAATAAAATTTAGCTGCATCACTATAGATGTGTCTTCGACTGGAGAGTGGATTTTGACCCTGGGACCTGTTTAGGTGAGTGAGGGTGTGGGTGGGGTGCAGGGTGGTGGGATGCTTAACAGGAGGTCTGGTTTGGGGGTCAGATTGGCGAGTGACCTTTTTTAATTGCTAAAATAGGACATTGAGGGACGGTGTTAATTATTACAGGATATTTGTCGAAGAAGTGTGACGGTGATTGAAGGGGTAATACTAGACACCAGGGATATATATATATATATATGCCAAAAATTGCCATTTCAGATTTAAAAATTCTTTGTTCACGACTCGCTTCCTATCTTCATTCACAAGGTGACAAAATCTCTGTTCATGAGCTTGTCTCCTTTCACAAGTTAGCAAAATCCTTGATCACAACTTAGAGACCATATGGCCCTATCTCACAAACAAGGACTAGCTCATGAATATGAATTTTGACAGCTCCAGAAAAGAATTGGGTTTTTGAATATCTTTTTACTAGCTGACAAAATCCCCTTTTTCGAGCCATCAAAATCCTCATTCACAAGCCGATCCTCTTTTGTGAGCTGACAAAATCCGTTATTGTCATTTCATGACCAGATGGTTATTCTCGCATATGAGGATTGGCTCGCAAATGGGGATTTTGTCAACTTGTGAAAGGGATTGTTTTTTTAATTCCTCATTCTTGAGCTGTCAAAATCCCCATTCACAACCTGTCAAAATCCCCATTCACAAGCCAATCCACTTTCACAAGCTGACAAAATCCCGTTTTGTGACTTCTAGACCAGATGACCAAAATCTGATGATCAAGGATTCCTTGTGAAAGGGTATTTTGACAGCTCACGAACAGGGATTGGCTCGTGAATGGGGATTTTGCCACCTTGCAAACTAGGGTTTTAAAGACTTTGCCACTGCCCTATAAACAAACCATTTAGTCTTTTAGCTTGAAATTTACAGGTTGTAAAGTGGATGAGAGAGTGGGTCCCAGAGGGCCCTGCTCCCACCAACACATACCACTTACCAGTTACATTACACTTTCTCAAAAAGTAAGAAATTCATTGCAAAATCTTTGTTAATGCATCAGTTATGGTTGAAGTGACAAAAGTAGGAAAATGAGACATTAGGGTTGAGCTCCCCAACCCCCACCCTGCCTCACCTTCATTACACCAACAGAGCCTCAGAATGTGCCACGGGTCAGCAGCCTAACTCTCACCCCATTCTCCCAGGCTGCACCTGTCAGCCTCTTTACACATGAAATGGGTGAGTTGGGCCCACGACCCCATGGCACATCCCGATGCCTGTTGGTGTGGAGGATGGGGGTGGATGAAGGGTGGGGGTTAGGGCTCAACCCTATCATCCCATTTCCCTACTTTTACCACTTCAACCTTAACTGATGCATTAATTAAGTTTTTTGCAAGGAGCATTTTAAAATTTTAAAATTCCTAGTTCATAAGGTGTCAAAATCCCCATTCGCAAGGTCAATCCCCATTCAACAGCTGTCAAAATCCCCATTCGTGAGAACTCCTTGTTTGTCAGATTTTGTTCATCTGGTCTGAAAATGCGGTCAAGATTTTGTCACCTCATGAAAGGGATCAGCTCACGAAATGGGATTTTGACAGCTCACAAAACAGGATTTTGACTGCTCATGAAAGAGGATTTAAAATACCAATCCCCTTCATGACCTGTCAAAATCCCCTTTTGTGAGCAGATCCCCTTTTGCGGGGTGACAAAATCCCTGTTCATGAGCCAATCCTTGTTCGTGAGATAGGGCCATCTGGTCTGGAAATCATGGTCAAAGATTTTGACAGCTTGCAAATAAGGATCAGTTCATGATCAAGGATTCTGTTACCTCACGAACAAAGATCAGTAGTGAGTGGTGATGAACAAGGATTTTTAAAATAAAAACAGCCATTTTCAGAGAAATGAAGCAAACCAAAGCCATAGGTTTGTAAAGGGTGTCACCCTGAATAAAACATGCTTCAATTTCCACACAACACATCTGTGGGGCAAGCTACAGCATTTTGTTTGTGGGAAAAATAAAAAAGATGGTGGCTCATGAAAGGTGAATTTTCCTCACGAATGAGATTTTGTAAATCTCCATTCATGAGGTGACAAAATTCTTGATAGCGAGCCCAATACTCTTTAGCAAAAAATATATATAAATCTAAGATTGAACTCAGCATGCGCATAACCCGAAAATTCAAAATTAAATAACTTTGGAAAAGATTAAAATTGCTTCACCAAACCAATTCTGGATTGTTCTTTGGGGAAACCTTGTTCTACCCTCAAATGTTCAGATTAAAATTCCAAATGGTGTGACTGCAGTGTGATGTGCAAAAAGCAGCAGAAATTGGTAAAAAAGAGAAACATTTGTTTTTTGGCACTTTGCTGCACAAAAACTGTAAATCCAACCAAAATACAACTTGGCATATCAAGAGAACTATCATTTAAGACCTCACATTCCTAATTTTGTGCAAATCTGTTGAACAACTGAAAGTTATAACGTTAAAATTTAGGGTTTAACATTAAAATGCTTACTCAACCCTAACTATAGGGGCACGACCGTGCACCTATAATATATATGGATCCATGACAAAAGCTCAACAAAATTTTGTCGAATGCCCCATCAGCGACACCGGCAGGTTGACTGCATTCTGCAGTTGGCTGCTGGTTCACACTGTCCATCCTTGTTTTCTTCGGGGGGCTGTGCCACCCACACCCCCCCTTGAAGATTATCATCTCTGAGTTGGAGCTGATTGGGAGGGTGCAGGACCCCCGACAGACAGCACCGGGTTCCAGCAGGTTTCTCACAGTGGCATGCAGCTGTAGTCACTGTGGGAGACCTGGTGAAATGTCGCTGTGGGGGGTAACCAAATATAGATATGTATATATGTAATAGATATACCACTCTAGGGTGTGTGGTCACGCTCTGATATATGCACGCCTTGATGTGCGTTGTGATGCATGAGGCAGCAGGCCGAGTGCATTCAACCACCAAGGCGTGCGTGTATAACGATCACACACCCTAGAGTGGTATATCTATCTTATAAAATGGAAACACATGTTTTGGGGGGGTGGGTGGAAAAATAATCCCTCTGTCTAGCTGGTAAATGATATGCTGCAGAGTTCAAAGTAAGTCCTGTGTTTAAAAAGATGAAAAGTGTGTCCCTCCTGTTAGGTTCTGTTGGTTTATAATAATCCCTCTGTCTAGCTGGTAAATGATGTGGTGGCAGAGTTCAAAGTTAGTCATTTTGTGTTTAAAAAGATGAAAAGTGTGTTCTTTATGTTATGTTCTGTTAGTTAAGTGAGAGAAGCTGCAGACTCTATGTAGAGGGAGGCGAGAACACAGTGAGTGGTCGGCAGCTTTAGGAAAGTAGTCCGGCGAGGCAGTGATGAAGTATATAGCGTGACTGAGCGATAGCATTGAGGAAGTGACAAGCTGTTCAGAATTGAAAGTAAGTCCTTTTGTGTTTAAAAAGATAAAAGTGCTTTCCCTCCTGTTAGTTTCTCTTAATTTCCAGTAATACAAGCTACCAGAGTCTATGTAGGATGGGAGGGGGCACGGGTGAGGTCGGCAGCTTCTAAGGTGAGCGCATGAAGCCAGGCGAGGTTGTCACAGCAGCACTGGCTAGCTGCATCCGGTAAAAGCTTTCCGACTCGCTCGGCGTCACTCCATCTGCCAACTCTGCAGCTGTTTACTGAAATTAAAACCTCACAGCAGAAACACTTTTATCTTCTAAAGAACTGACTCAACTTCGTAACATCTTCCCGCAATCTTATCAGTCTCATATAATCAGAAGGAAAAGTGAAAGTGCTGAGCGATCGAGACGCTCTGTGTGAGAAAGGAGATTTTTTAACAGAAAGTGAGGTAGGAAGTAAGAGAACTGTAGTTTGTCTTGTTTTTTATACACAGTTAGGTTTCTGTTAAATGGGTTGCTACTATGTTGTTTTGTAGAATTTAGGGTGGTGACACAGTGTGCAGTACTAAAAGTGGCTCTGCAGTAAGAGTGTGAAAATGGCAGGCAGAATTTGCTTTTTAGATGATAGTTTATTTAAAAAGGAGTGGTGCAATCAAGTAAATCAGGTTGTACAGTGTGGGATTACTAGTGATATATTTAGTTATGGCTGTGGGTGCCACTTGTGTGTGTGTGTGTGTGTGTGTGTGTATGTGGCTGCTTAACTGCATTAGGCGTGGAGTGATCTCACTGCTGGTGAGAAGGTTTTGAGGGCTGGAAAGTAGTTTAGGTGTGCGGTCGTACTGGGAGGCGTACGGTCATTGGGAAATAATGCACGGTCATGTGATGCATTCTGTCCAATCATGTTACTGGAATTTCTATGATTTTACCACCCCATGCAACTAAACTTTAACACATATAATCCAGCCCAGTAGAAAAGAAATCAGGTGACTTCAATGATCATGACATTTTTTGAGGTCTATACTGAGAAAAAAAATTGCTAACGGTGGAATATTCAGACAAACCTTGAAATGTTTCCACGAAAACTTTTAAACTACATTTTGAAATTAGATCAGTATTCCATAGGAAAATTTACTTTAGACTATCTTGGCAATCTCATTTCATTAACAGACAGGAACTGTAAAAAATCTTACTTTGTATATTCCAATCCCGCTTAAATGAATGGCATCACATGATTACATAGCTCATGGAATATATTTCCATGACATAAACTATGAATGGCAGTTTCCTTGACATTACAAGTATTTTCTGCAATTCAGTATACATTTCTGTGGCACAAATACATATTCTGCAAATCAGGGAGAAAATTACATGAAAGGGCACATTTCACAATAGGGAAATCTATAGTGGAATTCCATGGAATTTGCAGGATTCCACGAAAATTTTGTGGAATTGGAAAATGCAATTTTTGCACAGTCTTCCACCACATATAATGCAGATGCTGATATTTTTGCCATAAAGCTTAATATCATTACATTAAATGAATTTCCAGCATATAGTTTACCAGAATTGTCTATCCCAAGAGTGGCCTGATGTAGTTCCCTTTTTCTTGTTCTCTACCTGTTGTTGCCACATTTTACTACCGTTGGATATTATAACATCAAGAAATTTGATATTATATACTTTTTCCAATCTCTCAGTCTTACAAGTCCAGGTAATATTACTAATAATTTTCTTTGCAAATTGCATTACTTTTGTTTTATTTATGTTAAATTCAAGTTTTAATTCCAACATAATATTTGCAATCCTGTCAGTATTTTCTGCATCCCTGAAGCTGTATGTGACATTATTATTGCATCATCTGCATACATTATAATTCTGCATGGCATATCAAGTATCTTTAGGAAATCTGCATTCAAGTTACTGTATTGACATTTTCTATTAGTTTATTTATATGAAGATTAAACATGGTGGGGTTGAGGAGACAACCCTGATTAACCCCTTTTTGTAAATGGATGTCATTTGAAAGGTTCCCCTTTTGATTGTACCAGATTTTTAATACAAATATTTTGATGAAGCAAGTGTAAGAGTTTTAAATAATTTGAGTTCATATCTTGTTTTTCCATGGTCGATGAGAGTATAGATCAAGATTATCAAAAGCCCCCCTTATGTCAATAAATGCCATGAAGAGGCTCAACTTTTTTTTTGATTCTACTTTTGTTATTCAAATAATTCACCATAAAAATACAGACTGTTGTTTATCTTTTTCCCCCAAAACAAAATTGATAAGGACTCAATATCTTATTATTATCAATCCAAAACTGTAATGTATTCAAAATAACATGTGTAAAAAAATGTTGTGAGATACATAATAAGCTATGTATTTGATGCAGTGTACCTCCTCCACCCCACCCCCACCCATGCCATACCTGGAAACAACCTCAGCTCAGTGTTCCTTTCCCAGTTACCAACTTTTAAATAAACAAATAAATAATGATATGAGTCCACATGATGAAGGATTACTTATTGTTCCTTTTTAGTCAGAGGAGCTATCTCAGCAGTAATCCATAAAGTTGATATTTTACCTGTCCAAAGAATACAATTATGCATTCTGTTAAGTGTGTCCACCCACCAAATTCAGATATTCCTATAAAGTTTGTCTGGAATGCCATCACTTCCAGGATAATTATTTTTTTTTTTGCAGATTATTGCTTCAAAACTTCTTCTTCTGTAATAAAATCCAGGGCCTTTTCATTATGTGTACTTGAATATGAGAACAACCCTACATTATTACTTGTTTTGCCACTTGTTCAAATTACTGGTTTCATTCCAGTGGAGTAATGTACACATCAATATTCATTCTATATTTATTAGAGCCAAATTCAGTAAGTTTCTAAAGGTTTGAGTGTCTTTGTCCCATATTGCTGATTACACACTACTCCATAATTTCATTTTATGTTTTTTCAGTTTTTAGATAATAAAATACAATATTCTTTTCTCAGATTGATGTACAGTAAGCTTCTTTGTATTCTAGTATATCACATTTCCGTGTCTCCCTAGCAGTTTTGTATTTGGTATTGTAAACAATTAAATACAACCAACAAGTAAACAATAACTTATAAAACAGAATGTCAACAATATATAATGACAGAAAAGTAAATATATGCATTGTAGCAGGATGTATATTAGAAATGTATTACAACTAATATAACATAACAATTAACATTTATCAGAAACAAGCAGAGTAGCAACCAGAACAACAACACAACCACAGACAAAACCATTAAAGCAACTCAGAGAATAAGGGAAACCAAAGAAAAATAAACAGACACTAAGCAGACATGCCAAAGGATTAGAAAATAAAGATACAGCATAAGAAAACAATGACATGTTACAACCTTAATTATATATTACCAGACTTAAGAAAGAATAAACTGCATATAAGGAGGCCAACAGGTATATAATTTTCTAAAGAATCAGTAGTTAGATGAGATAAATGGTCGAGGTACTAAGGTGAGTCAAAGTAGTCAAAAGTTCTTAAAGGGTAGAATAGATGATGTATGCCATTTACTAAGTATTAGTCTCTTGGCCTGCATACATAACATTGCAAGCCATTTATGCTTTTAGAAAGAGAGATATGGATTTCCAGATGTAATCCCAAGGAGAAAAAAAGTGACTGAGTATGGAAACTGTTTGTGGATGACCCAAGTAGATAAATCATACACTTGTTGCCAAAATGGTTTAATAACAGGACAGAACCAAACAATATGATGGAGACTGTGCCATAGCACTGACAGGAATTGGAGGGGAGTAATCTGGCCTTCTAGAGAGCATAAGGCCTCAAATAGTAGAAGTGTAGGATTTTGTTTTATATTACTTGACTCCTTATCTCTTTAAATGCCTTATGTGCAAAAGTCCAGCCTGTTTTCCAGTCTGTCTATGATATATTGGTCTGTAACATAACTCACAAGATTTTCTAGACTGCAAGGACTGGTTGGAAGAGTATTTCTAATACAGGAATACATTTTACTAGCCAAACTTTTTTTAAGAACAGCCAGCTAAAAACAATCTAAATGGTAGTGTTGAATCTCAAAATCTGAAGGACTGGAGGTATGGCATTACACAATTGAAGATATTTCAAAAAATCTGAATGAGTGAGACCCCAACAAAAGCAAAGCCCTTTATATGAATCAAAAATTGATGTACTGGATTCCAAAAGATCTTTCAGCAGATAGATCCTTGAGCTTTCTACAGGAGGTAACAAAGGTTTGTGACCTACTTTTATCTTAATATTCCACCATAGTGGAGTAAACTGAGAAGGAGAGCATCAGTTTGCACATTAAGATAAAGTTTCTGCCAGTATTTCATAGAGACCAATTGTGTGGTGCACCGAACATCTTTAAGAGATGTCGTGAAAAGAAAGTGGAGTGCAGAGCATAAACCACATAAATGAATTTCCATCAGAACCCACTGAGGCATCGGAGATTATAGCAGCTGAAACTAATGTAAAGTCTGCACTGCTCTAAAAGCCCATAAGTAGACTTCCACTCAAGGTAGACACCAACCTCCTTTGGACCAGTGCACAAAACTTTGTTACAACTATAGCTAGGTCTCTTCCCATTCTGCAAAAGATTATCAATAAGTTTGTCAATCTTAACAAGCCATACAGTGGACAGAAAAAGTGTAATATATGAAAAGAAATAAAGTTTAGGAGTAACAAGCATTCTAAAGGCAGCAATTGTTCCTGCTAAGGTTAGATTAAGAAGCTGCCAAGGGTCATATTCAGTTTCAAACCCTTGTAATAGGGGATGGAGGTTGGCATCCCACAATTTGGGACACCACTGACTACCCTTTTTAACAAATCATGGGAGGATGGTGTGGAACCTGAGGACTGGAGGAGGGCAGAAATGATTCCTCTTTACAAAAGGGGGAGCAAAGCAGAGGCAGGGAACTATAGGCCTTTTAGTTTGACCTCAGTGATAGGAAGAATGATGGAATCACTTATGAAAGGAAGAATTATTGAGCACCTAGAGCCCAGTGGGGCACAGGACCCAAGGCAGCATGGATTTACAGTGGGAAGGTCATTTCAGACCAAATCTAATAGATTACTTTGACTGGGTGACCAAAGTAGTAGACCAGGGAGTGGTTGTGGATATGGCCTACATAGACTGTAGCAAGGCATTTGACACAGCCCCACACAGAAGATTAATAAACAAAGTTAGCCAGCCTGGTAGTGGATCCCAGAGTGGTAGCCTGGGTAAAACATTGACTGGACAACAAGACACAGAGGTAATATTAAATGAGTCCACTCCAAAGAAAAGGGGTTACTAGTGGGTACAAACAGGGTTCAGTACTAGGACCAGCCCTTTTAATGTCTTTATAAGTGATATTGCAGAGGGTCTAGAAGTAAAGTATGCCTCTTTGCAGATGACACAAAGATCTGCAACTGGGTTGATATACAAGGTGGGGGTGAAAAGGATGAGAAGGGACTTGGCAAGGCTGGAGGAATGGTTAAAAGTATGGCAGCTTAGATTCAATGTAAAGAAGTGCAAAGTAATGCACCTTGAAATAAAAACAAGGGAGGAGTACACAATGAGGGTGGTACTAACAACAACAAAAATGAAAAGAGACCTGGGGTAGTCATATCAGATGACTAAAAGTAATCAAGCAATGTGAGAAGGCATTAAGGAGGGCTGAGAGGATACTGGGATGTATAGGAGAGGCATCCCAATATAAAACAGGAAGTTGTTATCCCTCTATACAGACAGTTGTTGAGACCCCATCTGGAGTACTACATGCAGTTCTGGAGACCCCATCTCCACAAGGACATAGACAGAATACAGGCAGTCTAGAGGGGGGTAACTAAAATGGTGCAGGGTCTGCACCAGAAGTCATATGACAAGAAACTAAAGGAAATTAATATGTATACCCTTGAGGAAAGGAGGGAGAAGGGGACATGATAGAAACTTTCAAGTACCTCAAGGGAATCAACAAAGTCCAAGAGGGTAGCAACTTTCTGAAAAAGGAATGTGCAAGAACAAGAAAGGCTCAATTTGAAGATAGAGGAGAGATGGCTCAGAGCAATTTGAGGAAGTATTTTTTCATGAGGAGGGTGATAGATGCATTGAATGGCCTTTCTGAGGAGGCTGTCGGGTCAAAAACAGTGGGGGAATTCAAGAATGCATGGGACAGACATAAGGTAATTCTGGTGGGTGTTAGGAAAAAGTAGGCTGTTGGTTAACTAGGATCTGCAGCTTATCCAATAGGTAGAGAAATGGACAGACTGGGTGGGCCAAATAGTCCTTATCTGCCATCAAAGTCTATGTTTCTAGGTTTCTATATCAGAAATAAATTTGTTACCTAAATAAGTAAAACCAGTTGGTGCCCAAGTTAAAATGTATGGAGAAATTATTGATGGAGAACAGTGTGAATTAAGAGGGAACACCTCAGTCTTAGAAAAATTAAGGCTTAGACCTGAAAGAATAGAGAAGTGAATATGAAGGGAAAGAAGAGGATATAAGTACAAGCTAAGATTAGCCAGTGGAACCAGGAGATCATCAACACACATGAAAGTGGAATGATGAATAGATCCAACTTTGATGCTCAAGATATTGTTATGCTGCAATTGTTCCCACTAATGGTTCTGCAGCTAATATGGAAAGGCTGGGGATGGGGCCATTATTGACTGGTACCCTGAGCTAATGGGAAGGGTGTAGAAAGAAGAGAATTTATAAGAACTCTAGCAGTGGGAGAGGAATAAATGGATCAAACCCACAATTGAAAGCAGGGCCCTAATCTTAGGTGGGCTAAAATGATATGCTGGTAGTCCCAGTCAAGAGAATCAAAAGCCTTCATTAAATCTAGTGCTACCACCGCAGGAGGCGTATAAAGGCCTTTAGCCACATATAGCAAATTAATTAAGGAATGAATATAGTCTGAATGGGATCTACTGGGAATAAAGCCCACCTGGTATGGGTGTATGAGCTGGAACAGGAAAGGGTATAGATGATTGGCTAAGGTTTTAGCAAAAATCTTACCATTGATGTTTATAAGAGAAATAGAACAATAAATTGTGGCCACTGTAGGATCTTTCCCCTTCTTAGGAAGCACTGTTATAGCGCTTCATGAACTGTAGAGGAAATACCTAGCATATTTTTTCCTGAAAAACCTGATGGAGAATGGGGGTGATAAGGGGATCCAGAGCAGGATAGCCGTACCCGCCCCCACCATGAGCATTACCTGGTTTATGAGAGAGAGAGCTTGTGAAATCTTTTGTTTTGTTAAAGGTGTGTCTAGTTGAGCAGCTTGTTGCAGAGTAAGCTTTGAAGGGGCAAGAATTAAAACATTTTGAATAACTGTGGAGTCATGTTTATAAGGGGAAGAATAAAGGCCTGCATAAAATGAACGCATAATGGAGTTAACTTCTTAAGAAGCAGTATGGACTGTGCTTGTTGAGTCTTTTAAACAAGTGAAAAATCTTTCTGTCTGCTGCTTTTTTAGACGATCGGCCCAAAGTTTACCCTCACACTTCCCCCCTCCCAAAATGTATAGCAATTTCAGCTTTACAAGATAAATGAGTGTCAATCTTCATTCTCAAATGTGTAATGTGCTGCTGTAATGAGGAATGAGGTGCAAAATAAGAAAACTTTTTAAGCTGGGTTTCAGCAAAACAAAGTTCAGTCTCCAATTCTATGAGAAGCTGTTCATACTTCCAATGACTGGCAGTGGTGTACCCTATAATATTTTGCCTCATTATAGTTTTATAAGTCTCCCAGGTATTACATGTGAATGTGTCCTGTACCTGGATTATCTTGAAAGAAAGTAAAACTAAAAATAACTAAGACTGCCACAGAAAGATGCTGACAAAAATACTTCACTCAAATACAACAAACTAAACCACAGAAATAAAAATGAAATATACTGACTACAGGTCAAAAAAAGCAAAAAACTCAGGTAATGTTATTTGACTCAAACATAAAACAAAGGCACAAAACATTAACTTGATTATATGTACGTTGGAAAAACAAAAATTGGAAGATGTAACATCCTTTAAGCACCATGGGGTGCTTATGGATAATAAACTCATCTTTAAAGAGAATGTGACCAGTGCTGTGGGAAAAGTAAATGTCAGACTGGGTGCACTCAGAAGAAAAATATCAATATTGCCTAAAGAAACCAGAAAAAGGGCAGCTCAACAACTGCATGTACCAGTATTAGAATATGGCAGCACAATTTATCAACATGCCACTAAGATTTTATTAAGTAAATTGGACAAAACTTATTACAGAATGGCCAGATTTGTCCTAAAATGTCATTACACTACCCATTACTGTAGTCTTTTGCAACTACTAAACTGGGGTTTTCTCAAAATCCAGAGAAAAAAGCGGATAGGGCTAAAAGCGTGCACAGAATATGGAGGAGCCAATTTAAATAAAGTCAATAAAAAACAAATTTCCCTAAAATATAATCTAAGAAATCTAAGACACAGATGCCTTACCATTCCATTTAAGAATCTTGTATATAGTAGGATGCAAGGAAGATTTCATCTACCAAAAAGTTGGACTGAGTTAGCTCCTGAAATCTGAAATGCAAAAAATACAGGCTATTTTAAATGCAGCTTAGATACCATCTGCAAAGATGAATGTTCCTGCTTTAATAAAGAAACTTAACAATCTTTTTTGGTAATGCATTGACCTTCCCCTAAAGCTCTGTTCTACTGTAAGTTCTGTCTGTAAACTATTGAGTTGTTATAGTGGGTGGGCTGGGAGCTAGGGGGGGGAATTAGTAACTCAGCATATCATGTTCCATATTACTTTATATAGTATGTCAGTCCTAAATCAAAATTTTGTTCAATGTGAATATGATTTGTTGGCGGGGGGGGGGGTGCATGGTAACCTGTAGACCTTATGCTCCTATTGTATGTATGTTTCCAATTCAAATGTCTGTTTAAGGTTTATTGTAACTTAACCTAAGTTAGGTACTTTTTATGTAACAGTATCCTTAAACTAATGATAACTTAAAACAGGAATTCACAGTCCTGAAAGTTAATTCTGCTAAAAAAATAAAGGTTTTTATTTAGCTATCAATCATAATGAACAAGAAAGCCTTCCTGGTGGAACATTTCAATAAATAAATAAACGAGTGTGATAACTAAAACATAACAAAATCTCCTGCTTAGTCAAAAGCTCCAGATCTTTCTGGGCTGCTTGATTTGCTTTATACCTTCACTCCCACACTGCTGCACAGACAGACAAAACAGAGACAACTATTTTAAAGTAAAATAATCAGCAAAAAATTAACAAAAAACAGAAATCTATCAGTACAAGGTCCTCTAGAAAAATATGTAAGTGATTTGCACTCGAAAAGCTAGGTTAAAGTGGTTTCACACTTTTCCCTCTCAGATAAGCACACAAGACTTCTCTCCTACTCTGTCTTCAGACGATTGGACTGAAGACAGCCTGCTTGTGTCATATAGCTTGTTTCAGCAACATGTGACCTCCAGCCCCATAGTACATTGCAAACTTTGCCTTTGCACCAAACTTTGTCGGTGAAGTTCCAATTTTACATTTCGCAAACTTATCACCACACTATGAACTGGAACTTCACTAGGTGAAGGAACTTTGCAAAATTAAATGATTTCCTGAATTCATTTGCAATGTAAAGTTTTCTAACTTTACACATCACTAATCTTGATCCAGTTACTAGAATGTTCAATAGTTTATGCGCAATACTGTTAAGAAATGTATTTGTACAGTATTTTCATTCTCTTGCTTCTTTTAACTGTGTACAGCACCTGGAGCTCTCAGTATGGGTCACTTTTTAAATAAAAATTGTATGTGTTTTGTGTATCTCTCCAATCAATACGCATACCCTTAATTCTCATTCCCAGAGCAAGGTATCATGGGTATGCAGAGCCTTGTGCAAGTCAGACTGACAAGGTTTCACCAAAACAGACATCACCTTTTAAACAGGCTTGTGCATCTGATACAGAATATGTTAAGAATGACAATGTTCAGAAGAATGTTTCATTGCCTTTGGGTCTCCTCAGTGTACTGCGGTCATGACTTCAATCAGGCATCAAGCCAGAACCCCATGTCAATGTCCATTTAGAACACTTGGCATGATCATACCAGAGAGGCAGTTTGCAAGGAAGGCAGCATGTGGAATCTATAAAAGGATACTAGGAGATATCCAAATTGTATGTTCTATTAGTAGGGCTCTCTGGAGGTTATATATATCATCTACAGCTGGTGCAGAATGTTTCAGCATGGCTGATCTGCTCAACTTCCTGGTAAGAGCATATAATTCCTGTGCTGCTAAAACTGCACTGGCCTATCCTGTATGCTGGCATATCACCTTCAAGATTAAGCTGTTTACACACAAGGCCCCGCACTGTGTCCTGTGTACCTAAATGACCTCCCATTGTTGTATTCCCCATCGCATTAGCCTGCTCCACTGGGTCTAATATTCTTACTGCCCCCTGTTTATGGCTGAAGCAGTCAGAAAACATGGAATTTGATGTCACTGATCCAACCATGTGGCACTGACTTCCAGAATGATCATGGGTGAGTACCTCAGTTAATGCATTTTGGAAGGACCTGTTATCTTTCCTGCTTGGAAATGCCTACCAAAAACTATATGTGCTATCTTGATCCTATTAACAGAAAGTGCAAAAGTCTATGAAGACTACTGTTATGAATTTCATATGTATCTTTCCTTTATTGATGCTCCTTATTGTGTACAGAACACAGCACATTCAAGATGGGCTACTTTTTTAACAAAAACTGTTTTGCGTTGTCTATAGATGTCACAGAAATGAAACTATACCTAACTACCATGTGGTTAGGCACTGCATCACCCAGTATCACATAAATTTCTAAGAATGTTGATGATATAGTAGCAAAATACTTAGCCATTGTTATCTCTGGACTGCTGCCAGCTGAGGGTAAACCCGGTACCCCATTTAAAGTGTTTAAATTCTGATGAGTTTTAACAATGTTGGTATTTACCTCAGGCAGAGTGCAATATATATGTAACCAACATCCATCAATCCGTAACTATGGGGCACTCCACAATGGAAGGGGACAACAGTCCATTAAGCTTGATAAACTGATGGAAAAATTGGCGTCAGATCTGAAGTGTACCCATAAATGCACTGACTCATTAAAGTTACAGTCTACAGTGAGACAGAGTCGAGCAGCAAGGCAGATTTATACAGGTATCAGACTTCATCTTTCTGGAATACATCAGTGAAGGTGGTCAGCTCCAAAGAGACTGAAATAGATGGCAATTTTCATTCACATCAACAGTACTTCTTCCACTCATATATATATAACATTATGGTGGGATAGGTCCACTCAGAAATGCTGTAATTACAGACATTGCTACTATAGCAGACTACTGGGCCTTTAGATAACTAGGCACTACAGTTGAAGCTGTTAACAATTATGACTGTACAATAGTCACTGGGCTTATTGACTTAAGTTTGCCCTACAGCCAATGCTGAGTTCATTAGAGCAGATAGTCAATACTGCAAAGCTGGGCACATTAGGCTGAATAGCAATCATGATGACACTTTAACAATGCTAGCAGGCAAATTCCAGTTAATAGATACTGCCAGGCTCTACTGTGAATCATAATCCACACTGGTACAACCTCGTTGAGAAGCATAGACCTGCAACCATCATTTAGTCTTTGAACCTTGATTTTAAAGATCAACTCTGAGATGGGGGTGTGGCATAACAGGGGAAGAGAATGGCAGCTGTAGCTTAGAGCTTTGAGACAATCCTTCTAGAACTTCAGCTATCCTAATTGAAATCTACTTAGCAAACAACAGAAACATCTGAGCATGCTTTATACATGGCACAGCAGTCAAAATCTTCCTGCCAGCAGAACCAGATTGATTTTAAAAAGGCCAAGGACACTAGCAGTGATGATGGGCCTGCTGAGCTACTAATGTGCAACTTACCATGCGCTCCAGCCAAAAATCCACCTGACTGTACAGCAGGGCCATCCACAGCTGTCTCCAGCATAACTAGTCAGCAGACTTCCTTGTCAAATATAAACACTTTATTATTCAGATTAAAAAACTGTGATGGGAACTGGATTTGACAACATGAATGTGCAGCTCTCACACATGCCAGCAACTCTCAGTGGGCTGGGAATGACAGAGCTGCGTAACAGACTAGACAAGGTGGAAAGGAGGGTACTTGAGCAGGAGTAGTGCAACCTGGACATCACAGCAGAACTCAGAATAGCTCAGAAGCACAGCCAGGAACTACGTATATGATAATCTAGATGACCATAAGAACCAGGAGCACTGCATTAACAACAGGTGATCGGCCTCATGGAGGGGATCGAGGGAGAAAATCCCCTGGCATTCCAGACAACAAGGCTGTCTCAAATACTTGGCTCAGGGAAAGCACTGTGCTGGAGGTGCAACGGGCCCACCTCTCTCCCAGTAAGAAGCCAGGATCCAGAGAGAGAGAGACTGAGAATTTTTTTAATTACATTCTTGAGATAGCTGGACATAGTTATGGTCCCACAAGCTGCTTGCAAAAAGGGTACCATCAAAGTGTAAAACCATGTAGTAAGCCTCTACTCTGACTACAGTTCACCATGTTTACCCCTCCAGATTAATCAGAAGGTGGCCAGGACTTCCTCCTAAAGCCTTAACTCATCATGATGCAGCTGTTGCTTAATTTGATAATTGAACTAACAGCTAGAGCATGCAGATCAGACCCATAGAGTACCAGACCACCAATCTGAGGAACATGGCTAGTGACACCACCAATATGACTCAAAATACATTATACATCTAATCAAATATTCTTAAGCCTAGTGAGGCTCCAGATTGGCTATTATATTGGTCATTACCATCTCAGAAAGGGCCTATCCAGCTACCAAATGACACTGTGTGGCATGCGCAGCTCACACCACCCTGCTCAAAATGGGTTCATGTCAAGTCATCCTAGTCATCTCACTGTGCAATACCTCCTCCCAGACTATTAGCTCACGTGTGAATCACCACCCTGGAAGAGCTAAGAGTCAGGGCAAGTAGTGCAGTGACATGACTGACACACCTTGTCATGTGGCTGCTCAAAACCTGCAGGTAAGTAAAAACATCAGTAAAGACAAAAGTTGTTATTGTTATTAGACTTACACTGTAATCACTGAAATCACAACAAAAACCTTGAAGCCAATCATTTCCTTGAATTAATGACCAGCTGAAGGAAGGTGACCCATGGCTGCAAGTCAGCAGCCCATGCTCCCAAAAAATCATTAATCCCTCAGAAATGACTAGCTTCTCAGCCATTATTGCTTAAGTAAGAGTGTGTGTATGTTTGGGGGGGGGCAGTGAGTTGCTATCCTGAGGAGTATAGCACTTGGACTATAACCTATGTAATATTATTCAGTATGTAGTAAAGTGCTGGCCACTTTAGAAAGCTGCAAAGAAGGACTCTGACTGTTTTCAAGCTGATATGGGCATCTCCCTGTGCCAAGACAGTGACAGCCACCATGAGATTCCACTGTGATAGGAAAAGTGAGGTAACAGTCCCCCTGGCCATGTGAGCTCATCTTGACTAGAATCAGCATGGTACATTCCTCAGATGTGGCTAAGCTCCTACTCATATTCCCACACACAAGAAATCTGGTTTTGTCTACATCAGTCACTATGTTATTCCCAACCAAAAAGGAAAAGGAAAATAATAATAGATATGAACTGTTCAGCTGTAACCAATAAGCTGTTTTTTTTTTAAATAGGGTTTCTTTGATACTACATGCTTGCTAATGACCTATGCACCATTTGTGTTTAAAGTGATAGTTTTATGTGCTGTCAAAACTTTATGCTGAAGGAGTTCCTAGTCCCATGCCTGCACTTAGGGGAATCAAGGGAGGGGATGGATGATTTGCACCCATTACCAATGGTACTGCACTGTATGTTGGTGCAGAGGGAAGGGGGACCCTGTCAGTGAAAATGGGTCACTAAGATAATGGGACATCTGATCAATTGTAGGCAATCTGAGCAACACATATTGACTAGCTCTGAGTGAAGGGGTTTCTCACCTTGACCTCCTGATTGGGGCTGTCAGCCCATTCTGCCTGAGATAGTAGTTTTAATGAGCTGGCAAGTGTAAGCCCAAGCAACCTAGTCTCCCCCACCTAATGATAGGTTCCACTGGCCCATGTAGCAAGGTACCCAGTGAACTTCCAACCCTCAGGGCTGGAGTGTCACTAACTTACACAGATTGACACCCCACTCAAGTTATGCTTCACTTTATGGCTCATTAAAAGAAGTTCTGGCAAGAGCCAATATGGCTGCAGGCAAGGAATTTGGTGTAAAAATATTGAAACTTACCAAAGATATTAGCCTTCATTAGCGAAATGTAATGCAGGCTCCTAAATCTGTTGTTTTGTAATATTTGTAAACCAAATTTTCAACATAGCCTTGTTATGACCCTGCCTAATGAAGCAGGGCAGAGCACATGTTCAAATCCTGCCTGAAAGGTGATTTCATGCAGGGACTGCAGAATCAATTTTCTTGACATAGAAACACATTTGGGGAAGGAGTTAAAAATGACAGCTGTCACATTCATCATAGGTTTCATACAGTAATAGACACAGACATTGCCAGCTATTTCTCAAAGTTTCTGTAATATTTCTAGAGAAATCTCCTGCTTTCTGCATTTCCAAAGTAGGGGCAGCAGAGAGAAACTCTAGAAATTTCATGAAATATCTGGAAGTAGCTGGCAATGTCTTTGGCTACTACTGTAGGTGTTACAAGCTACTTAGACCTTCATCCTTTATGCTTGCTATCCCGTATTTACGAAAAAAGGAATTTATTTTGATAAACACTATCCAACCTATGTTTGAAAGAGTCCATTAAGTCGCTAGTTACCTCATTAGTTGGTAAACTATTCCAAAGTTGTACCACCCTCTGACTGAGCCAGTTTTTCCTCTTTAAAGTGTTCCATTTCCCCAGCGTCAGTTGAAGGCAATGCCCCATTGGTTTGTACAGATAGTTCTTTAGACTAAGTCCCAAATCCTCTCTTTATTTGTTGTTCTGTAGGGCCCTGTAAACCATACACATGTCTCCCCTTATTCCCCAATAGTACAGTGTGTATAGACCCAAGTCCTCCAACCTCTCTGGGTATGTAGCATTGGCTTGTCCTGTTATTGATCTAGTGGCCCTTCTTTGCACACTCTCCAATCTTTAATGCCCCTTTTATATGGATACCATACTTGTATGCAATATTCCAGGTGTGGCCTTACTAATGCTTGATACAGGGGCAGTAATACCTTGCTATCTCTGCTACCAATGTGTCATAATATGCCATTCAAAGTTTGGTTAGATTTTCTAACAATAAGATTACAATGGTGCTGAATTGTTAGTCATTAGTGACTCTTACTCCCAAGTCCCTTTCCTCTGTTGTTTGTGGTAACTCATTATCTCCCAAACTATACCCATATTTTTTTGTTCTTATGGCCCAAATGCATTACCACACATTTACTCATGTTTAGTCCAAGCTTGTACCTAATGGTCCATTGATATAACCCATCTAGGGTTTCTTGTTAGTTGTTATGGTCCATACTATTGTTGACAGTACCCTCAATCCTGCAGTCATCTGCAAACTTGCTCAACCATATGTTAGAATGATCACTCTTGATTGAGAAGACATACATACTAAATAAACAGGGGCCCAAAACAAAACTGTGAGGGTCCCCACTTGTCACTTTTTCCCAGTCTGATAGAACCCCATTTATTGTGACCTTCTACCTCCTTTCCCTCAGCCATGCCTCCACCCAGTTTACTATATTTGTTTCCAGATTCATGTTGGACAATACCTCTACCAGTACTTTATGTGGGAGTTTGTCAAAAAAGCCTTGGAAAAGTCCAAGAATATTATGTCCACTGCATTACCTACATCCAAAATCCTGCTTCCTGTTTCATAAAAGGTCAACATATTAGTCTGGCATGACCTTGTTTTCATAAAGCTGTATTGTGTGGGGTCGGCTAAGTATTGTGATACTAAATGTGCTACTATATGATCTTTTAGGATCCCCTACAGAATTTTGCCCACTATTGAAGTTAGGCTCACTGATCTGAAGTTCTCTGGCTTTGTTGTAGGGCCCTTTTTCAATATAGGCACCACTATTGCTTCCTCGAAACCTTGCACACACTTCCTGGTCCAAGGACATCTGAAATATATGTGTCAAGGGTGGACTCAGACTTGTTGCTAGTTCCTAAGTACTCTGGGATGGAGATTGTCTGGTCCTGGTGATTTGTTAATATTAATATTATTCTACTTTTTCTGTACATCTTTAGGGACTATTAGTATCTGTTCCAGGAGGGAATGTATTGCATTTTCATTTGATGTCAAGGTATTTATACTAAATACTGAGCTAAAGTAAGTATTCTGCATATCTGCCAACTCTTTAGTATTAGTAACTAATTCTCCCTGTGGGCTTGTATATGGACCTATAATATTGTGACCCTTCTTTTTAGCATTAATATAAATATGAAATGCTTTGTAATTGTCCTTCACTCTATAAGCCAATTGCACCTCATATTACAATTTTGCCATTCTAATGTCTTTTTTTAGTTTCCTAATCATTTCTCTATACAAGACTCAACCATCAGGATTGTCATTTCTATTTACCGTCTTGAAGAGTTTATTTTTCTCTCTGATCATTTTTTTTTATTTTGGAATTAAACCATCCTGTATTATTTTTCTTATTACTATATTTTGGTGTGCTTGGTATGTATTTATTTACCTCCATCATGATTTTCCCAATCAAGATTTCCCACATCATTTCCACTGATTGGTTAGCAAATTCAGTTTTCCAATCCCAAGCACTCATTTTTGCTTTAAGAGTAGAAAAGTCAGCTTTACCAAAATTTAGTTTATTAGTTAGACCTGTTCTATTGTTGATCCTCAGATCTTCATTTATCCTGAAGAACACAGAACAGTGATCACAATTGCTAAAGGGACTGCTGACCCTGATTTTGTCAATTTAACCCCCCATGTTTGTCATTTATTTATTTATTAGCTTTTGTTAACCGGGTAAGTGCGCTAGGCAAACAATCCTGCCTATTTTCAGGCACGACCCGGGAGAGTACAAGACATAGGAGCCACAATATTACAGTTGGTACATCAAGACATGATAACATTAAGGCGGAGAAGAGAGAAAAAAATAAAAAGATAGATTGCAAGCAAAAATATAACATTTTCAGGCACAATTCGATAGAGTACAAGACAAAGGTGCTACACATTACAGAGATACATCATGTCAAATGACATCAAAGAAAACAATAGATGGCAAGCAAAATGTAACAGGTATACATGGTGGAGGGACAACAATTTAGTACTCCAGGATACTCAAAGCAGAGCTTTAATGTTGCAACCAATGGGAGGGGGTCTGGGCAACAGGACAAATGGTCAACGGTAATGTTAAGAGCGTCAGCAGTGACCAGGTGTGATAAGGAGAGAGAACAACGAGTTTTTAAAAACCTGGTGGGAGGTGGCATATTTGACCTGAAGGGGAAGAGAGTTCCAGAACCTAGGAGCAAAGTACGAGAAAGCTTATTCGCCAATTTTTGTGGCACAAGGCCTGCATGAGAGCAGGGGTGAGGAGGAGGATCTGAGAGAGCGGCTTTGAGAGGGGGGGTAAGCAGGAGGGTCAGAGACTTCGGTCTTGGGGGTCTGGTTAGGGAGTCAATAAAGCAGCCCAGAGAGAAAGCATGGAGGTCCTTGGGTGACAGGCAGTTTAACCCGGAGTAAAGGAGGCAGTGATGAGTGAGGCTTGGTGTGGATAATGCGAATCTGCAGATATTATTATATCGAAGTGTCCCATCTGCTGAGCATGCTGGAGTTGGCAGAGTATGAGAGGAAGACATACTGGAGCTGCGGAGAAGCACCCCCTTGCTACTGATAGTCTATCAGAAGGGGTGAGGAGTGCTGCACCCGTAGGCACCTCCAATTTTCTCATTAACAGCGATAGACTGTGTTGATGTGAGTAGCAAGTCGAGGAGGGATCAAGAGGACCCCAGGTATTTAAAAGAGGACGTGTTGGTAATCAAGATCCATCCTGGCACTGAACCAGAAGCATTGGGGCCATGAGGAGTAGTTTTTTGTAGAGCCGAACAGCATGGCTCGCGTTTTGTTCAGGTTAAGATGTTGATGGTTGTTCAGAAGCCATTGCTAAAGGACCTGGAAGTCGTTTGAGAGTGATAGGTTGATGTTCGTGCTTGAATTGGATGCCGAGTAGAGAACCAGGTCATCAGCATACATGAGGATGTGGCTGTGATGAGAGGAGTTGGGAATGTCATTTAGGAAAAGGGAGAAAAGTAGAGGACCAAGAATGGACCCCTGAGGAACGCCTCAGGTGATATGTCTGGGGAAGGATATAGCCTTGTGGAAAGCTACGGCCTGGGTACGATTGTCAAGGTAGCTATGGAACCAAGACAGAGTGGGGTCGGAGACTCCAGTGGCCTGAAGCTTAGACAGCAAGAGTTGGTGATGCACCATGTTGAAAGCTTTGGATAGGTCAATGAAGATGGTGCCGGTGAGTTGTCCGATATCCATATTGTTTTTAATATCGCTGGTGAGTTGTGTTAGAGCCGTGGTGGTGCTGTGTCCAGGACTAAATCCATGCTGGCAGTGGGTAAGGAGATTGAGCTTACCGAGGTGTTCTGAGAGTTGACAATGAACTAATTTCTTGAGTAGTTTACTAAGAGTAGGCAGGAGAGAGATGAGACGGTAGTTGGTCATTTGTTTGACATCACCCTTCTTAGGAATAGGGATGGTTCTGGACGTTTTCCAGGCCAATGGGACAGAGGAGGTGCTGATAGATAGATTGAAAAGTCTGGTGACCGGCTTGGCAAGCCAAGGAGCGAACTGCCTGAGAATGACGGGATGGATGCCATCAGGGCCAGGGCCCCCGCAGGTTGGTATGGAATTAAGAAGTTTACGTACTTCACGGTAAGTCTGTTTCAGGTAGGTTAAAATCCCCCATCAAAAGAATATTAGTCAATAAATTTGATGAATCTGTATATTGTGATAACATTGGTTTAGCGGGGGGATGCACCACTCTGGCTGCCTTCTCAAAGAGAGTTAGGGGACGAGGTCCCCCATGGGATTTGGCACAAGGGGAGGAGGGAGACCTGTTGTCTACCTGGGCAACCCTGAGCTGTTTGCCCTAGAATATTACATGCTATTGAACAGAGAGGCTGGAGGGACATTTGTTGGGGGAATGATCGCAAGAACCTTGGGATGAAGCGGGAACCATGTTGGCCACACAAGTTTGTTGTTAAGTTAAGGAATGTGTTACTTTATTCTTCTACAGGAAAAACTCAGGGAGACAGGTTTCTCATATATGGGGGAGGTGGGCTGGGGAGAGGGCCGTCCCGGGTGAGGGCATTCTAGACATGTACACCAGGGATAAGTACATTGCAAATAGTCTTGTGAGATGTGAATGGCCTTAAGACCATAACCAACAGGTGTGGTCCATTGTGAGGAAGGTGAAGGGCAATATACTACTCCTCCAAGTAGTGTACAGTATACCTCCTTGGAGGAAGCTTGAAAATCAGAGTGGTCCTTGTGGGCACTCAAATACTGGTGCACTTTACTTTCAAGGTCATGAGGATGGCCATATGGCCTGTCAGGGGCTGCCTTTTGCTCTGATTTGCAAGGAGGCCAACCATCAGGATAGGTATCTGATAGCAGAAGTGGAGGTAGGAGAGGCTAGCTCTGGCCATGGTGTATCACCTCAACTTCATCCACCCAGCATTCTTCCACAAGATCACCCTACCCTGTTTGCTTTCCCTTACTGAGCTGTGATGGGGAGGGACATCGATAACCCTTGGGATCCTATCTTGGACAGATCCACTTCACTGACCAGGCAACCTCCCAAAAGCTAGGCGGCATGATAATTGATGGCCAGGTAGAGGGCACTGATAGATGCATGACAGTACCTACATCTGACTGATAGAGATATCCTTTTTCTTCTATGAGCACTAAGTGTATATGAGGATAGACACTGTCCTCCTGAGCTTGGACCTGCTGTCTCAGCTGACAACTGCAGCATATGACCCTATGTTACATTCAGATCATTCTCCACTCCTTCTCAAGTGGGGGGGGTGGAGACACCCCCAGACAATGAAGGCTAGATATGAGACTCCCATAGAATTTGGAATTTAAGGCACAGATGGCTAAAACACTGAAATAAATGTTCTCCTTTAATGGAAAAAAATGACACTACAGCTACTACTAGATGGGAGGCTATGAAGGCTGTTGCCAGATGGGCTGGCATCTCATTCACTTCACATAAAAATAAAAAAGAGCCTCAATGGAAAGTGACATAGAGCCAAACATCCTGGGCCAGATTTTCTATGGGTTTCCCAGGGCATGCGTCAAGCTCTGGGTCAAACCCTATTTTGGCACTGTTGCGCCAAACAACTTTGCCACAGCTGTGCACATTGAATGCAATTGTGACACTTTAACTGATTTATGGCAGCTTGTGTCAAATATTTGGCAAAAGCCCAGTAAAAAAGGCTACAAAGATAGAAGCAAATTAGACCAGAAAAAGTTGGTCTAACTACTAGCAGTCAGTGCACATGATATGAATCCTGATCGCTGGACAGGAGAATGCGTCAAGCTCCATGCTCCAAATGTTCAGTGCACCATGTCTTGAGGCATTCTTGGCCTATTGAAAATCAGGCTCCCTGTCTCTGGAAAAAGAGGTTATGACTCTTGCAGGCAGCAGTAAGTATGGAGAACTGAGAGTTCTCAAGGGGTAACTGAACTGAGTGTTTTCAGCTAGGGTTGTGAGGGGCCACCTCCTCTCCTGAGGTAGAAACATAGAATTTGATGGTAGATAAGGACTGCTTGGCCCACCTAGTCTGCCCATTTTCCTACCTAATAGATAAGCTGCAGATCCTAGTTAACCAACAGCTTACTTACTCCTACCCACCACTAGGACTGCCTTATGCCTGTCCCAGGTGGTAGTCATTTTGAAAGGGTTAAGGTGGGCTGTTGGCTGTCCTGACAGCTGAAGCTGAGAGATACCGATAGATTTATCAAGAGTGTAGTCAATCTGAATGGATCACTTTACCCTTGTTGGCAGGATATAAATAAGGCCTTTCAGACTTTATATTCCATGCTGTGTAATTTCAAGCTGACTGAGAATTTAAACCCTGAGCCTCCCCTGGACACCCAAAATATTTTGACTCTTCAGTCCTCAAGTGTAGAGGTCCTGGACCAAGACATCTACAGAGTGGAGCTATACAGGGCACTCCAAACTACTTCAATGGACAGGGCTCCAGACCCAGAGGGGCTGCCAACCAAATTCTACAAAATGTGTTAAGAGGCTCCTCAGAAATCTTTGGAGGATACAGTGAGGACATCTCTGGATAAAGGGGAGCTCCCCCCCCTTCCCAGAGCTTGACCACAATTACTGTTCAACCCAAGCTGAGTAAGGATCACAGCCTGTGTGGATTCCATAGACTGATATGTTTGCTCAATGCAGATAACATTTAATGCAAAATTACTGACTGGGTGCCTGGATGGACTAGGGAGGGTTCATGAAAGAAAGGCAGGCCAAATATAACATCAGGCAAGCCCTTAACACTATGTGGTGATAGCCCAGGGGAGGGGTCACTTGGCCTGGTCATTTGGCCCTGGATACTGAGAAGGCATTTGACTGGGTAAAGTAGCCTGGTCAAGTAGTCCTTCATGTTTGTAGAGCTCCAACATCTTGGCTTTGGTCTCAAAATATGTACATAGATATAAGTTCTCTATAGAGTCCTCTGGGCACAGGTCTTCATCAACTGCCACCTAACAGCACCATTTCCCCTGACTAGGGGAACTAGACAGGGCTGCTGCCTCTCTCCCCTGTTATATATTCTCATCATAGAACCGTTGTTATCGCCATCAACTAAAATCCAATAATAGAGGAAGTGTCCCATCAGGAAACAAATCCCAATTTTTCTCTATTTGCAGATGATAGCCTATTGTTTCTGCTCAATCTGTAGACTGTGGTCCAGTCCTTACAGACATCTTTTGCATATATGACCCAATATCAGGAAAAAAATAAACTAGGCTAAATGTGACTGGCTCTCATGAGGACAAGGAGAGGGATCCCCACTAAGAGTGTCAGATACACTCTGCTTCCCCCTGTAGATAGTTTTAAGTACCTTTTCAATCTGGCTCCTGAGGAAGCTGTTCATCCTGGGTCTTTCTAAACTTTCAGCCTCTTCTCAATGGGTTGAGACTGACTATGAGAGATGGAGATCCCTCCTCCTCTTAGTAGTGGCAGAGTAAATTGAGTATTCTCATTCTCTGTCTTTTCCTGTTTCAGGTTCTCACCTTCCACCTGCGTATAAAATTCTTTACCTCCTTGCAGGACTACCGTTGTGGCTTCCTAAGTCAAGAGAAAAGAGGCTAGATAAAACAATCCACCTTATGGTTGCTTGTGAATAAAGGTGGACTTGGCCTCCACAGTTTCCAAAACTATTATTTGTCAGCACAATTGGCCTTTATGAGGGACATTTTGCTGGGAGGGGAACAAAAGCTGGCCTGGGTAGATTTTGAAACTCAAAGTCCTTGAAACACAATTCTTAAACACCTTCTGGCCCCAGCTCTAACAGAAAGAGTGGTTAAACAGATAAAAAATCCCTTCACAAGCACCACAGCAAGGGAATGGCTAATGTCCCATGCCCTTTTATACCACCCTGCTGAGTATTCTCCAGAGGCACAAATTGGGAGTGCCGTCTGGAGAGGCAAACACCCACCCTTCCATACTCAGAACAGTCTGGACACCCGGAGAGCTTAGGGACTGGAAACAGTAGGGACTTACATGAAGATGGCTTCCTGAAACCATTTAGACTCTGTCAGCACAATTTTCACTTAATCCAATTGATTTCTTAACCTGTATCTGGATTTGCTCTCTTATGCAGAGGAGACCACCATCACCACCACCACCACCACCAATGTGATTTCCAGGGAAAAAAAATTGCACATTACCTAGGAAATATAGCTAGATCAATAAAACAATTTTATACCATACTGCTGGGAGTGGGGAGTTCGGGGGTCCTGGATGCTACACACGGTAGATGGGAAAAGGATCCTGGAGAGGAACCCCTGACAGAATGTGACTGTGACTTAGTACTAACAGGGTGTCATCATGCTTTGTCAACATTAGGCTTAGATAGATTTTCTTCAATTTCATCCACAGGGCATATTATACCACCTACCTTGCAAACAACCCCCAACAAGTATGTATTTTCTCCATACTCATAACCTATCTGCACTTAAATACCTCTCCTACTTTCTGTTATCCCTCTTCCCCTTGTTATTTTTCCAGTTCCACCCCCCCATCTGTTCCACCTCAACCGCTCGCCCCTCATATCAATATGCTAATTTTTGCTCCTCCCCTCCTTCCTCCTCCTTCCCCTTGCCTTTACCACTGTCTCTCACACCCCACCATCTCTTCCTCCTCCACATTTTTACCTTCATTTCTTGACAAAACCTTTCTATTAGCTGCTGTAACCCTAAAATATGCACTTTAGTTTGATTTCTCAGCCATTGATAATGTACTGTGCACCACATTTTGTAATGTCTCACTACTGGATAATTCTGTTAAGTATTTTGATTCATGTGGCACCATAAATTGTAAACTGTTTTGTCATTGTAAAATATAACTGCCTTGTATTTTATCTGACATGGAACATTTGTAAAGAGCCACTGTCTGAAAGGCATATTTTCAGAGAACTCAATAGAATTAAAAATAAAAAATAAAAATGTACTTTCAGAGACAAAGTGAATGCTCCAGATGTAAAACAGAAGTAGTCACCTTCATCAAGATGGTCTGGGCAAGTCTGAAGGTCTGAAGGTACAGACATTTAGGGGGGAGATATCCAGCATACTTCCCAGAACACCAGGTTGTACCCTAACACCTACAGTGGCAGGAATCCTGTTGGGATTGGACCATGGGACACAGGAAAGCAGAGTCCATAGACACCTACTCTTGAAACAGGGCATTACAGTAAGGGAAAAAAAGCTTTTGGCCCAGTTCTGGAATCAGGTCAAGGCCCCTATAATAGCACAGTGGGTTTATTTATTGCTAGATTGTACGAGAACAGAGAAAAAGCAATATTTTGCACAGACCTCCTATATATGGATCAGTTTGTGCCTTCCTGAAATCAGCACCAACTGCCACATGATTCCCAAACTTTTAAAACAGGGTGGAGTACATCAATAAAAAAAATGGGTCATGAAGTACTGCCAGGCAGTTCCCACTTACAGAAAAGTGAGATGCTGGATTACGTTGCATATGGTCTCACACAAGGCTTGAGGACATTCCACTGAGACTGACATATGCATGAATAACTATGTATTATAATTACACTATCATTTTTCTGTTTCTATATGTACAAGCTTTATCTGAAGCCCATTGCCCAGAGCATACTAGTTCTTCCTAATCCTTGCCTGTCACCCTTTATGTAAACCTACCAGAATATGTAAGTACTGTATCTCTGTACACCTTCCTGCCAATAAATGAAGTTTTCAGAAAAAGAAGCCCACCTTTGAACTTTAGGGATTCCTTCCAAACTATAACCCCAAGCAAGTGGAAATATTTAAAGACACAGCTGCTGGCAGATCAGCTGGTTATAGTCTAGCAGCTCTTTGTGAAGAAAATCAAACTCCACTCTACTCAGAGTACACACAGAATGGACTAAACTCAACTAACTCCTTGAGCATAAGTGCCAGAATCCATGGGTGGCATAATGCAGCCTCCCACCACACACACACACACACACACACACATATATACACTTTTCACCAGGATCATTCAAAGTGCCCCTTTACTTGCAAAACTACCTTTTAATCCTGTGCCTTTTTGAACCTCATCACATGCAATTTTCCCCACATTCCAACACCCATGCCTTGCAAAACTGTCATTCTGTACAAAGAGATAGTCTGGTTCTGACTTTGACTAACATTGCCCATATTCCATATCCCAGGATAATGTGCCCTTGACGAACCCACTGATTAACTCTTTAGATGCTGAACTGGCCTCTGGTGAATTATAGAAACATTGGTTGCATTAAAAAATGTTCATGTCTTCCACAAAGGAAGGGAAGAAATCATATTTTAGCTATGATGAGCTGGTAACCTGATCCTTTCCACTTCCCTATCAGTTAGTCCCACCACTGTGCACTGATGTTCTATGACATAATAATGGGGAGTGCATTCATTTGCTCTCAGAGGATTCAAGAGAGACATCTTTTGAGATATTTTGTTTTACATTTTACAGTGTTATTTATTTAAAATCAGTGCCTCTGTTCAACTAGCATGACTCTTAGTTGAGTTATGGGTTTAATTATAAATTAATTACCATCCTAGCTTTGTTTTTTAAGGCAAAAACTCTGTTTAATGCATCAGTTATGGTTGTTCCACAGTGACAAAAGTGAGGAAATTTGGAGTTAGGGCTACCACCCCATGCACTCCATGCCCACCCCTCCCCCACCAACAGGCATCAGGGTGAGCGATGAGGTCATCTGGCCTAACTCTCACCCCATTCTATGTAAATAAGCTGAGGTGGTGCAGAATAGGAAAATGGGGTGAGAGTTAGGACATATGACCCCAACGCACACCCCAGTGCCTGTTGGTGGGGTTGGGCATGGGGTGAAAGTGATGGTAACCCTAACACTGAATTTCCTCACTTTTGTAACTGTGGAACAACCCTAAGTGATGCAGGAAATGGAGTTTTTTGCCATGAATTTCCCTTCATTTTGAGAATGTGCACTATAAATAGTGAATGGTAAGTGGAAACATAAACGCAAACAAAAAATGATAATGCAAATGGTAATGGAAATGCAAACGGTGATGGTAACGCAAATGGAAATGCAAATGCAAATGTAAATGGTATCAGCAATAGTGATGCACAAGGAAACAGAAATGCAAGTGACAATGGAAATGCAAGTGCAAATGCTAACGGTAATGGAAATGCAAACATAAATGGTAATGCAAACAGTATTGAAAACACAAACGGTAAAGCAAATGTAAATGCAAACCTACATGGTAATGGTAACAGTGACGACAAAGCAAACAGTAATGAAAATGGAAAGGCAAATGCAAGTGGAAACACAAATGCAAATGGTAATGCACACGATGATGCAAACAGAAACGCTAACAAAATGGTAATGGAAACGCAAACTGCAACGGTAATGCAAACAGTAACATCAACAGTGAAGCAAAAGGAAACAGTAATGCAAACTTTAATGCAAATGCAAGTGCAAATGCAAATGCAAACAGTAACGCATATGGTGACACAAACAAAAACGTTAACACAAACGGTAATGGAAATGCAAGTGGAAATGTAAATGCAAACACTAATGGTAACAGTAACCCAAATGCACATGTTGTTTGTCCCAAAAAGGTGCATTCAGAAGCACAGTGAATACAAAGGATGTGGCCATAATAATGGCCCTCGGACCAGAAAATGAGCACTTGAAATACTAAATTGCTTATATCTCAGGAACCATACAGCATAGAAAAAAAAATCTCAAATTATTAATGACTTTCAAGGCTAGTTATGCACTTTGCCCCTCAACAGGGGGCTAAGCTTTTTGCAATGAAAAGTCCATATCTCACACTGTTTTTGAGATACAGGACCCGAAAAACGTAGCGAATGCCGTAATGTTATCTTAAGGGAAAAATCATCAACTTTGGAGTAGCGTAACTTTGTAGCCTTGTTATATTTTGGCACCAAACCACACAAAGGCACATCTGTGGGATGTTGGCTGTTTTCCCTGAAATGTGAGCCCAAAAGACCAAACTGTTGTTTTGCAGCAGGGTGGTAAAAATTGCCTATTGTTTTGGGCATACTTTCACAAATTACTTTTGCAAATCATGGCACTTTTGCAAAAAAAAATCATGAAAGTGTCGAATTTGCGAAAGCACTTTGTGACATTTCTTTTAAAAAAAAATTTGAAAACCATATTTCTGGGGTGTTTTACACTAAACAAAGACATGGCTAGCATCCTCAGGACCTGACTAGGTGAACACAACAAGATTTGTGTCCCTAGAGAGTCCCACATTTAAATGCCAAGCATTTCTGTGACCACCAACTGAAAAAAAAATGTCAATTTGCCAGAGTTAAAAAGGATCATTTGGGAAAGTAAAAATGGTATTTGCGACACTGTCACATAGTTTAACTTTTTCCATAGACTAGAATGGGAGACAGTTTTTCTGAATAACTTTTGAACCATTTAATATTTTTTCATGACATCTTCAAAAGGCACATCAGGAATGCTGGCTGCATGCTCCCTGAAGTTTTGGACTGATCATGCAAACCATGTGACCTGTAGGCACAAGCAAAGAAACATGCAAAAATGTGTAATTTATGCAGTTTATAGCACTCCATAGCTCTGCAACCTTACATCTGACCATAACACAACTTGCCAGGTCCAGAGATTCATGATACCAGACTGTGCATTCCAAATTTCAGGCAAATACATTATACAGTTACAAAGTTATTAAGCTGCCAAATTTCAGATTTAACCTTAAATGGGGTACTCAACCCTAACTATAGTGGCACTACTGTGCCACTATAATTAATATATATATATATATACTGTATCTATATATATATATATATATATATATATATATAGATAGATAGATAGATAGATACAGCTATATTCATGGCAAAAAACTCCATTTAATGCATCAGTTGGGGTTGTCTACAGTGACAAAAGTGAGGAAATTCGATGTTAGGGTTCCCAGTCCCTGTTCCCTTACGCTTCATTTTGACCATGCACTAACAGGTAATTGGGGTGGAGTTGGGGTCATCGGTCCTAACTCTCACACCATCCTATTTGTAAAAAGGCTGAGGTGGTGCAGTACAATAGAATAGAGTGAGAGTTGGGACCGATGACCCCAACGTATACCCTGATGCCTGTTGGTGGGGGCAGGATGGGGTAGGGTGCAATGGGGGTGGGAACCCTAACATCGACTTTCCTCACTTTTGTCGCTGTGGAACAATCCTAAATTATGCACTAAACTGAGTTTTTTGCTGTGAATTTACCTACTTTTTGAGAAGGAGCACTATAAACAGTGAATTTTTTGTCATATAGTAATGTTAACGGTAATGCAAGCGCAAGCACAAATGGTAATGCACATGGTGAAGCAAAGGTAAATGGTAACACAAACAGTAAGAAAAATGCAAGCTCAAATGTTAATGAACTAGGAAAGGTAAAGCAAATGGTAAAGCAATTGCTAAAGGCAACAGAAACGCAAACGTTAATGGAAACAGTAACGTAAATGGTAATGCCAACAGAAATGAAAACTGTAAGAAAATGCAAACGTAACAGAAACACAAATAGAAATGCAAACAGTTAAGGCAATGGCACCACACAAGGAAACAGTAATGCAATCGACAAGGGAAATGAAACTGAAAATGCAAAAGCTAAGGGCAACAGAAATGCAAATGGTGATGAAGACACAAAAAGTAATGGTAACGCAATTGGAAATGCAAACACTTATAGTAACAGCAACGATGAGGCCAAAGGAAAGACAAACGCAAACGGAAGCACATAGTCAAATGGTAATGCACACGGTGATGCAAAATGAAATGCCAGCAAACAGTAATGGAAACGCAAATGGCAACAGTAATGCAAACAGAAACACAAACGAAAATGGAAAGGGTAATGCACATGGTGGTTAGATGGAAACAGTAACACAAACGGTTACCAAAACGCAAGTGGAAACATTATGTGTAACAGCCTGTGTTTTGGTTTCCATTTCTGTTCTCTTTGGCATTATTGTTGTTGTTACTGTTACCATTTGCATTTCAATTTCGATACCATGACCGTTTTCTCTACCATGTGCGTCACTGTTGCTGCTTGAGTTTGCTTTGCAGTTCCTGTTACTATGTAACAAGACATCACGTGGTGGAAGCGCGGGGCCCAACCCAACCCGCCACCACATTCCATTCACTATTTATCGTCCTCATTCTCAAAAAGATGGGAAATTAGAGGAAAAAAACTTAGTTTAATTCATCAGTTAGGGTTGTTCCACAGTGACAAAAGTGAGGAAATTTGGTGTTACGGTTGAAAGCCCCCTTTGGACCCCTCAACCCACCCCCCAACTGGCATCGGGGTGTACGTTGGCATCATCAATCCTAACTCTCACCCCATTATCCTATGCCTCTGCTTCTTTACACATGTGATGGGGTGAGAGTTAGGGTCGTTGACCCCAACACACACCCCGATGCTGGTTGGGGGGTGGTCTAGGGGGTCCAAGGAGGCTTTCAACCCTAACACCAAATTTCCTTGCTTTTGTCACTGTTGAACAACCCTAACTGATGCATTCAATGGATTTGTTTTGCCATATATAAGGGGTTACCACCCCTTGCACCCAAAGTCCAAGCCACCCCGTCCCCACCAAAAGGCATTGGGGTGTGCATTGTGGTCATCGGTCCTAACTCTCACCCCATCCCATGTGTAAACAAGCTGAGGTGATGCAGAATAGGAGAATGGGGTGAGAGTTAGGACTGATGACCCCAATGCACTCCCAATGCCTGTTGGTGGGAACAGGGTGGGCTTGGTGCAAGGAGTGGCAACTCTAACACCGAATTTCCTCACTTTTGTCACTGAGGAATAACCCTAACTGATGCACTAAACAGAGTTTTTTGCCATGAATTTCTTCTTTGAGAATGAGCACTATAAATAGTGAATAAATGTGGTGGTGGAATGCAGGGCCCCACCATGTGATTTTTGTCATATAGTAACGCTAACAGTAACACAAATGCAAGCCCAAATGGTAAGCTACATGGTGACGCAAACATAAATTGTAATGCAAATGGTAAAGGAGAGCAAGTGCAAACATTCATGAAAACAGAAATGGTAAGGCAATGGTAATGCAAACGCTGACGGCAACAGAAATGCAAACCTTAATGAAAACAGTAATGTAAATGATAATTCCAATGGAATCACAAACAGTAAGAATAGTGCAAACAGTAACACAAATGCAAACAGAAATGCAAATGGCTAAGGCAACGCACCGCAGAAAGAAACAATAATGCAATTGACAGCGGAAAGCGAATGAAAATGCAAATGCTAAGGCCAACAGAAACACAAGCGGTGATGAAAATGCAAACAGTAACAGTAACGCAATTGAAACACAAACAGTTAGAGTGACAACAATGATGACACCAAAGTGAACAGTAATGCAAATGTAAATGCAAGCGGTAATGGAAATGCAAATGGTAACGGCACTGTCACGGCACAGCAATTAGAAATGCAAATACTAATGGTAACAGCAACGATGACACCAAAGGAAAGACAAACGCAAATGCAAGCACATATGGAAATGCAAACCATAATGTGCACAGTCATGGTAAAGCAATTGGAAAACTAAATGGTAATGGTAACATCAAAGATGATGCCAAAGGAAAGACAAATGCAAATACAAACGGAAGCACGTACACAAACGCAAATGGTAACAGTAACGCAAGCTCAAACGCTAACACACATGGTGATGTAAATGTTAATAAAGCAAATAGTAATAGGAATGCAAACTGCAATGAAAATTACTATTGTTCCATGGTGTCATATAAAACATTGACTGATGCAGTGTCATGAGTCTGCCATTTTTGTAATCTGTAGTGTTACACTACTTTACAACACTACAGATTACAAAAATTTGAAAAACATATCTTTGGGTTGTTAAACCCCCCAAAAAGACACGGCTACCATCCTTAGGGCTCAACTAGGTGAACACAAAAAGAATTGTGTCCCTAGAGGGTCCCAAATTTAAATGCCAAACATTTCTGTGATCAGTAACTGAAACAAAATGGCTGACTCATGACACTACAGTGGTCATTTGCAACTCTAAAAACTGCATTTGCAACACTGTCAAACTTTTTGTTAACTTTTCCCATTGACTATAATGGGAAACTTTTTTTTTTGCATAACTTTTGAACCGTTTAATATTTTTTCACAAAATCCTTGACAGGCACATTGGGGTCCTCAGCTGCATGTTGTCTGAAGTTTTTGGACTGGTCGCGCAAACTGTGTGACCTGTAGGTGTGAGCAAAGAATGCTCAAAAAAGCTTAAATGCGCTACAGAATGTTGCTTAATAACTGCAACTAGAGATGCAGCAAATTATAAATCTGCCCACAAAGTGGACGCTGGGGACCACTTCCCATCCATGGAGCACAACGTGAAGTGGACTCATAAAGTGCTCACTTCACTATCATTACCATGCCACTTCGCATTCGCATTATGCCTTAAATTGAAGAAGGGGAAGTGAATTGAAAATAGGCACATCACATGGCCTGCAGTATTGTAAGTCCCATGCTTAAGCCAGGCAGGAAGGAAGTGAATCAGAGAAGTAGTTTCACATTCTCCTTTGCATTTGTACAGGGAGAAAGCAGAATTGTGAGAGGAGAGGAGTTTGCTTGGCTCTCGGAGTCATTTCTCGTTACTGCTATTTCAAACAGCTTTTTTAAAAGCTATTTTATTTAGTGTTTGTATTATGTTAGTGTTTTTTTGGTTAGTGAATTTTTTTGTATAAGTTTTGTTTTTGTTTTGTGCGTGTGACTGACTGCGTGTGTGTGTGTGTGTGTGTCGTCCCGTGGACCCAGGAGGATGGAGGGTCAGGTTGGAGTTGGGGAAGGTGACTTGCTGTCACATGGGAGCATTAGGAGGGGAGGAGTGCGGACCCTTGGAGGGAAGGGTGGTTGTGTTATATTGGACCACTCCAAACTCCTAGCCAGTGTTGCTTCCCCCATGGAAGCAACAGGAGCAACAGCAGCAGCAGCACCAATGCCACCAATGCCACCAGTGGCTGTTGCTCATCCACCTTCTCCACCACCACTAGCAGAAGCTGTTGGGGCTCCAGCAGCACCCCCTCCACCACCTCCACAGCCACAGGAGGTGGCCCCGGCAATAGTGGGTGGTGCTGGGACTCGTGCCCACCAAGTGCATACTGTGTCTGGTCCCCCCTGCAGTTCCCTAGTGTGGTAGTATTTTAATTGTGTGGTTGGAGACAGCAAAGTGGTGCAGTGCCATGTGTGTGGTGTGCTGGTGCACTGTGGTCACCCTGGGGCACATATGGGCACCGGCGGCCAGTGCACCCACATGATGAATCACCACAGGGCAGAGTGGCAGGCTGCCATGGAGGGGGACATGCATCCACCTGCTGGTCCTTCCATGGCAGTGGCTGAAGGTGCTGCTTGGGAGGGAGATGTGACTCACAGCAGTCACCGCCACAGCAGGAGGAGAAGGGCTACATCAGGTGCTCCACCACTGCCACCACAGCCACCAGCACCACCCTGTCCACCACCAGCCCCACTACCTGGATTACCCAATGCAGCAGACCCTGGCATAGTCCCTGTTAGCCAGTCTGACCTCTTCCTGGTGTGGGCAACACTGGAGGAAAACAACAAGCGTTTAATTAATTTGAAGCAGCAGGTTATCAGAATGGAAGGACAGCAGCAGCAAATACTTTCAGTGCTGCACCTGCTGCTGGACCACCACAGCATCCCACAGCCGTAGTAAGTCCAGGTATTGTTTTCTGCCCCCTCCCACACCCACCCACCCCCTGACCCTACCCCACTACTGTGTTGTACTTTTGTTGTGAGTTTTTTGTTTGTTATTATTAAATCATACACATTTTCCCTTCCAGGGGAATCTTTCTTGCACCACATAGTGCAATAAATTTTTTTGAAAACAATGCGTAAATGCATTACAGTGAGTCATGTGACAGAGGCATTCCCATTCTGAAAATCTGCCCACATTCTGCCTCCCTTCTCAGCAACATTAGTACATGATGGTAGGGAGAGCGTGTGTGCGTGCTCCGCTCCTTACAGTGAATATCGGAATGTGCAGGTTTGCGCATGTTTCTTTATGTTAATGGTCAGTTTGTTGTGAAATGTGTGGCCACGTTGTCAGTAAGAAGAGCCTTGGTAGTGGAAACATCCCATATTTCACCACAAAGTGAACCTTATAACATTAGAAAACATTGCTTAGGATAGCTGCTGGACATTCAGTATAGTGGAGCATGCACTTGTGCTCCCCGTGCCATCACGTCTTAACGTTGCTGAGGAAGTGTGGCACAAATGTGGGTTGCTTTTCAGATTGTTAATTCCTCCCATGATGTGACTCACTGTAATGAAATTATGGTTGCTTTTCACAGACATGTATTGTACTCTGTGGAGCAAGAAATATTCCAGTGGTAGTAATGCCCCCACATATTAGTTTATGTGCATCACCATAACTATGCAATGTGGTGACTGTCTGTAAAGCAGCAGTGCAACAATCTGTTGAGAACTCTGACGTATATTTTTTTAATGATATGTTACAGCTTGCTTTACTTATATCCTGACTGACTGGAATGATACGATAATTTGCAGTAGTTGAGTGTGCTGTACTACCTTTTTTCATGTGTGAAATAATGACAGGAACATTCCTTTTAAATTGGTGCTGCTGACAGTGAGTGTGACAAGGTCTTTGTCATTGTTTTCCTCTGATTTTCTCCATCACATCAAGTAGTTGTCATATATAACTTCTGTTGTTATCTAACAGTTATGCATCAGTCAGTGTGTTATATGACACCAAGGAACAATAGTTATTGAAAAGCAGCTGCAAATAAATACAAATCTGGTCAGAACAGTATTGGAAGACGTGCTCATTTTGTTTTTATATATGAAAAAAGTAGGAGTAAGAGAAGCAGACATAAATTGTGAGAAGAATCGTATCATTCAAGTCACTCGACTCGTACGTAAGTAGTGGTTGCTGTGGCAATTTAAAGTAGCATAAAAAGTACAGTTCAGAACTGTGAGGACATTCTTGCAATGCTGCTTTAACTGTAAAAATGTCACTATGACATCATGACTATGAGCGCACAGCAACAATCACAGAACACACAAAAGTGGCACAGAGTCTCCAGATTTTTTCTGCAGGCCCACAATGCATCCTCATTGTGTGCAGAAAATTGACAAGTGGTAACCAAGTGAAAAGAGACTGTTTCAGCACATAAAATGTCCCCCGGAATTAATGACGCACTCAGTCATGCATGCAGTGATGGCACAGAGTCCCCAGATTTTTTCTGTAGGCCCACAATGCATCCTTCTTGTGTGCAGAAAAGTGAAAAGTGATCATCTCAACTGGATTGAAAGGTACCTTTGGATGTACACTAATAGTAGCCTTAGTGAGTAGATATATTTATAGATACTGTATATGGTTGTGTATTTTGTAGGTGATGATGAGGGTGGTTGAACTTGACATGGACATGAACTTATGCTACTGTTCTGCATCACACAGGTGACTCCAAACTGTTGCTGTGCACCTTGTAGTACTCAATGAGAATTTTTTGCACTTAAATGGAAACGGATAACTCTCAAGCACATGAAGGTAAGTATTTTTTTTGGGGGGGGGATCATATTTTCAGTTTTGTCTGTAATGGTTTCTTATTTTTTTCTTCTTCACAGATTTCATCAGCATCCTTCTGAAGTCTGGTTGTTAATGATGGTCATGGTCATTGAAGGAAATGACTTCTGCTTGTTGCATGTGTGTCCAAGCTCGGGTCGGTGGAGGGGTGTGCCTGATGTTGACAAACTTATTTGGATAAGGCCACTTTGACAGAACAACAAAGTATAGCGATTTTCCTAAAAAAAGAAATAAATGACTTCTTAAAAGTTACAACTTCATTGTTATGTGTCCCTCCCTGGTTCTCAAATCTCAATCTCTATTGTCAAGTTACATTTCAGAGACACATCTTGTCAACTACTAAGACAACCTGTTGTGTGCAATATTTGCAGCAGTCATTACAAAGCAATGAAATGGATGAAATAAAATCTTCATACTTACCAGAATGGATTTCACATGGACATTACATTGGTTCCTCTCTGTACGGTAGAGCTACAGCATCTTTCCCAATGAGTAATAGCGATAGAGCCTGTTTTTGTTCTCCTGTTAAAGAAACAAAAGAAGTGTACTGCATGTGTTTTGCCACTGCGGCTCTGAAAAGCTACAGAAAACAAAACAGACAACTTAAGGAAGTGAGGCAGCATAACAAACATGAGTGCACATACTCACTTTATTGTTTAAATATTAAGAAGCTGGTGATGGTGGTGCACTGGTGGACTGGTGGTCCATGGGAGGCAGACAGACTCTTGGTGGCAGCAGAGTTGGATAACATCAGTCCCAGTGTTGGTGGTGGTCCATGGTGGGCTGACAGACTCATGGTGGTAGCAGAGTTGGATAACATCAGTCCCGATGATGGTGGTGGTCTGTGGGGGGGAAGACAAACTTATGGTGGCAGCAAAGTTGGATAACATCAGTCCTGGTGGTGGTGGTGGTCTGTGGGGGGGCATACAGACTCATGGTGGCAGCAGC
This sequence comes from Neoceratodus forsteri, assembly GCA_016271365.2. Taxonomy (NCBI): domain Eukaryota; kingdom Metazoa; phylum Chordata; order Ceratodontiformes; family Ceratodontidae; genus Neoceratodus; species Neoceratodus forsteri. The sequence goes on from CM057458.1 coordinate 1,325,513,284, forward strand.
ATTGCATAACATCAGTCCTGGTGGTGGTGGTGGTGCTCTGTGGGGGGCAGACAAACTCATGGTGGCAACAGAGTTGCATAACATCAGTCCCTGTGGTGGTGGTGGTCCATGGGCGGCAGACAGACTCATGGTGGCAGCAGACTTGGATAACATCAGTCCCGGTGGTGGTGGTTCAGGGTGGGGGGGGGCACACCACCTTTTAAATACTGCAGTTAAAACATGCCAACAAAACCACATCATCATTCTCATAATGAAAACTGCCCTCACAGTCAACGATGTCTGAAGTCTGACCACTGGGAAATTCTTTCTCCATTGTGTCAACATCTACGTCAGTGGTGGACCATTCAGGCAGCCACTGCCAGTACCACAAGGATGCTCCATTTCCACATCAGCAAGACCACCATGACTAGACCTGGGTATGAATACTGAGGATGCAGTCTGTGCTGGTATGTGCCTCCCATTCATTTTAATGAATGTTAGCAAACTAACATTTGTAGGAGACAGGTTTGTCCAACAATCCCTGACTATTGCACCTGCTGATCTGAATACCCTCTCAACACTTACACTGGAGGGTGGGCATGTGAGGTACTTCAGTGCCACTGCAGTCAGCTCTGGCCATTCACTGACCTTTCCACTCCAGTGCAAAAGAGGATCTTCACTTATTGTCAGATGCCTGTTTTCAGACAAATATGACTCAACCATTCTCTGTGCAGCACTAAGTCCAATTGTTGATGCATCATCCTGTTTCCCAGAATCATTGATTTCACAAATACCCACTTGGGACAAAGCCTTCCAAGCAGGTTGACACCAACCACTTTGGATGACAGACCACCAGGAACTACAGTCTCCTTACCCTTGCATGATATGGTTGCTGGTCCTCCAGCTACACCTTCAGCTGGATTGTGCTGCTGAGGTTTGCAAAACTTGGCATGTGACTTCTGTGCCCCATGAACCAGGCAAACCAGTTGACCAATGATATTTTTACCTGTTCAGGCCCTCCCTCTAATACTGATGCAATTCCACATTTGTATCATGGGTCCAGCATTGTTGCCATGGCAAAGTTGTCACTACTCTGAATGGTCACAATGTGATGATTGTGGTCGAATACTGTTAGCATGTGTTGCAGCAACATACTGCTACCACTGTATCTGGCAACATCAAGGCTATGCTATACATTCACCAATGTCTGCCTTAGCACCCGCAGCAGTGGAATTGATTGGCTAATGGAGGCAGACTCGCCACTCACTGCCTGTGTGTCATGTTCAAAAGGTCGCAAAATTGTTATTACAGAGTCCATGAGGTGCCACTGTTCAGTGGGCTCCAGAACTGTCACGGCTAGTGTGCATAATAAGATATTCGTGATGGCTTTATATTGTTCATACAATCTTCTGCAAGGAATAACATTGAGTTCCATTGGTGACAACTTCCAGCTGCAAGCAGTGCTGAGGCAGGCTGTTTTGTATCTGCAATTGCAGCAGTTGGTCACGGGCCTTTCCAGATCTTGAAAAGTGAGAACAGATACGTTGTGCAATGGTCAGCATTTCCTTTATGTCAGAGTGCTGCAGAAACTCCTGATCCACAAGATTTAAACAGTGGGCCATGCATGGAACACGATAAAAAAACACCATTCGTGATGCATTTCATCACATTTGACCCATTGTCACTTGCTATGAACCCAGCTCTCAGGGACAGAGGGTTTAGCCATCTGTCAATTTCAGTCAGTACTATGTCCAACATGATCTCACCAGTGTGTGAACAGGTCACACTGCACATAGCAATTGTTGCATGCTGGCGAATTCCCAGAAGATTGCTACCACGACAATCCACCTTCCTGCACTGATTATTCACACTACCAGCATCACAAACAACCCCGGCACCTGAATCCAGTGTGTAGTTATACACAGATATGAACTCCCCACTGTTTTGCAACCTGTCCGCATATCCATACCTAAATAGATGAATGGAGAGGAGGAATGTTGAAGGCATGTCTTACTGAGTCTGAGACAGTGCGGAACAACTGGGAACAGCTCGGAGAAAAGTATGTCCTGGATGGGACTTTCCATGTTGACAGCCACGGGCAGCAAACCACCGGAACCCAGAATTCTCCACAAAGGAGAAGGGAAAAAGATCAATTGCCAGCATTTCCACTGCAGCAGCATTTAGTTCAAGTGACACTGTATGATTGGGGGGGGGTGACTTCAGCTTATGTGCAAAAACACTCTGTAACGTGGGCTGACTTAAATGTTTTACACAGGGTGTGTTGTTGGTCACAAATGGTTGTGCCCTGTGATGAATGGCATTGGCAGGGGGTGTTGTGTGGACATTTGATGAAGACGGTTGTTCAGGTGATGATGACAAACCCAGAAATGATGTTAGTTTTCCAGAGTTGCCAACTGGGGTTGAAGTACCACTTGCACTAGACATACTGCATTCACCACCACCACCACCACCACAAAACTGCTACTCTCACCAACACTGGACAACATTTCAAAGTCATTATGGTCCTCCACCCATCATGCCTGTAGTAATCCTCTGCTCTTATTACCTTACTCTGCACATGTTTAATTTCCTACTGGGCTTAACAGTCATGGAAGGGGATAACATGCTGGCTATGGTTGCCAGTTTTACGGTGAATGCCCCAGTCTGATATTAGCTGCCAGCTTGTGCTGGGTCCACAGAGCCAAGTGCCTATTCTTAAGATGTGTGTGCTGTCCCCCTGTCCCAAGATGGCTCCCCTTTTTACCTCGACTCACACGCACATGGCAAACCTGGCAGACTGCAACTGAATCATCATTTACATCTTGAACAAAATAATCCCAAACAAGGGATTGTGATGCTCTGCTTTTAACATGTCCATGATGATGTGGCTTATTTTAGTCTGTTATTTTAAGCACTGAAGTGGGGGGGTGGCACATGATTTTTCTGGCACAGCACACCTGGACTGCAACTGACCAGCACAACTACCTATCACTTTGAGCACTGGGTCGTCATCATCATCATCATCCACTAAAGATGGTAAATCACAAGTTTTATGGGGGATTCTGCAAACAGATTCTGACACAGCCACTTTTAATTTATTTTCTCCAGTTCCCAACTGGGGTCAATTACATCATCATTATCATCATATTCATCAACGTCACTGTCACACACATCCACATCTTCTGCTTGGATGCTAACATGTGGACTGTATGTTGCAACAACAGCAACATCATCATCATCATCAGCATCATCACATTCATCATCAGCATTTACACCACCATCACCTGATATTGTTTCACCACACTGTGAATCACTGCATGGAAAATGAGTAACGTTAAGTGCCACGGTGGATGGAATATCACATTGTATGCTATCATTGACATGATCATCAGAATCAGGTTCAGTTAATAGGACAGAAACATAGAAACATAGACTTTGACGGCAGATAAGGACAGCTTGGCCCATCTAGTCTGCCCATTTCCCTACCTACAGGATAGGCCGTAGATCCTAGTTAACCAACAGCCTATTTCTTCCTACCCCCTACAAGAATTGCCTTATGTCTGTCCCATGCATTCTTGAATTCTCCCACAGTTTTAGACCCCACAACCTCTTCAGGAAGGCTGTTCTATGCATCCACTACCCCCTCTGTGAAATAATACTTCCTCATATTGCCCTGAACAGCCACCCATTTTAAATTGTGTCCCTTGTTCTTACACGTCTCTTTTTCTGAAAGATGCTACCCTCTTGGACTTTGTTGATTCCACTGAGGTACTTAAAAGTTTCTATCATGTCCCCTCTCCCTTCTTTCCTCAAGGGCATACATACTGTATCAGCTCCTTTAGTCTCTCCTCATATGGCTTCTCTTGCAGACCCTGTACCATTTTAGTAGCCCTCCTCTGGACTGCCTCTATCCTGTCTATGTCCTTGTGGAGATGGGGTCTCCAGAACTGGACACAGTACTCCAGATGGGGTCTCACCAACTGTCTTTACAGAGGGATAACAACTTCCTGTTTTCTGCTGCTGATCCCTCTCGCTATGCATCCCAGTATACCCCCAGGCCTCCCTACTGCCTTCTCACATTGCTTGCTAAACTTAAGGTCATCTGATATGATTACCCCCAGGTCCCTTTCCTTTTTTGTTGTTGTTACTACCTCCCCCCATTGTGTATCCTTCCCCTGGATTCTTGTTTCCCAGGTGCATTATTTTGCACTTCTTTGCATTGAATCCTAGCTGCCATACTTCTGACCATTCCTCCAACCTTGCCAAGTCCCTTCTCATTCTTTCCACGCCTCCTTGTGTATCAACCCTGTTGCAGATCTTTATGTCATCTGCAAAGACGCATACTTTTCCTTCCAGTCCCTCTGCAATGTCACTTATGAAGACATTAAAAAGGACGGGACCCAATACTGAACCCTGTGGTACCCCACGAGTAACCCCTCTTTCTTCAGAGTGGACTCCATTTACAATTTCCTTCTGTGTTCTGTTGTCCAGTCGATGTTTACCCAGGCTACCAGCCTGAGACCCACTCCAGGCTGGTTAATTTGACTATTAATCTTTTGTGGGACTGTGTCAAATGTCTTGCTAAAGTCTAGGTAGGCCATGTCCACAGCCCCTCCCTGGTCTACTACTTTGGTCACCCAGTCAAAGAAATCTATTAGATTCATCAGACATGACCTTTCTGCTGTGAACCCATGCTGCCTTGGGTCCTGTGCCCCACTGGCCTCTAGGTACTCAACTATTCTTTCCTTCAGAAGTGACTCATCACTTTCCCTACCACAGAGGTCAGACTGACAGGTCTGTAGTTTCCTGCCTCTATCTTGGTCCCACTTTTGTGAAAGGAATCACATCTGCCTTCCTCCAGTCCTCGGTACAACATCATCCTCCCATGATTTATTAAAAGAGTAGCCAGTGGTTTACTACTTCCCTAAATTCTTTTAGAATTCTGGGTGAATTCCATCAGGCCCCATTACTTTGTCCACCTTCAGTTTTAGGAGTTCTTGCAGAACCCTTTCTTCTGTGAAAGGACTGATTGACCTCTATCAAAAGTGCTTCTGTTAATTGATTAGGCACTTCGCCTCCTCTTTTGTGAATACTGAGCAGAAATATTCATTCAGTATCCCTGCTTTTTCACTGTCTTCCTCTGCCCACCCACCATTCATTCTATTCAGCCTCACTATCCCTCCCTTTGTCTTTCTATGCTCGCTGATGTACCTATAAAAGGTTTTATCCTTCTTCTTAATCAAGTTGGCTATCTTTTCCTCAGTTTGGGCCTTTGCTATTCTAACTTCCCTCTCTGCTTTCTTCTGCCTTAACTGGAACAGCTCTCTGTCCTGCTACTGGGAATGTTACTGGGAAGTATGACATCATCTACGCCGTCACTCACTTGCACACTCAATATGTTTGGATACGGTACACTAGTCAGAATTAGAACTTGATGCAACAATGCTAATACTACCTTCACCACCACTAACACCAGTAGCACAAACACCACCGGCTGGGAAAACATCATCTCCTCCAACTATCAGCAAAGCTACTGATTGGGCTGTAAAAAACATTGCAGGAGAAATACCTTTCCTCACATCAGCAATGCACTTCTCCATCCGCTAATACTACCATGCCCACAGACCCTCTTGCTGCCAATATTGCTATGGCAGAAACAGCTTTACTTGCACGCCCTTTGCAAGCATTTTGGGAGATCAACCACAAATATTACTACTAAATTCAGATTTTGATACATTCACTTTCTGACTGGAGGGTTGCTAGCTGGATGTGAAGCAAAATAAACAACTGTGGCTTCAGCAACAGATAAGAGACTACTGTGTTGTGACACTGTCATGGAATTAAAACAACTTCAGTAACCAGTGGTGCTGATGGGATCACAAAAACAATCCAGTCCGGTAAAAAATACCTTTTCAACATGGGGTTGGGGGGGCACTGAATACAGACAGTGCTGATTTTTGCAGCACTACAAGCAGAAAAACTAAGAACAGAGAACATGATAGCAGTACAAAATCAGGCAGCTGCAATGGATAGCAGGTTTACACTGCTGCGCTTAGTTGCACTTACACTGATCTGTGTCACAAATTTTAAAAGGTGTATTATATTTGATGCATGTAACACTGCACACACAACACAGAACACTTTGTGTACAATGCTGAACGAGGAATGGGATGCAAATGCAAAAGTTCAGTGTACTCAGTGCCACGTAATGTAAATTTGTAATTTAAACAACCTGACCTTATGAAATGCTGCACCACATTAGCACAACAAGCAGCAAGAAAATGTGTACTATTACTGGCAATTTTACTATGTGTACAGTAACACAGTAAGTTATATAACAAAAATATTACCAAAACACAAAGAAATCACTAGTTCTCCAACTTAAATATACCTACACACAGATACGCCCCTCCCCAACACCACACACTTCACTGTCTTTCACCACACACACTCAATGTTGTAAATTTACATTCAAAATCCACACACAAACAAAAACGCTCGATGATGTGAGCACAGGAGGGTTTTCTACAATCGATGAACTACAGTTGGATCCCCCCAAAAAAGCAAAAATGCTTTTTGAACAGCTTTTAAAAGATTCCTACAGACAGCTATCAGAGCACACTGTCTCCTACTCCTTCCTACTCATACTACCTCAAACTGAGGCTGTGCTGATCAATATAGAGCCTATGTGACCTGAACTCCCATGAATCACTGCAAAATCTGCCTTCAGAGCTCAAAAACAAGGTAAAGTGAGGCAAAGTGAACTGCCACCAATGTACTTCGCCTTAAAAATTGAAAGAGAAGTGACCAGAGGAGGCAGAGTAATGCAAAGTACCTGTTTACAATGCACTTCGCGTTCCTCATTATAACGCAGAGTACTCCGCTTCATGTTGCAGAGCACTCCGTGAATCTGCCTTTGCTCTGTGAATCACTTCGTGGAGCTGATTGAGCCCACTTCTCCCACCACTGTCTGCAACTGTATATCCAACCATTATGAAACATGGCAGATCCCAACATCTATGCTACTACTCCATTCCTGCCAAATTCCATGCAAATCCATCATATAGTGGCAAAGTTATTAAGGTGCAAAATTTCACTGTTTAACCTTAAATGGGGTACTCAACCCTAACTATATTGGTACTTCCGTGCCACTATAATATATATATATATATATATATATATATATATATACACACACTGTAGATATATATATTTTTTTTTCTGCAAAAACTTTGTTAATGCATCAGTTAGGATGAATGCTGCAACAAAAGCAGGGAAATGAGGTATTATGGTTTCCAACCATAACACCCCACCCCCATCCTGCAGAAACTGACAGGCAGTAGGGGGTGCCTTGGGGTTATGGACACTAATGCTCACGCCATTCTCATATATTGTACCCACCTGAGCTTATTTACATATGCAATGGGGTGAACATTAGGGTTCATAACCCCAAGGCATCCCCCCAATGCCTGTCGGTGATTGCAGGTTGTGGGTGGGGCATTAGGGTTGGAAACCCTAACACCTCATTTACCCACTTCTGTCACAATAGTATTCATTATAACTGATGTATTAACTAATTTTTTCAAAGAATTTCCCTTCATTTTGAGATAGTATAATATTATCCTTAGTTTACTGTGGGATTCCTCCATAGATGTGCATATGTATGTAGGGTGTGGAAGTGCATGGTCCTCTGGGCCCTGTGCCTCTATGTGTCCAACAGCAGTGACTCAATTGTCAGCATAGCCATCTTATTATCCCACCTCATGTACACCTGCTACAAAGAAATTGTGAAATCAAGGCAAAGTGTATATATGCACAACTGCAATGACATTCTGTGTCAGAGGTGCAAAAACACATTTTGTGTATGGAGTGAAAAATGACAGTTGTACTTTTCATTAGGTGGTGTGATAAAATTGCTATGTCAAAAATTTGGAGGCAAAATATTGAAAAGCACCAAAGTTATGGGCGTGGGTAGAATAAATTTAATGGACTCATGTAACTTGAGCATTTTCAGGAACGTTCTCACCAAATTTTCAACATGGCCTTTGGGGACCCCACCTCATGGACACAGGAACTGTGATTTTTTTATCCATCCCAAATTTGATCATGCCCATCGAACATGCCATTCTAAGCCACAGATGTGAAAACATGTTTTGGGCTGGATGTGAAAAATGACTACTGTACATGAGGAGGTGTGGAAAAAATGGTAATGTTGAAAATTTGGAGTGAAAATAATAAAAATTGGTGAAGTTACAAGTGTGTGTAGAAACTACATAATGCACACTCATAACTCAGGCATTTGGGGGTTTTTTGCACCAACTTTTTTACATGGGCTTTTGGGGGCCTCTCCTCATGAATGCTGGCACTGTCATTTCATTAATCTGTCCTGAAAGATGATTCTATGCTGTGATCATGAAATCACCTTTCAGGACTGAGTAACAAGATGACAGTGCCAGTGTTCATGAGGAGGTGTCTCAAAAACCAGATTTGGAAAATTTGGGGTCAAAATTCCTAAAAGTGGCCAAGATATGAAAACAAGCTGAAAACCCCATTGACAACCATTATATGGTGCTTACCTTGATTTCTTCAGTTTGTGGTTCAGCTTTGAAGAGTGCAGACATGTCCCACTCCACAGAAGATCTCAGCCACCAACCTCAACAGGTAAGTATGGGGTAAGGGGGTGTGGGAAACTGGGTGAGCAGAGGGAGGGAGGGTGGGGATGGGGAAGGGATGGGGTGAGACAATAAGGGACCATTTTCATTTTTCAGGATAAAAAAGATGTCAAAACTGTTTTCTTTTTTCAGCTAAATGTATCATTTGTGGACTCGAGAGGATCCCCAGAGTCCAACAAGAATGCTGTAATGGACAAAATTGGGGACACCGGGGTGGGTTACCTTGTGTCCCACACTGTGGTGGGTTACTGACAACATGGGATTGGGCATCCAACTGTCAGCAAAACAATAGAACAAAGGCGCACTGCTGGATGAGACACCATATTGGGAACACTGGGGTGAACTACCCAGTGTCCTCAACAGTGCCTAAAGGAAACAACTGGGGACACTTGTAGACTACCAGTGTCCTACACTGTCAGTGGGGCTATTAAGTAAGTAACTAACGAACAAGTGTGAGGGGTGTCACTAGACACCAGGGCAACAAAAATGTGAGATGCCACTAAGCACCAGGAGAATGAGCTACTGAAATTTGACTCTGAAGCCATCAGCACGAGTTCCAGCTGTGTCTGTAGAAGTCATGAAAACACTGCTGTTCTCATACAGAGAATGGGAGACAAGTAGTCCTCTCGCTAAGCTAACACCTGATATTTCAGGAGCTCAATAAACTTGTTTTCAGACAGCAAAACAGGAAAAATATCAGAATCTAGCTAAATGTGTCCCCTTTGGCTAAGTTCTGAAGTATTTTTATCTTACATTATTTTTTGCATATTTTAACACTTGTTGGTCCTGGCTAAGAGGAAAACAAAATAGCGGACACTACACAGCCCCTGTGATCAAACTACAGATACTTTTGCAAAATACTGCCCTTCTTTGAAAAAAGGACTGCATTTTGCACAAAGTTCCATTAGTGCAAAAAATAAAATATGATATATAAATTTTCCCATAGGAAATAATGGGAACATTAAAAATGTAAAAACTTTTGAATGGATTAATATTTTTTCACTAAACCTTCAAAAGGTACATCTGTGACCCAATCTGCAGGTAGGTAAGGCCATGCAACTACTAAGTGTGGTACGTTGTGTGCAGCTGCAATCAGGGATGTGTACGTTTGGTGTACAAGGCCTCAGTTTTGCTGTTGATCTCCACTGAGCATGCAGTACCTGGTCAGGTGGGTGGGGATGTCTCATAGTACATTTAGACAATTGTTTGTTATTTCTGTCACCTGTTGCTGGATGTCTGTCATTGGTTGTGTTGACTTGGTCCTCCCCCATACTTGAATGTGTGTGTGTGTCTGTGTGTGTGTGGTGCTGGGGGGGTGAATTCGGAGTTAGGGTTTTCAACCCTAACAGTGAATTTCCTCACTTTTGTCGCTGTGGAACAACCCTAACTGATGCATTAAACAGAGTTTTTTGCCATGAATATCCCGTCTTTTTCAGAACTATCACTCAGCATACTACATGATTAATAGTTGTAAGAATAGTGCACATACATATAAAAAAATGTTCCAATATCAGAAATATTTCATCTCTTGTGGTTGCATTTACTGTTATTAACAGTAACAGTAGTCAACTGTTAATCATATTGTCTTAATTACTTAATTAATTGTAATTTGTCATTCTCGTTCCATGTAGTAGTTTTTATGTAAAAGTGTCTTATTCCTTTTGTTTCTGAGCACATATGTTAATAAAAAGATGTACATAACTAGAAGACAATATGACATGACATGGGCACCATTAGTTCATCTACTGAACAAATGGATATGTTACTATAGTAACTTGAGATTTGATAGAGTGCTTGCATTACCAACTGAGGTGGTACCATCAATCATGTGAACAGCGGTGGAAGAGGTTTGCTCATACTGAATACATAAATTTGTTGTAAGTATGGCAACACAGAGATTTCACTGTTGTACTAGCACGTACATACTTATTTTCATCATCATACACATACACACATTCCGTAGCACTAGTTGTATGAAACAACAACAGCGTGCCACAAATAGTGTAATGTAGCATTGTCACACTTCTAACTTACTTCTATGGAGAATCCCAACTCTAATACCACAATAGTGTGCTATGAGGTTTCACCAAATGAGAAAATCACAGTTGCATTAATCTTCTTAAAACTATTTTCAAGAAACATCTCAACTACACAATAACACACCAAACACAAGAGAGTATAAATAATTTTTTTTACTATAAAAATATATTAGATATAAAAAATCACAAACAAAAATATATTTCTTCATGTAAAAATAAAAAAATACATATTAACACAAATAATATTAGAACAGGGAAAATAAATAATTGAAATGTGTATTGCATCATACACAAACATAAATTATGAAAAAAACATTTTTGTAACATAAATATAAATATTTTTTAAAAGTCTTTTTTTTTTTTTTTTTTTACATTTTGTGCAACACTTGCGAGAGGTGTTTGCACTGCTTGAGGCAATCCAGGCTAGAAACTGGATTCGATGTGGAGGCGCAAACGAAGTGGAAGCTGTTGCACCCTCTGGAGGAGATACCGGACCACTATGAAGGGGGGCCAGTTTTGCCCAGGGAAGCTGCGGGAACAGATGGTGGCTGTGGAGGTGAAGCACTGCTACTTGGCACAGCACCATCACCCACTGCTGCGACCGGCTCTAGCACGAGGTTGACAGTCTGCTGCTGTGCATCCAAGAGAGACTGGATTTTGTCCAGCCTCTCAAGGATCACAGCATTTTCTTTCCACAGGCTGACAACCTCGCGCGTGAGCTGTCTGTAGCAGCAGCAGTGGGCCATGCATTTTCGCAGTCACCGGCGCCCTACAAAGATTTTAAAAAAAGTAATGATTAATATACAACACAAATTCAACAAATACGACTTTCAAATATTTCACTTCAAATATTTCTTATCTAATGCAATATCAGAAATGCATTCATTTCAAAGTTATGATAATAGTTTTAAGTGTGATGCTAAACTGTTTAGTATCTTATTTCTGTCTCTGTCATACTTGTCTATCTATATTATCTAATAAGCTGACAACATAAAAAAATGTATAGTTAGCTGTGGCTTAGAATGGTACTCTTAGATTTTCTTTCACTACTCATAAATATTCAGTATGTACATACTTTTGCATTATTGACACTATTATACCATACAATTGAAATACATCCTCATCACGTGTGAGAATTTTTACTTCACCATGTCTGCCTATAATGTGTAGTCATGTATGCAGTGAAAAACAAAGTACCTTGACAGTAACACTATAATAAAATACTTCTCATGCGTACACAATCATGATAAGTTTAATGATACTTTGAAACCAAACAGCTTTTTACCCGTGTTTCAAGTCCTCAACACACATCACTACTTTAAATAATTAAGTCACTAATATGACATGCACTGCAAAATCATACCAGATATTCAGCCGGGCTGTGCAGAGTTGTGCAGGCGCAACCCCAAAGCTGCGCCTGCACAACTTTGAGAGAAAAAAAGGATTAAGTTGAGGGCCACCCACAGATGAGCTGCTGCATTGCAAGACACAACACAGCAGCTGCCACCTGTGGCTGGCCCTCAACACTCTGTCTCATACCTCTCAACCGTTTGTTCCCCAAATGTGTTACATTGCCTATCAAAATGTGGAAAGAATGGGCAAAACGTGGAACACTTTATCAAATTTTTAAATTAGAAGCTCACAACACTGTTAAAATGTTTCCATTTATGATCAGGAAGTCTGCAATTAATCAAATTGATATATTTAGCATCATTTACTATAGAGTTTTGCTTAAAAATGTTAACACTGAATGTGTTACAAATCCTCACAATGTGAAACAGGGCGCCTTTGTGAAGTAAAGCAGTAGCGCCTCCAGATATGGTATGGTTGAGAGATATTCATCTGTGCCCCCCTACCAGGCCAATGGCGGGCAGCAATGTTTGCCCCAACAGTCATGTGTTTTGGGGTTGCCAACTACATCCCGGAATCGGGATTTTCAGGATATGATCGGGAGGTGGGGGGGTGTTTGAATACTCCAGCCTGCAATTGGGCTTATCGCTCCACTGGACCACCAGGGATATATTCAGGAGGTGGGGAGGTGTTTAATTATTTCATTCCACGATTGTGCTTATTGGTCCACTGGACCTCCACGGCTGTGTTGAGGGGGGGAGACACATTGCTGCCCCCAATCGGGCTGGTGAGGGGGGTATTAACAGTATGCCTGTGATCAGGCCAGTGGGGGTGGGGTTTTTACGCTCTTTTGCCAGTGATTGGCCTGCACGGGGCGTCCTTCCCCGACGGCTGCTGCCTGGTAAGGAGCCAAGCACAAGTCCTCGGGGATCGGCACACCTGCATGCTAATGGCATGCAAATGGGGCCATAATCAGATGCGAATGCCCACCCCCGCGCCTTGCATGAATTACAGCCACATTTGCATATCACCTTTTGAATATCGGGATTTTGTGACCACAAGTAGAATGCTGCACTTTGTCAACTTGAGGTGCTGCAAGTTCCACTGCACCATGCACAGTGGCTGTGCTTGGGGGTGATATTCAAAGCAATTCCTCATTAGCACAACTCCTTTGAATATCGCCCTGGACACACCCCTGCGCAACTATTTTGCACACCGCAAGGGCTTGCGCCTATGATAGCATCTAATGCTCATCTCAAAACAAATGTTTTAAATAGACATATTACCACCTTTACTCACATACAGTCTCACAGTCATGTCCTTACACTGTCCCAAAAGTTATTTTGCACAACAGCCACAGCATCATATAGTGAAGTATAAAAACACTGTTTTAAAGTATAGGTGCTCATTCAAAGTATGACACTGTGTCGCTAAGCCATGCATCATTGAATTATATAGCAATGTGATCTATGTGGCCCAATATTTAGCACAGTTCACTACTCAACAACTTCTTTGATAACACCCAACCCAGCAATACGCACCGATGATGTGGTGAATTTGCACCACTGCAAGCTGTCATAGTACTGCATTTAAGTGTGGTGAGACAACTTCCATAGTGCTATATAGAAACATGCAATATTCATAGGGTGAACCAAACAGTCCCATTATTAACTGTATTATTACTTTTATCGACATTCCCTCAGTTCATGATCACCTCTAAAAAATACACATATCTGACAGTGCACTGAACAACATCGCACTGCATTGTAGAGGTAAGTATGAGGCTGGCAAGGCTGAAGACAGACACACTGCACAGCTATTCACTTTAACCGGGAAAAGGGGATCATGAACACTATAAGGCAAACTTTTAAACTTGTAGATTGAGAAAAAAACTAAAAAATCATAATTGGACACTTTATGCATTGCACACCATTAAGGTCACTACAATATCCTCCCACCATGTTTGTGTTTTTTTGGTGGTTGGATATCTGCAGTGATCAATGCATTGCCACCCTTATAAGGTCACAGCACACATAAAGTAAGTAATGTCAACAGTGATTCACCCCCCCACAACAAACAAAAGAAAGTGGTACTGCCTCAGCAACGAAGGTCTGTTGCTCACGCCCCAAACAATTGAACATTTGCAGTGAGTATGCCAATAGACAGTGCACTCCCCCTATCATGTAGTAGGGCAGCAAGGTGTAATTATCAACAGGAGCATTGATCACCACGGAATGTTGACAACCATATGGCACTTCTCAAGCATGCAGATAATAGCAGCAACAGATTTCACTTACGTGGTGGGCTGGCGCCGGCTTCCTGCTTCACCTCCACATGTTCAGCAGCAGCAGCTTCCCCGGGTTCTATTAAAGGAAACAAGTAAAAAAATGATCACATTAATAGATGAAATATCAAGGTAAAAGTGTATTTCTTTAAAACATCAATTTCTAATACTACATCATTCATACAACTATCATTTGAACACATATCTCTTTACAGAAACAGCTCTGTCTCCAACTAGGTGTATGTTCTTAACTCAGTATTATATGATATAACAAGTCTTCTCATCTGCAAAAAGGCACACAAAGTTTAAATAATGACACCATGTATATATCTTTTTCCAAGACAAATGTCCATCCAATCCAGAACAGTTAATATAAAAATTCATTGTTTTCCTGGTGATTCCCTAACACTGTTTCTTCAATAACGTTTTTTCAAAAGATAACTCACAAATATATCATTGGTAGTATGCAGTGCAGAACAAGCAGTGCCTGCCCATCAATCACAATACTTATAACATTGTCATAATGCATATTTGTGACACAGAAACATCCTAAAACATTACATGTATATTCAATTTACATACATGCATACCTAATTATACGACGCTCTGTTCCTGTAACAGTTTTAAAATGTGAGTTATTATAATAAGAATAACACAAACACAACGATAATGTCACTGTTCACTCAATGACGCTCTAGCTGAATATGGCAGCCATTTATGTGTTATTAACCATATTATCCCTACAGGGCTATTAAAACACATTAACAAACATGTAGATATTCTATGATGTCCATTAATAACTATTGCAATAATAAAAATGAAACATTGGCATGACATATAGAAATATTAAGTGAATACAATCTAGTGACATGTCATAATTACCAACAGATAATTAAGCAGCACACCATTGAATTCCACTGAGACACCTACAACATTAGAATTGGTAATCTATTACTCATTTAAGCAATAAGGCATGACAGGGTGTGTGTTATCATGTAATAACGTCACTCCTGGGTTGGGTTGAAGCACGAGGTGAAGCCGAGTGCTTCCACTACCCCAGGAATGACGTTATTACACGATAACACACATCCCTGGAGTGCCTTATTGCTATTATACAATGGCTCGTTGTTATACAAAATAAAAAAAAAAATGATTTTAAGGAATCCAAATGGTCATGATCAATAGCACGATGGTCAGGATCCATAGGATCCAAAAGCAATACAGTGATGTTATTGTGTAATAACATCACTGTCTCAGGCACGCATTGACCAATCAGAGTCCATGAAATTTTCTTGCCATTGTATAATGTACATTAAACTCCACCACCAAAATTAGCAGAGGCCCCCCCACAACACCACATCTACCGCTATGCACATCCATCCATTCTCAGATTCATGAAGAATAGTATTTCACTCACATCAGTAGTAATACCAGTTTGTTATGGTAGTACAGGATCTTCTGCCACGGTGGCACTGCACATTCACTAGACTTGGTTAACACCTTTTTGAACTATTTTGGGTGGCATATTCAAGATGGTTGACCCATACGCAATAGGGTTGCACATCTGCAAGTACAAAATTCCGCCATTCTGCAATATTCAGTAAAACACACTTGTGCCACTGAAAACAGGCTGAGCAACAGCACAATGCAATTGAATGCATGGTCAGGTGGACAGGAGGAACCATGCATGAACTCCAGAGACCGATATTCACCCAGGCTGTGCAGAGCTGTGTAACCACAACCCCCAACCAAGCCTGCACGACTTGGAGGTGAAAAAAAAAAACTAACTCGAGGGTCACCCACAGCCGAGCTGGTAGATTTCAGGGTGAAACACAACAGCTGCCAACTGTGCTGTCCCCCAACCCAGTCCCCGTGCCCCCCTGGAGCACGATTGCAGCCACCCAACTGTAAATCCCTCCCACCCCCTCCCAGTGGTCCATCCGTGGCCATTGTGTACTTCCCCCCAACACCTGGCAAATCACAGGCAGAACTGTGGCTCCCCCCGAACGATCCCTGATGCTCCAGTGGACTGAAATGGCCGATCACAGCCAGTAAGTTAAGTAACCCACCAAATGTATCCCTTGTGGTCAAGTGGACCAAAATGCCCAATTGCAGCCAGTAAGTAAAACAACCCACCCATCCTCCTGAACATATCGCGTGGTCCAGTGGACTGAAATGCCTAATCGTGGGCAGTTAGTTTAATAACCCTCTAAAGATAGCCCTGGTGGCTAGTGTCTCCCACCCACCCACCCATGAAGCACCACTACCTGCTCACCGCCTCACAGGCAGTGGGAGCATCATCCCAACACCTGCCGTCTATCAACTGACTGCCTATTAGGCTGCACCCATTGGTGCAGACCAAGAGCCAATGGGCATGCACTCCATACTGTGCATCACATTCCAGATTTGTGAATCAATTCATTCATTCAAAATCTGAACTGTCATACTGGCATGGGCTGCAAACACATTGGCTGTACTGTACACCAATGGCTGTGCAGCCCTACCAGGCAGTCAGCTCGGCAGGTGGCGGGGTGGTGGGCATGTGGGATGCTGGTGCCCACCAGCCGCCGGGGGGCGGGTGGTGGAGCTTAGCGAGTGCATGTTGTGGGTCATACAGGATTCCACCAGGGCTATGTTCAGGAGGGTTATTAAACTTACTACCTGCACCCACCTTTTCGGTCCACTGGATCAGCAGGGATACGCTCAGGAGGGGCCACATTGCTGCTCACAATCAAGCTGCTTGGGAAGGGAATTTAACCATACCTCTGATCAGCCCAGAGAGGGGTGCTGCGGGGTATTCTACACTATTTTCTCTATGATCTGGCTGCACCGGGGTATTGTTCCCCGATGGCTGCAGCCTGTTAGGGCACCACGCACAATTCCTCAGGGATCGGCAGACCTGCATGGTAATGGCATGCAAATCACACCATAACGACATGCAAATGGTCCCACACTGCACCTTACAATGATTATACCCCATTTGCATGTCACATTTCGAATATCACCCCAGACACACAGCTGTGCAGCTAATTTGCACAACACAATGGCTTGCGCGTATGAATGGCACAATTTGAATATCCCACGCTTTGTGTCATGAGAAACCCTTGTTTCTTATTTGTAAACAGCCTAACAAATTTGTGATAATAAAGTCTTACGGTCAGACTCAATCAAAATGACACTTTCGGTGTCCGACTGACCACCCTCCACAGCTTGACTCTGTGCTGGCACTACCTCACTTGCAGCTGGGGAACGCCTCCGATGTTCTACCATGAACCCAAAAAAAAAAATATTTAAGTGTTAGATGTAAATCACAGAACAGTTTTTTAAGACTTACAACAACAGTAAATCAGCCAGAACATACACAACATTGCTTCTAATTATACAGACCACAAACATTATGGGCACATATTATTATAACAATTCTATATTTCTGTGCAGAGGTCCAGCACACCATTATCTACATAGTCTGTAACTTGTGGAGCATCAAACACTATTTATGTCTACATTTGTACATCTCTGTCTGTGTATTAAGCATTTCGGTCCACTGAGCCACCAAGTATACGTTGAAGAGGAGTGCTGGGTCTATTACACTTACTACACGTGATCAGCCATTTCCTTCCACTGGACCACCACGAACACGTTCATGATGAGAGGGATTGTTTATTGCACAATATTACAGACTTGTACAAGTTTCAAACCACTACATCACAATGACTAAACAGTAATTTTTTGTTCTCTTCCAACGTACCATAGTAGTAAGTGCGTATGTGTATAAATGTTCTATTTTCTGGCATAGCTATCTTAGCAAGCTCTGCTTTGTAAGTGCAGAACAGCACAGTAAAGAAATTGAAGAATTAGGTAACATGCTTTGATAGTACATCCTTACATATAGTATAAACTATTACAAAAATGTTGTGAGAAATACAGGTTTCTGATTAGTATCAAACACGTTATTAGCTGTATGTCAATCTTTGATTGACATATATGTAGAGACTAAGCACATACAAAACAATGTTCAACACTATTTTCAAAATATTGCTATGATAATACTAATAAGGCACTCTGAGTGTTTATATCAATGGTCACTTAATCACTGTGTGGGGGCATGCAGTACTCAGCTCTGCCTCATGCCACATTACATCAATAAGCACAGATTTACACAACATTGAATAATCGCTCCTGATGTCTTATTGCTTATTTATGCAGTATACAATTATTTTTACTAATTCTGAAAACATGGACAACTATTATGAAAAGTTGTGCTGATTTACTTATGGTGAGTAAGGCGCTCCCCCGCACCTGGCTTGCCAGCAGCTTCCCAAAGCTCATAAGCGAGGTAGTACCAGCACGTATCCTTCTCCGGTATCCCCTCCCATTGTTTTAAGATGTAGAAACACTGGTGCAACAGCTTCCACATCTTCTTCAGCTGTACAACTGTCTTGTTTTTGACTTTCAGACTGATGTACAAATAGCTGTTAATGCGCCTCCACATCGAATCCAGTTTTCAATTGGTACTCCTCATCAACACTCTTGCATTCCCTCTAGCCTGGACTGCCTCAAGCAGTGCACACACCTCTCGCAAGGTCCACTGTCTCATTTTCTCATGATAGCTCTTAGTAGTTCTGAAATACAAACAAAAACAAATATCTACATTAGTATCATGTAACAATATAAATCATTTCTTAAATGAATTCCATATAATACTAATTAAATTAAAGAGCACATGTCCTTCAATATAGCAGAAACACAGATCAGTAGCATTATATAGGGCTAAAAAAGGATTCAGCCACCTCGACAGTAAAAACAACTGCTACTACACTATAGTGTCCCACTACCATGCTATACTGTAGTCTCGTGGGTGGGGGGTACTGCATCGAACATCACATTGGGCACACCATGACATATCCATCTGTACTACACTGAAGTATTCACACAACATTGTAACATGATGTTAAACAGAGATGAACCACACATCACAGAACTGTACACAGACCTATGAATGCACTTAATAAATGTGAAGACAGCTAACAAAGTGACTGAAAATAAAAGTGCATGATAATGCAGTTGTGCATTCGTTGTAGCCCATATACTAATAACTACCCATTTCTGTAACATTAAAAATAAATCTATATCCTGACATACCAGTAAAGAAACGGATACATTTTACAGTACCACTGTGTTTTATTGAAGTTGCACACATACCATGTTGGTACACAGGGCTCAAAATAACCGGCTGTCCATCCGTCTCGGACAGCCGTTTTTTCATCGGGACAGGCGTTTTATTTTGTGTGTCTGTCCTTTGGACAGGCAGTTCTGCTTTATAACTTTGCTACACCTATTAGGGTGCTAGGACCCATCCATGCACTCTGTTTAGGAAAAAGGGATGTCAGGACCTCATGATCCGAAGATGCACCACAGGGCTCGAAATAAGGGGGTGCTGAGAGCTAATCTGCACTTCTGTTTTGCTAATTGGTGCCTGCCACTTTAAGAGGCAGCAAGTTAAGGGCGCCCCAGTAGCTCCTTAGTGTCTGAGGCCCGCAGTAAGTAAATCGCGACGTGGTGCCGAATGGGATGTGAGCAAGTCGATTCAAGAGCAGAAAGGGAAGGGCATGAAATATGTAAACATGCTGCTGGAAAGCCGAAACTCCTACAGCTGAAACTTCATGAGGACGAGTTAGCAAGCACAAAATGGAAGGGGCGGAAATATGCAAAGATGGAGAGCTGAAACTGGATACGGACAGGTCAGCAGAAAAGGGAGGGGTGTGAATAAGCAAAACGTCCTGGATAGCTGAAATTCATTTGCTACCGAGAGTAAAAAGAAAAGATATGACTACGCTTACAGTGAGTGCATGTAAAGAGAGGTAGGGACTGGTGGAGTAGGTAAACTGACACCAGAGCACATGAAGGAGAGAGATGAAGTACTCAAACAATGATGAGAAGTTTGGAAATATATAATCAGAGATAGCCAGTTTAAGTATGAGCAGTCTAGTTGAGCAGCATACAGAAGGAGGAAGGATCTAGCTGTCTTCAGTGGAACTGTATAGCATGACAGACTTATACCCTTACTGCAGTTTCAGCTTTGCTGGAAGAGGTACAGTGTGTGTACATGTGTACACTGTAATAGCTTGAAAGTCAAGTATGTAATTTAACATTTTTTTTGCTCTCATCATATTGTGCTTTATCAAGATGTTGCTGTCCTCAATAACATAGCTGCCATAGGGAGATAGTGTCTGCCAACTTCTCTGCATTCTGCTGCACTAGTGCTTCAATGTTTGTTTGTTTTTTGGGATGTGGGAGTTTAATATATCCTCTCCTTGTAGTCATTATGATGTTTGGCAGTGTTCACTGTATATTTTACCTGTAATCTCGCTACACTATGATTTTTTTCTCAGAATGTAAAAGTACATTTATTCACATATGCACTTTTACATTCTGAGAAAGAAATCATAGTGTGACACGTTACAGGTATTGTGTAAGAGTTACCACTGCCAAACATCCTTCAACACTAAACCAGGGAAGGATATATTCTCCTACAACCTGCCTAACTCCAAAAAGCACTGA
Source organism: Neoceratodus forsteri (assembly GCA_016271365.2). NCBI lineage: Eukaryota > Metazoa > Chordata > Ceratodontiformes > Ceratodontidae > Neoceratodus > Neoceratodus forsteri. Next base: position 1,325,534,169 of record CM057458.1, read on the forward strand.
AGCATTACTACAGCAGAGGATGCAGAGAAGTTGGCAGACACTCCCTTCCCCATGGCAGCCAGGTTACTGTGGAGAATAAAATCTTGATAAAAAGTACATTACTCTGTTGGAGCCCTAAAAGTTCTTTATTTTTATTTTAGTTTATCCAGGATAGCCCACCTGAGATGCACATCTTGTTTCTTGTGGGGTCCTGCTTCTTACCTACAGCTTGAGGACTGGGGCACTGGGTGCTTGCTTTTGTCTATTAGTATAACAGTAGTAAGTCGTAATAGTGGGATTTACCTACTTGCATAGTTTGGTCATGAGGATGAAGGTCTAGTGACTTGACTTCACACCAGAAGTTGGTAATCCCACTAACTCACCATACACTGCAGTGGATTATTAAACAAGGGAAAAAATCTGAAACAAAGCAGTTGTGCAGAAGGGGAACAGAGAGTGAAAAAAACTATGTAAAAATAGTGTGGACAGGCAAAAGTTTTGTTGGACAGGCAACATTTATGTCCCACCTGTCCCTCGGACAGGCAACTCAAAAAAAATATTTCTAGCCCTGTTGGTACAGCTACAGTACTGTAAGGCCACAGTAAATGGTACACTCATTTAACATACTCAAAATATTTACTAATGTTGAGACATAACAATATCATACAATTGTGAACAGACAGAAGCAGGGAAAATTACTATTGCTGCGCCCCCACTATTGTAATATAGCAAACCCATATATGTATCATATATGTGAGTGATGCATGCAGTTGATCTATTTTTTTGACCATATTAATATGGTTCTGAAAAGAACCTTGTGTATACTGTAATATTTCCTCAAACAGTCTCACGATCTTAAAGGACTTTCAGGATTCCATCTTGAAGGTCTCCCAGAAAATGACAATTGCCAGCATGCGAGAAATGTACACCATCTGGTAGGAATAGCCAATCATCACAGTATTTTATTTTGGGGTGATGTATAGTATGTATTCCATGCATGCGTAGAAAAGCAGTAATCTGTACATTTACTTTTCTTGAGCTCTGTCAATCAGATACATATGATGCTCTGCTTGCCAGACTCTACGCCTGTAATATCTGAAAATATGATAATACAGGCAGGCAACATAGACATAATAGAAGCAAGGTCCACCTTTGCCTCTGTAACTAAATCTACCCAGCTTTTGAGCCCAAATCATTGCCTCCAAGATGGATTAGCAGTATGTCAGAGGAGAGTGAGTTCTCAAAGTTCAGTATGGTTGGCATAAGATGTTCCCATCTCATGCCACCACGACTTAAACCATCTCACATAGCACCGGGAGCTGCAGGTCCCTCCCAAAATCACTATGAACTGCAAACTCAGTTGCTCGTCTTATGTAACTGCTTCCAACTATCCACAAAATCCTTTTCTGTATTTTCTGCCATTCTAAGTTTTTAAACTCAGAACTGTACAGGAGAGCTACTAAGAAGGGACTGTTCACCCTGCAGTGACCAGACAGCACTGAAAATCAAACTGATATTTTTCCTCTTGCCTCAAGCTATCTTCTGCATTCAGACAAAACACACAAATAAAAACATTTCCTCCTGCCTGTGCTTCATCAACCAATGTAACTCATGCATTCAGTATTACTAGACTATGTTCCTGCAAAATCTGAAACCACTGGAGAACTGGAAAAATGTATCCTTTTCATAGGCAGTTTTAAACAATTACAACATCAGAAATAAGTCTGATTGGTTCCATTTTGTCATACAACTCATGTGCACCTTCATCTCTCCATTTGCAGCTGTATCTGTACAAGTTAGTACTAAAACGCTTTCACTTTAAACCATTTTTCTGAATATAACATGCTACACAATAACAATTAACATTATGAGATTAAACAGAAAAAATGTTTTGATTATTAGTATGCATGTTCTAATAAGTTTTTAAATACTAGAAAATATCATGTGAAGATAGACTGTACTTACAGTTTCAAACTGCTTTTTTCTCAGCAATATTCAAAATGGATCCTGTTTACTTCTTCTTCAGTGTTGTCCGTCCGCTCCTTCATTCTCAGAAGTGGCCTGACAAATCTTAAATTTCATTGGTGAGCTAGCTGTCATCAAACAGACTGTTTAATGATCTCGATAATGAATGTTTGTTGAATTCCCAAGTGTTAGATTACTTACTGTCGAATTCACGAAAGAGTTTGGACACTTCATAGCACGAAGTAAATTATGAAGTGTCGGTTCGACAGTGCTTTTGACCATACTGTCAAATGCACGGAAGTAAATTTGCAATATCTTCTCTTGAATGAATGAAAGTATTTTTTCTAACTTTCGCTCACAAAAGTAATTTTCAAGACTGTTTATATGTTACACAATTTCAGATTCTATGGAAAGCTCAATTCTATTTTGAACACATAATCTGCCACATAGCTGTTTAAACTGGGTGCAGTGCAGATATTTTAGATTTACAATGTTCCAAGCGTATAACAACTGTGCACAGACTTGTAAACACTAATTTGTTGTAATTTTCACATCAAATGTCCTTTATATCCATTTTAAGACCTCGTTCATAACAGTTGCACTTTTATGTTTAAACATTTCACCATATAGTCATTTCACATTAACTGATCCAAACGCAGCACATAAGCAAAGCACACTATTGTAGATGTGACTAATGAAATCTGTACCATTCACAACGTTGTGGGTTGAAAGCAAAATAAATTTCAACTGAAAGTATGACAAAACACATAGTTTAGTGTATGTGAACTGCACTGCACAAGCTTGTAACCGAAATATTTCAATTCTCAATATCCAACATATTCAGTGTATGTCTATTCACAAACACACACGGTATTTTTGACTGTTCCTACACAGTTATTTTATCAATAACTGCATCATTGCATAGTACATGTACAGGAAAACATTTTATGTTGGAAAATTACAGCTCCAATGGCGATACACAGAGTACAAACACAATGTTGGTAAATGCAGCAATGATATTGAATTTCGCTAACATGCAAGTATATTTACTAACTGGTACACACACTCACACAACAGTACAGGCATGTCCTCCCACTTGTAAACATTTAATTGTTGCAGATTGTATTGCACACTATCACTCAAGTTTTTGCTGTACCATATAAATCATCATACTGACTATCCATGACATACATGGTAGAAAAGACATGTTCGTATTGGTAAAAATCACACCTATCGTAATCATAAGAACACATGTGAAGGAAAAAATCTTTAAATGTGTACCAAAATATTGAGAATGTTCAAATTATGATATTACATACAGCTGCTCAATGCACATTCATAACAACTACTTAGTTATGTTTTTACCAAATTGTTAACATTCTTAATGTACTATTCTATTAATACACAGTGTTATAAGAAATTTATGAAGTCTATTCTAAACTTTTTTTTCTCTCTACAGGTGCTTGATACTTGTAAGATTGTTATCACTGTCAACCATAATACCTAAAATGCCAACTAAATACAGACGAGATGTCTCAAAAAGAGATATAATAGTACTACACTTTGTATAAGGGCACAAAAAAACAGTAGCACAAAAAACAAACATCGACAGACCTTACTGCAACAGTGACCCTACATCAAGTCACTGCATAAAGAAACAAAAAACTTTAAGAAAGTAAAATGTATAGCATCACAATGTGCAATCTCTGAGATTAAACACAACTATTTTTATGTAACCATCAACAGACGCCCAAAAACATCGTAAATAAAAATTGTGATTATAACCAGAAAGAGAAAGTATTCATCACTAGCAAGTAAAGCTAATATCGGGGTCTTATTGCGGTGTGCTGCACACCCGCAAAGAGCAAGAGTCACCTTCGATGAATTTATGTCTGAAAGTATGGACTTTGTCAACAGAGCACTGTTGTACTACAACGATTGTCGTAGATGTCATGTTTTGAATATTTGGAAACTTGTATACATTAAAAAAGGCTTCAACAGTATCCTTGTTTGACTGTTGACACTTCTGCCATGTCTTCATTATGACAGTGTGCACACACAGCACTGGTAGTTATTATTTTTGGGAAGAGTTTATCATGACTTTACTAAAGAACAGATGCTCACGCTGATGAGTCCGTAACTAAAATGTCCTCAGTATCTTGATGACAATCAATTTATAATGATGATGATTGTGGTCCAACTAATTTCATTAAACGGCACTGCTGACATAGTCAGGATGCTATGCTACCTGCAAACCGTAGGCAATCATCATTTCAAAAGTAGAATATTTGTTAACCTATTCATAATAACAGATCGCAAAGAGAGACATAACCATTTACAGAAATTGACCATTAAATCCCACATACTGGACCCATGGTCACCACTTGCCTGTCTCAATACTGGGGATAGTTTTTTCACAACATGTGATGCAGCATCAAACAGCATGTTAAAACTTGTTCACAGAGTATGAAGAATGAGTTGTACATCAGTACACTTGTTTAAATGACTTATTGCAGTGAGGGACATGGTGGTGCCATCACTTTCCAAAAACTGCAACACATTCCTTTGGACCAGAAACAACTATTTCCAGTAACACTTCAACAGAAAAATCTGTTTCAGTGTTAGAAATGACATTCTGAAACAGTAGGGAAGGCAATTGCTAAGTTTGAGGTTGCAAAGTTTCAGAAGTTTGATTCTGTATGTGTCATGCAACTGTTTGGCTACATGAAACAAACTGTCTCAGTCAACCTAGAAACCTGGTCATCACACATGACATGGTTCCACCTCACACTTTGTTGTTGCTGAAATCTGATCATCCACAAGACACCATTGTGCAGTAAACACTGTTTTCAAAACTGAAGTGCAACACTGCCAGCAAGGTCAAGTGTAAACAACATGGAAACAAATGTTCCACCTGGGAGATTTCAACATTGAATATGTTTGAACGTATTCTAATTCAGACAATGAAACCATTCCAAACGATTCTATGCCTGAACATAAGACGGAAGATCGTCATTAAGAGCTTTTCAATCTCAAAGGTTCTGTGATGTATCTACCACTTCCTCTATATAGGAAATGTTCACAATCTCAACAGAAAATAGCTTGTTGTTTTGTAAATGGTGTGCCTGTAAAGGCCAAGGTCATTTAAGTGTTGTCAATGTGCAAAGGTAAGCTTGCCTGGCTTATTTAAAGAGGAACACTTTTATATAGATTCCTGACATAGATCAGATGGCCAGTCTCTCTGTGCAATATGACTATTAGAAAATGTCAACTGAGAAGGTCAGACAGACAAGTGATTTGTGTATGAATAGTACACCACCCATTACGCAGAGATCCATTGGAGACAACATTGATCTCTATCAAATGAAGTAGGAAGGAGCCTGTCGGCATTTGGGAGGCAATACTGTAGTACGCTATGCCCAGACCATTTCAAAAGGTCAGGCGGACGCTAGATGAAAGAGAAGTACGGGCAGGGTGTTGAGTCGTGACTACGTGTCCTGAGTAAAGATGGCACCAGACTGCATATACATTACCTGTTCCATCGTTTGGGAAAGGAGCTTAGCATTCTGTCTGTGTCTATAGCACATACCATTCATCTACTGCCTACTAGATGGAATTACAGCGTTCAATTCTAGAGAACAGCTAAAGATGAAATGCAAGGAATCTGTCTTCCATACTAAGTCTACGGGCACCAAAGAATATTGTATCGAGACACTCGGAAGTGATGATATGTTATAAGAGTATGGCAGCCACATGGTTTGTCACACTTAGTTGTGCTGAATATGCTGGGGCTAACTCATTGAACTGTTTAAGGGCAAATTGCGATGTCGAGGGATTTACCGATGACTGTCGAGAAATGTTCACTTGATTCGTGTCTGTCACAAGATATTTTCACAAGTGGTTCCATGACATTCTCACTTTGTCTTGTTAAAGCACAATCTTCCTTAGGTATTGTGTCACTACTTTTGAGGACAGAACAAGCACGAGGTGCCCTCATATTCATATGTATTGGGATCATGATGCCCACGACGGGAACATGAAGCAGCAGAAGTGTTATATTCATCAAAAATATATCACTGTCACATTCCAGACAAGATGTCCACATATGTTGTTGGTAAAAGTTCCAGCGACATATTTGCAAAATATTGCCGGAGCAGTAAAGAACAAATCTAATTGGTATAATGGCGTCGCTGATTTCTAGATGAGTTTGTCAGAATGGTGCCATGAATGACCTTTCAGCAATGCGACACCACTTAGGTTAATCAACCAAGAGTATGTTACCCAGGATGAAAAAGAGGTGTACATCAATAACTACAACCCAACTCTTCTCCAATGTGGCAAGCAAACATAGATGTTCAGTTTGTGTGACAACTCACTGGCCCTGTCTGTATGTCACTGCATCCAAACATGAACAGACTAGCTTGCAAGATCTTTGGAAGATATTGCCATCAAGCAAAGCCTGACATCTCAGCTGTGGTCATTGGGTTGAAGACCTTTCACAGAGAATGTGAGCTATGTAGCCAGTGACCGTTAATGGCACATCTGTGCGAGTCGATGCTGTACGCTTCCTCAGTGTAAACTACAAAGAGAAACGGAAGCATGTATTGATCTCATGTCAAATTGAGGAGTCAATACATCTTCTTCAAAACATATCTTGGTTATTAACCTGATAGACACATATCACCCATGTAGACACAACATGAATGATATGTGTCTGTTTGAGGTGTTATGGTATGACTAAGGACAGGTGCAGCACCTGACTCAACACAACACATTTATAAGGAATACTAGATGGCGTTATGAAAGGGAAGAAGCTATGGCTAAGATCACTGCAACTGTCTAGGCATATCAGAGCACAGAACATTACTTTTGTTTCTCCATTCTATTTAGACCCTGGAGGAGTAACTGAATTAAAGACTCTGACATTCAAGAACAGTTCAATCTCACTTATGAGAATTTCAAACTGAGTACTCACAAACATATATACAGCATTAAAAGCTGAGAAAGAACATTAGCAGGCAGAGTACAACTTCTAGGAAGACACTCCAGTTAGTTCGATAAGACAACCTTGATCCAGAAGGACAAGGTGTTCTAGGTGACCTCTGCTCTTAAATGCCCCAGAAGTGTTAATATCAGAATGAGACAGCCATGCAATATGGTACACCATGGTCAACCGATGACGAAAAGAAAGACTAACCAGTTGCAGCATACAGTTCACTCCCAAGTGGTTGGCTGTACAACATGGTATACCATGAAACAAAACAATGGACTGCACCAGTGCCGCCACTACTAATGTTTGTTAGTGGAAATTTTGTGATGAAAGTCCATAAAATGAGTGTGCTATGAGTGTACGTTGTGCAGTTTCCTTGCATATACCTTCACAACTTTGACACTGTTCATGAGCAGAGGTCATAAAATGCCTATATTGAAAATTTGGTGCCGATACTCCATAAAATGACTGTGTTATGAGCGTGTGTTGCGCAGTTTGCACTCAAGCTCATAAGTTCACAAATTTATAATATTTTCACTCCAGATTTTCAACATTGCCATTTTTCCACTCCTCATTATGAACAGTGCAGCTGTCATTTTTCACATCCTGGCCAAAATGTGTTTTCACTTTTCTGAAGTACAATAGCATGGTTGCTGTGGGAAATCAGTGTTTGGGACACATTAAGAAAATCACACTGACACCGTTCATGAGCAGAGGTCCTAAAATGCCTATGCTGAAAATTTTGTGATGAAACTCTTTAAAATGACTGTGTTATGAGTGTGCATTGTGCAGTTTACATGCACCAATGTAACTTCACAAATTAGTAATATTTTCACACCACATTTTCAACACTGGCATTTTTCCACACCTCCTTATGAACAGTAAAGCTGTCATTTTTCACATCCTGGCTGAAATGTGTTTTCATGCTTCTGGCACAGAATACTGCAGTCACTGTCAGAAATCAGGGTTTGGGACAGATTAGGATCGAGCGAGTGAGAGAGGGTGGAGTGACCAAGCTCATCTGAGCTCTGCTGGAACTGCTGCAGATTTGCAGGAGCCCAGTACAAAAGGGCAGCCTGCAGCACCAGGAGACACAGAACCGAGTGGTGAGGGGGAGGGAGTAAGTGAGCTCAATGGAGCTCTGTTGGGACTGCTGAAGATTTCTTTGTGGGCAGAAAAAGGCAACAATGCATGCAGGGGACCAGTACAAAAGGGCAGTCTGCAGAGGTGGAAGAAACAGAATGAGTGACTGAGAGAGAGGGGGTGAGTGAGCTCAACGGAGATCTATCATGACTACTGTGGATTTCTTTGTGGTCAGAAATGGGTGGCAATGAATGCAGGAGCCCCGTACAAAAGGGCAGCCTGCAACGCTGGCAGAAATGGAACAAGCAAGTGAGAGAGGGGGAGTAAGGGAGGTCAACGGAGCTCTGTTGGGACTGCTTCAGATTTCTTTGTGGGGCAGAAAAAGGTGCCAACACAGGCAGGAGCCCAGTACAAAAGGGCAGCCTGCAGCACCGGGAGAAACACAATGAGTGAGTGAGAGAGGGGGAGTGAGCAAGCTCAACGGAGCTCTATCATGACAGCTGCAGATTTGTTTGTGGGCAGGAAAAGGCAGCAATGCAGGCAGGAGCCCAGTACAAAAAAGGCAAGCCTGCAATGCCATCAGAAATGGAATGAGGAGGAGAGAGGGGGGAATGAGCGAGCTCAACAGAGTTGTGTCGGGACTGCTGTCAGAACCTTTTGGCAAGCAGGGCAGCAATCCATGCAGGGGCCCAGTACAAAGGGCAGCCTGCAGCAGCAGGAGAGACAGAATGAGAAAGAGAGAGGGGGAGAAAGCGGCCTCAACGGAGCTCCATGTGTGAGTGCTGCAGATTTCTCTATGAGCAGAAGAAGGCACAATGCAGGCAGGAGCCTAGTACAAAAGGGCAGCCTGGAGTGGTGGCAGAAACGGGACAAGCGAGTGAGACCGAGGAATGAGTGAGCTCAATGGAGCTCTGTAGGGACTGCTGCAGATTTGTTTGTGGACAGAAAAAGGCACCAACAGATGCAGGAGCCCAGTACAAAAGGACAGCCTGCAGCACCAGGAGAAACAGAATGAGCGATTGAGACAGGGGGAGTGAGCAACCTCAACAGAGCCTCTATCGGAACTGTTGTGGATTTCTTTATGGATAGAAAAAGTGGCAATGCAGGCAGGAGCCCAGTACAAAAGGCAAGCCTGCAGCACCAGCAGAGACAAAATGAGCAACTGAGAGAGGGGGGGGGAATGAGCAAACTCTGTGGAAGCCTATTGTGACTACTGGGTTTGCAGCCCAGGCAGGAGAAGGTGGCAACCCAGGCAGGAGCCCAGTATAAAAGGCCAGCCTGCAGCGCCGGGCAGAATGGAATGAGCGCGTGGTGACAGAGTGATTCAAGGAAGCTGTGTCAGGACTGCTACATATCTCTTTGGGGGTAGAAAGAGCCACCAATGCAGGCAGGAACCCAGTACAAAAAGGCAGTCTGCAGCAGCGGGAGACACAGAATGAGCAAGCAAGGGAGGGGGAGTGAGTGAGCTCACTGGAGCTCTGTTGGGACTGCTGCAGATTTCTTTGTGGGCAGAAAAAGGCAGCAATGCTTGTAGGTGCCCAGTACAAAAGGACAGCCTGCAGTGGTGGAAGAAACAGAACTAATGAGTGAGAGGGGGAAATGAGTGAGCGAGTTCAACAGAGCTCTATAGTGACTGCTGCAGATTTCTTTGTGGGCAGAAGAAGATGGCAATGTAGGCAGAAGCCCAGTACAAAAGACCAGTCTGCAGTGCCATCAGAAACAGAATGAGCGAGTGACAGAGGGGGAGTGAGCAAGCTCAACAAGCCTGTGTCGGGACTACTGCAAATTCCTTTCTGGGCAGAAAAAGCCACCAACAGAGTCAGGAGTCCAGTACAAAAGGCCATCCTGCAGCACCAGGAGAAACAGAATGAGCAAGTCAGAGAGGGGCAGTGACCCACCTCAATGCAGCACTGTTGGGACAGCTGCAGATTTCTTATGGACAGAAAAGGGTGTCAATGCAAGCAGGAGCCCAGTAATAAGCAGCAGCCTGCATCACTGGGAGAAACACAATGAGTGACTGACAGAGGGCCACTGAGCAAGCTCAATGGACCAACACAATCAACATTCAGCATTTACAAATGCTTGTTTTTGGTGGGCACTGCTAACCATTTGCCAACTAAAATATAAAGTAATAATGTTAGAATATGGAAGGGTCTGAGCCATATTAGGGTATGGTGTAGTGCTTCTTTTGTTTATGATTCCAATGTCATTTATCAGATATATTAGTCATTGAAATGGAGGTTCCACAGTCTGCACATGGACTAGAGTATGAGGAGTAAGCAGATGGCCTGGATAGTGAGTATTTTTTGTAGTATTCATCAATTCAGTTTTCTTCTCTTTTTGGTATTTTTTTCTGTTTGGGGTTGGCAGTTTATTAGGTTGGGGGGATCATGGCAGAAGTACAGCACCTATGGGATTTTAGATACTTGCTTTTAACCTTCATGACTATTTATGGCTCAGGGGATTAGGGTAGTTAAGTGGAATATAAAGGCTGGAAGGGACTGTGAAACCAGTGTGTGAGCTGGTGAGGCAGGTCTGGCTGCAATGTTTTGGCAGCGAACAGCAGTTTGCATACAGTGTAATTACTGAGGTGCTTATTAGTGGCAGGAGAGTCCTGGAGCAAGGTGGTAGTTGTAGTCCATGAGTGTTGCTAGGGACTACAGGTCACCTGTCTCTGGCACCACAGCATTACTGTGGTTTAAAATGCTGTAAAAGGGGGAAAGAATTGAGGATTGTGAGTGATTGTCTGCACTTTTAAGAGCTTGAGAAACATCAAAGGGACTGTTTAAAGGTTTTGAGGCAGTAAGTTTTAATATTTTGGGACAGCACAACAGCGAGCAGTCACGTGACCAGGAAGAATCTTCCAGGGGTGAACGTACAAATTACACAACCTGCATGATGGGGGAGAGCACCGAGCAGGTCATGCATAGAGACATGCGTGTCTGCTCATGTTACGCATGTTAAGCGGGGTAAGAGGAAAGAGGGGAGTGAGTAAAGTATTCAAAAGCAAATTAAGGTGAGTTAAAACTATATAAATGATAACAAAACAAAATAAGATTATATCAAGTACTTAGAGAGGTGGAAAAGCCTGAGAATGGATACTAATATTGTTAAGATGGAGGATGGTACATTGGGTTTACGATGTCTGGTGTGTAGAATGATTAATACTGCTGTAGCAAATGATTTATTGATATACACCTTTGATCAATGTAATAAAATTAGAGATTTACAAGCAAAATTGGTAGAAGTAGGCCAGGAATTAAAATTGTGTAGGCAGAAGTTGGAGACTACTGGAATGCAGATAGATCAAGCAGGTGAGCAGTTAAATGATGGAGACACAAGAAAGAGAAGGAGAAAGAAAGATCAAGATGGAGAATGGGGAGGTGTAGAGACAAAAGCACACAAAAAAAGGCTACAAGGAGCAGAGCAATGATGTTTTCCATAGAATGCTTGAATTGTTTTGAACCTTTGATTACACTAGATGATGGTGGTTTAGGAGGAGACAATGGAAATAATGTTAATATTGTTGTTTTAATTATTTATTGTTTTATGCATTCTGTACAGGCGCCTTGGTTTTAGAAAGGCACCTTATATAATTAAAGAATGAATGAATGAATAGTTGCAATGAAGCAATAGAAAAAAGGGAGGAACTGGATGAAACAGCAAATATTTTGGAAGATATAAATCAGAATTTAAATTGATTACAACATAAAGAAAAAATAATGATGGGAGTAGGAAACAAATTTTTGATATAGATAGAGTACAGGAAAAGAATGAAGGTCAGGAAGGAGGAGAGAAAGAGAGATGTGTTATTGAAAGAGAACAGTGTAACAGGGAGAAGCAAACCAATTTGACTTAATAACAGGTAAATACTAGTTTAAATGATGGACAGGAATTTCGTAATGGATGGAGACAAACACCGATGATAGATAAAGATGGGGGAACTGATGGTGTATGAGATGGGAAGAAAGAACATTTACATATTAGGAGATTCAATACTGAAAAACACTGATAGATATACATCTAAGAACAACAAAGAGATTTTAATAGTAAGTTATTCATCTGGGGCAAAGATTATGGATGTTAAAAGAATGTTGAGAGATAATATCAAGGAAAAGGATGGATCATCAGTCATGATTTTGCACTTAGGGGTTAACAATATTAAGAATTGAAGTTTAGAAGATATACAGAAGGAATTTGAAGAGATAAAAATGGAGATGGAAAAGTTGAAGTGCAAGATATATTTCTCAGAAGTCTTGCCAGTATTAAGGGAAGGAAGCATAAATAATTTTAAAATAAAAAACGGAACAATTGGCTGAGACAATGGACATTACAGAATAGCATTGGATGTATAAAACATTGGGAAAATTATATCTAGGAGCCATCATACTATTGTAAGGTGTATTACACCTAAGTAAAAAGGGTAGTGGAAAATTAGGATTGGATATTAAGTTGGTAGTGGATAGTAATTTAAACTAGAAAATAAGGGGAGAAGGGAAACAAATGAGTCCAAGACAAATCAAGGAAAAATGGATTGCAGCCAAGTTAAGACAAAGAAAAGTGTAATGACTGTTTAGCTAATAAATGCTAGACATATGAATAGTGATAAGAAGGCTGAATTAGAAGGGAAGTTGGCAAGTGAAAATATAAATATATGTATGGTGACTGAGACATGGTGGGATACAGAAACAAAATGGAATATAAATATTGAGGGTTATAAGTTGTATTCCAGAGTCAGAAAGATAAAACAAAGGGGGGTGCTATTTATATTAGAGCGGAGTTCAATAGTAGTTTATGTAAAGTTACAGAAAATGAGTAAGTAGAATCAATATGGATAGAAGTAAGTAGAAGCATAGATAAAAAAATCATAGTTTGGACTGTATTATAGACCCCCCAATAGTAATAAAGAAATGGATAGAATGATGAATGAAGAAATTGGACAGATGACAATGGAAGGAGATGTTATCATAGCAGGAGATTTTAATTATCCTGATATTTACTGGGAAGTACATAGTTGTAAGAATAATAATAGTGGTAAATTTGTACAACTTGAAATGGCTCGGTTAGATCAGTTAATATATAAACCAACCAGAGGAGAAACTACACTGGACTTACTGTTAACTAATAGAACAGATATACTTAAAGGCACACAAATGAGGGAAAATTTGGAAAATATTGATCATGCAAGGGTGGAATTTAAAATTAAACAAAATTATATATATATATATATATATATATATATAGGGAAAGACAGTAGTTAAAATGATAATAAAACAAATTTTTATAGAATTAGAAGAGAATTAGCAAAATGGGACTGGAAGTACAGCTTAGAAAAAAAGACAGTGGGTCAAATGTGGGATGAATTAAAAAATTAATTATTAATACTAGAAAGGGAATATGTACCTGATAAAAAAAATATATAATAAAAAAGGTAAAACAATATGGTGTATCGCTAAGGTAAAAAAAAAAAAATTGTGTCAAGGGAAACAGACAGCATTTAAAAGAATGAAATTATGGGGTACAGATGAAGCTGTTTTTCAATATAGAAGTTGTATTAAAAAGTTAAAAAGTATATAAAAAGAGAGAGAAGGAAGTTAGAGACTAGACTGGCATTTAGAAAAGATAATGGGAAAAGATTTTATACATATATTAATCAACAAAGAAAGGATAAAAAAGGTGTAGGACCATTGAAGATTGATGGTAAAGAAATTAAAAAAAAACTGGGAGGAGATGGCTGATACACTAAATGATTTTTTGGATCAGTTTTTAAAAGGGGAAATGAGGTAAAAAATGTAAATATAAAAATAAATTATTAAGGGTTGGATTTAGTGACAACAAATGATGAGGTAGAAACAATAACAGATAAAGTAAAGATACATAAATCTGCTGGACCTAATTTGTTACAGCCTAGATATACTAAATATGTGATACCATTGATATCAGAAGTATTAGTATGGATTTTTAATTTTTAATAAGTCATTTAATACAGGGGAGATACCGGTGGATTGGAGACAGGCTTTTGTGGTGCCTTTATTTAAGAAGGGTGATAGATTAGTAGTTTCTAATTATAGACCCATAAGCCATACAGCAATACTGGGTAAAGTGGCAGAGAGTATACTGAAAATAAAAATTGAGGAATGTTTAGATATACTGGGATATACAGATGAAAAAGAGCATGGGTTTAAAAAGAATAGAATATGTTGTACTACTCACTTGTGTTTCTATGAAAGAATAAATGAAAAATTAAAAAATAATATATCACTAGATACAGTATTTTTAGACTTCCAGAAGGCCTTCGACAAAGTACCACATGACAAGCTATTTATAAAATTAGCTAAAATGGGATTGGACAGTTACATTGTTGTATGGGTATGAAACTGACTGAGTGACAGAACCCAGAGAGTGAGAGTAACAGGTGAATTATCAAACCAAATTAGAGTGGAAAGTGGTGTCCCTCAGGGATCTGTGCTGGGGCCAGTTTTGTTTTCTCTATATACTGTATCAGTGCCTTCTATCAGGGATTGTGTTAATCAGGTGGTGAAGTCTGCTGATTACATTAAGGTGGGAGGTCCACTAGGAACATTAGAGCAACAAAATAGTCTTAAAAAGGATCTGGAAAAAATTGAAATGTGGGCAAATGAGAATAAGATGAAATTCAGTGTTGAGAAATCGGGAGTAATGTATTTAGGATGCAGAAATAGGATGAAAGGTAAATATACATTGGGTGGAAAGGAAATGAAGGAGGTAGAGGAGGAATGTGATTGTAGGATTGTAATTGACAATAAATTAAAATACAATAAACAATGGACCATGACTATACAAAAGGCAAACAGCATGGTGAGAAATATAAAAAGGAGTTTTATGAATAGATCTGTAGGATGTATGGCATCAATTTATAGGTCTTTTGTTAGGCCTTACTTGGACTATGGATCACAACTATGGAATCCATACTTAAAAAAAGGAGAACAAAAGAATAGAGGGAGTGCAAAGAAGATGCACTAAGTTGATAGGAGCATTAAATAAATATGAATATAATGAAAGATTAAAAAGGACAGGATTGTTTTCTTTAGAAATGAGATGGGAAAGAGGAGATCTACTGATGTTGTTTAAAATGATAAATGATAAGGAATTAGTGAGCGAAATGGGGCTGGAAATGCAGGAGAAACCCAAGAGGTTGAGAATGCATGAGAAACAGATAAAGTTAAAAACAGTAAAAAAAGAATGGGGTATTTTACTTATTTGTGAATAGAACAGGGAGAATGTGGAATGCAGTGCCAGTGATAGTAGTAAAAAGGAAAACATCAATAGAATTTAAGGAAAAGATTGATAAACTGTTTATGGAAAATGGTTTATTACACTAATTTTCTCATCTGTTCTACTTGTCTCAGTTCAACTGCCTCAAATTCAGTCTTTCCACTCCGTCATTTTGCCCCTGCTCATAGGTGCTGCAGTGTCTTAGCTCTCTCATAGAAACATAGACACATAGACTTTGATGGCAGATAGGGACCGCTTGGCCCATCTAGTCTGCCCATTTCCCTACCTACAGGATAGGCCAGATCCTAGATAACCAACAGCCTATTTCTTCCTACACCCGACAAGAATTGCCTTATGTCTGTCCATGCATTCTTGAATTCTTCCACAGTTTTAGACCCCACAACCTCCTCAGAAAGGCTGTTCCATGCATCCACTACCCTCTCTGTGAAAATTCTTCCTCATATTGCCCCTGAACCACCCCCCCATCTTTAAATTGTGTCCCCTTGTTCTTGCACATCTCTTTTCTGAAAGATGCTACCCTCTTGGACTTTGTTGATTCCACTGAGGTACTTAAACGTTTCTATCATGTTCCCCCTCTTCCTTCTTTCCTCAAGGATATACATATTAAGCTCCCTTAGTCTCTCCTCATACGGCTTCTCTTGCAGACCCTGCACCATTTTAGTTACCCTCCTCTGGACTGCCTCTATCTTGTCTATGTCCTTGCATTTACCTCTGCTCTGCTCTCCTTACTCACTCGTCACATTCACCTCTCCTCTCCTCTCCTCTGCTCTGCTCTCTGTAGCTCGTTCTTCACAGACATCCCAATACAATATTTAAAATAAATAAAATAAAAAAATTGGGAAGCTGCTCATTTTTCATATGCTGTTTTTCTCGCAGTTTTGGTTACTTACGTACTATCCTGTTCTGTTCTAGACTCATGTACTCACAGTCAGGTCATAATGATGCTTCTGTGATGTTGGTAATGATGCTGGTATGTTCTTTTATTTCTTTAATGTGATTATTCTTTTTCCTCAGTCAGTGAATGCTTAACCCCCCAACATAAGGCTGTGAAGTAACATGCTGTTGTGTGTATGCTTTAATTTCATTTATTTTTGTTTTGCTCAGTCAGTGGAGTGCTTAACCCCCCAACATAAAGCTGTGTAGCTCAATCAGTGTAATGGTTGAATACTAGTTTTTATGTTTTAGAAATAGTTTCTATATAAATACTAACATACTAAAATGCCAGCAAGCTGACCTTGCTGCCCCCCTCACCTTCTCTGGCTTCTCCCTTCCCAGTTCCAGATAATCTCGCTGCACTGGATTTTGCTTCCAGAACCCTTCCCCTGTACCTGTCCCACTCCCTCTTCAACCCCTCCACTGTCTCTGCCTCCACCAGCCCCCTGGGCAGCGCATTCCATGGCTCCACCACCCTCTCAGTGAAGTAGCACCTCCTCCTTTCTCCCTGAATCTTCCCCCTCCAGCTTCCACCCATGCCCTCTAGTTGCCCCTCCTCCTTCCTTCGAAGCAGCCTGACTGCTCCTCCCTATTTACCCCTTCAAGTACCTGAATACCTCTATCATGTCCCCCAGTCCCTTCTCTCTTCCAGTGTGTTCATATTTAGCTCTTTGAGCCTCTCCATAGGCCCTGTCCCCCAAGCCCCAAATCATTTTGGTTGCCCTCCTCTGGAACCTCTCCAGGTGTTTAATGTCCCTCTTTTAAGTGTGGCCTCCAACCTCCAAAACTGCACGCAGTACTCAAAGGTATGGCCTCGCAAGCAATTATACAGAAGGAGTATCACTTCCCTTCTTCTGGAGGTGATCCCCCTAGTGATGCATCCCAGCATCCTGTTGGTCTTGGCTGCTGCCCTCCTACAAGTCTCTGAGTTGTTCATCTTGACATCCACCACCACCCCCAGGTCCCTGTCAGCCATTGAGACTTGTAACATTCCCCCCCCCAGGGTGTACACTTGGCCCGGGTCTCTGTCCCCCAGTTGCAGTACCTTGCATTGCCCTGCATTGACCCTCAGCTTCCACTTTCTAGACCATCTTTCCAGAGCCTCCAGGTCCTCCTGTAGGGCCACCCTCCCCTCCTCCCCATCCACCATCACCCCCAGTTTTGAGTCATCCACAAAGAGACTCATCTCACTCCTGATACCTGTCCTTATGTCAGAGACATAGGCGTTGAACAGGAGGGGCCCAAGGACTGATCCCTGTGGGACCCCACTAATGACCCTCCTTGAGGATGAGACTATCCCACCAACTATGACCCTCTGGGTCCGGTCCTGGAGCCAATTGTCTATCCATCTGATCATCTGGTTCCCACCCCATTTCTCCCAGCTTATCCAACAGGGCCTCATGAGGAACAGAGTCAAATGCCTTGTGGAAGTCTAGAAGAGGACATCCACTGGTCTATCCAGCTCAAGGCACTCATCACCCAGTCATAGAACTCCACAAGGTTTGTCTGACATGATTTCCCAGGATGAATCCATGCTGTCTATTGTCCAGGCATCCTGACTTTTCCAGGTCCCCCTACTGCCTCTCCTTGACAATGCCTCCATCACCTTGCCCACCACTGATGTCAGGCTGACAGGCATGTAGTTCCCTGCCACCTCCCGTGATCCCCCCTTGTGGATAGGCACTATATGTTCCACCTTCCAGTCCTGCAGCACCCACCCTGTCCTCAGAGAGATGGTGAAAAGCTCCACCAGGGGTTTCACCAGGACATCCGCAAGTTCCTTCAGCACTCTGGGATGTAATTTATCCAGCCCCGGGGCTTCCTCCATCATAAGGGACCTGAGGGCTTCCCTCACTGTCTCTCTCTGCTGTGATTTCCACCTCTGCTACCTTTTCTTCCTGCTTAGCCTTCCCCCCTACTCCCAGTGATGCCTCCCTTCTCCCCAGACCTGCCCATCAATTAGGGTCTCCCCCTCAGTATCACTGTCTCCTCCCATGTGTGATGCACTCCCATTTCCTTGAAGTGAAAACTGAGGTAGAATACTCATTCAGTACATCAGCCTGCTCCCCCAGGTCTTGTGCCCATCTCTCCCTGTTTTAATCCTGCTAATCTGCCCTTCACCCTTTGTTTTCCCCAGTGTATCTAAGAACCCTTGTTCCCTCTCCCTAATTAATTAATAATAAATGCAGTAAAATATATACAGACTTTTTTGGTAGGGAGTTTCCGACATGGCTAACACGTGGCCAGGGGGTCCCCTGACCAAAAATGATTAACATCCACTGTCTTAGGAGACTGGAATCTAATTTTTGCTAATGATATTGACAGATCTTATAGCACTCCTAATTGTCTTTCTCCAGCTCAGAAGGCATTAAGGGACTTTGCTGACACCTTGGGCTGGATATTCAAACTGCACCATTCTGTGGCGCAAGCCCTTGCGCTGCACAAAATAGTTGCACTGGGGTGTGGCCGGGGTGATATTCAATGGAGTTGTGCTATTGAGCAACTCCTTTGAATATCACCCCCCAGCCACAGCCACTGTGCATGGTGCAGTGGAACTTGCGCCACCACAAGTGGTCAGAGTGGAGCATTCAAGATGCGGTGGTGCAAGTTCCATTGCGCCATGTGCAAATTTATGATATCAAAGGTGACATGCAAATGGGGCCATAATTCATGCAAGGTGCAGGGGCCATTGCATCTATTGCTCTTTGTTTGCATGCCATTAGCATGCAGGTGTGCTGATCCCAGAGGACTTGTGCCTGGCACCCCTGCCAGGCAGCAGCATAGGGACAGGTACCCCTGCAGCCCAATCGTGGGCACATAGCTGTTGTAATCCCCTCTCCCTAAACTGGTCCGATCCGGGCATAAGTGAAAAAATCCCCCCACCCACCCGACTGGCGTCGCGGGCACAAGTGAATAAACCCCGACTGGCCTGATCATGGGCATAAGTTAAAAGTCTTCCACCCCCAACTAGCCGATCGCGGGCATAAGTGAAAAAAACCCACCCCACTAGCCTGATCGCAGGCAGAAAGAGTTCAACCCCCCAGAACATATCCCTGGTGGTCCAGTGGACTGTGAAGCCCAATCGCGTGAGGTCCACCCCCAGGTCCACCTACCCTGGTGATCTAGTGGCCTCCACCCACCACCCATGGAGCCCACCCCCGCTCCACCCGTCAGCTGGCGGCGGCAGCATCCCACCGCCTGCCACCCTGCACTGCTTACCGACTGACTGCTCACGGTAGGGCTGCCGCATTGGTTCAGAGCAGAGCCAGTGGAAGTGCAGCCCTAAAGAGCAGTCCAGATGGTGAATGAATATATTGGACTGCTGCTGACGGTATATTGCGGCGCCTATTGGCTCTTGCCTGAACCAATGGGCGGCAGCCCTACCAAGCAGTCAGTCGACGGAGGTGGGGGCAGCAGGCTGAGGGATGCTGCCACCTGCTGGCTGACGGGGGAACAGGGTGTGTGGCTCCATGGGTTGGTGGGGTGGGGGCCACCAGATCACCAGGGTAGGTGGACGTTGGGGCGTGGACTCTAATGCCCGTGATTGGGCTTCGTGGTCCACTGGACCACCAGGATATGTTCTTGGGGTTGAACTTTTCTGCCCACGATTGGGCTAGGGGGTGTTTTTTTTTTTTCACTTATGCCCATGATCGGCCAGTTGGGGAGGGGGTTTATTCACTTATGCCCGCGGGTCGGGCCAGTCGGGGGTGGGGGATTTTTTCACTTATGCCTGCGATCAGGCCAGTCGGGGAAGGGGTTTATTCACTTGGTGCCCACGACCGGGCCAGTCGGGGTTACTTATGCCCCGTTGGGCTGCAGAGCACAGGGAGTAAGTTGAGGCCACCCACAGGTGGCAGCTGCTGTGTTACCCTGCAATGCAGCAGCTCGCCCTGGTGGCCTCGACTCTCCTTTTTGCTCAAAGCTGTGCAGGCACAGGTTGGGGTTCACCTGCACACTCTGCACAGCCCGCTGCATATCGGGCTGTGCAGTTTATGCATGGTTCCTCCTGGTTGAGCATGCCTTCATTAGCATTGGCGCTGTTGCTCAGCTTGACTTGGGGGTGCAACTGCTCTCCATCTGAATATAGCAGAATGGCGCATTTCAGACTTGCAGGCGCAACCCTATTGCGTATAGTGCAACCTTTGAATATCCATCCCCTGAGTTTGGTCGATTCCTTGGTGGTATTTCACCCGTCTGCTGTTGATTTTACTTTTATTTGGTTCCCACAAGATCCTTTCTAGGCTTGATTATTTAATGTCAGTAAATCCCTTCTTCCAAATGTGCTTGAATGTACAATACAATCCTGAGTAATCTCAGACCATTCCCTTCCAGATGACTTTGGATCTCCCCAGTTTATGATTTGTTCCCATACTTGATCCTTGAATAACTTGCTCTTACAGGATCAAACAACAGTGATGAAGATCCAAGAATTTATGCAGTAGACCATCCACTCTAATTTAAGTTTTGTCCCATCCGTTGATCTGCTTGCTGCCCTGAAATCCACCTGGAGGAGAGAAATATCGGTTGCAATAATTCAGAAAAGAAAAGTCAAGCACAGTTGGACACTTGGCTTCAGGCAAATTTGGTCTACTGAACAGATCTTATCTCCATCTTCATCTGAGGTAGATCATCATGAATTAGCAAGGCTTCACACAGAGTATTCAATCTACCTGTTGGATACGGTGGACAAGGCAGCTTCCCATCTGAAAGCTATAGATTGGGCAAGGGAGAAGGCAGGTAAGCTACTGGCCCTATGTTTGAAATACCAAAGCTACTCCAGGTGGACTTCAGCTTTGCAACAGCCAACTTCTGGGTTAGTCACAAGCAGTGCTAAAGAAATGTTACCCATTTTTGGGTTTATTATCAAGCACTATACTCCCACCACACTTCGCCTAATTACACTGAGCAGCAGATGAGCCAATGTCTCGATCATGAGTACTATCCCTCCCTTATGTCTGAGTTGCAGATACAATTAAGTGGTCCAATTACTGAGCAGGAAGTCAGTCAAACCATAGCCACATTACCTTTAGATAAGGCCCCAGGGCCAGATGGCTATAAAACTTTATTTTATAAAACTTTTAAAGATCTCTTGATACCATTGCTAACTCATTTATTTTACTTTTGGACTGTGTCACCTTTGAATGATAAATCCCTTTCTGAAGCCGGTATCATTTTATTACCAAAGCCTGGGAAGAATCCCCTTAAGCCTGAAAGTTACCGATTTTTTTCGCTTATTAAAAATGACATCAAATATATGCAAAAATTTTGGCCCTTCGATTATCAAAACTTTGGGTATCATTAATTGGCCCTGAACAAACTGGGTTTATTACTGGTCGACATGCCAGTGACCAGTTTCAGAAGCTCTTTTATTTAAACTCTGCATCCAGGGACCCCAAGACAGACACGGCCTTGGTGTCCCTAGATGCAGAGAAGGCTTTTGATGGGGTGGCATGGCCATACCTATTTTTTGTACTGCAGAAATATGGGCCGCCAGAAGATTTCATTCATAAAATTAAGGTTCTATACTATTCCCCTCTGCTCATGTGTCATGCAATAATGAGACATCATATCTTATCTGGCTCTGCAGTGGACCAGGCAAGGTTGTCCCTGTCTCCTTATTTGTTCAATTTATATATAGAACTTTGAATCACAGACTAAAACTGTGTGGGATTTCTCAGGTATTTTGTTGTGGTGCCAACAAAATAAAATTTCTTCTTTTGCCGACGATCTGTTGTTGCATATCATTGACTGGCATTCTTCTTTTTAGCAGCTTTTGAGCTTATTAACCAGTTTAGTTATCTTCTGAGGGATGGGAGTTGCTGGCAGTCATAAAAGAAGAAAGGGACTTGGGCATCATCATCACTGATGACCTGAAATCATCCAAGCAGACCTCTAAAGCAGTAGGTAAGGCTAGGGGATGTTAGGGTGTATTAGTAGGGGTATCACAAGTCGTAAGAGGGAGGTAATAATCCCTCTTTACAAGATACTGGTTAGGCCCCATCTCGAGTACTGCGTGCAGTACTGGAGGCCACACCTTCACAAGGACATTAACCAAATTGAGGCAGTCCAGAGAAGGGCAATAAAAATGGTGTAGGGACTGCATCAGAAGACATATGAGGACAGATTAACAGAGCTCAATATGTATACCCTTGAGCAAAGGAGGAAGAGATGATATGATCGAAACATTCAAACACCTTAAGGGCATTAACAAGGTGAAAGAGTCTAACATGTTTAAATAGAAGAAAAATAGCAGGACAAGAGGACACAGCATGAGATTAGAGGGGAGGCCGAATAAGGGGGAATGTGAGGAAATTCTTTTTCACAGAAAGGGTGGTGGATGCATGGAACGGCCTACCTCAGGAACTGGTGGCTATGAATACAGTGCAGGGCTTCAAACAGGCATGGGATAGGCATAAGGGAGCAATACAGATGAGTATGAATAGATAGACCACTGGCAGAGCAAAGGCCGATGGCACATTTATAAGGAAGAAAAATAAATGGGCAGACTGGATGGGCTTGAGGTCCTTATCTGCCATCAACTTCTATGTTTCTATAAATTGAATAAAAATAAAATGCTTGTTTACCCTCTGTCCCCTGCATGTACCCCAGGTACTGGAATTAGACTTGCAATGGGAGCCTAAAGCAATAACACACCTAGGTATTAAGATAACAAATGAGTTATCTAAATTAAAGGTATTACATTTGGACCCCTTGATAACATTTTTTCTGAAGAGCTCCAGCGTTAGCAATACTTGCCTCTCTCACTATGGGACCGGGTGAATATTATCAAAATGACAGTTCTCCCCCACCTCCTCTATCCCTTGTCCATGCTTAATTTGTTGCTGCCCAAGGAATGGTTTAATATACTACATTCATTGTGTTCTATGGTTTTATGTGCTGGGAGGTCTCCCAGGAGATCCTATGTGAAATTATGTAAGATGAGACATGGGGAGGGGGGCCTACAATTGCCAGTATTATTTATATATTATCTGGCTATTAATGGCTCAAAATATTTCCAATGGGGAAAGAGGGGGGCAGGGGGATGATTTTTTACCTGATTGTGTGATTATTGAAAGGAAGTTGTTTAAAAAATACAAACTTTCTCCAGTCTCCATACATTTTCTGACCCATGCTAACCTTCCAAAGGAACTCAAAGACACCCCAGTGGGATGGGATATGCCAGTCCATATGCAGTTATGCAACACGTTTATGATATGGTCATTATAGGACCTTTTCCAACCACTAGTGAACAATCTGAATATAGGGATTGGTGGGAAACCAGAACCCAATTCCTTTTGTTTCGCTTTGCTATCTTTCCTACCATAACTTGCAGTGCTCGTTCTTCTGTTTTGTATGTAACCAGCCCCTATAGGACCTTGTATGTAATCAAGTAAATCTTGAAGTTTGTACACCAGTGTAGATGATAAGCAAGTGCAGTTTGAGCAGCACAGGTACAATATTCTCAGACTGGGAAATCAAGCAAATCAGCAGCACTAGTACATTCTGCACCAGCTGCAGGTGACGTGTAAAACCTCCAGAAATCCTGAGGTACAAAGCATTACAGTAGTCCTGATCTAATGTCACAAAGGCAAATATACTACTAGTTTTACAAGATGCCACAGGCTAAATAGGTCTTTGAACCTAAAGATTGTACAATGATAGAAAAAGTCAAAAAGACCTGCTACTGCCACTTGAAAATTATGCATATGCGTAATAGTCCACTATAGCTCCCAGATTACTTACCGTATCAATAACTCTGACAGGAACACCATTCAGTTACAGTATGGCAACCTGGCATCAGCACCTTTTTCCCCCAGCCTGTACAAAACATAGTACTTCTGTTGTACCTGGAATGCGATTCAGCCAGGTCACTGTCATCAAGTCATTAAATTAATGTCAGTTAGACAATGGTGCCTCTCAACAACTGGATACATGATACCCCAGGCAAAAGACAGATATCACCAGGAATCAGTTTGCATAGCAGTGAAACTCTAATTTGTACCATCAAACACTCTTCTCCAAATCAAATACATATATTGCAAACAGCATCAAGATTAGTACCAAGTCTTGTAGCACCCTATAGCAAAGAGCCACTCATCTTGATGAGCAATTGCCTCCATCATCTGTTGCTTTCTGCTAATGGAGAAGGACTCAGACCAGCATGTGCTACTGCACTGGCATTCTGGAGACGACACATCAAACAAGAATTGGACTTCTCTCCTCAGGTCTGTGGTCTGACAGGCTGACATGACATCCCCTGGGGACTGCAGCTTAATACTGGATTTCAAAATATGGGAACCCAGGCGGACCCAATGGTTCCATTCAGATCCTACCCAGACACATACAAATATAACCAGAGAATCATCACCTTAATGAATAACCCCCTTGCTCTCTTTTCTCTCTCTCTCTCTCTCTCTCTCTCTATCTCTTCCACTCCCATTTCCTGTGCCTGGACTATGCCAATGCAAAACATCATTCACCAGCAAATGGAGTAATCTTGTTTTAATAAATGGCCCCAAATAGCAGGGCTGGATTACAGCTGGAGTACAAGAAGTTAGAGAATAAGGACCAAATGACATAATAAAGCATTGTGAGACTGAGAGATTAGAGGCAGGCAGCAGTAAAAAAGCACATTCTTATGACCCCATGGCAAATCTGAGTTATTATGCTTTTATTTAAAGATCAGTTTTATTATTAGTATATGGTTGGGGGGAAACCACAGCTTAGCGTCATTCTGGGACAAATGATCTGGCAAGCAATGAAGTGGAGGTGGTCAAGATGAGGTCAATGCACTGGCACAGGGATGCCTGGAAGAGATTAAATCCTTGTTTTTTGGAGGTCTTGTCAGTCATCCTGTACCAGCACTGCTAGACAGAAAAGAATCATGGAGTTCAATGACAGGAATTTGGTATGGTGCTAAGAGGAAGGGTTTGCATGTATAGGAAAGTGGGGAGGACATGGGAGGATGATGATTTGTACTGGAAAGATAGACTACATCTGAGCGAGAAAGGGCAAGAGTACTGAGGGGTCTACAAAGATACATTGATAAGATCTTGGGGGTTAAACTGGTAAGAGGAGTAGAACACTAGGATAGGTAAGGGATTAACTGGAAGAGAGAACAGACTAGCAAGCACCTCCACAAAAGGGATAAGAGCACAGACCAGACATAGTAAGGAGGAAGTTGGGGGAGGGGAATATGGTGGAAAGGACTTTCCATAAACCCATGAATCCTGGGGACATGATGGTAGAGTTAGAAGCAATAATGGAGGAGAGGGCCTGGATATTGTAGCCATAACAGAGACTTGTTGGTTTGAGCACCAGGCCTTGAAAGTAGTTATCCAGGGTACAGGTTATCCAGGAATGATAGGGCTGGCACTGAAGGGGGGTTGTGCTGTACATCTGGGAAGGCATTAAGGTAACTGAAGGGTAGGAAGAGCCAGGGAAGTAGAATTCTTGTGAGCTGCAGTAGAGAGAAGGGCTGGAGCATCAATAAGGCTGGGGAGGTATACAGACATCCAATGCAGAGTGAGGAAATGGACATGCAGTTGATGCAGGCAGTTCAAAGAATGCAGCACTAAAGAGGAGATTCTGCTAGTGGGCAACCTTAACCTCCCAGATATAGACTGGCATATCCCTCAGGAGCCTTCCTGCAACAGCTAGTCAGGGAGCCCACTGGGTGGAGTAACATACTTGATGTGGGCCTCACCAATGGGGCAGTGTGGAGGAGTGGGAGTGGGGTCAGACTAGGGGCAAATGGTAATAACACAGTGGGCTTCCAGGATTAGAGTGGGGTATGAAGTAGTCAAGCCATCATGAAGGTCCTGGACTTCAGGTGAGCAGATTTTCCCAAATGAGTGAGGTATTCCAGAATGAAATGAAGTGGATGGAGGAGATAGAGGGAGAGGATGAGGAACTATGGAAAATGATCTACTTAAAGCCACAGAGAGCTGGATAAGGATGGTGAGGAAGAGTAGAAGAAGAAGGAGGCCACTGTGGTTCAACAGGAAAGTAAGGGGGAGCAATATAGGAGAAAAAAGGGCATTCAGAGAATATAAGAGAATGCAGAGGAAGGAGGACTGGGAAACTTAGAGAGAGAAACTGAGGGTGGAGGGGCAGAGGATTAGAAAGGCAAAAACACAAATGGAGGAGAAAACTGCTAGACAGGCCAGAAGTAGGGACAAGACTTTCTTTGGGTACATAGGGTAAAGTGGAAAGCAAGGCAGGGGATAGTAAAGGCAAAGGGAGAGGGGGAGTACAAATGGAAGGGGACTTCAAGAAGGCAGAGGTGCTGAATAAATACTTCATCTCGGTCTTCACGATAGAGGGTGAAGGAAGGACCAGTGCTAGGGAGGAAGGAAAGGGTCATGTGGGTGTATCCTAGTCCAATCATTGAGGGCAGGGTCTGAGAGAAATTGGGTAACTTGAGGGTAGACAAGGCACCTGGGAAACAAAAACCCAGGAGAAGAGTACACAATAGCAGGGGAGGTACTAACAACAACAAAAATGGAAAGAGACCTGGGGGTAGTCATATCCGATGACCTAAAGGTGGGTAAGCAATGAGAAAAGTCAGTAAGGAGAGCCAGGGGGATGCTGGGATGCATAGGAAGGGGCATCACAAGTAGAAAAATGAAAGTTGTTATCCCTCTGTACAGACAGTTGGTGAGACCCCATCTGGAGTACTGCGTGCAGTTTTGGAGACCTCATCTACGCAAGGACATAGACAGGATGGAAGCAGTCCAGAGAGGGCAACTAAAATGGTGCAGGGTCTGCAGCAGAAGCCATATGAAGAGAGACTGAGAGAGCTTAATATGTATACTCTGATGAAAGGAGGGACAGGGGGACATGATAGAAACGTTCAAGTACCTCAAGGGAATCAACAAAGTCCAGGAGGGTAGCATCTTTCAGAAAAAGAGATGTGTAAGAACAAGGGGGCACAATTTAAAGATAGAGAGGGGACGGCTCAGGGTAATGTGAGGAAATTTTTTTCATGGAGAGTGGTGGATACATGGAACAGCCTTCCTGAGGAGGTCTGGTCTAAAACAGTGGGGGAATTCAAACATGCATGGGACAGACACAAGGCAATTATAGTTGGGGTTGCAGTAGGCTAGGCTGTTGTTTAACTAGAATCTGAAGCTAACCAGTAGTAGGAAATGGCAGACTGGTGGACCAAGGGTCCTTATCTGCCGCCAAAGTCTATGTCTATGTTTCTATGTTTCTGTGGGTCCAGATGCCCTGCACCCTAGAGTGCTCCAGGAGCTAATAGAGGAACTGGCAACACCACTAGTGAGGTTATTTAACTTGCCCTTAGATACAGGGTTGAGGCCAGAGGACTGGAAGATGGCAGATATGGTGCCACTTCATAAAAGTGGCAGCAAGGTGGAGGCTGGCAATTATCACCCAGTCAGTTTCATATCAGTTAGGGGTAAAGTGATGGAGGTGATATTTAAAGATAGGGTGGTTAGTTACTTGGAGGATGAAGGGCTGCAGGACATCTGTCAGCATGGCTTCACATGGAGGAGGTCATGTCAGATGAACCTGATCAAGTTTTTTGATGGGGTGATGAGGGTGGTTGATTAGGAGGGGCAGTGGATGTGGCCTATCTGGACTCCAGGAAGGCATTTGACACTATGCCCCACAGAAGACTGGTTAATAAGCTGGAAAAGTGTGGGGGTGGGACAGAAAATAACAAGGTGGGTGGAGTGCTGGCTGATGGGTAGAAGCCAGAGGGTGGTGATCAAAGGAGTGCATTCTGAGGAGGTTGGGGTGACAAGCAGGGTCCCCTAGGGGTCAGTGCTTGGCCCATTTTTTTTAACATCTATATCAGTGACATAGCAGAGGGACAGCAGGGGGAGATCTGCATTTTTGCAGATAATACAAATATCTGCAATAGGTTGGACACCCTAGAGGGAGTGGAAACTATGAGGTAAAATGTAAGGTTGCTGGAGGGGTGGTCGGAAAAACGGCAGCTAAAACTCAACATCAAAAATACACAGAGATGAACATGGGAGGAATAATCACAAGCAAGATACACACTGGGGAGAAGAAATTATTGCAACTGAGCAGGAGAAGAATTTAGGAATCATAATCACAGACGACTTTAAGATAGGGACCCAATGCAGCAAGGTGGTGCGCAAAGCGAACAGAATGCTGGTGTGCATAGGAAGGGAATAACTAGTAGAAGAAGGGAAGTACTGATAACACTCTACAAATCCATGGTGAAGCCCCACCTGGAGTACTGGGTTCAGTTCTGGAGACACTATCTATGCAAGGACATAGATGACATGGAAATGGTAGAGAGAAGGGCCACTACAATGTTGCATGGGCTAAGTGGGAAGCCATATGAAGAGAGGTTGAGGGTGTTGGATTTGTACCCACCAGAGACCAGAATGGAAAGGGGGGACATGATAGAAACATTCAAGTATGTGAAGGGGATCAATAAAGTGGGGGTCAACTTATTCACAGGGAAGGTAACCACAAGATCTAAAGGACATGGAATAAGGGTAGATGAGGGTAGATCTAAGGGAAACATGAGGGGGCATTACTTCACTGAGAGGGTGGTGGTGCCCTGGAACAGTCTGCCAGAGGAAGTGGTGGAGGCCAAAACAGTAGATGAATTCAAGAGGGTATGGACAAACACAAGGGGTTGTCATGGGGAAAGAGGGTGGAATCTATGGGGAGGGGGCAAGTAAAGAGGGAAGGAATGGGCAGACTCGATGGAATAATAAAGTCCTTTTCTGTCGACACATATCAATGAATATATTAATCTATATCCTACTGGCAAAATTATATATTATATATCTACAGCTTCATCTACGTCTACATCTACCTCTACCTCTACATCTGTCTATCTATCTAGCTACCTACCTACATATGTATTCTTTGCAAAAAAAAACATCATTAATGTACTAGTAAGGGTCAAAGCAACAAAGTAAGGAAATCTGGCATTAGGTTTCCAACTCAACACCATGCCCGTATCTTGCAGACAGCAACAGGAAAACCTCATGACTTTCCTCTCTTGCCTCTTTTGATCAGGCATGGGTGTGCCTTGGGGTTCTCAACCCTAATGTACATGTAATTTTCACATACTGTACCCATCTCAGCATATTTACTGATGGAAGGGGGTGAGCATTAGGCTGGCAACACCTGCACACCCCACACCTGATTTGGTAAAATGCAAGAGGAGAAACCATAATTGTTTTCCTGTTGCTGCCTGCAGGGTGAAGGTATGATGGTAGGCTGCAAACCCTAATGCCACATTTCCCTGCTTTGGTTGTTTCAACCTAACTGGTGCAAAACAAAGTTTTTGCAAAGAATTTCCTTATTTTTGAGATAGTATAATTGTATCCTCATTTGTCTGTGGTAGCTCAGGGCCCTACGGACCCTGCACTCCCACCCCTCCTTAAATGTATACATATATATTGTTGAGGACGCAAGGGCCCTCTGGGCCCTGCACTTGCATTTGTAGTAAAACAAGAGTGAAATTGTTGGAAATAGGGTTGCCACTAAGACACAACCTGAATTGTCAAGGGGCCCTCATGGGAATGAGCAGAGAGGGGCATAGCTTAGTGAGATCATAATGAAAGTGTACAGGTATCTTTGATGCAGGGGCAGGGGCAGGGTGGATTGGTAGGTAGGAGGGGCTAGGTTGGGGTCCTGACTTGGGGTCCTGAAGGGGGTTAAAATGCAGTGCAGCCTTCAGAATGACCCCTTTTGCTGGGAATATTTAGAGTGCATTCTCAGCACTTTGTTGCAGCAGGTTGGAGTCAAGACACCTTATAGGTAAGGTAAAGGCCTACAGGTCCCGGATTTGGCCTGTGGGCCACGTGGGATCCTGGACATGGCTGTAGTTCAATACTTTGTTTAGTCTGCTGGCAGGGCAGCCATTTTAAGTGTAGTGGCATTTTTTAAGCTGTATGCTGTTAGCTTGCCAGCTGCTGCTGGTTGTTTGGATATAATTGTTGTGATAGTATGTAGAGTTTTGTTTAGCATGAGCATTTCAACATGAGAGGTGTTTATCCTGAGTTCATGGGAGTTTCTGACCCAGGGATGGCCACT
The DNA here is from genome assembly GCA_016271365.2 of Neoceratodus forsteri. Taxonomy (NCBI): domain Eukaryota; kingdom Metazoa; phylum Chordata; order Ceratodontiformes; family Ceratodontidae; genus Neoceratodus; species Neoceratodus forsteri. The sequence goes on from CM057458.1 coordinate 1,325,564,449, forward strand.
TTCACTGTGGCAGGAGCTGTCGGGAGCTTGTTGCAGGTCATTTGAGCCTGGGAGGTGAGCTTAGTGGAGAGACGGCCCAGGGGAGTCCTTTGTGGCTGGCGTGTGATAAGGATGAGTGGCCATGGCATCTGAGCTGGTGGTTTGCAGGAACAAGGAGCCTCCCAATGTAGAGTGAAGGTGTGGCCAAGTGTCATGGTCAGCTGTGAGGCCACGAAGATGCATCAGGGCAAATCAAATCAATCTTTATTTATATAGCACCTTCCGGAACCAAAGCCCTTCACAGAAAATAAATACATTAAAACATAATATGAAACTATTAAAATAAACATCATATAATTAATCAGGGAAGGCTAACAAGAACAAGTAAGTTTTCAACATTGTTTTAAAATTTGTGCTGGCCCACCGCACAGCGGTGGAGTTTCCCACTTGCGATGCCGAGCTACCGGGTTCAGGAACGATCCGGCTTCGCCAGAGGGCCGGCCGGGGAGTAGGATCGCGCCCGGCTGGGCAGCTTCCTTCCTCGGGGAGGAGGGCAGCATCTGGTGCGCTTAGGAGACCCTGGCAGAGGCCGGGAGTTCCCACGCAGCCGACGCTTTAAGATCCCTAGAGGCGGGCGGATGGTGACGTCGTGGCGCGGCCCCGCCTCCACAGAAAAGCAGCAACGGAGCTCCTGCCGCCATGAATGAAGCTCACCGAGGCTTCAATATGCCCCCAGGCCAAGCCCCCGACCAGACTTCAGTGCCTGCGGCATATGCCTGGGTGCCGCAGACCCCCACCGTGGGGGGTAAGCCACGGGGAATCAGGGGCTGTGACTGATTTGGGGTGCAGAAGCCGGCGGCCAGTGATCGGGCTGAGGATAAGGCAGCAGGTAGCTCGGGGAAGTAAAAAGAATATAATGATAAAAAAAAAAATTTGTAAAAGGCAAGAGGCCTTTGGAAAGGTTCTGGACCCGTGGATGGCCAGTTCAGCAGGCGATGGTCAGGGCAGGTTTTTGTTTTGCAAAAAAAAAAAGTAAGTAAAAATAAATAAACTGGGGAAGGAGGCTACAGGCCTGGCTTGGGGTGGGATTCCTTGGCAGATACTGCATGGTGTGCTGGAGTGGATGAGCGGCCTACACAGCTGGGCTGCATGGCAACATGTCAGGGAAGAGGATCAGGGGCATGGTTTGTGGACAGCTGCTCTGGTGGAGCGAAAAGGGAGAAGGTTGTGCCTGCCCTTGCAATGGACTGGGGTTTTTGGGTGGAGGTGCACATTTCATTCTGCAGGCCCAGCAGGGTGAATGGTGGTGCATTGCCATGAGGTTTGGTGCGTCTGTGGAAAGTCCACAGGAAGTAGGTACAGCGAATGGATGCCATGCAATTGGTTTGTTGCAGTGGTCAAGCTGTGGCATGTTTTTCCAGGCTGGATTTGGATGATGGTTGTTTTGAGTTTTGCCACAAAAGTAGCACGTTGTAGGGAAGGCACAGGTGGTTTGTTTGCTGCAGTGGTCAAGCAGTGGTTTAATTTAGACTGGTTTGATAAGAGGACAGGAAGCCACCAGAGGTAGTGGTGGCCCAGGAGTCAGGCAAGAGGGCCTCCGGGGCCTAGCAGAAGATGCCAGGAGGCAATGCTCTCAAGGAAATTGTAGAGCACTGTGTGAGCCCCTGGGGCAGGCTCAGATTAGAGGGAAATTTTTGAGGTTTGTTGGGGGAAAAGAGGTTTAAAACAGAAACAAAAGGCAAAAAATAATAAAGCCAGTAGCAGCAAGGGGAGAAGTGGTGTGAACAGGGAGTGTTTGGCACATTCGGTCACAGTCCTGGAGTGCACCTTGTGACAATGAGACATGTAATTTGGGGGACATAGCTGGATAGGTGATGGTTGGGCATGCAAGGCAAGGCTCAGATGCATGGGTGGGTGGTGTTCGGGGACTGCAGGACCTAATATGGAGGCTGGCCATGTGGCCTAGCAGCTTGGTTTAGTTTGGTAGGGTCGGGGCACAGGGCGTGCATGGGGCACTAGTGCATAGGTCTGCAGATGGGCACCAGTGGTGGCCAGAAGAGGGACTGCAAAATGGCCATAGGTGAGGTCTGGTGGGGCCCGAGGCTTGGTCCAGACATCACCTGGAGGCCCCTGGGACCTGAGAGGTGGGGGTCCTGCAGGGAGTCAGTTGTGGGATCTGGAAGGTTTTCCCAGGAGGAAAGCAGGAAGCAGTGGGTGGCAGGGTACTCAGTGGGGTGCTCTGACAATGGGGGGCCCAAGATTTTTGCCTCCTGATAAAGGGGTAGCAGTGCCCTGAAGCACAAAGGTTGGAAGGGTGTTAGAGCGTTAGATTTATCACCTCATTTATTTATGAGTTTATGCATATTTTTGCTTGTGAGTATCATGTTGATTTTCATTCACTTAATAAATTATTAAAAATATTCTCCTGAATTTGTTCTGGTGTGCTGGATTTTATTCATTTTTTATATTCACTGCTTTTGCCTTTATGTATTTACCAACAGGAAGATGGTACAGAAGAAAGCCCTGGTCTCCAGCACCAAACTAAACTGATTGAGGAAACATCCAAGTTGATGGAAAATGATGGAACTTGTTGAGATGGCCCAACAACAGGAGGAGGAGGAAGAGGCGACAAGGAAGAGGAAGGAGCAGGAAGGGTAGGCGGAGCAAGGGGAGGAAGAGGCCACACCGGAGTGGTACTCATCCTCCACAGAACCGCACTGGCACCATCCAGACCAGGCCATAATGGGGTAATAGTAATGCAGATTTGGGAAATGAAGGTGATTTAAAAGAGTATCTGGAAGGGCTGCTTAGGGATATGGGGAGAAGGGTTAGAGAAGATGGAGTAGGCACTACAGGTGATGCAAAATGGGGGCAAAGAGGGCACGGATATGGAAGGGGCAAAATGGGAAGAAATCTATATGAGGGACTCCTGGGTTTTACTCTGGGAGACCACATTCTTCCTTTATTAAGGAGAAGATTTGGAAGGGGGGATTTGTGGATATATTTGGGTTTGGCAGACGAGGACACTGCTAAGAGGTATGAGAAGAAAGAGTCTGAGGAGATTGGAGACAGCAGTGGTGCTGGCGATAGTGGGGCATTAGGAGGATGAGGCCAAATATACAGTAAAGGGAAAACATATAGGTGGCGGCAGGGTTCTTGATATACAGTGCAATGGTGCTGGAAAGCAACCAGAATTGGCACCCTCCTGATGTACACGGCCATCATTTGGGATGCATACAAGGCAAAACTGGGATATGGGTGGTTAAAATATGACAAGGGCATTCAAGAAGCAGATGGTAGCTAAAGGGGACCTCAGGTGGGATTGTACCCATTCAGAGCTTGGGCTCAAACCCTGTCATGAACAGGAAATGGGCCCATGGGGGAGCATACAAAGAAGAGTGTGCCCCCACAGTGGCGGCAAAACCTGTTGGGGTTTTAACAGGGCCTCATGCACCTGGACGAATGTAATTCTGGCATGTGTGCTCCCGGTACTCAAGCACAAATCCAATGACATGCTGCAGGGCAGGGGAGGACCGAGGTACCCAACCAGGGGTCAAGTCCATGGCCAATCCTTTTGCAAGGGATGGGGTGGCAGAGGTAAGGGCAGGGAGGCCATGGCAGGGAGGATACACACTAACTATGGATGGAATTGAGGGTGGGCAGGAGGAGGAGCATCAAGGTTTTTTCCTGGCGTGCACCCCGGATAGTCCCGGAGGTGGTCGAGGCTTGGACTTGGGGATATCTGGACACAAAGATGTTTTTCTGTGCCAAGGTTTTAGACACTGCTCCTACTGGGCTTCAATGGGTAAGGAGAGTGATGATGGCACAGAACTTAGGATCAGTAAAGGAAGGAGGAAATAGTTCAGGAAAAGATTCAGAAAGAGGTGCAGGTTAGGAAGGTGGAAGGCCCTTTCACTGAGCCCCCGACCCACCTTCTGGATATCTCCATTGGGAATGGTGCTAAAGAAGCAGGAGGGGAGTTTGACTCATCCACCACCTATCCTACCCAGAGGGGCATCAGTGAATGAAGGCATCCCTGATGACTTAAGGGTGGTATCCTACATCTTTGGACAGGCAGTGATGATGCTCAGGGCCATCCAAAGGGCATGGGTAGTGAAGACAGACATTGAGTCTGACTTTGACTATTGCCAGTGAGATCTGAAGACTGGGATCTCTTGGGGTTTCAGTTGACGGAGGGCTGTATTTTGACAAGGCCATGCCAATGGGTTGTTTGGTGGCTTGTGCAACATTTGAAGCTTTCAGTTCCAGGGTATGGTGAGTTTTCAGGAATAGATAAGACATAGTTGGGTGGCACACTACTTGGGATGCTTTTCTGATCTAAGGTGATAGGGCGGAGGTGAAGGGGATGTTAGCTGATTTCAAGGAAATGTGTGGATTCATAGGTATCCCATTGGTGGAGGGTAAGACTGAGGGCCCTGCATACAAGTTGGAATTCCTGGGGATAGAGGTTGATATGGTTCACAAGTGCTTCTGCCTCTTAGATGATAAGGTGGCCTGTCTCAGAGGCCTACTGGAGCAAGTGATTGGGAGGAGGAAGGTACCACTAGAATTGGTTCAACAACTGCTAGGGTATCTTAATTGTGCCTGTAAGGCCATAATCCCAGGCAGAGCTTCACCAGGAGGTTGGCGAGGGCAAAGGGAAGGTGAAGATGCTGTATCACTGGGAGAACATCGCAAGAGGGGGGACAGGAGGATTTGGAGGTATGAATAGAGTTCCTGGAGGGGTTTAATGGGGTCACATTCTGGCAGGAGGAATCAGCATACAATACAGACCTTGAGCTGTACACTGATGCATTGGGGGCCATAGGAATTGGGGCATATTTTAGAGGGGAATGGATTTTGGAAGCCTGGCCGAGGACATGGGGGGAGGTGGCTTTACTAAAGGACATCACGTTCCTAGAGATATTTCCCATCTTCATGGCTTTGGAGGTGTGGGGTGATAGGATGAGGGGGAAGCTCATATTGTTTTGGTGCAACAATAAAGGAGTGATGGAGGTGATCAATTGGAAGGGTGAGGTTACAGCCATGGTGGGCAGGGTTTTGTGTCAGTTGATATTGTTGAGCCTGCAGCTGAATTTGTCATTTAAAGCACAGCACATCAAGGGTGTTCAGAATGACATTGCTGAAACTCTCTCCCACTTGCAGTTAACAAGTTCCAGGAGTTGGCTCCATGAGCAGCAGTAACAGGAACAGGGTTCTGGAACAGCTGTGGGGATTGGAGAGTCCAGACCCTGAAGGAAAGAAGCAGAAGAAAAGGAGGAGGATCGTGAAGGATAATAAGAAGATCTAAAATAATTAACTGTTTAAGAATGTATTTGGACTGAATAGTAAAATGAGAAGTGTGAAATGAGATGTAAAATAATTGGTGTTTTAATAAAGTGTTACCAGCGAGCATCCAACAGAGCAAGTGTGGAGAGTTTAATTCCCAGATGGGATCTGATGACAATAACCTTCTTATTACCCTTCCTTATGAACCTGGTAATGACAAACTTGAAATCTCTGCCAAATGTGATTAATGTGATTCTACGCTACTTCAAAGCCATTTTATCACAGGTGTAAAAACATCATTTGGCCAGGGTTTGAAAAATTACTGCTGTCACAGTCATGAGGTGGTGTAAAAAGATGGTTATGCTGAAAATTTTGATCAAAAACTTAAATTTGCCAAAGTTATGAGTGAGCATAGCAAATTTTCTATTTATATGCATAATCTTGCTATTTTACAAATTTTCCTCAAATTTTCAATATAGCCTTCTTATGACTCCACCTCATGAACGAGGGCAATTGAATTTTTCAAATTCCACCCAAAAGGTGATTTTGCCAAGTGACCCATAAAATCACCTTTTGGGTCATATTTGTGTAATTCCTCTGCCATTGTGCATGAGATGAGGTTTCAAAAAGGCCATGCTGTAAATTTGGAGTCAAATTATGCAAAAATGGCAAAGTTATGCAGCAAAGTTGAAAACTCAATTGAAATACATCGAACTTCACTTACATTAGTTTCTTATATTGCAATAAGTGGTTCAAGCAGCAAAATGGGTAGTGTTGTGCAAAACTGAAATATTTCACCCAAACATTTTATGTAATTCAGCAATTATGCAACATTTTTTACCTAGGTGAAACAAATTTTCACCTAGTTTTCAGATTTTGTGTAACGGCAAAATTTCATGTAAAACGCTTTGGTCAGCCAATTTTGCCTATAAATGCCTAAAATTTCGGCTTGTGGTGCAATTTTGCTGGTGTAACTTTTGATTCTGCCGGCAACGTTTTGCTCCAAAAGCTATATTTGCAGTGCATTGTAAGTAAATAGGTCAAATATCACATGCAGCTTGTTTACAGCTCATTCTGCTGTGTGTTGAGTCGGTGAACAGTCTGTTGTAGTGCATCAAGCAAATCAAAGCCTTTAAAACCTGTTTTAAACTTGTTTTGAGAGCGATTTGCTCCAAAAAGCTGTTTTTTCTAGTGCTGATAGAGAACATTTTGTATTTTGTATTTTTTATTTTTGCAGAACACTTAGTTTAATTAGGTTTTACTTTGTCTCTGTCTTTGAAGGAGTTGAGTGTGGGTAGGGTAGGAGTGTAAACCAGTGCAGGCTATTTCTAGCCTTTACAAACAGATTACTCACCAATTGTGTTATTTTTACTTTTATTTCTTATTAATTGTGTTATATCTTGACAATTTTTCTCTGAAAAGCTACTCCATGCTGTCTGAGAGTTCCTGCCACTGTTAGCCTGTGTTATATGTATAATTCTTCTTTTATTTGTGATTGTGAATTCCAAAGTTTTAAACACACAGAGCTGGCCTGTTATTTTATTTTTGTTTGTGGTTAGTTCTGTTTGCTGGAGTGTTAACTTGTGTCACTTAATCTGTGAAAATCAATAGTTTTATTTTTTGTTTTGTATGGAAACTTAAGTACTTTTATTTGATCACTTGAATTTGTCCATTTATAGTTTCACTGCTTTGTTGAATTGCTCCACTGTATTTTATTGCTGGAGCTTGCCTCTGTTCATTGCGTGGTGTTCCTGTTTTAGTTGGCTTACCTTGCCATCTCTCTGTTACAGCATTGTTTAACACCTGACATGTCCAGTATAACAAACTATATATTAATATAGTAGTTTTCAAGAGATTGCTTGCTGATCCCTACCATCCAGATCACTATCATATTGTGGTACTCAACTTTATAGATGTTTTATGGTTTTATCTGCCCTTACATAATGAAAAAATGTGGTATTAACAAAGTAATAACACATTACAGTACTTTAGTTGTTCAGACACAGGTGATCTATATTTAAAGTCGTCACTTGTGCCCTTTTTCCTTGTGTGTGTTGCATTAATTCCTGTTTGGGGAAAGAAAAAAAAAATATTTTTGTTTTTACTAGAATAGGCTATCTACCATATACAGTATTAGTTGAACTCTGAGTGCTGCTACCTGTCCTGATTGTGTTTGGACTTGTAATTGTATGGAAGCAAGTACTGTAAGTGTGACGTGTGAGTTGTTATTCACACAGTTAGTAATGCATCCTCTTCTTCTCTTGATATACTCCCAGAGAAAGGCAAAGCTTTGAAGTATCAGCCAGCAAAAATGCTTGCTAAGAGACAGCCCAGTACAGGGGGGAAATGTGGCAGCGGGGATGAGGGAGCTAAGACGTCTGCTGAAAAGAGTACAACTTCAGTTCCAGTTCCCCATATCAGTGAAAGCATACATATGTCTGCATCAGGGTCTTCTGCTGTGCGCTCTAGTGGTGCGGCAGGTACCAGCAAAGGAGTTGTTGGCAGTACTGGCATACCTGTGTCTTACTTTATTAAGGCTCTGACTGTTGTATCCATGCTAGTGGGGGGGGATGATGACAGTGAGAAGAAGGGAGGCACTGACATCAGCACAGAAGCAGTGGCCCAGGAGGAGGGTGATAAGTCTGTCAGTGTGACTGTTCCTGTTACTGCAGGAGTTGGTGATGATAGTGTTCCACCAGAGTCTGATAATCCTGCAGATAGGGTTAGTCAGCCCCCAGGATGGTTTTAGAGAAAGAAAAAGGTGCTGTGCTACAAGAAGATAGTGATAGGGAGGAGGAGAAGGTGGACATGGACATAATCACTATTGCTGGTGATAATGATGACTGGGATGATCCCACATGGGAGCCTGAGTTAAAAAAGGTCAAGGGTGATGTAGGCCATTTACATGCATAGCCCATGGGTCAGTCTGTCAGAAAACCTACTAGCAAACCTCCAAACAGTGAAGTCACCCCTCCCAAAAGTACTCTTATGGAATTGATGACAGCAGACCAAAACACACACTTCCTCACCTGTTTCTAAACTACTCCAGTCCCAAGAGCATCTGAAGTCCAGAGGTCAAAAGTCCCTAGTTTGGGACTTTTATGTGCTTGACCCTGCTGATGGGACCATAGCGATATGCCAACTTTGTCAAGCACGTGTTAGTCAGGGGGAAAAGCGAAGCCACACAGGCACCGGTGGCCAACACACCCACCTAAAAAATGCACACCCACTGAGATGGCAGCAACACCAGAAGAAAACCAGAGCTGTTGGTAGCATCTCTTTTGACAAGTTAAATGTAGTAGAGCAAGAAGAGTGGGGGGGGCAGAGTGGGTCAGTGGTGCAGGAGGAGGGTAAGCAATCCTTTGCTCTCTCGAGTAGTGGGCATAGCAGTGGAGGTTCCAGTCCCAGTCCCTTGAGTCAGAAAAGTACAACACCACACCCACAAGCAACCAAAACAACTGGTTTCATGTAGTCTGCACAGCCCCAAGAGTCAAGTGTCACACCTAAAAGAACATCATTACTGCCACAAGTACAGGGTTCTGGTTGAACGGCCCCAAAGATGCAGCTCACTCTGAAGACCATCCTTGAGGAGCAGACAAAGTACCCCCCCAATCATACTGCTGCATGACAGTTAAATGCTACCACTGCTGAAATGCTGGCCATCGATCTGTTGTCATTCTCATTCATGGAGAATGCTGGTTTTCAAAAGTTGATGGACCATGCCTGTCCCAAATGGTAAGTTCCAACACCAAGCTATTTTACTAAGTGTACCATGCAAGAGCTGAACATTAGAGTGGCTGATTCCATTAGACATGCATTGTAGCAAAGTGCATTACAATATATCAATCTTAGCATGGATATGAACCAGAGGACAAACAGCAGCAAGCTTGTATCTATGCATAACAGCACACTAGAGCAGTTCCCTGGGGTGGTGTTGATTTTGGCCTGGCAAACCTGCATGAAGCAAAATTGTGGTAGTAGCAACACATCTGGTATTAGGCAGCATACGACCCTGAGTATAGTAAGTGTTACTGGTTCTAACATGGCTACAAAAATGTTTCATTTTCTGCTGGATGAGATTAATTGGTGGCTACACACACACACACTCATAACAGGATTCATTGCAAGTGATAATGGCTCCATTGTTGCAAAGTGCATCAGCAACAGTGTTTTTCAGGGTGCCCTGCCTGGCACACTGCCTTAATCTTTAGTGCAGTAGTTTCTCAACCGTCTGGACATTTAGGAAACAGTTACTGTTGCCCATCACTTTGTGTCCATTTTGCCCTTTCTGCAAAGGTATCTACATGAGTTATAGTGCAATAACCATCTGCCTCAGCACCAGATGAAGCTTGATGTTGTGACCAGGTGGAACTCCACACTGTACATGCTTGACTGGCTGTATGAACAGTATAAGGCTGTGTCAAAATACATGCTGGTGCACACCACCCGGGACAGTGCTGGAGTGTCCATCTCTCTAATAATAGAGTAGTGGCACTAAATGGATGGACTAATGTGCATTGTCTATCCATTCAAGATGCTATACTAGCAGTGAGTGGGGACACTGCTTGTAAAAGTCAATCCATACCCCTCATATGTGTGCTGAGGCAGACACTAGTTAATGTGCAACACCAGATGGAGGCAAGTGGGGTCATGGCTGTTATGATCTAATGGATCACATGCTTCGCATGCTGGACACAAATAACCATGTATCCCGTTTACAGTCATTGACTTTGTGATCGCCACCATGCTGGATCCATGCTACAAATGTGCCTACCTTCAGTAATTGAAGGAGGTTCTCAGTACAAAACTTGACAGATAACCTCATTAGAATGGTACATGCTGTACACATGAAAAAGGCATGCACTGCGTGAAAATGGGGTTACTACCACCACCAGCGGCCCACAGGCAACCAAATCAGAGAAAATGGGCAAGGCACAGCAGAAAACACAAGCAAAACCAATTTGGGATGTTCTCTTTCAGGTGGGAGTGGATGATATGGAGGAAAAGGAGGAGGAGGAGACAGATGAGGCAACTGGACATAGGGCAACAGAATGAATGGTGGAGGCCTACATGGGGGACCCAAAACACCTTGCCATTACTGACAAGCCACTGCTGTACTAGAGCAGCAAAATGACTGACAGGCCAGCACTAACATCAGTTGCGATGAAATACCTGAGCTGACCACCATCCAGTGTCAGTGCGGAATGAGTGTTTAGTGCAGCTGGGGCTATTGTGGGTGACCATAGGACCAATCTGTTCATCAAAATGAACAAAATGCACATTCCACACAACACCGTGATGTCAGCGGTGTTGCCACAGGAACTGTGTCTCAGTGAGGAAGATGATGACAATCCCCGACAAGGCATCCACCAGCAGAGAGGTGGATGAAGCAGCAATGGTGAGATAATTCCACATGGTGAGAACTCCAATCTTGAAGACTCTGAGGAGCACTTTGATGATATGGAAGTGTAAAAAGGTTAAGTTTACTCTAAGCTCCCCCAACCACTTTCAGTTCAGTATAGTGTTATAATAACCAGCTTTCCTTTCCCCATAGGGAAACTGTAGGTACTTGCCCTTATAAAGGAATGTTTATAATGGCAAACATGTGCACGGTTTCCTGCAGCGATCCTCACACAGTAGTGCCAGCACTCAAGACCACTGACAACTTCCATCCTCCCGAAACAGTACTGCCACTGCCAGAAGAACTCAGCGGTAATTTCTTTTTTCCCTACACAGTGAAAACTTACAAACCAGGACAAAAACAAATGTTTTAAAATACGCCAATTCAAATCGGCACCTGAGAAGCCAACGGAGGATGCACAGGAAGCTTTTATTTTATATAATTGCTGTTGCCAAAAGGGAAACCCAGCAATTATATAAAATAAAATATGGTCAGATGTGTGCAAACTCGATTTGACACTCCCATTGTGGGATGCTTTTACAAACCCCACGGGCTTCCCTTTGGGGTTTATGTAGCATCCCACAACTCGGGGTGTAAAACTCATTGCACACCCCAACCCATGCGTTATTCTCTATATAACTTATTTTTAGCTATGTACCATTGAATTGGTTATGGTAATGTGTTATCTGCTGCAGTGTGAATCAGTTTCATTTGATCACTTTGTCAGAATCCGCTCTTTGGTCCCAACTGTCCCCCAGTCGATATAAAGAAGAAGCAGCAATGAAATTACCATAACCATAAAGATTTTGTATGATTACAGTTATGTTTTGCTGCCAAAAATATCAAGATACACATTTTACCTTTCATGTTGACTATCAACCCATCTTATAGCAAGATATGTTGTCTTGATGTCTTTAAAACTGCCCATGCTGGCACATGCCATGCCACACAGCTCCCCCACCACCTGACACACCCATGCCCTCCATGAGACCAAAAAAAAAATGTTTCTGCCTCTTACTATTGGTGACATGCTGAAGAACCCTGGCTCCTAGTACAAGTAGCATATGAATGTAACACACTCATTCAACCGTTCACACCACAAGTTGAACAAATATTGAGAAATGGTGAATGGTGGCCATCTTTAATGATGCACGTCATTAATTACAAAAGTAACCATGGAGTACTTTGCCTCTGTGTTCACTAGGGAGGGGGATGGGATATCTACAAAGCAAGGCATGAAGAGGATAGAAGCAGCAGTGAGTGGGATCAGGGGAGTAACAGAAATGGAGCAAGAGGGAGGGAGAGGTACCCCAGGGGTGTCACATCTGGATAAGGATAAAAAGGCCAGTAAGGTGGAGGGGACGGATGATGCTATCTCTGCCAAAAGGGTGTGGTTAACCCTCAAGGCCCTAAAGAAAGACAGATCTCTTGGGCTGGATGGCATTCATCCGAGAGTACTATGGGAATTGTTGGACATACTGGCTGCACACCTGGCGGAGCTCTTCAACAGGTCACTTGAGACAGGGAGGGTACTTAGGATTTGGCGAGAGGCACATGTGCCAATCCATAAAGGGGGGTCGAGGGAAGTACCAGGTAACTATAGACCCATCAGTTTGACCTCTGTGGTGGGAAAAGTAATGGAGAGTATACTAAAGGAATGATTGGGGGTGTACTTGGAGGAGGTGGGAGGTCTGGATAGTCGGCAACATGGGTTTGTGCCAGGTAGATCATGTCAAACCAATCTTGTGGAGTTCTACGAATGGGTAACATCAGAACTGGATGGGGGAAAGCCTGTGGATGTATTATTCTTGGACTTCAGCAAGGCGCTTGACTCTGTCCCCCACAAAACTGATGGGGTTAGGAGTAGGCCCTTGATGGTCAGATGGATTGAAAACTGGCTAGCTGGATGCACCCAGAGAGTAGTGGTCTGTGGGAGCTCTCAAACCCTAGAGAGGTTGGTGGTGGGGTACCCTGGGGCTCGGTCCTGGTCCGATCCTGTTTAATGCATACATATCAGACATCAGGAGGGTATAGGGTGTGAAATGAGTCTTTGTGGATGACTCCAAGATGGGAGCAGAAGTTGACAGAAGAGGGGAGGTTGGCTCTGCAAGGGGACCTGACACCCTGGAAAGCTGGGCTTGCACTGGAAATTAATTAATATCACCAAGTGCAAGGTGTTGCATCTTGGTCGGGGAAACCCTAAACACAGGTACACCCTTGGAGGGGAGGTGCTGGAGGCCTCAATAGGGGAAAAAGACCTAGGGGTCATGGTGGATGCATGTATGAATAACTCTGAGCAGTGCAGGAGAGCGGCTAGCAAGGCAAACAGGATGTTGGGATGCATCATAAGGGGATCACCTCTAGGAGCAAGGAAGTGATTCTGCCGCTGTACAATGGACTGGTTAGATTACACCTGAGTACTGTGTGTACAGTACTTGAGACCACAATTGAAGAGGGACATACAGCTCCTGGAGAGGGTACAGAGGAGGGCAACTAAGATGATACCAGGGCTAGGGATTTGACTGATGAGGACAGACTTGAGGAGCTTTGCTTTGTTTTCATTGGAGGAGAGGAGAGACAGGGGACATGATTGAGGTCTCAGGTACCTCAAGGGAATAAATAGGGTAAACATGGAGGGATCTTTAGACTAAAGCAGGGAGGTATCACCAGATGGCATGGTTTGAAGTTGGAAGGTGGAAGGGTGAGGGGGGAAAAGAGGAGGAGGTTTTTCACTGAGAGGGTGGTGGACCCTTGGAATGCACTGCCTGGTGAGCTGGTTCACAGATCCACAGTGAAGGGCTTCAAGAGAGGGTGGGACAGACACAGAAAGTGGCTGTATCAGATGATGGCCTGTCCCAGGGGGGTGGGGATGGATGATAGGGGTTTCTGGAGCACAAGGGATGGGAGGGCCTCAGCACCCAACTAAGGATCTAAGGTTTGAGCAGACTCAATAGACCGTAAGGCCTAATCTGTTGGCAAATATTATGTAAAAGGCTTAACAAATTACAACATCTAATTCTCCCCAAAAGTTTACTTATGCTATACTACTAGGTTAAAGTTCTCATACTGAAACTGTGATGGTTCCTAGATGGGGGTAAGGGCAGGGGGGAGGTGCTTGCTGTCCTCAGTTTGGATTCCAAGTTTCATGATTACTGCAGCTATACCACCTCAAATGATTACAATGTCATTGGCTCCTCTCCACCTAATTATTTACTAAATACCATCTCAACCATCCATTTCCTCACTTATAGTTCCTGAATGTGGGGATGTGGTGGTGTTTATTTGTTAATGGTATGGATACCAGTGGCCAACATTGCAGTTCAAGCAACACCCCTTGTCTACCACACAACACAGCTCCCAAAGGGCCTGGATGGATGTAGTCATCACTCAGAGATAGGGTGAAACCTCAACAGAGGAAAATGACCCAAGAGGACCAAAGATAAGAAAGAATTACAACACTCATCCATCTGCATACCTGGTTTTTTCAAGCAAATTAGAACAAGCAAAGAAAAAAATGTATACTTACCATACCCAGTGATGTTGTCATTTAACTGCAGAAATTGCCCCCAGAAGGAACATGCTGCTCGGCATGGCAAATGATTCCAGACCATGATGAAGCACCGTAGCACAGGCATTCCCCTTCCCCTATACTGTGTACACAGAAATAAGCAGAACAGATTTTGAGGATTTTAAAAAGTTCCAGTTCCATCCCCTGATACCAACACCCCCCCCCCCAGAAGACCATAAAAAATGCAGAAATACTTATCTCAGGGACTGTGAAAGTGGAACCATTGCACAATTACATAAATCACCAGATCTGGTTGAGCAGCAGGAGCACGACTTATTTTCGCCGGAATTCATGATGTTGACAAAAGCAAAAAAGAACATAATTACTATCAAACGCAGACATCCAGATGGCAGTAACAGCAGTATTCCACTAGTAATAAAAAATTAAATACTTACCGCCTGCCCCAGGGCTGGAAATGTGGTGGTTCCAACATCCCTAGATTCTAATCTCAGCCTGGCATGATGGTGTCATCCACAGCACACTGAAAATAATATAAAAGCAGTACAATCATATTAGCACTCAAGACACCACAATACCAACCCACCAACACCCTTATGTTGCACAGGAAAAAATAAAGACAGATACTTCATGCAGCAGCAGCTGCAGTATGGACTCCATGAAGATGATCCACCATCAATCATCCAAATCCAACATGGTGCTTCTAGTGGCAACTTGGTAAGTAGTAATCAGAGACAGCAGCAGGCAGCAAGCTACAGTGCCCCATAATGTCATTCACCCTCCCCACCGCCAGGCAAGTTACAATCACAAAGTCAGTCAACACAGCCAATCAGGCAGCAGCATAGGAAAATTATTATTTTATGTGTCTATCTCAATCAGTGTAAAAGCAGCAGCAGGAGGAAGCAATTGTAAGTAGCAGCAGTATTTTATAGGAAAATTCATTTTCTCTTCATGGTACCTTATTTCAGGTCCAACCATGTGGTGGTGGCGCAGCATTTAACATCAGGACTGACATCAGATTTCATTCTCAGTTTGATGTAACATTTTTTGGGAAACATTTCTGGACATGTACAGCCTGTTATGCACTCGCAGAACAGAGATTCAGCATGAGATGACTTGTAAACAGTGGACCAAAGACCATGTTTTGGTTCGGGTGGTGGCTTGGGTGCCAAATAACAACATGGCTGAGACCTGATTTCTGTCTGAATTAACTGTAACTTTTTGGGGAAACATTTCTGGACTTGTAGGCCCTGTTTGGCACAAGCAGCACTGAGATTCAGGCTGAAATCATCTCTGAACATGACCCAAACAGCAAATCAATGTCTGAGTGGTGGTTGGTGTGAGGGGCACAACATCACATCCTGACTCAGATCGTGTTTCTGTCTCAGTTTTATGTACCATTTCTCTTGTCATGTTTCATCTTAATATACCTGCACAGTATGGCGACAAGAGACTGTGTTCAACTGTGGCTAAATTGCACATTTTGACTGGGTCTGGTGGTGGGGCAAAACATCAACATGAATGGAGGAGAAGGAGAGAAAATTAACATTTGTGGGAGGCAAGGAGTTGCTAATCACAAAACATATTTATGTGTAACTTTGCAGTAAAAATGCTTATGTTTCTTGTGATTGTTGTGTATGTATTCGACTAATGCTGCACACAGCCAAAACAACTGAAGCCCACAACATCAGCCTGAACCACATAGATCTGGGAGAAAAAATTTGTTCATACAAACACACTACAATATAATATACTTGACTTTTGTGGATAGGAGGAGAGAATATAGAAGGAGTACGATAGAACAAGAAGAAAGGTATGGTGTATAGGTACAGACTAAAGGACGGACAGTAAGGTACAGTTATATACATGACATAGGTACATGAAGGGAAAGCGCAAGGGCAGGGTACTCAAATGATGGAAAAGAGAGGGAGCATAACATTACATAATAACA
Source organism: Neoceratodus forsteri (assembly GCA_016271365.2). NCBI lineage: Eukaryota > Metazoa > Chordata > Ceratodontiformes > Ceratodontidae > Neoceratodus > Neoceratodus forsteri. The sequence goes on from CM057458.1 coordinate 1,325,580,595, forward strand.
AGCAAAATACTGGACATGAAAAAGAAACACAAGGATATGGTGGTGGTGTTGGGGGACTTAAACATGCCAGGAACAGACTGGGAGACTATGACATCCTCTGTGACCAGGGAACAGAGGTTGTTGGATGTCTTTCAAGACGTGTTCCGAACTCAGCAGGTGAGGGAACCGACCAGGGAGGCGCGGGTACTGGATGTGGTCCTGGCAGACAGTGACCAGACTGGGGGCCTGGAGGTAAGGGACCCATTGGCAGGGAGTGACCATGCCACGGTCTGGTTCTGCCTGGACCTAGGAGGGGTAGAAGGCTGCACAAAGACGGAAGTAACCGACTTCAAGGGGGCGGATTTTAAGGAAATGGGAAGGATCCTTAAGGAGCATTTGGATGGGATTGGGTCAGACATGGACGCTGATAGTAGGTGGGAAATCATCAGGAGAGGGGTGCAGGATGCTACCAGCACCTGTGCAAGAGTAAGACGAAAATGCGGTAGGGCCCAAAAACCCTGCTGGTGGACCAGGGAGGTCCAGGAGGTGGTGCGGGGAAAGAAGGCAGTCTATAAGCAATTCAAGTGCTCAAGGAGTGAAAGGGATTGAGGGGAGTACGAGCTGATGGCTAGAAGAGCCACTAGGGTGGTGAGGGTGGCTAAGGCAAGGAAGGAGCAGAACCTGGCCAGGGAAATTAGGAGAGGGAACAAGGGGTTCTTTAGATACATTGGGGAAAAATGAAGGGTGAAGGGAAGATTAGCAGGATTAAATCAGGGGAGAGATGGGCACAAGACCCAGGGGAGCAGGCTGAAGTACTAAATGAGTACTTCACCTCAGTTTTCACAAGGAAAATGGGGGTGCTGCATCATACATATGTGGAGACAGAGATACTGAGGAGGGGGGGGACCCTTACCGATCGGTGGGTCTGGGGAGACGGGGAGGCATCACTGGCAGGAGGGGGGAGGGCTAAGCAGGGAGAAGAGGTATTGGAAGTTGAAATCACAGCAGAGAGAGTGAGGGAAGCCCTCAGCTCCCTTAAGACGGAGAAAGCACCGGGGCCGGATAAATTACATCCCAGAGTGCTGAAGGAACTTGCGGATGTCCTGGCGAAACCCCTGGCGGAGCTTTTCACCATCTCTGAGGACAGGGTGGTGCCCCAGGACTGGAAGGTGGCACATATAGTGCCTATCCACAAGGGGGGATCAAGGGAGGTGCAGGAACTACAGGCCTGTCAGCCTGACATCAGTGGTGGGCAAGGTGATGGAGGGCATTGTCAAGGAGAGGCTGGGGGTACCTGGATAAGTCAGGTGCCTGGATGATAGACAGCATGGATTCATCCCAGGAAATCATGTCAGACAAACCTGGTGGAGTTCTATGACTGGGTGACGAGTGCCTTGGACCTGGCAGACCAGTGGACGCCCCTTCTAGACTTCATCAAGGCATTTGACTCTGTTCCTCACGTGGGCCTGTTGGATAAGCTGGGAGAAATGGGGGTGGGGAACCAGATGATCAGATGGATAGGCAATTGGCTCCAGGACCGGATCCGGAGGGTCGTAGTTGGCGGGATAGTCTCATCCCCAAGGAGGGTCATTAGTGGGGTCCCACAGGGATCAGTCTTTGGGCCCCTTCTGTTCAATGCCTACGTCTCTGACATAAGGACAGGAATCAGAAGTGAGATGAGTCTCTTTGCAGATGACTCAAAACTGGGGCAGTGGTGGATGGGAGGAGGGGAGCGTGGTCTCAGGGGACCTGGAGGCTCTGGAAAGATGTTCTAGAAAGTGGAAGCTGAGGTTCAATGCAGGGAAATGCAAGGTACTCACCTGGGGCCAGAAACCGGGCCAAGTGTACACCCTGGGAGGGAAATGCTACAAGTCTCGATGGCTGAGAGGGACCTGGGGTGGTGGTGGATGTCAAGATGAACAACTCTGAGACTTGTAGGAGGGCAACAGCCAAGGCCAACAGGATGCTGGGATGCATCGCTAGGGGATCACCTCCAGAAGGAGGGAAGTGATACCCTCTGTATAACTGATTAGCAGGCCACACCTTGAGTACTATGTGCAGTTTTGGAGGCCACACTTAAAGAGGGACATTAACTTCCTGGAGAGGGTCCAGAGGAGGGAAACCAAAATGATTTGGGGGCTTGGGGACAGAACCATGAGGAGAGGCTTGAAGAGCTAAATATGTACACATTGGAAGAGAGAAGGGACCGGGGGACATGATAGAGGTCTTCAGGTACATGAAGAGGGTAAATAGGGGAGGAACAGTCAGGGTGCTTTGAAGGAAGGAGGAGGGCCACTAGAGGGCATGGTGTAAGCTGGAGGGGAAGATTCAGGGAGAAAGGAGGAGGTGCTACTTCACTGAGAGGGTGGTGGAGCTATGGAATGCACTGCCTAGGGGCTGGTGGAGGCAGAGACAGTGAAGGGGTTCAAGAGGGGTGACAGGTACAGGGAAGGGTTCCAAGCAAAATCCAATGCAGCAAGAATATCCGGAACTGGGAAGGAGAAGCCAGAGAAGGCGAGGGAGGCAAGGTCAGCACCTAGGGTGGAAACTGACCAAACGAGCAGACATGAAAGACCATTAGGCCTATTTTGCTGGCATTTTAGTATGTTAGCATGTTATGATATAAAAAGAGGAAGTGGACAGCAAAGTTTTTTAATTTTTGGGGGTTTGTTTTTGTTATTTTTTGAGTGTGTGCATGAGGGAAGAGTGACAGTAACAAAGCAAGGACAGGAAAAAGAAAAGGGAAGAAAATTCAGGTGCTGAACTGCCTTCCTCACTTGCAAATCAGCAAGCACATTTTTTAAATTTCCTGACTGTAATCAAGTGGTGCTGGAAAAGCCCCAGATTCATCTGACCTGCCACTGCCACCACCAATCCCCCCATTATAAAGTTCCGCAAGGACGGCCAACATTTTATGTTGCTCCTCCAGTAGTTTTCTGAGGTCCCCCTGACCTCCTGGCTGAACTTATCAAAATCATGGTAAACAGCAGATACCTCTGCTTGTATAGCCACCAGCTCTTTTTGGCTAACTGGAGGAGCAGCTGGGGCTTCTGCAGGCTGTGCAGTTTCACCACCACCATGTACCCGGTGCCACTGGTGGATGTGGGGTGAGGTGGTGGGGTGCTGCTGCCTCCTACTGCTTTCTCCTGTTGCTGTGGTGCCTTTCAGGCCCAACTGACTACCGGCCCATCCTCCTGCTGGCCTTCTTCTTCTTGGGCTCTACTGCCTCCTGCTGCTGCCAGCTCTTGTTGTTTCTGGAGCCACTCACGGATGGTGGTTCTGCAGATGGCTCCTCTGGCCACCAGTTCGAAAATGGATCCCTGTTTGCCCCTTTGCAAGGATCTGCCACACAGCTTACAGATGACCACCATGCTGTTGCTGGTGTTTTGATCAAAGAAACATGATATGGTTGACCCTTTATGCTGGGGAGGCAGGTGGTGCATGCTCCTGCTGGGGGGGGCATTAGTATCTGGCTGCTGATGGAGGTGGGGCCAAATTCTCCCTCTGCAGCTGGGGGGTTACACGATTCTGTGGCTGGCTGGTTCTGGGGGCCACATCATACTCATGGCCACTCTGCTGTGGGGGGGCAACGAGATCATGCTGTTGCTGCTGGAAGGTGGGGGCCACATGCTCCTGTTGGAGGGGTACATGCTCCTGCTGGAGAACTCGCCTGTTAAGGCGAACAGTGGGTGTACACACACACACACACACACACTCACGCACACACACACACACCCAATACACTACAGACACCAAACAGAAACTATAAGTGAAGAACAGAAACATAATCTAATATAGTCTTTTTAAACAAAAAAGGGGTGTGAAAAAACACACATAATGGAACAGTGGCACACAGACCAAGTAAAGAATCTCTAGATTGTAAAGTCTCTGCTGCTGGCTGCCTGCTTCTCCTCTCCAACTCTTCAGCTACACAGAAAAGAAATGAACAACTCAGTTCATGCCTGTATACAGTCAACCCATGTGACCTGCAAAGGGTGAGTCATGTGAAAGCCCATTTCACCTGATTTTGCCAAATAGTAATGCAATCACCTTGCGTTCATAATTATGTAATCTATTTTTGGGTGGAGAAATTATGTATTTCCCCAGGATTTTACCTGCAAAATAAAATTTAACTGCATCACTATAGATGTGTCTTCGACTGGAGAGTGGATTTTGACCCTGGGACCTGTTTAGGTGAGTGAGGGTGTGGGTGGGGTGCAGGGTGGTGGGATGCTTAACAGGAGGTCTGGTTTGGGGGTCAGATTGGCGAGTGACCTTTTTTTTTAATTGGCTAAAATAGGACATTGAGGGACGGTGTTAATTATTACAGGATATTTGTCGAAAGGCGGTGACGGTGATTGGAAGGGGGTAATACTAGACACCAGGGATATATATATATATATATATGCCAAAAAATTGCCATTTCAGATTTAAAAATTCTTTGTTCACGACTCGCTTCCTATCTTCATTCACAAGGTGACAAAATCTCTGTTCATGAGCTTGTCTCCTTTCACAAGTTAGCAAAATCCTTGATCACAACTTAGAGACCATATGCCTCTATCTCACAAACAAGGACTAGCTCTATGAATATGAATTTTGACAGCTCGAAAAGAATTGGGTTTTGAATATCTTTTACTAGCTGACAAAATCCCTTTTGAGCCATCAAAATCCTCATTCTAAGCCGATCCTCTTTTGTGAGCTGACAAAATCCGTTATTGTCATTTCATGACCAGATGGTTATTCTACTTTGAGGATTGGCTCGCAAATGGGGATTTTGTCAACTTGTGAAAGGGATTGTTTTTAATTCCTCATTCTTGAGCTGTCAAAATCCCATTCACAACCTGTCAAAATCCCCATTCACAAGCCAATCCACTTTCACAAGCTGACAAAATCCGTTTGTGACTTCTAGACCAGATGACCAAAATCTGATGATCAAGGATTCCTTGTGAAAGGGTATTTTGACAGCTCACGAACAGGGATTGGCTCGTGAATGGGGATTTTGCCACCTTGCAAACTAGGGTTTTAAAGACTTTGCCACTGCCCTATAAACAAACCATTTAGTCTTTTAGCTTGAAATTTACAGGTTGTAAAGTGGATGAGAGAGTGGGTCCCAGAGGGCCCGCACTCCCACCAACACATACCACTTACCAGTTACATTACACTTTCTCAAAAAGTAAGGAAATTCATTGCAAAAATCTTTGTTAATGCATCAGTTATGGTTGAAGTGACAAAAGTAGGAAAATGAGACATTAGGGTTGAGCCTCAACCCCCACCCTGCCTCAAGCTTCATCACACAACAGCAGTCAGAATGTGCCACGGGTCAGCAGCCTAACTCTCACCCCATTCTCCCAGGCTGTACCTGTCAGCCCTTTACACATGAAATGGAGTGAGTTGGGCCCACGACCCCATGGCACATCCCGATGCCTGTTGGTGTGGAGGATGGGGGTGGATGAAGGGTGGGGTAGGGCTCAACCCTATCATCCCATTTCCCTACTTTTACCACTTCAACCTTAACTGATGCATTAATTAAGTTTTTTGCAAGGAGCATTTTAAAATTTTAAAATTCCTAGTTCATAAGGTGTCAAAATCCCCATTCGCAAGGTCAATCCCCATTCAACAGCTGTCAAAATCCCCATTCGTGAGAACTCCTTGTTTGTCAGATTTTGTTCATCTGGTCTGGAAAATGCGGTCAAGGATTTTGTCACCTCATGAAAGGGGATCAGCTCACGAAATGGGATTTTGACAGCTCACAAAACAGGATTTTGACTGCTCATGAAAGAGGATTTAAAATACCAATCCCCTTCATGACCTGTCAAAATCCCCTTTTGTGAGCAGATCCCCTTTTGCGGGGTGACAAAATCCCTGTTCATGAGCCAATCCTTGTTCGTGAGATAGGGCCATCTGGTCTGGAAATCATGGTCAAAGATTTTGACAGCTTGCAAATAAGGATCAGTTCATGATCAAGGATTCTGTTACCTCACGAACAAAGATCAGTAGTGAGTGGTGATGAACAAGGATTTTTAAAATAAAAAACAGCCATTTTTCAGAGAAATGAAGCAAACCAAAGCCATAGGTTTGTAAAGGGTGTCACCCTGAATAAAACACATGCTTCAATTTCCACACAACACATCTGTGGGGCAAGCTACAGCATTTTGTTTGTGGGGAAAAATAAAAAAAAGATGGTGGCTCATGAAAGGTGAATTTTTCCTCACGAATGAGGATTTTGTAAATCTCCATTCATGAGGTGACAAAATTCTTGATAGCGAGCCCAATACTCTTTAGCAAAAAATATATATAAATCTAAGATTGAACTCAGCATGCGCATAACCCGAAAATTCAAAATTAAATAACTTTGGAAAAGATTAAAATTGCTTCACCAAACCAATTCTGGATTGTTCTTTGGGGAAACCTTGTTCTACCCTCAAATGTTCAGATTAAAATTCCAAATGGTGTGACTGCAGCGTGATGTGCAAAAAGCAGCAGAAATTGGTAAAAAAGAGAAACATTTGTTTTTTGGCACTTTGCTGCACAAAAACTGTAAATCCAACCAAAATACAACTTGGCATATCAAGAGAACTATCATTTAAGACCTCACATTCCTAATTTTGTGCAAATCTGTTGAACAACTGAAAGTTATTAACGTGTAAAATTTAGGGTTTAACATTAAAATGCTTACTCAACCCTAACTATAGGGGCACGACCGTGCACCTATAATATATATGGATCCATGACAAAAGCTCAACAAAATTTTGTCGAATGCCCCATCAGTGACACCGGCAGGTTAACTGCATTCTGCAGTTGGCTGCTGGTTCACACTGTCCATCCTTGTTTTCTTCGGGGGGCTGTGCCACCCACACCCCCCCTTGAAGATTATCATCTCTGAGTTGGAGCTGATTGGGAGGGTGCAGGACCCCCGACAGACAGCACCGGGTTCCAGCAGGTTTCTCACAGTGGCATGCAGCTGTAGTCACTGTGGGAGACCTGGTGAAATGTCGCTGTGGGGGGTAACCAAATATAGATATGTATATATGTAATAGATATACCACTCTAGGGTGTGTGGTCACGCTCTGATATATGCACGCCTTGATGTGCGTTGTGATGCATGAGGCAGCAGGTCGGTGCATTCAACCACCAAGGCGATGTGATATCAGAGCACGATCACACACCCTAGAGTGGTATATCTATCTTATAAAATGGAACACATGTTTTGGGGGTGGGTGGAAAATAATCCTCTGTCTAGCTGGTAAATGATATGCTGGCAGAGTTCAAAGTAAGTCCTGTGTTTAAAAAGATGAAAAGTGTGTCCTCCTGTTAGGTTCTGTTGGTTTATAATAATCCCTCTGTCTAGCTGGTAAATGATGTGGTGGCAGAGTTCAAAGTTAGTCATTTTGTGTTTAAAAAGATGAAAAGTGTGTTCTTATGTTATGTTCTGTTAGTTAAGTGAGAGAAGCTGCAGACTCTATGTGAAGGAGGAGAACACAGTGAGTGAGTCGGCAGCTTTAGGAAAGTAGTCCAAGGAGAGCGAGTGATGAGTATAAGGTGATTGAGTGCAAGCTTAGGAAGTGACAAGCTGTTATGAATTGAGTAAGTCTCTTTGTGTTGAAAGATAAAGTGCTTTCCTCCAGTTGTTTCTTTTAATTTCAGTATTGGTAGCTGCAGAGCCTATGAGACGCTGAAATGGGTTATTTGTAGATTTTAGTCAGAGCAGAGAGTCATAGCAACACCTCGCTTCCTGGCTTGCATCTACCTTCTCGTAAAGCTTCCCACTCACTCGCGCCTCCTCGCCCATCTCTACATAGACTCGCAGCTTGTTTTACTGAAATTAAGAGAAACTCACAGCAGGAAAAACACTTTTATCTTTTTTAACACAAAAGGACTTACTTTCAACTACTCGTAACAGCTTGTCACTTTCCGCAATGCCATAGCTCGGCCACATTATAGTTCAAGAAGGAAAAGTGAAAGTGCTGAACGATCGGGCAACTCTGTGTAGAAAGGGAGATTTTTTTAACAGAAAGTGAGAGTAGGAAGTAAGAGAACTGTAGTTTGTCTTGTTTTTTTTATACACAGTTAGGTTTCTGTTAAATGGGTTGCACTATGTTGTTTTGTAGAATTTAGGGTGGTGACACAGTCTGCAGTACTAAAAGTGGCTCTGCAGTAAGAGTGTGAAAATGGCAGGCAGAATTTGCTTTTAGATGATAGTTTATTTAAAAGGAGGGTGCAATCAAGTAAATCAGGTTGTACAGTGTGGGGATTACTAGTGATATATTTAGTTATGGCTGTGGGTGCCACTTGTATGTGTGTGTGTGTGTGTGTGTGTGTGTGGCTGCTTAACTGCATTAGGCGTGGAGTGATCTCACTGCTGGTGAGAAGGTTTTGAGGGCTGGAAAGTAGTTTAGGTGTGCGGTCGTACTGGGAGGCGTGCGGTCATTGGGAAATAATGCACGGTCATGTGATGCATTCTGTCCAATCATGTTACTGGAATTTCTATGATTTTACCACCCCATGCAACTAAACTTTAACACATATAATCCCACCCAGTAGAAAAGAAATCAGGTGACTTCAATGATCATGACATTTTTTGAGGTCTATACTGAGAAAAAAAATTGCTAACGGTGGAATATTCAGACAAACCTTGAAATGTTTCCACGAAAACTTTTTAAACTACATTTTGAAATTAGATCAGTATTCCATAGGAAAATTTACTTTAGACTATCTTGGCAATCTCATTTCATTAACAGACAGGAACTGTAAAAAATCTTACTTTGTATATTCCAATCCCGTTTAAATGAATGGCATCACATGATTACATAGCTCATGGAATATATTTCCATGACATAAACTATGAATGGCAGTTTCCTTGACATTACAAGTATTTTCTGCAATTCAGTATACATTTTCTGTGGCACAAATACATATTCTGCAAATCAGGGAGAAAATTACATGAAAAGGGCACATTTCACAATAGGGAAATCTATAGTGGAATTCCATGGAATTTGCAGGATTCCACGAAAATTTTGTGGAATTGGAAAATGCAATTTTTGCACAGTCTTCCACCACATATAATGCAGATGCTGATATTTTTGCCATAAAGCTTAATATCATTACATTAAATGAATTTCAGCATATAGTTTACCAGAATTGTCTATCCAAGAGTGGCCTGATGTAGTTCCCTTTTTCTTGTTCTCTACCTGTTGTTGCCACATTTTACTACCGTTGGATATTATAACATCAAGAAATTTGATATTATATACTTTTTCCAATCTCTCAGTCTTACAAGTCCAGGTAATATTACTAATAATTTTCTTTGCAAATTGCATTACTTTTGTTTTATTTATGTTAAATTCAAGTTTTAATTCCAACATAATATTTGCAATCCTGTCCAGTATTTTCTGCATCCCTGAAGCTGTATGTGACATTATTATTGCATCATCTGCATACATTATAATTCTGCATGGCATATCAAGTATCTTTAGGAAATCTGCATTCAAGTTACTGTATTGACATTTTCTATTAGTTTATTTATATGAAGATTAAACATGGTGGGGTTGAGGAGACAACCCTGATTAACCCCTTTTTGTAAATGGATGTCATTTGAAAGGTTCCCCTTTTGATTGTACCAGATTTTTAATACAAATATTTTGATGAAGCAAGTGTAAGAGTTTTAAATAATTTGAGTTCATATCTTGTTTTTCCATGGTCGATGAGAGTATAGATCAAGATTATCAAAGCCCCCTTATGTCAATAAATGCCATGAAGAGGCTCAACTTTTTTGATTCTACTTTTGTTATTCAAATAATTCACCATAAAAATACAGACTGTTGTTTATCTTTTTCCCAAAACAAAATTGATAAGGACTCAATATCTTATTATTATCAATCCAAAACTGTAATGTATTCAAAATAACATGTGTAAAAAATGTTGTGAGATACATAATAAGCTATGTATTTGATGCAGTGTACCTCCTCCACCCCACCCCACCCATGCCATACCTGGAAACAACCTCAGCTCAGTGTTCCTTTCCCAGTTACCAACTTTTAAATAAACAAATAAATAATGATATGAGTCCACATGATGAAGGATTACTTATTGTTCCCTTTTTAGTCAGAGGAGCTATCTCAGCAGTAATCCATAAAGTTGATATTTTACCTGTCCAAAGAATACAATTATGCATTCTGTTAAGTGTGTCCACCCACCAAATTCAGATATTCCTATAAAGTTTGTCTGGAATGCCATCACTTCCAGGATAATTATTTTTTTTTTTGCAGATTTATTGCTTCAAAAACTTCTTCTTCTGTAATAAAATCCAGGGCCTTTTCATTATGTGTACTTGAATATGAGAACAACCCTACATTATTACTTGTTTTTGCCACTTGTTCAAATTACTGGTTTCATTCCAGTGGAGTAATGTACACATCAATATTCATTCTATATTTATTAGAGCCAAATTCAGTAAGTTTCTAAAGGTTTGAGTGTCTTTGTCCCATATTGCTGATTACACACTACTCCATAATTTCATTTTATGTTTTTCAGTTTTAGATAATAAAATACAATATTCTTTCTCAGATTGATGTACAGTAAGCTTCTTTGTATTCTAGTATATCACATTTCCGTGTCTCCTAGCAGTTTTGTATTTGGTATTGTAAACAATTAAATACAACCAACAAGTAAACAATAACTTATAAAACAGAATGTCAACAATATATAATGACAGAAAAGTAAATATATGCATTGTAGCAGGATGTATATTAGAAATGTATTACAACTAATATAACATAACAATTAACATTTATCAGAAACAAGCAGAGTAGCAACCAGAACAACAACACAACCACAGACAAAACCATTAAAGCAACTCAGAGAATAAGGGAAACCAAGGAAAAATAAACAGACACTAAGCAGACATGCCAAAGGATTAGAAAATAAAGATACAGCATAAGAAAACAATGACATGTTACAACCTTAATTATATATTACCAGACTTAAGAAAGAATAAACTGCATATAAGGAGGCCAACAGGTATATAATTTTTCTAAAGAATCAGTAGTTAGATGAGATAAATGGTCGAGGGTACTAAGGTGAGTCAAAGTAGTCAAAAGTTCTTAAAGGGTGGGAATAGATGATGTATGCCATTTACTAAGTATTAGTCTCTTGGCCTGCATACATAACATTGCAAGCCATTTATGCTTTTAGAAAGAGAGATATGGATTTCCAGATGTAATCCCAAGGAGAAAAAAAGTGACTGAGTATGGAAACTGTTTGTGGATGACCCAAGTAGATAAATCATACACTTGTTGCCAAAATGGTTTAATAACAGGACAGAACCAAACAATATGATGGAGACTGTGCCATAGCACTGACAGGAATTGGAGGGGGAGTAATCTGGCCTTCTAGAGAGCATAAGGCCTCAAATAGTAGAAGTGTAGGATTTTGTTTTATATTACTTGACTCCTTATCTCTTTAAATGCCTTATGTGCAAAAGTCCAGCCTGTTTTCCAGTCTGTCTATGATATATTGGTCTGTAACATAACTTCACAAGATTTTCTAGACTGCAAGGACTGGTTGGGAAGAGTATTTCTAATACAGGAATACATTTTACTAGCCAAACTTTTTTTAAGAACAGCCAGCTAAAAACAATCTAAATGGTAGTGTTGAATCTCAAAATCTGAAGGACTGGAGGTATGGCATTACACAATTGAAGATATTTCAAAAAATCTGAATGAGTGAGACCCCAACAAAAGCAAAGCCCTTTATATGAATCAAAAATTGATGTACTGGATTCCAAAAGATCTTTCAGCAGATAGATCCCTTGAGCTTTCTACAGGAGGTAACAAAGAGGTTTGTGACCTACTTTTATCTTAATATTCCACCATAGTGGAGTAAACTGAGAAGGAGCAGCATCAGTTTGCACATTAAGATAAAGTTTCTGCCAGTATTTCATAGAGAGACCAATTGTGTGGTGCACCGGAACATCTTTAAGAGATGTCGTGAAAAGAAAGTGGAGTGCAGAGCATAAACCACATAAATGAATTTCCATCAGAACCCACTGAGGCATCGGAGATTATAGCAGCTGAAACTAATGTAAAGTCTGCACTGCTCTAAAAGCCCATAAGTAGACTTCCACTCAAGGTAGACACCAACCTCCTTTGGACCAGTGCACACAAACTTTGTTACAACTATAGCTAGGTCTCTTCCCATTCTGCAAAAGATTATCAATAAGTTTGTCAATCTTAACAAGCCATACAGTGGACAGAAAAAGTGTAATATATGAAAAGAAATAAAGTTTAGGAGTAACAAGCATTCTAAAGGCAGCAATTGTTCCTGCTAAGGTTAGATTAAGAAGCTGCCAAGGGTCATATTCAGTTTCAAACCCTTGTAATAGGGGATGGAGGTTGGCATCCCACAATTTGGGACACCACTGACTACCCTTTTAACAAATCATGGGAGGATGGTGTGGAACCTGAGGACTGGAGGAGGGCAGAAATGATTCCTCTTTACAAAAGGGGGAGCAAAGCAGAGGCAGGGAACTATAGGCCTTTTAGTTTGACCTCAGTGATAGGAAGAATGATGGAATCACTTATGAAAGGAAGAATTATTGAGCACCTAGAGCCCAGTGGGGCACAGGACCCAAGGCAGCATGGATTTACAGTGGGAAGGTCATTTCAGACAAATCTAATAGATTACTTTGACTGGGTGACCAAAGTAGTAGACCAGGGAGTGGTTGTGGATATGGCCTACATAGACTGTAGCAAGGCATTTGACACAGCCCCACACAGAAGATTAATAAACAAAGTTAGCCAGCCTGGTAGTGGATCCCAGAGTGGTAGCCTGGGTAAAACATTGACTGGACAACAAGACACAGAGGGGTAATATTAAATGGAGTCCACTCCAAAGAAAGGGGGGTTACTAGTGGGGTACAACAGGGTTCAGTACTAGGACCAGCCCTTTTTAATGTCTTTATAAGTGATATTGCAGAGGGTCTAGAAGTAAAAGTATGCCTCTTTGCAGATGACACAAAGATCTGCAACTGGGTTGATATACAAGGTGGGGGTGAAAAGGATGAGAAGGGACTTGGCAAGGCTGGAGGAATGGTTAAAAGTATGGCAGCTTAGATTCAATGTAAAGAAGTGCAAAGTAATGCACTTCGGAAATAAAAAACAAGGGGAGGAGTACACAATGGGGGGGTGGTACTAACAACAACAAAAATGAAAAGAGACCTGGGGTAGTCATATCAGATGACCTAAAAGTAATCAAGCAATGTGAGAAGGCATTAAGGAGGGCTGAGAGGATACTGGGATGTATAGGGAGAGGCATCCCCAATATAAAACAGGAAGTTGTTATCCCTCTATACAGACAGTTGTTGAGACCCCATCTGGAGTACTACATGCAGTTCTGGAGACCCCATCTCCACAAGGACATAGACAGAATACAGGCAGTCTAGAGGGGGGTAACTAAAATGGTGCAGGGTCTGCACCAGAAGTCATATGACAAGAAACTAAAGGAAATTAATATGTATACCCTTGAGGAAAGGAGGGAGAAGGGGACATGATAGAAACTTTCAAGTACCTCAAGGGAATCAACAAAGTCCAAGAGGGTAGCAACTTTCTGAAAAAGGAATGTGCAAGAACAAGAAAGGCTCAATTTGAAGATAGAGGAGAGATGGCTCAGAGCAATTTGAGGAAGTATTTTTTCATGAGGAGGGTGATAGATGCATTGAATGGCCTTTCTGAGGAGGCTGTCGGGTCAAAAACAGTGGGGGAATTCAAGAATGCATGGGACAGACATAAGGTAATTCTGGTGGGTGTTAGGAAAAAGTAGGCTGTTGGTTAACTAGGATCTGCAGCTTATCCAATAGGTAGAGAAATGGACAGACTGGGTGGGCCAAATAGTCCTTATCTGCCATCAAAGTCTATGTTTCTAGGTTTCTATATCAGAAATAAATTTGTTACCTAAATAAGTAAAACCAGTTGTGCTCAAGTTAAAATGTATGGAGAAATTATTGATGGAGAACAGTGTGAATTAAGAGGAACACCTCAGTCTTAGAAAAATTAAGGCTTAGACCTGAAAGAATAGAGAAGTGAATATGAAGGGAAAGAAGAGGATATAAGTACAAGCTAAGATTAGCCAGTGGAACCAGGAGATCATCAACACACATGAAAGTGGAATGATGAATAGATCCAACTTTGATGCTCAAGATATTGTTATGCTGCTGAATTGTTCCCACTAATGGTTCTGCAGCTAATATGGAAAGGCTGGGGGATGGGGCCATTATTGACTGGTACCCTGAGCTAATGGGAAGGGTGTAGAAAGAAGAGAATTTATAAGAACTCTAGCAGTGGGAGAGGAATAAATGGATCAAACCCACAATTGAAAGCAGGGCCCTAATCTTAGGTGGGCTAAAATGATATGCTGGTAGTCCCAGTCTAAGAGAATCAAAAGCCTTCATTAAATCTAGTGCTACCACCGCAGGAGGCGTATAAAGGCCTTTAGCCACATATAGCAAATTAATTAAGGAATGAATATAGTCTGAATGGGATCTACTGGGAATAAAGCCCACCTGGTATGGGTGTATGAGCTGGAACAGGAAAGGGTATAGATGATTGGCTAAGGTTTTAGCAAAAATCTTACCATTGATGTTTATAAGAGAAATAGAACAATAAATTGTGGCCACTGTAGGATCTTTCCCCTTCTTAGGAAGCACTGTTATAGCGCTTCATGAACTGTAGAGGAAATACCTAGCATATTTTTCCTGAAAAACCTGATGGAGAATGGGGGTGATAAGGGGATCCAGAGCAGGATAGCCGTACCCCGCCCCCACCCATGAGCATTACCTGGTTTATGAGAGAGGAGAGCTTGTGAAATCTTTTGTTTTGTTAAAGGTGTGTCTAGTTGAGCAGCTTGTTGCAGAGTAAGCTTTTGAAGGGGCAAAGAATTAAAACATTTTTGAATAACTGTGGAGTCATGTTTATAAGGGGAAGAATAAAGGCCTGCATAAAATGAACGCATAATGGAGTTAACTTCTTAAGAAGCAGTATGGACTGTGCTTGTTGAGTCTTTTAAACAAGTGAAAAATCTTTCTGTCTGCTGCTTTTTTAGACGATCGGCCCAAAGTTTACCCTCACACTTCCCCCCTCCCAAAATGTATAGCAATTTCAGCTTTACAAGATAAATGAGTGTCAATCTTCATTCTCAAATGTGTAATGTGCTGCTGTAATGAGGAATGAGGTGCAAAATAAGAAAACTTTTTAAGCTGGGTTTCAGCAAAACAAAGTTCAGTCTCCAATTCTATGAGAAGCTGTTCATACTTCCAATGACTGGCAGTGGTGTACCCTATAATATTTTGCCTCATTATAGTTTTATAAGTCTCCCAGGTATTACATGTGAATGTGTCCTGTACCTGGATTATCTTGAAAGAAAGTAAAACTAAAAATAACTAAGACTGCCACAGAAAGATGCTGACAAAAATACTTCACTCAAATACAACAAACTAAACCACAGAAATAAAAATGAGAAATTACTGACTACAGGTCAAAAAAAAAGCAAAAAAACTCAGGTAATGTTATTTGACTCCAAACATAAAACAAAGGCACAAAACATTAACTTGATTATATGTACGTTGGAAAAACAAAAATTGGAAGATGTAACATCCTTTAAGCACCATGGGGTGCTTATGGATAATAAACTCATCTTTAAAGAGAATGTGACCAGTGCTGTGGGAAAAGTAAATGTCAGACTGGTGCACTCAGAAGAAAATATCAATATTGCCTAAAGAAACCAGAAAAAGGGCAGCTCAACAACTGCATGTACCAGTATTAGAATATGGCAGCACAATTTATCAACATGCCACTAAGATTTTATTAAGTAAATTGGACAAAACTTATTACAGAATGGCAGATTTGTCCTAAAATGTCATTACACTACCCATTACTGTAGTCTTTGCAACTACTAAACTGGGGTTTTCTCAAAATCCAGAGAAAAAGCGGATAGGGCTAAAAAGCGTGCACAGAATATGGAGGAGCCAATTTAAATAAAGTCAATAAAAACAAATTTCCTAAAATATAATCTAAGAAATCTAAGACACAGATGCCTTACCATTCCATTTAAGAATCTTGTATATAGTAGGATGCAAGGAAGATTTCATCTACCAAAAAGTTGGACTGAGTTAGCTCCTGAAATCTGAAATGCAAAAATACAGGCTATTTTTAAATGCAGCTTAGATACCATCTGCAAAGATGAATGTTCCTGCTTTAATAAAGAAACTTAACAATCTTTTTTGGTAATGCATTGACCCTCCCCTAAAGCTCTGTTCTACTGTAAGTTCTGTCTGTAAACTATTGAGTTGTTATAGTGGGTGGGCTGGGAGCTAGGGGTGGGGAATTAGTAACTCAGCATATCATGTTCCATATTACTTTATATAGTATGTCAGTCCTAAATCAAAATTTTGTTCAATGTGAATATGATTTGTTGGCGGGGGGTGCATGGTAACCTGTAGACCTTATGCTCCTATTGTATGTATGTTTCCAATTCAAATGTCTGTTTAAGGTTTATTGTAACTTAACCTAAGTTAGGTACTTTTATGTAACAGTATCCTTAAACTAATGATAACTTAAAACAGGAATTCACAGTCCTGAAAGTTAATTCTGCTAAAAAAATAAAGGTTTTTATTTAGCTATCAATCATAATGAACAAGAAAGCCTTCCTGGTGGAACATTTCAATAAATAAATAAACGAGTGTGATAACTAAAACATAACAAAATCTCCTGCTTAGTCAAAAAAGCTCCAGATCTTTCTGGGCTGCTTGATTTGCTTTATACCTTCACTCTCCCACACTGCTGCACAGACAGACAAAACAGAGACAACTATTTTAAAGTAAAATAATCAGCAAAAAAAATTAACAAAAAACAGAAATCTATCAGTACAAGGTCCTCTAGAAAAATATGTAAGTGATTTGCACTCGAAAAGCTAGGTTAAAGTGGTTTTCACACTTTTCCCTCTCAGATAAGCACACAAGACTTCTCTCCTACTCTGTCTTCAGACGATTGGACTGAAGACAGCCTGCTTGTGTCATATAGCTTGTTTCAGCAACATGTGACCTCCAGCCCCATAGTACATTGCAAACTTTGCCTTTGCACCAAACTTTGTCGGTGAAGTTCCAATTTTACATTTCGCAAACTTATCACCACACTATGAACTGGAACTTCACTAGGTGAAGGAACTTTGCAAAATTAAATGATTTCCTGAATTCATTTGCAATGTAAAGTTTTCTAACTTTACACATCACTAATCTTGATCCAGTTACTAGAATGTTCAATAGTTTATGCGCAATACTGTTAAGAAATGTATTTGTACAGTATTTTCATTCTCTTGCTTCTTTTAACTGTGTACAGCACCTGGAGCTCTCAGTATGGGTCACTTTTTAAATAAAAATTGTATGTGTTTTGTGTATCTCTCCAATCAATACGATACCCTTAATTCTCATTCCCAGAGCAAGGTATCATGGGTATGCAGAGCCTTGTGCAAGTCAGACTGACAAGGTTTCACCAAAACAGACATCACCTTTTAAACAGGCTTGTGCATCTGATACAGAATATGTTAAGAATGACAATGTTCAGAAGAATGTTTCATTGCCTTTGGGTCTCCTCAGTGTACTGCGGTCATGACTTCAATCAGGCATCAAGCCAGAACCCCATGTCAATGTCCATTTAGAACACTTGGCATGATCATACCAGAGAGGCAGTTTGCAAGGAAGGCAGCATGTGGAATCTATAAAAGGATACTAGGAGATATCCAAATTGTATGTTCTATTAGTAGGGCTCTCTGGAGGTTATATATATCATCTACAGCTGGTGCAGAATGTTTCAGCATGGCTGATCTGCTCAACTTCCTGGTAAGAGCATATAATTCCTGTGCTGCTAAAACTGCACTGGCCTATCCTGTATGCTGGCATATCACCTTCAAGATTAAGCTGTTTACACACAAGGCCCCGCACTGTGTCCTGTGTACCTAAATGACCTCCCATTGTTGTATTCCCCATCGCATTAGCCTGCTCCACTGGGTCTAATATTCTTACTGCCCCCTGTTTATGGCTTGAAGCAGTCAGAAAACATGGAATTTGATGTCACTGATCCAACCATGTGGCACTGACTTCCAGAATGATCATGGGTGAGTACCTCAGTTAATGCATTTTGAAGGACCTGTTATCTTTCCTGCTTGGAAATGCCTACCAAAACTATATGTGCTATCTTGATCCTATTAACAGAAAGTGCAAAGTCTATGAAGACTACTGTTATGAATTTCATATGTATCTTTCCTTTATTGATGCTCCTTATTGTGTACAGAACACAGCACATTCAAGATGGGCTACTTTTTAACAAAAACTGTTTTGCGTTGTCTATAGATGTGTCACAGAAATGAAACTATACCTAACTACCATGTGGTTAGGCACTGCATCACCCAGTATCACATAAATTTCTAAGAATGTTGATGATATAGTAGCAAAATACTTAGCCATTGTTATCTCTGGACTGCTGCCAGCTGAGGGTAAACCCGGTACCCCATTTAAAGTGTTTAAATTCTGATGAGTTTTAACAATGTTGGTATTTACCTCAGGCAGAGTGCAATATATATGTAACCAACATCCATCAATCCGTAACTATGGGGCACTCCACAATGGAAGGGACAACAGTCCATTAAGCTTGATAAACTGATGGAAAAATTACGTCAGATCTGAAGTGTACCCATAAATGCACTGACTCATTAAAGTTACAGTCTACAGTGAGACAGAGTCGAGCAGCAAGGCAGATTTATACAGGTATCAGACTTCATCTTTCTGGAATACATCAGTGAAGGTGGTCAGCTCCAAAGAGACTGAAATAGATGGCAATTTTCATTCACATCAACAGTACTTCTTCCACTCATATATATATAACATTATGGTGGGATAGGTCCACTCAGAAATGCTGTAATTACAGACATTGCTACTATAGCAGACTACTGGGCCTTTAGATAACTAGGCACTACAGTTGAAGCTGTTAACAATTATGACTGTACAATAGTCACTGGGCTTATTTGACTTAAGTTTGCCCTACAGCCAATGCTGAGTTCATTAGAGCAGATAGTCAATACTGCAAAGCTGGGCACATTAGGCTGAATAGCAATCATGATGACACTTTAACAATGCTAGCAGGCAAATTCCAGTTAATAGATACTGCCAGGCTCTACTGTGAATCATAATCTCACACTGGTACAACCTCGTTGAGAAGCATAGACCTGCAACCATCATTTAGTCTTTGAACCTTGATTTTAAAGATCAACTCTGAGATGGGGGGGTGTGGCATAACAGGGGAAGAGAATGGCAGCTGTAGCTTAGAGCTTTGAGACAATCCTTCTAGAACTTCAGCTATCCTAATTGAAATCTACTTAGCAAACAACAGAAACATCTGAGCATGCTTTATACATGGCACAGCAGTCAAAATCTTCCTGCCAGCAGAACCAGATTGATTTTAAAAAGGCCAAGGACACTAGCAGTGATGATGGGCCTGCTGAGCTACTAATGTGCAACTTACCATGCGCTCCAGCCAAAAAATCCACCTGACTGTACAGCAGGGCCATCCACAGCTGTCTCCAGCATAACTAGTCAGCAGACTTCCTTGTCAAATATAAACACTTTATTATTCAGATTAAAAAACTGTGATGGGAACTGGATTTGACAACATGAATGTGCAGCTCTCACACATGCCAGCAACTCTCAGTGGGCTGGGGGAAATGACAGAGCTGCATGGCAACAGACTAGACAAGGTGGAAAGGAGGGTACTTGAGCAGGAGTAGTGCAATCTGGACATCACAGCAGAACTCAGAATAGCTCAGAAGCACAGCCAGGAACTACGTATATGATAATCTAGATGACCATAAGAACCAGGAGCACTGCATTAACAACAGGTGATCGGCCTCATGGAGGGGATCGAGGAGAAAATCCCTGGCATTCCAGACAACAAGGCTGTCTCAAATACTTGGCTCAGGAAAGCACTGTGCTGGAGGTGCAACGGGCCCACCTCTCTCCCAGTAAGCAGGATCCAGAGAGAGAGACTGAGAATTTTTTAATTACATTCTTGAGATAGCTGGACATAGTTATGGTCCCACAAGCTGCTTGCAAAAAGGGTACCATCAAAGTGTAAAACCATGTAGTAAGCCTCTACTCTGACTACAGTTCACCATGTTTACCCCTCCAGATTAATCAGAAGGTGGCCAGGACTTCCTCCTAAAGCCTTAACTCATCATGATGCAGCTGTTGCTTAATTTGATAATTGAACTAACAGCTAGAGCATGCAGATCAGACCCATAGAGTACCAGACCACCAATCTGAGGAACATGGCTAGTGACACCACCAATATGACTCAAAATACATTATACATCTAATCAAATATTCTTAAGCCTAGTGAGGCTCCAGATTGGCTATTATATTGGTCATTACCATCTCAGAAAGGGCCTATCCAGCTACCAAATGACACTGTGTGGCATGCGCAGCTCACACCACCCTGCTCAAAATGGGTTCATGTCAAGTCATCCTAGTCATCTCTACTCCTCCCAGACTATTAGCTCACGTGTGAATCACCACCCTGGAAGAGCTAAGAGTCAGGCAAGTAGTGCAGTGACATGACTGACACACCTTGTCATGTGGCTGCTCAAAACCTGCAGGTAAGTAAAAACATCAGTAAAGACAAAAGTTGTTATTGTTATTAGACTTACACTGTAATCACTGAAATCACAACAAAAACCTTGAAGCCAATCATTTCCTTGAATTAATGACCAGCTGAAGGAAGGTGACCCATGGCTGCAAGTCAGCAGCCCATGCTCCCAAAAAATCATTAATCCCTCAGAAATGACTAGCTTCTCAGCCATTATTGCTTAAGTAAGAGTGTGTGTATGTTTGGGGGGGGGCAGTGAGTTGCTATCCTGAGGAGTATAGCACTTGGACTATAACCTATGTAATATTATTCAGTATGTAGTAAAGTGCTGGCCACTTTAGAAAGCTGCAAAGAAGGACTCTGACTGTTTTCAAGCTGATATGGGCATCTCCCTGTGCCAAGACAGTGACAGCCACCATGAGATTCCACTGTGATAGGAAAAGTGAGGTAACAGTCCCCCTGACCATGTGAGCTCATCTTGACTAGAATCAGCATGGTACATTCCTCAGATGTGGCTAAGCTCCCTACTCATATTCCCACACACAAGAAATCTGGTTTTGTCTACATCAGTCACTATGTTATTCCCAACCAAAAAGGAAAAGGAAAATAATAATAGATATGAACTGTTCAGCTGTAACCAATAAGCTGTTTTTTTTTTAAATAGGGTTTCTTTGATACTACATGCTTGCTAATGACCTATGCACCATTTGTGTTTAAAGTGATAGTTTTATGTGCTGTCAAAACTTTATGCTGAAGGAGTTCCTAGTCCCATGCCTGCACTTAGGGGAATCAAGGAAGGGGATGGATGATTTGCACCCATTACCAATGGTACTGCACTGTATGTTGGTGCAGAGGGAAGGGGGACCCTGTCAGTGAAAATGGGTCACTAAGATAATGGGACATCTGATCAATTGTAGGCAATCTGAGCAACACATATTGACTAGCTCTGAGTGAAGGGGTTTCTCACCTTGACCTCCTGATTGGGGGGCTGTCAGCCCATTCTGCCTGAGATAGTAGTTTTAATGAGCTGGCAAGTGTAAGCCCAAGCAACCTAGTCTCCCCCACCTAATGATAGGTTCCACTGGCCCATGTAGCAAGGTACCCAGTGAACTTCCAACCCTCAGGGCTGGAGTGTCACTAACTTACATAGATTGACACCCCACTCAAGTTATGCTTCACTTTATGGCTCATTAAAAGAAGTTCTGGCAAGAGCCAATATGGCTGCAGGCAAGGAATTTGGTGTAAAAATATTGAAACTTACCAAAGATATTAGCCTTCATTAGCGAAATGTAATGCAGGCTCCTAAATCTGTTGTTTTGTAATATTTGTAAACCAAATTTTCAACATAGCCTTGTTATGACCCTGCCTAATGAAGCAGGGCAGAGCACATGTTCAAATCCTGCCTGAAAGGTGATTTCATGCAGGGACTGCAGAATCAATTTTCTTGACATAGAAACACATTTGGGGAAGGAGTTAAAAATGACAGCTGTCACATTCATCATAGGTTTCATACAGTAATAGACACAGACATTGCCAGCTATTTCTCAAAGTTTCTGTAATATTTCTAGAGAAATTCCTGCTTTCTGCATTTCCAAAGTAGGGGCAGCAGAGAAACTCTAGAAATTTCATGAAATATCTGGAAGTAGCTGGCAATGTCTTTGGCTACTACTGTAGGTGTTACAAGCTACTTAGACCTTCATCCTTTATGCTTGCTATCCCGTATTTACGAAAAAAGGAATTTATTTTGATAAACACTATCCAACCTATGTTTGAAAGAGTCCATTAAGTCGCTAGTTACCTCATTAGTTGGTAAACTATTCCAAAGTTGTACCACCCTCTGACTGAGCCAGTTTTTCCTCTTTAAAGTGTTCCATTTCCCCAGCGTCAGTTGAAGGCAATGCCCCATTGGTTTGTACAGATAGTTCTTTAGACTAAGTCCCAAATCCTCTCTTTATTTGTTGTTCTGTAGGGCCCTGTAAACCATACACATGTCTCCCCTTATTCCCCAATAGTACAGTGTGTATAGACCCAAGTCCTCCAACCTCTCTGGGTATGTAGCATTGGCTTGTCCTGTTATTGATCTAGTGGCCCTTCTTTGCACACTCTCCAATCTTTTAATGCCCCCTCTTTTTTATATGGATACCATACTTGTATGCAATATTCCAGGTGTGGCCTTACTAATGCTTGATACAGGGGCAGTAATACCTTGCTATCTCTGCTACCAATGTGTCATAATATGCCATTCAAAGTTTGGTTAGATTTTCTAACAATAAGATTACAATGGTGCTGAATTGTTAGTCATTAGTGACTCTTACTCCCAAGTCCCTTTCCTCTGTTGTTTGTGGTAACTCATTATCTCCCAAACTATACCCATATTTTTTTTGTTCTTATGGCCCAAATGCATTACCACACATTTACTCATGTTTAGTCCAAGCTTGTACCTAATGGTCCATTGATATAACCCATCTAGGGTTTCTTGTTAGTTGTTATGGTCCATACTATTGTTGACAGTACCCCCAATCCTGCAGTCATCTGCAAACTTGCTCAACCATATGTTAGAATGATCACTCTTGATTGAGAAGACATACATACTAAATAAACAGGGGCCCAAAACAAAACTGTGAGGGTCCCCACTTGTCACTTTTCCCAGTCTGATAGAACCCCATTTATTGTGACCTTCTACCTCCTTTCCCTCAGCCATGCCTCCACCCAGTTTACTATATTTGTTTCCAGATTCATGTTGGACAATACCTCTACCAGTACTTTATGTGGGAGTTTGTCAAAAAGCCTTGAAAAGTCCAAGAATATTATGTCCACTGCATTACCTTACATCCAAAATCCTGCTTCCTGTTTCATAAAGGTCAACATATTAGTCTGGCATGACCTTGTTTTCATAAAGCTGTATTGTGTGGGGTCGGCTAAGTATTGTGATACTAAATGTGCTACTATATGATCTTTTAGGATCCCCTACAGAATTTTGCCCACTATTGAAGTTAGGCTCACTGATCTGAAGTTCTCTGGCTTTGTTGTAGGGCCCTTTTTCAATATAGGCACCACTATTGCTTCCCTGAAACCTTGCACCACTACTTCCTGGTCCAAGGACATCTGAAATATATGTGTCAAGGGTGGACTCAGACTTGTTGCTAGTTCCTTAAGTACTCTGGGATGGAGATTGTCTGGTCCTGGTGATTTGTTAATATTAATATTATTCTACTTTTTCTGTACATCTTTAGGGACTATTAGTATCTGTTCCAGGAGGGAATGTATTGCATTTTCATTTGATGTCAAGGTATTTATACTAAATACTGAGCTAAAGTAAGTATTCTGCATATCTGCCAACTCTTTAGTATTAGTAACTAATTCTCCTGTGGGCTTGTATATGGACCTATAATATTGTGACCTTCTTTTAGCATTAATATAAATATGAAATGCTTTGTAATTGTCCTTCACTCTATAAGCCAATTGCACCTCATATTACAATTTTGCCATTCTAATGTCTTTTTAGTTTCCTAATCATTTCTCTATACAAGACTCAACCATCAGGATTGTCATTTCTATTTACCGTCTTGAAGAGTTTATTTTCTCTCTGATCATTTTTTTTATTTTGGAATTAAACCATCCTGTATTATTTTTCTTATTACTATATTTTGGTGTGCTTGGTATGTATTTATTTACCTCCATCATGATTTTCCCAATCAAGATTTCCCACATCATTTCCACTGATTGGTTAGCAAATTCAGTTTTCCAATCCCAAGCACTCATTTTTGCTTTAAGAGTAGAAAAGTCAGCTTTACCAAAATTTAGTTTATTAGTTAGACCTGTTCTATTGTTGATCCTCAGATCTTCATTTATCCTGAAGAACACAGAACAGTGATCACAATTGCTAAAGGGACTGCTGACCCTGATTTTGTCAATTTAACCCCCCATGTTTGTCATTTATTTATTTATTAGCTTTTGTTAACCGGGTAAGTGCGCTAGGCAAACAATCCTGCCTATTTTCAGGCACGACCCGGGAGAGTACAAGACATAGGAGCCACAATATTACAGTTGGTACATCAAGACATGATAACATTAAGGCGGAGAAGAGAGAAAAAATTAAAAAGATAGATTGCAAGCAAAAATATAACATTTTCAGGCACAATTCGATAGAGTACAAGACAAAGGTGCTACACATTACAGAGATACATCATGTCAAATGACATCAAAGAAAACAATAGATGGCAAGCAAAATGTAACAGGTATACATGGTGGAGGGACAACAATTTAGTACTCCAGGATACTCAAAGCAGAGCTTTAATGTTGCAACCAATGGGAGGGGGTCTGGGCAACAGGACAAATGGTCAACGGTAATGTTAAGAGCGTCAGCAGTGACCAGGTGTGATAAGGAGAGAGAACAACGAGTTTTTAAAAACCTGGTGGGAGGTGGCATATTTGACCTGAAGGGGAAGAGAGTTCCAGAACCTAGGAGCAAAGTACGAGAAAGCTTATTCGCCCATTTTTGTGGCACAAGGCCTGCATGAGAGCAGGGGTGAGGAGGAGGATCTGAGAGAGCGGCTTTGAGAGGCGGGGGTAAGCAGGAGGGTCAGAGACTTCGGTCTTGGGGGTCTGGTTAGGGAGTCAATAAAGCAGCCCAGAGAGAAAGCATGGAGGTCCTTGGGTGACAGGCAGTTTAACCCGGAGTAAAGGAGGCAGTGATGAGTGAGGCTTGGTGTGGATAATGCGAATCTGCAGATATTATTATACGAAGTGTCCCATCTGCTGAGCATGCTGGAGTTGGCAGAGTATAGAAGAGGAAGACCATACTGGAGCTGCGGGAGAAGCACCCCCCTTGCTACTGATAGTCTATCAGAAGGGGTGAGGGAGTGCTGCACCCGGTAGGCACCTCCAATTTTCTCATTAACAGCTCGATAGACTGTGTTGATGTGAGTAGCAAAGTCGAGGGAGGGATCAAGAGTGACCCCCAGGTATTTAAAAGAGGACGTGTTGGTAACCGAAGATCCATCCTGGCACTGAACCAGAAGCATTGGGGCCATGAGGAGTAGTTTTTTGTAGAGCCGAACAGCATGGCTCGCGTTTTGTTCAGGTTAAGATGTTGATGGTTGTTCAGAAGCCATTGCTAAAGGACCTGGAAGTCGTTTGAGAGTGATAGGTTGATGTTCGTGCTTGAATTGGATGCCGGTAGAGAACCAGGTCATCAGCATACATGAGGATGTGGCTGTGATGAGAGGAGTTGGGAATGTCATTTAGGAAAGGGAGAAAAGTAGAGGACCAAGAATGGACCCTGAGGAACGCCTCAGGTGATATGTCTGGGGAAGGATATAGCCTTGTGGAAAGCTACGGCCTGGGTACGATTGTCAAGGTAGCTATGGAACCAAGACAGAGTGGGGTCGGAGACTCCAGTGGCCTGAAGCTTAGACAGCAAGAGTTGGTGATGCACCATGTTGAAAGCTTTGGATAGGTCAATGAAGATGGTGCCGGTGAGTTGTCCGATATCCATATTGTTTTTAATATCGCTGGTGAGTTGTGTTAGAGCCGTGGTGGTGCTGTGTCCAGGACTAAATCCATGCTGGCAGTGGGTAAGGAGATTGAGCTTACCGAGGTGTTCTGAGAGTTGACAATGAACTAATTTCTTGAGTAGTTTACTAAGAGTAGGCAGGAGAGAGATGAGACGGTAGTTGGTCATTTGTTTGACATCACCCTTCTTAGGAATAGGGATGGTTCTGGACGTTTTCCAGGCCAATGGGACAGAGGAGGTGCTGATAGATAGATTGAAAAGTCTGGTGACCGGCTTGGCAAGCCAAGAGGCGAACTGCCTGAGAATAGACGGGATGGATGCCATCAGGCCAGGGCCCCGTAGGTTGGTATGGAATTAGAAGTTTACGATTTCACGGTAAGTCTGTTTCAGGTAGGTTAAAATCCCCATCAAAAGAATATTAGTCAATAAATTTGATGAATCTGTATATTGTGATAACATTGGTTTAGCGGGGGGATGCACCACTCTGGCTGCCTTCTCAAAGAGAGTTAGGGGACGAGGTCCCCCATGGGATTTGGCACAAGGGGAGGAGGGAGACCTGTTGTCTACCTGGGCAACCCTGAGCTGTTTGCCCTAGAATATTACATGCTATTGAACAGAGAGGCTGGAGGGACATTTGTTGGGGGAATGATCGCAAGAACCTTGGGATGAAGCGGGAACCATGTTGGCCACACAAGTTTGTTGTTAAGTTAAGGAATGTGTTACTTTATTCTTCTACAGGAAAAACTCAGGGAGACAGGTTTCTCATATATGGGGAGGTGGCTGGGGAGAGGGCTGTCCCGGGTGAGGGCATTCTAGACATGTACACCAGGGATAAGTACATTGCAAATAGTCTTGTGAGATGTGAATGGCCTTAAGACCATAACCAACAGGTGTGGTCCATTGTGAGGAAGGTGAAGGGCAATATACTACCTCCAAGTAGTGTACAGTATACCTCCTTGGAGGAAGCTTGAAAATCAGAGTGGTCCTTGTGGGCACTCAAATACTGGTGCACTTTACTTTCAAGGTCATGAGGATGGCCATATGGCCTGTCAGGGGCTGCCTTTGCTCTGATTTGCAAGGAGGCCAACCATCAGGATAGGTATCTGATAGCAGAAGTGGAGGTAGGAGAGGCTAGCTCTGCCATGGTGTATCACCTCAACTTCATCCACCCAGCATTCTTCCACAAGATCACCCTACCCTGTTTGCTTTCCCTTACTGAGCTGTGATGGGAGGGACATCGATAACCCTGGGATCCTATCTTGGACAGATCCACTTCACTGACCAGGCAACCTCCCAAAAGCTAGGCGGCATGATAATTGATGGCCAGGTAGAGGGCACTGATAGATGCATGACAGTACCTACATCTGACTGATAGAGATATCCTTTTCTTCTATGAGCACTAAGTGTATATGAGGATAGACACTGTCCTCCTGAGCTTGGACCTGCTGTCTCAGCTGACAACTGCAGCATATGACCCTATGTTACATTCAGATCATTCTCCACTCCTTCAGTGGGGTGGAGACACCCCAGACAATGAAGGCTAGATATGAGACTCCATAGAATTTGGAATTTAAGGCACAGATGGCTAAAACACTGAAATAAATGTTCTCCTTTAATGGAAAAAATGACACTACAGCTACTACTAGATGGGAGGCTATGAAGGCTGTTGCCAGATGGGCTGGCATCTCATTCACTTCACATAAAAATAAAAAAGAGCCTCAATGGAAAGTGACATAGAGCCAAACATCCTGGGCCAGATTTTCTATGGGTTTCCAAGGGCATGCGTCAAGCTCTGCGTCAAACCCTATTTTGGCACTGTTGCGCCAAACAACTTTGCCACAGCTGTGCACATTGAATGCAATTGTGACACTTTAACTGATTTATGGCAGCTTGTGTCAAATATTTGGCAAAAGCCCAGTAAAAAAGGCTACAAAGATAGAAGCAAATTAGACCAGAAAAAGTTGGTCTAACTACTAGCAGTCAGTGCACATGATATGAATCCTGATCGCTGGACAGGAGAATGCGTCAAGCTCCATGCTCCAAATGTTCAGTGCACCATGTCTTGAGGCATTCTTGGCCTATTGAAAATCAGGCTCCCTGTCCTGGAAAAAGAGGTTATGACTCTGCAGGCAGTAGTAAGTATGGAGAACTGAGAGTTCTCAAGGGGTAACTGAACTGAGTGTTTTCAGCTAGGGTTGTGAGGGGCCACCTCCTCCTGAGGTAGAAACATAGAATTTGATGGTAGATAAGGACTGCTTGGCCCACCTAGTCTGCCCATTTTCCTACCTAATAGATAAGCTGCAGATCCTAGTTAACCAACAGCTTACTTACTCCTACCCACCACTAGACTGCCTTATGCCTGTCCCAGGTGGTAGTCATTTTGAAAGGGTTAAGGTGGGCTGTTGGTTGTCCTGACAGCTGAAGCTGAGAGATACCGATAGATTTATCAAGAGTGTAGTCAATCTGAATGGATCACTTTACCCTTGTTGGCAGGATATAAATAAGGCCTTTCAGACTTTATATTCCATGCTGTGTAATTTCAAGCTGACTGAGAATTTAAACCCTGAGCCTCCCTGGACACCCAAAATATTTTGACTCTTCAGTCCTCAAGTGTAGAGGTCCTGGACCAAGACATCTACAGAGTGGAGCTATACAGGGCACTCCAAACTACTTCAATGGACAGGGCCCAGACCCAGAGGGCTGCCAACCAAATTCTACAAAATGTGTTAAGAGGCTCCTCAGAAATCTTTGAGGATACAGTGAGGACATCTCTGGATAAAGGGAGCCCCCTTCCCAGAGCTTGACCACAATTACTGTTCAACCTAAGCTGAGTAAGGATCACAGCCTGTGTGGATTCCATAGACTGATATGTTTGCTCAATGCAGATAACATTTAATGCAAAATTACTGACTGGGTGCCTGGATGGACTAGGGAGGGTTCATGAAAGAAAGGCAGGCCAAATATAACATCAGGCAAGCCCTTAACACTATGTGGTGATAGCCCAGGGGAGGGGTCACTTGGCCTGGTCATTTGGCCCTGGATACTGAGAAGGCATTTGACTGGGTAAAGTAGCCTGGTCAAGTAGTCCTTCATGTTTGTAGAGCTCCAACATCTTGGCTTTGGTCTCAAAATATGTACATAGATATAAGTTCTCTATAGAGTCCTCTGGGCACAGGTCTTCATCAACTGCCACCTAACAGCACCATTTCCCCTGACTAGGGGAACTAGACAGGGCTGCTGCCTCTCTCCCCTGTTATATATTCTCATCATAGAACCGTTGTTATCGCCATCAACTAAAATCCAATAATAGAGGAAGTGTCCCATCAGGAAACAAATCCTAATTTTTCTCTATTTGCAGATGATAGCCTATTGTTTCTGCTCAATCTGTAGACTGTGGTCCAGTCCTTACAGACATCTTTTGCATATATGACCCAATATCAGGAAAAAATAAACTAGGCTAAATGTGACTGGCTCTCATGAGGACAAGGAGAGGGATCCCCACTAAGAGTGTCAGATACACTCTGCTTCCCCCTGTAGATAGTTTTAAGTACCTTTCAATCTGGCTCCCGAGGAAGCTGTTCATCCTGGGTTCTCTAAACTTTCAGCCTCTTCTCCAATGGGTTGAGACTGACTATGAGAGATGGAGATCCCTCCTCCTCTTAGTAGTGGCAGAGTAAATTGAGTATTCTCATTCTCTGTCTTTTCCTGTTTCAGGTTCTACCCTTCCACCTGCGTATAAAATTCTTTACCTCCTTGCAGGACTACCGTTGTGGCTTCCTAAGTCAAGAGAAAAGAGGCCAGATAAAACAATCCACCTTATGGTTGCTTGTGAATAAAGGTGGACTTGGCCTCCACAGTTTCCAAAACTATTATTTGTCAGCACAATTGGCCTTTATGAGGGACATTTTGCTGGAGGGGAACAAAAGCTGGCCTGGGTAGATTTTGAAACTCAAAGTCCTTGAAACACAATTTAAACACCTTCTGGCCCCAGCTCTAACAGAAAGAGTGGTTAAACAGATAAAAATCCCTTCACAAGCACCACAGCAAGGGAATGGCTAATGTCCCATGCCCTTTATACCACCCTGCTGAGTATTCTCCAGAGGCACAAATTGGGAGTGCCGTCTGGAGAGGCAAACACCCACCCTTCCATACTCAGAACAGTCTGGACACCCGGAGAGCTTAGGGACTGGAAACAGTAGGGACTTACATGAAGATGGCTTCCTGAAACCATTTAGACTCTGTCAGCACAATTTTCACTTAATCCAATTGATTTCTTAACCTGTATCTGGATTTGCTCTCTTATGCAGAGGAGACCACCATCACCACCACCACCACCACCAATGTGATTTCCAGGAAAAAAAATGCACATTACCTAGGAAATATAGCTAGATCAATAAAACAATTTTATACCATACTGCTGGGAGTGGGGAGTTCGGGTCCTGGATGCTACACACGGTAGATGGGAAAAGGATCCTGGAGAGGAACCCTGACAGAATGTGACTGTGACTTAGTACTAACAGGGTGTCATCATGCTTTGTCAACATTAGGCTTAGATAGATTTTCTTCAATTTCATCCACAGGGCATATTATACCACCTACCTTGCAAACAACCCCAACAAGTATGTATTTTCTCCATACTCATAACCTATCTGCACTTAAATACCTCTCCTACTTTCTGTTATCCCTCTTCCCCTTGTTATTTTTCCAGTTCCACCCCCCCATCTGTTCCACCTCAACCACTCGCCCCTCATATCAATATGCTAATTTTTGCTCCTCCCCTCCTTCCTCCTCCTTCCCCTTGCCTTTACCACTGTCTCTCACACCCCACCATCTCTTCCTCCTCCACATTTTTTTACCCTTCATTTCTTGACAAAACCTTTCTATTAGCTGCTGTAACCCTAAAATATGCACTTTAGTTTGATTTCTCAGCCATTGATAATGTACTGTGCACCACATTTTTGTAATGTCTCACTACTGGATAATTCTGTTAAGTATTTTGATTCGATGTGGCACCATAAATTGTAAACTGTTTTGTCATTGTAAAAATATAACTGCCTTGTATTTTATCTGACATGGAACATTTGTAAAAGAGCCACTGTCTGAAAGGCATATTTTCAGAGAACTCAATAGAATTAAAAATAAAAAAAATAAAAAAATGTACTTTCAGAGACAAAGTGAATGCTCCAGATGTAAAACAGAAGTAGTCACCTTCATCAAGATGGTCTGGGCAAGTCTGAAGGTCTGAAGGTACAGACATTTAGGGGGAGATATCCAGCATACTTCCCAGAACACCAGGTTGTACCCTAACACCTACAGTGGCAGGAATCCTGTTGGGATTGGACCATGGGACACAGGAAAGCAGAGTCCATAGACACCTACTCTTGAAACAGGGCATTACAGTAAGGGAAAAAAAGCTTTTGGCCCAGTTCTGGAATCAGGTCAAGGCCCCTATAATAGCACAGTGGGTTTATTTATTGCTAGATTGTACGAGAACAGAGAAAAAGCAATATTTTGCACAGACCTCCTATATATGGATCAGTTTGTGCCTTCCTGAAATCAGCACCAACTGCCACATGATTCCCAAACTTTTAAAACAGGGTGGAGTACATCAATAAAAAATGGGTCATGAAGTACTGCCAGGCAGTTCCCACTTACAGAAAAGTGAGATGCTGGATTACGTTGCATATGGTCTCACACAAGGCTTGAGGACATTCCACTGAGACTGACATATGCATGAATAACTATGTATTATAATTACACTATCATTTTCTGTTTCTATATGTACAAGCTTTATCTGAAGCCCATTGCCCAGAGCATACTAGTTCTTCCTAATCCTTGCCTGTCACCCTTATGTAAACCTACCAGAATATGTAAGTACTGTATCTCTGTACACCTTCCTGCCAATAAATGAAGTTTTCAGAAAAAGAAGCCCACCTTTGAACTTTAGGGATTCCTTCCAAACTATAACCCCAAGCAAGTGGAAATATTTAAAGACACAGCTGCTGGCAGATCAGCTGGTTATAGTCTAGCAGCTCTTTGTGAAGAAAATCAAACTCCACTCTACTCAGAGTACACACAGAATGGACTAAACTCAACTAACTCCTTGCAGCATAAGTGCCAGAATCCATGGGTGGGCATAATGCAGCCCTCCCACCACACACACACACACACACACACATATATACACTTTTCACCAGGATCATTCAAAGTGCCCCTTTACTTGCAAAAACTACCTTTTTAATCCTGTGCCTTTTTGAACCTCATCACATGCAATTTTCCCCACATTCCAACACCCATGCCTTGCAAAACTGTCATTCTGTAC
Organism: Neoceratodus forsteri; assembly: GCA_016271365.2. Classification (NCBI taxonomy): domain Eukaryota; kingdom Metazoa; phylum Chordata; order Ceratodontiformes; family Ceratodontidae; genus Neoceratodus; species Neoceratodus forsteri. The sequence continues at coordinate 1,325,613,092 of CM057458.1, forward strand.
AAAGAGATAGTCTGGTTCTGACTTTGACTAACATTGCCCATATTCCATATCCCAGGATAATGTGCCCTTGACGAACCCACTGATTAACTCTTTAGATGCTGAACTGGCCTCTGGTGAATTATAGAAACATTGGTTGCATTAAAAAATGTTCATGTCTTCCACAAAGGAAGGGAAGAAATCATATTTTAGCTATGATGAGCTGGTAACCTGATCCTTTCCACTTCCCTATCAGTTAGTCCCACCACTGTGCACTGATGTTCTATGACATAATAATGGGGGAGTGCATTCATTTGCTCTCCAGAGGATTCAAAGAGAGACATCTTTTGAGATATTTTGTTTTACATTTTACAGTGTTATTTATTTAAAATCAGTGCCTCTGTTCAACTAGCATGACTCTTAGTTGAGTTATGGGTTTAATTATAAATTAATTACCATCCTAGCTTTGTTTTTTAAGGCAAAAACTCTGTTTAATGCATCAGTTATGGTTGTTCCACAGTGACAAAAGTGAGGAAATTTGGAGTTAGGGCTGCCACCCCATGCACTCCATGCCCACCCCTCCCCCACCAACAGGCATCAGGGTGAGCGATGAGGTCATCTGGCCTAACTCTCACCCCATTCTATGTGTAAATAAGCTGAGGTGGTGCAGAATAGGAAAATGGGGTGAGAGTTAGGACATATGACCCCAACGCACACCCCAGTGCCTGTTGGTGGGGGTGGGCATGGGGTGAAAGTGATGGTAACCCTAACACTGAATTTCCTCACTTTTGTAACTGTGGAACAACCCTAAGTGATGCAGGAAATGGAGTTTTTTGCCATGAATTTCCCTTCATTTTGAGAATGTGCACTATAAATAGTGAATGGTAAGTGGAAACATAAACGCAAACAAAAATGATAATGCAAATGGTAATGGAAATGCAAACGGGATGGTAACGCAAATGGAAATGCAAATGCAAATGTAAATGGTATCAGCAATAGTGATGCACAAGGAAACAGAAATGCAAGATAATGGAAATGCAAGTGCAAATGCTAACGGTAATGGAATGCAAACATAAAATGGTAATGCAAACAGTATTGAAAACACAAACGGTAAAGCAAATGTAAATGCAAACCTACATGGTAATGGTAACAGTGACGACAAAGCAAACAGTAATGAAAATGGAAAGGCAAATGCAAGTGGAACACAAATGCAAATGGTAATGCACACGATGATGCAAACAGAAACGCTAACAAAATGGTAATGGAAACGCAAACTGCAACGGTAATGCAAACAGTAACATCAACAGTGAAGCAAAAGGAAACAGTAATGCAAACTTTAATGCAAATGCAAGTGCAAATGCAAATGCAAACAGTAACGCATATGGTGACACAAACAAAAACGTTAACACAAACGGTAATGGAAATGCAAGTGGAAATGTAAATGCAAACACTAATGGTAACAGTAACCCAAATGCACATGTTGTTTGTCCCAAAAAGGTGCATTCAGAAGCACAGTGAATACAAAGGATGTGGCCATAATAATGGCCCTCGGACCAGAAAATGAGCACTTGAAATACTAAATTGCTTATATCTCAGGAACCATACAGCATAGAAAAAAAAATCTCAAATTATTAATGACTTTCAAGGCTAGTTATGCACTTTGCCCCTCAACAGGGGGCTAAGCTTTTTAATGAAAGTCCATATCTCACACTGTTTTTGAGATACAGGACCGAAAAACGTATGAATGCCGTAATGTTATCTTAAGGAAAAATCATCAACTTTGAGTAGCGAACTTTGTAGCCTTGTTATATTTTGGCACCAAACCACACAAAGGCACATCTGTGGGATGTTGGCTGTTTTCCCTGAAATGTGAGCCCAAAAGACCAAACTGTTGTTTTGCAGCAGGGTGGTAAAATTGCCTATTGTTTTGGGTATACTACAAATTACTTTGCAAATCATGGCACTTTTGCAAAAAAAATCATGAAAGTGTCTAATTTAGAAAGCACTTTGTGACATTTCTTTTAAAAAAATTTGAAAACCATATTTCTGGGGTGTTTTACACTAAACAAAGACATGGCTTAGCATCCTCAGGACCTGACTAGGTGAACACAACAAGATTTGTGTCCCTAGAGAGTCCCACATTTAAATGCCAAGCATTTCTGTGACCACCAACTGAAAAAAAAATGTCAATTTGCCAGAGTTAAAAGGATCATTTGGGAAAGTAAAATGGTATTTATGCACACTGTCACATAGTTTAACTTTTCCATAGACTAGAATGGGAGACAGTTTTCTGAATAACTTTTGAACCATTTAATATTTTTCATGACATCTTCAAAAGGCACATCAGGAATGCTGGCTGCATGCTCCCTGAAGTTTTGGACTGATCATGCAAACCATGTGACCTGTAGGCACAAGCAAAGAAACATGCAAAATGTGTAATTTATGCAGTTTATAGCACTCCATAGCTCTGCAACCTTACATCTGACCATAACACAACTTGCCAGGTCCAGAGATTCATGATACCAGACTGTGCATTCCAAATTTCAGGCAAATACATTATACAGTTACAAAGTTATTAAGCTGCCAAATTTCAGATTTAACCTTAAATGGGGTACTCAACCTTAACTATAGTGGCACTACTGTGCCACTATAATTAAATATATATATATATATACTGTATCTATATATATATATATATATATATATATAGATAGATAGATAGATAGATAGATGCATATATTCATGGCAAAAAACTCCATTTAATGCATCAGTTGGGGTTGTTCAGTGACAAAAGTGAGGAAATTCGATGTTAGGGTTCCCCGGTCATGCACATACGGCCCCACCAACAGGTATCAGGGTGTGAGTTGGGGTCATCGGTCCTAACTCTCACACCATCCTATTTGTAAAAGGCTGAGGTGGTGCAGTACAATAGAATAGAGTGAGAGTTGGGACCATGACCCCAACGATACCCTGATGCCTGTTGGTGGGGCAGGATGGGTAGGGTGCAATGGGGTGGGAACCCTAACATCGACTTTCCTCACTTTTGTCGCTGTGGAACAATCCTAAATTATGCACTAAACTGAGTTTTTTGCTGTGAATTTACCTACTTTTTGAGAAGGAGCACTATAAACAGTGAATTTTTTGTCATATAGTAATGTTAACGGTAATGCAAGCGCAAGCACAAATGGTAATGCACATGGTGAAGCAAAGGTAAATGGTAACACAAACAGTAAGAAAAATGCAAGCTCAAATGTTAATGAACTAGGAAAGGTAAAGCAAATGGTAAAGCAATTGCTAAAGGCAACAGAAACGCAAACGTTAATGGAAACAGTAACGTAAATGGTAATGCCAACAGAAATGAAAACTGTAAGAAAAATGCAAACGGTAACAGAAACACAAATAGAAATGCAAACAGTTAAGGCAATGGCACCACACAAGGAAACAGTAATGCAATCGACAAGGGAAATGAAACTGAAAATGCAAAAGCTAAGGGCAACAGAAATGCAAATGGTGATGAAGACACAAAAAGTAATGGTAACGCAATTGGAAATGCAAACACTTATAGTAACAGCAACGATGAGGCCAAAGGAAAGACAAACGCAAACGGAAGCACATAGGCAAATGGTAATGCACACGGTGATGCAAAATGAAATGCCAGCAAACAGTAATGGAAACGCAAATGGCAACAGTAATGCAAACAGAAACACAAACGAAAATGGAAAGGGTAATGCACATGGTGGCATAGATGGAAACAGTAACACAAACGGTTACCAAAACGCAAGTGGAAACATTATGTGTAACAGCCTGTGTTTTGGTTTCCATTTCTGTTCTCTTTGGCATTATTGTTGTTGTTACTGTTACCATTTGCATTTCAATTTCGATACCATGACCGTTTTCTCTACCATGTGCATCACTGTTGCTGCTTGAGTTTGCTTTGCAGTTCCTGTTACTATGTAACAAGACATCACGGGTGGAAGCGGGGCCCAACCCAACCCGCCACCACATTCCATTCACTATTTATCGTCCTCATTCTCAAAAAGATGGGAAATTAGAGGAAAACTTAGTTTAATTCATCAGTTGGGTTGTTCCACAGTGACAAAAGTGAGGAAATTTGGTGTTCGCGGTTGAAAGCCCCTTTGGACCTCAACCCACCCCCAACTGGCATCGGGTCATGCTGGCATCATCAATCCTAACTCTCACCCCATTATCCCATGCCTCTGCTTCTTTACACATGTGATGGGGTGAGAGTTAGTCGTTGACCCCAACACACACCTCGATGCTGGTTGGGGGTGGTCTAGGGGTCCAAGGAGGCTTTCAACCCTAACACCAAATTTCCTTGCTTTTGTCACTGTTGAACAACCCTAACTGATGCATTCAATGGATTTGTTTTGCTATATATAAGGGGTTACCACCCCTTGCACCCAAAGTCCAAGCCACCCCGTCCCCACCAAAAGGCATTGGGGTGCATTGTGGTCACGTCCTAACTCTCACCCCATCCCATGTGTAAACAAGCTGAGGTGATGCAGAATAGGAGAATGGGGTGAGAGTTAGGACTGATGACCCCAATGCACTCCCCAATGCCTGTTGGTGGGAACAGGGTGGGCTTGGGGTGCAAGGAGTGGCAACTCTAACACCGAATTTCCTCACTTTTGTCACTGAGGAATAACCCTAACTGATGCACTAAACAGAGTTTTTTTGCCATGAATTTCTCTTCTTTTTGAGAATGAGCACTATAAATAGTGAATAAATGTGGTGGTGGGAATGCAGGGCCCCACCATGTGATTTTTTGTCATATAGTAACGCTAACAGTAACACAAATGCAAGCCCAAATGGTAACGCACATGGTGACGCAAACATAAATTGTAATGCAAATGGTAAAAGGAGAGCAAGTGCAAACATTCATGAAAACAGAAATGGTAAGGCAAATGGTAATGCAAACGCTGACGGCAACAGAAATGCAAACCTTAATGAAAACAGTAATGTAAATGATAATTCCAATGGAATCACAAACAGTAAGAATAGTGCAAACAGTAACACAAATGCAAACAGAAATGCAAATGGCTAAGGCAACGGCACCGCAGAAAGAAACAATAATGCAATTGACAGCGGAAACGCGAATGAAAATGCAAATGCTAAGGCCAACAGAAACACAAGCGGTGATGAAAATGCAAACAGTAACAGTAACGCAATTGGAAACACAAACAGTTAGAGTGACAACAATGATGACACCAAAGTGAACAGTAATGCAAATGTAAATGCAAGCGTGTACGGAAATGCAAATGGTAACGTGCACTGTCACGGCACAGCAATTAGAAATGCAAATACTAATGGTAACAGCAACGATGACACCAAAGGAAAGACAAACGCAAATGCAAGCACATATGGAAATGCAAACCATAATGTGCACAGTCATGGTAAAGCAATTGGAAAACTAAATGGTAATGGTAACATCAAAGATGATGCCAAAGGAAAGACAAATGCAAATACAAACGGAAGCACGTACACAAACGCAATGGTAACAGTAACGCAAGCTCAAACGCTAACACACATGGTGATGTAAATGTTAATAAAGCAAATAGTAATAGGAATGCAAACTGCAATGAAAATTACTATTGTTCCATGGTGTCATATAAAACATTGACTGATGCAGTGTCATGAGTCTGTTATTTTTGTAATCTGTAGTGTTACACTACTTTACAACACTACAGATTACAAAATTTGAAAACATATCTTTGGGTTGTTAAACCCCCCAAAAAGACACGGCTACCATCCTTAGGGCTCAACTAGGTGAACACAAAAAGAATTGTGTCCCTAGAGGGTCCCAAATTTAAATGCCAAACATTTCTGTGATCAGTAACTGAAACAAAATGGCTGACTCATGACACTACAGTGGTCATTTGCAACTCTAAAAACTGCATTTGCAACACTGTCAAACTTTTTGTTAACTTTTCCCATTGACTATAATGGGAAACTTTTTTTTTTGCATAACTTTTGAACCGTTTAATATTTTTTCACAAAATCCTTGACAGGCACATTGGGGTCCTCAGCTGCATGTTGTCTGAAGTTTTTGGACTGGTCGCGCAAACTGTGTGACCTGTAGGTGTGAGCAAAGAATGCTCAAAAAAGCTTAAATGCGCTACAGAATGTTGCTTAATAACTCTGCAACTAGAGATGCAGCAAATTATAAATCTGCCCACAAAGTGGACGCGAAGTGACCACTTCCCATCCATGGAGCACAACGTGAAGTGGACCTCATAAAGTGCTCACTTCGCCTTATCATTACCATGCCACTTCGCATTCGCATTATGCCTTAAATTGAAGAAGGGGAAGTGAATTGAAAATAGGCACATCACATGGCCTGCAGTATTGTAAGTCCCATGCTTAAGCCAGGCAGGAAGGAAGTGAATCAGAGAAGTAGTTTCACATTCTCCTTTGCATTTGTACAGGAGAAAGCAGAATTGTGAGAGGAGAGGAGTTTGCTTGGCTCTGAGTCATTTCTCATACTGCTATTTCAAACAGCTTTTTAAAAGCTATTTTATTTAGTGTTTGTATTATGTTAGTGTTTTTTGGTTAGTGAATTTTTTTATAAGTTTTGTTTTGTTTTGTGCGTGTGACTGATCATGCGTGTGTGTGTGTGTGTGTCGTCCCTGTGACCCAGGAGGATGGAGGGTCAGGTTGAGTTGGGGAAGGTGACTTGCTGTCACATGGGAGCATTAGGAGGGGAGGAGTGCGGACCCTTGGAGGGAAGGGTGGTTGTGTTATATTGGACCACTCCAAACTCCTAGCCAGTGTTGCTTCCCCCATGGAAGCAACAGGAGCAACAGCAGCAGCAGCACCAATGCCACCAATGCCACCAGTGGCTGTTGCTCATCCACCTTCTCCACCACCACTAGCAGAAGCTGTTGGGGCTCCAGCAGCACCCCCTCCACCACCTCCACAGCCACAGGAGGTGGCCCCGGCAATAGTGGGTGGTGCTGGGACTCGTGCCCACCAAGTGCATACTGTGTCTGGTCCCCCCTGCAGTTCCCTAGTGTGGTAGTATTTTAATTGTGTGGTTGGAGACAGCAAAGTGGTGCAGTGCCATGTGTGTGGTGTGCTGGTGCACTGTGGTCACCCTGGGGCACATATGGGCACCGGCGGCCAGTGCACCCACATGATGAATCACCACAGGGCAGAGTGGCAGGCTGCCATGGAGGGGGACATGCATCCACCTGCTGGTCCTTCCATGGCAGTGGCTGAAGGTGCTGCTTGGGAGGGAGATGTGACTCACAGCAGTCACCGCCACAGCAGGAGGAGAAGGGCTACATCAGGTGCTCCACCACTGCCACCACAGCCACCAGCACCACCCTGTCCACCACCAGCCCCACTACCTGGATTACCCAATGCAGCAGACCCTGGCATAGTCCCTGTTAGCCAGTCTGACCTCTCTCCTGGTGTGGGCAACACTGGAGGAAAACAACAAGCGTTTAATTAATTTGAAGCAGCAGGTTATCAGAATGGAAGGACAGCAGCAGCAAATACTTCAGTGCTGCACCTGCTGCTGGACCACCACAGCATCCCACAGCCGTAGTAAGTCCAGGTATTGTTTTCTGCCCCCTCCCACACCCACACCCACCCCCTGACCCTACCCCACTACTGTGTTGTACTTTTGTTGTGAGTTTTTTGTTTGTTATTATTAAATCATACACATTTTCCTTCCAGGGAATCTTCTTGCACCACATAGTGCAATAAATTTTTTTGAAAACAATGCGTAAATGCATTACAGTGAGTCATGTGACAGAGGCATTCCCATTCTGAAAATCTGCCCACATTCTGCCTCCCTTCTCAGCAACATTAGTACATGATGGTAGGGAGAGCGTGTGTGCGTGCTCCGCTCCTTACAGTGAATATCGGAATGTGCAGGTTTGCGCATGTTTCTTTATGTTAATGGTCAGTTTGTTGTGAAATGTGTGGCCACGTTGTCAGTAAGAAGAGCCTTGGTAGTGGAAACATCCCATATTTCACCACAAAGTGAACCTTATAACATTAGAAAACATTGCTTAGGATAGCTGCTGGACATTCAGTATAGTGGAGCATGCACTTGTGCTCCCCGTGCCATCACGTCTTAACGTTGCTGAGGAAGTGTGGCACAAATGTGGGTTGCTTTTCAGATTGTTAATTCCTCCCATGATGTGACTCACTGTAATGAAATTATGGTTGCTTTTCACAGACATGTATTGTACTCTGTGGAGCAAGAAATATTCCAGTGGTAGTAATGCCCCCACATATTAGTTTATGTGCATCACCATAACTATGCAATGTGGTGACTGTCTGTAAAGCAGCAGTGCAACAATCTGTTGAGAACTCTGACGTATATTTTTTTAATGATATGTTACAGCTTGCTTTACTTATATCCTGACTGACTGGAATGATACGATAATTTGCAGTAGTTGAGTGTGCTGTACTACCTTTTTTCATGTGTGAAATAATGACAGGAACATTCCTTTTAAATTGGTGCTGCTGACAGTGAGTGTGACAAGGTCTTTGTCATTGTTTTCCTCTGATTTTCTCCATCACATCAAGTAGTTGTCATATATAACTTCTGTTGTTATCTAACAGTTATGCATCAGTCAGTGTGTTATATGACACCAAGAACAATAGTTATTGAAAAGCAGCTGCAAATAAATACAAATCTGGTCAGAACAGTATTGGAAGACGTGCTCATTTTGTTTTTATATATGAAAAAAGTAGGAGTAAGAGAAGCAGACATAAATTGTGAGAAGAATCAGATCATTCAAGTCACTCGACTCGTACGTAAGTAGTGGTTGCTGTGGCAATTTAAAGTAGCATAAAAAGTACAGTTCAGAACTGTGAGGACATTCTTGCAATGCTGCTTTAACTGTAAAAATGTCACTATGACATCATGACTATGAGCGCACAGCAACAATCACAGAACACACAAAAGTGGCACAGAGTCTCCAGATTTTTTCTGCAGGCCCACAATGCATCCTCATTGTGTGCAGAAAATTGACAAGTGGTAACCAAGTGAAAAGAGACTGTTTCAGCACATAAAATGTCCCCCGGAATTAATGACGCACTCAGTCATGCATGCAGTGATGGCACAGAGTCCCCAGATTTTTTCTGTAGGCCCACAATGCATCCTTCTTGTGTGCAGAAAAGTGAAAAGTGATCATCTCAACTGGATTGAAAGGTACCCTTTGGATGTACACTAATAGTAGCCTTAGTGAGTAGATATATTTATAGATACTGTATATGGTTGTGTATTTTGTAGGTGATGATGAGGGTGGTTGAACTTGACATGGACATGAACTTATGCTACTGTTCTGCATCACACAGGTGACTCCAAACTGTTGCTGTGCACCTTGTAGTACTCAATGAGAATTTTTTGCACTTAAATGGAAACGGATAACTCTCAAGCACATGAAGGTAAGTATTTTTTTGGGGGGATCATATTTTCAGTTTTGTCTGTAATGGTTTCTTATTTTTTTCTTCTTCACAGATTTCATCAGCATCCTTCTGAAGTCTGGTTGTTAATGATGGTCATGGTCATTGAAGGAAATGACTTCTGCTTGTTGCATGTGTGTCCAAGCTCGGGTCGGTGGAGGGGTGTGCCTGATGTTGACAAACTTATTTGGATAAGGCCACTTTGACAGAACAACAAAGTATAGCGAATTTTCCTAAAAAAAGAAATAAATGACTTCTTAAAAGTTACAACTTCATTGTTATGTGTCCCTCCCTGGTTCTCAAATCTCAATCTCTATTGTCAAGTTACATTTCAGAGACACATCTTGTCAACTACTAAGACAACCTGTTGTGTGCAATATTTGCAGCAGTCATTACAAAGCAATGAAATGGATGAAATAAAATCTTCATACTTACCAGAATGGATTTCACATGGACATTACATTGGTTCCTCTCTGCACGGTATAGCTACAGCATCTTTCCCAATGAGTAATAGCGATAGAGCCTGTTTTTGTTCTCCTGTTAAAGAAACAAAAGAAGTGTATTGCATGTGTTTTGCCACCGCGCTCTGAAAAGCTACAGAAAACAAAACAGACAACTTAAGGAAGTAGCATAACAAACATGAGTGCACATACTCACTTTATTGTTTAAATATTAAGAAGCTGGTGATGGTGGTGCACTGGTGGACTGGTGGTCCATGGAGGCAGACAGACTCTTGTGGCAGCAGAGTTGGATAACATCAGTCCCAGTGTTGGTGGTGGTCCATGGTGGGCTGACAGACTCATGGTGGTAGCAGAGTTGGATAACATCAGTCCCGATGATGGTGGTGGTCTGTGGGGAAGACAACTCATGGTGGCAGCAAAGTTGGATAACATCAGTCCTGGTGGTGGTGGTGGTCTGTGGGGGCATACAGACTCATGGTGGCAGCAGCATTGCATAACATCAGTCCTGGTGGTGGTGGTGGTGCTCTGGGGGCAGACAAACCTCATGGTGGCAACAGAGTTGCATAACATCAGTCCCTGTGGTGGTGGTGGTCCATGGGCGGCAGACAGACTCATGGTGGCAGCAGACTTGGATAACATCAGTCCCGGTGGTGGTGGTTCAGGGTGGGGGCACACCACCTTTTAAATACTGCAGTTAAAACATGCCAACAAAACCACATCATCATTCTCATAATGAAAACTGCCCTCACAGTCAACGATGTCTGAAGTCTGACCACTGGGAAATTCTTTCTCCATTGTGTCAACATCTACGTCAGTGGTGGACCATTCAGGCAGCCACTGCCAGTACCACAAGGATGCTCCATTTCCACATCAGCAAGACCACCATGACTAGACCTGGGTATGAATACTGAGGATGCAGTCTGTGCTGGTATGTGCCTCCCATTCATTTTAATGAATGTTAGCAAACTAACATTTGTAGGAGACAGGTTTGTCCAACAATCCCTGACTATTGCACCTGCTGATCTGAATACCCTCTCAACACTTACACTGGAGGGTGGGCATGTGAGGTACTTCAGTGCCACTGCAGTCAGCTCTGGCCATTCACTGACCTTTCACTCCAGTGCAAAAGAGGATCTTCACTTATTGTCAGATGCCTGTTTTCAGACAAATATGACTCAACCATTCTCTGTGCAGCACTAAGTCCAATTGTTGATGCATCATCCTGTTTCCCAGAATCATTGATTTCACAAATACCCACTTGGGACAAAGCCTTCCAAGCAGGTTGACACCAACCACTTTGGATGACAGACCACCAGGAACACAGTCTCCTTACCCTTGCATGATATGGTTGCTGGTCCTCCAGCTACACCTTCAGCTGGATTGTGCTGCTGAGGTTTGCAAAACTTGGCATGTGACTTCTGTGCCCCATGAACCAGGCAAACCAGTTGACCAATGATATTTTTACCTGTTCAGGCCCTCCCTCTAATACTGATGCAATTCCACATTTGTATCATGGGTCCAGCATTGTTGCCATGGCAAAGTTGTCACTACTCTGAATGGTCACAATGTGATGATTGTGGTCGAATACTGTTAGCATGTGTTGCAGCAACATACTGCTACCACTGTATCTGGCAACATCAAGGCTATGCTATACATTCACCAATGTCTGCCTTAGCACCCGCAGCAGTGGAATTGATTGGCTAATGGAGGCAGACTCGCCACTCACTGCCTGTGTGTCATGTTCAAAAGGTCGCAAAATTGTTATTACAGAGTCCATGAGGTGCCACTGTTCAGTGGGCTCCAGAACTGTCACGGCTAGTGTGCATAATAAGATATTCTGTGATGGCTTTATATTGTTCATACAATCTCTCTGCAAGGAATAACATTGAGTTCCATTGGGTGACAACTTCCAGCTGCAAGCAGTGCTGAGGCAGGCTGTTTTGTATCTGCAATTGCAGCAGTTGGTCACGGGCCTTTCCAGATCTTGAAAAGTGAGAACAGATACGTTGTGCAATGGTCAGCATTTCCTTTATGTCAGAGTGCTGCAGAAACTCCTGATCCACAAGATTTAAACAGTGGGCCATGCATGGAACACGATAAAAAAACACCATTCGTGATGCATTTCATCACATTTGACCCATTGTCACTTGCTATGAACCCAGCTCTCAGGGACAGAGGGTTTAGCCATCTGTCAATTTCAGTCAGTACTATGTCCAACATGTTCTCACCAGTGTGTGAACAGGTCACACTGCACATAGCAATTGTTGCATGCTGGCGAATTCCCAGAAGATTGCTACCACGACAATCCACCTTCCTGCACTGATTATTCACACTACCAGCATCACAAACAACCCCCGGCACCTGAATCCAGTGTGTAGTTATACACAGATATGAACTCCCCACTGTTTTGCAACCTGTCCGCATATCCATACCTAAATAGATGAATGGAGAGGAGGAATGTTGAAGGGCATGTCTTACTGAGTCTGAGACAGTGCGGAACAACTCGGGAACAGCTCGGGTAGAAAAGTATGTCCTGGATGGGACTTTCCATGTTGGACAGCCACGGGCAGCAAACCACCGGAACCCAGAATTCTCCACAAAGGAGAAGGGAAAAAGATCAATTGCCAGCATTTCCACTGCAGCAGCATTTAGTTCAAGTGACACTGTATGATTGGGGTGACTTCAGCTTATGTGCAAAAACACTCTGTAACGTGGGCTGACTTAAATGTTTTACACAGGGTGTGTTGTTGGTCACAAATGGTTGTGCCCTGTGATGAATGGCATTGGCAGGGGGTGTTGTGTGGACATTTGATGAAGACGGTTGTTCAGGTGATGATGACAAACCCAGAAATGATGTTAGTTTTCCAGAGTTGCCAACTGGGGTTGAAGTACCACTTGCACTAGACATACTGCATTCACCACCACCACCACCACCACAAAAACTGCTACTCTCACCAACACTGGACAACATTTCAAAGTCATTATGGTCCTCCACCTCATCATGCCTGTAGTAATCCTCTGCTCTTATTACCGCACTACTGCACATGTTTAATTTCCTACTGGGCTTAACAGTCATGGAAGGGGATAACATGCTGGCTATGGTTGCCAGTTTTACGGGTGAATGCCCCAGTCTGATATTAGCTGCCAGCTTGTGCTGGGTCCACAGAGCCAAGTGCCTATTCTTAAGATGTGTGTGCTGTCCCCCTGTCCCAAGATGGCTCCCCTTTTTACCTCGACTCACACGCACATGGCAAACCTGGCAGACTGCAACTGAATCATCATTTACATCTTGAACAAAATAATCCCAAACAAGGGATTGTGATGCTCTGCTTTTAACATGTCCATGATGATGGCTTATTTTAGTCTGTTATTTTAAGCACTGAAGTGGGGGTGGCACATGATTTTCTGGCACAGCACACCTGGACTGCAACTGACCAGCACAACTACCTATCACTTTGAGCACTGGGTCGTCATCATCATCATCATCCACTAAAGATGGTAAATCACAAGTTTTTATGGGGGTTCCTGCAAACAGATTCTGACACAGCCACTTTTAATTTATTTTTCTCCAGTTCCCAACTGGGGTCAATTACATCATCATTATCATCATATTCATCAACGTCACTGTCACACACATCCACATCTTCTGCTTGGATGCTAACATGTGGACTGTATGTTGCAACAACAGCAACATCATCATCATCATCAGCATCATCACATTCATCATCAGCATTTACACCACCATCACCTGATATTGTTTCACCACACTGTGAATCACTGCATGGAAAATGAGTAACGTTAAGTGCCACGGTGGATGGAATATCACATTGTATGCTATCATTGACATGATCATCAGAATCAGGTTCAGTTAATAGGACAGAAACATAGAAACATAGACTTTGACGGCAGATAAGGACAGCTTGGCCCATCTAGTCTGCCCATTTCCCTACCTACAGGATAGGCCGTAGATCCTAGTTAACCAACAGCCTATTTCTTCCTACCCCCTACAAGAATTGCCTTATGTCTGTCCCATGCATTCTTGAATTCTCCCACAGTTTTAGACCCCACAACCTCTTCAGGAAGGCTGTTCTATGCATCCACTACCCTCTCTGTGAAATAATACTTCCTCATATTGCCCCTGAACAGCCACCCATTTTTAAATTGTGTCCCCTTGTTCTTTCACGTCTCTTTTTCTGAAAGATGCTACCCTCTTGGACTTTGTTGATTCCACTGAGGTACTTAAAAGTTTCTATCATGTCCCCCCTCTCCCTTCTTTCCTCAAGGGCATACATACTGTATTAAGCTCCTTTAGTCTCTCCTCATATGGCTTCTCTTGCAGACCCTGTACCATTTTAGTAGCCCTCCTCTGGACTGCCTCTATCCTGTCTATGTCCTTGTGGAGATGGGGTCTCCAGAACTGGACACAGTACTCCAGATGGGGTCTCACCAACTGTCTTTACAGAGGGATAACAACTTCCTGTTTTCTGCTGCTGATCCCTCTCGCTATGCATCCCAGTATACCCCCAGGCCTCCCTACTGCCTTCTCACATTGCTTGCTAAACTTAAGGTCATCTGATATGATTACCCCCAGGTCCCTTTCCTTTTTTGTTGTTGTTACTACCTCCCCCCATTGTGTATCCTTCCCTGATTCTTGTTTCCCAGGTGCATTATTTTGCACTTCTTTGCATTGAATCCTAGCTGCCATACTTCTGACCATTCCTCCAACCTTGCCAAGTCCCTTCTCATTCTTTCCACGCCTCTTGTGTATCAACCCTGTTGCAGATCTTTATGTCATCTGCAAAGACGATACTTTTTCCTTCCAGTCCTCTGCAATGTCACTTATGAAGACATTAAAAAGGACGGGACCCAATACTGAACCCTGTGGTACCCCACGAGTAACCCCTCTTTCTTCAGAGTGGACTCCATTTACAATTTCCTTCTGTGTTCTGTTGTCCAGTCGATGTTTTACCCAGGCTACCAGCCTGAGACCCACTCCCAGGCTGGTTAATTTGACTATTAATCTTTTGTGTGGGACTGTGTCAAATGTCTTGCTAAAGTCTAGGTAGGCCATGTCCACAGCCCCTCCCTGGTCTACTACTTTGGTCACCCAGTCAAAGAAATCTATTAGATTCATCAGACATGACCTTTCTGCTGTGAACCCATGCTGCCTTGGGTCCTGTGCCCCACTGGCCTCTAGGTACTCAACTATTCTTTCCTTCAGAAGTGACTCATCACTTTCCCTACCACAGAGGTCAGACTGACAGGTCTGTAGTTTCCTGCCTCTATCTTGGTCCCACTTTTGTGAAAGGGAATCACATCTGCCTTCCTCCAGTCCTCGGGTACAACATCATCCTCCCATGATTTATTAAAAAGAGTAGCCAGTGGTTTCACTACTTCCCCCTAAATTCTTTTAGAATTCTGGGGTGAATTCCATCAGGCCCCATTACTTTGTCCACCTTCAGTTTTAGGAGTTCTTGCAGAACCCTTTCTTCTGTGAAAGGACTGGGATTGACCCCCCTATCAAAAGTGCTTCTGTTAATTGGATTAGGCACTTCGCCCTCCTCTTTTGTGAATACTGAGCAGAAATATTCATTCAGTATCCCTGCTTTTTCACTGTCTTCCTCTGCCCACCCACCATTCATTCTATTCAGCCTCACTATCCCTCCCTTTGTCTTTCTATGCTCGCTGATGTACCTATAAAAGGTTTTATCCTTCTTCTTAATCAAGTTGGCTATCTTTTCCTCAGTTTGGGCCTTTGCTATTCTAACTTCCCTCTCTGCTTTCTTCTGCCTTAACTGGAACAGCTCTCTGTCCTGCTACTGGGAATGTTACTGGGAAGTATGACATCATCTACGCCGTCACTCACTTGCACACTCAATATGTTTGGATACGGTACACTAGTCAGAATTAGAACTTGATGCAACAATGCTAATACTACCTTCACCACCACTAACACCAGTAGCACAAACACCACCGGCTGGGAAAACATCATCTCCTCCAACTATCAGCAAAGCTACTGATTGGGCTGTAAAAAACATTGCAGGAGAAATACCTTTCCTCACATCAGCAATGCACTTCTCCATCCGCGTAATACTACCATGCCCACAGACCCTCTTGCTGCCAATATTGCTATGGCCAGAAACAGCTTTACTTGCACGTCTCTTTGCAAGCATTTTGGGAGATCAACCACAAATATTACTACTAAATTCAGATTTTGATACATTCACTTTCTGACTGGAGGGTTGCTAGCTGGATGTGAAGCAAAATAAACAACTGTGGCTTCAGCAACAGATAAGAGACTACTGTGTTGTGACACTGTCATGGAATTAAAACAACTTCAGTAACCAGTGGTGCTGATGGGATCACAAAAACAATCCAGTCCGTTAAAAAATACCTTTTCAACATGGGGTTGGGGGCACTGAATACAGACAGTGCTGATTTTTGCAGCACTACAAGCAGAAAAACTAAGAACAGAGAACATGATAGCAGTACAAAATCAGGCAGCTGCAATGGATAGCAGGTTTACACTGCTGCGCTTAGTTGCACTTACACTGATCTGTGTCACAAATTTTAAAAGGTGTATTATATTTGATGCATGTAACACTGCACACACAACACAGAACACTTTGTGTACAATGCTGAACGAGGAATGGGATGCAAATGCAAAAGTTCAGTGTACTCAGTGCCACGTAATGTAAATTTGTAATTTAAACAACCTGACCTTATGAAATGCTGCACCACATTAGCACAACAAGCAGCAAGAAAATGTGTACTATTACTGGCAATTTTACTATGTGTACAGTAACACAGTAAGTTATATAACAAAATATTACAAAACACAAAGAAATCACTAGTTCTCCAACTTAAATATACCTCACACAGATACGCCCTCCCAACACCACACACTTCACTGTCTTTCACCACACACACTCAATGTTGTAAATTTACATTCAAAATCCACACACAAACAAAAACGCCGATGATGTGAGCACAGGAGGGTTTCTACAATCGATGAACTACAGTTGATCCCCAAAAAGCAAAATGCTTTTGAACAGCTTTAAAAGATTCCACAGACAGCTATCAGAGCACACTGTCTCCTACTCCTTCCTACTCATACTACCTCAAACTGAGGCTGTGCTGATCAATATAGAGCCTATGTGACCTGAACTCCCATGAATCACTGCAAAATCTGCCTTCAGGCTCAAAAACAAGGTAAAGTGAGGCAAAGTGAACTGCCACCAATGCACTTCGCCTTAAAAATTGAAAGAGAAGTGACCAGAGGAGGCAGAGTAATGCAAAGTACCTGTTTACAATGCACTTCGCGTTCCTCATTATAACGCAAAGTACTCCGCTTCATGTTGCAGAGCACTCCGTGAATCTGCCTTTGCTCTGTGAATCACTTCGTGGAGCTGATTGAGCCCACTTCTCCCACCACTGTCTGCAACTGTATATCCAACCATTATGAAACATGGCAGATCCCAACATCTATGCTACTACTCCATTCCTGCCAAATTCCATGCAAATCCATCATATAGTGGCAAAGTTATTAAGGTGCAAAATTTCACTGTTTAACCTTAAATGGGGTACTCAACCCTAACTATATTGGTACTTCCGTTACACTATAATAAATATATATATATATATATATATATATATATATATACACACTGTATATATATATATTTTTTTTCTGCAAAAAACTTTGTTAATGCATCAGTTAGGATGAATGCTACAGCAACAAAAGCAGGAAATGAGGTATTATGGTTTCCAACCATAACACCCCACCCCCATCCTGCAGAAACTGACAGGCAGTAGGGGGTGCCTTGGGGTTATGGACACTAATGCTCACGCCATTCTCATATATTGTACCCACCTGAGCTTATTTACATATGCAATGGGGTGAACATTAGGGTTCATAACCCCAAGGCATCCCCCCAATGCCTGTCGGTGATTGCAGGTTGTGGGTGGGGCATTAGGGTTGGAAACCCTAACACCTCATTTACCCACTTCTGTCACAATAGTATTCATTATAACTGATGTATTAACTAATTTTTTCAAAGAATTTCCCTTCATTTTGAGATAGTATAATATTATCCTTAGTTTACTGTGGGATTCCTCCATAGATGTGCATATGTATGTAGGTGTGGAAGTGCATGGTCCTCTGGGCCCTGTGCCTCTATGTGTCCAACAGCAGTGACTCAATTGTCAGCATAGCCATCTTATTATCCCACCTCATGTACCCTGCTACAAAGAAATTGTGAAATGCAAGGCAAAGTGTATATATGCACAACTGCAATGACATTCTGTGTCAGAGGTGCAAAAACACATTTTGTGTATGGAGTGAAAAATGACAGTTGTACTTTTCATTAGGTGGTGTGATAAAATTGCTATGTCAAAAATTTGGAGGCAAAATATTGAAAAGCACCAAAGTTATGGGCGTGGGTAGAATAAATTTAATGGACTCATGTAACTTGAGCATTTTCAGGAACGTTCTCACCAAATTTTCAACATGGCCTTTGGGGACCCCACCTCATGGACACAGGAACTGTGATTTTTTTTATCCATCCCGAAATTTGATCATGCCCATCGAACATGCCATTCTAAGCCACAGATGTGAAAACATGTTTTGGGCTGGATGTGAAAAATGACTACTGTACATGAGGAGGTGTGGAAAAAATGGTAATGTTGAAAATTTGGAGTGAAAATAATAAAAATTGGTGAAGTTACAAGTGTGTGTAGAAACTACATAATGCACACTCATAACTCAGGCATTTGGGGTTTTTGCACCAACTTTTTCATGGGCTTTGGAGCCTCTCCTCGAATGCTGGCACTGTCATTTCATTAATCTGTCCTGAAAGATGATTCTATGCTGTGATCATGAAATCACCTTTCAGGACTGAGTAACAAGATGACAGTGCCAGTGTTCATGCATGAGGTGTCTAAAAACCAGATTTGGAAAATTTAGGGGTCAAAAATTCTAAAAGTGGCCAAGATATGAAAACAAGCTGAAACCCCATTGACAACCATTATATGGTGCTTACCTTGATTTCTTCAGTTTGTGGTTCAGCTTTGAAGAGTGCAGACATGTCCCACCTCAGAAGATCTCAGCCACCAACCTCAACAGGTAAGTATGGGGTAAGGGGTGTGGGAAACTGGGTGAGCAGAGGGAGGGAGGGTGGGGATGGGGAAGGGATGGGGTGAGACAATAAGGGACCATTTTCATTTTTTCAGGATAAAAAAAAGATGTCAAAACTGTTTTCTTTTTTTCAGCTAAATGTATCATTTGTGGACTCCGAGAGTGGGATCCCCAGAGTCCAACAAGAATGCTGTAATGGACAAAATTGGGGACACCGGGAGTGGGTTACCTTGTGTCCCACACTGTGGTGGGTTACTGACAACATGGGGATTGGGCATCCAACTGTCAGCAAAACAATAGAACAAAAGGGCGCACTGCTGGATGAGACACCATATTGGGAACACTGGGAGTGAACTACCCAGTGTCCCTCAACAGTTGCCTAAAGGAAACAACTGGGGACACTTGGAGTAGACTACCCAGTGTCCTACACTGTCAGTGGGGCTATTAAGTAAGTAACTAACGAACAAGTGTGAGGGGGTGTCACTAGACACCAGGGCAACAAAAATGTGAGATGCCACTAAGCACCAGGAGAATGAGCTACTGAAATTTGACTCTGAAGCCATCAGCACGAGTTCCAGCTGTGTCTGTAGAAGTCATGAAAACACTGCTGTTCTCATACAGAGAATGGGAGACAAGTAGTCCTCTCGCTAAGCTAACACCTGATATTTCAGGAGCTCAATAAACTTGTTTTCAGACAGCAAAACAGGACAAAAATATCAGAATCTAGCTAAATGTGTCCCCTTTGGCTAAGTTCTGAAGTATTTTTTTATCTTACATTATTTTTTTGCATATTTTTAACACTTGTTGGTCCTGGCTAAGAGGAAAACAAAATAGCGGACACTACACAGCCCCTGTGATCAAACCAGATACTTTTTGCAAAATACTGCCCTTCTTTGGAAAAAAAAGGACTGCATTTTGCACAAAGTTCCATTAGTGCAAAAAATAAAATATGATATATAAATTTTCCCATAGGAAATAATGGGAACATTAAAAATGTAAAAACTTTTGAATGGATTAATATTTTTTCACTAAACCTTCAAAAGGTACATCTGTGACCCAATGGCTTTCTACCTTGAAAATTGCAGACCACAGCCTAAAGCCATTTCTGAGATCCAGGTGGACAAAGACATGGGAAGAAAACACAGAATTTTATGTCTTTTCAACACTCTGTCTCAGAAACCACATAATGGATTCACACGGAATTCGAAAGATCTAGTGTCCTGCCCTTGGAATTTATGCATGCCAAATTTCATGCAAATTCGTTGAAAAATTCCAAAGTTATTAAGGTTCAATGTTTCAGGTTTAACATAAAACTTACATTTCACCCTCACTATACTGGCTCTAATGGTACTCAGCCCTAATATATATATATATATATTCATGGCAAAAAAATCCATTTAATGCATCAGTTAGGGTTGTTCCAGCAACAAAAAGTGAGGAAATTCGCTGTTAGGGTTGAAAACCCTAACTCTGAATCACCCCCATCACCACACACACACAGCACACACACACATTCAAATATGGGAGGACCAAGTCAACACAACCAATGACAGACATCCAGCAGCAGGTAGGTAAGGCCATGCAACTACTAAGTGTGGTACGTTGTGTGCAGCTGCAATCAGGGATGTGTACGTTTGGTGTACAAGGCCTCAGTTTTGCTGTTGATCTCCACTGAGCATGCAGTACCTGGTCAGGTGGGTGGGGATGTCTCATAGTACATTTAGACAATTGTTTGTTATTTCTGTCACCTGTTGCTGGATGTCTGTCATTGGTTGTGTTGACTTGGTCCTCCCCATACTTGAATGTGTGTGTGTGTCTGTGTGTGTGGTGCTGGGGGTGAATTAGGATTACTCAACCCTAACAGTGAATTTCCTCACTTTTGTCGCTGTGGAACAACCCTAACTGATGCATTAAACAGAGTTTTGCCATGAATATCCTTGTTTTTCAGAACTATCACCAGCATACTACATGATTAATAGTTGTAAGAATAGCACATACATATAAAAAATGTTCCAATATCAGAAATATTTCATCTCTTGTGGTTGCATTTACTGTTATTAACAGTAACAGTAGTCAACTGTTAATCATATTGTCTTAATTACTTAATTAATTGTAATTTGTCATTCTCGTTCCATGTAGTAGTTTTTATGTAAAAGTGTCTTATTCCTTTGTTTCTGAGCACATATTAATTAATAAAAGATGTACATAACTAGAAGACAATATGACATGACATGGGCACCATTAGTTCATCTACTGAACAAATGTATATGTTACTATAGTAACTTGAGATTTGATAGAGTGCTTGCATTACCAACTGAGGGTGGTACCATCAATCATGTGAACAGCGTGGAAGAGGTTTGCTCATACTGAATACATAAATTTGTTGTAAGTATGGCAACACAGAAGATTTCACTGTTGTACTATGCAGATACATACTTATTTTCATCATCATACACATACACACATTCCGTAGCACTAGTTGTATGAAACAACAACAGCGATGCCACAAATAGTGTAATGTAGCATTGTCACACTTCTAACTTACTTCTATGGAGAATCAACTCTAATACCACAATAGTGTGCTATGAGGTTTCACCAAATGAGAAAATCACAGTTGCATTAATCTTCTTAAAACTATTTTCAAGAAACATCTCAACTACACAATAACACACCAAACACAAGAGAGTATAAATAATTTTTTACTATAAAATATATTAGATATAAAAAATCACAAACAAAAATATATTTCTTCATGTAAAAAAAAAAAATACATATTAACACAAATAATATTAGAACAGGAAAATAAATAATTGAAATTGTATTGCATCATACACAAACATAAATTATGAAAAAAATTTTGTAACATAAATATAAATATTTTTAAAAGTCTTTTTTTTTTTTTTTTTACATTTTGTGCAACACTTGCGAGAGGTGTTTGCACTGCTTGAGGCAATCCAGGCTAGAAACTGATCTGAGTGGAGGCGCAAGCGAGGTGAAGCTGTTGCACCCTCTGGAGGAGATACCGGACCACTATGAAGGGTGGCCAGTTTTGCCCAGGGAAGCTGCAGGAACAGATGGTGGCCGTGGAGGTGAAGCACTGCTACTTAGCACAGCACCATCACCCACTGCTACGACCGGCTCTAGCACGAGGTTGACAGTCTGCTGCTGTGCATCCAAGAGAGACTGGATTTTGTCCAGCCTCTCAAGGATCACAGCATTTTCTTTCCGCAGACTGACAACCTCGCTCGTGAGCTGTCTGTAGCAGCGGCAGTGGCCGTGCATTTTCGCAGTCGCCGGCGCCCTACAAAGATTTTAAAAAAGTAATGATTAATATACAACACAAATTCAACAATCACGACTTTCAAATATTTCACTTCAAATATTTCTTATCTAATGCAATATCAGAAATGCATTCATTTCAAAGTTATGATAATAGTTTTTATGTGATGCTAAACTGTTTAGTATCTTATTTCTGTCTCTGTCATACTTGTCATCTATATTATCTAATAAGCTGACAACATAAAAAATGTATAGTTAGCTGTGGCTTAGAATGGTACTCTTAGATTTTCTTTCACTACTCATAAATATTCAGTATGTACATACTTTTGCATTATTGACACTATTATACCATACAATTGAAATACATCCTCATCACGTGTGAGAATTTTTACTCCACCATGTCTGCCTCTATGATGTAGTCATGTATGCAGTGAAAACAAAGCACCTTGACAGTAACATTATAAAAAATACTTCTCATGTCGTAACAATCATGATAAGTTTAATGATACTTTGAAACCAAACAGCTTTTTACCGTGTTTCAAGTCCTCAACACACATCACTACTTTAAATAATTAAGTCACTAATATGACATGCACTGCAAAATCATACCAGATATTCAGCCGGGCCAGCAGAGTTAGGTAGCAAGAACCCCAAAGCTGCGCCTGCACAATTTTGAGAGAAAAAGGATCAAGTTGAGGCCACCTGATAGATGAGCTGCTGCATTGCAAGACACAACACAGCAGCTGCCACCTGTGGTGGCCTTCAACACTCTGTCTCATACCTCTCAACTGTTTGTTCCCAAATGTGTTACATTGCCTATCAAAATGTGGAAAGAATGGGCAAAACGTGGAACACTTTATCAAATTTTTTAAATTAGAAGCTCACAACACTGTTAAAATGTTTCCATTTATGATCAGGAAGTCTGCAATTAATCAAATTGATATATTTAGCATCATTTACTATAGAGTTTTGCTTAAAATGTTAACACTGAATGTGTTACAAATCCCTGCCAATGTGAAACAGGGAGCCTTTGTGAAGTAAAACGAGTAACTGCCTCTAATGTGGTATGGTTGAGAGATACCATCTGTGCCCCCTCACCAGGCCAATCGCGGGCAGTAGATGTGTGCCCCCAACAGTCATGTGTTTTGGGGTTGCCAACCACATCCCGAATCGGGATTTTCAGGATAGATCGGAGGTGGGGGTGTTTGAATACTCTAGCCTGCAATTGGGCTTATCGCCCACTGGACCACCAGGGATATATTCAGGAGGTGGGAGGTGTTTAATTATTTCATTCCGCTGATTGTGCTTATTGGTCCACTGGACCTCACGGCTGTGTTGAGGGAGGGAGACACATTGCTGCCCCAATCGGGCTGGTGAGGGGGGGTATTAACAGTATGCCTGTGATCAGGCCAGTGGGGGTGGGTTTTACGCCTTTGTCAGTGATTGGTTCTGCACGGGGCCGCCCTTCCCGACGCCCGCTGCCGCCTGGTAAGGAGCCAAGCACAAGTCCTCGGGATCGCACACCTGCATGTACATGGCATGCAAATGGGGCCATAATCAGATGCGAATGCCCACCCCCGCGCCGTGCATGAATTACAGCCACATTTGCATATCACCTTTTGAATATCGGGATTTTGTGACCACAAGTAGAATGCTGCACTTTGTCAACTTGAGGTGCTGCAAGTTCCACTGCACCATGCACAGTGGCTGTGCTTGGGGGTGATATTCAAAGCAATTCCTCAATAGCACAACTCCTTTGAATATCGCCCTGACACACCCCCGCGCAACTATTTTGCACACCGCAGGGTTTGGCGCTATGATAGCATCTAATGCTCATCTCAAAACAAATGTTTTAAATAGACATATTACCACCTTTACTCACATACAGTCTCACAGTCATGTCCTACACTGTCCTAAAAGTTATTTTGCACAACAGCCACAGCATCTTATAGTGAAGTATAAAAACACTGTTTTAAAGTATAGGTGCTCTATTCAAAGTATGACACTGTGTGTCGCTAAGCCATGCATTTGAATTATATAGCAATGTGATCTATGTGGCCCAATATTTAGCACACAGTTTCACTACTCAACAACTTCTTTTGATAACACCCAACCCAGCAATATTTGACTGTATGATGTAGTGGAATTTGCACCACTGCAAGCTGTCATAGTACTTGCATTTTAAGTGTGGTGGGACAACTTCATAGTGCAATAGAAACATGCAATATTCATAGGTGAATGCAAACAGTCCCATTATTAACTGTATTATTACTTTTATCGACATTCCTCAGTTCATGATCACCTCTAAAAATACACATATCTGAGCAGTGCACTGAACAACATCGCACTGCATTGTAGAGGTAAGTATGAGGCTGGCAGCAAGACAGACACACTGCACAGCTATTCACTTTAACCGGAAAGGGGATCATGAACACTATAAGGCAAACTTTAAACTTGTAGATTGGAGAAAACTAAAAATCATAATTGGACACTTTATGCATTGCACACCATTAAGGTCACTACAATATCCTCCCACCATGTTTGTGTTTTTGGTGGTTGGATATCTGCAGTGATCAATGCATTGCCACCCTTATAAGGTCACAGCACATAAAGTAAGTAATGTCAACAGTGATTCACCCCCACAACAAACAAAAAGAAAGTGGTACTGCCTCAGCAACGAAGGTCTGTTGCTCACGCCCAAACAATTGAACATTTGCAGTGAGTATGCCAATAGACAGTGCACTTCTATCATGTAGTAGGAGCAAGGTGTAATTATCAACAGGAGCATTGATCACCACGGAATGTTGACAACCATATGGCACTTCTCAAGCATGCAGATAATAGCAGCAACAGATTTCACTTACGTGGTGGCTGGCGCCAGCCTCCTGCTTCACCTCACATGTTCAGCAGCAGCAGCTCCGGGTTCTATTAAAGGAAACAAGTAAAAAATGATCACATTAATAGATGAAATATCAAGGTAAAAGTGTCTTTCTTTAAAACATCAATTTCTAATACTACATCATTCATACAACTATCATTTGAACACATATCTCTTTACAGAAACAGCTCTGTCTCCAACTAGGTGTATGTTCTTAACTCAGTATTATATGATATAACAAGTCTTCTCATCTGCAAAAAGGCACACAAAGTTTAAATAATGACACCATGTATATATCTTTTTCCAAGACAAATGTCCATCCAATCCAGAACAGTTAATATAAGAAATTCATTGTTTTCCCTGGTGATTCCCCTAACACTGTTTCTTCAATAACGTTTTTTCAAAAAGATAACTCACAAATATATCATTGGTAGTATGCAGTGCAGAACAAGCAGTGCCTGCCCATCAATCACAATACTTATAACATTGTCATAATGCATATTTGTGACACAGAAACATCCTAAAAACATTACATGTATATTCAATTTACATACATGCATACCTAATTATACGACGCTCTGTTCCTGTAACAGTTTTAAAATGTGAGTTATTATAATAAGAATAACACAAACACAACGATAATGTCACTGTTCACTCAATGACGCTCTAGCTGAATATGGCAGCCATTTATGTGTTATTAACCATATTATCCCTACAGGGCTATTAAAACACATTAACAAACATGTAGATATTCTATGATGTCCATTAATAACTATTGCAATAATAAAATGAAACATTGGCATGACATATAGAAATATTATGAATACAATCTAGTGACATGTCATATTACCAACAGATAATTAAGCAGCACACCATTGAATTCCACTGAGACACCTACAACATTAGAATTGGTAATTATTACTCATTAAGCAATATGCATGACAGGGTAAGTACATGTAATAACGTCACTCCTGGGTGGGTTGAAGCACGAGGTGAAGCCGAGTGTCACCTACCCCAGGAATGACGTTATTACACGATAACACACATCCCTGGAGTGCCTTATTGCTATTATACAATGGTCGTTGTTATACAAAATAAAAAAAATTATTTAGGCGAATCCAAATGGTCATGATCAATAGCACGATGGTCAGGATCCATAGGATCCAGTAATACAGTGATGTTATTGTGTAATAACATCACTGTCTCAGGCACGCATTGACCAATCAGAGTCCATGAAATTTTCTTGCCATTGTATAATGTACATTAAACTCCACCACCAAAATTAGCAGAGGCCCCCCCACAACACCACATCTACCGCTATGCACATCCATCCATTCTCAGATTCATGAAGAATAGTATTTCACTCACATCAGTAGTAATACCAGTTTGTTATGGTAGTACAGGATCTTCTGCCACGGTGGCACTGCACATTCACTAGACTTGGTTAACACCTTTTGAACTATTTTGGTGCAGGTTCAAGATGGTTGACCCATACGCAATAGGGTTGCACATCTGCAAGTACAAAATTCCGCCATTCTGCAATATTCAGTAAAACACTTGTGCCATTGGAAACAGGCTGGAGCAACAGCACATGCAATTGAATGCTATGGTCAGGTGACAGGAGGAACCATGCATGAACCCAGAGACCGATATTCACCCAGGCTGTGCAGAGCTGTGTAACCATTAACCCCAACCAAGCCTGCACGACTTGGAGGTGAAAAAAAACTAACTCGAGGGTCACCCACAGCCGAGCTGGTAGATTTCAGGGTGAAACACAACAGCTGCCAACTGTGCTGTCCCTCAACCCAGTCCCTGTGCCCTGAGCACGTATTGCAGCCACCCAACTGTAAATCCCTCCCACCCCTCCCAGTGGTCCATCCGTGCGCTATTGTGTACTTCCCCCAACACCTGGCAAATCACAGGCAGAACTGTGGTCTCGAACGTATCCCTGATGCTCCAGTGGACTGAAATGGCCGATCACAGCCAGTATGTTAAGTAACCCACCAAATGTATCCCTTGTGGTCATGGACCAAAATGCCCACTGCAGCCAGTAAGCAAAACAACCCACCCATCCTCCTGAACATATACGCCGTGGTCCAGTGGACTGAAATGTCAATCGTGGGCAGTTAGTTTAATAACCCCCAAAGATAGCCCTGGTGGCTAGTGTCTTCTCACCCACCCACCCATGAAGCACCACCACCTGCTCACCACCCACAGGCAGTGGGTAGCATCATCCATCGACACCTGTTGCCTATCAACTGATCGTTTATTAGCTGCACACCCATTGGTGCAGACCAAGAGTCAATGGGGCATGCACTTATATTGTGCATCACATTCCAGATTTGTGAATCAATTCATTCATTCAAAATCTGAACTGTCATAATGGCATGGTTGCAAACACATTGGCTGTACTGTACACCAATGGCTGCTGCAGCCCTACCAGGCAGTCAGTCGGCAGGTGGCGGTGGCAGGCATGTGGATGCTGGTGCCCACCAGCCGCCGGGGGCGGTGGTGGAGCTAGCGAGTGCATGTTGTGGGTCATACAGCAGGCTCACCAGGGCTATGTTCAGGAGGGGTTATTAAACTTACTACCTGCAATCGACCTTTCGGTCCACTGGATCAGCAGGGATACGCTCAGGAGGGGCCACATTGCTGCTGCACAATCAAGCTGCTTGGGAGGGAATTTAACCACACTCTGATCAGCCCAGAGAGGGGTGCTGCGGGTATTCCTACACTATTTTCTATGATCTGGCTGCACCGGGTATTGTTCTCGGCTGCTGCAGCCTGTTAGGGCACCACGACACTTCCCTGGGATCGGCAGACCTGCATGGTAACGGCATGCAAATCATCATCTACAACGACATGCAAATGGTCCCACACTGCACTCATAATGATTATACCCCATTTGCATGCGTCACATTTCCGAATATCACCCTAGACACACAGCTGTGCAGCTAATTTGCACAATACAATGGTTTGCGCGTATGAATGGCACAATTTGAATATCCCACGCTTTGTGTCATGAGAACCCTTGTTTCTTATTTGTAAACAGCCTAACAAATTTGTGATAATAAAGTCTTACCAAGCAGACTCAATCAAATGACACTTTCGTGTCCCACTGACCACCCTCCACAGCTTGACTCTGTGCTGGCACTACCTCACTTGCAGCTGGGGAACGCCCGATGTTCTACCATGAACCCCAAAAAAAATATTTAAGTGTTAGATGTAAATCATAGAATGTTTTTTAAGACTTACAACAACAGTAAATCAGCCAGAACATACACAACATTGCTTCTAATTATACAGACCACAAACATTATGGGCACATATTATTATAATAATTTATATTTCAGTGCAGAGTTCCTAGCACACATTATTCAATATAGTCTGTAACTTGTGGAGCATCAAACACTATTTATGTCTACATTTGTACATCTCTGTCTGTGTATTAAGCATTTCGTCCACTGAGCCACCAAGTATTACGTTGAAGAGGAGTGTGGTCTATTACACTTACTACACGTGATCAGCCATTTCCTCCACTGACCACCACTTAACACGCTCATGATGAGAGGGATTGTTTATTGCACAATATTACAGACTTGCATAAGTTTCAAACCACTACATCACAATGACTAAACAGTAATTTTTGTTCTCCCAACGCACTATAGTAGTAAGTGCGGATGTATAAATGTTCTATTTTCTGGCATAGCTATCTTAGCAAGCTCTGCTTTGTAAGTGCAGAACAGCACAGTAAAGAAATTGAAGAATTAGGTAACATGCTTTGATAGTACATCCTTCACATATAGTATAAACTATTACAAAATGTTGTGGGAAATACAGGTTTCTGATTAGTATCAAACACGTTATTAGCTGTATGTCAATCTTTGATTGACATATATGTAGAGACTACACATACAAAACAATGTTCAACACTATTTTCAAAATATTGCTATGATAATACTAATAAGGCACCTGAGTGTTTATATCAATGGTCACTTAATCACTGTGTGGGGCATGCAGTACTCAGCTCTGCCTCATGCCACATTACACCAATAAGCACAGATTTACACAACATTGAATAATGCTTCCTGATGTCTTATTGCTTATTTATGCAGTATACAATTATTTTTACTAATTCTGAAAACATGACAACTATTATGGCAAAGTTGTGCTGATTTACTTATGGTGAGTAAGGCCCCGCACCTGGCTTCTGCCAGCAGCTCCTTAAAAGTTCAAGCGAGGTAGCTCAGCACGTATCCTTCTCCGGTATCCTCCCATTGTTTTAAGATGTAGGAACACTGTGCAACAGCTCCACATCTTCTTCTTCAGCTGTACAACTGTCTTGTTTTGACTTTCAGACTGATGTACAACAGCTGTTAATGCGCCCACATCGAATCCAGTTTTCAATGGTACCCCTCATCAACACTCTGCATTCCTCTAGCCTGACTGCCTCAAGAGCACACACCTCTCGCAAGGTCCACTGTCTCATTTTTCAATGATAGCTCTTAGTAGTTCTGAAATACAAACAAAACAAATATCTACATTAGTATCATGTAACAATATAAATCATTTCAAATGAATTCCATATAATACTAATTAAATTAAAGAGCAATGTCCTTCAATATAGCAGAAACACAGATCAGTAGCATTATATAGGGTCTAAAAGGATCTAGCCACCTGATAGTAAAACAACTGCTCACTACATCTATAGTGTCCCACTACCATGCTATACTGTAGTCTCGTGGGTGGGGTACTGCATCTAACATCACATTGGGCACACCATGACATATCCATCTGTACTACACTGAAGTATTCACACAACATTGTAACATGATGTTAAACAGAGATGAACCACACATCACAGAACTGTACACAGACCTATGAATGCACTTAATAAATGTGAAGACAGCTAACAAAGTGACTGAAAATAAAGTGCATGATAATGCAGTTGTGTATCTGCTGTAGCCCATATACTAATAACTACCCATTTCTGTAACATTAAATAAATCTATATCCTGACATACCAGTAAAGAAACGGATACATTTTACAGTACCACTGTGTTTTATTGAAGTTGCACATACCATGTTGGTACACAGGGTTTGGCAAATAACCGGCTGTCCATCCGCCTCGGACAGCCGCTTTTTCATCGACAGGCGATGTTTTTTTTGTGTGTCTGTCCTTGACAGGCAGTTCTGCTTATAACTTTGTTACACCTATTAGGGTGCTAGGACCCATCCATGCACTCTGTTTAGGAAAAAGGGATGTCAGGACCTCATGATCCGAAGATGCACCACAGGGCTCGAAATAAGGGGGTGCTGAGAGCTAATCTGCACTTCTGTTTTGCTAATTGGTGCCTGCCACTTTAAGAGGCAGCAAGTTAAGGGCGCTCCTAGTAGCTCCTTATGTGTCTGCGCTCCGCAGTAAGTAACTCGCGCACGGTGCCGAAATGGGATGTGAGCAAGTCGATTCAAGTAGCAGAAAGGAAAAGGGCATGAAATATGTAAACATGCTGTTGGAAAGCCGAAACTCCTACAGCTGAAACTTCATGAGGACGAGTTAGCAGTCACAAATGGAGGGAGTGGAATCGCAAAAAGATGGAGAGCTGAAACTGACAATGACAGACAGAAAAGGGAGGGTGTGAATAAGCAAAACGTCCTGGGATAGCTGAAATTGCTTTTTGCTACCGAGAGTAAAAGAAAAAGATATGACTACGCTTACAGTGAGTGCATGTAAAGAGAGGTAGGGACTGTGAGTAGGTAAACTGACACCAGAGCACATGAAGAGAGAGAGAGTTGGGGAAGTATCAAACAATGATGAGAAGTTTGGAAATATTTAATCAGTATTGAAGCCAGTTTAAGTATGAGCAGTCTAAGTTGAGCAGCATACAGAAGGAGGAAGGATCTAGCTGTCTTCAGGTGAACTGTATAGCATGACAGACAGCTTATACCAATTTACTGCAGTTTCAGCTTTGTTGGAAGAGGTACAGTGTGTGTACAGTGTACACTGTAATAGCCTGAAGTCTAGTATGTAATTTAACATTTTTTTTTTTTGCTCGAAATATTTCAGTTTTGCACAACACTACCCATTTGCTGCTTGAACCACTTATTGCAATATAAGAAACTAATGTAAGTGAAGTTCGATGTATTTCAATTGAGTTTTCAACTTTGCTGCATAACTTTGCCATTTTGCATAATTTGACTCAAATTTACAGCATGGCCTTTTGAAACCTCATCTCATGCACAATGGCAGAGGAATTACACAAATAGACCCAAAAGGTGATTTTATGGGTCACTTGGAAAATCACCTTTTGGGTGGAATTTGAAAAATTCAATTGCCCTCGTTCATGAGGTGGAGTCATAAGAAGGCTATATTGAAAATTTGAGGAAAATTTGTAAAATGGAAGTTATGCATATAAATAGAAAATTTGCTATGCTCACTCATAACTTTGGCAAATTTAAGTTTTGATCAAAATTTTCAGCATAACCATCTTTTTACACCACCTCATGACTGTGACAGCAGTAATTTTTCAAACCCTGGCCAAATGATGTTTTACACCTGTGGCATAAAATGGCTTTGAAGTAGCGTAGAATCACATTAATCACATTTTGCAGAGATTTCAAGTTTGTCATTACCAGGTTCATAAGGAAGGGTAATAAGAAGGTTATTGTCATCAGATCCCATCTGGGAATTAAACTCTCCACACTTGCTCTGTTGGATGCTTCGCTGGTAACACTTTATTAAAACACCAATTATTTTTACATCTCATTTCACACTTCTCATTTTACTATTCAGTCCAAATACATTCTTAAACAGTTAATTATTTTAGATCTTCTTATTATCCTTCACGATCCTCCTCCTTTTCTTCTGCTTCTTTCCTTCAGGGTCTGGACTCTCCAATCCCCGCAGCTGTTCCAGAACCCTGTTCCTGTGTACTGCTGCTCATGGAGCCAACTCCTGGAACTTGTTTAACTGCAAGTGGGAGAGAGTTTCAGCAATGTCATTCTGAACACCCTGATGTGCTGTGCTTTAAATGACAAATTCAGCTGCAGGCTCAACAATATCAACTGACACAAAACCTGCCCACCATGGCTGTAACCTCACCCTTGCCAATTGATCACCTCCATCACTCCTTTATTGTTGCACCAAAACAATAGAGCTTCCCCTCATCCTATCACCCCACACCTCCAAAGCCATGAAGATGGAAATATCTCTAGGAACGTGATGTCCTTTAGTAAAGCCACCTCCCCATGTCCTCGGCCAGGCTTCCAAAATCCATTCCCCTCTAAAATATGCCCCAATTCCTATGGCCCCCAATGCATCAGTGTACAGCTCAAGGTCTGTATTGTATGCTGATTCCTCCTGCCAGAATGTGACCCCATTAAACCCCTCCAGGAACTCTATTCATACCTCCAAATCCTCCTGTCCCCCCTCTTGCGATGTTCTCCCAGTGATACAGCATCTTCACCTTCCCTTTTGCCCTCGCCAACCTCCTGGTGAAAGCTCTGCCTGGGATTATGGCCTTACAGGCACAATTAAGATACCCTAGCAGTTGTTGAACCAATTCTAGTGGTACCTTCCTCCTCCCAATCACTTGCTCCAGTAGGCCTCTGAGACAGGCCACCTTATCATCTAAGAGGCAGAAGCACTTGTGAACCATATCAACCTCTATCCCCAGGAATTCCAACTTGTATGCAGGGCCCTCAGTCTTACCCTCCACCAATGGGATACCAATGAATCCACACATTTCCTTGAAATCAGCTAACATCCCCTTCACCTCTGCCCTATCACCCTTAATGATCAGAAAAGCATCCCAAGTAGTGTGCCACCCAACTATGTCCTTATCTATTCCTGAAAACTCACCATACCCTGGAACTGAAAGCTTCAAATGTTGCACAAGCCACCAAACAACCCATTGGCATGGCCTTGTCAAAATACAGCCCTCCGTCGAACTGAAACCCCAAGAGATCCCAGTCTTCAGATCTCACTGGCAATAGTCAAAAGTCAGACTCAATGTCTGTCTTCACTACCCATGCCCTTTGGATGGCCCTGAGCATCATCACTGCCTGTCCAAAGATGTGTAGGATACCACCCTTAAGTCATCAGGGATGCCTTCATTCACTGATGCCCCCTCTGGGTAGGATAGGTGGTGGATGAGTCAAAACTCCCCCTCCTGCTTCTTTAGCACCATTCCCAATGGAGATATCCAGAAGGTGGGTCGGGGGCTCAGTGAAAGGCCTTCCACCTTCCTAACCTGCACCTCTTTCTGAATCTTTTCCTGAACTATTTCCTCCTTCCTTTACTGATCCTAAGTTCTGTGCCATCATCACTCTCCTTACCCATTCGAAGCCCAGTAGGAAGCAGTGTCTAAAACCTTGGCACAGAAAAACATCTTTTTTTGTGTCCAGATATCCCCAAGTCCAAGCCTCGACCACCTCCGGGACTATCGGGGTGCACGCCAGGAAAAAACCTTGATGCTCCTCCTCCTGCCCACCCTCAATTCCATCCATAGTTGAAATTGTATCCTCCCCTGCCATGGCCTCCCCTGCCCTTACCTCTGCCACCCCCATCCCTTGCAAAAGGATTGGCCATGGACTTGACCCCCTGGTTGGGTACCTCGGTCCTCCCCTGCCCTGCAGCATGTCATTGGATTTGTGCTTGAGTACCGGGAGCACACATGCCAGAATTTACAATTCGTCCAGGTGCATGAGGCCCTGTTAAAACCCCAACAGGTTTTTTGCCACTGTGGGGGCACACTCTTCTTTGTATGCTCCCCATGGGCCCATTTCCTGTTCATGACAGGTTTGAGCCCACAGCTCTGAATGGGTACAATCCCACCTGAGGTCCCCTTTAGCTACCATCTGCTTCTTGAATGCCTTGTCATATTTTAACCACCCATATCCCAGTTTTGCCTTGTATGCATCCCAAATGATGGCCGTGTACATCAGGAGGGTGCCAATTCTGGTTGCTTTTCCAGCACCATTGCACTGTATATCAAGAACCCTGCCGCCACCTATATATGTTTTTCCTTTACTGTATATTTGGCCTCATCCTCCTAATGCCCCACTATCACAGCACCACTGCTGCCTCCAATCTCCTCATTGACTCTTTCTCTATACCTCTTAGCAGTGTCCTCGTCTGCCAACCCAAATATATCCACAAATCCCCCTTCCAAATCTTCTCCTTAATAAAGGAAGGAATGTGGTCTCCCAGAGTAAAACCCAGGAGTCCCTCATATAGATTTCTTCCCCATTTTTGCCCCTTTCCATATCCCGTGCCCTCTTTGCCCCCCATTTTGCATCACCTGTAGTGCCTACTCCATCTTCTCTAACCCCTTCTCCCCCATATCCCTAAGCAGCCCTTCCAGATACTCTTTTTAAATCACCTTCATTTCCCAAATCTGCATTACTATTACCCCCATTATGGCCTGGTCTGGATGGTGCCAGTGCCGGTTCTGTGGAGGGATGAGTACCACTCCGTGTGGCCTCTTCCCTCCCTTGCCCCTGCCCGCCTACCCTTCCTGCTCCTTCCTCTTCCTTGTCGCCTCTTCCTCCTCCTCCTGTTGTTGGGCCATCTCAACAAGTTCCATCATTTTTCCATCAACTTGGATGTTTCCTCAATCAGTTTAGTTTGGTGCTGGAGACCAGGGCTTTCTTCTGTACCATCTTCCCTGTTGGTAAATACATAAAGGCAAGAGCAGTGAATATAAAAAAATGAATAAAATCCAGCACACCAGAACAAATTCAGGGAGAATATTTTTAATAATTTATTAAGTGAATGAAAATCAACATGATACTCACAAGCAATAAATATGCATAAACTCATAAATAAATGAGGTGATAAATCTAGCGCTCCTAACACCCTTCCAACCTTTGTGCTTCAGGGCACTGCTACCCCTTTATCAGGAGGCAAAAATCTTGGGCCCCCATTGTCAGAGCACCCCCACTGAGTACCCTGCCACCCACTGCTTCCTGCTCCTCCTCTGGGAAAACCTTCAGATCCCCAACTGACTCCCCTGCAGGACCCCACCTCAGGGTCCCAGGGGCCTCCAAGTTGATGTCTGGACCAAGCCTCGGGCCCCCACCAGACCTCACCTATATGGCCATTTTTGCAGTCCCCTCTTCTGGCCACCACTGGTGCCCATCTGCTGAACCTATGCCTAGTGCCCCATGCTTGCACCTGTGCCCCGACCCTACCAAACTAAACCAAGCTGCTAGGCCACATGGCCAGCCTCCATATTAGGTCCTGCAGTCCCCGAACACCACCCACCCATGCATCTGAGCCTTGCCTTGCATGCCCAACCATCACCTATCCAGCTATGCCCCTCAAATTACATGTCTCATTGTCACAAGGTGCACTCCAGGACTGTGACAGATGTGTGCCAGACACTCCTGTTCACACCACTTCTCCTCCTTGCTGCTACTGGCTTTTATTTTTTTGCCTTTTGTTTCTGTTTTAAACCTCTTTTCCCCAACAAACCTCAAAATTTCCTCTAATCTGAGCCTGCCCAGGGGCTCACACAGTGCTCTACAATTTCCTTGAGAGCATTGCCTCCTGGCATCTTCTGCTAGGCCCCGGAGGCCCTCTTGCCTGACTCCTGGGCCACCACTACCTCTGGTGGCTTCCTGTCCTCTTATCAAACCAGTCTAAATTAAACCACTGCTTGACCACTGCAGCAAACAAACCACCTGTGCCTTCCCTACAACGTGCTACTTTTGTTGGCAAAACTCAAAACAACCATCATCCAAATCCAGCCTGGAAAAACATGCCACAGCTTGACCACTGCAACAAACCAATTGCATGGCATCCATTACGCTGTACCTACTTCCTGTGTATGACTTTCCACAGACGCACCAAACCTCATGGCAATGCACCACCATTCACCCTGCTAGGCCTGCAGAATGAAATGACATGCACCTCCACCCCAAAAACCCCAGTCCATTGCAAGGGCAGGCACAACCTTCTCCCTTTTCGCTCCACCAGAGCAGCTGTCCACAAACCATGCCCCTGATCCTCTTCCCTGACATGTTGCCATGCAGCCCAGCTGTAGGCCGCTCATCCACTCCAGCACACACATGCAGTATCTGCCAGGAATCCACCCCCAGCCAGGCCTGTGGCCTCCTTCCCAGTTTATTTATTTTTACTTACTTTTTTTTTTTGCAAAACAAAACCTGCCCTGACCATCGCTTCGCTGAACTGGCCATCCACGGGTCCAGAACCTTTCCAAAGGCCTCTTGCCTTTACAAATTTTTTTTTATCATTATATTCTTTTTACTTCCCGAGCTACCTGCTGCCTTATCCTCAGCCGATCACTGGCCGCCCGGCTTCTGCACCCCAAATCAGTCACGGCCCTGATTCCCGTGGCTTACCCCCACGGTGGGGTCTCGGCGCACTGACATATGCCGCAGGCACTGAAGTCTGGTCGGGGCTGTCCTGGGGCATATTGAAGCCTCGGTGAGCTTCATTCATGGCGGCAGGAGCTCCGTTGCTGCTTTTCTGTGGAGGCGGGGCGCGCCACGCGTCACCATCCGCCCGCCTCTAGGGATCTTAAAGCGTCGGCTGCGTGGGAACTCCCGGCCTCTGCCAGGGTCTCCTAAGCGCACCAGATGCTGCCCTCCTCCCCGAGGAAGGAAGCTGCCCAGCCGGGCGCGATCCTACTCCCCGGCCGGCCCTCTGGCGAAGCCGGATCGTTCCTGAACCCGGGTAGCTTGCATCGCAAGTGGGAAACCTCCACCACTGTGCTGTGGGCCAGCACAAATTTTAAAACAATGTTGAAAACTTACTTGTTCTTGTTAGCCTTCCTGATTAATTATATGATGTTTATTTTAATAGTTTCATATTATGTTTTAATGTATTTATTTTCTGTGAAGGGCTTTGGTTCGGAAAGGTGCTATATAAATAAAGATTGATTTGATTTGCCCTGATGCATCTTCGTGGCCTCACAGCTGACCATGACACTTGGCCACACCTTCACTCTACATTGGGAGGCTCCTTGTTCCTGCAAACCACCAGCTCAGATGCCATGGCCACTCATCCTTATCACACGCCAGCCACCCAAGGACTCCCCCTTGGGCCGTCTCTCCACTAGCTCACCTCCCAGGCTCAAATGACCTGCAACAAGCTCCCCGACAGCTCCTGCCACAGTGAAAGTGGCCATCCCCTGGGTCAGAAACTCCCATGAACTCAGGATAAACACCTCTCATGTTGAAATGCTCATGCTAAACCAAAACTCTACATACTATCACAACAATTATATCCAAACAACCAGCAGCAGCTGGCAAGCTAAGTAACGCATACAGCTTAAAAAAATGCCACTACACTTAAAATGGCTGCCCTGCCAGCAGACTAAACAAAGTATTGAACTACAGCCATGTCCAGGATCCCACGTGGCCCACAGGCCAAATGCGGGACCTGTAGGCCTTTACCTTACCTATAAGGTGTCTTGACTCCAACCTGCTGCAACAAAGTGCTGAGAATGCACTCTAAATATTCCCAGCAAAAGAGGTCATTCTGAAGGCTGCACTGCATTTTAACCCCCTTCAGGACCCCAAGTCAGGACCCCAACCTAGCCCCCTCCTACCTACCAATCCACCCTGCCCCTGCCCCTGCATCAAATGACACCTGTACACTTTCATTATGATCTCACTAAGCTATGCCCCTCTCTGCTCATTCCCATGAGGGCCCCTTGACAATTCAGGTTGTGTCTTAGTGGCAACCCTATTTCCAACAATTTCACTCTTGTTTTACTACAAATGCAAGTGCAGGGCCCAGAGGGCCCTTGCGTCCTCAACAATATATATGTATACATTTAAGGAGGGGTGGGAGTGCAGGGTCCGTAGGGCCCTGAGCTACCACAGACAAATGAGGATACAATTATACTATCTCAAAAATAAGGAAATTCTTTGCAAAAAACTTTGTTTTTGCACCAGTTAGGGTTGAAGCAACCAAAGCAGGGAAATGTGGCATTAGGGTTTACAGCCCTACCATCATACCTTCACCCTGCAGGCAGCAACAGGAAAACAATTATGGTTTCTCCTCTCTTGCATTTTTGCAAATCAGGTGTGGGGTGTGCCTTGGTGTTGCCAGCCCTAATGCTCACCCCCTTCCATCAGTAAATATGCTGAGATGGGTACAGTATGTGAAAATTACATGTACATTAGGGTTGAGAACCCCAAGGCACACCCCATGCCTGATATGCAAAGAGGCAAGAGAGGGGAAAGTCATGAGTTTTTTTCCTGTTGCTGTCTGCAAGATGCGGGCATGGTGTTAGAGTTGGAAACCCTAATGCCAGATTTCCTTACTTTTGTTGCTTTGACCCTAACTAGTACATTAATGATGTTTTTTTTTGCAAAGAATACATATGTAGGTAGGTAGCTAGATAGATAGACAGATGTAGAGGTAGAGGTAGATGTAGGCGTAGATGAAGCTGTAGATATATAATATATGAATTTTGCCAGTAGGATATAGTTAATATATTCATTTGATATGTGTCGACAGAAAAGGACTTTATTATTCCATCCAGTCTGCATTCCTTCCCTCTTTACTTGCCCCCTCCCCATAGATTCCACCCTCTTTCCCCATGACAACCCTTGTGTGTTGTCCATACCCTCTTGAATTCATCTACTGTTTTGGCCTCCACCACTTCCTCTGGCAGACTGTTCCAGGGCACCACCACCCTCTCAGTGAAGTAATGCCCCCTCATGTTTCCCTTAGATCTACCCTCATCTACCCTTATTCCATGTCCTTTAGATCTTGTGGTTACCTTCCCTGTGAATAAGTTGACCCCCACTTTATTGATCCCCTTCACATACTTGAATGTTTCTATCATGTCCCCCCTTTCCATTCTGGTCTCTGGTGGGTACAAATCCAACACCCTCAACCTCTCTTCATATGGCTTCCCACTTAGCCCATGCAACATTGTAGTGGCCTTCTCTACCATTTCCATGTCATCTATGTCCTTGCATAGATGGTGTCTCAGAACTGAACCCAGTACTCCAGGTGAGGCTTCACCATGGATTTGTAGAGTGTTATCAGTACTTCCCTTCTTCTACTAGTTATTCCTCCTATGCACCACCAGCATTCTGTTGCTTCGCTTCCACCTTGCTGCATTGGGTCCCTATCTTAAAGTCGTCTGTGATTATGATTCCTAAATTCTTCTCCTGCTCAGTTGCAATAATTTCTTCTCCCCCCAGTGTGTATCTTGCTTGTGGATTATTCCTCCCCATGTTCATCTCTGTGTATTTTTTGATGTTGAGTTTTAGCTGCCGTTTTTCCGACCACCCCTCCAGCAACCTTACATTTTACCTCATGGTTTCACTCCCTCTAGGATGTCCACCTATTGCAGATATTTGTATTATCTGCAAAATACCAGATCTCCCTGTGTCCCTCTGCTATGTCACTGATATAGATGTTAAAAAAAATGGAGCTAAGCACTGACCCCTAGGGACCCTGCTTGTCACCCCAACCTCCTCAGAATGCACTCCTTTGATCACCACCCTCTGGCTTCTACCCATCAGCCAGCACTCCACCCACCTTGTTATTTTCTGTCCCACCCCCACACTTTTCCAGCTTATTAACCAGTCTTCTGTGGGGCATAGTGTCAAATGCCTTCCTGGAGTCCAGATAGGCCACATCCACTGCCCTCCTAATCAACCACCCTCATCACCCCATCAAAAACTTGATCAGGTTCATCTGACATGACCTCCTCCATGTGAAGCCATGCTGACAGATGTCCTGCAGCCCTTCATCCTCCAGTAACTAACCACCTATCTTTAAATATCACCTCCATCACTTTACCCCTAACTGATATGAAACTGACTGGGTGATAATTGCAGCCTCCACCTTGCTGCCACTTTTATGAAGTGGCACCATATCTGCCATCTTCCAGTCCTCTGGCCTCAACCCTGTATCTAAGGGCAAGTTAAATAACCTCACTAGTGGTGTTGCCAGTTCCTCTATTAGCTCCTGGAGCACTCTAGGGTGCAGGGCATCTGGACCCACAGAAACATAGAAACATAGACATAGACTTTGACGGCAGATAAGGACCACTTGGTCCACCCAGTCTGCCCATTTCCCTACCTACTGGTTAAGCTTCAGATTCTAGTTAAACAACAGCCTACTTCCTGCAACCTCTAACTATAATTGCCTTGTGTCTGTCCCATGCATGTTTGAATTCCCCACTGTTTTAGACCAACGACCTCCTCAGGAAGGCTGTTCCATGTATCACCACTCTCTCCATGAAAAAAATTTCCTCACATTACCCTGAGCCGTCCCCTCTCTATCTTTAAATTGTGCCCCTTGTTCTTACACATCTCTTTTTCTGAAAGATGCTACCCTCCTGGACTTTGTTGATTCCCTTGAGGTACTTGAACGTTTCTATCATGTCCCCCCTGTCCCTCCTTTCATCAAGAGTATACATATTAAGCTCTCTCAGTCTCTCTTCATATGGCTTCTGCTGCAGACCCTGCACCATTTTAGTTGCCCTCCTCTGGACTGCTTCCATCCTGTCTATGTCCTTGCGTAGATGAGGTCTCCAAAACTGCACGCAGTACTCAGATGGGTCTCACCAACTGTCTGTACAGAGGGATAACAACTTTCATTTTCTACTTGATGCCTTCTATGCATCCCAGCATCCCCCTGGCTCTCCTTACTGACTTTTCACATTGCTTACCCACCTTTAGGTCATCGGATATGACTACCCCCAGGTCTCTTTCCATTTTTGTTGTTGTTAGTACCTCCCCTGCTATTGTGTACTCTTCTCCTGGGTTTTTGTTTCCCAGGTGCCTTGTCTACCCTCAAGTTACCCAATTTCTCTCAGACCCTGCCCTCAATGATTGGACTAGGATACACCCCTGCATGACCCTTTCCCTTCCTCCCTAGCACTGGTCCCTTCCTTCACCCTCTATCGTGAAGACCGAGATGAAGTATTTATTCAGCACCTCTGCCTTCTTGAAGTCCCCTTCCATTTGTACTCCCCCTCTCCCTTTGCCTTTACTATCCCCTGCCT
Source organism: Neoceratodus forsteri (assembly GCA_016271365.2). Classification (NCBI taxonomy): domain Eukaryota; kingdom Metazoa; phylum Chordata; order Ceratodontiformes; family Ceratodontidae; genus Neoceratodus; species Neoceratodus forsteri. The sequence continues at coordinate 1,325,654,270 of CM057458.1, forward strand.
TGCTTTCCACTTTTACCCTATGTACCCAAAGAAAGTCTTGTCCCTACTTCTGGCCTGTCTAGCAGTTTTCTCCTCCATTTGTGTTTTTGCCTTTCTAATCCTCTGCCCCTCCACCCTCAGTTTCTCTCTCTAAGTTTCCCAGTCCTCCTTCCTCTGCATTCTCTTATATTCTCTGAATGCCCTTTTTTCTCCTATATTGCTCCCCCTTACTTTCCTGTTGAACCACAGTGGCCTCCTTCTTCTTCTACTCTTCCTCACCATCCTTATCCAGCTCTCTGTGGCTTTAAGTAGATCATTTTCCATAGTTCCTCATCCTCTCCCTCTATCTCCTCCATCCACTTCATTTCATTCTGGAATACCTCACTCATTTGGGGAAAATCTGCTCACCTGAAGTCCAGGACCTTCATGATGGCTTGACTCACTTCATACCCCACTCTAATCCTGAAGCCCACTGTGTTATTACCATTTGCTCCTAGTCTGACCCCCACTCCCACTCCCTCCACACTGCCCCCATTGGTGAGGCCCACATCAAGTATGTTACTCCACCCAGTGGGCTCCCTGACTAGCTGTTGCAGGAAGGCTCCCTGGAGGGATATGCCAGTCTATATCTGGGAGGTTAAGGTTGCCCACTAGCAGAATCTCCTCTTTTAGTGCCATTCTTTGAACTGCCTGCATCAACTGCATGTCCATTTCCTCACTCTGCATTGGATGTCTGTATACCTCCACCAGCCTTATTGATGCTCCAGCCCTTCTCTCTACTGCAGCTCACAAGAATTCTACTTCCCCTGGCTCTTCCTACCCTTCAGTTACCTTAATGCCTTCCCAGATGTACAGCACAACCCCCCCTTCGTGCCAGCCCTATCATTCCTGGATAACCTGTACCCCGGGATACCTACTTCCCAGGCCTGGTGCTCAAACCAACAAGTCTCTGTTATGGCTACAATATCCAGGCCCTCTCCCTCCATTATTGCTTCTAACTCTACCATCATGTCCCCCAGGATTCATGGGTTTATGGAAAGTCCTTTCCACCATATATTCCCCTCTCCCCAACTTCCCTCCTTACTATGTCTGGTCTGTGCTCTTATCCCTTTTGTGGAGGAGTGCTTGCTAGTCTGTTCTCTCTTCCAGTTAATCCCTTACCTATCCTAGTGTTCTTCTCCTCTTACCAGTTTAACCCCCAAGATCTTTATCAATGTATCTTTGTAGACCCTTCAGTACTTTTGCCCTTTCTCGCCAGATGTAGTCTATCTTTCCAGTACAAATCATCATCCTCCCATGTGTCCTCCCCACTTTCCTATACATGCAAACCCTTCCTCTTAGCACCATACCAAATTCCTGTCATTGAACTCATGATTCTTTTCTGTCTAGCAGTGCTGGTACAGGATGACTGACAAGACCTCCAAAAAAACAAGGATTTAATCTCTTCCAGGCATCCCTGTGCCAGTGCATTGACCCTCATCTTGACCACCTCCACTTCATTGCTTGCCAGATCATTTGTCCCCAAATGAACGCTAAGCTGTGGTTTCCCCACCAACCATATACTAATAATAAAACTGATCTTTAAATAAAAGCATAATAACTCAGATTTGCCATGGGGTCATAAGAATGTGCTTTTTTACTGCTGCCTGCCTCCTAATCTCTCAGTCTCACAATGCTTTATTATGTCATTTTAGTCCTTATTCTCTAACTACTTGTACTCCAGCTGTAATCCAGCCCTGCTATTTGGGGCCATTTATTAAGAAGCAAGGTACTCCATTTGCTGGTGAATGATGTTTTGCATTGGCATAGTCCAGGTACAGGAAATGGGAGTGAAGAGATAGAGAGAGAGAGAGAGAGAGAGAGAGAGAGAGAGAGAGAGAGAGAGAGAGAGAGAGAGAGAGAGAGAGAGAGAGAGAGAGAGAGAGAGAAAGAGAGCAAGGGGGGTTATTCATTAAGGTGATGATTCTCTGGTTATGTTTGTATGTGTCTGGTAGGATCTGAATGGAACCATTGGGTCGATAGGTTCCCATATTTTGAAATCCAGTATTAAGCTGCAGTCCCCAGGGATGTCATGTCAGCCTGTCAGACCACAGACCTGAGGAGAGAAGTCCAATTCTTGTTTGATGTGTCGTCAGAATGCCAGTGCAGTAGCACATGCTGGTCTGAGTCCTTCTCCATTAGCAGAAAGCAACAGATGATGGAGGCAATTGCTCATCAAGATGAGTGGCTCTTTGCTATAGGGTGCTACAAGACTTGGTACTAATCTTGATGCTGTTTGCAATATATGTATTTGATTTGGAGAAGAGTGTTTGATGGTACAAATTAGAGTTTCACTGCTATGCAAACTGATTCCTGGTGATATCTGTCTTTTGCCTGGGGTATCATGTATCCAGTTGTTGAGAGGCACCATTGTCTAACTGACATTAATTTAATGACTTGATGACAGTGACCATGCTGAATCGCATTCCAGGTACAACAGAAGTACTATGTTTTGTACAGGCTGGGGGAAAAAGGTGCTGATGCCAGGTTGCCATACTGTAACTGAATGGTGTTCCTGTCAGAGTTATTGATACGGTAAGTAATCTGGGAGCTATAGTGGACTATTACGATATGCATAATTTTCAAGTGGCAGTAGCAGGTCTTTTGACTTTTCTATCATTGTACAATCTTTAGGTTCAAAGACCTATTTAGCCTGTGGCATCTTGTAAAACTAGTAGTATATTTGCCTTTGTGACATTAGATCAGGACTACTGTAATGCTTTGTACCTCAGGATTTCTGGAGGTTTTACCACGTCACCTGCAGCTGGTGCAGAATGTACTAGTGCTGCTGATTTGCTTGATTTCCCAGTCTGAGAATATTGTACCTGTGCTGCTCAAACTGCACTTGCTTATCATCTACACTGGTGTACAAACTTCAAGATTTACTTGATTACATACAAGGTCCTATAGGGCTGGTTACATACAAAACAGAAGAACGAGCACTGCAAGTTATGGTAGGAAAGATAGCAAGGGGAACAAAAGGAATTGGGTTCTGGTTTCCCACCAATCCCTATATTCAGATTGTTCACTAGTGGTTGGAAAAGGTCCTATAATGACCATATCATAAACGTGTTGCATAACTGCATATGGATTGGCATATCCCATCCCACTGGGGTGTCTTTGAGTTCCTTTGGAAGGTTAGTGGGTCAGAAAATGTATGGAGACTGGAGAAAGTTTGTATTTTTAAACAACTTCCTTTCAATAATCACACAATCAGGTAAAAATCATCCCCTGCCCCCTCTTTCCCCATTGGAAATATTTTGAGCCATTAATAGCCAGATAATATATAAATAATACTGGCAATTGTAGGCCCCCTCCCCATGTCTCATCTTTTACATAATTTCACATAGGATCTCCTGGGAGACCTCCCAGCACATAAAACCATAGAACACAATGAATGTAGTATATTAAACCATTCCTTGGGCAGCAACAAATTAAGCATGGACAAGGGATAGAGGGAGGTGGGGGAGAACTGTCATTTGATAATATTCACCCGGTCCCATAGTGAGAGAGAGGTATTGACTAACGCTGGAGCTCTTCAGAAAAATGTTATCAAGGGGTCCAAATGTAATACCTTTAATTTAGATAACTCATTTGTTATCTTAATACCTAGGTGTGTTATTGCTTTAGGCTCCCATTGCAAGTCTAATTCCAGTACCTGGGGTACATGCAGGGACAGAGGGTAAATAAGCATTTTATTTTTATTCAATTTATAGAAACATAGAAGTTGATGGCAGATAAGGACCTCAAGCCCATCCAGTCTGCCCATTTATTTTTCTTCCTTATAAATGTGCCATCGGCCTTTGTTCGCTAGTGGTCTATCTATTCATACTCATCTGTATTGCTCCCTTTATGCCTATCCCATGCCTGTTTGAAGCCCTGCACTGTATTCATAGCCACCAGTTCCTGAGGTAGGCTGTCCCATGCATCCACCACCCTTTCTGTGAAAAAGAATTCCTCACATCTCCCTTAATCGGCCTCCCTCTAATCTCATGCTATGTCCTCTTGTCCTGCTATTTTTCTTCTATTTAAACATGTTAGACTCTTTCACCTTGTTAATGCCCTTAAGGTGTTTGAATGTTTCGATCATATCATCTCTTCCTCCTTTGCTCAAGGGTATACATATTGAGCTCTGTTAATCTGTCCTCATATGTCTTCTGATGCAGTCCCTACACCATTTTATTGCCCTTCTCTGGACTGCCTCAATTTGGTTAATGTCCTTGTGAAGGTGTGGCCTCCAGTACTGCACGCAGTACTCGAGATGGGGCCTAACCAGTATCTTGTAAAGAGGGATTATTACCTCCCTCTTACGACTTGTGATACCCCTACTAATACACCCTAACATCCCCTAGCCTTACCTACTGCTTTAGAGGTCTGCTTGATGATTTCAGGTCATCAGTGATGATGATGCCCAAGTCCCTTTCTTCTTTTATGACTGCCAGCAACTCCCATCCCCTCAGAAGATAACTAAACTGGTTAATAAGCTCAAAAGCTGCTAAAAGAGAAGAATGCCAGTCAATGATATGCAACAACAGATCGTCGGCAAAAGCAGAAATTTTATTTTGTTGGCACCACAACAAAATACCTGAGAAATCCCCACACAGTTTTAGTCTGTGATTCAAAGTTCTATATATAAATTGAACAAATAAGGAGACAAGGACAACCTTGCCTGGTCCACTGCAGAGCCAGATAAGATATGATGTCTCATTATTGCATGACACATGAGCAGAGGGAATAGTATAGAACCTTAATTTTATGAATGAAATCTTCTGGCCCATATTTCTGCAGTACAAAAATAGGTATGGCCATGCCACCCCATCAAAAGTTTTCTTTGCATCTAGGGACACCAAGGCCATGTCTGTCTTGGGGTCCCTGGATGCAGAGTTTAAATAAAAGAGCTTCTGAAACTGGTCACTGGCATGTCGACCAGTAATAAACCCAGTTTGTTCATGGGCCAATTAATGATACCCAAAGTTTTGATAATCGAAGGGCCAAAATTTTTGCATATATTTGATGTCATTTTAATAAGCTAAAAATCGGTAACTTTCAGGCTTAAGGGATTCTTCCCAGGCTTTGGTAATAAAATGATACTGCTTCAGAAAGGGATTTATCATTCAAAGGTGACACAGTCCAAAAGTAAAATAAATGAGTTAGCAATGGTATCAAGAGATCTTTAAAAGTTTTATAAAATAAAGTTTTATAGCCATCTGGCCTGGGGCCTTATCTAAAGGTAATGTGGCTATGGTTTGACTGACTTCCTGCTCAGTAATTGGACCACTTAATTGTATCTGCAACTCAGACATAAGGAGGGATAGTACTCATGATCGAGACATTGGCTCATCTGCTGCTCAGTGTAATTAGGCGAAGTGTGGTGGGAGTATAGTGCTTGATAATAAACCCCAAAATGGGTAACATTTCTTTAGCACTGCTTGTGACTACCCAGAAGTTGGCTGTTGCAAAGCTGAAGTCCACCTGGAGTAGCTTTGGTATTTCAAACATAGGGCCAGTAGCTTACCTGCCTTCTCCCCTTGCCCAATCTATATAGCTTTCAGATGGGAAGCTGCCTTGTCCACCGTATCCAACAGGTAGATTGAATACTCTGTGTGAAGCCTTGCTAATTCATGATGATCTACCTCAGATGAAGATGGAGATAAGATCTGTTCAGTAGACCAAATTTGCTGAAGCCAAGTGTCCAACTGTGCTTGACTTTTCTTTTTCTGAATTATTGCTAGCCGTATTATTTCTCCCCTCCAGGTGGATTTCAGGGCAGCCGAAAGCAGATCAACGGATGGGACAAAACTTAAATTAGAGTGGATGGTCTACTGCATAAATTCTTGGATCTTCATCACTGTTGTTTGATCCTGTAAGAGCAAGTTATTCAAGGATCAAGTATGGGAACAAATCATAAACTGGGGGAGATCCAAAGTCATCTGGAAAGGGGAATGGTCTGAGATTACTCAGGATTGTATTGTACATTCAAGCACATTTGGAAGAAGGGATTTACTGACCATTAAATAATCAAGCCTAGAAAGGATCTTGTGGGGAACCAAATAAAAAGTAAAATCAACAGCAGACGGGTGAAATACCCACCAGGAATCGACCAAACTCAGGGGGATGGATATTCAAAAGGGTTGCACTATACGCAATAGGGTTGCGCCTGTGCAAGTCTGAAATTGCGCCATTCTGCTATATTCAGATGGAAGCAGTTGCACCCCCCAAGTCAAGCTGAGCAACAGCGCAATGCTAATGAAGGCATGCTCAACCAGAGGGGGAGGAACCATGCATAAACTGCACAGCCCGATATGCAGCGGGCTGTGCAGAGTTGTGCAGGTGCAACCCCCAACCTGTGCCTGCACAGCTTTGAGCAAAAAAAAAAAGGAGTAAGTCGAGGGCCACCCGCAGGCGAGCTGCTGCATTGCAGGGTGCAACACAGCAGCTGCCACCTGTGGGTGGCCCTCAACTTACTCCCTGTGCCCTCCCGCAGCCCAATCGGGGGCATAATAGTAACCCCCCCGACTGGCCCGATCGTGGGCATAAGTGAATAAACCCCTTCCCCGACTGGCCTGATCGCAGGCATAAGTGAAAAAATCCCCCACCCCCGACTGGCCCGACCGCGGGCATAAGTGAATAAACCCCCTCCCCAACTGGCCGATCATGGGCATAAGTGAAAAAAAAAAAACACCCCACTAGCCCAATCGTGGGCAGAAAAGAGTTCAACCCCCCCAAGAACATATCCCTGGTGGTCCAGTGGACCACGAAGCCCAATCACGGGCATTAGAGTCCACGCCCCCAACGTCCACCTACCCTGGTGATCTAGTGGCCCCCCACCCCACCAACCCATGGAGCCACACCACCCTGTTCCCCCCGTCAGCCAGCAGGTGGCAGCATCCCACCAGCCTGCTGCCCCACCTCCCGTCGACTGACTGCTTGGTAGGGCTGCCGCCCATTGGTTCAGAGCAAGAGCCAATGGGCACGTAGTCGATAGGCTGAATGCTGTCCAGTATATTCATTCACAATCTGGACTGCCTTTAGGTCGGCATGCATTCCATTGGCTCTGCTCTGAACCACGGGCTGCAGCCCTACCTGAGCAGTCAGTCGGTAAGCGTGCAGGTGGCAGGCGGTGGATGCTGCCGCCGCCAGCTGACGGGTGGAGCGGGGGTGGGGTCCATGGGTGGTGGGTGGGGCCACTAGATCACCAGGGTAGGTGGACCTGGGGGTGGACTCTAACTGCGATTGGGCTTCACAGTCCACTGGACCACCAGGGATATGTTCTGGGGGTTGAACCTTTTCTGCCTGCGATCAGGCTAGTGGGGGTGGGTTTTTTTCACTTATGCCCGCGATCGGCTAGTTGGGGGTGGAAGACTCTTTAACTTATGCCCATGATCAGGCCAGTCGGGGTTTATTCACTTGTGCCCGCGATCGGCCAGTCGGGTGGGTGGGGGGATTTTTTCACTTATGCCCGGATCGGACCAGTTAGGGAGAGGGGATTACAACAGCTATGTGCCCACGATTGGGCTGCAGGGGTATCGCTGTCCCTGATGGCTGCTGCCTGGCAGGGGTGCCAGGCACAAGTCCTCTGGGATCAGCACACCTGCATGCTAATGGCATGCAAAGAGGCCATAAACAGATGCAAATGGCCCCTGCACCTTGCATGAATTATGGCCCCATTTGCATGTCACCTTTGATATCATAAATTTGCACATGGCTTAATGGAACTTGCACCACCGCATCTTGAATGCTCCACTCTGACCACTTGTGGGCGCAAGTTCCACTGCACCATGCACAGTGGTTGGGAGTTGGGGGTGATATTCAAAGGAGTTGCTCAATAGCACAACCCATTGAATATCACCCCGCCACACCCCAGTGCAACTATTTTGTGCAGCGCAGTGTTCATGCCACAGAATGGTGCAGTTTGAATATCCAGCCCAAGTGTCAGCAAAGTCCCTTAATGCCTTCTGAGCTGGAGAAAGACAATTAGGAGTGCTATAAGATCTGTCAATATCATTACAAATTAGATTCCAGTCTCCTAAGACAGTGGATGTTAATCATTTTGGTCAGGGACCCCCACACGTGCCAGCTAAGTGTCGAAACTCCCTACCAAAAGTCTGTATATATTTTACTGCATTTATTATTAATTAATTAGGAGAGGGAACAAGGGGTTCTTTAGATACACTGGGGGAAAAACAAAGGGTGAAGGGGCAGATTAGCAGGATTAAAACAGGGGAGAGATGGGCACAAGACTCGGGGGAGCAGGCTGATGTACTGAATGAGTACTTCACCTCAGTTTTCACTAAGGAAAATGGGGGTGCTGCATCATACATGGGAGGAGACAGTGATACTGAGGGGGGAGACCCTTACTGATGGGCAGGTCTGGGGAGAAGGGGAGGCATCACTGGGAGTAGGGGGGAAGGCTAAGCAGGAAGAAAAGGTAGCAGAGGTGGAAATCACAGCAGAGAGAGACAGTGAGGGAAGCCCTCAGGTCCCTTTATGATGGAGGAAGCCCTGGGCTGGATAAATTACATCCCAGAGTGCTGAAGGAACTTATGGATGTCCTGGTGAAACCCCTGGTGAGCTTTCACCATCTCTCTGAGGACAGGGTGGGTGCTGCAGGACTGGAAGGTGGAACATATAGTGCCCATCCACAAGGGGATCACGGGAGGTGGCAGGGAACTACATGCCTGTCAGCCTGACATCAGTGGTGGGCAAGGTGATGGAGGGCATTGTCAAGGAGAGGCTAGGGGGGACCTGGAAAAGTCAGGATGCCTGGACAATAGACAGCATGGATTCATCCCGGGAAATCATGTCAGACAAACCTTGTGGAGTTCTATGACTGGGTGATGAGTGCCTTGAGCTGGATAGACCAGTGGATGTCCTCTTCTAGACTTCCACAAGGCATTTGACTCTGTTCCTCATGAGGCCCTGTTGGATAAGCTGGGAGAAATGGGGTGGGAACCAGATGATCAGATGGATAGACAATTGGCTCCAGGACCGGACCCAGAGGGTCATAGTTGGTGGGATAGTCTCATCCTCAAGGAGGGTCATTAGTGGGGTCCCACTGGGATCAGTGCTTGGGCCCCTCCTGTTCAACGCCTATGTCTCTGACATAAGGACAGGTATCAGGAGTGAGATGAGTCTCTTTGTGGATGACTCAAAACTGGGGGTGATGGTGGATGGGGAGGAGGGGAGGGTGGCCCTACAGGAGGACCTGGAGGCTCTGGAAAGATGGTCTAGAAAGTGGAAGCTGAGGGTCAATGCAGGGCAATGCAAGGTACTGCAACTGGGGGCCAGAGACCCGGGCCAAGTGTACACCCTGGGGAATGTTACAAGTCTCAATGGCTGACAGGGACCTGGGGTGGTGGTGGATGTCAAGATGAACAACTCAGAGACTTGTAGGAGGGCAGCAGCCAAGACCAACAGGATGCTGGGATGCATCACTAGGGGATCACCTCCAGAAGAAGGGAAGTGATACTCCTTCTGTATAATTGCTTGCGAGGCCACACCTTTGAGTACTGCGTGCAGTTTTGGAGGTTGGAGGCCACACTTAAAGAGGGACATTAAACACCTGGAGAGGTTCCAGAGGAGGGCAACCAAAATGATTTGGGGCTTGGGGACAGGGCCTATGGAGAGGCTCAAAGAGCTAAATATGAACACACTGGAAGAGAGAAGGGACTGGGGGGACATGATAGAGGTATTCAGGTACTTGAAGGGGTAAATAGGGGAGGAGCAGTCAGGCTGTTTTGAAGGAAGGAGGAGGGGGCAACTAGAGGGCATGGGAGGAAGCTGGAGGGGGAAAGATTCAGGGGAGAAAGGAGGAGGTGCTACTTCACTGAGAGGGTGGTGGAGCCATGGAATGCGCTGCCCAGGGGGCTGGTGGAGGCAGAGACAGTGGAGGGGTGAAGAGGGAGTGGGACAGGTACAGGGGAAGGGTTCTGGAAGCAAAATCCAGTGCAGCGAGATTATCTGGAACTGGGAAGGGAGAAGCCAGAGAAGGTGAGGGGCAGCAAGGTCAGCTTGCTGGCATTTTAGTATGTTAGTATTTATATAGAAACTATTTCTAAAACATAAAAACTAGTATTCAACCATTACACTGATTGAGCTACACAGCTTTATGTTGGGGGGTTAAGCACTCCACTGACTGAGCAAAACAAAAAATAAATGAAATTAAAGCATACACTAGCAGCATGTTGCTACACAGCCTTATGTTGGGGGGGGGTTAAGCATTCACTGACTGAGGAAAAAAGAATAATCACATTAAAGAAATAAAAGAACATACCAGCATCATTACCAACATCACAGAAGCATCATTATGACCTGACTGTGAGTACATGAGTCTAGAACAGAACAGGATAGTAGTAAGTAACCAAAAACTGCGAGAAAACAGCATATGAAAAATGAGCAGCTTCCCAATTTTTTATTTTATTTATTTTAAATATTGTATTGGGATGTCTGTGAAGAACGAGCTACAGAGAGCAGAGCAGAGGAGAGGAGAGAGAGGAATGTGACGAGTGAGTAAGGAGAGCAGAGCAGAGGTAAATGCAAGGACATAGACAAGATAGAGGCAGTCCAGAGGAGGGTAACTAAATGGTGCAGGGTCTGCAAGAGAAGCTGTATGAGGAGAGACTAAGGGAGCTTAATATGTATATCCTTGAGGAAAGAAGGAAGAGGGGAACATGATAGAAACGTTTAAGTACCTCAGTGGAATCAACAAAGTCCAAGAGGGTAGCATCTTTCAGAAAAAGAGATGTGCAAGAACAAGGGACACAATTTAAAGATGGGGGTGGTTCAGGGGCAATATGAGGAAGAATTATTTCACAGAGAGGGTGGTGGATGCATGGAACAGCCTTTCTGAGGAGGTTGTGGGGTCTAAAACTGTGGAAGAATTCAGAATGCATGGGACAGACATAAGGCAATTCTTGTCGGGTGTAGGAAGAAATAGGCTGTTGGTTATCTAGGATCTGGCCTATCCTGTAGGTAGGGAAATGGGCAGACTAGATGGGCCAAGCGGTCCCTATCTGCCATCAAAGTCTATGTGTCTATGTTTCTATGAGAGAGCTAAGACACTGCAGCACCTATGAGCAAGTGTATACAGCAGCATGGCTTCCAGAAGCTCCACATCACCAACTCGGCATTGCTGGAATACACCAACTATGTTCATGAGGCCCTTGACAATGGTGACCTCTTCAGAGCTATATATAAACTGTATATATATATATATATATTTTGACCTTACTAATGCCTTTAACCTGATAAACCATTAGCTAAGCTCCTACTTAACATACTCCTTGGCCTGGATTTGTCACAGAACATACAGTAGCTGACTGGTTTCATAGTTATCTCACCAATCACTCCTAGCATGTCAAGATTGAGAAATCTTTGTCCAACACCAGGGGAGTAACTATTGGTATCCCCCAGGGCTCAGTATTGGGCCTACTCCTATTTGGCCTGCCTACTCCTATTTGGCCTATTCAAAAATCAACTGCCCTGTGCATGTCAGACATCCAACATACTCCTATATGCTAATGATGTAGTCATTTATTTCAGAAATCCTGACCCTTTCAGCCTTACTGACACTCTCAAAAGTAACTTTGTTATGAGATTGCTAGTTCTCCAACAACCAATTGGTCCTCAATTACAAACAAACTCTGGTCAGAGCCGATATGGTTTTGGAGAGCTTTTGGGATGCTTTTACCCATTATTTCTAATGAATTTGTACAACGCAGATCTGCTGAGAGGCAGTTTCAATGTGTCTTCATTTTACACATTTTTAAAATGTATTTTTCCAGAATATGCCTGCTGATTGCTATTTATTTAGCCTGGATAGTTCACAGAAGAAATGGCATCTTATTTATGGGTGGTGGAGCACTGGCAGTAGGACACTGGAATGTGTCATACATAGGCATGAGCTGTGTGCGGGTGATAATGCCCAGTGGCCATACACCTCAGGCACTCACATGCAGATCCAGCACCCTGGTGCTGTTGAACTACTCAATGCAGGTGACTGCTGATGCTGTACCCACTCACACAGGTCCCAGAACAGGCATGTTATAGCTGACCTCCCATTCATTTGTACAATCGGGGAACTAAAGATGCACTGTCCATAGCCTGGAGCATACACTGCAAATAGTACTGCAGGATATCACACCCTATGGTACCCAAAGATAACTCAGCTGTCTGGAGGTGGCATGTTACACAGAGGAATGGGGGAGTGTGTGGGCCTGCAGCTGTGTATGACAGCAGGAAGATACAGCATTGATAAGGCATGCATTGGAGGTACATCAGTTCCCTCTTACAGTTTGCCAGGAACATACACACGGCTTCATACACTGGTGGGTCTGCAGCTTGCGTAGTGCCCTAATGCATGATACAGCCACTTGGGTCATTCTGGAGAGGAGGTCACTAGCCTGGGTCCAGTGCAGTCAGTGGCTGGCAGTGGCTGGGTGTGGAGGTCAGTGCCAGTCTCTGCAACAGATCAGGTATGGGGGGAGCAGGGGTGTCTATGTACCAAGGCTATAGGTGGGGGTTCTCTAGGCTATTGATATGGACCATGGTTTCCTCTGGTGCAATTGGGTCTGTGGGGCTCTATAGTATGCAGCTCTTCGTGGATGGAGTTGGATAGAAATGGGATGGGGTGGGGTACCTCTAATCCACCAGGGCTGCCAGGCTGCAGTGCACCTGGGTGCACTTCCACAGCCTACCTGTGGGTGGCTGGCTGGGTCAGACCAACTATTTTGACCTAACTGTGGGCCGCACTGCTCTGGACTCTGAGGGGTGCATTACCGAAGAGTATGCTACAGAGTGGCATAGGCATGGGAAATGCACACTCGTCTTGCATGGCATGCTATTTGTGTGCACCCTGGCCCATTCCCTTGTGGCCAGGGCATCCTGCATGTTTGAATACCATACTGCAGTCCATTGTTGGAGTTGCATGGCACATCTCCCTTTTCTGCCAGGATGTGCCGTGCATCTCCTTTGAATATGGGGGCCCTGGACTAGGCTACCCTGAAGAAATACATTATCAAAGTGGTAAAATCATGACCCCACTGAAAACAAGGTATTGCATCTAATCTGGGACAGCCTGAGTAAATACATTGCAAAAATGTGTAAATGAATATCCCTATGACAATGAGATGTAGCATCTCCCCAGCGCTATCCTGTATACAAAATATAGGATAAGAAATAAAGGAAATCTACTCTAAACTGAACTTCACTGTGTTTACTGACATAAACAGTTTATTGTTTTACAACATATTAGAACGCAGTATTTATTTTGAATGTTGTGGCCATGAGGATGGTGTGTACAGTGTGTGTGTGTGTGTGTGTGCTGCAGCTCAATATATTTGTTTCCCAAAAAGCATAGTACAAAATGCCTGCTGATTGCTACATATTTAGTCTGGGTAGTTCACTGAAGACTTGGCATATGTATGAAACAGTGTGTATCAGATAGTGTCTTTAAAGGTTAAAAAAGCAGTGTAGATTTGCTGGGAAAGGGATGAAATTTATGAGGTATGAATCTTTCTTGAAAGACAATACATTCCCAAGTGAAACTAGTAATAAGAAGCTGTTTGCATGCTAAGTATTTAAATGCACAATTTGTTGCATTCTGAAGGGGGTAACCAAATCTCCAGTTTAACAGACAGCCAGTATTTAACAAATATTTAACAAGCTGTTTCAGTTTCCTAATGGCATCTGATAAGCAACTTGGAGTTATGTCTCCAACATTCTTAACAGAAAGAAGGGAGTATTTTATTTCAGCTGGCATGGAAGGATACATTGAAAAGTCCAAAACATGTGTTTCACAATACTCCACTTTCCAGCTACAGATAGCAAGATGGCTGTAGGCTCCACCCAAGCCATAAAACAAAGACCATGCTCTTCTCTAGCCTTTCACAGAGGATGAAAAATCCACCCTTTGTCATCCAAGATGGCTAAAGGCAAAACCTTGAACAACTGGAAACCTTCAAATTCCTTGGAGTAACTCTGGATGACACCTTATCTTTTGTTTCCCCATATTGACAATCTGTTGGTCATAGTTAGCAGAAGACTGGGGGCCCTGTACTGTAACTGGAACAATATCACTGGGACTAGACACCTTAGTGTGGCCAGCTCCATTCTGTCACTTTTAGATTATGGCCTCCCTGACTATGCAGCTGCTTGAGACATGGTGGTAAATGGAGTAAAGTTGATCTGTAATAAGGCGTGACATTTTGTACTTGGTGCAGACAGCCACACTCATAGTTGTACTCTTTATGCACTCACTAACTTGCTACCTTTACCCTGCAGAATAAAGTTCCAGACATGTTTTTTAGCCAAAAAGGCAATCCTGGGCTTAACACCTCCTGTTTTAACAAATTGCTTCTGCACTGTGTCCAACCAATACAACACTAGGAACATGGCCAGGAATGCCCTTAAACTTTCTTTCCAGCATACTCTTCTGAGCAGGCAGTCACTTGTTGTCAGGGCCACTAACTGGTTAAAATAACTGACTGGTACACTGCTGAATCAAGCCAAATTAAATCAGCTTAAAACATCTTTGCGGTCTGTCTTTGCAGTCCAGTGCAGATGAAACCATTAAACTGTTTTGTTTAGTTTCTCTCTTTGTATAACCTATGATCTCTTATACAATGATCTGTATGCATTTTTCTTTTTAAAACTGTATGAAATTGTTTTATTTTAAGTGCTTTGAGCCTGAGCCGGACTCAACTAAAATTTCCTCTAGAGCTGCCTATTGTACTTGTAATGTTTTTGTTACTACGTATTTGATGTTGAAACTCTGTAAATAAGTACTTGTGCTCAAAGGTTATCTCTAAAGTTTTTGATAAATAAAAATATAATAGCTAAATACACTCTAAAAAATGTTTAAAAGCAGGATCCTAGCTGACTTAGAGACGTGGAGTGCTGAGGCATCTGTGCCTTACCTCCTGCCATGTTGGCGACCCATGTTCACAGTGTGAGTGGGTCGCTGGGGGTTGGCTGAGGAGGTAGAGGATCAAGCATCCAGGGGACAGCTCTCCTCTCCTGGGTAGGGTGGGGAACATGGACCAACACATGCCTGACATGTAGCTGAGGCTAGGTTTTGGCATGCCGAGTCCTGTGCATTTGGGGTGGAGGAGGAGCAGCGAACTGATGTACAGCATGCAGACATATGTGCTATGTGCCACTGTTAGCATTGCATGCTCCCCCTCTACAAAGAAAAGCAGAAACATCCTGGACGTGCAGCATGAACACTGTCCCTCATAGGTTCCACCCCAAAATGACACCTCCCTGACTGGATCCATTCTTGGTGGGTTGAGTCACTCCCCACCACCCTGCCATAAAGGGTGAGTCATGACAGCATAAGGGAGGGGTTCTGATCCTTGGAGGATGGTGCTGGTGGGTGGAAGAAAGGAAAAAGCCATCCAGGATGGGGAGGAAAAAGTATCAAAAAAAAAAAAGGAAAAAGCAGGATCTCATTGAAAATGAGATATTGCATCTCATCTAGTCTGTCTGTCGAAAATATATTGTAAAAATGTGTAAATGTAGGACACAGTACAGCAGACTCCACTGAAAAATGTGCATCTGTGCTGCTCAGTCCTGAAAAAGTACACTGTAAAAGATGGACCCCAAGGAAACTGAAAAATTACCTCTCACCTGGGCTATCCTGGGTAAACATATTATATAAAATGGGTAAAATCAGGACCCCTTTGAAAACAAGATATTGTACCTCTGTTGTGCTATTCTGGGTAAATACAGTATAAAATGGGTCCAAGTAGGACCCTGCTGAATACAAGATCTTGCATCTCAATTGGGTTGTCCTGGGTAAATATATTTTAAAACTGTGTAAAAGCAGGACTCTACAGAAAACTTCACTGGAAAGATGTTGCATCCAAGCAGATCTGTAATATAAAATATATTGTAAAAGCAGGACCCCACTAAACACAAGACATTGCATATCACCTCCACTATTCTGTGTAAATACATTGGAAAATATGTTAAAGCTGGACCCTCCACTGGAAATGAGATATTGCATCTCCACTGTACTATCCTAAGTAAATAATTTGAATATGGAGTGCCAATCCATAGCATGCTGATAGGGGTGTGTGAAAAAAACTTTCATTGGCAGAATTGAAGCAAAAGTCAGACTTTTGAGTAATTTCTTCCTTTCCTTGCATGGCTGTCTGAGTGCCCAATATGTAAAAAATAATTGAATTCCCAATCCCTGGTGGTTAGTGGTCCCTGACCCCCCCATTACTGACCTGGCCAGTCCAGAGCAACATTCCATTAGCCATTTCAGTAACCCCATCCCAATCCCCCACCAACTGCTGTATACAGTTACTATTAAAAAAAAATATATCCCTGGTGGTCTAGTGACCGTCCCTCCATTTCTCAATCCTGAATTAAAATCAGATATCCTGGTGGTCTATTAACTTCTGGGCCCCCACCCTGGAGGCAGTCCCATCCCAGACTCGAGGAGGGGCCACCAGCACAGCCCTCCTCTCTCCTCACGGTCAGCAGCCCACTGAGCTATGAATGAATGAGTGCATGCATACAAGCATGTGCTCATTTATTAACAACTCAGTGAGCTATGTTGAATTAGAGTGGTGGACTGTGGTGGTGGCCCACTCTCGAGTTTGGGATGGGTGAATAGGACTTTTCTCCAGGAGTGGGGGTACACTAGGCCCCCAAGGATACTGATTTAAATTCAGGGTTTGGGGAAATGGAGGAGGGTCACTAGACCACCAGGGAGAGTTTTTTAATAGTAACTTACTGTATGGTGGTTGGCGGGAGATTGGGATGAGGCTGCTGAAAGAGCTAAGGGGCATGTTGCCCTGGACTGGCCAGGTGGACAATTGGGTGGGAGGGACCACCAAACACCAGGAATTACTTGGGCAGCTGTTTTTTTAATTTTTAAATGGGGTGTGTGATCGGGTGGCAGGACGAACCACTAGCCACCAGGGATTTTAAATGTTTAATTCAGGCAAGGCATGGGGGAGGGGGCAGATCTGGACACCAGACAACACTTTTTTTCCCCTTTTTCCATCTCTAGGTGAACAGAAATGGGTGAATGTTTGCCTAAAATCCTTAGGAAGTTTTCCATTCCACAGCAGGCAGAAATTTGGAAACTTCTGAGAAAGTTGTGAAAATTTTGAGGAAGTTCCCCTACCACAGAAAAAATTACTTTCTCCCAGCACTACAAACAGAGCATGTCTGAGTCGCAGCTGTGAATTCCTGCTTTTCATTTGAGTTTGTGCTTTGTCTACTTCTCTTGCAACAGGATAAACACTGCTTCATTTTAGATAGAGAAAAAGAGAGATGGCAAGCATGAGAGAGAGAGAGAGAGAGCATGCAACAGATTTACAACAGGGCTGTCAGGCTGTAAATCACTTTCTCTCTTTTTCTGAAATGAACTTTCAAGCTGTGTTTATGCCATTGCAAAAAGCTGAAAAAAGAGTGATGTAAGTGGTCTACTGAATAGAAAGGGGGTAGTATTTCATTCAACTGGCACAGTGATTTTGAATTGTGGAAGGATACACTGAAAACTCCAAATGTTTGTGCTTCTGTATCCCATTTTTCCAACTACAGCAAGATGGCTGCTGGCTCCGCCCACAGCCATAAAAAGACAGTGCAAATGTGTTATTTGGCATAGACAATAGCAAACTGCCTTTGGGTGGATTTAGGAGTTATGGGACTGGATTTTCAAAGCCCTTAGAATAGCGCAAGGTGCTAGCATCAAACATGTTGGAAGCAACGTGCACCTTGCACCAAGGGCTGTGCCTCGAGCTATTTTGAAAAGCAGCCTGTGGCAATCAGCAGGCTGCTTGCACCAAAAGTGCTTGTTCCAGTCTTGCACCACAAAAGTGGCTACAGCATGGTGCAGGGGGCTTGTGGAAGATGCAGGCTGCCATAACCTCTACAGTGCTATTTTCAGAAACCTTTCCAGGAACAAAGGGCTAAGTACTGTTAGACCAGCCAAGGGCTGGTCTAACAGGGCTGGTCTAATGGTACTTAGACAGCTGCCGGAAGGGTTGACAGCTGTGTCATGCCACTGTGTCATGTCCCCCCCCGCCAGGTACTAGAGTTCCATCCCTGAGTCCTGATGTGCCCCTAAATGTAGAATCCCTGGTCATCCAGTGCCCCTTACCACCACCACCAAGCTCTGATCCGCCCATACACTAAAGGGTAACCCACAGTTAGCCCTGGCAATGTAGTGACCTCCCCGCTCTAATCCCCGGTATATACTAACATACTATTTGCCAGCAGATTAGGCCTTATGGTCTATCAAGTCTGCTCGAACCTAGATCCTTAGTTGGGTGCCGAGACCCTCCCATCCCTTGTGCTCCAGAAACCCCTATCATCCATCCCCACCCCCCCGGGACAGGCCATCATCTGATACATCCACTTTCTGTGTCTGTCCCACCCTTTCTTAAAGCTCTCCACTGTGGATCTCTGAACCAGCTCACCAGGCAGAGCATTCCAAGGGTCCCACCCTCTCAGTGAAAACCTCCTCCTTTTCCCCCTCACCCTTCCACCTTCCAACTTCAAACCATGCCTCTGGTGATGCCTCCCTGCTTTAGTCTAAAGATCCCCCATGTTTACCTATTTATTCCCTTGAGGTACTTGAAGACCTCAATCATGTCCCTCTGTCTCCTCCTCCTCCAATGAAAACAGGCAGAGCTCCTCAAGTCTGTCCTCGTAAGTCAAATCCCTAGCCCTCGTATCATCTTTGTTGCCCTCCTCTGTACCCTCTCCAGGAGCTGTATGTCCCTCTTCAAGTGTGGTCTCCAGTACTGCACACAGTACTCAAGGTGTGGTCTAACCAGTCCATTGTACAGTGGCAGAATCACTTCCTTGCTCCTAGAGGTGATCCCCTGCGATGCATCCCAACATCCTGTTTGCCTTGCTAGCTGCTCTCCTGCACTGCTCAGTGTTATTCATACATGTATCCACCATGACCCCTAGGTCTTTTTCCCTGTTGAGGCTTCCAGCACCTCCCTCCCAGGGTGTACCTGTGTTTGAGGTTTCCCACCAAGATGCAACACCTTGCACTTGGTGATATTGAAATTTAATTTCCATGTGTGAGCCCAGCTTTCCAGGGTGTCCAGGTCCCTTGCAGGGCCAACCTCCCTCTTCTCCTCAACTACTGCTCCCATCTTGGAGTCATCTGCGAAGAGACTCATTTCACACCCTATACCATCCCTGATGTCTGATATGTATGCATTAAACAGGATTGGACCCAGGACGAGCCCTGTGGTACCCACTACCAACCTCTGTAGGGTCTGAGAGCTCCCACAGACCACTACTCTCTGAGCGTCCAGCTATCCAGTTTTCAATCCATCTGACCATCAAAGGGCCTACTCTAACCCCATCAGTTTCTCCACCAGACCATTGTGGGGACAGAGTCAACGCCTTGCTGAAGTCCAAGAATAATACATCCACAGGCTTACCCCTATCCAGTTCTGATGTTACACATTCATAGAACTCTACAAGGTTGGTTTGACATGATCTACCTGGCACAAACCCATGCTGCCGACTATCCAGACCTCCACCTCCTCCAAGTAAACCCCCAATCGTTCCTTTAGTATACTCTCCATTAATTTTCCCACCACCGAGGTTAAACTGATGGGTCTATAGTTTCCTGGTACTTCCTTCGACCCCCCTTTATGGATTGGTACCACATGTGCCTCTCGCCAATCCCTAGGTACCCTCCCTGTCTCAAGTGACCTGTTGAAAATATATGATGTTATGACCACAAGTCTCTGGTGATATAGTGGCCCCCACCCCAGCACATAGCGCCCATCACTCTGTTCCCCCCCAGTCTGTACCTTGATTCAGTGCCCGGCACAGAACTCTGCACACCACCATGGCTGGCTATCAAATGAACTGACAGAACATGTACTATATACAGAACATGTTCTGTCAGTTCATTCAGCAGCTGGCCATGGTGGTGTGTGGAGGGCTGTGCTGGTCTCTGAGTCGGGGCACACACAGGGGGATGGGGTACCGGGAGCTACCTGCCTGGGTGGAGGGCCACTAGATCACCAGGGATCTGCGATCATAATACCATTTACCTTGGATCAGAGTGGGGAGGGCACTATATTCCCAGGGGTAACTGTGGGTTACCCTTTAGTGTACAGACTAATCAGTGCTTGGTGGTGATGGGGGGGCAGTAACCCCTACTATGCACCCATCCAAGGATGCAGCTCCCACCCCACCACCCCACAGCTGGTTTGGTATTCCTTGTGGGTGTGCTATCTGTTTGGTGCACTGCCACTATTGCCACAAGCTGTGGGACTTAGGCTCCAGGACCCTATCTGATGGAAAATCAGGCACAGAGTCCAGGATGCGTCGGCACTCGATGCAAGCTGCCATTGTTACAGCTTGCATCGGAGTTTTGAAAATCCAGCCCATGATCTTCTGCATTTTGAGTAGCTTATTTTCAAAGTCTTTCATTCTCCAAATGGCCAGTCAGAGGATGCTAAGATATAGTCAGTGCTGTGGGTAAAACCTGCATTATGAAAGGGTAGCTTCAACTTGCTCAGTATGTTGACATATTTTGTATAAGCTGATATTCTGTCATAACTGATTTCAAAACAAACAGTGAATTAATATATTTGATAACCTATGCATAAATAAGATACTTTAGAACTGCTTATTTGGCCAAGTATTGCTAAGCTTAATTAGATCAGATCTGGGGATATAGTGCTCTTTTAACAAACATACTGAGGCCTGCTCCTTACTTTTCTCTTCCTTTTGGTAGTTGGGTGGGTGTGGGGCTGGGTACTGGGTTTATTATCTTATATTATGTAGATGGTGTGTGAGTGGTTAGGATTGCTGTTTGCATTAGTAGTGTGATTGGATCTGAGTGAGTGGGAAAGTTAATTGCTAGGGGTCCTTTGGGGTTTGAGTCCTTGTGAAAGGCTTCTGGGAAAAGTAGTCGAGAAGGTTATGGTGCAGCAACTTGAAGAGCACCCCATGGCCTTCGATCTCTATCAGCCATTCCAGTCTGGTTTCCGTGTGAGACATAGTACAGAAAACGCATTACTTCGGTTGCATAATGACCTCCTCAGAGCTAGAGATCTGGGGGAAGGGACAATTCTAATACTCCTCGATCTCTCTTCAGCCTTTGACATGGTAGACCATTGTGTGTTGCTTGACCACCTGAGGGAATTCTGTGGGCTCGCCAGCTCTGTCATCTACTGGTTTGAGTCATACCTCACGAACAGGAAGCAATGAGTAATGATGGGGAATTTCTTCTCCTCCTCCTCTTCCAACCTCTTGTCATGTGGAGTACCTCAGGATCAGTCTTGTCACCAATGTTGTTTGCCATGTACTTGCTGCTCCTGTGTGGGCTCATTAGGAAATACGGCTTGGGTTTTCATTGTTACACCAATGATACCCAATTGTATTTTTCCTTTGCCCCAGGAACTTCTAATATGGTAGAAGTGCTAAACAGCTGCCTTGCAGAGATAAATGACTGGATGGCCTCCAGCTGGTTGTGACTGAACCCCAACAAAATGAAGGTACTGGTAGTGTAGTCAAACAGAAGACAGAACAGGTTGCCCTCTGGCACCGAAACCAGATTATTCCTGGATTCTGTGCCTTTGAGGACCTCTAGGGTGTGAACCCTTGGTGTGACCTTTGACAGTGGATTGTCATTTGATTTTCAGGTGTCATCTGTTGTCCAGACCAGCTTCTACCACATTAGGAATATCAGCAGGGTTAAGCCCTTCATTCCATTGGTGAACCTCCCCACCTTAATGCATGCCTTCGTGGCATCCAGACTTGATTACTGTAATGCGCTCTACCGGGGTCTTGGGGATCTCTGCCAGCTGCAGCTAGTGCAGAATGTGGCCGCTAGACTGCTGAATGGGAGCCTAAATACTGTCATATCACCCTGGTTCTGTGTGATCTGCACTGGCTGCCAGTGAGGTGGAGGATTCTCTTTAAGGTGGGCTTGCTCACCTTTAAAACGCTTCATGGGCAGGGTCCTGGCTATCTGTCAGACCTTCTTACACCTGCTGTCTCAGTCCACTCCCTCTGGTCCTCCTCTAGGGGCCTCCTGGCGATTTCCAGGACGAGGGTGAAAACTGCCGGGGACAGAGCATTAAGTTTTGCCGGCCCCATCGTGTGGAATTCACTTCCTCCATCAATTTGGGAGGCCTCTTTGGCTGAGGTTTTCATGGCCCGCCTCAAGGCCTTCCTGTTTAATCAGGCATTCCCGGACCTGATGGATTAGTCCTCCATGGATTCCCTGCTAATTTTTTCAGTTTCAGTTTTAATAGAGATATTTAGTAATTTTATCTATCTATGTTGGCATTTTACTGTTTTTATACTGACTTGTATTATTGTATTGATAGTGTGCTTTTATTATACGGTGCCTAGAGCTTCTGGGGTTGGGCACCAGAAAAATAAAATTTGCCTTTCCTTGCAGTACATTGCATTATTTAAGACTGAAATGATATTTGTAAGCAGTACAGTAAGTTTTAGTTCATTTC
Organism: Neoceratodus forsteri; assembly: GCA_016271365.2. Taxonomy (NCBI): domain Eukaryota; kingdom Metazoa; phylum Chordata; order Ceratodontiformes; family Ceratodontidae; genus Neoceratodus; species Neoceratodus forsteri. Next base: position 1,325,676,760 of record CM057458.1, read on the forward strand.
TACTGCCTCAGCAAATTACCACAACTAAAACTAGTGGAACTGCCTTCCTGGAGAGGTTGTGGGGTCTAAAACAGTGGAGGAATTCCAACATGCATGGGACAGACATAAAGCAATTATAGTGGGGGGTTGCAGGAAATTGGCTGTTGGTTAACTAGAATCTGCAGCTTATCCAGTAGGTAGGGAAATGGGCAGACTGGGTGGGCCAAGTGGTCCTTATCTGCCATCAAAGTCTATGTTTCTATGTTTCTAGACACAGGGGTCCATATTTTCAAAGGGTGGTGCAGGGCTTGTGTCAAGCCTGTGCCACAACACTTAGTTTCTGCAGCTAATAAAATCCCATTTGCTGCAACTGCACTCAGTTTTCAACACTTGGGTGTAGTTGCAACAGTTTACTCATTTAATGGCAGCTTGCAACAAATCTTGGGTGAAAACTCCATAAAAACAGTCCCTGGGACTGATGCAGGCTAGACCACAAAAAGATGGTCTAGCTTGTAACAATTGCCGCATAGGGTAGAAAATCCCATTTGATTGCCTCAAACCCAGTGCACTTTATCTTTGGTGCACCTGGGGCTTTCTGCAATCTTGGGGCTTTGAAAATTTAGCCCAGGATCTTTTCATCAAGGGTCTGATCTCACTACAAATTCAAAGGTGTTATTCTGAAAAAAATGAAGATTCTATTATACGGGTCTAATTAATTTTGGAAGACTTTTTATTATAACTCATACTTCCCTTCATTTAAAGGACACCTATGTCCAGATCTCCAGCATCTTATGCACCCCTATTAGGTGCACAGATTAGCCCATAAAGAACAGGGGCCCCTTTTTACATGTGTAAAGGCCTCTGTTCTTCCACAATCAATACTCCATACCCCGTAGAAAGTGGCTCAAACCCAGTCCATGGATCTTCACAGCTGTTCAGGCTGGGATCTGTCAGTGGTTGTACTTGCAATTCAGTACAGGTAGATGACATGTTCTAAGTGCTGTAGAGGCCTCTGGGAGACAGTGTAGGCTAAGCAATGGGGACCCCTGTCATAAGACCAGTGCATCTCCGGTCACCAGAGCAGGATAAGTTTGGGGCTTCTGATCTGGCCCTTGCACAGTAGTCCCAGCGCTCTGCAGCCTCTTGGAGTGCTGATAAGGACTGTGGTCACATTGTTTAATATTTAAAACCTTTTAAATCTCTTGTAAACTGGGTACAATAGTCAAGAAAGACTGCCAAATCCAATAATCCCCTTTGAAAGAGAGACTGGACCATCTGTACTACTCCAGCCAGGGATTATGCGATATGGCAGTCCACCTTGACTGCTGTATTCTCATTACAAAGAGAATTAAACATGTAATACTGGCTGGCTAGACAACACAGCAGTAGCACTACCGCTCATGATGCTGGCAATCTGGGATCAAGAGCAAGCCTGGGTCCCCAAGGATCAGACAGGGGGAGGAAAGTCAAGCATTCCAATGGGTGATCCTTTTTCCCAGGAGGGAGGTTGCCAAATTCTTGCTTCTACACAGCCCCCTGTTTGACTACAATGGTAGGGGCAGCAGAAAGTGCACAAAAGGAGAGATCTTCTCCAGCATTGTCAGAGCATGCAAGAGCATGCATGTGGCATGATGCCCTTGTGAGAGACTTCCTCCAGAGGCATGGGAAGACAAAAAAGGAAAAATCCTCAGCCACATAGAAAAAACCTCAGCCATGTGAAAACACACTCAGCCATGTGGAAAAACCCTTAGCCATGTGGAAGAGTAGCCCTGCTGCACCTGCAGACCACACACCCATCAACCTGATCACTCCCTTGCTGACTGGATAAACAGAAGAAGGACCTTGCCCAGCCTAAAGGCTGAAGTGTGGAGGGGGGGGGGGCAAGCCAAGAGAGAATTGCTGTGGAAAAAAGTTAAATCACAGGAGAAGGAGGGTGACAGGGATGTAGTAGAGTCAGGACACTTGACAGGGAACAAAGGACAGGTGGAAAACAGGAGAACAAAGTTAAGAAAAGGAAATGCTTTAAAAGAGAAATATTTTGCAGCCATCCTTCAGATCCCTCTGTAACCTCTTGGAGGATTGGGTAAGATGGTGGCCACAGATTTTAAACATAAAGCATTTTGAGTCTGTTGCTCAGTCACATATCTCAGTCACAAAGGATTGGGAAAAAAATCATTTTGTCAATGTTTTTGACGCAGACCTTGCTTGTTACCACCCCCAACTGATGCTCAGAGGGGACTGCACACCCCTCCTGTACTAGCATGCATCACAGTGCAGTCGTGCATGTGTAGGGTGGTGTCATCATGCAAATGGCATACATTGACATTCTCAACAAGTGCACAGTTGTACGATATCCTTACCTTAGAAACTTTCCACAGCAGGCAGCAGGGGCACTGGAACTCTGAAATCAGTGTGCAGACAGGTTGCTAAACCATCACCAGTGCAGGGTCTCTTCACAAAAAAGACATGCATTAGGAATGAAGGCAAGGGAGGGATGACATACTTCACTGCTAGGGTCCATTTTTTGCCAGGGTTTGCGTGACTGGATGTCTGGACTACCAGATACTACAATGTGGGATGTAAGAGTGCAACTGGACTTTGGCTCTCAAGCAGGCCTCATGTACAGGTCAGGCATGAGTTGATAGAGTGTACTCACTGTGCATTGTAAAATGGGTAGGGAATTTGCTTCATCTTGATTGTTCAAAAGGATTTACCACCCAGTGCCTTATGATGTGACAACCACCAGGTTAGAAATCCTTCCGGCAAACTAGATGCAATGCACCTTGATATCCATGCCTCCCAGAAAGTTTCTGGGAGTCATGTTGCTAAAGTAGAAGAGAAAAAATCACACAACCCAACTTGCCAAAACTTGAAAATAACAAGTCATTTTTAAACAAATTCACCTCCATCTCCACCTAAAAAATACTACTAAACAAAATAAAACTTTAAACACCATAAGTTATCTTTATTTCTCATCTCTTCATGCTTTTAAATTATAGCCCTCTAAACCACCTACTTGTGTCCCCAGCCTGCCACCCTCTGCCAAGCTGCCCATCCTCTCTGTCAAGCAGTGTTACTGCAGTGTAAAAATAGGATGGGAGTGACTATGATTTTTTTCAGTGGTACTTTCTGTGCAATTTTTCTCCAGAACCTATATTACTTTTTCCATCTCCTGGGCATGCATCTCACACCTCATCCCAGAGTTTGTCGAATGGCATTACAGCAATGGCACAGTGCTGACAGTCAGCATTGTGCCATCAGGAAAACAATGTTTTTTTGCAGTGGAATGTGCCCCCCCCCACACCCTCAGGATTTTAATATAATCAGCTTCAGGTTGGAGTTGTTTCAGGGAGGGGGCACAATACCACGAGAAGCCATGTCAGGGTACTGCATGACCATTACAGCAAACAGCTGATTTTGTCACTGTAATGGTCTTCACAGTATTCTCGTTGCTGGTTCAATGGTATACCGCATCATGCTTTCTCTCTCTCTCTCTCTCTCTCTCTCTCTCTCTATACATAAAAGCCACTATACTAATAAAAATCTGATATATATATATATATATATATATACACACACACACACACACATACATATTCATTGCCAAAAGAAAAAAAAACATTAATGCATCAGTTAGGGTTGTTTCCACAGCTACAAAGTTTGGAAATTCGGTGTTAGGGTTAACACCTCATCACCCATCCTCAAACCTCTAACTCGCATTCCCCCACCCCACTCCCTTCCCCACATACACACACATTCAAGCAGTACAAGACACATCTATCATCATGGTCCAGCAACTGTATGAGTTTTGCTGCCATCAGAGTGCCTTGTGGGTACACACGCATGCTGGGCAACCATGGGAGATGGCCCACAGTAAGCATTTTTCTGTTACAAACATCAATAACCAGATTTAAGCAGATGCCTATATTTCAATTGTTAAGAAATTCTAAAACACACAGTATGTTACCTATAGATAACTGTATTGGAAATAAGAGTTTGGATAACCCTAGCAGCAGTCAGTGGATGTTTGCCTATTTTTTTCTGATAGAGTGAGGCAGTCCTAATAAGAAATGGTAATAATAATAAAAGTAATACTTAGTTGTATAGTTTACAAGCAACAATTGACAACAACAGTTGTAACATTCAAAGCTAACCATAACATGCTGCTAATGAGTATTTGCAGTTAACGCAGCAGTATTACAACATGTGATGGTGCTAGTTTCATACCTGAGCAGTATGTGAAAAGTACTATGTATGTGGCAGGTGTGTCTGTACTGCTACCACATGTCTATGTGGTGGCAGCGATACCTGCAGTGAGCCAATCGTTGAATTATGACAAATCAAAAGCAGTACTTAGAACATTTGTGCAGACTAAGTTTCACTTTATGAAAAAGATATGCCAGCAATAATGTGTCATGATTCTGTGCTGGCAGTACATACTGTATTTGTTTTTCATTACATAATGTTATGTGAAAAGAGTAGTGTCGTGATTATTGAACTTATAGACATGACTGGTATAGCGTCTTACACTCTTGCATGTGTATGTGTGTGTGTGTGTGTGTGTGTGTGTGTGTGTGTGTGTGTGTGTGGTGGGAAATGCATAGTTCATGGTTTGAGGTTGGGAGCGTGGGGGTAGGGTGTTAACCCTAACACCGAATTTCCATACTTTAGTCACTGTGGAAACAACCCTAACTGATGCATTAATGGAGTTTTTTGCAATGAATTTCCCTTCTTTTTGAGAAAGTGTAATATGAATAGTAAATGGTATGTGTTGGCGGGAACACAGGCCCTCCGGGCCTTGCACTCCCACTTACACATAAGCATGGAGCCATACAGCAGCACTATGGGGCAAGGAACCCACATAACACTAATTTGCCAATATCTCGGGAACCATAGCAGGTAGAAAAAAATGGCAAGTGTTGTAATCATGAGAGTGAGTAGTTCTCACAACACAAGTTGAATGAATCCATATCTTGCATCATTTCTGAGATAGGGGCACTGAAAGGCACTGTGTCTGCTAACTCTGAGGGCATAATACTGACCTACAGACATGAAAATGAGCAGTTGGAACACTAATTTGCAAATATCTCAGGAACCGTACAAGCTAGAAAAAAATTCAGCTTTCATGGGTTTCATGGCTTTCCAGCCTACTTTTGAACATAGTCCTCCTTTATGGAAGACTAAGAAATTTTGTGACGAAAAGTCTGTATCTTGCACCGTTTTTGAGATATGGGCTCCGAAAGGCATGATGGACACTGCTATGTTATCCTATGGGAAAATGTATGAACTTTGGAATGCTGTAACTTTGGACCCCTGTACTGTTTTGACACCAAACCATCAAAAGGCACATCTGTGGGACCAAGGCTTGCCACCCTGCACATTTTAGTCCAAAAGACCCAAGTGTTTTGTTGCAGGAGGGTGTCAAAGATTTGCAGTTATTTTGGGAGTACTTTTGCAAATCATTTTCGCAAATCATAAAAGTTTTGTGAGACAACCTCACAAAACTTTTGTATTTGAAAATATTTTGTGAAAGTATTTTTCAAAAATTTTTTAAAATGCATTTATTGGGGGTTTAACCCCCCAAAAAAGATATGACTATCATCTTCAGGACTGGACTAGGTAAAAACAACAATCAGCGTTTACCTAGAGGGTCCTAATTTTAAACACCAGGCATTTTTCTGTGTCACTGACTGAAAACAAGATGGCCACCTCACGAAAGTAAAAGGGCCATCTGCAACAGTAAAAACGGCCTCTCGTGTAAGTTTTGTGATTTTTGCTAACTTTTCCCATTGACTATAATGGGAAGTAAGTTTTTTGAATAACTTTTAAATGGTTTAATATTTTATCACCAATCTTCAAAAGTCACATCGGTGACCAAGACTGCATCTTTTCTGAAGATTTCAGACCAAATGGACAAAGCGTGAGGGTTGTGGGTGCGAACAAAGAAATGTGAAAAAGTCATTTTTTTTGTGTGTTTTGGTGTTCTACAGCTCCACATGCAAACATCCAACTGTAACGCAACTTGCCAGATCCAGAGATTGATGGTACCAGACCATGCTTGCAAAATTTCAGACAAATCTGTGGTATGGTGGCAAAGTTATGAAGGTGCAAAATTTGATGTTTAACATTAAAGTGCTTACTCAATCCTAACTACAGTGGCACTACCGTGCCCCTATAATATAGATGTTAACCTTCAAATTTTGAGGGTTAATAACTTTGGAATCATTCAACAGTTTAGCATGACATTTTGCATGCTTATTCTCTATGGGTTGGTATATTGACCTGCCAAATGTGGTCAGAATTCATTGAGTGGCTTCTGAGATATAAAGTGTTGAAAAACAGAACAGAACAATCAGGGTTTTTTCACATTTCTTTGTCATCCTGCATCTCAGAAACAGCTTTATGTTGTGGGCTGAAATTTTCAGAGTAGAAAGCCCTTGGGTCACTGATGTGTCTTTTGAAGGTTTGGTGAAAAAATATTAATCTACTCCAAAGTTAGTTAACAACCCTACCACCCGCCCCCCTCACCACCACCATCCACACACCAACAGGCATTGGGGTGTTTCATAGGGTCATCAGACCTAACTCTCACCCCATTCTCCTATACTGTACTGCATCAGCTTGTTTACACATGGAATGAGGTGAGAGTTGGGCCTGATGACTCCATGGCACACCCCGATGCCTGTTGGTGTGTGTGGACGGTTGGGTGGGGTGGGGTGGTAGGGTTGAGTACTTCATGTGACATGAGATCAATCGAATACGTGTCTTGCATCATTTCTGAGATAGGGGCATTGAAAGGCACTGTGTGTGCTACCTCTAAGGGCATAATGTTGACCTACAGACATGAAAATGAGCAGTTGGAACACTAATTTGCAAATATCTCAGGAACCGTACAAGCTAGAAAAAAATTTAAATTTCATGGGTTTCATGGCTTTCCAATCTACTTTTTAATTTAGTCCCCCTTTTTGGGGGACTACAAAATTTTGTGACAAAAAGTCCGTATCTCAAACCATTTTTGAGATACTTGCCCCGAAAGGCGTGACAGACACCACAATGTTATCCTATGGGAACATTTATGAAATTCAGAATGCTGTAACTTTGGGCCCCTGTACTGTTTTGGCATCAAACCACCAAAAGGCACATCTGTGGGACCAGGACTTGCCATCCTGTAAATTTCAGTCCAAAAGACCAAAGCGTTTGTTGCAGGAGGGTGTCAAAAATTTGCAGTTATTTTGGGAGTACTTTAGCAAATTACTTTCACAAATTATGAAAGTTTCATGAGAAACCTCACAAAACCTTCACATTAAAAAGTCGGAGGTCATTGCCTTAGGTGATTTCAACACAAACTGGCTCACCCCCTAAACATCTCCCATCAGGGATGCAGCCACAGCCCTAAATCTCTCACACATGGTCCTTAGCCCCACTTGATTAGACCACCACAGGAGCACTAGTTCCCTTATTGATATCATCCTTACAAACCACCCTGAGCATCTCCAGGACATCCAGGTCCTCCCTGACTCACTCAATGATCACTCCCCTGTTACCTGCCATTGGTCTAATAGTTGGAAGCCCCCACCCCAAAGGATCTCCTTGCATCACCAGCTAAAGAAGGGGTCCCTGACACATCTCCAGAACCATCTTCTCAACCTAGACTGGTCCTCTCTTGACCACCTGACATCAGTGGACGCCGCCCTGTCCTTCTTCATTAGCTCCTACCAAGCTGCCTGTGACATCTTTGCCCCCTTTGTTAAGCAACTAGAAAAAACAAACTCCTCCCCTTTGGGTTAACCATTCCTTACTCGACCAAATGAAGGCTCATGATAATCTATGGTACCATGCCATTGAGTCTGGTCGCTCCTGTGACCGATAACTGTACCGTGCTGCCCGAAACTCATGCACCTGGGCAATCCACAAGGCAAAGGCAACTTTCTATCAGTCCAACCTCACTGCCACCTGGGGCGATGGGAAGAGGTTCTGGGACAATATGAAGGAACTAAGTGGAAAGTCTCCATCCCCTTCTCCTTCCATGATTATCGTTGACGGTGTCACCTCCCAAGTCCCCGACAAGACAGCTAATGCCTTAAATGTCTCTTTCTCAGACCTCAGCTCTATCCTCCCTCCTGACTTCTTTAATGCTTCCACTGGACACTCTCCACCGCCCCCAGTGCACCACCTTTTTACTTCAAAACAATCTCCCCGAGTGTCACCCGCTCATGTCTCGCCAAGTTCCTTAGAAAATCAAGACATAGTGGTGACTCACTGGATGCCAAGCTGCTCTCTTTAACCCTTGATGCAGTCCTTACCCCCCTAACAAAAATATTGAACATGTCCCTATGCCTTGGACAGTTCCTTACCTTATGGAAAAAAGCGGTCATCACTCCTGTTCACAAAAATGGTAACCGCACCTCCCCTAGTAGCTATAGGCCCATCTCTATACTTCTTCCCTTCTCAAAAGCCCTGGAAAAAATAGCTGCAGATCAACTTATTCCCCCTCCCCTTGGTCGTGCCTGAAAATAGGCAGGATTTGTTTAGTGCACTTACCCGGTCAACAAAAAAAAAAAAAAGATAAAGATAAACTTATAGACTATTTGGACACACACCACCTACTGTGCAGTCAACAGCATGGTTTCCGAAAAGGGCACAGTACCACCACTGCCCTGATTGAGTTTACCTCCTTCCTCCATGAAGCACTGGACATGGGGAACTTGGCCAGATCTGTCTACATTGATCTTTCCAAGGCCTTTGATACCATCAACCACAACCTGCTAATAAACACCATCCTCTCTGTCGGTGTCTCCCCAGAAACTGCAATCTGGTTCTCCAGCTATCTCTATGGCCGTACCCAGCAAGTAAAAATAAATAGCACCTTCTCTGCCAGCTTCCCAGTCTGTTCGGGTGTCCCACAAGGGTCCATCCTTGGCCCTCTTCTTTTCTCCCTATACTTAAACTCCCTCCCTTTAGCCTTCACTGAGTGCCTGCTCCTTTACGCAGATGGTACTGTAATCTTCAGCCAGCACCCAGACCCTACCCAGCTTCAAAACTCCTTACAGGGCCCCTTCACAGCGATAGAATCATGGTTCACCTCCCACAAACTTGTCCTCAACTACAAAAAAATAAAGGTCATGCTATTTTCCCACCCTCAACATAAAAGCAGCATGACCAAATTATCCATACTTAACTCACAGGGTGCCATGTTGGACGCAGTCTCCAATTTTAAATACCTAGGGGTCACTCTTGACTCTGCCCTTACTTTCCATGAGCATATTGCATTGACTAGCTCTGCCACTAACACTAGAATTGGCCTCCTCTGCAAATATAGGCCCTATCTCCCTCCTGATGCCCTGTGCTTAGCCATCACTAGCTCCATCCTTCCCCTAGTAGACTATGGCATTACCATGTATGGCGCCGCCTCTGACTCTGCCCTGTCCAGCATAAAATGCACTCTCAACAAAACCTGCCAGCTGGCCACAGGCTGTGATCGCCTTACACATACCTGTGACCTCTACCAACAGTCATCTTGGTTAAATTTCCAGGGGTGACTTCTCTATCAGACCTGCCTAATGGCCAAAAAAATACAACTAGGGTTAACCCCCCCCCAGGCTGTCTATCACTCCTTCAAGCGTGCTTGCCGACTAGGGCCACTAGAAGCTCTAGTACTACTACCTTCCGCATCCCCTTCACAAGGACCACTGCCAGCCAAAGATCTTTTTCCTACAGGGCCCCACACTGGATGAACTCCCTCCCTGATGCTGCCCTCGAAATCCCAAGGCCCGGGCTGATTAAGCCAGTGCTGCATACCCATATCTTGCTAAGCAGCTACTGTGACTGCTAATTAAACTTCCCAATATAGCTTAGGTTTCTCTGTTGCTAACAAGACTCAGTAAATAATAGCGACTTAGATTGTTTCTGCACCTTTGGTGGTGCCCTGTATATGTTTAGCCCATTGTTGTCTCTGTACAGTATTCTCACTCTGTTTATGTCCTCACTAATGTAATGATGTGGAGCCTTTGTAAATGAGTCCCTGACTCAAAGGGTTGTAATTCCTAGACTGTATACAAATAAAAATAAAAAATAAATTTGTGAAAGTATTTTTCAAAAAATTTAAAAAATGCATTTCTGGGGTGTTTAACCACCCAAAAAAGATATGGTTAGCATTCTCAGGACCCGACTAGGTAAACACAACAATCAGTGTTTACCTAGAGGGTCCCAATTTTAAACACCAGGCATTTTTCTGAGTCACTAACTGAAAACACGATGGCCACCTCACAAAAGTAAAAGGGCCATTTGTTACAGTAAAAATAGCTTCACAAAAGTTTTGTGATTTTTACTAACTTTTGCCATTGACTATAATAGGAAATTTGTTTTTGAATAACTTTTGAACAGTTTAACATTTTATCACCAAATCTTCAAAAGGCACATCGGAGACCAAGACTGCATCTTCCCTGAAGATTTCAGACTGAACAGACAAAGTATGTGGGCTGTGGGTGTGAGCAAAGTAACACACAAAAAGTCAATTTGTTTGCATTTTTTGGTGTTCTACAGCTCCACAACCGTACATCTAGCTATAACACAGCTTGCTAGATCCAGAGATCTATGGTACCAGGCCACACTTGCAACATTTCAGGAAAATCTGTTGTATGATGGCAAAGTTATTAAGGTGCAAAATTTAATGTTTAACATTAAACTGCTTATTCAACCCTAACTATAGTGACACTACCGTGCCACTATAATATAGATGTTAAACTTCAGACTTTGATGGTTAATAATTTTGGAGCCATTCAATGGTTTTGCATGACATTTGGCATGCATATTCTCTGTGGGTTGCTATCTTGATCTGCCGAATGTGGCCAGAATTCATTGAGTGGTTTCTGAGACATAAAGTGCTAAAAAACAGAACAATCAGGGGTTTTCACAGTTCTTTGTCATCCTGGATCTCAGAAGTGGCTTTATGTTGTGGGCTGAAATTGTCAGGGTGGAAAGCCCTTGGGATAATGATGTTCCTTTTGAAGGTTTGGTGAAAAATATTAATCCATTCAAAGTTATTAATAATTTAACTACCACTCCTTTCATTACTATATCACACACTAACAGACATTGGTATAGGTCATCAGGCTTAACTCTCCCCATTGTCCTATACTGTACCAAGTCAACTTGTTTACACATGGAATGGGGTGAGAGTTGAGCCTGATGACCCCATGGCACACCCTGATGCCTATTGGTGTGTGGACGGTTGGGTGGGGTGGGGTGGTAGGGTCGAGTACTTCACATGGCATTAGATCGATCAAATATATATCTTGCCTCATTCAGACATGAAAATGAGCAGTTGGAACACTAATTTGCAAATATCTCAGGAACCGTACAAGCTAGAAAAAAAAATCTAATTTCATGGGTTTCATGGCTTTCCAACCTACTTCTGAACTGAGTTCCCCTTTTTGGGGGACTATGAAATTTTGCAACAAAAAGTCTGTATCTTGAACTTTTTGAGATACAAGCCCGAAAGCGTGTGGATGCCACAATGTTATCCTATGGAAAAATTATGAAATTCGAATGCTGTAACTTTGGGCCCCTGTACTGTTTTGGCACCAAACCACCAAAAGGCACATCTGTGGGACTAGGGCTTGCCACCCTGCAAATGTTAGCCCAAAAGACCCAAGCATTTTGTTGCAGTAGGGTGTCAAAGATTTGCAGTTATTTTGGGAGTACTTTTGCAAATTATTTTCTCAAATCACAAAAGTTTCATGAGAAAATCTCATGAAACTTTCGCATATGTGAAAGTATTTTGCAACAGTAATTTTCAAAACATTTCAAAAATGCATTTCTGGGGGGTTTAACCCCCCAAAAAAGATATGGCTTGCATCCTCAGGACCTGAGTAGGTAAACACAATAATCAGTGTTTACCTGGAGGGTTCCAATTTTAAACGCCAGGCATTTTTCTGTGTTACCAACTGAAAACAAGATAGCCACCTCACAAAAGGAAAAGGGCCATTTGCAACAGTACAAGTAGCCTCTCATGAACATTTCATGATTTTTGGTAACTTTTCCTATTGACTATACAAGGAAATTTATTTTTTGAATAACTTTTGAACGGTTTAATATTTTTTCACCAAATGTTCGAAAGGCACATCGGTGACCAAGACTGCATCTTCCCTGAAGTTTTCAGATCGAACGGACAAACCTTGGGGGCTGTGGGTCTGAGCAAAGAAACACACAAAATGTCAATTTTTTTGTGTTTTTTGGCATTCTGACATCCAGCCATAACGCAACTTGTCAGATCCAGAGATCCATGGTACCAGACCACACATGCAAAATTTTAGGTAAATCCATCATATGGTGGCAAAGTTATTAAGGTCCAAAATTTGAGGTTTAACATTACAGTGCTTACTCAACCCTAATTATACTGGCACTACTGTGCCACTATTTTATATATATATATATGGAGAGAAAGAGAGGGATATATATATATATTAGAGGCAAAAACTCCGTTTAATGCATTAGTTAGGGTTGTTCCACAGCGACAAGTATTCGCGTGGGTTGAAACCCTTGACCCCCGCCCACCCCCAACTGGCATTGGGAGCGCATTGGGATTGTCAGCCCTAACTCTCACACCATGACATGTGTAAAGCAGCAGAAGTATAGGAGAATGGGGTGAGAGTTAGAATCCATGATCCCAATGCACACCCAATGCCGGTTGGGGAGTGGGCGGGGGTCCAAGGGGGTTTCAACTAACAGCAATTTCACTTTGTCACTGTGAACAACCCTAACTAATGCATTAAACGGAGTTTTTTGCCTCTAATTTCCTTCTTTTGAGAATGATAACGAAATAGTGAATGTAATTCAGCGTGGGAGCCACATGATGTGTTGTGGCATACTAACAGGGACAGCAACGCAAACAGAAATTCTAACAGTGGCGCATATGGTAACACAAGCAACCTAATGAGAACAGAAAGGGTAACGCATGGTGGACGTGAGACGGAATGGTCTGCCACGTGATGTGTTGTCACATAGTAACATGGTGCCTGCAAACAGAAATGTCAATGGGCACGGTGATGTAAAGTGAAACAGTAAGATAAACAGTACTGTAGACAGAAATGGCAAAAAATAACAGAAACGCAAGCGCAAATGAAAACGCAAAGGATAACGCACATGGTGGCGCAGACGTCAATGGTAAGTGAAACGGGTACGGATCCGCAAGCGGAAAGGGCAACAGTAACAGTAATGTAAGCGCACAGGCTGGTTTTCCCAAAACCTGCATTGAGAAGACAGTGAGTACAAATAATGTATGCAAAATAATGAGTATCGAAGAGAAAATGAGATCTTGGAATACTAAATACATTATATCTCAGGAACCGTCATGACTGAGAAAAAAATTTAAAAGTCATATTATTTACAACTGTCCTGGTAATTTGAATCTTAGCCCCATGAGGGGCTAAGATGTTTTCTGACGAAAAGTCTGTATCTTGCACCGTTTCCGAGATACGGGCCCTGAAAGGCACGAAGAACGCCATAATGTTATCCTATGGGAAAAAAAGAAAAGTTTGGAGCACCATAACTTTGCCTCCCTGTAATGTTTTTTCACCAAACTACGGAAAGGCACATCTGTGGGCTGTTGGCTGTCTTCCCTTCAAATTTCAGGAAAAAAGACCAAACTGTTATTTTGCAGCAGGGCTCCAAATGATTTCTGTTAAGTGTCAGGCGCCGTAATGTTATCCTATGGGAAAAACTGTCAATTTTGGAGTGCCGTAACTTTGCCGCCGTGTAATATTTTTTCAATACAACACTGAAAAGCACACCTGTGAGATGTCGGCTGCGTTCTCTCCAAATTTCAGCCCAAAACTCCCAGCGGTTATTTTGCAGTGCAGTGCCAAAGAATTGCTGTCATTTTCCACAGACTAGAAAATTACTAGCCGCCAATTTTAAAGCTTTGCAAAATTTGCATACTTTCGTGAGCATGAAAGTAATTTGCTAAGTACTCTTTTCAGAAATTTGAAAACATATTTCTGGGTGTTTTACCACAAAATAAAGACATGGCAAGCATCCTCAGGGCCCGACTAGGTGAATACAAAAAATTAGGTTGCTAGAGGTCCCAAATTTAAATGCCAACCATTTTCTGATCACCAACTGAAAACAAAATGGCCGATTTGCGAAAGTAACAGGCCCATTTGCGAAAGTAAAAATGCATTTGTGAAAGTGTTAACTTTTCCCTTTGACTTATAATGGGAAACTGTTTTTTGAATAACTTTTGAACCGTTTAATATTTTTTCACGAAATCTTTGAAAGGCACATCGGGGACCCTGGCTGCACGTTCCCTGAAGATTTTGGGCCCATCACACAAACCATACGACCTGTAGGTGCGACCACAGAATTCCAGAAAAGCGTAAACGCGCGCACAGATCACACTTAATAACTCCACAGCCGTATATCTGACCAGTACGAAACTTGGCAGATCCCAAGACCTATGGTTCTTGATCATAAATTCCAAATTTCAGGCAAATCCATCAAACGGTTGCAAAGTTATTAAGGTACAAAGTTTTGGGGTTTAACATAGAAATGGCTCCTCATCCCTAACTATGGTAGCACTACCGTGCTACCATAATATACATACACACACACTATGCTTTCCAGTTTTAATAAAAACAATTGATTATAAAGATTGCTGAGAAAGTAACTGCCTATACTGGCTCACAACAGCACCACATGTTAGCTGAAAACTACAGAGACTATTTTTTTTTATTTGTACTGCAAAATCTAACTTTTATATAATGTTTTTTTTTTACTTTTTCCCCAATTTTTAAATGTGTTTATCCACATTACAAATGTTTGCATGAGGACTCATTTTATAAGCACAATAAGACACCCTGGGGTGGTGGGTGTCATGGTTTAATGCATTTTCAGGTGCTGAAGGCACTCAGCACAAGCACCTTGTGCCTCACTACACAACTTGTCACACACTGACCCATGACAACCACTACCCTGGAGTGTCTTATTGCTTACTTTACATACACATCTGTGCATGGTACTGTGCCCTGCACATACATAGAAACATAGAAACATAGACTTTGATGGCAGATAAGGACAGCTTAGCCCACCAAGTCTGCCCATTTCCCTACCTAGAGGATAAGCTGCAGATCCTATTTAACCAACAGCCTATTTCTTCCTACCTCCCACAAAAATTGCCTTATATCTGTCCCATGCATTCTTGAATTCTTCCACAGTTTTAGACCTCACAACCTCCTCAGGAAGGCTGTTCCATGCATCCACCACCCTCTCTGTGAAAAATACTTCCTCACATTGCCCAGCCGTCCCCCTCTATCTTCAAATTGTGTCCCTTTGTTCTTGCACATCTCTTTTCTAAAATATGCTACCCTCTTGGACTTTGTTGATTCCACTGAGGTACTTAAATGTTTCTATCATGCCCCCTTTCCTCAAGGGTAACATATTAAGCTCCTTTAGTCTCTCCTCGTATAGTTTCTGTTGCAGACCCTGCACCATTTTAGTTGCCCTCCTCTGAACTGCCTCCATCCTGTCTATGTCCTAGCGGAGATGAGGTCTCCAGAACTGGATGCAGTACTCCAGATGGGGTCTCACCAACTGTCTGTACAGGGGGATAACAACTTCCTGTTTTCTGCTGGTGATGCCTCTCCCTATACATCCCAGTATCCCCCCAGCCCTCCCTACCACCTTCTCACATTGCTTGCTAACCTTAAGGTCATCTGATATGATTAGCCCCAGGTCCCTTTCCATTTTTGTTGTTACTACCTCCCCCCCCATTGTGTAATCTTCCCGGGTTTTTTCCCAGGTGCATTATTTTGCACTTCTTTGCACTGAATCCAAGCTGCCATACTTCTGACCATTCCTCCCACCTTGCCAAGTCCCTTCGCATCCTTTCCACACCTCCTTGTGTATCAACCCTGTTGTAGATCTTTGTGTCATCTGCAAAGAGGCATACTTTTCCTTCCAGTCCCTCTGCAATGTCACTTATAAAGACATTAAAAAGGACTGGACCCAGTACTGAACCCTGCGGTACCCCACTAGTAACCCCTCTTTCTTCAGATTCGACTCCATTTACAATTACTTTCTGTGTCCTGTTGTCCAGCCAATGTTTTACCCAGGCTACCTCCCTTGAACCCACTCCCAGGCTGGTTAATTTGACTATTAATTTTTTGTGTGGGACTGTGCCAAATTCCTTGCTAAAGTCTATGTAGGCCATGTCCACAGCCCCTCCCTGGTCTACTACTTTGGTCACTCAGTCAAAGAAATCAATTAGATTCATCTGACATGACCTTTCCACTGTGAACCCATGCTGCCTTGGGTCCTGTAGCCCCACTGGCATCTGGGTACTCAACAATTCTTTCCATCAGAGTGATTCCATCATTTTCCCTACCACAGAGGTCAAACTGACAGGTCTGTAGTTTCCTGCCTCTGTCTTGGTCCCAATTTTGTGAAGGGGAATCACATCTGCCTTCCTCCAGTCCTCAGGTACCACACCATCCTCCTATGATTTGTTAAAAAGGGTCAGTGGTGTCACTAGTTCTCTGCTTAATTCTTTTAGAATTCTGGGGTGAATACCATCTGGCCCCATTGCTTTGTCCACCTTCAGTTTTAGGAGTTCTTTCAGAACCCTTTCTTCTGTGAAAGAACTGGGATCGACCCCCCATCCACAGTGCTTCTGTTAATTGGATTAGGCACCTCCCCCACCTCCTCTTTTGTGAATACTGAACAGAAGTATTCCTTCAGTATCCCTGCCTTTTCACTGTCACTCTCTGCCCACCCACCATCCATTCTATTCAGCCTCACTATCCCTTCCTTTGTCTTTCTACTGCCTCCTGACATACCTATAAAGATTTTATCCCCTTCTTAACTGAGTTGGCAATCTTTTCCTCAGTTTGGGCCTTTGCTATTCTGACTAACCTCCCTGCTTCCTTCTGCCTTAACTGGTACAGTTCTCTGTCCTGCTCCTTCTGTGTTTCCTTATACTTCCTAAATGCTATCTTTTTCTCCCTAACCTTCACCGCCACTTCTTCTGAGAACCATAGTGGCTTTTTCTTTCATTTTGATTTGTTTATTTGCTTCATACAAAGGTTTTTTGCCTCTGTGATGGCAGTTTGATATTTCCCCATTGTTGCTCCACCCCTCCTTCTAGCTTGTTTACTAGTGCTTTTCTAAGGCACTCTCCCATCTTGCCAAAGTCAGCCCTCCTGAAGTCCAGAACCCTCACTTTTGTATGGCTTGACTCTGTAGCTGAGTTTATCGTGAACTACACTGTTTGGTGGTCACTTGTTCCCAAATGGCTACCCACTTCTAGATCTGAGATCCTCTCACTGTCCCCATTTGAGAGTATGAGGTCTAAGATTGCTCCCTCACTATCTTTTTATGCTACTGTACCATGGACATTAATTCATTTAAGGACATCACAGTGTGTGTGTTATGGTGGAACAACAGCACACCTCAGGTGTGTTGTAAGGCATAATGCATTCCTGAATATCTTCAACTACTGTACCTGAAAAGTGCCATTATCCCACCGTGAAGCATGCTGTGATGTGTCTTATTATGATTTTAAAATGGGCTCAAGATTTTTTAAGGGAGGGTGAAAAAGTGCACAGACATTAAATAATGTTAAACATTTTATTGATCTTTTTTTATAAATGTTTATTCACCCCACCAAAAGAGTCCCAGCATGTCCCAGCATTGGCATGGTATCAAACTAAAATTAAAGATGCATATCAGCAGGGCGTAGGCAACCCTACAATTAAATGAGGTACATCAGGGGTCCGGTGGTCCCTCATGACATGCACTAAAGAAGTTTCAACCCCCTTCCATGGTCGATCCCCCCCAACCCCAATGTTTGTGCTGTTATGCACATGGACAGTCCAGGGGAGTGTCTGGGGGGCATGCCCAAACTCCACACCATTCAGAAAGGTGTATTGTGCTGGGTGAGGGGGCATAGGATATAGCAGCAGGCACCTTGCTGCAGCAGAACTGTTCTCCCACCCTGCATTACTGCCCCAGCCTTGCAGTCCAACAGGGAAGACTGGAGGCAGCCATTGTGGTCATTGCAAAGAATATACTGTACCAGGATGTGTGGGTATCCCACAATCTACTGCCCTGCATTAAGCAATGGATTCACTTTCATACCAGGTTGGGCATTTGATTGGATGTCCACCTGTGTCTGTCAATTTGATCCCCACTTACCAATGTACCAGGGGAATGGGGCTCTGAACAGGTGCCCTGCAATGGCCAGTTATTGTGAATGCTTTGCCTGTGCATCTGTCCAAGGTGCAGAGCTGTGCGGGCTTTGTACTTTCTTCTTGCACGTACCCCATTCCTGCTAGTGCATAGTTCCCATTATGTACAACAAAATAATTGTTTTTAATTAGCCCTAAAACCCTCTGTTTTCCCCAACACACCCCCTTTACCTTTTTCCAAACCATTCTTCCTTCTTCATTACATTGTTTCCTCCCTTTTTATATTGGCTCGCGCTTGCAAGGCCAACATATTGCATTAGTAGCAGATTTAGAGGCACGGTCACTGTTGGCGAATGCAGGGCATGCATCAGTAGGTGCATCCCTCATTCCCCAATAAGCCAGCATGCAGGCGCCAAACCAGGAATACATAATGTGGTGAGCATATCTAAGAATAGGTCTGCTGCAATGACAGCCAAGCTCGTCATGCAGCGTCACCAAAACATGCCCTCCCTACATACCTTTCCTGGTGAAGCCCTTCATTAACATGGCAGCACTGACTACTGTCACACAAAGAGACGACTTCAGGGGTACTCAAACCCCTGTCGGCATGCCCCTAACCCATGTCTTATTTGTCGACAAAGGAGCCCACTCCCACTTTCCAGCATAATGCACTCCCCATTTCTGAGCATGTGCCAAGGGGGTGCCCAACTTTGGCATCATGTCCCTCTTCCCAGTTTAATTTGCCAATGGAGAGCTAACTCCTCGACAGTATAATGTCACTCCCGTGATTTGTTGTGTGCTGATGAGGGTGCCTAATCCCCATCAGCTACAGAACCCCCAAAAAACTCTCAGGTGGCATGCTGGGAGCCCACCCCAGTGTCCAAATGCCCTGTAAAAAAATGTTCCGAATTTTTTTTAACCTGCAAAGCAGAAAATGGTCCCACGTCAACTCTAGTGACCCTCCCCAACCCGCCTCCCACCCTCTGAACACCCTACCTCCCAACACCCTCACCCCATATTTACCTCCAGAGCATGGCATGACAATCTTGCGTGGACCAGGAACACGTCTGCACTTCTTCAAAGCTGACCTGAACTGAAGAAATGCCGGTAGCTGTATAATGGCATAAATAGGGTTTTTCAACTTTGGTGCATATCTCAGGCATTTTTGGGAATTTTGGTACCAAATTTTCAACATGGGGTTATTGGGACACCTCCTCATGAATTCAGTCACTGTCATGGTGTTATTCAGTCCCAAAAGGAGATTTTGCAGTCACTGCACGGAATCATCTTTGGGACTGATTAATGAAACAACAGTGCCAATGTTCATGAGGGTGCTCTCAAAAGCCTATGTTGCAAATTTGGTGAAAAAAATCTAAAAATGGCTGTTTTACAAGCGTGTGTTGTGCAGTTTCCATGCACGCTCTTAACTTCATGAATTTGTAATATTTTCACTCCAGATTTTCAGAATTGCCATTTTTCCACACCTCCTTATGAACAGTATAGCTGTCATTTTACATATCCTGGCCAAAATGCATTTTGTCACGTCCCGCGAAGAATAGAGCGGTCGCTGTGCAAAATCAGTTTTTGGGACAGTTTGAGAAAATGGTAGTGACACTGTTCATGAACAGAGGTCCTAAAATGCCTGTGTTGAAAATTTAGTGACAAACATCCATAAAATGACTGTTACAAGAGTGCATTGCGCAGTTTCCATGCACCCTTGTAACTTCACAAATTTGCAATATTTCCATGCCTGATTTTCAACACTGGCAATTTTTCACACCTCCTTATGCCCAAAATGTGTTTCCACACCAGTGGCACACAATGGTGTGGTCGCTGTGGGAAATCAACTTTTGGGACAGATTACCAAAATCGCAGCACCACTGTTCATGAGGGGAGGCCTATGTTGAAAATGTTGCTAAAAAATCCCAAAAATAATTGGGTTACAGATGTGTGTTGCACAGTTTCTATGCATGCTCATGACTTCACCAATTTTTCATATTTTCACTCCAGATTTTCAATGTTGCCATTTTTTTACAGCTCCTCATGAACAATACAGTTGCCATTTTTCACAACCTGCCCCAAATGTGTTTTCATCCCTGTGTCGCCAAGTGGCACAGCTGCTGTGCAAAACCACCTTTCAGCTAACAAACTGATTGTGTCGCTCTTCATAAGGTGGGGTCACAAAACGCCTATGTTGAAAATTTGGAGTGAAAATACCAACAAACGCCTATGATGTTAGGGTTTCCAACTGCAACACCCCACCCTATAGAGACTGGCTGGCATCAGGGGAGCGACTTGAGATCATTGGCTGTAAGGCTTATGCCATTCCACTCCCACCCCCACCCTGCAGTCAGTGACAGGTATCGAGGTGTGCCTTGGAGTGTTCAGCCCTAAAGTTCACCCCATTCTCCTATACTACACCCATCTCTGCATATTTCTTTGTGGTATGGGGTAAGTATAAGGCCCAAATACCCCAAAGCACACCACAACACTTGTCACTGTCTGCAGGGTAGGGTGAGGTAAAATGGCATGAGTGTTTTAGATGATGCCCCAAAGGCACACCCCAATGCCTGTCAGTCTCTGCAGGGTGGGGGTGGGGTTGGTATCAGTTCAATACTTCACTGCCATTCCTATTATACATCTCTAACTCTGGCATTACCAATGCCAATGCCAACGAGACAACATTCGGCACTGACAAATGCTTGTTCCACCTTGTTTCTTTTCTATCTTTCCTACATTTAATAGATGGAATGTTTACTATGGATGGAATACAGTACAAGAATTCAAATCTCGTATCACTTTTACTGGTAGAATATTCACCCCTACACTCACACAACAGAAGGCCTAAGATGGAACCAGGGCTTCTGTTGTGTCTGTATTGGGTTCAACAACAGAGATTCCCCTGGTAAGGAGATTTTTTTTATTGTCAGTAAAGAAACACCAGAAATTAAAACTGTAAGTATTTTAGTACTGTAACTCATTTTTTAGTGTGTGTGTGTGTGTGTGTGTATGTGTGTGTGTGTAAGAAGTGGATTTTAAGGACAAATAACATTTTTTTTTTTTTATTTAAGGCAGTTGTATTTCTGTGGCCTAGTTGACAGTTTTTACTGGGTAAAGGTGGCAGCCATGTTTGTGATGGCAAACTGTGCCTTGCAAGGCTTATTTTTTTTTTGTTGTTTTTTTTTTAGGGTGAAGAGGCTGATGGCAATGCCAGCTCAGTGTTGTGGAGGGTTATGGTGCTGGATGCCTTACCTCCATCAACGCTAATAACTCAGGTTCACAAATGGACCAGAGTCGCTCTGGGGCTGGCCTGAAGAGAGAGAGAACTGATGATAAAGTGATGATAGTGACTAAAAATGAGCGACTACAAAAATAGCAAATCATTTTCAGCTCTATCATTCTGGGCTATTCTGCAAGAGTAGTGACCATACGCAAAGCGAGTGTAGGGAAAGGCGATCGGAAGGGGGGGATAGCAAAGGGAAAGGGAGGTACAAGGAAGGGGTTTTAGGGGAGTGGTGCTCCTGCTGCTGCAGAGCTAGCCATGTGGTGGTGTGGGTGGCTAGCTCTGGTTCAGCAGGTACTGGGTTCGGGGCTGGGACTGGGAGCATGGAAATGTTGCCACTGCCTGTGGCTGCTGGACTTAATTTGTTTTGCAAATCTGGACTGTGCCCCCTCCCTGACATGCACCCCCCTGGAGTTGAGAATCTAAATTCAGGGGTGTGTGGAGGGGTGAAGCCCCCCCCCCTTCAAAAACACCTTTTGTTTTTCTGGATGTCAGGTTGCCAGCAAGCAGATATCGCAGATTTGCTTTACGGCAATATACACTCACCATAATAACAATCGCTATTTTGCGATCACTGTTATGACATGGAACCAGACTGAGCATCCCAAGGATATCTTTCCTGCCTCAATGAGGGGAAACACCAAGTCATGCTGGGCAACAGAGGAAAGAGGCATTGGGATGGGGTGCAGGTTCAAAGAACTTGTAAAGTAAATTTGGTTTAGTCAGAACCGCACTCACCACACATTGAGACAGCAATAAACTGTTGTAGATGCTATAAAAACAGTTTATTCCATTTCCAACATAAAAAGAACAGGCAGCAAGTAACAGTGCCTCAGCAATTGTTATAAGGACGATCTTACGTTTCACCCAGCCTGTAACAAACGTGTATTTATACAAAGACTATTAATTGAATAATTAGTGTTCTAACCAAAGACAATGCACAAAAAGAAATTCTTTCATTTAAGTCTTTGGTAATCAGGTAAGGCCCACATACCTGTTTGCAGGGGTGACCTGGGAGCACTAGGTGGTTAAGTGACTTGCTTAGAGTCACAGTATGCAAGTGGAGGTTGAGAGAATCAAACTCAGGTCTGGTCTGCTGGATGTATCAAGCTCATTCACACCTCATTCCTCTAACCTCTAGGCTATACTGCCAGCCCAAAACATTGCTTACAGTGCAAATTTGTTTACATAATAGACCATAATTAAAGTGATTTGTGCTATATCACACTATTAAAATCATGCTACTAGATACAGGTATATTTCATCACCAGCACATTTTTAGCACATTCTTGAAGAACTCATATATGATATTGAAAAACACCATAACAAAAATAGTGCATCAGATGCCCTCCCTTGTGTTTTTATTCCAGCATTGGTATACCTGAAAAGAGTAAACATAGAAAATTACTATAAATACATGAACTATGTTCTAAAATGTATTTTTCTGCTAGAGACTCACATATTTCTTCTTAAAATAAATACAGTCACTTTAATTACTACTGAAAATAATGCCTATGTAATGCCTATATACTTCAAGTAAATGGGGGTTATATATCTCATATTGTATTTCTCATCTATATATGCCTATCGTATAGAGGTCCAAAAATGGGGGGGGGGAGGCGAAGGAAGAGGAGAAAAGAAAGAAGAAAGGGAAAGAAAAGGAAGGTGAAAAAAGGGAAGGAAGGGAAGGAAAAGGAATGGAAGAAAGGAGAAGGGGAGGTGGGGGAGGGAAAGGGTTAAGGTTGGGGCACTGATCATTATTTGTTCTGGAAAAAACAGAAATATCATTTCAAATTCGTATCTTTTGCCTCTCTTTCTTATATGTATTTATTTTGAGAAGGAATATGTGAATCTTTAGCCGAAAAATACATTTTGGAACATAGTTCATGTGTTTGTAATAATTTTCTATGTTTACTCTTTTCAGATACACCAATGCAGGAATAAAAACACATGGGAGGGTATCTGATGCACTATTTTTGTTATGGTGTTTTTCAATGTCGTATATGAGTTCTGAATGTGATAAAAAATGTGCTGGCGATTAAATATATCTAGTAGCATGATTTTAATTGTGTGATGTAGCACAAACCACTGTAATTGTGGTCTGTTATGTAAACAAGTTTGCACTGTTAGCAATGTTTAACGAATGAAGGAATTTCTTTCTGTGCATTGTCATTGGTTACAACACTAATTGTTTAATTAATGGTCTTTATATAAGTACATGTTTGTTACCCTCTACATGTATCTCTGATGAAGCTCTGAAGCAGGGTGAAACTTAAGATTGTCCTTGTAACAAGTGCTGGGGCACTGTTGCTTGTTGCCTGCTCTTTTTGTGTTGGAAATGGAATAAACTGTTTTTATAGCATCTACAACAGTTTGTTGCTGTCTCAATGAGTGATGAGTGCGGTACCAAGTCCAACTACTTGCCTGACACCCAGCAGAGGCTAGAAGGTAGCACACCATGAACAGCAGATGTGGGTGGGGGCATGATTATACAACCCGCATGTGCATCAAGAGGAACTCACATGGTTGCATCATGCACTGTACATGGTGGGAAAAAAAATTATTGTTGGAAACTACCCTAGCTCACTCAGGATCCCCTGCAGCTCCCACATGATCATAAGTGACAGGCCACTCACCAAACATGTTTCAATGTAAGTGGTGATTAACCTGTAAGTCTACAAGACAGGTCAATGATTGGGGTGGGGGGATGCTGCTGGGACCAGGGGATGCCAGAAGAGAAACAGGAATTAAGAGAGAGGCTCATGGCTCAAGACTTTTATGAACTGTGATTTTCTGCTGTGATAACACCTCTGTTTAGAATTGTCTCTGACAAACTAGAAGTCAGAAAAATGCATGGTACTATACCATGCACATACATTCATCTGCATGGTACTGTGTCATGTATATACATTTATTGCATGGTACAGTGCCTTGCACATACATTCATTGCACAGTACTGTACCAGGCACATAAATTCATTGCAGGGCACTGTACCGTGCCTATACATTCATTGCATGGTACTGTACCATGCACATACATTTATTAGCAGTTAATGTGTGCAAACCCAGTTTGTGCTCAGTTCTTGGAAGGTCTAATTTGCATTTGCACTTATGCATCAGGAATACTGCCCCCCAGGTGAAATACATAAGGTTTTCAGCATATCAGTTCTATAGATTTTCACAATGGGAGCCTCTCTGCACCCTATTGTGAAGCTTATAAAATTGTGACTTTGAATTACACTGCTAAATCTCTTGTAAAAGGGATGCAACAGTCAGCGTGGGGTGTCATATCCCACAATACCATGCTCTCAAGGAGGAAAGGATTTACTCCCTACCAAATGGGGTTTACTATTAAAAAACTCATGTATGGCCTAGCTTTTGCCTCCCCCTGGACTGCACCTGCATAATACCCAGTATGCAAAGACAGGGTTGGGTAGTGGATGAAGTTGCTATCCTCTGTAGAATATAACAGGTGGTGGCAGAGTTGTATGGACAGGAAACATGCAGATTATGCATATGCTGACTCAGTTATGGATTAGGCTTTTAGTTATCATCTGTCATTAAAGTTAAATGAGTAAGTATGATACAAACTTTTAAAGCAATAACTTCATGCATATCATAGAGTTAATGGCACCATAAGCAATACTGTATGTAGTTTAGGAACATATAATCTATTCTAGGGTTGACTAACATCATTGGAACACACTTTGCCTTATTCTGTAAATGGATCACAAGTAAGTGAACTATATCATTTCTGCATCACCTTACTGACCACTTGTAGGCAAAATATTAGTTGAGGGAAATAGGAACTAAAATAAGGAGTTCTAAGTTGCTTTTAAAGACATTTCTCTTTATTAAAGCTGTTGATATAGTATGAGAGTATGACACTGTTGGTGTGTTTTATTTTATGTTATAAACATTGTTGTTCTGTGCTGCACTTTTAGCCCTAAGGAAGATCACTTTTCTAGTAATAAATAAATGTATTAGGAGTAAATTCGGAACCTTTACTTACATTTAGTAGCTCTTCATACCTTTGGCATTTTCAGCTAAACTGTGGCTTAAACAGGGATAAAACACTTGCTTAAAAAAGTGATCACAAAATGCTTACTGCAAGACAATATACTGAATAGTATACTGTAATTATTATGTTGAAATTGTATTATTAGTCTTTGTTGGTTGGGAAAGGAGGGCTAGGACATACTTCCTATTTTCAGCTTCATGGGAGGGGGGTGGCACAGATTTAAACTGACTGATATCAAGCTAGGTTTAGTTGTAAGTGACTATCAGGAAATGATCTTACTCTTATTGAGAAGTGCCATGTGATCGTTCATGTCCAGCTGAACAACAACCAGAACAGGCAGAAAGAGCCTTGGTTTACCATTTCATCGTAAAGATTCTACCTAGGACAGCACTGTGTCCTCCAAACACTATTCTGGTGCATTAATAAGATTACTTTTAACCCAGAGGAGAGTGTCCCATGCACAGCTACCAGCATCACTTCCTGCAGCACCTGGTGTTCACTGGAGGCCTCCTATCCTACTACTGACCAGAGAAGATCCTGCTCAGCTTTACATATCTGATAGGATCAGGCTAAAAGATACTAAGGCTTCAAGTATATTATATTATATCATATCTAGGGATGAGCGAAAGTTTGGTTTTTCGCCCCTGCAGAACTTCTGCGGGAATCGGGGAACTTTCACACAAGTTTCCTAATTTCCTCTTGTGGCAGAGCGGAAAAGATCCACAAACATTATGGACAAAATTTCACCCATATAAGTTCTGATGTGGCTAGTGGTCCCTACCCCCTTCCCACCAGCCCCACAAGAAAATAACATTACATATCCCCATTCCCTGGTGGCTAGCAGCCCCTACACCAGATCACCCGCCTGATTTTTAAAAAACATTTCTCCTTCCTTCAATAGCGATCCTTCCCCCATCCCCTGTCTGACAGTGCCCACACAGCCCAAGTCACAAATGTCCTGGTGTCTAGTGGTCCATCCTCTCCACCTGTTCACCCCCCATCGCTGTCGATACTGTTAAAAAATCCCTGGTGGTCTAGTGGTTTGAAGTTTTCACAATCAACCTATCCCTGGTCTGTCCCCATCCCTGATCCCCAGTCCCCAAATACATTTTTAATCCCTGGTGGTTTAGTGCCCTACACCCCCCACCCCAGCAGGTGTTTCATGCCACCCCACTCCCATCTTCATGTAAACAAACTTCAGTGGGCAGACAGGCACAGCCCAATTTTCTCCACCACAGCTGGCCCACCCACTGAGCTGTCAATGAATGAGCACATTCCTGGCCAACCACCAGCAAAATGTGACAGCACCCAGGCCCACTTTGATGCTGCAGATTAAGGGGCAGGCCAACACCATACATTTCCTCTGGGCCGCGACTCCCAGTGCCGAACAAGCTCCCATCCCATGGTCATGATCCCTAAACAGCCTTCACAAAAGAAAAACCCAAGTGTGGCGCAGAGTCAATGGGCATGGGATGCAACTCCAGGGCTGGGGCTCGAACCTCAGCTGACTTGTTCACTGATATTCCACTGGCCTCCCAAACTTTCTTCCCACCCCCTTAAATAGCAGTGGGGCACAGGAAAACACACCCACCAGGCAGACACCTACTGCCAGACCCACCTACTGGGCAGACCCAAAATGGGGTGGCTTACAATTTTATTACTATTATTATATTATATTATATTATATGTTACGTTACGTTCTATTATATTATACTACATTACATTATATCATATCATACCATACCACACCACACCACACCACACCACATCATATCGTATCCTATTGTACCATAATTGTCAGAGCCACCTATGAGTTCATGGGCCATGGCACAAGTTCAGCAGGTAGAACTCTGTGATCAGGTGGAGCAAAATAAGGAGCAAGAAAAGTAAAAGCCTGATAAAAGAAGCTAAAAGGGAGGAAGAGTTGAGGCTGGCTATGAAAACTTGTGATAATATAATATCCTTTTTTTATTACATAAGCAGTCTAAAAGGAGGCCAACAGAAGATTGGGCCCCTACTTAGTGGGGACAGGCTTATAGAAAATGAACATGATCTGGCTGAAAAATTTAATGTTTATTTTATTAGTATTTTGCAACCCAAATTGGACTGTAAACCTCTTTTGGAAAAATTGAGCCAGACTGAGGAAATTACAATAAACATTGTGGAAGAGAATGTAAGAAATCAACTTGTAGAGCTTAATAGCAACAAATCCCATGGGCCAGACAACATTCATCCCAGATTATTAAAGGAACTATCCAATGAGCTAGCTGGCCCTATTACAAAACTTTTTGTATGTTCTTTTTTTTTTTTTTGCCATTCACTTTTTATTCAGTTTTTTGCAGAGACAAGATATAAGGACAATATACAAAACATTCAAGAATTTGAATCGCAACAGTATTACGTAAGATTAACAGAATTAACAAGTCTCCACAAGACCCCCAAACCCACCCCCCACATACCTACCCTCCCCTTATACCACCATGATCCATCCCCCACAAGGCACTTTACTTTAATGCGGTCTATGTAATACATACAGTCCAACTACCTAAGAATAAGATAAAACCAATGGGGTCCAGATTTTCTCAAATAGCGGCAATTGATTATGTGGGACTCAGATCATCCTCTCAATCCTAAGGCTTGTAAGAGTTCCGCTAACCATTCAGAGTAGGTAATCCCAAGACTATCCTTCCAATGTTTGAGTACTAGCTTTTCACCGTGATAGAAATCAAGGCCATATGAAATTTTCTCATTCTGACCGAAAACCTGTCATGTCCCCTAACAAACAGACCTCAGGACAAAACATATCCTCCAATCCTAATAAAGGACTGGCTTTACTCTTTATTTCATTCCACAATGGGATGATTTTAGGCACTGCCAAAAGATATACAATAGATCTCCTTCTCCGACCACATCTGTAGCATTTAGGATCCTTCACCAGATTTAAATCCGCCAACTTTTGGGGAGAATAATAAATATTGTGTAGAATTTTGAACTGAATAAGTCTCAAATGATCTTGTCGGATGAATCTATGGCAATTCTGCCAAAGCTGCAACCAGTCTAATGTTACCTCAGGGAACACTTTGGCCCAATATGAACTTGGAGCTAAATTCTCCGTAAAGGCCCAGTGAAACAGTACTATATATATTTTGGAGACAGCCTGTGGGGTTCCTACCAAGGGGCCTAAATCCGCCCAGAATGGAATAGGAGGCGTATTCACCGGATCCAATCCAACTTTTTGAACTAATGAATGGCGTAATTGAAATATTTTGAAACTGTCTTTGGTAGACAGTTTGAACTTATTCATCATGTCCACAGATGAGATTAGACCTCCCTCTTCATTGAGAAAATCCCTTAAGGCACAATCCATGGGTAGAAGTAACCAGTTATGCCTGATAGTCTTATTTCCTATCTGCCACTGGGGATTCCCCACAATGGGTTGCGCCCCATCCTTGGTTTGATCGTATTTCAAAAGTTACAGAGCTGGTTATGAATCCTTAAGGAAATCCTAATAAAAGATTTCTTCAGCGAAGAAGGGAGTGCCATACCAGATGCATAAAATAAGGCCTCTGGATTAAAACCAAAACTTTTAATGAAACTAACTTCTAGGTTAACCCATAGTGGCACATACCCCGAGGTTGAGGAGTTGCCCAGATGGTGCACCCATCTACCATATTTGTTCAGGTGTGCTGCCCAAAAATAAAAAGCAAAATGAGGCAGTCTCAAACCTCTGAGTGACTTAGGGGCCGCCAACTTAGAATAGGACATCCTCGCTTTCTTATAACCCCATACAAAGTCAGCTATTTTCCCATGAAGATTATTAAACCATGACAGGGGATCCAGACATTCAACATACTTAAGGGGTAGAAAAGCCTGGAAATATATTCATTTTAACAATGTTTATTCTACCCCATAATGAGAATGGGAGTTGTGCCCACCTTTTTAAGTCTAGTTCTATGCTATGAACTAAGGAATCTAGATTCAACTGACGCAATCGATCCAGACTATTTGTCAAAGTGAGGCCCAAGTATTTGAAGGATTTTGGACTCCATCCTAAGCCTAAATCCTCAATTGCCCACCTAAATACTTTGTTATTAAGAGGATAAACTACCGTTTTATCCTGGTTCAGTTTATAATTGGCTAAGGAGCTTAAGTTATGTATTACCTTTAACAGGCTGAGAATGGACCTATTGGGCTTTGAAATATAAATCAATAGATCATCCGCGTATGCCGTGGTTTTGATAACTTGATCCCTGACTTTAATACCTACAATCTCAGGACGAATCACTATACTCCTTATCAGAGGCTACAAATACAAGTTAAACAGTAGAGGGGATAGAGGACATCCTTGCCTCGTCCCAGCATGTAAAGTAAAAGATGTTGATACAGCCCCATTACAAGTGACTCTAGCAGAGGGATTTGAATATAACGCTCTGATCCAGCCCACAAACTTCTCAGGGAAACCAAATCTCTCCATTACTGTAAATAAGAATTCCCAATGAACCCTATCAAAAGCCTTCTCGGCATCCAAGGAGACCAACGCCATCGGGAGGTTGGCCTCATCGGAGACCGAGAAGACATGTGCCAATGTTCTAAAATGGTCAGCCGAAGATCTACCCTTCATAAAACCTACCTGTTCGGCCCCTATCAACTTTGAAAATATTTTGTTAATTCATCTGCCAAAATTTTAGCCAGGATCTTGATATCATAATTTAACAACTAAATAGGTCTATAACTGTGGCTTCTCAGGTGGTCTATTTGGTTTAGGAATCAAACTATGAGCGCTTCTGTCAGGTTCTATCTACCTCCTTCCCAGAAAGAATATGTTGAAATAATCTAAATAATAAAGGGGTCAGTTGGGAGGAAAATATTTTGTAAAAATTAGACAAGAACCCATCTGGGCCGGGTGTTTTATCTACAGGTAAACTCTTTATAGCTGTTTCTATCTCACACTGTGTTATCTCAGCATTGAGAAAACCAGAGTCCGATTCATCTAACGTGGGGATTGAAAGATTCTCTAGAAATGACAAGATCTCAGATTTAGATGGAGGGCACTCCATGCCACTATATAGGGACTCGTAATATTTCTGAAAAATTTGAACCATGTCCTCTGGGGTGGTCTTAATACATCCATCCTCGTCTGATAGGATCCCTTCAATCAGACGGGAAGCTTCAGTGTGCTGTCGCCTGGCCGAGAGTTTTCGACTTTTCCCCATGATCTACGTAATTAGCTCTAGTTTTAATTATAGCTAACTCAGCCTGTTCCCCCAGCATTCTAAGATATGCATCCTTAGCCTTCACTAGCTTCTCCTTATCCTCCTCTTTGGGATTATAAACTATTGTGGATTCTAGAGACCTGATTTGATTTAATAAATCTGACATAATAGCATCCTTCTCTTTCTTCCTTTTGACGGCTTGACTAATCAGCAAACCTTTCATATAGGCCTTGAATGCCCCCCAGAAAATATCTGGGCGGACACTATCCTTCAAATTAAACAAGTTAAACTCCTCTATTTGCTTCGTCAGAACCTGGGCAACCTTGGGCATTCTCAAGATTTGGTTATTTACTTTCCATCTATTACCCCTACGAGTAAATGAAGGAAAGGAAACCACGACCTCTACCACAGAGTGATCTGAGAGAGGGGCAGCCACGATTTCCGAGCTAAGGACTCCCCTAAGCAGGACCTGAGAGAGAAATATATAGTCAATACGAGACCCAGATCCATGGGCAGGAGAAATAAAAGTATATTCTCTAGTCTCCGGATGGAGCACTCTCCAAACGTCTGCCAGCCCAAGGCGATCTACTAGATCACCAAGAGCTCGAGAAGCAGGTGTTGGATGAGATTGGGACCTAGCGGATCTATCCAATGAGGGATCCAGTGCCAAATTGAAATCCCCTCCCAGAAACATAGGGAGTTGATTAAATGGTAGTAGCACCTTTAATAAACCAAATAGAAAATCATGGGTGTCCACACTGGGACCATACACCGCCCCTATCAAAATTTCCATATTCTGTAGTTTCCCTTTTACTAACACATATCTACCTTCCTTATCCTGAATCACTTTCATGGGAGTAAAGGGTATTGATCTATGTACTAATATCATAACTCCTCTACTCTGTGTATTACACCCTGGGACGAAAAAAAACTCCCCTATTTGCAGCCTCCTCATACACTTGGCCTCTTCTTGAAGTAAATGGGTTTCTTGCAAGAATACTAACTTTGCCTTCACAGCCTCTATGTATTTCAAGATTCTAAATTGTTTAGTTCTGTGCCGCGCCCCTTTCACATTTCAGGTAAGGAATTTAATAGAAATATCCATCCCCATTCCATTTCAGTGAGATTATACCGTATTGTGACCGCCCCAATACCAAATAAGTAACAGTGAAACTTACAGCCTTGTGCCCCTCCCCCTAAGAACCCAACCCCCTATCCCCACCTAAAACCCCTTTTCCTCTGTACACCCCAAGACCCCTTCTCTGAACACTCCCTTTAAACCGAACCCCAAAAGACCCGCCTCTTCCCTCCCTCCTGTATCCCACCTTCTCTACTGCCCATGACACCGGCCCACAACTCCACGCCCTTCCCCTACCACCCTCGTAGCTTTACCCATAAAACTCCATCTTTTCCTAACTTAGAACTATTTCGAAAGCAACTCCATACTTAAACTACCATTAGGCCTTTCTTAGACCTTAGGAGGCTTACTTCCTCACCCCTTATGCAATTAATACAGTTCAATACAAAATAAAAAAAAAAAAGGAAAATACTCATTGTTAAATGGGCTGCACGACTGACAGCCAACTAAGAGAATGACTACAAACCCCCAAGTCGCGGGGGGTAAATAAATAAATATAGAGAGAGAGAGACCCCCAATACAAAACCATACATTGTGTAGTTAGGGTAAAAACCCTCCCCGAGCTAAATACTAAGAACACACACATATTACACCACCCTGTTAAATTAACTATGATGCTCTAGTGCCCTCAAGGTGAACTGTAATAGTCCATTGCCAATCAGTCGATATGTGAAATGTCCACAGTGAGGCAAGCCAAAAGAGGACCCGCCAATCATGTACAAACCATAACCGAGCAGCCAGTAATACTCACGACTGCCCCAGATAGAGTAATAAACTAACTAAAACATAATAGAAACCCACAGAGGGCAATCCACAAAAAGTAAGGATCAGGGTATCAAAGCTGCACTATGTTTAACCCCATAATGCAGGTTCCCATAACAGTCACAGTAATCCTTCGAACCAAAACATTATTGTCCCAGTCCACTGTGATCCGAAATTGAGATGCCAGACATCAAATCGACTCTTGATTACATCAAACAAAATATCCAAATTTCAGCTCTTTTCTGTCCATCAGGGATCTTTGAACAATGCAGGAAAGGCCTCACGTAGAGCAGCGGTGGCCGATTCACAGGATTCAAAAGCCCTCCACTCATTGGCAATGAAGACCTGAAATTTCACGGGGTAACCCATACGGAATTTAATATCCGCTGCTATCAGTTTTTTAACCACTGGATGATAAGTGGCACGCTTCTGCCTGACTGAGAGTGGAAGATCTTGCACCACTCTGACTCGGGAACCCTCCCAAAATATTTCTTTGTCTTCTCTTGCCTTCCCAATGAGCAGCTGCCTTTCCTGAAAATTTAGGAATTTAAAAATAAAAGCTCTTGGAGGACGATCCGGAGAAGGCAAAGGGCGCAAAGCTCTGTGAGCCCTTTCGATAACATACATTGATCCGAATGGAGAAGGCCCTGCAATCTTCTCAGTTAACTTCTGGGCAAATTTGATTGATCAGGGCCCTCTGCTTTCTCTGGTAGCCCAATGACCACCACATTATTACGACGACTCCGGCCCTCCAAATCCTCCACCTTCATCTCCAATTTGTGAATTCGCTGAGTCATCCTGTTCATTACCGATTCCATTTTTCTTTGCTTCCTTCTAAAGATTTAATACGGACCTCGTTGTCCGATGTTCTCTTGAACAAGGTCTTCAATTGTGCTGGTAATAGTTTTGACTTCCCCGCCATGTCCTGGACCGCGGACTTCAGCAGTCGAGTCTCCTCTAGGAACCGTGCTAGTGTGAGGTTCCTCGCGTTCACTGGTTTCCCGACCCCTGAGCCAAGGAGACTGGGGCCTTTGATTTCTTGGCCCTTTTGGTGTCAGCGGAGGAGTGTGCCTGGGGTGGTTTCCTCATTTCCGCCTCCATACAACCAGTGGGCACAGGTTCTTCTCTGCACCGAGTCGAAAAGCGCTGGATAGAATCCACCGAACGGAGCAAAATAATATATTTCGAGGGCGGCAGGTCGGAGCCACGGGTTGTAAGGCAGCTACTCCGTGCTCCGCATCACGTGACTCCATTTTTTGTATGTTCTTTATCTAAGGGTAAAGTGATTTCTGAATGGCGAGAATCAAATGTGATGCCTGTACTTAAAAAAGGTTCCAAAAATGATAATAATAATTACAGGCTGATCAGCTTGACATTCATTATAGGCAAACTCTTAGAAAAATACATCAAGGATGATTTGGATAGACACATACAGAAAAATTGACTTGGAAATATATCCCAGCATGGGTTTCAACAACATAGATCGTGCCAGACAAACCTCTTCCACTTCTTCAAATCCATTAGCAAAGCCTTAGACAGCAGTGTGCCATGGATGGTTCCACTATGCCACAGTGACATGAAGTGCAGCGACTGTCAGTACAGTAATGGCACAATGCTGCCAATTGGCATTGTGCTGTCGCTGGGGAAAACTGTGTTTTTGTGGGGGTCTTTGCCTCCCCATACCCCCCATGTGGGGGGCTCTGCCCCAGCACTCCCTGCATGTTAAATGACCAACTCCGAGTCGGAGTTGGTTCAGAGAGGGGGCGAACACCCCAGAGGCAGCAACATTTGGAACCCAGCAGACCATCACAGCAAACTGTCGATAATGTCACTGTGATGGTTTTCATTGTTTTCCCATCGCTATCGTGATGTGATACCCCCATGGACATCATATACTTGCATTACACCAAGGCATTCAACTTGGTACCCCACAAGGAATTAATTGAAGAATTAATATAATTTAATTTTAATCAACATATAGTAAGATGAATGGAATCTTGGCTTGATAGCAGGAAACAGGATGCTAGAATAAGAGGTCATTGCTCTAAATGGGGGGCAGTGACTAGTGGTGTGCCCTAGGGGTCAGTGCTGGGACCAACACTATTTACACATCAACCATGAAAACATCTGCATACGCTTAGATCTGCAAGTTTGCAGATGACACAAAAATAGGAGCCACAGTTGATAATGTGACAGCAATCACCAAGTTTCAGGAGGACTTAGTGAGGATTGAGAGATGAGCAAAAGATCATAAACTGCATTTTAATTAAGCAATAAAGCAAGACCAGATGTTAGATTAACAGTCTGTTGAGCCAACATTCTTAAACTGTTGGTGGAAGAACTATTTTATTAAAAATCTCCCTCTAAATGAGGAAAACATTCAAAAAGAATGCTTTTAACACTTTTCTTTTGAAATATTTTTTATAATAGCAATAAGGCACTCCCAAGAGTTAGATTAACAGTTAATCACCCCCAGGGGCAATATGGCACTCGACTGTGCCTTGTTCCATATTAAAGGGGTGTAATGTGGGATGAGGCACAGCTGAGGTTTTTAATAAAATAGTTCTTCCACCAACAGTTTAAGAATGCTGGTTCAACATCAGAATGCATCATTCCAGTCATTCAGCAGTGCTGGAGGATGGAATGCTGACAGGAAGAATCCATGTGCCATTGCGATCAGGCTGTACATGACAGTGTAACAGGGGTTAATGTAAGGCTGTTGAAATCCTAACAGCCAATCAGAATGCAGAATTTTTTAGATCCTTTTTATGATGAGTGTAAAAGTAAGATCATGCACTTGGCATAAAGAATTAAATGACTGACTACTATCTAAATGGTGTAAAACTTGAGACAACAGAAAAAGAGAAAGATCTGGGAATCATTATAACAAATAAACTGATTTTTAGTGAGCTTGCACGAGAAGCAGTGAGTAAGGGTACCAAAATGCTGGGGCATATATTAAAATGTATAAAAAGTAGGGAAAGAAACATCATGATTCCATTGTACAGTGGCCTGATGAGGCCCCATCTCAAATACTGTGTCCAGTTATGGGCTCCAAACAAGTCAGAAGATGTTGCACATCTTGAGGGGGTGCAGAGAAGGGCAACAAAAAGGATAAAATCCACAACCAATATGACTTATGAAAACAGACTTAGGGAACTAAATCTTTTCTCCCTGAAATGCAAACATTTAAGGAGTGTATGGTATTCAGGACACTCAGTGACAGAGATCTATGCAAATGTATAAGTTTGGAGATGAAAGTAGTAAAGAAAGACATGAGGAGTCATGGCTGTCAATTAAGAGCCGAAATGTAAAGGACGGCATGGTGGCACTGAGGGTTACATACGAACATGCAAAGAAGCCAGCAGAAGAAGGCCATTTGGTCTATGAAGTCTGCTCATATCGCAGGGTCCACAGCTTGAGCTAATGTCCCTACCCTCCCTCCCTCCCCACTCCTCCCATCCTCTCTACCCATGATCCTTACTCTTCCGCATGCCTATCCCAGCTCTCTAAAAGCTGCCCACTATTTTCAACTAGATGACCTCTTCCAGCAGTGCATTCCAAGTGTCCACCTCCTCTCTGTGAAGAAGTGCTTCCTGATCTCCCTCCTAAACCTCCCACCTTCCAGCTTAAGACTGTGCCCCCTCATGTTATGGTTGCCACTCAGCTTAAAGCGACTCTCCTTATCAAGGTTATTTATTCCTTTCAGGTACTTATATGTCCCAATCATGCCCCATCTCTCTCTCCTGTCTTCCAGGGAGTACATTTTAAGTGCCCTCAATCTCTCCTCGTATGCCTTACCCTGATGACCTGCTGTCATCTTTGTAGCCCTCCTCCGGACCTTCTCCAGCAAGTTAATGTCCTTTTTGAGGTGTGGGCACCAGAACTGAACTCCATAATCTAGATGCGGCCTTACCAGTGACCTCTACAAGGGCAGTATAACCTCCTCTCTCCTACTACTGATCCCCCTAGATATGCATCCCAGCATCTTGTTTGCCTTTGCTGCTGCTTTCTTGCACTGCTTGGAGTGCTTCAGGTCACTAGTGATCATCACTCCCAGGTCCTTCTCCTCCTCTGATGCAGATACTCAGACTCCACCCAGGTAGTACTCTGTCCTGGGATTCTTGGCTTTAACATGCATAACTTTGCATTTCTCAGTATTGAAGCCAAACTGCCAGATCTTGGAACACTTCCCTAGGTTTTCAAGATCTTTCTGTAGGTCCTGTATCCCTTCAGCTGTGTCTGCTCTCCCATAGAACTTGGAATCCTCCTCAAATAGGCACATTTTGCCCTTAATGCCATCTCCAATGTCATTGATGAAGACATTGAACAACACCGGCTCCAGCACTGAGCCTCTCAGGTCCCCACTAGTTACCTCTCTAGTGCCAAATAACTCTTCCCCCCACAGCCACCCTCTGGTTTCTGTCCCTCAGCCAGTTTTCCACCCATTGGGCCATCTTTTTCCCAACCTCGAGATCCACCAACCTCCTGATCAACCTTTTGTGGGGCACAGAGTCAAAGGCCTTGCTGAAATCAAGACAGAGGATGTCTACCGCTTGGCCCCGGTCTACTGTCTTAGTGACACAGTCAAAGAAGTCAATCAGATTTGTTTGACATGATCTCCCCCATGAACCCATGCTGCCTCGCATCCTGAAGACTATGCTCCTCTAGATATTCCACCAACCTTTT
This sequence comes from Neoceratodus forsteri, assembly GCA_016271365.2. Classification (NCBI taxonomy): domain Eukaryota; kingdom Metazoa; phylum Chordata; order Ceratodontiformes; family Ceratodontidae; genus Neoceratodus; species Neoceratodus forsteri. Next base: position 1,325,714,026 of record CM057458.1, read on the forward strand.
CTTTAGTATGGTCTCCATGAGCTTGCCCACAACGGAGGTCAGACCGACTGGTATGTAATTCCCTAGGTCATCTTTGGGACCACGTTTGTGGAGGGGCACTACATGTGCAGTTCTCCAGTTCTGCGGTACCACTCCTGACTCTAGTGAACTATTAAATAGGTCAGCCAGTGGCCCTGCCAGCTCCTCAGCCAGTTCCTTTAGTACCCTTGGATGTACTCCATCTGGGCCTGGTGATTTGTCCACCTTCAATGCCAGCAGCCCCTCCATCACTCTATCCTCCTCTATCACTACATCTGTGTCCCCCCCCACTCCTCTTTTCCCTCCTGAAGGCACTGGTCTGTCATTCTCCCTGGTGAAGATGGAATAGAAGTATTCATTTAGTATCTCTACTTTTCCCCTATTATCCTCCACCCACTCCACCCTTTCTTAAGCTAACAATCCCTTCCTTCTTGTCCTTTTCTCACTTATATCAAAGAAAATCTTCTCCCTTCTTAATTTCTTAAGCTATCTGCAGCTCCTTCTGTGCCTTTGCTCTCTGGACTTCCTTACTTGACTCACCAGTCAATCTGAGGTAATTTTCCTATCCTCCTCCTCTCTTGGTCTTCCTAAATTTATATGGGCCAACCTCTTTTCCCTTACTGCCTGGGCAACCCCAGAACTGAACCAGCTCGGTGCTTTGGCCCTTGTGTTCATACCCTGAGCCTAATGCACTCATCCGGTAACCACAGTATTCCTTCCTTAATGATGGACCACCTTTGGTCCACGACCATATCTGCTCTGGTGCCCACCAGATGGCTCCTTAGCACTTCGCCCATTTCCTGAAATCGCCCTCCTGTAATCCAAGATTTTGGTCTTAGTTGGGATGCTTTCCCAGCCCACATCCCTGCTGCGGCTTCACTGCTGGTGCACCAGTTGGCTAAGGGTGCTGCAGCTCAGCCAGTCCAAGCATTCCAGCTGCTTTTCCAAACTCGGAGCACCTTTTCTGCATGCAGCTCGATCAGGGCTTAATCTGGGCAGTTTTAAACTATTGCTCAAGGACCAAGCTGCTTGCTGTTGGATACATTTTTGGCCCACCCTCCTTTCCTCACCCCTGACACTAATTAAATACTCTTCCTCCACCACTCAGGTCCCTATCTTCGCCCTCTACCAGTACTGCTGCTGCCAATCCTCTTAGAGTGACATCAACTCTTCTTTTACTTAACTCTTTTGGGGCTCTATACTCCCTAAATAACACTGCTTGCTTTCCTTTTCTTTTCAAAATATATGCCACCCTACATTTCTTGACTTTTGGCACCTACCCCAAGCAAAATAAATAATTGCCTGCTCCTACTCTTGCTTGGATCCCTGTTTGGAATGCTCTGTGCAACAGATGCCTGTGCCACCTTACTAGCTGTGGATAAATTGCATCCACACAATTGCACTGTGTCACACACAACCCCATACCCCTCATCCTCTACTTTCAGACCTAAGTTGCATGAGCTACCTTCTATGACCTATGCCATGCTGGCCCTACTATCAAACCTCGAGCTCCAGCTGATTGACCTGTTTGTTCACTCCCTCACCCTCTGGTCTCCCCGCTGCCCTCCCCTCACTATGTTCATTTCCTATCTCCTTCTCATTCTTGGTGATGTGAGAGCAACCCAGGACTGCCAAACACACACATATTGATCCCTCAAATGTTACATGGTCAGGACATAATGGATTTCGAGTTGCACACCTAAATGTATGCAGCCTATCATCCAAATTCTCCAAGCTCCAGGCATGGGTGTCCCAATAGAAACCTCACATCCTAGGCCTATCTGAAACCTTGCTAAAACAGTCCACTGCTGATGCCTCTTGTCTACTCCATGGCTACTCCTTCCTAGGCCAGGATAGGCCAGGGAGAAAGAGGAGCAGAGGCATCACTCTGTACATGCTTGATCACATCACGGCCACTGCCATCTCCCGCTCTACCCCCACCTCTGGAAGTGAGTGGATTTTTGCTGAAATTATCCTAGGAACTACACAAAAAAGCTTTACATAGGCTGTTGCTATAACCCCAACATGGGTGGGTTCCAAGGTCTTTCTAACTTCCTAGATGGTCTTATGTGCATATCCTCCTCAAGGGACACCGTTCTACTTGGGGATTTCAACCTCAATTGGACCGAATCCACAGCACCTGACCAATTGCATCTCCTAAAATCATACCACCTAGAACAAGAAATCTCATCCTCCACTAGATTTAACACCTGCTCTTACAACCATTCCACCTTAGACTGGATTCTCACCAACCGGTCAGACCTGGTCCTTCAGGCAGGTAAAATGTCCGACTCTATCAGCGACCACTCCCTGACCTACATCATTCTCTCCTCCCAATACCTCCATCTAAGCTTCTGTCCTTCATAAAATTTAACTGCCAGGACCCTACACCAATCCTTGAGGATGCCTGCAACTCAAACTGGTCATAGCTCTTCTCTTGCACAGACATCTCCACTGCGATCACCTTCTTTACTGATGTCCTTCTCACATTCCAGGACAATCACTTCCTGTCACCACAAGAAGGGTCAGGATGGCAGTACCTCTGGATATCTAAGGAGCTACTGACACAAATGAAACTCCAGGACAAGGCATGGAAAGCCTATAAGGCATCCCCATCTAACCAGTCATGGAATGCTTACAGGTAATTAGTAAGTCCTGGAAGCAAGCTGTAAAGTCACTTAGTGCAGATACTACACTAACCTGCAATCAGATTCACTTGGCAACCCACATACTTTCTGGACTTCCTAGGTCTCTCCTAAACCCAAAGTCCAACAAGCAGATAACTCAGCTCAACTCCCCCACTGGCCCCATCACCAACCAAGGTGAAATTGTGGACACCTTCAACAAAATGTTCACAGATCTCTCTCCACATACTAGTAAACTCCCTGCTCATCCTCCCTCTGGCCAGAACAGCTTACCTCATGGCTCCCAGCAGTCCTCCAATGCAACCTCACCCCCCCTTTTTACTTCTGGGCAGTTGGTCTAAATGACACAGCAAAACTGCTGAAGATGCTACCAGCAAGAGGTAGCCCAGGCAGTGATGGGCTTTATCCTGCCTTCCTGAGACTGCTGTCCCCTGCCATTGTTCAATCCCTAACCTATATCTTCAACCTTGCCCTTTCAACAACAGCAGCACCTGACTCCTGGAAGCATGCCGATGTTGTACCCATTCATAAGGCTGGTGACCCGTACGCCCCTGAGAACTACAGACCTGTCTCTCTCCTCCTTCACTTGAGTAAACTACTTGAGCAAATAGTTCACCATCAGCTATCCAATCACCTAGAAAAATGCCACCTGCTCAACCCTCACCAGCACGGCTTTTGTAAACTCCACAGTACTTCCTCTGCTTGCCTCTTTACCAATCTGTCCTCAGAAAATGGACAAGGGTAACGCATGGGCGCAGTGTTTGTGGACATATCAAGGCCTTTGACCTCATCAAGCACCATCTCCTCTACTCAACTCTACTAAACTTTGGCTGCTCATTTGATACTGTTACATGGTTCTGCAGCTACCTCTCAAACCAGTCCCAGTCTGTGCTGATAGGAAATAACTCCTCTACTGCCTTGCCCATCCACACAGGCATACCTCAGGAGCTCAATACTTGGGCCACTGCTATTTTCTATGTTTATAAATGACCTCCTGCAGATAACATAAACTGCAAGGCACCTTTATGCCGATGACCTCTCATCTACCATAGTGACAAATCCCTGATATCCTTATCTGCCACCCTCACAACTAACTATGGAGCCACCCAGAATTGATTCCTCTCAAAGAAACTTCTCATAAATGAGAAAAAAAGTAAAGCAATGCTCTTTGGTTCCAGGCCCTTCCTGGCTAAAGACTCAAAATCAGAAACCTTACTATTGATTTCTACCCCTGCTGGCCCTCCCTTGAAACTATGCCTACCTTTAAATATCTAGATGATGCTTGACCCATTCCTTACCATAAATGAGCACACTAGCACCATTGTGAAGAAAATACATCAAATATTGGGGCAGCCTATTGCCTCAGTCAATTCCTGATCACTGAGTCCCGTCTAGCCATCGCTAGAGGCAACCTGCTGCCTTCCTCAACTATTGCTCACCCATTTATGCCTCCATGTCCTCGTCATTATTCACTCCACTTTCCCCACTTACAATGCCATCTGTCGCTTTGTCATCCTAGCCCCTTTCTCCACTCACTACTGCTCGCTCTATCAGTCCCTAGGCTGTCTCCCTTTTCAAGGTCGCTTTGACCTTGCCATGGTTAATTTAGTAGATTGCTCACTTAGAAACTCTCAGAAGTCATCCTACTCCATACTCCTGGCTCATAGGGTGGTTCCCAGATGCCTTAGGACTCCTCCATTCCCCAACTAGAAATTCCTCATACCTCTACAGCCATGGACACTAAAGCCTTCTCTGTCCCTGCCTGTACTTTCTGGAACTGTCTCCTCCATCAGTCAGGCTATCCCCTCTCATCTGTCCTTTAATCTAACCCCTGAGCCTGGCTCCTGTCTGAGGCCACATGCAACTGCAACTGATCCTCAACAATTAGCCAGGGCATTAACCCCTCACCTGGCCTACCTCTTGCCCACCCCATACATAGTAAACATTGCACTTCTTTATTGCAATCCCCCTGCCAGATACTCAGTGGTCTAGCAACTACCTGTCCACAGTACTTTAATTTGACAACCCGACTTACTCCTTCTCGTCCCTGTCTGTCTCTCTCGTCTTTCAGTACTTACTGTCCCTTTCTAGTTATGAATTCACTTATTTAACTCCACAGATGCTGTTTGTATTTTCTGTATATAATACTGTCCTTACTATTGCATTTTATATTAACTACTGGATTATAGCATGTTCACTACTATATTGCATTTATGTGCTCCTGATGCTCTCTCATGTGTACCTGTTTTATGCTTTAACTGATGGCTGTATTGTTAGATGCTGCTTTTGATGCTTTCTTATGTGTACCTGTATGCAACTGAATCTCTGGTTGGAACCATGGATTGTATTGCTTTTTTACTGCTGTGTACTATCCTGCCACCTTTGTGGCCCTGGTTGTAACTGAAAATGGCCCCCTGGATCAGCTTGCTTACCGGCCATCAAAAACATAAATAAATAAATAAACAAATACATATATACATACAGACAGACATACATACAGAAATAAATATAATAATAATAATTTTTATTTTTAGGTGCCTTTCAAAAACCAAGGCTCTTATATGATAAAATCAGCAAATCAAATATATAAACAATCATTCATAAATAAAATCATACACAATCATAATACAACCAACAAACTCAATTATTAAAGGCTGAGACCACAAATAAGTATTTAAGTATTTATATCCAACTGGAACCACACTGTGCAATGTTCACTTCCACCCAGTGGCTCCCTGACCATTATTTCCTGTATATGCTCCCCATTTGTGAGCACCAGATCAAGAATTGCCTCAGCTGTTATTAATTCAATGACATCCTGAGTCAGGAACCCATTCTGCAGTCCTTCCAGGATCACCTGACTCCTAGCACATGTTGTGGATGGTATGCTCCAGTCCACCTTGGACAGGTTGAAGTCTCCTACAATTACCACCTCTCCTTTCCCTGCATCTTCCAATATTTGTGAGTTCAGTTCCCTGTCCCTCTCCACATCCTGATTGAGCGGTCTGTAAACCACCCCCACCCTCACCTTTCTCCCTCTATTGGATCTTAACTGAACCTATAATGTCTCCACCTCCCCTTACTCTGACTCCTTCCTTGTGCAAGTTATTCCCTCGCTGATATAAACTGCCACCCCTACCCCCTTCCCGACTACTCTGTCCCTCCTATACAGTTTATATCCAGGGATGGCAAGGTCCCAGTCATGGTGTGATGTTGCCCAATCTCAGTGACTGCAGCTATGTCCACTCCCTGTCTGCTAATAGTGCCTGCAGGTCATCCATCTAGTTTCCAAGATTCAGCGCATTCAGAGATACCACCCTCCAGTGAGATTCTGACCTTCCTTCTCTTCCCTCTATTCTTCTATTTACATTTATCCCCTCTGTATGAACCCCGTCCATGTACCCTTGTTATGTGTTTCTCACCCCCTCTACCTTTTGCTAACTGTGTTCTTGCCTTCCACCTCCTCCTCCAGACCTCTTCCATCACTGTGGGGTCACTGACTTCTCCTCTTGAGTCTGTGGCCTGCATGCCCTCTGCCACCCCAGTAGTTTAAATTAAGTGTAGTGGTTATATATTCCCCCAGTTTGTCCCTGAGCACCCTCAAACCCTCCCTACTGAGGTATAGCCTGTTGGTTGAGGTGCTGGATGCCACACCTAGTGCCATACTGGTGGCATGGGGTTGGGGGTGACCTCAAGTTACCGGGGGTCAGCAGGGGAGGGAGAGGATCGAGCCTCCGATGGACTGCTCTCCTCTCCTGGGGAGGGGAAGGTTGTCATCCCACTCCTTGGCTGCCCCCTAGTGGAGGCTGGATGGCAGCACCAAATGCTGTGAGACACAGAAGCATGGAGAAGTGATGTGCACATGCCTCCACGCATGCACATTCATGCCACCAGGGTGACAGGGTGTACGGGGAGAAAAATGGAAAACAACGGAAAAATGCAATATGGAAAAAAATAAAGAGGGGAAATGTATAGCCTGGATGACCCAGAGGGTAGTGTCACTGTGGAATATTCTTCCTGAATCTATCATACACAGTCCCATTATGGATGTATTAAAGGCATTTGGATAAATATTTTGATAGAAAGAACATTACAGCAACCCATTGATAAATGGCAATTATACAATGGCAAGAAAAAATCCTGGACTCTGACTGGTCAGTCTTGTTGGACCCGTGATGTTATCCCAGCACAACATCACGGGTCAAGTCTCAGCCTCACTGTGAACCTGCAGATGATACTGAGCAGTTTGAGCATCTTGAGCATCTTGAGTGATTGTTTCATCTGCTCTTAAAAAACAAAATATTTTTCCACACAAAAACATCTTTAAAATGATTTATTTTATTCTGTATAACAATGAGCCATTGTATAATAGCAATAATTCCCTCCAGGGTGTGTGTCATTTGAGATAACATCACGCCTCTGTTGTTGGACACACTCAGTCTGCAGCCTCGTGCCCAACCATCTGAGGCGTGACGTTATCCCAGCATGACACACACCCTGTCGGGCATTATTGCTTAAGTCTAATATGGCTTATGCTACTTGACTCATAATCCTTCCTATGATTCCTATGAAAACAGCCCACTATATTTCAGGCATGATCAGATCAGCAATTAGCCGATTTTAGCCAGCTAGCACAACCGTGCAACTTCTACTCTCCAATCAGATGACCTGGGTTCAAAACCCATGGCTCAGTGGATGAGTGGTTCTAACAAGTGAGGCATAGGTGAGGCGTCTGTCACAGACAACTCTCTTTTGGTGTGAGTAGGGTAGCTCTTCTGCTACCATGGCTGTGCTCTAGTGGTGCTGGGGAAAAGGAACCATAATGGCAGGATTCAGCAGTCCCCTGAATGCAGGGTCATGTTAGCGTACACCTACACACTTACATCCAATGCAGACTGACATCTACAGTGTTGCCAGCAGCGGTGCATCAGATGGAGGTAGGCACAGCTGCACTCCCCAATAACCTTAATAAGCAGAAGCTGCCCCACGTCCTTAGGCCATGCTCTTAAAGAAGAAGGAATTAAAAAAAAGAACCAGAAGGCCAAGAAAAATCAGTTGCACCTTGAAGAGATCATGTCTTCTAGTCCTACCCTTGCCAATAGGCCATCTGACACACCCATAACAAACCAGCTCAATTCACATGCTTTCCAGTTGAGTGAAATATCACCATGGAGATGGGACTAAACTTTAAGTGCTGCCTGCTAGGTACAAGTCGCTGGTTTCTACCTGGAAACAAGTAAAGCAGTTGAGCAAATGCAGTCAGAGCATGCTGAACCACCTGAGGCTTCATGGGTGGGAACATTGACAGAGGGAGGTGAATGGAGGTCCCCCAGTTAGGCCCAAGGTGGCAGAAAAGGAAAATACAGTTTGTATAAAAGGGCTCAATAAGACTAAGCAGTAAACCAATGTAAATTTCCTACAAGAATCAATTAAAATGAGCATCAGATTTTTGAAAAGCAAAAACCCTAAACAGTTTTGCAAGAAATTAGAACAAAAACATAAAATGCTGCTGTTACAATTAAAATGATGGTTTCAAAAGGGGAAAAACTTGATTAAAGTTACGTGATGCTGCTCGTTCTTTTTGTTTTACTCTCTGTTTGTATTGCTTCTCTCAGTTGGCCTTTAGCCCATTCTTAGAACCCTTCAGCACTCCAACCTCATTACCTTGCCATCTCCTGTGACTTACCTTTATCACCTGAATTATTCTGGTGGCTTGCCATCCACAATAGGGCATTCATACTGGACCAGGACCCTTGGGCACTCAATTCAGTCACCTGGGGGAGAACCCAGGTCAGTGTGAGCTGAGTCTACGGGTGCTACAGGGCCATTGTCCTGCACAACTAAGGGTTTTGTATCCTGTTTGTCCCCTTTCAGTGATACCAGCTGTGAGCAGGAGTCAGCACATAATATGTCAGTGACCCTTCAGCCAATTGCTGTCTCCCCTCCTTCAGTGTCCAGTGCAGCCTGCAACACCACCCTTGACCACCCACGAAGTGGTCATGTGATGGTAGTGAGTTCCCTTCTGACCTGAAAGAAGATAGCATCCTGTGGGATTCTGAATCTCCCCCCGGCTGACCCTCTGATGACTTGGGTTCATTCTTGAGCCCAGGTTCCCAGCATTGTGATCAGTAGTGCTACCACTGTGCGACAGGCAGGCATGTGGTTCTGCCCTTTCTATGGCACTGTTAAGGTCAAGTATGAGTACTGATTGCAATTCTGATTGCTTCAGTATAAGATGGATACTGCAGCAAAGGTCAATGAAAATGATTATATCACTGCAAGTATAACCTTTGGAGAATGTTTATACTGGCAATGGATGCTCTCCTTGGAAAGAAGATGGCTGATAAGATATATGACTTCAGTTTCTAAGGGAACTGCAGTACATATAGCAAAGTGAATAAAGGAAAATGTTCCCAGTTTGTTCAAGGCAGTAGAACTCAATGGTATACTCAATACTAGAGATATTGCAAATTTTTTATTTGCCAATGAAGTTTTATTGATTTGGAATTCATGAATAATTTGAAAATTTCATGGCACCACTGCCAACATAACCGGTGGATTTTTTTAAATTTAAAAACCTTCCCCCCACCCACTGTGCCTTGAAATTTTCCCTTCCCCATCCAAGAACTAGGAAATGAAATTACCCCCTCCCTAACCCCCACTGGTACCATCTCCACACCTGAACCTGCAAACATGGCCTGCTGCCTGTGGCAGTTTCAAAAGGTAACTCTCCCTTGCATGCCAATACAATCCATCCTCCCCCACCCCAGTCCCATGCACTTTAAAACAAAGACCCAGTCCCCACCCAACTCCCTCAGTCTCCACCACTCTCCTGCCTACCAGTAACCACAAAATGAACCTGCAAATAAAGAAAATGGTTCCCAGTGCACAGCGTCTGCTTTGTTCAGTGCCAGATCTCATCTTATAAAGGTGCAAATATGAACTAGGTCAGTCTGGATGAAGAATATGGATGTCTTTGTGAACTCCAAGTTGACCGTAGAGCACCAAGTGTCGAGTGTTGTCTGCAGTGGTTTTTACCATCTTCATAATATTGCCTGGATCAAGCCCTATCTTATCTGGAAACTCTGGTATATGTCTTAGTCACAACTAGGCTGGATTACTGCAATGCTCTGTACCTTGGAACATCTGTGAGTGTGGTGCAGCACCTGCAGCTGTAGTAGTTTAGAATGTGGCAGTTTGGCTGGTAGCTGGGACCTCGCTGGTTTGAGGATATTACACCCATTCTCTGTGATCTCCACTGGCTGCTGATTCAATGGTGCATCCTCTTTAAAGTTTGCTTGATGACTTTCAAGACCCTACATGCTCTGGGTCTGGGCTACCTGAAAGATCTCCTGTTTCTACACACTCCTGCTGATGCCCTCCATTCAGCAGAGGCATACCTGTCATCCTTCCCTTAATTATGGCTGAAATCCTCGGATGATAGAGTGTTTGGTGTTGTGGCTCCTATTCACTGGTATGCCTTCTCTGGGCAGTGAGGAAGTGAGAGATGCCTTCCTGACTGCTTTTAAATGCTCTTTTAAAAACATATTTCTTTAATTTATGTTTTGGCCTGGATTCAAGTTTCTAACATTTTAGTATTTCTATGTAATTGTTTATTTATTTTTATTTATTGTGAGGCACTCAGAGCCTCTGGAATGGGTACCAAATAAATAAAATTGCATTGCCTTGCCAATCAAATGAATCGTGGTGGCATGTTTGCTTCTACTAACACCTGAGCATTTGAATTTTCAACCACTTGGGTTTTACCAGGTGCAAAGACATCTCCGTTCATTCATTAAAGCCAATACAAGTTGGACTCAGGTGGGGGGGGGTGTATATTTGGAGCATGGGTGGGGGAAAAGGATTGCCTTTTGAAACTGCCACAGTAGCAAGTTGTTTGCAGGGTTGGGGGAATGAGGGTGGCTGTGAGCGGTTAGGGAGAGTAGTAGATTATGATTTCCACAAAATTTGCCTTGTTAATTGGCCATTAGCCACACAAATCTTGTCAATCTGCCTGGCAAATTACACAAATTATAGTCACCAGCTTTTTGAATTTTCCACAGTTTGCAGAGTGAATTTTTACAAGTTCACACATCACCACTCAACACTTAAGAAGGGATACAGTTAGACATATGGTAAGGAAGCATTTTTTCACCCGGTGAGTAGTAATCATATGGAACAAGATCCCAGTGGAAATAGTACATGTCAGGAGTGATGAAACTTTGGAACTCAAGATGGAGTTCCTCATGGAAAAATGGTTAGCAGGTATAGCATTCATTGTAATCCATTGATGGATGGTAAGGTTCATTCCCAGGAGTTTTTAATATTTTATATATACTACAGAATGCTGCAGCTGCCTGAATAACTGGAGATGTACATGATGGAGCCTTAGGGCAGGCTCTTCAAAGAGAGCCACTTGCGATGTGTTTGCTCCTATTTTCAAAGCATTAATGTGTCCAAACCTGAAAGATTAGGTTGCCTAGCAGTATCCAAAGTTTGCATCCAAAAACAGAAGCAAGTGTTTTCCAAACTGGAAGCAACTGGCAATTGTGCTTCCTTTCTGCCACTCCAATGGCCTATGCAACCAGTATAGCGTTATGCTTGTGGAACTGTGTTACTTGATTTTGGTGGTTCACCTCTCTATTCCATGAGGAATTACTATACCCTATATAGAATACAAAGGCAAGGAACCCTCAGAAAGGGTTTGACCCATAGAGATGCCATGGGATGGCTTCCTTGGCTGATGGTACCTTAGAAAGAAACCCCCTGAGAAGAGAGGTGATCCACTGGAGGAGGAGGGAGGATGGTGGGGCAAAAACAGTGCTTCAGAGGGAGGCCAGGAGGAACAGCTTATATACTGTAGCTCAGGAAGTTGGTGTTGCTGGTTGCTCATCCATTGAACTACAGGCATAGACTTTCAATTTAATGGCCTAGCCAACCAGCATAGTGTTATGCTTGTGCAAATATGTTACTTTGTTTTGGCTGTTCATACTTTCAATTCCATGAGGAATTACCACCCTGTAGGGGTACCAAAAGCAAGGAACCCTTGAAGAGGGTTCCAGCCCTACAAATGCCACTTGAAGGTCCCCTTGGCTAAAGGTATCTTAGGATGAAATCCCCAAAAAGAACATTAGCGGTGATCATTGATTATGAGGTAGCAAAGCAGACTGACAGCAACAGGCAGCTTGATGAAATAAAAATGAGAAGCACAGGTTAGCAGAATAGCATGGCTAAAATGGATTGCACTGATGACAGTGGGGGCATCCTAAGGAGAGAGGAAATTGTGAGTAGGGACACCATTCACCTCCATTCAACAGCAGAACCTACCTAAGTAAACTAAGGAATCATTCTTAAAACTAATTAAGTATTATGACCTTTGGCATGGAGGAGAGGAAAAAAAAACTTTTGAGGAGGAAATCTCTGGAGATCCAAGGCCTAAGTTGCCTTCCCTCCAGGCTTGGTGTATTTTTATTTATTGATAGCTCAGCTGCTGCAGTTTGAAATTCAATTCAAAGTGAGTGAAAATGTTCCACTCTGGAGGAAGGCTCTCACTCTATCCCTCAAACGGGAATGCCATGAAGGGTTGGATGGGTTCTCTGAAACAAGCTCCTCCAAGGAGGGAGGAGGAGGAGGAGAGCAATGACTGCTGAGACACTCAGCCAGCCTACCAATCTAGAAATAAACCAGGTGAATCAGAAGCAGTCATGGGGAGAATAGCTAGAATGTGCTGCTGAAGCAATCGGCTAGCTAAAGGAGCTCCTTTTTAGCTCAGGGCCCTACCCCTCTTAGCTGAGTCTTAAATTCTACATTAGGAGATGCCACCAATACACCTACATGACTAAAGCTCCAACTGAAGCAAGAACATTTCCACTATAGGCCAGATGAGAAGGACCTTATCCTGAGTTTCACACTCTCAAGACATGGACTTCAGGGTGACAAAGCAAGACCATCAGCTACAGGGCAAGCCCCAGCCATGGTAACAAATGACTTGGTTGGCATGCCTCTGAGTATGGATGGAACAATATAAAGGAAGCGTGACCGCTGTATACAATCACATAGATCATACGATATTATGGCAAGCACAAAGCATACCGAACCCACAAGGGCAGTTTAATCAATTATCAGACCTGCACATTGGTCTGTGAAATGAAAGAGCAACAATTTGCCTGACTTGCAGGAAGGCAAGCCAATCAATTCCTGCAGGAAGCCAAATCATTGTGAAGATCAGAATTATCAGATTATCCAGCAGTAGGCAACATAGCATTTTAGACAAAGCAGTAATGAAGTATATACAATTTAGAAAGCCATGAAGGCTAAAAGGTACAGATAGTTCTTGGCATGGATAGCTGAAAAGCCAGGAAGGCAAGGAGCAGCACAGAAAAAAGAGATCCAGTAAAAGTATTTAAAGCATGTCTTGCTACCAGGATCATGATGCACACCAAGACACCATATTCCTCCTCTGTAGGAATAACAGGGAGCCAGGAGCAAGGCATCATGAAAACTATGCAGCCATGAAATAACAGAAAGTGTCAGCATGTGAACGCAGCATTAGTCCTAGTGGAGCAAGCACTGATTAAATCAGAAGCAGGGCTGTAAAACAGGGAGTAGCTGCTAACTGAGTAGCAGAGCCAGGACCAAGTGAAAGCAATTAAAGAGGGAGCACAGGAGGCAGTAATTGCAGTGGGAGCTGAAACATGCAGTAACAATTGCAGGAAAACTGAGGGTTAGTAGGAGCCTGAAGCACAGGCACACAAGAAACACAGTGCAAACAAAGAGCAACAAGATGCTAGGAAAGAAGAAAGCCTGAAAAAGAAAACACAAAAGAAAAATGCAAATGCAGGAGAACAGAAAAAGAAGCAATCAGGGAAGCATACAGCAGCAGCAGCCAGAGACAAAACAAAAAGTAACCAAGGCAGGAGAAATACAAGAGTAGGATACGGTAGAATCCAGATAAAGCCCAGAGCACAAACAATGCTGGGGGAAGGCAAGACCCTAGCAGACCCCAAGGGAGAAGACAAACCAACAGAGCCTCAAGCTGGCAAAGAAAAAGTGCTTTAGAGGGAGGCTGGGAGGAACTGCTTATATAGTTCAGGAAGGGGGCATGGCTGGTTGCTCACCTATGGAACTACAGGCTTAGCCTTTGAAACAATTGTGGAGTTTTGTCTTAAACATATGCATCTTCTGAAAATGACAACAGGACCAAATGGACGCAAGTGGATGGATGCAGCCACTGGCACAGCATGCATTTGGGTACACATCAAACCTTTTTGAATATACCCCCTTGGTCCTTTTCAGTCTAGCATTTCTTTTGTAAAATGTGTGTTACTTAGGTTTCTGTTTACTTCATATTAGATTATGTCCTAAATTATTGACATTTTAGTGTATTGTAGATAGAGCTATTCCAAACTATCAAATAAATAATCTTCCAGTACCATGAAATATATTGGCATGTGTACACTAGTCTATCATTCTTTTGTGATAAAAGATTCTGGATAGTTGGAATCCATACAGTATAACAAGAATGCTCACAATACACATGTGAGCTTCACATCATTATACACCAACTTTTTAGTTTTGCTGTCCAGCAATGCTTTATAACACAATTTCTAAAGCATGTCTTGGACACTTTGTTTTACCTTTCATGACTATGATTATGCTACCATATATAATGCAATATTCTTTACTGAATAAAGATGACTGCCAAACACTTCAGAGCAAAATCATGTTATATGACTGGCAAAAGAAATCTTGTAGAATGGACTAAAATAAATATTTTCGACAGTTTTCCAACAAGAGGCATGTAAAAAAACAGTTTTAAACCTAGACTGAACATACCTAGTCCAAACTGACATTACTAGAAAGTCATCATTTTCTCCAGCTCTGGACTTTTGATATTTTAAATGAGATGGTTTCTTGTGATTTGTTAGCAACATTCCTAGGCAAATAATCACTTTTGAAAAGTAAAGGAAGTTATTATGTAGTTTTCATTTGATAAATTGTGTTTAGAGGTATGTGGCTTTAAACATTCCAGTGTAATTCCAGAGTGATAAATGTGCTGTTAGTTTTGATTTCAATAATATATGAGCAACTCAGTTAATGAGGCTCAGCTATACCCTATACTCAACTGTTTTAAAGCTTGCCTTTACTGGATACTTTCATGAAAAGCATGATGTGTACAAAAACCTAGCTGCCATATCTCATGTTGGAATAACTGAAATTGAAGAAAACATTTAAAACAGTAGGTTAACGGAGTCTGAAAAATCCCAGCCATCACATTGCATAATTAATTAGTCAAAAAAGTTATGATGAATTCATCAGATCTCTTGGTGTGGAGAGTTGAAGTGCTGGATACCAGCAGGGGGATATGACAGTCAACCCCACATGCTCCACACCACCTATCAGAACCCAATCACCCATAAAGGAGAGAAGTACTGGGAAGTCCTGAGGGTGGGGGTGATGAAGCTAGGGTCACTGGCTGAAGGGGTCCCAGGAAATGGAATACGAGCACAAATAACTGAGGGAAAAAATCCAGATGAGTTAGATTTAGTTGACTTTCTAGGATTTGATTCATTTTCAACTGTTTTATTCTGTGGGCTAATTTTCTGAAAGTCTTGACACAGGTGAAGTTCCTGATGTTGGAAGTACTGTACCTACACTAAAATAAATATGCAAAAAAGTTTGTTTACTGTTTTCAAACATATGCAGCATTTGCAATAGGTTTACCTGCTGAAAGGTGATAGGAAATGACTTCAGCATGTTTAACTGCCCTCCTATTTACCTTTCCTTGCCAGGTATGTATTCTGATATGCTTTGAACAATTTGTGATAAATAATAATTTAGTTTTTGGGTACCCTCAGATCTACATAGTGTTTCACTCTCCTCAGTTGCTACTGTCTGTCTTTTCCTGTTTCTAAGACATTCCGTGACATCAGTTACACCATTCTACAGTATTGATCTGAATGGCCTGTAATTGTATTACTGATGTCACACAATGTTTAGACAATATGAAAAGAGACAATTGCAGCTGCTGAGCAGGGAGGAATTCTGTGTTACAAAGCAAAACATTTGGTTATTATTGTAACAAATGGTCAAAATATATCATAATATTGGATAGACACTAAAAGGAAAACTGGAAGGCATACAGAGTTGTAAAAACTGTGTTGTATCACCTTCAATGGTAAAAAATATGCATGTGTCTTAAAAAAAAAAGCATTATTTTCTGTGAGTAAATTGCAGCAATTGTGCCAGAAAGATAGACCATATTCAATGTGGTCAAACATTTTCTCATAAAGTTATGCAATTATGCTAAAATGTTGCCACATGTCCGTATAAAAATCTAGATCAGCATCTTTAACATCACATGCTGTGTCCTTTGCCTTTACTATGAGTGTTTGATAAATGGTGTCTTGCATGTCTCACCATAAAACAAAAAGCACAATGTACTGTAAGATGCATAAACACATGATGTTGCACATTCTGGACAGATACATCCTTTCATCTTGTCTTGCTATTCTTGATGGTCCAATCTGACCTCCAATGTGAGCTTTAAGTGTTCCTAAATTAATCTTTTCTAAGTAGCAGTAATTGGTACAATATCACTTAAGCACAGATTTAATGGATGGATCAAGTTTTGCTGTCAAAGTCACACAGTGCTTTTATAACCTACCTCGTGAAAACCATAGCATTTTCCAAATGATGACCTTGTCACTTAGAACAACTACTGAGTGGTTCTTACAGTATGATGGCTACATAACAGAACTCACACTGGACTAGGGTGCTCACGATAAACATTTTACTAGATGAGGACAAAAAACAGGTACTCCCCCCTTTAGCAGCAAAATAGAAGACACAGGCTCTCAGGACACACTGTGCAAATGTATAGTTTTTTTTTCACTACCTTAATATCTGAATTGCACATAAAACCTGACATGTTTCGGAATAAACTTTTCTCTCTTCATTGCAAGTCACAAAAGCAATTAATTACAAAACTGATTGTAAAGCATATGAAAATAGTTTACAAATCAGATTCCTATAAATACAAAACATGTTTTATTAACACATACATTTAACTATTTACATACTGTCCAGATCATGGTAAAGTATGCAACCTCTTATTGCGCATATAAAGATATTGCATATTTACTTAACTATGCTTGTAACATTTCCAGAGGTTGCGCTATATCTTATTTAAAAAAAAGATCCTATGCTATATTAGCAAATTCCATAGTTTAATTTTAGATTTGTACAGTAAGATGGAATATGTGCTTTCCTTGATGAATGACAATCTGGCTACCAATGTCAGGAGATAATTTCTTATCCTGGAGCACAGCAAAACTAAAAGAGAAATAAAAAGATACACACAAGTCTCACAGGTAAAGATCACAGGTTCATAAGTACATTTATGCATCCTAGAAAATAATGTCCTGACATGGCAAACTATTTAAGGAATGGTGCAAGATCAAAATTATCATTACTACCTGGGTACTTGTTTGCTCCTAGGCTAAAAATACCAAATGTCTCCCTTTTTAGTAATATGTGATCTAAGTCCCCACCTCTGGAGTTTGGGTTAACTTTGTTGATCGCTTCTTTATGTAAAATCATTCTCCTCAAGACTATTCATATTGTGTATATACTTGGCTGTAGCATAAGCAAAGTTACCATTCAGTATGGTTCTATGATGTTCCCCCAATCTAACATAAAACTGACATTTTATTTTGCCAACAAAGAACACCAAACATTTACACATAGCAATATACAGTAGATAACCTCCATACTTTCATGTTATCCATTGTTTCACTGAAACATCTTTTGCTGTGTGTGTATCTGTAAAGCTGTCACCTGGGAAGATAATGGAACAAAATGCAACTTCATTCTCAGCCCATGCTAACCAATATGAAAAAAAATATTAATCAGAATTGGCATATGTTACACGGAGGCCTAGATTTAAGATGGATTAGCAAGGAACTTCGTTGAATGGCATATCACAAAGCAACAACCTTATGAGACACCTTAGTATACAGCATACAGGAGCTTAATATAAACTCCATGGCTTCCAAAATGCCCAAATGTTTTGTTTTTTTTGTGTGCAAGAAATGCATTTACTGTTTTTATCTCCCCATGTGACAGCTTTAGGAACCTACATGCAAGAAAAGAGTTTTCAGTGAGACAATGGATGACATGAAAATATACAGTAGATGTTATCTACAGTATATTAATATGTTTAAATGTGAGGTGTTCTGCATTTCAACTGGCAAATTGAAATGGCAGCTTAAAGTTAGAGTGGGTAAACATCTTCCTGTATTGATTTTTTCTTATTAAGGACTGTGACTCTGGACTCCTGGCATGCTCTATCCTGCCCATGGTCATTTCTGACCATTCCCCAGTACAGCTGGATCATAGTCTTCAGGGGCCGGAAGAGCTTGACAGGACCTGGTGACTTCATCCTCACCTTCTGAAGGACCATAACTCTTTAGCAACTATTCAGTCATATCTTAAAAATTTTCTCCAGGATAATGATGGGTCCAGTTGCGGCTCTAGATGTCCTGTGGGTGTCAGCTAAATGCGCTGTGTGAGGTAAGTGCATCAGACTGGCTAGCATGGCCAGAAAGCATCGTACCCTGGTTCTCAATGCTCTCTCACAGATTTGCCAACTCAAGCACTCCTTTCCTCCAAAACTGATGATGTCACCTGGTCCCGCTTAAATGTCCTAAGAGCAAAATATCATGGGATGTTGGCAGAAAAGGCAAAGTATGCATTACCACATATAAGGATGCACTACTTGGAGACAGTGGAAAGAGCTGGAAGGCTTTAGCTCTCTGATGCCGCATGAGGAATCTCTTAAGTTGTACCCAGTCTCCAGTTTTGCCTGGGTATGAAGTTCTTACCCACCCTAGGGATATTGCTGCAGCTTTTCATGCCTATTTTAGCTCCCTGTATAGCCAATAACCTCCTTCTCTAACTTCAGGGAGGAAATTGAGTCTTATGTGGACTCTTTGTCTCTTCCTAGCCTCTAGGCAACAGAAAGATCTTCTAAAGGTCCATCAGATCATCAAACATCTCCCAAAAGGAAAGCCCAGGATCGGATGGCTTTCTCAAAGTTTTTATACCACATGCATACAATTCTAGCCCTTTCCTTGCCCGCTTAGTCAAGTACTTTCTTTCCTCAGGTCCCACAGAGAGCCCCCACTCAGGTATGGATTACTCTTATCCTCAAGTCTGAGAAGAATGGTTCGTTACCTGCCAGTTACCGATCTTGTCCAAGATACTGGCTAACAGGCTATGTCAAGTTTGGGAGGTGTTAATTTCCCAGAACAAGTCAGATTCATGGCCAGTCGGCATTCTAGTGACCATGTGAGAAAATTGCTCTATCTTCTTTCTGCATCTGGGAGAGCAGGACACCAGTGCTTCCTTAAAAGAGGAAAAAGCTTTTGATAATATCTTGGCCTTTCTCTTTGCCACTTTGCACATATTTGGTTTTCTCCAACCATCTGTAATTGGGTGAAGGTTAATCCCAATGCTAGGATGAGATGTAATGGGTGCTCTCGGCCCCGCTGGTACTTCAATGAGGTACAAAACAGGGGTGTCCCTCTCCCCTTCTTGTTCAACTTGTATCTGGAGCCTCTCATGCACAAGATCCAGATTAGCCCTGATATTCAAGGTATTTTGATGGTGGGTTCCAGCTACAAGTATCAGCTTATATGGATGACCTCCTATTCACATGGAGAATCCCTGATTTCGATTCTGGTGACCTTAAGGAAATCCAACAGTTTTGTGCAGTGGTGGGCTATAAGCTTAAGTTGGAAATAACTCCAGTGCTACCTTTGAATATTTATGTTCCTAAACAGCAAATTCTTGATTTAGGCCACATCTGGGAACCTAAAACTATCACATACTTAGGGATTCATATCACTAGGTCCCTCATGGGGTTGAGGAAGCTGAACTTGGAGCCCTGCTTCCAAACCATTAAAGCAGACCTGCAGAGGTGGACAACCCTTCCTTTTCTATGGGGCAGGTCCAGCACCATTAAAATGAATATTTTACCACGTATCTTATACCCTTTAGGCATGCTGGGCCTCTTTCTTCCTGAGATATGGTTCACTCGCCTCCTGAGCCCTATAACTGACTTCCTCTGGAAACAAGGTACAGCCCAATGAGTTTACACAAAACTGACTGTGCATAAAGACAGGGGAGGTTTACAGTTACCTGATTTTTTCCTATACTACTGTGCCCTTCATAGTAGTAAATTATTCCAATGGGGATACCCACAGGATGCCCAACTTGTCTCGGCTTGTTCCCCGCTATGGTTAACCATAGAAACACAGTTGTGCCAAAATTATGGGCAGCAATTGCATAGTTTATTATATCTCAAGCCTTCAGCCTTGTCCTCCCATTTACACCTCCCCCACTGTGGTCTCTGAAAGCCCTCAGACAACTCTGTACTTTCTTATGGATAGACTGGAGCAGAGACATCTCTCAGCCTGTAACAGGGAACCCCAAAATCAAAATTGCTAATTGGCCCATTCTCTTCAGTTTCTGCCCACAATTTCACCATGTTTCCCTGGCAGATTTGATAATGGAGGGTAGGCCTTGTTCAGCTGAGCTTTAACAACAACAACTTTCCATCCCTGTCTACCATCCTTTTAAACACCTCCAGCTATCCGGGGTGCTTGGCAGTTGTCTGGGCCCCTGGCCCCTGGTCTTCCCAGAACAGTCCCCTTCATGTGGAACTATCAGTGACTGGACGGCAACCTCATGTGTTTGCTAATTTTTACAAACACTTTCAGCTTCACAATCCAGTGAGTCTACAGGGGATCTGTTATTATCGGCAGCAGCTGCTAGATTTATACCTGGAGCCCAGGGACTGGCAGACAATCTGCAATCACCTCTATAAATTTATCAAGCAGGATAGTTTAGTTTAGTTTATTGTTCTATGAATTACTACCTTTGAGCCAGAGGCTCTTTTACAAAGGTTCCACGTCAATTAGGTACAGTACAAAAAAGGTTACATAGATAACACAGCAATTTGTGCTGTGTCAAGAGCGAGAAAACATACAAATACATATCAAATCATTTGTGCAAAGGACATGAGATATCAATAATCACATTATTATTACAAGAAAGGGGTCAGTCACCCAATTTTGTATCCTACATAACATGTATCTTACCCCTCTAAGGTTACATCAGATGGGTAGAGAGATTTTGCTGCTTGTCTCAGTGTGGACAGGACATAGGCTATTCAAACATATTCTTTGAACTGCCCAAAAGTGAGCCCCTTTGGTTTTCTATCCGAAAGTCTCTGGCCTCTTTTTGGGTCTAGACCCTACTTTACCCCCAAATTTGTTTAGTTAGATATTATCTGATAGAGCTTTTTGTCCCTGCAAAGCCTACACGGCCTTGATTTTGGTAACTGCAAAGCTTATAATCCTTAGGCATTGCCTTGATAATGATATACCCACCTACAGAGAGTGGCATCAAGACATGTCTATGGCTGTTGGCCACAGAAAAACATATTGCTATCCATCAGGATAGGCTTGATAACTACTGAGATTGCCGGGCACCCTTTGAAGCCCTTTTATTTGCCTAGCTGATCCCCTTTTTCTTTCTTTCCTTCCTTCCATTCTTTCTCTGTTGGGCTATCGGTCCCCTCCATCAGGTACAGGGGCTAGCGATTCATTTTTTTTTACCTCTGGGAAATTCTGGACGGTACTCCAGGTGGGGTGGGAAGGTGTGGGGTGGCAGATGGGATAGGAGTATTTTCATATTTGTAGCTGTATTTCTTGTCCCAGTTTGTTCTTTTTTTTACTTTTGTAGTTTTTTTTCGTTGTTGGATTTGACCTGTCTAATTGTATGTTTGTTTGTTGAAAATTCTAATAAAGTACATTAAATTGAAGAAAAAGAGTGGGTAAACATCATAGAGCCATACAAAATGGTATCACTGCCTACGCTACAGTTAACTGTATACACAGTATAAATAGTCATGAGGAGCACGGGTTTACATAAATAGCGATTAACAAGGTTATTCCACACCATGAGGAGCACGGGTTTACATAAATAGTGATTAACAAGGTTATTCAGCACCACGGGGGGCACTTTGATGAGCTTTTACTAAAAAGGGAGCCATTTTGGATTTTTAGCCTGGGAACATGCAAGTACCGAGGTACTGATGATTATTTTGCTCTTGTGCCATTTCTCAATAGTATGTGATGTCAAGACATTATTCCTACGATGCACATATGAACCTATGATCATTACCTGTGAGACTAATGTGCATCTTTTTTGCTTCTCTTTTAGTTTTGGTCTACTCCAGGATAAGGAATTATCTCCTGACATTGGCAGCCATATTATCATTCACTTGGAAAAGCACATGTTCTGTCTCATTGTACAAATCTAAAATTTAGCAATTGAATTTGTTACTATAAAATAGGATCTTTTTTGATAAGGCACAGTGCAGCCTCTGGAACTGTGCAAAACATAGTTAAGGGACCCACCCAGTGACACAGTAGTAGCTCTGCCGCTCATGACACCAGCGACCAGGCTTTGGGAACAGGCCCAGTTCACTGGGGGCCAGCCAGAAGGTAGTAGGATTAAGTGTTCCACAGGATGCTCTCCTCTTCTGGGGAGGGAGGGTTCTGTTCTTCATTCTGATACTGCCACCTAGGTGACCCCAGGTGACAGTGTAGCTTGAGATGGACATGGGGGTGGATGTCCATCATTGAGATGCATGCATACTGTGCACACACATGCATTGACATCACTGCATGTGATGTCCCCAGGGACAGCAACAGGGGAAAAATACTGTGATCCCAGCACCTCTGTGATGAAGATGGTCCCCGTATACCCAGGTCCCCCTTCCTCACCATCATGACCCCACTTGACAGGACAAGATGTCCAGTGAAGACCTCCACCCTTAACCCATCTGGGAGTGAAGTCAAGACTCCATGGAGGTAGATGGCAGTGGCTGACAAGTTGGAGGGATCAGGAGATGCCCAGTGAGCCCAATAAGGGGAAGACTGTTGTGAAAGGGATATAAACTACAAGTAACCAAAAAAATAAAAATAAAAACATAGTTAGATAAATGTGCAGTATCTTGTGTGTGTGTGTGTGTGTGTGTGTATATATGAGATTGCAGCACTTTATTATGACATGGACAGTATGTAAACAGTTACATTTGTGTGTTAATATTGTATGTTTTAGTATGTGCATTCACAGAACTCTATTTTCACATGCTTTACAATCACTTTTGTAATTAACTGCTTTGTAAACTGCTATGATAATGTCATTAACCATATAAAAGTGGCGACTTTCAGTCTATATGTATGTGCCTTTGAGAAATGCTTATTTGAAAATGTATCAGGCATTCTGTGCAAATCTGATGTTTTGGCAATGACATAAAATAGCACATTTGCACAACATGTCTGCAGAGCCTGCATTTTCTAATTTGCTGCTAAAGAAGGAGCGCCCACCCGGACTAAGGGTGAGCTGAGGACCCACCGGTAAGCCATAGGACCTGACTGCCAAAAGCCATAGGAAAAGTCGTAGGATGCCGGCTGGGAAAAGCACTTCTCCTGGGACTAAAACCGCTAAGCAGCGGTCCTTGCTTTTCATGAAGGTGACTACAGCCCCTCTGGGCTTCTGGCTGCAAGAAACCGTGCCTGTGGTTCGAACCTGGGGATCTCCATGGATGCCTTCTCAATGGATCCGGGTGCCACTCTCCTGTCACTCTCCTACCTGAAGATAGTGCCACCCACCTAGATTAAGGGTGAGCTGAGGACCCACCAGTAAGCCATAGGACTTGACTGCCAAAAGCCTTAGGACACTGGCTGGGAAAAGCTCTTCTCTTCTGGGACTAAAACCACTGAGCACTGGTCCTAGTTTTCACTAAGGTGTGCCAAATGAAATCTTTGCTTTGTCACTTTGCTCTGGACTGCATTTAAATAGAAACCCAAAAGCATTTTTCTAACTTTTTTTTTTGCTGCATTTGTGTTAAGATACTTGTTCTCTCCATAGCCGTAAAGTTTAAATAAGATTACTTCTGAATTGTAACCCTGGGACTTGGCAATTTCAGTGGCTAGATCTCGATTGGTGGGATTTGACAGTAGTCCTCACCTGATCTTCTTGCCATCTCTGTTACTGCTATCTCATTGGTTACCACAGAATCAAAGCTGTACTTCTATTAAAGCTTTACTAATAGAGAACCTGCAGTTCTGTCTTGCCTGCTCTAATTTGAAACATCAGTGTAATACAGATATTCTCTAGGTTATAGTGTGCATTTCTGTTTAATATTTACCTTACTTGGAGAATTATTTGCTAGATCTTTGCAAAGTTTAGAGAATTTATCTGCCTGCCTAACCTCTATCTAACCTGCCTAACCTGCCCTAAATCTTGATCTCTCTCAGCTCCGCACCTGTCTTTTCTCTACATGCCTTCTCCCTGCCTGTAATCCTTTACCAGTTCATCTCTGGCCGACCTACTGCCCTCCTACTCTAATTCCTCTAAACTGCCTGCAGTTACGGGCTTGTCTACAGTCCCTGATCAGATTACCCATCGGGAAACCCTCCTCTCCTTGCTCCCCTCTTCTAAACCCTCCTCTCTCCCTCCCTTTTCTACAAAACACACCCTGTTCCTTTGTCTCACTAGCTAGGCCATCCCTGATTCTTTAGCATAAATACTGCTCTTCTCCTAGGTGGGCTTCTTGCTACAAGGAACCATGCCTGCAGTTCAAACCTGGGGATCTCCACGAATACCTTCTCAATGGATCTGGGTGCCGCTATCCTGTCGTTCTTCTACCTGAAGGTAGCGCCACCCAGGGTGAGCTGAGGACCTGCCAGTAAGCCATAGGACTTGACCACCAAAATCCATAGCAAAAGCCGTAGGGCACCTGCCAGGAAAAGCTCTTCTCTTCTGGGACTAAAACCTCTGAGCAGCGGTCCTTGTTTCTTCCCGCTGGTGCTTTGTGCTGGCTTCCCAACCTCCCCTCACCTGCCCTCCCAAGGTGGACACTTACTTATATAGCTCCTTTTAGTCATGACTAGCAGCCTATTTTCTCATTTGCTCATTATAGAACTCGACTGCTAGAGGCATCTTTGCACTGGAGTGTCCATCTATAAGTGAGTGGCTTTTTACAGTTGTTTTGAGAGGTGATCCTTCTGCGCCTGCTCAGCTCCTTGTCTATGTCTATTTAATCACTTTTGATAGATATGCGGGAAGACTACTGCCATTGCTAACCCTCAGCCTTGCTCTCTTTCTAGCTCTCCTCACAGATAGCCCTTGCTCTCTTGGCAGTGCAAACTGACCTCCACATGATAGATTTTACCTACTTGAACCTACTTGTGTCACACAGCAAGCATCATGAATTGACTCTTTGTTACCCTCACTTTCTTTATACCTGACTGCTGACCATACCTCAAAACTATTCTGGCTGAACATGCCCCTGGTACCACCTTTTTCTCACAGAAACTATGGTACCTTGTGCTTCTGGCCTTATTATTATCTGGGGACATTGAAACAAACCCAGGCCCACAGTCTCTCTGTTACTCTAATATGGACTGGTTAATGCACAAGGCCTTTGTTTAGCACACTTAAACATTAGAAGCCTTCTCTGCAACTTCACTGAACTTGAGGCTTGGCTATCTACAGAGGATTCTGACATTCTTTGTCTGACAGAAACATGGTTAAAGCCTTCCACTCCAGACAGACTCTTCCTGCTCCCTTCCTATCTATACTCTGATTAGAAGAGATAGGCTGTCTGGCAAGGGGGGGGCTCTATTTCAAAAAACACCTGAATGTGTTCCTAGTGCAACACTCGGCTATCTCTACCTGGGTATCTTTACATACCCTTCTTCTCCTTGGGGCCAAAAAGCTTCACTTAGTATGTGCCTTCACTCCCACTGTCCAGGATTCTCATTTCCAAATACCTTCCAATAATCTATTGCGGAATGACAGAAGTTCAAATGAAAGAGGTAGCGGCACTGCTATTTATTTCAAAAATCACCTCAACCTTACTGCTACATAGTCCTCATCCCAAGTCCAATATGAGGTGCAACATGCAATTCTCTCACTGGGAGCAAAGAAATTGTATGTCAACTGTTTGTATAACCCACTGAAAAAACGGTATGAAGGGACTGGATGAACTGATTGATCAAATATCTTTATTTGCTGGTAGAAATGAGGTGCTTATACTCAGGGACCTAAATACAAACTGGCTTGGCAATACCCATGCTATGTCACTCTCAAAGATTCGAAGCTTCAACCTCCACCAGCTGATCACTGAGCCTACCAGAATAGCCCTGCACTCGAACAGTTGTACTCTGCTGGACTGGATTATGACAAATCATCCTGAAAATATTCTCAACTCTGGCACGCTAGCTGATGCTATTACTAACCACTCCCTACTTTCTGCATCTGGGGCAAAGCCCCATCTCATCACCTTCCATAATTATGCAAGCCTTGCACCCCAATCCTTTCTATGGGATGTCTCCTGCATTGATTGGGCTGAGTTATATGAGGCTACTGATGTTCAATCTGCCCTAAGTATCTTTCTAACCAACTTTCCAGCCATTCAGGACCGTCATTGTTGCCTGGTCAAACGGGTCAAACAGAGGAAAACCCATTGGCTAAAGGCCGATCTTCTTGTTAAATTAAGGAGGAAGGACAAGAGTTGGCACCTGTTCAAAACCTCTGGCCTACAAAGTGACTATAACCTCTACAGAGCTCAGAGGAAAGCCTTTAAAAAAGACATCAAGCATGCAAAAGGTTCACACTGCAAGGAATTGCTTACAAACTCTTATGGTGACTCCAGGAAATTCTGATCCCATGTCAAGTCATTCCTGGGATCACACCAGCCCTCATCACCTAGTGACATGATTTTTGGGGGCATAAATTGTAATGACTCTGAAACCATTACAAACTTTTTTAATCGCAAATTCTCTGACCTTACAGAATTTACCTCCTCCTTCCTGGTACTGCAAATTCCTAATAATCCTTCTGCTAGGTCAATCCCCCTTTTCTATTTCAGGTCAATTACACATGAAGAAGTCCTTATCCTCCTCAAGAAAGTCTCAGAGACAACGGCTACTGGCTCTTATACCCTGGAACCCAAGTTGCTAAAACTGGCTGCCCCTTTATAGCTGCTCCCTAGATAAGATCTTCACTCTCTTAGCCAAAGCCAAGTACCTGATATCTGGAAGTCAGCAAGAGTTACCCTGTTTTAAAAGGTGATCCCAAGGACCCCACAAAACTACAGACCCATTGCCATCCTGTCTGTCCTCAGTAGGATCCTTGAAAAGCTTGTAGCAACCAACTATTGAATTCCTACAGAAATATGACCTTCTAACTGCTGTGCAGCATGGATTCTGTAAGGGTCACAGCACACACATCTGCTCTTCTCAAATTTACATCCCACACCTCATCTGCTATGGATGCTGGCTTTCTCAGGGCAATTTTCATCGACATGACAAAGGCCTTCGACTTAGTTGACCACCCTATTCACCTCTCTACCCTGCATTCACTGAGCTTTGCACCTAATGTTGCAAAGTGGTTTGATAGCTACCTATCAAACAGGACTCAAATGGTCAAATACAACTCCGCCTTTTCATGCAAGACAGGACTGAATATTGAGTGCTCAGGGGTCCATCCTGGCCCACTCCTTTTCTCCATTTTTATAAATGGAATCACGTTTCCCTATCTGAGACTTCCTGCCTTCTATATGCTGATGATATCGTCCTTTACACCAGTGGCAAAATATAAAGGACATAAATCAGCATCTCTCGACTGACTTTCAAATTACACAGTCATGGTTGGCTAACCACAAGCTGGTCTTAAATGAGTCCAAGACCAAGGATTTGCTTTTGGTACAAACTCAAAAATCAAGCACCCCAAAGTAATCTCAAAGTCTCGGCCTTGGATGACTCCAATATTGGATCTGTTACCTCTTTAAATACCTTGGTGTTACCCTCGACCAATCACTAAGCTTTGATCGCCATATACAAAGTGCATGCAAGTCTGTGAATGCAAAGCTGGGTATTGCCTATCACTTTAGCTATGTGTAAACCCCTTCCACCAGGTTAGCAATAGGTAGAGGTATTCTACTCCCCTCACTTACCTATGGCATTGCCACCTATACTGCTGCACCAAAGTCTAGTCTACACAACTGGATGTCACCTACAACAGCATCTGTCGCTATGCTTCCTCTGCCCAGTGACTTAAACACCACTGTCTCCTCTACTCGGACCTGAGTTGGCTACCATCAAAAGAGACAAGGCTCCACTCTCTTGGCTCTATCATCAATAGGATCATCAGTTCACAACCCCACATCTCTTGCTGAGTACTTTCTAGACAGCCCTCTCACTGTGGGTTGTGCTAAGTGGGCAAGTCCTTGTTCATATCCCTAGGCACAGTTCTTCCAAGGGAACAAGTGCCTTTGCTGTTCTAGCTCCCCAATACTGAACTCCATCCCCTATCTGTACGCCTTGCTCCCTCTCACAATGCCTTTAAGTCTGAGCTTTGCAAATACCCTATCTCAACAAACAAATGCTCCTGTTTCAAACCCCTTAGCCCCTCCCTTAAAACCAGCACTGTCCTGCACTTACACTCAGTTTCGTTTCTATCTCTTTAATCCTTTTCTCTTTTCTCAACTCTCTACACTCTATACTGTAGAACCACCTTTCAGCATTGCTTCTTTCCTTCCTGCATCTCTATTGTTTATCAATTAATGTAAGCTATTGTTATGATTTACTGTTGAAATTTTTGATGTAATTACCTAGCTCTCCAGGCCTACTTTGTTTTACTGTTAATACTGTTATCCCCAAAGATATTTATGTAAATTGTCATGTTTTGTTGTTGTTGTATTGTACTGTATCCTCCCCTGGGTCATGCCTGAAAATAGTCATGGTTATGGCTAGTGCATCGACCAGGTAAGCAAAAAAAAAATAAAATAAGTAAATAAATAAAATTGGTCAATTGGGCTGCTCTGAACTGCTTGAGCACTCTACCTCTGTTGTTGTCCAAAGTGAACTAATTATTCTCGGTGACCTCAACCTAAATTGGCTGGGGGAAAATAAAAACACATTACTATCTTTAGTGCATGGTTATAATATGCACCAGATGATTGAAGAGCCTACCAGACTGGTTCAGTTCCCTGCTGCCAATACACTTACAGACTGGATGCTTACAAATCAACCAGATTGAATTACTGCTTCAGGTGTACTTCCAGATTCAATAAGTGATCACTCCCCTGTGTTTTGCATATGGGGAACATCAGTGATTACTGCCCCATAGCCACGCTATATCATCTTCCAGGATTTTGCCAAACTTGATCAGGCAAGATTTCTACATGATATCTCTTCTGTAAACTGGGCCCCCATTTTCCAGTCCCATGACATTAGGTCTGCTCTTAATCTCTTTATTTCAATATTTCTATCCCTCCAGGACATACATACACCAAAGCGCATGTGGCCTGTTAGGGCTAAACAGACTAGGTGGCTGTATAAAGAACTTCTCGCCTCCCTCCGGCACAAGACAAAAGTTGGAACAGCTTTAAAACCCTCAGGTTGTTAAATAGATCATGACGCCTACACAGCACAGTGCAATGTGTGCAAAAAAACAAATCAGGTTTGCCAAAAGTTTGTACTGCAAAGATATACTACTGGAAGTTGCCGAGGACCCAAAGAAATTATGGGCGCATGTGAAATCCTTTCTGGGCTCAAACCAGTCATAGCACACAAATTAT
Source organism: Neoceratodus forsteri (assembly GCA_016271365.2). Lineage (NCBI taxonomy): Eukaryota > Metazoa > Chordata > Ceratodontiformes > Ceratodontidae > Neoceratodus > Neoceratodus forsteri. The sequence goes on from CM057458.1 coordinate 1,325,743,414, forward strand.
ATAGTCCTCAATGGGATGCACTGCAATGACCTCCCTCACCATTGCAAATTCTTTTAATAAACACTTTACTGACCTCTTTAAGTACACTGCCTCTTTCCCAGTGAATCACATCCTGCCACCTTCTTCTAAAACTAGTGTGCCAAAACATCCACCTTTCTATTTTAAGACTATTCCAAATGCTGATGTTCTAAAACTACTCAACTTAGTCTCTGACAGTACTAGTGTAGACTCTGACTTCCTGAAGCCTAAACTCCTGAAGTTACCTGCTCCTTTCATTGTGGTTCCACTGGCTAAAATCTTCACTTTGTCTCTCTGCCATGGTCATGTTCTGGACATACGGAAATTAGCAAAAGTCACCCCAGTCTTTAAGAAAGGAGACAAAAAGGACATTGCAAATTACAGGCCCCTAGCCATTCTATCAGTACTTAACAAAATCCTTGAGAAATTAGTGGATACACAGGTCACTGAGTTGCTCTCTAAACAAAACCTCTTGGGCCAGATATTCAAAACTTTGCGCTGGGCAAAAACCATTTGCGCAGGTTTAGCACGGGATTAGCGCGGGTCTGCCATATTCAAAAGGCCAAATAGCGCAGGCAAACTGCATTAGCGCCGGGCAAAATTATAATGTATGCAAAGGGCAAACTGACATGAATACAGGCGCAATGCTATATTCAGCTACTAGCGCCGCGCTAAGTGGTTTTGCGCGACTTAGCGCGACATAACTGCAGTGCACATTACCCCGCCAAGGAAAAGCTGGTTTAATCCTGGGCAATCAGCTTATGCGACATTATGGCTTTGCGCCAAGCGCTTATGGGTTTAGCGTGGGTTTTGTGACCCTAACAAATAAATATAACACATAGATAAAGCCAAACATAGAGAGCATGCTGCTAACTGATGGCATCACAATGATGCCATCATCTGCCCTCAGTCCCAGCCATGCCAGGCGGTAAGTGGTGACCCTGCCGCAGTGGACAGCACAGCAGTGTGGCCATACAGCACACACCTGTGGACCACACTTCCGTGGACACAACAGATGCCAGCACACACATGCACTGTGGGCATGGAGAATGTTGAGGAGCATATACGGGTGGCGAGGCTGTGCTACAGATCAGGTGTGGCCACAAGGCTGGGACACATCATGCAGTGTACATGGGTCAGTATTGGGAATACCCCAACACCAGTGTGCCTTTCGGATAATATATGCCCCCGGCCACATACCTCACAGCTGTACAACTGCCATAGCACACAAAGCCAGAAATGTACATGTCACTGTGAGCATCCATGCCACAGGTGCAGCATCTGTGGGTCACACAACAGCGTAACAGTAATGTCCAGTATCAGAAAACATCTGCAGGTTGGGCCGCTCACTGTGTATAGTGCAGTCATCATCACTGCCCTACACACCATAGGCATTGCTGTGTCCATGCACTACTGGCCCCCTTGCTACTGTAGTTTCTGCTGTGCACTGTAGCGTGCCCTACAATGTGACAGTGGCATGCAGCACCATCACCACCTGTGCCTATGGTGTCATGTCCCCTGGGGTATAATATGCTATGCTATGCTGTACTGTTTACATGTAGCCTGCAGCTATCATCATGCACTGCCAGACTGACCTACAGGTGGAGCTGTGGTTGGACCTGGTCAGCCCCTGTACTTCCAGACTGACCTACAGGTGGCTCTGTGGGACTCTGCAGTAACGCTGGGCAAACTGCATGCAAATCAGGTATAATGAGATACTAATCCGGTTGTTTGCCCAGAGACCAAGTAAGTAGGCTCATTGCATGGCACTTTTGAATATAGCTGTTCTTGAACAGAAGCGATGTTTGCTCGGGCTAACTCGCAACTCCGCTAATGCCGTGCTAATGTGTGTGGCGTATCGTCTGGGGAATATTATACAGTTTTGATCACTGTTCTTTCACATCTGCTGCTTCCTGCAGCTGTACTGAGTCCATGCATTTGCTGGCACACACATTGGCCACGTAGTTCGTCTGTACCTGCCCTCATGTTGCTGTGTACTGTGTTGTTGTTCTGGGTTGCACTTCCTGGTTGCTTTATTCAGTGCTGTCTTATTCCAGGGCAATGTTTGCCCTGCACTCCCAGCCCAGTTTGCATGGCCTCATTACCATGCTATATTCGGAAGCTGTTTGCCCTGGGCTATTCCGTTTGAATATAGCTTGCTCTGTGCTCCGGGCTAAGTTTGCCCACCGGGCAGTGCTAATTTTGCCCCGAGGCAAAGTTTTGAATATCTGGCCCCTTATCTCTTAATCAACATGGTTTCTGTAAAGGGCACAGCACCTTCACCGTGCTGCTACAATTTACTAATGATGTCTTTACTACAATAGATCAAGGCCTCATGACAGATGCAGTTTTGCTTGATTCTCAAAGGCATTCAGTCTTGTTGATCACTCCTCCTGCTTGCTTGCCTCAGCTCCCTGGCTTCTCTGTGCAAGCTGTCAACTGGTTCCACAGCTACTTAATCAATAGAAGCCAACAGGTCACATTTAACTCTGTGGTGTCTGATTCTGCATCTATTAATGTCGGTGTTCCTCAAGGCTCCATTTTGGGGCCTCTTTTCTTCTCTATTTTTATGAATAGCATATCTTCAAGCACCCCTCGGGGCTCAATAATCTTATATGCAGATGATCTTGTGCTATACACCTCCTCTGCAGACATAAAAGAAATAAACAATCGACTAACCTCTGTGTTTCTTATAATACAAGACTGGATCCACAATAATAGGCTTGTGCTAAACATAAGCAAAACACAGGGCATGCTCTTTGGATCCTCTGCCAAACTTTGCAATAACTGCAGCCTTCATAATGTCTCCTGTGCTAATGGACCCTCTCTTGTGACAGTAACCTCGTTCAAGTATTTAGGTGTCCTGCTTGATGAAACTCTCAGCTTTAAGCAACACATCATGGCCACTTGAAAGTCAGTCATTCCTAAACTTGGAATTGCCTACAGAACCAGTTGGATGCATACTGCCTCAGCTAGGCTGACTTTTGCTGAGGCATCCTACTCCCAATCCCTTGTGTATGGTGCCATCACCTATATAAATGCTTCTAAAATCACCCTCAGTAAATGGCACACAACAAACAATAATATCTGTCAATATGCCTCAGCTTCCCCACATTTGAAACACTACTGTTTGCTATATGCAGACCTTAGTTGACCCTCTCCGTCTGTCTAAAAAACATCTTGCCCTTGGTACTCTGCTGAACAATATCATAAGAACCAACCTATCTGCCTCTCTTGAAGCCATGCTAGTGCCACCGTCTCCCACCTATGGCCTCCATTCTACTGAGCTTTCTCTTCTACATATCCCCAGGTATAGAACCTGAAAGAAACCTCAGTTTTCTCTTGCCTGGCTCCAAAATATCGGAACACCTTACTACTTGATGTTCGCTCTGCACCTAATCAAGCTGCATTTAAAAAAGATGCATCACACTCTGCTTGTCAAACGTGCCCAGTGCACCTATTTTAACCCCCATAGGCTGCTCACAATCCCTGCCTCAGCTCTATAAATGACAGCTTCTCTGGATTTTGACTGCTGTAATATATAGCACTTACTACGGACTGTATGATAACATTCTAATGCCCTATGATTGTATGAACTATATGTATTTTTCCTTTGTTTCCAGCATTTTATCATTACTGTTATTTCCTTAAATGTCTTGTAGATTTTCTTGGTATTGCTGCTTATCTCTGTACAATATCAGTAAATTGTTTGGCTGCCTAATATGTCTATAAACTCCCCTCGGGTCATGTCTAAAAATAGTCACATTTGTGGCTATGACACCTTACTCTGTAAACAAAAACTAAATAAATACATTTTTTTTGTCTTCATCTGGTTCTTATAATAGATTCCCAAGGTGCCCTTGGCTATTTTAAGGTAAAAATGGACTTTTGAAATTCACATACACACCATCCAACATAACTGCATGGAAACACCATGCATGCTGTTCAGCATTGCTATATACAGTACATACCCACATGTGCATTATTCAGCAAGAACAGGCTTACCTATAGTTAGGGTGCAGTAGACTCTTCAATGTTAAATCCAAATTTTTCCCTTTAACAACTTTGGCAGTGTTTGACATAATTGCCCAAAATGTGGCATGAGCAGTTTGGCTGGCAGAGTCTCAAGAAGTAAAAGGTTTTGTGAAGGTACCTTGTTCATTTTCTAAAATATAGAATGCCACAAATTTCCAAAAAATGGTGTTTGTTTTTCTATGCTTTTTGCTTTCATGCACAAACTAGATGGTGCAAATTTTTTGTTCACAAAATGTTCAGCGCAGAAGCAGCCTGTACCAAGGTATTACCTTTCAAAGGTTTAGTGAAAAAATATTACACAGTTTTAGAGTTATAAGGATTTAATTTTTTTTATAACCCTTAAGCTCAACAAGTAGAGCAACATCAATTGTAACTGCTTATTTTCAAGCACTTATTTTAATTATTTATTTGTTGTGAAAAATTAACTACTTGATGTGAGAAAAAAAATAACGGTGACCACGATCTTGTTTTTTTAACTCAAAAAACATTGAAAATACATAAAAATCATGTATTTGCACAACAGAAACACCTGAACCTATATAAACGTTGACCTGTTAGGCTAGATTCTGGTGTTTATTGTTTTGAAAATTGCTCTGGAAATAACATTTCTGGGCATCTGAAAATCCAGGGTGCTCAGATTAGCAAGAGGAGCCATTCAACCCCATTTTCAGTATGAAAACAGTGTGACTTTCTTGAAATGTGAAGCTGCATCTGGAGTTGAGCTTCCATCTTCAGTTACAACAGTGACCTGGTGATCCCCTGCCTCTCTCTCTCTCTCTCTCTGTACAACTGGCTGCTATTATTCTATGTATCTATGTATGTATCTGTCTCTCTGTCTGTCTGTCTATCTATCTATCTATCTATCTATCTATCTATCTATCTATCTATCTATCTATCTATCGAACCAGGGTCCCCCCGGTACCACTTCTTTCTCTTCCCTTCCCTCTAGGTCACCAGACCCCTTTCCATGTTTATTGTTAAGTTTAATAACTGGATCATAATTCCCACCACTAGCACTGCTTCTCTACACTTCCCTCCCCATCAGATTGCCTGTCCCCTTTCCATTATGTATGTGGTAGCCAGAGTGCTCATTCCTGATGTCATCGAACAGCAGCCTGACACTGGGGTGTCCAATCCCCAGTGTCCGAAAGTACCTTGAAACTAAAAACCACCCCCACACCATCACACACACCCTCACTCACCTAACTATGTCCCACAATATAAACACACTCTTTCTGACTTAAGACGCATCTTGTTGCTGAAACTGGCAACTGCAATCTAAGAAAATAAGATAAATCTGGTTTCATGTATTTCAATGGGATTTGAGCTTTAATTCATAACTTTGCCATGCTTTGTTATTTTTATACCAAATTTTCAACATTGCTTTTTGAGAACCACCTCATGAACAAGGATGGTGACATTTTTCAAATCTGTCAAGGTGATTCTGCTGTCACTGCACAAAATCACCTTTTAGTGAGGATTTGGACATTTTCACTGCTCTTGTTCATGAGGTGGGGTCATAAGAAGGCTATGTTGAAATTATGTGGTAAAAAATATTTAAAAACAATGAAGTTATGAGTGTTTGTGGAATGTTTCTATGCTTGTACTCAATATTGGTAATTTTCAATATTTTGACATCAAATACTCAACATAGCCATTTTTCACACCACCTCACCAGCATGACAGCTGTCTCTTTTCAAATCCTGGCCAAAACATGTTTTTGCACTTGTGATTTGAAATCATCGCTCGGATGGGACTTGTACATTTTCACCTGCTGAGTTCATGAGGTGGGGTCATTAGAAGGTTATGCTGAAAATTTGAAGTTAAAATATTTAAAAAAAGATGAAGTTATAAATGTGCATTGACATTTTTCTATGCTTACTCATAACTTTAGTAATTTTTAATATTTTAACCCAAAATTTTCAATGTAACCATTTTTTTCACATTACCTCATTAGAGATGTTGCAAAATTTTACTTTGCTAGTGAAGTTGCAAAATTCACATTTGGGAATAACTTCTTGAAATGCCCACTTCACCACTTTGCCACTTTGCACTGAGTTTTCCTTGAAATGGCACTTTTGAAGTTAAGCCAACGATAAGGTGAATGTTACAACTTTGCCTTAAATTTGCCTTTAATATTGCCTGAAAAATGTATCTTCACCTGCCAAAACTTTTCAAAGTCTGCACTTCACACTTTGTGAATGTGCAAATGGTGCACATTTTTTCATGGAGAGAAGTTGTCCAACTTCACATGTCTCTACACCTCATGAATAGAGATGCAGCTGAAATTCCAGCAAAATCACGCATTTCGCAAAATATGTGCATTTGGCTGATGAATTTTGCTGGTGTGTAATGTGAAATTCTGCCAGTGAAATCATGAATTTTGCCCATGAAATAGGGAATTTCACATGCAAGCAACAGAATTTTGTCTGAGAGTGGCTAAATTCCACCATTCGCAGGCAAAATTCCCTATTTTGCTGGGCAAATTTGTGATTTTGCAAGCAAAATTCACGATTTCACATGTGGAATTTTGAACCCATGAAATATTTCATGAAATGCATGAATTTCATGAAATTTTTCAAGTAATGAAATTTGTGGATTTCGCACATCTCTACTCATGAACCTGACAACTGTCATTTTCAAATTCTGGCCAAAATCTGATTTTGCACCTGTAAACAAGATGATGTTTTGTCAGAGATTTGAACATTTTCTCCTACCAGGTTCACAAGGTGGAGTTTGAATATTTGGGGTAAAATGTAGTAAATGATCAAGTTTTGAGTGAATGTTCAAATATTTCAACGTTCATTCATAACTTGTCTAATTTTCAATATTTTTACTCCAAATGTTGAACATAGCCATTCTGTCACACCACCTCACAAATGTGACAGAAGTAATTTGTTTTAATCCTGGATGAGACATGTTTTCACAGTTGTGGTGCAAAATGATGTTTTGGCCAATACACGATAAATGTCACAGGTCATGTGTATAACTGGAGTCATAAACTGACTATCTTGAAAATTTAGGGATAACACTGACAGGGAAGTTGCAACACCAGGAAATGCACTATTCAGGAGGGATAGAGTTGAATAAAAGGGTGGGGTTTACACTGTATGTAAAGGACACCATTAAACCAACAGAAATACCAAGAGACAGTGGGGAGGAGGAGATGTTATGGGTAGCACTGGAGGCAAATAGAGGGGCCATAATAAGGGCAGAGATTATCTACAGACCCCCCATGCAAGGGGAGGAAGTGGATAGAAAATGGAGAAAGCCATCAGGGAGATGTCCAACAGGGGGGAGTTGATACTGATGGGGATTTCAACATGCCTGATGTGGACTGGAGCATCCCAGTGGCATCATCTAATAGGAGTAGGGAGATCCAGGAGAACTGCAGAGGGCATTGCTGAGACAGCTCATAGATGAACCTACAAGGGAAAGGGCCATACTGGACCTGGTGCTGTCAGACAGAGACAGTGTGATGAGAGTCACAGTGGAGGACCCCCTTTGGGGAGAGAGATCTCAGAACAATACATTTTGAGTTAAGTATTGGGCAACAAACATTCCACACCAAAACAAATGTCCTAGATTTCGGGAGGGTGGACTTTAGGAAAATGGGTGAGGGAGTTAGCAGCACTCTGGCAAGGATACAGAATGGGGCTGGGGTAGAGGAATGGTGGAAGAAAATTAAAGGTGGCATCAGAAGAAGCTGCATGCCTATATATTAGACAGGTACTGAACAATAAGAGGAGGAGGAGGAGAAGACCACTTTGGTTCTCAAAAAAGTAGCAGAGGTGGTCAGGGCAAAAAGAATAGCCTTCAAGCAGTACAGAACAACACAGGGGGAACAAGACAGGGAGGTGTATAGGAGCAAAAGAAAATAAGCAGTAGAACAGATCAGGAAGGCAAAGGATCTCACAGAAGAGAACACAGCAAAGTCAGTGATAAGGGAGGGAATTATTTTACAGATACATCAATGAAAGAAGAAAAAAATAAGGCAGGAATAGTGAGAATCAAGGGGAAGGGGGATGAATGTGTGGAGGTGGAACAGAAGAAGGCAGACATAATGAACAAGTATTTCTGCTTAGTGTTCATGAAGGAAGGGAGGAAATGGTCACCAGATAAAGGAGAAAGTAACCAACAGTATGGGGGAGGGTGGACAGAGTCTTTTACAGAGGACAGGGCACTTAAGAAACTGGAGAAATTAAGAATAGACAAGGCTATGGGACCTGACGGAGTACACCCAAGGATACTAATAGAACTGAGGAAAGAACTGGCCACGCCACTGACAGCCCTGTTCACTCTATCCTTGGATACATGATAGTACCAGAGCTTGAGAAGGGCAGATGTGGCACCAATCCACAAGAGGAGCATGGAGGAGGAATGGAACTAAAGGCCAGTAAGCCTGACATCAGTGGTGGGGAAGGTAATGGAGACATTAATAAAGGAAAGAATGGTGGAGTACCTGACCAGTATCAATTTGCAGGATCCAAGACAGCATGGGTTCACAGGGGGGTGATCATGCCAAACTGACCTAATTAAGTTTTTCAACTGGGTGATGAGAGTCTTGGATCAGGAGGGAGCATTGGATGTGGCATACTTGGATTTCAGAAAGGCCTTTGATACAGTCCCACACAGGAGATTAGTTAACAAGTTGAACAGTCTAGGGGTGGGTGCAAAGATGGTGATGTGGGTACAGAACTGGCTAAGCAACAGGAGCTAGAAGGTAGTAGTGAATGGGGGGGTCAGAAGAGAGGGAGGTGACAAGTGGGGTACCTCAGGGTCAGTCCTGGGGCCATTACTACTAAATGTATTCATTGGATACATTGCAGATGGACTGGAAGGGAAAGTATGCCTGCTTGCCGATGACACAAGGATCTGCAAAGGTGGACACACACGAGGGAGTAGATAGGATGAGAAAGGACTTAAACAAACTGGAGGAATGGTCAAAAATATGGCAGCTGGGGTTTAATGCTAAAAAAATGTAAGGTTATACATGTGGGGTGTAATAACCCAAGGGCAACTTATCAACTAGGAGGGGAAGAAATGGCAACAACTAACCAGGAAAGGGACCTAGGAGTCATCATAACAGAGGACCTCAAGGTGTCTAGTCAGTGTGGTAAAGCAGCGGACAAGGCAAGAAGGATGCTGGGATGCATTGGGAGAGGAATAACAAGTAGAAAAAGGGAAGCAATTTTGCCCCATATAAGTCACTGGTAAGGCCACATCTCTAGTACTGTGTCCAGTTCTGGAAGCCCCATCTCAGAAAAGATATCAACCAGGTGGAGGCAGTGCAGAGAAGAGCTAACAAAATGGTCATTAGCATGCATCAAAAAAATTATGAGGAATGGTTCAGGGAATTAAATATATACTCACTGGAGGTAAGAAGGTACAGGGGGGCATGATAGAAACATTCAAGTATGTCAGAGGAGTAAATAAGGTAAGGAGACCAGCTATCTTCAGAAAAGAATGAGCACTAGGACTAGGGGTCCTGATTTGCAGCTAGAAGGGGGACTCAGAGGCAATGTGAGAGAAGTACTTTCATGGAGAGGGCAGTTGAAGCCTGGAACATTCTACCAGAGGAAGTGGTAGGAGCAAAACCATGGGGCATTCAAGCATACATGAGATAGACACAACGGACTAGTGAGATTAGGACAGAAGGGAAGAATGGAAAAAGGTCTGGCAGGATCTGATGGAAGGAATAAAGACATTTCTTAAAGCTAAACCAGGGCAGACTAGATGCATCTGGAGGTCCTTTTCTGCCGACAACTACTATGTAGCTATATAACACTTTTTTTTAAACTAAGAAACATCATGAATGGAAACACAGGGCCCAGAGTGCCCTATGTTTTTGCAGCCCACCAGACAGGTCTATGAATTTTTGACATCTATTGCTGCACAGAAGTGCAGGGCCCACTGGACTCTGCACTTCCATAGGTTCCTTTACCAGTTGCATTTCTGTATGCGCTTCAATGTCCGTTTGCACACTGTTCACTTCAGTGTGACTTTGCACTTGCATTTCTATTAACATTTCCTTTACCATTTATGTTTGTGTTACCTTGTGCCACTGTTGGTGCTTCTGTTTATGTTGCTGTTCTGTTACATCACAAGACAGCACATGGGCCACGCTCCTGCGCTGCTTTACATTCACTATTTCTCATCATCATTCTCAAGAAGAGGAAATTAGAGGAAAAACTCTGTTTAATGCATCAGTTAGGGTTATTCCACAGTGACAAAGTGAGAAATTGATTGTTAGGGTTGAAAGACCCTTGGACCCCTCCAACCCACCCCCAAAACTGGCATTGGGATGCATGTTGGGGTCATCGGTCCTAACTCTCACCCCATTCTCCTATTCTTCAGCTTCTTTACACATGTGATGGGGTGAGAGTTAGTGCCGACAACCCCAATGCAACCCTGATGCCGGTTGGGGGGTGGGCTGGAGGGGCCCAAGGGGGGCTTTCAATCCTAACACCAAATTTTCTCACTTTTGTCACTGTGGAACAGCCCTAACTGATGTATTAAACTGAGTTTTTTGCCTCTGAGATATATCTATATCTCTCTCTCTCTCTATATATATATATATATATATATGGTGCAGTCGTACCACTATATTTAGGGTTCTGTGGTCACTTACTTACTAAAGTCAAAAGTTTGGGCGTTAATAACTTTGGACCCATTTAATGGATTTGCCTGAACTTTGGAATGTGTTGTGGTGCATGGTAAATCTCTTGATTTGCCAAATTGCTTTTTAGTTGGACTTATGGTCTTTGCATATGAAAACACTGAAAAATGCTAAATTATCTAGTTTTGGAGGCAGCTTTTGGGATTTTAGACATGGCCCTGCACGGCTGTCGTGTGGTATGCCACTCTGTGAAATGGCTCATTTGAAAGAGCTTCACTGGCCAAATAAGATGCTTTTCATTTGGTGAAAAACCATTGAGGCATTCAAAAGTTATAGCACTTTTAGGTTCCCATTATAAGTCAATGGGAAAATGTATATAGTTATTTTGCCAACAAAGAATGGGGTTTTGGTGATCTGATCCCTCCTCACGATTAAAGAATTTGCAGGCTCACAAACAAAGATTCTTTGATCCCCAGGGAGGGACTAGATGGCCAGATTTGGAGGGCCCAGATAGCCAAATTTTAGCAACTTTTAAAATTAAATATCTCAGAAACGATTTGGTCTTTTAACTTGAAATTTGGAGGGTGTTGAGGGGATGTCCTGTAGATGTGAATTATGGTGCTTAAGTGTCAGAAAATGCATTCACTGTGGAGATATGGCATGGAAGAATTTACATTTTGCAGACAGCATTTTGCATTGTGGTAGTGGCTTGAAATTTATAGGGTAGCTAGCCTTACTGCCAACAGGTGTTGAATTCTGCCACTCTAACCAATGAAAATCTCAAACTAAGATGTTATATCTTGGACACAGTTTGGTCTTTCAAATTAAAATTTGCAGGGTGTTGCGGGGATGTCCTGTACATGCGAATTATGGTATTCAGGTATTGGTAAATTAGGTTGCTGCAGAGATATTGTGATGCACTTTACATTTTATGTAGCATTTTGCATTGTGGTAGGCACTTTTAATGTTAAACTCACATTTTGCACTTTAATAACTTTGCAAACTCTGGAACGGATTTGCACAAAATTTGAATGCATAGTCTGGTGTAGTAGGTCTCTTGAGTTACTAAATTTTCTTTCAGTCAGACATATGATTTTTGCTCAGCAAAGTGCCAAATAATGCACTTTCGCCACTTTTGTGCACTTTGTGTCCATGGCACTACGCGGACACCATGTGGGCTATTGGTCTGCATCTTGGGACGTAGAAAGAACTTGGGCCAAGAAACATGCTGCTTTTTGTTTGGTGAAAAAAATATTAATCTGTTCAAACATTATTACAATTTGAAATTCCCTTTATATCCTATGGGAAAATATATATGTATTTTTGGAATGTTAATGAGAAAGATCAGATGGCTCAAATTGAGATGACCATATCTCAATAACAGTTTAGTCTTTTTACTTGAAATTTGCAGGGTGTTGAGGGGATGTCATAGAGATGTGAACTATGCTGTGTAGGTGTTGGGGAAATAATTTCTTGCAGAGATATTCAATGACGTAATTGACATTTTTCCCATAGGATTACACTGCAGTCTGTGTCATGACTTTCAGCGCAGTTATCTCGGAAACAAAGCAAGAAACAGACTTTTCACTACAAATAGCTTGAATCACCTTCAGGTGATTCAAATCATTAGAAAAAGACTTGACATTGTAGAGTCAGCCTGCAGTGGAATTTTGTTTGTACATTGTACAGTTCATGAGATATTGTGAAAGTACTGTCACAAGGGTTGAAAGAGTGCTTGTCCAGTTCTTTTAGTGCCCATATCTAGGAAATGATGTGAGATATGGGTTCAGTCTTTCGATGTTGCGTGAAGTACTTAATGTCACAATTACAATGATGCTTGAATTTTTTTCTATATCTTACGGCTCTCAAGATATGCACTAATTATTGTTGCAAGGGTTTGGTGCCCTATAATGCTGTTGCATGGCTCTGTAGCTTTGCATAAGTGGGAGCATGAGCCCAGATGCACATTGTTATGCAAAAATTGGCAACTTGGTTGGAGCTGGGCTCCGCACTCCCACCAATACATGTTTTTTACTACTTATATTACATTTTTTCAAAAAGTAAGGAAATTATAAGCCAAAAATTGTGTTAATGCTTTTTTTAAGGTTAAAGCAAAGAATGTCAGGAAATTAGACATTAGGTTTGAACCCCTAACCCACCTCACACACACCACCCCAATACTCCACAGTCTGACAGATGCCTTGGTGTGTCATTGGGGTAGTGAGGCCTAAATCACCCCCCATTCTCCTTTACTGCAGCATGTCAGCATGCTCGTTCATGGAATATATTATAGGGGCATGGTCACGCCTCTATATTTATGGTTATGAAGCCTCTTCTATGTTAAACTCAAAAGTTTGCTCATTAATAACTTTGGACTCTTTCAACGGATTTGCATGAACTTTGGTATGCGTGGTAGGGCTTGGTAGATTTCTTGATTTGCCAAATTTCATTTTGGTTGGACTTACCATTTTTCACAGCAAAATGTTGAAAATGCATTTTTTATGTGGGCAGCTTTTTTGATTTTGTCCATGACACTGTGCGGCTGCCATGTGCCGTGCTGCTCTGCAACTTTGCTCAGCCAAAGGAGCTTGGGTTAAGGAATATGCCACTTTTCATTTGGTGAAAAAATATTAATCCATTCAAAAGTTATTAAAGTTTTAATTTCCCATTATAACTCAATGGGGAAATTTAAATGGTTATTTTGTGAAAGAAGAGTTTGGTTTTGGCCATCTAGTCCCACCTCATGATCAAAGACTTGAAGCTCATGATCAAAGAATCTTAGATCATGAGGAATTCTTTGATTGTGATGGCCACCATCTTTCATCATATTTTCAGAGTGCCTCTTTGCATTAGTGCTCATAATGCAGACAGTCAGTGGCTGGCCGTGGAGGCGAGAGGTGGCTGTGCCAGATGCCAGCTGGGGAAGGGTGGGGGTGCTGGGTGGCTGGCATGACTGGGTAGGGGTGGGGCCACTAAACTACCAGGAAATATGAAATGATGATTTATTTTATTATGATGGAGGGGGCCACTAGACTACCAGGGTTATGTAAAGCGACAATGAATATTATTTCAAACAGATCAGGGGCCACTAGACTACCAGGGATATTAACAGTAATGATTACTTTATACAACTCGGGGGCCACTAGACTACCAGGGATTTAAAAAAATGAACATTGGGGGGCACTAGACTACCAGGACATTACACATGATTATATTTTTTATAATGATGGGAGGGGGGCACTAGACTACCAGGGATATTTAATACATTATTATTGTTATTCAGATGGGGCAGAATGAAGCCCTCTGTGCAAAACGCACCCTCATTTAAGTTTGTAGGGCAACCCTGGCTGAGAAAACTCATTTTAAAATCTGGCCATCTCGCCCTCTGCTTTTTGTTCGTGAGCGAGCAAATTCTTTGATCGGGAGTGAGGGACGAGATGGCCAGATTTTAAAATCAATTTTTTCAGCATAGGAGTGTCCTAGGAAGACACATGACGGTGGGTTTTACTCAGGGGGCTTCATTCTGATGAACCCTGGTGGTGGTACACCATGATTCTTTGAATTTATTTAATTAGATTAGTTTGTATTCTTTGTTCATGAGCTTGCAAATTTCTTTGATCGCGAGCCTGCAAATTCTTTGATCGTGAGATTCTCTGATTATGATCATGCATCGTGAGTGAGGGACGAAATGGCTCAATTTAAAAATTAATTTTCTCAGTCCAAGGATATCCTAGGAAGTCAAATGAGGGTGGGTTTTACTCAGGGGGTTTTGTTCTGTTGAGCCATGGCAGTAGTTTACCGCTATTGATTTATAAGGTTTTTAATTCTTTGTTTATGAGCCTGCAAATTCTTTGATCGTGAGCCTGCAAATTCTTTGATTGTGAGATTCTTTGATCATGATCTTTGATCACACAATAGGGACAAGGTGGCCAGATTTTTTATAATGGAATGGATAGGAAAATTTCACTAATCTTTGACATTGCATATCTCGGAAACGGTTTGGTCTTTTTACTTGAGATTTGAAGGGAAGAAAGGCAACATCCCACAAATGTGCATTTGGTGGATTGGGCAAAAAATATTACAGGGTGGAAAACTTATGGCACTATGAAGTTGACACTTTTTCCTATAGGACAATATTACACCATCCGACGCATTACAGGAATTCTTTGCCACCTGTATATTAGTGCTGGGAGAAAGTTGTGAATTCCGCTTGAACAGACCTTTCATGAAAGCTTGACATATTTCACAGAATTTTCTGAACTTCCACCTTTGATGGATTAAAAGTTTTCAGAATGTGTTTTGGGTGAATTTTTGCCCTCCTCTAGTGGTACCCCCCCATTTGATCACCAGCCCTATAAAATATAACATTTCCTTTGTGTTTAGTGGTCCCTCCCAGTCAATCGCCGGCCCCATGTAATATAAAATTCATTGAAGTCTAGTGGTCCCCCCACTGATTTCTGGTCAGATGTTAAAAAATGTGAAATTCCTTGGTGTCTAGTGTTCCCCCTGTCAATTACTGACCCCCTTCTAACATAAAATTCCATGGTGTCTAGTCATCCCCCCACCAATTGCCAGCCCAGTGTTAAAAAAAATATTTCCCTGGTATCTAGCTGACCCCCCCTCCCTATCCCCAATCCCCTGTAATAAAAAAAAAGGTAGCTAAGTCCATCCATTCCCTGGTGTTTAGTGGTCCCTGCCCCCTATATCCTCGATCCCCTGTAATAAAACAAAAGTAGTCCATTCCCAATCCCTGGTGTCTAGTGGATCTCCTGCCACAGCAGGTAGAGCCCTACACTGTTCCTCCACACACTACTGACCCCCCAAGCCACCAGCCAGCACAACCCTCCTCTCTCACCTCAGCCAGCCACCTAACTGAGCTATCAATGAGTGAATATGTGCACAAGCACACACTCGTTCACTGATAGCTCAGTCTGGTGCCTGGTCGAGGTGGAGAGAGGAAGGCTGTGCTGGTTGCCTGTTTGGGGTTAGGGTGGGGGGAGTGGGGTGATAGGACACTACTTGCCAAAGTGGGGGGAGTTCACACAAGTGAATGTATTCATACTTATATTCCCAAGGTTTCAATACTGCCATCCATAAGAAGTTGTTTAATGTTTCTAAATGTTGTTAAAATTGTTTCTCTCATTTCTTTGGGAAAGTTCTCTGAAGTCCTGCCCTCCTCTGAAAGGTAAACTGTGATGAGGCTGAGCTGGGATCACTTGCTGCAAGAATGAATGGCCATGGAGCCCATGTGGTGATGGGCAGGATTTACTGACTGTTGGTGTCAAAGGGGACATCATGGGCTAAGGATTGCTGACACACTCTATTACTAGTTTTCGTTCATTTAGAGTGAACCAAGAAAGCCTTGCAACTAACCTCACATATCAGTAACCAGAGGCACAAAGAAATGCAAAAGTGCATAGGAAAAAAGTTTATTTAATATACCCATACACTAAAAATATTACATAAGATTACTGATAAGGTACCACCCCCACAGTTCACTACAAATAGCCTGACTGTGTTTTGCTCTGACAGAGCTTTATCAAGGGCTAGTACACTTAGATCAAAGTAGTGCTTAAACAGAAATGGTGATTTGACACTATTTCTACATGCCCTTGCTCTCATTAAGATCAACAATTTAATTATTAAATAAACTACCTAATACAAACAGCAATGATCTAATCAATAAATACCCAATCACCAATACCACAATGCCAACTGATATGTGGGGGTGAGTTGTGAGACTTTCTTGGTTCACTCTGTTAGTACTTATAGCTTTAGGCAACCAGAGCCAGTGGGAAACCTCTCATTTGGATTGTGATTTCTCCTACATTTAGCCCTGAGAAGTGAGACATTCTAAAGTTTGTTATTGTTCCTTGATTACGGATCTGAAAAATATATTTTTTTAAAGATTTTTTTTTCTGTAAAAGATGTTCAAACTTTATTGACCTGGTTAAAGTGAAGATATTCAGAAGGCAAGAACTCCCCTCTGTGGTTTGCAGGATGGGGGGCCAGTCTTCTGTTGGAAGGTGAACCTTCCTCTCATACTAAATGGAGAAATATCTCAAAATAACCTAGACTCACATACAGTTTTGAAAGGTATGATGAAACTCAATTCCTGGTCACTTTAAACCCTTCTTGGGGCTCCAAATGCTTCTATTAAGGGATGGCATCATTTATGTGTCAACACTGATCAGTTAATAGATAGCTTGATGGATGAATTCTTCTTCTGAGATGAAATCATATTGTTTTAGAAGTTAAAGCAATCCAAAGACAGTGTGATACATGAGACTCAACTGCAAGCAGCAGCTGAAGTAAAGATGACCCGACTCTGTCTATCCCAACAACCTGATCCACTGGCCATCGATCCCTTAAAACACAAGAAGTTAGTAGAATACTATTTTTAGAAGTGATAAGAAAAAACTTTTCTTATCACTTCTAAAAATAGTACAGAGTTTGCAATTCGAGTACCACTTAGCAAAGGGAGAAACAATGGGCTAAATGGAAAAAAATACACTTTTCTCATATTATACTGTATATTATTATTAGGCTTAACCAGTGTTAGCATGCCTAAATATCTTACAGAATAAGAAAAAGTAGGAACCAAACCTCCGTGAATAACAAATTCAGCACAGCAGAAACAAAAAAAACATACATAGAAACTTAGAAACATAAACTTTGATGGCAGATAAGGACCGCTTGGCCCATCTAGTCTGCCCATTTCCCTAACTACAGGATAAGCCGCAGATCCTAGTCAACCAACAGCCTATTTCTTCCTACTCCCCACAAGAATTGCCTTATGTCTGTTCCACGTATTCTTGAATTCTCCCACAGTTTTAGACCCCACAACCTCCTCAGGAAGGCTGTTCCTTGCATCCACTATCCTCTCTGTGAAAAAGTACTTACTCATATTGCCCCTGAACCGTCCCCCTCTATCTTTAAATTGTGTCCCCTTGTTCTTACATGTCTCTTTTTCTGAAAGATGCTACCCTCTTCGACTTTGTTGATTCCACTGAGGTACTTAAATGTTTCTATCATGTCCCCCCTCTCCCTCCTTTCTCAAGGGTATACATATTAAGCTCTTTTAATCTCTCCTCATATGGCTTCTCTTACAGACCCTGCACCATTCTAGTTGCCCTCCTCTGGACTGCCTCTATCCTGTCTATATCCTTGCGAAGATGGGGTATCCAGAACTGGACACAGTACTCCAGATGGAGTCTCACCAACTGTCTGTACAGAGGGATAACAACTTCCTGTTTTCTGCTGGTGATGCCTCTCCCTATGCATCCCAGTATACCCCCAGCTCTCCATACTGCCTTCTCACATTGCTTGCTAACCTTAAGGTCATCTGATATGATTACCCCAGGTCCCTTTCCTTTTTTGGTTTTATTACTACCTCCCCTCCATTGTGTAATCTTCCCCAGGGTTTTTGTTTCCCAGGTGCATTGTTTTGCACTTTTTTGTATTGAATCCTAGCTGCCATACTTCCAGCCTTTCCTCCAACCTTGCCAAGTCCCTTCTCATCCTTTCCACACCTCCTTGTGTATCAACCCTGTTGCAGATCTTTGTGCCATCTGCAAGGGCATACTTTTCCTTTCAGTCCCTCTGCTATGTCACTTATAAAGACATTAAAAGGACTGGACCCAGTACTGAACCCTACGATACCCACTAGTAACCCTCTTTCTTCACAGTGGACTCCATTTAGATTACCTTCTGTGTCCTGTTGTCCAGCCAATGTTTTACCTAGGCTACCACCCTGGGACCCACTCCCAGGCTGGTTAATTTGACTATTAATCTTTGTGTGGGACTGTGTCAAATGCCTTGCTAAAGTCTAGATAGGCCATGTCCACAGCCCCTACCTGGTCTACTACTTTGGTCACCCAGTCAAAGAAATCAATTAGATTTGTCGGACATGACCTTCCGATGTGAACTCATGCTGCTTTGGGTCCTGTGCCCCACTGGCCTCTAGGTACTCAACAGTTCTTTTCTTCAGAAGTGATTCCATCACTTTCCTTACCACAGAGGTCAAACTGACAGGTCTGTAGTTTTCTGCCTCTGTCGTGGGCCCACTTTTGTGAAGGGGAATCACATCTACCTTCCTCCAGTCCTCGGGTACCACACCATCCTCCCATGATTTGTTAAAAAGGGTAGTCAGTGGTTTCACCAGTTCTCCCCTTAATTCTTTTAGCATTCTGGGGTGAATTCCATCAGGCCCCATTGCTTTGTCCACCTTCAGTTTTAGGAGTTCTTTCAGAACCCTTTCTTCTGTGAAAGGACTGCGATAGACCCCCCTATCCAGAGTGCTTCTGTTAATTGGATTAGGCACCTCCCCCTCCTCTTTTGTGAATACTTAGCAGAAATATTCATTCAGCTTCCCTGCTTTTTCACTGCTTCCCTCTGCCCACCCACCGTTCATTCCATTCAGCCTCACTATCCCTCCCTTTGTCTTTCTATGCTGCATGATGTACCTACAAAAGGTTTTATCCCCCTTCTTAACCGAGTTGGCTATCCTTTCCTCAGTTTGGGCCTTTGCTATTCTGACTTCCCTCCCTGCTTCCTTTTGCCTTAACTTGTACAGCTCTCTGTCCTGCTCCTTTTGTGTTTCCTTATACTTTCTGAATGCTATCTTTTTCTCCCTGACTATCCCCGCCACTCTTTTGAGAACCATAGTGGCTTTTTCTTTCATTTTGATTTGTTTATTTGCTTCACACAAAGGCTTGTTGCCTCTGTGATGGCAGTTTTGATGATTCCCCATTGTTGCACCACCCCTCCTTCTAGCCTGTTTGCTAGTGCTTTTCTGAGGCACTCTCCCATCTTGCAAAAGTCATCCCTCCTGAAGTCCAGTACCCTCACTTTTGTATGGCTTGACTCTGTAGCTGAGTTTAACGTGAACCACACTGTTTGATGTTCACTTGTTCCCAGATGGCAACCCACTTCTAGATCTTAGATCCTCTCACTGTCCCCATTTGAGAGTATAAGGTCTAAGATTCCTCCCTCACTAGTGGGTTCTGAAACTAGCTGTCTGAGGCATGCCACCTGTAGGGCATCGAGAATGGCCCTGCTCTTGGATGTGGCTGCAGCAAGTGTGCTGCAGTTAACATCTGGCATATTCAGGTCTCCAATCAACAGTATCTCCCCTTTCTCTGCCATCCTAAGAATGCCTTCTATCATATCCTTGTCCATTCCCTCCCCCTGACCTGGGGGTCTGTATACAACCCCTGTGTGGATTGTGGTGCCACTTCCAGTCTCCAAGGTGACCCACAGTGCCTTCTCTCCTCCCTGTTTACTCTTTTGTTCAGTTGCTTTTATCCTTTCCTTGACATAGAGAGCTACTCCTCCCCCTCTTCTCCCCTCCCTGTCTCTCCTGTAGGTTATGTACCCTGGTATGTTAACATCCCAGTCATGGTTCTCTGTGTACCATATTTCTGTGACTGCTACGATATCCAGGCATCCCTCTTCCATCAAGGCCACCAGTTCAGGGAGCTTGTTGCCCAGACTATGGGCATTGGTACTCATTATCCTCCATTTCCTCATGTCATTACTCCATTTTGCCCCATCCCTGTTCTTCTTGCCATGTTGTGTCCTGCTGACTAGCCCACAATTTCCAAACAAAACACAACTGTGCTGCATTCATTGACTACTGTAAACTAATAAGAGTGCAAATGTTTTCCTTTAAGAACTACACCAACAGGGATCACAGAACCCAATAACATAAAGCGTGGATAATGCAACATGTGCATGGCATCAAATTATTAATGTACTGGGGTCTGTGGCTTTGGAAAAATAGTATAAAAAATAAAGTGGTAACAAGTGCGGATGGTGACCATGCTAGTACAGTTCTTAAAGGAAAATGTTTGCAATATTTATAAGTTTATGGTCAAACATTTACAAGTTAAGCTGATATACAGATGGATTTCTCATGTAACATCCTTTTTTTTTTTTGTCAAATTACAGTCTGTATATGTTAATCTAGCCCAGCATAACTCACCTACTGCAGTACTTGCACCGCCATTCAGAAAGTCAGATTACAACTGAACCTAACACATTTTTATGTTTCTCATTCCTGTTTTCTTGCTCTATTGACAACAAATAGCAAGCATCTTAAAAGTGATAGTTGTAACGTAATTTATAAAATGGGCATCCAAAATAAAGAAGTCTCATTGGTCAAAACATATCATGTGACCGTACATGAACTCTCTTCCTTGCACAGTCATCCTGGCCCTAAACCACATCACACAATGAGCAAATCAGTCCTCCTACAACCAGAACTATCTTCTATCAGTCCTCATACATCCAGAATTGATCTTCCATAACAAACATGGCTGCTACCTTTACACTGTAAAAACCTTCAACTGGGCCCTAAAAATAAAACTACTTTAAATAAAAAATAAAACAAATTAAATTAATGTTGTTTCCTTGATAATCACACTCTCCTTACACACATAAACAAACCAGAAACATTAAGCATTGTTTATAGTTTTCATTACAACTGTTTCTTTGCTGACAATGAAAATCCCCTTCCATATTTACCTGCTCATCAGAAATCTCTTCTGCTTCCCTGACAGTGAGATAATTGAGTCTCTGGTTATAAAGAAGCCTTTGTTTGTGTGTGTGTGTGTGTTTGTGTGTGTGTACAGTATGTTAGGAGGGGAACATTCTACCAGTGGAACTGAGCAGAATTTTGAATCCATGTATTCCATGATTAACATTCCATATCTTGAATGTGGGGAAAAACAGAAAAAAACAGGAAGAAGAAAATAGGCAATAATACAATGACATCATCAATTACATCATTTACAGTGCATAGAAGGCCTATTTTATCATAAATGCACACAAGCAAATATATTGTTTCTACATATAAACATGCTTTTCCCAACTGTAAAGAGTAAAAAAAAAAAAAGCTCATTTATAAATGCAATTATACACTCCGGAGGTGTGCATGGAACAGATTTTACTGCACTTCCAGGGCTGAAGGCATGCAGCCTGTGGCCTCATGCCTCACTACATCCCTGGTTGTCTGGTTTACTAACAACAATAGAATTCCATTAATGTGTGTCTTTGTGGTGTGTTATATCAAGATGCTGCATTGGTGTCATAGGTAAGAGCATAATAAACGAACAGATTTTTCCAACTAAGTGATGTAGGTTAGTTATGGTGGTCAAGTCACTAGTCAATTATTATAAGAGTTTGTTATGTACATGGAATGATGTGCCGATGAAATATTTAGTGATCATATTGGATCTTTAATAGGTGTACCACTGCAGTGGCAGTGATCCAACCCAGATCAGCAGCTTTACTGATAGTAACATGTTCCTTTTGAGCTAACCTCCTTATTACAGTACTTGTTAAGCAATAAATGATATGGTCTCCCTTTTCAATAGCACATAAGTGACAGCTTGCAAACCTTTGAAGTTATGTAGTGATAACAATGGAGTTTTTTTCCTTTTCTCAATAATGTTATTAGGAAAATGAAACATGCTGTTCACTGTTGTGGCTTCAAATTGAGTGACAGTGTACAGAACTGCAACTCATTAATGAAAAGAAAACCAGTAAGTTAAGTGTATTGGTCAGTGCTTTTGCAGTGCACTGCATTGGGAATGAGGACAGTAAGGTTTACAAGAGTCATACATATAACTGACATACAGTAGTAGTTCTCATATTCTTAATGCATGCTATGAGGTCTATTTATTTCTTTTGCTTCTGGTGCTGAAATGCATATAAAAAGAGAATTCATCAAGCAGGTAATTCAGTCTAATCAAATTGCTTATGCACTGTGTAGAATGGAACCCAGGAAAGTGTAGTTATTAATCTGAAAAAGTAGACTTATAATACAGCAGCTTGTGACAACCTCACAAACTGTAGTCTGCCCTCATTCACAATACAGTGCAAGTTAAAAAGATACCATTAAAGTTATCATGCCATGTTTACATTTTTTAAGTCATGATTTGTGATTCTTTAAACTGTCACTCAGCTGGGAGCTACAACATTGAGGTACATGTGTAATTGTCCAGATAATTTTATTTAGAAGAAAAAAAATCCACTGACTACAATTAGTGTATAAGTGTAAACATTTGCAAACTGTCAGTCATATACTTCTGGTAAGAGGAGGCCCTATCATGTATTACTTAACAAATACTGTAATAAGGAGCGTAGCGTAAAAAGAAAAATTGCCACTATCAGTAATCCTGCTGACGTGGCTTCAATCCTTGCCACTGCTGGGGTAAATGTATTGAAGATACAATATTATCACCAAATATTTCATCGGCATTTGAATCAATGTACATAGAAAATGTGACGCTAACTGAGTAGTGACTTGACCACCATACCTAACCTCCTGCACTTATTTTAAAACATCTGTTGGTGTATTTCGCTCTTACCTGCAATAATTCCCCCCCCATACACACACACACATACACACACACACCAATGCAGCATCTTGCTACAACCCACCAATCAGGAGTCACATTAATGGAATAGTTAAATTAGTTTACAACTGTCACATTTTAAGGCTTTTACTATTAATCGGTAACAGTGCAAGAAAACAGGAATGAGAAGTAGGAAAAAAATTGTTAAGTACACTTTTAATCTGAGTTTCTGAATGGGTGTGAAAGTAGTGCAATAGTAAACAGTCTTGCAAGGCATCAGATTGTGAGTTGTGGGGGCTAAATTAACATAGAAGGGCTCTAGTATTAAAAAATAAATAAAATATGGATGTGAATTGAAAGCAGTGGAAATCAACCTGTACATCAGCGTGACTCATTACTGTCTAACTGGCTAAATGTCACATGCACTGTGTACCAGCTGGTCATGTAATGTATGGGAATGAACAGTAAAATTAACAAAGAGAATGCAAAATACACTGATCCAGACTCATTTACTGTATACAGTCAGTCAGGCATACAATGGAGAAACAGCAGGCCAGCTCGAGCATACAATCAGTGCTTTAAATTGTAAAGATCTGACATGAGCCCTCTCCCATTACATGACTGCACCTTTGATCAGCACACTATGCACAGCAGAAGTCTTAGTATAGTACTATGTTAAAATGGGGTTTTCTCAGTTTCCCAAAAGGTATCAGTAAGTAGGAGCAGCAAAGATTCAGTGAAATAGACCTATTGCATCAGTCAGAGGCCTGCATTCCCAAAGCTAATAAGGAGAGGTAACTTTATGGACATCTATTGTGCAGCATACAGTACTTTCATCCCCATTTATTGTTAGCTTACAAAATTAAAAAAGATAACTGCAGAAAGTGCTCTGAGAAGGAACTAAACTATCTGACATTTTGAGGGAAACTGAAAGACAGCATCACAGCTTGTTTAATTTTGCACCCATTATCTTGGAAATGAGGACACAGATAGTACTGATTCAGCCTGCAAGACTCATTATTCCCTTTGAGATTATGTACATTCAGATACTGATGGAGGAATTCATCCATAGCAGGGTTATGCAAACAGAAAATTCAGGCACACACCACCTCTAGCTTGATAAATGAGCACTTGACTACTAAATGGAGGTAGAGTAACTTTATTTGAAGCAGATAAAACTGTATGATTGATACGTTTCAGACATCAAGTCCTTTCTCAAGGTATGTCACCCTAACAGTGACATGGTGACATGTGTTGATATTGACAACAGCGCCATGCTTCCATAGCAGTGCCACTGGAAGGGGGTAACAACTTCCCTTACCTGTACCCCCTCCTCAAACTAACTCCGATCTGGAGTTAGAATCCTTTGTTTGGGGGTGCAGGGACAAAATCCACCAATGTAAAAATAGACCCAAACTGTCTTGGCTCCATGCTGACTGCAACTTGCAGTCGACATGGAGCCCGTCGCCTAATGCCGGTCACGATCTTTTTTTGCGCTGGCATGGTAGAGCCCTTTCTCAAGCAGTTTGTAATCAATAGCAGGATAACTGTTAATGATTCTGACTGTTGTGAAATGGAAGGCAATAGCTACATGAATTCTGGTAAAACAGACTTTGTACCAGTTTCCTACACAGTCAGTGTTAGCAAATGAGCCAGCTATGTTTGTGAGATCTGATTAAGATGCTACTTTTGGGGATGGGAAATACTGATTTTTGGTTTATTTATAAAGAGAAAGCATACTGATTCATTTATGTTATTCAGCTCCACTGGGCAGAAATGCAGAGCAAACAAAAGCTATTCATTCGGGATTTGGCTGCAACCACGCCCCATATGACAGACACACTCACACGATAAGAGAGTTGATGGAGCTTTACTGCTTGCTATTGAGATAAATGTTAGCCACTATAAGATTGCCTTATTTTGTATATTTCTTAGTCATTATTTTATTTTGCAATCCAGTGCAGACATTCTGAAAAATTGGAGGGGGAGGGAGTGCAGAGA
Organism: Neoceratodus forsteri; assembly: GCA_016271365.2. Classification (NCBI taxonomy): domain Eukaryota; kingdom Metazoa; phylum Chordata; order Ceratodontiformes; family Ceratodontidae; genus Neoceratodus; species Neoceratodus forsteri. The sequence goes on from CM057458.1 coordinate 1,325,768,449, forward strand.
AAGTCATGCCCCAGAGCCCTTTTAAAAATGCATAACAATAGGTCAGCATAGCTCTGACACTATGCAGCCATAAAAATTTAACAAGCTCCTTGCACTTTTCTGCAGAAAATGCCTAACAGACTGCCAGATAGGAGGATTCATCATCCTGTCTACAGTGCAAAAGAGATGAGATGGGCAAGTTTCCATGAAGCAATGGTTGTGAATACACATTATACTAAGAAAATGAACAAATTACAGTTCTTCCTGCCAATTTAGAGACATACAATATTTCACACAATGAAAAATTAGTCTAAGAACTATCAATAATATACAGATTACAAAATAATTAAAAAACAAAGAAGACACTTATATAAATGGTTAGGAATATTCTGTGTTGTGACAGGAGAATTCTGAAACTAATGGGGATCTCAATCTGCCAGGCGTGGATTAGGAAATTTGCTACTAGAACTGCAAAAGCAAGAGTCTTATAGATAAATTGGAAGATGATTTCCTTATGCAGGTGGGTGAAATAACCCACCAAGAAGGGAGCTATCCATGACCTGGTTTGATCAAACCAGGATGGGTCAGGAAATGTTAGAGTAAAGGAGCCCCTATAGATTAATGATCACAATTTGATTTGGTTCAGTTTAGCTCTAAATGACCAGAGAACTGAAACAAAGATAATGGTTTTAGATTTGAGGAGGGCAAATATTTGGAGAATGGGGAAGACCTCTTGGAAAATCTAGGGGACATAGAAGGGTTTGAGAGGGCTGAAGAAAAGTGGGAACTCATTGAAAGAAGCCTGCTGGAGGTTACTAAAAACTGTCTAAAGCAGGTACATAAAAAGAAAAATAAAGGAATTCACTCTGGGTCTCCATGGAAGTGGGAGATGCAGTCAGAATAATATGTCTCTGTGACCAGATGGATTGCACCACAGAATGCTGAATGAATTGGGGCAGGAACATGGGGCATCTGTGGATTTGTTTAACTATTTCCTTTAGACAGGGGCAGTCCCCATGGTCTCTGGATGATGGATGTGGTTCACCTGCATAATTGTGGGAACAGAGAAGATATATGAAACTACAGGCTAATTACCTTGACCTTTATCATAAGAAAGCTCCTGGAGACTATAATCAAGAAGCAGCTAGTGAAAATTCTGGAAGTGAATGACTCCAAGATAAGAGACAGAATAGCTTCATGAAGGGAATATCATTCCACACTAATCTGATCTCTGCAACTCAATAATGAGTACTGAGGACAAAGGCCTGCCAGCTGATGTGTTGTACCTGTATTTCAGCAAGGCTTTCAACATGGTACCCTTGGAAGGCCTGTCAGGAATCTGTGGCAATCTGGGGTTGACTGTAAAAGTTACAATGTGGGTATCATATTGGCTGAAAGAGGTGATCTAAAGGGTGATAGTGAATGGGAGCACTCATCAGTTAGTGAGGTGAAAAGTGAAGTACCACAGGGTCCAGTGCTTAGGTCAGTACTGTTTAATGTACTCATCTGTAACATTGGAGAATGGATCAAGGGAAAGATTTATCTCTTTGCAGATGACACTAAATTCTATGGAAGGGTAGACACAGATGAATGGGTAAGAGATAAGAAGAGGATCTAGAAAAGCTAGAGGAGTGATCTAAAGCAACTGAGGTTTAATGCTATGAAGTACATAGGCAGGGGCAGCCCAACAATGGGTTATTGGATGGTGAGGAAAACAGTCTGACCACTGAGAAGACTGAGTTAGTGGTCACCATTAGTGATAGCCTCAAGTCAACAGTCCTGGGCACCAGGGCATTGGCAAGACAAATAAGATGCTGGTATATAGGTGGAGTATTTCCATAGGAGAAAGGAGTACTGCATCACCTGTATATGTCCTGGTAAGCCTCACCTGGAGTGCTGTGCCCAGGTCTTGAGAGTGCACCTAAAAAGGATTAGGACTGTATAGCGTCTTCCCAAAGGTGTGATAGAAAGATTAATAAAGGGTCACAAGAAAAATCATACTAGTAGTACCTAGCCAGTCTGAACATGTACTCACTGCAGATCAGAAAAGATAGAAGAAACATGACAGAAACCTATAAGCACCTGAGGGGAATAAACAGGATAGCATGACAGCTGGCCCGGTGATGCAGAGGGCTGAGGCACTTGATGCCTTACTTCTCATCACACCAGTGACCCAGGTTCGGATATGGACTCGGGTAATTAGGGAGCTGGCATGGGGGGGAAGGTGACAGCAAGATTGAGCAGGCATGGGGCAGCTCTCCTCTCTTGATGTGGTCATCACTCCCACATACTTCCACTGCCACTGGGTGGAGGTCCAGTGGCTAGCACAGATGGGAGGGACCGACAAGTCAGGGGAGGGTGTCTCGAGCCATGGTGTGTGCATGCCTCCACATGCATGTGCGTGACTGAGAACAAGGACAGGAAAGAAATGGGGAAAAATAAGGGGGATAAAAAAAAACAGTATAGAGGGTCATGACCTGTTCAAGGATATTGCGGTATCATCAAATTGGGGAGCAAGAATAAACTGCTGTGGGATACCATCAGGAAGGACAAGAGGAAAAACTTCTTCAGAGAAAGAGTGGTGGATAGATGGACCAGTCTGCTATGGGAGGTGGTTAATGGTGAGATGAATGGAAAAAAGGTAAGAAAGGATCAGAACTGATTCTGTGATATTTAGGCTAGGCACATCCAATGGTAGGTTAATATAGCTCAGGTAGGCAAACTGGTTGACAAGACGGAATATAAATCTTTTTATGTGATCACATGACCATGTTATATCGCATGACATGCATATGGATAAGAACTTCTTTTTGTTTTCTTGTCTGCTTTTTTTCTAACACATCCAATTCAGAAGAATGTTAAAGTCTAAGGATGCCTGCACAGTGGCAGCTAGAGATAGAGTAAGCAGCATTATAATAAGATGTACTGTATCATTGTGAAATCCCAAATATAATGAACTGTTGCTATGCTATCGTTAGATATATAGGGCTGGATTTTCAAAGGCCTTAAATTGACACAAGGTGCTTACATCAAACAGGTCTGACACAAGGGTACCTTGTGCCAAGGACTGCACCAAGTGGGAATTTGAAAGACAGCCTGCATCACCCAGCAAGCTACCTGCCCCAAAGTGTGCTAGTGCCATCCATGTGCCACGAAAGTGGCTGCAGCACGGCTCTGGAGGCTTGTGGCAGACCCAGACTACCACAGCCCTCAGATCCAGAATTTGAAAGAACCCCCCAGGAACCAAATGCCAAGTACCCTTAGACCACCAAGGGGCAGGTCTAAGGGGACTTAAAGGGCTCCTGGGGGGGTCATCCTGTATGTGCCACCATGTGGCCTACCCCATCCATCCATCCCCAGTGGGCAATCCCCGGTGGTCCGGTGGTCCTTCTCACCCCCATCACGGTCCCGACACCCACATCCGTGCATCCTGACAACCCCCCCACCCATCTCAGCACTTCCACGCCCCTCCCATATCCTGATCTAGTGATCAGCACAGCCCTCCACACGCCACTATGGCCAGCTGCTGAATGAACCGTTAGTGCATGTACTGTATACAGTACGCGCATGGACTGCCCATTCAGTGGCCAGCCAGGGTGGTATGGAGGCAGTGCTGGTCACTGGATTGGGCACAGGAGGGGGGTGGAGTGCTGAGATGGGTAGGGGAACCAGCCCACCAGGGTACCAGAGAGTGTTGCAGTGCTGGTGTCATTGGCACAGTGGTTTTGGGGGGGCAGTGCCCGGTTGCCAACCCCTGTCCATGGGTGCTGCAGACTCCCCACAGCTGTTGTGGTATTCTGGGTGAGTGAGCCATATGTCAGGTGCAGCACCCCCTTTGCCACAAGCCACTGGACTTAGGTGATGGGACCCTGTGAAATAGAAATTATTGCGCAGGGTCTTGGGCGCACCACACTCAGCACAGGCTGCCATTGTTGCAGCTTGCACCAGGGCTTTGAAATTCCAGCCCACAGTATCTATGTATCTTTGACTCTCACTGAATATACTCTGCTATACACATACCTCAGGAGGAGGACTTGTTAAAGTACTCAATTATGACTCTTGCTGGGTAACCCCTTGATGTGTGTACTGTATATCACAGTAATGTATACAGTACAATACACTTCCATGGTTAACACACACACACACACTTATTAGATAGGTAAGATTCTTTTGAAGTTTGAGCAATGTGAGTGATCACCCTCTCTGTGACTGCTGTAAATTTCTCTTGAATTCCAGCTGACCTGTGTTCCTATCCTAGTTAAGGGGCTAATTATTTTCTCTTTTCTGTTTGTTTGGGTTCCATACACAGTATGTGCACAGCAAACCCTTGTGTATAAAAATGTAACTATCTGTGCAGTACCAGGTTGTGCATTAGAGAATGAGTTTGGAGCTTCTAGGAGTCTTAGGATTCCATTTGCTTTGGTGAGACAGTCAGTAGTTCAACTGGAATGGACTTCTAGGTGGCCTTCGTTCAAATCCCAGTTAAGGCACTTATTTCTTTCTCTCTTCTGTTTGTTTTGGTTCATATATGCACACACCACACCCTGTATATGGAAAAGGCATATGTCTAGTATAAAGGCACTTAATGGAACTCATCTTTCTCATTTTAGTTCTATTCTTTTTATTACCTCTGTTGCCCAAGCTGCCCACCTCTGTTGGGCTACCAACCTGCCATATCCAGCTGTATTTCCTGCACTTAACCTAATGGGGTCCACAGGGCATTTGATATGTGGTGGATTCCCCCAAGTGGCAGGCTGGGGATATATCATTTAATAGCTCCAGGAATTGCAGAGGTTAGCAGCTAGTTGGGGTATGTGAAAAAAATTATTTGCAGGTAGAAGATAAGTGAAAGTCTGACTTTCGCTTTTATGAAAGTTTGGAAATCAGTTTCAGGTCTTTCACAGAAATCCCACCTGCTTTCTCAGTTGCCACATAAATAAAAAAATATCCAAACCCCAGTGGTGGCTAGTAGTAGTGACCCCCCCCTAGAATAATATTACTGTTTACCCCCCTGCACCATCCTCATCCTCCGACCGTCATACAATAATTTTCCCTGGTGGTCTAGTAATAAAATTAGCCTCCCCCCAAGTCCCCAAATCCTGATCCCTAGTATTTTTTTAAATGTCCTTATATGATTATCCTCCTAGCTTGTGGTCTAGTGGCCCCCCTCATCACCCCTCCCTACCCTAATAGGTCAATTCTCACCCCACTCCCCATCCCAAATGTAGCAGTAGCGGGCCACTGGCACAGCCCTCCACTCTCTTCCTTGGCTGGTGGCCCACTGAAATTTGTGAATGAATGAATGAGAAATGTGAAGCAAAGTGTGTGACTTTCTATGCACATTTTGAATGCTTCTAGCTCAGAAGAAATACCATTCCACAACATTATACAATCATCACTATAATATCTCCAGAATTCCTCTTTTTCTCTAAATGGATTCTACGAGTTATATATTTACATTATGCTCCCGTAATCACTGGCCAAATTGGTATAGTTGAGGGCAAATGTCACCCCCATCACTGTGCCTTCTTTTACAAAATATTGCCCCATGAAGCTAAATACATTATTTTCCAGTACCATTTTGCCATATCTGTCAATAACTGACTGGTGCTTTTTGTTCCTTTTTCTAAAAAATGACGTAAAGCTTTAGGTCCAAAATCATGAGGGATGTTGGTGTATGAAGGGTGTGACCCTTGCACTGATATAATAGGTTGCCTGGGGTTAACCAAAGTTTTATGACTTTTGTAAGTAAATAGAAGACAGAACAGACAGGATGTTTAACATTTAAAAAAATCCATCTATTTTTCTGAAATGACTCCATTTAAATAAACACCATCTATTAGTCTATCAACCTTAATTGTATTTGTCATTGTAGTATAATTTGTTAAAGGCATATAAGTGCTTTGATCATGAAGTTGTTTCTCTGCTCCAGCTATATAATCTTCTGTATTCAGAAACAATCCCCCCTCATCCGCAGGTTTCACAGTGACTACTTTATTTTTGCTCAGTTTATTCAAAGCTTCCTTTTGCTATGATGACATGTTCAAAAAAAGTCATTTCTATATTCATTCTGTTTGTAATGAGTCCCTAAATCACACATGCAAGCCTTATAAGAAATATTTAGTGTGGGGTTCATGGCAGGTATAAATGTAGAATGCCTTTTAAGGCTGCTCTCCCCACTGTTCATACTGATGGTAGTGGATGTCTGGCACTCTAAAATATCACCAGACTCTTCAACCACTCCGCCAGCAGAACATGCTTCATTTGGTTGGAAAAAAACATTTTAATTTCAAAAGCCTCATAAATCTATTCATCTCTAAAAAGGTTTCAGATTTATTCACTCTGTTCCTGGGTACGAAACTCAAATCCCTATTTAATAATTTGAGTTCAGTATCACGCAAGACATAGCTAGATAAATTAATAACATTATTAATACATTCAGTGTGTACAGTCTCAGTTGCCGAAATTGCTGTTTCAATTTGTGTCAAATGTTGGTAATACCCTCAGGCTCTTCTCCTTTCTCTCCTTCCCCCCTCCTGTCCCTCCTTGTCCTCTTTGCCTTTGGTGTCTATCTATTATGAGATAAGTATAAATCAATCGCATGTATAGAGATAGGTATATTATAGTGGCGCGGTTGGGGTTGAGAAGGCACTTTAACGTGAAACCCAAATTTTTGCAATTTAATATCTTCACAACCATTCAACAGATTTACAAGAAGGTTTGCTTGCACAGTCTCATGGGAAAGATATCTTAACTTGTCAAGTTTCATTCTGGGTGGGTGTGTGGATTCTGAGATGCAAACAGTGAAAAAAATGTAAACAATTGATATTTTTTGTTGTTTATTTGTCATCACATAGCACCCAGATGGTTTAGAATGTTGGTCTGAAATTTTCTGGGTAGAAAGGGCTTGCCTCAGAAGGATTTTCTTTGCTTGTTTGGTGAAAAAATATTAATCGGTTGCAAAGTTATTGAAATTTAAAAAAATGTGGGTTCTGAGCATGCTCAGTAAGCATTTCAAAATACCTATATGAAGGGGCATGACTTGAAGGCCTAGAGTCACAACAAATCTCATGAATAATCATGAGCTTATTTGCATACCCTTTTTTATGTTCGTTTGCGTGCATGCGCAAGGAACGTCTTGGGAGAATAGGACACTTTGGAGGTGTGACTGTCTCAGGCAATCCACTGCCGTTGAGCAGGGTGGAGGTCCTGCACCAATGGATGTGGGTGCTTTGTATAACAGCAGTGGTCTTCAATTCAAAGAAAACCACTGCTATGATCGATGCTGGCAGCGCTCTGTATGAGCTGCGAAACAAAATACGTCCAGCTTCCTCGTCCTGTTGGTGTCCTGGCCATTGTTTATTTTTGGCTAGGCATGCAGAAATATACAAATATACAAACAAGGAAACTGTTATAGCCGGCGGGGTGCCGTCCCCGTGAAACTCATCTGCATGCCCCAGCTTTGGTGCCATGTTGGGAGACCACCCCAGCGTGGCAAATCTTGTTTTAGCCAGCCGGGTGCCCAATCCCCCATTGGCTCCATGTCCCGAAACAGCTTTCCTGCTGCCATGCTGGGAGCCCACCCCAGCATGGCAAACGCCCCGCATCGCCTGAATAAAAACAAACTGTAAATAAGAAAACGCTCCATCGCTGTCTCCCACCCCCACAACCCGCACCCACCCACTGCGCACCCTGCCTCCCCACACCCCTCACCCCATACTTACCTCCAGAGCTCGGTGTGATGATCATCGGTGGACCGGGAACACATCTGCACTCTTCAAAGCTGACCGCGAACTGAGGAAATGCTGGTAAGCTGTATAATGGGATAGATAGGGGTTTTCAACTTTGTTGCATATCTCAGGCATTTTTGGGAACTTTTGCACCAAATTTTCAATTTGGGGTTTTTGGGACACCTTCTCATGAATGTTGTCACTGTCATGGCGTTATTCGGGCCCGAAGGGTGATTTCATGATCACTGTGCGAAATCACCTTTCAAGAATGATTAATGAAACGACACTGCCAGTGTTCATAAGGTGGGCTCTCAAAGCCTATTTTGAAAATTTGTGAAAATTCCTAAAATTACCATTTTATTGGCGTGCATTGTGCAGTTCCTATGCACGCCTTCAGAAGTTCACGTAATTTCAATATTTTCTCACCCAGATTTCAACATTGCCATTTTACCACACCTCCTTATGAGCAGTATAGCTGTCATTTTTCACATCCCGCCCAAGATGTGTTTCCGCCCATATAGCGCACAATGGCGCAGTCGGTGTGCAAAATAAATGTGTGGGACACATTAAGAAAATCATAGTGACACTGTTCATTAGCAGATGTCTTAAAATGGCTATGTTGAAAATTTGGTGAAAAAATTCCTTAAAATGACTGTTTTACGAGCGTGCATTGCGCAGTTCCTATGCACACTCATAAGTTCACGAATTTTCAATATTTGCACTCCAATGACTTCCAAATACTAAACAGCACATAGAAGCAAGCAACATTCAGCATTGACAAATGCTTGTACTTCTTTGTCACTGATTTATTTAAGCCATGTCCAAGTGCCAAATACCACCGTCAAATACCTGCAAGTAACGTTCGGCATTGACAAATGCTTGTTTAAATTGAGGGAATTAGAAACATGAGGTGAAACTACAAGCTATCCCTCTTTGGCAAGCTTGGTCTGTTCAAAATAATTGCTTACAAAAACTTCTTTTTAGTTTCACCTGTTCACTTTGCATGAAGTACAGTTCCTTATGTGCTCACATTTTCGAAAATGTCAGTGTAACTGTAGCTCATTAGAAATCTTTGCAGTGTCTGTGGCTCAGCAGGAAACACGCTCACCTCTGAGGCTGGGAGATCAGAAGGCACTTGGGTTAAATCCCAATACTGACACTGTAGTGAAGAATGAAGGGGGTGCTGCACTCCTGAGATGCCATCTTTCAGATGAGACGTTAAACCGAGGTCCCTTCTGCCTGTTCTGGTGGTAGTTCAGGTGGATGTTAAAGATCCCATTGCACTTCTCAAAAGAGTAGGAGAATTTTTATTATGTACAGAAAAAAACAAAAACATACCATATAATGGAAACATAAACATCCATAATACTTCAGAAATCATAAGCAGAAAATCATGCAAGAAATCTGTGAAGCATGATGCGGAAAAACTAACCCATCTAGTATTATAAAGAAAACCACCAGAGAATAGTATTCAAAATTTAGTCATTGTGCCTGACTGAAAACAAAACTGTGCAAGAGTAAGTATATAGTCACAGTTTAAGCTTTAATCAAGGGACCTTAACCATTCATTTTGGGGTGTGACATAGGGCCATACTCTCATGGCTATGGATAATAGTCCTGTCATGCCCCAGGATCATAGCTATTACCCCTTCCCATCTCTTTTCCATACTGCAGGTGGAAGTGTCGATTTATCATGAAAACTGTATCTCCTTCTCAACTTTTGTAACTACTGCTAATGGGGTGACAATGTTTTCATATGACAAGCTTTTACAGTTCAAATTACCCCACCTGTTTGCTAATAATCAATGAATCAATAAATCAATCAATCAGACTTTATTTAACCAGGCAATTACATCATTGAGCAAGCTCATTTTCAAGATGGTCCTGGACACTTAGGAAAAACACAGTTTCAGTGCTATGGCATAACATAGTACACCAGTGATCATTACAGTATATAGAAAGTATACAAGGTCCAGATTTGGTCAGTGTAGACACATTCAGCAAATACATGCTGCATAGTTTCCTCCTGTAGTCCACAGGTCTGTCTGGAACACATCCTGTCTTTCTGGTTCTTATGTTTGAAGTTACCCTTACTTCTAATCCCCATGACAGCAGAGCCAGACCACGTCCCACATCCTCAAGGGTATATTTTATCAGTCAAGTAAGTGGCAATCTTTTCATGACTACTGGGTGGCAGTCCTTATATTCTACAGGGCAAACATATGTTTGGTCTGAATGGTGTTGTATAGGGTGTGTCTGTTTGGGTCCATCACCTGGGGGACTGTCAACTTCCATTATTTTATTTTCGATATCACTGGGAACAGATATTCAGGATAAGGTGCTACCTTCCTTAATCTTTGATATGATGCTTGCCAAGTGGTCTACAAGGGCTGCATCTAGCTGGAGGCCAAAGTTTTCCAATCCCACAATCCTGGGGCCTGTTACTTAGAAATATTGGCATGGAAAATAACAGCTATAGAAATAGCTGATGGGGTTGAGGTGACATAGGCCCCCATCCCTGTACCTGGAGTATAACAATACATCTCTCCTGATTGTTTTCAGCTCTGCTACCCCAGGTAATCTGAAAAGACTCAAACTTAATAGCTTTACATCTAAGTGGCTTGGTAGAGATATATTGCACACAGATAAGTGAATATTGGCATCAAAAATGTTTTAGCCAGAATCACCTTTGTTTTCTTGGTTTATTGCCAGGTTTTCCATATTTGTACCTTCTCATTGCAGGCATTATTTATATTTATCCAGTTTTCTGCTGCTATGTCCCTTTACCTAAAGTTACCCCTAATATGTCAATATTGTCACCAAGAATCACAATTCCCCTCGTCACCTATGGGTTCTGTTCCGTCCCACTCAGTCTGTAGCTCCCTACTTTTCCCATATTTAATCTTTATTCTACCTTCTCTGTGAAATGATATATTTTGTCTAGGGCCTTTTCCACTGCTGCTTCATTTGCCATCAGTAGACATACATCATTAGCACATGCCATTATTTTACCTATTCTACCATGCATTGGCAAAGATATATTATCAATAGATATGTCTTGTTGAACCAGTTTCAGCAAAGGGTCTATACAAAACACATATAACAACGGGCTCATAGGGCACCCCTCTCTGATTCCTCTGTTAATATTAATATGTGGCCCTAGATGTCCATTTACAAGAGGCCTTGTAGATGCAATGTTATAAATCTGCATCACCCATGACACAAATGTTTCTGGTAACCCATATTTTTCCAACATTTATTGTAAGTAAATATGTGATATTTTGTTAAACACCTGTTCCTGATACAGGCTGATAATGTATCCATTTATTTTCTGTTGTACTCCTAATCCAACCTGTTATCTGAGTGTTATCAAGTTATCCTGTATGGACCTCCCCTGTACTGTTCATGTCTGTCCTTGTTCTATTAAAAATGGGGCCATTTATGCCAGTTTGTTATTCAGTATTTCCATTAATACTTTCATATCAGTGTTAAATATCTTTAAAGGTCGCCAGTTTTGAAGATCTTTCCTATCTAGTTTTTTATAGATTAGAATCTGTATAGATTGTCCCAGCAGAGGTGTTATGTTATTGTCCGCTAGCATGCCATTGAGCACTGCTGTGAGTACCTCTGTCATTTCAGTTATGAAATTTTTATTGAAGTCTGATGGTATCCCATCAGGTCCAGGAGTGATGTTATTTTTTAGAAACTTAATAGCCCCTTCCACTTCCAGTAGCGTAATGTGTTCCTCAAGTTGCCGCTGTAGGTCAGTAGACAAGTCTAGAATGTCTATCTCCTGCAGAACTCTCTCTAAACAGTCTGTCATCACACCAGGAGCCTGGTATAGTGATGTCAAATAGCTTGTGACTGTGGCCATTATTTCTTCTTTCGTAGGTACCTCTCTGCCAACTGAGTATACAAACTGTCAGTCATCCTCTGTTCTTTCCATTTCTTGCTGCTCTCATAAATATTTCTTACTCCCGTCTTTCCTTGGGTGGCAATTTTATACTCATGTAAGAGTGATGAGGCTCTAGAGTACTGGAGCTTTTCCATCTCTTCTTTCAAAGCATGGATCTGGAGGCCATATGCATGTCAGCCGACATTAACAAGACTTAACATTTTATAATAATGTGCCCATAGAGTTAGATATCTCTTATACTGTCTGTGTTTACACTGAACATGTGTTTGCAGTACTTTCCTGAATTCTGTCTTGGTTCCCACCCACCATCTACCAATGTCCGATCCAAACATGCTACTGATTTTCTGGCTGATAGAAATTCTTGTATTTGCAACTGTGCATCTTAGTTGTCCAGTAAGGTGATGCTGAGTTTTTAGTATCCCTTCTCAGGGAGTGGTTGGCTAGATTTACTGGCCTGTATCATTACTGTAAGTTTATCAGAATTTTCCACTGGGATCACATGTGCTCTACATATTGTAAGAGAACTGGAGACAAATAAATAATCTATATGAGTGGCCAATGTACTTTTATAAAAAGTATAACACCCCGTCAGATGAATGCTTCTCTAAGCATCTCTAAGATCAGTGTCTTCAATAATTTTGTTCAACATATTTGAGTGACAGTATTGTTTTTTTGGTAACAGGTCCCTTTATTGACTGAGGCACACACCCAGTTAAAATCTGCCCAAATTAAATTTTTGGTGGTAATCAGATAAGGTTTAACCAAATTAAACATATCTACCCTTTCTCTTTTGTCTGGGGGCATATATATATTAATTACTCTCCTTGCTAAAGATTTACAAAAGAAATCCAACAAGACCATCCCAGGATATATGTCTGCCACTTTGGTTATTGTAAAGTCATAGTTATTAAACAGTATGACCACACCATCACACCTATCTGTGCCAAACGTATAAAAAGAGGGCTCCTAACACCATAATCTAGCAGCAGTAGTAATGTCAGCATTAGTTTGGAGCCTAGTATCTTGCAACAGACGTAAGTCCAGATTGTGGTCTCTTATGATGGAAAAAGTCACTGCCTTCCTTCTATTATTCTTAATACTGCTAACATTTAGTGTGGCAACTTTAAGAAGCTGTGAAGGATCCATTTAATATCCAGAAAAAGAAGAAAAACAACTAGGACAGTCATTTTTTTGGGATGCATAGCCAGCCTGCTACTTCTCCTTGGTCTGGGTCCCAACGGTTTTTGTTTTTGTCCTGCTTCCTGAACTTTAAGTGTCAATTGTTCATCCTCTGATTACCAAATCAGGCCCTGTTGGGACAACAAAGTAGATGATGTTTCGGAGTCATTTTCCTGGTCAGTGTCCCGTGGTTGTAACACGTCATATATATTCCTGACAGGGATACCACTCCTTGGGATTACTATTCTAGATATCTTGGCAGCTGATTTTTCTTGAGGGGCCTTTTTTCTTGGATAGAACAGCTTTCATGTCGGGGGGGGCATGATGTCCATGTCTTCTGTGCCACATGCTGGGGCATCCCTATGTTTGTCAGCAGTTTGTTGTAAAGGTTCCTGATGTGCTTCCTGCTCATTTCCACATTCAGAGTCCCCTGCAGGAGGAATAATGTTAGCTGTTCAGTGCTGATGGGGGAGGGGTGGTGAGAGGGTAACACCTCTGGATTATGCATAAGGTCAGCATTTTGCGGGTCAGTGTCAGCAGGTCTGTCCTGTTCCTGAGCTTCCCTTGACATCCTTTGTTTTACAATACTAGTTTTCTGTGCATTCATATGACATCCTGGTCCACTGTTTCTTGTCTGTTGTGTGTTGCCCACTGGCAAGTACAGTAGACATGTCCTGATTCCTTGCATAAATTGCATTTTAAAACTCATTAGTGCATTGAGAGCTATGAGGCAAAGATTACATTTAATCCTATCACATGCATTACTTCAGTGCATCAGAGATTCACATTTGAAGCACATCTTTGGTTGTCCCTGGTGAAAGCAGTGGCCTCTCTCCTTTCCTACAATCAGTGAGCTGGGTAGGTGTTGAGTGCCATGAACCATGACTTTCAATTTTACTCTATACTCCCCCCATTCCATATGTGTTCTTCAGCCAAGATTGGTGTAGGCTGCCCTATGATGTCACATCTTTGTGTGAGCCAGTGAGTGATGTCATGAACATTAACTCCCTCATTGCGGAACAGTATAGTAATTTGTTTGATCGTAGGCTTTGTCTGTGGGATAGCCTTGATGGGGACCCACAGAATGGAGTATTTTACTGTCTCATATGTACTCCAAAACCTGCCCAGGCCCATTGACATTTTAAAACTCACATCAAAATTATTGTCCTCAGCCACGTGAATCAAAGCATAGATTTCATTAGAGAAAAATCTCATTGATTATTTGATTAAAGTTTGTCCAACATAAATCCTGTCTGGATGGAGCTCCAGTTCTCCTTTGGTAATGCAGGCACAGCATTTTTTCTTTGGGCTGGTAATGCATTTTGAAATTGTCTATCCCTTTGTCTAAAGCCAGCCCACAATTGTGATGCTTCGTATTCCAGTCACACCTCTGGTTTCCCCTCCTGCCTCTGCATCCATTCTGTCCCCCATGAAGCACTATTGATAGTTGCTTCCCCCTCAATAATGCTTATATCATTTCTTTCAGTTGTTTTGGGCTGTTCTTGTGCTGTGTGAGCCTGCGGGTCCTGAATCACAGAGTCTGCATTCAGGTCAGTGTCAAATGACATTTCCAATGGGACATTTGTTGGAATCTTAGCTTCTTGCACACAAATTATTGTACTGGGTCCAGAGGGGGTTCCAGGTATGGGAGCAGCTTCTCCATCCACCACCCATACACCCTCTTTGTCCAGTATCCACCCTGCAGCCATCAATGCTTATTTTACTGACCTGAGTGTCTTCCCTGCAGGCCGCTCTTCAGGCTGACTCTTCCATCTCCCTGTGCGTATAGCATTAACAACACTGACATCTACAGCAGTTTCAAGCATTTCAATTCCAGTACATAAATTTTGTGGCTCACTTACTGTCTCTGTTTCATTTCTCTGTTGACATCTGTCAGCTGAAAGCTCTGCTTTCACTGACATGGGCATTGTCAGTATGGGCATCAGCCTTTTTGATGTATCTCCACCAGATTCACTGATTGTCTAGGTTTGCTGTACTGTCAGCTCATTCATTCCTTAGCACTCTCCACCAAAATGACCCGCTGCATCAACATTACCATCAAGTAAAGCCTCTTATCATAATAGTGCAGCATATAAATGTTTTCTTTGTGCTGCAGATAACTTTGCAGGAAGGCCTGCTCATCATGGGAATCCTCTGCTTCCTGGTTTTCCTCTTCCATTGGGGTGTCCACTTTGGTGGCTATCAAACAGATTGTAGAATCTCCCTTGCTGGACCTGCAGGGATGGAGATCTGTTCCCCTTCAGATACATCAGCCATCTCTCTCTGTTCACCTCCTCCTCCTCCTCCTCCTCCTCCATTCTGTCCACAGGAAGTGACAGCACCCCTGCAGGCAGAGTAGATGAATTTCCCTGGTGATCTGGCCAAATTTCCCCATTCACTAAAAATACCGCCAACAGCTTAATCTGGTTCAAGGTCAGTTGGCATTCATCTGTATCCCCCTTCCCCAGGTTGTGCCTGAAAATAGGCAGGATTCGTCTAGTGCACTTACCTGGTCAACAAAAATGAAATAAATAAATCATAAGCTTATTTGTATACCAGTTTTTTTTTTGTTTTTTTTGTCATTGTGGGAATTTGAAAAATCTGGTGATAACAATAAGCTATCCCTCTTTGGTAAGTGTGGTCTGTTCAAAATCACTGTTTACAACAATTTTTTTTTGGTTAACTTTTTGGATACTGACTGAAGATATGAATTGGTTTGAAACATATGCTACAAATCAGTATGTTAAACATTAGCGCTATGGAAGGAAAGTTATTTTTTAACTTATGTTAAAATTGACAGAGTGCAGATTTTGGATTCACGTGAATTGAAAAAGTTTCAGACAATTGAACAGCTTAGAAATATCCAAAGTTTATAAAAAAAGACTTTTGGCAATTCAAAGAAATAGGAAAGTATTATTGTCTGTCTTAGTTTAAACTTTCTTGACTTTGGATAAGAGAGCATTGAAACAGTGCTAGCAAAGCGGGCAATGTAGTGTAGTGGCTAAGGCTCTAAGCTGTGAACTTGGATACCTGTGTTTGAATCCACTGCCTCCACTGACTATTGTCAAAAGTAGTTTTTATAGTAACTCATGCATTTATAAAAACTAATGATAGAAAAACATTCATGCATTTATAAAATGAATTACAGAAAAAGTACTATCTCAAAAAGTAAGGAAATTCATTGTAAAAATGTTGTTAATGTAAGTTAGCGGTAAGCAACAAAAGTAGGGAAATGTGGCATTAGGGTTTCCAACCCTAACACCACACCCTATACAGGCAGCAGCAGGCGTGGGGTGTGCCTTGGGGTTGTCGCCCCTAGCACTCATCCCATTCCATGAGTAAGTAAGCTTAGATGGGTACAGTTTTTGAGAATGGTATAAGCATTAAGGTTGATAACCCCAAGGCACACCCTATGCCTTTTGCTGCCTGCAGGGTGGGAGTAGGGTGTTATGGTTGTAAACCTTAACACCACATTTCCCTATTTTTTTGCTTTAACCCTAACTAGTGCATTAATGAAGTTTTTGCAATCAATGTGTGTGTGTTTATAAATATATATATATATATATATAGAGAGAGAGAGAGAAAATGCAAAATCACATATACCCATAATGCAAAGCATCATGGGCTATATATACAAATCACCAGAAAATATTATGCTGGTTCAACTTTAGCAGAAATGCATGGTGCCGGAAAGCCTTCACACAGTCTGCAGAGGGTGCCTTCTGTGTCTTCTGTTGGCACCCTTGCAGACTGTGTGAGAGGCCTTTGGCACCATGCATTTCTGCTTAATGTTGAACCAGCATAATATTTTGTGGTGATTTGTATATACAACCCATGATGTTTTACATTATGGGGGTATGTGTGATTTTGTATTTCTTTGAAACTTGGCTTCCTAGCTAATGCCCTTTAGGGTAACCCTGCCCATTGTAGTGTGCACTAAGTTGTCATATATATATATATATATATATATATATATATATATATATATGTGTGTATATATATATTTATATATATATATATATATATATATATATATATATATATATAGATATATCCACACACACACACATATACATATAGAGAGGGAGGGAGGAGAGAGAATAAACAATGACAAAGTGTGTATATAAGAAAAGGAATAATGTTATTGATGGGTTGAACAAGCAATAAAGCCAGAAGTTCAAGATGTGGGCTTGTTCAACACACTGACATGGTATTATTTCATAAGTATGCTAGACCTTGCTCTATTTTATTTTATATTAAGCATTAAGTTGGACACTGTTTACTGTGTCCTATGTTATTACATTGTGTGGGAATTTTCCTAGTGTAGTGTATATATAGGCAGTGTTTACGTAATGTAGGGCTTTTCCATAGTGTAGTAGCAGTGTAGTGTGTTTTATAGGGAGTACATCTTTTGTTCATTTAGTGTTTACATAGTGCAGGGGCCTCTTATAAGAGAAGTCATGGCTTACGGTCTTCCCATAGTCGCAGAGTGCTGAACAACATGGTGCATGTTCAGGTGCAGCATGGGGTGTGGTGATCCTGCGTGGCAGTTTCAGGAAGGGTGGCAGGAGATGTGACCTTATTGTGGCTGGGAATGTCATATTATACAGCAGTTTGAGAAGCATGGCATGTCTGTGGTTGGGAGCACTGTATGTGGGTAAAGGATTTTAAGGAGGACCAGCTCCAGCAGCAACATTGAGGGCCTACAGTTTTGAGGGACATGGTTGTTTGGTGAGTGAGGTTGGAAGGAGGGTGTTGTGTAGCTTTTTAGTGCAGATTAGTGTGCCCTTCTACAGATAGAGTTTGTAAAGGTTTTAGAGTGGTTGTTAAGGAAGTTAAAAGGTGGCTGTTCCATGTATTGTTATAGAGCATGTGACATGTTATTAAGAGGCTTGCACATGAGTTATTGGGGTGGCCTGTAGTGAGCTGAGTATTAATGTGGTATAAGGATGTTAATAACACATTAATAATGAATAGTTATTTTTGTCATAATAAGTCAATTAGTAGCCATCCTACAGGGATAAATATATGATGGCTTTTCTGATGGGGACAAGGGTCCAGTCATGCATTTTATCTATCTATCTATCTATCTATCTATCTATCTATCTATCTATCTATCTATCTGTCTATCTATCTATCTATCTATCATACTGGCACTGTAGTGCCAGTACAGTTAGGATAGAGTAAGCTGTTTAATGTTAAACCCAAGATTTGCACCTTAATAACTTTGGCAGCATTTGGTGAAATTCCCCAAAATTTGGCCTGCATTGTCTTGAAGGCAAACTCTCAAAATGTGAGAAGTTTTATGATGGCAGTTTGTGTTGTTTCAGATATACAGTATGTTAATTTTAAGTGAAGTGTTGTGCTTATCTCCTATACATATTTGACTTTAGAACTTTTTTCATAACTTTGAAGCAGCATGAGACAAGGTAATTCATTTTGAAGGTTTTGTGAAAAAATATTAATCGGTTTTAGAGTTATAACGATTTAATGTTTTTTTTCTGAGCATGCTCAGTAGGGTTTTTGGATAACCCTCTGATATGACTTCAAAAGGTTGGGATAGCAAGACAATTTTGCCTTTGTGCCACTTACTTAGTTGTCACAATCCAAACAGCAGTTTTTTGGGTCATGATGGATACCATCTTTTCTAACAAAAACATAGAACAATGCCTAAAATGATGCAGTAAACAAAAACAAAAACCTAGTTCAACAGAACACATTTAGGCTAGATTCCAGTGTTTGTTTTTAAAATTCAGGACAGAAATACCTCTTCTGGTCACCCAAAATCTTGGGTGTCCACCTTAGTGAGAGGAATCATTTTCATCTCTTACCCAAACAACTCATACATAGAACCCAAAATATGATCCATGTGATAACATAAAGAAATGGACAAATTTCACACCATGACTTTTCTGTCACATTGATACAGACCCAGATGTGTTTTAAAGAACTGCATTACATCATTTAATGTCCATTGGTGTTTCCGGAAAAAAATTCTAACAGCAATAGACAGACCAAAAATGATATTTGTAATTTAAATGTATTATTTGTTTAAAAAGCATATGCATCTGCACAACACACTGCCTGCTTCCCTGGTGGCATATATATAAAAAAGACATTTGGCTAAAATTTATACTGGGGATGGCATATTAAGCAGCAGTGAGGAGACTGTGTGTTCTTGTATGAGAACAGCATGGCTTTCCTCACTGATGATTCTATAGATCAGGACTTGTTGATGGCTTTAGTGTCCACAGTGAACTGGTGAAGTGACAGCTTGATGCACATTTAGGAATGTTTTAGGGGAATGAATTTCAACAGGAGTTGTGTTGTAATACTAGTGCTTATCAGATTGGATAAGCAAGTTTACACCATAAAAGAATAGGACTATGAAATAATTCAATAAATTGATGCCCCCCAATATATTGCTGGCAATATTGGGTGCCCACCCCTGGTGCCACTGATCACTTACTTCTGGCACTGGGGTGTCCAATCCCCAAGTGTCAGATTCAGTCCCTCCTCTTTATTTTTTTTTATATTTAAAATCTGAAAAGAAGAAAACGGTCTCTTGTTGATTTTTTTTTATTAACCGAAAAAGAAGAAAACTGTCCCTTGACGATCTGAGTCCCCACAACCCCACCCACCACATCATGATCTCCCACTTAGCACCCCCACCATGCCACACACCCCCCACACACATACACACACACACACAACCTCATTTACCTGAAATGGTCCCTTGAGGCAAATCCACTTACGGATCAAAAAGAAGTCCTGTTGCCAGAACCCCAACTACAATGAGAGAAAATAAATTAAGTCCAGTTCATGTATTTCAATGTATTTTTAACTTTCAAACATAACTGTGTTATTTTTCAATATATTTACACCCAACATTCAACATGGCCATTTGACCCCACCTCTTGAACAAGGTATGTACATTTTAAGAAATCTGTCCCAAATCGTGATTTTGCATTTGCTCTACAAAATCTTCTTCTCAGGTGGATTTGAACATTTTTGCCTGCTGGGTTCATGAAGTAGGGCCATCAGAAAAAATATGGTAAAATGATGAAATTAAGAGGAACAATGAAATATTTCAATCTTCCCTTTCACCTCTGCTATTTCTCAAAATTTTCCACCAGATTTTCATCATGCCATTTTGGGACCCCATCTCATGATGAACAAGGCAGATGAAACTTTCAAATCGGGGCCAAAGGTAGTTTTGCAGTTTCTCAGCAAAATCAAATTTCTGGTGAGATTTGAGAATGTTCACCTACTGTGTTTTTGACAAGGGGTCATGAGAACACCATTTTCATATTTGGGGTCAAATTATTAAAACACAGCAATGTTATGGATGAACATCGAAATGTTTCCATGCTAACTCATACATACATACTACATACTTACTAAAATGCCAGCAGAATAGGCCTAACAGTCTCTCGCATCTGCTCGATTTTCAGCACCCGCACTGAGGGCAGATTTTGGTGACCCCCTTCCCCTTGGGTTATACTGTCCCCAGTCCCAGATGTTCCACCTGTATTGGGCCTGGTCAGATTTTCCTGTCCCATCATTGGAAATTGTCAACATGTTGACTCAAAACTTTCAACATTGCCTCTTTTTAACAAAACCTCATAAACATGGCTGGTGTCATTTCCTTTAATCCTGGACAAAATGTGTTTTTGAATTTGTGGCACAAAATTGCATTTCACCCATTATTCTTTAAATGTCATATTTCATGTTTATAAGGGGTGTCATAAAATAGCTATTTTGAAATTTATGGTCAACATTTATAAAAATAATTATTAAAAGAACATTATATGCACTGCCAGCCTTTATCCCAGAGGGTAGTGCTTTGTGATTCAATGCCAGTAAGATTAGTTCAGTGGTGAGCTCAGTGAGCCAGTTAGATGGACCATTGCTAGAGAATGGTGCAGCCATGTGGCATCACCCCTCCCCTAACCTGGAAAGGAAAGGTACAGGGTTGACTGCATGGGCCCAAGTGCCATGTAGTGAAGAGAACTCTTGTCTTGGCACAGAACACTGCACCTCTGCACCTGTGGGTGGCAGACTGCCCTGCACTTTGGCTGATGGATGAACTCTTTGCCCTGCGCATCTGTATCTCTCACCACAGGAAAGCGCAGGGCTAAAGGGCCCTGTGCTTTTCATAGTGCACCAGACAGCACACAAATTCTTGAAATACATTGCTAGACAGAAGTGCAGGGCCTGCAGGGATCGCACTTCCATAGGAAGAACAGCAGGAGAGGGGACCCTGGGGCACTTCACCCACCCCCACACAGGTCCCTTTCTTTTCTGTGGTGCTCCATACTTTGGGGCACTATAGATGCTAACATGTTCCCACATGTGTTTGTGTCCCAACACAAGTGGAACAGCACAGGAGTGAATCTAATGAGAGACTGGCATCTTAGGCATCAGTAGGCAACAGCAGAAGGATGCAAGGAAGTGGGGGACTCTGCTGGTCAACTAAGGCAAGGCACCTGTTCACTCCTGTTGTTGCACTCACTGCTTAGAAAGGTAAAAAGTTAAAAAGGTAGGCCCAAACAGGGAATAGGAGCAACACCCTATCTAGGGTAAGTGTACAAAATGGAATAGCAAACAATAAAAATAACACTAAAAACACCCTATCAAGAGTAATAGGTACACAAGGGTCAGGTGAAACAAAAGAGTAGGCAAAAGCAGGGCAGATGAATAATACCTTATCTTGGGTAGGTGAACAAAGGGTATAACAAACAATATAAGAAGAAAACTTGAAGCACACCATCAAGGGTAAAGGTACATAAAGATGTAAGGGTTTAGAAAAATGGGCTTTTTATTTCCTGGTCTCTGACTGGCTGGTACCCCTGCTGGGGGGAGGGGTACATTAACTTTCAATAGACGAACAGGAAATAAAAGTGCCAGCAACAGTGCTCTTCACCCTGTGCAGTATCTTTGTGCCCAGCCTGCTTTCTCATTGGCCAAAACACCCCAAATGAATTTGAAATCCCACCATTTTCTTTTTCTCATTTAGTGAGACGTACAGCTCCACATCCAATGCAGCACTTGTTTTTTAATTGGACATCATTTATTTAATTAATGAAACAGACAGACGCTCTCCATCTTTCCCCACCCTGCAGTCTGTCACATTAAGATGGTGAATCGTAATAAGATCATAAAATCATTTTTAAGTCAGCAGTCTGCTGTTGCCATGCCATTCCATCAGCGCTGTTTAATGTGAAACCTCAAAGCATCCTGTCATCCCCAAGTAAATGCCTCATAAACGCAACTTGTAACTCTGCCAACCCTCCAGACATACCTCCAAATCTTTTAAGTTTCTCTCTTTTCTGTTTAAAATACATTACTTTCCGAGATTCAGAGTACCATGCTTAGTCTTAACAGAACCCCCCACCTGCCCACCAGCCAAGCCAAGCCAGTCATGCTCCATTCAGTCCTCTTCAATCCTGCCACCTGGCCACAAATGAATTGCACCCAGCGGTAAGTACACATTCATACACAAATTTAAAGTACCTCTTTTTATTTATGTTTTCGAGTTCATCAGCCATCTTCGTGTTTGTTCCTGGTGCAATTCGTAAGCGGGAGACTGCAACTTCGCTCGCTCACAGGTAAAAGTATACATTCATACACAAATTTAAAGTACCTCCTTTTATTTATATTTTCAGAGTTCATCAGCCATCTTCTGTGTTTGTTCCTGGTACAATTATGCAAACAGGACACACTAACACTCTACTGCACAGTTAAGTGACTCACTCCTATTAAACCATTCAACCAGTGTTTTAGTGAACTACAGCATCTCAGTTAGACCAAATATCCTGTATTCCAGTACAGGTGGAGGAACTATTTAATTACAAAACTTAATGTTAATCAATTTTTTATTAAAAACAAAATTCTAAGCATTTCTTTTGCTGTACCCATTTTCTAAGCACAATAATGCCCTCAGGGTGGTATAGGCAATACAGCGACTGACCAGAGCTATAAGGCCCTCCGCCTGTGGTGTCGGGCCTCATTGCACCCATGGCCGTCTGGTACTTCTTTGCCTATCACTGCCCACCCTGTCGGGGCATTATTGCTTGCATAGACAATGGACAAGGGTCTTAAAGGAAGGAAGGGACACTAGTCCTTTCTACAGAGGAGAGTCCTGAAGCAACTAGCACAATTAAAATAGGGACAAAGCAACAGGGCCTGATGGGATACATCCTTGGATACTGAGGGAGCTCAAGAAGGTGCTGGATGCACCTCTGACAATTATTTTTAATCTATCACTAGATACAGGGAAGTTCAGGAGGGTTAGAGGAGGGCAGATGTGGTCCCAAGTCACAAAAGTGAGAATAGGGGGGAAAAGGAAGGAAATTACAGACTTGTCAGCATGACCTCAGAGGTGGGGAAAGTAATGGAATCACTATTGAAGGAAAGGACTGGGGAATACTTTATGTCCAGTTGGACTGCAGAATCTGAGGCAGCATGGTTTCATGGGAGAAAGACCTTGCAAGACAAACCCTGATCAATTTCTTTGACAGGTTGACCAGTGAAGTGGATTGTGGTGGAGCAGTGGATGTTGACTACCTGGATTTCAGTAAGGCCTTCACCACTGTTCCATACAGATGACTGGCAAGCAAACTGAGCAGCACAGGAGTTGGTCAAAAAGTAATAAGATGTATTAGATGTTGGCTAAGCAACAGGATTTAAAGGGTGGTGGTAAATAGTATGCACTCTGAAGTAGGTACAGTGACCAGCAGAGGTGCTGCAGGGGGTCAGTACTAGGCCTGGTCCTCTTCAATGACTATTTGCAACACTGCAGAAGTGCTGGAAGGAAAGTATACCTTTTCATGGATGACACAAAATATGCAACAGAGTGGACACACTGTGGCAGTGGGTTGAAAAGAATGAGGAAGATCTGAAAAAGCTGGGGACTGCTCAAGGTTTTGGCAGCTGGGTTTAATGCCAAAAAGTGCAAAATCATGCACCTGGGGCAAAGAAACCCAGAGGCAAATATGTCAGTTGGGCATGGAGGTACTGGCAACAACAAAATAGGAAAGGGGCCTGGGAGTAATCATTTCTGATGATCCAAAGGTAGCAAAGCAATGTGACAAGGCAGTGGGAAAAACCAGCAGGATGCTTAGGTGATCTCTGCAAGGTGTTTTTATCTCTTTTGTACCATAATACTTATGCTATGTATGCCAACACTTTCATGATAAGTAATTCTACTGTCACGTGGGCTGGCCTCATGGCGCTGAGGGTTGAGGCACTTGGCGTCACACTTCATGCCATGCCAGTGACCCGGGTTTGGAAGTGAACTTGGGTCGCCAGAGGTCA
This sequence comes from Neoceratodus forsteri, assembly GCA_016271365.2. Taxonomy (NCBI): domain Eukaryota; kingdom Metazoa; phylum Chordata; order Ceratodontiformes; family Ceratodontidae; genus Neoceratodus; species Neoceratodus forsteri. The sequence continues at coordinate 1,325,792,572 of CM057458.1, forward strand.
GCAGGGGAAGGAGATGACTGAGCATCTGGAGGACTGCTCTCCTCTCCTGGGATAGGTTGAGGCACAGCTCACTGCACTAGTAACTCCCAGTGGAAACTGGAAGAATGCAGTGCTAGTGAGCCAGAACATGGGGTTAGGGATCAGCGGATGACCTGTGAGCACACACGGGAGCATGCGCATTCATGCTGGGCGTTATTGGACATCCAATCCCTAGGAGAATTACAGCTTGAAACCCCTCCCTGCAGCATCATGAAGCCACCGATGGTCGCCCTGGTCTTGGGGGGGTCAAACAAAGCCCAACAGCTGGGGTGAGGGCTCTAGGGTGATGCAGTCTCCTCTCTTGGTTCACCCTCCTGCTGGGGGAAGGCCCCTCCATAAGAGGCAAGCTATGGTCCTCCTCACCTTGGTGTGGTTGCAGTGGAGGCTGGCTCTCCAACCAGTTGAGTGACCACACACATGGCTGACAGGGGTAAGTACCCTCGATGCAGAGAGAGAGAGAGAGATAAAGTCTACAAAAAAAATTCTAATGTCATGTAAGGTTGTTGATCTCTTTATGTACTGCATTGTATCAGCTCCTCCCTGTACTATTGTTTGAAACTTGTTTGAACTGTAATCTCCCAGGTCATGCCTGAAAATAGGCAGTCCTGTCTAGTGCACATACCCAGTTACCAAAAGCAAATAAATAAATAAATGGGGGGGTATCATGGGCAGAAAGAGGAAGGTAGTGATACCCCTGTAAAGATCAGTGGTGAGGCCCCACCTTGAGTACTGTGTCCAGTACCTGAGGCTTCATCTCTGGAATGACATAGATTGGGTGGAGGTGGTACAGATGAGGGCAACCAAAATGGTGCAGGGCTTTTATCAAAAGTCCTTTGAGGAAAGAGTCAAGAAATTTAATATGTACTCTCTCAAAGAAAGGAGGAAAGGGGATATGATAGAAATGTTCAAATATCGAAGGTATTAATAAGGTACAGGATGGTAGCATTTACATAGAAAGGATGCTCGAGGACAGGGGTCACACCATGAAGCTGAAGGGGGGGTAATTCAGAGGGGATGTGAGGAAATACTTCTTCACGGAAAGGGTGGTGGATGCCTGGAACCACCTGCCAATTGATTTGGTGAATGCTGACATAGCAATACAATGCAAGCATACATGGATTGACTCAAAAGGGACCATAGTAATAAGCAGGGAGGAACAGACCTAGATTGGTGAAGACCTCCGGTGGCAAAGTAGGTAGGAAAATATAGCAGATTAGGTGGGCCAAGATGTCCTTATCTGTCAACAAATTCTATGTTTCTGTATAAGTTTTTCCAAATAACACAGGTAGAGAAGGAACTGGGAATGCTGAGAGTAGTGCAGTGCAGTGGCTGTGGGGTGGCAGTTTCAGAGAGACATTCTGGAGACTGCTGTGCTGTCTCATCTGCATGTATGTCTCTGGGATGATGAAGAAAGAGGAGGAGGGAGGAGGTTGCTAGACTCCAGGATGAGTTGGCTACAATTTCAGGGACCTGCTCCAGCATACAGGGGCCAACAGGTCTGTCACCATTACCTCAGAGAATGCTAGAGAGGAGGGATGCCTGGAAAATGGGTGGACTCTGGAAAGGTGGGGGTGGCAGGCTCTGGAAGGGAAGGGATGGTGGGTCAGTGGCACATTTCTCAACAGGAACCACTACAAAATTCCTTTGCTTCTCTGGTGGAGTGGGACTGCAAGCAGGAAGTACCTGTGGTAGGTGGCAGGGAGGAGGATGGGGGTTCTCTGTGGTTGAGACACAAAGGAGGGTGCAGTAGGACCACAGAGGAGAATTAAGCAACTTCTGGTTGGAACAATTTTGTCAGAGGATAGATACAGGAATAGGAAGGGGGGGAAGATGGAGTTCAGGCGCCTATACCATGCCATGGCTCAGAGGGATGGGGAAACAGATCCTAAGGATCACTAGGGCAGCAGGCAGAAGGGAGAGCTGGGATGATATTGTCCACCAGGTGACCAATGACCTGGCAAGTGATGGGGCTGAGATAGTGCAGAGGGAGTTTAGGGAGCTGGGGAGTGGTCTTAGACAGCTAGCACACTCAGAAGCTTCAACTCATGGCTGCAGGAACGGTGCAGAAAGAAGGGGTTCAGGTACACTGGGGACTTGGAATCCACCTGGACAGATAAGGGCCTATACAGGGATGATGGCCTGCATCCATCTGGGAGGGGAACCATAGTCCTCGGTGGATGGTTTAAATGTTGCATTGAGGAACATTTAAACTAGCAGAGAAGGTAGCAGAAGAATTTGAAGAGGCAGAAACTGCCCCTTTACAGGCTGAAGTAGACAGTAGGGAGAATCCAAGAGGTGAGGAACTCACCAGGGTGCAAATTAATAAAGGAAGCAGGGTGAAAGAAATGAATGGAGGTTGGAAGAGGAATTTTAAAACGAGGGGCAGACAGGGCAAATGTAAAAGTAGGGAATGTAACAAGCAAAGTGGCAGTATAGCCTAGAGGTTAGAGGAATGAGGTGTGAATGAGCTTGGTACATCCAGCAGACCAGACCTGAGTTTGATTCTCATAACCTCCACTTGCATGTGGTGTGACTCTAAGCAAATCACTTGACTGCCCAGTGCGCCCAGGTTGCCCATGAAAACAGGCATTTGTGCCTAGTGGGCCTTACCAGGTTACCAACAACTAAAATAAAAAAAACACTTAAAAAAATAAAAAATAAATAAAACAAAAATCTGGAGGACATGTTTGCAAATGCTAGAAGTCTGGGAAATAAGATTCAAGACCTAGAGACCATCTTGGCAGAGGCCAGTCTAGATATTGTGGTCAATAACAAGTCGTGGTGCACTACAAACAAAGACTGGGACATGGTCATACCCTGCTACACTCTGTTCAGGAAAGACAGTGCAGAAAGGAAGGTGGGATGTGGTGCTTTATGCAAGGGGAAAACACAAAAGCAATGGAGACACAAGGAATGCAGGGGAAGCAGAGGTACCGTTGGTCACCCTGGAGATGTGGAAGAGAGCTACTATTCACACTGGTGTTACCTACAGACCTCCAGCACTGGGGAGAAGCTAGATTAGGTGCTCCTTGAGACCTTAGCAAAATGACAGGAAGGGAAGGTGATGCTGGTGGGATTTCAATCTGCTAGGTGTAGATATGATCCTCCCAGCTGGGGCTTCATCTACAAGCAGGAACATCCTAGAATCCCTGCCGGAGGCATTCTTCAGGCAACTAGTTAGTGAATCCACTCATGATGGAGCAATACTGCAGCTGGTACTAACAGGGACAGTGTTGCAGATATTAAGCTGAGGGGCCACCTAGGGACCAGTGATCACCATACAGTGTGGCTCAATATAAGGATGACTGCAGAATCAAACTGCCTAAGGGTGAGGGTCCTGGACTTCAGAAGGGAAAACTTTATATAGATGGGCAAATGCCTCAGGGATGATATGGTGGGAGGGTGACCTGGGGGATGGAGGAAGAGTGGGTGAAGCTGAAAGGGAGTACAGCTGAGGTAACAAACTTCTGCATCAGCAATGGAGGAAAAGCAACAGGGAAAAAAAGATGCTATCTTTCTCGAAAGAGATGGTGGTAAAGGATAAAAGGGTAGTATTCAGACAGTATATGGAGACACAGAGGAAGGAGGATAGGGAGGTGTATCAGGGGAAACAGAGGGAAGCAGGGAAAGCAGTAATGAGTGCAAAGGCAAAAAGTGGAGAGAGAATAACCCAGATATGAAAAAAGGGAGTCACATTTTTCAGGTATATAAGTGAAAAGATGAAGACAAGGAGATGGATTATAATGTTATAATGGGAAGGGAACTGTGCAGAGGGGGACCAGGGAAAGGCAGACATCCTGAGCAAATACTTTTACCCAGTGTTTGAAGAGGAAAGAGAAGTGGAGGGGACACAGAAAGTAACAGGAGCTTTGGAGGGAGTAAGGCAGACACTAGTCCTCTTCAAGAAGAGAGTCCTGGGGACGCAGTAATCTGAAAGTGGACAAAGCAATGGTGCCAGATGGGGCGCATCCAAGGGTATTGAGGGCACTCAGGAAGGTACTGTCTGCACCTCTGACAGTCTGATTTGATAGATCACTGTAAACATAAGTGGTTCTGGAGGACCTGAGGAGGGCATACGTAGTCCCACTTCAAAAACGTGGGAGCAAGGAGGAGGTGGACAATTATAGGCCCGTCGGCTTGACATTGGTAGTGGGGAAGTTAATGAAATACAGCTGGAGGAAAGGATAAGGAATTTCATGAATCTAATCAGCTACCAGACCCAATGCAGCATGGACTCATTGGACAGACACAATGCCAAATTAATCTGATAGATTTGTTGACTGGGTGACAAAGGAACTGGATCAGGCTGGAGCAATGGATGTGGTCTACCCAGATTTCAGTAAGGGTTTCAACACCATTCCACATAGGAGGCTAGTTTGGATCTTGGTAGCTTATGAGAACGCCTGAATGTGGTTAACTCGATAAACTGGTTAGAGGATAGGTGACAGAGGGTGGTGGTAAACAGGGTTCACTCTGAGGAAGGGAGACTGCCCAGCAGGGTGCCTCAGGGATCGGTGTTGGGAACAGTCTTCTTTAATGTCTTTATAAGTGACATTTGCAGAGGAGCTGGGAGGGAAGATATGTTTATTTGCTAATGACACCAAAATCTGCAATAGGGTGGACACTCAGTGGATGGAAAGGATGAGCAGAGATGTTTGAAAACCCAAGGAGTTGTCAAAGGTATGGCAGCTGGGTTTCAAAGTGAAAAGTGCAAAATAATGCACTTAGGACACAAAAATTTGGGGGCAGAATACAAAATGGGTAGGGTGGTATTGACAACCACCAGGCAGGAAAGGGACCGGGAGGGGGGTAATCATATTAGATAACCTAAATGTGGCCAGACAATGAGAAATGGCAGTTGGGAAGGACAGCAGGATGCTGGGGTAAACAGGGTGAGGTATCACCAGCAGAAAGAGGGAGGTAGTGTTGTACCTGTATAGGTTGCTGCTAAGACCCCCACCTTGAGTATTGTGTCCAGTTCTGGAGATCACATCTCAGGAAGGACCTAGAGTAGAGGCAGTCCAGGGTAGGGCAACTAAAATGGTGTGAAATGTGCACCTAAAGCCTACAAAGAGAGACTAAAGGACCTCAGTATGTACACCCTGGAAGATATGAGGGAGAGGGGGGACATGATAGAGACCTTCAAATATCCCACAAAGTTAAATAGGGTAGAGGAGGGAAGTATTTCTCAGCAAAAAGAGATCAAGAACAGGGGATATGGTATGAAGCTGGAGGGGTAGATTCAGTAGCCTCTCAGCTAACGCTCACCCCATTCTCATAAAGTTCACACATCTGACCTTATTTACAGATTGAATGGGTGAATGTTAGACTTGCAAAGCCCAAGGCACACCCACACCTGCTGTCCTACCTGTTTTAGGACATTGGGGGTGTTAGGGAAACCCCAACGCCTCATTTCACAGCTTTTGTCACTTTGACTCTAACTTGAGCATTAATGATATTTTTTGCAACATGTATATAAAAGGGTAGGCACTTCAATGTTAATCTCAAATTGTTCCACTTTAATAACTTTGCAACCGTTGAACGGATATGCATCAAATTTGGTGTGCTCCTTCCTGTGGGTAAGTCTCTGATCTGGCAAGTTTCGCTCTGGCCACATGTGGTCTCTGAGTTACAGAGAGATGAAAAACATGTTTTTCCCATTGACATTGCCATGATTTTTCTTTGAACTTGCCTACAGCCCAGAGGGTTTGCTTGTTTGGTAAGAAATTATCAGGACAGAAATGGACTACCCCACAGATGTGCCTTTTGCTAGCATGATGAAAAACAATAAGCCATTTTAAGTTATTGCAAATTAAAATTTTTAAAATTGTTTCTGAGCATGCTCAGTATTCACTTCAATATAGCTGTATGATACAAAAGAGGAATCCTGCATTGTATGAGAAAATTTATCTTTCATATAGCTGCCATCTTGTTTTCAGTTTTGCCTGAAAACTTCAGAATTGGAAACATCCCAAAATAATATTCTAGGGAAGAACTAACACATGTATCTTGCGTATTGGGACCCCCTAGGTGCATTCTGCACTTTACTGCTTAGAAAATGCCCTTAGAAGGTATTTGTAATCCTAGAACAAATAAATAAAAAATAAATAAGAATGTGTTTTATTTTACATTTAAATTCTTTGTTCATATCGGCATCATATAAGTAGGATCTTAGTTCGTATTACAAGATACAAACTAGGATCCTACTTCATTAGAATCATACAAAGTAGGATCTTAGTTTATATCTCATCATACAAAATAAGATCATACTTCGTATCACTCCAATACAAAGAAAGAATTTAAATGTGGATATCTCAGCCATTTTTTTCTATTTTCTCACCAAATTTTCAACATAGGCATTTTGGGACCCCCACCTCATGAACACTGGCACTGTTATTTCGTTACTTGGTCCCAAAAAGGTGATTTCACAGTCACTGCACAGAATCACCTTTTGGGCTGGATTAATGAAATGACTGCCCCAGTGTTCATGAGAGTCTCAAAGCCCATGTTAAAATTTAGTGCAAAAATCCCAAAAATGGTCAGTACTACAAGTGTGCCTTGCACAGTTTCTATGTACACTCATAACTTTCCAATTTTTGTTTTCACTCCAGATTTTCAACATTGCCATTTTCTCACATCTTCATGAACAGTACAGCTGTCATTTCTCACATCCTGCCCAAAATGTGTTTTCACGCTTGTGGTGCAGAATAACATGAGCTGTGTGAAATAAATTTTTAGAATGGATTAACAAATCACAGTGCCTGTGTTCATGAGAATTTCTAAAAAGCCACGTTGAAAATTTGGTTAAAAATTCTATAAATGGCTGACGTTATGAGCGTGTGATTATGCAGTTTCTATGTGCACGCATAACTTCGCCAAATTTTCATATTTCTCCTCCTGATTTTCAACATTGCCCTTTTCCATACCTCCTCATGAGCAGCATACAGCAGTCATTTTCATCCTGCCCAAAACATGATTTTGCACCTGTGGCACAGAACGGTGCATTTGCTGTACAAACTCAACTTTCAGGACAGATTAATGAAATGACAGTGACATTGTTCATGAGCTGGTGTCCCCAAAAGGCCATGTTAAAAATTGTGTGCATAAAATCCTGAAAATGCCTGAGCTGTGTGCGTCCATTGAATTGTGGCAAACGCGGCACCTTTTGGCACCTGTATCTCAAAAATGATTCCAGATATGGATGTTTTGCTCTCTGTACCTAAGCAGCCATGAAGGTTTCAAAGTCATGATTACAAATGTAGTGGAATTTTTCCATAGTTGCTATGGTTACTGAGATATTGCCAAATTACTGTTACAAGGGTTACTTTTAATGACTATAGGGCTGCAGTATGTCCATACTTATGTGTAAGTGGGGCCCTGTGCTCCTACCTATGCATATCATTATGCAACAGTGGGGAATGCGCAGGGAGTGCAGGGCCCAGAGGGCCCATACTCCCACAACCACATACCAGTTAAGTTACACCTTCTCAAAAAGAAGGGAAAGTCATTGCAAAAAACTTCATTACTGCATCAGTTAGGGTTGAAGAATAAAGCATCAAAAGCTGGGAAGTTCAATGTTAGGGTTACCAACCCTGCCACCCCAACCCTCCACCCTTCACACACCAACAGGTGTCGGGGTATGCCTTGGGGTCATTGGGCTTTACTCTCACCCTATTCCATGTGTAAACAAGATGAGATAGTATAGTATAGGAGAACAGGGTGAGAGTTAGGCCCAACAACTCCAAGTCACACCCTGACGCCTGTTGGTGTGTGGAGGGTAGTGGGGGGTGGAGTGGTAAGGTTAGTAACCATAACATTGAATTTGCCAGCTTTTTATGCTTTAACTTTCAAGCCTAACTGATGTATTAATGGAGTTTTTTTGCAATGACTATGTATATCTATATATATAGAGATATATATATACATACTACTCAACAGATAGTCAGGGTGTGCCATGGGGTCATCAGGCCCAACACTCACACCATTCCACATGTAAACAGGACATACTATAGCATAGGAGAATGGGGTAAGAGTTAGGCCTGATGACCCCATTGCACACCCCAATGTCTGTGGGTGAGTGGAAGGAAGGGGGTATGGGTGGGGGGATAGGGGTGTAATCCTAACATCACATTTCCATACTTTTGTCATTGTGCTATCAACCCTAACTGATGTATTAATGGAGGTTTTTGCAATGATTTCCCTTCTTTTTGAGAAAGTGTAACGTAACTAGTAACTGGTATATGTTATGGTAGTGCGGGCCCTCCAGGCCTCAGCGCCCTTCACATTGCCCATTTTTGCATTATGGTATGTGTATGTGAGCAGGGCCTCTTGGCCTGTGCTCCACCTACACATAAGTGCAGAGCCACAGCAGCACATAGTACTCTAAAAGAACCCTTGTAACACATTTTTGGCAATATCACCATAACTGTAGCAAGTAGGGAACAAATTCCACTACAGGCATAATCTATGACTTGAAAATGTCCTCACAAGCTTAGTCCACCTAGAGGTGGACTAAGCAGCTGGTAGCGAAAAATCTGTATATCAAATTGTTTTGAGATCCGGTGGCCACAATGTTAGCCTATGGGAAATTTCTCAACTTCAGAGAGCTGTAATTATGAGCCCACTGAATATTTTGGGATCAAACCACAAAAAGGCACATATGTGAGACCAGGACTTGCCACCCTGCAAATTTCAGACCAAAAGCCCCAACCGCTCTGTTGCAGTGAGAATACAAAGAATTGCTTTTTTGGGGCTAAATTCTGTCGCAAATTGTGACAGTTTTGCAAAACAGGCATGACACTTTCATGATTTGTGAAAGTGTTGTGGCCATTTCTGTCTCACCTTGTGACACTTTGGGGGGGTCCAATATTTAAAAAGCCATTTCTGGGGGGGTGTCCCCCCAAGAAAGATGGTGCTGTGATCCTCAGGACCCAACTAGGTAAATACAACAGTCAGTGTTTACCTAGGGGGGGTCAAAAATTTAAACACCAGGCATTTTTCTCTCTAGCTAACTGAAAACAAGATGGCTTCCACACAACACTAAAAGGGCCATTTGCAACAGAAAAATGTAGTGGCGGCAGCTTTCGAGAGACACACATATTTTTTCCACATTGAATATAATGGGAAACTTTTTATTTGAATAACTTTTGATCGGTGTAATATTTTTTCACCAAATCTTTAAATGGCACATCGGTGACCCAGACTGCATCTTTCCTTAAGATTTCAGACCAGACAGACATATGTGCAGGCTTCAGCCACGAGCAAAGAAACACACACAACACCCATTTTTTTTTTGTTTTGGGTGCTCCACAGTTCTTCAACAGCTTACCTGACCGTAATGCAACTTGACAGATCCAGAGATCTATGGCAAAAGACCTTGCATACAAAATTTATGGTAAATCTACCATACAGTGGCAAAGTTATTAAAGTGTAAATGTTGTGGTTTAACATAGAAGTGGCCATACAACCGTAACTATACTGGTACTACTGTGCCAGTATAATATATAGTGTGTGTGTATATATATATATATATATATATATATATATATATATATATATATATATATATAGATATATGTTCTTATTTTTATTTATTTAGTTTTTGTTGACTTGGTAAGAGCACTAGACAAATCCTGCCTCTTTTCAGGCACAACTTGGGGAGGGGATACAGATGAATGCCAACTGACCTTGAACCAGATTAAGCTGTTGGTGGTATTTTTAGTGAATGAGGAAAATTTGAATAGGACACTGGGAAATTCCCTACTATTTTCAATAAGTGCCATGGGATCTTTAACATCCACCTGAACTACCACCAATCCAGGCAGATGGGACCTCAGTTTAACATCTCATCCAAAAGGCGGCACCTCAGAGTGCAGCACCACTCTCATGCTGCACTACAGTACCAATACTGGGATATTAACCCAAGTGCCAGATGTGGGAACTGAACCCCACAGCCTTCTGATCTCCCAGCCTCCAGAGGCAGTGTGCCACCTACTGAGCCTGATGGGCAAGTAGGATATGGAAATATTCTCACTCCTGTAGAGTGAGCTTTGTATTCTCCACGAGGTGAAGGCACTAGTGAAAATACACAGCTCACTCTGCAGGAGTGGCAATATTTTCCATATCCCATGATCTGCCCATCATGTGTGATTTATACCACAGGGTGAGACCTTTAGGAACATTTTTATGATCCTGTGTGTTTCTTGCTCATTCTGTGTGTGTTGTCAGTGTGTGTGTGTGTGTGTGTGTGTGTGTGTGTGTGTGTGTGTGTGTGTGTGTTCTGAATAGACTGGGAGTCAGAAACACAGGTGAGTGTGTTTTACAAAGCTAATTGAGTGAGTCAGAGGCTCAGTAAGAAAGACAAACTGCTGCAGGTAACACTGAGAAACAGAAACTGCTTTGTAAAAGAGTTTTATTTAGAATTCGGGTTGTTTTGAAGCTCAGATCAGCAAAGTAATGGGCTAGGAATGTTAGAAACACAATGGGACATAGATGAGTCTTTTGCAAAGATAATTGAGTAAGTTGCAGCTTCAGTGAGAAAGAGAAACTTTTCTGATGTAGTTTTCTTTTAGAATGCAAGTTGCAGTGCATTTATCCTCACTCTGGTGACATCAGCAGAGTGTGGATAAATATCGATACCCTCACTCTGTTGATGTCATCAGGATTTATCCTCACTCCAGTGGAAATAACAAAGGATATATACTGAGAAAGCTCCACCCTGTGGTGAATACATATATATATATATATATATATATATATATATATATATACACACACACACACACACATACTGTATATATGTATATATACAGTGGCATCCCCCATGATGAAACACACTTTTAAACCACTCTGCAGTATGCTACAGCAGACCTACTGAATGAAGCAATGTATTTTCAATGGCAATTAGTCTCTTCTGTCATGCAGGAAACTGTGATATTCATTTCATCCTGGCAATGTCACATTTTCCTGAATGACAAAAGGGACTAATTGCCATTGAAATTACATTGCTTTATTCAGTAGATTCGCTGCAGCATTCTGCAAAGTGCTGCAAAATGCTGCAGAATTGGGTTTCATCCTGGGAATGCCAATATATACACATATATATATAGAACGTCCTTTAGCATGGACACATTCATTCACTATAATAGTGTCCAGTGAAACGGATGTCCATATTTGCTGGCAGGTTGTGCCGAGACCTAAGAGTTGATAACTGCCATACTCTTGGGCATGGAATGCTGCAGCATGTGTGTGTACAGTAGCTATTTTTTATTACTTTTTCTGATATGTTAGCCTTGCTTTATTGTGCTTTTAGTGCTTAAAAACTCTGAAAGCAGTAGTGATCACTTGAAGAAGCTGCCAGTGAAGTCTGCCGAACAGCAGTCGATGTATTGGGGTGAAAACTCCACCCAATACTTTCCATCAACCTACAGTCTGCCTGAACTTCACTTCATTGCCCCATAGTTCATCTGAGTGGTAGCAGAGCTGTGCAAACATCAGAAGATCTGACTGGTAAGGTTTCTCTTTCAGGAGCTTGTTTTTTGAGCTAGCAGTATTTCTGGGTGCTCTACCATTTTCTGTATTCCTGAGCACTTAACACACAGCACACAGAGGAATATAAACAATCAAAGGATCAGAAGCAAAAGATACACAGCTAGCAGGTAATCTCTGGTCGAAACATGTCATAGTACTTAAATACAGGTGATTATCTTATTAACAAGCACAGCGAGTGTGAAATGAAGCGTGAACACCTGCAAAAATGGCCGTAATTACCACTTAGCTGTCTGTGGTTGCCATGGCAACGTCTGCGATTAAAAGGCAGATAAAATTAACTTTACTATGGTTTGATTTTGGAATTCTGTTCACCTTTGCTGATTGTCCACATTAACCATGCTGTATCTCTCTCTCGCTCTCTTCGCTCTCATATATGTATATGTGTATATATATATATATATATATATCAGGGTTTTAAATAACTGAGTAGCAGTTTTTTCCTGGGACAATACTAACTGTACAGAAAGTATTTATATAGGTTTTCTAGAAGTGTCATGTTTGTTAAACACAATGGGGCAAGTGTTATGCATTTTACAATGTTTAGCACTTTTATGAGCAAAAGCTAATCAATTTTTAGAGTTAAATAAAACCCTGATATATATATATATATATATATATATATATATATATATGTATACATGATGGGCAGGAGTGGGATAGGAAAATATTCTCACTTCTGCAGAATGAGCTCTGTATTCTCATGAGTGCCGAAGGCAGGTGAGAATAAACTGCTCACTCTGCAGGATTGAGAATATTTTCCATATCCATGAATTGTACATCACGTGTGCCATTTATACCATAGGGATGAGAGCTTTAGGAAAATGTTTTCTGTTTCTGTGTGTTTTCTAGTCATGGTGTGTGTGTGTTTGTTGTTCTGAATGGACTGTGAGTCAGACACACAATGGGACACAGGTGAGTGTGCTTTGCAAAGCTAATTGAGTGAATTGCAGCTTCAGTGAGAGAGAAACTGTTGCAGGTAGCACTGAGAAAGAAAACTGCTATGCAAAGAAATTTCCTTTAAAATTAACTTGTTTTGATGCTGAGATCAGCACAGTAATGGACTAGGAGTGTTAGAAACACAGTGGGACACAGGTGAGAGTGTTTTGCAAAACTAATTGAGTAAGTTGCAGCTTCAGTGAGAAGAGAAACTGTTTCCTGAAGCAGTTTCATAAATGCCTGCTGCAGTGAAGATATCCTCACTCTGGTGACATCAGCAGAGTGTGAATAAATGGCATTTATCCTCACTCTGCTGATGTCATCAGGATTTATCCTCACTGCAGTGGAATTAACACAGGATAGTCTACTGAGAAAGCTTTCACCCCCATGGTATAACTGTGTATGTGTATATGTGTATATATATATATATGTGTATACACACACACAAACATATATATGTGTGTGTGTGTGTAATGATAAAACTTTTGAAAATCTTAGTATGAGATTGGTCCAGAGCCAGTCAAATGACATTAAAAGTTTTTGAACTAATGATCAGTTTCAAGTCAACACTGGCAACAGTTCAGAAGACTGGGCAATGGTATTTTGAACCATTGCCCAGTCAATCTGTCAGGCACCCTTTACCACCCCCCCCTCCACTATGCTCCTTGTCAGCTGGCTGTATGTTTTTCCCACTGCTCCTGACTCTCCACCCCACCCCACCCCTGCTTTCCACAATGCAGAGTTTTTATTTAAAAAATATAATGTATCCAAATCTTGACACTAACTCTAACCTGGTGTTGAGTGACCGAGAGTCGTCAACATCCGCGTAACAGTTGAGAATGATTGAAAGTTGCCACAGCAATGCTTGTGTGCCAGTGTTCACACTGTGAGTAGCTCTTCATGTTGCTAATGACATTTGGTTCTAATTTCTCTGTTTCCCAGTCCTTATACAAGTTCATGGGCTGGATAAGTAGTTAGTGAAACTGGCACAAATTGTATAAGTGTTTCCACATATGCTTGCAACTCTGGGCCAGGAGAACAAACCATGGTGGTAGAAAGCTTAGCAGGTGCCATTAAACTTCTTTTCTTTCCGAGGAGTCACGTGATGCAGAGTAATAGGTAGGATTCTCCTGTGAGAGCTCCAACCACCCGCCCTCCAAAATACCTTTTAAACTCATTTTGCTGTGAGGTATACTACTGGGCAAGTAATATCAATCTCACCTGCATTTGGTGCTCTCCTGGCGAAGGATTTGATGGATGAGGAGATGTGAAAAATAACACCCAAACATACTCCTCCTGCAACTTCTGAGAAGGCCCTGAAGAAGTCAGGGCCTCCCTCACAACAGCCACAGACTGCAAGTGCTGGGGTGCAGATTCAGAACCCTCACACTCACCAGATTCCTGGAGGAATTTCAGCCTTTCAAGGCTGAAATGCAGGTCATGACGAGAGAAATCAACAGCATCTCCAATATGTTGGATGACCTTTCCCAGAGAATGGCGGACAACGAAGCTAGTATCCATTCTGTGGAACGGAAACAAGATAAGGTTGATGTAGATCTGGTGGCTATTAGACAATGATTGGCAAAAATGGAAAACAAGGTGGAGGACCTAGAGGATCGTAGTCGCCACAATAATGTGGTAATTATCGGGTTGCCTGAGAAAGAGAAAGGTACTGATCCGATCAAGTTCGCCAAGAAATTTGTTGAAAGGGTGGCAGGTCCCTCTCCTTTTGGCTCTGGTTACATTATTGAAAGAGCCCCCTGTGCATTACATCCACCGCCACCTCAAGGAGCTTCCCCCTGGACTTTTATATTCCATTTTTTGAATTTCCAGGAATAGCAGCATTTTTTGTACAAAGTCTGTAATAAACAAGATCTTGTGTGGGAAGGAGCAAAGCTGTGGGTGGCGTAAGACCTGCCATTGTCAGTACGACAGAAGCGAGCCATGTTCCATAAGCTGGTTACCAAATTAATTGCAGCGAATATTAAGTTCAGGATGGGCTACTCCGCCAGACTCCAAGTATCCCTAGGTGGTTCCTGTCTCACTTATGAAGATGGGAAGTCTGCTACAGCCAGTCTCAAATCAGCACTCTCTGAATTATTTAAAACCCCCTGAGATCTATGCAAGGCAAATATAGTTTTATGGCTTCTGTCATAATGAAAACGGTTCACTTTTCATTTACTTGGCAAACCTCTACGCTGGTGTGGGCTCTGTTTGTTGAAATCAGAGGTTTATTCTGGTGCTTCTTTGTTAATGACCATTCTGAGGAATGAAGACTCAGCTGAGTCAGGTTTACTGGGCCAGGTATTATACCCATCAGAAATCGAGGGTTTGATTCTTTAGAACGTCGATGCCTTGACATCAAAGTGTCACCCCTGATCCACGGCTTGGAGGAGAAATGAGAGAACTTAATGCTGCATAGGAAGAGAAGCATTCTGATTTTTACTTCATGCCAGTTTTGGCTCTAAGGTCCAAGGTTTCATCGCTAGAAGGTGCCAGAGACTGTATTTCATAAATAACTGTTTTTGCCCAATTTTCTTTTCTAAAGTTATCTACTTCTGCTAGGGCTGAAGTCATCACTCGTCATAATTTCTATTATTTTTACTTATCGCTGGAAAAACACTAAGGGCTTTTAATTTTAACTGAATTTTAATTGGCTTAAGGCTTTAAGAAAGGCCCCTTTCTTTTTTCAACAAAAATACTGCAAAAGTTATTTTGTTATGGGCAGTGATTATTTTCATGGACTTCTATTGGTAAAGTATAGATTGTTGGGAGCATAAGTCCAATAGGTATAGACTTTAGCATAATTGAAATGTTAGTTATTTAAATGTTGTCTTGTGTTTAGAAATTAAATGTGTAGTATTAAAATGACTAATTGCTGGGGGTGGTGGGGGTTGAGCGGAGGTGGATTGTCTGGGTCAGTTGTTCATCATGGACCATGAAACAATGAGGTGGGAGTGGGAGGAGGGGGGTTTAGGGGTATTGGGGATATTAGTAGTGTTTAGTTCTGGGTGGGTTACTTTTGTGGCTGGTTGGGGTAATTGGAGGGAAGGGAGGGTGTAGGAAAGCACAGTATATACTACAATTGGGACAGGAAAACACATATACTACAGAGGTTCTCCAGTTGTTTGAAAGGGTAATGGCTAGAGATATTAGATTTATCAGTTGGAACGTGAAAGGGGTGAGACCAAACAATATAAAATACTGAAATATTTAAGCCATCTAAAATCAGAGATTATGTTCCTTCAGAAAACACACCTGCTTAATGCTGAAGCTGAAAAAATGAGATGTCAACATGTGCTACAGATTTTTGCTGTGGAAGGCACTACTCAGAGTAGAGGGGTAATAATCCTTTTACATAGATCTGTTCCCTTTAAACCTCTCCAAGTTGTCTGCGACCCCTCAGGAAGATTTTTTATTTGTAGAGGGCAGATTACATACTCTGGACATCGTGCTGGGTACTGATTATGGCCCAAATATAGATACCCTGGTTTTTTACCCAGGTACTGGAAGACTAACACCATTTTTAAGTATCCCAATAATTATAGGAGGTGATTTTAACCTCACCTTTGATCAGCTCTTAGATAGATCAAGCCAATCTCGCAAAGGTCTTTCCCCTGTCCAAAGGGCCTTCAGGGATCTTTTAGATTGTGCAGGTCTCTGCGACATGTGGCAAATCCTTCACCCTAAGGTAAGGGAATACACCTTTATCTCATAGGTACATGGGACCTCCTCACGGATTGATTACATCCTAATTTCCCAAATTTTGTTATCTGGGGTATTAGATTCCAGTACTGCAGCAAGACCACCATCAGATCATTCAGAGGTTACCTGTTTATTATCCTTTTCATCTCTAACTAAAAAGGGTAATAGATGGAAATTAAATAATCAAATATTGAAGGATCCTGAAACGGTTAAATATATCACATCCCAAATAGAGCAGTTTATTGCTATTAATCGTAATACCACCATGTAGCCTGACATTAAATGGGGCGCACTTAAAGCCTGTTTGAGAGGGGTCATAATTTGTTTAACTTCTAGGAGAAAAAAAGAGAGAGAAAATCGTATCTCTTCCCTTCTGTCTCAAATTTGGGGCATGGAATCCAATCTCATTTCACTCTCCTCTGAGGCATATAGGCAAGACCTAGTTAAACTGAAAGATGCCTATCTAAGTTTGTTAGGCAAGCAATCTGAGTTTGCAATCCTTAAAATGAAAGCAGCTTATACCAACCAAGAAGAGAAGGCATTCTTTTGAGTGGGCAGACAACTAAAGTGTTGACATATGCAGATGACCTTCTGCTTTAAATAATGCAACCAGAGATACCTATTCCTCCTATCCTCAAAATAATAGATAGTTTCAGCAAAGTCTCTAATTACAAAGTCAGTGCTGGAAAAACGGTGGTCTTCCCTCTTAATCACAGAGCTCATAGGCATGAAATTACTGCCTTTGGGCTCTTTTGTAATTCTGACTCAATTAAATATCTTGGACTTACCCTAGCACGGAGTACAGCATGTATTCGACAGCTTAATTTAGATTCCTTCGTTCATATGATCAGTCAGGATTTAAGCAGATGGACCTTACTCCCACTTTCCCTGTGGGGAAGGATTAATTTAATTAAAATGAACATTTTTCCCTGTCTTTTTTACCCTCTCAATTTACTGAATGTTGGGCTTCCATTATCTTGGTTCAAAAAAGTTCACAGCATGATCACCACTTTTACCTGGGGGCATAAAAAATCCAGAATGGCATTTCATAAATTAGCGGCACCCAAGGTAAAAAGGAGGGTTAAGACTTCTTCACATTGGTTTGTACTACTGGGCCAGTCAGGCTAACAAATATCTTAGATGGTTGACTGTGGGGCATCCCTTAGTTCATTCTTCATATACCCCGATCTAGTTAAAGGTGGAATTAGCTAGTATAAAAGAACATGGCTACTCTCCTCAGGCGATGATATCTACCAACTTAGGATCCCTCCCAGTATCTTTACATAGTTCCCTATAGAAATCTCGGTCAAAGCTCACTCTCAGTTGTGTGCATTTTTGAAATATGGCAATACTAAAGATCTATCCCAACCAATAAGAGGTAATCCCAAATTTCAATTAGATGGTAAGCCCCTTCCAGCCAATTGGCTTCCCCAGACAGGGGACTGTCAGCTCAAAGATCTTATCACAGTAGATGTAAAATGGTGTTCTTTAATTGAAATTATGCATACATTTCAAATTCCCCATACAAATATTTTTAAAATTCTCTAGCTTCGCCATCTTCTGATAATGGTATTAGGAATAGTCCTCCCACAAGTTACCAGTGTCAGCTTTCTGGTTACTTTAAGTGAGTTGGCTGGCTTGCCACATGCTATTTCCAAAATATACAATACTCAATACTCAATACAGTTGGGCCTACCCTGACAATTTTGCTCCTGTTGCTTTCTGGTCCTCTCTTTTCCTGGGCAAGGAGTTTGATTGGTCTTTTCTCTGGCAAAATTGCCACAAATGTTTGCTTCAGGATAGACTTAGGCTGATGCAATTCAAAATATTGCATAATATATACTACTCTCCTTAGAAATTGGCTAGGTTGGGTATTGTGCCCTCTCATATTTGTACAAGATGCCAACTGGAAAGAGGGGATCTTCTTCATATTTTCTAGAACTGTCCTAAAGTATTTCCACTTTGGACCACCATTAAACAAAGGGCTGACCCTTTATTAGGGTTGTTGACCTGTTCACACCTGAAATATGTTTTGGGTGATTTTTCCTGTATCTCAGTTGTGAACAGGAAATATTACATGACGTTAATCTCATTATCAGTTAAAAAAGTGGTCCTTAAACACTGGAAAGACTCCTCTGAAATTACTTATGTCACATGACTTCAGGAACTACGTGCTAATCTTAGAATGGAGAGGACCATTTCTAGTCTTCATAACAAATTAAAAAAGTTCAATAGGATATGGGGTCCTTTACAAACCCTATACCCTTTACAAGCTTAAGGTATTTGCTATTACACCACATGGCGTAGTCTTTGTAGTATAATAATGTGCTGGGAAATGGGGGGGTACAAGGGGGTGGTTGGGTGGGGTAGGAAAGGTATAGAATGAATCATCACAATATTTGTATTCAAGTCGGTTGTACCATGTATGCTACGTTGTGGATTTATTCTCTGTATTGGAAAAACTTTAATAAAATTTGAATGGAAAAAAAAACTTCTTTTCTTTCCCCGGTCCCATTTGGCTGGTTGGGGGAGAGGAAGAAAACTGAAACAGCACTCAATTTCATTTAAAAAACATGTATGTATTTTTCCAGCTCACAACCCTGTTCAGCTAGATCGGGGGGGGGGCAAAATGGGACAACAGAACATACTTTCCAGCTCCATTTGACTGGTTTGTGGGTGACCTTGCCCTTAGTAAGCACAGTAAGACAGTTTCTTTAGTCTTTGTGGTGTTGGGGGTGGAAGGGGGTGCAGTAGCAAGCAACCTGCATCTGAGGATTTACATGCCTGCAAAGACAGAAACTACATTTACCAGCTCAGAATAGTCTTAATTTTTTAATTTTTTTTATTTGACATGTACAAGTTGCCTAATGGTTAGGGCATCATGGAGATTCCGTGTGTGTGTTTGGGGGTGGGCTATATTACTGCCCTCACGGTTGTATAGACAAATTTTGACTGAGCCATTTTGGGCTAGAGTGGAAAACTTTGACTTCTCCAGATGAATTATTGCCTTCCAATAGTCATATTGCCCTCAGCCTTTAGCGTCAGGCAGCATAAATGTTGGCAGGCAATAATTCATCCCTCAACATCAATGTTTTCCTCTATAGCCTTCAGTCCCAGTCAATATTTGTGTGTGTATATTTTTATATATATATATATATACACGGAATTCCAATTTTGCTCAATTGTAAGAGCTTACATTCATCTTTTGATGATGTCCAAAGTTATTTGAGCAAAAATCAATTATGTTTAAATGAGGAAAAAACTTGAACTATGCAGATTTTTTTTATTCAAGTGGCAGTACCAACCACTATCTTCAAAGGGAGATTCTCAATGTTAGTGGTTTCAAAATGGAATGTGTACCACATTATAAATATCCAGGTCTGTGGTTACACCAACACTTTAGATGGGGTTACCATATGTAATGACTGGAGTTTTATACCGGAATAAATTTTACTTGACACACACAGGATGTAAGACAATCAATGACATTACCATTGTTAGAACATGGACATGTTTTTTGGGAAGTTATGTTTGCACTTCCAGCTGAGAGAACTATAATGAGCATCTCCTATAATCTGCATAAATTCCAGAGGATATGGGAACCCTTATATACCCTTCTATCTACTCAATAAAAAAAAGGCTTCCAAGTAGCATGTAAAGACCATTTTGCACTTCTCCGGTGATAAAATGGCGGGGGTGTAGTAGTGGAAGAGGGGAGGGGGTGATTAGGACTTGTTTTAACATATAACATGTAATGGCTGTATTTCTTGTTCAGACCTCATGTTCTATGTTCCAGGATTTTGGATTATGTATGATGTGTCATGTTTTCACCTTCAACCTAATAAAGTATACAAAATGGAAAAAAAAAAAGAATCTGAAGATGTAAGTTTGCTTATGCAACAAAATCATTACTGAAATACTGGATGTCATCTGTCTAGCTTAGCACTTTGTTCTTCACTTCCCCAGACTTATGCATCATTGCGTTCTTTATAGAGCACTGTATTGGTTTCCACTGAAACAGAAGCATGAGCTTTACATCACTGTTTTAATGTGAGGGAGCACCAAAATAAATTACCTCCTTATAGTTTGGACATTCTCAAGCCATGCTGTCCTAGAAATGGTCTGTGATCTGCACATGGGCTTGAGCTCATGGTTCCTCAGCTCCATACTTTAGTTGCCACCCAATCTTTCTCCTTTGTTGTACCAAAATGCTGGAATGCACTGTAACTCCATTTGTATCCTGCCAGTGGGACTAAGTCCTCTAGTTTTCTTTGAAAACTGATACATTGATAGTTTTTTAACTTGAGACCAGTGTTAAGCACTTTAAGACATCTGGTTGGTATATATTCTGTTTATTGTTTGGTGTGTCTAATTTTTACTTATATATTTGTAGTTGCAGTTTAGTAACTGTTTGCATCAACTTTCTACCCGATGTATACAGGAGGCCATTGTAAATGAGTTAACACTGAATTGATTGTGAAACATCTTTCCTAGTTTTTAAAATAAAAAGAAAAAAAGTAATAGATAAGTGCAATATACAAGGAAATAAACGTATTGAGGGGGACTAACTAAATCGTAAAGCCATGAGACTGAGGGGTGAATTGTTTTTTAATATTGTTAGCCCTCTTGATGGGTTTATTTCCAAGAAAAGCAGACTAACCTTTTATTTTATATAATACAGTTGGTTGGTTACTGTTAGTTTTTATCAGAATTGCATATACAGGAAAAGTGATACAGAGAAATAACTGCTCACCACTTCTATGGGGGAAATTGTCAATACATATTTTGTGTAAAGATAGATAGATTCAGGGCCCATGAGAGGGTGGGGGAGCAAGGGATAATTCCCGAGGCCTAACACCAAGAGGGGCCCAGGCCACCCAACATGTTCTGCATACAGAAAAGTAACCATTAGCTGGTAGGGGCCCCAAAGTCTGAACTTTACCCAGGGCCCAGAATTCCTCCAAGGGCCTGTACAGATTAGATTAGACAGACAGACAGACAGACAATAAATGATGGGTAAGTCTGGTATGCAGGAAATAAACCATCAAGTGGGCTAACTGAACATAAAGTCACAAGCACATAGGGTGAATTCCTTTTAAGATTTAGTTAGCCCCACAATGGGATTTTTTCCCAAGGATATCAGACTTACACATGTTCTATTTTATATAGTACATATGGCTAGTTAATGTCAGTTTTGATTGCAATTGTGTATACAGGAATGTAACTGCTAACTATTTCAATAGGGAAAAGTCCCATCTATGTAATATATACAAGGGCCCAGATATTCAAACTGTGCCAGGCTGTGGCGCAAGCTTGGGCGCAGCTCAACTTAGCTGCGCAGGGGTGTGGACTGGGCGATATTCAACGGAGCTGCACCATGGCTCAGCAGCATTGAATATCACACCCTGGCCACCAGCGGTGTGCATGGCGCAGTGGCAAGTGGCCAGAGTGGAGCATGGGGATGCACTAGCACAAGTTCCATTGCGCTATGTACAGCAACCGCAATATTCAAAACTTGACATGCAAATGGGGCCATAATGTATGCAAGGCACACATGGGGCCATTTACATGTCATTATGGCCCCAATTGCATGCAGGTGCACCCATCCCTGACGACATGCGCCTGGAGCCCTACAGGCAGTAGCCCCGGGGACTGATGCCCCCTGCAGCTGGCAATATGCTCCACAGCCCAATCACGGGCATTTGTAATAAAATAAATCAAACTCCCGTCCAATATCCCTGGTGGTCCCGTGGACCGCTGTCTGCCTGATCGTGGGCATTTGTAATAAAATAAATCAAACTCCTGTCCAATATCCCTGGTGGTCCAGTGGACTGCTATCTTCCCGATTGCAGGCATTTGTTAAAAAACAGATCAAGTGCTTCCAATATCCCTGGTGGTCCAGTGGACCAGCTATCTGCCCAATCGCGGGCATTTGTAAAATAATAGATCAAATGCTTCCAATTTCCCTGGTGGTCCAGTGGACTGCTATCTGCCTGATCATGGGCATTTGTAAAAAAAAACATATGTCCACTATCCCCAGTGGTCTAGGGGTACCCCCTCCCCCCACCCACTGAGCCCCATTGCCCCGCTCCCCCCAGGTCAGCTGGCGGTGGCAGCACCCACCCGCCTGCTGCCCGCGCCGCCGACTGACACGTTGATAGGGCTGTACACCACTGGTCCTCAGCGTGAGCCAATGGGCGTGCAGCTCATACCGTGCTACACATTCCAGATATGTGAATGGGATCATTCACATATCTGGAATGTGTACAATATGGGCTGCATGCCTATTGGCTCGCGCTGTGGACCAGTGCGCACAACCCCAGACAGTGTCAGTCAGCGGGCAGTCGGGCAGCAGGCAGGTGGGGTGCTGCCGCCCACTGGCTGACCAGGGAGTGGGGTGGTGGGCCTCGTGGGTGGGTGGGAGGGGTTACCCCAGACCACCAGAGATAGTGGACATTTTTTTACAAATGCCCGACATCGGGCAGATAGCGGTCCATGGGACCACCAGGGATACTGGAAGCTCTTGATATGTTATTTTACAAATGCCCATGATCAGGCAGATAGCTGGTCCACTGGACCACCAGGGATATTGGAAGCACTTGATCTGTTTTTTAACAAATGCTCACGATCGGGCAGATAGCTGGTTCACTGGACCACCAGAGATATTGGAAGCACTTGATCTGTTTTTTAACAAATGCCCGTGATCAGGCAGATAGCAGTCCACTGGACCACCAGGGATATTGGAAGCACTTGATCTATTATTTTACAAATGCCCGCGTATCGGGTAAATAGCTGGTCCACTGGACCACCAGGGATATTGGAAGCACTTGATCTGTTTTTTAACAAATGCCTATGATCAGGCAGACAGCGGTCCACTGGACCACCAGGGATATTGGACAAGAGTTTGATTTATTTTATAACAAATACCCACGATCGGGCAGACAGCGGTCCACTGGACCACCAGGAATATTGGACAGTTTTATTATTTTTTTTTACAAATGCCCGCGATCGGGCACGGGGGGGTGCCACCAGGTGCAGCCGGAGCTCGGGTGGACACCCACAGGTGGCAGCTGCCGTGTTGCACCCCTGCAATGCGGCAGCTCCCTAAGGGTGGCCATCAGTTATTCCTTTTTGGAGCAACTTTGTGCTAGCACAGGTAGGGGTTGCGCATGCATGGCTCTGCATCCAGTGCTGAATATCTGGCTGTGCAGGATGCGCATGGAGCACGCCCACTACCTGCGCCTGCATACATTACTGATGCAATCCGGACATCAGATTTGTGCTGCATACTTTTCGTTTGAATATCATGCGGGCGCATCAGTGGGCTGCACATGGCACAACAATGTTGCGCCATGTGCAACCCTTTTGAATATCTGGGCCAAGGTATATATTGGCCACTTGTTATCACTTTAAAAAGCATTATGGCTGACAGCCTCATAACCACTCAGTTTGTGCAATACAACTGTATGACTGGAATATGTATTTTCAGGGCTATGGTACTATAACTTTCTGTCATAGCACAGCTTGCTTGTTTAGGAATTAACACTTTTCTTTTCCAAGAAAGAACTAATGTGTCTTAAGAATATTTGGAAAAAGTTGCCTTACTGTGTTTTTGACATTGATGTCAAGTTCTGCGACATATAGATAGATGATAGATAGATAGATAGATAGATAGATAGATAGATAGATAGGCAGACACACAGACAGATACACATATATATAGCTAATACAAAAGACCATACTTTATAACCAATGAACTGAACCATAACTGCAAATGGACTTCATAAGCCAGTAAATAATTCTTAGTGTTCAGATAACCACAACTAAACCCCAAGCATCAGTCTGTTGTCTCGTGATATAAAAAGTTAGTAAAAATCCTACAACATTATTGCACCTTTATAATTTTATATTGGATGTAGTTGAAGATAAATACAGCAGTAAGACAGACTTGTATATGATAAGAGTATAGCGCCTACTGTATAACTTTAGGATGTCACTGGATTCACACTTAAAGTATTGCTGCATGTAATATCAAACTCTAAAGTTCTATAAATTGCGTTGTGTTACATACGTCTAAAGCAAGACCATCGGATTTCTTAAGGAATCGTAAAAAATTGCACAACACAAAATGCAATGTCACAGCTATGCTGAGCTCTCACTCCCTCGATTAACTTTAAAGTTAAAAAAATCTGAAAACTTCACTTAACATCGAAATATGTTTGCGTTTCTTTTATGAAAGTTCAAGATGAGTTGTACTACAATGAGAGTAGTTAGAAACTTAAATGCAGTTATATAAGTATATCAGAAAGTTTTAAAAGTCAATGAAAATGATGTACTGTACAAGGCACAGTACAATGTAAGGGTGTATAAATGCAAGTAATAGCTATTGTAATACTGTATCGTGTCTTTTAACGAGTAGATTTGAAACTATTTAAGTGCAACTATACTGTTTATATTGATGTGTATTGCAGGCTTCTTAACATCTTCTAGTAAGCCGGCACACATAAATCATCCTGTTTACAAGTATTTCCATTCAGGCAAGAAAACATAATATATTTCCCATTTCAGGGTAACTCAGCGGCACGAACATACCTCTCAACTGTCACACATTATGAGGTACGTCACTCATTTTACCTCTCAGAAACTCTTTGTCCATCATGGGGAAGGTGATATTCCACATTCCCCACTGATACTTTAAAGCAGAAATTCATAATAATCTATCATGCTCAGTTATCAAAAAACATTATGAACATTAGTGCACTGATAGCTATAGTGTTCTGAGCTTGCAGTGCCATGTTAGAAGATATGTCACATTTTGCTCATTTGTCACACATCATGTCACACATTTTGGTGAAGAAAGGTTGAGAGGTATGGGCACGAACCTCCTAACTCATCCCTAGTGGAATACTTGCAAATATCATCCCCTTCCAACAAAATATCTCACGCTAAACTATTGAAATCGCAGGATAACACACGTCTTTACCACAATACGCTATTAAGGAGAAGATTGCAACCCTACCCCTGTGAGACGGGCTTCCTGAGAGGCGCAGTCTTTTCAGAAGATCGGAGGCTGTTTATGAGGTTTGACTTTGAGGAAGTAATTGCGAACGGGCTACTACTACTATAAAGTGGATTTGCAAGTGAGTGCCACTCCTAGCGTGACAGCTCCGTGTCACCAAATCCTATAGAGCTGCCAGTGCTGCCACCTACGCCGCCGACAGATTCCTACTGGCAGAATTCAATGCTAGTTCTGGAGCTGAAGAAGCAGGAGATTTTTTTTCCAGACTGCAGTTGCTTATGCTCCACTTTAAAGAGCAGCGCAGAACTACATATGTGTGCGACTGTCTGTAGTACAGTATGTATCTGCACTAACCGCATGTACTCATCATCTGTGCCTGCTATGGGCAGAAGGATCTGATGTGAATACTAAAACAGCTCATGTGAGGAGCTGTTCTCCTAAACAGACTCAGTCTACTCTACTAGTAATTACACCCTATCGACCTTGTTGGCACAGATTAATGCTACAAGGAAGAAGAAGGTAGAGTATATTTGATTGTTCAAGAGGGAAAAGGAAGACGTGTGTGTGAGTTTATGTGAGTGTATAAGTGTGTGTGTGTGGGGGGGGTTGTATCCCTATCCCCATTTAAATTTCTGCTGATTAGAACTATAGATAATGCGTTTTTCCATTCTGACTTACTTAAGTTCACTTTTTTCAGCAATATATTTTTATATCAAATCTGAACTGTAAATGTGTGAACTTCATACCCAGATATTATCACGTCAGTAGAAACAGTACCTCTTGTTTAAATAACTGTATTTACCAAATGGACTTCAATTGCATCACATTGACTTACTACCTGGGAAGAAAAATGTATTAGCCTAAGGTATTATTCTTCTCTGGAAGTGCCTTATGTCCAAAAACTTGTCTTTTTTATTTTTGATGTGTCTTTGTAAAGGAAGGAGTAATGAAAATAACTTAAGGTGAATTGCCAAAGAACTTTTTGATAACAAAATGTACAGTATTCATGAACAGTGCTGTATCCAGTTGCAGTTTTTAAGACTTAGTTTTACATGCAATACTCCTTAGCTGACAGCTGAATTACCTTCCTCCATGGTAACATTGTTCTTATTCTTCTTCACATCAACAAAAGGTTTTACTCAGTTGCAAAAGAATTCCATTCAAACTTTCAATCCCCTCCCCCCCAACAGTTCATAGTCTACCCAGCTGTGGACATTGGTTGACCCAGGACCCCATTATAAACTAGTTGTTGTCTCTTAGATGGATTATCCCTGGCAAAAAAGTTGCAAATCTAAAATAAAATGTATTTAATTTTATTCATTTATATGTTGACTGTGTAAATACATTCGTGCAAAGGACATCCTTCAGGAATGAAAAGGGCCTACATACACAAGAGAAGAATGAAGATGAGAGAAACATTGTTATAAATAAGCTGGAAATACATTTTCTCAAAAGTAACAGAAAGTAAAGATAAAAAAAGTAAAACATTGTATCGATTTTAGAAGTGGCACAAAAACATGAGTCAAATAATGTATTTTGTAAGAATGCAATACTGGTGTTAATATAGCATAGTAGTACAAAGGGTGCTATTATAGCACATATAAATTAACAAGACAGTAACTGCTATTTAAACAATAAGGCAAGCCAGGGCATTGGTTGTACTAGGTTTACTCTATGGTCAGGGGCATTGTAAGGCATGAGGTGACGCAACGTCCCTGAAGTGCCTTATTGGTTATATAAAATGAGCCCATAGGCAACTTTAAAAAAAGCAAACATAAAAGTTTTCAGACACAAAATATATAATAAAATATTGCTAAATAATGTAAAATAGTCCCTCTGCAGATGTTTTTTTCACTTGTCAGTCATCTGTCTTTCTTAGCATTCAATACATTGTGTGATTGTTTATAATGGAATAGAAGAATTCAAAGCGTTGCATTATTCCAGTAGTGGAATGCCCCCCCACCCTAACACATACACACACACACACACATATAGAATGGCAACATGGAATACAGGAATTCAAAATTATCATACACATACAACACACACACACACACACACACACACACACACACACACAGGCCTCATTAGGAGCCACAACCTCAGTTTATCTTTGAGGTTAAGGATCTGGGAGTTTTCTGGAAAACTAGTAGGGGTAAGAAGGGGAATTTTCATGGTCATCAAAAAAACACCAGCAATGGAAACTCTGAATAGTACTATATTTTTTAAATTTGTATATGTGTGTGTAAAGTGGAACTCTTGAGTGAAAATAAAATGAAATTATTTACTCACTTTATAGTTAAAGTTTTTTTATGTACGAGTAAAATTTGAAGAAAAGTTTGTAATTGAAATTAGGAAGTAAGTGTACTATGAATTCTGTGAGTTGCTGTGGTTGGCAGGGACTTGATTTTAGCTATTGGTGGTGCTCTCTTACTGCCATGGCTAAAATCTAGTTTCGAGCCAATCAGGACACTAGTATTTCCTTTCCCATTTTATATGTTAGGCTACACAACTGAAGAGGGATGTACTCAGTAGGTAACCCAGAACTGTAATTTAAAGAGGTGGTGGGAAGGACAGTTTTAATTACAACTGCAAGGATGTTCCAGGTAAATAGGTCAACATAGGAGAAAGCCATTTAGCCCATATAAGAATGTATCCTCAGCACTTCAAGCAGAATGCAATTAGAGGAGCACAGGTTATGTGGATTTGTTTTCTACTTGTGGAACTTCAACAAGGGAGAGTGGTTAGGGGTATGTAGTGACTTATCAGTCAGGACCTAGAGATAAGTCCCTGCATGCCTTTGGGAAGAGCCAGATAAGGTTACTGTAAAGGTCAAAGTGGTGTGTTCTACAAAGGCCAGTAAGACAAATTGGCATATGCTGTTATAAATTGTGGTTAGCAAATACATGTCTTTCACAGTGGTTTAGGGGTCAATGGGAGAGGCATAATCCAGTATAGGCAGCATAGTACTTTTTGCAATGATGAGGCAAACTTCAGATGTCATGGAGTTATTCAATTTGTATGCTAAACCCATTTTTTTGTGAAATTCATTTACTCAGAAAAGCAACATGGTCTGAGTAGGTAAGGCAGCTGTCAGGTGTGACTCCTGGGTATTTGAAGGTGTGTACCTGTTCCACAATCTGGTCATCAGAGTAGGCAAGATTTGGCAGGGGGAGATTGGTTGGAGAGTTTCAGTTTAGAGGTGAACAGCATGGATTTAATCTTTTTGGCATTAAGAGTAGCTTGTATCTCAGGAACCAACTTTGGATCCAGGAAAAGTCATCATTCAAATTCTAAGAGACATTTGTCAGTGACTTTGAGCTATGAAAAATTAATCAGATAGTCAGCAGAGAGGAGAGTGCTACAGTTGTTGTAGGCTTGAAAGAGGTTGTTTTTATCAAAGGCTATGACTGCAGTTCAATAGGAGGGAGCAATCAGCCATGCTCCTTCTTCAGCTATTATGTCAGCTCCCTTCAGTTTGACTTAGATGCATTGTTTCTTTGCTGCAACCGGAGGCTGTGCTGGAGTCCCCCATATTTGTCTCCTGTTTCCTTCATACTTTTGGAGATTTCTGCTGCCTTGTTCCTCCACTTTTCTAGGTCTGTATTTTGATTTTGGCCTCCTGGCTGCTGTCTTGCTATTTTTATTTGTCCCCCATTCTTGCTGTGCTTTCATTCTCTGTGCCTGTATGTCTCTGCTTCTGTTTCTTTTGGGGGTTCCTAGTTGACAGCATCCTGGCTTTGTCATTGTATGGGGTTTTGTGCATATCCAAGCTCTAGAGTTTGCTGTTATTTCTGTACCAACTGCAATCTCCCTGCTTATCTACACTTTTTTTTGTAACATTTGCAGTCTCCTGTTCATCTTTCATCTAACCTTAATTGCTTACACCTGGCTCCTGTGTTCAGTGGTTTCATTACTCACTCTAGCAGTATACTGCTTCTGGTTTGATTCCCCATGCTATTGCATTCCCTACCAGTACTAATTATTGTTCTGTATTGCTCCAACATGCGTTCTCTTGCCATAATCAGTGCTACCAGTTGCAGCCATCTCATACAGTCTATGTACTCAATGCTATCTGTTACTCTCCAGTTATGTAGTCTCTTCCCATACTTTGTGCTATCTGTTGCTCTTGCTCTCATGCATTCTCTCACTGTTCTCCATCTAACAGTTGCACTCCCACACTCATGTTATTACATGCAATTCAGTACTACAGTTGCACTTCTGATTTTGCAGTCTCAAACACATCCAGTCTTTACCTTTATGGCTCTGCCCCCTTGAAGTCCACATCTTGAGGGTGGGTCCATCATTGGGGTGGGGTCCTTCTCTTTCTGCCCTTTGGGTGAGAAGGTCCTCCAAGCTGGGGGAAGTCTTTGGCCATGCAAACAGCATCAGTGGCACCTTTCAATGTAGCATTTAAGACTTCAGCTGCAAGAAGGTGGGGCCTTCAAGAGGGGGCTCCTTTAACTGTGCAATGGCATCAGCAGCACCTTTGAAAGCTATTCTCCCTACAGCTACTTAAGGTTCACCAAGTCACCATTCTCTACACTCTCTTGACTTCCTTGCCTCTCAAGGGTAAAGATCATGCAATCCTCCCATTCTCACCCCTCCAGGGCTCAACTCCTATGCCTCATCCCTCAAGGGTTTGGCTTCTTTTCTTGGTCTCCACCAGGTGAGTGTCTCAGCAGTTGTTGCTCTCCTACTTCTGCCTTGGGGGTGGGCCCTGATGGGGTCCCCTTTAGCTGCAGAGGCCGTCTACTCACACCACCCCATGGCATTCCCATTAGAGGGATAGAGTGAGAACCCTTCCTCTAAATTTCTCCTTCTGAATTGGGTCTCTAAATTGCAGTAATGAGCCATCATTAATTCTTCCAAAGCCTGGAGGGAAGGTGACCAAGGCCTTGGACCCCCAGATTTTTTCCCTCATGGGGGTTTTCCTCTCCTCCATTATGAACTTCAAGAATATTAGGTAATCTGCATATGGTAGTCCACTAGGTAGTACATTCCCATAGTACATGTTCTCCCAGGTAAGTTTCTGCTGTGGAGTTGGGGCTGGATGGTGGTCTTTTCATTTAGCCATTCCCACTCTCTTTATGAAAGCTATGCCCCTCATCAGTCTTTGCTCAATCCAGCCCATTGCTATTACTAGTTATTACTAGTTGCTGTCAATTCATGTTCATCCAGGTTCTGCTTTCACTGCTTGCTGCTTTCTTTTTGTGGATCCTTACTAAGGTACGTCTAGCCTAATGGAATTATCTTCCTGTGGCACATGTAAGGGGTGGAACCCTCCTCAAGGGAGTTCCTTTACCTTCAAGGGTACCCCAACAGGGTAATAGTTCCCTATGGGACAGAGAGTTTGAACAACCAAAGTATCTGCATGACAGCCCAACACATTCATTCAAATACTATCAGGCTATCTTTGATGTTGCACAAGCATAACTCCTCACTAAGTTGTATATGCCCATTGAATTAAATAAGAACAGGAGAGGGCATAGGCTAGATCCTTTTGGTATCCCATACTTTATGGGATGAGTAGACAAGAGTACACTTCCAAGCTACCTGTAAGGTAGTTATCAATCCAAATGGTGGCTTCAGGTGATATACCAAGATTTGGTACTTTATGTATTAGGAGTCTGTGATCAATGATATCAAACACTTTTGTCAGATCCACAGATACTGCTCCTGGGAGTTTAAAATTGTCCATTCTGAGAGTATGATCAATAAAATTGACAAGGGCTGTGAAGTGCAGTGCCCTTTACAAAACCATACTGTTCAGAAGTGAGGAGGTTGCACTGGTTTACATATGAATGAAGTTGTGCTAAGACAATTTTTTTCAGCAGACACAGAATAGAGATTGGTCAGCAGTTCTTGGCAAGTGAAGGGTTTCCTCCTTTGGGTAATGGCAAAACACAGGATTTCTTCCAGATGGCAGACAGAATTGATGAGATGAGTGAGAGATTAAAATGTTTTGATAGGAAGTCAGGCAATGGCAGATGCAGTTAGTTTCAGGAACTGGAGGGTTTCATCCATCACTGCTACTCCCGCTATTAGCTGTACAGTATCTGTTTGCCTTAATATGTTTATTTGGAAAACTTTTTTTTTCTTTTTTTTCACTTCTGGAGAGTATTATTTAAAGTTATAAAATGGCAAGAAAAATTTAGAAACTTCATTAACAGGAAGATATCATGTGACAATGCAGGGAATTCTAAGCTCCGCATGGCCAGGTGTGGATCTAATTACCAAGGGAAAGAAAGCCTTATTACCTACAAAATCAGGTAGTATTTAATTTGCTTAATTTTGTTATTTTAAAATGTATTTAAACAAATGATTTAGGCAGAAGGCATGGAGGCAATTCCAAACGCTACCTAGAGTTAAATTCCATCAGTGGCAATTCAGATGGCTGGCCTGGGACACAGCCTTTACCCCTGGTCAGATAGACCCCTGGTACAGGTGGCAGGCTAATCAGGGCTTTGGTTCCCAGAGCAATGTTTCCAGAGTAGTATAGTAAAAACTTCTGAAGAGCTGTAGGCACAATTCAGCTGGAGGCCAACTGACAGATTTTGGTACTTCCAGATCAGAAATGATATCATTCAGCATTTAAGACAACTGACAAGAGGATAACTAGAATACACTGGGGTGGGAATACAATGGCTAACTGGATCACCAACTGGCAGAGGGGTAAACAGCAAAGGGTTGTGGTGGTGGTGGGGACTTTCATCACCTAGGGACATTATGAGCAGGGTGACCCAGGGATTGGTACTGTGCCTGGTGCTGTTTGGGATATTCATAGCCGGTATTGCAAGTGGGATCTGGAATAGGATCAGTCTGTTTGCAGATGATACTAAGATTGGAGCTGTGGTAGATGACATAGAGGGGTGGAGGGGGCTGCAGGAAGACCTGACCAAACTACAGGAGTGATCAAAGACATGGCAGATGGGGTTCAATGTAAAGAAGTGCAAGGTATTGCACTTTGGAGTGAGGAACCAGTGGAGAAAGTATCAGCTGGGAGGAGTACAGTTGGAAAGCACCATGGAGAAAAGGATCTATAGGTACTAGTAATGGGGAGTATGAACCACTCAGTGCAGTGCAAGAAGGTGGCTGCAAAGGCAAATAAGATGCTGGGGTGCATAGTGAGGGGAATCTCCTCCAGGCACAGGTAAGTGATCCTTCCCCTGTACAGGTCACTGGTCAGGCCACACCTGGAATACTGTGTGCAGTGCTGGCATCCATTCCTGAAGAAGGACATCAGATTGCTGGAGGGGGTGCAGTGTAGGGCAATGAAGATGATCCAGGGACTGGAGGAAAATCCTATGAAGAGGGGCTGGGAGAGCTGCACATGTATTCCCTGTAAGAGAAGAGGGATGGGGGGGATATGATTGAAACTTTTAAGTACTTGAAGGGAATAAGCAGGACTAATACCAAAAGGATTCTTCAGATCAGAAAGGGGAGGGACATGAGGGGGCACCAGCTGAGATTGGATGAGGGGAGATTCAGGAGGGAAACAAGGAGACACTTTTTCACAGAAAGGGTGGTAGGCAAGTGGAATACTCTGCCTTAGAAAGTGGTATCATGTAGAATGGTGGGAGGATTTAAGAGGGGGGCTGGGACAGAGTGGAGGAGGTTGTTATGAGGAAGGGAGGGGAGGGTTGGGTAGCTGCAAATTGTGGGGCTAGCTCCACAATTGAGCAGACTCTGTAGACCGTGAGGCCTGTTTCTGCTGGCATGTCATATACTTGTATGTAAGACTAGAGAAAAGGCAGAACATAGACCAGATACAAAGGCTCTGTCCTTCATAACTTTGCATAATACGGTCCAACAGAAAGGGACTATGCTGTATAGTGGAATGCTGTAATGCATGAAATTCCATGCCTGGAATATGCTTGTTCTGCTGCAGTAGTGACAGCATTATGTTGTTCTACTGCAGTAGTGATGTCACTACTGTAGCAGAACAACTTGGAATGCCACCACATTGTTGCATTCCTCTATTATCCAATTGTGTGGTAGAACAGCATTCTAGAACTTCTAGAGATTTTACAAGTCAGTTTTATTGTGAAAGAGAAAAACAGAATGCACACATTTCAATCAACTCAATCAATCAATCAACTCTTTATTTTTTGAAAAGCACCTTTCCAAGACCAAAGTGCTTTTACATTAAATAAATCAAATACATGTAATTAAAACAATATCATAAAATCAATCGCACAAATTATACTTAAAAATCCAAGTACGCCAGGCTAAATAGAGTACGTTTTAATGCTGATTTAAAACTTTGGACAGTCAGGCAATCTCGCACCTGATGAGGTTGAGAATTCCACAGGGTTGGGGCCATAAAACTAAAATCATCTGGTCCCAGATGTCTTCAAGCAGACCCTGGGAATCTCTAGCAATCCCTCATCGGTGGATCGGAGAGGGCGGAGGGGACAGTAGGGACAATGAAGATCTTGCAGGTAACTAGGTCCCTGGTCATGTAGGGCCTTATAGGTCAGCAAACTGACCTTGAAAGTGATCCACCACTGTACTGGCAGCCAGTGCAGTCCACAGAGGACAGGCATTATTTGACTGGTCCTAGATGTACCAGTCAAAAGCCAGGCCACCACATTCTGCACTAACTGCAAGTAGTGGATATCAACCCCCGGTAGCCCTAGGTAAAGGGCATTGCAGTAGCCAAGGCGGGAAGTAAAAAAGGCATAGACCAATGTTGAAAGGTCATCAGCAGGAACCAAGTGCTTCACCCGGGCTATGTTCCTCAGATGGTAGAAAGAGGTTTTGACAACAGCTGACACCTGATGTTTAAAGGTCTGGCAGTCATCAAATATTACTGCCCGGTTTCACACCCAGTCTGAGGTAGTTAACTGGGCCCCCCCAAGCCAAAACCCGAAGGTGATCCTGTCAGCAAACCTACCTCCTGATGACCTGGGTCCACAACCAACACCTCAGTTTTTTCAGAGCTTAACTGCAGCCAACTCACAGTTATCCAGTCCTGGATCTCGGTGAGACAATTGTTAAAGACTGAGACAGCATCACCCTGGTCAGGCACAGAGGACACGTACAGCTGAGTATCATCTCCATAACAGTGAAAACTCAAGCCGTACCACCTAATAATTGCTCCCAATGGCAGCATATATATCGCAAACAACATGGGTGCCAAAATGGAGCCCTGTGGCACCCCAGAGGATAGAGGGAGTGATGCAGAGAAAAAAATCCCAGACACCATCCTCTGAGTCCTACCCTCAAGGAATGATTGAAACCAACTGAGGACCAGGCCAGATAGTCCACAGAGAAACTGCAGGTATTCTAAAAGCACTCCATGGTCAATGGTATCAAATGTCATAGAGAGATCAAGAAGGACCAAGATGGAACAGGTCTTTCAATTTCTCGCTATTAGGAGGTCATTTAGTACCCGAACAAGGGCCGTCTCGGTACTATATCTCTTTCTAAATCTGGCCTGGAGAGAATCATAGACATTGTGACTGGTCAAATTACCATCCAACTGCGATGCAATCACATTCTCAATAACCTTACCCACAAAAGGCAGGTTAGAGACATGCCTGTAGTTGGCCAGACAGTCCGGGTCCAAGGAAGGCTTTTTAAGAAGGGGCCGAATCACAGCTTCCTTCAAGGGATCAGGAAAGATTCCCTTCTCCAAAGACAACCAGACTATCTTGTCAAGGACTGGGCCAATTTTATCCACACATCCTACTAAAAGGAGAGTTGGGCCTGGGTCCAAACTACAGCTGGTCGGTCGCAGTGACTGGACGATCATCAATATGTCATTGGTTGTGGGCAGGTCAAAGTCAAACCACACAAATTGGGTGTCCGACATCTCCTGCTGACCACCACAACTCCTATATGAAAGAGTCGGGAGAAGATCGGACCTAATTGTGGAAACCTTATCTGTGAAGAATCGAGCAAACTCCTCACAACATTCTTGTGAAAATGCTCTCTCGGGCTGAAGACAGATTGGATTGCACAATCTGTCCATGGTCTGGAAGAGCTGGGCTGGTCGATTCTGCACAGCAGCAATTTCCCTGGACAGGAATTCTGCTTCTTGGGTAATGCTGATTGATAGACCCGATAATGATCCATCAAACTAAGCCTGTCACACTCCAGACCCGACTTCCGCCAACATCTCTCAAGCCTTCTTCCCACTCTCCTCAACTCCATCAAAGTCTCATCAAACCAGGGAGTCTTGGGGTGAAGGGTGATGGGATGAACACAAACAGAAGCAATGGAGTCCAGGGCCCCAACTACTGCCTTATTTTAGGCAAGAACCAGGTCCCCAGGATCCATTCATTCACTCGGCAGACTCTATAGGTCCAGCACCACCATCAGGCCCTCAGGGTTAACACCCCTCAAAGGGTGGTACCAGACCATCTCCATAGGATTTGACCTACCAGGGGGGCCAAGAAACTGAACCCAATGGTGTGATGGTCAGACCATCCGACTGGCTCCACCACCAAGCCAGTTATCTCCATCCCCAGGAGGAACACCAAGTCCAATGAATGACCATTCAAATTCACATACTATACACTATAAAAAATACCAGATGAACAACTTTATACATAACCAGTGTATTTTGTCACCTCAGGGTTCTGATTCCCATGGACCTCTTGAACTTTGCTCTCGAGGTCAGAAGGAATCAGAACCCCTGTAACAAAACACACTGGCTGTGCGTTGCCCATCCAGTATTCTCTATATCTCACTACTTTGTGAATTTTGTCCCAGATGGATTTTAACACATAAGAAATACATGTGATAATCAAGGTAATCTTAATAGTATTACTGTGATTAGAAGTATGGTCTGGAGACATTAGTAACACTGGTTACCAAACTATAGTAGTTAGTCAGAAAAGGCATTATAATATGCAGTTGCTTTCCTTCCGTGATTGTGAAGCCATAACATGTGCCAACAGGAATGACAACAATTTAGATAGTTGGAAAATAAATGACAGAAACAAAACAAAAGATAATTATACTTGAGAAGTACGTGACTTTGATTGGTTCCCTCTAGACTAGAGATGAAGAGCCCCAATTTTAGCCATGGCTGTTAGGTGAGTGCCGAATTAACACAATGCAAAATATAGCATGTGGTTGTAAGGAAGGACTATTCATACTGACAGCACATCCTTGGTGGTGTGCACTTCCTGTATGAATATCAGGCCATGTTAGTAGTGTGAAAAGTGAATATGCATGGTACTACAACTGCCTCCTGGTGGCAACTGACACCCAGGAGCAATGGATATAGTGTGACTCAAATGGGATAGCATCTTTGTTCCGGGGTGCCATATTTAGGGGCCAGCATGCTAATGACCATATATAGATAGCATGCATGGTGGAAAGGTGCCATTTACATGTCATTTTATGGCCATGAGCAGCTTTGCACAATGCCTTCATACACAAATGCATGACGGCATTCTGCATAGTTTGGCCATTGCTGCTACTCTATACTAGCTCTGTACATGAATGGAAAACCTTCCTGGTAGTCTAGTTCCCTCCCTACCCAATCCCAGAAGTAAATGGCAACTGGTAGTGTAGTGTTCCTCCTTGCACCCGATCTCCAATGCAAATGAAAACTTCTCTGGTTGTCCAGTGCCCCCCCCCCCACCAATTGCCTGAAAACAGAGGTAAATGACAACTTTCCTGTCTATATAGTGGTTCATCCCTCCTGCCCAGTTGCCAGTGTAAAGGACAACTTCCCTGTTTGTCTGGTAGTATAACCTCCTGCATGATCCCTAAAGTAAATAATAATGTTCTTTGTTGTGTAGTTGTCTTCCCCTCTCCTACCCAATCCCAATGCAAATGACATCTTCTCTGGTTGTCTCAGCACACCCCCTCCTATCCCCATCTGCTGCATACTATGATGGCCCTCAGTACTGGGCCCATCATCTTATCACCCACAACCCCCTATCTGGCACCAACTCACTCTGCTATAGGTCATTTGGGAGTGCCAGCAGAGCTGCAGATGGTGAATGGCACAGATAATCCTCTCACCACCTCAGCCAGCTACTGTCTGAAAGACAGGGACTGAGTCCATGCACACTGTGTAAACAGCTGCTCTACTGTATGTATGTACTCACTCCATGTCATTCAGATAGTAGCCACCTAAGATGGTGAGAAGAGGGTCTGTTCCAGTCACCATCTACAGCTCTGCCAGGGCTCCTGAATGGTCTTAGGTAGGGTGGATAATGTTGGACAGGACTGGGGGGAATGGTGCTGAGATGATGGGCCAGGAAAGGGGGGCATTGTAGTTCAGCAAGAATCATAGCAAGATGGGGAGACAGC
Organism: Neoceratodus forsteri; assembly: GCA_016271365.2. Classification (NCBI taxonomy): domain Eukaryota; kingdom Metazoa; phylum Chordata; order Ceratodontiformes; family Ceratodontidae; genus Neoceratodus; species Neoceratodus forsteri. The sequence continues at coordinate 1,325,830,100 of CM057458.1, forward strand.
CAAGAAAGTTATCATTTACATCAGAGATCAGGTGGGAGGGGGACCACTAGACAACCAGTGATGTCATTAACCTATAGGATCAGTTAGAGTGTATCACCAACACTATTTATTAATTGATTGATTTTAAATGTGGTAGCCAGGAAAGGCACACTGAGCCAAGGCTCATTTCCAGGTGTGACCCAGGAAGGGGGAGATAGAGCAAGCAGCATATAAGTCACAGTGTCAAACATCTGAGCGGGCAAATGAACAATGTGATACAGTAATAAAAAAATAATGAACAATTTGCATGTATACAGTAGGTAATACAGTGCAGGGAATCTTAGCAGTGCATAGAAGTGGAACAAAACTAGAATCATGAGAAATAACACAGATGGGTTAAGATTCAGCCTTCAAGGGTATCCAGAGGAAGAATAATAGGAGCAAGTGGAGGGGGTTGAAGTTTCACTTTGCATTAGAAGACAGGGGATGGGGAATAATGGAGGGAGGAGGGGCGTTTGTTCCAGAGTGAGGGAAGTCTATTGGAGAAGGCAGATTGCCCAGCAGAGGAGCAGGGGTGAGGTGTGGCGAAAGTGTCATGGTCCCTAGAGAAGCAGGAGCAGGAAGCAGGGGAGTTGGGATAGGAACAAAACAGGTAGGAGGGAATGGTGTTGAACCAATATTGAAGATGAAGGGGTGCAGTGTGCCTGGTGATGAGAGGGCAGTGGAAGGATGGATACTGAGGAATATAGCAAGCAATGATGCATGGTGGAGAGTTTGATGCAAAATGACAGTAGGAGTTGAGGACTGGAGCACTAACCACTGGCACATTGTAACAACAGGGTTTTGGAAGCATTAACAAGCACTGCCTCAGCCATCTTTTATTGCTTCCAAAGCCTCTAAATAGACTACTGAACCCTGTATGCAAGGGAGTCCCACATTTGCATTGGGACAGTGGTATATTATATTTAGCATGATTGCACCATCCACAGTGCACAGTACTGATGGTTCCTTTTAATATAGCCCACCTCATTTGAATCAGCTATGTTTAGTTAGCAGAGCACTATGCCTGTTAGTTCCATGATAACCTTCTGAATATGGGACCCAGATCTTTTTCTATATACATTTATTTTTAAATGTAGGGCTTGAAGTTCTCCAGGGTTTCTATATGACCTACTAATATCACATACTGGACTACAGGACATAAAATCCACCAAAAATAATTTATGACGTGTCCCTTTTGCAAAACCCATATGGGACAACATGTATTTAATATTTGCAGTATTCAGGACTTGAATATATTGACTCTGTAAATAAAATTAACAAGTACTGTGTTGTCTTTTAAAATAGTTTAACAAATCCCTTAATTAAGAAGACTGGAACTGGAATAGCCCAGAGGTTAGAATAATGAGCTGTGATTGAGCTTGGTACATCTAGTAGACATGGGTTTGATTTCCTGAACCTCCACGTGCATACTGTGTGACATTCAGCAAGTAATTTAACCTGAAAAAAGACAGTGTACCTAGTGGGCTTTATCCGGTTAAGGATCAGGGCTGGGGGGTCCACTAGATCAATAGGGACATAATTAATATTAATAAAAGGGGATCAGGGCTGGGAGGTTCTGCTAGACCATCAGTGACATGATCTATATTAAAAAAATGGGATCAGGGATGGGGGGGTCCACTAGACCACCAGGGGATGTGATCAGTTTTAATAAAAAGGAATTGGGGATGGGGGGACCATAGAACATGTTCCCTCCCACCCAGGGAAGGCTCCAAGAATGGAGCAAGTGCTGTAACCCTTCCAGAGAGTGACATTCTAAGTACCTTTAGAACTTATACCAGCTGCTATTGGGTCTATATACTCTAGAATTGTTCCTCTGGGAGGTTTAGAGAATCCAAAATTAAGGGACATGGCAGCTTGCATCTTCTGCAGGGTCCCCTAGCATCATGTTTCAATTAATTTGTGCCACAAGGATGGCAGAAGCCCCCATTGGTGCACACGACCTACATTTGAGAATTGCTCCAGGTGCAACCTTTGGTGCCATCAGCACTTTGTGCCATTCCTTGTGGTGCAAGCCCCTTGGGCCATTCTGGGACCTTTGAGAACTGGGCCCATTGTGTACCACAGAAACTTTAGGTCTGCACAACCCAGCATTGTTACTTAACATGAATTGTTTTTAGTACTGGGTTGTATTTCATGCTGACAGCTGCTGAGAAGCAGTATCTAAAATGGGGCAAGTTATTTCTAGAAGAGAACAAACAAGATGGCGATGGCAATGGCAAGGGAGCCAGGTTAAGCTAATTCTGAAGGGCACCAAATGCAAGTTTACTAGCAATGTGATAAAAGCCTCAGATTCATTAAACTATATCTCAGAAATGAAGAGATAAAGAGAGTGAAGTTGAGGTTACTGACAAGGAAATAAAGACATTTCTGAATAAATTGTCACTTACTGTACTACTCTACTTACATCCTTGCTAAAACAAATACTTGCAATGATAGTATTTTGTTTAGGAAAATAGAATCATTGGAGAATGCAAGTAAGCATCGGCATGTGAGAGTGGAAGGCTTTCCAAATGCATTAGATGAGGAGTATAGTACAATCTGCAAGCTTTTAAAAAGTGTACTGATTGAATCCTTGGACCTTTCTATGGAAAATGTGTTGTTTCTTTCAAAAACCTACAGGATTCCAACAAAAGGAGGATTGTTTAAAACAGCAAAATTTGAATATTAGTTTAAAAGAAAAATGCACTAGCTGTGAATAATAAGTCAAAGAACTCTATCAGGTATCCAGTACCATAATAATTCAGCTGGCATTTGAAACTAATTGCAATGTCATTATATAAACAAGAAGAAGAACAAGATTTGACTGGTGCCATCAAGACTGTTATTTCTCTTTTATGTTCACCTGTGAAGTATGCAAACATACTGGTATCAGTCTACTGTAAAATGCATTTTGGGGTATACCATCTCTCCACCTATCATAGCTTCAAAATGAAATCTCTCCTCTCTAATTCTGACCATTCTTTGTCTTTCTACTCCATTTTTTCTTTGAAGTCCTTGCCCAACCACAAGGGTGGAAAAGGCAAACTGAAAGCTTTTTGTGTGACTCCTAATTCTTATTGCTTGAAACCTTATTCTGGCTTCATGTTCCACATACATGCTACTGACTACTTCTTTTATATGTGGTGCAGTTAATGCTTTGTTTCTCAGGAAATCTGCACAACTTACAGTATATCATTTTAATACCCATGATAGAGTGCTTGCAACTCATGTATTCTCATATGGGGTAAAAGCAAATGAAAGATGTCTATCATGTTCCTACATTCACTGATTTCTTTGTAAGTGCTGTAGTGCTTTGCTTGCCTGTGTTTTGAACACTAAAAGTAAAGTACTTTGGTGATTGCAACATAAATAACCAAGGCTCAATACATGTAATAAGGAAGCAACACTGGCATCAGTCTGAACTGTGAGAAGGCTTCTGGCGTGTGTGCCTTCTTCACCTAGCACAGTTCCTGAACACTGAATATCCTTCCTAATTCTACTCCACTTTCTCTTTCCTTTTGAATACCTAGTCCCATCACAACATTGGCAAATGCACAGTAGAGGGTTTTTGTGCAATTCCACAGACCTGCCCACAACCTTGTCCCTGTTCTTAGTTCAACCTCTCTGCTTCTTTCCAGTGATTTCAAACACTCTGCACTGAAGTGAACTCACTGAATAGCATTCTTAGCTACTTTACATTTGGCTTTCAGCAGTAGTTCCTCCTTATATCCCTCCTCAATCTCTACCACTTCCCACCTGTAAAACACATGTTCCTGTCTTCCCCACTTACTCTCCGTTCCTCTAAGATCTCCAACTCCCATAACAACATGCTGCCATGATCTATATACACTTGACACTTCACAGCAATTGCTCTATCTCTACTCCACAATCTATGCCCCTAGCCCAAAATCACACCATTTGCCATAATTCTCATTACCAATTGTGTGCTACCTGCTCTCTCCCTTATGACTCTAAAATCCTTGCCGTCCACAATGTCCTCCCATTCCCACTAAGTCACATTATCCATTGTTTGCCACTTGGTCCATATCTCTCCTCCTTCACTGATCTCTACTCCCTCAAATTGCTGCCTTTTTCGTATACTACACATGAGTCTCTCGTGCACTTTCTATCTCCCACCCATCCTCAAATATCTTGCCACTCAAGGTACTTTATGTTACCATTTTATGTCATGTGCTTCCTATTCCTCCTCTCCTCATCTCCCTCAACATACCATCATTCTTCATACACATCACATGCCCTATGGCTGTATGCCTGTTCTACCCCATCCCTGACTGTTCCAACATGCCACCATTCTCCATATATATTTGCCACACTGTGACACTTGCTCTCTGTCTCTCTCTCCCACCTTGATATCTGTGAACCAAACTGCCATCATTCTCCATGATTAACATTAACTGCTCTGTGCCAATTGGTGTATATCCATCCCCTGCCTGATCTCTGCCACCCACAACATGCCAACATTTTCCTTATACTATATCACTGTCATCCCAAAATGCTGCAATTCATGGTCATTCACATTAGCCATTCTGTTGCACTTGCTCTCTATTACACCCTTCACTGATATTTGTCCCCCAACAAATGCCAGCATTGTCCCTCACATTATCTGCTCTGTGGCACTTACTCTCCCACCCACCCACCCTCAAACATCTCACCACTTGATACTTCATAGTACCATTGTGTGCCAAATGTTCTGTATTCCTCTCCTCCCTGCCTCCCTGATCTTCTCTCTCCCCCAAGCAAACCATCATTCTTCCCTTACATGACATGTTCTATGGCTCTTTCCCCATTCTACTCGATGTCTGACCCCAACCCTGAGGTGGAAACACATGCAGAGTTGTATATGTTTTTTTAATTTTTATAGTATATGGTTTTATTCATACCTGAAAAAATGTTCTTACTTACTGCTACCATGCAGAGTTAGCAGACTTGAGGCCTGATGCTGTCACTGACCTTCATGTTGTTTCAGTTTTATTTGGAAAGTGCACACCCATTTGGCAGAAGAACAACAAGGACTCTGAACTGACTGATTTCCATACACATGGGGTAACCATATACTACATACAGTACAGAATAGTGTATGATCAACCATGCAGAAGAAGGCTACAGTACGTATCCACAGGGAAGGGTGAGATGACACCATCAACCTTGAGAGCAAAGCGTCAGAATTCTCATATGTCATCTCACCCCCAGAATGGGAAAGAAGCCATTTTTGTGCATAGCCAACTTTGCATTATTTTCTGCAGTGTATAGCTTATGAGGAAACATGATCAATCAATATCTTTATTTATCCAGGCTAACACCGTTGAGCAAGCTCATTTACAAGGTGGACGAGCGGCATACAAACAATAATACAATTGGACAAGTTACGGTCATATGGAGCAGTAAAAATGCTAGCTTTTACAGTTGCTGATGCTGATTTTGTAAAGCAAAGGTATAAACTGTTTTAATGTGATAGCCATTTTTGCATTTAGAAACACATCAGTTTTACAATTACATTTTTAATATAACTGAACCACATTGTGTGAACAAAATGTCATTATTTTTCTTGATTTTTTTGAAATACTGTAGTTGTACATTCAGGAAAAGTCAAACATGCTGAATTTAAACAGTTGTAAAGTCAGAAAACCACAAATTTAGACAGCTTGAAAGTTAGGAAAAGAAAAAAAAACTGTAAGAGTTCATGATCCATGTAGGAAAAAAGAAAATCTATTGAGTTCAATGCATTATGTTTTTATGTTTTTTTTTTTAATTCATAGATTTTTAGATTTTTTTAGGTTACCTTGGGAGGAGTCCTGGGATGAATATGTGATCACATGAATGTTATATTGTTTATGTGGGCAGCAGGAAAGTTAACATATTTCACAGCACTGAATGATTCAAGTTGCAGTGATCACCAACGAGATGCATGCTGGTTTGGGGTTAGTTTAAAGTTTGTGTTACACATCAGAAGAAGAAATGTGAGGCATTTGTGCTGTGTGTGGCCTTTGTAATTGAGAAGTTGGAAAAAGTACAGTGGTGCTCAATGTCATGTTCCTACTTGTCTAGTCATGTTGAGACACTATTGTCATGATCACTTGAGTAATGACTAGACATAATGGGGCAGATTCTCAAAGACAGATCATCACAAGCTGCACAAAACACATGGTGTGCCAAACATGGCTGCATAAAACAGTGTGCCCCAATTCAGCAACAACATGGCTTAGGCAAAGATGGCAAGGATGATGTAAGACACACATTGTGTCTTAAAAAGCAGTGCACGATGCACTGAGATCGAGCACTGCACCACAAGCATGGGCCAAACAATGGCCGAGACAGCGGGATGGAGAGTGAGAGAAGTGGACAGCAAGGTGGAAAACACCTAAGGAAAAGAAACTTCACCGATGATGAGACAAACATCCTGATAGAGGAGGTCCATAAGCGTGTTAGTGTGAATGCCAACAATGATGAAGGAGGGCAACAGGCTGAACCATGTGTACCCATGTACTAATAAGAACCCTCGACTCCAACAGGCAGATCTGCTTCTATCCAGGGGTGGGATAGGGAGCTCAGAGTCCAGCACCAGAGGGCATGGGAGGATGTGCCACCAGGTCAATGCTGTGGCTGCATGCCAACACAGCACCGAGACCTACAGAGTATTACAATGACCTCAGAAGATGGTCAAAAGAAAGGTGTTGCACAATAGGCACTGCACCAGTGGGACAGGTGGTGGCCCAAGTCAACTGTAGCAACTAAGCAGGAACAAGGAACTGGTGTCATCACAACTGAGTGAGTGCATCATCAGGGGAGGCACTGATCTGGACCTGTTCTGGCTCCACAGTGTGCCAGGTATGTATGACACCACATATACGATATGTGCCTTGGCAATGCACATCACCCTATAGTGGCAGTGTCAGTGCATGCCAAGACATGTACAGCAGCACCACATGGTAACCATACAAAACCTGATGGACAGTACAGTACAGTACAGCACTGCTGAATGCATATGTCTCTGTGTCACCCCACAGGACCTGACGGAGGTGAGGCAAGTGTCCATATGTCTGCAACACACACAGCCACAGACAGTAGGGGTCAGCAGCCATAGGAGGGGGCACACAGATGATGAGTCATCTGAGTTGACCAACAGCACAGAGGAGGACACCAAGGTGGCTACGGCCAACACAGGTCAGACAACAGACATGGATGCGCTCTATGCAATCAATGAAGAGCAACACACAGAGGGGCCCACACATGCCACATGGGTGCTGAATACAACACATGGTGTTGATCCTGGCCAAGAGGATGTTTAAATTGGAGACATCATGCCAACGGCCATCAGGCTGGAAAATACAGCACAGCAACACACCACTGCTCCTGACCCACAGACTGTGGAGGACTTCACCCGATATTGCGAAGACATGATGGAGACACAGGATTTTTATGCATCATGAGCTGGCTGCCATCATCAAAGCTGTTCAAAGTGGAACACATATGCTGCTACAGATATCCAGCTAGGCTTCACAGTCTAGCTGGGATCTGTAGTGCAACACTCTGCACTACAGAATGCTGCACCACAGATATGCTGCACTACAGATATCCCAGCTAGGCTTCACAGTTCTACATGATGCTGTGCGGACCTCCAGTCACAAAAGGGCTGCACAGCAGGAGGAGATATTGGCAACCCTGTGTGCAATACAGATATGCACACAGCAACAGGTGGAGGCCATGGAATGGAAGCACAGTGCCAGGGAGAGCAGCATTGCAGTGCAGGAGGCACACACACACACACACACACACACACACACACACACACACACACACACACACACACACACACACAGAGGTCCTTGGAGCAATGGCCATTGCCATCCATGAGCATAAACAGACATTGATGCACAGCATTGGATATATGGCACCAGATCATGATGGTCAACCCAGATATGCTGCTCAGGTGATCCAGGAACATGGAGATAAATGCCATCATCATGTCCCATAGACAATAGGCAGCATTGATCAGTGTTGGTCTAGTGGAGGTGGATAGGTGCATATGGTAGCTGTGGGCCCTGAAAAACCCAGACACTGCCTGTTACAGCACCATGTACAGCAATGTGTCTGAAGCACAGCAGCAAAGCACATCCAATGGCACCACTGATAGTGTTGCAGAGCAAAAAGGAACAACGTGCCATGCCGGCACCAGGCACTGAACAGTGAATGTAGTGTCCCACATGCACCATAGCAGCAAAGCAACAAGGGAACACACAGGACATGAAAGATGAATGACTGAAAGTGCAGCAGATGCACAGTGCACCTACTCTGAACAAATCATAACCCACAGACAGCACTATGCAGTCAGGGGAACCACCACAGGACAGTGCAGAGGGACAGGTGTCCCCAAGGAACACTGCAGGGTCTGCTGACACAGCAAGTGCAGGAAAGGGGCAAGAGGCCACACCAGTCCCAGGGATGGAAGAGGGTGAGATAGCACCTGACAAAACATGTGCAACACTGGGGACTGCCATACCAACATGCATCATAGGCAATGGCATGCGGGACACACAACACACCCATGCAACACAGGCAACACAAGAGCCCAGATGTAGTGGCCACAAAGAAAAAACACCTTGGGCACCACCATAGACACAGAGGTTAGGGCACTGCCTGGAGCTAGCACATTGGCAACACCCATGGCATCACCAGATCAGCAGACAAAACATGACTGCAGGGCCAGGAACAGTGGCACCTGTGATGGCAAAGCTGATAGGAACACAGGGTGTATGCACAGCTCCAGCCAACACATAGTCAGGGAGGGCATATGCACAGGATGACCAAACATCAGCAGGTGGAGGCAACCCCCGGCAGAGCATAGCCATGCAGTTACATGCACAGTGATGTGCATCTGCAAGTGACAACAGTATGATGAGAGCAACAACTGTGCCAGGTAGCAATGCTGCACTGTGATACACCACACACTACATGACAAGACACGGATAGTACCGGACCATACACCAGCAGAACAGTGACATCTATGTGTAGACAGCAGCCATAACCTGCCAAACATATCCCCCAGTGACACCTCTCCATGGCAACATAGCTGTAGCACAGCTGGCATAGAACATGATACAGTGGGAGCCACGCCAACCGCACAACAATGCCAACCTCAGCAGACACCTCCCCAGCATGGAACACACACAGAGCACATCACCCAGACCAAACCGTGGGGTTCCACCTTGGTGTTTGATGGTTTAGTTTAAATACATTGACATGCCAATATGTGACTAAGAGAATCCCAATGCCACACAGCACCATAGGCTGTCACAACAGGAATATCCCTGTATCTGCGACAGCATGTGTGGGGAAGATATGATTGCATGCAGTACTACTGCTCATACAAGCACTGTGCAGCACTCATGGACCACATTACCATAGCTTCACACTTGGGGTAACACACATGGACAGTGCATCTAGGATGATAACATGTTTTGTGCACCATGTGCATGTCTACAGCTGTGCCACATACCATTGTGTGAAGCAAATTTCATTTATTTATTTTTTCATTTATTTTTTATTCTTGAAGTCCTGATGAGCAAAATGCCTGTTTTCACAGGCAACAAGTTGAGGTTTACATAAATGCAAGGAACATTAAATACATACAAGAAAGAAATGTACAAATTGCACAATCAAATACATTTACAACACAATACAATTTATATCACACACTCTAACAAACACGGTGCTGTTGGTCTTGTAAATGCAGCACAAGCCTTCTCCTAAAAACATTAACTGTTTTACTACTCAAAAGTTCCTAAGGAAGTGAATTAAAAATTTAGGGCCCTATAACAATAGATTTTTGGCCAATGGCTTTACAACATAATGGGAGTTTATAAGAAAGGTAATCTTATGATCTAGTCCCACAGCCATCAGTAACCCTGTTAAATAAGCTGGAAACAGAATCAGGAAAATGGCCAAAAATCATTTTATACATGAAAATACTATAGTTATGCTGAACTCTATTATCAAAGGATAAACAGTCAGACTGCTGGTACAGTGTACAGTGATGTGTACGATATGAAGCATTAAGCATAAATCTAAGTATGGTATTGTATGTAACCCTAAGACATGCCAATAGATTATTATTGGGATGAAACACAAACACACATCAATCAATATAAAATGATTTATTAGAACACTGAAACAGGCCATGCACCTTGTGGAACAAATGGCATCGAACACTCAAACTACTACTTATAGAACACAGGTATAACAGTAGCTCGAAACTCTAGTATGGGTGGGGGGGGGCACTGTAGATACTGAAAACAAGTGCAAAACCCAACAATAAACTATCTGTATATAACACAACATTGATGTCTACAACTATTACCTCCAATAGCTCCATATGAAGTCCGAACTATCCATTCTTTACCTGACACAAAATGGCCGCTCAGTAATGAGTTAACAATGCCATAATGGGAAAACACTGTTACAACAACAAATATCAGGGCCCATGCATGTGTGGACAGGAACATTATGGTAGCGAGACAGAACAGGTACATGCTGCAACAGTCACAGTACAATGCCCACAGCGAGTGTGATGCACAAAATAGTGTGACAGCGCCAGTAAGGCTCATTGCCCAGTATAATTGTCCATGTATGTTGTGATCTGCCATATGTATGCACCCATTTCTTGGGCAAAGCTCACATGGGCCTACTTCTACCACCATCCATGCCCACAGCAGTATTCTCATGGCCCTGTCTGATGTCAACACTGTTCCTGGGCTCATGCCCTCAGCTTCATCTCCCAGCATGGCTACCTCAGCCACCATATCCATCCCAAGGTCAGCTATCCCAACAAATTCCAGAGAGGTTACTGCTGTCCATCATCCTGGCCACTCGGCTGGTCTTCATCCACTATAGGTGCTGCACCATGATCCCCTGCAGACACAGTAACAGAGGTGTCCCAGGCCTGCACAACAGTGTTCTGGCCATGGTCTCCTTCCACCTCCACAACAGATTCCACACTGTGCCCTGCCTGGTATCCCTCACCAGACACTGAATGGTCCTCTGCATCCTTATCCCCATTCCCCAGTACTGTGTCATGCTCATGGCCTTCATCCACAGACCCAGGTTCCTCTGCAGCCTCATCTGCAGTCTGCACCTGGAGTTGTGTCCACTGGCACAGGCATGTGCATCTGCTCACTTCAGTCTCCTTATTGTTCTCACCAGGCTCTGTTACCTCTCATGCCATGCCACATTCCCAGTGTCCACTGGCTGCCTGGAAGCTGTGGAGATAATGGAGGAACTGTGTGAGTGTGCTGCCGGTATCGGTTCTGTACAGTAGTGATGCATATGTGTCATGTACACTACAGCCACCATGCCACCCTATGGTGCTGTACCTCAGCGATGGAATGCTTATTACGTGCCTCTGCAGGGCAGGATCACAACTGTTGTGTACCCCCTCCCCCCATGTATGGGCTGACACATGCACCAGCTGTAACTGTGCCCTCATATGTGTGTATGTGTACTCAGGTGGCTTAGGTGCCTCCCTCCAGACAAGGTCATTCCAGTTGTGTCATACATGGCAGATATTGCAACACACATCGTAGTCCTTCCATAGTCTGACTGTTATGGCCCTCCACACTCTAGTCCTCTCTATGGGTGTGGACTCACCACTGGTATGTGGCAGTAGTACACATGTTCACTGCTCAACTAAGCTGATGAGAAGAACAGTCTCTTCATCAGAAAAGTTAGGGGAGCATTTCCATGAGGCCATTTCTCTTTCTAGGTTTTAACACTGTCGTGTCACAGTGTGGTATTATTCCTGAGTAGCAGTATTGCCACTACAGGTCTAACACATGGCTGCCTCATGCACAACACTGCCTGCTGCCGGTTCCCTCCTCACACTGTTCACAACACTAACTACCCTGGATGTTGGACACTCACATGCAAAGTGTTGACATAACTTGCATTGTAAGGCAATGCCACGCTGCTTGCGTTCCACTGTTTGCATCACCACATTCGTTGCCTCTTATGGGATGTATATGTGCTGTGGGGGGGGGGAAGTGATGTCATGGGCACGAACAGCATGTGGGGTTGAGGGAGCACTTTGTCATATACATATCTGCAAGGCTTCCACTCTACTAATTGGCTATCACTATGGTTACACTATGTGCACACAGTGCAAAGCACTCTGACTCTCTCCCTCCAGCATCAGCTCCTCCTCAATTAATGCCAGCACATCTCTACTGATAAACTTTCCAGGCTCAGTTATGCAGTGAATGTGCAGCCTTGCCGGCTACAGCAGTTACTTTAATAAGACTTGCTATCTGCAATTGCACCTCTAGTCTTGTATTAACACCTGTTTTAGTATGTTGTATCAATGGAGTATAAACACATGTAAAGGGTCTTAATATTGTATTTAATCCAACTGTCTCAGGGCAGTATTTAGTGTGCCCTACCACCAGACCTGTGAGCACTATTACAGAGTCCTATTACTGTATTTAATCTTGCTGACCCAGGGCAGTATTTAGTGAGCCCTTACCACCGGAGCTGTGAATGCTGTTCTAAGGGTGGATATGTTAGTTACAGAGATGTCTGAGCTGCTCTGTTAAGTTTCACCTATCTGTGATTACTTCTTTCCATGCCCTCTGGTCTGTCTGCTTCTCCTCTCCCCTCCTCGCCTCCCACCTTGACCCTGCTGCCTTTGTTTCACTGACCTGTTAATCCATTCCTTTATTTTGTCCTGCAGGCTGCTTCCATTCCAAAGCAGTGAGGGCCAAGTTCACAGCTTCCTCACTTCCCATACCACTTCAGCCATCCTTGGAAATGAAGCCAGCCAGCTGCTCAGTCTGCTTATCATCCAGGTAGACAACACTCGGAGCATCTTCCTCCAGCTTCAGGTCCTGATCAGTTGTGTTGCACTTTTGCATCACTGCTAAGCATGTCCCACCTAACCCTCCCCAGCCACCCCCCCCACTCTAAGATAGTGTAGCTTTTAAATCGCGAAAAACCTCTCAGACCACTTTTGCCCCCCTCTTTTCTCTGGATAGTGATTCCACCTGTGCTACCCTGGCATTTTTAGGACCTCTGTCACCTTACTAGTGGTCCTTTCCATCCTTCTTTAATCCTTCTCTCCCCCACCTCCCTTCCCCTCTCTAAATTACTGCAGCAATTTAACATTTAATCATCTTTCATTTCCATAAGTTGCTCAGTATATCTTTTTACTTTCTACCATATAACATTTTTTAAAGTAGCCATTCAACTTTAACATCTTTCATGTCTATAAGTTGCTCAGTATTTCTCTTTTTTTTTCTACCATATAACATTTTTCTTTTTAACTTAGTTTTAACCGCCCCCTCCCACTTCAAGCCATATTCTTTGGCTCCTTTTGTATTCTCCCCCTCCTCTTCACTGTAACCTCCCTTCTCCCCAGTCTTCCCCTTGCTCCCTCCTCCCCTCCTCCATCCCCAATCTTTGAACCATCACTGCCTCCCTTTTACTATCTGACTCTCTCCCTCCCCCCAAGTTCTGCCAGCTTGGTCTCATAGCCCCTGGCTCCCTGGCCCATCTTTGCTCCCTCCTTGCTTCTGTCCCAGCTTGCTCACATTTAAGTTTGCCCCCAAAACTCTAAACACAATCCACCCCTCGTCCCTCTACTGCTAGCAGGTGATGTTAAACCCGGTCCTGGCCCTGGCCTCTCCTTCTCTTCACAGTCCAACAAGGGCTGAAAATAGCCCATCTAAATATCAGGAGTCTACTACCCAAACTTACTGTGCTCTAACTGCTTGTCTTAGACCTTAACCCAGACATTCTGATCATCACTGAAACATGGCTAAAGTCAAACATTACTGACACAAGCGTTTCGATTCCTGGCTACACCTCATATGCCAGGACCAAGGCACTAGGGGTGGTGGCATCACTATGTATATTACCTCCTCCATCCAATTCACCCTGTCCTTGCATTCTCCCTTCCACAGGCCTATGAACGTCTACTGGTAAAGGTTTCACTCCCCTTCTCATTGCCCACTTTTATTGCAGGTACTTATTGCTGCCCAACCCCATATCCATCTTCTAACATTGAAATGTTGTCCATCTTACAGACATACTCCACCACTGGCATACTGCACATATTGGAAGATTTTAACATTAACTGGCTCTCCCATATACAAAACAAAACCCAAACTGAAATAGCCTCTCTAAATTCAACCTAGTTAATTAAACAATCAACCAGACTGAACACAAAAACTCAGAATCACTCCTTAATTGACTGGGCTTTCACCTCCCACCAACACTGTATCATTTCAGCTGGTATTCTTCCCAATGCCCTAAGCAGCCATCACTTAATCTACTCCATTCACAAAGTCCATCGCCCTAAAGCTCCTCCAAAAATCCTATTTATTTGCTCTTACAAATTCTTAAATCTGGTCCGGCATTAAATGACCTGACCTCCACTGATTGGTCCCCCCATCCCCCCTGGCAACCTCGATTGACTCTGCACTGGAATACTTCAAATCTAAACCATTTGCTATTTGAAACTGCCATGTTTCACTAAGACTGTTAGAGTCTGTCTATTGTTTACACTGTGTGGTGCCAGTGCAAAAAACTTTACATAGGGAGAACAATTCACCCCTTAAAAAAAACATTTATAAGAACATGTAAGGGCAATTATTAATATGAAATTTGAAAATGCACTGGGAGCCCATTTATTTGACATTCATGGCAGCAACCTTAGAGGTTTGCATTTCCATGCAATTGACCATGTACCTCCATTATTTCAAGGAGGAGACAGTCAATGCTCGGAACAGACATTTATTTTGAAATTCAGTATACTTTACAGAATTTTTTACAACAGTACAAAAATACAATCCAAAACAACAGTTACAAAAACAAGCAAACTACCAACCCCCATATCCCCCCAGAGTGTATAGCAGCTAGATAATATGTCCTCATGAAAGGGGTCTTGAACAAAAAGAGTAAGGATCCAGTCACAAAGAAAATAAGACTAAGAGACCAAACAAAAAACTAAGACAAATCACCATTATCCTGCTCCATGGAGTTCAAATAGTATAAAGTGTATGCAATTTACTCCATTTCTTATCGTACAAAGACAGTCTGTTATTGGTACTAGCTATCATTTTCTCCAAACTGAGATTAAATAAGCATTCTTGCAACCACTCATGATAACTTATCATTGATAAGTAATGGAGGTCTGATCCAAGCAGTGGTGAAGTACAAAATGCTTTACCGATAAAGAAAGCATAGCCATGCAACATTTCCTTTCTTTCGCATTTATCCCTCTGTAATCTCCTACAATGCAGATCTCTGGTAGAAAAAGGCCGACTAACCCCAACAGGAGATCAGCCTTAGCTTTAATCTTTTCCCATATTGGTACTACTTTTGGGCATTCCCAAAAGATGAAGCAGTGATCCTTCATCCTGCCCACACCTTGTACAATTGGGAGAGCCCAATTTCCTATCTTTACCAGTTCTAAAGGTGTAAAGTTATGTAAAATATGAAACTGAGTAATTCAAAGGCTATCATTAGAAATACATCTATAAAGGTCATCCCAGATTTTGTCCAAATTAAAACATATGTGTGGGAAAGTTGAGGACCAATACGATGATTTCCCTGTAAGATTAAAGTTTAGTAAATAGGAAGGCAGATAATCTTAACACTGAGTGTGGTTGTACAACCAGATCCTTGAGTGACTGCATGAACTCACCATAATCACATTCCCAGGGAACAGGGCTGTGCCAACTAAGTAAAGCATGGCGTAGTTGGAAAACCTTAAAGATAGACCTATTATTTAACTGAAGCATAATCTGAATATCTTGGCAAGATTTGAAAGAACCATTCCAAAGCAAGTGACACACCCTTTTCTCAGCCAGTTGGGGCAGCCAGGGCTCAGTTAACATTGAGCCACCCACTGTAAAATTAGGGTTAGAGCAAAGCAGCTGAGATAGGACTCTGAGAGGATTGCAGCATAACTGTTTACACAGTTTGGCATCGACATTGAGGGAAGTATATATCACAGAGTCTGGGAGATGTGCCAGTTTAAATCTGGGGGAAATGTGAAATATAGACAAGAGAGACAATCTGGCTTTTCCAATTAAAGCCATCTCTAATTTCAGAGGGGTGTGCCTTCTGCAAGAGCCTGAGTGGGCCATCTAAAGTACTTGCTAGCATGTCTGGCAAAATAATAAAGAAAATTAGGTAATCTAAATCCCCATAGGATTTTGGGTGCTGAAAGTCAGTTATACACCCTCCTCTGTGGTTTTCCATGCCAAATAAAATCAGAAATGAATCTATGCATACACCTAAACCAGGACAAGGGGAGCATAATATTGAAAGAATGGACAGGATAAAAAATATGGGGAAGGACATTCATTTTAATAATATTAATTCTGCTCCAGAGGGTCAATGGTAGAAAAGGCCACTGTTTTAAGTCTTGCTGGACAGTAGTAGTTACCAGATTGCCCAAATTCAATTTTTTAAGCAGTGTGACACTACGTGTAAGAGTAATGCCAAGGTATTTAAGACAGGGAGCCCAAGTTAATGCCATTTCCAATATATCAGACTTAAGGGTGCTGGGAGTTAAGGGCATCACTGCAGTCTTGTCAATGTTAAGTCTATAACTGGCTGTAAAATTTCCCAAACTCCTCAGTAATTGACAGAGTCACTGGGATAGAGGTCTTGGGATTGGCAATATGCAGAAATATATAGCCTGCATAAGCAGAGAGCTTCATGTCAAAAGACCATATCTGCACCACTGTCAGAAGAGGAGACTCTTTGACATTAAGCAGTAAAGGCTCTAAATATGAATTGAATAAAAGAAGAGAGAGAGGGGGCATCTCTGACGAGTTCTGAAACATAAAGGGAAAGTGGGAGAAAGAACCCCATTACAATAAATTTTGGCACTAGGGCAAGCGTATAAAACCTTAATTCAATCAATAAATTTAGACTGGAATCCAAACATTTTGAGAGTTTCAAACATAAAAGTCCAGTCCACCCTATCAAAAGCTTTCTCCTCATCTATAGAGACCAGGGCCAGTGGAGCCCTGGTCTCCTGAGACATGGAGAATATGTGCATCAGCTTACGAAGGTGGTCTGCTGAAGAACAAATCCTACTTGCACATTGCTAATGAGCCCTTCTCAAATTTGATCAATCTTAATGGCAAACATTTTAGCTAGTATTTTAATGTTGTAATTCATTGGGGACATGGGTCAATAACTGGCAACTGTATTCGGGGGAGGATTTACCCTGTTTAGGTAATGCAATTATCATAGCTGTGAAGAGAGGGAGGGGTCTGTTATACCACTTTCACAGAGAGAAAGAAAAAGGCAGTGCAGCAAGGGCACCAGTTCTTTGAAAAACATTTTATGAAAAATTAGAAAGGAAGCCTTTTGTTCTTTTAAATTTGTATTGAGGGGTGAGCAGCAGGTCACTTGACCCATTTAGTCACTTCCTGGTCTAAGGCTTAAAATGAGCACTCCGTGTGCAGCTTTTTCTGAATACGCCACTGTCCAACTACTATGAGGCACTTCTAGTGTGAGACAGAATTGGTAGGGAGGTTTGAAAAGCTGCACACTGAGTTATTGCTGAGATTACTGCTACTGCTTGTTAAATCATGGGGACAGGAAGGCTCTTGGGAGTTGTAGTTACTGATCCAGTTGAGAACTACTACACTTCCTTACCCCATGAACACACGAGTTGTTTTAGCTACTGTGGGAAATATTAATCTAGGGAGCAGGGGCGATTGCCCAGTTGTTTTAGGGCTCCCAAAAATCCTTTTGTCCTCCTGTTTCATTTGTATTGAGGGATAAGCAATGGTTCACATGATCTGCTTAGTCACTTCTGGGTCTAGGGCTTAAAATGAGTGCTCTGTGCAAGTGGGGTGAGCATGGGAGGGGCAAGTGCACGGTCATTGCATGTGAAGACGTCCACAAAGACACATGTGTCTGTGCAAGTGCTCTGAGTGTTCAGTGGGTGAGATGGGGTGCTGGAACAATACAATCAAATTGTGCATGCCTGAGGCAAGGAAACCAACTCTCCTCTTGAGTTTAGGCCCTATTGTATAAGTATGGCAGACATGGAGGCACCTGCAGTAGAGACTAAGTAGGATGCTGGGAACCTCCACAGAGGAGACCCACAGGAGGGTGGCATGGGACCCCACAGGGGAATGAAAAAAACAACTCCTGGTGGGGGAATCCATTATTAGGAGGGTAGAACTGGGGGAGGGATGGGAGAGGGAGGTAAGGTGCCTGCCTGGAGCCAAGGCTTGGAGGGACAGGGAGAAAATCCTCAGGATCATGAGAGCAGCTGCACGGGTGAGGGAACTGGATGTCATTGTCCACCTAGTGACAAATGACCTGGCTGGGAAAGGGATCGGAGCAGTGAAGGAGGAGTTTGTGGAGTTGGGGAAGGGCTTTAGACAAGTAGCACGCACAGTAACCTTCTCAGAGGTGCAGTCTGTCTATGGTATGGGTGAGGCTATGGTACTCCACATCATGGGATTCAATCAGTAGTTGAAAAACTGGTGCAGAGCTCAGGAGTTTGGCTTCACTGGGGACTGGGGCTCCACCTGGAGGGATACAGACCTATACTGGTGCAATGATCTGCTTCTGTCCAGGAGGGGAACCAGGATCCTAGGTGATAGGTTTAAATGCTTCATTGGCAAGCATTTAAACTAGCCAAAGGGGGAAGGCATTGAAAAGGAGAAGGGAAATCCTATCCCCCCCCAAAAAAAATTAGGGTAGTTAGTAAGGTAAACACCAAGATAGAGCAGTCAATAGGGAGAAGGGAAGGGGTAACTGAAGAAAAAGACAAAGGCAGTAAGGACAGGAATGAGGCAAAAGGAACAAGGCCATCAGAAATGGAGGGTAATGAGTACCAATGCCTATAGTCAAGGTAACAAGCTCCCTGAACTGGTGGCCTTGATGGAAGAGGATACCTGGATATCGTGGTAGTCACAGAAACATGGTACACAGAAAACCATGACTGGAATGTCAACATACCATGGTACATAATCTACAGGAGGGACAGGGAGGGTAGAAGAAGAGAATGAGTAGCTCTCATGTAATGGAAGGATCAAAGCAATGGAACTAAAGGGTAAACAGGGAGGAGAGGAGGCACTGTGGGTCATCCTGGAGACTGGAAATGGCACCACAATCTGCACAAGGGTTGTATACAGACCCCCATCTCAGGGGGAAGAAATGGACAAGGAAATGATAGAAGGTATCCTTAGGATGGCAGATAAAGGGGAGATATTGCTTCTGGGGGACCTGAATATGCCAGTTGTTAACTGGAGCACCTTTGCTGCAGCCACATCCAAGAGCAGGGCCATTCTTGATGCCCTACAGGGGGCATGCCTCAGACCGCTAGTTTTGGAACCCACTCAGGAGAGAGCAATCTTAGACCTGGTACTCTCAAATGAGGAAGGAGAGAGGATCTCAGATCCAGAAGTGGGTAGCCATCTGTGAACAAGTGACCACTAAACAGAGTGGTTCACAATAAACTTAGCTGTAGTGTCAAGCCATACAAAAGTGAAGGTACTGGACTTCGGGAGGGCTGATTTTGTCAAAATGGGAGAGTGCCTCAGAAAAGTACTAGCAAATAGGCAAGAAGGTGGTGTGGAGCAAGAATGGGGAAACATCAAAACTACCACCACAGAGGCAACAAGCTTTTGTGTGAAGTAAATAAACAAATCAAAACAAAAGAAAAAAAACACTATGGTTCTCAAAAGAAGTGGCAGGAATGTTTAGGAAGAAAAAGGTAGCTTTCAGGAAATATAAGGAAACGCAGAAGGAGCAGGACAGAGAACTGTACCAGTTAAAACAGAAGAAAGTGGGGAAGGAAATCAGAATAGCAAAGACCCAAACTGAGGAAAAGATAGCCAACTCAGCTAAGAAGGGGATAAAACCTTTTATAGATACATTAGGGAGCAAAGAAAGACTAAGGCAGGGATACTGAGGCTGAATAAAGAGGAGGGTGGTTGAGCAGAGAGGGACCGTGAAAAAGCAGGGATACTGAATGAATACTTCTACTCAGTATTCACAAAGGAAGAGGAGGAGGAGGTACCTAATCCAGTCAACAGAAGCACTCTGGATAGGGGAGTTGATATCAGTCCTTTCACAGAAGAAAGGGTTCTGAAAGAACTCCTAAAACTGAAGGTGGATAAAGCAATGGGGCCTGAAGGGATTCACCCCAGAATTCTAAAAGAACTGAGGGAAGAACTAGTAACATCACAGACTACCCTTTTTAACAAATCATGGGAGGATGGTGTGGTACCTGAGGCCTGGAGGAGGGCAGATGTGATTCCCCTTCACAAAAATGGGAGCAAGACAGAGGCAGAAAACTACAAACCTGTCAGTTTGACCTCAGTGGTATGGAAAATGATGGAATCACTTCTGAAGGAAAGAATTGTTGAGTACCTAGAGGCCAGTGGGGCACAGAATGCAAAGCAGCATGGATTCACAGCAAGAAGGTCATGTCAGATAAATCTAATCAATTTCTTTGACTGGGTGACCAAAGTAGTAGACCAGGAAGGGGCTGTGGACATGGCATACCTAAACTGTGCAAGGCATTTGATACAGTCCCACACAAAAGATTAATAAACAAATTACCCAGCCTGCGAGTGGGTCCCAGGGTGGTAGCCTGGGTAAAACATTGGCTGGACAACAGGACACAGAGGGTAATAGTAAACAGAGTCCATAGTGAAGAAAGGGGTGTTACTAGTGGGGTACCACAGGGTTCAGTACTGGGGCTGGTCCTTTTTAATGTCTTTATAAGTGACATTGCAGAGGGACTAGAAGAAAAATCATGTCTCTTTGCAGATGACACAAAGATCTGCAGCAGGGTTGATACACAAGATGAGGTGGAAAGGATGAGAAGGGACTTGGTAAGGTTGAAGGAATGGTCAAAGGTATGGCAGCTTAGAGTCAATGCAAATAATTGCAATGTAATGCAACTGGGAAACAAAAACCTAGGGGAAGAGTACACAATGGGGGTGAGATACTGACAACAACAAAAATGGAAAGAGACCTGGGGGTAGTTATATCATATGACCTAAAGGTGAGCAAGCAATGTGGGAAGGCAGTAAGGAGGGTTGGGGGGATATTGGGATGCACAGGGAGAGGCATTACCAATAGAAATCAAGAAGTTGTCATCCCTCTGTACAGACAGTTGGTGAGACCACATCTGGAGTACTGCATACAGTTCTGGAGACCCCATCTCCACAAAGACATAGACAGGGTGGAGGCTGTCCAGAGGAGGGCAGCCAAAATGGTGCAGGGTCTGCACCAGAATACATATGAAGAAAGACTAAAAGAGCTTAATATGTACAGCCTCGAAGAAAGAAGGGAGAGAGGGGATATGATAAAAACTTTCAAGTACCTCAAGGGAATCAACAAAGTCCAAGAGGTAGCATCTTTCAAAAGAAAAATGGCAAGAACAAGGGGCACAATTTGAAGATGGGGGACAGCTCAGAGGTAATTTGAGGAAGTATTTCTTCATGGAGAGGGTTGTAGATGCATGGAAAACCTTCCTGAGGAGGTCCTGGAGTCAGAAACAGTGAAGAATTCAAGAATGCATGGGACAGACATGAAACAATTCTAGTGGGTTGGGTAGGAGGAAGTAGGCTGTTGGTTAACTAGGATCTGCAGCTTATCCATTAGGTAAGGAAATGGGAAAACTAGGTGGGCCAAGCAGTCCTTATCTGCCATCAAATTCTATGTTTCTATGTTACTATTAGGACCCTGGAGGGGATGTAGGTTAAATGCCAGAGGTGCAGCAGGTATACTATTGTGATTCTCTTTTCTGAAACTACTATATACATGTAATAAATGCAATAAAATGAGATGTTGAAAGATATGGAAAACTTTAATGTGAGGTTAAAACTTATTGATCAAAGCCAACAGGATATGGCAAAAAGGTTAGCAGAGAGACAGCCACATATGCCCACTAATGTTAAACGACTAGCACCGCCCTCTAGAAAAGAACAGAACAACACACAAAATGAGGAACACCAAACAGCAAGTAGAACAGAAGCCATCCTAACTTTGCCCCATGAAGGTACACTTACTCCTGAGAATCCTATCATTCTTGCAGAACATTGTAAGACAAATATTAGGAAAAGGGGAAGAGAGGAAGAACCCATAGTAGGTAGTGACGATGAATGGTATCAGGTCCAAAGTAAATGAGTGGCAAAAAAGTGAAGGAAAGCTGAAGTGTTCGTCCTCCCACTCTTAAATAAATTTGATCCATTGTGTCCAACTGTCCCTGAAGTGCAGGATGGAACTCCTATAGGAACAACATATAGCACAGTAGATTGGAATGTAATTTCTAGTACAGCTGGTACAGATACTGTTACTTCTGACACACTTGATGTAAACTCTAGTACCCAAGATCTTATGCAAACTGCTCCTACTATAATTACATAGCCAATAGTATCTGGCGATGATATATTAAGCCCTATTTAGGATCCCTCTGCTACTGGAGATAATGGGCTAGTAATCAAGAGAAGGCTAGCAACACCACAAATAACACTAGCAATAAACAGATCTTTATCTTGGGAGACTCCATAGTTAGATATACAGACAGATATTTGACTAAGGGGAATAAATACATTACTAGCTGTAGTTATGGTATTGCTATCATTAAAGATATAACCACTATGCTGCCTGGAATATTACAGAATGTAAAAAATCCAAAAAACATCCTCCTTCATGTAAGAACTAATGATATGAGTAAAGCAGAGATAGAGGATACCATCAAAGAAATGCAAAAGGCCGTAACAACCCTTAAGGTTTTCAATGCCAGAATTATCCTTTCAGAGATCCTGCCAGTTCCACGAGCCACTAGGAAAAATAAAGAACATTAAAATGTTTAATAACTGGATATGTAGATGGACTCTTTTTATAACAGGGACTGTTCACAAAAGGGTTACCAAGGCACCCATCACTTTAAATGAATTGTGTTACTCAAATAAAAAAAGATTTCCCTAATACAAGTGGTGCTTTTTAAGGGTAGTTGGTAGTAGAGATAGGTAACATAATGTTTTTTTGCAATTACATCCCTAACATATATATTTTTTCAATTTATGTTAATTTACTACTGATTTTCTTGCCTCAAAATGTGACATCAAAACCAACATGTTTGTTGTTTGCTACTGTGAACTCATTTTACTTCACAGTATTCAAACTAATGTACTGTGTTGCTCAAAACATCTTCTTTTAAGATATCCACACTGTCCTGGCCCTTTACTTTATTCCATTTGGCTGCAGAGATGCTCAATAGTTTCCATGATAGGTGTAACATGTAGTGTCCTACTTTGTTACACCCATCACAGTGAATCCCACACTGATTTCCAGTCAGTTATTTAAAATTCTTGCACTTTTCCTTGCTCCCTGGATCTCTTAGCTTCTTAGAGAAAACATTGATTTGTCCATGGCCCCCAGCACAATGACACTATGTGACCGTTTGATCCCCCACCTGACATGGTGTCCTAGATTTGCTTATGTTTGCACATCACAGGTGGGGAGTCATTCTGGTAGCTCAGTGTGATACTTGTGTTGTGTCTGTGCCGAAAAGCAGTTTGAGTTGGTGGCAGTATAAAAGTTATGTTTGTGACTGGATCTTCTTCTTTTCCTTCACATCCAGTGAGAGTTAAAGCGGTGTTTTGCCCTCCTCGGTGTTACACCATTCGAGGTGAGTGACTAGTTACAACCATCATGGGGACAAGTAACAATTAGCTAACTGGGCAACTGAAATTCAACTATATTATTGATTGTTCCCTGGTGGCATTAGTATGCAAGTTCTCCGATTTTGGAGATGGGGGCTTTTCACTCACTGACTTAACTTGCTGGAGTTAGTGAAACACACCAAAACCTGTGGTGTATCTGATCGCCATCACGCTCTCTCTCATGAGTGTTTTTAGTGAGGTTAGAAATAGAGCCAGTTAGTATAGATTTTAAAAGCATATGTCCCTGTATTGTCAAGTATGTAAGCTCTGTGGTTTGATCCCGACCCATTTACCTGCATTTTTGTTTGTACATGTTCCCCTTTTGAGAGAGTTTAGTAGTGGAGATCTCCTCTGGACAGATTTAACTTGGAGGCATAGGTTGCATGGCAGCAACAATATTAAATGCTTGTTCAAGTATCCTGGTGTTTTGTTCTGGATGTCAAGAGTTCTAGTGCAATAAATTTCATTGTGATGCTAACTGTGTGAGCTCCAATGCATCAACAATGCACAGCTTAGAAGGTAGAAGCTGTGAATGAGCTTGGTACATCTAACAGACAGACCTGGGTTTGATTCCTTCAACCTCTACTTGCATACTGTATGACTCTGAACAAATCCCTAAATCCGTAAACTTCCCCTGTGCTACCTGGTCATTCCTGAACACAGGCACCTGTACCTAGTGGGCCTTACCCAGTTACCATAGAATAAAATACATTTTAAATGTGCTATTAATTTAGTTGATGTTCTATTTTACCAGGGTATGTTTTTGTTTCTGTTTTTTTACTGCTAAATATTTTGATGTACCTTCTGTGCCCTGTTGTATTATTTTTATTTTGGTATTGTTTACAATCTCCTTCCCAGGACCTCCTTGTAACTGAGCTGTGTAGGTAGTGTAGTTATTTTACTCATGGTCTGGTGCAAGGGTTCATCAGATGAAGGGCTAGGTCTCATTGTTTTGACATTACAAGGAAGTGTGAGAGGGGCAGTGACTGAAATAACATTTTGGGCATTCTTTGTAATTGCTATCCACGCATTTTGTATGGGGGTGGGGTTGGGTGCTTAATGTACTGTGAACTGTGAATGCTTTGGTTTTTATTTTTAATGTTGGAATACATGTTATATAGTAATAATGTATACAGAAAAAGTGAAAACGTGTTTTGACTCTGCCTGTGTGAGCATTCATATTTGGCCTTCCTGAGCACCATGTGGCTTCCCTGCTGGTGGGTGGTGGTTTGGGGGGGGTAATCTTGGTGCCTTTGACGCTGGTCTCATTATGGCCAAATATGAATACTCACACACCCTTAATACTCCAATTGTCCAATAATCATGTGTCTGCAAAATAAAATAAAAAGTGGTGTAGTTATGCTGTGGTTATTATGCTGGCCTGGGAGTGTGTCCCAGCCAGTCTTTTGACTCGGCCTGTGTGAGCATTTATATTCAGCCTTCATGAGTACCATGCAGCTTCTCTACTGGTGGGTTGTGGTTGGGAGAAGTACACTTGTGGTTGTGGGGGCACTCTTGGTGCCTTTGACGCTGGTGGGGTACTTAACAGACTGTTGATCTAACTCTTGGGAATGTCCTATTGCAATTATAAAAAATTATGCAATTTTGATCAGGCTGTACATGAAAGTGTAACAGGGATTATTGTAAGGCTTTTGGACTCCTAACAGCCAATCAGATTGCAGCCTTTCTAAAAGCCTTTTTATAACATCCCATATTTTGTTCCATCAAATTGTCCTGAGTGTTCCATGCCTCTCCCTTGATTGAAGGATCATGTGGAGTGTGCATGCTGAATTTTTTGTACCGTCAAATGGTCTTGAGTGCTTTGTTCCTCTCTCGTCGAATGGTCTTGAGTATTCTGTGCCATGTAGAATAGTTTAAAGTAGTGTAATTATAATAAACATGTTGTTTTTTAATGTAATGTGTTTAAAAAGTCTTCTGTCTATATAATTAAACCCTTTTACTCATTAACAGTTGTGTGGTGCCCTTTATTACACTTACAGTGATGTGTGGTGTGTCTTGTTCACTCACCACAGTGTGTGGTATGTCTTGTTACACTCATCACGGTGTGTTGTTACAATCATCACACTAGACCCCAATTTTCTTGGGAACCTTAACATTTTTTACATTAAAACATTGTGATTTTTTCACATGTGGGTCATAGTATCTTAATCTGTATTACACAATTCATCTATGGTCACCCTTTATTGCACTTGTAGTGATGTGTGGTGTGTCTTGTTACACTCACCATGGTGTGTGATGTGTATTGTTACACTCATCATGGTGTGTGTCATTACAATCATCACACTAGACCCCATTTTTCTTAGGAAGCTTAAAATGTTTTATCTTAAAGCATTGTGATTTTTTTCATATATGGGTCATAGTATCCTAAACTGTATTACACAATTCTTCTGTGGTCAATTTGAAAATTTCATTCCTATGTCACACTTTGGTAACCCTTTTTCATGAACAGACCCAACAACATTGAATGCTTACGTACATGGGAGACTTTTGAAGATAATCACTCTCTATATAGTTATGATGGCTTACACCCGAGTAAAAAAGGAACAAAGGTATTGGGGGAAATTTTCTACAAGGGGTATATAAATACCAAGAAACACAAATGGAAACCCAAGCCAGAAAGAAATCTATAACAAAATCCAACTTTAATGTTTTACTGACTTACATATACTAGAAGCACAACAAATTGGAATTGATGTTTATTAATAAAAATGCTGATGTTGTTGTTATCACTGAAACATGGTGGAGGAAACCTCTAGTTGGAACAAAAATATCTCCATTATAACCTTGTGCACAAAGACAGATCTGGCAAGCGAGGGGGAGGTGTGGTTTTATATTTAAAGGATGACATTAAGTTTATACAAATGAATGAGGCCACTGGAAATGAGAATCTTTAAATTATATGGGTAGAAATTCAAAGGAATAATAACAATAACTTTTCACTAGCATTATGTTATAGACCCCCTGATACTACCAATTTGGTACATGGTAGCTTATTAACAAATATTAAAGACAACTTAGATAAAAAGATATAATTATTCTGGGTGACTTTAACATGTCAGGAATTCATTGGATGGAATCTACCTCTTCCACAGCTCAAGAGCAGGCAATGCTAGATTTGTGTCAGCAACAAGTTACATCAATTAATTAATAAATCCACTAGATGGAAAAATATATTGGACCTCAATATTACAGACATTCCTGATAAAATCGATTACATGTGTACTCATGAACCCTTATATATAGTGATCACAACATCATTGTCTTTTGTATTAATACTAATCATACCAGAGATGTTGATATAACAGTGGTTAAGGATTTCAAAAAGGCTAATTTCAGACTCATACTGCAAAAACTGAACAAATGGGATTGTAACAGGGATTATATTACTGTTGATCAATTGTGGGAAAAAATTACAACTAAACTAATGGAATTAGCTGATAAATACACTCTCAACAAAAACATCTATAATAAAAAAGGTAAAGTACCAATCAGGTTTACAGCAAAGGTCAAAAAATCAATAATGGTTAAAAGAAGGACTTATAAGGCTATATAAAGAGATAATAATAATGAATATAACAAACTTAAGTACAAAGAGGCCCTGAAAAACTGTAAGACAAATATAATTAAAGAGAAGAGGAAAATTTAATTTAAACTGGTCCACATCAAGGATGAGGGCAAAAGTTGTTATGCATATGTAAAGAATAAAAAAGGTAAAACTAGTACAGTAGGGCCACTCAAGTCAAATAACTCTGAAATTAATCAGCCATTGGAAATGGCTAAGGAATTCAGTAACTATTTTTGTACAGTTTATGGACCTGCTAGATTATCTAAATGTATACCAAATACAAAAATTAATATTTGTCAGTTTCCTGAAATAACCAGAGAGGAAATTAAATCAAAACTGAAAAAAAATGAAGGTTAACATATATCCTGGACCTGATAACCACCACCCTCATTTCCTGAAAGAAACTGAAACATGGTTAATTGAACCCCGACACAAATTATTTAACACACCACATAATACTGGAGCAATAGTAGTGCCTATATACAAAAAGGGGGACCCATTAGTCTGACTAGTATTTTAGGGAAGGTTATGGAGTCAATTATTGAGACTAGATTAAAGATTTAATAACATTAAACAGTCCCAACCAATCCCAACATGGTTTTAAGCACCAGAGGTCTTTTCTGACCACTTAGTACTCTATGAGAAAGTAAGTGCTTTCTTGGAAGGCAAAGAATCTGTAGATATTATCTATTTAGACCTCTGTAAAGCTTTTAATAAGGTCTCCCACACTACATTACTTGATAAAATGCAGAAGTTGGGCATACATAACATACTAATTAAATGGATGGACTCTTGACTGAGCAACACAGCTCAAATAGTAAGAATTAACGAGCACACCTCTGATAGAGGCCTAGTGACAAGTGGGGCACTGCAGGTGTCCGTGTTGGGTCCTGACTTATTTTCAATATTCATTTCAGATCTCAATAGTAAATTAAATAGTTATGCCATTTAATTCACTGATGACACCAAACTAGTAGCGATGATGTTAGCAACGGCCATGGATTTTACCATAAGGAAGGATATTGCAGAACCTGAATGCTGGGCAGATAATAATGGTGTGGCATTTAATGCTAACAAATGTGTTGTTGTGCACCTAGGAGAGACAAATCCAAACTGTGCATATTCAAAGGCTGTTATAGACTTAAAATCAGTAGAGAGCAAAAAAGATTTGGGCATACTGAGCACAAAAGATTTTAAGTTTAGTAAACATTGCATGGGGTATCAACAAAAGCAAATAGGATCATTTTCTGTGTCAAGAGATCTAGTACCACCAGAAATAGGGCTTGTATCATGCCATTGTACAGAGCTTACATCCAGCCATACTGTACTATTGTTCTCCCCTATGGAATCCACTCTTACATAGAGACATTAACAAGTTGGAAGGGGCACAAAGGAGAATCCCAAGAATGATCAATGGCCTTCATCGTAAGCTCTATGGGGACAGAATGAGGGAAGTGAACCTCTATTCACTGTAACAGAGGAGAAGAACAAGAGGTGACCTGTTGCTCATGTTTAAAATAGCTAATGTCACTTCATTGATGAACGATCTGGGACTAAAATTTAAGAGAAGGGAAGTTTCACTTAGAAGCCATAAAAGTCAACTTATGTTAACTAACCTGAAGAATAACTTCAAAAGTAGTTATTACACTCAGAGAATAATACCAGTTTGTAATGCCCCGCCCAGAGAAGTGGTAGAGGTATACTCTCTTTCAGTGTCTAAAATAAATTTGGACAGGTACTTGAGTCATCAATAGGGATGGATTTAACCCAATTATTGGAAGATGTACATATATGGATTACAGCCTTCTACATCTGTTTCTTCCTTGTATGAATCTAGTAAGCCATCCAGCCCCGGGCTTTACTCAGAATGAAATGATTTAATAGCATCCAGAATTTCTTGGGTTATGGACCATTCCAAAACTGCCCGCTGAGCTAATGTCAACCTGGGAAGGGATATCCCATCTAAATAATCTTGTAGATCAGATATTAAAGGTAGGTCAGGTGGAGGGCCATAAAGAACCTGATAGTAGGCCTCAAACTCATGTGTTATGTCCCGTGGTGCTGTCTTAGAGATATTATCAGTTTCAGAGAGAACAGATAGAATAATCTGAGAGGCCTCTTGCTTCTAGAGATGCAGAGCAAGAGGGTGACCTGCCTTCTTCCCCTGATCAATGTATGTAGAGTGGGTCTTAAGAATGGTATATTTAGCCCCTTCCTGTAAACACTCTGCATACTTGTCTCAGCGAGTAATTAATTCTTTACAGTCCTGTTCTTGGGATGTGGGAGATAGAAACATAGAATTTGATGGCAGACAAGGACGGCTTGGCCCAACCAGACTGCCCATTTCCCTACCTAATGGATATGCTGCAGATCCTAGATAACCAGCAGCTTACTTCTTCCTACCCCCACCCCCTAGAATTGCCTTGTGACTGTCCCATGCATGCTTGAATTCCACCACTGTTTTTGACTCCACAGTCTCCTCTGGAAGGCCATTCCATGCATCCACAACCCTCTCTCTGAAAAAATACTTCCTTAAATTACCTCTGAGCGCACCCCCATCTTCAAATTGTGCCCCTTCTTCTTGCACACCTCTTTTTTTGAAAGATGCTACTCTCTTGGACTTTGTTGATTCCCTTAAGGTACTTGAAAGTATCTATCATGTCCCGCCTCTCCCTCCTTTCCTCGAGGCTATACATATTAAGCTCCTTAAGTCTCTCTTCAAATGTCTTCTGGTGCAGACCCTGCACCATTTTAGTTGCCCTCCTCTGGACAGCTTCCATCCTGTCTATGTCTTTGCAGAGATTGGGTCTCCAGAACTGCACACAGTACTACAGATGGGGTCTCACCAGCTGTCTGTACGGAGGGATAATACCTTCCTGTTTTCTACTGGTGATGCCTCTCCCTATGCAACCCAATATCCCCCAGCCCTCCTTGCTGCCTTCTCACATTGCTTGCCCACCTTTAGGTCATCTGATATGACTATTCCCAGGTCCATTTCCATTTTTGTTGTTGTTAGTATCTCACCCCCCATTGTGTACTCTTCCCCAGGTTTTTGTTTCCCAGATGCATTACCTTGCACTTCTTAGCATTGAATCTAAGCTGCCATACATTTGACCTTTCCTCTAACCTTGCCAAGTCCCTTCTCATCCTTTCCACCCCACCTTGTGCATCAACTCTGTTGCAGATTTTTGTGTCATCTGCAAAGAGAATACTTTTCCTTCAGTCCCTCTGCAATGTAAACTTATAAGACATTGAAGAGGATCGTCCTAATACTAAACCCCTGCGCCCCTAGTAACCTCCCTTACTTCAGAGTGGACTCCATTTACTATTACTCTCTGTGTCCTATTCTCCAGCCAATTCTTTACCCAGGCTGTCATCTTGGGACCCACTCCCAGGCTGGCTAACTTGTATATTAATCTTTTGTGTGGGACTGTGTCAAATGTCTTGCTAAAGTCTAGGTAGACCATGTCCATAGCCCCTCCCTGATCTACTACTTTGGTCACCCAGTCAAAGAAATCTATCAGATTTGTCTGGCATGACCTTCCCACTGTGAATCTATGCTGCCTCGGGTCCTGTGCCCCTCTGGCCTCTAGATACTCAACAATTCTTTCCTTCAGAAGTGATTCCATCATTTTCCCTACCACTGAGGTTAAACTAACAGGTCTGCAGTTTCCTGCTTCTGCCTTGCTCCCACTTTTGTGAAGGGGAATCACAACTGCCCTTCTCCAGTCCTTGGATACCACCCCATCCTCCCATGATTTGTTAAAGAGGGTAGTCAGTGGTGTCACTAGTTCTACCCTTAGTTCTGTTAGAATTCTGGGATGAATCCCATCAGGCCCCATTGTTTTGTCCACCTTCAGTTTTAAGAGTTCTTTCAGAACCCTTTCTTCTGTAAATGGGCTGGTATCAACTTCTGTATCCAGAGTGTTTCTACTGTTTGTTTTAGGTACCTCCCCCCTCTTGGTTTGTAAATACTGAGCAAAAATATTTGCTTAGTATCTCTGCCTTTTCACAGTCACCCTCTGCCTACCCTCCCTCCCCTTTATTAAGCCTCACTATCCCTCCCTTTGTCTTCCTTCGCTCCCTGATGTACCTATAAAAGGTTTTATCCCCCTTCTTAACTGAGTTGGCTATCTTTTCCTCGGTTTGGGCCTTTGCTGTTTTGACTGCCTTCCCAGCTCCCTTTTGCTTTAACTGATACAGTTCTCTGTCCTGCTCCTTCTGTGATTCCTTGTACTTCCTGAATGCTTTCTTTTCCTCTTGTACCTTCACTGCCACTTCCTTTGAGAACCATAGTGGTTTCTTACATCGTTTCATTTTGTTTATTTGCTT
Source organism: Neoceratodus forsteri (assembly GCA_016271365.2). Lineage (NCBI taxonomy): Eukaryota > Metazoa > Chordata > Ceratodontiformes > Ceratodontidae > Neoceratodus > Neoceratodus forsteri. The sequence continues at coordinate 1,325,861,768 of CM057458.1, forward strand.
CACACAAAGGCTTGTTACCTCTGTGATGGCAGTTTTTTATTATTCCCCATTATTCTTACACCCCTCCTTCCTGCCCATTTGCTAGTGCATTCCTTAGGCACTCACCCATTTTGGCAAAGTCAGCCCTCCTAAAGTCCATTACTTTTGCCTTTGTATGGCTTGACTCTATTGCTGTGTTTATTGTGAACCATACTGTTCGATGGTCGCTAGTTCCCTGATGGCTACCTACTTCCACATCTGTGATCCTCTCTTCATCTCCATTTGAGAGAACCAGGTCTAAGATTGCTCCCTCTCGAGTGGGCTCCAATTCTAGTTGTCTAAGGCATGCCTCCTGTAGGGCATCTAGCATATCCCCATTCTTCGAAGTGGCTGCTGCAACTGCACCCCAGTTAACATTTGGCATATTCAGATCACCCATTAGCAATATCTCCCCTTTTTCTGCCATTCTAAGTATACTTTCTATCATTTCCTTTTCCATTTCCTCCCCGAGAGGGATCTGTAGAATCCTTCTCTAATTCTCTGATCACGATTCAAGAGGAGTTGGGTTCCAGCATCCCTACTTTTTGGTTAGTAGCCAGCCGATGAATTCACCTCTCAGGAAACATTTGAGAGTACTCTATTCAATATCTAGCTTATCAACCCACCCACAATTTTGGGAAACACAAACCCTCTCATAATTTTAACTCTTGCAATAATTTTCTCATCTTTTAGGAACCGTGTATTCAACTTCCATATTGTGTCCTTGGAGGTGTTGGACAGCAATTTGTGATTCAGCCAGACCAGGGAGTTGTCAGATAGAACCCATGGCACTATTTCACTACCCAGCACTCCCTCCATGACATCTCTGCTAATTAAGAAGTCATCTATACAGGAATAAGAGCCATGAGCTGCTGAATAGTATGTATAATCCTGAATAGAGGGATACAGCATACGCCACGGGTCACAAAGCCCCACAGTATCAATCATGTCCCAGAGAGAGTGCTGGGCAGGAAACAGCATGGCATATGGCCTATAGTTTGTATCTAAGTCCTGAGTACAAGGGAGATTCCAGTCCCCTCCCTCAATATAATAGAAAGGGAAAGGAAAGGGGACAAAAAGGTGGCTAACTCAGTAAAAAAAGATGGCATGTCTGTGTTTGGCCTATATACACTGTCCAACAGCACTTTATTACTGTCTAAAATATCCTTAACAAAACATAATGGCCCTGTGGATCTTTGAGGCTCTGTAGACACTGGAACCTAGTATCCTAGATATCAGAATGGTTACACCTTTATTTATTATTAATCTGCTCAGGAGTCCCACAAGGATCTATTCTCAGATCACTCCTGTTCATTATCTTTCTGGATAGCCTACTCAGCTCCTTCCTTGATCATCTATTACTCTGTGTTGACAATGTGGTAATCTTTTCCACTAATCCAGACCCCAAGCTCCTAGAACATCATCTTCAGCAAAGCTTTTCAAATGTGGAAGACTGATTCAGTAGACATAAGCTCATCCTCAACTATGAAAAGACTATGGTCATGCTTTTCAGTGATCAGCAGAACAAATCCAGATCTCACGCTTTAACCATCAAGAACTCTGTGGGCCCCACACTGAAACAGGTACAGCACTTTAAATGCCTAGGGGGGGCACCCTGGACAGCACACTGACCTTCTTCCAACATATTGCAAATGTAGCCAAAACTGTCAACATCTGTATTGGGCTTCTCCACAGGCACAAATGGTGCCTGATGTCAGATGCATGAAGGCTTGCTATTCAAAGCTCTGTGCTATCCATACTTGATTATGGGCTTAACATCTATGGCTATGCCACTGAAATAGCTCTCCAATGTATCTCCACTTCCCTGAACAAGGCATGTAGGCTCCTCACAAGTGATGCTTAGCTTATGCATACTTGAGAACTGTACACCAAGACAAGCTGGCTCCAGCTAAAAGACAGGATCAAGTACCAATGTTGCCTACTAGCTAAGAAAATCAGCCTAGGACTTGTGCCTCCTGGGGTACAAAGCACCCTCTGCCAGTCCTCTTTCCCTCATCGGACCAGGGGCTCCTTAAGTAAAATCTTCAATGTTCCATGCTGCCGCATGACACAGGGACAAGGATCCTTTGCCCACCACACCCTCTATGGATAAATTCCCTCCCTCAGGTTCTCTCCTCTATCTCTGAGCTCAACCATTTAAGCACAAACTCCGGTACTACTTAACCTCACACAATAAACATGACTGCTCCCATTGAAAAATGTGAACCTGAGCCTGATTCCTCAATACTGAGTCACCCCAGTTGTAGTGCACTCACTCCACCTCCTTCAGCACTTCTTACCATTCCCTATTCTCTATATTTTTGCCTGCCCCCTCAACACCAGCCTAGTCTTCTCCTCCTCCTCCCACAATCCAGCCCTGATCCTTCCTCTCCTGCTCCACCTCCTTCAGCACTTCACACCATTCCCCTATCCTTTTGCCCACCCAAACACCACCAGTCTTGTCTCCTCATCCCCACCCACATAGCCCAGCCCCTCCCTGTCACCAATTTATCACCTGACAAGGCCCATGTCTGCCTCCTCCTCCTCCTCCTGCTTTTCCTCACTCCTCACTCCCCTCACTCTCCCCTTCCTACCACCCATTCTCTCCTCCTTTTCTTGACAAGTCCTCCTGGCTGCCCCCAGGCTCACTCTAGTCTTTCCTCCTTCTATGGATGCTATTGACCTCCAATGTGATATATGTACCATGGCATACACTGTACAATGCCACTTCTTGCTATGCACTTGTTACATGTTTCTCATGTTTTGTTGTACTTAATTGATCTTTGTTTGCCTTCCTCCTTGATGTGGAAGCTTTGTAAAAGACCTATGTTCAAAGGTGTTTATCCAAGATATTAATAAATAAATAACATTTGTACTTTTGCCAGCTGCAAAAACTAGCCCAATTGATTGCCTATGAAAGAAGAGTCCTTCCGAGACAAGCAAACTGGTTTCCTGCAAAAAGACAATATGACAGTGCAAGTGCTGCAAATGTTTTATGATTTCAAACCTTTTGACCCTGGAGCAGGCACCTTTTACATTTCAAGTCACATATTTTATTCCTAGAGACATAATAGCCAAGAAAGAAACCCAAACTGAGTCCAAACCACAGAGAACAAATTGGACAAGGTTTCAGAGTCTACACTCCATTGTATAATCCCCCCCATTTACCAGAAATCCATCCCAAAAGCGACACCCAACAAAAGATGGTAGAAGTATTAACTTTACTCCAAGCTTGTACATCTGACCAAGAACTTATAACAGAGACAAGAAACCAAAAACTGTGAAGGGTAAAGGGAGAAAAGAGGCTACCCTCCACCCCCCAAAACCCAAGCCCACAAAAACAAAAAAATTATAACACACCGCATCAGCTCCAGTCCTAGTGACTGTACTCCCAATAAGATCCAGCCCATGACGTATTCACTCCCACCCTGAGTTGCTGCTAAAACCCCAAAATGCTCCTTCCCCCAAAAACCTTTCACTTTACCTCTGTCAGATAGGAAAACGAAAAGGGTATATCCATAGGGATAACATGACCTTATACCTAAATGCTGTCTGCTGCTATAAAAAACAAGAATGGTTAACATAAGAGAAAAAATTCAGAGGAAAAAATCTTACGCCTCTAATGGAGCAGAAAAGCTGAGTCTCTATGTCCACTCTCCCTTGCAATTAGTAAGATAAAATAGATCCCATGAAATAAACTTAAAACTGAAACAGCTGGACAGGTTACCATGGGCAAAATATTCCAAATTTGATGTTATATAACAAAGCATATCATTGGAATCTATAACCAACTGTAGTGAGAATTAAAATGAGGGCCATAACATGCCCCTAATATGGTTTATGTTAAACAGAGGCCAGAGGAGGAAAAAAGAGGGGAGGAGACTCAAAAAAAGTGGGATATAAAATAGGTCACAGAACTGAAATACAATGGGAGCTTTGTTGTAAAAAGAAAAAAGTAAATCACACTGGATAGACATTAACTCTTACTATCTCAAAAACAATGTCACTAAGAGCTCCCAGTAATGGATCTTTCTATGATAAACCTCAAAGATTACTAACTATCTCTACATACATACATGCAACAAGGGCTGTATCCCCATTTCGACCAGGAAGGAAATTGTTCAAATGATGATTCTCCCTTATATAGATTACGGAGACACAGTCTACGGCTCAGCCCCCCTCTCTTCCCTAGCCAGCCTTGACACACTCTTTCATTCTTTCTGCTGGTTCATCTTGTACTGTCCTCAAAAGACTCACCACTGCAGCCTCTATAGCTCTCTACCCCTACCCTCAGTGCAGGATGAGAGACAGATCCACTGCACCAGGGTCATAGCTAAATACTGGGCTCAGTCACTTCCTCCTTACCTCGAAGCCACCCTCGACACAGCCACCATCAGGTTATGCCCTTAGGAGCACTGATTCCAGGCTCCTACATATCATCTTTATGGGTTCCTCCAAAGCAGGCTGCCTTCAAATACTGGTTGCCCAAAATTTGGAATACCTTGCCTTCCACATTAGGCATACCACAAATTCTCAGAGCCCAAACTCCCTCATCTATGCCCACTTTTCCACCAGCTGCACATGTGCCTAGAGATGCAAGCCTCCTCTTCACTGTCAGTACCATGCACACTCTGCCCACCTGCTCTCTCTCCTTTTGGCCTGTTTGGCTGACTTGAACCCCAAATCTGGTCTTTCTGCCCCTCCACCAGGGCTACAAAGTGGATTTGCCTCTCAATCACTGCACCTTAGACATAGGTCAACTTGACAAACCCTACACTGGGCTTGTTCTGCCTACAAACAGCTGGTATTTGACCACATCAGTCTCGCAATCTACCACAATCTTATTTTGTATGCCAAATTGTCTGCTCTGTCTGCATGGATTTTCACCTCTCATTACTTGTACTGCTGCAAATTGTTGCTGTTCTGTTGATATTTTATCATCTATCTGTTTATTTTCAGTATTCTCAGTTCCTTATTTCCAGGACATATCTGGAATGGAGCGGTACTCTGCTCAGTATGCCCTCTTACAAACTTGTAAATAAATAAATAAATATAACTAATGAAAACTGTAAGATAACATTTCCACAGCTAAATTATCTATCTATAGAAAACATTTTTATTCCCCAAATAATGCATAACTAGATACTAATTGTAGAAACATGTCTAAACTGCATGTTTAAAATTAAATGTAAAACATATTGAGCTTCACTATAGAGATTCCACCTCAATCCCCTAATACAGCCTGAAGCAAAGCTAATAATAAAGAGCCATCCTGCAAGAGCAAACAGGGATTAGCAGGTACTGGTTCTAAAAGAGAATAAAATTATGAAGAAGATGTGGGGACTATGGATAAGTTTAGGATTTCAGCATAGAACAAATGACCAGAAAACAAGGTAAAAGTGTCCCTATGGTGCTTCGTGGAGGCTCCTGAATGACCAGCACACAGAAATCCTAAGTAAATAGCAAACACCACAACTGAAATCTTCAAGGTCGGCACAGGTTGTAACTCCATGCAGACATTCTGAAAATTTAAAGACTAAGTTCCAGTATCAGCGCCAATATCAAACACATTGGAGTGAAGTGAGGAAAACAGTCAGGGCAGTCACCAACTACTCCTGCAGGATACTGAAAAAGCTAATTGTACTGATCGCTGCCTCTGTGCTAAATGAAAACCGTATCAGGTACATTAAATGTCGGAAACTCACAAAACAGACTGAGTCCTGCGCTCCATCAGTAGTAAAGGCACTGAGGTCTAAAGAAAGAAGTTGAATCAATAAGCTGGTCACCTACAGCATTTGATAGGGGATCTCATATCCCAGCTTCATCAGTAAACAGGTACACGAATAGTAATGAATGGGTTTAAGATGTCAGACCCGTAGTCCATGGAGAAGCACTGGCAAGGTCAGGGCTCAAAATTCGAATGGCCAGTTAATCTTTACTTCTGCCAGAAAGTCACAGGTTGTCTATGCACAAAAAGAGCCTATGCTTCCCCACTGAGATGCTAGCACTTTGAATGAATGGTCCAAAATCATTGAAGGTAAACAAATCCTCCAGCCAGTTAAGTCTGTGTAATTTAATCGGACAGCTAACAAATAATTGGTGTCCATAAACAAAGTGGGTACAAATGTTCCAGTCACTAGTTACAGGGAATTATCTGTAGCAGAAGGATAACCCAGTATCCTTGTTTTCAGCAGTTAGAATCCCAAGATGAAATTGTTCAGAGTAGTAGCAGTAATCACCTCAAAAACCAACACCGATGACCAAGAAGTCCAGGTGCTATCATCACCACCCCAGCAATCATCTGGGGTCTCATGGATCACTGAAAAGATCAGATAGAAGATTCCACAGGTCTGATTTCACTTGCTCCACAGTATCAAAAGATTTCCAGGTTCCTTAGGACTGGATTTGCAACCTCGCTGGATATAGCATTCTAAAGCATATAATGGCAGTGATGACTTTAGAAAGTATAAGATGGAATGCTGCTCTGCATTGAGGGATGGTCACTGGAAGTTCTTGGGCAATATGGATTCTGGAACCTTCTCAAAGCATCTCTCTGAGATAATGCACCTTAGACAACAAATGCTAAGAAGTTTAGAAATTAAGAAATAAATGGTAGAGGTGGTGTTCCCTTGGTTGGCATGGCTCTTAAAGCTCTGAAAGCCCTCTCTATGATATATCCTGGTCCATTTGGGGAGGGCTTAGCTAATTTTTCCACAAGCTTCTGAGCAAAAGTGATCAGCTGGGTGCCCTTTGCACACTCTGGAAGACCGAGGATGAATATATTGTTTCTCAAACTACATCCTTCAAGGTCTTCCAGATGTAATTCCAATTTAGTTGCCCTTTGTCATGGTTGAACAATCTCCAGGCCTGTCTTACCATGCCAGTCCTCTAGGGAACTGATGCAAGCCTCGTCTCCAATCCAGAGAGTAAGAGTGTCCAAAAGCTCTGCATTGCCCTTACCTCCTCTGTTAGGCTTCCAATCATCTCATTGAGTGATTTAAACTCTTGAACAAATTCTTCCTCAGAGAGAGAGAGAGAGAGCTGATGAAGAAGCTGTAGATCAGGCCTTAGCTGAGGTTTGGGCCTTTGATCATTTAGCCAATTTATCCAGTTCAGGAAAAGCTGGCATGATGTGCAGTGGTGGAACTAATTTTATTTCTGCCTCCATAACAAATAAATAAATGTCCACTTTGCCATCAAAATATGTAGCAGGAGTCCTTAATAAGCAGATTCAAGTGATAAGGTAAGGTTTTGGAATATTAAGTTAATAAATTAAAAGTATGAGTAGACGTGAGCACTAGAGATATGCAGCGAACTCTGGCAGAAAAATAACGTGACTTCCATGCTCTGAATAGATATGAAACCAGATGGATTTCTAAATTGAGAGCACTCATACCAATTGTCCTTAATGATCAAATTGACTTTATAAGCCATACTTGTGACTTTAACTTTTGCACATTTTCATGACCTCCTATATGTGGATTGTTTTTATTTGATAGCACACTCCTGGTTGTTGATTAAAATGGTGGCTATTAGCTTAAAAATATTATGTAGCAGTTTTTTTGATTTGGAGCTTGCACTATTAAAAACAAACTCTTTATTTTGTTATTTAAAGGAATAAATAATTGTGCCTACATTAGCATTCTTACAGCTATGGGTGATTTTTCACTTTTTGCCACTTAAGCAATAATTTTGTCAACTGCCTAGGAGCAGCTGGATATTTTCTTATAGTGTTTTATCTATACAGATTGAATTGTTACGGATTTAACAAAATGGGAAATGTTTTGTATTGTATGACATTTGTATGGATATTGCAAAAGGACTTTTCTTGTTATTAGCCTGGCTTTAATACATGTTCATTTGTCTGTGTCACCAGTTAATGACGCAATTGATTGGGACAAAAATTGATTAAGGGGTGTATTTAAACAATGCTCAGGCTACCTAACTCCACCCCCTGAGGAAGACTCACATGACTAGGTTGATACATAGGGGTGTTAGCCCTGCTATAACCATGCTTTCATTGCGATTTGTCTGTAATAAAATATTAATTCTCAGCATTTTTTGGTGTGTGCCCAACTCCTTTTTGTTAATTTTAATAACCTCGATACTGATGGCTATGATATGAACACAGTATCTCCACTTGGGGTCTGGAACCCCCCTCTGGCAAGGACATAGAGGGCTTCACACCCTTACCTCTACTGGTATGGCATGTCCTTGATGCATCCTGGTCTGCAGGCCACCCCGCAGCTCCTTGCAGGCTCTACTACTGCCTCCTGCCAAGTCGGTATCAGGCAATGCTTTGTTCCTCTATCAGCTGTCAGTATGATAACCACCTCCTATACTCTCTTCTGGCATGCTCCTTGGCCTGGGCAACTGCCGCCTGGCATTCAGTTCAGCTATGTCACCCTGATGTGGGCAATATTTCTGCTCTCATAGCATTGCCATATGTATGCTGCTAATGCTAATGGAACCACCATGGTGGTGGTTTATGTCTCTGTTCCCTGTTGCTAATGCTCCTACAGTCTTGCCTCAGTGATGTGTGGACTATGACTTCCTGCTCTGGTCTCCTTTTATATGGTCTGGTGTGCTTAGACCAGCTTTCCCTGGTCTACCAGGTATTTGACATTTCTCACAAGTTGTACCTTTGTGAATCCCATATGCTCACTTTTGCATCTGGTGCATCAGTGCAGGACACATTGCAGACTGCCACAGTGTTTCAATGGTACATTCCAGGTGCAGGTACACTCCAGCACACCCAATCCAGGTTTGATGCAGTAGGTGTTGCTGAATCCCACACATAGCAAATGCTGGCACAACAGGCACTTTGCATCCTTCTCTATCATGCACATGGCTTGAACCATCTCTTTTCTTTTGAGAATTGGACCCAATGACTGCAAACAAAAGCAATTCAGTAATTAACAATGATATTCTTCATGTCTGCCAGTTTCTGTCAGAATGCATTGATTGACATGACTGGACAAGAAGGAAAATGATGCTAAGCACTGTTGACTTTTCCATTGCAGATTATATCCTCTCACAACTAGAGGGCTATAACTCTATCTCTTTATCTAGTACATAAGCCATGTGGGCTGTCTCTGCCTTTCTCTCACCTCTTCTCCTCCTCCTCCTTGCCATGGCTCCCCTCCTCTCTCTCCCTGGTCCTAGTCACCCCCACCCCCACCCCACCGCCACCACCCTCTACTCTGGTTTCCACTGCTACTCCAAGGGAACTCTCCACTTCCACTCGAGTCTTGTGCTTGGCGCACCATTTGGATATTCCTAGTTACTTAACCCAACTGCTACTCTCAACAAGTGTGGTCACCTCACTACACTGTACCACCTTGCAGTCCATATGGGACACCGCCTGAACCTTGCAACTTCTACTCCAAGAAACAACAATCAAAACTATCTCTCAAAAAGCTGTGACTTTGCTCCTTAAAACTCCTACTCCTCCTCCTCCTTCTCATCTCAGGCAGCGTCCATCCCAATCCTGGCCCTAGAAGCTCAGGCCACACAAACTCAGGTGCCCTTATCCTTGCAACCATTAATATCTGCAGCCTACTACCAAATGTGGATGCACTCCAAGCCTTCATACGCCAACACAACCCTGACATCCTTGCAGTGGTGGAAACTTGGCTGACACCTAAAGTTCCTGACTCAGCAGTAACAATACAGGGCTACAATGTCCACAGGCTGGACCGGATATCCAAAAAAGGCGGTGGTTGCACAATCTATATCAAAGACTCCCTGTCTTGGCACCCTGTAGCAACTCCATCACTTTCTGCCTCAGCCCAGATTCTGCCAATAAAAATCATCCTAGGTCCCAACCATAAAGCCCTGACTATTGTCTCCGTATACATCCCACCCAGGGACCCTAAACATGGATTCAACAACGTCCTAAACTTTATCAACTCTCATCCTCCCGAAGGTGAACTTATTCTACTAGGGGATTGCAACATAAACTGGTTAGCATCGAGTGCCAGTGCCAATAAAGACTCCATTTCAGCTGCTAACCTCACGCAAATGGTAAACTCCCCTACTAGGATTAACTACAAGACTGGCACCAGTATCCTCTTGGATTGGGTACTCACCACTCACCCCACAAGGATTTCTCATATGACCATTCTCCCAGACTCACTCAGTGACCACTCCCCAGTCATGTGTGCATGGTCTAACAAATTCCTTAAGCCCCCTCCCAAGAATATCACTAGCAGAGTCCTTCCTCATGGAAAACTTCCACATCTCAAACAACACCTGCCTCTACAAGACTGGCTACCCATCTATGAAGCAACAGATGTTAACTTGCTCTTGATCACTTCATCTCAATTTTCAACAAAGCCTGTGACCTCTTTGCCCCTGCTAAAAGGCACAAAACAAAATCTCTTTCTAACCCACGGGTCACCGTGGCTCTTCTCTCACAGCTGAAACTAAGGATCACTTTCTGGCAGTTGCCAGGGCAACTGGCAAACAACTGGACATCCAAAATTACAAACAAGCCTCAACCCTTGACCCCAAGGTGATCGCAAACATCTTTAATATGGCTTTTTCAGACCTTAGTGCTGTTCTACCCCATGACTTTTTTAAAACGGGCCTACTCCCAAATACCTCAGCTCCTCAGTCTAACCATCCTCTTCTACTTCAGGAAGGTAAGGCTGAATGAAGCTCACCACTATATTACTGCAGCTGTCTCTAAATCTAGATCTAGTAGCAACACCCTGGACGTTAAGCTTCTGTTGCTCACCCTCAATTAGGTAATTCATCCATTAACAAAATCCTAAACCTCTCTCTCAGCTGTGGAAAATTCCAGGACCTGCAGAAAACAGCCACCGTGACACTAGTCCATAAAATTGGGGACAAGATGATTCACTCAAATTATTGCCCTATCTCCATACTGCCCCACTCTCTAAGGCACTTGAGCGCTCGTGGCTGATCAACTTACCGACCACTTGGATAAATACAATATACCTTGTCCACAATAACACGGCTTCCGGAAAGGTCACAGCACCACCACAGCCCTTCTTGAGTTCACTGGAGCTTTGCACAAATCCCTTGACAATGGCCTTCTCAATAGGCTATTTTCACTCCACCTCCAAGGCCTTCGATACAGTACACCATGGACTACTAATACACCAACTACTGAATGCTATCATCTGACTCTACTCTCTGGTTTAAAAGCTGCTTAGAAAACTGGTCACAGAGAGTAAAAATTGCGGACGCTCTTTCTAACACCATGCCTGTTCACTCGGGTGTCCCACGGGGATCCATACTGGGAACCCTCCTTTTTAGCCTTTTCTTAAATTCCCTCCCTTACCACTGCTTTGAGCAGATCACTCTATATGCCAATGATGCTGTTGTATTCTCCACTCACAAAGATCCTGCAACTCTTCAACATAACCTTCAACTTGGTTTCAGTTCTGTAGAGACGTGGTTTCTTAATCATAAACTGGTCCTCAATGACAAGAAAACCAAATCTATGCTCTTCTGAAGCTCTCATAACCCACACAAGCTACACCACTTGGCTATCTCCACCACCCAGAGGAACACTCTAGATCAGGTGGTGTCCTTCAAATACTTAGGGATACAGCTTGACCCTAATCTCTCCTATGGACTTCATGTAGATAATGTAGCTAGAGGTGCTAATACATGGCTTGGTCTCCTCTACAAACACAGACCACACCTCATGCCAGAAGCTTTGAAGGTTGCAGTCCTGAGCTCTGTGATCTCTGTAGTAGGCTATGGTCTCATCATTTATGGCTCGGCCACAACCACAACCCTTAGATGCCTCTCAACTGCCTTAAATAAAGCATGTCGGCTCATCACTGGTGCTCACCATCTCACCCACACATGTGACCTGTACACTCAGACTGGCTGGCTCCAACTATCAAACCACATAAAGTTTCTCACTTGCTCCATGGTCAAAAAAATCTACCTTGGCCTTGCACCTTCTGGGGTCTCAACTCTGTTACTACACCAAATTAACAAATGGTGCCTTAGGAGATCCACGCTACAGCTACTGAAAGTCTCCCACTGTCACACTTCACAGGGGACAATGCTCTTTTGCTTATCAAGCACCACTCTGGTTCAATGACCTCAGCCCTACCATCTCCTCTGTCTCAACTATTGGTATGTTTAAAACTAGGCTCCAGGACTATCTCACTACCAACAGCTCCTGTGACTGCCCAACTTAACCTTGTTTCTCCACTTCCCTTTCTGCTCTAGTTGTCCCCCCACTGGATTCTACCCTCACATCCTGGTATAGCCAATGCTGCACTTTTCACCCTCTCACCACCCTTCCTACATTCCGTCTCCCCCCTACCCTCTTCCCTCTCCCCTATGACTCTGGCACTTCTTATATATTGTCTATTTTCTCTGACAAATGCAGCTGGCTGCCTTGTTACAATGCTACCCATGAACTGTATTATCTGTACTCTGTTTGCAATGTCCACATTGTTGTAATGGCTGTCTTGATGTTCCCCATAATTTGTATTTCTCTGACGTGGAACCTTTGTAAAAGAGCCACGGCTCAAAGGTATTTGTAATCCTAGACTTGATAAATAAATAAATAAATAAATAAATAAATAAATGTCAGACAGTCTGCTCTGCACAGTGTGTTTAGTCTTGGAATTAGGTTAAATGGCATTAAACAAAGGAGCAGATTGATCTTCATGATGGGTTAGAAGCATAGACCCATGACAATGATGGCAGAAAAAAACACTGGCCCCTCTAGTTTGCCTGGTATTCCTTATCTGCCCCAGGATCTAATGTCCATGCAGTGATTGACAGTAGTGCAGCACGGATTTGGTTAGGTTGTATAAAGTGCTTGTCTTCTCATGAGAGGTACTGGTGGCAAAAACTGCATAATTTTGCTTTTGATTTGTCTCAAACATTACAGAGTATGAATTAACAGACTGCAAGTTTCTGTGGCATGACACTTGTGCTAAGATTGTTGATAATACAGTAGCATTGACTAATTTCTGAATACGGTTCTATGAGTAGAATGATTTGTGAAACACTTATACTCTGGGATGCCTGCTGATATTTTCATGCACTTAATTATGGCTCTAATTCTGTTTTCACTGTTGTTGATTGACCTGCACCATAACACCATGCCTGAACTGTGATATTTGGGGCCAGGTAGAAGGAAGCATTGACATTTAGCATAGTGGGAGATCTCTGACTGGCATTCTTTTTGAAGGCAGTAATGTGGTCGCTGTCTGGACAGGATGCATTTTCATACATTCTTGGGGGCATTGGTCTAATGTTTTTGTTGTTGATATTTTGTTTTTCACCATGACTGATCTTGTATTACCTTTTATTATATTGTATGTAATTTTGTCCATTAGAATTTTTGAAGCACAAGGATGCCCTTACTTTTACTTATCAGTTATTTTTAATATTTTTATATTTATATGCGGTGCCAGCGGATCAGCAGTTTGCACACTTACTGAGGTCAGGAGATTGGAAGGTTGTAGGTTCTAGCTCCACACCAGGAACTTAGGCTAAACCTCAACACTGACACTGTAGTGCAGCACGGGAGGTAGGTTGCTCCTGAGGTGCTATCTTTGGTTGAGATATTAATCTGCCTGTCTTGGTGGTTATTCAGGTGGATGTTAAAGATCCTCTAACATTTATCAAAAGAGTAGGGGATATCCATGGTGTCCTGCCCAAATGTCCCCAGTACAACAGTAAAATACAGTACAACAACTTAATCTGGTTCAGTATGTCAGTTTGCATCTGCATCTCACTCTCCTCAAAATAAGGCTGGGAATAGGCAAAATTTCCTAGTCCTTCTTTCCTAGTTAGCAAAACTAAATAAAAATAAAATTTCATAGATTAAAAATAATGCCCACATTTAATCCTTTTCTCTTTTAAATACATTTAGAGTATACCACACATCATATTCCATTTTTATGTAGAATAAAAGTAACAACATGAAAATAAAATATAATATCAAAAATTAAATTGTTGATATCCTCAAGAAGAGGTGGGGAGTCCAAGAGATAAAAACATATTAACCCATTGTACCCAATAGCTCCGTATGAAGTCCTAACCATCCATTGATTCTCCTCATACAAAATGGCCACCCAAGGTACAATGAATTAATATATAAAACTAATAATGCATAACTATTAGATAGGCACCAAAAGTATACATTTCCATGCATGTCATATAAGAATAAAAATCTAACAGCTGGCTTGAGACTCAGAAGAAAATAAAAATATTATTTAACTGTTTCTCCTTGTATATTTTCGTATCTGCTAAGTAGTACTTGTCATGCATTGGCATATAATCTTCAACATCTTTTAGAACCAATGGTAGCTTGTTATTTTTTTTGTAAATCACTTGTTTAGCTTTTGAAATATCAGTAAGTCCTTCAGTTGGTCAGGGTCAAATAAATAATATATATATATATATATATATATATATATATATATATATATATAAAATAGTGGCAACAGTAGCACCATTATATTTAGGGTTGAGCAGGGGTTCCATGTTAAACCTCAAATTTTGTTCTTTAATATCTTCACAACCATTCAACAGATTTGACAAAGTTTTCCATGAATGTTCTCGGGAGTATTTCTTGACGGTTAGTTTTCTTCCAGTCCGAGATGCAAACAGATAAAAAGTTTAAAAATTGTTGTTGTTTTTTTATTTTGTCATTGCCTAGTGCCCAGATGGTTTATAATTTTGGTTTGAAATTTTCAATGTTGAAAGGGCCTCAGCTCTACAGGCGTGCTTTTGCTGGTTTGGTGAAAAATATTAATCAGTTCCAAAGTTATAAAATTTTGAAATTTAATTTCGAATATGCTCAGTACAGTCTTTTGGATAGCTGCTTGGAATGAAAAGACTTGGTCCATATGAAAAGGATACTTTTTCATATGGGGCAATACTTTTCATGAGGAAAAAATCTGTTTTCATATGGCCACCATCTTGTTTCCATTTTGTTTTCAAAAATAAATTTCAAAACCTACAAAAATGACATCCTTCACACATACCAACACATGTATCTTGCTCATCAGGGTTCCGTTAGGTAGATTCTGTACTTATTTTGTGGATAAATGACCCTGAAATGTATTTTTAACATTTTAAAATAATTTTCATCAACCAATTTTATTTTTACATATCAGCATACAAAAGAATAGGTCCATTCCAAAAAGGATGGCTTCATGAAAAAGTATCCCAGAACACACTTTGCTCATGGCTTTCTTTTTTTTGTGTAAACTCTAGAGTGAGCCAAGTGAATACATTTCTAACTTAAATCTTATATAGTGAGAGTTAAGGTAAATACAGAAATAAGTCACAGATAGTTTGTGGGCCAGTATTGTTTAAAGCACTTTTTGAAACTTGAGTTTGAAAACAATGTTTAACAGTTTTTTTATCTAAATAATGGGCAGACTGTCGTTCATAAAAAGAACATCAAAACTGACTTGTCCACAAACATTTGTGTTGTACTGTAGATAAAACTAGAAGTACATATGCTATGAATTTAGTCCATAAATAGCACAATGTTGTTTTAAATCATGCTCTTGTGTAATATGGGGAGCTCCATTTCTTAGTTTATTGTTCTAGGAATTACTACCTTTGAGCCAGAGGTTCTTTTACAAAGGTTCCACGTCAATTAGGTACAGTACAAAAAAGGTTACATAGATAACACAACAATTTGTGCTGTGTCAAGAGCGAGAAAACATACACAAATACATATCAAATCATTTGTGCGAAAGGACATGAGATATCGATAATCACATTATTATTATTACAAGAAAGAGGTCATGCCAGATTAGGAGAAACAAATAGGGAAAAAGTCCAGAACAGAGAGGGTAAGTGAAAGGTGTGGGGAGCAGACAATAGCAGGAGAAAAGGTTTCCCAAACATGTCTTTGTCAAATAACAGAACAGGGTGGGTAGTGAGAAAATAGGAGGTTTAATCAGTTTAATCATTCTCAACCCCATCCACTCATTTCCTCACAATATGTAGTGTGCACTTGCTAACTGCATGCTGCTCTGAAATCAAGTTGTCATTTTTTATTTCAGTGAGTTGCATATCAGCAAATTCCAGTGTTTGATAATAGGTAAACATCTCACTGATCAAACTCATCTGTAATTAAAAATATATCTGGACTCTGTTCTTCACAAGCTGTAGCTATGTAAAGTAACTTGTGCTACAGTAAAGGTTCATTAAATCTGACACCAAAGAAAAAAAAACTAATAGATTAATCAATTGAAAGATCAGTCACCCCGCTGTCCTGGTGCCACTGAGGGTTGAGGTACAGAATGCCACACTCACGCCATGCCAGCAAACTGGGCTCAGGAGTAAGCTCAGGTCACCAGGGGTTGGCAGGGGAAGCAGAAGATTGAGCATCCAACAGATGGCTCTCCTCTCCAGGGGAAGGAGGGAATGTTGTCCTGATCCTTGGCTGCCTCCTGGTGGAGGTTGGGTGGCAGCACTGGAGTTAGGAAGGTAAGAATTTGGCTATATGGCAGAAAAGCACCTCCAAGAATGTGCTCATGGCCAAGGAAGAAGAGGGATGAAAACAGGAAAAAGGGCGACCACATACTTCATGAAGCCCTGCCTGCCAACTAACTGGCTTTTCATTCTTCTGCCGGATTGCCAAAAGCCTTGATCTGGATTGTAAGTTCTGGTTGAGGAGAGGATGGCCCTTCCCTTCCTGGCCCTACCACAAGGAGAAATTCATGAGGGAAGTGGGGTTCAGTGGTACAGGGGCAGTGGTAGATGGACAAAGGTGGCAGAGCAGAGGAGGAACAAGCTGCCTATGGTGCGCCCTGGAGGGTAGAAAATGTATATGAAAAAAGGCAGTCATCCCTCCCAATGAACCTCATAAAATAAAAAAATGCTGCAAGATTGACACAAGAGTTGTAGTTGTTTTAATAGTGCCATTGGCAAATTTTGGTGAGGTAAATGATGAGTTAGCATCAATACCTAACCCAGTTGTTATGCCTCTATGAGCTGTTTCACCAGAAGGTGATATGGCTTCAAATACCTTGCTTATGCAATATGGACATGTCATAGTATGATCATTCCATTAATAACAATGATGCTTAAGTTGTTTGGTATTATTTGTTGTGACGATGTTATGCTTTGATCTGTTAAATTTACTGTATAATCATCTAATCATAAGGAACTGGCACAACTTTTGGGAAACAGCTTTTTTTAAAATATGACAGGTTGCACCTAAACAGAGAAGGTGTGTGAGCACTTGAACAAAAACTCGATGTCTATACAGGTAGTTTAAATAAAGGGGAATATGATGAAGCTCACACCCCTGCTATTGGTGGGCTGGTCATCATTCCCCAAAATGCGAACAGATGGGATATGGCCATTCCCAGTCATAATCTGTTCAGGAAAACAGGCAGGGCAAGAAAAGGGGGGGCATAGCCATTTACATTTGGGAGGAAATAAAAGCCACTGAAGTAAAAGGGCAACCTAGGGACTTCAAGTCACTGTGGCTAACAGTAGACACAGGCAAGGGAAAACCCTTCAGAATTGGCATCATGTACAGACCCCCAAATCAAGGAGTTAAAGGAGACAAAGACCTCATACAGGAAATTCTCAAAATGTTTGATAAAGGCAAAGTAATACTGGTGTGGGACTTCAATCTACCAGATATTAACTGAGCACACTAACAGTAGCAACAAGAAGTAGGGACTTATTGTCACTTCAAGGCACGGACTGTGCCAACTTGTTAAAACCTCAACAAGGGAGATGTCATTCTTGATCTAGTCCTCACAAACTCAGAAAGGATCAAGGACATCGAAGTGGGATGCCATATGGGCAACAGCGACCATCTCATGGTAAGCTTTAAGGTAAACGTAACACAGGACACCAGCCACTTAAAGATAAAGGTGCTAGATTTCAGAAAAGCTGACTTTAAAAAAATGAGGAACAACATAAGTACCCAGTTAATGGAAATAGAGGTTGAGAAGGTGGAGGTCATGTGGGGGAGACTCAAGAGTGCAATAAAGACTGCCACAGATCAATGTGCAAGATGGGGCAGCAAAGCAAAAAGGAAAATAAATCCTCTATGGTTTTCCAAGGAAGTGGCTACAACAGTCAACGAAAAAAAAGGCATATAGCATATACTAGGAAACCAAAACCTTGAAAGACTGGGAGTTGTACAAGAAAAAAATGAGAGAGTCTAACAAACAAATTAGAAAGGCAAAAGCAAACAGAGGAAAAAACAGCACAAGGGGCAAAGAGAGGAGACAAATCATTTTCCAGATACATTAGGGAATGCAGGAAGGGAAAAGGGGGATAGTGAAGATTGCTACTGAAGAAGGAAAATGCACAAAACATAACCCAGAGAAAGCCGAAATCCTCAACAAGTACTTCTGCTTAGTGTTTACCAAAGAAGACTCAGGGGATGGCCCAGCCCTGAAAAAACACAACACCCTAGGAACAGGGGTAGACACTAGTCTGTTTACAGAAGCCAAAGTACGGAGGTGCTAATAAACTAAAAGCAGACAAAGCCATGGGACCAGATGAGATGCTCCCAGAATCTTGAGGAACTGAGGCAGAATTAGCAGCCCCTCTGGCACTTCTATTCATGAAATTTGAAAAGCATTGTGGTACCCAAAGACAGGATAAAAGCAATAGTAGTTCCACTTCACAAATCAGACAGTTGCGAAGAGGCTAGAAATTACAGACTGGTGCGCCTCATGTTGTTAGTAGGGAAATTAATGGAGACACTATTCAAACAGAGGCTCACAGTATTCCTCAAAACTAGTGGCCAATGAGACCCTAAACAGTACGGTTTTACAGCAGGTAGGTCATGCCAGACAAATCTGCTTGAGTATTTTGACTATGCTACAAAAATAGTGGATGACGGTGGGGCAGTAGATGTGGTCTACCTAGACTTTAGTAAGGCCTTCGACTCAGTTCTAGACAGAAGTGGTAAAGAAGCTTGATCACACAGGGGTTGGTCCAGAAGTAGTCCAATGAGTACAAAACTGGTTACAAGGCAGAACCCAGAGGGTACAGGTAAATGGAACACAATCAACGGAAGGCAGGGTGACCAGTTGAGTGCCCCAGGGCTCAGTGTTGGGGCATCTGCTCAATATTTTTATAGCAGACATTGCTGAAGGACTGGAAGGGAAGATGTGTCTGTTCTCAGATGACACCAAGATATGTAACAGGGTGGACACCTCAGAAGAAGTGAGCAAGATGGAAGCTGACCTCAAGAAACTAGAAGAATGGTCTGGAGTGTGGCAGCTGAGAATTAATGCCAAAAAGTGCAAGAGCATGCACATAGGAAAGAAAATCCCAAGAAAGGAGTATTACCTAAGAGGCAATAGGCTGGCAGCCTCAAACCAGGAATGAGATCTGGGAATCAGAATATCAGACAACTTGAAGGTTAGTAAGCAGTGTGAGAAGGCAACATTGAAAGTCAACAGAATGCTGGGTTGTATAGGAGGGTAATCATGAGCAGGAGGAGGGAGGTGATACTACCACTGTATAGATCACTGGTCAGGCCTTACCTGGAATATGGAGTCCAGTTCTGGAGGCCTCACCTCTGGAAGGACATTGACTGGGTGGAAACAGTACAGAGAAAGGTGACAAAAATGATTCAAGGTCTGCAGTACATGTTATATAAGGAGAGACTTACAGAATTGAATATGTACCCCCTGAAGCAGAGAAGAGAGAGGGGGCTGACATGATTGAAACATTCATGTACATAAAAGGCATTAACAAGGTAAGAGGCACAGGAACTTTTTCACTTCAAGAAGGGCTCCAGGACTAGGGGGCATTACCTCAGGCTGCAAGGTGGAAGGTTCTCTGCCAACACCAGGAAGTTTTTCTTTGCAGAAAGAGTAGTGGACATCTGGAACAGCCTGCCCCAGAGGTTGTGGGGGGGGTCAATACTGTGGGGGGATTCAAAAATGCATAGGATAGACAAAGGGGAGCCCTGACTACAAAGGGCAACTAGAGTGTCAAAATATGTCTAAAACAAATGGGCAGACTAGATGGTCTAGCAGTCTCCTGCCATCAACTTCTATATGTATATGTTTCTATGTAATCCCACTAGTAACAGCCCTGTTTGGTATACCTGAATAATACTATCCTTGGTAAACACTAACATTTTATTGTTAACATCTAAACCTGAGAATGACAATGTAGTAGGAGCATATTCACATGGTAAATAGCTTGGACCTGTTAGTGTTGGTGTGCCACTTAAATCATTATAACTATCTGCAGAATTTATAGATGGCACTTGGTCAGCAAGTCCATTTGTTGGATTACTACTGGGATGTACAGATTATCAAAATTATCATTAACCTGACTGGACTTTGTACTTTTTTTACTACACTCATGAAGGAGTGTGTACAAAACAGGCAGTACACAGGTTAAGGAAAGAAACCCCAACGGCTCCCTTCAAGGCTTCATCAGGGGGAGAAGCACTGGGGTTTTCTTTCCTTATGTGATTGGCAGAGTGTACTGTTGCAACTGCACTTGAATAGTCAGCTGTTTTCACTGAGTTCTATAGAGCATTAAAATATTTAACAGCTTAAGCTGTGTGCTGCCTGTTTGGTACACACCCGTTCACAATTGTAGTTAAATAAGTCCAAGTCCAGTCTGCAATAGTTACACAGGTTACTTATTAGGTGATGGAATTTCTCCTAACGATGAACAGATTGGCTTTGGTATACAATTCCCTAATAGTGCTGTAAAAGGCGACTTTTTCCATAGAACTGATTATCTTCCAAATTGTTTGTTTAGGTATAGTGGCACACACTGGGTCAACTACAAAAATTCAGTATACATGACATTGTCTAATCTATTACACATCAAACACTTACAACTATTTTTATTAATAATACTAGACAAACATGACTTGATCCAATTAAATCTGATACTTTTGTTGTTAAGAGTACCTACAATATGTTTAAGATACTACAGCCCAGATATTCCAAGCTTTGCGTGGTGCGCAAACTGTGCGGGTTTACCGTGGGATTAGCACAGGTCTGCTATATTCAAAAGGCCGAATAGCACATGCAAACTACATTAGTGCTGGGCAAAATCACGATATATGCAAGGGGCAAACTGAAAATGCAAAAACATATATAAAAATATAAACTATAAAATGGCAAGGAAAAAAATCTAGAAATCTCATTGGCCAAAAGAGATTATCTGACCGTACATTAAGTCTCTATATACGCACAGTTATCCTGGTCCTAAACCACATCACACAATAAGCAAATCAATCCTCCTACAACCAGAACTATCTTTCATCAAGCTCCCTACAACCAGCACTGATCTTCCACCACAAACATGGTTGCTACCTTTCACTGTGGAAACCTTCAACTGGGCCCTAAAAATAAAACCACCTTAAATATAAAATAAAACAAATTCATTAAATGTTGTTTACCATATTATCACACTCTCCTTACACATGTAAACAAATTAGAAACATTAAGTATTGTTTATAGTTTTCATTACAACTGTTTCTTTGCCAACAGTGAAAAACCCCCCTTCTATCTTTACCTGCTCATCAGAGAAATCTCTTCTGCTTTCCCTAATAGTGAGATAATTGAGTCTCTGGTTGTAAAACAGGCCTTTGTTGTCCATGTGTACAGTATGTTAGTAGAAGAACATTCTGGTAGCAGAACTGAGCAGAATTCTGAATCCCTATATTCCATGGTAAACATTCCATGATAAAACATTCCATTTCTTGTATGTGGGGAAACGCAGAGAAAAAAACAGAATAAAGAAAGTAAGCAATAATACTACATAAACAATGAGAAAAGATGGTAAATGACTCACCCTGCTGTTTATCTTTTAGAACAGAGTGAGAAGTTCATGATTCTGTCAGTGAGTGTGGCAGTTTTGAACCACACTCATGCTTGCAGCACCAGGGAACTGTTATGGCTTCCTTTTAGTTTTGTCTACAGAGTGAGAAGAAAGAAATAAAGTAGGGGGGCCATGTGTCATACTTAGAATGAGGAAAACAGCATTTGTGAATTATCATGGCTAGCAGGAGAATATGAAGCTTAAGTGGGTAGGGAGGCACAAACTGTATAACACTACTTTAATCTAGCACCAATAGGCAAAAGGACTATTTTATGTTAAAAGCACAGATTCACTTACATTTTTACTTATTTAAAAATGTATTCAAAATAAAAAAAAACTGCTTCCAAAAATAAAGGACCATTTTATAAGTGCAATAAGACACTCTGGGGTTGTGCATTACAGTGTGATAACCACAATCCTAGGGACTGGCACTCACCTAATTATGCCCCTAGGAGTGCAGTTATCACACCGTAATGCACACCCCATTGTGTCTTATTGCTTACATGAATACAGTTGCACTGCTATATTCAGCAACTAGCACCATGCAAAGTGTTTTTTGCGTGACATAGTGCAACCCTTTGCACAGTACAAATTACTGCCCAGGAAAAGATGGTCTTAACCCTGGGCAATCCAGCCTTGCATGACATTGTGGCATTACACAGCTTTAGTGCAGCCTGTGTAACCCTAACATATGACTATGACACAGAGAAAAAGCCAGACATGGAGGAAACATGCTGCTCACTGATGGCACCATAATGTTGCCAACAGCTACAACCAATCCCAGCCATGCCAGGCAATATGTGGTGACCCAGCCACCCAGCGGCCATCTTGGTTGTGTGGCCATATAGCACACACCTGCAGACCATACGTCTGTGGTGACCAACCAATGCCAGCACACACATGTAGCACTGTGGGCATGGTGGGTGTTGAAGGGAGGGTGTACAGGTGGCCAGACCTCACCACAGAACAGGTGTGGCCACAAGGCTGGGACACAGCACACAGTGCACATGGGCCAGTATTAGGAATACCCCAATACTAGTGTGCCTGTCCAATCGTACATGCCCCCCCAGTCACATACTGCACAGCTGTACATACACCACAGCACACACAGTTGGCCATGTATATGTCACTATGATCATCCAATGCCAGAGGTGCAGCATCTGTGGGTCACACAACAGTGCAACAGTATTGTCCACTGTCAGTGAACACCTGCAAGGTGGGCTTGTCACTGTGTACAGTGGTCATCTTTACCCTACACCATAGCAGTGCAGTGTCCCTCACGCTACTGGCCCCTTGTTACTGTGATGTCTGCTGTGCAATGCAGAATGCCCTACAGTGTGGCAGTTGCATGCATCATGCTACCACACTGCCTGTGCCTATGCTGTGTTGTCCCCTGGGGTACACAGTGCTATGCTGTACTGAATACTTGTAGCCTGCAGCTACCATTATGCACTGGTCAGACTGACCTACAGGTGGAGCTGTGGGCAGATCTGGCCAGCCCCTGTACTTCCAGACTGACTTACAGGTGGAGCTGTGGGACCCTGCAGTACCACTGGGCAAACTGCATGCAAATCAGGGCATAATGAGATGCTGATCTGGTTGTTTGCCCAGAGACTAAGTAGGCTAATTTTTATGTCACTTTTGAATATGGTAAAGTTTAATGCCGGGCAAATATGTTTGCTTCAGGCAAACGGCTTAGCTCCATGCTAAACCCATGCAAATGTGTTATCGCAGGACTAACAGTTCAGGGAGTATTACACAGTTTTGCACACTGTACTGTCACATATGCTGCTTGCAGCTGTACTGGTCCATGCATTTGCTGGCATGCACATTGGCCACATAGTTCACCTCTACCTACCTTCCTATTGCTGTGCACTTTGTTGCTGTTGTGGTTTGCACTTCCTGGTTGCTATATTCAAAGTTGTCTAATTCAAGGACTAAGTTTGTCCTGCACTCCCAGCCCAGTTTGCCCAGCATCATTCCCATGCTATATTCAGAGGATCTTTGCCCCGGGTTATTCCTTTTGAATATAGCTTGCTTTTTGCTCCAGGCTACGTTTGCCCATGGGGCAGTGCTAATTTAGCCCTGGGGCAAAGTTTTGAATATCTGGACCTACAGATGCTAAAGCTACAGTTCCTTTTGATCTTATATCAGACATAGTAGCTACATTGGTTGACTGTGTTAAAAATTCCATTGGAGCAATGATTAACATTTCTACCACAGTTGTTAAAGACATTAAATCAGTTGAAGGTAAGGTAGGGTTTACAGCTAGTGATCCAATAACAGAAGGTCATTGTATTTCTTGCACTATATATGGTAAACAAGTAGATGAATGTCACAGTTTGTCAAACTCTGCATCCAAGAGCAAAATTTAAACCACAGGCAGATAAGTAATGCAACATTTTTATGACGGTCAAATAAGAGTTTGTATTACTCAACTAATTCAAATATTGAACAGATTTAAGTCTAAAGCCTGTGACGAAAAACTAGTCACTCTGCCAGTTATGTACTGCATTATGACTAGTCAAACTGCTAGCATTAGCAAAGACTGCTCTGTCAACAAACTATCAATTCCTCCTTGTATTGCATTGTGCATTTCTAATTTACAAATGGTCAAAACATGTCTAAGTGATGCTACATTTATCAGTAAAGTACATGTTAGAGAGTGTGATGTAACTGAAGTCTGAGTGGGTGAAGATGATTGCTATAATAATATACAAGGTTCATACCATATTGTTGAACATCTTATGCTAACACCATATACTTTATCTGTAAAGGCAGACATATGGGATACTAACACTGATCAAACATTACAGTTGATGGACAAATTCTGATGTTGTTTAACTCATCATTACAAATTCAAACTACAGACAACTACATCAACTGAATTTATTTAAGTATTGTAAACTTGATAGATATAACTTGGACTTCTAGACAAATTCTGCAAGGAACTGAAAGAGAAATTGATATTGGTACACTATTTGAAAATCCAGTACTGGATTAGTCCGCCATCTAAAGTTAAAAAAAATTATCAGCAAAATGCTCACTAACCATGCTGAGTTTGATGTTCTTGTGTGGACGTTGAAGCTAGCATACTTGATTATAAAGTAGATCTAAATCATTGACTGCTGATAAGCATAATGTGTTTAGTAAACACAGCACTAATGAAAACTGTAACACACTACTTGTTCAATAAATATCCTGGCAAGTCAAAATCAGGTGTTAGTCAAATATTTTAAAAGGAATCAGATAGTAATGAAGTTGTGATTACATTAGCCGTTAATTCAACAGATGATTCAAATTAAGTATTAATTATGACAAAGATACTATTCCTAACAATATGTATACTGACAGTAAGGGTAAAACCTTAGCTGAAACAGGATTTGACTAATCAACTGTTGAAATAGCTATTGCCACTATCATAAACCCTCAACAGTTTAATCCTCATCCTGTTACTGCTACACTACCAGCTACAAGTACAAGGTATTTTGTTACTTGAAGACATAGGTGAAAGCATTAATGATGATGGCACTGATGCATGGATTGAATGGAATTTATCTAATCCTTCTATTCTTTTAAACGGTTCTGATTTAATTGCAAGTGTCAACAATATTGTTGAATTTAATTATAAAAAGGGTCTCAGAAATGCTGCAATCTGATTAGTTCTCAGCGTTCTAAGACCATTTCATTAATTATTAATAGTAAATGATACATAAATTATATTGACAGGAATTCTTTACAGGGGGTGGGGTAATACGAAGATCTGTAGTTTGACAGGGTGGTAATATGAAGCTTTATAGTCTGACTAGTGAGTTTATTTATTTTTTAACAAGCATACCTGATGTGCTTTGCTTACTGTAAATAGCACAGAGAGGGATTTAAGGAATTGATTGATTTGCACTGTAGTTTAAAAATGGGACACATATTGCTTTCAAATAGGTGGGTTACAAGTAATGCACACAAGATTGAGCAGAAATTATACTTTTAAACCAATAATTGATGAGGTAAGGTCCTATCA
Organism: Neoceratodus forsteri; assembly: GCA_016271365.2. Classification (NCBI taxonomy): domain Eukaryota; kingdom Metazoa; phylum Chordata; order Ceratodontiformes; family Ceratodontidae; genus Neoceratodus; species Neoceratodus forsteri. The sequence continues at coordinate 1,325,887,611 of CM057458.1, forward strand.
GGAGAGTAGCCAGGATTTCAGAAATCTGAAGGCCCAAGCATTGGTTCATGTCGTGTATGGCAGGTTTGTATTTATTGCCAGCTGAGTTAAACCAGATTTGGTCCAAATATTTGACTCCAAATGAAGGCCTAGGCATGGTTCCATGACAAATCACCAAAACCAAATACAGCATGGTAAAAAACACGGTGAAAACAGCGAAAAGTAAAAGCGTGCGAAGGATACTGCCGAGAATCATTTTTCAAGTGTGATTTACTATTACAACACCACACTGCTATGGACCACCACTCAAGTGAAAAGTTGTAACTTATACTTTTTTGCCTTCAGGTGTATTCTGCATGCAAGGTTTTGACTTTTGCTGTTTTAACCGCATGATTTCTAACTGCGCTGTATTTCCTTTCGGTGACTTGTCATGATACACATTTAGGCATTTAGGCTATGACCTGGCACTCCCCCTGCCTATACTCACTAGTGAGGTTATTAACTGTGCTGAAGCTGAGACAGTCAGTATAGGAATCATTTTATGAAAGTCTCACAGACTCCAACTTTGAAACAGCTTTGGTGGTACGTCCTTGTGATGTTATAAAAAGGCCTCAGGTACGGGCCTGATTCCGGCATTCTTAATTTTTTTTTTTATAGAAAGCTGCCTGCCCATGCGCTGTCTTTGTCATAGAGACATTGAAGAAGTGAAAACTGCTGGCCTGCTCCAAGTGTTGACTTAAGCTGCCCACCCAACTGCCAAACCAATGGAATCTGTTTTTGCCTAGGTTGCCAGTTCCAGCCTGATAACCAACTGCTGCCCAGAAAAGCACAGCCATTTTTTTCCCATAGTAGCTCTGATGTATCTCGATGAATTTCCACTGTCTGTCTCCTCCGGCACCACCTTTGTCTGATTCCAGAAGCTCAGGGATCTGTTCATGCCACAGTTTCACACCTAGCTGCTGCATGCTAAGGTTCTTTCTTCTCTGGCCTGAAGGAGAGAGAGAGTTGTTGTCACCTGGGCTCTGTCAGACTCCTCCACAAGAGAAAGTAAGTAGTTTTATCATATGAACAAAAAAACTAACTTGAGTCAGGTCTGCTCTGATCTTCTAACAAAAAAAATAAGAAAGCATGTCCCAGCTGTTGGATTCATACTGATGTTACGTTTATGTGTTGTTGTTTTTTTATTTTGCTTACTGCAAAAAACACCCCTCATTTAAATCTGTTTTCTTTTAAAATAAATCGGTTTAATTTTCAACACAATCTGCATAATTGAAGTGAGATTTAAAAGAGTCTTTAAAATAAGTTATGGGAATTGCAACCCCCATCAGTACTTTCCTATGCTTATAGTAAAAAGTAATATTCAGGATTGGAATAATAAAGTGGAACTTTGCAGAAAACGATGTAATATAATTCAGTGTACATTTTGTTTCAACACAACAGTGATCCCATACTGTGTGCTTTCCATGTTTTCTTCCAAAACCCATGTATACTATGTCCCATTTCAGTGTCCATTTTCAATATATAGTCACTGGGCTCCATTTTCAAAGAACCCTTTTAGCAACATAAGTTGCATTGGTCTAGGGCTGCAGCAAACTTTGGGTGCATCATGGACCCTGTGTCCTATTTTATAAAATGGGGGTGCCTGCATCAAAAACCCAGGAGTTGCCAGAGCCACAGGCTACTGCCAAACAATTGGTGCACCTGCATGAATTGTCACAGGGATCCAGCATCCCCACCTGCGCCACACTAGAGGGGCTGGGGTGTTGAAACTGCTTGCCAGAAAGGGTCCAGGGCAGAAGAGGCATGGAGGGTGCATTGGGGGTGTTGTAGAGATGGTGGGCATGAAAGGAGTGATGTGGCATGTGGCAGGGGTACTGTTTACACAGCCATTAAGTCCAATAGGATGGAACAGCTGGGGTGGTTCCAGGGCAGACAGTACCATGGCCCCAGGTGGGCACAGTCCTGGCAGTAGCCCACTGGGGCTACTGGGCTGCCAGAGGCTGTGCTACTTGGAACCATGGCTCTGTCTGTCCCTGGAATCCCCCTGCAGTTCCACCCATTGGCTTTATGACTATGTAAATGGTACTCCTGCTGGGTGCCACATTACTCCCTCACATGCCCACCATCTCCACAATGCCCTGTATGGCACCTTGTGCCGCTTCTGCCCCGGACCCACTTTCAGATTCTTCCAAATTCATCACATTGTCTGGCACTGGCGAAAGTTGCTTTGACCACTTCATGGATGGTCTAAGTTGAGCCCTTGCTGCATCCATTGTGGGGCTTCCAAAATATATTAAAAGGGTATGGTAGAACCCTGCCATGGAGCAGGCCCCCCTTACAACCTGGCATGGGGGCTGCTGTTGCATGGGTGGTGCAGGGTGACATGGGCCCAAGGCATCTTGATTTTTATGCAGCCAGCATTCAAAAATCAGGACTGCCACAAGTTTAACACAAGGTGCCAATTGCATCATACATCTTTGGTGCAGGCACCTTGCATCAAAATAACCACTTTTGAAAATCAGGCCCCTGTGTTAAAACAGAACATCAGGTGATTTATCACAAACATGGGGCACTTGCACCATTTAAATCCATCTTACAATGCACTTTTTCACCTGTCCTAAAATGTTTCTCCCCATATTTTGAATCTGCTTTAGCATTTTGTTATAGACTAGTTATAATTAGTGGAGATCTCCATTAAATCTGCCCACCTGTCAGTTTCCAGCAACACTTGCAGCTGTATGTGAATGGGCCCACTCCAATTTAACATTATGTTTCCAAAGAGTAAGATAAATGGGCATACAATAGAGACTTTTCTACAAACATTCTGGGACACTACCTGGGCTAAGTTATGTCAGACCTCAAACAAAACTTCTTAAAGAGCACCTTTCTCAGTGTTCATCACAACTAAGAGGAAGCTCCATTACTTCCACCGAAGCTCCTCTGTGGTATTAGCAGAATTTCTTTCATCCCCCCAAAGGAAGGGAAGGGAAGGGAAGGGAATGTAAATTGCCCATGAGGGGCTAGCCATGCAATCCCTGTCCACTTCTCAGTTGCTGGACATGCCCCTGTGCTTCAATGTTCTATGATGTATGTATAGAGAGAGCATGGGGCACACATGATTCAAGTCTATATAGCTTGATTTGCAAATACAATTTTTTGCTGTTTCAGTAACCATTTGGTAAAATTGCAGCTAGGCACAGGCTCAGACATACAATTAGCAGGAGGTCAGGCTCCAGCACAACTTACTCATCTCACTCGCATGCCTGCCACACAAACCATACAAGGAAACATTCAGAATTGACAAATGCTTCTTTTTATAAACAGCTAGTACTGTACATTGAGTGTCTCTGTTGGGACCTTGTTGACTGACTTCATGGTTCAGAAATCTAGATATCCATAGTATGTTCCCATATTGTTATATAGTGGACATGGCTATCAAGTAATATATCAATGTCTATAAATTGCTGGATCACCAATGGGTACAAGGTTTATTATTTAATAAATGACTTTTTTCTCAAAATGTTTGAAAGAAAATGACAACCTAATAGACTTTATCCTCAAAATCAATCTTGATTATCAATGATGTTGCGATGGCAATTTACAAATAAAGTCCTGTCAGAAAGCAGTTGACAGCTACTATTTTGATTTCACCAGATAGCTTTTCTTATAAGAGTGGAAACCTTTTACTACACATTGGACAGCCTGTCCTTGAAATGTGGTGACATGTACCTCCTGATGTGACTCACCCCACTCAGGAACTTCAGAATGGGATTTACACTTTATTGACATAGGGGGAGGAGAGGGACATTAATGTCTGTGCATGCTCATGCTCGAGCTAGGGACACATTGGGCAAGGTATCTGCTTCTGCTTTCTCACAAACAAATGATTTAGGGAAAAGGAATTATAAGAACTAAAATTACAAATAAATTCAAACAAAATGAAAACAAACAACACACCACATTGGAGTGGACAAATTTGAGTTACTGTGCCAATCAACTGAATAATAATATTAAATTTCTCACGCGTAAACACAGACAGTGCCCCTTTAATTCTTACTGTACATCTACAGGTTTCCTTGCTTATTGCATCACATATGAGCAACTTAAAGGTTTTGAGTTGAATGGATGGCTTCCAGTATCTGAAACAAAATGGATGCCCTGTGTTCCACTCTAGGCACTATATTACATCCAGTAATGCAGACTACAGAGCAATTACTATTACTGAATCTTGCATGTCTGGAACCAAGTATCTTCAGCAGCAAATTAAATAACGAACCTTAGATCCTTAGTTGGGTGCCGAGGCCCTTCCATCCCTTGTGCTCCAGAAACCCCTATCATCCATCCCCACCCCGGGGCAGGCCATCATCTGATACATCCACTTTCTATGTCTGTCCCACCCTCTCTTGAAGCCCTCCACTGTGGATCTCTGAACCAGCTCACCAGGCAGTGCATTCCAAGGGTCCACCACCCTCTCAGTGAAAAACCTCCTCCTCCTCTTTTCCCCCCTCACCCTTCCACCTTCCAACTTCAAACCATGCCCTCTGGTGATACTTCCCTGCTTTAGTCTAAAGATCCCCTCCATGTTTACCCTATTTATTCCCTTGAGGTACTTGAAGACCTCAATCATGTCCGTCTCTCTCTCCTCCAATGAAAACAGGCAGAGCTCCTCAAGTCTGTCCTCATATGTCAAATCCCCTAGCCCTCATATCATCTTAGTTGCCTCCTCTGTACCCTCTCCAGGAGCTGTATGTCCCTCTTCAAGTGTGGTCTCCAGTACTGTACACAGTACTCAAGGTGTGTCTAACCAGTCCATTGTACAGCGGCAGAATCACTTCCTTACTCCTAGAGGTGATCCCCCTTATGATGCATCCCAACATCCTGTTTGCCTTGCTAGCTGCTCTCCTGCACTGCTCAGAGTTATTCATACATGCATCCACCATGACCCCTAGGTCTTTTCCCCTACTGAGGCCTCCAGCCCTCCCTCCCAGGGTGTACCTGTGTTTAGGGCTTCCCGACCAAGTGCAACACTTGCACTTGGTGATATTAAATTTAATTTCCATGTGTGAGCCCAGCTTTCCAGGGTGTCCAGGTCCCTTGCAGGGCCAACCTCCTCTTCTCCTTCAACTACTGCTCCCATCTTGGGGTCATCTGTGAAGAGACTCATTTCGCACCCTATACACCCTCCCTGATGTCCGATATGTATGCATTAAGCACAGGATCGGACCCAGGACTAATCCCTCACGGTGCCCACCTACCAACCTCTCTAGGGTTGAGAGCTCCCCACAGACCACTACTCTCTGGGTGCATCCAGCTAGCCAGTTTTCAATCCATCTGACCATCAAAGGGCCTACTCCTAACCCCATCAGTTTCTCCACCAGACCATTGTGGGGACAGAGTCAATGCCTTGCTGAAGTCCAAGAATAATACATCCACAGGCTTTCCCCATCCAGTTCTGATGTTACCCATTCAGTAGAACTCCACAAGGTTGGTTTGACATGATCTACCTGGCACAAACCCATGTGCCGACTATCCAGACCTCCCACCTCCTCCAAGTACACCCCCAATCATTCCTTAAGTATACTCTCCATTAATTTTCCCAGCACGAGGTCAAACTGATGGGTCTATAGTTACCTGGTACTTCCCTCGACCCCCTTTATGGATTGGCACCACATGTGCCTCTGTCAATCCTAGGTACCCTCCCTGTCTCAAGTGACCTGTTGAAGAGCTCCACCAGGGTGCAGCCAGTATGTCCGCCAATTCCATAGTACTCTCAGATGAATGCCATCCAGCCCAGGAGATTTGTCTTTCTTTGGGGCCTTGAGGGCTAACCACACCTTTGGTGGAGATAGCATCATCCATCCCTCCATCTTACTGGCCTTTTATCCTTATCCAGATGTGACACCTGGGGTACCTCTCCCTCCCTCTTGCTCCATTTCTGTTGCTCCCCTGATCCACTTACTGTCACTTCTATACCCTTCATGCCTTGCTTTGTAGATATCCCATCCTCCTAGTGAACACAGTTCTATTACTATTATTTTATTCATTGCTGTCAATAATATTACCTTTATTCTTTGTATCATTTTGTACTTATGATGCAATGACATATTTTTCTTTTCTTTTTAGATTTAGTACCCAGTATATGTATACATCTATGGAGTGATGAAAGCACAGGGCCCTGAGTGCTCTGTGCTCCCACAGAACAAATTAGGATACAATTATACCATCTCAAAGGCAAGTAAATTGCAAAAAACTTTGTTAATGCACTAGTTAGTGTTAAACTAACAAAATTAGGGAAATATGGTGCTATGGTTCACAAACCTAATGCGCCACCCTCACCCTGCAGGCAGCAACAGGAAAAACTATTACTATTTTACCTCTCCTGCATCTTTGCAAATCAGGCATGGGGTGTGACTTGGGGTTGTCAACCCTTATGCTTCCCCTATTCTCATACATTGTACACATTTCAGATTATTTACTGGTGGAATGGGGTGAGTGTTAGGGTTGAAAACCACAAGGCACGCCCCACACATGATTTGTTGGAAACCCTAATGCCACATCTCCCTACTTTTTGTCAGTTTAACCCTAACCAGTGCATTGACAATGTTTTTTGCAATGAATATATAAGGGATATGCAGGGGTTCAGTGTGTGATAATGCATTTATCTTGCACAGTTTTCAGTGATCTCAAGCAACCTCACGAGTGCGAAGAGCACGATCAAAGTCTGGTCGTGTTTGGAAACTGTACAAAGATACGATGTCACACACTGAACTATTGCATATTCCATTATCTAACAGGTTTAGATGTTACGTAAACATTTTGTTTTGTAGATGTAAATAATTTGACAAAAAAGGGAAAAGAAAATTGAATTTCATGCTGTTTTTTGCTAATTATATGAAAAAATGGTGTCTAGAAATAAAACACCAGTCATTTTTTAGATATTTTTGTACTGAACATTTTTCGTGCTCACAGTACCATGCTATCAGTTTTTGTTTTAAAGTTATTCATATTTGTTTGTCAAAAAAGTGAACAAAAAAGAACATTTTCTTCTGTTTTCTTGCTAGTTATAAAAAATATATAACATATCTATAAATTATACACCACTCATTTTGTAGACCATTTTGTGCTGAACAATTTTCATGCTCACAGTACCATGCTATCTTTTTTCGTTTTAAAGTTATTCCTATTTCAATATGGTTAGTACTGTTTCTGAGGCTGAACATTCTAAATGAATTCTGAAGAGAACTGTGTAGATAAATTGGATACTATGGTGATAAATAAATGTGTGCAATAGGCATGGACATAAATCCTATGAGGTAAATCTGAGCTACTATGTGACAAATTCAAAATTTTACATTTATGCACATAGTAGATGCATCATCACAGATTTATTCACATAGTAGATATGTCACAATCACTCCGGAACTCATTTAGAATGTTCGGCCTCAGTACCAGTACTAACTATATTCAAATGCAAATAAATTTAAAATGAAAAAAGATAGCATAGTGCTATGAACACGAAAGTTGTGCAGCATAAAATTATCTACAAAATAAGTGGTATTTCATTTATAGATACCTTATAGATTTTTTGATAATTAGCAAAAACACAGCAGAAAATTCATATTTTTTTTCATTTTGTCCACAAACAAATGTAAATAACTTTAAAATGAAAAATGATAGCATGGTACTGTGAGCACAAAGTTTATTCAGCACAGAAATATCTACAAAATGAGTGGTGTTTCATTTATAGATACTTTTTAGTTTTTTTCAGAATTAGCAAAAAACAGCAAAAAAATTCGGTTTTCGTGCACTGTTTCATCAAACAAATGCAGATAACATAAAAACAAAAAAATATAGTATGGTACTTTAAGCACAAAATTGTTCAGCATAAAAATATCTATAAAATGAGATGTGTTTGTTTCTAGATTCCTTTAGATTTTTATAATCAGCAAAAATGGCAGAAAATTCAATTTTATTCACTTTTTGACTAACCAATCCCCCTACAAAAGCAAAACAAAAGACTTGCATAAATGGAATATACAATGGAAAACTCATGTAATAAATGATTTATCTGCACTTGAGCAGTTTGACCTCGGACACCACACGTGGCTTATGCCACTCATGAGGTTACCCGATGTCAAACTGCTCTTGTGAAATAAATCATTTATTCACTTGCTTCATTGCATATCCATATTTATCACCATAGTATAGTAGATAAATGGTTTTATTCTACAGTTTTTATCATGACCCTGTTGCATAAATATATGTATATATATATATATATATATATATATATATATATGTATATATATATATATATATATATATATATATATATATATATTTTAGGGCAAAAACTCCATTTAATGCATTAGTTAGGTTTGTTCCACACTGACAAAAGCGAGGAAATTCAGTGTTAGGGTTGAAAGCCCCTGCCCACCACCCCAACTGGCATTGGGGTGCACATTCTGGTTGTCAACCATAACTCTTACCCCATCACATGTGTAAAGAAGCAGTGTGTATGAGAATGGGGTGAGAGTTAGGACCAACAACCCTAATGCGCACCCCAATGCTGGCAGGGTAGTGGGTGGGGGGGACAAGGGGGGCTTTCAACCCTAACACTGAATTTCCTTGATTTTGTCGGTGTGGAACAACCCTAACTAATGCATTAAATGCAGTTTTTTGCCCTAATTTCCCTTCTTTTTGAGAATGATAATGAGAAATAGTGAATGTAATGTGGCGAGGGCGAAGCGCTCCCGCCACATAACTTCTTGTCACATAGTAACATTGTGCCCACAAACACAAATAGTAATGCGCATGGTGACTCAAAGCAAAACAGAAAGAGAAACAGTAGTGTAGACAGAAATGTTAAAACAATGCAAAAGCAAGCTAAATGAAAATTCAAAGGTAGCAGCTCATGGTGGCATAGATGTGAGCGTAAGTGAAACAGGAATGGAACCACAAGCAAAAATAGTAATGGTAACAGTAATGTAAGCACACAGGCTGGTTTTCCCCAAAAGCTACATAAAGAAAAACAGTGAGTACAAAGAATGTATGCATAATAATGGTTCTTGGAGCAGAAAATGAGGAGTTGGAATACTAAATTGATTATATCTCAGGAACCGTGTGACGTAGAAAAAAATTTAAAAGTCATATGATTTATGACATTCCTGGCTAGTTTTTCATTTAGCCAACTAAGCATTTTTCTGATGAAAAGTCTGTATCTTGCACCATGTCCGAGATATAGGCCCTGAAAGGTGCGGCGAATGCCGTAATGTTATCCTATGGGAAAAAAAGAGACTTTCAGTGCCATAACTTTGGCTCCCTGTAATATTTTTCACCCAACTACAAAAGGCACATCTGTGCAATGTTGGCTATGTTCCTCCAAATTTCAGCCCAAAAGACCAAACCGTTATTTTCAGTAGGGCCAAAGTTCCTGTAATGCATCAGACGCTGTAATGTAATCCTATGGGAAAAAGTGTCAATTTTGGAGTGCTGTAACTTTTCCGCTGTGTAATATTTTTTCAACAAAACACTGAAAAGCACATCTATGAGATGTCGACTGCGTTCCCTTCAAATTTCAGGCCAAAACATCAAACCGTTCTTTTACAGCAGGGTGCCAAAGAATTGCTGTCATTTTCCCACAGTCTAGAAAAGTACTGTTGAAGTTTGCAAAAGCTTTCACAAATTCATTCGACAGTGTCGCAAGTGCGACAGTACTTTGCAAAAGTACTTTTTCCAGAAATTTGAAAAACATATTTCTGGGGTGTTTTAAAGACATGGCTAGCATCCTCAGGGTCTGACTAGGTGAATACAAAAAGAATTTGGTTGCTAGAGGGTCCCAATTTTAAATGGCAAGCATTTTTCTGATCGCTAACTGAAAACAAAATGGCGGATTTGCGACAGTAAAAGGGCCATTTGCAAAAGTAAAAACTGCATTTGCGACACTGTCAAACTTTTTGTTAACTTTTCCCATTGACTTATAATGGGAAATTGTTTTTGAATAACTTTTGAACCGTTTAATATTTTTCATGAAATCTTCAAAAGGCACATCGAGGACCATGGCAGCACATTCCCTGAAGATTTTGGACCGGTCATGCAAACCGTGCGACCTGTAGACATGACAGTAAAATTCCAGAAAAGCGTAAACGTGCACACAGATCATGCTTAATAACTTCGCAGCCGTATTTGCAACCAGTACGAAACTTGACAGATCCCAAAGCTTATGGGTCTTGATCATCAATCAATCAATCAATAAAAATCTTTATTTATTCAGGCGAACATCATTGAGCAAAGCTCATTTACAAGATGGACCTGAGTGGTCATACAAATGAGGATACAAGTATTATTACATTGACAAGAAATAGAATAAATAGCAATACAATGGCATGAAATGATTATATACAACAATTTACATATATACAAGTAACAGTAGAACCATTTAGCCTGTAGGAAAAAAGGGGACAAAGGGTATAGCAGGCATAAAATAAAGATAATATGGTCTAACTAGTTTTTATGAGAATATAATAGGTGATCATGTATTCTAAATTTCAGGCAAATCTGTTAAAAAGTTGCAAAGCTATCAAGGTGCAAAATTTTGGGTTTAACATGTAAATAGGCTCCTCAACCCCTAACTATAGTGGCACTACCGTTGCCACTATAATATGTGTGTGTATATATATATATATATATATATATATATATATATATACTGTATATACACATATATTATAGTAGCAGTAATTCTCTTTGAGTTAGTACCATTAAGGATAGCGGTGAAATTTTGCACCTTATCTTTTGCCACTATATAACAGATATGCCCTCAATTTAGGCACTGAGCAGAAGCATAGTTCTTGGGATCTGCCAAGTTTCATATTGGTCGGATATATTGTTTCGGAGTTACTAAGCAACAGTCCGTAGCACATTTATCCTTTTTTGCACATTCTTTGCTCGCACCTACAGGTTGCACGGTTTGCGCGACTGGTCCAAAAACTTCAGGAAATATGTAGCCAGCATCCCCGAGGTACCTTTTGAAGATTTTGTGAAAAAATATTAAACGGTTCAAAAGTTATTCAAACATTTTTTTCCATTATGTCAATGGGAAAAGTTAACAAAAAGTTTAATAGTGTCGCAAATGCAGTTTTTAGTGTCGCAAATTACCCCTGTAGTGTCATGAGTCAGCCATTTTTTTTCAGTTACTGGTCACAGAAATGCTTGGCATTTAAATTTGGGACTCTCTAGGGACACAATTCTTTTTGTGTTCACCTAATCGAGCCATGAGGATGCTAGCCATGTCTTTTGTTTTGGGTTAAACACCCCAGAAATATGTTTTTCAAATTTTTGTAATCTGTAGTGTTGCAAAGTAGTGTCGCACTTTTGTGATTTTTTTTTGTGAAAGTGTCACAAATCACAACACTACTTTGCAACACTATGGCCAAAATAACAGGAATTGTTTGCCACCCTGCAGCAAATGAACAGTTTGGTCTTTTGGGCTGAAATTTGGAGGGGAAAAAAGCCAACATCCCACAGATGTGCATTTTAGTGGTTTGGTGAAAAAATATTGCAGGAATGCAAATTTACGGTATTCCAAAGTTGACGCTTTTTCCCATAGACTAACATTGCAGCGTCCGCGGCACCAATCGGGGCCCATATCTCGGAAACGATGCGAGATACAGACTTTTTGTCAGAAAAATGCTTAGCCCTCTGCCAAGGGGTTAAGCACAAAACTAGCGAGGAAAGTCATGAATCACATGAAATTTTAATTTTTGTTTCTGCGTCATACGGTTCCTGAGATATAAGCAATTTAGTATTCCAAGTGCTCATTTTCTGGTCCGTGGCCCATTATTATGCATACATTCTTTGTAGTCACTGTGTTTCTCTATGTAGCTGTTGGGCAAAACCAGGGTGTGAGCTCCACTTACTGTTACACTTAGCATTTCCACTGCATTTCTGTACTCGTTTGCGTTAGCGTCCCCGTGTACGCCACTGTGTGCATTACGGTTTGTGTTTTCATTTGTGCTTGCATTTGCGGTACTGTTATTATTTGCATCTCCACTACTGTTTCTGTTTGCATTTTGATTTGCATGACAGTGCACATTACCATTTGCATTTGTGGCCACCCTTCTGTTTGCGTTTGTCTTTCGATTTGTCACCATGCACGTTACGGTTTGCGTTTCCATAAGCACGTGCATTTCCATTTCTTTTTCCTTTGGCATTATAGTTGCTGTTACCGTTACCATTTGCATTTCCAATTGTGGTACCGTGACCGTGCAGGTTACGGTTTGCGTTTCCATATGCGCTTGCATTCGCATTTCTGTTTCCTTTGGTGTTATTGTTGCTGTTACCGTTACCATTTGAATTTACAATTGCAGTATCATGACCGTGTGCATTATAGTTTGCATTTCTGTACCTGCTTGCAACTGCGTTTCTGTTTCCTTTGGCGTTATTTTTGCTGTTACCCTTACCATTTGCATCTATAATTGCAGTACCATCACTGTGCACACTACGGTTTGTGTTTCCTATGCACTTGCATTTGCGTTTCCATTCTGTTTCCTTTGGCATTGTTGTTGCTGTTACCGTTACCATTTGCATTTACAATTGCTGTACCATGGCTGTGCGCGTTACGGTTTGCATTTCCATACGCACTTGTGTTTGCACTTCCATTTCTGTTTTCTTTGGTGTTATTGTTGCTGTTACCATTACCATTTGCATTTGCAATTGTGGTACCATGACTGTGCACGTTACCAGTTGCGTTTCTGTATGCACTTTCATTTGCATCTCCGTTTGCATCCCTGTTCACTTTGGCATTACTTTGCACTTACGTTTCTATTACCATTTGCGTTACCATTTACGTTTGCATCACAATATGAGCAGCCATTTGCACTTGCATTTGCATGCATTTACCATTACTATGTGACAAAAAATCACGTGGTGGGATTGCGGAACCCAAATGGCCCGTGCTCCCACCACCACATTCCATTCACTATTCATAGTCCTCATTCTCAAAAAGAAGGAAAATTCATGGCAAAAAACTCCATTTAATGCATCAGTTGGGTTGTTCCACAGCGACAATAGAGAAATTTGATGTTGGAGTTGAAGATCCCCTTGCACCCCCACCCCAACCTGCATTAGAGTGTGCTTGGGTCGTCAGTCCTAACTCTCCCCATTCTCCTGTACTTCACCATGTCAGCTTGTTTACACATAGACTGGGTGAGAGTTAGAGCTGATGTCCCCAACACACACACTGATGCCAGTTGGGGTGGTGAGATTGAGGGGAGTGCAGGGGAACTTTCAACCATAACATTGAAGTTTCTCACTTTTGTCATGCAATGGAACAACTACTGATACGTAAACGTTTTGCCATGAACTCTATATATATATTTCTTTGCAAAAACTTTGTTAATGCATCAGTTAGGGTTGTTACTAAAGTGACAAAGTTGGGTGATGTGGCATTAGGGTTTCACACTCTAGCGCCACCACACCCTGCAGACACTGACAGGCATCAGAGGGATGCCTTGGGGTCATCAGACCTAATGTTCACCCAATTTCATAAGTAAATAAACTGAGATGGATACAGTATAGGAGAATGGTGTAAGCATTTGGACTGATGACCCCAAGGCACCCTTCTGATGCCTGTCAGTGTCTGCAGGGTGGGGGTAGGGCATTAGGGTGGGAAACCCCAATGCCACATTTCCCTACTTTTGTCACTTTAGTAACATCTCTAACTGATGCATTAACAAAAAATTTACAATGGATTTCCTTACTTTTTCAGGTAGTTTGGTAATATCCTTATTTGCCTGTGGGATGCACAAGGCTGTTCAAACCCTGCAGTCCCACCCTCCATAACTGTCATTATGTCACAGTGGAGTGTAAGGCCCAAAGGACACTGCAATCCCATGCCCCATGATTTTCCTTATTTTACTGTGGGAGGCAGGGTCCTTCAGACACTGTGCACCCATCCCTCCGTAGTTGCTTCACCAAATTGTCAGCATATCCATCTTATTACCCCAGCACATGTAGCTGGTAGAGAAAATGTTCAAATCCCCATCAAAACATAATTCTGCACAACTACAATGCCATTCCATGCCACAGGTGCAAACACACATTTGGACAGGATTTGAAAATGACAGCTGTGATATACATAAACTCAGTTGATAAGAAGGCTATGATGAAAATATGGGGTCAAAATATTTAAGATTTCTGTAGTTACAAGTGTGCATACTGAAATTGCAATGAATGGTTGTAACTTTGGCATTTTTTCATATTTTGACCCCAGATTTTGAACATAGTCTTCTTATGACCCCACCTCATGAACACCATATGTGAAAATTTTCAAATCAGTGGTAAAATGCCATTCCATGCCACAGGTGTGAGAACACATTTTGGGCAGGATATGAAAAATTGTAGATGTATTGTTCATGAGGTGGTGAAAAATGGCTATGTTGAAAATTTGGAGTGAAAATCTGGAAAAATACAAAGTTATGCATATGCATAGAAATATTTCAATGACTGCATGTAAACTGGCCATTGAGAGAACTTTTTACCAAATTTACAACACAGACTTTTGGGACCCCACCTCAAGAACATTGGCACTGTCAATCTGTTAATCTGTCCCGAAGTTGATTTTATGCAGCAACCACAAAATCACTTTCGAGCTGAGTAATGAAATGACAGTCACAGTGTTCATGAGGTGGGGTCCCAAAAAGACCATGCTGAAAATTTGGTGAAAAAATACCTAAAAATGGCAAAGATATCAACATAAGTTGAAAATGCCATTGACAGCCATTATACGGCATTTACCTTGATTTCTCAGTTTACGGTTCGGCTTTGAAGAGTGCAAATGTGTTCCAGTCCACAGAAGATAACAGCAGACAGCCTCCAGTGGTCAGTATAGGGCAGGGTGGGTGAGGGGTGGTGGTTGCTTAGTGGGAGTGTAGAAATGGGGAAGGGTAAAGGTGGGGATGATGAGGGACTGTTTTCCTTTTCAGACTAAAAATTAAAAAACATCAGGAGACTGTTCTCTTTTACAGGAACAAAAACATAATTATTTGGGAACACTGGGGTGGGCTCCCAGTGTCCCACACTGGGAGTGGGGGTTTATACATCTCTCAGGACACTGGAGTGGGCTCCCAGTGACCCACACTTCTGCGAAGGGGAGGCTTCTACTGCCAAAATGAGTTTGGGCCCCACTTATGTTGGCAACTAACAAGGTTTTTCATGCAGGAACTAATGTGGATGTTTCCCCCACAAGCACATAGTGAATGCTCTGAAGTATTTTATGTGCAAAAATAGGATATGCCTATTTTTGCACGTACCACATTTTCAAACATTAACCATCCACTTGCATTAAAACATCCACATCATTGACAAATAAAGAAAAATCTCTGCAGCTGTTGTGCTTCTCCTGTGGAGCACGTCCTGTGCATGGGACCGCAACAAGGGTCCAGAGCTTGAAGTCATCCTTCCCACCTTTTTTTTTTCTTCATTGAAAAAAAAAGTATTCAGAGGCTGGCTTTAAACCCAGGACCCTTGGATTTCCCGGCCCTGTGCCTTGTACTCTGCTCCACAGGGGAGCTGCATGAACAAGCAGTACTTTTCTTTACTTGTCTCAATCATCTTGATGTTTGAAAATGTAGCATGTGTGAAAATAAGGTATACCTGTTTTCGCACATAACACATTTTTGAGCATCAAAATGCAGTTGTCCTGGTGCAGAGAAGATAGCGCACAACCTCTGATGGTAAATCTAGGGTGAGCAGAGGAGGTGTGGGATCGGGTGCTGACTGGGAGGGTTGGGATGGGGAGGAAGACATCAGGAATTATGAGGAACCATTTTCTTTTACAGGAAAAATACTTCAGGGGATGGTTTTCTTTTCACAGGAACAAATGCATTATTGTTTGGAGACACTGGGAGTGGGGTCCCCAGTGTGCCACACTGCTGGAGGGGGGCTTGTTATGCCAGCACACAGATTGGGCCCGCCAGTGTTAGAAAATAACCAAAACTGGCTGTGGGGAGCTGGACATCTGACACCGGGGGTTGGCATCCCAGTGTCAGATAATATGTAAAAAACTAAAATGGAAAAAACCATGGAATCAGAGGGTGGGGAATGCCACTAGACACCAGAGAAAGATATAGGGGGAGAACTAGGGATAGTGATTGACATGTGAGGGCATGCCAGTACTACACAATAGGGAAACTGTGAGTCAGACATAACAGTGCAGCAGGCAGCATGAGTTCCAGCTGCAGCTGCACAACTCAAGGAAAATCCTGCTCTTCTCACACATATTAGCTTCACCCCTGACAAGGGGGCCTCTGCTCCTGCATGCAGCCCGAGGGGTCCCCTCTGTCTGCCAGCTGCCTCCATGCTGTACTGCCCACTGACCACTATAATAAAGCTTCACCCCAACAAGGGTGCCTCTGCTGTTGCAAACATCCCAGCGGGTCCCCTCTGTCCGCTGGCTGCCTCCTCGCTGTGTACTGCCTGCTGACCACCAGACCAAAGCTTCACACCTGGCAAGTGTGCCTCTGCTGCTGCAAGCAGCCCCGTGGGTCCCCTCTGTCTGCCGACTGCCTGCTCACTGTATGGCTCACCAGCCACCAGACCGGAGCTTCACCCCTAACAAGGGTGCCTGTGCTGCTGCAAGCAGCCCAGCAGGTTCCCTCTGTCTGCCAACTGCCTCTTTGCTGTACTGCCCACCGACCACCAGACTGAAGCTTCACCCCTGACAAGGGTGCCTCTGCTGCTGCAAGCAGCCCAGCTGGTCCCCTCTATCCAGAGGCTGCCTCCTTGCTGTACTGTCCACTGACCACCAGACCAAAGCTTCACCCCTGACAAGGGTGCCTCTGCTGCTGCAAGCAGCCTGGCAGGTCCCCTCTGTCTGCCAGCTGCCTCCTCACTTCACTGCTTGCTGACCACCATACCAAAGCTTCTCTCCTGACAAGGGTGCCTCTGCTGCTGCAAGCAGCCCTATGGGTCCCCTCTGTCCACCGGCTGCCTCTTCGCTGTACTGCCTGCCAACCACCAGACCGAAGCTTCACCCCCTGACAAGGGTGCGTCTGCTGCTGCAAGCAGCCCTGTGGGTCCCCCCTGTCAGTTGTCTGCCTCCTCGCTGTACTGCCCACCGACCAATAGACCAAAGCTTCACCCCTGACAAGGGTGCCTCTGCTGCTGAAAGCAGCATGGTGGGTTCCTTCTATCTGCCAGCTGCCACCTAGCTATACTGCCCGCTCACACCGGGTCATAATGTCGTACATTTAATAGCGTACGGCATTATGGTGAAAGACGGACCTGTGCGCACTCCGAGTTGGACCCCCCACCCCAGAGTTGGAATCTTTAGTGGTGGGGTCCACGGGTGCAACCCATCATAACGGGGGGCGTGGGGTGCAGAGCTCCCCTTAAAACAATAAATAAAATGAAATTGTGCAACACAATTCTGCCACATGGCATTCTGCCATGTGACATTATGACCCCGTGCCCTGCCCGCTGACTACCAGACTGAAGGTACGCTGCTGAAACTTCTGGCATCTCCATGCAGACAGGCGGGAACCATTGGCTCTGCCTGCTGATTGGCTGCTCCACTTTTTAAATTCTTTGCTACTCCTATTCCTTTTGGGCTTTAAGCTAATTTTATTTACTGAGTCTGGTACTGGTTAAGTTTCTCCAAATTGTCCTGTGAATGCTAACTTAAATGTGAATCTAAGCCTGTTTACAGCAATTTTGCACTTCATAGGTTTTTTGAAGTGCAGGATGCTTTAGAGTTCAGGTTTTCAAGTTTTAAAGTATTACAGCTCTCTTTGTTTTAAGGTGCTGAGGTATTGTACCCTGGATCAGAAACTAAGCTTAATGTGAGACAGCTTTTTGTGAACACTTCTCTGTCTAGACCTGATTTCATCTGTGTCACAGTTGTAAGCTATGCCCTGCAAATAATCCCATTTCTGTTACACTTTCTCTCCTTCCTGCTTTAATTTTTCTCTCACCCTCCTCCCCCACTCCAGCCTTTATTAAATACTCTCTCTCCCCTAGCGGCACTGCCCCTAGGCAATCTTCATCCTCCCCTCTCACTAATATTGCAACTCCCTTAAAGATACAGAATGCAGTTATAGGGCCTATTGTTGGTGTTAATCTTAACTCTTTAAATCTTATTTACCGTGTTGCATCCCCTGCCCTTGAACTAAGTTTATCATCATAGTATTTGGGAGGTATTTCCGCCATACATATTGGTCTTCCAATCAACACAGTATATGGTTGTTCATAATAGGGCGCAGCCTCCCTGTCGTGGACCATGGATAACAAGGCTCTATATCTTTATCCCACAGGACTCTACCCACCCCTACTACCCCAGAAATAAAGCAATTTCCTCTATCTAGTTGCTGCTCCCAAGGGCTGATCCTACTCTTAGTTAGCTCTAGAATTAATTATAACTTAGCTGATGAATCTGAAACCTTGAATTGTCCTGTCCAGCCACCATTGTGTAATGGAATCCTTTCTGTGAAACTCGTTGTGGGCATGACTTCATGTACACCAAGCCATGAACTTTGGAATCCTAATTTTTTATGGTGAGGGTGCTCATCTATGCAACAATGGGTTCTTCGGCAGTCGCCTTTGTGACCCCTTAACCTTCATGAACATCGCCACAAGCGGGATTGGATTAGGTACCATAGACTGATTATAGGAGCAATTAAAAACTCTTACTACTCTTACTTTTATGTTCTGTTAATGTTGGCGGAACCCTGCCCCACTTTCAAGGCCATCTTCTCCTGCAGACTTAGCCTGTATTAAAGGTGTGAGTTTTCTGCATGCAAATGCATGTAGCCTCCTTAAGAAGTTTGAATCTATACAGATCTGGATGTGTCATACCAGACCAGATGTTCTAGTGGTCTCCGAATCTTGGCTCAGACTTGACACCTTAGACTCGGAGGTTAACATTCCATCTTATAACATTCTCAGAACTGATATTTATTTATTTATTTATGACTTTGATAACTGGGTAAGTGCACTGATCCCAGGGACCAATTTCAGGCATGACCCAGGGCCATAACACATGGCGCAAGGCGAACAGTGATACTAGGTTACAATAAGACACACGTTAAAGATCGTTACAAAATGCAGGTAATCATAAACACAATGTACAAGATATGATACATAAGTCAGGTGAACATGCAAATACAGAGAATATACAGTAGAATGTACAATATATACAAAGGCAGGAGGAAATCAACAGTTGTATTCTAGGTAGTTGTTGACTGTGGGTAGGTGGGAAACCCCTAGAAACAGTGGCAAGAGGAATTTTCCAGGAGCCAGAGTTTGAGGGGGGCTTGAAACTGCAGTGGGTGTCAACAGAGCAGAGTTTGGCAGGTAGTTTGCTCCACTGTGTGAGGGCTGCTGCCAACAAAGCTCTGCTACCCATGTTTGTGGATACCCTAGGAACAGCCAGAAGAGGAGTACTGTTAGAGCGGAGGCTGCGGTGGAGAGTTCGGGTTTTGAGGAGGGTAGTGGGGGGGGGATTTATTTATTTTTATTTATTTATTAGATCATCGGTTTACAGACCTTGAGTCAGACTCATTTACAAAGGCACTTCATCACGAGAGCAATACATCACAGCAAACAAAACAGTACAGTACATAACGCTTAGATTAAAGGCAACCAGTGTTACAGGCATTCGCTGGTGGTACACTCTTGGTAATAGGTAGATCACAGTAGTCATAATATAGGTACGAAAAATCCATGTCAGGTAGCAACTAGAGATATTTTATTACATTAGTCAGCAGATGTTGCCTGAGACCCCAGGTATATACAGCAAAGTAGACAGGCAGACCCAGCCTAGGGGTGAGGGGTGAGGGTGAGGGTGAGGGGTAGGTGGGGGATTGTGTGCAGTTGCAGCAGCGAGTGCTTGTCAGATGGCTTCTGAGGGAGACCTTGAAAGGACCAAGCTTAGTGGAGACAGCAATGTTGGCTGGGAGGGAATTGAACCAGGAGGGAGCCCGATAGCAAAAGGATCCCTGTGCTATAGAGGTCCTTACCCTGGGGACAATAAGGGAGGTTTTGACAGTGCTACGTGTGGAGACTGAGGGGGAGGCATGTTGTAGGGAGGTGGTGACCCCAGGGGGGGAAGAGCCCTAGCAGGGTCTTTTTTACAAGAGGGCAGGTTTGGAAGTGGAGTATTTCTTCAAGGTTGAGCAAGTTGGTGGTGGAGTACAGCAGGCATGTATGGGTGCACCTGGGGCTCCCAGCATTAGCCTGCAGGCCTTGTTTATAGAGAACTGGATTCTTACAAGCACAGTATTGTCGGCTGCAGCATAGATGGGCAGTCCATAGTCGATTAGTGACAGGACAGAGGAGGTGATTGCCAGTCTAAGGGCCTTTTGTGGTAGGCAGTCCCCATGGTGGTATAACAGTCCAATCCTGACATTGATGGCAGCAGAAAGGGCATTGATATGGGAATGGAAGGAGAGTGCCGAATCAAAGGTAATGCCCAGATACTTGTAGGAGGAAACCTGCTCAATGGGGTTTAGTGTGCTAAGCAGTATCATGAGAGGGGCACCACTGTCTTTGCTTTGGCAATGCAAGAAGAGCATAGCTTTGGTCTTTTTTAGGTTCAGGACTAGCCTTCGTGGTGTGAACCAATGCTCATCTCTATCAAAAGCTTGTTGGAGGGTGACTTGGAGTGTGCTGGGGTTGGGGTCAGAGGCGAAGAGCACAGCATCATCTGTGTAGAGGAGGATCTTACTTGGGCAAGCCAAGGGGAGGGAGCTGAGGTAGAGACTGAAGAGGAGAGGGCCTAAAATGGAGCCCTGGGGAACCCCAGCATGGACAGGTCATGTGTCAGATAGGGTGCTATTGATTTTTACACACTGAGTTCTGGCAGAGAGGTAGCTGGTGAACCATGCAAGGGGGCCAGGGGAGAAACCAAGGCATCTGAGGGAGTCAAGCAGGAGGGGATGGCAAACCGTGTCAAAGACCTTGGAGAGGTCAATGTACATGGCACCAGCAACACTTCCAGCATCAAGAGCAGAGTGCAGGAAGTTGGAGAATTCAAGTAGTATGGTTGTGGTTGCTGTGACCTGTATGAAAGCCATGCTGTTCAGGGCATAGGATATTGTGCATGGCCAGGTATTTGGCAAGCTGGTTGGCAACTACTTTTCAAGGGCCTTAGAGAGTGGGGAGGATGGAGATAGGTCAATAGTTATCCAGGGTCTCTCGATCGCCGCTCTTTAGGATTGAGTGATGTTGGTGGTTTTCCATGTGCTGGGGAACTGCCCCAGGCACAGACAGTGGTTGAGCAGCTTGGAAAGTGGGACCAGGATAGCATCCAACATCAGACAAAGTAGCCTAGTGTCCAGTAGGTCGATGCCGGGTTGTTACTACTAACGGCTTTTAGCAGAAGGGGTCTAGCCTCCAATGGGGAGATGGTACATAGGTAGAAAGGAGGTCTCTGGAGAGTGGGCAGGGGTGCTACTGGGATGGGGTCAAAGAAGTTACAGGGCAGGACTGAACTTAGGTCTGAGAAAGTGTGGTTTAGGCAGTCTGCAATGCCAAGGGGGTCAGAGCAGACAGTTCCATTAAAAGACAGTTGAGAGGGGGGAGCAAAGTGGGATTTCCCATTCAGCTCCTTTACATTATCCCAAAAGTTTCTAGCCGACCCCAGGAGAGACAAGAGCAGATTGGTAGTACTGGGCTTTGGCCTGTCAGATAAGCCCAAGTACACTTATTGCGCTCAGCATTGTACGCTTGCCTATCAGCTGGCTTGCCAGATTCCACGGCAATGTGCCATAGGTTGTCTCTCATTTTAAGTTTGTGAAGGAGGGAGGGGGTAACCCAGGGCATTCTTTGCTTTTTGGTGCGATTTCTAGTGAAGAGGGCATAGAGGTCACAGGCAGTGTTAAAAGTGCTAGTGAAAAAATCCAATGTCTTGTCTATGAATAGTGAAAGCTTGATTGGGGACCAATCCAGTTGTGAGGGTACAGTTTAAGGTGCACGAGGCTGCCTGGGGTGGCGACATCACTGGGAGGTTTTGGTGCAGGTTTGCTATTGGCAGTGGACCAAGAGAATACAACCGGGAGTGGTCACTAAGTGAGTTAGGAAGTACACTGATATCGAGCACCCTCTGGGGTTGTTGGTAATGGTGATATCCAGGAGGGTGCTGGAGCCAGTAGGGGTTGAATCTAGTTGGGGTGGTGACAAGCTGAGACATGTCTAGGGCGGCAAAGATATCTCTGGTTTAGGAGGCCGTGGCAGAGGTCAGTTGATATTCAGGTCACCAGCAATTATCTGGGCCATTTTGGGTGATAGGCTAGAGAGGTAGTCAGCAAATGTCTGAATGGTGAGGTCTTGCTTTCTGGGGGGACTATAGGCAACGGTGAGAAAGAGTGGGCCCTTACTGGGGTTGGGGGAGATTTGTAGCATGAGGGCTTGTGCCCCATTATCAAGCTTGGGTGGTGGATGTGCATGTCCAAGGAGGGAGTCATGCATGTAGACAGCACAACCACCTCCACGCTTACCCACCCAATCTTCCCTGAAAACGGTGTAACCAGGAATGGAGACAAAGGAGTCAGGGGTGGATTTGGATAACCAGGTTTTGACAAGTACGACAATGTCTGGTTAGTGCTGAATAACCCAGCATTGGAATGCTGCAGCCTTCTTAAGGAGGCTGCAAATATTCATAGAAGTTATGCGGAGTCCTTGAGCCCGGGCAGGCTTCTTCATAAGCTTGGGCACGGAGCCAGGATTTGGATGAATGTTACCTGATAGAAGCAACAGGAGGGTGATTAGGTGCACCAAAGTGTGGTAGTGATTGTAGCATCTCCCCTTGTGACTGGACATGGGGCCTGGTGCTGGGGTGCAAGGGGTGGGTAGAGTATGAAGGGTTTGAAAGGCATTGAGGAGAAGAGACCAAGCTATGAGTGGAAAGTAAGAGGAAGCAGGGGTGGAAGTGTGGGGGGTTACCGAGGGGAGGAGGTGGTTGAGCATCGTAGTGGTCTGGTAGAAGTGTTGTAGATAAGATGGGGGGGTACTCTGCATAGAGGGTGACTGTCCTAAGTGAGGTGGGGGCTGTTGTGTAGAAGTAGGAGGAGGACCATAGTCAGTGTCAATGCACTTCATCCTGGTTGCATTGAGGACAAAAGTTATTTGAGCACAAGAGAGGATTACCCCTTTAAGAAGTTACAGAAAGGAAAGCCCCTTTAAGGAGTTGCTGTAATTGACTAGTGTGAGGCCTCAGGGGGTGAGGATCACTGGTGAAGTGTACTTAATAAATGAGGGAGGAGGGGGTGGGGGCGTGTGTGAAAAAACTGTCCAGAGAGCAGTACAGCAAGGCAGTGGCTGAGCTGTGTTTTGAAAAAGATGCCTTGTGTGCTTTCTTTCTCAATGGGGATCTGCAGGATCCAATCAGGAAGCAGCCACAGTCCCCAGGAGCCAATCCAATTATGGGGATTGAAGCCTGACAGCTCCGCCTAGAGCTGACCAAACGCACAGGCTTTCTTGGCCAGGGGTGGCGGCTGGATGTAGAGGTCCAGCCACCAGCAGGTAGCAGTGCCAGGGCCATGCGGCTGAAGTGGAGAGCCTGGCTTGGACTTTGGCTAAAATATAGCAGAAAAAATGGCATGCCGTTAGTTAAAAGTCAAAGACAAAGGTCAAGTAAATTGGTGGGAGGACCCTGGGCAATTTAGTGCTCAGGGCAGAAGTAGATGCAAATAGTGGGAGAGAAAAGGTTCCTGCAGAGAGGTCTGGCCAAAGGTGCCAGGTGGAAATTTAGCAAAGGCTGATTCAGGAGGTTGGGGGAGGCCCTTGAATGAGACCAGGAGAGCTGGGAAGGAGGCATGTGGTGGAGAGGACTCAGGGTAGTCTGGAATGGAGAGAAGATGGCCAAAATGCCAGGCAATATTTACAGAATGTGCTGGCTCAGGGGATGTCAGAGAGGAATCAGTGGTCCAGTAAATGGCAGAGAAACATTGTGGGGAATAGAGAAAAGAAATACAAAAGGAAAAGAAAGAGGAAAGCAAAGAAGGCAGTCTGAGGATCAATGAGAGGAACTGTGATGGGTAAAGGTGTGGCAGAAAAACAGCAGGCAGTAGTCAATTATAGCTATTCTACAATATTGGGCAATTAGCGTAGAAAAATTCAATAGTGCAACAGTAAGCTGAATGGACATCAGGCAGTCAGTTAAAGTTGCTACAACTCTGCTATACTCTGCTAGGCAATTCCTACATATACAGTGCAATAGTTTAAAGGTAAAATGTTTAAGCAGTAAAAATATTCAGCAGTGCAAGCCATAAGCTATATAGAAGTCAGGCCTAGCTAATTCAGCAGGCTAAACAGCAGAAAATTCCAGGAGGAGAGAAAAATATATTTCCACATGAGCAGTAAATTCAGCAGAAATAAATTGTTCAGAAAGCAGTATAACAAGGCAGTGGCCGATCTGTGTATTAAAACAGGTGCCTTGTGTGCTTTCTTTCTCAATGGGGATCTGCAACATCCAATCAGGAAAGCAGCCACAGTCCCTAGGAGCCAGTCCAATTATGGAGATTGAAGCCTGACAGCTCAGGCTAGGAGCTGACCAAACATACCTGCTTTCCGTGGTCAGGGGTGGCGGGTTGATGCAGAGGTCCGTCTGCCCAGCAGGTAGCAGCACCAGGGCCACTCAGCTAAAGTGGAGAGCCTGTTTGGGCTTGTGGCTGCTTTCCTTGGTCAGGGGTGGCGGGCTGGATGCAGAGGTCCAGTTAGCAGTGCCAGGCCACTTGGCTGAAGTGGAGAGCCTGGTTTGGACTTGTGGCTGCTTTCCTTGGTCAAGGGGTGGTGGGCTGGATGCAGAGGTCTGGCTGCCTGCAGGTAGCAGTGCCAGGGCCACTCAGGATTCCAGACCAGTACTGATGATGGTGTCCAACATGCAGCAGAGGGCTAGGTCAAAGCGACCTTGCAGCGGGAGCCATCCAAGGGTATTATGGATGGCGCAGTGGTGGGTGGAGAATGGGGCCAGTAAAGCAAAATGACAGGCATTGTTGTAGGCAGCAGAGAGCCTGGCCATGGCAGTAGCACAGGTCCTGGCATATATAGGGGAGCAGTAGTCTAGAATAGGGAGACGATTTTCCTGGACAATGGCTAGTCTGGCTTCTGGGGTAAGGTATTGTCTGAATCTATAGGCTGCACCTAGCTTCTGATGGAACCTTTTAACTAGGGAATTTACGTGCTCACCAAAGGTGAGGGAGGGTCGAGCAACACTCCCAAGTATTTGAAGGTGTTGACATCCTCAAGGGCTGTACCATCCTGGGTGAGTATGTTTAAGGGGCATAGTTTTTGGATTCTGGCAAAGAAGGGCTTTGATCCAAACAACATGGATTTAGTTTTTTGGCATTACCTAAGAGGAAGTTTTTAAAACAGTCGTGGGCCACAAGCGTAGTTGTGTAAGAGAACTGAGGAGATCCTGGTGGTGGATTTGTCACTTTGGAAGAAGAGAAGGTCATCGGCGTACAGGAGAGAGTGACAGTCGAGGCAGTCAAAAGGAAGTGAGCTGATAAATAGGGAGAAAAGGAGGGGAACCAGGATGGAGCCCTGAGGGACTCCACAGAGACAGGTAATGTGGGTGAGCAGGCTTGGCCAATGCACATGAATTGTGAGCAGTCGGTGAGGTAATTGTGGAATCAGTTTGTAACCTCCTGAGAACAGCCAAGGAGGCT
Organism: Neoceratodus forsteri; assembly: GCA_016271365.2. Classification (NCBI taxonomy): domain Eukaryota; kingdom Metazoa; phylum Chordata; order Ceratodontiformes; family Ceratodontidae; genus Neoceratodus; species Neoceratodus forsteri. Next base: position 1,325,913,254 of record CM057458.1, read on the forward strand.
AAGCTTGGAGGTAAGGAAGGCATGGTTTACCATGTTTGAAGCCTTGGAGAGGTCGCGAAACTGCTCCAGTAGCTTAACCATTATCCATGTTTGAGAGGATGTGGTCAGTCATAAGTGCCAGGCCAGTATCGGTGGAATGATTATTATGGAAACCATGCTGTTGGTTACATAGGAAGCTGTATTTGCCTATGTGCTCAGTGAGTTGATTGTGGACTGCTCTCTCGAGTAATTTGCTAAGATGTGAGAGGATGGAGGTCAGACAATAATTATCGGTGGATTTGGGGTCACCAGATTTGAGAATGGGGATCACCTTAGCTATCTTCCATGGGTCAGGCATGGATAAGATGGAAAGGGCAAGGCTCAGGACAAAGGTGAGTGGCTTGGCGATAGCAGGAGAGATCAGCTTGAGGAAGACTAGGAGATATGCCATCAGCTCCAGGGGAACCGTAGTTAGGTAGACTTTTGAGGAGTTTGGCCGTATCATGTATAGAGAGGGCTTTAAAGTAGAAAGGGGGTGTTTGAGGGTGATTGGCAGAGCTGGAGGAGGGTGACAGTGGATCTGGTTTGGGGGCTGGACTTTGTGATTTGACATTTGACAGTTTATATAGGTACATGGATAGGTTGGTGAACTTGCAGTTGAAAATACTGGCCACTTCAAAAGGGCTGGTAACCAGCCCTTTCTGGGAGTTGAGATGAGGTGTGGCATTGCTGGAGCGGGGGTTTAGAAGGGAGCCAAATGATTCCCAGAATTTTCTTTGGTCCCTTTTGTAGATTATGGAAGTGGGTCTGTTTCAAAGATTTGGCCAGTTGTTTACATTGGTTTCTCATACACCTATAAGCATCCCAGAGGGCTGGTGAGGAGGATGCTTTGAACATGGACCAGTGCAGTCTCTGACCTTCATAAGGGTTAGGAGATCTTTAGTGACCCAACGTGAGCACCTGCCTCTGACCTGTCTAGTAGTGATAGGGAAAAAATGGTCCTGGAGGGTTATTAGGGTCTGAGTGAATGAGGAAACTGCTGTGGCTGCATCAGAAAGAGAAAAAAGCACAGACCAGTCCAAGGACCAGGTCTTCTCAAGAAGATTTGGGGTGTCTGGGCTGTGGAAATTTCTGAAAGATAGGTATTTGGGTGGGGGACGCTTGAGTTTGGAAGACCAGAGGAGATAAGTCGGGGAGTGATTGCTTATGGAGTCTGCCATGGTGCCAGCATGCAATACACGGTCCTCCCTGTTTGTGAGGATCCAGTCCAGTAGGGTATGAGTGGCCGTATGGGGTTGAGTCTGGTGGGTAGGGTAATAGCCTGAAACAGGTTGTGTTGTATTAACAGGGATAGATAGTCAGGCTGGTGGCAGCTCATCCAGTTTAGATTAAAGTCACCCAGAAGGATAGATTCCCGCTGGGGAGGTAGAGAGCTCAGGCCCTGGTGGAAACTGATGAGGCCAGCAGTTCCAGTTGTAGGGATCTGTAGCAGCAGCCAATATAGAGTTTCTTGCAGGATCCCAGGGTCAATTGGGAGAATAGAAATTCACTTGGTGAAGAAGGTTCTGAGTGTGGGATGATGCTGGCTGAGAGGGGTTCCCTAAAGAACAGGGCCACACCACTGCCTTTTTTCCTGCCTGGCCTATTGAGGTGAAGGTGGGAGTAACCAGGTAGTTGGAAGGTGTTTTCGGCCTAGTATGGTTTTAGCAATGTTTCTGTGAGTCCCAGAATGTGGGGCTTGTGTAGCGCAATCCATGCCTCGAGGTCGGGGAATTTAGATGGAAGGCTGCAGATGTTGATATGCACAAGTTTAAGACTAGGGACGTTGATCCAGATGCTGGAAGAGGGGAAGATGTGTGAATTGTTGGGCCAGGGTTGCATTCGATGTCCCCAGCAAGGGAAAGTAGGGATGGTAGGAGAATGAATGGGCAGGAGGGAATAGTGGGAGACCAGGTGAGGTCAGCTAGGTAGTGGCCAAGGGCGGCATTCTAGTTTAGTCAGGAAAAGAGAGATATGCCCCAGGGTAGACTTATCCTTAGTACACAGAGTGCAATAAGCAGACTGGGGAAGGAGGAGTAGCCATATAAGTGCATGACAAACTTGTTACCTCTGTCTTATATTCCACCTCAATTCCCAAGGAATTTGACAGTCTGACATTCAAGGTAGAACTCTCATCCTCTGTTGCATTCTACGTCATATTCTGCTATAGGCCCCCCTCAGTGGGACTACAGTTACTAAAACATTTAAGCAGCACCTTGGCTGGACTGTCCTCAGAAGTCATTATTATGGGTGACCTTAACCTCAATTGGTTTTCCAGCACCTCAAATCCTCTCAAAGACATCTGATTCCTTTGGATTATCCCAACTTTTCTCTGAAGCAACGCGCCCAAACAAAATAGAATGAGCAATAGCACCCTATTAGACCTTATTTTAGTAAATAGAGCTCACCTATTTACTCATGTTAGTGTCTTCTTCACTGACACCAGTGACCACTGTTACATTGCCTGTGTGCGAGCCATAACAAAACCAGTCTCCACCTCCAAATATACATTCCAAAGGAATCACCAACATCTGGACCCCCATTCATTTCTTTTGAACCTGCAGAACTCGTTTAAGTGGCAGCACTTCTATTTAGCCAAAATGATGTATGCTGCATATGATATCTTCCAGGAAATTGTCCTCGGGGTAATTGATAAGCATGCATCCCTGGTTAAAAGCTGAACAAAGAAAAGTTCTGTACTTGGTTTACAACAGAGTTGAAGGCTGCAATGCTTTAAAGAGATTCACTATGGAAAAAGGTTGGAAAACCAAAACTTCAGCAGACTGGACAACATTTAGGAGAGTTAGGAACCCTGTATGAAGATGGTCCAGGAGGTTAAAATAAATTATTTCCACACAGAACTGGACCCTCTCTCAGATGCTCTGCTAAATTCTGAAAACACTCAAGGATATAGAAGGTAATGCATTTTCAGACTCTCTGCCTGGTAAAATTACTTCTGGTTCCACCATGGTGACCAATAAACATGCAATCCTTGACCTTCTCAATAATCACTTCGCCACTGCAGGCCTTGCATTAGATACTTCCCCGGCCAATAACCTCAGCTCTCAACTTGGTCTACAGGGTGAATGCCACATCCTTCATCTTTCAGCCTGTATCTCTGAAAGAAGTGAAGGATTTAATTTTACAGCTGGACTGTAGGAAGAATGCAGGCACAGACTTAATTGACCCATACTTCTTAAAACTTAGACAGCACATCCTGGCTGCGCTAATTACGCACCTCTTCGATCTGTCACTTATGCAAGGTGATATCCCAGATATTTGGAAAACTGCCCATGTGAGCCCTCTCTACAAATCTGGTGATCCAGGTGATCTGAATAACTATAGACCCATTTCCCTACTCCCTATACTTTCTAAAATGTTGGAGAAAATAGTTAGTACACAGCTTAGGAAGTTCCTGGACTCCTCTAATCTGATGAATCCTCTATAATCAGGATTTAGGCCATGTCATAGTACAATTTTGGCCCTTGAAAAGTGACTAATGATCAAGGGCACCTTGATAACAAAACTTTGTATGTGCAGTATTCCTGGACTTAAGCAAGGCATTCGACACTGTCAATCATGACCTGCTTTTACATACTGTCCATATGATTGGCCTTTATCTTTCTTCCTTGAGATGGTTCTCAAACTACCTCGTAGGTCATCTTCAGCAGGTAAAAGCAGAAAGGAATTCTCACTGCTAAAACCCTTGCTCAGGGGTGTCCCACAAGGCTCCATATTGGGACCCCTGCTCTTCGCACTCTACATTAATAGTATCAACTCAGGATTAAAATCTGCAAATATTCATCTTTTTGCAGACAATAGAGTCCTTTACATTAGCAGACCTTTCCCCAAAGCAGCCTGCTGTGACTTACAGCAGGAGTTCAAGCAGCTCAATTAAATCTACTGAACAGGAAGCTTCTTTGAACGCTAAAAAACTAAGATGATGCCTCTCTCCCCAATCTATACCCCTAATCTGCTACCTTAGGATTCGTACTAAAGTTTACTAATCTCCTATAGAGATGCAGTGAATTTAAATTCTGCCAATAAGTGTCCCCAAGTGGAGGCACTTCGCATTTATACTCCATACAGGGGCAATGCAAAGTGTCTCCTCAGCCTTGTCATTACCACTTCACATTATGGTGGAATGACAATGCGAAGTAAGGCGAAGTTGTTGTTTTCAATGGACCCATTATAATGCGAAGTATTTCCTTCACATTGCGGAGCACTCCACAAATCCACTTTCTCTTCGCGATTCACTTTGCGGAGCGAAGTGGGGCCACTTCACCCATCTCTACTCTCCTAGGTGAATCATTAGAGTTCATACCCAATTTTAAGTATCTGGGGGTCTGGACTAACCATAATCTCTCCTTCCTTCCTCACATCGAGCAAATAATAAAAATGCTTAGGCAGAGATTTGGCCTGTTTTATAGGATCAAACACCTGCTGACTCAAGATGCTGAAAAAAAGGCTGGTCCAATCCACCTTCCTATCGATTCTGGACTATGGTGACTTCCTTTATGGCCAAGCTCCTGCATCTGCATTAGCCAAACTTGATGTTCTGTACCATAGAACCATAAGATTTATCTCTGGTGCGCCATATTGTATGCGTCACTGCTCACTGTACACATTAGTTGGCTGGTCATCTCTCACTTTCAGAAGGCAAATAAATGCTGCCTTCTGGATTTATAGAGCAATCGCAAAGAAGTTGCCTATGTACATAGCTAACTGTCTACCCCTATGTACAATAAGCAAGTATGCATTAAGAAGCTCCACTTATATTACCTTATCCATATCTAAGGTCAAATTAAGATTTGGTAGGTCCTCTATAAGTTTATCTCTTCCCCAACTTTTGAATAAATTGCAAAAAAACTCTTAAGGTGGCCCACCCTATCTCCCTGGCCTCATTCAAGACACTTTATTCATGATCTATCAAGGAGACATGTAAATGCTTCCCATGATTGTGACCTGGTATTACCTGTCTGCAGTTGCTTCCCTTAGTGCACTTGACACCATCCTCACTAAATAAAGTTGGTGCTTCCCATCGCTTTGTATCTCTTCCTTCCTCCTGTCTCCTCTGCATCCTGCTCTTTCCTCCTCCCTCCTACTATGCATAATGTCCCCATTTCCTCTTCCTCCCAATATGTGTGGTGCTCAGTGGGTTTCCTAATATTTATTTATATGTTGCCTCAAGGATACTCTTATAGTACAGCTTGCAGGGATATGTATGTATTGTAAACTACAAGTTACTTGTACATATTGTTTTATGGACCTTTTGCTTTCTCAGACTATTGTTCTCAGATTCCTCTATTGTATAAGTCTCACATTGTTAAGTATTCATCCTGTGTACCCATATTCTGCATTATGTATGCTGTTTTCTTATTGTTCCTTATACTTATCTTAACTTCCCAGGTCCACCTTGAAAATGAGTTCACTCAATGGTGTTTCGCCTAGTAAAATAAAGATTGATTGATTGATTAACTGATTGATAGAATGCGAGGAAGTGCTACTTTCGCTAAGCAGGGCACCCATGATTTTGGGTGCCCACAAAAGATGTTTCTTGGCACACTGTAAAGAAAGAAATATCAGAATCTTGCTAAACGGCTGCTGTTCTGCTACATTTTGATGTTTCTTTTATAAATTTAACTCATTTTCATACATTTTCCTTATTTTTCTTTTCTCACTAACAGCAAGATGTTGGACACAACAGAGCTCTGCAAAAGTACAACAGGCTCTATGTGATCCTTCATGCAAAAAAAGTTGGTGCTTGACATATAAATTTTCCCATAGGAAATAATGGGAAAATTAAAAATGTAATAACTTTAGAATTGGTTAATATTTTTTCACCAAGCTTTCAAAAGGCACATCTGTGAGCCAAAGGCCTTCTACCCTGTAAATTTCAGAACAAAACATAAAGTCATTTCAGAGATACAGATGGAAAAGTAATACCAAAAAAATACATAAATTTAGTATTTATTGACGCTCTGTATCTCAAACACCACAAAATGAATTCACAAAAGATTTAGCACATCAACAGATGGTCCCCTAGAGATTATGCCTACCAAATTCCGTGCACATCCATTGAATGTTTCCAAAGTTTCAAAGGTTCAAAAATTCCAGTTTAACATAGAAGTTTGCACTCAATCCTAACTATACTGGTGCTACCGCACCATAATATATATATATATATATAGAGAGAGAGAGAGAGAGAGAGAGAGATGTGTTTGTTTCAGTCAAGAAAAGTTTTTGTCTCCGCTCCTGTGTGGCAGCCAACATGTCAGGAAAGATGAATTTATTTTCAGTCAAGAACAATGCTCTTTTTAGGGCTGGCCTACATAGCAGACCAGTTGCTATTGGGATCAAAGTCAGTAAAAATTTGTAGCATCCCATTGAAATGCATTAGGGGACTAGGATATATCTTTTATAGCTGTCAATAGCCCTGTTTACATGGGGGCATTTGCACCGCAGCAACCCGAGCACTCAGGTTGCTGCGGTGCAAATGCCGCCATGTGGACACTTACTGGATCATGGTGAGTCAGTCATTACTCCACTCTCGCAGTCCCAAAACATCTGGGAATGCATTATGGAGCGAGCAGTTTAAGCGGCCCTGTGGACAGGTTGCACTGCTCGTTCCTTCGTGTCAGACCTTGCGGGCATCTTTTGGCTATTTTTATCTGACCACCACTTTACTCCCAGACCCTTTCCAGTGCATCTTGCATCGACGTTGAGAGGGGCTGTGTAGATGTAAAAGTCGAGCATCTACTTTCGTAGGGGCAGTGGTTCAACGCACCACAGAAGGAGCAAAGTTGGCTGTGTAAACACAGCTAATGAGTGCTTTGCCTGTGATTGCTTCTTGTAGCTGTTTGTAATGCTTTACTAACTTTCTGCTGGCTGCATGGAGGAGAGTGCAGGAAAACCTTTTGAACAAGTGGTGCTACTCAGCTGGCATAGGTTATATGCTGGGGAAGGCCTCAGGTTGTTTAGCCTAGCCCCTCCCCATTATGATGATAAGAATCTCAATGAATGAGCTCAGAAAGGAAGTAATAATAATCTCTCTGTCTGCACAACCTTGTGAATGGAAAACTAACCATTATTTAAAAAAAAAAAAAAATTAAATCAGCTATATAAAACTGAGAGTTTTCATGCTACTAAATTATTGCAATGCAAAAGAACAAAGAATAGCATAGCTGTGGCACAATTTGATGATTGTATGAACTAGAAAGTATATCTCTCAATCTTTCTGTATAATGAAAAAAACACCTGAGTTTCCACTCAGGCCGAGTAGCCTGGCCATGGACTGGGAAAACTAAGGGGGGAGTAGTTCTGGAGCAAGAGGAGGGTCAGAGTGAGACAATTTTCAAAACAACACTTAACCATTATGACTTTCAAACACACTGTATCCCATAGTGCTTTACAGGGCACATGAGTTCCTTATTGGTAGCTCAGGGAATGTAGAAGAGAATTTCTGGTGTCCAATATGTGCTAAACAGGGACTGAAAATAAATATGGCCCCTCTCCCAGCTACCTGATGGGTCTGGTGAGCAGTCCATCCCATCAGGGAATAAAAGAATAAAAAATCTGTCACCCTCCTCCAGCAACCTGATGGATCTAGTGCCCAACTCAACCCATGGGGAATAAACCAAATATGTCACCCTTCTCCAACAACCTGACAGATTCAGTGCCCAGTTGGACCCATTAGGAATAAAAAGCAAATCTGGCCTCTCCCTCCTCAAACTAAATGACTTGTCCAATACCCAATCCAGCCCAATAGTGAATAAAAAATATGTCTTTCTCTCCCCCAAAACTTCCTAATGGGTCCAGTATGCAACAAAAAGGTCAGAGAATAAAAAATGTGTCCCCTTCCATCAATAACCTGATGGATTTAATGCCAAATGTTGTCTGTCATGTAAAAAAACATTGTTCCTCTTCCTCCAAACTGCCTGACAGGTCTACTGCCCAAACTGGCCCCTCAGAAATTAAAATAAAACTGTCCCTTCCTTAACAACCTGAGAGATAAGATGCCCAATCCGCCTGTTAGGTAATAAATAAAATGATTACCCTTCCATAACAACCTGACATGTCCAGTGTTCAATCAGGCACATCATGGAATAAAAAGAAATCTGACCCTTCCCCAACTACCTGAAAGATCGAGTGCCCAACCTCGCCAGGCAAGGAATAAAGAACATCTGGTCATCTTTTCCCAAACATCTTACCAGTTTTCTGCCTAATTTGGACCAACAGAGAGTTTAACATTTCCGTCGCCTTCCCTTTCTACTAGCTGATGGATCCAAAGCCTAACCTGGCTCATGTGTTAAGCCAAATGTAGATAAGGAAGAACAGCAGCAATGTGATGATGAGTAGAAGGTAGAATGGCAGGGTACTGAAACATTGATTTCTCCATGTCATTATTCAGGTCATGCTGAGGGGTCCAAACATTGCATGGGGGCTTGGGGATGCTATGCACTTTAGTTGCTAACTGCCTGTTCAGGCATCTCAACCTCCTCTGGATCGTAATACACAAGCATGGGAGACTTGAGCAATGGGTACCAATGACACTCGCTTCTGTGGCTGTAACCTCAAGTGCTGGTGATCCTGGCTCTACCACCAGACTCTCCCTCCTCACTCTTTCCATCTCACAACCTCAGCAGACCTCTGCACTATTTCCAGTATGCACATCGGGGTCACACTGCCATACATACTCCAATCCAGCCTGATGAGCAGCATAATGGTCTTGTGCCCAATGTGGTCAATTATGGAAAAACAAAATCTGTTCCCCTCCTACAAACTACCAAATGGGTCCAGTGCCCAGTTCAGAAGGGAATAAAAAAGTTTGCCCACTTCCCCAACTCCCCCAACTATGGTAAAAGCACCATCTTGAGTGGCTACAGAAATGAGAACCTGGGTGGGGGTGGCAATGGGCACAAGGAAAAAGGAGGGGGTGTACTGGTGTTGGGGGACTCCATACGCAAGGGGATCAGATGGGGCAACAAGGAGGAAAGGCACAGTCAGATGTGGGTGGAGTCCAGAACAGGATTAAAGGCAGACAAGGCAGGACAGGCAATCCTATGGTGCATAAGGAGGGGTAGAAGGAAACCACACTTTGTGGTACATGTGGGGACAAATGACCTAGTGGGGGAAATGGTGGTGGTAACAAGGGAGAGGACTGAGGAAGTGGGAAGGTTGTGCGAGGGGACTGGGGAGTCTGTGGCTTTATCCAAGGTGCTCCCAATACCCTGTGCAAGCACAGTGAGAAAGGAGAGGATTAGAGAGTTGAACACACGGTTGGTAGAATGGTGTCAAACTAAGGGGTATGGGGTTGTGGGTGGATGGGTAGTACCTGGGATAATAACAATCTGTTTGCAAGGGATAGGCTGCATCTGAGTGGGGAAGGGAAGGAGGTATTAAAGCAAAGACTGGGGAGGTATATTGCAACAAAGGTGGATTTAAACTAGATAGGGGGGTGGCAAGTGGACAGCAGGTAGGCAGGGATCTAATAGAGTGGAGTCACAGCCCACCGCCAGGCTAGCAGGGAAGGACTCGGGTGGCCAAAAAAGGAGGGAGTAGAAGGGAGGAAATGGAGGCCAGTGAAGGGAAGGGGGCAGGATGGAGGGTGGTCTCATTGAATGCAAGAAGCGTAGGAAACAAATCAGCTGAGCTACAGGCACTCTTAGCAGTGTGAAGGGTGGATATTGCAGCTGTCACAGAAACATGGGCAACTGAGCACCGGGACTGGATCTATCAATCCCAGGATACAAATTATAGAAAGGACCGTAAGGAGGGAGGAGGGTGGGATGGCAGTCTGTGTGAGGACGGGATCAAATGCACGAGGACGAGGGGAAGAAAGGAGAACAGAGGCAATCTGGCTACAGTTCCTAGACTCAAGGGGTAGAAAACTGAGGATTGGGGTGGTACACAGGCCACCATCCCAGTCTGAGGAGGTTGACAGGGAATTAGCGGAGAAATCAGAAAGGTATGTAGAAATGGAAGGTGGTTATCGAAGGAGATTTCAACTTGCGGGGTTGACTGGAGCATTCCAGTCACCTCCAGTGCTAGGAGCAAAGTGCTCCTGGATGCAATCCAGGAGAGTCTCCTGACACAGTTGGTTAGTGTACCTAGTTGGCTAAAGAACACTTTAGATCTGGTATTGTTGAATGGGGAGGCAGTAAGAAAAATTAAGGTGGAGGACCCACTAGCCGACAGTGATCACCAAACAGTGTGGTTTAATATCACAATGTGTGGCTAGCCAGAACAATCAGTTGCTCGGGTGGTAAATTTCAGGGGTGGACTTTGGGAGGATGCAGGAAGTACTAAAAGGGAAACTGGAGGGCATAAGGCAGGAGATGAACATGGAGTAGAAATGGGATATTATTAAATGGGGGATTGCAGAGCAACAGAAGCCTGCACCAAGTCACAGAGTAAGAGGAGCAGAGCAAGAAAACCATGCTGGTTGAACAGCAAGATTGTGGAGGTGGTAAGGGAAAAACAAGTGGTGTACCAGAGGTATAGGAGGATAGAGAAGGAAGTGGATAGTGAGGAATATGCAAGATGGTCCACGGAGGTGACCAGAAAAGTAAGAGAAGCCATGGCCCAAAGGGAGCTGAAATTTGCATGGGAATTAATGGGGGAGACTTTTCAGATACACCAGGGAGAAAAGGAAGTGCAAGGAGACAATAGTGAGAATAAGAAGGGGTGGGGAGTAGATGGAAAGGGGAGGGCTTGCAGAAGCACTGAATGAATACTTTGCTCAGTGTTCATGGAAGAAAAGGAGGAACTGCTACCACCATGGTCTGGGAGGGTGGGGCAGGGGAAAGGATGAGACAGATGGAAGAATTGAAGCAAGTACAGTCCTAGAGGGACTGAGGCACTGAAGGTAGACAAGGCACCAGGGCCAGAAGGTATCCACTCCATGGTGCTGAGGAGGTGGCGGAAGTGTTGGGCGGAGCCGCTGGTGGATCTGTACAGCACCTCACTGGAGTCAGGATGTGTGCCACTGGACTGGAGGATGGCACATGTAGTACCATTACTCAAGAGCGGCCAAGGTATTATCCAGGTAATTATAGTCCGTAAGTTACCTCCATAGTATGCAAACTCATGGAAACGATACTAAAGGAAAGACTGGTATTGTACCTGGAGGACAATGGCCTCCAGGATGTGAGGCAGGATGGGTTTGTTTCAGTCTTGTCAAACTAACCTGATACAATATTATGACTGGGTGACAGGTGTGCTGGATAAGGGTCATGCGGTGGATATTCTTTACTTGGACTTCAGCAAGGCATTCGATTTGGTGCCTCATGGGCGGCTTAGGGGAAGCTAACTGGTGTAAGGGTAGGGGCAAAAATGATGAACTGGATTACAAGCTGGCATAGTGAGAGGCTGCAATGAGTGATGCTGAGAGGGGAGCTCTCAACTCCAATGCCAGTGATGAGTGGGGTGTCACAAGGTTCTGTGCTGAGGCCAGTATTATTTGGGCTCTTCATATCAGACATTGCACACAGGGTGGTGAGCAAGGTAAGTCTGTTCACTGATGACACCAAAATCGGAGCAGTGGTAGATGGAGGAAGGGGATGGAAGCAGCTGCAGGGGGATCTTAGCAAGCCAGAGGAGTGGTCAGAGAGGTGGCAGCTGGGGTTCAGTGCAAAGACGTGTAAAGTTATGCACTTTGGGGCGAAGAACCCAAGGAGAGAATACTGGCTGGGGGGGGTAGTTGAGGTGGGGATCACTGAGGAGGAGAGGGACCTAGGGGTAATGATAACAGGGACCATAAACAACACTGCCCAGTGCAGTAGAACAGTTGCAAAAGTGAACAAAATGCTGGGGTGTATAGCGAGGGGATTTTCATCCCGGCAAAGAGAGGTGATCTTGCCCCTCTACAGGTCGCTGGTAAAGCCACACTTAGAGTACTGTGTGCAGTTTTGGAGGCCATACCTAAAGTGTGATATCAGGCTATTTCAGGCTACTGGAGGGGATGCAGAGGAGGACAACAAAGATGACATGTGGAATGGAGGGGAGAGATAATGAAAGCAGGCTGGAAGACCTGAATATGTACACTCTGGAGGATAGAAAGGACAGGGAGGACATGATAGAGACATTCAAGTATCTGAGGGGAATCAAGAAGGATGGGGCAGGCAGGGTCTTTAAGCTAAGGAGGGGGAGGGACACTGGGGGCACGGGCTAAGGATAGAGGGGGAAGATTTAAGAGGGAAATGAGGAGACACTATTTCACAGAGAGGGTGGTAGCAAAATGGAATGCACTACCAGAATGGATGGTATCATGTAAATCTGTGAACAGCTTCAAAAGGGCATGGGACAGGAACAGGGAGAGTGAAGGTGGGAAGGTGGGGCGTGGCAGTGGGATGATAAAGATGAGGGTGGGACAGCTGTAAACTAGGGGTGCTAGGTGTACACTCGAGCAGACTTAGATAGACTGGATGGTCTGTTCTGCTGGCACATTTGTATGTTTGTATGTTCACAACTACCTAATGAGTCCAGTACCCAGAATGATATGTTACAGAAAAAATCAAATCTGACTCTCCTCCTGCTCCTTCACCCAACTACCTGATAAATCCAGGACCAAACCAGGGCCAGCAGGGAATAAAAAAATCTATTACCCTCCCCTAAACAACCTGATGAATTTCAAGCTCAACCCAGCCTGTCGGGGAATAAAATTAAATCAGTCTCCCTTCCCAAACTACCTAATAGGTGTGATGCCCAACCTGGTCCATTAGGCAATAAGTAGCATCTGATCCTGCCACCCCCCCCCAACTACCTGACAGGTCCAGTGTCCAATTCTAACTCTCTCCCCCTAACTACCTGCCAGGTTTGGCATCCAACCCACACCATCAGGGAATAAAAAATGAGGATGTGAAGGAGGGCTATAAGTGAGTTTGATGATGGGATGATGAAACTAATTGCCTGGTTTTGGATGGATTTGAACCACTGTGTACAGTGTAGGTGGCATTACTGAAGTGCAGTATAGCTGGATTAAAGTCCTCCCTGTGGGGACTCTATGCAAAAAAACTGTACAGTTGATGTTGGATGTGGTCCTCATATGTTCTATCTGCAATTATAACAATGAGATTGGTAAGACAGTAAGGCTTGCTACAAAATATAAAGATAGCAACATAAAATTACAATATAAAACAAGGATGGGCCAATCCCAAATGTTTACTTGTTTGTATTTGCTGTGTAGTTGCTGGGCATAGATAGAGCAACAGCTAAACTTAACAAGTTAATAACATAATAGGGAAATTGTCATGATTGGGAAACAAAGAAGGTCACATACTGTATAACATTGTTGTATTCTCAGACTGTGACCCTGAATTGCCAATACAGTATTTTATTACTACAGCATATGAACATAATAGGTGTTATTTAGCAATTGCTATCAAAGATGTGATTTTGCAGAATGACCACAAAACCAGTTTTTGGAGGGGGATTTGAAAATTTGGAAATGACACCTGCAATGTTCATGAGATAGGGTAAAAAATGACTATATTGAAAATGTGGGTTCAGAAAATTAAAATAAGGAGTGGTGCGGGGGCGTGATCTGGCCAGCAGGAAGATGGCAGCCTAAAAAGAGAGCTTGTGCCTAGATAGTGGCTGTCCATGCTCGATCACCGCGATCCCATGGAGTCCTGACTAAAATAAGTGACTTTATGTACGGGTAACATCCGGTACTCCAGGCAGCGTGCGTTTTAAATGGATTTTGGGTCGATCCTGTTTTAAATACCAGGCGCTGTGTCTACAAGCTCTCCTTAACCTCCAGTAGGCTGGGAAGGCCCCGACTGCACCACCAGAGCTATCATGCTGGTCATCAGCATTCCTGATTGAGCATGGCAGAATATTTAACGGGGAAACGTGTCTCTCTGGGGTCCAGCCTTGCCTCCCTCCCCCCGACGACCAAGTATGAGCTCCTAGACTCCCACCACTGCTCCAATCGCAGCCTCTGTAAGCAGAGGCATGCCTAATGCTGTTGGTGAAACCCTCCAGCTTATTACTCACTTGTTGGAGGCCTTAATTTCCAGGGTGGATGGCCTCAGTTTATCTCTCTATCTCTAGGACAGTTACGAAGTTAAACAGCTCCAAGACAAAGTTAATGTGCTGGAACAAAAGGCTGAAGCAACTGAAGACAAGCAGTCACAAATGTGGTAAAAGCTGAAACAGCATGAAGAGCACCTTGCAGCACTTTGGGGGTAGAGCAGAGGACCATGAAAATAGAAACACACGCAATAATCTCGGATTATTGGTATGCCAAAGGGGTGGAAGGGCAGGCCATGGAGAAATTCTTAAACCATACTATCCCACTTATTCTGGGGGAATGATGGCAAGGCCACATAGAAATTGAAAGGGCCCACAGAGTGGCCACTTGCTACAACAAGCAATCCGACAACCCGTGCCTTATAGTAGCTTATCTGCTTCGTTACTCAACTAAAGAAAGGATCCTGAGGGCTGCTAGGGACATCGGAGAGCTGCAATGGCAAGGAGCACCAATTCAAATCTTTAGAGACTTCACACAAGAAACAGCAGCAAAAAGAAGGGCTTTTAGCCCTATCAGGCGAATTCTGTATCAAAATGACTTTTGCTTCCATTTTAAAAAACTTACCAGGCTTTTCGTCAGCAAAAGGGACCATGACATTGTTGTAGATCACCCAGTAGAATTGGAAAGATGGTTGGCTCGATTTTGGCCTGGTCTATATCCTCAAACTACCACTCCCAGGAAGCTTTGGGAGCCCCATGCAACCCCAACTCCTCCTAGGAACCTTTCCGCTGGTCGAGATATCCAGGAGGCCGTAATAGTGACAGGACCTGTGCTCCCATCTTGCAACCCCCCTTACAAGAGAGGCAGCAGTCAATTGCATGTGCCCAGCCTGATGTCCACACCACAAAGGTCGGAAGCTGCTTTTTCCCACTCTCGACAGCGAGCAAGAAGTAGCCCTCAGCACTCGCCTACTAAGGGCCCCCTGCAAAAATCCCGAGGAAGACCCCTTGTTGCATCTGACGATAAAGATTTGGATTTCTCTACTAATTTGGAAATGAAACCTATATCACAGGGGACTGGGCAGATTTTCCAGACTCCACCTTGCCTGGCTTCCTCTTATGCTGCAGCTGCAGCGTAGTACGTCGATCCTGGTACCCTCCTTGGGGTGCTCCCGAGCTGGCCGAAGGACTGAATTCATGAACATTTGATATGGTTTGCAATTCTGGATAAGCGCTGTTCATTGTTGTTTTTCATTTCAGTTTACCCTGGTCCCTCACTTCTTATTTCCGCATATAGAGCGCTTTATGCAAGTGGCGTCCTGTGTGGCTCTTACACGGTTGTCGGATTGCTTGTTGTAGCGAGTGGCCACTCTGTGGCCCTTTCAATTTCTATGTGGCCTTACATACTAACATACTATTTGCCAGCAGATTGGGCCTTATGGTCTATTGAGTCTGCTCGAACCTCAGATCCCTGGTTGGGTGCCGAGGCCCCCCCCTTGTGTTCCAGAAACCAATATCATCCATTCCCACCCCCCCGGGCCAGGCCATCATCTGATATATCCACTTTCTGTGTCTGTCCCACCCTCTCTTGAAGCCCTCCACTGTGGATCTCTGAACCAGCTTGCCAGGCAGTGCATTCCAAGGGTCCACCACCCTCTCAGTGAAAAACCTCCTCCTCTTTCCCCCCTCACCCTTCCACCTTCCAACTTCAAACCATGCCCTCTGGTGATACCTCCCTGCTTTAGTCTAAAGATCCCTCCATGTGTACCCTATTTATTCCCTTGAGGTACTTGAAGACCTCAATCATGTCCCCCCATCTCTCCTCTCCTCCAATGAAAACAGGCAGAGCTCCTCAAGTCTGTCCTCACACGTCAAATCCCCTAGCCCTCGTATCATCTTAGTTGCCCTCCTCTGTACTCTCTCCAGGAGCTGTATGTCCCTTTTCAAGTGTGGTTTCCAGTACTGTACACAGTACTCAAGGTGTGGTCTAACCAGTCCATTGTACAGCAGCAGAATCACTTCCTTGCTCCTAGAGGTGATCCCTTACGATGCATCCCAACATCCTGTTTGCCTTGCTAGCTGCTCTCCTGCACTGCTCAGAGTTATTCATACATGCATCCACCATGACCCCTAGGTCTTTTTCCCCTATTGAGGCCTCCAGTGCCATCATTCCCCCAGAATAAGCGGCATAGTATAGTTTAAGAATTTCTCCATGGCCTGCCCTTCCACCCCCTCTGGCATACCGATAATCTGCAGATTATTGTGGCAGTTTCTATTTTCGTGGTACTCTGCTCTACCCCAGAATGCTATCTCACTACTCCTGAATGGATTCCAAGAGTTCATTGCCATCGCAGCCATATACTCCTGACTGACCTATAAAAGGATAGGCTGATTCCCCCATGTACACTTAGCTCACATGAATCTGGTGCTGCGGGGCCTTGCTAATAGGGCTTTATTGGATTATAAATCATGAGCAACTCTGGAGTGCAGTGCAGTAACTGGAGGATGGATGTCCCACCTTCCCCACAGGACCCCGTTACTCTACCTATAGGCACCCTGTTTGGTTTGCCTTAAACATTATATGGTGGGATATGTCCCTCCTCCCTCCCCCACGGAGTTGGGACGACCAACTATGGATGGTCACCTGGCAGGGAATATCTCTGTCAATTTTGTTGGTGTGACCACTTGATTTACTCGCAACCCCGTACTGAGAGCAGGAGCTAGCATAGCTGTAGGGTGTTAGCACAACCCTCTTGTGCAGAGATCTCCACTCTCGTAGCTGAGATACAATTGGTGTCCCTTTCAGGGATATTAGGTGGCTTATTAATATCTCCAGTTGTTTGTTGGTATAATATTTTTCTTTAGTCAAGTGAAATTGATTGTTCTTTCTCTCTCTTGTTTTATAGCAGCAGTTTGCAGTTTGCCAATTAAAGTTTCTGGTTCTCTCAAGCAATGCTTCCACCCTGTTTACGCTATTCCTGAATTGGTCTGTACTGCTTGATGTAAGGTATAATGATAAGTTGTTAGACACTCCTAAAGTCTTCTTCCTCCTCTACACATCGCAGTAAGTATGCATCCTTTATTCTATATGGGAGGAATGATAGGCCGAACCCTTCCATCCCAGACCCATAGATGGGTATCCTGGAATGTTAAAGGGCTCAATCATCCAATTAAAAGAACAAAGGTTTTGCAGCATCTTAAGTCTCTGAGGGTGGAAGTGGCACTACTTCAAGAAACACACCTCATAGCCAAATCCAATGCCTGGCTAAAGAAATCATGGGTGGGTGAAGTGGCGGATAGCTCCGCTCCCTCAAAGTCTAAAGGGGTCACTATTTTGTTGAGGAGTTCCTCAATCTGGAAATTTGACAGGGTAAAGAAAGGCATGCAGGGCAGATGGTTAGTGATATGGTTATCCTCACCAGAGGGAGATTTGATATTGGGCAATCTCTATGTCCCCAATAATGACCACACAGATTTTTTTCCAGCAGTGAGTCTAGAAATATCAAATTCCAAGTGGACAGGCTCCCCCTTCCCATCATACTGGGTGGGAATTTCAATTTGGTGCAGGACATTTTCCTGGACAAATCATCACCCATCCCACATGCCACCCCTAAATCAAGGCAATCCTTGGTGGACCTACAGGAAGAGTGGGCCCTGGTAGATGCCTGGCGGAAGGACCACCCTACTGATAGGAACTATACTTTTTTTTCTACCCTGCACCACTCACACAGCCGCACTGACTATTGGTTGATGAACGACGCTGCAGGGAGAGGGGTTACAGATATGGGGATAGGCTCGATAGTGATCTCAGACTACTCCCCGATCTGGCTCTCGTGCCTCCCTCTGTGCAATCCTCCCATAAAGTCCGATGGTGCTGTAATCCTTTGCTGTTTAAGGACCCAGACTTTGGCTGAATGCTCGCCTCTACCACAAAGGAATATTTCTCTAAACTGAGACTGTGGCGTTTCTCCGAGCATAGTGTGGGAGGCCTTCAAAGCGGTCCTACTGGAGCCGCATTATCGCTTCTCAGCAGCAAGGGACAAAACCCGAAAGCCAATCTTACTTTCATGCAGACTGAACTTGTAAACTTGGAGCTTAGGTTTAAAGCTAATCCACAGCCAATGTTAATAAGGACCTACATCACAAAATACTTAACCTTAAATATCAGATTAATGTAATACTGCATCAAAAGTCGAATGACACTTATTACATTCAAACAGGAATTTTGGGCCAATGGGGAAAGGTCTGGAAAACTCCTGGCTTACTGCTTGCATAAGCAACAGGCGGCTACCAGGATACTTTCTCTCTGGACTGTATCAGGAACAATAGCCTCTATCCCAAGGGATGTGAACCAAACAATGCAGCTTTTCTACGAATCCCTGTATCAATCCCATTCTCCTATTAATTCTGCTGAATTGGGACAGAGGTTGTTGGGTTTTTGTAGCTGGCACAACTTCCCTCCCTATCCCCCAAGCAAGTGACCATGTTGGAAGCACCGGTGTCCTGCGATGAGTTAAATCTCGCTCAAGCCAATGTGGCCCGAGGTAAAGCACCCGGCCCCAACGGTATGTCAGTGGAATTTTACCAGGCGCTCAGTTTGGACATCTTCTCTCCACTGTTATTGGCCCTCCTAGACTCACATAAAAAGCATATTCTCCCACCAACCATGAGAGATGCTATCATCACTCTCCTTCTGAAGAAGTCATCTGATCCATTGGATTGTGCAAACTTTCGGCCAATATCCCTGCTGTCGGTTGATATTAAAATCATGGTGAAAGTGCTCACCACTAGATTGAGTTCAGTGCTCCCTCTATCATTCACCCTGCACAAGCTGGTTTCCTTAAAGGAAAACAGGATGGACAATACACGCCTTCTACTCGGCCTTAAATGCCTGGCTTCAAGGTCCCCACCCTGCGGCTGCTTTAGCCATAGATTTTGCCAAAGCTTTTGACTCTTTGGAATGGGTCTTTCTGCATGAAACCCTTAACATGTTTGAGTTTGGGCCATACTTTAAGCAGTGAGTACACTTTCTATGCCTCCGACGGCATGTATCCTTACAAATAGTGCTATCTCTCCCCATTCTCCCTTCATAGAGGTACCAGGCAGGGGTGTCCGCTTTCTCCCTTTTTGTTTCTCTCGCCTTAGACCCATTGATACGGGTGATTGTCACAGACCCTTGGATACAGGGCATTGAGAGCAAGGGCACACATATGTTGCCATGGCATATCTGCGGATGACCTCCTTCTGACTTTGACCAATCCCCGACAAGCACTACCGAGATACTTCTGTTTCTGGAAGAGTATGCTATATTCTCAGGTCTCCAGATAAATCAGAAAATACTATTCTGGCCCCTCTCAACTCATTATGTACAAAGGACTGTATACAAGGCACCAATATTACCTGGACGGAACACAGTTTCAGTTACCTCGGGGTCCAAATCCCTTTTAAATGGACAGCCCTGGAAACAGCCACTTTTCTCCCCTGTGTACTCAGTTAGCCATAAAAGTGGAACGATGGTGCAAACTCAAGCTGTCTCTCCCAGGTAAAGTAGCGGCAGTATGCATGCTGCTCTTGCCACGGGTTTTGTTCCTCCTAACCAATCTGCCCATTCCCCTCTCTGCAAAACTTTTTCAGCTCTTGGACAAGTTAGTATCTAATTTCATATGGGACTATAAACCACCAAGATGGAGCAGGCACAAGACTAGAGCACATTGGACCAGAAGTGGTCCGGTGTGCCTTGGTTTTATAGCTTCCACCTAGCATGTTTGGCACCCAGGCCACCAGGTGGTTTGTGCTGAGTACATTAGCAACCCCCCCCTTGGGTTCAACTAGAAACTGATTTGGCATGTCCTCATACACTCTATTATCTCTTAACACCTCACTCAAGGATTGATTCACAACTTCTCCCTATAATCGCACATACGCCTGAGCTTGGAAGTTATTTTCTCTAAATCTCATACTCCTAAGATGGCAGAGCACCCGCCGATACTATTTGCCCCTATTTGGCATAACAAACTAATCCAGATTGAGGGGGAGGGAGTCTGTTGGTTGAGTTGGCAGCAACAAGGTATCCAGACAGTCAAGGATTTAGTTGTTCCTGGAACTCAGCAGCTGCTGTCATTCGAGCAACTGAGGAGTAAATAGTTTTTGCCAAACAAAGATCTTTGGCGTTACCTACAGATCTGCAGTGCTCTAACTCCCCTCCTCACTAAAAATACAGATTACAAGTAATGGCAGTGGCTTACTGACCATCGGGTGTTGGATAACCGGAAAGGTCTTATGGGTCACTTTTATAGTACTTGGATGGGATTCTCAACCTGATCCCACTCAGGCCTGTAAGACTCAGTGGGAAAAACTTCTAGGAATCAGTTTCAGAAGAGCAATGGCTGTCCTATTGTAAAACTATCCATTACTTCTACAGGGTCCTAACAGTCATTTTATACAACAAAAATACTGTTGTTTTGGTATCACACCCTAGAGCTATTGCATAGGAGTGGTTTGCTTGACCACAGCCATTGCTGGTGATGTGCACAACCAAACGCCCACATCAAACATACACTTTTGTCATGTCCTTCTCTTGCTTTCTTCAGGGCAATGGTGGCTAAAGACCTCTCTAAAGTACTGAAGGCTATGATTATCCTGTCCGCCCCACTGGTGCTTTTAGGGGATACAAGTCAATTGGTAGCTCTCCCTAATCCCCTGCAGTACTGGGTACTCTCTGCCATACTGGAAGCCAAAAGCCTCCTACTCATGCATTGGAGACAACCCATAATACCTAGCAGACCTGTGTGGCATGTGGCTATTGTCCGCCTTTCTCAGTTCAAATGGCTCTCTTCGCTACAAGGATCAAACATGCATCCATACTATGCCAAATGGGGACCTTATCTCCAGTCTGACTTTTTGAAAATTCCAACCCAGCCCAGGAACCCCCCCTGAATTCCCAGGGGACTTTGAGATTTCTTCCCCCCCATGGGCCTAGTTATATTGGCACAGGGGTGCTTTACGGTTAAGGTTGGGGTGAAAGCATTGACCTCTTTTTGTTAGTATGGTAAGAGGTATACAAGGTATACTTATTGACTGACATTATTATGTATCAATATGCAGTTGCAGTATTTTCTTAAACCTATGGTTTGTGGTTTCTGCCAGTGTGTCAATGCAGTGTGGATCCCACATGATTGTATTTTACACCTGTAATGACACTGTGACCTGTAGTATGTATGTTAACAAAACAGAAACTCAATAAAAACATTATACGATAAAAAAAAAATAAGGAGTGGTGCTCACTGTGGCAGGATGATTGAGATCAACTGTTCTTAACAGTCTTTTCCTGGTAAAATTTAGTGCCCTGGCACACCAGTGCAGTGGTAGCACTACCGCTTATGATGCCATCGACCCGGGTTCGGGAACATGTCTGGAGAGATGGAGGGCCAGCTGGGGGGAGGAAGCTCGAGCATCCGACGACCACTCGCCTTCCCCAGGGAGGGATGGAGGATGAGGCTTGGTGCTTGACTGGCCTGTGGCAGAAGCGGGAGACACAGCAACCACTAAGCCACATTGAGGGGTAGGGGCATGAGAGACATCGGTGCCTGCACCTTGACATCTGGGTGCACATCACGCCCACCACAGAAATGGAGGAAAAAGCTCCCTGAGCATGGGAAAGCCCAGCACAGAAGCACAGAACTCTCCCTGCCTGTCCTGTTTGGTGGGCCAATGAAACAAAGAAGTTCAGGGTGTATATGCACCACCTTGTCCCTGCCTGAGGGGGGTAGAACCATGGCTACATGGGGGACCACCCACAGGCTCCAAGTAGGGGAGAAAAGGGGGCAGATGCCATAGGCGACTCCCAATGGTGCGGGCTCAGGGAGCAGGAGGAAAACAAAGAGAAAGCAAAAAAAAAATATTAGTGCCTTAATCACTGTGATGCTTTGTGGAGGAGTTCATATACAATAACAATATAATATTGGATCTGGCAGCATTTATTTAGTAGAACCAGATTAAAATGCTTTTCCCAGCTTCTTTACACCAATATCTGGTCCTCACGATACACTGAGCTCTCAAGAGTAGGAGTCTTAACATTTGCAGTCACACTTTGAACAGAAGCAGCACTAACTGTCTAAGGCAATAGTGCATTTCTTTTATTTATCTGCTGTGCTGTTATAGTTAGGGTTGAGTTGCCTGTTTAATTTTAAAGCTCAAATTTTGCACTTTAATAACTTTGCAACCATTCAATAGATTTGCACAAAATTTGGTTTGCACTGTCCAGTGAGTAGATCTTGTGACATGGGAAGTTTCATTCTGGTTGGATATGCAGATTCTGAGATAGTGTAAAAAAGTGAAAAGTCACTTGGAATTGTGGCGTGATTCTTTTATGGTAGAAATAACTTAAGTAACAGAACTACCAGTGTTTAATGCAAAAATATTAACTTGTTGCAAAGTTATTCAGTTTTTCAGTTCCCGTTATTTCCCATGGGAAGTTCATTTTTCAGGATAGAGGTAAAATGTTCAACAAAGGATTTGATCTTGCAAAAAAAGGATTTAATCTCACTAGATCTGTTCCTTTCTTCGTGAGGAAAAAATCCTTTCTTGGGAGAAAAAATTCCTTTTTCGCATGCCATCTTGTATTTTCACCAATTAAAAAGCATGGAAAATACATAAAATGTTATCATTTTACAAAACAACCACCAGAACCTAGCTAAAAAAGCTCCATTTAGCTAGATTCTGGTGTTTGTTTTTCACAATTAGCCCCAGAAATACTTTTTCTGGGCACCCGAAATCCTGGGTTCCCAGCTTAGTGAGAGAAGCACTTCCCCTACGTTCTCTGTATGAGAACAGTGGGATTTTCTTGACCTCTGAAGCTGTAGCTAGAACTCATGCTGCCAGCTGCTGTTCCATCTATGAGCTGTCCTTTTCCCTGGTATTTAGTGAACCCCCCCCCCACCACTGGCAGATCACTGTTCTCTGTTCCTGGTGTCTAGTGGCCCCCCACCCTCCCATATCTTTCTCTGGACAGGTTACCCTGTAAGTAAAACTTGCAAGTGCAAAAATGTGTATTTTATTATTAGTTTTGCTAAATATTACACTTGATTTTAATTTTTCATTCATACTTTAAAAACTGGATATAACAGTTTTCCCTTTCCTCCTTAAATTTTGGACAGTCCCAGAACAGGTGAATTGCACTCAATTAATTGTTTTCACTACAAAAACATGGGAAGTCTGCAAACTGCACATTATTCATCTTCCGAATGTTTCCAAAGAGCTGAAATCTTAACTTTGTGAGGGTTCTTCTTCGTCTTATAGTTTTGCAAATCAATAAATACTCTTCAGTACAAAAGGTTCCTTCAATTTGTCTCAGTATTCTATATCCACTAGAATCTCTGATGCTTGCCAGATCGCCTTGCATTGTGATATCCACTATTATTTGAGTAGCTGTTCTAACAAACCTTTCACACTCCAGGCAGTGATCTAGCATTGTACACTAGACCAGCTTTATTCAATTCCTGATTTAATCTCATAAACCAACCTATAGTTCTCCTGTCTTGTGAATTCATCATATCATTTCTACAGTGGGCCAGCATACTATCTTATGGTGCACTATAAATTTTTTTCAAGTAGCTGGCACTTCTTTTTAAGACTCTTGTTTTAATAGATAACGTTCCAGTTTCAGCCCATACTGCATTTTCAAAGTATATTTGGGAGCCCCCAGAATGTTCTGCAGAAATAAATTTTGTGTTGATTCAAGCTATCTTATATTAGCATAAACACCCAACACCTCAGCTCCATATAACATTTGAGCATTCATTTTTGCGTCAAAACATCTGCACTGAGCTGTGTATGAATCTTACCTATTTATTCCTAGCATAGAACTTGTCACATTGTCTTTAACTTTTTTCATATGTGATTTCCATTTTAAGTCTATATTAAATGTTATCCCCAAATATTGAAACTCATTGACTTCTGTAATACATGTGCAATTAATATTCCATGGTTCTAACTTTTTCTTTGAAGCTACAAACATTATAATCTTTGTTTTTTCAATATTTAAACATAAATTTATTTTCTTTAATGTGTCCATTACTTGGATAATCACCTCTTCAATCCCAGAGGGGTTTGTGCTAAAAGGATTGCATCATCTGTGTACAGTAATATTTTAGCAGATATTGTATTAATATCTAGGGCAAAGGTGTCTATCTTAGAAATATATTGCACTAATGTTTCAATATAATGGAAAAGTGTGGGCACCAGGAAGCAGCCTTGCTTTACACCAATATATGCCTCCTTTTTTGTGAGGAAAAAAATCCTTTTTTATGAGGAAAAAATCCTTTTTTGCGAGCTGCCATCTTGTTTTTTTTCCCACCAATTAAAAACAGTGGAAAATACATACAAATGTTATCATTTTACAAAACAACCACCAGAACCTAGCTATACGGGCCACATTTAGCTAGATTCTTGTATTTCTTTTTCACAATTAGCCCCAGAAATAGTTTTTCTGGGCAGCCGAAATCCTGGGTGCCCAGCTTAGTGAGAGGAGCACTTCCCCTGCATTCTCTATTTGAGAACAGTGGGATTTTCCTGACTTCTGAAGCTGTAGCTGGAACTCATGCTGCCTACTGCAGTTTCATCTGTGAGATGCCCTTTACCCTGGTGTCTAGTGGCACCCCCCACTCACCGATCACTGTCCTCTATCCCTGGTATCTTGAGGCATCCTCCTCCTTCCATATCTTTCCCTGGTGTCTAGTGGCACCCCATCCTCTGATTACCATTATCTATCTATCTATCTATCTATCTATCTATCTATCTATCTATCCATCCATCTCTCTATTTAATCTGACACCTGGATGCCCACCCCAGTGTGAGATGTCCCCTGTGTCCCTTGCCTTATTTGCCAACATCAGAGCCCAGTCCACATGTCATCATTAGAAGCCCTCCCTCAGCAGTGTGGGACACTAGGAAGCCCACTTCCAGTGTCCCAAAATCTTTATTAGTTTAACCTGTAAAGAAGAAAATCATCTTCTAATATCTTTTGGTTTTAACCTGAAAAAGAAAACAATCCCTTGCCATCCTCACCATCCCCTTCCCCATCCAGACCCTCACACTGAACACCTACTGCTCCACACCCCCTTACACTATACTTACCACTGGAGGTCATAGGCTATCATCATCTGTGGACAGGGACACAACTGCCCTCTTCCAAACTTGAACCTCGAACTGAGGAATCAAAGTAGGTGCTGTATAATGTATTTCAATAGTGTTTTGAACTTATGATTATACTGTAACTTTGCCATTTTTTGTACTTTTTTCATCAAATTTGCAACATGGCCTTTTTGGGATCCCACCACATGAACACTGCAACTGTCATTTTGTTGATCGGGGCCAGAAGGTGATTTAGCTGTCGCTGTGGCAAATCATCTTTCAGGCCTGAATAACAACATTTCTCTACCAGAGTTCATGAAGTGGGTCCCAAAAGGCAATGTTGAACATTTGGTGAAAAATTACAAAAAATGCCTGAGTTATGTGTTCATTGAAATTGTTCTATGCATGTGCATAACTTTGGTAATTTTCAATATTCTGACTCCAAATGTTCAACATAGCCATTTCTTCACACCACCTCATGAACAGTACAGCTGTCATGTTTCACATCCTATTCAAAACATGTTTTTGCACTTGTGGCATAGAATGCCATGTTGGCATTGATTTGAAAATGTTCACCTATGGGGTTTATGAGGTGGGGTCATAAGAAAACTGTGTTGAAAATTTTGGGTCAAAATATGAAAAATGCCAATGTTATGAAAATTTGTTGCAATTTTGCTGCGTCTGCTCGTAACTTCAGAAATGTTAAATATTTTTACCTCCGATTTTCAACATAGTCTTCTTATTACCCCACCTAGTGTTTGCCATAGCTGTCATCTTTCAAATCCTGTATTTTCACACCTGTGGTATGGCATAGCATTGCAGTTACAGAATATGTTTTGGAGGTAATAGAAAATTGTCTATTCTGGGTACATGAGGTGGGGTAATAAGATGGCTATGCTGACAATGTGGTCACTGTTGTTCTATAAATGGAAGTGTAGGGCCTGGGCCCCAGCTACAGCTACAGCAAAGCCCTCCAGGATGGAAGCACAGTACTGCAGAATTCTGCAGCAGAGTTACTGCAGTAAACAATGGAATTTCAATGGGAGTTAATCCCTTTGTCATGCAGTAAACCTGTGACACTGCACTTCATCCTGGAGGGCTTATCTGTACATACATGTACGCATCTATGGAGGGATGGGAGTGCAGGGTCCTTTGGACCCCAGCGCCCAATAGTTAAATAAGGATACTTTATACTTT
This sequence comes from Neoceratodus forsteri, assembly GCA_016271365.2. NCBI lineage: Eukaryota > Metazoa > Chordata > Ceratodontiformes > Ceratodontidae > Neoceratodus > Neoceratodus forsteri. Next base: position 1,325,939,573 of record CM057458.1, read on the forward strand.
CTCAAAAAGTAAGGAAATAACTTGCAAAACATTGTTAATGCTTAGTTAGCCAAGTGAGAAAGCTAGGAAATTAGGTGCTAGGGTTTAACTAAAATCCCACCTTCTCAAACCAGGCAGGAGAGTGGATGGGGTGTGCCTTGGGCTTACTGCTCATACACCCCATTCTCATAAAGTCTACACTCTAACCTTATTTGCAGATGGAATGGTGAGCATTAGGCTTGAGAATCCTGGCACACCCCACACCTGATCTCCTGCCTGGTTTGGAGGGTGGGTGTTAGGAAACCCTAACATCTCATTTCCCAGCTTTTGTCACTTTGGCCCTAACTGGAGCATTAACAAAGATATTTGCAACCTATATTGTATATGAACTCCTCCATAGATCATCACATTGATCGGGACACTAAACTTTGCTTGGAAAAATACTGATCAGTGTGGGCAATCTATTAAGAACAATTGATCTTGCATGCACTGCCACATTGAATATCACTCCTTGTTTTATGTTAATGGCAGAATCAAATGGAGCAGGCAGGGCTGAAGATGAAATGTTGGATATAAGTACAGATGATTCAAAGGATGCGTATATACTATACCTATGTAAGGAGTAAAAAGCTTACAGTAGCCTTATAAATTTGAAAATATATGAAAACTGGTCAATTAAAAGTATAGTCATTGATCAAGTATCATATTTTGTTTTATAGAATAAACATGCATAGTTTGAATTGGTTTTGGTCATACATATGTCCTATGTTTTGATGTACTGATGTGCATTCCATTTGTTTTAGAAAGAAAACCTAGGGACAATGCCAGCAACTTGTGGGGAGAAGAGACTGGAAAGCGAGGGATAGAAAGCAAATAAGAAAGAGCCAGTAATGTGAATGATGATGAACTGCAGGGGTTGGAAGCACAGAGAATCAGAAAGGAGAGAGAGAAAACAAGTGGCACAGAGCTGCAAAGATATATTGAGAATAGGAGGATGTTGATGGGTCAGAGGCAGGGTAGAGAGAGTGTAAATCAAGTGATGGAAGCAGTTAATGTATCGTGATGATAGCAGCATTTTAAGGTTGAAGGCAGAGATAGAGGAAGGAAAGATAGCAAAGAAGTGGAACACACAGGGCAATAGGAAGTAGTGTTGAAAGCGTAGTATGGGACAGAGGTGGTAGGGAGAGAAGTGACATAGAGCAGGTACTGTAAAGTACTGGAAATGGCAGGAGGTGGGAGAAGAAATGGGAGATGGGTGGAGGAAGCAACTGCCAGAGAGCATGTGATGTATACAAGGAATTGCAGAGGACTGGTAGATGGGGGATGGGGCAAGAACAGCTGCAGAGCAACTAAAATATATGGTAAAGATTGGGGAACAGATCGGAAGAGAATGGGTGGGACACAAGTCGAATGCCTGTGCCAGGTTGATGAAGATAGCAGCAGTGATGTAACCCAGATCCATATCTGAGAGAATTATACTGTATCTGTGATCCGCGGTAAGGAGGAAGTAGTAGAGTGGTTCCTCCTAAAGCCTGCTTGGAGCAGGGAGAGTGTATTGGTGTCGGTGAGGAAATCAGCAACCCTAGTATAGACTAGGGATTCTTGAAGTTTGGCAAGGGGGGGGAGGAGGGAGATGCATGAGTTTGATGTGCGAGTCTTCTCTCACAGCTGAAACTAAGGGACCACCTCTGGGCAGTAGCCAGGGCCACTGGCAAACAACTGTACATCCAAAATTACAAACAAGCATGAAATGCCTGCACAAAAGCCATCCGGCTCACGAAATCCACCTATTACAAAGACGCTGTCACCAATACATGGGAAATGGTTGTGATTTCTGGGACAATATCAAGGATGTCATGGAGAAGCAGCCAAAACCTCTCTGACCATGTTAATGGTTGATGGATCCTCAACCCTTGACCCCAAGGTGATCGCAAACATCTTTAACATGGCTTTTTCAGACCTTAGCGCTGTCCTACCCCATGGCTTTTTTGAAAACAGGGCCTACTCCCCAAATACCTCAGCCCCACAAGCTAATCATCCCCTCTTTTACTTCAGGGAGGTAAGGCTGAATGAAGCTTGCTGCTATATTACTGCAGCTATCTCTAAATCTAGATCTAGTAGCGACACCCTGGACCTTAAGCTTCTGTTGCTCACCCTCGATGAGGTAATTCATCCATTAACAAAAATCCTAAACCTCTCTCTCAGCTGTGGAAAATTCCCAGACTTATGGAAAACAGTCACCGTGACACCTGTCCATAAAAGTGGGGATAAGACGAATCCATCAAATTATCACCCCATATCCTCTGCACTCTCTCTAAGGCACCAGCGCATCGTGGCTGATCAACTTACCACCACCTGGATAAATACAACCTTGTCCACAACAACATGGTTTCTGGAAATGTCACAGCACCACCACAGCCCTGCTTGAGTTCACTAGAGCTTTGCACAAATCCCTTGACAACAGCCTTCTCAAAGGGGACGTTTTCGTCGACCTCTCCAAGGCCTTCGATACAGTACACCATGAACTACTAACTGACCAACTACTGAATGCCGGGCTATCACCTGACTCTTCTCTCTGGTTTAAAAGCTACTTAGAAAACTGGTAGCAGAGAGTAAAAATTGCTGACACTCTTTCTGACACCCTGCCTGTTTGCTCGGGTGTCCCACAGGGATCCATACTGGGCCCCCTCTTTTTTAGCCTTTTCTTAAACTCCCTCCCTTACCTCTGCTCTGAGCAGATCATACTATATGCCAATGATGCTGTTGTATTCTCCACTCACAAAGATTCTGCATCTCTTCAACACAACCTTCAGCTGGGTTTCAGTTATGTAGAGACATGGTTTCTTAATCATAAACTGGTCCTCAGTGACAAGAAAACCAAATCTATGCTCTTCTGCAGCTCTCATAACCCACACAAGCTACACCACTTGGCTATCTCCACTACTTAGGGGAACACTCTAGATCAGGTGAGGTCCTTCAAATACTTAGGGATACAGCTTAACCCTAATCTCTCCTATGGACCTCATGTAGATAATGTAGCTAGAGCTGCTAATACACGGCTTGGTCTCCTCTACAAACACAGACAACACCTCATGCCAGAAGCTTTGAAGGTTGCAGTTCTGAGCGCTGTGATCTCTGTAATAGACTATGGTCTCATCATTTATGGCTCTGCCACAACCACAACCCTTAGATGCCTCTAAACTGCCTTAAATAAGGCATGTTGGCTCATCACTGGTGCTCACTGTCTCACCCACACAGGTGACCTGTACACCCAGACCGGCTGGCTCCAACTATCAAACTGCATAAAGTTTCTCACCTGCTCCATGATGAAAAAAATCTACCTTGGCCTTGTACCTTATGGGGTCTTAACTATGTTACAACACTGAACCAACAAATGGTACCTTCGGAGATCCAAGCTACAACTACTGAAAGTCCCCCACTGTCACACTTCACAAGGATAGCTACAATGCTCTTTTGCTTATCGAGCATCACTCTGATTCAATGGCCTCAGACCCACCATCTCCTTTGCCCTGACAATTGGTATGTTTGAAACTAGGCTCCGGAACGATCTCACTACCAACAGCTCCTGTGACTGCCCAACTTAACCTTGTTTCTCCACTTTCCTGCCTGCTCTAATGGTTCCCCCTCCCCTCCTCACTGGATTCTACCCTCACATCTTGGTATACCCAGTGCTGCACTTTTCACCCTCTCCCCACCCTACCTACATTCCTTCTTCCCCACCTCACCTCTTCCCTCTCCCTATGACTCTGGATCTTCTTATCTCTTGTCTGTTTTCGATGACTAATGCCGCTGGCTGCATTGCTTACAAAGTTACCCTTGAATTGTATTAATCTGTAATCTGTTTGCAATGTCCACATTGTTGTAATGTCTGTCTTGATGTTCCCATAATTTGTATTTCTCTGGCATGGAACCTTTGTAAAGAGCCTTGGCTCAAAGGTATTTGTAATCCTAGACTTGATAAATAGAGATGTGTGCATTCCTACAGTCAACAAACCAGTGAGAATATAAAATATATGGTGGTGCATAGGATAGTTAACAAGCATTTGTCAATGCCGAGTGTTGCTTGCTTCTATGTGCTGTTTAGGTATTTGGAAGTCATTGGAGTGCAAATATTGAAAATTTGCGAAATTACGAGCGTGCATAGGAACTACGCAATGCACGCTCGTAAAACAGTCATTGTTAGGAAATTTTCACCAAATTTTCAACATAGCCATTTTAAGACCTCTGCTTATGAACAGTGTCACTGTGATTTTGTTAATGTGTCCCATACATTGAGTTTGCACACCGACTGCGCCATTGTTCGCTACATGGGCGGAAACATGTTTTGGGCAGGATGTGAAAAATGACAGCTGTACTGCTCATAAGGAGGTGTGGTAAAATGGCAGTGTTGAAAATCTGGAGTGGAAATATTGAAAATTATCAAACCTATGAGCGTGCGTGGAAACTGTGCAATGCACACTCGTAAAACAGTCATTTTTAAGAATTATTTTGCCAAATTTTCAACATTGCCATTTTAAGATCTCTGCTCATGAACAGTGACACTGTGATTTTCTTAATGTGTCCCATACACTGAGTTCTCACATCGACTGCGCCATTGTGCACTACATGGGCGGAAACATGTTTTGGGCAGGATGTGAAAAATGACAGCTATACTGCTCATGAGGAGGTGTGGTAAAATGGCAATGTTGAAAATCTGGAGTGAAAATATTGAAAATTTGTGAACTTATGAGCCTGCATAGGAACTGCGCAACACACGCTTGTAAAACAGTCATTTTTAGGAAATTTTTCACCAAATTTTCAACATAGCCATTTTAAGAGCTCTGCTCATGAAAAGCATCACTGTGATTTTCTTAATTTGTCCCGTACATTGATTTCGCACACCGACTGCGCCATTCTGCGCTACAAGGGCGGAAACACATTTTGGGTAAGATGTGAAAAATGACAGCTATACTACTCATAAGGAGGTGTGGTAAAATGGCAATGTTGAAAATCTGGAGTGAAAATATTGAAATTTCGCGAACTTACGAGCCTGCGTAAGAACTGCACAATGCACGCTCGTAAAACAGTCATTTTTTGGAATTTTTGGACCAAATTTTCAACAAGGGGTTTTTGGGACCCCTTCTCATGAATGATATCACTGTCATGGCAGTATTCAGGTCTGAAGGGTGATTTCGCAGTCACTGCGCAGTCACTGAGTGAAATCACCCTTCGCCCGAATAACACCATGACAGTGACATCATTCATGAGAAGGGGTCCTAAAAACCCGATGTTGAAAATTTGGTGCAAAAATTCCCCAAAATGCCTGAGATATGCAATAAAGTTGAACCCCCCCATCTAGCCCATTATACAGCTTACCGTCATTTCCTCAGTTTGTGGTCGGCTTTGGAGAGTGCAGACGTGTTCCCGGTCCACCGAAGATCGTCGTGCTGGAGTCCAGAGGTAAGTATGGGGTAAGGGGGGTGTGGGGAGGCTGGGTGCGCAGTGGGTGGGTGCGGGTTGTGGGAGGGGGGTCGAGACACGCCAGGACCATTTTTGTTTTATAGGTTTAAAAAAAAAAGACGCATGGGACGCTTGCCACGCTGGGGTGAGCTCCCAGCGTGTCACAAGATGTAAACATTCAGCCGATGGGATTAGGCACCTGTTGGCTGTAAAGGACTGCTTGCCACGCTGGGGTGGGCTCCCAACGTGGCACCAACCACTGGGGGACGATTTAGGCTCAGCCGACGGGGATTGGGCACTCCACGGGCTATACAGTGTGTGCAGGTGCGCACACCTGCATGTGGGGAGCTACACTTATCGCTGCTCACTGAAGCATAGCTCCCCCTTTCAATCAGAGTACATCAGCATTTTGGAGCGCACAGACAGCTCCAAAAATGCATTGGCTTACAGAGGGCCGCGACCTGCCAGCTCACTGACTGAATTGGAGGAGGAGGTGACATCCTCCGAAATCTCCGATGATGGCACTATGTTTCTTGCACATGCTGCAAAGCAACGTAAAATCAGAACAATGCACTTCAATGACCATGAAACTGACACAACCATTATTTTTAAATAATCAGACTGTATCCTCTTAGAACTATGCATTGATATTATTAGTAAAACTGGGTAATTAAGGGATTATACATGCTTATATATAAGACGTGCAAATTATAAAAGTAATATAGAAATGGTCGTGGTTTTATGATGATTATGTTCAATAACAAACATGTCAAGAATAAAATAGTTGTATTGGGACTGAGTTATTGAAATAATACAAAGGTGATGAAATTGCATACTGGCATTGTATAGCAGATCTATTATGGACCACTTCTATGTAAGTACAAGACAAACTTTGTTACAAAGAAGTGATATGGAAGACAATGACTCAGGGAGGAGTTGATGGGGGTTTAGTTGAGAGATGTGGTGGACAGGAATAAAAATTGAAATACATGCACCTCGTATTGATTTGTTCTTTGTTTATAGAAATTTATAGTGGAGGGGATCAAGTTGCAGGCAAAGTAACAAGGAAGATTTATAGTAGGACGAAAGAAGTGGAGGCTAAGCACATTGTTCCATAAAGAAAAAATAACAGTTAAGGGAGAATATGAGTATGTTGGGGAGCTGAGATTGGGGGATAGAGAACAAGTGCTACAGAGGAGCTAATGGGAATTAGGGTGAATGGTGGTATACTGGGGGGACAGAGACTGGGGAGAGAGCAAATGCCAAGGAGCAGCTAATCTGTAGGAACAATGCCAGTATGTTGAGGGGAGGAAGAAATTGAGAATGGCAGGGCTTGAGACCAAGTGGCAAAGAGCAGCTAATGTGAATGACAGTGAATGGCAGCAGGTTGGTGAAGAGGGTAGAGATAAAGGAGGAGGAGAGATCAAATGCCACAGAACTGCTAATGGTTAATATCTATTATGGCACTTTGGTAATGCAGATATTGGGGAGGCAGGAATAAAGGGCAAGTGCCACAGAGGCTAATGTGAATGATGGTGAATGGTGGCAGGTATAGAGGCAATGGTCAGTGAAGAGGACAGAGAGTAAGTGCTAAAGTGACTAATGTAGAGATGATGCCACCATTTTGGTGGGGTAGATATCAGGGAGGAGAGGAGGAGAGAGCAAGTGCTGAAGAGTGGCTAATGTGAACGACAGTGATATTGATATTTGTGCCAAGATTCCAATCTCTAATATTCCAAGGGTCTGAGTTATAAGCAACACAAACTTCAGACATTTTTAAATTACATTTCACAAGTATGTAAATTGCACAGTTTTAATCTCCCATAACTTCAAAATGAAAGACCAGAATGTCACCAGTGTTGGTAGGTTCAGAGAGTCAAACAAAAAGTGTGTGTGTGCGTGTGTGTGTGTGTGTGTTTGTGTTTGAACTTTATAATCTCTTGCTTAAAGGATGGGCAAGTTATAAGCAGCCAACAAGTACATAATAACATCAGTAATTAAAGTCAAATTTGTAGTATTTGTGAAAATTTTGGAATTTGAGATAATTTTGTTAACACCATATTCACAAATGTTGCCCAGCCACACCTTTGTCTTTCACAGAGGGAATTAAAACATGGGTAGAGTGATAATACTGTAGGTAGCATTCATAGATAGCTCCTTGGTAAAATACAGTGGCGCCCAGCATCAGGTACAGTACCTTCATGTCAATCAGTATCTTAAATGAAAAAACATCAGAAATAATCAATGTCATCATTTGGCACTAGGGCTGGGCAAAATTTAAATTCTTCTGGCAAAATTCTCATGGGTTGCAAAATTATCTTCCACACAATAGTGCATGAAAAATGATGGAAAAGTTCATGAAATTTCATCTTACACCTGGGAATTTGGGCATGTATTGTGAAATATTGAGATAAATTGTGAAAGATATTTGCACAGCATTGACTGTTTCTTTTCTCTGTTAAATAGAAACTGGTATAACCGGGATCATAACTGTGAAGTTGACACGCTGGTGTAACCAGGAGGAGAAACAGACATAACTGTGAGGTGACACTGTTACAGCTGACAGTGCTATAACTGGGAGTAGACACTGGTGTCATTGAGATGAGACAGTGATATAACAGCTATGGTGATACACGTATGTAACTGTGAAAACAGTAGAATGCTCTGACACATCTGGAAGGATGCACTGTTTCTACTGGGAGGAGACATTGTTGTAACTAGACAGACAATGCTGTAATGTAGAGTAGACACACTGTTTCAGTGGAGCCCACCAAGATGCAATGCAGTGTCTCCGGTAATTGCATGATGAAGGAAATTGACTGCCATTAAAAATGCCTTGCTTCCTGCAAAAATTCTTCTGCAAAATGCAGTATTATGTTGCATCCTGGCAAGCTCCACTATGCTATAGAACTGAAGAGCACTGTTGAGTGAAAAAAAATCTGCTGGTGGAATTTGAGTAAAAGTCAGACTTTCATGCCTGAAAAAGTTTAAAAATCATTTTGCAACCTTTCACAGAAATTCCAACTTAGAAAGGTGGAATAAATGTATTATCTGTGGATTAATGTATTAACTATAGATTAATGTATTAAACTGCTGAAGAAAATTCCACAGAACTGATCACTGCCAGAAGTCAGTTCTGTGGAAATTTGTTCAGCAGTTTAAAACATGAATCTGCAATTCACACATTCTTTCTGCAGTTCAGTGAGTCACTATTCTGTGGAGTGGAATGTATAAGTTGTCCCTCCCTGGTATCTAGCAATCCCGCACTCCCTGTCCCCAAGTGCCCCTGTTATAATAAAATAACATTCCCTTGGTGTCTATCGAACCCCCCTCTGTACCCCGATCATCACTGTAATAATTAAATTACATTTCTCTGATGTCAAGCTGACCCCCCCCTCCTTATCCCCGAGCACCCATAGAGTAATAAAATAACATTTCCCTGATGTCTAGCAGATCCACCCATCCCCAAGTACCTGTATAGTAATAAAATAGCTTCTTCCTGGTGTCTAGCAGACCCTCCTGCCCCTGAGAACCCATTTAGTAATAAAATAACATTTCCATGGTGTCTAGCGGACTCCCATCCCTATCCCTGAGTGCTCGTATAGTAATAAAATAACATTTCCTGGTGTCTAGTGGACTCCTTCCCTATCCACTAGTGCCCATACAGTAATCAAATAGCTTTTCCTTTGTGTCTATTGGACTTCCTTCCCTATTCCCAAGCACCTGTATAGTAATAAAATAACATTTCTCTGGTATCTAAAGGACCCTCTCCATATCCTCTCCTTCTCTTCCCCATCTACCTTTCTCCCTAGTCTTCCAGTCCCCTTGAATGGTCCTCAGCATCATGACGAGGTCCTACTGCACCTAATCTTGTCTCCTCCTTCCCTCCTTATCTTCCTTTCTCCCTGGCCATCACAGCCCCTTGCAGGGTTCTCAGATTCCTGAATGGGTCCAACTGAGCCTAAGCATATCTCCCTATTCTATCTAGCCACTATCTTGGCTTTCTATGACTACTAGCAGGGTCCAATGCATCCTGATGGTCTATTGATTAGTGTGAATTCTCTTCCCTTAAGGGTTCAATTCTCCCTCCTCCTCTCCTATCACTCTCTTAATCCTTATCTACTGACCTTCCCCAACCCCCTTGCAAGGTACCCCGCATCCTGAAGGGTCCTCTCTTGGGTTAGGTCCTATTCCCCCTCCTAGCATTAAGTCACACCTCCTCCTTCTCTATCTTCCTTCTTTAAATCCCTACAGCCTTATCTCCCTTTCTATCTAGCTCCACAGCCCTCCTTGCAGGGTTCCCCAGATCCCAAAGGGGTCTCTCTGGGACACTGCCGTACCCCATTCTGTCTGGTCCCACCAGTCCCCTTGTAGGGTTCCTCACATCCTAAGGGGTCTGCAGGAACATGACTCTTACCCCTCCCCCACCTCACCCCTCCCTTTCCTTTTCCCTTTTTCTTTCATGTAAGCACTTGTTTACTTATTAGCCCGGCACTTATTATTGTCCACTTTTTCACCATTATGCTCAACACTGTTGTAACACTGTTTGTAACACCTGTTGATCTTGTAACTTGAATGTTTAATGTTTCATTCCTATTGTACCCCTTTCCCCAGGTCGCATCAGGAAACGAGCGACTTGTGTCTAGATGTGCCTCCCTGGTGAAACATTTCTGTAAATAAATATCCTGAGTGTCCTTGTAGTAATAAATGATATTTCTCTAATGTCAAGCAGGCTCCCTCCCTATCTCCGAGCACCCATAGAGTAATACAATAACATTTCCTTGTGTCTAGCAGAACCCCATCCCAGAGCACCTGTACAGTAATAAAATAGATTTTGCCTTGTGTCTAGTGGACCCGCCTCCCTATCCCTGAGTGCCCATATAGTAATAAAATAAAATGTCCTGGTGTCTAGCAGACTCCCTCCTAACCCCAAGTGCCTGTACGTATTAAAATAACATATCCCTGATGTCTAGTGGACCCCTCACTATCCCAGAGTGCCTGTATAGTCATCAAATAGCTTTTCCCTGCTGTCTAGTGGACCCCCACTCCAGCATGTGGTGCCCAACCACCCTGCTGCCTCCTCATCTCAGAGCCAGCAACCACACAGCCCTCTGCTCTCCAACATGGCGACCAACTGAGCTGTCATGCGCATCTGCTGGCACTGATTGTACAGCATGCACTCATGACAGCTTAGTTGGTGGCTGGCTGTGGTGGAGAGCAGAGGGTTGCGCCCTTCACTGGCTTGGGATGAGGTGGTGGAAGCGGGGTGGTGGGGCACTACATCCTGGGGTGGAGGGGTGGGGGATTAACTAGACACCAGGGAAAAGCTATTTGATCACTATACAGGTGCTAGGGGATAGGGATGGGGGTCCGCTAGACACTGGGGAAATGTTATTTTTATTACTATATGAGCTCTTGGGGGTGGAGGAGTTCTACTAGACACTAGGGAAATGTTGTTACTATGCAGGTGCTCAGGGATAGGGAGGGGGTCCACTAGACACCAGGGAAATGTTATTTTTGTTACTATATGTGTGCTTGGGGATAGGGAGGGGGGTTTGCTAGACAGCAGGAAAATGTTACTTTATTACTATACCGCCAATGGGGTATAGGGTGGGAGGAACCACCACTGGACACTAAGGGAATATTTCTTTGGTGCCACTAAATATTTGGAACATTTCTAATTTCGCAAAAGGCAGAAGTTCAGAAAATTCCATGAAAGTTGTGAAATTTCAGGGAAGTTCTGCTAAAGCAGAATTCACAACTTTCACCAAGCTCTACTGAAGAGACACTGGTGAAACTGGTAGGAGACACTATTTCAACAGGAACAGTGATGTACAAAGTCATGAAACTATGCCATATGAAAAACTTTGCACAGATTCTCAGTTTTGTGAAGCTCAAAGTGCCACTAATAGTGCTGTATGAAAACAAAATTCCACTGACAGAATTACCATAAAAGTCAGAATTTCACTCCCACAACATTTCAGTATGCACTTATGCAAATTTCATGAAATTCTGACTTAGAACAGTAGAATGAATACCTGAATTGTGGATTAATGTATTAAACTGCAGAAAGAAATTCTGTGAAACAGCTTACTGTCAGTTGAAGTTCTGTGGAATTTATTTCTGTATTTTAAAAGAGATAGGAAACAAATTAGATTGTTTAACTATTTAATACCTGTATTCTGAATGTATGAGCTGATTTATAGGGCTCAATTCTCAAAGAGCCCTTAGAATGATGCATGCTGCCACCAGAGTCAGCTTGTGTCAAAGGCAGGTGCACCAGGGACCCTGCACCCGATTCTGTATTGGTGCTTGGTCCCGGCTGCAAAGTCCCATGGCTTGCAGCAACCCTGGCAGGTGCCAAATAGAGGGTACATCCTGAGGGTCTGCCACAAGCTGTGGGGCAGCTGTGTGCCACTCTTGCTAGTGCCTGGTGGCTAACGGCCCCCTCCCCAAACCCCAATGTGTCCGCATTTTATAATATGATAATTATGCCCCTGTCCCAGGTTGTTATGCGTCCCCCTTCCTGATCCCTGATGTGTCCCCATTTTATACTGTAGAGTAATGACACCTTCCCTGGTTGTTTTGCATCCCCCTTCCCCAATGTGAGCCCCCATTATGATATAACAATTATGCCCCCATCCCTGGTTGTATTGCATCCCCTCCCGATCCCTAATGTGTCCCTGTTTAATACTATATATTAATGGCACCTTCCCTGATGGGTTTGTGTCCCCTCCCTGATCCCTGATGAGTCCCCACTTTATAATATATATAATACCCTTTCCTGAGATGAGGCCTCACCCCAGCAGGTAGTGTCCACTTATCCTCCCCATCCTGAAAGAGAAGAGCTGGCACCAGCACAACCTTCTTCTCACCTCCTCAGCTAGTGCTGACTGAATTGTAACTGACTAGTAATGTAAAGTGTGCAGTACCACACTTTACATTATAGCTCAGTGATAGTTGAGTTGGTGCTGGCTGCAGAGGTGAGAGGAAGGTTGTGCCGGTGCCAGCTCTTCTCTTTTGGGATGGGGGAGCAGAGTGGTGGGCACTACTTGATGGGGTTGGGGCCTCTAAACCACCAGGGGAAAGGGGATTATATATTATAAAGCAGGGTCTCATTGGGGATTGGGGAGGGGGATGCAAACCCACCAGCAAAGGTGTCATTAATAAGCAGTATAAAATGAGGACACTTTGGGGATTGGGGAGGGAGGATACAATACAACCAGAGATGGGGGCATGACTGTTATATCATAATGGGGACTCACATCGGGGAAGGGGGATGCAAAGCAACCAGGGAAGGTGTCATTACTCAACACTATAAAATGGGGACACATTGGGGATCAGGGAGGGCAGGATGCAAAATAGCCAGAAACAGGGGCATAATTATATATTACAATAGGGATCAGATCACCGATTGGGAGGGGGGGGCCGCCTCCCACAGCACATTGTCGTAAACAGGCAATTCTTCCAGAGGCGAATTATCTAAATACCCTTATTTAGACCAGCGCATGCTGGTCTAAGGGTACTTAGAATTTCTCCTTTGGGACAGTTCTGAGAATCCTACATCCAGGGATGTGGCAGTTTGTGTCTGCCAAATGCCCCTAGCACCATGTCACAGCCCATTTTTGGGTGCACAGATGAGTAAGCCCGATTTGGAACAGGCAGCCTGTGGTTGACACAGACTGCCTTTGAGAATTGTTCTTGAAGCTTCATTTGGCACAAGGGGAACTTTGTGCCAAACATTGGGATGCAAGCCCCTCGTGCTGTTCAGGAGCTTTGAGAATGGGGCCCATAGTAAGTAATGCTCCAATAAATGATTTTTCCTGCCTGTGTCTTTAACTGTTTTTAATTTAACTTTCACGCCATAGTCTGTACCAAGGAAGCTAGTCAGTTTCTAGTGTGGCTAATGCTTAGCTGAACACATCAATAACTCCTAACATCAGATTGGCACTGAACCAGGAATGGCAGCAGCTAGGTTTATAGATTTTGTTTCTAGAGATTAGCTGTTACACAAAGATAGACTGTGACAATATGTTTGTTTCTGACTGCAGACAAAGGGTCATACAGTAACTCTAAATGTATAAGCCTCTAGTAACTTTACGTATTCAGCGGGATGTTTCTACTGAATTTTCCCCTCAAGCAGACAGTGAGTCAGATAAGCCTGCCAGTTAGCAATGAAGGAAGTGATTTTCTTGAGCTGTATGAGCGCTTTTCTAAAATTCTAAAACAGGTTTTAAAGAAACAGCATCCATAACCTTCGTTTTGGTAGTTTTATTTTGCACAATCCTCCCTGCTAGTATGAGGGTGCAAATTAATTGTCATGGTCCAGCTAAGTATGTTAACTATACATGAATGCGGTTGAACTGACAAGCCTGCAGTAGAATTAACATGCTAAATGTTGACAAGTGCTAGCATTCACATGCTAATTAGTGCTAATCAATGTGGACAAAGTAGTCAGTTTAACTAACTACTAGCAAGTAACCCCCTTCCCTCCAGACTGTCTGTACCACTGAGCCCTGATTTGATTTTAATTACTAATCATTCCTTAAGAAGCATTCTTTCATGCCACACTGTATTTCAAAAGTTATATCCCTTTCCTTTGTTACTGGCTATCTGTTACCTCTGCTGCCAGACATCCTGCAGTCTTTACTTCTATGTCTCTGGGCACAAAAAATGACCAATATAAAATTAAAGCATGCTCAGAGAAATATTGGCAGCTGAACTCAAATAAGCACAGGAAGAGAGGACTGCATGAGAGCTTTTCAACTTGCCAGGATTCTACAGGCACATTGAATGTCTGAACTCATTTTAAGTGTAAAAAAATACAGAACTGTACCACTCACAGCTTGTTTGCATGGAAATTACTACTCTATATGTATATGGAGATGTCTTGCAAATCCATTGTAACTTCCATTTAAATGTTTAAGAAAATTGACAGATGCATGGTAAATGGGAATGTAATAAACTTTGTCTGCACTGTTTGCAATGCCATTCATTGTACAGTATGTAAGATTGTTTTTCAAACAAAACCTTCTACTGAAACCATGCCTTTTTTTTCCTATAATACAAAATTAATAAAATTTAATGCTGTCTCACTGTCTTTGTATTTCATTACGTTTTTAAAGCAGTGATAGTGCTATTGCACTATTTCACATACCTTATGCAGTCTCAGAGCCTTGCCATCTATGCAGCCAGCGGTCACCATTTCGAACTACACAGGGGTCATGAGCCTAAGCTACAAGGGATTCCCTTGCAACAATCCTCAGTCACCAGGTGTTTTAGCAGCAGAAGCTGCTTGTTTCAGCATTAGGCCAATCCATGGCCCCAGTGCCTTTGCTGGAGCAGGACTCTGAAGCCACTCCAGTGACTCTTCAGGCCTCCTGCCCTAGCAGGCCCATGTGAGCTGTCCCAGTGCAAGTGGCACAACAAAGGTGTGAGTCCTTGAGGGAAGTCACCATGGGGAGATGCTAGGACACCAGTAGACTGCCTATGGCTCCATCCTTTGAGTGTCTGTAAGAATGTTTCTACTACATTGCCTTATCATTCTTAACATGCTATGCTAACCATCTGCATATAGCTGAGTACTTGCACTGCTTTGTCTGGTATCTGCTTGTCTCATACATATGTGTGCTCTGTACTGTATGGCCTGCTTACCAGTGTGAAGTGTTCTACTATATTAATATTGTTCAGCCTTCAGCATGGTCTAGTCAATGTGTGCATACTGCTTCCATATCAGATATAGTTCATTACAGCCATGTTTGTATCTGTGCACACTGCTGCCTTGGCTTACTATGCATACTGATTCCATATACTACCTTTTTACATTCACTTGCGCGCATGCGCAAGGAACATTTTGGGAGAGTAGCACACTTTGGAGGTGTGCCTTTCCCATCCAATGCACTGCTCCCTTGAGCAGGTGTGGCGGTCCTGCACCAATGGGTGCAGGAGCTCTGTATGACAGTGGTGTTCCTCTGCTTCAAAGCAAAGCACCGCTGCCATACTGAGCACCGCGTCATGCCATCCTCCTCGAATCCAGCGCCCTGCCCGCACGTGTCACACCGCCCCAAAGCTTTGGTGCCATGATGGAGCCCACCCCAGTGGGAGCAAACATTGTTTCCCGGCAGGGGTGCCCAATCCCGTCAGCTCCACGGACCCCAAGCCATCCTGCTGCCACTGGGGAGCCCCACCCCAGCGTGGCAAACATTCGCGTTTTTGCCGACTGGGGTGCCCAATCCCCGTCGGCTCCTCGGCCCCCATGTTTGCTGATGGAGTGCCCAATCCCCGTCGGCTCCTCAGCCCCCAGCCATCTTCTGCCATGCTGGGAGCCCACCCCAGCATGGCAGATGTCCCACGTAGTCTTTTTTTTAAACCTGTAAAATAAAAACAGTCCCACGGTGCGTCTCCCAACCCCCCACAACCCGCACCCACCCACTGCGCACCCAGCTCCCCACACCCCCCACCCCATTCTTACCTCCGGACTCCAGCGACGATCTTCGTGGACCGGGAACACGCCTGCACTCTTCAAAGGCTAATCATGCAACTGAGGAAATGCCGGTAAGCTGTATAATGGGCTAGATAGGGGTTTCAACTTTATTGCATATCTCAGGCATTTTATGGAATTTTTGCACCAAATTTTCAACATGGGGTTTTGGGACCCCTTCTCATGAATGATGTCACCGTCATGGTGTTATTCGGGCCCGAAGGGTGATTTCGCAGTCACTGTGCAGTCACTGTGCAAAATCACCCTTTAGGCCTGAATAGCACCATGACAGTGACATCATTCATGAGAAGGGGTCCCAAAAACCCCATGTTGAAAATTTGGTGCAAAAATTCCAAAAAATGACTGTTTTACGAGCGTACATTGTGCAGTTCCTATGCACGCTCGTAGGTTTGCGAATTTTCAATATTTCTACTCCAGATTTTCAACATTGCCATTTTATCACACTTTCTCATGAGTAGTACAGCTGTCATTTTTCACATCTCACCCAAAATGTGTTTCCGCCCATGTAGCACACAATGGCGCAGTTGGTGTGCGAAATCAATGTAAGGGACACATTAAGAAAATCACAGTGACACTGTTCATGAGCAGAGGTCTTAAAATGGCTATGTTGAAAATTTGGTGAAAAAATTCCTAAAAATGACTGTTTTACGAGTGTGCATTGCGCAGTTCCTATGCACGCTCGTAAGTTTGCGAATTTTCAATATTTTCACTCCAGATTTTCAACATTGCCATTTTACCACACCTCCTCATGAGCAGTACAGCTGTCATTTTTCACATCCTGCCCAAAATGTGTTTCTCCCATGTAGCGCACAATGGCGCAGTCGGTGTGGGAACTCAATGTATGGGACACATTAAGAAAATCACAGTGACACTGTTCATGAGCAGAGGTCTTAAAATGGCTATGTTGAAAATTTGGTGAAAAAATTCCTAAAAATAACTGTTTTACGAGTCTGCATTGCGCAGTTCCTATGCACGCTCGTAAGTTTGCAATTTCAATATTTTCACTCCAGATTTTCAACATTGCCATTTTACCGCACCTCCTTATGAGCAGTACAGCTGTCATTTTTCACATCCTGTCCAAAATGTGTTTCCGCCCATGTAGTGCACAATGGTGCAGTCGGTGTGCGAAATCAATGTATGGGACACAGTAAAAAAATCACAGTGACACTGTTCATTAGCAGAGGTTTTAAAATGGCAATGTTGAAAATTTGGTGAAAAATTCCTTAAAATGACTGTTTTACTAGCGTGCGTTGTGCAGTTCCCATGCACACTCGTAGGTTTGTGAATTTTCAATATTTCCACTCCAGATTTTCAACATTGGCATTTTACCACACCTCCTCATGAGCAGTACAGCTGTCATTTTTCACATCCTGCCCAAAACGTGTTTCCGCCCATGTAGTGCACAATGGTGCAGTCGGTGTGTGAAATCAATGTATGGGACACAGTAAAAATCACAGTGACACTGTTCATTAGCAGAGGTTTTAAAATGGCAATGTTGAAAATTTGGTGAAAAATTCTAAAATGACTGTTTTATTAGCAGCATTGCGCAGTTCCTACGCACCAGTAACTTGCTTAATTTTAAATATTTTCACCCAGATTTTCAACATTGCTATTTTACCACACCTCCTCATGAGCAGTACAGCTTATTTTTCACATCCTGTCCAAAACGCTGTCCGCCCATGTAGTGCACAATGGTGCAGTCGGTGTAAATCAATGTATGGGACACAGTAAAAAATCACAGTGACACTGTTCATTAGCAGAGGTTTTAAAATGGCAATGTTGAAAATTTGGTGAAAAAATTCCTAAAAATGACTGTTTTACGAGCGTGCGTTGTGCAGTTCCCATGCACACTCGTAGGTTTGTGAATTTTCAATATTTCCACTCCAGATTTTCAACTTGGCATTTTACCACACCTCCTCATGAGCAGTACAGCTGTCATTTTTCACATCCTGCCCAAAATGTGTTTCCGCCAATGTAGTGCACAATGGTGCAGTCGGTGTGTGAAATCAATGTATGGGACACAGTAAGAAAATCACAGTGACACTGTTCATTAGCAGAGGTTTTAAAATGGCAATGTTGAAAATTTGGTGAAAAATTCCTAAAATGACTGTTTTACTTAGCGCAGGCTATGCAGTTCCACGCACGCTCATAACTTCTGCGAATTTTAAATATTTTCACTCCAGATTTTCAACATTGCTATTTTACCACACCTCCTCATGAGCAGTACAGCTTTCATTTTCACATCCTGCCCAAAACGTGTTTCCACCCATGTAGCGCATAATGGTGCAGTCCGTGTATGTAACTCAATGTATGGATACATTAAGAAAATCACAGTGGCACTGTTCATGAGCAGAGGTCTTAAAATGGCTGTGTTGAAAATTTGGTGACAAAATTCCTAGAAATGACTGTTTTACGAGTGTTCATTGCACAGTTCCTATGCACGCTCATAAGTTTGAGAATTTTCAATATTTTCACTCCACATTTTCAACATTGCCATTTTACCACACCTCCTCATGAGCACTGCAGCTGTCATTTTTCACATCTTGCCCAAAACGTGTTTCCACCCATGTAGCGCACAATGGCACAGTCGCTGTGTGAACTCAGTGTATGGGACATTAAGAAAATCACAGTGGCACTGTTCATGAGCAGAGGTCTTAAATGGCTATGTTGAAAATTTGGTGAACAAATTAAAATAACTGTTTTAATGAGCGTGTTGTGTAAATTCCCACGCATCAGAAGTTTGTGAATCTTCAATATTTCACCCAGATTTTCAACATTGCCATTTTACCACCTCCTTGTGAGCAGTACAGCTGTCATTTTTCACATCCAGTCAAAATGTGTTTCTGCCCATGTAGTGCACAATGGCACAGTTGGTGTGCAAAATCAATGTATGGCACACAGTAAGACAATCACAGTGACACTGTTCATTAGCAGAGGTTTTAAAATGCCAACGTTGACAATTTGGTGAAAAAATTCCTAACAATGACTGTTTTATGAGCATGCATTGCACAGTTCCCACGCACACTCTTAGGTTTGCGAATTTTCAATATTTCCACTCCAGATTTTCAACATTGCCATTTTACCACACTTCCTTATGAGCAGTACAGCTGTCATTTTTCACATCCTGCCCAAAACATGTTTCCGCCTATGTAGGGCACAATGGGGGTAACAAAAAGGTCATGCTGACAATTTATTGTGCAAATACCAGCAATACGTTGGGGCATTAGTGTAAGCACCATACATGCCAAACACCACTGCAAATACTACCTGCAATGAACGTTCAGCATTGACAAATGCTTGTTATTAACTGGTCTACATCTGCACACAGCTCTTTAATGCCTTGTTTTAACTCTGCCTACTGTTTTCTATCATACTTCCTATTTAATTGGTCTGCTCCTGCATATAGTTCTTTAGCACCTTGCTATAACTGTGCATACTGCATCCACATCATAACTACCTTTAATTGTAAATCCCTACATACAATTAATTAGTGCCTTGTTTTTTAGTATGCTTACAGCTATTAATTTGTTATACACCTACACATAGTTAATTGGTGGCTTGGTGTAACTTCTTAGCCTGATTCAATTCATACTAGTGCTCACTTCCTTATTTGCCTTGCCATTACTGCTTAGATTGCCTATATACCTTTGACCTGTTTGCTTCATTATCTAATCCTGCTATTTGTCTCAGTCTCTGTGTAAACTGTGCTAACTGCATTATACTGCGAAGATATCACCACCTGTTGTATTAGAGTAATTCCTGCTAATTAGATAATAGTTTACTTGTATTTTGCAACCCCTACACTATTGTTCCTGTTCTGGATCCTCCTCCCTAGCTCCCTGGCTTGCTTGCTCCTTCTCCCCTACAGCACTACTCCCTTCTTCTTGTAGTGCTATCTCCTTCTACCTCTGCTACCCCTCCCACAGTGCTGCTTACTTGCGTTACTCACTACTGTCCCCCTTTCCCTTCTCTTGGCTATTGCTCTAATTCCCCATATAGAGTCCCCCTATCTTTCTGTTCACTGAACTGCTTCCTCTCCGCTCAGTCCTACTTGTCTATTCACTCGCTGTTCACCTGCCTATCCCTCCCTCCCTCCTCCACTTCTCCATGGTCTATCTTGCTTGTCCCTCTCACTGTCCCCTCCATACAATTCTGTCTCCTCACTCCTCCTCCTCCAATAACTGGCCAGCTTGATTCCCCCCACCCATCTGGTAACCCTTCCTTCCCCTCCTAGACTTTTCTGTTTTTATGATATTTTCATAATCACCCTTTTCCCCTTCTCCTCATGTTTACCCTAACTTTCCTCCCTCCTCCCACTTTCCCTTGTCTTCCACCCTCTTTTCTCACTCTCCCCCTCCTCCTCACCAACCCTTCACTCCTCCTGCCTCCCATTTCTCTTTCACTCCCCTGGCTTCCTAGCTGATCCTTCTCAATTCCTCTTAACTTCACCTTGAAACATTAAGATATTTTCTTCCTCGAGCCCCTCCAGCTGCTCTCCTCCAATCTCCACCACACCCCACACCTCTTGCCATACAAATGCTTCTCTTTCTATGTTAAGTTCTGTATTTCACTGCTGCTTTTAATGGCTGGGGTTATTGAACCCAATCCCAGCCCTACCTACTCACATCACACTAGTCTCCCCAAAGGGGTGAAAGTGGCTCACATAAATATCCATAGCCTCCTGCCAAAGACAGACCTGCTGCAACCTTTCATGGTTAATCTCCAGCCTGATGTGCTAATTATCTCTGAATCTTGGCTATCCCCCAAGACCCCAGAAACTGCTCTCACCATCCCTGGGTACACTTTTACCTGGCAGGATTGCACTAGGAGAGGTGATGGCATTGCAGTCTACCTCTCCTTAACTATCAAATTCACTTCTGTTCACTCAATTTACTTCTCCTCAGCTTATGAACTTCTCCTCCTCAAATTCTCTCTCTTTCTCAGTCCCTGTTTTCATAGCTGGTGTTTATTGCTGCCTTTCAACTATCACGAACTCCTTACTAATATCTCAACTCATGCCTCATCTAGAGAAATTGTTAATTCTTGGGGACTTTAATATAAATTGGATGTGCCCTCTCAAAGTAAATTCTGTCAGAACATTAAAGCAGGAGTCTGGTCAAAGTACTACAGTGTAGAATTAGAATTAACCTACCCCAATAAATCTCATATGAAAAATTAGGTTTCTACATTACCCCTTGTAAAGTTATGAGCTTTTATGTAACCCTGATTTCACTCCATTTAAAAAGCCAGTTTCAGTGAAGGCCACTGAAGTTATTAGGTTCAAACTAAGGTGTAAGGAACTGAGAAGGCTGGTGGCCCATTAATGACTCTGTTGGCTATTCATAATAAGTCAGATTGTTTCCATCTAACATATTCTTGTCTAATCTTTTTTTGAATTGTTATTTTTTCTTCCTAGTTATAATCTACAAGGGGAGCTTATTCCATGGGTTGACAACTCTTTGAGTGTAAAAAGTCTTCCTCCTATTTGTGTTAAATTTATTGGATCTCAGTTGTAATGGGTGTCCTCTAGTTCCTTTTTGGTAATTTCTGAACTCCAGAATTAACTCATTTAAAAGGTAATCATTATGTATGACATCATAGCATAACAGCAAATCCCCTTTTATTCTTCTGGTCTCTAATGACATCAGGTTCTGGTTATGTAAACGTTCACTGTAGGGTAAGTTTTTTATGTTGTATACCAACTTTGTTTCCTGTCTTTTTGCCTGTCTTTGAACTTTCTCAATTTTATCTGTGAGCCCTCTGTTGATGGGTCCCCATATGGTGCTACCATTGTCTAGTATTGGCCTGATATATTATCTGTATAGGGGCATAATCATCTGTTCACTTCTGTTTCTAAAATTTATTTTTATTGTCCACAGTAACCCCTTTGCTTTGGCTATTTGTTTTTCACAATGTGATCTGTAAGTTAGGTCATTATTTATCATTTCTATGCCTCTTTCCTCTTGTGTTTCTCTCAGTGGAGATCCCTCCAGCCACAGGTATGTGTTTTTTTAGCATTGTTTTCCTAGGTGCATGACACAACACTTTCCACCATTAAATCTCATTCCTCACTTGTTAGCCCAAATGAATATTTCAGTTAGGTTGTTTTGTAATATAGCTATGTCTTCCTCTGAATTTATAGTTTTTGCAATTTTTGTGTCATCTGCGTATTTACTTACCCAACTAGTCATATGTCTACCAATGTCTGATATAAATATCTTGAAAAATATTGTCCCCAGTATGGAAACCTGAGGCACCCCACTTGTCACCTCCCTTGAATTTGAGAATTATCCATTTATGCACACCCTCTGTGTGCTTCCTCCCAGCCATGTATGTATCCAGCTTATAATTCTATGGTCTAATTTTAAGTTTATTAACTTCTGAATTAGTGCCCCATGTAGAACTATATTGAACTAATTCAAGAAATCCAAATATATGCAATCCACAGCCTGGCCCATAACCAGTGCTGCCAATATTTTTTTTTTTTGCCAATAACTGTACTTTATTGAAGAAACATTATAAAACAATGTGCACATCAAGTTGTGGTAAGTTACAAAACCTACATCAGTGTAACAAGTGCACAATAAACCAAAATAAAATATCCAGAACAATTACAAAAAAAAAACAAAGCAACAAACAAACAAAAGACTCCTCCTACCCCCCCCAGCTATCCATAAAAGTCATACTGTCATTATACAAGGTAGTAAATAAATAGAAGCTAAAACCATAAACATGTACTGGGATTAGGAAAGGGGAAGAAACTGATGAGTATTGAGAAAGGAGAAGAGACCTTAATTACATCAGGTTTCTCAGCGCCTATAAAGATACAGAAGGCATTGACAGAAGAAAAGTGGGAAAAGAGAAGGCGAAAACTATCAAGAAAAGATGAAGAGGAATTGGGCTTGAATACCCTCCGTAATAACCGTACCTATCTTTCAGGCTTTGACTAAGACCGCCCCAATACCTATGAAACTTAGGCAATGTATTAACAGATAAATACACCGCCCTTTCTGCATTTAGGGCATTCAAGAACTCTTCCCACCACTCTTTGAAGGAAGGAGTCCACTCATCGCGCCAATGGCGCAAAATCACTAATTTAGTGACTAGCGCCACTAGTGCCATCTGAACCCTTTGAATGTTATATGGGATGAGTCTATACATTCCAAAAATGCAGGTCTCTGGGTTAAAAGACGCTGAAAGGTCACAATAGGGTCTTAACCCATATTTGACCATCTCCCACAACTCAGAAATTTTGGGGCAAGACCACATCTTATGATATGTAGTAGCTAAGGAGCCGTTACAGTTCCCACAGGCTGGAGAACATTGGCCATTCAAGCGATATAGTTTGCGGGGAAAAATAAAGGTTATGTAACAACTTAAACTGAATATCTCTTAACCTATCCTGCTTAACAAATGCATGAATATCTGTCCAGATTTTCTCCCAAACCTTATCGGACCAGTCTAGAGACATACTGATTTTCCAATAGAGGAATCGGGATAAATTAAGGTCCATCTTAGTTATAATAAATTGATAGATTTTGGAAACGGCTTTACCTGATAGGCAAATTTCACAGTTTACTCCACAGATTCCGGCTTGATCTAATCTTTTACCCTTACTCAAAAAGGTTTGATGCTACTACAGATTTGAGCCAACCATAACAAGGACTGGGGTTTAACCCCAAACTTTACCGCTAATGTTGAAAGCAGAAGCATGGAGTTGCCGCATAAAATCTGTAACCCGAATCTTGGAGAGGGTGTTGGATAGAATCTACAAATAGGCTGGTTACCAATTAAAAGTTCAGGTTCCTCAGTAGGGGTTGAGAAAAATCATAAAGCGGAGTTATTTTTAGTCAGTATAGTTGGTGAATAGCCCTAATATCCCATCCTAGAGGGTATTTCTGATTTTCCTGGGCACTTTAGCCCATGGAATGTACAGAAAGATTCTAGGTCTAACTTAAGATCCCTGGCTATAGCCCGATCTAACACAAGGCCAAAGGAAGGAGTTTCAATTTACCGCTTTAAAGGCGTCTAGCCAACAAATGTACTGCTAGATAGTATATAAAAAGTCGGGCAATTGTTGGCCTCAGATTTGCACTGCCACATAGTTTAGAATAGGCCCCATGTGGAGGTTTATTTTTCCATATAAAATCAGAGCAATATCTGTATAGGTTCCTGAAAAAGATTTAGGGAGGTATATGTTTAAATTTAGGAGAGGATAAAGGATCTTGACAGGATCACCATTTTAATTGTGTTAATCCTCCCAGAAAGGTCAAAGAAGGTTGACCATCTCTCAGGTCTTCTCTGATGGATTTAACAATGGGTTTAAAGTTTAAATGAGCTAACTCTTCCAGATTTTTGAGATTTGGATACCCAAATATGCTAAGGTGCTAGATTGCCACTGGAGACCTAAGGATGAGCATCACCCTTTCCGGAGGTGGAGGAAAGAGGATAGACCGTTGTTTTGGCCAAGTTTAATTTATAACCAGATAAGTCACTAAATGCAGCAATGAGACTTAGGGCTCTCAGAAGAGACGATGTTGTATCCCGAATATGTAGTAATAAGTCGTCTGCGAACGCCGACAGTGAACGCCGACAGTTTGTGCTCTTGTCCGCCAATCCTAATACCCTGAATTTGTTGGTCCTCCTTTATAGCTCTTATTAGAGGTTCTATATATAAATTGAACAAGTAGGGTGACAGAGGGCAACCCTGGCGAGTTCCCCCTCGACAACAGAAAGGCAGCAGAAATTAAATTGTTGCACTGAATTCTGGCAGTTGGACACGAGTAGAGAATCTTAATTAATTGTAAAAATTGTTGGGGGATACCAAATTTAGCTAAGGTCTCGAACATAAAAGTCCACTCTACTTGGTCGAATGCCTTTTCCGCATCTAATGAAACCAGGGATGCTTCCATACCAGGGTCCGCAGACACAGGAATTAAGTAAAACAATTTCCTAAAATAATCAGCCGAGGTGTGACCCTCCACGAAACCAGCCTGTTCTGAACTAATCAATTCCCTCCAGACACATTTTAATCTAAAGGCCAGTATTTTGGCGAAGATTTTAACATCCAGGTTCAATAGGGAGATAGGTCTGAAATTCCCTACTAAGTCTGGAGATTTACCCGGCTTAGGTAACAAAATTATTCTAGCTTTGAAGAGTGATTTGTCTTTGATTCCATGCTGAAACCAATAAGTAAAGAGTTGGTTCAGCAGCGGGAGCAACTTCTATTTTAAACAGCTTATAAAAGAATGGTGTAAAACCATCCGGACCTGGTGCCTTATCTACTCTAAGTGAATCAATAGCCAACACTATCTCTTCATTCAATATAGGGGTTGTTAAGCTCTGCCTAGAGTCCTCTGTCAGATGAGGGAGTGATATATCAGCCAAAAACTCTCGCATTTTAATAAGCACCTGCGGGGAGAGTGGCTGGCTCGAATACAGATCTTTATAAAAATCCACAAAAATCTCCAAAATACCTTTAGAGTCTGTAACCAACTCACTTGAATCAGGGTGCTTTAAAGCCGTCACCCATTTAGTTTCAAATTTTTGTTTTAATTGCCAAGCCAGCAGCCTCCCAGCTTTACTGCCCTGACTGGGATACATCACTTTAGATCTGGTAGTTGAGTTAGCTACTTTCTCCTCAGAGCCCCAGCATACCACGCTCTCAACGTGACTAATTCTTGTTCCTGGTCTTCTGTTCTCGACCTCTCTTGTATAATTTCCAGCTCCTTTATTCTTCTTAAACAATTAGACATATTTCCGGTTATACTTCTTACTTACAGAAGCTATTCTAATTAACTCCCTCTCCATACCGCTTAAGTGCTGCCCATGATTGATCTGTGGCTATGATTGATCCCAATTTAATTTGATCGACTCCCTCAAGAAAGTTCGAATCTACTTTGAACTTGGGTCCTTTAAAATATTATTGTTTAGGGACCATAAGTAAGATCTCCTAGGAATGGATGGCGGGCCCAAACAACTTTGACAGGAATGGTCAGATATTACTCTAGGGAGGAAACTGCTTCGTCACCCTGAAACACATTGCTGGCTCACCAGGAAATAATCTAACCTAGAGTAGGTTTTATGAACCATGGAAAAAAGTAAATTCTCGAGTTGTGGGATTAAACAATCTCCAAGGGTCTATTAGTCCTAGAAACGATATGAGTTCAGCCAATGCCTGTTGGGCCGGGGAAAATTGCAGCCTCCTACAGATAGACCTATCTAATCTGTCAGACTGGACTAGATTCCAGTCACCTCCCAGTATGAGTGGCATCTCTTTAAAGGGAGATAAAATCACTGCCAACTGGGCGAAAAAGGAAGGAGACTCTATATTGGGTCCATAAATTGATCCCAGCACAAGACACAACCCTCCAAGTTTGCCCAAAACAATAATGTACCTACCATTTGGGTCAGCAATTATATCCGAGTGTATAAAGGGAACCCCCCGGGCTATCAAAATTGCCACTCCCCGGCTGCTTGAGGAATAACCAGCACCAAACACTTGGCCCACCCATTTTTTCTTGAAATGGGAAAGGCGATCGGAAAGAACATGGGTTTCCTGCAGAAATGCGATTGCCGGATTGTATTGGGCCAAGTGATTCAAAATTACAAACTTTTTACAGTTATCTTCCCCCCTTTGATGTTCCATAAAAGAAGGTTCAAACTAATAGCCATTTATACTACCTTGCTGCTTGACGGATTTTGGATAGCTGTTCCCTTATAAACAAACCCTTGATAAACCTAACTCTATTAACCATATACCCCCACCCCCACAACTAAACCCCTCTAATAAGCATCCTAAGGACCACCCCCAGGCCGAAGCCTACTCCTCCGACACTGGTTCATAGTGCGCCATAGAGGTAGGGCTCCCCTCCTCATCGAAAATAAAAATAAGAAACAGTCCAAAGATATGCATGTGAACCTGCTAAGTCTTGAACCCTGGTATAAAAAGAATATATGTGCCGAAGCTAACAGGTGCTAAGGCTGTATGTTCATGATATTATATGCACCACCATATGGTTACAATCCCCAATGGAGCTGAGAATAATCATGTGGGCGCTAACTCATTGCCGCGTGATAAATTATGGACCTCCATGGCTCATAGCATCAACCCCAGTTAGAAACCTCAGAAGAAGAACAGGAGGAAATTGGTTAAAAAAACAAAAACAGAGGTTTCCTATATAGTCACCACAGTACCACTCCAATTCTCTTAAACAAAAGTAGAAAAGCAGTGAGTACCTAGACTTAAGAGTATTAAACTAAAGGGAAAAGGCACATATAATAGGTGGGCTCCAGAAGGGGAGAGGAGTTATGCCTATTCTGTGCTACATCCACTTAGCGTAATCATATACACATATTCATAATGCTGGCAATTCCGTATTGCTGTAACAAGGAAAAATTACACAAAGACCATCAGCCCATCCTCTCACTAAACTAATTCAAAATTTCTTGCACGACATCCTGAAAATAATATCATAATCTGTAAAAGCTTAATTAGCTGGTGCAGGACATAGAATAAAATATAAACATCCAGCTCCCTCTGGTGGACATAAAAGAAAATTAATGTTCCTCCTGCGATCTAAGTCGCTAAACTAAGTAAGTACTATGGAGCATAAAAACCAAAAATAACCGGATTTTCAGTAGTCCATGTGTTAAACAAGTCCCAAAGTCAACAGTCTGCAGCCGAGACAAAAAGACTCCAGAAAAGGATTAAACAATAACTCCTGTGGCCGTCCATTTAGATTGCTCCCTTTAGACCTCATAGCCCCAGCGGATCAGCGCTGTCCACATCGCGATTTAACCTTTGGCAAACAGATCAGGTAGCAACGCTTGTAAGGAGGCAAAGCTTCTTCAACTGATTCATATCGCTTAGTCCCTTCTTTGGTTGTGATCTCAATTTAACTGGGTACAGCTATGCGATGGCTAATCCCCTGCCCATAGCTTAGATGTAACGGGCCTAAAAGAAACCCTGTTTGCCTCATCTTCCAGGTTAGGTCAGGTACCAAGCGCAGACTCTTGCCCTCCCAGTGAAATGAAGATAGCTTCTTATTTCTTTCAAAATGTGCTCCCTGTCTAGATAATTCAGAAGCTTGAAAATTATCGGCCTTGGAGGCTCAGTAGGGGGAGGCTTAGCTCTCAGGGCACGGTGCCCCCTCTCGATAACATACTCCGGCCCATTTGGCGAGGGCCCAGCTGATTTCTTCAACAATTTTTGTAAAAAAAGAACTGTGTTCGATCCCTCTTCACCTTCCGGCAATCCCAGCAGGACTAAATTGTTTCGCCTGCTTCTACCTTCCAAATCGTCGAGCCGATCCTCCAGCTTCCCCACCATTTTTTTGCACTCACTGATGGTAGGCCTTGTTTTCTCCAATGCTCACTCAATCAAGGAAATTCATGCTTCAGTATCCGTCACCGCGACTAACTGGATCAGGGCAGGTTTGAATTCTGCTACATCGCGACCAGCTTCTGAATAGGGCTTCTTTGATAGTCGATAGATCACTGTGAGTTTTGGTAGGTGTAATTTCTTCCTCGGCGATCTGTGGTGACGAACTATGGCGCGGACGTTTAGCCTCGAGCTCTTGTTCGTCCGCTTGCATTTTTAATTGCTAGCCGGCTTACCGAACCGCTTCTGCACTTGCTCCGGTACTGATCTGTACAGTGGGGATTTAGGAAGAAGAGGTTAAAGCCACAAAATAGCAGCTGGTTCACGGGTTGGGAGCGGGAGCCCAGAAAAGCTACGGCTACTCCTCCATGAGCGTCACGTGACCCCCCCGTGCTGCCAATATTTTTTCATGGAAGCACAAGAGGTCTGTTTTATGTGATCTTCCCACCTCAAATCTATGCTGTTCCTTATCTCCCGAGTCCTGCCTCACCTGGTGCTCTACTATCATATCCTTCAGAAAATTCTCAATGATCATTCCTGGAAATAATGTTAAACAGATAGGCTTGTAGTTTGTTTAGTTAGCCCTACTTCCCTTTTGTGTACTGGAACAATGGTTGCTGTTAACCAATCTGCAAGGACTTAGTTATTTTACAGTGATGATTAGTACATAGTTTTTTTTTGGCTTAGCTTTATCTGGGGCTACAGTACCAACGTTAACAATATAGGGGTTATATTATCCAACCCTGTGATGTTTGTATTTTTAAGATTATTTATTTTATTATTTATATCATCTTCGAATCTTTCTACTGTGGATGTGATGTTTTGTTTGAATCCACCTGTATAAGGGGCTGCCTTTGGGAATACTGAAGCAAAATATGTGTTAAATATTTCTCCCATTTCAGTAGGGTCATCAATGATTTTTTTGTTTACTGTTATTAAGTTGAAGCTATTGTTTGACTTCGGTAAGGAATTTACATATCCATATAATCTGTTCATATTGTCTTTATTTTGTTTGTTTGCTAAACTGAATTCCATTGTTTGTTTGTTTTGTTTTTTTGTTTGTTTTTTTCTGATTTTGGTTTTACATTTTTTTAGGATGTCACAACCAAAATTAGTGTCAGTAGCTCAGTAGGTAGCACACTCACCTCTGAGGCCAGGAAATCAGAGGGCTGTGGGTTCAGTTCCCACATCTGGCACTTGGGTTAATATCCCAGTACTGACACTGTAATGCAGCATGAGAGGGGTGCTGCACTTCTGAGGTGCTGTTTATCGGATGAGATGTTAAACTGAGGTCCCATCTGCCTGGATTGGTGGTAGTTCAGGTGGATGTTAAAGATCCCATGGCACTTATCGAAAAGAGTAGGGGAATTTTTTTATTGGACAAAACTGCAAAACGAGACAAGGAAAGGCATAAATGAAAAACAAGCAATATGCTAAACAAAAATAATAAGAGCAATACGTCATGCCAAAAACAGAAATTAATAAACCAAAAACCAGTAAGTTTAAACAAGAGAAATGTGTGCAGCACCAAAAACCTCAATGTCAGGCAAAAATAGAATCAGCACTTCATAGTGTACCGAAGTAAGAACTGAAAAAGCAATAAAAGGCATCAGAAGCAGAAAAGCATATAATCCAGAAACAGCTATCTCATCTCACGCCCTACCCTCCCTGTTTAAACTATGAAAAAAAATGCCCAAACTGGGGGAACAGAAAAAAAATAATTACAATTCCCATGACAAATTAAACAAGCTCTTGTAAAAAAGGAAGGGAACCCCAACCCCTCCACCAAGAGTGGAAAGAAGAGCCGGAAAGAACAAGTCTATCTTTATTAAACACTTTACAAATTTCTTGCTCAAGTTTAAGTTTCAAACCTGATAAAGATAGTTGTTTCTGTTTTAACACAAACTGACATCTTGTTTGCCAGATAATCCATTTCATAAGAGCCAAAATAACTTGAGTCGTCCCTACATGGAAACCCCTCCATGTTTGCACATTATACTGTCCATAAATCAAGGTATTATAATCCATATTCTGTAACTGTGGGATACACCAGGAAGATGCCAACAAGGGACATAAACCAATAATATATGGACATTGGAAAAATTAAAGTGCCATTGTTTCCACCTACAACCCACAACCCTCCCTCAAACAGGAGCTCTCATGGACACATTTATGGAAATGATTTCCTTGAACATTTAATCTGAATGGTAACAGAGCCAAACTGAATCCTACACCTTAGGAGGATCCTAGAATCTGACAGTTGGTGAAGAACATCAGAGAGTACCAACAAGTCAGGTAGAATAAGACAGGATCTGTAAAACAAACAGAATGAATAAGTTTTCAGTATTCCAGTTTCCTGGTGTTATGTAAAAGATCATGAGTTGTAAAATACCAAACTTTTAACTTCCTACATACTTCAAAAGATAAGGAGACAAGTCTTGTGGAATATTCGAAAAATGTCCCATTGCTGAGTATCCCATCTTTGCCAAAAATAGAGGCATCTATCCTTAACAGGAAACCGAAGGAAGATGTTTCTGCATTAAAAAGGCAGAGAATTTGCATACAGGAACAGAAAAAGAAAAAGCACAGGATTTACCATATTCAGGCCACCCTCACTTACAGGCCAATAAGTTCTATTTCTTTTAATAGGTTAAGCCAGCTCCCCAAAGTAATTGAAAGGCCATACTATACATTTTACCTCTAATTTGACTAGTAAAGGATAAAGGTGACTAATATTCAGGAATAAAAGAAACTAGAAGTTTTGTACATATACACCTTTTTTCTTCATCATAGGATAACTCTTCCATTTATCCATTTTCTCTGCTGCTTGAGATAAGGCAAGTTCGCAATGAAAAAGCTGAATCAGGGCTCCAAGCCAAAACCCAAAATTTTAATAGGTAAATCTGATATAGAAATACCCCATCTCTAGTGGATCAGTACCAGAAACATGAATACCGACAGCTTTAATCTTTTGTTTATTAATTCTATAACCAGAAACCTCAAAGAAGGAATCCACCACCGTCATAGCCCGTTCCCCAGAAATTCGATCAGCTACTAAAATGAAGTATCATCAGCATATGACCAGAAAAGAACTACCCCTTAATTCCAAAATAGGCAAAATGCCATGTACCATATTCAACATCCTCAATAAAGGGTTCAAAGAAAAAACATACAAAAGAGGGCTCAATGGACACCCTTGTTGAACACCTCTCCGGATCAAGACAGACCTCCCTAGTCTGCCATTCACCAAGGGCTGAGAAGATGTGTATTGATAAATAATCTGAAGCCAATTAACAAAAATGGGAGGAATACCATAACATTCCAATACCAGAACAAAAAGACATGAGGTACTTTATCAAAAGCTTTGGCTTGGCCCAGTGAGATCAACTATCCAGAATTCCCGGGCCCATCAAAAGCTTCCCTTAATAATTTAGCCACATCTCCCATGCCTCACTGGGAAATGGCACAAGTCTGCCCAAGGGAAATTACATCCTGAGCCAACCAGGATAAACGGTTACACAAAATTTTATATAAAATCTTCCAATCAACATTTAGGAGACTGATAGGTCACCAGTTTCTGTCTCCTTTTTTATGCAAAAAAAATCAAAAGACTATCAGCAAGTGCCATAGGGAATGCAACTGTACAAGATAAAATATCATTATATACTAGAACTAAAAATTTGCTTATGAGGTCTACCGCTTTCTTATAGAATTCTCCAGGTATGCCACCTGGGCCAGGGAAAGAACCATTCTGTAATCTGCCAAATACATCTTCTACTACTTTTTGTGAAATAGGTGAGGTCAACATTTGTTTATAAACTTCTAATAACTCGGGCACATCTAAATGACCTAGAAAATCAGCAATGCCAGCCAGAGGAGGAGAGTTGTCACTAAAAGAGGTCTCTACAAAGTCAGTTACAATACCCTCAATCCCTTCCCCAGTGTCCATAACCAATCCAAGTCAGTTCTCAACACTTCCATATATTTATACTCAACGCATTTAGCACAACTATCATAAGGTTGACATTCTGAGTTTTACCTTGTGTACCAAATTTCTGTTCTAAAACAGAGAATGAGCTCTATCATATTGAACTTACACATCTCAACCTTGACAGCTTGAATGTCCTCAGTGAGGTCTTCTCCAGTTTCAATAGACTGAGATAAAAGCTGCTGAATCTATCTCTAAAATGCAAATAAGTAATACATTTATTATTTGCAGCTTTCTTGGCTGATGAACCACATAGAGTCTTTAAATCACATTTAGTATCCTGTCACCAAAAAAGAGAATTATCATACAATTTGTAGACAGAGAATCTGGTTTCCAGTTCCTCCTGAATGGTAGCCCAGGTGTCTCTGTCTGATAATAAGGTTGAATTCATCCTCCAAACAGGATTGGGGCCAGGTTTGTTCAATGGTTGGCCCAAAACCATCTTAATCAGTCTGTAATCAAAGGTTTCAACTGGAAAAATTGAAAAAAGACCGCCCATTGAGAGGCAAACAAGAAGTCAATCCATGTTGACAAATGACCCCTAGAGTACTTATGTTCTGGCAGCCATGAGAAATTAGCTGCACAATCTATGAGCCTAGCTTGCATATACAATTTGTTTAAAAAGTTGGAATCAGAGTACAGCTTTTGTGTCCTGCCTGTCTCATCTGAGAGTGATAGAATACAATTAAAATCACCGCCCCAAAAACAGATCTGGTAGTATATAAATATGGTTGTACTTTCTGTAATAAAGCAACCCTTTGATATTTGGTTTGAAAATTGTAGACATTAATAAATGCACATCATGTGACCCAAGTCGCATCCAAAATGCACACCTCCCAGGAACCAAATCAATAAGGCTGGAAACATGGAAATCAGGATTTAAAATCAAAACCCACCCCGACACAACTCCTCTCCCAAAGACCAAAAGAAGAACCCTATACCAATCCTTTGATGCCGGTAGGTTTCTTTGGTGGTATGTAAGTGAGTGTCCTGTACCAGGCAAATATCAAGCTGATGACCCACAATGATAGAAGAGGTGGTAAATCTTCTTTGTGATTTTTAATGCTGTTGACATTCAAGGAACCCACAGATTGGTGCCACTCCGTGGTCAGGTGTCAGAGCAACGAACCTCAGAAACCACATTTGTCAAAGTTTTAGCAAGATAGCGTTTTGATTTTTGTTCTTCTTAAGTCCTCCTTCACAGTGACATGGGGAGCTTCAGAGTCTGTCACATTTTCTGGTTGAGAGGAAACCATGGAAGAGAATCTGAGTCAGCTTCCTCCTCCTCCATTGCTTCTGTTTGGTAAGAGGAAGAAATCTGTTATACAGACTAAGTCCAATATCACTTCCTTCAATACCACTCTTACCCAGTTTCTGAGAGCATCATCCATTTAGTCTTTGCAGTTCCTACTCATCAGTCAGTGGTGGAGCACTACGAGAATAACGAGTGAAGAAGGACCCAGCAGTACATTAGATTCACAAGACATAGTATCTGATTCAAGAGGAAATGAGACCCCATTGGTATCTACAGGTACCTGGATAACTCCATCAGAGCATATCTCCTTCAAAAGGTATCTAGCAGAGACAGAGGAAGAAGTGATCCCCAACCCTGTAGGAGAAGGTACAGAAGAGGAGCAATGTCAGAAGATGGGGGTGGGCAAGTGCAGGTGGAAAATTCAGGGCATGACACTTCCTCAGGCTGCTGGGGTCAACTTCAATGTTATCCTCTGATTCTTCCCTCCTGCATTGTGAGAAAGCCCAAGGGCAATCCCTGAAAGTGTGAGTAAAGTCATCAAAGAGGTTACAAACCACCGGGGTCTGACATGCAAAAGCCAGTTGACCAATTCCCCACAGAGGAGCATTTCATCTTGTTACAGGCATTGCTCAGATGAGTGCATGCCCACACCTCAAGCAGGACTGAGGTTGACCAGCATAAAAATAAAGCCCGATCCCTGCCAAGATAGAAGCAGCTAGGCAGATATTGAATGATACCCTGTCTTGAGGCAATTTCACTCGGATCTGCCAGCCCCTGTCCAAATATCTTGGAACCCATAATAGGATCTGGAAGGCCAAGAACAGAGCATTTTGCCTATAGCCAGAACAAAATATCTGAAATAGCAACACCTTCATTTTTAAACAAAACAGTAACAGTCCTGAATGCTGGTTTAGTCAGAGGAATAACTACAAAAGCCTTCTACTCAGGATTATTTTGAACACCTTGGTAATGCTCCCAAAACAGCTCCAACCCACCAGCAGTCTTGAACCTGGCATCAAAGTTAGGATCATTTTATTTATTTATTTATTGAAAAGTTTTACTAGGAGAAATACATTGAGCAACAAGATGCTTGTCTCATAGTAGCACCTTGGGGAAGGGGAGAGGGAGCATTTACATAGTACATCAGTATATAGCACATAGAAAAAATAGCTTCACTGTACATGGTCAATTAAACGATATCACAGGCTGAGCACATTTACAAATCAGCAAGAAATAGTTTCACTGTACATAGACAATTACAATGAGATCACAAGCTGTGGAATATTTACAAATCAGCAAGAGATCACAAGCTGTGGAATATTTACAAATCAGCAAGAGGGGTGGAGTAGGGGGTTAGGATGCAGGAGGTTTTTATGAAATCGGAGACAGCATAGTTGGTTCTGCTGGAGGTTGGGGGAGAGAGACCCTCAGCAAATACCAGTCCAAGGGGACTAACTGCAATTGCAGTTTGTCACTAGATAGTTTGTTAAGGATATGGAGAGAGAATTGGCTAAGGAGGAGTGTCGGATTTGGGATCACCAGAAGTGTGAATCAAAGCATAAATTTCATGAGCAAAAGCCCATACTGTCCTTTAGGAGGTATGACCCACATACACCCAGTCAGGATACTTATCTAGACCCCCATCATATTTAATGTGAACTGCATTTCTGCACTTAGCAGATTCAGGGGTGCATGGAATAGACCACATAGGATCTATGGGAAGAGCCCCTGCCTGAGTTATCCTGAGTCCCAGAACCCTCCATGGTTTGATGATGGGGGGGTTAAGTGATCCAGGGCAGGCTCAGGAATATTAAGTACAGAAACAGGTATGAGAATTATGGGGGGGGGCACCCAGGGCAGTAGAAACATCTGCCGGAGGAATGGGTGAAGACTGAACCTGGTCAACAGGAAATAAAACTGGGGAATCGCACAAGTCCAGTGATGAGGGAAGTTCCAAAGGGTCAGCCAGAACATCACATGGCCTAGCAGAAGACACCCAAAGGTGGCTAGGACCAGGTTTAACTCACCCAGTGGCCTGTAAGGCCTCAACCACCGCGTGACCAGTCATTAAGACATTATTATCATAATCAGGACCCACAGGAATAGAAGCATCACTCCATTCTTCTGTAGAAGGAGAAGGTCCAGAAGCAGAAACAGTTTGTAAAACCTGCAAGTCCTGACCATTGGACTCAAGGTCCTATCTGACACCCCTCCACTTCAATTCAAGTATTTATGTCAGGCAAAAAGTGACAGTACATTCTCTGAAGGCGATTGAAGAGCAGTCCGACCATCCAGGAAGGCTGAAAGCAAACAGCTTACACAGGAGACGCATCAGAACCAGGGCTGCAGAATGCTGCAGCATTTGTAGCAGAACACAAAACTGGAGGAACAGCCTCCAGAGACTGTAAACCTGTCTCAGAAGATAAGTTGCTCTTAGAGCCATTCACCATGTCTTGAGACTTGCGGCGCTCCTCCTCGGCCAATAGCACACGCAGAAACTCGCTCCTCTTCTGAAACTGATGACCACTTTGTAAATTCAAACTGAACATCAGGTGGACAGAAATATCAGGCAACATAGGGAGAGCAGTACAGGCTCTGGGATTCATAAAGCCTCACTCCATATGAACAACCAGAACACTGGTCTAAGACAAGTTCAAGTCTGTATCAGGAATCTTAG
This sequence comes from Neoceratodus forsteri, assembly GCA_016271365.2. NCBI lineage: Eukaryota > Metazoa > Chordata > Ceratodontiformes > Ceratodontidae > Neoceratodus > Neoceratodus forsteri. The sequence continues at coordinate 1,325,975,815 of CM057458.1, forward strand.
CATCCACTTCCATCTTCTCAGAGACAGAAGAAGCCTCACACAGGTTAGATACAGAGGAAGAGGCAAGCTCCTCTGTACCAGCAGCCATCTCATGACCACCTCCTCCACCAGCATCCATAGGAGCTGCCATCTTGGCCAAGGACCAGAATGACAAACGTTCCCCTACAGGAGAGTAGGGGAAGGTTTTTAATAATAAACAGAACAGTAAAACAGCTAGAGGTACAATGAATAAAACATAGCAAAGTAAATAACATTTATACCTAACATAGAGAAATTAAATCATCCTATCTTGTACTTCAGAAAAGGAACTTCTTTCCACCTCATAATCCATACATTGTTGGGCAAATATTTACGGTCAGAATAACATTGTAACAATAAGCCATGTTCAATATGTTCAAGAACATCAAGTGGAGATTGATATAACTGTCTCAATGTAAGTTGACATCTTACTTGCGATAAATGAAACAAACATAGCAAATAAAAGCCATAAGACACTAGCATCCAGAAAATTACAACGGAGTAAAAAAAAAAACTCAACTTCTACATGTGTAACTGCCCACCAAAAAGGCTGGTTCCAATGAGCTGAAAGGGTTGACCAGAATTCTTGCACAAAGGGACAGAAAATGAAGAAATGGGTTATTGATTCTTCCTGATCTATACAAGTATTCCTTGGACATTTCCTTTCAGTGACCATTTTATGCTTTAAACTCCCTCTAACATTGAGCCGTCCATGACTACTAAGCCATAATACATCCTACAGTCTAGGTGGAATCAATTTATCAACCAAGTTTTTTAAGGATACTATCAACATAACAATCAGGAACATCATTGAAAACAGGGATAATGAAATGCGCCTTAGTTTGCAGGACACCGTAAATATATTTACTAGGTTTCCATAACACTTGATCCGGAAGTATCTTCCATTTATTACGTTTCATTATCACAGGTCTTATATAAGCAGGATAGGCAGAAGTATGAACATTTTTCAGGTTCAATCCTGTCCAATCAGAAAATAATCTAGTTAATCATTTATGTGCATAAATCACCCATAGTACAGTTTGGGGATGGCTAAGGTCAATCAAATTCCAATGAATAAAAATACTGTAATAGAAAGTGGCAGGATTTACACAATTCAAACCACCCTGTGCAAGAGAAAGATACAACACATCTCTTTTAGTGGGATTCAGATGACTCCCCCATATAATTTGAAAAAAGAAGGCCTAATAAAGTAGATTCTAGAACAGTAGGAATGGGGTATACTGCACTGAGATATAAAAAATGAGGGAGAAGCAAAGTTTTGACAATAATAGCCTTTTTCTTTTTAGTCTGTTGCCATGATTTCCATAATGCAACTCTAGGCTTCGCTGCAGCAATCCTAGCAGACCAATTATTAAGCGCATTATCACCTTTACCAAAATCAATGCCTAATACCCGATCTGGGCCCAGTAAAATAGGAATACCTTGCAAATCCATGACCTCAGGAGGCCTATTATGTAGTGGATATAAAAACTCTTTACTTTATTAAGAAGAACCCACTATAGCAGAAAAATTAGAAAAATGGTGCAACTCCTTGTCACCAGAGGGTATGTCAGCAACAAAAACATAAACATCATCTGCATAAGCCGAAATCTTAGCCTCAATGGTACCATGAGGAGGAATAATACCAAAAATCTGAACATCCTGGGTAATAGTACATAGAAGTGGATCTAAATTAAAAACAAAGAGCAAAGGGCTCAGAGGGCAGCCCTGTCTCACTCCCCTATGGATAGTGGTATATGAACCCAAGTAACCATTCACCAAGGGTAAGGCATAAGCATGATTATAAAGCAATCAGGAACACCACAGGTCCATAAAATCTTAAACTAATAAAATGGAGTACCTGGTCAAAATCTCTTTCCTGATCTAAGGACATAAGAAATCCCTGTATTGCATCAGTTTTACCAAGTTCAACTAATTATCCAAGCAAGAGGAGGTTAGTATATATGGATATACCCAGAACTGAACAGGACTGGTGCAGGAAATCAAGACAGAAGCTATGGACATCAATCTGGTATTCAATATCTTCATTAATATTTTAAAATCTGTGTTAAGGAGACTTAGTGGTCTCCAATTTGAAAGGACACTCCTACTGCCTTTTTTTATATAACAAAATCTGAATTGAAGTACAGAAATGAAAATCAAGTGTTTGTTGTTGCAAGGCTCAATTAAACACAACTGTGTGTATGTCAGTAATCAACGAACAGCAGGATTTATAAAATTCCATGGGCAAACCATCAATACCAGGTGCCATGTTATTCCGTAAATGAAAAATGTATCTTTTAACTTCATCTGTATTGTTAGGAGCAGTCAAAGCCTGTAACAGTATGTCTGAACAAAGGGCAATATGTAGAGAAGAAAGAAAATTCCCTACACCAGATCTATCCACTGATGATATCGTACATAAATCCAAAAAATGTGAGGAGACCGCCTTCAAAATATCCTGGAAAGCAGTATAACGTATACCTTCAGGGCTCACTACCCCTGTTAGTAGACGATCTGCAGATCGCTTATGACTGCAATCCAACACATCTCCTAAACCAGATTTGTTAGCAGAACAGACCCTATGTTCATGCAAAAGGGAGGTAGCCCTTGTATATTGTAAAGCTGCCATTTCTTTTTTAACATTCTGCACTGGTGCCATCAAATTTAAACCCTGTGAGTTTATAGCAGAATATAAAGTTTCCAACTGCATTCTTAAAGACAAATATATTTTATATTTAGTCACTGCAGCATATTTAGACAACCATTTAGCTAGGGAACAGATTTCAGACTTAGTGATCAGCCACCAACTTAACAAGTCATCCGAAAGTCCTGTCAGTGACATAGGAACTTTTAACAAATTTTGTACTTGGGCCAGAAACTGGGTATCGTGTAATAATAAAGAATTTAGTTTCTAATATCCCTGTCCCATTTTAGTATGAGGGCCTACCCCTAATATGGCAGTTACCACCACATGGTCGGAAGTCTCCACCTGAACAGTCCGAGCTGTAATCACCCATAGTGCTGTAGTAGCAAAAAGAAAATCAATCCTAGTGGATAAGGAGCCCTTAAAAAAAGTACACCCACCAGTATGATGACAAACTCTATAAACATCCTGAAGATGACCCTGAGCAATAATGTGATTGAGACAATTAGTATCAAAAATCTTTGTCAGTCAGTGCCCCCTGTCTGACTTATGCACTCATAATTAAAATCACCACCCCAGATGAGACAAGATTGTGAACAAAAGGTTGCACCGCATGAAAGAGTTCCACTCGACCTTTCTTAGTAACCGGTGCATAAATCACAATTAACCTCCAATGAGTTTTTAAATAGACAAAATCCAGTAACAAGGCTCTCCCCATAACTAGCTCAACTAATTTTGTGAAATGAAAGCCATCACCCCGAAACAATACCCCAACACCGCTACTGGTATCCAACTCAAAAGAAAAAAAGGAGGGACCCCAATGCCAAAGCTTCTTGGCCATAGTAACCAAAGAAAGGGTATTGAGATGGGTATCTTGAATAAGGCAAATATCACATGTCAAATCATGCAAAAATTGAAAAGTAAGAAGACGCCTATGAACATTTGTAACACTGTTAACATTTAGGATGGCAACAATGAGGTTAAATGCCGTGGCCATTAAAGAGGACTATAAAAAAAAAAGACAAGTAACATCAGGTAATCCTTCCTGATGTAGCACTCTCTGAGTCGACTATCTTGGGCAACTCCTTTGATTTATCATTTTCAGAATCAGATGACACTACAGGTTGTGAGGAGGCATCAGAATCAGCTTCCATATTGAAAGACTGAGTGTGTCAGGATAGCACCTCAAATTTATTACTTAAGGGAACAGACCCACCAGAAGAAGATGCTTTAGCCAACTTGGCTTTACTTTTAGTTTGCTTTTGTGCCCACTTTTTTGCCTGCACACTAGGCTCAGGAGGAGGCATTATAAAATTATCAAGATCCATGTCAGGAACGAGCATAAGTTCAGTAGGGTCCAGGGCAGCAACAGGAGGAGGCGGCATGCAGGGGAAGGGTCCTGGACAACAGGCTTAGGCACGTCCTGTAAAGGAGGCTCGGGGGAAGACATAGACAATAAAGAAACATCCAGGTGAGCAGGAACAGTGACATCTGGGAACAAAGGGGGGCTGGAAGACACCATTACTGGACATATAAGGGATTTTGCAGTAGCTATATCCTTTTTCTGGGCATTGAGAAGGATCAAATCCAGGTCTGGACAATCCTCACAATTGTGGGAAGCCCAGGGACAGGATTTAAAACCATGACCCAATTCCTCACACAGGTTACACTTGAGCTCAGAAGTACAATCTGTACTAGCATGACCAAAAGAAAGACAAAGTTAACACCTTAGTCTATCACAGGCTCTACTGAGACAGGAAGGGAGCCACATTTAAAGCAGATATGAGGTTGCCTCACATAGAAGCAATGACCTCGTTCCCATCCCAAAAACAAATTATTTGGTAAGTGTATCGGACCAACATTTGTATGCCTAAGTCTCACTTTACATCACCAACCACAGTCCACAAATGCTTAGAGTCAAAGATAGGCTGAGGTAACCCCAAAACGTCACAGCGTTATTTCAACCAATGTGTGATAACACATGCTGCCACATTCTCATTGCGAAATAAAATCGTAACATTTTTAATAGTTGGCCTAGAAAGTGGGATAGCCCTAAATGGAAGCCACAACACCTAGTATTTGAGTGCATCATACTTTGTCCAAAAATGGTCTAACCCCTGATGGGTCTTAAAACTGATATCATATAAGGAAGAACCAGATACATGAATCAGTGCAAAATCTCATTTGTGAAGAAGCCCAAAGAGCCTTTTATAAGGTTCTTTCCACATAGAATGGTCGGAAACAATGTCAGACCCCAACATACTGAAGCGGACCACATTCCGATGCTGAAGTGGAGAGGTTCTAAATGCATCTCATTTCCAAAATACCTCCCAAGTCAACTTAGCCTTTTCCCAGGGTCAGGAGAAGGGTCTGAGGCAGGACATCCATGTCCATTTGATCAACCCAAGCAGGTCCCCAAGTATTAGGGTCTTCGTCAGTGAAGGGGCTGGCAGTAAAGGGATTTTATCAAGTAATGCAGTGTCCATAACAGGATGTTGCACATCCTCAGCATGTAAATCCAAGTCTAAGTCATCAGGGGTAAGAGCAGGTAAATCCACTATTGGAGACAGTTGCCCACCACTTCCAGGTATCAGGCTATGGGCAGGATCAGGTATCCAATGCCCAGAATCGCCCGGTTTCCAGCCCGCATTTTGGAGGGAGGCCTCCAAAGAGCAAGGTAGGGAGCTATTACAGGTAATTATAGCAGGAGTAGGTGTAGAAGACAAAACAAGTGACACACTGTCAGTAGACGCAGAAGGACCAGGAAGCACAATACTTAGAGTCAAGAGAGGTAAAGCAGCCACCGAAGTAAGCAGTGGAGAAGCTGCAGCCAAATCCAGAGCAGGAGGATTTGCAACTGCTGATGCAGTGCGTTGCAATGCCAGCGTGTCAGGTGCAACAGGAGACGTCCGCCGACTCAGCACCACCGACGAGCCAGAAGGTACCACAGCTGTAGACAATTCAGAAAGTGTTGCAACATTATCCAATACAGGCTCTGTAGTCCGTGACCCAGGAGAGGAAGACTCAGCAGGACTAGCGGCATCTATCACATCCAGTACCTGATTCTGATGGGAAGTGAGGAGAGATTTCAACCAGAGTTCATCAGCAGGCAGAAACTCAGATGAAGCAGCGAAGACAGGCAGGTGAAGACAAAACAGGTATGTCGAATTCACATACATGGCATCTACACCTCAGACACTGCAACAAAGTTGGCTCAAAGTTGGACCTGCAGAAGTGGAGCTCTGCTCTCTTGCAGGTATACCAGCAGAATGACTAGGTCCTGAGGATGAATCCGTGGTCCAATAGTGCCCCACCACAGAATAGGGAATTTCCACAGTGTCCTGGCCAAATTTCCTCATTCACTAAAAAATACCACTAGCAACTTAATCTGGTTCAAGGTCAGTTGGCATTCATCTGTATCCCCCTCCCCCGGGTCGCGCCTGAAAATAGGCAGGATTTGTCTAGTGCACTTACCCGGTCAACAAAAACTAAATAAATAAAATTCACAGACTAGTCCTCCCTGTCAGCAACCTTATAGGACCTATTTCTCAAGTTATAGAAAGTGTAGCTGAAGTAATCATCAAAAAGAAAAAAGGCCCTCTGATCCTGGGTAATGTATACGCTCGAATGAGGACTCACCTTCCTTCTTTCTAAGTTGGCCCAGGTGTTGGGATCCTTAGTTCCAGAAGACACCCCCATTTTATTAGGGGGTGATCTTAATCTTACTCTGTACCCTTTCCTGGATAGACCCCCTTCCAATACTGAGCCCCACTCCAGGGCTGTAATGGCAGTGGCTCAATTACAAGATTTGGCCCTTAGAGACATCCAGAGAATATTTCACTCCTCCCAGTGGGACTACACCTTTCATTCCCCAGTACATAGTTCTCTTAGTATAATAGACTTCTGTCTCACCTCTCCTACTATTACTAGTAATACTGTTAATACCCTTATTCATCCCTTAGTTAACTCGGATCATGCCCCTGTGCATCTTGTCTTCACATGGGGCTCCCCTCTCCCTAAGTCTCTGGCATGGAGGCTGGACCCATTGCTACTTCATGACCCAGACTTTCTCCCTTGGCTTCAAAAGGAAGCAAAGGAATTTTTTTGGCATAACCTCATAGCAGATACCTCTGCAGGTACCACATGGGAGGCATTCAAAGCTACTCTAAGAGGGACGATAATAGGGTATGCGAGCTGGTGCCGAAAGAGGAGGGAAGAACATTTGAGGGGGCTTAAACGACAACTCCGAGAAGTGGAGCTTGTTTTTAAGGCCCTTCATGTCCATTCTCTTAGGTCAGAGGCAGATCACAAGGTCACCTCTCTGAAGATGTAAGTGAATGAGCTGGTCTCTAGAAAGGCAGAGATTTCGATCATTATACTCAAGCATAAATATTGGGAAGGGGGACAAAAGGGGGGTAAGCTGCTGGCATACCGTCTCAAAAAGCAGCAAGCTGAAAAGCATATAGCAGCTTTAGAGGATGCAGGGGGTAGGACCCAGACCTTGGTGCAAGGTATTAATCAAATAATGATGGATTTTTACTCCTCGTTACATAAATCCTCCAGATCCCCAGACCCCCAGAGGGTCCGGCCATTTCTGGAGTCCCTACATCTCCCCAAAATCCTGAAAGCCCAAGCTAATGCCCGAGATGCCCCAATCTCAACCCAAGAGGTGGCAGACACCATCCTCTCCCTTAAAAAGGGAAAGGCCCCAGGAGGGGACGGTTTCCCTATTGAAGTGTGGCAGCTGTTGCTTCCCATAATCTCTCCGGTATTGCAACAAGTATTTACTGAGTCATTGCAAACAGGGTCTCTCCCTTCATCCCTTAGGGAGGTGACTATTACTATACTACCAAAAAGACAAAGACCCTCTTAAAGCATCCAACTACAACCCTATTTCATTATTGAATGCTGATAGCAAGGTGCTAGCTAAGATACTAGCTAATAGACTTAATCCTCTCCTTCCCAGTTTTATCCACCCATCCCAAGTAGGCTTTGTTAAGGGCCGCTTTAGCGTGGACCATATTAGATTGTTGGTAAATTTAATCCATAAGGCCCAAACATTATTTTCACCCGCTGCTGCCATTGCAATAGATTTCAAAAAGGCCTTTGATTCCCTGGAGTGGGACTATGTCCAACAAGTACTTTGCACTATGGGTTTGGGGGCGGGATTTTGGGCCTGGATTGGAGCAATATATTCATCCCCAGGTGCACGGATACTCACCTATCTGATGCTGTCTCCCCATTCATACTGGGTAGGGGTGCCATCAGGGCTGCCCACTTTCCCCACTACTTTTTGTATTGGCAGAAGAACCCCTGGCAGCCACTATTAGGCAAAATCCTCTAATTTCCAGGGTCCAGGTGGGAACAAGGGCATACCCTACTCTAATGTATGCGGACGACGTGTTGCTCTCTATAGCCAATATCGTCACCTCCCTCCCTCCCCTACTGTCCACCTTGTCAGATTTCTCTACATTTTCAGGGCTCAAGATTAACCAGACCAAGACGGAGGTCCTACCTTTAAACTCTAAGTGTACCTCTCAAATGATTACTCAGCATGGCTCCAATGGGCCCGGAGGAATTAACTACTTGGGCATTACTATCTCTCTAATCTGCATAAAATATGGGACCTGAATATGAAACCACTTTTGCATCCATTCGTACAGAACTGGACAGATGGAAATCTCTTGACTGTCGCTTCTAGGTAAAATATCCACAATTAAAATGGTCACAGCACCAAAATTATGTTTCTTCTCTCCACATTCCTTTAAAAATACCTCATTATTGGTTGACTAAGTTAGACTCCTGCTGGGATCTTTTTGTGGGAGGGTAGAAAACCTAGGTACAGTAGAAATAAGCTCAGAGCTCACTGGTGCGGAAGGGGCTAGGTACTTCCATGGTTAGAGGGTATAAATGGGCCTTTCAGCTGGATCAGATGTTAAAATGTTTCTTTCCTAGACACAACCCTCCCAGTGGCTGGATATGGCAGAAAGATATGTCAGTATACTCACTTAGTACTATTGTTATTTAGCCATCCCCAAGGACATTCACACTCATCCTACTATAGGTTCATCTCTGGAATATTGGGCCAAGGTGCATAAGAAGTTGGGTGCCTTCCCATCTCCCCTATGACTTACCCCACTATATGGCAATAATGAGATTACCATCAATAAACAACCAATTGCATGGCCCTCATGGGAACATGGTGGTATCTCATTGCTTCAAGATATGCTCATTCCTGGTACAGATACCCTTAATTCCTTTAAGGTCCTGCAGAGCTCTTATGGGATCTCTCCCAAAGACTTTTGTTGATTCCTTCAAATAAGAAGTGCCATCTTTACATACAGGCATAAGCAGCACCAAGAGCAACAAATCTCCCAGGTAGAGTCATGGCTGGCCCTAGAAAGAGGACAGTCAAGCCGGGTATATGCGGCCATTCGGAGCACCATCCTGTCCCAAGCAGAGGAATCCACGCATAGATGGGAGAAAGCACTACATGCCCCTATTACGAACCTGGAGTGGAAGTCTTGTCTAAAACTAGCTCACGGGGCATATCCTGACACCAGTAGTCAATTAATACATAACAAAATAATTCACTCCTGGTATAGGACTCCTGTAGTCCTCACCAAGGCAAAGCAGGCTCAGTCTGACCTGTTTTGGAGGTGTCAGGAACTCCCAGGTGACCTGTTCCATATACTTTGGTCCTGCAGGCTGATCCAGCCACTATGGCAGGCTACCTGTGAGATGGGGTCCAAAATACTTAGGAAGCCTGTGCCTCAGTCCCCTGAGTTGCTGTTATTAGGACTCCAGCCCCCAGCCCCTCACCTTCATCTCTCTGAGTTGAAACTACTTCTGACACTCAGTATGCAGGTTAAAAGACTCCTACTGTGTAAATGGCGATCCCAGATAATCCTCTCCCTGAGGGAGGTATTTACCTCCATGGCTCAAGTTGCCAACTGGGCCAGAATATTACATACTGTGACCAATACCTTCTTTAAATATACTGCCCTCTGGACTCCCTTCCTTCTGTTTTTGAAACCTAGGGAGGGAATCAGCTGAATAGGCACAACCATGCCACTATAATGGTCTCCTCTCATGGTGCATTTAGGGGCAAGTGCTGGAGAGATTGTTACTGAGTTATAGGGAACCTTGCTCAACGGATGACATGGTGTAGTATCAGTAAAGGATAGTATCTTCTCTGACAATGAAGACCTGTTTGCTTTGTGTGTGTGATCTCTTGTATTTTGTAGGAGCAAAGTAGAGGACAGCGGCCCTGGACCTCTCATAATTTCTGATGCTTTGTCAAATACTGCAGAAGCTAGCAGGATGGGGCTAGGTAAGATATGTTTGTATAAATTAGCATAATCCAATGCACCAACTGCTAATACTTTGAAAGTTAATCTCCAGCTGGATAGGTGTTGTACATCCAGGCACAAGTATTATCCTACTGCTTACCTGGCTAGTATAATCAGTTCATTACTATTTGGCCAGCATGTTCCTTTCTCTGCTTCTACAGACATATGTAACAGTCTGTAAGACCTTTGCAATGTATCCTACTGTTTCAATGTTTGTATCATCTTAATAAGTCAAATCAATAAAACTTATTAACCACAAAAAGAAGAAAAAAAACTGCATAGAATGTCAAAGTGGTGCACAATTTTAGAATGTTGGGGGGGACACATGCAATCTCAGCATGTGACAGGGATGCTCCATCTCACATTGTGGATGGACACTCAATCCCAGAATGAGACAGGGACACACATAGAGGAATTTAATGGGACTGGCAATTCTGGAATATAGTAAGGATGTACATTGATGGAATGTGATAGGACACATATTTTATTTTGATTCTGTTTATCCGTGCCATATTTCAGAACAGTGAGCACCCACCACTTCTCAAAATTGTGCATCACATCCCCACAATCCACCACCGTGCATCCCAGCCATATTCCAAAATTGCATCCCCACCACATTCAAAATTGTACACATACCATGTTCCAAAGTTATGTTTCAGTGCCACATTCTGAAACTGTCACCATCACATTCAAAAGTGTGTGTTGTCACATTTTCAAATTGTGTGTCACAACAACATTCTGAAACGGTTTGTCACCACCACATTCGAAAAGTACATCATTGTCACATTCGAAATTGAGCATCACAGTCACATTCCAAAATTATGTGTCATTGCCACATTCCAAAATTATGTGTCATTGCCACATTCCAAAACTCAGCATCACTGCCACATTCCAAAACTGTGCATCACTGACACATTCCAAAACTGAGCAACATCTACACATTCTGATATTTAGCATGACCACCACATTCTGAAACTCAGCGTCACATTTACATTTTGAAACCGAGCGTCACCACCACATTCTGAAACTGAGCATCACCGCCACATTCCAAATTTGTGCATCTCCACTACATTCCAAAATTATGTGTCACCGCCTCATTCTGAAACTGCATCACCACCACATTCTGAAATTGTGCATTATTGCACATTCAAAATTGTGCATTACTGCCACACTCTGACACTGTGTGTCAGCACCACATTCGATGTGTTGTGTCACTGCCACAGTCAAATTTGTGCATCACTGCCATATTCCAATGCTTGCGGCACCTTGAATTCTGAAGTTGTACAACAATGCCACATTCCAAATTGAACATCACTCCACATTCTGACATTCATCACAACCACATTCTGATGTTGTGCATCACTACCACATTCCAACATTGTGCAGCACCACCATATTCAGACATTGTGTAGCATCACCACATTCTGAAGATGTGCATCACTAACATTCTGAAATTGTGCATCACTGCCACTTTCTGAAATTGTGGCTTCAGTGCCACATCTCAAGTTATGCATCACTACCACATTCTGAAATTGTGTTTCACTGCCCATTCAGAAATTGTGTGTCACTGTCACATTCCAAAACTGAGCATCACCACCACATTCTGAAACTGTGAGTCACTCTGCATTCAAAACTAAGTGTCACAGCCACATTTCAAAATTGTGTGTCACTGCCAATTCTGAATCTCAGCGTCACTGCTTCATTCTGAAACTCAGCATCACCACCACATTCCAAAACTGAGCATCACAGACACATTCCAAATTTGTGCATCTCTTCTACATTCCAAAATTGTGCATCGCCGACACATTCTGAAACTGCATCACCACCACATTCAGAAATTTTGCGTTACTGCTACATTCCAAATTTGTATATCACCACCACATTCTGATGCTGTGGGTCACTGCCACATTCTGACACTGTGGATCACCACCACATTCCAATGCTGTGCATCATCAGCACCACATTCTGAAATTGTGCTTCACTGCCACATTCCAAAATTGACTGTCTCCGCTACATTCTGAAATTCGGCATCACTGCCACATGTCAAATTGTGTTTCACTGCCACATTCTAAAACGAGCATCACTGCCACATTCAAAATTTGAACATCTCTGCTACATTCCAACATTGTGCATCACCACATTCAGAATCTGCATCACCACCACATTCCGAAACTGTGTGTGATTGCTACATTCAGAATTTGTGCAACACCGCCATATTTCAACAATGTGGGTCACTGCCACATTCCGATGTTGTGCATCACCACCACATTCTGACATTTTGCATCACCACCACATTCCAATGTTGTGTGTCACCACTGCATTCCAAATTTGTGTATCTCTGCTACATTCCAAAATTGTGCGTCACTGCCACATTCTGAAACTTCATCACCACCACTTTCAGAAATTGTACATTACTACTACATTCCAAATTTGTACATCACCGCCACATTCTGATGCTGTGGGTCTCTGCCACATTCCATCACTGTGCGTTACCACCACATTCTGATGTTGTGCGTCACTGCCACATTCCGGAGTTATGCATCACCACCACATTCTGAAATTGTGCTTCACCACCACATTACAATATTGTGTATCACCACCGTATTCTAAAACTGAGCATCACTGCCACATTCCAAAATTCTGCATCACTGCCACATTCCAAAATTGTGCATCACCACCATATTCTGACCTACAGGGTCATAATGTCACATGTAATAGTGTACAGCATTATGGCAGACCCAGACTTATGCGCTCCCCAAGTTGGACACCCCAGTTAGGAATCTTTAATGGGGGCCCAGGGACAGCCCCAATAACGGGTAAAGCCCCACAGAACAAAGACATATGCACAGCGCGATTAAAGTTATGCGGCATTATATCTTGTGACATAATGACCCTGTGCTATATTCTAAAATTGTGCTTCACCCCCACATTCCAAAATTGTGTGTCACCACCACATTCTGAAATTGTGTGTCACTACCACATTCCAAAACTGCATGTCTTCTTTACGTTCTAAAATTTTTCCTGCCTGCTACAGTCTGAAATGGTGTGTAAACTTTCACATTCCAATATTACCTATCATTGTCACATTCTGAAAATATGCATTCCCACCATTTTCCAAAAATGCACATTCTCAACAAATTCCGAAAATGAGTGTTATTGAAACATTCAAAAATTGCATGTCCACATTACAGTCTAAAATTATGCACCCCAAGCCTCAATTTGAATCTGCATATGACTACACATTCTGAAACTGCATCACCGCCACATCTAAAATTGTGCATTGCTGCTATTTCTCAATTTGTGCATCTCTGCCACATTCCAATGCTGTGGGTCACCACCACATTCCAGTTGTGCATCACCACCACATTCTGGCGTTGTGCGTTACCATCACATTCTGAAATTGTGTCACTGCTACATACCAAAATTGCGTATCACCACACATTCCAGAACTGAGCATTACTGCTACATTCTGAATTTCTGCATCACCACCATATTCTGAAATTGTGCATCACCACCACATTCTAAAACTGTGTATCACCACCACTTTCTGGAATTGAGTGTCATGCCATCTTCTGAAACTCTGCATCACCACCACATTCTGAAACTGCATGTCTTCTCTACATTCTAAAATTGTTCCTGCCTGCCACATTCTGAAATTGTGAGTAAACTTCAACATTCCAATATTACCTGCCATTGTTACATTCTGAAAATATGCATTCCTACCATTTTCCAAAACTGCATATCCCCATCATATTCTGAAAATGAGTGTCACTGCCACATTCAAAAACTGCATGTCCAAGTTACATTCTAAAATGATGCATCCCTGCCTCATTTTGAAACTGCTTATGACTATTGCATCACATTCTGAAACTGCGTCACCACCACATTCTGAGATTCCGTGTCCACACCGCATTCTGAAATTGAATATTGCCACCACCATCTGAAATCAAGCATACCAACCATGTTTTGAAATTAGCATCACCACCACATGCCAAATGAATGCATCCAAGGCACATTATAAAATTACATATCCCACTCACCTTCTGCAACTATGTGCTCTAGCATTTTCAAAATTGTGTGTCTCTGCCACATTCTAAAACTATATGACACTGCCACATTATGAATTTTAGCATCCCTGCCATTTTCCAAATTTGCGTTCCCAACTACTTTCTGAGATTGTGTGATTGTTGTATTCTACAGTTGCAGTTTAGTGGCATTTAAAATCTCATCCCTGTAGTAATTTAAAATTGCACACATTTTGTCATTCTAAAGCCATGTTTGCCACTGCATTCCCAACCCCTTCACATTCTTAAGTACTGTACCACATCTGCACATCATGGAAATGCATGCCCTGACCCACACAGTGTCAGCTTTCCTTTTTCAGATGTTTACTACAACTGCAGTTGTATGTAATATGGGAGAAATAAATCTTCTAAGGCAATTTGCAAGAAGGACTAGGCTGTGAGTTCTGGTTGTGACATCATCAGTAGCTCTACTAAAGCTGGTCTTTTTGAATAGGCAGTGAATTTAGGGTTACAAAATGACTGGTAACATTTAAACAAAGTAACTTAGAGATCTCATTTTTGGCATGAGGCTGATTGGGGATATGCTGATCCAAATTTTGAATTTATTGATGCTAGAAATTTTGGCCGGACTCCTTAAGACCCTCTAACTTACCCAAATGATCTCTGATCCAACCTGACACAATTATAAATTGTTGAAGCACTCCCTCCTGGACTGGGTACCAACCTCTCACCCCCACTGTATCTCTGCTAATGGTACCCTCTCTGATGCCCACAGCAACCACCACATGGTGTACTGTGTGATCAAATTCACTATCCCAAGACCCTCCAAACTCCTTAACTCCAGTCTCTGGTTATTGGACCTGCCCTCCCTAGATGCTGATTTGGTGGATACCGACTGGTCACCGTTTTGTCTGCCAACAACTTTAATTCTGTCCTCCAGTATTTCAGTACTAAATTCATGTCTATCTTCTGTCTATCTGGAATCAGCATGCCCCCCAGGCAAACTAGAATCCATGGTTCCCACCCTCCATGGATCTTGGCTAAAACACTGGCCTGACTACATGCATGAGACTTTACCTGGAAGACTCACAAGTCCTCTGGCTCCCCTGCTGACTTAAACAGGTACTAAGCCATCCATAATGCCTGTAACAGAGCCACCAGGCTTACTAAGGCTGAGTATTTTACCTCCACCTTCCAGAGGAACCTTAACCAGCACTCCAAGTTCTGGAAGGTTATACTCACCCTCTTCCTCCCCCCACCCAGTCCACCCAAGGTTCTCAAGGTAGGTGACATCCCCATTTCAGACTCCCTCTCTGTTGCTTCTGAATTGAACTCATTCTTTACCTCCTGTGCCTCTTCCCTTCTCTCCTCCCTCCACCTCCCCTATCATCTCTCCCATCCAGACACCACTACCTTCCCCTTCTCCTTCTTCTTCTCTCTTATCATTCCTGCTGCCTCTCTCAAGGCTCTCGTGGCCTGTAACCCCCATAAGGGCAGGAGCCCTGGTGGGCTTGATGCCAAACTCCTCCATCTCTCTGCTCCAAACATTGCGCTGCCTCTTGCCTCCCTTCTTATCCTCTATTTCTCCCTTGCCCTTGTTTCTGACTCCTGGAAACATGCTACCATCATATTCCTTCTCAAAGGAGGTGCATCCTCCTCACCTGGCAACAACGCTCCATCTCCCTTCTCCCTATTATAGCCAAAATGTAGGAGCACCTTGTGCTCTCCCAGCTCTCCTCCTTCCTGGACTTATCCTCTTTCTTCACCCTTTTCCAGTCTGGCTTCCATAAATTCCACTCCACCTCCTCCTCCCTTCTCCAGCTTACTGACTCCATTCTCTCAGGCATGAGTCAGGGCCTTATCACCTCCCCCATCTTTGTCAACCTGACCAAACTCTTCTACACTGTATCTCAACCCCTTCTCCTTGCCGTGCTCAAGGCAGCAGGCCTCCCTGACACCTCTACCAATTGGTTCTGTTCCAATCTCATGTGTAGGTCTCAAACTGTGTGACTTGGTGATTCCATATCCCCTCCACTTCCTACACTGTTGTCCCACAAGGCTCTATCCTTGTCCCAATATTCTTTTTGGTCTTCCTGAATGACCTGCCCAATGCCTGCTCCTCTGCATCCATCAACACATACACAGATGACACTGTTCTGTTTGCCTCTGTGCCCCCCGATCTCACCGCCAGATTTCAGAAGGACTTCAATAGTGTTCAGCACTGGTTCCATTCAAATCAATTATCCCGCAACACCAATAAAACAGTTTCAATTACCTTTTGAGCTAGGCAGAAGCTCATTGGAAACTACTGTGCTCCCTCCTTCCACATCATATAACAGTTCAAACATCGATGATGTTACATCTTGTAAGTACTGTACCTACATGTGGATGCAATACACAACAAACTTCACCCCAAACTGGGAGCATTATACAGGAATAGAGGATGCAATGCTCTTCCTGCTCACCGTGCAATTGTCCAGAAGATGATTCTTCCCATCTTTGACTTTGGCAGCATTGTCTACAGTGCTGCTCCTAAACTACCCTAGCCATATTTGATTCCTTTTCACTCCTTCTGTTGCCTTGCTCTGAACTGTCTGCCTAATCTACACCATTGCTTCCTCTATGCTTCCTTCTCCCTCCTCTCCCTTGAAGCCAGATGCCTCACTCATGAAGCCTCCTTTATCTCCAAATACTGGCTTGGCTCACTCCTTCATATATTACCCCACTCCTGTCCTCCCCCTTCCCTTCCACTTAGTCCCTTCATAACTCTGGCTATCCTTCCCACAGTCTCACTTCCAGGAAATCTTCAGCTGGACAAGTTGCTTTCTCCTACTGTTTTCCCAAACTATGGAATTCCCTTTCCCTTTCTATCCACTCCACCACTTATCAATGCCCCATCCTCTAGTCCCCACAACTTTACCCTGCGCTTCTGCAATTGCACCTGATACCATATCTTGCTCAGCTTCTCTACCCCTACTAACAATTACTCTCCCTCTCTCCTCCAATTCAATTCCTCCTGCCTTAGCTTACACTTTCACCCCACTGCTACTGTTCACCTCTAATCTATATTGCTTTGACTTTCACTGAATTAGCACTCGCTACCTTTCTTCCTGTATGATTGTACTTTGTATCATGGACAATGCTGCTTGACATCCACTGGAGTACATGCTTTGCCCTTTTTTGTATAAATGTTTTACCTTTCTGTTTTTATATGATGCTTGTATACATTACCTGTTTGACTGTGTAATTGTTGCGTTGTGTGCTCTCATGCCCTCCTTTATCCCCCTTCCCCCAGGACACATCTGGAAACAAGCTTTTGTCAGCTCAGTATGTCTTTCCGGGTGAAACTTTTGAAATAAATAAATCTCATTAAATATCACTGTAAAATAATGTTCACAGTACAGTGCTAGTCTGCTAATATAGTGAACTTTTTACAGTGCACATTTTGAGTTTTACAGTAAATTATACCACCACCAGGATAATGTTTTATTTCTTGTTAGGGAGAAAGGAGCTTTAATGAAATTAATGTGACCTGTGACTCCATCTAATCATACCCCAATTTCATATAGATCATGCTAGAGCAGAATTAGATTTCTGATTAAATAAAAATGTACTCATGACATTGAGTGTTATCTCTGAATCTAGTCTGAATTCCCATATATGTATATGAAGATGTCTTGCAAATTCATTGTAACTTTTCAAATGCTCAAGAAAATTGACAAGTGCATAGTAGATGGGATATAGATGTAGATGGGAGGCAGGAAGGGACAAGGAGGAGGAGGCATGGCCTTTTATGTGAAAGATGGCATAAAAGCCACAGAGATCCAGGAGGAACAAAATGGGGGGACAGATACTGTGGTTTAAGCTGAAAAAGGAAATGGGATCAGCCATCCACACAGGGGTGGTTTACAGATCACCAGCCCAGGAGGAAGAGACAGACAGGGAGTTAATGCTAACCATCCAAAGGATGGCAGAAAAGGGGGAGGTGGCGCTGGTTGGAGACTTCAGTATTCCAGATGTGGACTGGAGCCTCCCAGCAGCAGCATCAAACAGGAGCAGATTTATCCTGGACTCCCTTCAATGTATCTTCCATAAGCAACTGGTCGTGGAATCAACTCAGCAAAAGGCAGTACTGGACCTCATGCTCACAAACAGGAGCAGTTTGATAGGGATAACAGTGGGGGAGCACCTGGGGAACAGTGATCACTGGTCATTGTGGTTTGAAATCACAGAAAGAGCAGAACCAAATTGCACAAAAACATGTATCCCGGATTTTAGGAAGGCAGACTTTGGGAAAGTGGGGACATGCTTGAAGAGGCACTAATGGGAATACTGAGGGACTCAGAGGTGGAGGAACAGTGGGCAATATTTAAAACAGGGATTATAAGAGCAACAAAATTATGCATTAAGCAGGTTAGAGGGAAAAGGAAGAGGAAGCCATTATGGTTTCCATGGAGGTAGCAGAGAAAGTGAAAGCCAAAAGATTGCATTCAGGCAATACAAAAGATGCAGGCAGAATGGGATAGGGAGAAGTACCAGGAGAAGCAAAGGAGGCTGGGAGGTCAGTAAGGGAAGCCTAAGTTCAGGACAGAGCAGCGCATCACAAAATCAGTGGGTAGAGGGGACAAAACCTTTTACAGATACGTAAGTGAAAAAAGGGCAAGGAGGAATAGTGAGATTGAATGGGGAGGAAAGGGCCACATGGAGGATGACAACAGTAAAACTGACCTACTGAACAGATATTTCTGCTCAGTCGTTACTGAGGAAGAGGTGGGTAATGGGCCTGAAGGGAATAAGGGCCTGAACAGCAGAAATGGATGCAAGTCCCTTTACATGGGAAAGGGTCCCAAAGGAACTGGAAGGAATAAGAGTTGATAAAGCAATGGGGCCAGAGGGGTGCACCCAGGGTCCTAAAGGAACTAAGAGGAGTGATGGCTGAACCTGTGGCAATCCTGTTTAGCCAATCACTGGAAACAGGAGAGGTACCCAAAGACTGGAGGACAGCTATATGTAGTCCCTTATATAAAATGGGAAAAAGAAGAAGTGGGAATTACAGACCAGTTAGCCTGACATCGGTAGTGGGAAGATCATGGAAGCACTACTGAAGGAGAGATTGTGGAACAACTGTTTGCCAAGGACTACATGACCCAAGGCAGTATGGTTTCACCAGGGGAAGTCATGCTAGAACAACCTCATTGAATTTGTTGACTGGGTGACAAGGAGGTGGATCAGGGAGAGCAGTGGATGTTGCCTATCTGGACTTCAGCAAGGCTTTGACACTGTGCCACATACTGTGGAAGGATGTTAAACAAACTGGGGAATATGGGAGTGGGCAGGACAGTAGTGTGGTCAGTGGGTAACTGGCTGGGTGGCAGGACACAGTGGTGGTGGTAAATGGATGTCACTCCACAGAGGGAAGAGTGACCAGTGGGGTACCACATGAATTACTGCTGGGACCAGTCCTATTCAACGTCTTCATCAGTGACATTGTACAGGACCTAGAAGGCAGAATTTCCCTGTTCGCTTATGACACAAAGCTCTGCAACAGAGTGGACATGCCTGAGGGTGTAGACAGAATGAAGAGGGACCTGCAGAAGCTTGAAGACTGGTCAAGGGTTTGGCAGTTGAAATTCAATGCAAAGAAGTGCAAGATAATGCATAAGGGGCACAAAAACCCAGGAAGAAGAAGAAGAAGAAGAAGAAGAAGAAGAAGAAGAAGAAGAAGAAGAAGAAGAATCTGCATTTATATAGCGCTTTTCTTACATCCAAAGTGCTTTACAAGCAATGCTAGACTGGTAGTGAAGTGACTGAATGTGTGGTGGCGGCCATATCGCACATCATCACCCACACACAGCCTGGATAATTGCATGAACCAGCTTATGGAAGGGATCGTTGGCCAGACAATCGAATGTTCCTCACTTTGCGAAGAGTGCCCTGGGTTCTTTTACTTCCACCTGGACACCCACCAGGACAACACCAGGATGGGTAGAAGGGACCTCAGTTTAACGTCTCATCCAAAGGACAGCACACCCCAGCAGTACAGCACCCCCAATACTGCACTCAGATGCCAGCAATTTTTTAAGTGCAAGTCCAATCCCGGTGTGGGGCGAGAACCCACGACCTTCTGGTCCAGAGGTGGATGTGCTACCAACTGAGCCACGCTGACAGGAACAACATATCAGTTGGGGGGTGAGGATATAGCATTCACCAAGCAGGAAAGGAACCTTGGGGTTATCATCTCTGATGACCTCAAGGTAGGTAAACAGTGTGGCAAGGCAACAGGTAAAGCAAATAGGATGCTGGGATGCATAGGCAGGGACATCATCAGTAGGCAAAGGAAGGTCATAATTCCACTATACAAGACACTAGTGAGGCCCCACTTGGAGTACAGTGTACAGTTCTGGAGACCTAACCTATGTAAGGACATAGACAGGGTGGAGTAGGTTCAGAGGAGGGCAGTAAAGATGATACAGGGATTGCATCTCAAGTCCTATGAGGACAGACTGAAGAACTTGAATATTTACTCCTTGGAGGAGAGGAGAGGAGAGGAGAGAGAGAGAGAATATGATAGAGACATACAAGTACCTTACAGGGAGGAACAGAGTGCAGGAATATACTATTTTCTAGTGAAAAAAATGTTCCAGGACTAGAGGACATGGGATGAAGTTGGGGGGAGGGCAATTCAGAGGAAACGTGAGGAAGAATTTCTTCACAGAAAGGGTGTTGGACAAGTGGAAGTCCCTGCCAGAGGAAGTGGTGGGGGCTAAAACAATCACAGGATTTAAGAATGTATAGAATAGACATAAGGGAATCCTGGAGGTCAGGGGTAAGGGGCAACAGACTTCTAGAAAAACATAAAGGAAACATACAAGCTCAAATGGGCAGACTGGGTGGGCCATAGGCCCATACCTGCAGACAGTGTCTATGCATCTATGTAATAAACTGTGTCTGTACTATTTGTTATGCCATTCAGTGAATGTAAGTAATTAACAGCAAAAAAAAAAGACAAGAAGACACCACAAACAGTTTTGCAAATGTATTCACAATGCCACGACAACAGATACAGTTTCCACAAAGTAAAAAGAAAAGCAGACAAAAACAATTTAAACAAGTATTGGAAATCCATTTTAAAGTTAAGTTCCATTGTCAAAAACTATTTATTGAATGAATATGTTTAAAAAGTAGCAGCAATTTGCTTCCCTACCGGGGAGCAAATTCTTGGTTCTTTTTAAACATATTTATTCAATCAATACTTTTTGATAACAGAACTCAGCTTTAAAGTTCATTTTATGTCAGTATATTTGAGCAACCGGATTCTCCTTTTGCATTTTGACATTAATTCTGTGCTCCAAATTAGTTCCATGGTGGCTGCCTCTGTGTTTTAAACTGGAAATCCATTAATTGTGTGTATCAAACTACATTGCTAAGTCAGAACGAAAGCTGGCATATTAAAGAAAACCAGCTCAATGCAATGAAATTTCAGCTGTTAATCACAATTTATAATAAAATTAATATTAGTTATGCGATGAAATGTGCCCATGAAAACATGGCACATCACATAGCTAGAATAAATTAGCATTATG
Source organism: Neoceratodus forsteri (assembly GCA_016271365.2). Lineage (NCBI taxonomy): Eukaryota > Metazoa > Chordata > Ceratodontiformes > Ceratodontidae > Neoceratodus > Neoceratodus forsteri. Next base: position 1,325,997,440 of record CM057458.1, read on the forward strand.
ACTTCATGCAAGAATCACTGCTGTGTGAATATATTACAACTTGAGTGAACATTGTAACATCAATGATAAATTAAAAAATATGAACGGTGATGCCCACAATGTTTCTAGCCAATTGAAGATGTGAAATCAAGTGGCCCTCCTCCAACAAAAGCCTTTTGAACACCCAATTTTGGTTGGATATATTATGTGCTTGATGCTAAGGTAGACCATGCGGGGGCTAGAGATGAAGGAGGAATTGTCTTAGTGAAAAAACACCTAGTAGACATATGGTGCATAGTCAGCTCTGCAGAAAGAGAATACACTTTTTTGTTGAATATACATAGTACATGATCTAGAATAGACTGTTCTCTATAGGAAGGCTACATTCTCAAATAATGGCAGCTTGCATATACCTGATTACTGTCTCGAACCATGGGTGTGTCATAGTTCCCTCCCATGAAAACACCCAGTTAAAGGAATGGATGCTTTCTAGTATATGGGTTCACTTTGAAAATAAAATAATGTCTGCATGACTGCAAGTCTAACAAAAACTACATTAGTCATGTATTTTTTTTAATTCATGATGAAATAACTAGATTATCTGTTTCTATCCACATAATAGTCAAGTTTTTGATAGCCACCTCCATGCAATGATATGACAGGCATCTAAGTCTGAATTTCTATATTCGGCATAATGGTGAACCAGCTCATCATAACCAAGTATGTGATTTGGGGACAAATTTAATTTACAGACTTGATAAAGATATAATAAACTATATAATTAACTAAACAAGTGAAAGGGATTTCACTTCATGGGAGTGAGTTTGTGTGTGTGTCCACTTGGGAAACTGTGGAGGTACATACAAGTAAACTGCCCAGTATGTTGGTATTTCAAGATATAGAGAGATTATCTTTTGTACATGAAAAAGGATATAATTACTTCCATACTGATATCAGCACACAACTGTAGATGATGTAAAATTTTGAGACTAAAGGCAGTAACAAATTACCAACAGCTCATCTGAAAAACCAACCCTACATTTCAACATGCAGTAGCTTCAGATTGAGAAAAAGCAGATCAGCTGCATACCAGATGTACATATCATCTGGTGGTGAGCTTGTTCATAATAAAACCCTCAAAATGATAAATACATATACACAAATAAAACACAGAAATGCTTACTTGAGTATAAAGGCTTTATTAAACCAAAAACAATAAATGTGCTTCTTATCTCCTTTAACTGAACTGTGGAATGAATGTATGAATTGACATTAATGTGTTATACTGAGGAAATAATTTCCACAGAACTAATCACTGAATTGCAGAATGATTATATGTATTGCAGACTGATGTATTAAACTGTAGCATGAGATTCCTCAGAATTGCCATTCCACAGTTTGTGTGTATCATTCTGCAATTCAGCCAGAAAGGTTTGCAGAATTGTGCAAAAATTTACCAGACATATTCGGAAGATTCAGATTTCACCAAAGTCAGAATTTCTGAAAATTCTGGAAAACCTGTGACATTTTGTGACATTTCCATGAATTTTAATTCCAGATTCTACCCAGTTCTACCCACTATGTATTGTTCTTCACCTGGTACAGTAAGTACTTCAGCAGTGAATGGCACTATTTGTAGTTTTTTTAAGTGTTTTAAAGATAAAATTGCCTATCCACATCATCACATTATCCATGCTCATCCCCAGCCATTTACAAGTATTTCCCTACCCTACCATCCTCTAACACTAATACCACCCTCCTTCCTAGTCCTGTTGAAGTTGCATTAGAAAAGGCAATCAGTTTCACACATTCCCTGCTCTGCACCCACACAATGTTTGTGACTCTGAAAAATAACCCACTTTCCTCTATCACTACCACCTACATTTTATAGGTATGCAAGTGACAGGAGACAGACTGGGGTGGGATCGTAAGATTAAAAAGGGAAAGGGGGGTTCTGTGCAGAGGAGGACCAGGAAAAGCCAGATATCCTGGACACTTTTGTCCCGTGTTCACAGAGGAAGAACTAAGGGAGGCTACAAAAAAGTAACAGGAGTACTTGTCACTAGTCCACTAGAAGACACTAGTCCATTTTCAGAGGAGAGTGTCCTGAAGGGACTCACTAATCTGAAAGTGTACAGAGCAATGGAGTCTGATGGGATGCAATGAAGGATAATGAGGGAGCTCAAGGAGGTACTGGCCGCACCTTTGACAGTCCAGTTCCACAGCTCATTGGAAACAGGAGTGATTCCAAAGGACTGGAGAAGGGCAGATGTAATCCCACTTCACAAAAGTGGTAGCAAAGAAGAGGCTGGCAATTATAAGTCAGTCAGCCTGTCATCAGTGGTGGAACAGTTAATGGAGTCACTGTTGAAAGAAAGGATTGTGGAATATTTGAATCCAGTGAGTTACAAAACCCAAAGCATGGATTCATGAAGGGGCATGTCAAACTAATTTGATAGATTTCTTTGACTGGGTGACCAAGGAATTGGGTCAGGGTGAAGGGTGGACATGGTCAACCTAGATTTCAGTCAGTACTATAACACCATTCCACATAGGAGACTAGTAAGAAAGATAGGTAGTTTAGAAGTGGGTCCAAAGGTGGTAAACTAGGCAAGAAACTGGTTACAGGATAGGTAGCAGAGGGTAGTGGCAAATGGAGTTCACTCAGAAGAAGGCAGGGTGACCAGTGAGGTACCTCAGGGATCAGTCCTGGGACTGATCCTCTTAAATGTCTTCATAAGGAGGAGTTCAAAGGAAAGGTCTGTCTCTTTGTGGATGACATCAAAATCTGCAATAGGGTATACACTCCAGGGGAAGGTAGAAAGGATGAGAAGAGACCTGAGAATAATCAAGGAATGGTCAGGGGTATGACAGCTGGGTTTCAATGTAAAAAAGTGCAAAGCAATGCACTTAAGGCACAGAAACCCAGGAACAGAGCACAAGTAGTGATACTGATGACCAACAAGCAGGAAGAGACTTGGGGTAATCACACTGGATGACCTAAAGGTGGCCAGAGTGCAGCAAGGCAGGTGGGAGGGCTAATGGGATATGGGGGGCATAGGGAGGGGTATCACCAGCAGAAAGAGGGAAGTAGTATTGCCTCTGTATAGATCACTAGCAAGACCCCACCTAGAGTACTGTGCCCAGTTCTGGAAACCACATTTCTGGAAGGACATAGATAGAGTGGAGGTGATCCAGAGAAGGGCAACTAAAATGGTACAGGGCCTGCATCAGAAGACCTAGAAGTAGGAGACATATGGACCTAAATATGGTACACCCTGAAAGAGGGGCAAAGGGGATATGATAGACCTTTAAATACCTTACAGCGTAAATAAGGTACAGGAGGAAGCATTTTTCAGAAAAGATTGTGCTGGAGAACAAGAGGGCATGGTAACAAGCTGGAGAGGTAGATTCAGTAGAGATGTGAGCAAATACTTCTTCACAGAAAGAGTGGGGATTCCTGGAACAATCTTGCAGTTGAAGTGGTGGGGAAAAACAGTGGTGGGGTTCAAGAATGCATGGGTAGACATAAGGAGTCTTTACCAAAGGGAAGAGGGCAGGTGAATGGGCTGGAGATCAAGTAGGATCTGTGGCGATACTATAGGCAGAGAAAAATTGGTAGACTAGATGGGCCAAGTGGTCCTTATCTGCCAAGCAAATTCTATGTTTCTACTCACGCAATATTAGAGATAAACCCTATTCTCATCACCCTCTGAACCCCAACATCCCATCTTTCTCCACTCACCCTGAAAATACATAGAAAAATTACCCACAGAGTGGCAACCGGCACATCCCTTCTTCCATGTCTTAAGCAACTTCTGAATTAAACTGGGAATGTTCTACTGTAGTAATTACTTGACTGAGTCTTCAAACTTGTCAGTCTGTTGATTATTAGTGATTCATCATTTTTCATTCTGAAGTCAGTTGCTGGTGGATGGAAGGCTACCCCAGTCACCACATGATGGGATCTTTTTTATTCTTTATTTTGGGGTAAACGAGTGAGGGAGGTGGGTTGTAGGATGCCAGAGGGTAGTAGGGTAGGGGCTTATCTCAAATACTGGGTTAGTAGATGGTTGGCAGTGGGTTAATTCACAAAAATTACCACCACCAACTTAATCTGGTTCAGTTTGAGTTGGTTACCATCTGTATCCCCTCTTCCCCCTGGTTGCCCATGAAAAAGAGATTTCTAGGCCCAGTGGGCTTACCAGGTCAACAAAATTCAATAAATAAATAAATAAATAATGCACAGAACCATAATCATTGGGTGGGTTGGGTGGGAAGGAATATGTTACAAATGACAAACTTTTTTAAATGAAACTTCATAGAAACTAGGAGGAGGAGGCAGATATGGATACTAGAGGGTGACATTGCTGAGATAGAACAACTTGTTAATGGTTTGTTTAGTTAGTTTTTGTTGATCGGGTAGGTACACTAGACAGCATAGCTGCCTATTTTCAGGTATGACCCAGGAGATTACAACAAAGGGTATGTAGACAATAGCAGATACAAGAAAACATCATGGGAAGAAGTTGAAGTCAGACATAGTACACTTATACAAAATGTTGAGCAATGACAGTGCATTTGCAGGAATCTATATGTAGTAACAAAACAGGAATATAAGTGCAAATAACTAACAGTCATAAGTCATACAACTAGTGAGTAAATGCTAGAAGAGAGGACATAGCAAGATTTCCAGGCAGGTTTGAGAGTAGTAGAGGTTGGAGCAGGTAGGCAACTAGGAGGAAACAGTACAGGAGTGGGTGGATAGAGAACAAGAGCAGGGGCCAGAGCTTGGAAGAGCCATATGAACCTCCTGTTTGAAGCTACATGGAGAAGGAGATTCTTAGATTCAGTGGAAGGGAGTTCCATAGTTTAGGAAAGCTAAAGAAAGCATTCTCCCCATTTTGGTTTTACATCTTGGTTGGACAAGAAGGTTGCCAGCTGATCTCAGTGGGTAGACAGAGGTCACAAGCTTGAGCAGTAGAGCCAATTTGTCAGGTATCTGGGAGGAGATTATATTCTGTATAAAACTGTAGGAAGTAAACTGACAGAAGGTTGATGGGGTAAACCACCCCAGACTGGAGTATAGAGTGCATCGGTGAGTAAGTTTGGATAAAGACAGAGCAAAACAGCAAATGCTGTTGTAGTAGACATCCCACTTTTGGAGGCATAAAATCTATTAAATTGGACATCACATGGGATGGGATAAGGAACAGAGCCAGCTGTGACTTCATGTATGCCTGATAGAGGCCATAATTAAGGAGAGACAAGTGTTAGAAAATGAAATCAAACTAACTAAGGAAGCAAAAAATGCAAGAAGAAGAATTTAGAAAAAATCTAGAAGATTTCAAACAAAGACTATTTGAATATGAAGAAAAAGTAGAACAACAAAAAATTAAAAAATGCATAAGGGACACCAATGATTACAGGGATAACAGAGTGTATACATATAAGAAATTTAAAAAACAAAATACACACAATAAATATAACATATATGAGAGCACAGACAGTGACAGTAGTTACTCCAGGGACTCACAAAGAAGGACAGAAGAACCACAGTAATCAAATGAAAAAAGGCTGGGAACTTTGGCAGAAAATCCAAGGGAAGTAAGGTATGAATTGAGAAACACAAGAAATCAGTACAGACAGGGCAAATGACATGGAAGGGGGAAGGGAGGCAAAGGAGGAGGAGGTGGAAGGCCAAGCAGGCCACCAAGAGGAGGGAGAGGCAGAAGTCAATAAACAATGACCTAATACCAATACTTAACATCAGTAAATAGAACTTATCAACAGAAGAAACCAGGGTCCTCAGTTTAGGTCTATCATTTATTCCAACACAAGCAATCAATCTATTTGATCTAGAAGTAGACCTTCAAAAATTCTATAGAAATCTGAGATTAAAACAACAATTTGGAATAGACACAAGTAATACAGAGAAATATAAACAGAAACTGAAACAGGGAATGAAAGTTAAATCCAGATACAACCCACCCACTGGGAGAAATCATGGAATGGAAACTTTTTGCAAAGTAACAGAGAAAGAAATAATGGGACTATTCTCAGAACAGGAAGTAGATACCCAGCAAAAAAGAGCTTACATAATAAAGACAGGACAGCACTAGAAAACATAAAAAAGATAGCAGTATAATAATAAAAAGTGCAGACAAGGGAGGGGAATAGTAATACAAGACAGAGACAAATACAAAGAAATGTGTCTAAAATTTTTGGACAATCAAGAGAACTATTTCATTCTACTGAACAATCCCACAGAAAAAATACAACAGTTGATAGACATTATGCTTGAGGAATATGCCTCCATGTGATGGCTAGAGCCATGGGAAAGAGAAACACTCACAAAAGATTACCCCAGAATCCCAACATTTTACTCAATACCCAAAACACATAAAAACCCAGTAGATCCCCAGGAAGACCCATAGTCTCAGGAAATGACTCGATATTTGAACCAGTCTCAAGATACATTAACTTCCATCTCCAACCCCTAATAGAAAATACAAAATCCTATGTCAAAGACACTACAGACATGATCTGGAAATTAAAAAGTATCTCAGAAAAGGGAATACAAGAAAATGCAATATTGGTGACACTAGATGTTACCACCCTATATACATCAATTCCACACCAGAAGGGAATTCAATGTATAGAAAACCTATTAGACCAAGGAGTAAGAGGGAGGAAGCCTAAAACACAGGTTTTACAGGAGATGGAAGAAATAATATTAACAAATAACTATTTCAAATTTGACGGAGTCTATTACAAGCAATCAAGAGGCATAGCCATGGGGTCAACAATGGACCAGCATATGCCAATGCATACATGGATGATTTTGAAAAACAATACATATACAACAGAACAGACAACAAAATAGATATATGGCTATGCTATATAAATGATATATTCATGATATGGAATGATAGTAAAGAAGAATTAAAAAACTTCCACTGGGAACTAAACCAAAAAAATCTAAACCTAAAATTCACCATGAATTTCCATTAAAAAACTAATCCCATATTTGGATTTAATGATCAAAGTAGATGGACATAAACTACAAGCCTCACTATATAGAAAAGAAACAGACAGAAATACAGTCCTGCATGGCACAAGTTTCCATGAAACAAAATCAAAATGAGTATACCATATTCCCAACTCACCAGAGTAAAAAGGAACTCTAGTTCAGAAAGGGACCAAGAAAAGGAGTCAGAGTGTATGATAGGGAGATTCAGAAATAGAGGATATCAGGAAGGCATATTACAAACAGCTAATTACAGAATAAAACAAAGAGACAGGATGGACCTTCTAGGACCCAAAACAACAGAAGAAAACAAACAGACATATTAGCAACAAAGCATAATCATAAAATGATGGAAATTAGAAAAATAGTCAACAAACACTGGCATTTACTGCAGATTGACAATGAGAACATTCTGGAGCTCCAAAATAGGACAATAATGGCAGCCAAAAAAGTAAAAAAAAAAAACCTCAAAGATCAACTGGTAAGGACACAGTATAAACTACCTGAGAAAAAAGAAAACCAGTTACTCCTAGAGCCTTTAGCACCAGATATGGTACCATGTGGAAAATGTTCTGTGTGTAATCATACCCCTAAGAAAAACTTTTTCTCCACCCACACACAGGGCATAAACACCAAATCCATCAACATATTGACTGCACCAAGGAGGGCACAATATACTTTATACAATGTCCATGTGATATGCCATATGTCAGACAAACATGTCATATCTAAAAATCAGAATCCAAGAACATAAAGGAGATATTAGAAAGAGGGATGACAGCTCCCTAGTTGCCACACACTTTATGCAAGCTGGACATAGTGGCACCTCCCTAAGATTTTGGGAGCTGGAGAAAGTTTACATACCAGAGGGGGCAACTACAGAGACTTATTACTCAGTGCTGAAATGGACTGGATTTTTTTAAATGAAAACTCCGGAGCCCCATATAGGCATGAACATAAAAACGAATTGGGGGGCATGCAATTGAAACCAGAGGCACACAAATATAAACAAAAAATACAGAACACATTAGAACAGCAAGAACACAGTCAGAATAACAACCAGACAAGAATGGTGCGAAACAAAAGAGGTGACATGCATATGAAAAATATTTTTTGAAAAAATGACCAGAATGTTAACTAAATATAATATACTTTAAGAAACAGATTTTAAGGAAATGTCACAATCTTAACACCATGTTCAAAAAAAGTGAGCACAAAGGACGTTTTATGTAAATAAGGAAAGGTCAAATTAAGTTGACCTCCTTCCACTGTATCCTTTTATGTAAGAAAGAAAAATCTCAATCATATATTATAACTAAAGGAACAAAAGGTATAAGAAGAATGGAATACATTACAGCTAGAAAGTAAATTGCGACTTTAATATATAATGAAAGGTCAAGATGGATTGACCTCCCTGTTATGCAAACAGCATAATAGCATGACAAGGATATCATATTATCAAATACAATGTCAACAATGCTGTATTTTGTACAACATGTACTAAAAACACTGAATCCAAAGGAAATGCAATATTCATCATACAAAGTCTTTGAAAAAACTGAGCACAAAGAAATTTTTGTATAGATAATGAAAGGTCAAGTTAAGTTGACCTCCCTGTATAGTGCCTATGTATGCATTAAATAATAATAAACTGTATATGACAACTAGAAGCTAAGAAAAGCACAAGTTATAACAAGAATAAATATATGTATAACTAAGAAGCAGATTGTAATTTGAAAGGTCAAGATGGTGTGACCTCCCTGCTATGCACCAGTATACAGCATGAAAAGGATGTTACAATGTTACACTCCACTAAAGACTCAAGATGAGCAAACGTTAGAAAGAGACTGAAAGATTCTTAATGAAAAGCACCATTATATAGACTTATTTAACATTTTGTAGAACAGTAAACAGAATACATCACAAAACTGTACCATTTCCACCATAATCAGCTCTCCCACTCCACTAAGTTTTTCAAAAAATCCATGGCGCTTCAGATGTTTCTCCACTCACATCTATGATTGAATGTATTCTAACAAACTGATAAAAAAATAAATAAAAGTGATGGAATGAACAAGAAACTAGGAATAAACCTGTTTTGTGCTGTAAACAGGTCAAGTTGACAATTGCTTGGCAACCGTTGAGGGACCTCTAATCAGCACAAAACAAGCAAGAGGAGAATAAGAGGCAGCACCTGCAGAAAGTAGGGCAAGTCCCAAATTGCAGAATCACATTGAAGGAATTTAGGAACATGAGCACTAAGGATGGGGTAAGAGAGACAGCCTTTAAACTAAAAGACCTAACTTATAAAGAATTAAGCACTGAACTTTGAAAAATTGAACTAGAGTTAAAACATGACCAAATCTGTTGTCTCCCTGCAGCCAAAGGGAAAACAATCACAAACAGTGAGGGCCAACCTCCATGTTACTCAAAGTATTCCAGCAGGTAGGCTGCTTCATTTGTTAAAGGAGAAGACTTCTGTATTTTTCTGATTTGGATATGTCTGATGTATTTTTAATATATGGATTGTGAAAATAATATGGTTGAAAAGCATACAAAAAAATCCTTGTAATACTATCTCTCTTGGAACAATAATACTACTGTTCTTAAGTGATAATACTATTGTTCGGGTGCTGTAATAGTATCATTCTGCACCCAAACTATAGTATTATCAAGACAGCTGAAAAGTGTATGAACAAGTCTATCCCTGACTTCTTACAAAGAGTGCCTTCTGATTGGCTGCTTTTACTCTGTGGGCGGGCACAACGAGTCCAAAAACATGGCGGCTTGCTCACTCGCATAGCGAGCCAATAGTCAACAACAGCAGCAACCGCTTTTCCTTACTTTTCAAAACATTTTTTTGAGCTCCTCTTCTTCTCCAATGCTGCCGCTGCCGAGCAACAGTTTAAAAAACACAGAGCTAAATGAAGCCCACAGCACCTGTTCATCTACACAGCACTGGGGAACCCTGCCAGCACACATGGACCCGATGACTCCACTGTTCAAACAGAGGTGAGTCAATTCACCTCGTATCCACATATTAAAAAAAATAACAAATAGGTTCTGACATAACAAAGTAGTAATTCCATCTCGAGGTTCTGGGGACATATGAAACCTCTCAAGGTTTTCTGCCTCACCAGAACCTCTCGATGGACTTATTATCTTGTAATACACCAGCACCTATCTATTATTCTATTTATTATACATTACATCAATTACTGTACATATGTCAATAACAGAGCAGTAATTTCTTCTGTTGCAACACATATCTAGAGTCTGAGGCTCTGACACAAGGTATTAAAGTGTCAAGCAAGCCTCCACTTACATGCAAATGAGTCACTTGAAATACTGCCCCTCCCATTCCCTGATGACACTGCAGCAACAGTGCAGAAGAAAACATAAGGGTATCAATGCTGTCTATCCTGATTTTAGTTTAAGTTTGCAATGGTATAAGATAGTACTGTCATGCAACTCACAAAGAGGGTAGTACTTGTAGCCCTAATACTGTATGTGTAGAGCAAATAATACATCTAACAGTATTTCATTCACAGGAAACAGAATATGTATCTGTGTACCATTTCTCTCTATGAGACAGTTGCAACATGTTGTGGAGAGCAGTAGAGTGAATCAGTCAATCAATCAGACAATCAAGCAGTCAGTCAGTCAGTCAGTCAATCTGCATTGAACCAGGTGAACTCCCTTGCGAAGATGCATTTTCAAGGTAGGCCTGGTCAGTTTCCCAGAGGATCACACAAGACTGAGTTCCTCCTTTACGCAAATGATATACCCCCCTTTCAGAAGCCCAAAAGTGGAGAGCTAGATCACTTACTTTATAAAGTGTATTGTTTTCCATTTCAAATGCTCCCTAAATCTGAGTTTCTGACTAGAATTACCAAGACACAGAATGCATATGACATGGGAGGAATGAGCTAAGCAAATACAGAGCACTACAAACACTGAGACTGATTAGTTTCTTTACCTACAACAGCTGAAGTGTAGCATCTGATTTGTGAGGGACATCCTACTTCAAATGCTGGCATTACAAAGGGGGGGGGGCTGCCACAGCTTGTCCTCAGTACCTTCAAAGTGAAGTGCTATAGCGCTCACATCACTGCTACTGATTTATAATGGGAATGGGGGCACTTTTAAAGTCATGGACCTGAGGGGCCATCATAGTTCCCAAGGAGGTTAGGGAACTTGTTAAGGGTTATAGAGTAAGGGACTTTAGTAGGATTTGAACCAGAGTCTCCCAGTTCTTGTGCCTGTGCTTTAACCACTAGATTATCCTTCTTCCATATGCTGTAGCTGATGCTGTCCTGGTAACCTATTCCTTGTTATAGCTGAACTCTTTATTGCCTTACAGCAGCCATCCAGTCACTGACTGCCTAGTTACACAGGGAAAGGGGCACATTTGCAAGACTGTTTCTCCCTGCTGGTGTCAATCAAAACAGAGAGTGCTAACACACACAAAACATAATACAACAGCTGTATAATACCACTTACAACTCTTGTTGTACCCAGAGTCATTTATTGGGTAAACTCTTTTTGCTAACAGAAACAGTAACACAACACATACTGGCACTTCCTTATATGAATACTGTATATACATGTCAAATCAGTGCTGCACCACACTCACATGGTCTTAGTCCCTATAAGACCTTCACTTCAGGATGTGCACAATACTTAAAGGGTTCCTCTATTACTCAAGTTGGGAACCAGACATTGTGGGTTTGGTTTACTGGTGGAACTGCATTTAGTGCAGCACCATTATCTGTTGTTCTGATAACATCATCCTCCAGCAGCATTGATGGTAAAATGGAGGACAAACTCATTGATAACTTCTGGGGGCTGCATGTTTTTATTTATAATCTAGATTTGGACAGCAATAGGACTGCTGGCAACTGGAGGAGGCACACAACAGTTACACATAAGGAGTTGGGGAAATATTGGTGTGACACTATGGGAGACTTCCCCTTTTATGGGGTGTCAAGCTTCAAAAGCTGCAGAAACAAGAGAAACTTAGTTCCCACACATTCCATCACAATGATATGCATTGCTTTATGTCTTATCTCATTTCAGAAAAAGTGCATGAGCACTACAGACTAGAAAAAAAAGAAAGAGATTTTTTTTAAAAGTAGACCAAGTGATGTAAGTATACTAATAATTGCTATGAGATTGTGCTAAAAACTTAAACAAAAGATTGTTTAAAAAGAAAAATAACAGAAATACTAAAGTATCATTTTTTTGTTTGAAAACAGAATGAAATAAGAAAAAAAGGAAAAGAATTAAAAACCAGTGAACAAGTTCGATGAAGGAGTGAAACAGGGGAGATGAAATAAAAAGACTGAATTTTATAACATATTGTGTGAAATCTATGATTCCAAAGGGCCCCCCAGAAAAAATTTTCTTTGAAGTATCTATTGAAGACTTTTTCGAGGGGACCAAAGAAAGAAAAATCACAAAGAACAGAAGTCCATTTCCCCCTTATCTCTTGTACATATGTGCACTTTCAGAGGAACCCTTCAGTAGTTGCCGGAAAGGATATTAACCCATACGCCAATTTGGGTCTCAGGATCCCCTGTGCAATGCCCATCCTCGCCGTGGATGTTAGGCTATGTCTCACCGTATATGCCAGATCCAAGTTGAATATTGATGAATTTAATGACTGAGGCTATGTGCAGGTCAAAATCCAAGGCAGGATCAAGGCTTACTCTAATGTATTTAAAAGAGGTAGCAGTGTTAAGGGGAGAGCCATCATGCACTCTCATACTTAATGGTTTAGTGGTGGGCGAAGTGGTCTCGATCTGCTAAGTGAAGTGATTCACAGAGTAATGGTGAACCAGATGCAGTTAGATAGAGAATGGCATAGAGATTGCTTCTGAACCCACTTAAGCTGCTAAAGGGGCCCCATTAATGAGAGGCTAATGAGAGCCAGCCCCAAGCCAAGGGGCAGTGGACATGAAAGGCATGTCTTCCAGTGGAAAGCAGGTCAAGTCAAGTTAGCATGGATCCTAGAGGGTTAAGTTCGAGTAGTCAGTGTGAAGGAATTGACCCACAGAGAGGTCAGATGAGTGATGGAGACCCAGATAAGGTCATAAGGAGACTGATGGTGATAATTACCATGGGACTGCAGCAGTTCTATGAGGTAGCATAGACCCAATAAGAAGAATGCTCGATTAAGCGATTTAATTGAGTAGACCCCAAGGTCACACTGAGTGAAGGAGGACCCGACTCATGTCATGAGGAATCTACCCATGATTGGTAACCAAGGTAGTGTATGCCAACCAGGTTATTATGCCCCTGGGCAGTCCAGTATTGCCCAATACTGCCCACCCTGTCAGGTATTATTGCTGGCATAAACTTTTCATTCCTTGCTTATTGGATGGGCAGATTTGATGGGCCTAGATTTTTTCTGGCCATATTTAACTGAGGTGTATTACTATGTAACTGAGCTGTGGTTTACGTTCTCCAATATCATGTAATGTGTTATCTTGGTATAAGTGCATGTTTAATGAATACTGTACAGTTCATATTTAGTGGCCTGCTTTACATTACTTTTCTTTGCCATAGCAGACTGAGGCCAGTTTAATTGTATTTCCTCCAGTGTTGAAATCTCTTATGTTATCAGCATTTGCTCATCCTACTATCATATATTCCAGACTTTTGTGATGTTAAGTTACCCTAACTGTAACAACTGTAATCATACTTTAATATTGTTTTCTATTGTATTGTACTGTGTTGTTTTAAGGGAGCAGTATAGCATAATGGTTAAGGGCACTGAACTGCAAACCTGGAGACCTGGGCTTGAATCCCATCAACCCCCACTTGCATACTGTGTGACCCTGAGCAAGTCACTTAACTTCCTTGTGCTCCCAGGTCGCACCTGGAAACAAGCATTGACTTTGCGTGCTTTTCCTGGTTAAACAATTTCCCATTCCCTTCCCTTGCTTGGCAATTAAAAGTTGTTAATGAAGCTCTTCTGCTGTTCTTGCATCATAAACTTTTGACAATAGCAATCTTAACATATCTATTGTCATGCTAGAATAACTTTGCATTATCGGTTGTACTTTATACTTGTTTATGTGTTCATTTTAAACTGTACAATGAGAAAAACATAAACATTAAGGCTTATAATAGACTGTATGGAGTGCATAATGGTGCTGTTTAAAGCAAAAGTATTCACTAATCATGTTTTTCCAACAGTATAATACTGTATGTCAAAAATATCAGCATACCAGTTTTATTTTTCATTTTCTTGAATTCTTAAAATTAGATATCATGTTTTTTTCAATAATACATTTTTTTGAGCTACATCTTAATAGTACATACAAAGTATAACATAAATAAATCCTGTATGCCCCGTCAGATGGCACTATCAGTGAAAAATTGTTTCAGATATTGTAAGTGGAGTCATTATTTACAGAAAATAATAAAGCCTGAATTTTTCAAATATTTCAGGTAAATAAAAATATACTGATGATGAATCTAAGAATGTCAAAAATTCATTTTTGTTACAAAAACTATATTGTGTTTTTTTTGTTGATTAACTTATAATGCTGCATTAAGAGAAATGGTTGCACAGTAACCCTCAATAGCAACATTTAAGATTTTTGTATACAGATGTGTCCAGTGGTATGTCATGTATTGCTTCATGATCATGAAGAGGCATGTCGATCGGGAGCTGCATTACTGCAGGTTTGGTGTGTTTCACTTCTGTGGCAATGACCATATTTGTTTATTTTTATGCTAGTGTATTTAGGTGTGATTTTTTAATCACTATCACACTATGTCATTTTCAGCTGTGACATAAGCATATGCCTCCTCAGTGATCCACTAGCTTTCCCCAAAAGTGTACCATTAATTTAAGAATACTATACTGTATTATTAAGTAAGCCAAAATGCCAAAGTTAGGAGCTATTTATTAGTCCAAGGGAAAGGTGGTTCTTGGGTGGGGGGGTAACTGTACAATGTTTGTGAACTGAAAGTTATCCCTGCAATCTGTCTAGCTGCACTATACTTCACCAGCACCATACAGATGCAGTCCTCAAGAACACTTTTCCCTTTTTGTTGAAACATTGTCTGACAGTGTACTGTCGGGGACACCTTGGGGAATAGGCACACTGTATTTCATGTTTACACCACAATTAATGCAAAAGTTATGCGTTCTTCTGTATGGTGTTAGTGAAGTAAAACAGGTTCTGCCATAAGAGATTCAAGGTGGAAATCAAATGGTCGAACAGCACTCTGCTTCACCAACACTGTATAACTGTACCCCACAAAAAACACTTTTCCCTCTGTTTAGAAATGTGGGCTTAGAATGCATTGTAGGGGACTCCCTTGGGAATAGGCACACCACATTTCATGTTTATATTCTAAGAAATTCAGAAGTTATCCTTGTTTCTGTATGGTGTTAGTGAACTGAAAACAAGCCCTATATGTACATATGAGCATACAATATGGCAGTAGAAGTTCTGGAGGGTTTGTTGAGTCTGCTTGTTGCAGAGTTCATGCACATTTTCTGCATGTTGCTCTTCCCCCTTCCCTGTCACTGTTATCATTCCCTTGAATATATCTCACCTTCTTTTAAATCCTCCAACTGAATTGTGATTTACTACAATTTCAGGCATTGTGTTCTATCCTGCCACCAAATCGTCCCCAACATACAGTAACAAACAACCTTGTTCAAGGAAGTCTTCCTCAGGCCTGCAGGTCATGAGGAAGCACTCATTCATGCAGTACCTCCTCATTCTTAAAGTGTCACCCTCACTTTTCCATGACTAGCTGGATCCACACAGATTTAACTCCCGCCCTCTCCAGAGTAAGGGTATATCCAGATTGCTGAGGTCGAAAGCATCTGGAAAACAAAACCTTCTCACAAAGTAGGTGTAAGATCTTAAGCCACCCAGTGGTATAGGGTGACACACACTTGTGTCCCTGGTGGGAGTTTTCAATGGGAACTGATGTCCTGGATAGAGTTCTGAGACAGTCATTAGCAAGCACCTCATGTGCCTTCCCCAATAGCCTCATCTGGCACCCTAGCATGTCAAGACAGAGTTGATACTGCCCACAGGAACATAACTAAATTGTAACCCACTAAAGTCACTAGCCCAACTGCCTTCTGCACACTGAAGTACTTGACAAGAAGCAACTGGAGGAAAGAGACCTGTATTCTACTTTGTTTCCAGCCTATTATACCAAGATCCCCTTTAGGCTGACTCTGACGACCAATTTCCTACCTAGCAGTACTTTAAACAGTATGTCTACAACCTAAGCTCTTCCTCACTTACCTGAGTTACCAGAGGATGATGCCAGGACACTATGTCCCTCTGGTGGGCACTCAGATAACAACCCTGCCTGTACCATAAGGGAAGGGCTCAAATCCAGCTACAGCCACTGCACATATTGTGTGACGTTTCAAGTGCTTTAGTCACTTTTACCTGTGAAAAGGTAAAAACCGGGTCCCACAGGAAACAGATTCTTGCATTACAAGGTTGAATGTGATTAGTTTTAAACATTTTATAAACTTCATAAAATGTTTTCCATAGATACTGTCTTCAATTTATACTATTGACCATCGCATGATAGCTATGAAAATGAGATGTTCCAACTCAATGGTAGAGCAAAACTAGTTTGCAATGACGATACAATTAATGCTCAGCTCCCATCATGAAAAGGTTTTCTTGAAATAAATATATTTTTAATTATGACAGAGCAGACACAGGACATAACACTCAAAAAGAAACAACTTAATAGAGTAATCAGAATGGATTATACTTTTAAATACTACCACTGAAATGTGGACAGCAGTACTAGTAGCCTTATACCCCTTTCTCTGCCTAATCTGCCTAGCAGTTCTTAATAATAAGACAAAAAAATACTTTTTGGGTGGGCCACAATGGCCATTTTTTGTTCTTTTCAAACCAGTGTGTCAAAATACTGTATATTGTTTTTCAACAGTGATGGATAACTAAAACTAGTTTGTTTCCTGAAAACATTGCCATTACTGCAGATCAATTGTGAAATCCTAGGCTTGCAAAAGAAAATGCATAATGTCATGCCAAGAAAAGTCCAAGCAGAGGATTTGTTAGCAGCAGTACTGTGTGTATGGATGTCAAGCATTCACATACAGTATTTCCTAATTGTGTTATTGTGTGTTGGGTACATATGTACTAGAGTAACTTTGTGGGCTAGTAGTAGAGATTTGTGTTTACCCAAACATGACATAAACCCTGTAGACAGCACTCCCTTTGCAGCGCAGCTCACATGTCCCCGTCACCCTTATTTAATATTGCAATAGCAGTTTAATTATTAAAACCACAGCAGTATTACAGAGTGAAATTGACAAACTGTTTTGTCATCTTAAACTGTCAGTTGGATTATAAATGCCATTATGATGGCCCTCACAGTCAGAAGCTTTAAGTTGGCCTGCCCAGTGGACAAAAACTTAAGTGACTTGTAAATTAGAAGGCTAAGCCAGCAGTTTTCATAGCAGTCTAGATGATGGTTAAAGGAGCAGTACAGTCAAAATGTGCAAAAACATATAGTGTGCAGTGTTTGGATGTGTGTGTGTGTGTGTGTGTGTGTGTGTGTGTGTGTGTGCAGTTCTGGTGTGTCCTTCCCTTTGTTTGCTATTAAGAGTTTTTTCTAAATTAGCCTGCTATTTATATGGTAGTTTATGGCCCCTGGGATCTCCTTCTTAGCAAGTTTTATTGCTTATCTTTTTTCCTACAATGCTTCCTATCCCATGTGACAGTGAAGCATTTGGGTCCACTGATTTAACAAGTACTAGAGACAAGAGACTGATGTGCTGGCCTCCACTAAATATCTCTAATTCAATATTTTTGATTTCTATGTATTTGTCAAGTCTAGCCAGCAGGAGAAAATGTTTTGCTTTTAAAACGCTTCATTTCATCAAACTTCATACAGCCATAAAAAGCACACAGATCACTACAGGTCATTAGTGTTATAATTAAATAAAGACTATAGCTGTTTTCTTAAAGAATAACCCACTCAATTAGACCTCAAGTATTCGCTAAACTGTAAATGTAGCCATTAGTGATCACTGGATAAGGAAAACTACTTATAATCTCAGCTCTGGTGTTGTAAATTGACTCTAAAACCAATACTTCCTGAATCCATGGTCCTGGATGCATCACTGTCACGTGAGACAGGTGGCATTGTGGGAACAACAAGGGCAATAAACCATGCTAAGATGGAGATCCCAAAGGGCCATAAAACTATTGTGAAACTAGCAGGCTAATTTAGAAAAAAAAATTCTAATAGCAGATAAAGGGAAGGACACACCAGGGCTACACAAATCAAAACATGCTGCACAGCATGTGTTTTTGCAAATTCTGACTGTACTACTCCTTTTAAGGACTGTTTTGTGACAATAGGTTTTTACTGTTTATGACTAGCCTGAATTATTTAATGACTGTTGTAAACTAAGGTATTTAAGGGTAAGCATATTGCTTAGGACTGGGCTAGGACTTAGAAAGTGAATCTTTCCATAAATGCATTATTGCCCTGTTCGAAACTGCAGTAGTGCCCACCGTCTGCCTACTGCCTGTTCTTTGTCTGTATAAAAACCTGTCTTATTTTATTTTTTTTTTGGTTTCATTTTTGTTAACCAGGTAGGTGCACTAGAAAAGAGATTTTGCCTATTTTCAGGCACGACCTGGTAGTTTCACATCAGAAACAGCAGATATATAGTGTCCACAACAGAATACAAAACATCTAGTTGGAAGAAAAATACAGCAACACATGACAATTTAGAATACATGGCACATTCAGGAACAACAAGTAGAATATACATAGCATGAGGATAAACAGTAATCACAGTTACATAAACTTTTATAGAATTTTAAAAAAATTATAATTGACTAAAAAAATAAATATACAGCAAACACTGGGGGTACATAACTGCTGAGAGTACGTACTGCTCTCAAGGTGGAAAATCAGTGATAGTAGTGCAAGTGAGTGGAGACAAGCAAGACGTAGAGCAGGAGCAGAGATCTGAGCTCATAAGGTGAGTTCTTAAACTTTTTTGAAAGGCCTGGTGAGTAGCCGATTGCTTAACATAGAGTGGAAGAGTGTTCCACGTTCTGGGATCAGATACGGCAAATGCAAGTTCACCCTTCTTGGTGAGACATCTAGGCATAACAAAGGAAGTATTTTGAGTAGATCTCAGTGTATAGAGCAAGTCAGGTTGTCTTAGTGGAGTTACAAGGGATCTTGGAGTACTAGTCAGGATTAATTTATCGACCAGACAACCAGCTGTGTACAGACAATAGGAGTCTGTGGTGAGCCAATTGAGAGAATAGAGCTGACAACGATGTGTTAGTTTAGGAACCGCAAGGGTGAAGCGGCAGATACTATTATAACAAGCGATCCATTTCTGGATTTCTTGCTTCCTAGCATTAAGGTAGACTATAGAGCCATAGTTGAGGCAAGGTCGAAGAATTCCCTGAGCAATGGCCAGCCTGGCTGTCGAATTTAGAGAGGATCTTACCTTGTAAGCCAAGCCAAGTTTACTGTTCACTACCTTACAAGTGGCTCTAACGTGAAGATTAAAGTCCAGTGAGGGATCAAGAGTCATCCCAAGGTATCCGATACCTGTGGTATGCCTGTTAAAGGGTGCAGGTACCTGTAATTTGGCTGTAATAACTGGTGACCTTCACACTGATTTCCAGTGTGTGATTAAATGCTGTAATAACTGGGTATGGCTCATGGCCAGTTATTATAATGTTTGGAGTGCTTACACTTCACTTTCCCTTTCTAGAGTTCAGCATTGGGTAACTTGACTTGCGTAGATCTTCCTAGCTGTCTTTTTTATGCTTATGTCTCTGTACCAGTTGTTATAAAAAATAAAACATAAGCAACTGTGTGCGTATGACAGTTTTTTTTAAACACTCTTGGTATGTGATGTCCATATTAACCTCTCACACTTTGCTCTTGACATTTATGAGGCATTACACACCATGGGTATGTAAAACAACTTCATAACACAGTCACCTAAGCATTATTCACTGTGTAGTTTCCCTTAAAATGTGCATACTGTGACTAAAAGTGTGCATATTATTGGATCCTTTACAGGCATATTACAGGCCTCAACAAAGTGATTTTGTTGCAGTTCAAATGCCAGCGAGACCTGTACAGAACCTGCACTGGCCCACTCTAAAAATTGAGCAGGCTTGCACAGCACCAGTGTAGGCCGTGTACCTGTAAAGATACAATTCATTCCCTGTACTTTTTTTTTGGGGGGGGGTGGATAGAAGCCTGCAATCATATTCACATCTAGGAGCAGGGTACATAGCCCCCCACCTCCCACCCCCACAAGTAATAAAACATAACACCACTGGAATCACAGAGGCCATCCAAATCCTGCAATTGCTTCAGCCAGTCCCAATGGCCTATGTGACTCCAGCGGTGTAATACTGCAACAAACTGTCTTTGCTCTTGCTGGTGACCAGAGTCTACAGCCATACAGCATTTGACACACACCACCATTTGAATGAATGCTATGTAGCCACAACATGTATACTAAAATATGGCAGAAAGTTGAAAGTTTTACACTTTTTAGTGTAAAACAAAATAGGAGGTATCACAAAGTATTACTATGAATTAGGGCTGTGTGAGTTGATAAATTTGTCCTGGCAGGCCAAATTCGAACCAGGCCAGGCAAAATCTGGGAATTGATCAGATATGGCCCAAAATTAAATGAAGGGTTTTGATGATAAAACATATTGGATTTTTAATGGCTTCTAATGTCTTACTAAAATATGCTGTTGAAGTGCGTGATAAGCTATGAACAAAATGGGCTTGATTTTCAAAGTGTGATGCAGGGCTTGCATTAAGCCCAGCATCAACCCTGTTTTTTTGGTGTAGCTGCACCAAAATATTTTGATGCAACTGCAGCTGATTTTAGTACATCAGATGCATTTACGACAGTTTCTTCAATTTATGGCAGCTTGCGCCAAGGATTTGGCGCAAGCCCCGTAAATAGGGTCCCCCAAACAGCGTAAGTTAGATTAGGGAAAAGCTGGCCTAACTTGCAACATTTGGCACTTGGGATTGAACATTCCAATCATAGGCCAGGAGAATGCTGCTAGACCCATGCATGAAATGATCGGTGCACCATGGGCTTGCGACTTTCATGGGGCTTTGAAAATTGAGCCCAGTGTGTAAGTAGAACCTTTACAATAAGTGGGGCAGGGTACCATACCAAGAGGCTAAGAGTTGGGCAGCAAACTAAAACACCTTCCTCCTCCACTTTTCAATCCCATCCAAACCTGCTCCCCTAGCTAGGAGTACTCCCTATGGCAGTGCTGATGATAGTGCAACGATTATGAGAAGTTAAAAATGGTTAACAATCAGAAAAATGAGAGTGATCTGTGCTGCTGCAGTACTGAAGAAACTGACAGAATATGAGGTAAATGGATATTGTGACTGGGTACAGAGTACATGGGAGCATACCCGGGGCAACACCTTCCTCATCCTCTGCTCCATTTCACCCAACCCTGCTCCCCTAGGCAGCTCTCTGCCACATCTGCCTGAGACAGTGAGACAGTGACACTGCCGCACTACAATGGGCTCACAAATATTTTATTTGATTACAAGAAAAAAAGTGTTTCTCACTGGGGACATTGTGTAGCCCAGTGTGTAAGTAGAACCTTTACAATAAGTGGGGCAGGGTACCATACCAAGAGGCTAAGAGTTGGGCAGCAAACTAAAACACCTTCCTCCTCCACTTTTCAATCCCATCCAAACCTGCTCCCCTAGTTAGAGTACTCCTATGGCAGTGCTGATGATAGTGCAACGATTATGAGAAGTTAAAACGGTTATAATCAGAAAATGAGAGTGAGCTGTGCTGCTGCGGTGCTGAAGAAACTGACAGAATGTGAGGTAAATGGATATTGTGACTGGGTACAGAGTACATGGGAGCATACCCGGGCAACACCTTCCTCATCCTCTGCTCCATTCCACCCAACCCTGCTCCCCAGGCAGCTCTCTGCCACATCTGCCTGAGACAGTGAGACAGTGACACTGCCGCTCTACAATGGGCTCACAAATATTTTATTTGATTACAAGAAAAAAGTGTTTCTCACTGGGGACATTGTAGCCCAGTGTGTAAGTAGAACCTTTACAATAAGTGGGGCAGGGTACCATACCAAGAGGCTAAGAGTTGGGCAGCAAACTAAAACACCTTCCTCCTCCACTTTTCAATCCCATCCAAACCTGCTCCCCTAGTTAGGAGTACTCCCTATGGCAGTGCTGATGATAGTGCAACGATTATGAGAAGTTAAAAATGGTTAGCAATCAGAAAAATGAGAGTGAGCTGTGCTGCTGCAGTGCTGAAGAAACTGACAGAATGTGAGGTAAATGGATATTGTGACTGGGTACAGAGTACATGGGAGCATACCCGGGGCAACACCTTCCTCATCCTCTGCCCCATTCCACCCAACCCTGCTCCCCTAGGCAGCTCTCTGCCACATCTGCCTGAGACAGTGAGACAGTGACACTGCCGCACTACAATGGGCTCACAAATATTTTATTTGATTACAAGAAAAAAAGTGTTTTTCACTGGGCACATTAAGTGTAGTTAAACAACCCCAAGTCAGATCACAGGTGCCATCATTTCTGCCTGGGGCAATGAGAGAGTGACACTATAAAGGCTGGGCTCACAAATATTTTGACAAGGAGAAAACATTTTCACACTTACATTTTTTGGGGGTAGGACTCAGCCAGGAATTTTTTTTTTTAATTTAAAAATAATAAAATATATTTCCTCTGGGGGAACAGAGCTCTGCCAGCAGTGCAGCACCCTAACCTTCCAAGTCCAACAACTACTGGTGCAGGCAGGCCGCCAGTCCACCAGTCTGCCACACCAACACACCACCAACTGGCCTTGAACAAATTTTATTTTTTTATCTGTGTGAATGGTAGCATGTGAGGTGGGAGCCTGAATTAAGGCACCGTCTGAAATGGTGATGTGATGTGGGCGAAAGCCCGAATGGCGATGGGGGTAGGGTGAGCAGGATGTGGTGGGGTGAAGCGACTGAAGTGACAGGATTTTGCTATATGTATACACACACACACATGTGTGGTGCACGTTCATTCACATATCTGGTCCTGTGTAGTACAGTATAGTCTGCAAGCTCATTGGTCCACACTGTGGACCAATAGAGTACAAACATACTGTACCTGTTATTCGGCGGGTGACTGGGTGGTGATGGGGTGCACCACCTGCCGATGGCAGAGGAGTGCCGGGTTGCTGGGGTTTCCTGGCAGGTGGGGAGGGTGGGAGGAGGTACCACTGAACCACCAGGTGACTTTCTGCAGCTATGACAGCCCATAATCGGGCAGCAAGGGGACCGCTAGACCACCAGGGTTTGATCTTAAATTACAGATGCCCGCGATTGGGCAGTGAGGTGACTGCTAGAACACCAGGGTTTGATTTTAAATTACAGATGCCCACGACTGAGAAGCAAGGGGACCGCTGGACCACCAGGGTTTGGTCTATTAATGCGGACACCCGCAATCGGGCAGACGGGATAGGGATGTTACATTAGCCCACCAGGAAGCCAACCCCTGCTAACTGCAGCATGGCAGGGTGCTGGGTGCATTTTGCCAGAGCGCCCAGTGCAATGCATGCAAATGGGGCCATAATGACATGCAAATGGACCCATTTGCACCTTGCTTAGATTATGGCCTCATTTGCATGCCCCGACTGAATATCACGGGTGATGCGCCTAGTGCAACTGCACTTGCACTGGCACATCCCTGTGCTCCCTCTATGTGGCTTGCACTGGTGCAGTGCCACTGTGCCATGCACAGTCTGTGCACTGAACCTGCCATATTCAACAGTGCTGAGCCATGGTGCATCACCGTTGAATATCGCCTGGTCCTGGCCTCGGCGAAGCCCAGTTGCACTGTGCCCAGGCTTGCACCGCTGCCCAGTGCAGTCTGAATATCCGGCCCAGGAAGTCCTACTCAAGCAATTTAAATGAAAGTAAAAGAGCAATATCCACAGACAGGTTGCTGCAAAAATGTTATTTATTTATTCATTGTTTATTTGGCAACCGGGTAGGTACACTAGTACCAGGGACCTTTTTTAGGTACATCCGTGCCATATAAATGATATATGCAGTATATGGAAATACAACATTCATTAGAATACAGCATATAGCACATGGGAATGCAGTACATGAGATTCAGTAATACAATACACAGGTGAATAAAATTGCAGAGTTGCGCAAAGTGCTTGTGGACAAGCTGTAACAACCAATAAGTCAGTGCAAAGACACAGCATATGAGCAGAGGTGGGGAATACAGCTCAACCAAACAGATGAAAAATAAGGTTTGCTATGTGGCAAGCAGATTGTCACCCACTAATCAAGTGAGGTGAGAAGGCCAACAAAAGATACCCCACCCTGACTAAAGTCAGGGAGTACACTTGCAAGCCAAAGGCAGATAGAAGGGTATTTTAAAGCACAATTTGAATAGGTGAGGAGTGCCTAGTGAGTGGAGCAAGGCTGGTAGACCATTCCAGAGTTTTGGGGAAGTGATGGAGAAGGCTCTCAGACCCATATCAGTAGCAGTCTGGGAATAATCAAGGAGGCTTTGAGAGAAAGACCTTATTTCATGAATGCCATGCCTGATGCTAAGAAGTCCAGTTAAAGGGGAACAAACACCATCACAGGGGGATTTGTAAATGAGTGTACCCATAAGGAAGTCCTGATGGGCCTGAAGGGCGAGCCAACTGAGCATTCAGTACAAGGAACAGTGGTTGGTGTTAAACAGGGTTAGAGTGACAAACCTACAAATGTTGTTAAAGGCTGTATGGAGATGTGTGAGGTGCTGAGTTGAGGTTTGGGAGATGATGGGAGAGCAGTAATCCAGGAGGGGTAATAGTGTGCCCTGCCCAATGGCCAGTTACACATCAGGGGTCATGAGCTGCCTCAGGTGGTAGCATACACCCAGCTGCTGGTTCACTCATTTGCTAGCTCAATAAGATCTTAGAAGGTAAGGGATGGGCCAAGGGTAACTCCAAGGTGGTGACTTGTTTGAGAGGGGATCCGTCTGAGGCCAGGATGCAGACAGAGTTGGATTGCCCAGTGGAGCATTTTGCAAGCCTAGGTTGGACCCAAATAGGATTGTCTTGTTCGTTTTTTTTTAGCATTGACAAGTAGTCTGTTTGATGTGAACCACTCATGAATGGTTTTAAAATCCTTAGAAAGGGAGAGAGATACGTTTTGTGGGCTATTGTCACTCCTGAATATAATGAGATTATCCTTGTACATAATCTTGTGGCAGCCTATACTATCCCTAAGTAGGTGGTTGACAGGGAGAAAAGGATGGGGCCTAGTATGGACGCTTGTTGAACTCCACAATGTACCTCTAGATGGTTGGATACAGTTCTCCCATTGCAGACTCTTTGTGATCCTTCAGAGAGGCAGTTCCTAAACCAAACTGTGGAGCCCATTGAAAAGTCATAAGAACTGAGTTTATCAAGGAGAATGTCAAGATCTACTAGGTAAATGACCTTAGATAGATCAACGAAGATCGCCCCAGTGAGATCATCTTCATCTGCTTTCCTTAGGATGTGGTCCATGAAACAGGCCAGCACAGTGGTTCGGCTGTAGCCCTTTCAAAATCCATGCAGATCAGGAGAAAACAGGCTGTTTTTTAGGACGTGGTCAGAAATTTGCAAAAAGACAATTTTTTTTTCAAGAATCTTACTCAGGTGTGAAAGGATTGATACTGACCTATAATTATCCAGGAGTTTTGGGTTACCTGATTTAAATAAGAGAACTACCATGGCCTGTTTCCAAAGCAGAGGAATGTATGAGGATGTAAGAGACAGACTAAATAAGGTATCAAGGGGTCTAGCAATAAGGTCAGATGTCAGTTTTAGGAACCGTGGGCAGAGACTGTCACTTCCTACACTGACAGAATTGGGAAGGGCCCTGAAGAGATGTCAGACCTTCATGGGTGAAGTGACTTTAAAGTGGAAGAGAGGACAGCTGGTCACCTCAGATCTCTCATTCTCAGGGACTGGGGTGGTTGCTTTGTGTGAGAGTTTAGCAAGATATGCTTCTAGATTAGAAAACGTGTGGTTCAGGGCTTCTGCAACTTTAGATGGCTCAGTTATGAGGCCTGAATCCATGAGCAGGTTGATGTTGTTCTTCCTGGGGCCAGGTTTAATAAGGGAGTTAACTAAGGTACAGAACCTATGAGGCCACCCAGGATGTGGGTCTGCTGGTTGTTAATGAAAGACGATTTGAGGGATTTGGACTCCAGCTTACAGAGGATCCAGAGTCTACAGTAATTTGTTCAGTTTGCAGGAGATGGAGAGGATTTATAGGTCACCCATAAAGAATCCTGCTGTTTCATTTTATCAAGGAGCTCTTTGGTGAGCAATCTCGAGTTCCCTCCCCTGACTGGCCGAGTACTGACTGTAAAGTGCTTGTCTTGTATAGAAGACAATGTGGCTATGAGGACTCCAAGGGCTGAATCCACATCAATTAGTGAGTGAGGATTGGACCAGTTAAGCACTATAATGTCAGAGCATAGCCTGTCCATACTACATTTTGAGAAGTCCTTAGAGGATATAAGCTTGGGTGGGGGTCATGGGTTATGACAGGACCATATACAGAAAGTGGGGAGTTGTCACTGATGGAGTCAGACAGCACCCTAGTCAAACGGGTCCAGTCCTCACAGTTTGTTAAAATCCAGTGAAGGAGGGAGTGATTGGAGGATTTATGGTTTAGCAGCATAGGGCAGGAGGTCATATGGGTTAGGTTCAGCTGCTTAAGCAACTTGACGTACTCAATCTGCTGATCATTAAGCCAGTTAAGGTTGAAATCCCCAACCATTATAAGGTCCTTCAAAGGACATAGGTGACTGATATCTTGGGTTATTTGAGCAAGTCCTCTCAGGCCCCCCTTGGTAGGGTTATATGCACAACCCATATGCAGTTTCTTAGTGGCCCCAAGGGTCTGATCAGCTATAATCCATTCTGGAGAGGAATCTATAGAGTCACTGGCTGAGATGATTGAGACAGTTAAGTGATCTTTGAAAAACAGTAACACCACCACCTTTTTTCTTCCCAGCTCTGTCGTACTTGAATAGGCAGAGGTTAAACTGGGCAAGAACTCATTGGAACTCAGTCCCACCTCCTCTGACATTTTTCCTTTGAATGTTGTTGGAGAGTTGAACCTCCTATGGATGACAGTTCCACCTCCTAAACATTTCCAATTTAACACCTGTGAATAGGGTATAGCCCCTGATTTTGCAGTCTGAGTCAGGGATGGTGGGTTTCGCCCAACTCTCTGTTATGCCAAGAATATTGCAGTTGTAGAGGGCTGTCCAGACTTCTAATTACTGAATCTTGGGGAGGAGGCTACAGATGTTAATAGGGGCAAGCTTTAACCCATGACTTTTTGTCCAGAGGGGATTTGTATGATTTAGTGGTAGGTGTGTTGGTCCAGGGTTGGTTTCAATAATGCCTCCTAGTAAAAGAAGAAGTAGGGGAGTCAGAGGGTTACTGTTACTCTGCAGAGAAAGTGACCGTTGGGTGGAGCTTAGGGAGAAGATACAAGTACCAAGAAGATGACACTGTCTCTTCCCCAAGCAAGTGAAGGAAGAAGCGGGGGGACTAAAGAGTAGGAGGGGGTAACTCACCAAGGTTGAAGAAGAGTAGTTGTTTTGATGTGCTAGGTCTTTGGCCAGAATGTAGGTACAGAAGTCATATAGAAAAGTAAGGCTTAGAAGGAAAGAGCACATAATGGATGCAAACACTACTGTGTACATTTTGGGATGATTCCACATGGTTGGTCAAGGAACTAGAAAATTGTGTGTGTGAAGGGCTGTGTGGATCTAAATAGTGGTATAGCAGACCAGGGCCATATGCCACAGACCCCTGGTACAGCCTAGAAAACAAAAACATGCAAGGCAGCTATTAGTTCAACTCTTGATATCTAATGTGAGTTGTTAATAAATGCAGCAGCAAACAGGCAAGGTCACTTATCAGCGGGAGAGACAAGGTGTGATATACTCAGTGACTAAGCCTAGAAACACTGTTTAAACAGGAGCAGGCATAACAGTAGCAGGGCAAATGTGATAAATAAGGTATACAGAATCAGAACTTCCACTGTGGTTAACATAGGTCAAGCAAATTAGGCAGCAGATAGTAGTAAAAATGTTTACCTTACATACAATATCACAGATCAGCAGTAATCCCCTTACAGAAATATAGGTGTGTTGTGTACATGCAGAATGCATGCCACATGCTTAATTGTGCAATGTTTGCATGCGGTTAGCATACACTAAACAAACATATGCAAACCAGGTCTAAAAGGCAAATCAGGTTTGCATGCTACAAGCTTGACATGTGCGCAGCAGGTAAACTGGTGTGTACATCTGAAAATTACATCAGATTCTCATGTTGCATGCTTGACATGAGTGCAGCAGTTAAGCTAGTGTGAATATCATTTAAACATCACATCAGATTCACATGCCGCATGCTTGCCATGTGTCCAGCAGCTAAGCTGGTGCAAATCTCATCTAAATAAACACATCTGTTTCTATTTCTCATACTACTGCAAACAGTTAGTCATTAAAATACATTGTTATTTGAATTCCCATAAAAATTAGGTGAACTTATTAATTTGAATCCTTTTGCAAGTTGTTTAATGGCTTTTGATTTTTGTCATTAAATTGCCATTAATCTGTAAAGTATTGTTTGCTTATTGCATTAAATGCCTAGGATATAGCCAGTCAACATCCCCCATTCCAGATGTACGAAGAGGGGACTCTGTGTTGTGAAGTCTATCATTTTTGTTTTGGACCATGTAAATCCCTTATGCATATTTAATGCTACAAATGTGTTTCTCCATGACTTCTTTTATCTCACTTACTTTCCCTTTGTTATTCTGTACTGAGCATATACACTATGGTCATGCTCAGCACTCTTTGTGCTGAGTAGGGTCTTGGAAGCATGCACCATATCTCACATTTTGTCACTGAAATGAGGGACATGGACACTCAGAATGAAGTACAATGAGGGACCCTAACCCACATGATGATGATCAAGGCACATCATGAAAAATGGAGATACGGTACTCAGAACACAGTGGAAATCATTGTATTAGCACCCGAGAATGAATTTCTACCATTAAGCAGGGGTGCCATTTGGGTAGGGCAGAGGACCGCAGTTGCCCCCTTCCCCGTATTTGTCCCTAGGTTGTTCTTATGGTGTGGCAGTAATGGCTTTAAATTTGGATTTAATTTTGCACAAGTTCCCACCTGGCCTGTGTGTGCTCATGCTGCAGGTACTCTCCTGACTTGACTGTGTCTGTACTGTGTTGTCCACTCTTTCCACCTATTAGCAGCGGCACAGTCACATGTGATGTGGATGAGCTCCAGTCAAGAAAGAGAGCATGAGCCTTCCAACCAGAGTAGACAGGATACACACTACAGCTAGGAGGAGTCAGTGAGTACTGAACTCTCAATAGTAGTGTTGTGGTGGCATTTTTTTGTTGTTCTACTCCACTGGTGGCTGAAGGGGCAGAGGGTGAGCTAGAAGCTAAATCAAGACTAGGCTACCTACTTACCCTACTAGGATCACCTTACAAAAAAAACAGTACATACCCCCATGGCAGTAAGCTAGGCTTAGCAGCAGTGGTGACAGCAGTGTGAGTGGCCTTTATAGGCCTTGCTCAGAGCAGTGTGGCAGCAGCCACAGCAGCAATCAAGCAAGAAGGAAGAAAACCAGGTTGGGTGGATTCATATGATGAGGTGACTTGGTCGCAGACCACGTTGGGGACCTGTGTTGGTCGATTCTAGCATCCAGCTTCTGGTGAAGGAGAGAGGGGGAGTGGACTAAAAACTGGGCTGGTGGCATACTATACCAGGCTCCAGGATCTGACCATATGGCCGGGTAAGAAAAAGTAAATATAAATTTTTTTTTACAGGAGGATTGGGGAAGGAGGAAGGATTAAAATATTGATGTGTTTTTCATGTTTCTTTACCTTTGGGTGGGTCCATGACCCATAGGAGATGGGTATTGCATGGAATTGAGTTAGGGAAAAAAATCGGGACAAAGTTCTTTTTTTTGGGGGTGGGGGGGGCAAACTTCAGCCAGGAAAAAAATTGGTTAGTAACTCGTGGGTTTAAGCCCAGATCTGATGCACTGCTCTGGGGTATATACAGATAAATCTTATACATTTGAATTTTTCCTGATTTTCATATCACGTTTCAGTCAAACCAAATAAGCTGTACCTTTCAAAGATGTTACAGACATTCTAGAGCAGTCTCTTGCATTCACGGACAATTAAGAGGTATGCACAGACTATTGGAACCCCACTATAGTCCGGCATATGGCCCCCTTCCAGTGAAGCTGACCTCCACATCCTCATGCTCAGGCACATTATGACAAAGGGCAAAGGAGACTGCAAGGATGTGCACCATTGAAATGAATGGGAGTATTTTTTAATTACTATTTTATACATCATTGATTGAGAGTTGGAGATTAATGAAGGTCACTGCTCGACTAACAAGGGCCTTGTTAGTAGAACAGTGGCCTTCATTGTTCTCCAACTCACCGTTATAATGTATACAATAGTAATAGAAAATAACTCCATTCATTTCAAGATGGTACATACCAGCACTCTGACCCATGGACATCACCTCTTAAAGATCCCTACCTCTGGCTCCCTAGTACTCAAATAAGAGACTTTTTACTTATATCTGTACTTGCTGGGTTGTCTGTAGCAGCATGGCCATACCCACTATGGTGTGTCTGCATGGGGGGGGGGACTGGCAATGTGGGTGGGTGTGAATGTCAAGTTGTTGCTACATTTGTGTTTGCACCTAAAAGTCTGTCTGCGTGTAAACATTCAAAACTATGGAGAAAAAATAGTAGGAGTACATGCCAGACAGAAATAATTAAGTGGTTTTGAGGGTAAGTTTGTGTATTGGGGTTGGAAAAATACATGTTTTTCCATTGGTATGTGTGCTACAGTTCGACTGCGAAAATGAGATGAGGGAGAGAAGAAAACTGAATAGCATACACTGGCTACAAGCATGCCACATGCAAGTTGTAGATGTATTCAGATACATTATGTATTGAAGTACAAGCGTGCCATACGTGTGCAGATAGTATGGCTTAGTGGTTAAAGGCACTGAACTGCAAGCCAGGAGACTTGGAAGCATGAAGACCTGGGTTTGAATCTCATTAACTCCCACTTGTGTATGGTGTGATCCTGATCAAGTCACTTAACTTTTTCATGTGCAGTTATCAGTGACCACTTGTTTTTTTGCACGCATGCCACATGCATGCAGTCTTTCCCAACTTAACATAAAAATCATGGTTTCCACACTTGCTTGCTGCACGCATGCCATATGCATGCAGTCGGTTCCAATTTAACATTTAAATCATACTTGCAGCACGCATATCACTTGGGTAGTTTTATGTATTCAGCATGAAAACATTTCATACAATTATTTCTGTAAGGGATAGCAACATAACATCACTAATACATAAATGTTAAACCCTGGGGAAGAAGTCAGATGTAAAATGAGTAAGTAGAGGTAACAGTTAGCTGCAGTAGCAGTAACAGTTAGTATTAGGGTGTGTCACTGGTGACCCTCAAAGTAAAACACCTGCAATGTATAGGAATGAAATAGTGGCAACAGCAGCCAGTTCAAACAGTCAAGGATATATCCAGTAGGGTATTCTACAGCAGCTGAAGCAGTAGACAAACTGACAATGGACGGCATGGTGAATTGCAGAATTAGCAGTAATTAGGGAGATTGCATAGATACAAGCACCCATACAAGTCCTAATCGCTGTTGACAAACCTGCAGCTGTAGAGGGAGTAGCAGCCCAAACAGTAGAAGCCTTGTGCACAGAAAATAGAAGCAGTAGTTCTTAACTCTTGGCTCACAAATAAACAGTATATGTTTATGATACCTGTTTACCATGAGACAAATGGGAAGAGTCTCTGGCAGATGGCCATCACCACAGCTGATGCCCATGGTAGATGCTCTTAGCATGTCAGCCTGCTGCATGGAAGCCACTTGAAGCACCATGTTGCAGTTTACAGGAGCAAGTATAATATCCTGTGCTCTGATTGTTTGACTGGTCAGGAAGCGGCTTCAACTGGGGCTCAGCCCAAGGTCCATTTGCAGTGATTTGTGGGAGAGAGGGGTTTGACAAAGACCCACCTCACAACCCATGGCAGTCTACTCCACAGCTGTAGTGAGCTCCGTGAGGAGCTGATCATTCACAGGCTGCTGATGCAAGATAGTGCAGTGCTCAGGTGTTAAAGAAAGTTCCACTTTAAGTCATTGTGTGAGCAGCCTGTGATCCAGTTGGTTGTCTGGTCATCAGGAGTGGCTTCAACTGGGATTCGGGCTCCAAGGTTCATTTCCAGAAATCAGTGTGGGGGATCTGGCAAAGTTCCACCTCACGACCTCTGCAGGCTAGTCCATGGCTGTGCTGAGCTCCGGTGTAAAGCTGGTCGTTCCGGGGCTGCTGATGCAAGATAGTGCAGTGCTCAGCTGTTAAAGAAAGTCCCACTCTAAGTCTTTGTGTGAGCAGCCTGAGCTTGGACTGGTTGGCTGCTCATGGTGAGTGGCTTCAGCTGAAGCTCGGGCTCATCACTGTGTTAATTATACAACCTCACAAGATCATAACACAGCCTCACTGCTTTGCATCATAGACATAGATCTTCATCAAGGGGTGGGTTTCTGCCTACAATACAGAGCTTTCATACACAACGTTTAAAGGCATACAACCTTCCTGGTATATGTCTACACGGAGTAATGTAGAAATATGCCAATGGTTTAAAGAAGCAAGATGAATCTGGTGTAAGACACAATATATGAACTCAAAACCCTTAAGTACTGTATAAAAATATAAAAACACCTTAAAATTGAAGCTGAAACAAAGAGAAAGTTCAAAATAGGCATCAGTAGGGACACATGACAAGAAGGCATGCATATTGAGAGCCAGCTGTGGGTGTGCAGTGTTCCAATTAGCACTGCGGGTGAGATAATGCAGAATCAGCTCAGGTCAATATTCAGGCAGATTTTTTTGTTGGTCTGTTTACACTCCACATTGTGCAAAGCACCCCTCAGGTCTGACTCTCCCAGTCCTGTCACCTGGCTTCTCATCTTACTTTCTGAACCACACCTTTGCTTTCCACCATGGTGGTATCAGCCCAATGGCTGTGGAATGAATCCTCAGTTTGAAGGAGGGCCACGTAGCTGGTGTAGGGCTTGTGGAAGGTCAGACTGCCACCCTGCCAGATGGAATTTTTTCTCCTTCAGTTTTCTCTGCTAATGAAGTGGACATACAGTACACTAGGGGCCATGTTTGTTCTGGGCTTTACACCACTCCTTCTCTGAAGAAGGAGAGCAGTCAGCCTGGTGCTCAGTCCAGATCCCCCACCCTTCAATCCTCTAGTGTCCTGAGATCACTTCCAAATTCTGGGCGTGTTGGTGCCACAAGTGGTAGCCCTACCACTGTGCCTGTGGACCAGGTACAATATTCAGTTAGCACACACCAGCTAAAGTGTGCAGTCTGAATATGGAGCTGTGTCTTCATAGCCCAAAGTGACTATGCACTGTGCTGACAATGCCCAGTACCATAACATGGTCCACAGGAACTGAATGGAGCTAGCGAGTCCCAAATGGGCAGCACCAGTGCTCCATTTGGCCTTATTTATCCAGAATATGTTAATCAGCTCATAAAACATGCAAGGTGCTAAGGAACCATTTGCATGCTCATTATAGCATTATTAGCATACCGGACAATGTTGCTGTGCAACAGTGCATGGCTGCCTTGTACAGAGCTGTGCACCTCCCCCACCCCACGGTCTATGCAGTTGTCCAGATATTTCTTTGCACAGGACAGTGTTGGTGGGTATTAGGCATAGAATATGTTTAGTGTTTCACATTTGTAACCTATTGTCCTCCCAGTATAAATCAGAATCCTGATGTTCTCTTTATAGCTCATCCAGATATTAGTATGCCTGCATTGATGTTCAGTGGTCCCCCACCTCTCCAAACCCCAGCCACCGAATGACCAACAGATCCTCCCATCCCACCCACTCAAGACCCCCCCCCCCGGCCCTCACTTACCAAAGCTGCCACCTGACTTCTAAGTATACAGGCCTCCAGGACAGGGAGAGGAATTGGACAGGGAGCTAGTGGAGGAAATACATGAGATGGCAAGGAAAGATGAAATTCTACTGTTGAGGGATTTCAATATGCCAGATGTGGATTGGAACACCAGTGTAGCTGCTTCTGCAAGAAGCAGAGGCATCCTGATTCACTCAGGAGGCTGGACTCAGGCAGTTTGTACTTGATTCCACCAGAGACAGTTCAATTCTGGATCTATAATGAACAATGAGATCGAATCGCAGATGTCCAGGTAGAAGAGCAACTGGGATCCGTGATCACAACATTGTGCGGTTCAGCATAGGGACAGAGACTCACTCAAATCAAGCTAGGACAAAGGTTTTGGATTTCAAAATGCTGACTTAGCTGAAATGGGGAGGTATCAAAAGTTGTATACATGGTATATATTCCTCTGTGTGTGAAACAGATAACTGTAGCTGTTTCTAAGCCACCTCTCCACCTTTTCTTCACCCTATGCCTTCTCAACTAGCTGGCACTAGCTCTAGCCCAGACAGAAACCTCACAGTACTTGCCCCAGGCCATTTTTGTTCCAGAAAGCCTCCAGAGACCTAACCAAATGGAATCTATATCCCTTCTCTCCGCTCTCCTCTGCCCCCTCATTTTCTATATCATACCTCCCCTGACTCTCACCTCCCTCTTCCTCTACTACATCCCTTTCCTATACTATATCCTATTCCCCCCTACTCTCTCTCTAGCTCTTTGGCCCCTTAGCCCTTTTCTTGTTCGCCCCCTACTCTTATTTATCTTATTTGATGGATGGTAACTCTATACCCCAATGCTTTTTATTATTCTATGCTCTCTGTACCTACCTTTTCATTCCCTAATTGAGTAATATGTATCATACGACTTGTAACTGTACTTAATTACTGTGACGTCCATTATTTTGTACTTAATTACTGTGATGCGTGTTATTATGTAATATGTAATTGCCTCCACACATGTCACAGGACCGCCTTGCGAATGAGCTTGCTCAATGGAGTTTTCCTGCAATAAACTTGAACTTGAACTTGAAATGCTCCTCTGTGTAACTAACTGTGGGTTGCCCATGAAAAAGAGATCTTTGAGGCCCAGTGGGCTTATCTGGTTACCAAAATTGAATAAATAAATAAAATAAAAAAATAAAAGAGCCCTGGAGAGAATGGGGGCAGGAGGGGGAGTGGAAGAACAGTGACAGCGTCTAAAAGAAGCCTTACTGGAAGTAACAAACCAATGCATCAGATTGGTATCCAAAGGCAAGAGAAGGAGAAAGCCACTGTGGTTCTTGAGAAAGGTGGCGGTAAAATGTCAGGGTAAAAAGAAAGGGTTCAGGAAATATAAGGAGACCCAAAAGGAGGAGGACAGGGAGGAGTACCCGAGTGTCTAAGGAAAGCGAGAAAGGCAGTAAGGAGAGCAAAGGCATGGACTGAAGAAGGTTTAGACACAGTCAGTTAAGAAAGAGGACAAGACATTCTTCAGGTACATCAGTGAAAGGAGGAAAACAAGGGGAGGGATTGCAAGGCTCAAGGGAGAGTGAGGTAAATGCAAGGAAGGTGACATGGAAAAGGCAGAAATACTGAATAAATATTTCTGTTCAGTATTCACAGCAGGGGGAGGGCAGGGGACACAACAGTACAGCAGTTGTCGGGGGTGAAGAGGTGGACAACAGTCCACCCACGGGGAAAGAAGTCCCCAGGAGCTCACTAAATTGAAGGTGGACAAAATGATGGGACCAGATGGCATACACCCTAGGATATTAAAAGAACTGCTAAGAAAGATAGCAGAACCTCTGGAAGCCATGTTCACTGAATCATTCTCACAAGGTTGGTACCAGAGGATTGGAGGAAGGCACATGTGGTCCCTCTACACACATCTGGCAGCAGGGAGGAGGTGGGAACTATAAGCCAGTCAGTCTCACCTCAGTAGTGGGGAAGATCATGGTGACATTGCTTAAAGCAAGGATAGTGAGACATCTAGAAGCCAATAAAGTCCAGGACCATAGGCAACATGGATTCACAGTGGGGAGGTCATGTCTGACAAATCTGGTTGATTTCTTTGACTGGGTGACAAAGGAAATAAAACAGGGTCGGACAGTGGACATCGCTTACTTTGATTTCAGCAAAGCCTTTAACACCGTCCCACATAGGAGACTGATAAATAAAATGAGTAGGCTGGGCATAGGGGAATGGGTGGCAAACTGGGTTGGACACTGGCTAAGAGACAGGAGGCAGAGGGTGGTGGTAAATGGGATACAGTCTGTGGAGAGGGGGGGTGACCAGTGGGGTGCCTCAGGGATCGGTCCTGGGGCCAGTCTTGTTCAATGTCTTTATTAGCAGCATTGCAGAAGGGCTGGAGTGAAATGTCTGCCTGTTTGCACATGATACCAAGATCTGTAACTAGAGTGGATACTCGGGGGCGGGGGGAGAAAATGAGGAGGTACCTGGGGAAGCTTGAAAATGCTCTGAAGACTAGCAACTGAAGTTTAATTAAAAAGTGATAAATTATGCACCTGAGACACAGAAACTCTGGGGAAAGCTACAGGATGGGTGGGGAGTTGTTGACAATCACAAAGGAGGAAAGGGACCTGGGGGTTATTATATCAGATGACCTGAAAATGTCAAAGCAGAGTGCTAAGGCAGCTGGGAGGCCAGTGGCATGCTGGGTGCATATGCAGGGGTATCACTAGCAGACAGAGGGAGATGATGATGCCATTATATAAAACTATGGTCAGGCCTCACATGAAGTACTGTGTGCAGTTCTGGAGGCAGCACCTTTGTAAGGACAGTAACAGGCTGGAGACAGCCCAGAGAAGGGCATCTAAGATGATACAGGGCTTGCTGTACAAGACTTATGATGAGAGATTAAGGGACCTCAATATGTACTCCCTGGAAGAGAGGAGAGAAAGAGGTGACATGATGGAAACATTCAAGTACTTCAAGGGAATTAACGAGGTGCAGGGAGAAGACATTTTCCAGTGCAGGAGAAGCACAAGAATAAGGGGCATGACATGAAATTGGAAGGTGGGAGGTTAAGAAGGAATGTGAGGAAGTTCTTACAGAAAGGATGGTGGTGGATGCATGGAATGGTCTGCCTCATGAGGTGGTGGGAGCGAGAACTGTAGATAGATTCAAGCATGCTTGGGACAGGCATAGGCATAGGGGAACCATAGAGGTACAGTAGTAGGTGTGATGGAAGATGTAATCCAGTACAAGGGCATACGGGCAGACTAGATGGGTCAGGCGGTCCTTATCTGCTGACAATTTCTATGTTTCTGTGTTATGTAGTGACTGGCACAGCCCGTCTGCTCACCACTTAGCCATACCCTAATGTTTTTCATTTTCTTACTTTGTATGCTTTGCTTACTTCAACCACAACGTTTTCAGTAATATAGTGTTTTGCAATGAATTTCCTTTTTTGTGACAGTGGAATTGTATCCCTTCAGTACCTGCATGAAATGGAATTACCAGAATAGTGGAGCTAATACAAACCCCATGTCACCAGCCACCTAAGAAGTGAAACCCAACAGTGTACTAACACTTAGAGGTACACTGTGACACTTAACATCCTAGCACAGATAATAGGTAAAAAATATTTTACCTAGGTCCTAGGGATCCTGAAATGGGGCTGGGGCTCAAGGGAACATCCAGTCACACCTGTAAAATAAGAACAGTGATGGTGGGGGGCCAGATTTTGGACTCTAAACACTCGAACAACCTTGATATCCCTGCAGTGGATTATTTCCTAACTAATAATTCCTTCACCACTTTTCAGGCCTTTTTTGAATGCTCAATGGTCTTGCTCCCCTTTGCATATATATTTTTGCAGTTAAAACATTGCCTTTTACAATTTTTTGGCCCATCACCATGGCCAGAAACTGTAAGTGCCATAATTCAGTATTTAGCAACTGATTGCATTTAACCACTTTCTATTTCTATATTATATAACTCCCTCCAGACTTTAGACACATCCCAGTCCTCTGCCTGCAGCAGTTTCTGGCCCAGAGAGTTAAGTTTAACTATGGACAATGTGGAATGCCAGAAACTCTGGAAAAATCTTTATAAATATAATACACAGGATTGTTTCAGAATACAGCAACATAAGATCCTACCTAATTTGTATTACACACCAAAGAGGTTACACCAGATGCATAAAGTAGATGTTGATACATGTCATAGATGTAAAAGTGAGGTTGGCATGTTTTATTATATTCTGTGGACTTGTACTTAAGCTTAACCATTCTGGTTGGTGTTCCACAGTAAATTAGACCCATTACTTAGTTTTCAAAAGCATTTGCCCTTCAGATTTGCCCTTTAGGCATATACGACGATACAGTGCTTGGTCCCCAGAGGAGAGACACAGCGCTTATACCTTCAGTCACTAAACTGAATATTCTCTGATATTAGATGGACAATGACATTCTAACATAAAGAATGGCATAGGGAAATGCTATTTGTTTTTAATGCTGAGTGTACTACTGCAGTCATTCAACACAGATATCCATCCTTTCATAGAAGATGGGAGACATTGCTAACCTTACTCACAATATAGTGGAAGTACCAACTGTGCCAACTTACTTGTATTACAAATTTATTAGATTCACTGACCTACGCAGCCAGTATATTGTTATGCTTATGCAACTGTGTTAGTTTGGTTTTGGCCATTCGCACTCTCTATTCAAGAGGAATTACCACGCTGTAGTGGTACTAAGGCAAGGAACTCTCAGAGAGGGTTCCACTCCTAGGAGGTGCCATGGGACATCCATGGCTAAAGGTACCTTAGGAACTCTCATGGAAAGAGTCCTGCCACTGGAGGAGGAGGAGGGGAGGATGGTGGGGCAAGACAAATGCTTCACAGTGAGGCTGAGAGGAACTGTTTATATAGCTCAGGAAGTGGGTGGCTGCTTGGCCACTGAACTCCAGGCAAAGCCTTAGCAATTCACTGACCTACACAGCCAATACAGTGTTATGCTTGTGCAACTGTGTTAGTTTGGTTTTGTCCGTTCGCACTCTCTGTTCCGGAGATTGCCACCCTGTGGGGAATGCGAAGGCAAGGAACTCTCAGAGGGGTTCCACTGCCTACAGGTGCCATGGAACGATTCCCATGGCTAAAGGTACCTTAGGAATCCCCCCAAAAAATGTAGTATCATCCCTAAAAAAGGAGGCAACGCGAAGCATATGAGCAACCAGTAACTGTGACACAGGAGCAGCAACTGGAACGTAGGAGCAGAGAAGCATAGGTAGTTTGACAATGGAATGAGATGCTCAGTTGCATAATGTAATGAATGCCCAGGCTTGCATGGCATGATACTGATGGTTCACGTTGAGATTAGGGGATCCCCTAAGGAGAGAGAGGAACGGCAGGACATCCCCACCTCCATCCAACAGCCGAACCTACCTAAAGAAGCTAGTGGAAACAACTATGCTAAGTGTTATGACCTGAGGCAACGGAGGCGAGAAAAGAAACCTATGAGGAGGAAATCTCTGGGGATCCAAGGCTCAGGGTCGCCTCCCAACCAGGCTTGGGATAGTTTATTTAGTGATGGCTTGCAGCTGCAATTTGGAAACCAAATTAAATGGAGGTGGAAATATTCCAATTTGGAGAAAGGCTCTCACTCAAACTCTCTAACGGGAACGCCATGGAAGGCTGCGAGAAAACTCAGCAACAATACGTGCATCCAAGGCACAAGAGGAGAGCAACAACTGCTGAGGAACTCAGCTGGCCTATCTGTCCTGAATCAAACCAGGTGAACCAGAGGTAGTCATAGGGAGAATGCGGTGAAGATGCCTCACTAGGGAAACCACTAAAGTCAATGGCTAACCATTATAGTGGAACACTAGAGCCAAAGGAGGTAACTTTTTCCACCCTTCACCACTAGTCTTAAATTGTACACCAGGAGCTGCTATCGCATAACAGGCAGCTAAAGCCAAGCCCGGGGTGAGAACATTCCCAGCTATGAGCCAGGTGAGAAGGATCCTGCCCCTAGTTGGACATGCTCGAGATGCGGACTAAATGCAGATCAAGGCCGTCGGCTACAGGAACTCTGTGCCAGAATAGAATGGCTGGCATGCCCCAGAAATTGATTGAGAGCTGAAAAGCTGGTGACCTGATGAGGACAGCATACTGAGATTGTAATGAGCAGTGAGTGCTGAGACCATGCAAGGTTGAATGCAGATTGAGTGCAGCAGAATGCCAGAGGCTGAAGCCAAGGAAATGGCAGTAGGCATGAGGCAATGGTTTGCGTAAGAAAGCAGCAATGGTTGCTTAAGCAAGTGTGGGCCTGCACGCAGGTCAATAAGCAGTAGTAATGATAGGTGGACCAGCATGGCACACTGTATAGCAATTAAACAGCATTGAATTGGAGCAAGCCAGCCAGACATGAATAGCCAAATCAAGGTGACAAACACTCTGAGGATTTTTGGCGGCAAGGCAAGATTTGATAACAAGCTATATTAACAGCCTCAGCAGGAGCTTAGTTGGCTGACCTCAGAGTTGTAACTGCAATGAAACATGGAGACAAATGCTTTGAAATCAGGCATAGCCAGGCAGTGTAGTGAAGCTGCAAGTGGAATGAGAGCAGGAATGAGCAGCACAGCTATGGTCAGAGTAAACTGTGTCAGGTGAAAATAATTGAGTGTGCAACATGGAGCAGCTATGGCTGAGCTGAAACACACAGATAATGATTGCAGTTGCATTGCAATAGGTTTGTGCGTGGTGAGCACAGTGAAAACACACGCACTGGGTACAATAGTAATTAGAAGCAAACAGCAGCAGTGGCTGCAGCTGTAGGTAACTGAAAGCAGTAGCAGGAGCTCTGAGTAGCAGTATGCTAGGAGCTTAGAACAAAGTCCCCAAAAGATAAAACCAAAACAGCAGAACAGAAAACAGGAAAGACCAAAACAAGAAACACAAAACACGGAAAGCACACAGCTGGAGGAAAGATACAAACTACAAGCAGGAAAACAAACACCGAAGTCCATGAGAGACACACAGAAACAGCAGGCGTGGGGGGTTAGGCCCCAGCCATCTCAGAGGACAAACCAATATAGCCTCAGCTGCAAAGAAAAATGCTTCACAGTGAGGCTGAGAGGAACTGCTTATATAGATCAAGAGTGGGAGGGCTGGCTGCTTGGCCACTGAACTCAAGGCAAAGCCTTACCAATCGTTTATTTAGAGGCCACCTCGACCTGTATTAAACCTCTCCTATTAAATTTATGGATGATTCAACTACCATGTTAAGTGTCTCTTCTTACTAGACAGTTTTCGGTCCATATCTGTGATTTACTCTTTAGTTTATTTGTGCCTCTAGTGAGTGTAGGTCTCAGGGAAGGGAGCAGGGCAGGGGATTTGACATTCTTTTGGGGGTTTGTTAATAGTTCTGGGGAATGTACCTCTTATGCTTTTGTCAGTTTGTTTGTCTGTTTATTAATATTTTGTCTTACTTCTGCTTTCTTTTGTTATTTCTCTTTCTTATCTGTTAACATTTCAATAAAGTATACTTAAACAAGCATTTGTCAATGCCGAATGTTGTCTTACTGGCATTGGCATTGGTAGTGCAGGAGTTAGTGAGATGCATAATAGGAATGGCAGTGAAGTATTCAACAGACGCCAGCCCTACCCCCACCCTGCAGAGACTGAGAGGCATTGGGATGTGCCTTTGGGCCATAATGCTCACACCATTTCTCCTCACCCTACCCCTGCAGACACCACAAGTGTTGCGGGTGTGTCTTGGGGTCTTTGGGCTTTATGCTCACCCCAATCCATAAGGAAATACACTGATATGGGTGCAGTATAGGAGACTGAGGTGCACATTGGGGTGGAAGAGTCCAAGGCACACCTCAATGGCTGCCAGAGGCTGAAGGGTGGTGATGGAATGGTGTGAGCATTACAGCCGACAATCCCAAGTCACACCTGTGGCACCTGTCAGTCTCTACAGGGTGTGTGTGGGGAGGGGTTACGGTTGGAAACCCTAATTCCCCAGGCCTGTTTTGTTATTTTCACTCCAAATTTTCAACATGGGCTTTTGTGACCATACTCATGAACAGTAACAATATCAGTTTGTTATTAACCTCTTCTATTAAATTTCTGGACAATTGACTATCAAGTGTCTCTTCTTATAAGACAGTTTTGGGTCTATATCTGTGATTTACTCTTAGTTTATTTGTGCGTCTAGTGAGTGCAGGTCTCAGGGAGGGGGAGGACAGGTAATTTTACATTCTTTTTTCTTTTTGGGTTTGTTAATAATTCTGGGGAATGTACCTGTTATGCTTTGGTCAGTTTGTTTGTCTGTTTATTAATATTTCATCTTACTTACTTCTCCTTTCTTTTGTTATGTTATTTCTCTTTCTTATCTGTTAACATTTCAATAAAGTGTATTTAAGCAAGCATTTGTCAATGCCAAATGTTGTCTTGCTGGCATTGGCATTGGTAGGGTAGGAGAGACGCATAATAGGAATGGCAATGAAGTATTCAACTGACTCCAACCATACCCCCACTCTGCAGTGACTGACAGGCATTGGAGTGGGTCTTTGAGTCATCGGCCATAACACTCACATCATTTCACCTCACCCTACCCTGCAGACACCAACAAGTTTTGCTGTGTGCCTCGTGGTCTTCAGGCATTATGCTCACCCCAATCCATAAGGAAATATGCTGTTATGGGTGCAGTATAGGAGAATGGGGTGAACTTTGGGGCTGAAGTGTCCAAGGCACACCTCAATGGCTGTCAATGGCTGCAGGGTGGGGGTGGGGGTTGAATGGAGTGAACATTACAGCCGACAATCCCAAGTCATACCCGTGACACCTGTCAGTCTCTGCAGGATGTACGTGGTGGGGGGATATGGTTGAAAACCCTAATGATTTGCCTTTTTTGGTATTTTCACTCCAAATTTCCAACATGGGCTTTTTGTGACCCCACCTCATGAACAGTAGCACTATCAGTTCGTTAACTGAAAGGTGATTTTTGCACAGCGACTGCACCATTTGGTGCCACAGTTGTGAAAACACATTTCAGGCAGGGTGTGAAAAATGACAGCTGTACTGTGCATGAGGAGGTGTAAAAAAATGGTAATGTTGAAATTCGAGACTGGAATTATGAAACATTGGTGAAGTTACGAGCATGCATAGAAACTGCTTAATGCATGCCCTTAACACAATTATTTTGGATATTTTTTTAACCAAATTTTCAACATAGGCATTTTGGGACCTCCTCTCATAAACAGTGACACTGTCATTTTGTTAATCTGTCCTGAAAGTTGATTTCCCATTGTGCGCTAGATGTGTGAAAACACATTTTGGGCAGAATGTGAAAAATGACAGCTGCACTGTTCATAATGAGGTGTTAAAAAATGGCAATGTTGAAAATCTGGAGTGAAAATATGAAAAATTGTTGAGGTCACAAGCGGACATAGAAACTGCGCAACACACACCTGCAACTCAATTATTTGGGGGAATTTTTAAATAACATTTTTAACATAGGCATTTGGGACCTCCGCTAATGAACAGTGGCACTGTGAGTTTCTTAATCTGTCCTGAAAGCTGATTTCCCACAGCAACCATGCCATTGTGCTCCAGATGTGTGAAAACACATGTTGTGCAGGATGTACAAAATGACAGCTGTATTGTTCATAAGGAGGTTGAAAATGGCAATGTTGAAAATCTGGAGGAAAATATAAAAATTTGTGATAGTTACGAGCGTGTGGAAACTGTGCAATGCACGTTCGTAACACGGTCATTTTTTGGAATTTTTTCACCAAATTTGCAACATGGGCTTTTTGGGACCCCACCTTATGAATGGTGGCACTGTCATTTTGTTAATCTGTCCCAAAAGGTGATACAGTGCAGTGACCGCGAAATCAACTTTTGGGACCGAATAACGAAATTACAGTGCATGAGTGCATGAGGTGGGGTCCTAAGAACCCCATGTTGAAAATCTGGAGCCCAGATTCCCAAAAATGGCTGAGATATCCACATAAGTGGAAATCCCACCATTGATGCCATTATAAAGCTTACTATGATTTTCTTCAGTTCACGGTCAGCTTTTGAAGAGTTCAGACGTTCCCGTTCCACCGCAGATTGCCACGCTGGACCTCCGGAGGTAAGTATGGGGTGAGGGGTTGTGTGGGGAGGTGGAGTGCACAGATAGTGGGTGCAGGTTGGGGGCATCCTGATGACAAGGGACCATTTTCTATTTTACAGGGACATAAAGGAAAAAAAAATGGATGTCAAGGGAATTTTTTCTTTTTTTTAAATACATTTGGGCACACTGGGGTGGGCTCCCAGTATGCCACATGAGTTTGGGGGGCATGAAGCCGACGGTGATTGGGCACCCCCATCAGCAAAAAAAAGTGTGTGTGTGTGTGGGGGGGCATGATGCCGAAGGGGACTGGCACCCCCATTGGCAACAGATTCAACTGGGGGGGCATTATGCTGATGGGGATTGGGCACCACCATCAGCAAACAAATAGGCATGGGGGGATACATTATGCTGATGGGGATTGGGCACCCTGTAGGCAAACAAATTGAACTGGCAGGATAAGGCATGCTGACAGGGGATTGGGCACCCTGAAGTCAGCTTTCTGGGGATTTGAGGAGGGAGAGGTGGATGGCGGGAGCCACTGCCATGTTTATTGAAATGCTTCACCAGGCAAGGTATGTAGGGAGGCATG
Source organism: Neoceratodus forsteri (assembly GCA_016271365.2). Lineage (NCBI taxonomy): Eukaryota > Metazoa > Chordata > Ceratodontiformes > Ceratodontidae > Neoceratodus > Neoceratodus forsteri. The sequence goes on from CM057458.1 coordinate 1,326,042,299, forward strand.
TCATCTGTGCCTCTGCATGATGAGCTTGTCTCTGATTACAGCAAATTCGTTTTGAGTTGGTGGCACTTTGCATAAAATTTGTGTTTCCTCTAGCATGCTCGCTAATTGGGGAATGAGGGGCACACCTTCTAAAGCGTGCCCTGCATTCGCCAAAACTGACACACCTCTGTATTTCTCCTACTACCATCTCCTACTGCCACAAAATGTTGCTCGTACTTGCGCAAGGCAACATAATAAAAAAAAGAATAGTGATGGGGTCACAAGATTTCTGCAGTTCTTTAGTAAGTATAGCACAAACAACATAGGATTAAAGGGGGTTGGATGGGAGGAGAGATACCAATAACCACAGCATCAACCCACATTCAGAAACAGACTTGGGTTACTCATGGAGGCCAGTATAGGGAAGGTGGACATGATTCAGCATTTTTTGGGCCCAGTCTCCTCTCCGGGGGGGGATATGTTACTGCGCTCATTGATCACCATCAGGCTGTATGAAACCACAACACTCACATGCCCAGCAACGCGGACAGGGTGTCAGACAGCCAAACTGGCTGGGAGTCAAGGGAGGAGAAGATGGCCCTCCCCTCCTGACTCTGCAATAGGGAGAATCTGTGGGAGGTATCAAAGTTAAGATGTAAGTTGCTGGGGTGGTGAGTGATGGCTCTGGGTGGGTGGTGGCAGTAGGGGGACTGTCAGTGCTTCAGGTCATGTAGTGACTGGACCTTCACACTTTTAACCCAATGTTTCATGCCAACTCACTTTTCTTGACACAGCGTGTGGCCCTGTCAAGCATCAACACACATGCCTTGTGAAGGAAGGCTCCCAGCCTGCCAAGGAGTTGCTTGTGCTACAGCTTAAAGTTCACTTTGTGTCATAGGAGGTTAAGTTGGGGATTACCACAGTTTAAGGAACAATAATTCAGTAGTTGGGATAAAAGTAAAACTCAGCTGATTTTGCAGGCAAAACACTGCACCATCCCTCCCCAGGTTGAAAGCTGTTCCACACTGCAGCAGAATTCCTCAGCCTTGGCCCATCCGGCTGGCTCACTGTGATCATAAGGCCACGAGGGCAACACACTACCTGCTGGGCCAATGGCTTGCTCTGTACATGTTCCTTCATAACTTTTTTTTTTTTAAACATTTTTACCCCAAATATTCAACATAGTCTTTGTATGACCCCCCCCTTCTGAAAATGACAGGCGCCATTTATATCAAGATGTAGAAATGCTGCTCACAACAGTGTGATGCAGAGGGGTGCAGTACCACGTGGCTAACCCCCACAGTACATTCGAGACAAAAGGACACCACACTCCAGTCCACAAACAAGTTCACAAAGAGTTCGATTCCAAAATTCATCACTTATTTTTCCACCAAAGACATACCAGACAGTGTAGAACTCTGGCCAGTGACCTGGCAAAACTATCTCAGCACTTCACCAGTCAGGGTTTCATCAGTGGGTGGGGTTCCAGAGACTGCAGGTCCTTTATATAGGTCCCTGCCAGTGTCATCACTTATTACATCACCATTGGATCATATAGAAAAAACACCAACACGTGTAAATATTTACAAAAACGTATTACTACATGTACATGCAACTATAGCACAACTATTACGTACACAGATCTAGAGCATAAGCTACAGCATCATATTTTAAAGCACTGTACTAGTAAAAGATAGAGTCCACAGTAAATATAACTAGTGATCACCCATGCATGTTTCAGGAAAGATCCAGGGGGATCCACTGGTTGTCATATCTAAGTTATGGTTAGAGTGAAGAGACAGATATAGGAGTTTGCCCAGATAGAAGACAGAATCTACAAAAGTAGAGAAAACAAGACAACATTTTAGCTTTGTACATTTTATGATACACATTTCATATTTTTCAGATCTAAACAAACTCTAGCCAATAAAACAAAAAAATAAAGGCTATAGAAATGGTTTTCAATCCCACATTTCATTCAGGCCTTGAGGGTTGACTACTGTATGTCTAACAAAAATCCAGAAACTTTCTCTTTGAATAACATATTTACTCTGTCACCCCTCTTTTGGATGGTTTTACACATTCAATCTCCATAACCATGAGGAATCTCTGGCCTGCATTATGGCTTTCAGAAAAATGTCTACCAACTGAGGTGTTCATTTTCTATTAATAATGGACTGGACATGTTCATGAATTCATTCTTTTAGCATTCTGACTGTTCTACCTACCTACGTGAGTACATGTACAACAGATTATATCAACCACAAATGTGGTTCTGCAAGAAATGTAGTCTTTGACCTCTACTTGCATCTGATTTTTCAAGTTTTGGAATGTTTTACCTGCTGTCATATACTCACATATGTTGCAGTTAAAACATTTGTGGCACCTGCTGGGTCAAGTTGGTAACCACGTCTGGTTAGTGTTGACTTTACATAAGAACTGTCTATGTACTAATTTATCTTTGATGTTCTGGCCCCCTTCTGTAAATGAATCTTGGCTCTGAGCCTATCGCTTCTGTTAAGATGCATCACTGTGTTGTAATGGCTACCAATCTTGCATGCAACACCACTGTAAACAGTAACACATGTGACCTGACTGTATTTTGTGTTAATATTTGCATATTTCTGTTCATTTGCCAGTAAGCCATTTTGCTTTTTTAATTCACCTCTCTACTGATTTGTTCAGCTTACCCTCATCATATCCCCTTACCATGAATCTGTGTTTAGTTCCAAGGCCTGAGTTTCAAATTTTCATTGTCTGTACAGTTACAGGAACATGCAAAATTGACTGAATGGTATGGATTGTTTCATAGACTCAGGATGTGCACTATCACACTTTAAGAGGGAATTAGTTGCTGTGTCCTTTCTGAATCCTTTGAACTAATCTGTTTTAATAATTGATCCCCCATCAGCGTAACATCTAGGAAACGATACTGGTCCTATCCATAGTTGAGGTGAACCTAAGGTTCAGACTGTTGTCACTAAGCCAGTTTACCAAACAGTTAGCCACATATTTTGTTCCTTTCCATATGCATGTATAATCAACACTGTATCTGAACCATGACTTTATGTTTTTAAAACAGGGGTTTGCTATCAGAGTTTTTTGTTGTTTGTTTTTGCTCTACAGGTAGAGATGTGGCATCTACACCATCCTCTGGACTTTAAACAATATTGGGTGCCTTATCTTTCAGTCATTCTGGTTTTCTTATGTGTCCACAGACTGCTGTACTTGCTTTTTTGACTAAATGTCTTTATTGCACCTTCCCCTTTTGGACCCCCTTTAATACTCAAGAGCTGTGTACCCTATCCCCCTTACCCTGGATCATTCTTTCTCTTGGCCTGTGAGCGCTAGTTTTACTGTTTCGTATTTAGGTTGGATCTGGTATCCTGATATGTACTGGTGTCTGTATGAATACTGTTTTAAAACAAATGATAAAAGCATTAACAACAAAAACACAGGGGTTGTGTCTGGGTTATAGATGGTCTCCTCTTCTCAGGGATCCAGGAACAGATTTACATATGCAAGATGGGATGATTTGTGAGCTCTACAAGCTTTATCATGAGCATTTTGACATGCTATAAGTTCTTGGGTAATCCATGGCAGGTGGTTGTCACATACCCTAGTGTGATGCAGAGGGGCATGAGTTTCCCAGACATTGAGGAATGTGGTTTGGAAGTGTAGAAGGGCATCATCTGTCAAGTGTAATGTAGTGGTGGGGTCCCAATTTGCTAGGGCTAGATGTTCTAGCAAGGGGGACAGATTGAGGGATTTATGGGAGCATTGGACTGGGAATTTGGGGGGGTTGGGGTGGTGAATTTTGCAAACTAGATAAATATTGTGGTGGTCACTCAGGGAGTCAGGAAGTAGGCCTTCTTTGATGACCCAGTGTGGGTGGGTGGAGAGAGCCCAGTCAATTAGTGAGTGGTTGCCAGATTTGAGGTCAAGGCGGGTGGGCACTAGGATGAGTTGTGAGAGGTTTTGTCCAGATATCTCTGTTCTGTATTTCTTGAGTGCTGGGGCTAACCAGTTGAGGTTTAAATCTCCCATAATGTATTGTTCACCTGATGTGGTTTGGGAGGAGTATATGTGGAGGTCAGTCACAGATGTGGCTGGAGTGCCAGGCAGCAGTATATTCTGGCAATGTAAATGAGTAGTGAGAAGGGGAGTGCTAACTGTAGCATTAGAGCTCATAGGCTTGTGGTTCAGCCTTGTTAATGCTACCGAGAAGTGTAGGCCCAAGTTTACATAATTGGCTACTGCCTCGCCTCTGGTTGCCCAGTCCTGTCGAGCCATGACATAGCTTGGGATAGTGACCTCGGAGTCTGTGATATTAGTATTTAGCCAAGTTTCAGAGATGGTGAGGATGTCAGGGGCATAGTGGGCTGCAGCGCTTGGGCAAATCAAGTTTGAGGCTAGACTTCTTATATTTAGGTGTAGGAGTTGTAGGTCAAGGGGGAAGGGGCCACCAGTGAGATTTGATGTGTAGGACGTGGCAGGGGCTTGGCCCACTGAGTGTGATTGGTTAGGGTTGAATGTGAGGCCAGGGTGTGGGTGTATGTCCCCTGCTGCAAGGAGCAGGAAAGCGATAGTTAAATAGTGGGCTAACAATTGTAGGTACCACGAGGAGAGCGAGCACTACCTAGGTAGCCGTCGTGTACGAGCATTAGTGGTTGGTTGGAAGGTAATTAATCCAAGATTGTGAAGTGTTGAAGAGAAAGGGGCAGGGTTAGGAAGGGGAATAGGACCAATTTGGGCTGTTCGGAGAACTGGTCACAGAGTTGGAGGTGTAAAGGCTCCTTACAAGGTCAGGCAGGGTAGAGGTCGGGAGGGTGGGGGAGGTTGGCGTCATATTGGAGAGGAGGAAGGAGGCAGATGAGTAAGGAAGCAAGCAGGGCAGGAATCCGGAGGTAGAGACATGGCAGGAGCAATCTATATTATTCTAGAGAGTAGACTAGTAGGTAGGGGTTGGTCCTGAAAATTACAATTTGAGTTGAGGATCCAACAGAGAGCAGCCTTTCCTTGATTTCCTAGATTCCTGAGGAGGAGGAGAAGCTGTCAGGAAGAAAGAGTGTGGCAGTTACAGACAGAGTGGAGCAGTCTGGGCAGAATGTGATGTTTGGTAGAGCTCACTGTACTGGGAGCTTAATCTATGCTGTTCAGCGATTTTTTTTTTATGCAAGAGACTCTGTTTCCACATGTCATGTAAAAAGTCTGCAGTTCGTAATTAAATGCTGCAGTACCAGGTGGAAATGCAGTTATTTGGCAAAAGTTCAGAATTCTTCCACAGGTGAAAGAGTGGAAAATTAAATTTTGCGGAACTTCTGTGATGGTGGAAATCTGCACTTTTGCACACCCCTATGATTCTGTTAATTATGCAATAAGGCCTGACACTGCAAGCCTTATGTGTGATGTAAAGCCTGTGGGGATGATATGCCTAGTTACTCTCCTACTAGCATCATTTCACAGATAAGACCCAATATGTGAGCCTTTGACTAATTGAAATCAATGATGGGATGTCAGCAAATCAGTACAGAGCCACTGCCTCTTATCCTGTGTACAGTTATCTCTCGTGCAGGAACATCAGAAGTGGGTGTTCACTTCACTGTCAAGGGAGGAGGTTTTATTTAATTTTAAAATGAAAAATACTTAGAAATCACTATAAATCTTTCTAGCTAACTAAAATGATTTATAATAAACTATTATACTGTCAAAAATAACTGTTGTATATATTGTAAAACTGTATACTTTAAGTGAATATTTGCAACCTGCATGTATTGTTCATAACCCCTTTCTGTAAACTATTGTAAATATTGTACATTTGTATACATTGTAAAATATTGTATCATACCCCTGTACTCTGCTTCCACAGCTGGGTCATGCCTGAAAAAGGCACTTGCTGCCAGTGCACTTACCAGGTAATCAAAGTTAAACAAAAAAAATAATAAATTAATGGGGCCTCCATGGGGTCTTGGGGTGTCTCTTATCTGTTGTTCACTCCCTGTTTGACTCCTCTTGTGTGGGTTGGGAAGCCAGAACTGCTCAGTTTTGCTTCGGGGTCCTTTCACCTGGAGTCTCATATAACATGAGACACCCAGCTGAGGCCTTGTTAAGTTATAATACTATAAACCACCCAGACTTGGTTTTCAAATAAAAATATTGAAAAATGCGTAATTTTAATTTTAAATCTGTTGAGTGTCTGAGCTCATGGAATGGTACCAGCATTCTGGTTACATTAGTGGCCCATCACCAGTGGGATAAGACTCCTAGTGAATCAATGAGAAGGCGGGATTCCTTGCTCAGACTTCGAGGAGGTTTATGATTAGTTGGATGGATACTGATTGACAGTAACCATGAGCTCCAAACACCGAGCTACTACATTTGGTCTTTAAAATGATGTTGTGTTTATTGTGATGTATCTGTGGAGGACAACAGTTCCCTTCCTTCATTTTGTTATAGTCAGTCTGGCAAAAGCTGTCCCTCCCTCCTCCCTTACTCTCCTTTATTTCTCAGTTTCTTCTAAGGAAATTACAATTTCAAGTTTCCTCTTGACTGGAGATTTAACACCCTTTTCCAGTATTAAAGGTCCCATGCACAACTGAATGAGGCTACTAAACATAACAAATGTGTTATGGGTAAATGGCAAATGATGAAGCAGATGTACACAGACACGTTCATTCTGTTAAGGGGCAAATAATATTAAGCCTGTTAATTTTTCACATTTAAAATCAGGCCTAGAAGAGAGATCTCTGTTGTTTACTTGAATGAATGAATGAATGAATGAATGAATGAATGAGCAACCTTTGATAAATGGGGGATGCTGCCTGGGATGATATTTGCCACAACTGTGCCTTCAGCCCACATATGAGTAATAAGCAAGTCACATGCCTTGGTCAGAACACACCTATAGGTGTGATAGGATTTGCAGTGACTGGTCCCCTGCTAGGTAAACCTATTAATATGAAGGGTTCTTTGTGCCATGAAGTGCTACTTTTTGTCTGTCTTAAAGTAGCATTCTTGTTTGCAGGGAACATTTTTCACAGTTCCATTTTAAGGTAGCTATATGCTCCTTACAAGAGGTGTTATGAAGTTGTAATTTGCTGGTGAAGTTCCAGCGAAGTTGCAAAATTCCCCTTTGCGAAACACTTTGTGAGTTGCCCTATTTGCCACTTTGCAGTGAATTTTCCTGGGGAAATTGCACTTTTTCATGTGAAGTCTTGATGAAGTTGCAACTTCGCCAGCAACTATGTCTAACTTCCTTTGAAAAAGGGTCACTTCACCTGCCAGAAACTTCTCCGACTTGGCAAATTTCTCGAATTATTTCAGAAAGTTTGCCAACTTTGCACAATTCTATTTTTGACATCCTCAGATTATCTAAACACTAACTGGGCAAACTCTTCCTGCAAAACACATATTCAGGCATTTAAGATTTCTGCCTCACACAGCACCTCTCTAAACCAACAATGCTCAACTTAACCCTTTTCAATCACTCTCTTAATGACTGGGTCTTGTCCTTTTATTCCCATAATAACCTAAAAGCTGGTAATCTCTCCAATACACTCAGTGACCGTCATATGGTCTACTATGTATGTAAAATCCATCAGCATGAAGCCCCTCATAAAGTTACCCTCCAGCATGTTTTCTAGTTGGTAAACCAAGCCACCATTTTGGCTAGGCTGAACACCATTGATTGTTCCACCAACTTAAATCCTCCAATGTTGATGATGTGATCAGTTATATCATCTCTACATTCATATTAGTCTGAGACACTCATGCTCCACTCAAGACAGTCAGAGGAAAGACTCCCATGTCCTGTGGTCAGAGCTGAGCTGGTAGGCAATCTTAAAGCTTTAGATGCTGCTTGACACCTGCATAATGTCTTTGGCTTGCAAGGGAACTTTCTCAGGTACAGACAACTGTGAAACACTTGCACCAAGGCCACTCACCTGGTCAAAGCTCAATACTTTGATTCTACTTTCCTGAATAATGTAAATTCTACATCTAAATTCTAGAAGTTTTTTCACTCCCTGTTTGATCCACTGCACTTAAAGTATGTAATAAAATAAATACATACATAAATATGTAGTTCACGGGACTCTGAGCGTCTCAAAGTCATGACTGCTTTTGAGAATACTGCTCTTTGTGCACTCAGTCTTTTACTGTCCTCACATTTTCTTCCTTCCTTCACCTTACCTGCACTTCTTTCCATCCCTCCCCATCCAACTGTTTTCCTTCTCCTCATTCACACTTCAGCTGTAGTCTCTACCTCCTCACCTCTTTCAAGCTAACAGATCCAGTTCTGGTGGCCTTCATCTTTACCTCCTGGACCAGATGGCTCCCTATATCACAGGCTTCACCAGCTCACTCGTCAACCTTGCCCTCCCACCAGGTCTGGAAAAGAGTCAGAGCCTTCATCCTGCTTCTATGAATGGGAACCCATCCCACAGGTAACTACCATCTTATGCCTCTCCTCTGTTCCTCTGAGAAGATAATATTATTCCAGTTCTCCTACATTGAATCATCTTCCTTCTTCAGCCTGTTCATAAGGTGTCAGCATGACACAGTTTGCAGTACATCAACCTCTGGTTCCAGAAAGTCATGGGTTCTAGTCCCACACCTGGATTGGGCTCATACCATCAACACTGATATCTGAGTTCAGTATAATATCTGGGAGTGTGCTGTAACCCTGGGACATGCTGTGCTTCAGATGAAGTGTTACTTGAAGATCCTTGCTGCCCATCGGATTGGGATGTCCTGGCAGGGTGTGCAGGTGTAAGCAAAAGAACCCAAGTCACTTTTCCCATGAGTAAGTAATTTTTCTCAAGAGTCCTTGCCAATATTTCCCTTCCCATAAAACAGGTTCATGCAACTGTCCAAAGCTGTGTGTGGCTGTTGATGTGTAAAATGTCTGCCACTACATATTTACAGTAACCACTATCAGTTTATCATTGTCTGTAAAGTAGTTTGGTAAACAATGTACAATATATGGAAAGTGTTATATAGTGCTAATTCTTTTTCTATTCCAATCACATTTTAGGAAAGCCTACTCCACCATCTTCCCCTTCTGATTTACTGGTCATGTGCTGAGGGATAGATCTGGAACTACTTACCTATGTTACATGCTTTGATCTAGCCAAGGCATTAGTCACTGCTCCCACCCCATTCTCTGTGACAAACTGTCTAATATGGGCCTCTTAAAGCTTATCAACTGGATCCACTCTGACTGACAGAAATCAATCAGCAAAGGGGATTCTATTGCCTCATGTATTCAAAATGTTTCTGGCATCACTCAAGATTATATCCTGAGTCCATTTCTGATCTCTACTTTTGTAAAATGACATTCCTAAAGATTGTTTCTCTGCATGCATCTACATTTATATGAAGATGATATGATAATCTTTCTCAGTGCCCCACGCCCCAGAACTGAAAGTTGATCTCTAGTGTGATTTTAACAAAGTCCATCATTGCTTCTGATCCAATCAGTTCATCCAGAAGGCTAAAAAAAATGGTTTCAGTAACCTTTGGTAGCAGACAGTGACAGGCTAGGGTCTTTCACACCCTAGTCTTCAAGATACTGCATGACTGACCATTAGAGGACAATTCTTCCCTTTAAATGCCTTGTTGTCTGGTTAGATCAGCACCTTAACTTCACCAAACATATTGACACCATCCATGCCAAGCTCCTTCCCAAACTGGATATGCTGTATAGTAACAAATCCTGTATCCCCCTCACTACATGTTGTGAAATTATATCAAAATGATCCTCTTGACTTTTGACTATGGGGATATAGTCAAAATGATCCTCTTGACTTTTAACTATGGGGATATAGTTTAGGGTGATAGCCCAAATCTATCTTTACTGACTGGACCCTCTCTTTCACTCTTTCTACCATATTGCACTTAACTCCCCCCCATACCCTGCACTACTGCTTTTACATTGATCTCTCCCTTTCTTCACTTAAAAGCAGATGTCTGTATCTCTCCATCTTGAATTTCTCTAACTTATCATTCTCCTTCCTCCCCTACTATTATACCTCTCTCTCTTCTAAGTCTTTAATTCCATGAGGTCTACTCCCTTAAGATGTCCAGCTCTTATTTATTCCTCACCCCTTTCATCAAATCTTTTTGTGCTCAAGTCTTATCCCCCATAGGCATCTGTTCTCCCAAACTACTATCCTGTATTCACTCTATTACTTCATGTGTCCATTGAGAAACAATCAAAAACAACAAATTATTTTGGACTATTTTTGGCAGCCAGGCATAGCACACTGGCATATCAATGCATCTAAGAACAATTCCTGATTGCCATCACAAACATGGCTGCCACCATTACTCACTGAAAACTTCAGTTTGGCTCTAAGAAATAAAACTCCCTTATAGTTTTAAAAAATCACATTTTTGAATATTCTTTCTCTTATTAATCACCTACTTATACACACACAAACAAAAAATGAAGTACTTCTATCAGCTTTATTTTTTCAGTGCTTCTTTGCTGAAGTATCCCCCTCCTATCTTTACTTGCCTACTAGGGACATACTTGCTTCTTACTATGCCACTGATGAAACTGAGACCATGACTCCATATATGGTCTTCTAATGTATGTATGTCTGGGCAGAGGAGAACATTCAATGAACAGAATTCAGCAAACAAGCCATAATTTAACTGGAAAAACAGATGATTCACAGGTGGTGAATAATTACTTTTTGCTAGTTGCTTTAACAAACTAAAATACCTGCTTTAATTAAAAATTGCATTTTTCTAATAGTTTCTCAGTTTGTTTATTTTATCAGCACAAACAAAACAAATCAAAAAACACTCCATAGTGTGGATTATGTGAAACCACACTTCCAGGTGTTGGATTCACTTGCATAAATGCCCCATGCCTCAAGATGTACCTTGGTGTGAGGTTATCATAACAACCTCCCCAAGACTTAATACCTACATATGGTTGTTTACATTTTTATAATGCAACTGCATGGTTATCACAGAAATCTAAAGAATTATTCGATTATTACTGTTTTTATCACTAAGATACAGAAGTTTGTTTACATAGCTGGCAGTTTGTAAATGACTGATGCACAGTCATGTGACATGTTTCAGCCAGTCACAGACCACAGTTTTTAAGCTCCTTTTAGAGTGAGCTCATTGTGCTGCAAAATGTGTTGAGAGGCAGTGTCTATGAATATAAGACAAAACTCTGTTCCAGTCTATTCTATTCTGTTCTGTTCACACATAAATGCTGCAGTATTTCACATAGCATCTGTGCCATATTCCATTTATTTAGAATGCTTATTAATAGGGCAAATTTTGAATGTGGGGAAAATATAGAATTGGAAAAATGGCCACATGGTTTGTTACTGATATAGAAATCTGTCCTCCTTCAGTTACTTGAAGCCCATTCAACCACTAACCTCATAGGGTAAGGCATGATCAGAAAGACAGAACTCGGATTAAGTACTGTAGCTCTCATAGATATTTAGAGGTCTTTTGTCCCTTCAGTTTGAATTGACTCAAATGTTAAACTCACTGCCCCATCAAATCATAGCAACAAGCTGAGTTCTAACTCTCCCAGTATCTAACATCAGGATGGTCCTCAAATATCAACTGCTCACATAGTCCATCCTAGGTTTAGAGATGGGCGAAGTCCACAAAATTCGCTATGTGAATCAATCTGTGAATTCACACCGCAAAATAATTCGCGGTGCAAATTGTGAAGTTCAACCCATGAAAGTATGGAATTTTGCCTGTGAATAGCAGAATTTCTGTCAGAATGGTGGAATTTCACCATTAAAGGTGAAATTCCACACTTCATGGGTGAAATTCCATACTTTGTGATGAAAATCCACACTTCACTGTGAAAATTCACGTGAAATGGTGAAATTAGATGGATGAATTCATGATTGCTCCACAGAGGTGAATTTTCTGACTTCACTGGAACTTTGTCAGTGAATTAAAACTGTGCTGTATCTCTATCTACAGTAGGTTCCTCCCAGTAGATAACACTTCTGCATGAATTCAGCAAAGGTGGTTAAGAAACAATGGAATAGGTCTAGCCAGTTTAAAATAAAACAAGCATTTGTCAATGCCGAATGTTGCTTGCTTGTATGTGCTGTTTAGGTATTTGGAAGTCACTGGAGTGCAAATATTGAAAATTCGTGAACTTACGAGCGTGCGTAGGAACTGCGCAATGCACGCTCATAAAACAGTCATTTTTAGGGAATTTTTCACCAAATTTTCAACATAGCCATTTTAAGACCTCTGCTCATGAACAGTGTCACTGTGATTTTCTTAATGTGTCCCATACATTGATTTCGCACACCGACTGCGCCATTGTGCGCTACATGTGCGGAAACATGTTTTGGGCAGGATGTGAAAAATGACAGCTGTACTGCTCATAAGGAGGTGTGGTAAAATGGCAATGTTGAAATCTGGAGTGAAAATATTGAAAATTTGCAAACTTACAAGCGTGCGTAGGAACTGCGCCAGCGCGCTAGTCGAAACAGTCATTTTAGAATTTTTCACCAAATTTTCAACATAGGCTTTTGAGAGCCCACCTTATGAACACTGGCACTGTCGTTTTGTTAATCAGTCCCAAAAGGTGATTTCCAGCAGTGACCGTGAAATCACCCTTCAGGACCGATTAATGCCATGACAGTGCAAGAATTCATGAGGAGGGTCCCAAAACCCCATGTTCCGGTGTACCAGCCCCAAATTTCAAAATGCCTGAGATATGCAACAAAGTTGAAAACCCCATTTTTTCCATTATACAGCTTACCGGCATTTCCTCAGTTCGCGGTCGAGCTTTGAAGAGTGCAGACATGTTCCCAGTCCACCGATGATTGTCGTGCCAAGCCTGGAGGTAAGTATGGGGTGAGGGGGTGGGGAGGCAGAGTGCACAATGGATGGGGGCAGGGAGACTGCGAGGACTGTTTTTTATTTACAGGGTTTTTTGTAATGAAGATGGCTTGTGGGACATTGCCACGCTGGTGGGCTCCCAGCATGGCAGCTGGAAAGACTGTTTGGGGGCTGAGCTGACGGGAGATTGGGCACCCCGTCAGTTATAACAAGATTTGCCACACTGGGGGGGCTTCCAGCATGGCACCTGGAAAGGTTTTGGGGGGGGCATGCAGCCGTGGAGCCAACAGGGGATTGGGCACCCCCTTCGGCTATAACCTTTTTAGGAATTTATTTAATGACTGCTTTTGCAATTAAGTCAGTTAAATAACTGTTCAAACCATAAAAAATAAATACATTTAATGGACGTGGATATATCAGATTTGGCTGATTGCAAGAGGTGTGTTTGGGGGGGAGAACTGACGCTTGAATGGGGCGTGGCTAACTGCGCCGCTTGAGGACCAAGTACCATAATCCGCTGAATTCCAAAACTGGGGCACTATGTGTCCCTAATATAAATAATCGCCACATTTTTGCTTTGTTGGGGCGGAGCTGACGGAGGGATTGGGCACCCCACGCCATACAGTGTGTGCGGGTGAGGGAGTTCAGCACGCAATATGCGTGCGGTATGTGTGTGTGTGTGGGGGGGTGGGAGAGCTCTGCTCACTGAAGCGGAGCTCTCCCTTTCAACTCTATGCCACTGCATTTTGAACTGCTGTCATAGACAGCTGCAGCAGTCATCGGAGAACTGTGGTCACACCTGAAAACTGGCTGACTGAATTGGAGGACGGGTGCCACACCTCCGAAAACTCAGATGATGGCACTATGTTTCTTGCACATGTGTGCAAGCAACATAAAAAGTGTATCCTTGTAGCAGAGTGACTAACTGCAGCATGATGGAAAACTGGATCCCAATAAAAGACATTGTTTTTTTACAAAGGGTTCAATATAAGGTTGGGTGATCCTTTATCTTCCAACCTGTTATTATAGATACAAATCAAGAATAAACACAAGAGAAGTACTGCATCACACGTACCCACAAATGCAGTTCTCAAAGTTATTTCAGGAGTCTGGTCCCATGGAACAAATTGAATTGAATAGTCAAGCTCAACACCTGTCAAATCAAATCTATTAGTTGAAATCTAACTCTGCTTCAGCTAGATTTTCAAATACTCAGAACCAATTTTGTCACAATTATGCTACTTGCAATGTGATTGTTAGACCACATAAATGTGCTTTTAATTTCATGTCCAAACGCCAAATGTTGCACATCAAAAATAACAGGGGCACTGAAAAAGTGACATGTATATCAAAATAATAATGTAAGTATAATTTTCTGCCTTAAATGTGCAAAAGTGTTGCAAATGTGTCAAAGTGCTTAAAAACCGCACACACACATTTTGCTGCATTTCTGCTGATATAGCTGCAGCAGAACATCTACTGATAGTCCTGCAACCACATTTTGAAAATCCAGGCCCCTGTATCTAAGTTCATGATATTTTGGCTCAGACATTACCTATATTAAAACTGCAACTTTAAAGGAACATAAACCCTGTTGTTTATGGTTTTATATGATGTATAATTGTAAAATTTAGACATGTGGTACCGTAAAAAATACAAAATCACACATTCCTCCCATAGTGCAAAGCATCATGAAATGTACTGTATATGCAAATCACCATGAAAGTTTGGGCTGGCTCATCATTAAGCAGGAATGCATGGTGCTAAAGGGCCTCTCACTCAGTTTGCAAAGGGTGCAAACAGAAGACTCAGACACATGTTTCGTCCTACCCAGGACTCATCATTGTGCCTCATCTGTATGACACCCCAGGAAAAATGAACCAGCACTAAGCTGGTCTTATGGATTTTGAGCATGGTGAGCCCCCAAAAAAAAAAAGCTAAAGACAAAGAACTTCAGTGCAAAAGCACTGAGGCAAGGTTACCCAAAGGGCATTGGCTATAAAGCCAAGTTTAAAAAATACAAAATCACACATACCCTGAAATCACACATACCTGTATTGTGGTACAGTAAGTATGTTTAACCACACCAATGTATTGTTAAGTTTTTAATTTGGTGAAATAGTCCTATTTTTTCTTTATTTATGGCATCATATTATTGTAGCCTTTTCCTTGCCTAGCCTTCAGTTCCAGAACTCAGTGACATCAGTTGAGCTTGAGACTACAGTGAAGTAAAACCCAGGGACATAAACTGAGCTGAAGCAACTGGATCGATTCCACCTCAGTTTTGTCTTTAATTCAATGGATGTCACTGGGTTCTGGAACTCCTAAGTAATTAAATATAGAATAATACATGGGGTGTCATGTTCAATGAGATTGTAACACACTGGAGGTGTTGAATGCACATAAACCCCGAGAATGAAGCTTGAGGGTTTATTTTAGCATCCAACACTGAGGGTGTGTAAAATTCAATTATACAATGGCAAGAAAGAATGCTGAGCTCTGATTGGTAAGTCTGGGGATGGACCCGTGATGTTATCCCAGTAAAACATCATGGATGTAGTCCTAGCACACACATGGCCAAATGTTAGCAGCAAAAAAAAATCACTCCACATGCAGATTAGGGAGATAGAAAATTAGCAATTTACTGTACCCACAATTCCTCACAATATAAATAAGTATACAGGCTATGATATTTCTGTTTCACTACAGAAATAAGAGTGCATCTCAGTAAAAATCCTGTCAGCTATCAGTGTGTACACAATGCTTCATTTTGAAAATAAATATCTGAGATCTTATATTGTAACCACTACCAAAAAAGGACACTGCACCTTCTAGTAAGGAAAACTGGAAGACAGCTTCATATTGTACCCACAGTGCCTTGCCACATACATTTGTATATTAGGTGCTATACTGTAGTCACCACTACCAAAATATGAGACTGCACTGTTGAGTAAGGAAAATTTAAGTTAACTTTATAATCTACCCAGAACTTCTTGTTGCTATATGTAAATCAGCATATTAGCTGTTAGACTTTTGTAATCATTATAGTAAGGCACTACACTGTAGTCACCACCACCAAAAAAGGAGACTGCACTGCTGAATACGAAAAATGTAAATTAACATTATGATCTATCCAGAATCCCTTGTTGCTGTATGTAAAACAGCATATTACCTGTTACACTGCTGTAACCACTAGCAAAATAAAACTTAACTGATTTAAGGGAAAGGGACTACTTTATGTTTAAATGTTAAAATTTAAGGGTTAGCAGAGGAGCCGTTGTATAATAGCAATAATGTGCTCCAGGGTGTGTGCAGTGCTGGGATAATGTCGCTTCTCTGGTATTGGATGCACTCAGCCTGCAGGCTCGTGCCCAACCACTGAAGGTGTGGCGTTATCCTAGCAAGACACCCTGTCATATATTATTGTTTAAGTTTTACACACACCACCTCATGTTTTATTTTAGATAATTGCTGGGGAGCATTTTTCACCACAGCAATTGCAGTATATAAAATAGAAATACATCACTGTTCAGTCATGGTCTAGTTGGGTTTAAGAACGGTCTGCGGTCCAGTGGAAGTGACTGCTGAAACCTTTCCTTTTTTTTAAACTGTTCATTTTAAAAGTTTTTTAAAAAGGTTTAAAGTTTTGTTTTAAAAGTGTGAGTTGTTTTCTTTTAACTTATTGCCAAGTGTGAGGGGCAGTGAAGTGTCCGGTGCTGAGGAAGAGAAGAGTGGTGACTGGCACGTGTATGGAGTGAGGGAAACTGGTGCATGTTTGCTGTTATAACCAACAGGTTATAACTGAGAATTAAAACCAGGTTTCTTTATAGGAAAAAGTGCTCCCCAGTTATATACTGAATAATGCATGGGGAGGAGTGTATAATGAGAATTTTATGCACATTCAGGGTGAGAGATGCTATATAAATGCCCTCAGGGTTTATCAAAACATCCCACACCAAGGGTGTGCATAAAATTCAAGTTTTGAACTCCTTCTCATGTGTTGCTTTACGTAATTGTTGGGGACTTTTTTTTTTTTGCCAACTAGTTCTGTTGAAATAAATCATATGAAAAATAGGAGATTTGTGTGAAGTGTGGTTTATTTTAGTATCTTTTCTTTCACTTGCATAATTGATTGCTGAAGTATATAGTGATAATTGCTGTGAAGAGAAGAAATTTTTTTTGACATTTATTTCATGATCCACTGACCTTTTTTTTTTTTCTGCTTCTGGCAGTAGTAATGACTGTTGCAAGAAAACTCACTTGAAAAGTGCATGAAACTGAAACAGAATTACAAGTTTAGAAATGTTCTTATGTTCTTTTTAAGGCAAACAGTAAAGTAGATTTTAAGGTCCCCAAAACTGTGAAAAAGCTGTTATGATGCTACACTCCAAAATGGTATCCATGGCGAAATTCTAATGAGGTTCAGAGGTTGCCAGTTTCTATGGGGAGGGAGAGAGAGAGAGAGAGAGAGAGAGAGAGAGAGAGAGAGAGAGAACATAGGTCACTGACCTGAAGTCATCCTATCATAGCAATTTAAAAATTTTGGGTAGAATGCTGTTTTTATGCTTTACAGAGGTGAGTTTTTTATGTGACAGTAGTCTGAAAGAAACACTGGAAGGGAAATCAGTGTGACTCTGTTATACTGACAACTACGTGGCAAAGTGAGCACTAGCTGTCTATTTCACTTTTCATAGGGAAACTGGCATATGTTTGCCATTATAACTCATAGGTTATAATGGTGAATTAAACCAGCTTTCCCATGGAAAAAAACAGTACCCAGTTATTACAAATGAATATTGGGTGGGAAAAAGGCTGCATTAATATGGAGCTCAAAACAAGGATAAAAACAGGAATATTTCAAAACAAACGCAGAGAACAATACACCAAGGTGAACAAACAGACTTAAAACATGCTCAGATTTACAATTATAAATTAAAAACATAAAAAAAATATTAGGTTTATGTTCCCTTTAAATTATAGTAAATGCATCAGGCAGAGAAAAGTATGATAAATGTATCTAAAATCAGTGCCTGGGAGGAGATTCTGTTATGTACAGTACTCTGATGAAGACAGTATGTTATATCATATATAGGTGAAGGACTTGTTTTTCTTTTTGCATTTTTTACATTTGAAATTAGAAGACCATAGAATAATAACCTCAATGAAAGCAATGCAACCTTTTAACATTTTCTCTTCATATATCAGAATAAAATGCTGCCAGTGTATAATTCTATAGTTCTGATAATAAAATTCCTTTTAATACTTGGTACTGGCTGAGTATTATAGATTCATGAGTAGACTGACATTATTGTTATATGTTTTGCTGTGAACTGCATGCCTGATTATCTTTTACACTGTCTAAAACTGTGATGTCTACATGGAGCAGAAATAGATCATTAAAGATGAAGCTTCATGGGGTAGATTCTCTTTATTGATAGTGACAATGCACAGTCAGTTCTTTTGCTCCCTTACAGTGTGGGAGATCTGATTGATCTGGCATTCATACAAAAAATAAAAGCACTTTAATGTATTCATTATGCATAAGCTTAACTTCTCATTATTACAACATTGTGAAGAAAATGTACACTGTAAATTGTAACTACCAATATTCTGCCAACAGTTGAGTGAACATTATTCCAGCACTTGTTCAGTCAGTGCATCATTTGCATTTCCAATTTTAATGGGGCAAATGCACAATGTAATCTACTTCTTTGTTTTGATTATTCTCCTTCTGATTCCCCACTCCACTCAATGGTCATTCTTCTGGACTAGTTGCCTCTGAGTACATCTCCTTTGGATCTTCAGTGCTGTCCTAATACCCCATTCAGAGTCACTCACCCCCATCTACAACATCTTGCTCCCCCAAAACTTCTCTCATAGGCAGGTTCCCCTGCTCTTCATGTCCAGTGCACAGTCAGGGGAGGGATATAGATCCAGTGATAATTAATGGGGAGGTTGGCATATTCATGTATATGTGGTGCAACTGGCCCAGCCATCATTCTGCTACTAACAAGAGGGATTTTTTTTCTCTTTAGTACCCACTCAGCTATCCAGCGTGATTGTGAATGCCCTGGGAGTGAGTGCCAGTTGATACCTTAACTACCTCCTTATATTCTCACTTAAAATATCAACCCCTTGTTAGAGCTATGCAGAATGCAGATTCTGCCAGCAGAATTCATGCAGGATGGTAATTCCACTTCCAAAATGCTTTTTAGAATTTTGTTTTGAATTCTGCAGATTTCCAAAAAAGCATTTCTCTGTAATCCATGAAATAAATGTCTGCAGATTACGTAAACTGAGGAATCATTTTTCATAGATTGTTGAAAAGGTGTCCATAGTTCATGTAAAGCAAATTACTAATCTACAAAAAATAGTCTGCTTTCAAAACTATGTCACTCTGCTACCAACAAAATTTTATGAAACTAGGTGGAACTTTATAAAATTCAAAAGAATTCCATTCCATTGGAATTTGAATATTCTGCACAGTACTACCCCTTGTCCATTGTGATCTTCCAAGAATTAATCTTCACCATTTATTCCCACTTATGGGTCTGTACCATAGGCACCAAACCTCATGGGAGTAAAGTCTTTTGCAGTCTACAGCTTAGGGGACCGATGTCAGTGCTGGCATCACCCATGTTGCAGACGTAATTACGTGGCGCACCTGGGCTGTCCAGTTACTGACACTAGTCCCCAAAATCTTCAGTTCTGATTTTTACACCATCAAGAGCATACTGTGGGAGCAC
Organism: Neoceratodus forsteri; assembly: GCA_016271365.2. Taxonomy (NCBI): domain Eukaryota; kingdom Metazoa; phylum Chordata; order Ceratodontiformes; family Ceratodontidae; genus Neoceratodus; species Neoceratodus forsteri. Next base: position 1,326,061,876 of record CM057458.1, read on the forward strand.
TAGTCATCATTGAAAGTGCATCACAACTCCTTCCTCAGTTCATTGTCTGCTGTTCAATGCCATACCACTTGGCACCAACCTCCTTCAGTGCCGTCATTCTTATTTTTACTGAATAGTGTGGTGCAGAACCTTTTTCCATCCTGTTTATTGCTTTTTTTTGCTCATGGCACTATGTCCGGTTCTGAGGACCACAAGGGAAAGAAGCCACAGACAAGCAGAAGAAGCTGCACAACAGCCCCTTAAGTGTTAGTGCTCCTATGGGGGCCAAATTGCCATTCAGGACTGGCATGATGCATGTTGGACCTGCCTTGGCACAGACCATGATATGGACAGGTGCAACACATGTTTCTTGATGGACTAACATATTTTAGAAATCTGCACTTTGAAGTGGGGGTCACAAGCCCCCCACTTTAGGAGGCAGACACTGCACCAGGGACAAAAAGTTAAAGTCCCTGGGCTCTTCCTTTAAGCCTCTTTCCTGTGCTATATGTACTAAGGAAGACCAGGCCTCTCCATGTGCTCACCCCACCGAGATGTCAAAGGACTTGGGGGAGGGGTCTGATGGACAGCCAGTCTCCCGCAGGGTGGTGCTTTTTCTTACCACCCTTTTTTTACTTCAGCCTCGCAGCCACTCAAGCTAATTTATAGACTTTTGTACCACTGACATATTTGTCCACATTTGTTTTCTCAGGAGATGAAAAAAACATATTAGTATTTGATATATAGTGCCTATAATATCTAAAATGTTTAATCAAAATTTTCACTGTGGGGTGTTTTGTATAACATAATTTTGTCATTGTATATTGGTATGGTCTGGTTGCTGGTGTTAGCACTACTGTTTCTGTCTACCATGAGCTATCCTGCAAAATAAATTTTTTGGATTGCCACCAATGATTTTTATGTATCTAGAGTGCCTCCTTTTTGTAAGGTTGCCTGGTCTGTCATGACCCTCCTTCACTACTTCCATTGCCCCTGCCTTCTCCTCTTCCAGGCGTTTTTGGTCCTCTCATTCCTCTGGCCTGGGATCAGTTCAGGACAGTGGCTGGTGTGTTTTCACAATACTACCCCGGAACTGACCAGGCCATCTTTAGTCCTGAAGTGCCTACACCACCACATCCTAACTCCAGCTCCTCTTCGCCCACTTACTCCTTTGACAAAAAGGATACCTTTGTCCACATCTCCTCTGATGCTGAGTATACCTGGTACCAACAGTTCCTAGTGGAGATGACACAGGAGCTGAGTATTCAGCATTTCTCAGGTCACAAACTGCTACCCTGGTGTCACAATTCCATAGGGAATACTTCAGAAACACTACTGACAGCCTTCTGTGACCTTGGCCCTTCATGGAGGCATCCAGGAATGAATGGCTGTCACTCTGCCCCTTTCCTGCCTCAGTGGATGTCCAGCACAGATATTGTGCCTCCATGGGGTCTCCAGAGTGCATGCCTCATCCCTCTTCTGAGATTCTGGTACTGCAGACTCCCTCTGGGCCTAGGTGCCCAATGCATGACCAACCCCTTGAGACTGACTCTGCTAGGTTTGATTTCTGGAGCAGATGGATTTTTGTGACAGCATGCACCACGATGAGCACGTCTGCACATCAGGCACACCAGATGGATTTTGGCAAGCATCTGTTAGTGACAATGAATCTGCTCTTAGCATCCATGCCAGACAGCAAGAAAGTCAGGCAGGCCATTTGCTTTTTCTATCCAGGGCCTAGAGCTGGCAAAGCACCAAGCAAGGGTGTCTTATGATACTAACAAATTAGCTTCCAGACTGGTGGGAACCACAGTCTGCATTTGGCAGTAGGCATGGCTTTGTCTTTCACAGTTGGCACCCATGGCCCAGTGTAGGGTGCTAAGCTCATGTTATCAGGGACTCATTTCTTCTCCCGCAGGGTAAGGCATGAGTTGTCAGGGCACCCTCCTGCTCCAAGGCCATGGGAGCCTCCACCTGCCCCTGACCAGTCTCGGGTCTCACCAGATATGTAAGAGTCCCTGCAACCATGCGGTTATCTTCCACAGATGGCTGAAGAAGAACCATTTCCCTCAGGGTGAACCAACTTCTCCTTTTTGGGTGGAATGCTTGGTACTCTGACCCATAAGTGAGAATAAACAGTGAAGACTGATTCTTGGAACATATTATAATTATATAGTCACCATAATTTTTGATCTTCTAGAACATCTTCACTATTTATTCACACGCACTCCAACCATGTCCCACTCAGCTAGGAACCAGGGCCTCTGGGCAGTTAACTCTGTATGTTTCTTTCTTTCTTCATTCTTATCTTCTTGAAACTTCCTTAGAGTGTTTCTTGGGGACACCCCTGCTCTTTTAAATGGACTAACCCCCTTCTGCCCCGTTCCCTTTTAAAAATAAAAATAAAAGGAGTATAAGGGAGAAAGACCCCTTTTGGGGGTCCGTATCCCTAAAAAAAAAAAAAAAGAGCAAAAACAAATATTCCCAGATAAGGGAATTTTTCATTCCTTCTTTTCCTTTCATTCCTTCTCCTCAGTTCAGCATTATTTTCACCCAGGCTGTGTTACTTTTTGGAATCTTGCATGAGCTTGCACAGCTACACTCAGCCCCTGTGGACACAGACAGCTTGGAACTGTCTTGTTTAATATGCTTAAGCTCTGTCACCCTCAGTTTTAGCCTCCTGTGGGTATCACCAGCCTTATCCTGGAGGGGAGGACATCACAGGGATTTACTTTTCCCTTTGCCTTTATTATTCTGTCTTTTCACTTGGGAAGTAGCAAGAGGATATCTATCTCTATATCATTTATCCTGTCTCTTTCTTCCAGCCTCTAGTGTCCTTGTACTTGTAGTACAAGGCCTTTCTTTTTTTTTCCTCTTTCTATCTCTTAGGAGATTCCTTTTGGTCTGTCCATTTTATCCAGAGCTCGACACCAGGGCTGCTGCCCTTCTCCACTTTCCTGTCCAGATGACTAGTAGGATCTGGCACCTTTTTACCCACTAGCCATGTGCCACTTACCTGTAGGTCCACACTTCAGTTTTTCTCTAAATTGGTAGTCGGGATTTATTGTTTTTATGATTTTATATCCTATATCCTTTTCCAGTCCCTTTGGGCTAGGACTCTTCAGTCTCTTTCTCTCTCTCTCTCTCTCTCTCTCTTTCTCTTTCTCTCTCTAGTCTCTCTCTTGTTCTCTCTCACTAATTTCTCTCCTGACTAATAGAGCAGAAGAAAGTAAGGGGACGGTGTCGGTTATTGGCCAGCCCATGATCATCACATCATTATGTCTGCCCCATGGTTGGTGCTGGCACTGACCTTGGTCTCCCCTAAGCTGTGTACTACAAAGAACTTTGCTCCTCTGGGGTCCTTTTGCCTCTGGCACAGTCCCATAGGTGTGTGTAAATGGTGAAGATATTCTGGAAGATCAAGAATTACAACAAGTATGTAATTTTCATGTCTTTGCCCCACCAACTCAGTGGACGTAACCATTTGTTCCTTTTTTTTCCTGTAGGTATGTACAGTATTTAGCTTTTACTTAAAAGCATTGTCTAATTGTTAAACCATTTTCATGTGTAATGTGATTCCACTAGATATGTTTATAATACCTTGTGGCAAAAACACAGCCTGCTAGGGGTGAAGCCTCATAGCCACCATATATAACTTTGGAGCTTCTGTGAGATATCCACTTTTTACATTAAAGTACCCCTTAAAAGTTACAAACTCTTACTTTCATCAATATCTTTGGGTGGAAATATCTTTAGTGTAACCTTTGTGGGACTTTCTTGATTTCAAGACAATGGAAAATCAGAAAAAGTCACAATCCAATGGTGGGGAAAGTGGGGACTACAGATCACAGCAGCTAAATCTAGAGCCATGTGGGAACATGAAGAAGGGGAAGCCACCCTTACTGAAATTGTACAGGCCATCAAAACTCCTAACAAAAGGGTAACACTTCTTGATAAAAAAAAAAAAAGATGAACTCAAAATAGTTGTGGATTTTCCCTTATGGCTGAATCCTTGGCAGCTTTGTTAGAAGCGAAGAGTGCATGCAGTGCAGAAGAGAGAGCAATGACAACTATGGTAGGACTGATTAAATACAACTGGGTCCTCAGATACCACCTAGGAATTGTTGAAAACTATATTGAGCTCAGAATATTAGAATGCTGGGGCTTCCTGAATCCTCTGAGGGAGATGGCTCAGTAGCCTATGTGTTCCAATGGTTACAGAACAGTTTACAACTGAACCAACAGCCAGGAGTTGTACAGGCTTATGGGGATACTCCCCACAAAATAATTGAGCAGCCAGAGCTTCCCAGGATGTTATTAATTATGTTGGTTTCCACACAGGAGAGGGACTTGGTTTTAGATGTGGTGAAGAGGTTGGGACCTACCTCATGATGAATGGTACTCGAGTGTCCTTGCTCTCAGATCTGAGGTTTGCTCCCTGGGACAGAAAAAAGTCACTTAACTCCTTGAGGGCAACTTTAAGAGAGCTCAGAGTATCCCACTTATTACAATACCCTGTGAAATAAAAAAAAAAAACTACATATTTAGGTACAGTCTATCTCTTCATGTGATCCTGTCCAGACAGGAAAACTTGTTACTCAAATGAAAAAGACTGGATCTCTAAAGCCTACAGCAGATGTAGAGACCTCATATTGGCTGTTTTGATGCTCAGTCTTTGGGACTGGAATATAAATGTAAGATAAGTGGGCGGAGTGGTATAGAGGCTTTTGAAGGTGTTCAGCTGCCAATTGCAGTTTATCTATTTTACATTTTACTTGTTTTAATTTACCTGTTGGGGATCAGTATATCTTGTCTAAGATGGCACCACTGCATAGTAACACTTTTCTGGTCCCTCTGCCATCCCCCTCCTAGGTTTGCAGTCTTTATTCTGGCGTTTCCACCTAGATAGTAAAAAAAAAAAAAAAGTTGCTATCATTGGTCTCTCAGACTAAGTTTATTGCTTCCATGAAGAAACTGTATTTAAAGAATAATGCACAACACTGTGTGTGTAATTGCTGATTAAATGTACCTTGGGTGATTGGAGCGCGAGGCCGTGGGCCAGTGTATCAACTCCAAGAAGTGATGTTTTCTGCAAGATACACATGCTGGAGTGCATTATTCCTATTATGCAATAGCTCCTTTGTTGAAAACAAAGGAAAAAGATTAAAACATGCATTTTAGAATACATTTTTCCTTCCATTTTAACTTTTGGACATAAAGTAGTCCCCTATTCCTAAATCAGTTAATTCTTATTTTGGAATTGGTTACAGCAGTATAACAGCTAATATGCTGATTTACATACAGCAACAAGGAATTCTGGGTACATTATCAAGTTAACTTAAATTGTCCTTACTCAGCAGTGCTGTCTCTTATTTTGGTAGTGGTGACTGTATTATAACACCTAATATGTAAGTGCTTGTAGCAAGGCATTGTGTGAACAACATGAAGCTGTTTTCCATTTTGCTTACTGAGAGGTGCAGTCTTCTATGTTTGTAGTGTTTAGAACAATATGCTGATTTACATACAGCAACAAGGAATTCTGCGTAGATTATAAAGTTAACTTAAATTTTCCTTACTCAGTAGTGCAGTCTCCTATTTTGGTAGTGGTGACTTCAGTATGGCACCTTATATGTAAATGTCTATAGCAAGGCGTTGTGGAAACAATATGAAGCTCTCCTCCAGTTTTCTTTACTGTGAGGTCAGTCTCCTATTTTTGTAGGGGGTACAACAATATAAGATCTCAGATGTTTATTTTCAACAATGAAGCATTGTGCATATACTGTATAGCTGACAAGACTTCTTTACTGAGAGATGTACAGTAGTCTCCTATTCTTGTAGTGAATACAGAAATACAGTATAATAGCCTGTATACTAATTTATATAGTGAGAATTGTGGGTACAGTAAATAGTTAATTTTTTATCTTCCATAATCCACATGTGGAGTGATTTTTTTACTGATTACATTCAGTCATGTGGGTGCTGGGACTAGATCCATGATGTTATGCTGGAATAACATGGGCCCAGCCCCAGACTGACCAGTCAGAGCCCAGCACTCTTTATTGCCATTCAATAATAATGATTATGCTATGTTTATTTGCAGACTTTTAAGGAAACATGTTGGCACTACTTATTTACTCCAAAAATTATTATATATGAGGCTCGGGTTGGGAGCCCAGACTTCTTAGTTTTGTTTTATAAGTAGAAATTGTGCCTGCATTTATTCTTGTGTGGCTTGGTGGTGACCCATTGTTTTATTTTTTATTTTTGTAATATGTCTTTACAGAGCGTCTGGACCTTTTTACACCTATGTGAATGTTTTTAGACTTGAATAATGTAAGCTGATTTCTGGCATTGGGTCCAAAGGAATGCTGACAAGAATAGCGTTGCCTAGGAGCATGCTGCAATAATGATGCCTTTTTTCTTTTGCGGAGGGGCTATGCCCCCACACCTCCCGATGCGGGGGTTCTGCCCATCGCACCCCCCAGCATTAAGGATTCCCACCCCAAGGGGAAGCGGATCATGGGGCAAGTTCAATTTCTGGTACTGTGGAATACTGTTTCCATGGCTGCTTGTGATAAAAAATAAGATCCAATGCTGGCAAAAGTTGGGACATCAGGATTAGAACCCTGGTCTCCATTGCCACTGGCCAGGCTACTCCATGCCCCAGCCCTCCATGCCACAGGAGAAACTTGGTCAGATCTCTTCAGCCCTTGTCCTGTGTACAGGACCATGGACAGCAACTAGGGGAGCACTTACAGCAAGCGCTGTAAAAACCCAGTCACTGTCCATGTGAGCACTTACCAGACTAGCTCCCTGAATCTCTGAAGTGCAGTGCTAATCTGGTAGTGCTCATCTAACTGGGTAACCTGATGGCTTAATTGGTCCGGGCTAAGTGGTACTTATGGACTTACAGGTGACTATTTCTTTTTGATATTTTGGTTATTGGATATGCATCCCTCCAGGGTGGTTTTTATGATGGATCCTATCTTAACGTATTCTTATGCATTATATTTGCTTTATAACCACTGTAGCTCAAGTTGTATATTTTTTATCATAAAACTAATAAAAATAATGTTCTCTTTTTGTTTAAAAAGAATACAACATCACCAAAATTTCTTGAGCATCACCAGAAATTATAAGTGTTATAAATGTTGACAATGTCCCAAGAAGGTCTTGGTAGGCAAGTTTCTGTCAAAACAGTACTTCAAAGGAAAACTCCACAAAACTGATCCACATCACCATCTCACCCTTCCGTATATCCAGCAACCCACCCATCCATCCAAAGTTTGACCAACTAAGTTGTCATTATACAGCATGTTAAAAATATTTTGGCCAGTCTTTTGGTGTAGTGGGAGACTGCCACCCATGATGGTGATGACCTGTGTTCTGTAGAAAGGCAGGGTCATCTGAGAAGGACTTAGGATCTCAGGGGAATGTGCTCCTCCAACAAGGAGAAAGGGTCATTGCTTCTGCCACCCTACTAACTGGCTGCAGCAGAGATACTGCAGGGGAGGATGGATGCTAACCAGGCTAATCACGGACACTTATTTAATGCACAAGCCTTGAACCCCATGCATGACTGCATCCTGTGTGGAAGCATCTGGCTGGAATGAAAGAAAGTCAAGCTGCATGCAGAATTATCCCCAGGAATGCTCAGGCCCTGCCTCCTGCCACTGAACACAGCTCCACCCCATGTTCTGCTATCTCTGAGGAAAAAAGTTGGTCGATAGTGCCTGGTATCCAGTCAGGCTGAGCCACAGCTGGTATAGTAGGTACCAGAGATGTGGAGGGTGGGGCTAGGCTCAACCTGAGAGGAAGTGGGTAGCACTGGTGATTGGGACACACACAATAAATTAAAAAAAATGACAAAAAAATATTTTTATACTGTTTAAATGGAGATTTGATTATTGTTTTTCTGTCCAAGATGTATAATCTTACATGTTTCAACATTAACTCATTTGAACTGGCCCGGTGGAGGAGTAGTTGCCCTTCCGCTCCCCACACCAGTGACTCAGGTTCAGGAATGGACCGGGGTCATTCAGTAGGCCGGTAGGGTGAGGGAAGATTGATCATCCATTGGTAGCTGTCCTTTCTCAGGAAAGGGGGACACTAGGTCCCGCTGCAGAGACTGCCACCTGGAAAAAGCTGGATAGCAGAGTAGCGGGAATGCATGAGGGGCAGGGCTGTACTGTGACGTGCTTGGCACACATGTCCCAGCTCTACAGCCCAGAGGGAGAAAATGGAGGAATAAGATGCTGGGTACCATAGCTGGCATCCCCTGCAGGCTCTAACATGACCACCTACCCATCATGGTTCTGGGCAAGCGATAGATAATTGGTAAATCTGTGGGAAGATCAATGATGGGGCTGGGGACTGCTGTCGGACAGACCATAGGGGTGAAAAACCACTGACTGAAAAAAACAGTAACTCATTTGTTACTTATTTGTCCATTCCCCTAATTTGTCATGATCTTATTGAATCTCATTTACTATATCCTTCTGTACCTTGCCTCTTTCCCACCTTTGGTGGTATGTGCAAATTTGGACATGTAGATACTCACCACAACTGTACTTCTAGACCACTTATCAAAATATTAGAAATCACAGAATAAAATCCTGTTACTTGAGGCACCCAACTGTTAGTGGATGCTGTTTACCTACCTGCTGACAACCAATGGATGCTGCCAGCAAGTCATGGGGTTAAGTTACTTTGTAATAAAGAGTGCTAAAAACACATTACATTAAACTAAATTACTAATTTTCCTTTCTTCCCTTTAATTCTTTATTGTTTTTCTTTGACCTAGATTATAAATTTGATTGAGCCTTGCCAAGCACTGATGTATCCAAGTCTTATTTTATATTGTGTTTGGGCATGAGAATCGGTCCTCATTGATGTACATTGGTTGTGATTCACAAAGCAGTGGATTGCCTACGTGCTACGTATAAGAGGCGCATTGGCAACCCTAAGTGGCAAAGCCATACAGCAGACCACCATGCAGCACTCACTTAGGGCATGCTAGATCACCTAGATTCCTTAGCAGCTATGCACCAGGGGCAGCTGGGGGCATGCCAGGAGGAACTCCCTGCATTGCACCCATGCACAATAGTGCACTGCTTGGTGCAAGGGCTACAACAAATCCATACGGGTCCACCACATGTCAACGGTGGGGTGCAGCAGCTATGGGAACCTCTTGCACACAGCTGCCAGATCTGGCTAGGCCACCTGGGAGGGCTGGGGTGGCCATTCAGTCATGCACCCACTGGTTAAACACTGGATGGTGCATGCCATCCCAGGACCCCCTGGCTGTGTGCACAGACAAGGATCCACTCTGGGACCCAGGACAGGCATCTGGTTGGATGCCAGCCTGGATCTGCTGCTCCACACCTGTCTGTCCCCTGTAGCCATGAGCATGGGGGGGGGGGCAAAGACAGGCAGCCGGCAATGGTGACTGCCAGCTGGCGCATGCCTTTCTGTAGGTAAGGAACTGCACAGTCATTTCTCATGCATTTTGCATGTGTGGAACCAGCTCCTTAGTGAACTGCAGCCATTATTTGGAACTGTTCCCCAGATAAACCTGCTGAACTACGATAGCTAGTTTCTTGTTGTGTTCTGAGGGAAAGGTACAGTGGACGTTGAACAAGGAGTTCACAAAAGACAGCAAAATTATGTCACCCAGTACAATAAGTATAATGTGCAACAGACAAGAATAAGTCTACCTATAGCACTGGCTTGGTTCACATTGAGCAATGTGGATTTTGCTCCTGTGGGACATGACGTGCCTCCCATCCTCCCTCTCACCCTCTTGGGCTCTTTACTTTACTGACCTTTTCTACAGTATCCCTTTTCCCTCTGCAACTGTTTTTCTTTTTTTACTAGTTCCTTCCCCCTTCTGACCCTCCTTGGTCTGCTTTTACCTGTAGCACTGGCTGAGTTTACATTGAGCAGTGCTGAATCTACTCTGGATGGTCTTAGCTTGCCTACTTCTCCTTCAATCCTTCCCCAATCTCCTATTCAATCTTTCCCTCTTGGCTCTTGACCTTACTCAGCTTTCCTACCTCTCTTCTTATCCACAACTTTTCTATTATTACCAATTCCCCCACCCTTTCTGCCCCTCCTTGGCCTGCTTTTACCTATAGCACTGGCATCGAGCAGTGTTGAATCCGCTCCATAGGGAACTAGCTTGCCTACCTCTTCCTCACCTCTTTGTACTCTCTATTCTATGCTAGTTTGTTCCTGACTGCTTCTGTATCCCTGTAATTGTGACATCACTAGGTTTTCTGCTCTAGTGTGATATTTTCACCTTCCTACATTTTAGATGCAATCACCAGCATTTGTTTTCTACATGTCCCAAAACATCCTACCCTGTCCTCTGTTTAGCTCACTATGGGGTGTGCATCCCTGAGCGTCCAAGAGGTGCAGATGCACTGTACTCCATCTTTCTCCTCTCCTCTATCCCCCATGGATTGCAATTTTCTATGCATACTACCCTAGAGATAATCTAACCAATTGTATTCAATGGTAATGTGTTGTTATGTATATCATTCGTGCTCATGTTTTACGTTGCATGGCTAAGTTTAGTTTATTTATTTTATTTTTCAATTATTTACTTCAGCAATCTGTCCATTTAGTGATTTATTTAAATTCTAACTATTTAATTTATCTCTCTTACTTTAGTTATATGTGTTTGAATGTAAATTCCATTTACTGCATGTACTTAGTCTTTACTTGGATGTCAGATGCTGCCTAACTTTACCACAATATGCTTGGATAATGTTAAGAAGAAGAAGAATCAGCATTTATATAGCACTTTTTATACACAGTGAATCCCAAAGCGCTTTACAAGCAATGCTAGACTGGTAGTGAAGTGACTGAATGTGTGGTGGCGGCCATATTGCACATCATCACCCACAGCCTGGATAATTGCATGAACCAGTTTATGGGAAGGGGAATGCTGGCCAGGACACCGGGAATGTTCCCTACTCTTTGCAGAGAGTACCCTGGGTTCTTTTGCTTCCACCTGGACAACAACAAGGACAACAGCAGGATGGGCAGAAGGGACCTCAGTTTAATGTCTCATCTGAAGGGCAGCACACCCGAGCAGTACAGCACCCCCCAATACTGCACTCAGATGCCAGTGATTTCTAGGTGCAAGTCCAATCCCGGTGTGGGACGAGAACCCATGACCTTCTGGTCCAGAGGCGGATGTGATACCAACTGAGCCACGCTGACACCTGTAGTTAAGTGTTTTTGGTTACATGCTCAAGCTTCATTCTATATACAGTATATGTACTTTGTTTTATTATACTAATGTATCCCCGCTCCCCTTCCTCCAGGACACATCTGAAAATGAGATATGTAGCTCAGTATGTCTCTTCTAGTGAAATTTTTCAAATAAATATAAATAAATAATAAGTAACAAGTACAGGCAAGTGAGTGAAACAATAGAGTAAGCAAGTAATAAGCCACAACAGGGTATGCATTACAGGATTTTATAAAATGGGTCTTGAGTTTTCTGCATCTGGACTGGTTGCGGGGTCCTTCTGGCTGTGCCCTTATCAGGGCATATTGTGCCAACCAGTTCCTCTTCAGTCAGTCAGGACACTTTACAACAGAAATTGCTGTGCCTCAGTGTGTCAACATCCACATTTTAAAAGTAGCTGAACCTTTCTGCCTGAGCTGGAGAACAGTCAATGCCCCCCCCCCGCACACACACACACACACACAAGCAACTGCAGATAAAAAAAATCACTTCAAGGGAAAACATTCCAAAATATAACTCTAAACTGTACTGCTATGATAAAGAAAGGCAACCATAATGAAGCTGAGTGATACATGTTCTACTAGGACACATCTTCCAAATACAAATCCAGACTCACTCCTCCACTGGCTGTTTTATATGCCAGTTTTTAAAACTAAAACATTTATTTAAAACTTTCAGGTTTCCCCTATTATCACAGAGTGAGCAGCCCAATGTTAGAAAACATGCTTGTTGAAGCGGTAACTATGGTGGCTGACAAGGAGGGACACACTTGATCTTAATGAAACGGAACTCTTGCTGTCAAAGAAACGTCTGGTCTGCGCGTTCATCGGTAGCAGAGACACACTTTATGAAATAGGTGTGTGCCAGTAAGGGACACAATGTGTGAAGGAGAGGGAGGGCAATCTGACCAGTATCAGTCTGTGTGTTGGGGGGGAGGGGAGTACCATATACTGGCAATCAAAAATTACCAGTAGGGGGACTATTTTTAGGGTTTCAGCTATTAAACCTCAGTTTTCTATATTTTGTTTGGCATGTTTCTTGTTCTTTCTTTTCTTAAATAGTTACTTGGGGGACTTATTTTATAAGCAGAATAAGACACTCTGATGTGTGGTTTATGGGCTGAAAAGAGCACTTCCCAGGTGTTAAAGGCACTCTGCGCAAGCACCTTGTGCCTCATTACACATCTGGGGAGTGCTCTTATCAGCCCATAAACTGCACCATGTCATGTCTTATTCCTTACTTAATGCATGCCCCAAGGGTGTAGTAAAGCATGAGGTTGAAGGCCAAGTGTCCTTACACCCATGGGAAGTGCATACAAATCCTATGTTGCACACTCTGGAGGGGCTTTTTATACTTATAAAATGACTCTAAGTTGTTTTTTGTTAATGAAAATGAGATTCCAAACCTGACCATGTGTGTCTCTAAAGAACAAGACACAACAAGTTGTGGTTTATGGGCTCATAAGAGCACGTCCCCAGGTGCATAATACAAACATACAAAATGCCAGCAGAAACAGACCTCTCACGGCCTATCAAGTCTGCTCGATTGTGCAGCTAGCCCCTCAACTTGCAGCTGCCCCACCCTCCTCTCTCCTTTCCCTAACTACCCCCCTCACTCTGTCCCACCTTCTCTTAAATCCTCCCACCGTTCTATGAGGCACTGGCTGCTTGCACCAAGTGCCTTTAACACATGGGAAGTGCTCTTCTGAGCCCATAAACCACACATCACAGTGTCTTATTCTACTTACAGAATGAGTCTCACAAGTAACTGTTTGAGAAAAAACAAACAAACATGCCAAGCAGAATACAAAAAAACAAGGTTTAACACCTGAAGCACTAAAAAAATAGTCTCTCTATTGGTAATTTCTGATAGTACATGGCGCTCCCTCCCCCACACAAACAGATACTGGTCAGGTTGTCTTCCTTCCCCACACACTGTATCCCCCACTGGCATGCACCCATTTTCATACAGTGTATTTCTGCTACCAATAAATGCTAGACTTTTGAGAGTGAACATCCCATTTCATTAGGAACCAACGTATCCTTTGACATCTGCGGTAGTTACCACTTCTACAAGTGCAGCTTCTAACATCAGACCTCTCGCTCTGTGATAATAAGGAAACCTGTAAGTGTTGAATGAATGTTTTAGTTTAAAAATCTGGCATATAAAACAGCCAGTGGAGGAGTGGGTCCAGATTTTTATTTGGAAGATGTTGTCCTAGTAGAACACACATCATTCAGCTTCACTACGGTCACCTTTCTTTATCACAGCAGCACAGGTTAGAGTTGTATTTCAGAATGTTTTCCCTTGAAGTGATTTTTTATTATCTAATGCTCTGCAGTTGCTTGTATGTGTGCCGGTTGGAGGGGCACCACGTGTTGACTGTTCTCCAGATCAGTCAGGGAGGTTCAGTTACTTTCAAAATGTGGATATTTACACACTGAGGCATAGAGATTTCTATTGTAAAACATCCTCACTGGCTGAAGTAGTGCCAGTTAGCACAATATGCCCTGAGAAGGACTTGGCCAGAGATACCTCTCAGCCAATCAGGATGCAGAAAACTCAAGAACCATTTTATAAAGTGATTTAATGTACAGTCGGGTGACATGTCTCAGCCAATGAAGTTTCCAGATTTTTTTCTTACCATTTTAAAAAGCTGCATAATGTGCAAGCTGCAATTGATAGGCAGTTTTAACTACAGTGGGTATAAGAAAACAAAAAAATGAGGTTCTGCATCAGCATATAAGCTGAAAAAAATAGAAAACAGCATTAGAATAATTTCAAACATAGTTCGTTGTCAGGAATTATCTCAAATACAAAAAAGCAGAGTTAGTGAAGAAGTAAGGGGAAATTAAGAAAAAATACTGTCTTTCAACAAAGCTGAGGCTACAGAATTGGCGTGACTTCTATTAACATTACTGAAATTTGATGTGGCTTGAAATGTGGTAAACAGTATGTGAGGAAAGAAAATATGGAGAGGATCTATGAGATAAAGAGACAATAGGTAAGGTAACAATGTAAGCTAGAAAACAACAAGCATTTGTCAATGCCGAATGTTTGCTTGCTGAAATTAGCATTGGGTGTGCAGGAGTTAGACAGATGTAGAGTAGGAGTGGCAGTGAAGTATTGAACTCAAACCAATCCCACCCCCATCCTGCAGAGAAGGACAGGCATTGGGGTGTGCCTGTGGGTCATTGCCCATAATGCTCACGACATTTCACCTCACCTTATCCTGTAGACACCGACAAGTGTTGAGGTGTGCCTTGGGGTGTTCAGCTTTACAGTCAGCCCATTTCATAAGGACATACACTGAAATGGGTGCAGTACAGGAGAATAGGGCGAAGTCTGGGGCTGAAGAGTGCAAGGCACACCTCGATGCCTGCCACTGGCTTCAGGGTGTGAGTGGAATGGCATGAGCATTACAGCCAGTGATCCAAAGTTACACCTCTGATGTCTGTCAGTCTGTACAGGGTGGGACGTTATGGTTAGAAACCCTAATGCCCCTAGCGTGTGTTGGTATTTGCAGTACAAATTTTCAGCATTGCCTTTTTGTGACCCACCCCCCACCCCATGAAAGCATTTTGGAACTCTTCTCATGAACAGTGACACTGTGATTTTGTTAATGTGTCCCGAACTTTGAGTTCCCACAGCAACCGTACCATTCTGTGCCAGTGTGAGAAAACACAGATCAGACAGGATGTGAAGAATGACAACTGTACCATTCATAGGGAGGTGTGAAGAGATGGCAATGTTGAAAATCTGTAGTGAAAATATTAAAATGCTTGAAGTTCCGGCGTAAGTGGAAACTGCACAACACATGCTTGTACCACAGTCATTAGTGGAATTATTTCACCAAATTTTCAACATAGGCATTTTGTGACCTCTGCTCATGAACACTGTCACTATGATTTTCTTAATCTGTCTGAAACATTAATTTCCCACAGCGACTGCGACATTGTGTGCCAGATGTGCAAACGCATATTTCTGGCAGGATATGAAAAATTGCAGTTGTACTGTTCATAAGGAGGTGTGGCAAAATGGCATGTTGAAAATCTGGAATGAAAATATTACAAATTTGGGAAGTTATGAGGGTGCGTGGAAACTGCGCAACACACGCTTGTAACACAGTCATTTTATGGACTTTTGTCACCAAATTTTCAAGATACGCATTTTAGGATCTCTACTCATGAACACTGTCACTATGATTTTATTAATCTGTCCAAAATATTAATTTCCCACAGTGACCACGCCATTGTGCACCAGATGTACAAACACATATTTTGAGCAAGATATGAAAAATGACAACTGTACTGTTCATAAGGAAGTGTGGCAAAATGGCAATGTTGAAAATCTGGAGTGAAAATATTACAAATTTGGGAAGTTATGAGGGTGCGTGTAAATTGTGCAACACATGCTTGTAACACAGTCATTTTATGGACATTTGTCACCAAATTTTCAACATAGGCATTTTAGGACCTCTGCTCATGAAAAGTGTCACTGTGATTTTCTTAATCAGTCCTGAACACTGATTTCCCACAAGCGATCGTGCTATTCTGCGCTGGGAGTGGGAAAACACATTTTGGCCAGGAAGTGAAAAATGACAGCTGTACTGTTCATAAGGAGGTGTGGAAAAATGCCAGTGTTGAAAACTTGAAGTGAAAATATTGCAAATTTGCGAAGTTATGAGCATTCGTAGAAACTGTGCAATGCACTCTCATAACGCAGTCATTTTTTGAAATTTTTTCACCAAATTTGCAACATAGGCTTTTTGAGAGCCCAACTCATAAACAGTGACACTGTTGTTTTGCTAATTGGTCCGGAAGGGTGATCCCATGCAGTGACCACAAAATCACCCTTCGGGACCAAATAATGAGATGACAGTGACTGGATTCATGAGGCAGGGTCCCAAGAACCCCATGTTGAAAATTTGGTGCCAAAATTCAAAAAAATGGGTGAGATATGCACCAAAGTTTTAAAAAAAACATTTATGCTATTATACAGCTTACCGGCATTTCTTCAGTTCGAGGTCGGCTTTAAAGAGTGCAGATGTGTTCCGGTCCACGAAGATCATCACGCCAGGCTCCGAGGTAAGCATGGGGTGAGGGGTTGGTGTGGGGAGGTAGAGTATGCAGTGGGTGGGTGTGGGTTGGGGGAGGTGGCATGGGGCTCAACGAGGGACCATTTTCTTTTTTTACAGCATTTAAAATTAAATAGGGCTCAATGAGGGACCGTTTTCTATTTTACAGCATTTAAAATTAAACAAAGACATCAGGGGCACTTTTGGCATGCTGGGGAGGGCTTCCAGCATGCCACCTGGCCAGTGTTCTTTTGGGAGGTGGGTACTGGAGCTGATGGGGATTGGGTACCCCTATTGGCCATACAGTGTGGTGGTGGGGGGAGTGGGAGCTCATGAGCCGAGGGGGATTGGGCACCCCCTTGGCACATAACAAATGGGAGGGAACATCATGCAGACGGGGATTGGGCTACCCCATCGGCAAATAAACTGGGGATAGGGACATCCCGACAGGGGAATTGGGAACCCCCAAGTCGACTTTCATCGGGACTCAGAGGTGGGTGGTGAGAGTCACCGCCTGCCTCCATGTTAAAAGAAATTTTACACCAGGCAAGGGACTGCCCTGCAGTGATGGGTCACTCCCTCATTGCAGCAGTGGATTCCTTTCAAGGTGGTGGCATGCTGGCTGAACTAGTGCCAGCAGCAGCATGCCACTGCATTGGGAAAAGTGGGCCAAGCCTCAAAAGGCACTGGGGGCATTGGCCTCCAAAGTGCCCCACCTCCAAAACCCCACTTCTCTCCTAAGCTGTGATGAAATGTTTCTTGTGCATGTGTGCTAGCAAACATAAAATGGTGACAACTGGCATGAAAAGGCATGGTAGGAGTGAATGACCTAGCGTGGCAGAGTCAGAAGGCTGAAAGGTGACCAAGGAGGGCAAGGAGACAGAGACATCTACAGAACACAAATTCGACATGCACACCCAGGTGGAATGCTCGTTTTTGTATGTCCACTAACACACACCGGATGGAAGTGTGTGCAGGCAGACCCACACATGCTCATGTAAAATGCCCTTGCAAGCAAAGATATGACAGGGACAGGGATGGGGTAAAAAGGACAGGCTACAGTGATAAACCTTAAGGTAACAGAAATATGTCAGTAGAAAATAAGTCTGTCATTTAAACCAGCTTGCTGCTGGGAGACTAGGAGGATGATGAGCTTGGTTTCTGTGCTTTTTCTTTGGTCAGCATACCCGAAACCCTGCGGAAGGAAACAAACTGAAAGATCACTGACATTATGGTCCCTGCAGGTAAAATGGGATACAAGGGGTTTATCAGTGTCTCCATTCCAGACTGCCCAATAATGTTCCCTGAATTGGCCAACCAGACGCCTGCAAGTTTCTCCGATATAGATAGCTGCACTCTTTCTGCACAGAATACAATATATTGGAAGTGCATTAGAACTCCTTGGTAATGTGAAAAACACCTAACATAAAACAGAATCTGACGGCAGATAAGGACTGCTTGGCCCACCCAGTCTGCCCATTTCCCTACCTATTGTATAAACTCAGGATCCTATTTGATCCGTAGCTTACCTTCTCCTTCCTACCACTAGGGTTGCCTTCTGTCTGTTCCATGCGTTCTTGAAGTCACCTATCATTTTTGTTCCTACGATCTCCTCGGGGAGGCTGTTCCATGCATTCACCACTCTTTCCATGAAAAAATACTTCCTCACATTGCCCCTGATTCCCCCCCCAGCCTCATATTGTGACCCCTTGTTCTTGCACATCCCCTTTTCTGAAAGATGCTGCCCTCCTGAACTTTGTTAATCCCCTTGGGGTACAGTGCTTGAAAGTCTCTATCATATCCCTCTTTCCCTCCTTTTCTCCCTTTACTCCAGGGTATACATATTGAGTTCCCTCAGTCTCTCCTCATATGGTTCCTGTTGTAGTCTCTGCACCAGGTTCATTGCCCTTCTCTGGACTGCCTCTACCCTGTCTGTGTCCTTACAGAGATGAGGTCTCCAGAACTGCATACAGTACTCCAGATGAGTTCTCACCAACTGTCTGTATAGTGGCATCACCACCTCCAATTTTCTACTGGAGATACCTCCCCCTATTCACCCCAGCATTCCACTGGCTTTCCTCACTGCCTTCTCACATTGCTTGGCTACCTTTAGGTCATCTGTTATGACCACCCCAGGTCCCTTACCAGTTTGATTGTTGCTAGTACCCCCTTTGTGTATTCCTCCCCTGGATTTTTGTTCCCAAAGTGCATGATTTTGCATCTTTGCATTGAATCTGAGCTGCCACACCCTGAACCACTCTTCTAACTTGCCTAAATCTCTTCTCAACCCCCCCCCCCGAGGTGTCAACCCTATTGTAGATCTAAGTGTTATCTGCAAAGAGGCATACCTTTCCTTCTAGTTCCTCTGCAATGTTGCTTATAAAGACATTAAAAAGGACCAGCCCCAGCCCTGAACCTTGTGGCACCCCACTAGGTACCCCCCATCAAATTGAACTCCATTTACCACCACCCTTTGTGTCTTATTACTAAGCCAATTTATGGCCCAGTTTACCACAATTGGACCCACTCCCAGACTGCCCAACTTGTTTAACAATCTCTTGTGTTGTACTCTGTCAAATGCCTTGCTAAAGTATAGGTAGGCCATGTCCACTACCCCTTCCTGATCTACTACCCTTGTCACCCAGTCAAAGAAATCTATCAGATAAGTTTGACAGATCTTCTTGCTGTGAATCCATGTTACCTTGGGTCTTGTGCCCTGCTGGCCTCTAGATATTCTGCAATCCATTCTTTCAACACTGATTCCTTCATTTTCCCTACCACTGAGGTCAAACTGACCAGTCTATACTTTCACACTTCTACCTTGCTCCCACTTTTGTGAAGGGCTATCACATTTGTTCTCCTCCAGTCCTCTGGTACCACTCCCTCCTCCAGTGATTTGTTGAATAGGGCTGTCAGTGGTATCACTAGCACCTCTCTCAGTTATTTTAGTATTCTGGGATGTATCCTATCATGTCTCATTGCCATGTCCTCTTTCAGTTTCAAGAGTTCCTTTAACACTCTTTCTTCCGTGATTGGACTGGTGTCCACCCCTCTTCCCTGTGTGTTTCTACTGCCTAATTGTGGTCTCTCCCTCTCCTCTTCCTTTGTGAACACTGAGCAGAAATATTGGTTCAGGATCTGTTTTTTCTAGGTCCCCTTCTGCCCACTCCCCCCCCCCCCACAACCTTTACTTATCCTCATTATCCCTTCCCTTGGTCTTTTTCTTTCTGTAATGTACCTGAAGAAGAATTCATCCCCCTCCTTTACTGTCTGGGCTATCCTTTCCTATATTTGTGCCTTTGCACTTCTGACTGCTTTTCCTGCCTCTCTCTCTGCTTTGTCTGATACAGTTCCCTCTCTTCCTCCCTCTGTGTTTCTTTGTACTTTTTGAATGCCAATTTTTCTCTCTAACCTTCCCTGCCACTTCTTTAGAAAACCATAATGTTTTTTTCTTTCTTTTTGCTTTAACTTGCTTCACACAAAGGCTTGTTGCCTCTATTATGTCTCTCTTGAGGTTCCCCCACTGCTTCACTACCCTCCCTTTCTTCTCCCTTTGCTCGTGCTTTCTTGAGGCATTCTCCCATTTTTCAGTCAACCCTTTTAAAGTCTAGGACCCTTGCTTTTGTGTGGCTTGTCTATTCTACTGTGTTTACCTTGAACCATATTGTATGGTGATCACTGGACCCTAGATGGCTGCCCACTGATATGTCAGATATTCTGTCTCCATTTGTGAGCACCAAGTTGGATATCACCCCCTCATGGGTGAGTTCCACCACTAGCTGTCTAGGGCTGAGTAAGACTCAGCAGAGGTGAATAAGAAAAGGACAGAAAAGAAAAAAGTTTGATTGATTGATTGATTGATTGACTGATTGATTGATTGATTGATTTAGAACCTGTCGACCAGTACAGACACATTGAGTTGGAACTTGTTTCCAGGTATGATATGTGGGAGGAGATATGGCAGGAAGTGATAAAGCAATAACAAATGTGATGATACCAACAGGTACATGAATAATAAAAGCAAGGTACAATAAATTTCATAAAAAAATAGGAAAAATAATGTGTGAAGTACATTGGTTATGGGAGTAGTAAGGATGAGAGCTAGGGGAGCATGCAGTCTACGTAATGTAAGATATTTTGGTTACAATTTAAGTGCCCATGGTGGCATAATAATCAAATTACAGAGTACACTGAGTTTTAAGCTAATAATAGGACCTGAGGCAAATTGGGTAAATAGTGGAGGGATGACCAGGCCATGGGTTGTTTGAATACAGTGACAAGGGGAAGATGGCTAGCTGTAGGTGCATGTTTTTCAGAAGTGTGCCAGTTGAAGTGGTTTGAGAGATTGCATGGAGGACAAGAAATGGAAGAGACAGGGAGGTTGTTCCACATTGGCAGAAACCAGATAGAGAAAGCTGTCAGGCTTGTACATACTTACAGCAAGTTATATTATAAAAATGAGCATCAGATTATCAGACAGAGTAGGAGGATGGGGACGCATGTTTTATTAGAGAAGAGGAGAAGTAAATAGATACATTGGCAAGTCAGTATTTGGCCAGAAACCAGGAGCCATGCAAAAGATGACATATCTCTTGGGAGAGGAGGGAGAGATTTGCATAAAGAGCAATGATGAATGAGAGAGGGAGCAGTTAGGGGATGGAAGCATAAGGAATACAAAAGGGGTCACGTGTAGAAGGTGTAGACTGAAGCAACACTGTAGGCTACAGTGCTGCCTCAGGACAGAAGCATATGGAATACAAAAGGGGATCAAGTGTGGTAGGTTTAGACTGGGGCAGCACTGTAGACTACATTTCCATAGTCAAAGACTGGGAAGATCAACTGCAGGATGATCTGTCAGCAAATCAGAAGAGGAAGGAATGATTTGTTGCAGTACAGCACACCAAGTATAGTTTGAAGTTTTGCATGACTGGCATCTGTGTGGGTATAAATGCTAAGGTTTTGATCCAGTCATACCTCTAAATATCTGAAATTGGGTGCATCTTCAAGCCAGTTGCCATCCAGAGTCTTAAAGATATGGGTATGTTGAAGCCTTGCTAGTCTCTGTGTAGTGTCAAAAGTTAGAGAGAGAGTTTTGTTAGCAAAATCTTGTTTGGTCAGAACCAGCACTGGTCATGTGAAAGTCAGGCTGCAATGATAATTCCTGCTCCGGGACCAAAGCAGCAGATGGAAATAGAACCGTGTCATCTGCATACATGAGGATGTGTAAGGAGACACAAGTGGAGGGGGGGTCATTAAAGCAGATTTATTGGGATGAAGATAGAGACCTCAGGAAAGAAAAGACAGTAAGATGATACACAATGTTACAGTTAAGGCTATGGTATATACAGTGTATATATATATATATATATATATATATATATATATATATATATATATATATAAACAACTCTACCACCATGCTTTCCACAATCCAGTATTTGAAACATGTAACAAGAAATTCTAACTTTTACATCACTGGTTCAGGTGGAGAGCAAAGTTTCTATAATGATTAGGACATCAGTATTGTTAGGACATCAAGTATTGTAGTGTGCAGCCCACAGCCTTAGCTGGTGAAGTTTGGGGACTATACTCCTAATTGTTTATATGAAAAATGCTCAGTCCTTTGGGAATACTGGGGGGTGTGAAAGAGGGAAAATCAGGTTCAGCTTCACATCATCCATCAGCAGTGGTAAAAGGGTTGTGAAGAGAATAAGGGTGTGAGAATTGTGCCTGAAAACAGGTATTGGGGAACAGAAGGGGTGGCAGGGTGGGGTTAGAGGAAAAGATTGCAAGAGATCATCATGACTGAGAGACAGGGAGGAGATGAGACCAAGATGAATGATGAAGGAGAGGGTGGATGAAAGGTGGGAGAGCCAAGAGGGGGTATATTGGGGAGATGGGGAGTAAGACAGAATGAAAGTTGAGGGGGAAGGAAAGGAATAGAAGGGACTGAAGGGGCAAAATGAAAAGAGGTAGGAATGATGCATCGTTAGTAAATGCTGGTGAGGACTAGTGGAGGGAGCAAGTTATAGCAGTTAGCCAACAGGAGTGTAGGGGAACCCCCGTCAGATGAGTTTAGTAGTCAATAGAGGCAAACTGTTTTAAAAGCAGATACTTGGTGCAAGTTTGGCTGCCAAAAAAAGTAATTACCGTTCTAGTGACAGAAGGCATTCAAAAGTGGGTCATGTCTAGCTAGTGAGGACTTGGAAGCTGTTATATAAATAAACTCACTGAAGTTAAAAAATGAGGGTATATTTTTGGAGATGATGTCTTGTCTTGATGAAAAGGGATACAGAGTTTAATTCCTCAAAGAGCACTAAGCTTGTGGATGAGATCAGAGTGAAGGGCATGAATGTGACCAGTGAAATCAAGGTATTGGATCCAGCCAGACATCTAAGCATTTAAAAGATGGACATCTCTGAGATGAATTCCATCAACGGTACAAAAACATGGTGTGGAAAGTGTATCAAGCCTTTGTCAGGACCAAGCAGTCATGAAGACTGATTTCTTGCAGCTGGGTGAGGGATAGTTAGACAAGGACCAGTGTTGGATATTGATGAAATCCCACTGGATCATTCAGCTCAGGGGCTTAACACAGTGTATCATCTGCATTCTCATTTATGCGGATGTGTTTTGAGATGCTTGCCAGGCAGACATTGATTAGGAATAAGGAATATTAAAAAGGGGGCAAGGACAAAATCTTGCAGCACAATAGCCAAGTGGGGAAGAGACTGTAAGTTTCTGTTAGAAATGTGGACAGTTAGGAAGTGGCCAGAAAGGCTTAAAACCAATCTACTGCCAAGTCAGAGAAGCCAGCATCAGTTAGTTTACTCAAGAGGATGAGATAAGGGGACTAGTGCAGTATTAAATGTTTTGGAGAGCTCAATGAAGAACCCAAATGTGTAGTTCCCCTAATACATCACTGTAAAGATGGCATCAGTAAGATGAAGGAATGAAGACCCACTAGAAAGGTTACCCATGACGTCAGATTTGAAAGGAGTAAGAAAGTTAATGTCTGTGAGGAAAAACAAGAGCTGCATAAGTATCAACTATTCCAGGAGTTTGGCAAGGCTGGTAATCACCTCTGGAAGCAAAGTCACACCACTTATGTAAGAGGATGGGCTTAGCCCACTTCTAGGTGGAATGTTCAAACCTAGTAAGGAAAGAAAGATTACTTATAGTACCTTGTCACACTGCAAAGGTGACAGAGAGATCGGATGTGTAGGATAGCAGTGCTTCTTGGATTGATATAGAACTCTGTTGGATGTCTGCCTTATTGCTTTACTTTGTAATCTCTTGGATCCTACCTGAAAATGGGCAATCCAGTTATCTTGTGTACTGTAATTACCTGGTCAACACAAAATAACTAAATAAATCTTTGAAGTAATACTTGGATGATAGGACAGTAGGATGCACATGCCCATTGTGACTGTCCCCCACTTCTCAGTGGTCATAAACAAGAAGGTTATTCTCCATCATGTTTATATCTAAGTTCCCTTTAAAAGATGCCATGTTTGGTGATTACATGATTGAATCTGGAAAACTATTCCAGTATCTCAAGACTCTCTGGGTATAAAAAATGTCTCCTTTAGCCCCTGTTGGATACTTTATCTATGGTAGGATATTCATGTAATAATGGCAATCACCAAGCAGTGATCGCCATTAAGACAAGTGTACATCACCAAAAATTAAAACAGCTATGTACACTCGCAGCGAGGAAACTACTTCTAGTAATTATGTGGGGGGGGGGGCCTTGTCCCACGCACTCCCCTCACTAAAAGTAACAATCTATGGAGGAGGGAGGTGCATGTCAGAGGTCAGAGAGGGGGAGAATCTCAAAGAGAAAAAAACAACACCTGTAAGTAAAGCACAAAATATTATGCACCTCCCCAGCCTTGAACCCTGTATCCTCCCCACGAGAACCAGCCACCCTCACACAGCACCACACAGCCAGCTCAATGGCTTCCCACCTCATCACCCCTCATATACCTTTCGTCCTCTTCTGGTATGCTGTCGCACTTCCTTTCACCCTACCTTTCCCCATCACTACCCTTTCAAGGTCATTGACCTTACAGACACTGAGATTGAGCTACTCATGTTTGAGTCATTCAATCTCAGTCACCCTTTTCACAGGATACCATGATAGGGCTATGCAAAATTAGCAAGTTCTGATCTTATGGAATTTTCATTAAATTCCACAAATTCTTGTGAAAATTTGAGAAATTTCATGATTTTTTGTTTTGGAATTTTATGAAATTATTTAGTCAATTTTACATTTAGTGATTAGAAATTTGGGATATGCCATCTCTATGGTGACACCAGCACAGCAATCCCCCACAGTGAAACCCCAACCATGCCTATATTGGCAGAGATGGGGATTTCACTTCAATGGACTTTGCGGTGGAGTTAGATATCTCATAGGTCTCATAGGTAAATACAGAGCTATATAGACAATAGTCCCTTTGCTCGCCAATTATTAATACCCCAGAATGTTATGTTTAAGTAGAAAATTATCCAGTCTGTTCTTGAAAGTATTCACAGTATCACTAGCTATCACTTCTAATGGCAGTTTATTCCAAATATTAGTAACCCTCAATGTGAGCCAGGATTTTCTTTTATTTGTTTTTGGTCAGTCCACAAATAGTTGTCAGGGGTGTGCTGTAGTATTACACAATGATTCCCTATATCACAATCCTAGAAGTTCCCATAAATCCAGATCAATGGTTGATTTATAGATCAAACACATGTCCCACCTTAAACGCCTATACTCCAAAGAGTATAATCCCAGCGTGTTTAACCTCATTTGATAGTCTAGACCCTTTACTTCCTGTATGTAATGAGTAGCTCTCCTCTGAACTTTTTCTAGTGCTACTGTCTCAGCTTTACCACTAGGTGACCAGAATTGTGCACAGTAATCCAAATGCAGCCTCACCAATGATGTATAGAGGGTTAGGAGAACTTCCCTACTTCTAGATGTAATATGCTTATTTATGCAATGCAATATACTACTTGATCTCTTAATAACTGAATTACAGTGTGTTTTAAATGACAAATTGTTTGTAACCATAATACCCAAGTCACTCTGTTGCTCCACTATACTCAATATATGTCCTCCAAGTGTATATGTCAACTGTTTATTTGCTTTCCCAAAGTGCATAACACAGCATTTTTCCACATTAAACAACAATTTTTTATCTGATGCCCAGGACTCCAGTGTATTTAATGCTTCTTGTAATTTTGTGGCATCATTTTGGTTATTTAGGGGGAAACCTACCCTGGTGTCATCAGCAAACTTTGAAACCCAGACTCCATTATTTATACTCATTGAAGCAATATATATATTGAACAAGCAAGGTCCCAGGAGTGAGCCCTAGAGCACCCCATAAGTCACCTCGGCCCATGCAGAGTTAGTCCCTTTTATGTTAACAGATTGTTTTCTAAAGGTAAGCCATGCTTCTACCCATTTTGTTATTTTTTCTGGTAGGTCATGTGCTAGTAATGCATTGATAAGTTCTCCATGGGGGACCTTATCGAAAGCCTTTGAAAAGTCCAAATACACCACGTCCACAGGCTGACCCTCCCCCATAGCCCTGCTGACTTTTCCATAGAGTTCCAATAGGTTGGTCTGACAAGACCTTCCAGTAGTAAATCCATGCTGTACTGGGTCGACCGAGTCTGTTTTTTTGGCATATTCTATAATACAATCTTTTACTATACCCTCAAAAATTTTCCCTATGACCGATGTCAGGCTAATTGGTCTATAGTTGGCTACATCATGTCTACTCCCCTTCTTGTAAATAGGAACCACCCTAGCTAGTTTCCATGCCTCTAAAACATGCCCTTTTTTAAATGATATTTTAAAAATTACTGCCAGAGGTCCAGCCAGGAAGTCTGCCATTTCTTTGATTATTCTTGGATGTATTCCTTCCGGGCCTTGGGATTTATTATGATCTATTTTATGCAGCCTTTTAAGTATCTCATCCCTGGTTATCAATGATTCAACTTCTAATCCAGTTTCCAAGTGATCTAATTTTGGAGAAGATTTATTATTAAAGACTGATATAAAGAAGTCATTATACATTTGGGCTAGATGAGACTGGTCAGTAACTGTACTACCATCCATCGCATGTAATGGGACAATAGCTCAACAGACTCCCTTTTTGTCATTAATATAAGCATAAAATGACTTATAATTATCCTGGATTCTAGTTACTAGGCTCAATTCATATTTTAATTTGGCATCTTTAATACACTTTTTTGACTTTTTTAAGAGATCCTTATATGTTTTCCAACAGATGTTACTACCCGATCTTTTGGCCTTCTAAAAAAGTCTTATTTTTCTTCTTTTACAGTTGCCATACGGATTTTGACATCCATTTAGGTTTTGTCTTAGTAGTGCCATCCGTTCTCTTAATTAGAGGAGTAAAAGCTTGAGTAGCTGAAATTATTTTATCCACCAGGAGATCCCACATGGACTCTAGTGTTTTGTTTTGAAATTCCTCAACCCAATTCCAGTTTTTAAAAAGTGATCTTATACTATCAAAATTAGTTTTATTATAGTTGTATTTACTAGTCCTACTTATAATAGTGTCTGCTAATGTGCCTAGGGAGAAGCAAACCATGGAATGATCACTTGATCCAAGAGGGGGAAGGACATTACAAGTTGTTATATTACCATCTAAATTACTTAACACAAGATGTAGTATATGATTGTCTCTAGTATTGGAATTTACCCACTGGTTCATCCCCGCTAGCAAACATAATTCTAGATATCATGATTCTATAGTGGTATTTGTCTGTAATGTTGTCCAGTTTATGCCTGGTAAATTTAGATCACCTACTACCACATTACTTTTAGTAGTACCAATCGTATTTAAGAAATCCAATAACTGTTCATCCTGATCCGGTGTAACAGTCAGTGATCGATATATTACTCCAAAATTAATAACATGTGAGTGGTGGAGTGATATCTTGACCCATAGCACCTCGATTTTATCCCATTTTGATGTATCGATTTCCTCAGAATTTATTTTATTGGATATGTATAGAGCCACTCCCCCACCTTGTTTTTCTTTCCTATCTTTATGGAACAAATTAAATCCATTGATCTGCTTTTCCCATGGATCATTTGGCTCCACCAGGTCTCTGTGACAGCACATATACCAATATTTAGTTGTTCAATAGATAATTTTAATTCTCCAAATTTATTATTTAAACTCCTAGCATTTAATGAGAGGAAGTTATATGAAGTATGATCATATTTATGATCATTTGGAAAAGATCTAGTGGGCCTACCTTCCCCCTCATGCTAAGTTTAAACTTTCCTCTATTGTTTGTCTAAGTTGGTAAGCAAAAATTTGTTTACCCTTCTGTTTAAATGGAGTCCATCCTGTGTATCTAAAGTAAGGTGGGTGTGGGGCAGCACGTGAGTTGCCGGGTCACAGCAGGGACATGTCAGTGTTGGGGTGTCAACAGGTTTCCAACACTGTTGAGGATGTCACTGTGGGGGAATGTTTGCCAGCATTGTGGATCCAAAATTTGGTACATTTATTGGTTGGAGGAGGCCCTTAAAGGATATCACGTTTCATGACATTTGCATGAAGAGGAAGTTATATGAGTACAAGTTCTGGCAATTTATTATTTATGTAAACATTTTGAAAACTATTTCTATGCTTACAACTTAGCCACATTTGGTGCTAGATAATTGAAAGTGATAAAGCAGCCACATTGGTTTGCATAAAATAAGGTTTTCATGGTATAAGCATTTATACATAATAATAATAATAAATAATAATAAAGCTTTATTTATATCGCCTTTCTGGATTCAAGGCCACAATATCTGACAATCATAATAAATAAAATCAATGCATAATAATCTGTGCTCCTAAAATCACAATATTAATTAAAATAAATCTTCGACCATAAATGAGTCTTCGGGGCATTATTAAGAAGCCCTGGATATGAATTGAAGATTTATTTTAATTTCAATATTGATTTTAGGCTTTAATGTCCATGATTCAACTATGATGTCGAATGTAAGTGCTGCTGAATCCAAGCGTCTCTTCACTCCTCCTTACCTTGAACATGGATACTACACTAGCCTTCCTCACCAATACCTTCTGTAAGGCCCAGCCTGTGACATCTTGCCCCTGTCACCAACACCCACCCCAAGACACACTGCTACCTGGATTTCCCTCCCTGATCCAACAACAAAAGCAGCGTGATAACCTATGGCACATTGCTGTCGAGACTGGCAGGTCAGCAGACAGGCAAGCCTACAATGCAGCTCGCAACCAGTGCACCTGGGCCATAAGACAAGCCAAAGTCAACTACTATCAAACCGTCTTAACCTCCTCCTGGGGCTCTGCCCGAGCCTTCTGGGATAACATTAAGGAGTTAAACGGGAAGATCCGCTTCCCTCCTCCCTCTCAGATGGTTATTAATGGCACAATTAATACTGACCTATCTCGTGTTGCTGACTGCCTCAACACAACTTTCTCAGACCTTAGTGCAGTCCTTCCTACTCCCTTCTCTGACCCTGTCCTATAACCAACCTCCCAGCTGCTTCGCATTCCTTCTCTTCAAGGCTATCTCCCCAAGATGCTAAACCACTCCTCCTAAAACCCTCACCTCCCACAGCCCGAGCAGTGACCCCTTGACTCTAGGATACTCCACCTGACACTGGATGTTATGCTAGCCCCCCTCACTGACCTACTTAATTGCTCCCTTGCCTCAGCCAGTTCGAGTGCATGAAACAGGCAGAAATCACCTATCCATAAAAAATGGAGACCCTGATACCAAACAACTATAGACCTATCTCCATCCTCCCCTCAAAACTCTGGAAAAATAGTGTCCACACAACTTGTGGATTACCTATCCAACTACAACATACTTTGCCCAGAGCAGCACAGCTTCCGCTCTGGTCACAGCACCACCACAGCCCTACTGGAATTTTCCCACCAAATACACTCTGCACTAGATGCAGGGGAGATTGCTGGGGCAGCGTTCATAGACCTATCTAAGGCCTTCGACACTGTGAGTCACCCATTAATGCTTGACACCCTCCGCCAGCTGGGTCTCTCATCTGGCCCTCTGGCCTGGTTCTCCAGCTACCTCAGGAATAGATCCCAATGGTTTAAATTAAATGGAACCCTATCTACTGTACTGCCTGTATGCTCTGGGGTCCCACAAGGCTCCATCCTGGGCCCCACATTATTCAGTCTCTTTTTAAACACCCTTCCCAGCTCCTGTACAGGCAAACTGCTTCTTTATGCAGACGATGCAGTCCTAGTCACCTCGCACCCCGACCCACTCACCCTCCAGAGCTCTCTGCAACTCTCCTTCAGCCAAGCTGAAAAATGGTTCC
This sequence comes from Neoceratodus forsteri, assembly GCA_016271365.2. Taxonomy (NCBI): domain Eukaryota; kingdom Metazoa; phylum Chordata; order Ceratodontiformes; family Ceratodontidae; genus Neoceratodus; species Neoceratodus forsteri. Next base: position 1,326,091,558 of record CM057458.1, read on the forward strand.
TCGACCATCACCTGGTTCTGAATCTCAAAAAGACAAAATCAATGATCTTTGCACACAGACAGAGTAACTCCAAAAATGCTCCCCTTTGCATCATTCCCAGCACCCTCCACCCCCTTGAGCAGGTATCAGCATAGAAATACCTGGGCATCACCTTTGACTCGGCTCTCTCCTACCATGCCCATGTCAGTGCATTGTCCTCTGCCATGAATGCCCGGATTGGACTCCTATACCATCACAAAGACTGCCTCCCCTAGTTCGCCCTACAGCTGGCTATCTCTTCCTCCATCCTGTCTCTGGTTGACTACGGACTCCCCATCTATGCAGCCACTGACCCTACTGCCCTCACTAAAATACAGATCTCTATCAACAAAGCCTGCAGGCTCCTGACCGGTGCCCCCAGCAGAACTCACACATGCCAGCTCTACTCCACCTCAAACATACTCAATTTTGAAGAACACCTGCAATACCACACCTGTATACTGGCAAAAAAGGCTCTACTTGGGTTATGCCCCTCAGGAGTCGCTACACCGCTTCTATGGGCCTCCCACTAGATCGCCACCCGTAATACCAACAAAGCCACCTTCCAGGTGCCCAGAGCCAGGACCTCACTTGCACAAAGGTCCTTCCACCACAGAGCACCATCCTGGTACAACTCCCTCCCCATGCACATCACAAACATCCCCAAAATTGGCCCCTTCAAAACCACACTACGCAAACACCTCACGAGTACTCGTAGCTGTAGTTGCCTGTCCTAGGGCTATCCGAGTGTGCCTTCAAATCCAACCTGTCCCTGTATGATTTATCCTTTTCATGAGCTCTTCTGCAACTTGGCTATATTTACTTACTCTTGAAATGCCTGTTATATATGCTATTTGTGTATCACCTGTGCTGTTCCTACTGTCTTGCTTCACAATTATGTTGTCTCTCCTCCCTTGCGACGAGGTGCCTTTGTAAATGAGTCTCTGACTCAAAGGTTTGTAAATCCAATATATGAATGAATGAATGAATGAATAAATAAATAAATAAATAAATAAATAAATAAATAAAATTTAAATAAATTCCTCCCGGGCCTTTTACTGACGAAGTTGGCAGGGTGAGAATTCCAAGAGTCGTGCAGCATACATAAAGGCATGAGCACCAAAGATTTTAAAGAAACCCTCAGAATCTCTAGCAACCCTCGTCCACCAAGCAGCGATTGCAAAGGGCAGTAGGGAACCAAAAGCTCTTTCAAGTAGTCTGGACCCTGTCCGTGTAGGGCTCTGTAAAGTCAAAAGACCAACTTTAAAGGTGATCCACCACTGAATTGGCAGCCAGTGCAGATCACACAGCACCGGCAAAATATGACAGGCATTAGATGTACCTGTCAATAACCGGGCCGCAGTATTATGCACCAGCTGTAAGAGGCGGGTATCAACCCCAGGAAGCCCTAGATACAGGGAGCTGCAATAATCAAGGCATGAGGACACAAAGGCATGGACCAACATTGGCAAATCCAAGGTGCTTAATCCTGGTGTTGTTCATAAGATGGTAAAAGGAAAGTTTTACACCTGCCGACACCTGTAAATGAAGTGTCAGCTCACTGTCAAAAATCACCCCCAGGTTCTGCACCCATTCAGAGGTAGGGAGTTGGACACCTCCCAGAAATAAACCTGAGGGAAGACCAACTCCCACTCCCTCTGCCCTATGACCCAGGTCCACAACCATTACCTCCGTCTTCTCAGAGTTCAACTTCAGCCAGCAGAATTCATCCAGCACTGGATTTCAGTGGATGACTATTAAGACTGAGAGAGCTCTATCCTGGTTGGGTGCAAAGATAGGTAGAGCTGGGTATCATCTGCATAGCAGTGAAACTTCCCATACCTTCTTACAATGTCTCTGAGGGCAGCATATACACTGCGAACAACATGGGGAACAACACTGAGCCCATGGGAACCCCACATGACAGAGAGACTGGGTGGGAATAATTTATCCCAACACCACTCTCTGAGTTCTGTCAGTGAAGAAAGCTCTAAATCATCTGAGGGCTGTACCTGACAGGCCACAGATGAATTCAGGCATGCGGAAATACCCATGGTCCACCGTGTCAAAGGCTTATGAGAGATCGAAGAATGAGGATGGAACAATTCTTCTGATCTCTAGCCATCAGGAGATCATTGAGCACCCGAACCAGTGCTGTCTTGGTACTATGCCTCTTTCGAAAACCAGACTGGAGTGGTTCATAGATGTCATGGATGGTTAAATGGTTTTCCAATTGTGCAGTCACTACTTTCTCAATAATCTTCCCAAAAAATGGGAGATTAGAGATTGGTCTGTCATTAGCAAAGCAGCCTGTGTCCAAGGAATCTTTCTTCAGGAGTGGTGTTACCACCACCTCCTTCAGGGAGCTAGGAAACTCACCCATATCCAAGGAGCACCAGACTCTGTACTAGGATAGGGCCAATGATATCAAGACAACCCTTTACCAAGGAAGTCGGGCCTGGATCCAACTACAGCAAGTAGGGCGCATACTATGGACAGTCCTCATGACATCAATGAACTCAGGCCAGACAAATGAACTCCAGGAGTGACCAGAGGATGCGACCAAATGCTGATCAGTAGCTTCTCCGTTATTGCGCACATTGCATGCTGTTGAATATTGCACTGTGCATGTTATTCATGGTTCCGCCCCCTACAGTTGCGCATGCATTCATTACTGTTGTGCTGTGGCTCATTGCTTGTTGCACCGCGCAGCTGCCTCCTGCTGAATATCATGTACAATGGTGTATTTCCACACTTGTGCTGGTGCATCCTATGCGCATGGTGCACTGCTCTGAATATCCCACCCTGAGTGTCCAAAAAGAGTTCACTGGTGTTTATGTACAGTATGCCAGTTACGTACCTTGCGATCCTCGCAAGTCATCCCTTGACATCCCTCGTGTTCCCTCGTGTTTGCACCAACCAAGGCAAGCGCTCCTTTCAGTATGCCGCTCCCTACTTATGGAATGCCCTCCCAGCAAGTCTGATTGACAAGCCTACTCTCCTAGGGTTTAAGTCAGGCCTCAAAGTGTACCTTCTGGAACTTAGTCTCTGTGATTGTAATCGCTAGCCCCCTGCCCGGGCCAGTTGTCATGGTATCACTAACTCAGCCACGTCTACGTCTCCCATGAATCTCTTAAGCAAAATTGTTAAATGTACTGTGCACCTGTTTAATACTTTGTGAACCTTGTGATGCCTGCTGTCTCTGTGTTAAATGTTTGATACTAATTCCTAATATGTATCAGCTGCAAATACTGTATATTATACCTATGTATGTAATTTACTGTAACTAATTCTGGGTCACCCCTGAAAAGGGATCTCTGGTCTCAGTGAAGCTCCCTGCTACCAAAATCTAAATAAGTAAATAAATGTGTGCATGGCAGAAAAATAGGAAATTAAGCATTACTGTAGGGTGATGTAGATAGCCAGCTCTGAGTGCTTGAGTGCTGTATTAATTTTTTATTACATATAAAATATGTGCTGGGAAGGTCAGTTGAGAAAACTTCTGTCTTACTGGAACTGACACATCAAAACCCCAGGGATAAGTTGAAAGGACAGGAGGTATTTTAAACTGCAGAGATCTGGGGTGCAATTACCTTGTCAATTTGCTTTCATCCCAGTAAATAAGATTAGCCATTCATAATGCCCTCAGGGAGATCCTCTGACTTGCATAGTTGCCAGGAAGGACTTGTGGGAGGGTGTCGGAGAGAGGCCAGAATGGACATTGAAGAGGTTTGATGTCTGAGCCAGGGAGGACCCAGACAAATTTGGAAGGTCTAATATACATTTCCGGGGAACCGTGAATTTCACCAAAGAGACCTTTGAGGTGTAGATTCCAAGGCCCAGACGAGATTAAAGAGGCAAATACCCTTCTGCTTTGAATACAGTGACTTAGATCAAAGAAACTTTTGAGATGTATGTGTAGCAGGCACAAACCAGTTCTGACCAGCTAACCTGAGGAGAGGAAATTGAGTATGTCACTTATCATTTTTTTAATCATGTTGGGACATCCTGTGCTTTAAAATATAACTTTTAATACTCCAAGGCGGAGTTTAATGGCATCACAGAGAAGGCTGGTTCAGAACTGGGTTTAATTGCTGAGAACCTTGACAGAGACACACAAGACAATTTACTGACTGAGAGAAGAGAGACCCTCAAAGCACTGAAAGAAAGTAAGCATTAGACAAGATTAGTCTGAAGTCATAAATTGTAGGAACTATACTTTTTACCTGTTTGTTTTAAGGCTATATGTGTTGGGATATATATATATATTTTGTTCTGTAATTATTGTTCTGTTTTGATATTTTAAAGTAAAGATATTTTTTTTTTACAAACAAAACTGCATGGAGTGCCTTGACATTACTTTTTATTTTAAGTGGAGCTTTTAAAGGTTATAGTAACACTGTGTATGAGCTTATTATATACCAAACTGGGAAATGGTAGAGTTCTCTAAAGTCTTGCATAGAGTTCTAAGGGTTCATTTGAAAGACCTGGTTGGGTGCCCATAGGCAAAGATATCTGGCCCCCGAAGACAGAATTATCTGAGTCTGATAATTGAGTATGCTAACAAGAGGTTATCAGTTTGAATCCCTCCAGGGCTTGAGACTAAGGCAACTTGAACCCACAAAACAGACAAGAGGGTTACCTTATCTGTTCACTGTACACAAATCATACGCTCAGAGGTTGGCACTTTGGGAGTAGAGGGTTGACCGGCTGAGTGAGTTTGTGACATATAGTTCTGCCTGCATTTCCTGTCAGCATGAATTTATCCACATTTTCCAGTAAGTTGGAGAACATACAGTGCTGCTTAAACATTCTCTCTGTAACTGAAGACACGTTCTTGCTTATAAATGATGCAAACAACATAATTGTGTTCTCTGAATGTAGAGGAGTTGTGTGTTAAACAGCATATAACCACTAGGTCACCCTTGATGCCATTATTTTACTTTTTGGAGCATTTCTTGACCCCTCCTGTTTGCAGAATGCTTTGAGTGGGAGAATAGCAAGGCCTCAGCATAATAAGAGGTAGTTGTCAGGGCAGAGGTATGGAGATTAATGTGTGTGTGCCATGACCATTCTTGTTTTTTCTCCCTTTACCTGATTTTCTAATGCTGTCCACTGTACATTTTAGGCACTCCTCCAGTATATGTAGAGGTACGAGGCTGCAGGTCGAATATATTACTCAGCACATGCCTGGGGACTGCCTATTGAATGTAGCACATTTGAATGTGTTATTGCATTTATACTATGGCCTGGTATAAAAAAATGGATTTCACTTAACAAACAGCTTTGAAAAATAAGAAAAAAAAAAAACAGCTGTTTCAACATACTTTTTATACTGCCATCTTACTCTAAATAACTTTGTCACATGGCTTTGAGAGGTTTAAAATGTCAGCATGAGGTTTGACTGTGACGCTCCTCTCTGTCTCTCTGTCTCTCTCTAGCTCGCTCTCTCTCTCTCTCTCTCTCTCTCTGTCAAAACACATTTCAGTGGAAGTTGAGTATAACCACTTACTGTATGTGGAAGTGAAAAGGGGATCGATGTGCCCATATTTTAAATTGCATGCCATGATGCAGTGGTGGATGGGGGCAGACATGTGCAAAAAAAAAAAAATTCTAGTGGTGGAAATTCAGTGAAAGTCGGATTTTCTCTTCTGCAAAAGTTTGGAAATAATTTTGTCAGCTTTTGTGGAAATGATGCTGAAAAACTGCAGAATAAATGTAAGACCTGCAGGTTAATGTATTAAACTGTGGGGAAAAAATTCCACAAAACTGATCACTGTCAGTGTTCAGCTCTCTGCCCTCCCCCCACAGTTTAATTCATTAACCCTAGCCCCTCGCCAATTGCCGTCCTTGTTTCAGGTTTCAATTACGATTGCCAGCCTGAGTATCGCCGCTTCCATAACATGCTCGTTCCCCAGTGGCACTTCACCACTGTCGCTGGTTCTATATGTGGGCTCATGTCCATTCAGCTCTCACCCGACCATCGATACCTCGATATCGTGGCTGAAGAGTCCTCATTCCCTGGTGGGCCCAGTGCCCCTCACTCGATTATGGCCCCAGGCGGGTCAATGCCAGTGTCCAGCAGAGCAACCATTCCCCCACTCGCTGATCACCCTCATTCATAGCAAAAATATTAACACAGTCCTGGCCCTGGTGTCCAGTGGATCTCATCCTGGCAGGTATCATCACCACCACTTCCTTCCCATCCTGCAGTGGCATCCAGCACAGCCTCCTCTCTGTGGTTGGCCACCCACTGAGCTAAATTAATGAGCACAAGCATGTACCAGCACATGCTCATTTATTCAGCTCAGTGGGTGGCCAGCCACGAATGAGAGAGTAGTGCTGTGGTGGTCGCCCACTCGAGGTTAGGATGGGGGGAGTGGGGTGGTAATGGATTACCTGCCAAGGCTGGGAGTCCAAAGGACACCAGGGAATGAGGACACAATATTAATATTTTTTATATGAAGGAGTGATCAGCAGGTGGGAGGGAAGGGGACTGTCTGGTGGACACGAACATTTTATTTTTCTATGGGGCCAGCAATCGGTGTGTAGGGGGGTGCCACTAGACATCAGGGAGTGAGGGTATTTTATTTTTGATATGGAGGTGCAATTGGTGGGTGGGTGGGGGTACTGGATGGACACTATTTTTTTTTATATTGGGCCAGCGATTGGTGGGTGGAGAGCCACTTGGGAATGGAGTATATTATTTTATATGGAGTGGTGATACGGGGTCACGATCAGCGTGGGGGGCACAAAAAACTATGGGTCACCAGGGACCAGCGATTGGCAGGATGGGGGGGGGCTGTATCACTAATACATTAATGTGTGGATAGAATAAATTCCACAGTTTAATGTATTATTACATAGTTCAGCCCAAAAATGCCATGGAAAACAATGAAAATCTGTGGAAATGGGCAGAAGTTTCCGATCTCACCATGGGTGAAAGTGCGACAACTTTTGCAGAATGTCCGAAATTCCACAAAAGTTCCACCAAGGTGGAATTCAAGGTTTTGCCCATGCCTGGATAGGGGTGAGAGGAGTTAGAGTCTAAAGGCTTGTTCACATGGCCAGTATTTACATCGGCACTGTGTGATTCGCTGTGGCCATGCTTGCTGAAACTCTGTGGATTAGCGTTCAGATGGCATGGCAAGGAGTGCTCTAGATGCTCCCATTGACTTTCCAGTGATTCAAAGAGTTCCACCCAGAAAGGGGTGGATGTGGGTCATGTTCACCTACTGTCATGCCACAGCTCAAGGATGAGTATTCCAACCCGATTAGCTTCTGGCTCTGTAAATAGAGCTGAATTTGAGAAAGTGCTTGTTATTGCAACTGAGGGCTAAATTGAAGGAAAAATAGTCTCAGAGTTGAGCCTAGTCACTGGGCAGGTGCTATGCATGTGCATATACATGTCCAGTGCCAGGGCTCAACTCTGAGCCTGCTTTATTTAATTTTGAGCCCTTGGTTTGCAATAAAACACTTTTCTGAGTTCAGCTTTCTTTACAGAGCCAGAAAGGATGTTTAGCTGAACTCAGGTAGGAAATGTACTAAATTATGGCCACTGTCAGTCACAATTGCAGGCTGGGAAAAGCCTGCCACAATGTTGTAAGTGGTAATGGGTGGTTCAGATGGCAAAGTAAAACAATAAAATGCCCGCACCACCATGTGATCCCAAGAAAAGAGGGATCATGGCTACAGTGAAACAGAACCCAAAATGGCCAAACTGTGGTGTTCAGACATACTCAGCTGTAATGATCTTGCTGCTGTGCACCTTCAATAACGCTGCAGAATTGACCGTGTGAATGAGTCTTAAAAAACCCTAATGTTGTTTTTCCTTATTTTTCACTGTTTAATAATAAAAAACCTAACTTGTGTTTTAAAATAGTTTGTTTTTTGCACTGAGTTTTTTTTCTCTCTTTGAGATAAACAGCCATAGTATTCTTAGTAGGTGTAGCTCTGTCATCACACACATTTAGATAGATATACTATTTAGTAGCTGCAGTTATATCATTGTAAACATTTTTCCAGTCATGTTGCAGATTTCATGAATGGCCTACATTGCATCATCACACACATCATGTTGGAACTGTAGTGGAGTTCTCGAGTAGTCCCCCGTAGCTGCATTACCATGCACACATTATTCTGGAGGACCCATAGCAGACTTCATGAGTGGACAATAACAACTGCATTCTAGGGGTAACCCCAAAAACCCATTTGTGATGTAATATGACTTTGATCATTTAATATGACCATGAAAAGGTGTCAACTAAGGTAGTCTCAATGTTTTGGCACAATTTTTGTCAGATTAGCCAAGTTATGGGTATATAACATTTTATGTGAAAAATAAGTTCCCTGCATGCACAATGTAACGTGATGTGACTTTTCTTGTTGAGAAAGTGAAAAGGGGTCTCTCTTTGGCTATCCATCTGTTAGCCCCTGAGTACCGTCAGTTTGTACTGTCAAAGCGAATTTGTTAGAACTGCAAATAAGGACTGTGCTTTTGGTGTCTCTTGAAACAACATTTGGACTGATGCTGCATGTATTCCAGCCAGGTTGCTGTACAGCACCATCCTCTTGCACAAAAATAAAAAGGAAGCACATGTTTGGACTCAAGGTACTTGTTTGTTCTACTTTTTAACAAAAAGGGCTGTTTGAAGTAGATTGAAGCTCTATAGGTCTATAGCAAGTGCCACTTCCCACTTGTACAACAAAGTACAATTTGTAGAACTTATTTATTTGCCTGTGGGCCCTAGCTAAGATGGAGCAATGTCCTGCACATTGTCCCAGGCCTGTGTACAGTTTAGTGTCCAACACCATACGAAAAGCAGTCTTTGTCATGTGGTGTAACTGTATTCCTTGTACTATGTTATTTATTTATAATGTTAAAAACATATTGTATGTTTGAAATCTGAATTGTGTTTAGGCATTGAATTCGGTGGGTTCACAGGGTGGAACATGGGTGAGCGGAATTAGGGTTCAAAAAATAAAACTTAACTTTGCATTTTGATACTTTAGACACTTTAAAAAGAAACCATAACTTGCACATTAAAGTAGTTTTATGCAATGAATACAAATATATTATACTGGCACGTTAGTGCCAGTATGGTTAGGGTTGACTGAGAGTTTCTATGTTAAACCCCTAACTGTGCACCTTAATAGCTTTTTTGGTGGCGTTTGACGAAATTTCCCAAATCTGGCATGTGTTCTCTAGGAGGCAAGGTCTCAACATGTGGAAAGTCTGTGATGTAAGCCTGTGCAGTTTCTGCGATCCACATATGTTGTATTTATATTAAAGGTTCAATTTTTTCTTATACGTAGTACTTATTTTTGCTCTCACCTGCAGCCTAGATGGAACTGAAGTTTTACTTAAACTTTCAGTGTAGAAGCAACCAGTACTAAGGCAGTGCCATTCAAATGTTACGAGAAGTATATTAAACAGTTCCAGAGTTTTAAGGATGTACAGTGGTAGAGTCGTACCAGAGATGCCCAGGTACTGAAGTACTACTGAGGGTACACTGAGGCAGAATCACATTACAGCCAGCACAAACTGTAACAGGAGTGATGGCCACCATCTGTGTTTTTCTCCCAAACTGAGAAAGCATGGAAAATATATAAATATTATTTATTTCTAAAAACAAACACCTGAAGCAAGTTAAACAGGACCCTTTTATCTATATTCAGTATTTGTTTTGTGTTTTAAAATGTCTACAGCTGGCCCATTGGCACAATAATGCTACTGCTCATGATACTGGTGACCTGAGTTCAGAAGTGAGCTTGGGGCATTGGAGGGCTAGCAGAGGGAGGAGAATCGAGTGTCCAGAGAACTGCTGTCCTCCTCTGTGGAGGGGGAGGGTTTGCAGAGCTGGGGTCTGCCTGGCTCTGCAGCAGCTGGGGAAAGGCACTCAGGACTGCCTAGAAAGGCAGGAAGGGCAGGATGATGCCAATGTGTGATGCACATGAGCGCACAGTGCACACCTTTGCATCACTGCATGCCATGCCACTTAGGAGGAAAAACAGAGAAAAACACCTACCAGGGCAAGATGTCGCTCCGATACCAGCAAGCACTGTGCCCAACTTGCTGGGCTAACCAGCATGGAATACTGGATTTGTTTCCTGACAGGGTTTGGGGGACCCCATCGAACCTACTGGGAGGGCAAGCCCTGGGGGTACCGGCTGGCAGCTAAGTCCCAGTCAACATGAGAGTGATGGAGCTGGGGTGGCCAGGGCAGAGTGAGTCCATCTGGTAGGGAGCTAAAAAGAGAGCATACAAAAATTTCCAGAAATACCTTTCTGGCACCCCATTATCCAGTGTACCCAGCTTAGTGAGAAGAGCTGTTCACCTGTGTTCTCTGTATGACAATAGCCGGATTTTTTACTTGTGAAGCTGCAGCTGAAGTTATGCTGCCGGCTTCTGTTGCAGTAGGTAGCTGGCACTGGTGATTTCTCTCATCCATCTATCTATCTATCTATCTATCTATCTATCTATCTATATGTTTGTTTATTTCCTCCTCCCTCCCAGTTCAGCCATTCCTCCATCTTTATGCCCCTATGCCCTTGTTATTGTAAAAGTGTACCAGGTGACCACCCCCTGTACCATTTGCTCACCTCTTCCCTCCAGGTTGCTTGCCCCTCCCAATTCATAGATGTAAAATACTAAGCAGAGTGGGATGACCACCCTGGTACTACTTCTCTCTTGTCTCCTCCCTCCCTCCAGGTCACCCACCCACCTTTCCCCAAAATACCATTGTTGACACAAGAATGCCACTGCTGGTGCCCTCTGAAGATCATTCTGACACTGGGTGCCCAATACCCAGTGTGACTTGCGATCCCCAGAATAAAATACCCTTCACTGATCTTTTCTTTTTTTCAATAAAACCTGTAAAAAAGAAAATGATACATCAACAACCTCACCCATCCAGAATCCCAACCATCCAACCCCGATCCCCCAATGCTGCACCCATTACCACACCCACACCCACATGCCTATACTCATCTAAACTGTCTCACTTCATAGTTCCACAACTGTGAGATGATTAAAATAAGGTAAGTCTGATATAATGTTATTCAATGGAGTTTGAATTTTACTCATGATCTAATCATTTTTGTAATATTTTTACACCAAATTTTCAACATGGTCTTTTGAGACCCCACCTCATTAACAGGGTGGTGACATTTTTCAAATCTGTCCTGAAAGGTGATTTCATGGTCACTGTGTGAAATCACCTTTTGGGTGGGATTTTAAAATTTTCATCTACTGGGTTCATGAGGTGAGGTCATAAGAAGGCTATGCTGAAACTCTGATGTAAAAATGTAGTAAAAGGAAGTTATGAGTGAACATTGAAATATTTCAATTTTCTGTCATAACTTTGCTAATTTGTAAAATTTTTCCATCAAACTTTCAACATAGCCTTTTTGTAATCTCACCTCATGAACACAGCAGTTGAAAGTTTTCAAATACGTGCTGAAAGGTGATTTCACAGTTGTTGCATGAAATCATGTTTTGGGTGGGATCTGAGAATTTTCATCGGGTTCAAGGAGCTGGGGTCATTAGAAGGCTATTTTGAAACTTTTGTAAAATATGGTAAGGCAGCTCCATGGTAGTGGATGATAGGGGATCACCTGGCATGCTGGTGACATGGGTTCATGCCTGAGTCAGGGACAAAAGGAGTGCAGGCCAGTGGGGAGGGTTTCTAGCATCCATGGAACACTTTCCTCCCTGTGGGGAGGAGTTGGAGCCTGTGTTGCTCTGGTGTGGCTCCTTGTGGTCTGTTGTGGTGGTGCACCTTGCAGCATGGGTGACTATACATTGCAGTGCATTAATCAGGATGCCACAAGCATGCAGTCATCTTCATGAGGGAGGGTGAGAGGGAGAAAACTTAAAAATGCCCACTTGGCTGGCTGGAAGATGGCAGCTGGTCCCCTCACCCACCACAAAGCCTAGGAGTGCCCATGCCTATTCCACCTATGTAACCTAGTGAATTCTCCATGTATTTAGGCAAGCATGCTCTTCCCTGGTGCCTTGTACGGGGGAGCCCCCATGAAGGGAAATGTTGGGCAAACTGGGGGCCATAGGTACAGGATGGTGGGATGAGGTACCTGATGGGTCAGGGTGGTTCTATGGGCCTGAAGCAGTGGCTTACTGGGAGGCTGAAGGACTCATAAACAAATAACACACACAAATAAAACATGGTAAAATTACCAAGTTATGCGTGAACATTGACATATTTTATTATGCTTGCATAACATCATTAGTTTTAATATTTTGACTCAAAACTTTCAGCACAGCCATTTTTACACCGCCTGATAAACAGGACAGATGTCATTTTGAAATCCTAGATGAGACTTTTCTCGCACTTGTGATGCAAAATGACATTTTGGCCTATATATATACATGACACATATCATGTTTATAAGGGAGTCATAAAATGACTAGCTTGAAAATTTGGGGTCAAAATTAAAAAAATATCAAGAAACATTATGTGTAGTGCCAGCCTTACCTTATTGGGAAGTGCTTTGTGATCCCATGCTAGAGAGAGAATTCATGGGTGAGCTCAGTGAGCAAGCTGGGTGGGACAAGGGTGAGGGACATCACTGTTATGGGACACCACCCCTCGACCGGGGAAAGAAAGGTGCATGGTTGCCCTCACTGGCATAGGTACTGTACAGTGAAGAGAAATTTCTCTTGGTATAGGGTCCTGCACCTCTGCACCTAATGGTGTCAGAGAGCCCTGTACATTGGCTGAGAGATGGACCCTACACTGGATGTCTGTATCTGCGGCTACATGGAACTGCAGGGCCCAGGGGACCCTGTATTTCTGCAGCCCGCCAGACAGACCCATGAATTCTTGACCTCCATTGCTACATGGATGTACAAGGCCCAAAGGGCCCTGCACTTCCATAGGCAAATGGAGTGTACTCTGGTACAGGGCCAAGACCTAGCCCAATCTGCATCTGTTCATAAGGAAACAAATCCACTGATTATACATCTTCAAATCTGGAAACCTGGGTTTTAATCCCTTCAGCCCCACTTGCATACTGTGTGACCCTAAGCAAGTCACTTAACTTCTTTGTGCTCCCATGTCACACCTGGAAACAAGCTCCTGCTTAGTGTATCTTTCCTGGTTAAACAATTTTCCCTTTCCTATCTCAAAAAGAAGGGAAATTCATCGCACAAAAAAACTGCATAAATGCACCACTTAGGGTTTAACTTAATGTCACAAAAGTATGGAAATGTGGTGTTAGGGTTTCAAACCCTAACTCCTCATCACCCTAAGGCATCAAAAGGCAAGATCACACAAGTAATCAAAGACAGCCATCATGGTGCACTGGTGCATCCATCACAAGGACAACACAAGCCCGGCTGGCGCAGGCAACTGTGGTACAGGCTGCATCTGAAACTTGGAAATGGTGCACAGTGTGGTGCAAGGTGTCCTTTGTGCCTAACCTTATTGACACAAGAATTGTGTGTCATTTTTGAAATCAGGCCTAATGTATCAAGCTCCAAAGGTGACCAAGTTGGGAGCAGAGAAGTAGTTTCAAAAAGTATACAAACAAAATTGCCCAATTCTGAGCCCCTATATGTTCAAAATTTCCATCCAAGTGTCATGAAACTTGTATCTCTTTAGGACCCCTTTCAAAAAGTAAGCATGCCAATTTGGAAGGCTCTGTGGCATGACTGAATGAGTTATAACTAAATAAAGCATTCCACAAAATTAATGAAATGCCTCAAACTTTTGTGAAATTCTCTCAGTTCAATGAAAATTCTGTGAAAGTGGGATTGGTTAATTTACCCAGTCCTACCCACAAGGGTGGCATGAAAACCCTCACAGTTTACTACAGACATCAGTGGATTGAACACAGTGACCTGCAGATGCAGAAGCAGGATTGGCAACAGATGCATGTTCAACAAATGTAGGATTTGATAGAGTTCATATTAGACTAGACATGACTTTTGCCCAAACTGAGTGAAGTGAACTTGCAGAGAGAGAGAGAGAGAGAGAGAGAGACAGGGAGGAGAGAGGGAGAGAGAGAGAGAGAGAGAGAGAGAGAGAGAAGGAATGAGCTCAGTTTCAAAGACATTACTCGTGTTCTGGAGAAAGAATGGGATGACAGCCGAGTATTCTAAAATCAGCTAAATACCCAATTGCTTTTGTGGGACTGGAATATACTCAAACAAAAAGGAGATGAGAAAGCACACATTTGTGGGAAATGCTGGAGGTGTTTGTTACCACTGCTGCTCTATAAGTTGTGTTTAATCCTCTTTATATGCTACTTGCAAAATAAAAATTCACTTTGAGCTATATGCTTATGTCTCCTATGCTTGGTGGGCATTTGGAGCTAGGATTGTTTGTTGTTGTCAGTGTTTTATTTTGTTTTGTTGTTTTGTTTATATACCTCTGCCATACCAAATAAGCAGCAATAATCGGAGAGACCGAGAGATCTTCTTTTTAACATGAAAGATTGTTATTGTATTTTCAGAAGAACGCCATATAGGACCAAACCTGCAGAGTATTGGGTATCATCCAACATTACAGGTTTGCAAGACTACATTCCATAACAGCACATATGGGTTACTTAACATTCTTATATTCCATGGTGAGGGAGAGCTTTTCTAACCAGAATTGTTGCCAGTGCACCCATGGAGCTTGGGTGCACTGATTGTCTCAGTCTAGAGCCAGACAGTAGTAATGTCAGCAATGTGCTGCTATTGATGACTGATTACTTCACTCAGTATGCTCAAGATTTTCCAACAAAAAACCAAAAGGTGAGCACCTTTGCAAAAGTTTTAGTCAAGACATTGTTTGTGCACTCTGGAACCCCAAATGGATTCACTTGGACTAAGGATGAGATTTACAAGATACTCATACAGGAACTATTCTCTGTGTGAAGCACAAAATTTAGAACTGTGCTCTACCACTTACAAAGTGACTGTCAGCCTGAACAGTTTAATCAACTATGTCAAACATACTGGGAATGTTGAACCTCAACCAGAAAGTCTGATAGAGCCAACAAGTCACCCCTGAAAAAGGGACTGTACGATCTCAGTGGGCCTACCCAGTTATCAAAATCCAAAATAAATAAATAAAAAGTTAGTACAATTATACCAAAACTGAAGCAACACGATTTTCTTCCTACTACTTAATGTTCATGTAAGAAGCCAGCCTGGCAGTTGAATTTGGCTTCAGATTTTGCTGATGGAGCCTGGCCAGTGACTTAGCAGTACATGCAAAGAGTAAAAGACCCATTGACTGCCACCTATAGGTTGGCATTGGACACCACAACAATGTAAAATCAGACCAACAAAGAATGCTAAGTAGGGCAATCAGAGCTTAGGAACTGTTGCCTGAGATAGAAGTCTCTTGAAGAGTGGCTAAAGCCATTAAGATAACTTTCACAAAACATAGTATTTAGACACAGTCCAGCTTATATTTCACACTAGTTATGTATCCCTCCTCATTATTTATTACTGAGGTAATTTGCATGAAAATAGGATCTTTGGTCCTGAAAATATTATCAATTCCTGTTGCTTTATTCCCACCTGGTGTCATAATGCATTGCCTGTGACATCACAGCTACTCCCATGGCAACAGATTGTGATGTCACAACAGAGGATTATGACATGAAGTTAGGAGTCGGTTATAGAGGTAGATGAACTCTAAGGGAAAAAGATCATGTATTCATGCAAATTTCTTTAGTAATAAGTAATGAAGAGGAGAAATCTATAGAATATATGTATGGTATGCAAGCTGAATCATCCCTAAATATTATGTTTTTAAAAGTTTTCTTTGAGACATCAGTAGCTCTTTAAGGAAGCTAGGCTGCCTAGCAATCATAAGATCACTAACCACTGGAGTGATAGCCCCTATGTGTTAACCAGAGCAACTTGGAAATCTGCTTGTACACACCTTACAGCCAGAAAGATGTTCCATGGCAATCCATATACATTGTCTGTTGCTGTTGGACCTGAGTCAGAGCCACCGAAAGCACCAGACACTAGAGCTACTACTTACAGATGTCACAAAGCAGCTAACAGTTCTATACCAAATCTAATACTCATGGACGAGAATGAGATCAGAACAGTTCAGATGAAGAACCAGAGAGGATGATATACTATACAGCACGGGGTCATAATGTCAGAAGATTATGCCACATGGCAAAATCACTCTGACAATACAGCGCAATATTGCCATGTGGCATAATTTTTTCTATGGGGGCTCCACCCCACACACCCCTTTTATGGGGGCTGCACCCCTCAGACTCCCCACTAAAGATTCTCAACCTGGGGGGTCCAAGTCAGGAGCGCACAAATTGCGATGAAAAAAATGTCAGGGACCGGGAATCAAACCCGGTCCCAGACACAGTACCTGAGTTCCTGCTGCTGTGGCTCAGTCCAGTGAGCCACAGCAGCTGCTCAGCAGAACCCACTCCCAGCAGAGGTCTTATCCTCTGCCTGGGAGTCTGTGAATGGTGCAATACTGCATACAGCAGTATACATGGTATTGCACCATTCGCTGTCCTGGACAGTGCTCTTTCGGGTTAGCTATAATGTCGATGCTATTAAGTGTACAATATTATGACCCAGTAGGTACTATACTACCACAGATCTTTCTAGTCTTTTGTTGGTATAACAATACCCCTAAATGAAATGCCTCATGAGAGGTCTAATCCAACTAAGATTCAATTGGATACAGCACTGTTTGTGCCTTCGGATACAGGGCAGGTACCTAAACATACTGCTGTACAGAAGATCAGTAGGTAAATTCAAGACACAAAGGATATTATGGAACCCATTTTCAGTGAGGATACTCTTCGTGGGTAGGTAGACAAGGAACATGGACCCAGATTCTGTGGAAGAAGTAATCATTCCACCTTGTTGTTCTGAGAGACAGTATAAACCAAGCCTTCTAATATATGACTCTCCTGTTGCCTCCACTAACTTGCCCCTGCATGTAGGACATAGACCTATTTATATAAACCCCATGTCACTGCTCCATTTAACCTTTGTTATTGCCACTAAATGATGCAGTAATATGGGTTACTTGTTTTACCAAACTGCTAGATGAACTAGTTGTCTAGACAAGATGTCAGTACTGTTGTGACCTGTGCTCCAGGGTTACTATTGCATTGTTTGTTTGTTTATTAAAGAATAACCATTGAGCATCTGCTCATTCATAATGGTGACCTTATTGCAAGTACAAAATTACAAGTTACAATTACAAATATAAATAAATATATAACAATTTCATCAACAATACATCATGCATCAATAACATTCACAAACATGGTCGAATGAGGACAAATACCATTTTAACATAGACACAGAAGGTGATGGCATATCTGACTTATGAAAGTCATGTGGAAGTCTATTCCAAAACAAAGAAAGAAATTGGCTAAAAAAATTGAAGAGAATGTTTAGTTTTAGTAATTGATACAGATAGTTCTCGAACAGAAGCATTTCTCAATGACTGAGCAATAGATCTAAATGATAATTTATTACACAAATAATCAGGAACAAGACCCAAACCACATTTATATGCAAATACATATCTATGATTGTCCCTTTTTTGTTTTAATGATACCCAACCCAATAATTTATACATAACACAATGATGAACATCCATTGGACATTTCAATATCAAATGAGCCAAATGGTTATAAAGTACATTTAATTGATGAAGATGTTCCAAAGTCTCACCAGCATACAAAATATTGGCATAATCAAATAATGGAAGTATTTGTGCAGTAATTATAGTTTTCATAGTAACCGAATCCAAACAATATTTATGTTTAAATAGGAAACCTATCTTCTTACCAATTTGCATAACCAGTTTTTCCATATGAACATCCCTGAACCATACTGATGAAGCCAAAACCCTGAATACTTATATTATTCAATATTGTCTATTGCAACTCCAGAATTGTCAGATATTACCATCCTATAACCTAATTTTATTTTGGAAGCAGGTCCAAACAGCATGGACTTTGTCTTCATTATATTTAAGTTTAATTTAGAATCTAAGAAAAGTTTTGCAGTGCATCAAAATTACTTTGCAAAACAGTCTGAATTTGCAAAACCGAAGAATGAGAAAAATAAACAATAATGTTGTCAGCATATAAATGATAATTAATTGCACCCAAAATGTTACCAAGATCTTTTAAATATGACAAAAAAAGAAGTGGTCCCAGGACAGAGCCCTGTGGGACACCACTTACTACCATTAAAGAAGTGGATTCTTGATGACCAGTAGCAGTAAATTGTCTTCCATTACTCAAATAAGAGTAAAAACAAGTCATAACATCATTACCCAAACCCACCTCAGCTAATCATGATAATAATATTTGGTGGTCAACCATGTCGAAGGCCTTGGACAGATCAATCAGTATAGCTCAAGTAAATTGATATAAATCATTAGCCCTACCAATATTGTCCAATACCTTTGACATGGAGAATACCATCCCATGAAGTTTATAGAATCCTGCTTGAAACTGATCAAAAAGATTATTACCCTGCACATAATCTATCAATTGTCTAGCCAGGAGACTTTCAAAAGCTTACTGACAAGAGGAAGGAGGGAAATAGGTCTGTAATTGGAAAGGTGACCAGAATTGCCCCTTTAAATAACAGAACAGCTCTAGCCAGCTTCCAGTCCTGAGGAAAAATAACCAAAATGCAAAGACTGATTAAACAAATATGTCAAAGGTTTGGCAATATAAAATGCTGAGTATTTTAAGATACTGGAAGTCAAGCCATCTGTGCCACAACTACACTAGATTTTAACTTCAGCAACAATTCAAGTGGCTCATAACTAGCAACTTCCTTAGAGCAAAACTTAGAAGAATTATCATTCAAAACATCCACTGGATGCAAATTATAATGGATTGTGTCACAAAAAACATTACCTGAATTAACAAAAATGTATTAAACCTGTCAGGTAAACACCCATCAGGGTCAACATTTCCATCTGGAGATAATTGAATTGTTTCTTTACATTTCAAATGCCCATTCAAGTCATTAATAAGTGATCAAAATCTCCTTGGGTTTTTGCAGATTCAGATGTTTCAGATTTAAAATATTTTCTCTTGGCTTCCCTAACTCCCCACAACATATTTATTTCTACACTTCCTATAACTTTGCTAGTCAGTTGAAGTACCAGATAATCTAGAAATTTCCTAAGCCATATTTTTATCCCTTTTAACATCACAAGTTTAGAACAAAACCAAACAGCTGACTTAAATTTTACCCTTTTGGTTTTCAAAGACATGTGTTTATTGCAAACCATCAAAAGTTCTTTCAAAAAATATCCCCAAGCTAAATCAAGATCTGGTATTAACTTCATACGTTCCCAGTAGACATTACTAAGGTCATCCAAAAAACTGAAATAATCAAATTTTATAAAATATCGAAATGTAATATATTTGGCAGGTCCTTTCACTCTATTAGTTCCTCTTAAACAATAAATAACATTATGATCACTAAAAAGATCAGCACATGTCCCATGCTCAACATAACAATGCAAGCTGTTAGTTAAAATTAAATCCAATAAGGAGGACTCAAGAGGGTTAACTACATTTATCAATTGAGATAACCCCAGTTCAAGTGCAATAATTATCTAGAGAGTTTGTTAAATTTTAGCTGTATGCATGTTACTTGGTCTGAGTTCAACCTTGATGCAGACATCAAGATCTCAGCAGGAAGAGAGTGTAACCTCACATAAGTGGGCTCACCTGCTTTATTAATCATGGATTATTATAAGGCAAGGTTATATGAATACTTCTGATTGGTTGGCAGAATTCCAACAGGTCAATATTAACTCATGTTAACCTACCATGTACAGCCCTATCACAGAGTGTAGTTAACATATAAAATGGTGAAAAGTCCCAGCAACTGATGAAAATACACAGTATTAAATGGCTGCCTACATGCGGCTGTAATCAGTTCAAAATGTCAGCCCCACAACCGTGTTTGTAAAAGTGCAGCTAGTGACCAGTGTGAGTAAAGTAAATCATCAGAAGAATCGTAACAGAATGAGCGTCAGGCGCCACGTCTCTCCGTACAACTCAGCATTTCACATCTGCAATCAACTGGCTGCCTGCTTACATGCCATCCTGAAAAAACTGACTAAAGAAACACATATTTAAATACTCTGAATGCAAAGCACACAAAAATGATCAACGCACAAATAATCGGTAAAAAGCGACCCCGTAAAAGAAAGCTATGTTAGAAATAGTATGTGCTCCATGACAAGTGCTCAGTATTAACATAAAAAAAGCAAGTACTTGGACCAAATTTAGGCTAAATGGTGTCCAGAAATAATACACAACCTGTACTAATCCCAAGTGAGCAGTAGATGTGAAAAAGAAATATTCGAGGTAGGCCGCCAATCAAACTCACATCAGTTCGGGCACTGCTGCGCATGCTCACTTTAAAGAGCTCCAGGAGAAAAAAAAAAAAAAGATTTCAACCGTTGAAATGAATTACAAGCGTGAAAATAATCAAAGCATGCTGAACACCAAACAAAGTTACCATAACACAAAACATAACTGGCACCATACAACAATAAGATTCCATTTTACATTTTACCAGCTTACATAAGCGAATCGCTGGTTACAGACCACGGGTTGGTAATTGTCATAAAAACAGCTATTTTTATAAAATAAATACTCAATTTTAAAAATAGCAAATCTTTCTACCAACTGCCCACAACTTACTAGCACTTGTTCTAAGAAACACCACCAGCAATGTATTGACTGCCACCACACGTTCTGAGTTATGAATTACTCTAATTATCCGAGGAAGGACTATTTTACATTGAACCAACATAGATTTCTAAATTGAAAGTAAATAAATAAATGTAAATGAATTAAATACCACATGAACTTGTAATAATAGCAATAAGGCATGACCAGAGTTGATTAACAGTCAGTCACCCCACAGACTGTTAATCTAACCTCTGGTCATACCTTATTGCTTAATTCCTGTTATGTTGTTGTTAGTGGTGCTCCTCATGACCTCTTTGGGCTGTGGACTGCTGCAGTGGGGTCATAGAGTAAGTATCGAGAAATGCTATGATACAATTATATCAAACTATAACACCACTGAAACACAGAAACATAGAATTTGAGCAGAAAAAGACTGCCTTGCCCACCAATGAGTTGGTGTTGTATTGTTTTCTAAAGCTGGCAATGCACTGGCAACTCACTTGCTTTGTTTTTCAAAACATAGCCAGCCCAAGAACAACTTTTATAAAACATTTTGCAGCTCAGCTGGAATGTATCTGCAGTTCTGTCGTAATGTTAAACAAACCACAGACGACGGTTATTGCAAGGCTTTGTGCTATATCCAGCAACATTCACAGTATGCACCTCATTAAAAAATGCAGAAGCTGTTCATTGGTGTGACTGTTCAATGTGAATTGCAGTGTACTTCATCAGTGTGTCCTGTGCCTGGACTTGTGATTTCCATTATTTCACCAAATAGTTTTCTTGCCATTGATGGAGAGTGTGGTTGACGCTCACAAGGAGCAGGGAACTTTCCCCAAACTGCAGCCTGTTGAACTACACATTAACATTTGTTCACACAGGACATTTAATGTTGCACAAAGTAAGATTTGAAAGGCCAGTGCTCCTTTAAAATGACTTTGCAGGTTATGCATTTAAGACTGATAGCCACTATCTTCTGCACTTCTGAGCCCATTGATAGCTAGGGTCAGAAAATATCAAGCAACCAATTGGACCTCAAAGACAACTTCAGAGCTACCAGAAGCCTCATTGCCCACAGGAGGACTTCACTCATTTGCCTGGGTTCAAGAGACACATTCAGATGTTGAGGACAGGCCCTCTCCTGTGACTGACAACTAGGTCTATGTAAATACCATTTTCTGAATATTCAGCTGAACATTCAGTATTCGGCAGCCAAATATTTGGTATTCTGGTATTTGGTATCTGTGGCACATTTACAAACAAGCAAACAAAAAAAACATCCCCTATCCTCCTCCCCAGCCCAAAACTCAGTATGAAATGCAACCCGCATCCCCACCCTCTGTCAGTACCCCATTCCCACCCTCCTCCCAGCACCCACAAATTGTTTTTATTTATTTGGAAAGTAAAGAAAATCCCACAATGGGTGACAAGAACAACTCACCCATCTTCATGGCTGGCCGCCATCTTTAGCACTTCCAAAGTGCTTGTTTGCACGAAAAGAAATCATACTATGTTCCTCTGCCATAAGAGTGCCCTGATCCCATCCTTCTTCCCTTCAGCACCCAATTCAATTGATGGAAGGACCGTACAAGCCGCCTCCCTGACACAGCTGGCTGCCTCCTCGATGAATGAAGTGCCTGCGGCACTTCTGCTCATAATAGTAATAACAGCTGATCATGTGATCAGCTGGTTTACAATTATGTAGAGAAGCACATTAACACTTTAATTTATCAGAAGGCAGCTTTGCCAGCGAAGAAGAAAGATTGGCAAGGGGGAACACTGACACGAGGGAATGTTTATTTTACATAGGGCCAGAGATCGATGATGGGGACCACTAGACACCAGGGAAAATGCCTTTTACGCATCAGACTGGCAATCAGTGAGGCAGGGACCATTAGACACCAGGGAAAGTGTATTTTACACATCAAGCTGGCAATCAGCAAGGGGGATCACTAGATAACAGGGAATGTTTATTTTTACATTGGGCCAGCGATCCGGGGGGGGCACTAGACACCAAGGAAAGTGTCTTTTACACATCAGACAGGCGAGCAGCGGGGGGAACACTAGACACCAGGGGAAGTATCTTTTACATATCAGGCTGGCAATCAGCAAGGGGGGGATCACTAGATAACAGGGAATGTTTATTTTTACATTGGGCCAGTGATTCACAAGGAGGCGGCACTAGACACCAATGAAAGTGTCTTTTAGATATCAGACAGGCGATCAGCGGGGGAAACACTAGACACCAGGGAAAGTGTCTTTTACACATCAGGCTGGCAATCAGCAAGGAGGGGACCACTAGACATCAGGGAATGATCATTGTTTAACATTGCGTTGGTGAAGTTACCAACTTCACATGTTGTAAACTTCCCTCTGAGACAAACTCTGGCAGTGGAGTTGCCAGTTTTGTATTTCATGGAGTTATCAGTTTTCCACGAATATGGATTTCACACGACAGATTAACTTCACAAAATGAGGCACATTTGTGAACTAACCCACACAGAAGACTGGTAAATAAGTTGGGTAACCTGTGAGTGGGTCTAAAAGTAGTAAAATGGGTATGAAGTTGGTTAAAAAACAGGAGTTAGAGGGTGGTGGTAAATGGAGTTCACTCTGAAGAACGCAAGGTAACCAGCGAGGTGCCACAGGGGTCAGTACTGGGCCCAGTCCACTTCAATATCTTTATTGGTGACAATACAGGAGGGCTGGAAGGGAAAGTATGCCTGTTCATGGATGACACAAATACCTGTAACAGAGTAGACACACCGGGGGGGATGGAAAAAATGAGAAGCGTTCAGAAAAAAATGGAAGACTGGTCAAGGGTATGGCAACTGGGCTTCAGTGGCAAAACTGCAAAATTATGCACATAGAGCTAAGAAACCCAAGGGCAATGTACAATTGGGTGGAGAGGTATTGGCAACCACAAAACAAGAAATGGATCTGGGGTCATCGATCTCGATAACCTGAAGGTAGCAAAGCAGTGTGATAATGCAGTGGGAAAAGCTGGGGCAGAAAGCTTGGGTGCATAGGGAGAGGTATTACCAGAAGAAAAAGAGGGAGGTAATGTTACCCCTTCATAGCTCGATGGTGAGACCTCACCTAGAGTACTGTGTCCAGTACTGAGGCCCCATCTCTGGAAAAGACATAGATCAGGTGAAGGTAATCACAGGACAGGGCAACCAAAGTGGTGCATGTCCTGCAACAAAAAGCCCTGTGAGGAAACATCAAGAATTTAAATATGTACTCTCAGAGGAAAGGAGGGAAAGGTGGGACATGATAGAAACATTCACAGACCTCAAAGATATTAATAAGATACAGGAGGATAGCATTTTACATAGGAAAGAGATGCTCGAGGACAAAGGGTCATAACATGAAGATGGAGGGAGGGAGACTCAGAGTGGTGTGAGGAAATACCTTGGGAAGGGTGGTGGATGCCTGGAAAGTCCTCCCAGTGGAGGTGGTGGGTGCTAAATGTTAGTAGAATTCCTGCATGCATAGGATAGATACAAGGGGACCATAGAAATAGGGCTAGGAGGTACAGTTGAAGATCAAGTAGGGTCTGCAGTAGCATAGTAGGTGGGGAATTTAGCACAAACTAGGTGGGCCAAGAGGTCCCTTATTTGCCAACAACTTCTATGTTTCTATATTTCTTTGTGCTGGTTGCCTTCAGCATTAGACCTGGGTGCTAAGGGGGAGAAGGTGGAAGCAGGGTGCTGCTAGAGTAGGGAAACATTAATAGTTCTTCTTTAGTGCAACAAGCACTTTGTATGTGCTAAAGATGGCATCCGGCTGTGGATGTGGATGGGTTGTGCCAGTCATCAATTTTGGTATTTCTTTACATTCCAAATAAATAAACACAATTTGTTGGTGCTGGGGGTGGATTGGGCTACTGGTAGAGGGTGGAGGATGGGGTTCCATTTTTAACTGGGTTTTGAACTGGGGAAGAACTGTTGGGGCTGGTTTATTTTTCTTTTTTCCCAGTGTTCCACACCCACGCCAAATAATTCAATAATCCCCTATTCAGGAAGGGCCCCAAATTATTCAGTAGCTCTACTATTTGTAGTGTTCGGGAAATAATATTCAGCCCCTGCACAGCCCTACTGACAACCAACCCTATCCAGTGGGGGGCTGTTTGCACAGGTTTTTCCCTACAGAACATTTCCAGTTTTGTGAATTTATTCCTGTCTGTCAAATCAGGGATCAAAGCAACTGAGATAAAGAGAAAGCAGGATGAGAAGGAACCACTCTGGGTCACATTGGAGATGGGGAATGGCACCACCAACCACACTGGGGTTGTCTACAGACCTCCAGTACAGGGGGAGGAAATAAACAGGGTATTAGTGGAAACCATCCACAAAATGGCAGAAAAAGGGGAAGTGTTGCTGGTTCGGGACCTAAATATGCCAAATGTTAACTGTGATACCTATGCTGCAGCCACGACCAGGAACAGAGACATCCTAGATGCCCTACAGGGGCATGCCTCAGACAGCTAGTGGTGGAGCCCACCATGAGGGAGCAATATTGACCTGGTTCTCACCAATGCTGACAGAATAACAAATGTATCGGTGGAGCCATTTAGGGACCAGCGATCACCAGTATTTTTCACAGAGAGGGTTATGGATGCATGGAATGCCTGCCTGAGGAGGTTGTGGAGTCAAAACAGTGGTGGAATTCAAGCATGCATGGGACAGTCATAAGGCAATTCTAGGGGTGGGTAGAAGAAGTAGGCTGTTGGTTAACTAGGATCTGCAGCTTATCCATTAGGTAGGAAAATGGGCAGACTGGGTGGGCCAAGCGGTCCTTATCTGCCGTCAAATTCTATGTTTCTATGCTTCAGTGTGGTTCAAGGTGAGGACAGTAGAAGAGTCATGACACATGAAGGCAAGGGTCCTGGATTTCAAGAGGGCCGACTTGGAAAAAATGAGGGAATGCCTCAAGAAAACCCTGGCAAAGGAGAAGGGATGGAAGGGGGTAGAGGAGCAATGGGAGATATGGGAGATCCTTAAAGAAGCTATAGCAGAGGCAACAAGCCTTTGTGACAAAAAAAAAAAAAAAAAGCAAAAAAAGGAAAAGAATTTATAGTTTTCAAAAGATGTGGCAGGGAAGGATAGAGAGAGGAAAACTGGCATTCAGGAAGTACAAGAAACACAAAGGGAGGGAGACAGGGAACTGTATCAGGCAAAGCAGAGAGAGTCAGGAAAGCAGTCAGGAGCACAAAGGCGTAAACAGAGGAATGAATAGCTCAGACAGTAAAAGGAGACAAAATCTTCCTCAAGTATATTAGTGAAAGAAAAAAGGCCAACGGAGGGATTGTGAGGCTAAATGGGGGGGGGGAGGAGTGTGCCAAAGGTAGACCTAGAAGCAGCAGACATTCTGAATGAATGCTTCTGCTCAGTATTCACAAAAGAAGTGGAAGGGGAGGGACCACAATTAGGTAGAAGAAAACGCATGGAAGAGAGGACACCAGTCCATTAACAGAGGAGAGAGTACTAAAGGAACTCTCAAACTGAAAGTGGACGAGGCAATGGGGATGGATGGATACACCCAGAATATTAAAAGCACTCAGAGAGGTGCTAGTGGCACCACTGACAACTCTATTCAAAAATCACTGAGGAGGTTGTGGTACTGGAGGACTGGAGGAAGGCAAATCTGATACCCCTTCACAAGAGTGGGAACAAGGTGGAGGCTGAAATTACAGGCCAGTCAGTTTAACCTCAGTGGTTGGGAAAATAATGGAATCAATGTTAGAGGAAAGAATTGTGGTATATCTTGAGGCCAGCAGGGCACAAGACACAAGGCAACATGGATTCACAGGGAAGGTCCTGTCAAACAAACCTGATTGATTTCTTTGACTGGGTGACCAGGGTAGTTGATCAGGGAGGAGCGTAAACATGACTTACCTAGATTTTAGTAAGGCATTTGACACTATCCAGTACAGGAGGCTAGTAAACATGTTGGGCAGTCTGGGAGTGGGAACAAAGGTGGTAAAATGGGTCAGGAACAGGTTGAGCAATAGGACACAAAGGGTGGTAGTAAACGGAGTTCAATTTGAGGAGAGGGGTAACCAGTGGGTGCCACAGGGTTCAATGTTGGGGCCTGTCCTTGACTTTAATGACTTCAGAAACGACATTGCAGAGGGCTAGAAGCAAAGGCATGCCTCATGCGGATGACACTAAGATCTGCAATAGGGTTGACACGCCGAGGGGTGGAAAAATTAGAAGAGACCTAGGTTAGTTGGAGGAGTGGTCAAGAGTGTGGCAGCTTGGATTCAATGCAAAGAAGTGCAAAATCATGCATTTGGGGCACAAAAATCCAGGAGAGGAATACACGATGGGGGAGGGAGGTACTGATGACAACCAAACTGGAAAGGGACCAGGGGGTAATCATAATGGATGAATTTGAAGGCAGCCAAACAATGTGAGAAGACTATGAGGAGAGCCAGAAGGATGCTGGGGTGCATAGGGAAAGGTATCACCAGTAGAAAACAGGTGGTGGTGATACCACTGTGCAGACAGTTGGTGAGACCTCATCTAGACTACTGTGTTCAGTTCTGGATGCCACATCTCCAAAAGGACATAGACAGAGTGGAGGCAGTCCAGAGAAGGGCAACAAGAATGGTGCAAGGACTGCACCAGAAACCTTATGAGGAGAGACTGAGAGACCTCAATATGTGTACCCTGGAGGAAAGGAGGGAGAAGGGGAATATGATAGACCTTCAAGTACCTCAAGAGGATAAACTAAGTTCAGGAGGGCAGCATCTTTCAGAAACAGAGATGTGCAAGAACAAGGGGTCACACTTTGAGGTGGAGGGAGACTCGGGGCAATGTGAGGAAGTATTTTTCATGGAAAGCGTGGTAGATGCTTGGAACAGCCTCCCTGTGGAGGTCATATTGGAAAACATGATAAGTGAATTAAGGAATGCATGGGATAGACAGAAGGCTTCCTAGTGGTAGGGAAAGAGAGGTAAGCTGCAGATCAATTAGGATCCAGAGTTTATGCGGTAGGTAGGGAAATGGGCAGACTAGGTTGGCCAAGCAGTCCTTATTTGCTGTCAAATTCTATGTTTCTTTGTTTCTGTCTGCAGAGGCAGACCAAGCATCTGTGTGCACAAGCTATCACAAAACAGGCATTTTGAGAGAGAGAACTGTGCTTTTCAGCTGTGAATGAGGATTTGCTTCTCACAGAATAACTGTAGTTGTTCTACTGACCCAAAATGGTCATGTATAGAGCAGTGCTGAATGTGGAATTACCCGGCAGAAGTCAGGCAGAGGGATTCTGTTTTCAAAATAATTTGAGCATTGTTTGATCAATTCTATGGAATTCTGAAAGCAATTTTGCAGGTTTTGATTTAAACTGTGGTTTAATCTTCTGTACTGTACATATTGTACATCGTGAGCTGGATTCTGCAGTTTACGTGAAGTGTGATTTAGCTTTAGCAGTTCATTGACTGTTCAGTGTAAACCCTATATTTGCTTTCTAGAGTTCATGTTGAAGAATCAGTGTCACCTGTGGAAAACAAATCCATGGCATCTGTAAATTGCACAGGACAAATCTGATGCTCAAAACAGCATGCTTAAAAGATGATGCTTAATCAGACAAACCTGATCAAGTTCTTCTATTTGGTAACCAAAGAGGTGGATCAAGGTGAGGAGGCGGACATGGTTTACTTGGATTTCAGCAAGATCTTCAAGACCGTGCCACATAGGAGACTGGTAACCAAACTGGGAGCTAGGAATAGGATCTAAAGTAGTAAAATTGGTCAGAAATTGACTGAGCAATAGGAGTCAAAGGGTAGTGGTAAATGGTACCCACTCTGAAATAGGCAAAGTTACCAGAGCGTACCACAAGAATCTGTACTGGGGCTGATCCTCTTCAGCGTTTTTATTAGTGACATTACATAGGGTCTAGAGGGGAAAGTACACCTGTTCACAGATAACACAAAGCTCTGCAACAGGATAGACACATGGGGGGGGGGTGAAAGAATAAGGGACAATTTAAAAATACTGGAAGAATGGTCAAGAGTTTGGCATCTGAGTTTTAATGAAAAAAGTGCAAAATCATGCACATGGGGCACAGGAACCTGGAGGCAACATAACAACTCGGAAGGGAGGTACTAAGGGTCATAAAGTAGAAAGGAGCTGGGGGTCATCATTTGATGACCTGAAGGTAGCCAGCAATGTGACAAATCAGTGGGTAAGGCTAGCAGAATGCTTGAATGCATTGGGATGGGCATTACCAGCAGAAGGAGGAGATTATCATACCCTGCTTCAATCACTGGTGGACCCCATCTAGAGTACTGTGTACAGCTCTGGAGGCCCCATCTCTGAAAGAACATTGAATGGGTGAAAGGAGTGCAAATGATGGCAACAAAGATGGTGCACAGCCTACATCTGAAGCCCTATGTGGAGAGGCTGGAGGATTTGAATATGTACTCCCTAGAAGACAGGAGGGAATGTGGGGATGTGATAGAAACATTCATATATTTCACAGGAGTTAACAAGATGCAGGAAAGAAACATTTTCCAAAGGAAAAGATGCTCAAGTACAAGAGGTTACTATATGAAGCTGGAGGGGGGGAGACTTAGGAAATGTGAGGAAGTACTGCTTCACAGAGAGGGTGGTGGTTGCCTGGAACAGCCTCCCAGAGGAAGTGTTGGAAGCTAAAACAGTTATAGAATTTAAGAGGGAATAAAATGGATACAAGGGAATCTTAAAAGCAAAAGGGGGGTGTAAGCCGGAGTCCAGCTAGGGTCTGATAAGGAATTTGGGGCAGACCTGATGGACCAAGTGATCTTATCTGCTGACAACTTCTATGTTTCTATATGTTTAAGTAAGAAACCACAAATGTTTTTTGAATGGTAGAATTTTGCTTGCAATGGAATGCCACAGAATGTGGTGCAGTTTCCAAAATTTCTTGGAATTCTGTCAAACAGGGAATCTGAACATTCAGCACAGCTCTAGTCAGCTGCCAGCTATTTGTGACATAGCCACCTCACAACACAGAGCGTCTGAGAGGTGAAATGAGTAGGGAGACTTGACTCAGGCCTGATGGACCTGCACAGCAACTATGCCAACGAGGTCCGTAGCCACCATGCCAGTCATGAAAGCCTGTTGATGACCTATAGGCATACTGCCAGGAAGTAACTTACATGGAACAGTGCATGCACACACACACACACACACACACACACACACACACACACACAGTGAAATAACTCAAGATGTAGCCTCAGCAACAACTGAAAGTAATCTATTACTGAATATACAGTAATTGCAAATAGTGGCTTCCCAGAGCACCAAACCGAAACTGATGGTAAACTGCTGAGGTGCTTCACTCTAAGGAGCTTCATCAGGGGGCCCCTTGACAGAGCTCCTTGGAGTGAAGCATCGTGGCAATTTACAGGCAGTTTCTGTTTGGTGCATTTGTAAGCCACTGTTTGCAACTACATGCAGTAGTAAATTACTTTCAGTTGTTGCTGAGCTGGCATCTTGAGTTCTTATTTTACCTAGTGTGTGTGCACTGTTCCATTCTAAGTTGCTGTTTTTGGGAAGTGCTTCAGTACCCCAGCAGCATCACCAGCCAATACCGGGGAGTGCAGGTGTCCCTTTTGGGTTTGGACTGCCAGGAAGTTGACTGCAGCAAGAGGACACATTAGGCTTGCTTCCACCTAATCACCCCAAGAGAGGGTGAGACTACAGTAAGTGAGGGAGAGCTCAACTGATCATCAAAGATACTGGAGGTGACAGCTGAGGAGACATGAGTTATTGAAGCTGCGATGCTGACTGCAGATTGGAGTCAGTAAATTCAGCCAGGACTGTGGGAAGTGGTGGCTGCTGTCAAACTGTAGGTAACCATGAATAATTGAACAGGGTCCACTGGTCCTGCAACATGATTCTGTATAAGTTAGCCACGGCCATCATTTGAATGATAAGATTGTTTGCACTGGGCTATTTGTCCTGGATTATAAGTTTGGGTTTGCCACCAATGTTATGTTTTTGATTAAGTGCACCAATGCTGGCCAACAATGTGCAACTGCACTGAGCATGCAACTTTCTAACAGCTGTGTGACCAGTATTTCCCAGGAGCTCCAGCAGACTAAGTGTAATACAGTAGTTACACTGGTAACAGTGGGGAATAGGTAGTGCCCAACAGTGTAACACAGAGACATAGAAGTTGATGACAAATAAGGACCCTGTGGCCCACTCATTCTGCCCATTTTGCCTGCTTATTACAAACCACAGATCCTAGTTGATCTGCAGTGCACCCTTTCATTCCTGTCCCTACGGTACCCTCATGCCTATTGCATACATTCTTGAATTCCCTGTTTTTGCCCCTACCACCTCCTTTGGGAGGCCATTCCAAGCATCCACCACCTCTTTCAGTGAAAAAGTACTTCCTTATGTTACCCTTGAACCTCCCTCCACCTTCATTTCATGCCCCCTTGTTCTTGCATGTTTTCTTTTCTGAAAGGTACTACCCTCCTGTACCTTGTTTATAACCCCTGAGGTACATGAACATTGTTCCCCTATCATGTTCCCCCTCTCCCTCCTTTCCTCCAAGGAATACATATGGAGTTCCCCTAGCCTCTTCTTGTAGGGCTTTTCATGCAGATCCTTCACCATCTTTGTAACCCTCTTCTTGACTGCCTCCAGTCTGTCTATGTCCTTCCAGAGATGTGGTCTCCAGAACTGGACACAGTACTCCAGCTGAGATCTCACTAGTGATCTGTATAGTGGCATACACACCTCCTTCTTTCTGCTGGTGATACCGCCTCCCTATGCACCCCAGCAACCCACTGACTTTCCCCACGGCCTTCTCACATTGTTTGGTTGCCTTAGGTTGTCCCATATGAGTAGCCCAGGTCCTTTTCCTGCTTGATGGCTGCCAGTCCCTCCATCTTGTATACCTCCCTTGTAGTGTAGTTGGGCAGGGGGACTGTACTGGATTGTGGGAGGAGTCTGCATTAAAGTTGATTACCAACTACTGGGGCACTACATTGCTGCATGTGTTTTGCCTGCTGAAGCCCTTGTCTTTCCTTCCTTAGGACCTCATACCTGACCCCAGAATAAATCCTTTTTATAGTAGCTTGAATTACTGACTTATGAGCATATTGTATCAAGAGTGTTAAGTTACTGTTTAGTTAAACTGTAATTGCACTGTGGGGGAATTGGGAGGGTTATGCCAGTAGGGATCACAATAGGTTGATACTGTTACCCAAGGGTAGTATTACGTTTTGACCTAGCCCACTTTTTCCCCTGGCTGGAGGTACTGCACAACTTATTTCAATACATCTTTGGATTATGAATACTTTCTGGAGTTAATGATCCAGTTCCTCAACTTTATTTGAGCCTGTATTACAGTGGCAGCACACTGGACATCTATTGGCAACCTTGTGTACACAAATATTGAGCTCAAGTTCTTTGTCAATCAGAATATCCTTTATGTCATAATGACTAGAGATGTGGTGAAGTTTAACTTCACCAGTGAAATTCCCATGAAGTGGCAAAAATTCGCACTTCATAGGGCTTCATGAAGTTTTCCCCATACTGAGAAACTTCGAGTTTGCCTGAATCAAGAAATTTTTACTGTAAAGTATAGAACTCTGTCAGAAAGTGTGGAATTTCACCCATGAAATTCTGCACTTTGCGGTGAAACTTCACACTACACAGTCGATCCACGCTTCGCAAATTGCACAACATTTTTAAACTGCACTGCGCAAACTGCACAAAATTCATAAATTCATTTGTGGAGCAGAGTTTGACAGCATCGCCCATCTCTAATAATTTCATTACATAAACCATAAACAAATGACATCAGTATATCACAGTACAAATATAAATAATTCAGTAAAACAAAAACTCATAGGCTACTGGCATAAATTAGATACAACTTCATATATATTCATTAAAATTAGTCAGAAAGATTCATAGAGGTTGCATGAATAGCACATCCTAATAATTTCTCATATTGCACTTTACGAGTGACCATTTCTAAACTCAAAATCACATGCAGTAATTACAGTAAGTTAAGTTCTGCACGTGGCATCATGTAGTTACCTTAAACAGGATTTCAAATCCAGTTTTAGTGATAAGCATTTTATCTATTTATGTAAGAGTTTCACCAGGAAGGCATACTGAGCAGGGTACCGCTTGATTCCAGATGTGTCCTGGGGGAAGGGGGGAGAGGACAAGTACAGCACTGAGACACATGAATTACAGTGCAGATAATTTACAGTGCAGAACATAACAGGATTATTCAGTGCAATAACAGAGCTAGTAACCTAGGTGCCTAAGGCAACAGCTAACAGAGTAACAACTGCTAACAATTCCAGTCTGCCCATAGTCCAGCTATGAAATTTGAATGAAATAAGTAACACTGAAAGGACATTTGTGAGTACAGTGGGCACTGCAGGCCAGATTTCTCCAGGCACTGGACTAGGCCTGGGGCATGGCTAGTATGATGAGCCAAAATGTGGTAAAGGTTAAGGGTGGGCGGGGGATATAAAAGCATTACTGTGGGGAGGACTGCATGACCGGAGGGGGAGAATGACTTGAGGAGCTGGTTTACCCATTGAGGGTTGTCTTTGTGCCTAATGTCAGGCGGCAAGGAGTTCAAAAGTTTAGGCATGCGGTAGCTGAATGCGGCCTGGCCTTTGGCTGTGGACATGAGTGGGACATGCAGTAACGGGAGTCAGTGTTACTGAGTGAATACACCGATGGGGGTTGAACTGCAAAAGCAGGGTCTAGGTGTGGGGGGGCTGTGTCCAGAATTTTGCCATTATCCTTGCACAGTGGGTATAAGTCTCTGATCCTGTAGCGAGGGGAGGTCAAGCATCTTGTAGAGGTCGCAGTGGTGCACAGAGAGAGTGCAGTCCAAGGCAAAGTGGCAGAAGGAATGGAAGAGGAGGTCGAGTCTTGCAAGGGTGGACTTGGGGGTGATGCTGTAAACTACGTCGCCATAGTCAACTATAGAGAGAATCATTTGTTGTAGGACTGCATTGCGAATTGCTAGCGGGACGCAACCCTTGTTACGATAGGTAATAATGAAATAAGCCAAGTGACCTTTATTTAACATTCACAAATACTTATGGGAACTTGACTATGAAACTCAGTATTTGGGGTTTGGGTCTGTATACCCATATTACACAATTTGGACCAGATAATCTCTAGACTAATTGAGAGCATCTAGTAAGACGTTTATAAAATGCCAGAGGATAAGCACTGGGACTATCTTAAATGCATGGCTTTATAAAACCAAATACTAATTTAAGATCAAAGAGTTAATTGTGTAAAATAATGTTAATTATTTCATTATGTGGTATATAGTATTCAGACAGGCTATCTTTAAGCCAGCAATATCTCTTCTTTTGAATATTGAACAGTTCAGTATTTACATGCTTAAGGTCGTCCAGCAGCTCCCTTTGCACATTTATATATCGGGGACTTATAACCTTCTTTTTTGGTTGAAAAAAATTATTACTTCTCAAAAGCTCTAATCTAAATTATGTGAAAAGAGATCAACTATATCTAGCTTCAAACTATGTAAGGTAATATTCTGTTCTTGGTTGTTTTATTTGGTTTATATACTGTGTGGACCTTAGATTTGCCCAGACAAGCTATGTCATATTGCATCGCCACATCTCTGCTTAATTTCATAAAGTATTATATCCCTTGGTCTTCTGTAAATGTCATATAACACAGTCTGAGTTGATACAATATATCCTTAATAAACTTAATATATCGAAATTCAAAGCCTCTGTTTAAGTATTTAATTTGTTCTTTAATACAGATTTTTGGTAACAGTATGAACAAGAACATACGAACATACAAAACTGCTGTCAGCAAAAGACTCACAGGTCTTTCAAGTCTGCCCAGTTGTACAGCTCTCAGTTTAATACCATTGCAGCTGCCCCCCTCCCCAATCCCCTCCCTCCATCTCCCCTCCCAGTCTTCCCCACTATGTTCTTGTCAGTACTATCCCTTCCCTGCCCTTTCCTAGCCCTGCCTAAAATTATCCACTGTCTTCAG
This sequence comes from Neoceratodus forsteri, assembly GCA_016271365.2. Taxonomy (NCBI): domain Eukaryota; kingdom Metazoa; phylum Chordata; order Ceratodontiformes; family Ceratodontidae; genus Neoceratodus; species Neoceratodus forsteri. The sequence goes on from CM057458.1 coordinate 1,326,126,300, forward strand.
TTCGAGCAACCTTCAGCAGTGCATTCCATCACGCCAACACTATCTCTGTGAATTAGGGCCTCCTCATTTCCCTATTGAATGTTCTCCCTTTCAGCTTCAGACCATGCCTCCTAGTGACCCTACCCCCTTTAAGCAGAACAGTCCTCCTCTCTGACATTGTTTATGCCTTTAAGTACTTAAAGGTCTATATCATGTCCCCTTTCCTCCTTCTCCTCCGGAGAGTACACATTGAGCTTCCTCAATCTTTCCTCGAAGGCAACCCCTAGTCCCATGATCATTTTAGTAGCCCCATGCTGCATCCTCCAGTAATCTTACATCCTTCTTATGGATGGGCACCAGTACTGTACACAGTACTCAAGTGGCCTTACCAGTGATCTATACAAGGACAGGATCACCTCCTCCTTTCTAAAGGTGACCCCTCTAGAAATGCACCCCAGCATCAACTTTGCCCTTGCTGCCACCCTCCTGCACTGTGCCGATACCTTCATGTCCCTTGTGACTTTTGCCCCCAGGTCCCTTTCCTCCTCTGAAGCTGCTACCTGCACTTACCCCAGACAGTAGCTGGTTCTGGGATTTCTGGCTCCAAGGTGCATGACCTTGCACTTTTAGTGTTAAACCCCAACTGCCACTCCTTAAACTAGTGTTCAAGTTTAGTTAGGCTAACAGTGACTCAGGTAAGATCACTGTGTCCACAAGGAAAATTATTAGTTGTTTAATTAATAAATAAGATAATTGGTACTGTTCAAGCTCTGCACTCACGATACAAGCTGGTTCACAACTTGGTATGTTAAGAATATATCTATAAATTGTGTTTAGTATTATCTGTAACAATGAAGAATCCCTAATACCCCAGATTTCAGATGCATATAATATCATCAATTTGATTTTAGCATTAAGGAGCCATATAGTGAATGTCCTCCAAATCTGTACATAAATCTTTTCATACCACTTGTTGATTTAAGCATTTTTTGTTTAGGTTCAGTACCTGTTGTTTTTTTTTTTTTTTTAATTATTCTTTTTCCTCCTACTACCTACTGACTCCAACCCTTCAGGGCATCCAAAGGGTCATCCTCCTACTGCCTGCTCACCGGTACCTACCTCGCAGTCCCCCATGTAGATTCGGCTTACCCCCCCCGAGCGGGGGCAAGGTGGGGTGAAAACCCCCATGATCCTGCATTTCATCGGGCCTGAAGGTGGTCGGTGAGCAGGGGCAGATTGGAGGCATGCCCCGGAAGCCCATCATCCTGGAGCTGACAGGTGTTTTTCCGTTTTTCCTCCCGGCACAGTGCGAACCCCTGACATCAAGGCATTAGACACTGATGTCCACTGCATATCAAAGCCACCCATCCCCTTCTATTTGGGGCTTGCATTCCCCCCAAGCCTCAGCCCAAGAGTCACACAAGTGCAGTGAGCATTGGCCTTCCAATCCCGCCCCCCCCCTGGAGACGGCAAGCTGTCATGGGACGCTCAAGCCATTCTCCCCTGGCCGAACCACTCAGCGACCTGATTCCACTCTGAACCCAGGTCACCGACATGGAGCGTATGTGGCATCCAACGCCTCAACCCTCAGCGCCACTGGGCTGGCCCTGTTGGATGTTTAGGTACTGGCTTTTGGCCCTGAGGATTACTTGCTTGTATTCATTCCTTAGAGACCTGTAAGAATTCCAATCAGAGGTGCAGTGGGATTGCTTGAACTTTCATTTTCATTTTTTATACTTGTAGACCAGATGAGCAAAATGGCCATTTTCACAAGTGACAAGTTTAACATACAAACAGTAAAATGACAATAAATAGCATTCAACCTTAATAAGTGCTTTGTACAGGTACATTCATTTTGATTTAAGAGCCAAAGTTTTAGTTGAGTTTTAAAGCAACAGATAGTGTTACTTGCTACAGCTTCAGATGGAATAGAGTTCAAAAAGTGGAGGCCCTAAACAATAGCGATCTTTGCCCAAATACTGTTTTGAAAAATGGAATTTTAAAAGTGTGCCTGGACTGAGATCTAGTGAAGGCAAAATTAATAAACCTAGGAAATAAGTCAGTTATGGAGGAGGTGTAAAATCCCGTCATGACTTTGTAAAGGAAAACTCCCATCTTATAAAGAACCCTATTGCCAAAAGATAACGAGCCTGATTGTTCATACAAACAACAACAGTTGCTATGGAAGGGAAGATTTAACCAGAATCTTTAAACAGAATTATAAGTGACCTTTAAACAATTTAAGTTGTGATTACCAGTAGAGGAATAGATTAATAGCCTATTATCTAGAACACTAAACATAAAACAATGTGTTAGCAATTTCCAAGGGTCAACAGTCAGAAAAGTCTTAATCCTGTATAATAACCCCAACCTTTGGTGTAAAGTTTTTCTCAAATATTGTATATGAGATTCAAAAGTGAGCTCCTATCCAAATAAATTCTAAATATTTAAAAACTTCAACATACTGAATAATAGTAGCTGTATTATCTGTAATGGGTGGAAGTTCAGTAAGGGCATACATTTTGCAAGAGAACAGCATCACTTTTTTTTTTGTTGAGTTTAAGACCATGTGGTTGGATGATAACCAAACTTGAAAATAGTCAAAATCTTTCTGAAGATTCTGGAGAACAATTTCAGGAATAGGACCAAGACTGTAAATAACGGCATCATCTGTGTAAGGTGTCGTTCTAGTATGCGTGCATATATTGGGAGCTGAATCCATGTAGAGTGAAAAAATTAGTGGCCCCAGGATTGAACCTTGGGGCACACCACAGTGGACAGATATGGGCTGAGAAATAGAGGTTCCAATCAAGGTTCTACATCACCTATTAGACAGATAATCAATGTACCACCTGATGACACCCTGAGAAAAATGAAATCTCTGTAGAATCCCAGGAAGCAGACCATGTTCAATAAAATTGAAGACCTTGGTGAGGTCCACTAACAGTGCAGCACTACAGTGCCCTTTATCAAAGGTTTCCTGTATGCTGCTCATGAACCTCACTAAGGCTGTCCCAGTGTTATGTTTTGGTTTGAAACCGTGTTGATAGCTAGTTAGTAAGGAGTATTTTTCAAGAAAACATGACCCATGATTTATCTCTTTTATGCACAAGGGCAAAGATGTCGCTTATTAGCCGGTGGGATTTCTTCGGTTTAACCCTGTGTGTGTGCAGGGGGCATGCTTATCAAATATGGATGTGAAATTCTTAATAAAGAAATCCAGGGTGGTGCTGACATCTTGGACTGTGTCTAGGAATGGCCAGTTGATAAGGGACATCTCATATAGAAAGGCTGCAGTGTTAAGGTTGGAGCAGTTTCTGAAGGTGATAAGCCTGGGAGGGGAGTTTTTGGGGACACTCTTGTACCATTGACAATAGATAGCCAGGTGGTCACTGACTGAGTCACCTAATACTCCTGATGCCAAGATTCTTTCAGGCTTATTAAATAAGATCCAGTCAATCAGTGTATGGTTACCAGTTCTATGGTTTAGTCTGGTGGGGGGTTATAAGTTTTGTTGCAGCTGGCAGGGATTGAGTATGTTCTTATATTGGGCTTCGTTGTCCAGCCAGTTTAAGGTTTATGTCATCTATTTTTAATAATTCAGATGGTGGGAGCTGATTGAGCATGTGTGAGAGGTTGAGGTGGCCATTTAGCCTCTACTTTGGGTGGGCTGTGACATAGCACGTATTTAGGGTTTGGGGCCTAAAGTGATTTTAATAAACAGCCATTCACACTGGGTACTAGGATTGTAGGTGATTTGCAAATTTCTGCTGCAAGTTCAGTGTGAACATAGATCACAGTGCCACTCCCTTTCTTGAGGTGTTCATCCTTGTGGATGATATTGAAGTTAGGCAGGGAGTTTTCTGAATCTCTAACTGAGAGGGTGAGTCAACTCTCCAAAAGAGCTAGTATATGGGGTCTATGTAGGGAGGAGAAGGCCTCTAGTTGATGCAGCTTAAGAGCCACACTTCTGATGTTTAAGTGAATGTGATGTGATGCAAATGCCTTTGTGCCCGATCCAGATCTGGGGTGAAGGGGGCCATTTATAATGGGACAGGGTTTGTTTCCATGTCTCCAGATAGCAGTAACAGATAATGTAATATAAGGGAGAGACATGCAGTGGATTTATTGGGGCATGGAGAGTGCAGAAGAGTGGTATAGAGTCCAATGGTACGGAAGTGTTTTGATAAGGAAGGGATCAAGGAGCAGTCAGGAAACTATAGACCCATCAGCCGTACCTGCATGGTAGGCAAACTGATGAAGACACTAACCATAGAGGGCCAAGTGGAATACCTGGAAAAAAATGGGCTTCATGATAGTACGCAGCATGAGTTTGGGACAGAAAGGTCTTGTCAGACCAACCTAATAGTAATCTTGGACTGGATAACCAAGGAAATTGACATAGGGCATGCATTAGACTTTCTCTACTTTGACTTCAGCTAGGCATTAACCTCAGTGTCACACAAAGATTGTTGAAGAAGATTAGGAATCTAGGAACAGCTAAGGAAATAGTAAGATGGGTAGGGTGTTGGTTGGAGGGGAGGCAGCAGAGAATTGTGGTGAATGGGGTCAGATCAGTGGAAGGAGAGGTGACCAGCAGAGTACCACAGAGGTCTGCCTTGGGCCAAGTCCACTTCAATATACTCAGCAGCAAGCTAGGCTACTTAATCCAGGGCAGGTTGTCTCTATTCACAGATGACACTAAACTCTGTCATAGAGTTGACAATGGCTGGAACATTAATCCAAAGTATGGCAAAGAATAATCAATGGCAGGAAGTTCAAAGTGTTGCACTTAGTAGGAGCAAAACCCCCAGAGTAGAGTACTGGATGACAGGGGTTCAGCTGGACACAACATCTGATGAAGAGGATCTAGGAGTCATCATTAGTGACTCCCTTAAACAAACCAGCTAATGTAAGAAAGCCTTCAGCGAGGATAACAGGATGTTAGGGTGCATTGGGAGGGGTTTGACAGTAGGTAATAGGAGATACTATTACCTCTGTATTCATATTTATTTATTATTTATTTTTATTTTTTTAATTTGAAAACTGGTAACAGGAAATGGCACACTGAACCAAGACTCATTTCCAGGTGCAACCGGGGGGGTGGGGGAATGGGAAATACAATAATAAAAACATCCACACTATTAATAATAGATACAAAGCAAACTACAGAATACTATTAAACATATTACAAGTGCACATAAAAAGTAAACAGAGCTAAACATAGGAATAGTAACTGGTTTTGATGTACAAATAAAGGAAAAAAAGGTGGTGGAATAAATGGCAGTGCAGATGTAGTAATGGAAGGAGCCTCATACAGGCTAAAGTAGAACACAGTATGAAGCCCAACAACATGGATGGTAGGGGCTCCAACAGGAAGTAATCAGGGGGGTGACAGGAGCAGGAGGAGCTGGAAAGGAGTTGAAGCTGTTGCCTAAGGAAGACCAGGGGTGAGGCGAAAGAGAGAAGATGGGAGCAGATTCCTGGGGGAGGAAGGCAGTAGGAGCAATGCCCAGCAGAGGAGTGTGGGTGGGAAGGGAGAAGTGCATGGAGGGGAGGGAGTAGGAAGCAGATGGAATGGGAGAAAGGTGTGATGACAGGTAAGAGGGCAGGAATCAAGCCAGAATTCAGAGATGAAGGAGGTGCATTGGGACTGGCAACATGCGGGAGGGAAAGGATGGATAGGAGGAGTATAGGGAGCAGTGGTGAATATGAGAGGAAGAGTCGGTAGCAAAGTGATAAAAGGTGTTACAGAGGGTCTCCACTCAGCAAGGGAAGTAGAAGGGATGATGCTGTAGAACACATGTGCATAGTCAAAATCTTGAAGATCCATTTTGTTAACAAGATCCCAGCGGACCTTAGAAAACAAGCAATTTTCTTGTGGTACAAGACATTAAGTTTGGGGTGGAGCTTGGTGGACAACATCATTGTGGACAGAAGTCAAGTTTACTATACGTGGAATAATGAGTCAGCACAGGCAGATGGGAAGTCATTCAGGAAAATGAAGGTGAGCAGGAAACCAGGATGGAACCCTGTGGTAACTAGGGGTTGGAATGGGCATGGGAGGTGAAAGATGCCTCCTATCTGAGCGACTGCTGACACGTGAGGTAGGAGGGAACCATTCAGTTGTGGGAGCTGAGATGCCTGCAGAGCTCAGCTTGTCTAGGAGGAGTGGATGGGCCTCTGAGTCAAAGACCTTAGCTAGGTCAATGAAAATGGCTGCTGTGATGTGCCCTGATCCATCTCAGTGAGGATGAAGTCAGTGACATATAGCAAGGAGAGACAGTGAGTGCTGCTTCTGCAAATTGGACTAGAAAGGAAGAGGAAATTGGATGAGTAGAGGAATTAACAAGCTTAAAGTAAACAAGCTTCTCTTGCATAAGGGAGGGATCAAGAAGCAGCCAGAAAACTATGCCATCATACCTGGGAGGAGGGAAACAGGGTGGGAAGTTGCCAAGGGAAGAGGGGTTACCCCCTTTATGAAGAGGGAGAACATTGGCAATCTTCCATGACTGAGGAATAACACAAAGGAAGAAGGAGAGGTTGAGGAGGTGAGTAAGGGGGAGGTGATGGCAGGAGATGAACATAGGTCACAGGTGGGGCCATAACTGGTGTACTGTGCTCAGTTTTGGAGTCCTCACCTGAAAAAGGACAGGAACAGGCTAGAAATGGTATAATGCAGAATGACAAAGATGATGCAGGGCCAGGAGGTCTGATCCTATGAGGATCTTCTAAAGGCACTGAACATGTATTAGTTCAAAACCATGTGAGAGAAGCGGCATTTCAAGTTCATGAGAGGAATAAACAAGGTGAACTTTGAAGAGCTATATATACCAGGACAGAGAAGCTAGGACATGAGGTAACAAGTGGAGGTTAATGAGGAGGTAAAAAAAGGATACGAGAGTATTATTTTACAGAAAAGGTGGTTGGGCCATGGAATGATCTGCCTACAAGTAGTGGATGCCAAAAACCATAAGCGGCTTCAAGCCCTTGGCTGGAGAGAGCCAAGCATGTAGTACCTACTCAGAGGGATGAGGGGTGGAAATGGAGAGCAATAGGAGCATAGGATAAACAAAGACCCACAGGAACAACAGGTCCCAAGGTACTATATGATAACATGGGCAGACTACTGTAGATGGAGATGTCTTCATCTATATTTTAATGTTTCTATACCAGATGATAAGAGTTCCCTAAAATGAAGAGGAATTGAACTCCAAACCTTATTTATTTATTATTTATTTGGAAAATGTTTCACCAGGAAAGACAACATGAGCTGTAAACAGCTCGTTTCCAGAAGTGTCCTAGGTGGGGAGAGGGACAAGAGTTGGGAGAACAAGCAAACACATAGCAATACAAGTACAATTATTAAAATAAAATAGAGTAGTACAATTACAGAGCAGAAATAATCCAGACCACCATGCCAGAGTAAACAAAACCATATTCGGATATAGCATACATTGCAACTACCCAAGAGCAGGTGATCCAGTAGGGTAGAGGTTAGAGGATTGATAACACATTTGAAGTGCTAAGTAGTGAGCTGAGTACAAGATTGAAGTGTTGTATACCCAAGAGAAGGCAATTATAAGACAAGTGGGGAAGTGGACGGGTGAGGGGTAGAGTGTGGGGGACGGAAGAGGGGAGAGAGAGAGGGACAGCCAAGAGATGTACCCATTCAGGTTACTGAGAACCCTGCAAGGGGTTAGGACCAGGTAGAAAGGAGGGAGAGAAATGGGTGGGGTGGTAGAGAAGAGAGGGGCAGGGAACAGGAGGGAGGAAGGGAAGAAGAAGAAGGAGGTGGGTGGGCAATGGATCTGAAAGTGGGGAAAGGAGAGGAGAAGAAGAGAGATGACAATCTATACCCTTCATGATGCAGAGAAGCCTGCAAGTGGGTGGTCAGGATTAGAAAGTGGGAGGAAAGTAAGAGGGGTAGAAGTGAGGGAGCCAAGATCTATACCCTTTCAGGATGATAGAGAATCCTACAAAGGGGACAGAACCAGGCAGAAAAGGAGGGAAGAGAAGGGGGCAAGGAGGAGAAGTGGAGTATGGTGGGCGACCGGAAGGGAGAAGAGGTATAAGGATTAGGGTGGCTGGAGAAAATAGGGGTAAACTAGGAAGGGAAAAAGGTGAGAGCATCAGTAGGAGGGAAGAGGGAGTGTGGGGGAGGACAGCTGTAGAGTGTTGAAATAGCACAGTAGATTGTGGATGGTAATAGAATGTGAAATGGCACAGTAGGTTGTGGTAGGGGGTGGAGGTGGGGTATAATAGGACGTAGTATGTGAGGAAGTAATCAGAGGGAAGGGTTCAGTTAGGAGGGGGTAAGTCAGGGATAGAGGAGTAGGGGATAGTGTGCAAGGGTTGGGAGGGTTGTGAAGGGGGCATAAGGACAAGTACAGTTAGAAGAATAGAAGTAAAGTAGGGCTGAAGGATAATGCACCAGGGTGGGAAGTGTTGAAGGGGGACTAAGAACAAGTGCAGTTAGGGGAATAGAAATTGTGAAGGGCTAAGGAAATTGAAGATGGGGAAGAGGAAAGTCTGATAGGAGGTGGCAGTGAAGTTACTTTAATAAAGGTGCTAATAAAATCAGCAGGAAGTCATTTTAGGATTTAACTGACCCTACACCAGTTTAGCAAGAGATAATTTAGAATTTAGTTCCAGTGGTAACCAATTCATTGATTATACTCACAGTGATGAACTGTATTTTTATACCAAGACAGCACATTTACCTATTCAGCTGTAAAGAGCATTTTGTTTTAGTTAAACTAATGTAGCATAATCATGAACACTAGAGCCATAGTTCAACAGTTGATTACCACAGTGGTATTGCTGAGGTAATGCAGAGGTACTCAGGTTACAATTTGCTTTGGCTGTAATGTGATTCTACCTCATCATTACCTCAGTATGGTAATTAACTTAAAAGGGAAGTGTCCAATACAAAGCTCCCACGCTAAAGTGTGGGCTAGTCCGAATGTTCACTTTGTGTAAAAGGCATTTTGATTTACTTACTGTTTACTATAGTATAGCAGACTGTGGCAGATTAACTATATTTACTTCTAGTCTCACATCTTCTGTTATGACAAATTTCAGAATCCTCTGCAGCTCACATCAGAGCAGTACGCAGCAGTGTGAGACTCAACAATCAGCAGTGCAAATTACAGTTTATATAAGAACTGATCTTTTGTTTAATGGGCCAGCTGTCCTCCCTGGGCTTAGTACAGTCACAGAGGACTGTACTTAGCCCCTGGAGAAAAGCAGAACCAGAAAACATCTGAGCAGATATTATAAAAGCTTGAATATGCACGGCAGGTTATTGAATCTGGGTACGAGCTTTTTTGCCATCATACCTGGGAGGCAAACCACCTTCCTTCTGCCTGGCTCCAGACTTTCAACCAGCCTCCTAATCCCTCTGACTTTTCAGTCTCTTACCACCAAGACTCTTTTCCTTATGTTGTCTCCTTTATTTCCTAAACCCCACCCCCAGGCTCCACCTGTGCACTCTGGGTCACACCGCTAAGCCCCTTCTGCATGCATTAGACTTTCTTTCCTGGAGTTGGTGGCTGACCTGTGCAATATGTTTGGAACCTTTGGGAAGCTACCCAGTCTAGTGATTCCAATGGCTGACACCATTTCCACGATACCACTCCAGGGACCAGGGCCTAAACATTTATCTCCTGGCTTTCCTTCTGCTCCACTGTACACCATATTGCTCCTGAAGTCATAGTCCTAGTTTCCCAGTGGATGGGAGGACCCCTCATTCTGTTGAGCTTAGATCTGAGATGGCTTAGTTCTACCACTATAAACCCCAGCCTTCTGCAAATCAGGACCCCCATCTCCCAGACCTCCCTCTGGAAGATGGCCATGCCACATTCTCTGCAGCTTACTAGCACCTTCCACCCTCCTGCCTGCTCAAACGTACTGAGCTGTACTATGTGAGGGGTGTATTACCTATCATACAATGCTTATGCACTTAATTAGGCTCTTAATGCTAGTATGTATGTCTAGTGTGGATAGGCAGCTGATACCAGAAGGAGTTTGTCTGCTAGTCTGGTACTGTTACTAACAATATAGGCCTACCCAAGATAAAGAGATGAGACAAGAGGGTATTTTAACACTGAATTATTCAACCATATGCTAACCATATCATCACTGATTTTATTTGAAACATACCTTTAACCTTATTTAAATTGATCTTGGTGCCAAATGACAGTGATTTTGTTTTACTTTTGTTCAGTGTTAATTGATTGGTTCTCATCCAAGTTTTCAGTTTCTGAAAATCACTCCTCAGTCTAGATACAAGATCAGATGTTGATTTTAGGATAAAAAATAAATGACTGTGTCATTTACACATAGTAAAACTTTTGTTTTCTTATGATTTATGCTCCTGTTGCCGTAGCCCCTACCTCAGAAGGGAGCTCCCAGCCCTGTCCCCCGGTGCCCACCATCTGGCACCGACCCATACCCCCTGGGCTTAACCCCCAGCGGGGTTCCCCAACCCCCATCAGAGACCAGATCCAGTGTGGCCAGTGCTGTGGCTAGCCAGGAGTGGGGCCTGTGAGGCACCCTCCATCATATACCGAAGCAACTATTTTCTCCTCTATGTTTCTCCCTTGCAGAGGTGAGGCATGCAATGATGCCACAGTGAGAGTGTGCATGAGTCTGCACACCCTTCTCCAAGTGTCTGCCCCATCTCTGTCCCCTTCAGCAGCATTGGCGCACTGCCCCCAGCTCCACTGGGGGCCAGTCAGACGCCGACCACTGGTGACCCCCCTTCCCAGAGAAGGAGAGTAGTCCCTTGGATGCTCGATCCTACTCCTCCCCCATGACCCCTGGCAGCCCATGCTAATTCCTGAACATGGGTCGTCGGCATAGTGTGAGGTAAGGCATCCAGTGCCTCAGCCCTCAGCACCACCAGGCCACTAGATTAAAACTGTTGATTGATTACATGCCTTTGGAATGAAAATATTAAAAATTAAAGTACAATGGACCCTAAAATGGAGCCTTGAGAGATTCCATGTTCAGTAGTAAGAGGCAGTGTTAAAGCTCCATTTAATCTTAGCATCTGTGTCTGTTCTGAGAAGTAATCTGTGAACTACAGTAGTGAGGACTGACCAAGCCTACTCATGTCATCATGTAAGACTTGTGAGCACATTTCTGTTTCCAGTTGCATCAATATTCTACAAAAGACAATTACAGATACAGGAGAATTATACATGTACATCTCGGAATGTTGTTTATTTCATTCAGTGCAAGAGATGTCCACAAACAGGGTATGTGGGAGAGACAGGGCAACCTATCCACACCCCAAATGATCTCACACAGACATACTATTAAAATGAAGATGACTGACAAACCAGTGGGACAACACTTCTTTCAGTCTGATCACTCCATCTCAGATGTGTTGGTCCTGGTTTTGAAAGGACATCTCAAAAATACACAAGAGACTGGCTTTCGAGATCAAGCTCATTTTACTTCTCAATATGGTGGGAGATGGTATGAACATTGATTTAGGTTTTATGTCACATTACACTACTTATACTTCCACCTACTTCAGGAACAATGAATGGGTGTGTAATGGTAGTACATTGTGTTTTTGTTGTATATTTTAATACTAAATGGATATAGAATCCCTTTTAATTGGTTATCATTATATTTGGTTTGACCCATCAAACAATTAGGGTGTAAGTGGGTTGGTTTTGTAAAGTTAAAAATATACAGATACATGTTCATACCTGGACATTTAAGTACAACATCTCATTTACTAGGTAGTTGGTGTTTGTGCCTATTTCTTTTATGTGCACAAACTCTTGACATCTAGAACATGACACAGTGGTTAAGTTATGTGATGACTGCTTATTTACTTACAAAATGATTATAGAAACATAGAAACATAGAAGTTGACGGCAGATAAGGACCGCAAGGCCCATCCAGTCTGCCCAGATTATATGATTCCGTTTGACTAGTTATCAATATTTTGCTGTTCCTGGGAGGCTGGATTCACATTGGTTTTGTTTCAGATTTCTAGGACTGCCACTGTATATACAGCAGTTTGATTGTATACTGGCAAATTATAAAACAATGAACATATTAGGGTACAGGATCTCAATTACTAGGGTCTTTGTTAAGTCTGATTTTAATAATACATTAATACCTGGCTGGGGGGTGATTCCCTTAGTTTTTGATTTGGATTGATAGAACTGTTATTTAATAGTATAGAATATTAGATATATACAGACACATGTTGATACATGATATATAAGGATAACAGCATCTCAATTACAAGAGGGTCTTGTGAAGTTTGGGTGTTGAATGTGCAGAAACTCTAATCACTTGTTACAGAGTTACATATATAACATGTTTAAACAGTATAAGTTTAAATATTCATGAACAATATTGATTTATTGTACATTGTTTTTAAGTCAAACATACCTGAATAGTACTTACACAGTATAAATATAAAAAACAGCTGGTTAATGCTTAATTTACACTGGAACAGGTTGTCTTTAAACCTACATGTTTGCCTAAGACAAAGATATTTTCTTATTTGGAAGACTTTTAACATTTTGTGCTATATTTCTTCTGCTTAATTCAGCTGTATGTTTCATGGCTTTTCTCAGGGAAGAAACTTATCAGTTCAGTACATTTGATCTTGACATACATTTCTTATGATGGTACTCTGTTGTTCCATCTGTGCTGATTTTTAAAAAGCAGTTTAAGCCAATTGAATCTTAATTTTTTATCTGTTTTTTTATGCATAATTTGAACTTTAAGAAAGTATACTCTTTCAAACCAACTGTTATTTTTCTGATGAAGAATTCTATGTAATTCGAAAGCTCAAGCTCCTATTTTCTTTTATAACATCTATGTTGGTCCAATGAAAGGTATCAAATTATTTTTTTTCCAAACCTACTCGTGTAATTTATAACCAATAACTTATGAATGACTATACCAAGTGCTTTAGTCCAATCCAAACTGACACCCTGACAAGCAAATTGGCTTCCATGGAATTGTAAATATCCTTTCTGAATCTGATGAAGGCTGTCAAAGTCCCATGGTCCTTTCTAAATCCATGCTTCAGAGGGATTAAAAGCAGATCTTCTTCAGTGTGTCATTAGTTGGCTAACAGCCATTTCCATCACTTTGGCAACCAAATACGAAGTCAGTATTGGTTGATAGTTATAAGATGTGAGGAATAACCTCCTTTATGTACAGGTACTATATGTGCTTGTTCCCATGCGGTAGGTACTGACGATAAGTGATACACTTAAAATAACTTTTAGGTGCTGATCAATTTAGGGAGCAACAGTTTTTAATAATTTTGGTGATAAACCTTTATGGCCCTCCCTTATTTACCATTAATCCCTTTAATCCCTTTATGAGACTGAAGCTCCTAAGCAGTTGAAAAAAAATAAGAATGAAATCGAGGCTAAGCTGGCTCTGTGACAACATCAGATCTACAGAACAGTTCATTACAGTTGTATATAAATAGTGTGCATATTACCATCTGTTTCTAGGAATATCATAATAATATACATACATAACACACTATAGTAACATAATCAAAGGTTGGTAGCGACTCTAGGCCCATAAATATCTAACCTCACTGGTGCTAGCATCGGGGATTCTGGGGGCCTTACATTGCTGGAATCATTGTGCATCACAAAAGCTCTGCTTGGCTAGGACTCTTTTATTAAATATCACAAAAATGAAACAAACACCCAAATAAAAAAGCCCACACTCTCCCTTCTACCTATATACTGTACCTCTATGCTGTCCTTGTCTGTTTTTTTTTTTTTTTGCAGACAGAAAGAAATCACTGTGTTAGGAAGTTAATTGGACTGCTGAACCTAAAGATACTGAACTGTTCAACTAGGGCAAGGTGGTTTTGCAGATACAGTATTTTTATTTGCTACTCACAATGTGTGAGCTTTAGACTTCTTAAGTCACTTACTACCTTTTTTACAAAATTATCAAATTTTGGCTCTAGAGTGAAACTGGAATTTGTGGCAAGATGGACTCCTGGTTTTGGTCCTATATCTGAACTCACCTGTGTGTGGTGACTCTGGGGTCTTACACTGCTGGTATCGCAATGCATCTAGAATGCTCTGTATGACTGAGATGAAACACTTTTTAAAATAGAACAATAAAGAAAAAGAGAAACAAGTTTGCATTCTCCTTTCTACCGATGTACCTCTGCACTGTCAGTATCTTTTTTACTGCAGGCAGGAGGAAATCATTGAGTCAGGAGGTTGATACATTGATAGGTCTCCAGCTATAAGGGCAAATAAACTATAAGCAGACAAAGGGGCTTAAATTTATTTAAATTTTGCAAGTAACTAAATGGAACGATTTTGAAAAGCTGGCATGCTGTCTAAAATTGATATTAACTTTTAAAAGTATTTGACTAATACTTTCTGTATTCGAAGTATTTTTTTTTCACTTTTTCTTTTCCCTTTTGCAAATTAAAATAGCTTATCTGTGACCTTACTTGATTTGATGTGTGGAGCAGTGCTGTACCTGGAGACTGATATATCTAGTTCTATTCCCCATTCATACCTCATCAGCATTGTGACCTAACTGATGGTGATATTACAACTGACTAAGAAGACCCAATCACCTTCTGCCACATTGGTCTCTTTTGATGTCACAATAAATGGGATCAAAGCTGATGAGGTATGAAGAGAAACATCACTACATCTTATAGAGCCACTGATGCCTTAAGAAGAACTTTGAAAACATACTGTTTGGACATAAAGCAGCTTATATTTCTCATTGGCTCTGTATTTCTTATACCTATTACTGAGGTCATTTGCTTCACAAACAAGATAGTTGTTTCTTGATGTTTTATCAGCTCCTACTGCTTCTTCCCAATCTGATGTCATAATACTCTGCCTGTGCCATCACAGTTGTATCCATGGCAACAGACTGTGATGTCACAACACAGTATTATGATTTCAAGTAGGGAGTAAGCTACAGAGGCAGGTGAACTCTAAGGGCTAAATATCTTGTTTTTGTGGGAATTTTTTCAGTAATAAATAATGAAAAGGAGAAATCAATAGAAGATATATGAAATACAAGCTGTGTCCAGCTATTATGTTTTCAAAGTTTTCCCAAAGGTGTCAGCTGCTCTTAAGTCTGTGTGAATATGTAGTCCCAACTATTCAGTGAAATATTTGGCATTTTGCAGTCAATTATTCCGGTATTCAGTATTCCAGTATTCAGCTTTAAAAAGAAATCCTCCCCATGCTCACAGCACTATCCCATCTATCCCAAAGTATTGAGATGAGTCCCCCTTCCCCTAACCTCGTATCTCCCATCCCACCCACCTCCCCCCCAACGCCAGGGGTGTCTGAATTAAGAAAAATAACTTCCCCCCACCCTTATGTAAGTACTGATTCCACCATTTTCCTCCAGCCAGAAACCAGGAAATACATTTCACCCCATTCCTCCATCCTGTAGACAACACCGTTATTCCACCCTCCACCACTCTAACATCCACATTTTAGTCATTTAGGTCCCTCAGTGGGTAACTAGCACAGTCTACTCACCTCAGTGTCTGGCTGCCATAATGAATCAAAGTGCTTGCCTGTGCTTTGTATAGTAAAACAGCTGATAATCCCAAACTTGAAAAAATATCACTCCAATCCCCCCGCCCTATAGGCAGCACCCCAATCTCACTCTCCTCCTCCCAAGCACCCACATTATAGTCATTTAGGTCCTGTGATGGAAGACTAGTTCTGGGTGAAGAGTTTTAACTTTGCTATGCATTGATGTTGGCAAAGTGTCCCAACTACATGTGGTGCAAAGTGGCACTTAGCCTAGTTCTTAAAACTATGTGTAGTGTCACTTTGCTGGTGAAGGTTCCACTATTCATAATTGCAAACAGGCACAACTACCGATAGTGGCACCTTCATTGGTGAAATGCAACTATGAGTAGTGCTTTTCCTGTTTTTTTAATCGTAACCATCCCCACCCCATGTAGCATTTCTACCTCCCCCACCTCACCTGATGAAAACATTGTTCCTCTCACACTGCCAATCTCATAGCACCCACCTTCCTCCTCCCCCTGTGTCCTAGTGAAGTTTTCTATAATAAATATAAAAAAAACCTTCCCCAACTGCAGTTGTGAATCATATGCACACCCAAGATCCTACCCCCACCCACCTGACCCAGTCAAATAAATAAGGAGCACCTCTACCACCCATTGTTATCCCCACACATCACCCCAAAACATGTCAATAATAATAATAAATTTCAACCAGTAAAACAGAAAACCACCCATTACCTTGGTAACCAGACTTTCTCTTAATCTCATCACCAGTTCAATCACTGAATGAATGAATCGGCGATAAGATGATGTACCATATTAGTAACAGCTGATCTGTCACTCTTGTCAGCCAATCAGCAGTCATTTAAGGGCACATCATCTCATCACCAATTCATTCATTCAGGTACTGAGCAGGTGATGAGATGAAAAGACAGGCTATTCACACCAGTGAGGGATAGTTTTCAGTTTTACAGGTTGTTATTTTGGATCATATCCTGTTTTGGGTCATGAGTGGGAGAGGGTGGTGCAGCAAGATGGTGGGGTGATGTGTCTTTTCGACTGAGTCATGTGGGTGGGAGCTGGGGCAGAAGTCAGGATGGACATGCCATGTTGCAACTGGGGTTGGGGAAAGGTTACTTACATTTATTACAGAAAACTTCACTGGGTCACAGTGGGAAGGTGAGAGGTGAGTGCTATGAGGTAGGGGGCAAAATTATCATCAAGTCATGATGGGAGGGAGTAGGAGACATACAATGTGTGAGTGGAGGTTATTACTTGTTTAAAACATTAAAAAGAAAGAAATTTAAAAGCATTAAAAAATTAAAAAAGCATTAAAAAGAACGAACAGGTGCATATAGATGATCTTGTCCAATTTAAGAAAGGCAGCAGAACCAGGAGACATGATCTAAGGCTGCAAGGAGAGCAGTTCTCCACCAACACCAGGATGTTTTTCTTCACAGAAAGAGTGGTGGATGCCTGGAACAGCCTTCCTGTAGAGGTGGTGTGGGGAAGGGGCAAGCACAGTGATAGGTTTCAAGAATGCTTGGAACAGATACAAGGGACCCTCAAACCCAAGGGCAGTTAGAAGGCTATGCTAAAGACAATGGGCAGACTAGATGGACCTGGTGGTCTCCTTCCACTGTCAACTTCTATGTTTCTATGTTTAACTTCAGCACTTGAAGTTGAGGTGAGGCAAGGAAACTTCACCTTGCTACATGTAGCGTGTAATTCCTCACTTCACAGCATCTTTGTTGGCCAGTTTACAACCACATAGTGTGACAAGCACAAATGACTGCCATCTAACAGCTAAAGGGAGGTTCGATAATGGGAGACTTCAACATGCCAGATTGGTCAATACCAGCAGGAACATCTGCCAGAACTAGACACATGGTGGATTTCCTGCAGGAGGGCCTCAAACAACTGGTACAACAGCCCACAAGAGACAGGGCTATCCTAGATCTAGTACTGACTAACAGGGAAAGGATCACAGATCTCCAGGTAGAAGGTCACCTGGGGGCCAGTGACCATACGTGGTATGGTTCAATTTGGCCACTAAACTAAATCATCCCATTCCAAGGCAAAAATACTGGACTTCAGAGGAGCTGACTTTGATAAGATGGCCAACAGAGTTAAGATAGCCCTGGTAAAAAGAAATACAGGTGAGGGAGTACAGGCAAAGTGGGCAAGCATTAAGGATGCAATACTGGAAGCAACATCCCATTGCGTTAGAGAGAAAAGGAAGTGCAAAAGAAGAAGGAAACCACTCTGGTTCTCAAAAAACAGTAGCAGAAAAGGTCAGAGTCAAAAGGCTGGCCTTCAGAAAATATAAGGGAACACAGTGGGATGAAGATAGGGAGGCATACCAAACTTCCCAAAGGGAAGCAGGGAATGCAGTAAGGCAGGCAAAGGCCCAAACCAAGGAAACACTAGCACAAACTGTAAAAAGAAGGTGACAAGACTTTCTATAAATACATTAGTGAAAGGAGAAAGTCCAGAGGGGGTATTGCTAAGATCAAAGGAGAAGAAGGAGGAGGACCATGCAAAAGCATCTATCCTAAATAGATACTTTTGCTCAGTATTTACTGAACAGAAGGTAGGGCAAGGCCCACAGCTCAGCACCATGGTCACAGGGGGGAGGAAGGTGAGCACTAGTCCCTTCACAAAAGAAAGGGTCCTACAAGAGCTTGATAAGCTCAGGGTGGACAAGGCAATGGGACCTGATGGCATACATCCCAGGGGAACTAAAGGAGCTAAGGGTGGAACTAGCAGAGCCATTATCAGAACTGTTTAGTGAGTCTCTGAGCACAGGAGAGGTCCCAGAAGACTGGAGAAGGGCTCATGTGATTCCGCTCCACAACAGTGGTAGCAGGGAGGAGGCAGGGAACTACAGACTAGTCAGTTGTACCTCAGCAGTGGGCAAGATTATGGAGGTACTCCTTAAGGAAAGGAAAGGATAGTGCAATGTCTGGAATCCATAAGAGCACAGGATCCGAGACAGCATGGGTTTACAAAAGGAAGGTCCTGTCAAACTAATCTCATAGATTTCTTTGACTGGGTAACCAGAGTGGTGGACCAAGGGGGAGCAGTTGATGTCGCCTACCTTGACTTCAGCAAAGCTTTTGATACTGTTCCACATAGAAGATTGATTAATAAGCTGGGTAGGCTCAGGGTGGGTCAGACGTTGGTCAACTGGGTGACAAACTGGTTGACAGGCAGAAAACAGAGAGTGGTGGTAAATGGTATACAGTCAGAAGAGATGCAAGTTACAAGTAGGGTACCTCAGGGATCGATCCTGGGGCCAGTCCTCTTCAATATCTTCCTCAGTGACATTGCAGATGGACTGGAGAGTAAGGTTGCTCTGTTTGCAGATGACACCAAGATCTGCAACAGAGTAGATGATCCAGATGGGGTGGGCAGAAAGAGGAGAGATCTGGACTAAACTAGCAAAATGGTCAGAAAAGTGGCAACTGGGGTTTAATGCAAAGAAGTGCAAGATCATTCACATAGGGAAGAGAAACCCTGAAGCCACCTATAGGCTGCGAGGGGAGTTGCTGGCAGTCACAAGGGAAGAAAGAGACTTAGGCATCATCATCACCGATGATCTGAAATCATCCAAGCAGACCACCAAAGCAGTAGGTAAGGCTATGGGGATGTTAGGGTGTAGTAGTAGGGGTATCACAAGTCAGAAGATGGAGGTAATAACCCCTCTTTACAAGACACTGGTTAGGCCCCATCTGGAGTACTGCATGCAGTACTGGAGGCCGCACCTTCACAAGGACATTAACCAAACTGAGGCAGTCCAGAGAAGGGCAACCAAAATGGTGCAGGGACTGCATCAGAAAACATATGAGGACAGATTAACGGAGCTCAATATGTATACCCTAGAGTAAAGGAGGGAGAGAGGTGATATGATCGAAACATTCAAACACCTTAAGGGCATTAACAAGGTGAAAGAGTCTAACATGTTTCAATATAAGAACAATAGCAGGACAAGAGGACATGCACGAGATTAGAGGGAAGCCAATTAAGGGGTAATGTGAGAAGTTCTTTTCACAGAAAGGGTGGTAAATGCATGTAACGCCTACCTCAGGAAGTGGTGGATATGAATACCTCTCTACCTCCTTCCGCTGATCAAATTCTGGTGGGTGACTTAAATGTCAACTGGCTCAGCCCTCCTCCTCCTCTACCGAGACTCCTTTTCTGCAATAGACCTAGCATAGTAGTTACCCACCCTACCAGGACTAACCCCAAAGAGGCTCCAGTACCCTGCTTGATGTGGTACTCACCAACCGCCTAATCGGATCCCCAATGTACAAGTCCTCCCAGACTCTCTCAGCGATCACTCCCCCATTCTATTCCACTGGTCAACCTCAGTCACCAAACCCATAGTACAGTCCACATGCCGGCGGCGTCTAATACCTGGTGGACTGATAAAACTTAAGGAACTTCTGTCCCAAATTGACTGGTCTCCTATACAGGCAACTCCTGACATCGACACAGCTCTCTCCTTCTTTACCCAAACTTTTAATAATGCCTGTGATATCTTTGCCCCAGTGTTGACCTGCCGTTCTAAAAGGAAGAATGCCCCCTGGGTTACCCCAGCTTTGATCCACCAGCTCAAACATAGGGACAACCTATGGCACCATGCCATTGAGACTGGCTGGCCCAATGACAGGCAGTTATATGCTGCCGCCCGAAACAAGTGCACTCGGGCCATCAGAAAGGCCAAGTCTGAGCACTATCGGTCCTCACTCACTGCCTCATGGGGGAATCCCAGAACCTTCTGGGATAACATTAAACAGTTAAATGGGAGTGCACACTCCCCCCTCCCACCCAGATCAACATTAATGGTGTGATCTCCTCAGACCCAGCCCTCATAGCCAACCACCTCAACACCTCATTCACTGACCTTAGCCCTATCCTCCCTACAAATTTTTTGACCCTCCTCCCCAGCACCTGCCGTAAATCTTTCTCGCCTTATTTTCCTCCACCATGTTTCTGCCCAAGAACTTAGGCCGCACTCTGTCACTGCCCTCAAGAGTAATAGTACAGGCAGTGACACCCTGATCCGTATCCCACGGCTGGTCTTAGACAGTCCTTACCCCGATCACATGCCTCATCAGCCACTCTCTTTGCCTGGGGAAGGTTCCAACTGCCTGAAAGTCGCCACTGTCACCCCTATCTTTAAAGGTGGTGATAGGACTGTGGCTGGAAACTATCGACCGATCTCCATTCTCTCTCCTTTCTCCAAGGCCTTGGAAAAGTGGTGGCCTCTCAAATCTCTGACTACCCCTCCACCTACAATGTTCTTTGTCCTGAGCAGCATGGCTTCCGAGCGGGCCACAGTACCATCACAGCCCTCCTAGAGTTCTCCAACTTTCTCCACTCCTCCTTAGACACTGGTTCTCTGGCTGGTGCTGTCTTCATTGACCTCTCAAAAGCTTTTGACACTGTCTCCCACCCCTCCTTCTTGATGCCCTTAGTCTCTGGTTTGCTGCTGGGCCTATCTCCTGGTGCATCAGTTATCTGTCTGACCGCTCACAGTGTGTAAAAATTAATGGGACCTACTCAGACATCTGTCCCATCTTTTCTGGGGTTCCCCAGGGCTCCATTCTGGGCCCCTTACTATTCTCCCTTTATCTTAACACCCTTCCACGCTCTTGCTCGGGGAACATTTTATTGTACGCTGATGATGCAGTCATCTTTGCCTCAAGTCGTAACCCTACTGCCCTCCAGGACTCGCTGCAGAAGTCCTTCACTGAAGCCGAGGGCTGGTTCAAGGAACATAGATTGGTGATAAATCTTAAAAAAACAAAAACCATGTTCTTCACTCATCCCCAAAACAAGTCCTGCAACTTCACACTCCTCATTCACTCTGGGTCCTCATTCCCACTCGAACAAGTTTGCTCCTATAAATACCTAGGGATCCATTTTGACCCCTCCCTCTCCTTCCATGGACACATCGCTGCCCTAGCCACTGCCACTAATATCCGATTGGGCATCTTACATCGGTATAAACACTGCCTCCCCCCGGAGGCTCTTCAACTCACAGTCACCTCCTCTATCCTGTCCCTAGTGGACTATGGACTGCCGGTGTATGGTGCTGCTGATCAGACCGCCTCCATAATCCACTTTCTCTGAATAAGGCCTGCAGGTTAATTACTGGAGCACCTAGGATGACACACACCTGTCTACTGTATGCTAAAGCGCTAGTTCTTGATCTCGATGAGGCGCCTCAAATATCTTACCTGTACCTTACAAAAAAGACCCTCCTTGGGCTTTCCCACCAGAATTGACCACCACCACCATCGCGCTCTGTCCCACTAGTTCATACTCGGACCTCTGGGAAAACCTCTCTTGTTATCCCTAGAGCTAGGACCTCTCACGGCCAAAGAGCCTTCAGCTTTAGGGCCCCCCTCCTGGTTCAACACACTGCCCCCCTCCATCTCCGAAGCTCCAACTATATTGTGCTTCAAAACTTCCTTATGTAACCACCTTATTAACACCCGATGCTGTAACTGCCACTAGTCAAAGCCGTACTCAATACTTATGACAAAGCTTATTACTAAGCTGCTAAGGACGACATAACTCTGGTATTGTTTGCATCCATCCTACCTGTACCAGCTTGTTGGTATCTATGTCTTAATTTTACTGTTATACTTATGTGTTGTACTGCTATACTGTGTATTTTGGTTTGTCTCACTGTGACAAGGTACCTTTGTAAATAAGCCTATGGCTCAAAGGTTTTCCAAACTGCTGTTTAAATAAAATAAAATAAAAAAAAATAAAATACAGTGCAGGGCTTCAAACAGGCATGGGATAGGTATAAAGAGAGAAATACAGATGAGTATGAATAGATAGGCCATTACAGAGCAAAGGCTGATGACACATATATAAGGTAGAAAAATAAATGGTCAGACTGGATGAGCCTTGTGGTCCTTATCTGCTGTCAACTTCTATGTTTCTATGAATGAAAACATTCATGCACATGCCCTAAGGATAGCAAAACCCTTTACATAGGGCAAGTGCATTAACACAGTCATTCATTAGATGCCACCTGACCTTCTTGGAGGTGGACCGGTTGTGCCGGTCACCCACTGCTGGACCTAAATGACTAAAGTGTAATTTCTGGCAGGTGGAGGAAAGTGGGATCAGGGTGATGCCTAGAGGTGGAGAATGGGGTGATATATATTTACTGGGTTCAAACTAGGGAGGTGGATGGTAGTCAGGATTTGTTCAGGGATGGGTGCAAGGGTGCTGTGAGGGTGAGAATGGGTATGTTTTTCTTTCTTTCTTCCTCTAACCATTTGCAGAATAATATTTCTTGAACATACATAGTCCTGTACTCAGGAAGGGTTTCTAAATATCAAAGAGATCTACTGTTTGTTATTTGGAAAATACTATTCGATCCTTGCACATTCCTATTAGATACAGTATATCATTCCCCAGGTAAAACTCTGTTCATCACATCACACCTAATACAGTCAGGTAGAAAACCTTCCACTACAGTGAGCAAAAGAAAAAAATTAAATACAGTACTCCAGAAATGAAAAGCAAAAACTACTTTAAAAAAAAAACAAACTTTAATAACATTTTATGTATTCTAGTTTTGGGACTACTACACTAGGTCTTTACATCCTATAAATATAAAACATGATAACACACTGTCACAAAATTTGGCAGATGCAGAGAGCCAGGAGAAGAGTACTCAAGTGTCAACTTTCAAATATTTTACTTAAAGGATGACTGCACTATAAGCAGCCAAACTCTACATACTGTATTAACGAAAAAGCAAATCAAGTTTTTGTAAAGTCAGACGCCTCAGCCAGAACCAGATTATGTGTGTGTGGGTGAGCACTACCCGCCGACCCCACCGGGGGGGAGGGTAAACCCTGGGGGAAGAAAGCTGAGGAACTTCTGGTGGATATTAAGGGATGGGGCTGGAGTGTCCACCTGAATGGGGGCCACTGGTGGGGGAGCAAAAACATATAAACTAAACAAAATCAATTTGTTAATTATCATGATAATTTTGAGGAAGCTGTATCCATGTAGTTTGGCCAGCCTTATTCCTGATCTGTAGGAGGAAGAAAAAGGCTGGGTGGAGTGGAAGAAGATAGTATTTGTTGGGGACTCCATTTTAGTCTACTGGGTGAGGTAGAAGACTATTACATGATCGTGATCTTAGTGAAGGTGAGATGATTTGCCTTCCTACAGCATAGATCAAATGAGTGTTGTCTCAAGGCAAGCAATTCAGCTGGAGGGAGGAGCAAGACTGATATTGTCCACATTGGCATGAATGACATAGGGAACAGAAGTCCTGAGGATATCAGGCCATCATTCACTTTGGAAGGTTCCAAAAAGGAGAGGCATCCAGGGTGATTTTGTTGATATTTTCATTGTCCTGGGGCCGTTGTGGAATTATAGTGGACCATTAAGAAAGAAAACTCTTTGTATGGGTCTGTTGCATGAAGAAGGATCTTGTTTTTTTGACCAACTGGAAGGCATTCTTGGGCAAGGGATGCCTGCATGACAAAGATGGGCCACACCTGTGCCATGAGGGAGTGGGGGTACTGTCCAGGAAAATGGACAGGTTGGTGACCAGCAGATTTAAATTAGAAAAATAGTGGAGGAAGGCTATTGCCCAGGATCTCAAAGAACAACAGAGATGGATAGCAACAGAAAAGGAGGCCCCGAGGGGAGCAAGGAAGCATAAAGTGGCAACAGTGCCCACTTGAATGCAGGCCTATATGAAAATCACACGCAGCAAAGTTAATACCTTTGAGAGGCTGGTACATTTGAAAGGCATATCCTAAGTGGGACTCACACAGGTCTTTTTTTTGGGGGGGGGATGACTGGGACACCAAGAAAATAGGTTTTGCATTATTCCAAGAGGGTTGGTCAGAGTGGAAAGGGAGTGGGAGGCTATCTTTTAAACAGAAGGCATAATTGTGTAGCAAAGTGCAGATATTAAAAGGCTACTGATGCCTCAAAGAAAATTTTAAAAAACCTAATAATTTGGTACAATTCTGCTTGCATTCCATTTATATTTGGAAAGACTTTGCCTGGAGTTCAATGGCCAAGCAGCCAGCCACTCCCACTTCCTGAGCTACATAAGCAGTTCCTCTCAGTCTCATTGTGAAGCACTTTCTTTGCATCTGAAGCTGGTTGGGCTTATCCTCCTCCACCCTAATGCTCCTGCTTGTCTGCTGGATTCTGTTTCTTTCTTGCTTCTGGTTTGTATTTTACCTTGCTGTGTGTGCTTCTTCTGTCTTTGTTTTCTGTGTTCTGTGTTTGTGTGTCTTTGTTTTGTTTTTCTAGGGGCTTTTGTTTCAAGCTCCTAGCATATAGCTACTGAGCTCCTACTATTTGCTGTTGCTCACAACTCTTAAACTACTGCAATGCAAATGCAATCATTATCTGTGTGTTTCAGCTCAACCATAGTTGCTCCATGTTGCATACTCAATTGTTTTCACTCTGTTTCCCCAAAATTACTGCTTCCACTGCTACACAATTACTTGCTCCCAATGCTATCAAGTCTGATTGTTTTCACCTTGTTCAAGCTCTGAACCTTGCTATGCAGTTCAGTCATGCTATTCCCTGTTTATACACTGCTGTTTCACTCTGAGGTCAGCTGAAGTTTCTGCTGAGGCTGTTAAACTAGCTTTATATCTGCATGTGGTTCTCGCCCTTCCATCACTTTCTTGTTTGTCCTACGAGGGACTGGAAAGTGTTTGGGGAGTCATGGCCCCATGTGGCTAATTATTTCTGTTCTAATTCCTGCCTTTACTGCCGAAAGCTCCTCAGAGTATTTGTCACCTTCACGTGGCTTTAAATGCCTGACTGGCTTGCCCCACTATTCAGTGCTATTTCATTGCTACTAAGTTATACAGAGCTACGTGCAGGTCCACTTATTACTACTCTGTTTACTGACCTACGTGCAGGTCCACACTTGCTTACACAATTGATTGCTCATGCCTACTGCATCCTCTCGATTTCAGCCTCTGAGATGTCTGCTGCACTCAATTTGCTTTCGACCTTGCAAGGTTGCAGTACTCCACGTTCATTACGATTCAGCATATCAGTGCTCATTTGGCCGCTCACCAGCTTTTAGTTCTCAGTCAGTTTTTGGGGCATGCCAAACATTCTATTCTGGTGCAGGGTTTCCTGCAGCCAACAGTCTTGCTCTGCATTTAGTCCACATCTTGAGCATGCCAGACTTGGGGCAGGATCCTTTTCACCTGGATCATAGCTGGCAATGCCTCGCCCCAGGCTTGGCTTTAGCTGTTCACTATGCAGCAGCAGCTCCTGGTGTAAAATTTAAGACTAGCGGTGAAGGGTGGTTACTCCGACCTCCTTTGGCTCTTGTATTCCACTATAATGGTTATCCATTGACTTTAGTGGTTTCCTAGCAAGGCACCTATACTGCATTCTCCCTACAACTGTCTCTGGTTCACCTGGTTTGAGTTTAGGAGAGTAGGCCAGGTGAGTGCCTCAGCAATTGTTGATCTCTCCTCCCACCTTAGTTGCACATATTGTTGCAGAGTTTTCTCACAACCTTCCATGGCGTTTCTGCTAGAGGGTTTGAGTCGAGCCTTCCTCAAATTGGAATATTTTCCACCTCCCTTTAATTGGGTTTTCCAAACTGCAGCTGCAGAGCCATCACTAAATAAACTATCCCAAGACTGGAGGGAAGGTGACCTAGGCCTTGGATCCCCAGAGATTTCTTCCTCATGGGTTTTTCTCTCCTCCGTTGCCTCAGGTCATAACTGTTAGTTAGCATAGTAGTGTTCCCTAGTTTCTTTACGTAGGTTCTGCTGTTGGAGGGAGGTGGAGGATGTCCTGCTGTTCCCTCTATCCTTAGAGAATCCCCTCATTCTCAATGCAAACCATCAGTATCACACTACGCAAACCTGGGCATTTCATTACGTTATCAACTTGAGCATCTCATTACGTTATCTACCTGTTTATGCTTATCTATCACTATGTCACAGTTACTGCTTGCTGATATGCTTCGTATTTCATTCTTTTGGGTATCCTTCCTAAGGAACCTTTGGCCACAGGAATTGTCCCGTGGCACCTCTAGGGGTGGAACCATCTCTGAGGGTTCCTTGCCTTTGATACCCCTACAGGGTGGTAATTCCTCTGGAATAGAGAGTGTGAATGGCCAAAACCAAACTAACACAGTTGCACAAGCATAACACTAGACTGGCTGCATAGGACATTGAATCGATATATTTCTCCTCCCCATAATTTATTACTAAGGAAATATGTACGAACATATGATCGTTGTCCCTTACAGTTTATTTTGAGTTCATCTGCCTCTATAGCTTACTCCCTACTACAAGTCATAATCCTCTGTTGTGACATCACAATCTGTTGCCATGGTACTAACTGTGAGGTCTCAAGCAGTGCTCTATGACTTCAGGTACAGAGAAAGTTGCAGGAATACATGAACTCTTCATGAGCAGAATCACGAACATGCACAGTTCTGCTGGCACCATCATGTGAATGGCAAAATGCCATTCACAGCAACTGTGCATGCACAAGTGCCACGCATGCCCAATTGCATCACCGCCACTAGCTCTGCAGCAATCTGTGCCCCACCACCAACTAAAGTGGCAGACTGGGAGCCCACCCCAGTGTGGCCAAAGATTTTTCTGTGCCCCAACTCATGTGGCACACTGGGAGCCCACCACAGTGTGCCCAAGATGTTCATGTTATCTGCCAACACTGGGGATCCCAATCCCATGTCACATGTGTGCACCCCTCACTCATGCAGCACACAGGAGCCCATCCCAGTTTGCCTTTTTTTTCTTCCCCCACCCACCAACATCAGTGTGCCCATTCTCCATGTTGGCATCCTGTACATCCCACCCATCATGTGGCACTCTGAGAGCCCACCCCAGTATGCCCAAATGTTTTCTTTTTCTGTTTCCTGTAAAAATAAAATGGTCCCTCATTGTCTCACTCATGTTTTTTATTCTGTGTAAAAGAAAATGGTCCCTCGTCATCACTCCAGTCCCTTCCTCCATCCCCGCCCATACTTAGCACCCACCTCCACCCCTTACCCCATACTTACCTCCGGAGGTCAGCACCATCTTCTTCTCTGGACTGGGACACGTTTGCACTCTTCAAAGCTGAACCACAAACTAAAGAATCTAAGGTAAGCATGCTATAATGCCATTCAATAGGGGTTTCAACTTATGCTGATAAATCAGCCATTTCTTGGATTTTTTGCCCCAAATTTTCAACATGGGGTTCTTGGGACCCCACCTCATGAAAACCATCACTGTGATTTTGTTACTTGGTCATGAAAGGTGATTTTGTGGTTGCTGCATGGAATCACCTTTCGGGACCAATTCACGAAATGACAGTGTCACTGTTCATGAGGTAGGGTCCCAAAAAGCCCATGTTGCAAATTTGGTGAAAAAGTTCCAAGAAATGACTGTGTTATGAGTGTGCATTGCTCAGTTTCTATGCATGTTCCTAACTTTGCCAACTTTTAATATTTTCACCTACATTTTCAACATTGCCATTTTTGCACACCTACTTCAAAACAGTACAGCTGTCATTTTCCACAGCCTGCCCAAAATGTGTTTTCGCACCTGTGGCACAGAATAGCACATTCACTCTGCAAAATAACCTTCGGGACAAGTGAACAAAATGACACTGGCACTCTTCATGAGGAGGGATCCAAAAAGGCCATGCTAAAATTTGGTGCAGTACCTCCACAAAATGGCCAAGTTATACCCAGGTGTTGAATAATTCCTACGATCATGTGTAACTTTGGTCACTTGGTAGCTTTTCACAGTCATTTCGGCTCTGGCTACAGCTTGTTTATTACTGAGGTCACTTCTATGAAAACAGGGAGGAGAATTACAGAACTAATGGGAAATATAAGCTGGACTCTGTCTAAATATTATGTTTTATTAAAGCTCACCTGAATGTGTCACCAGCTCTTTAAGGGGGCATACAGTGCCACAGAGTCCATCTAAGTCAGGTTTGGTGAAATACTGGGCCAAATAGTCAGCCAGGGGTATGCTACAGTACTCCAAATAGTTAGAAAAGCTTGATTCTCAGCTGGTTAGGAGAAACTATCAGTGTAACCAAAATGGAATAAGTGGTGATTAGTGCTTTGTGAAATTAAAGGGACACTGTCAACCCCATCGTGTGCCTCTAGTTTAAAAACACAGGTTATGATTGGCCTGAGTCTGTAGAGATTGTTGATTTAGCTGGTAGTTTGATTATGATTCCTTTTTGTTTCTTTTTAACAAAGAAAAACAGAATGCCCACCATACTGGTGTTACCACTTAACATGTTTGTTTACAGTCCATGATCAACTCCCACTGCATCTTTCCTGGACTTGGGAACACCCTAAACACAGACTAACCACTTATAATGTAGTGGGAGGAGAGGATCCTACTGCATCATGAGAGACTGATTTGTTTGGGGGCGTTTAAAATGTTCAATAAGTACACAATAAGAGTAGTTCAAGGATTTGAAACAAAACAAGGTTGGCTATATTTAAACCATTTACATTCAAGTTAGTTCTACTAAGAAAGGAAGCAGATGAAACAACCAGTAACATCAATGAATTTTAGAAAAGGTTAGCAATCATAAAATGTGGGTTTTAAACAAGCCATAATCTGATACAAAAAGGATTGAGTTTCCCCTTTAATATTCCACCTGTGGAAATTTTGAAAATGTTCATGAAATTTTGCCAATGCATAAGCAAGCAATAAGACATGTTGAGGTGTTGGTTATGGCCTGATAAAAGCAGGCCCCAGGTACATTATGAGGCATGAGATGCTTGCGTATAGTGCCTTTAGCACCAGGGAAGTGCTCTTATCAGACCATAACCCACACCTTGGAGTGTCTTATTGCGCTTATAAAATGGGTCCCCCAAGTAAACATTAAAATAAATAAATAATATTTTTAACATTTAAAAAAAAAGGACCTTTTTAATACTTGTTAAAGGAAAAATAGTTCCCCTAGTACTGTTCTGAGGTGTATTTCAGATTGGTTAGCTGAACAACAGAGGCCCTCCCCCAAAAATACATATTTGGTCAGGTAAGCTCCATTCTCCCAGAGAGGCACACAGTATTTAAATTTTACTGCTAATTTTTTATTTTTATTTTTAGTGGCTGTCATCCTGTTACAGGGACCAAGGTTGTTTCTGAGCATGCCGCTTGTCAGTCACCATAGGTCAGAACACTTTGCATTTCACCTTGTCTCTGACAGTGACCACGTCTTTTAAAATACATAGTTGCAGCATGTGTTATGGGAAGCAGCTACTGAGGAGAGTGGCTGTAGTTATACTCAGAGGTTTTGGAGTACCAGGGCAGTGCTGGGAGGGGGAGAGGGAACAGAGCTTTGACCAGAGACTCCACAGCAATGTAATGGCAACTTGGAAGCACTGCAGTGGAGTGCGCATGCTATGGAGCTGCAGGGACAAGGATGACACAGAGAGCCGTGGATGAGTGGCACAGAATGAACTGCTGTCAAAAGAAAATAAAGGTCACATTTTCATTTTCAAAGTCTGCAGCATGGCATTGGGGTTGCTCTTGCTGGTGACTGAGCAGCTGGGTGGGTTGAGTGACTGCATACAAGTATACAGTAGGCCTTACAGGCAGACTAGATGGGCCTAGTGGTCCTTATCTGCTGACGATTTCTATGTATCTATGCATCGATGACTGACTTTCGGCTTCATTAGATGATCGCTGTCAGCTGGAATTCATCATGGTCAGCTGGAAAGAGTTTTTTGTGAGGGTGGCAGACTGATACTTCTCTTGTGAGGCTCAGGTTGGCACAACTAGTGCGGTTGTAAAGTTATGTCTGATGAGGACATGGCTAGAACACTGTTTTAGTCAATCACATCACAGGAAATTTTAGACCAATTTTATAATCTGTAGTATGTCTCCTGAATCCTTAAAAGTAGTCAACTGAGATTCCTCAGATTCGAAAAGCTTTAGGACCCATTGCCACTAGGTACACATGACAAATTCCAGTTCTATACCTATGAGGACAGAAGAGTTATAAGCATCCAAAGTTTAGGAACATTTTCACATTTCACAAATAAATAAACTATGCAATTATGAGCCCCTTTCTGTTAAAAACAACTTAACCAAACACTTTTAATTTAAGTTTCTATAACTTTTCCAAAACATCATGCATGCTAAGTTTCAGGCATCCAGTTTCAAAGTTGGCTGAGTTATAAGCAGAAAGAATTGTAGACATTTTCACAAAATTGCACAAAGATATAAACTGCCGGGCTTGCCCTCCAGTGCAGCAGTAGCGCTACCGCCTGTGGTGCTTATGACCCGTGTTCAAAAGCAAGTATGGTGCATCAGAGGGTCAGCAAAAGGGAGGATGGATGAGTCTCTCATGGACAGCTCTCCTCCGGGGGGGGGGGGTTGTGGTTTCTCAGCATGCCAGCAACACCCTGTGGAGACTGGGTGCACAACAGCCAGACAACCAAACAGTGATTGAGGTGTCAGTGGACATTTGTGGGCCGGGTTCCGGGGCACCCTCAGCCCACATCAATGTATTTGCATGTCTGTGCCTCCTGGGGAACCCATGGAGAAAACCCGTGGACATGGAGCAATGTGACCCCCTCGAACCACCTCCCCAATGATGCCCGAGGCATAAGCCACAGTTGGGGCTTCTAGTAGATTTTGGTGTCTCCCTCCAGGGAGCCCAGCCATATGGGGTAAGCTGTGGGTGACCCAGATCAGGTGGCCTGGGCAGGGGATGCCGGAAGGTCAGGTCCAAGTGCCGATGAGGGGATACATCCCCTGAATGACTGGGTAACAAAGAAAGTTGAAAAAAAGATATAAAGTGCCAAATTTTGAGCCCTGTAAGTTCAGAACTACTAAACTGTATGCTGAAATACTGGCAATTATAACCTGGGTGACAAAAATATCAGTTATGATTATCTGAAACATGTCACATGACCGTGCATTTATTTTTGCTCAGTGCATGGTCTTCCTGGTACTTGGCCTTCTCACAAATGTTTACACAGAGGATTTAAAAAAAAGGCTATTGATTTCCCTCATTAAACTCCAAGGACATCTTGGTACTGTAAGCAGGAATTATTGGATAGGGGCAAGAAATTTCAACTCTGGCACCGCTAAGTGCGTATTAATTATAAGGGGTGCAACACATTTTCTTTGATATTGATCAGTTATCTAATTTTATTCAACTATAATACAACTGGGATAGCCAGAAAATTGAAATAGAAAATAACCTACTGCATCTGAGGAGGAAATGATTAATATGATGCAACCAGAATGAACAGATCTGTTGCTTATTTAGAGAATGTAATTTCCTTTTAGGGTAATGAAAATAATACAGGGTCTTAGTGATGTTATATTAAAAGTTTATTTTGCATCCCTAGAAGATGAATTATGCTTAATGGATAATGGACGTAATATATGTGTGTGTGTGTGTGGGGTCTATTACTTTAGTCGATTTATGAATTAAAATGGTGAACCTATTCAAGTAATATTCTAAAATCTAAAAACATAGGTTGCAGGATCAATTATCCATGTATGAGAATACAAACTTAAAATCTTGAATATTATTATTATTAGCTGCTACAAATACATTTTAACCCCCATTGTTTTGGTCTAGACATGCCATAGAGAGTGTTAATTGTGTAAATATATTTTTTAAGTTGTTGTTTTTTTTTATTGTTGTTTGAATGTATTATACAATTTCACCATTTACTTTTTGTATAAATGTTATAAAATTTAATAAAATCTAAGTTTTAAAAAAACAAAACTCTCCAGGACTGATCCAGTTCCCATATGTATTTAAACATATTGTTTTGTAGTCACCATATTTTCCTGATCTCCCAAATATCATTACTGTCTTTTTTAAAATGTATTATACAAGCCATAACCTAATATAAGTGGAAAAATCTTCTGTTTTCTCTACTCACAGTGGTCCCAGCCATCTCTCATCAAACATCACAGTTGCTGATCATCTGTATCAGTCGCTCCATACATCAGCTGCTGATTGTTTTCCAGCTACACATCTCCTTTTCCATCACAAGAACACAGCATAGAAAAATGCCACATACGTGTTGAGAAAAGCTTTTTTGTACAGGAGTCTACAAAATACATGGCATAGTGATCCATGTCCTCCTAAACAGTCGATGCTAAATAAATAAATAAGAGCAAGAAAAAATCAGATATGTGATACTGTATTTCCATTTCTGCAGTTGGAACCAACTTCAATTCAATTCACAAAAAAAACCAGTGAGATTTCAAGGTGGGGCAGTCGATGCAGAAAGTGCAGTCACATACAAACTGAAAAGAAAGGCTAAAATCGACATATATGGAAGCCTTATTAGCACAATTCACCAAAATCAAAGGAAAACAAAATCAGGATCCTGTAGGCAGAACCAGTTACGCAAACATTGATAGAAACATTTCTATTTTTACTATGTAAATCTCCTTGTTTTGATTAAAGTAAAATCACACTCCAAAGTGTGCATTATACAAGATCAACATACTTCTGAGGTGGTTGGAGGCACTCAGCCTGCTGCCTTAGGCCTCACAATGCACCCAGTATGTGCAGCATTCTAGCAAAATGCACCAATGCATTATGTATTATTGCTTGTTCATCCAATATACATTAGCATTTTTAGGCTAGATAAAAGGCTTTCTGTAGTAGAGGACACCATCCACAGTAGTTAGGTACATTTTTATCTCCACAGTAGGGCACATCATAACATTTATCTAGCTAGTTGGGTACATCACAAAGAACCTTTTCTGCCACCTGCGCCTAGTCAACCATATGCTCCAGCCAGCATGAGTTACCTCTAAAAGCAACGCATGGCTTCAGCCAGTGCTTCAAATCTCCTATGCTATGAAACTTTTAACTTCTAAATAAAATAAAACTAGTTTGGAAATGGAATGCGTAGTGTATAAACTGGACTTGTGATGAGTGCTTATGAGATATGGCATTTATCTTCACTCGTTGTCAGTGACATCTTGTAACCTCACTCATGGCTTCGTCACTTGCGAAGGTCAAGTGACTGACCACTCATGAAAATAAATATCATATCTCATAAGTGCCCATCACACAACCTATATATTTAAAGCTTTGACCAGTGAAGGAGCATGCCACATTCAAAGTCTCTAGCTAAAGGATAGCTGAGTTATAATCCACAGAAAAATAGTCACAGCTTTTGCAAACTTTGCTAATTTTCACAAAGTGTGTGACATTTTATGAAACTTTAATGCATGCAGAATCTGCTTATTTCCTCAGACCTAGTTAAATGTCACAGTGACCAGTTGCTTGCTACCACTAAACTATACACTGGAGAGGAGGAAGGACATTTGTTTGGAAGACAACACTAGAATATATATATGTATATACAGTATATATATATGTATGTATGTACAGTATGTATGTATGCATTCTTGGAAGCCTTGTTAAATATTTGAAAATTCTGTAAGTTGTTCAAGAAGACAGTTGTCAGATGGTACAGGATAGTCAGCTTCGGTTTCTGAACATTTTTGTTGGCTTACAAAATACATGCAAACATGTTGTTATGGTGCTGCGGGTCTGTAAGTATTTCAGGCTGTTAGCCAGTGAGCAATAGTGAATGCAGCCACTCCTTCTTGTCAGCCAATGGTGGTGTGGAGCTCTGGATTAATTTGAATAGCTCTATGTTACCATTTGCTCAGAAAACTGTAGCCTATCAGGTGGCAGAATCATTCACATCGCCGCCTACTGACATTTTCCTGTCAGTTGTCAGGTGTGATTTGTCGCTCGAGGCATCGTTGTCAGTCAGAGGGATGTGATTCATTGTTTGAGGTGTCAGTTTGCCTGTGAGGCAGAAATGTGTCTGATAATTGATAACTCACAGACTCACCCACCGCCCAGCTGATTCCCCTCTCCTCTGACTGAAATTATATAGCCTGTCTTTCTGTTTGTCTCCCTGTCAGCCTGTCTGTCCATCTACAGGTATAACATACCCAACATTATCACTACAATTTTTCACTTTGTTTTATATGTTGTATTTCTTAAGAGACAGAAATGTATATTCCCTTCACTGTTTCTTTGGAGAAGAATTGTGTCTTACGGTTGGGAACAGGGTCAGGCAGAGTTAACATTTTGTTTGCATTACTTAAAATGCATCCCTGGGCTCAATGCAGCATGCTGCCATGACACGAACATGTCCAAAAAAATACAGAGCAAGTTTAATAGGCTAGTTATAAAAAATAATGCCTATAGAAAAACAAGCAAAACCAAAACTGGACAGAGACAGATGATGGAGGCATATAAATGAAAGGGTATAAAAATAAAAACAAATAAACTTTCCTCCCCCACGAGTCAATTTCTCCAACTTTCCTTTTCTGTATTACTTTGAACTGAACTAAATGTGATCTATGACATTTGGAGTTTTCAGTTCACAGAACATAAGTTGTGAACCGGATTGAACAAAGAAGCTGAAAAAAATATACAGTATATTCCTCATGCAGGTCAATGTACACAAGGAGATAATGGAAGGCAAAAGCCAGACGTACCAATTGCCAATGCATGGCTGAAAAATGAAAATGGACATTTAAAGTGCTGAATTCTCAACAGCAAGAATGAGTTCTGATCATCTGCTACTGTTGTTTAGCACATACTGTATACTGCCTGTCACAGTGCAATAGTTTTTAAGCAAAGAACTGTAACAAGCAATATTGCATTCAATATTCCTTTTAATGTCATGAAAGAGTAACTTTTACTGGATTAGTGATAATGTGAAGTTTGAAAGTTAATGCCATTGTTTAAAAATCCAATATGATTAGTAAGGTTACTCATTTTCAGTAGCTTATTAATAAATATTCATTTATTTTACTGTGCAGAAAGGTACAAATTAAGGAAAGTAAATTGCTTTTTAATTGCTTTTAAAATTGTATGCTGCATTTCAGTGCTTTCTAAACAAGAATTTAAACAAGAATTTAAATGAGATGATTTTGTTCTTCTAATCACACCTTGTAGAGTTCTCTCAGGCTGTTTTAAATTTTAATCACATTTTGTTCCACTACAAATTCCAGGAGCCAGCATTAATATTGTGTATGTACTGTATGAATGGTTTTAGCTAACTCTGTTCTGCAACAGTTTGACATTCAAAATTAAGATAAAGACTTTCAAAAGAAAAGGAGAGACATTTTGTGATTCCAGAAGGTATAAACAAAAGTGTTATCCATGCTCCAAGCATAAAGTCACAAATGGTTGATTTTGTAAGACACAATATTGTTTATATGTACTTTTAACAATCTGTCTCTCTTGGTGTTGACATAGCACATTTGTGACCTGTGAAATATTTTGATTCCCAAAACTGTAATGGCTCCCAAATGTGAACATGTGAAAATGACTACCCCCATCGCTATACAGAACACTCCTAGACATAAGCACCAATGCCTGCATCACCAAATCATATTACAGGGAACTTGCAGCAATACTGCATGCCAGCATGCTGCAAGCAGGTATCATTAGGCTTGCGAAGTGACTGATTTATTAACCTAAAGTTTGCAACCATTACATAACGTAGAAATAGAATTTATCAGCAGAAAAGGACCATAACCATCCAGTCTACCTAGATGTTCTTTGCCTAATCTGTTTCCGCAGACACTAACTGGTCTCCGGCAACCCTCTCCCTCCCTGCCTATTTAATAGTATTTCCCTATGTTTAACCTATGCATGCTTAACCCCCACCCCACTATTCTCACCTTCCTCACATCTGATGGCAGTCTGTTCTAGGCATTTTTTTTTGTTTAGTTATTTAACCAGGTGAGACACACTAAGCTGAAAGCTTTTTTACAGGTGCAACCTGGGAGCACAGGGAAGTTAATTGACTTGCACAGGGTCACACAGTATGCAAGTGGAAGCTGTGGGATTCAAACCCAGGTCTGGTCTGGTCTGCTGGATGTCACCAGATTTGCAGCTCAGAGCCTTAAACCACATTGCTATACTGCCTCCATTTCCCACCCTTTCAGTGAAGTAGTACTTCCTCACATATGTCTTAAACTCCCCCCCTCCAGCTTCATCATATGCTCCCCTTGTCCTGGTGCTCTTTCTTATTTTAAAGAAACTCCCCTCCTTCACCCCTGTGAGGTACTTGTAGGTCTCTTTCATGTCCCCCCCTCACTCTCCTCTCTTCCGGTGTGTACATGTTGAGATTCCTCAGTTTCTTCTCATACAGCTTCTCATGCAACCCCTGCACCATTTTATTTGCCGTCCTCTGGACTGCCTCCATCCTGTCTATGTCGTTCTGAGGTGCAACCTCCAAAACTGGACAATTTGGGGTCTCACCAGGAAGTGATACAGTGGCAACACCACCTCCCTCCTCCTGCTGTAGATACACCTCCCTATGCACCCCAGCATCCCACTAGCACTACCTACTGCTTTGTCACACTGCTCTGCCACTTTGAGGTCATCGCTTACGATAACCTCAAGGTCCCTTTCCTGTTTAGTGACTGTCATCCCCCCCCCATCCTATATGCTGCTTGAGGGTTCTGATGCCCCAGGTTCAGGGTTTTGTGCTTTATTTTAGTATTGAACCCCAAATGCCATGCTCTTGACCATTTCCTGCACAATTTCCCTACCCCCTCCTGAGTGTCCACACTATTACAGATTTGGGTATTATTTGTAAAAAAGGCATACCTTTCCTTCTAGTTTTTCTGCAAGGTCACTTATGAAAACATTGATGAGAACAGGTCCCAGTACTGAGCCCAGTGGTACCCCACTGGTCACTCTACCATCAGTGCCACTAAACACCACCCTCTGTTGCCTATCCAGTGACCAGTTTCCAACCCATTTCACCACTTCAGATCCCACCTCTAAGCAGCTCAATTTCATTATCAGTCTCCTGTGCAGCACAGTGTCAATGGCCTTGCTGAAGCCCAGATACTGTAAACCAGGTCCACTGTCCTCCACTGATCTAGTTCCCATGTCATGTAGTCAAAGAAATCCATTCAATTCATCTGGCATGACTTTCCCCATGAATCCATGTTGCCTGTGGTCTTGCAACCAACTGGCTTCACTGTACTCTGCCAGCATTGTCTTAGGTACGGTTTCCATTAATTTCACCACCAGTGAAGTAAGACTGATCAGCCTATAGTTGCTAGCTTCCTCTTTGCTGCCGCACTTAGGTACAGGAACCACATCTGCTCTTCTCCAGTCCTTCGGAACCATGCCTACTTCCAGTGACCTCTTGTATAAGCCCTCAGTGGGGCAGCTAGCACCTCTCTGAGTTACTTTAGCACCATTGTGAGTATATTATCTGGTCCCACAGCCTTGTCCACCTTTACAGTTGCAAGCCCCTTCAAGACTCTTTCCTTAGAAAATGGACTTGTGTCTACCTCACTCCCCCCCCCTTTGTTCTTGCTACTTCCTTGTAGTCCATCCCCACCTCCACTGTGAAGACTGAGCAGTAGTACCTGTTCAGGATGGCAGCTTTTTATTGGTCATCATCTGCACAGTCTCCCCCTGCCACCCTCCTAATACCCACTATCCCTCCCCTTGCTTTCCTCTTCTCACTTATGTATCTGAAGAATGACTTAACCCCATTGGCTATCATTTCCTCTGACTATGCATTTGCTTCCCTCATTGCCTTACCTATTTCCCACTGATTTACTTAGTATACCTCCTGTCCTCCTCCCTTTGTGTTCTCATATACTTCCTGAATGCAGTCCTTTTTCTCTTTACCACCTTGGCCACTTCTCTAAAGAACTATAATGGTCTCCTTTTCCATCTACTTTTACTCACTCCCTTTGCACAAAGGCTGGTTGCCTAAAATATGCCATTCCTTATTGTTGCTCACTGTGTGCCTCTGTTCCTCCGTGGCAATCCCCAACAAGACAGTTTCTGGGATAGTCTCCACTTCTTCAAAATCTGCCCTTCTAAAGTCCAGGACTCTTATCCTTGTGTGGTTTGCCTCTGCTCCTGTCTTCATATTAAACCACACTGTATGGTGATCACTGGTAGCTAGTGGACTGCCCACTGTGGCGTCTGCAATGCTGTCCCTGTTTGTAAGCACCAGGTCAAGCACTGCATTATCCATAGTAGGTTCTTTTACTAGCTGCCTGAGAAAAGCCCCTTGTAGGGAGTCATGGATTGTCCTGCTCTTTGCCAAAGCTGCTGTTGGAAGACTCCACTGTATGTCTGGCAGATTGAAGTCACCAACTAGCAGCACTTCCCCTTTACTTGCCATTCTGATGATGGCTTACCAAGTGCCTTTTCAGCTCCTCTTCCTATGCTGCAGGTCTGTATACTACCCCAGTACAGATAGTGACACCAGGGCCTATCCTCAGGATGACCCTCAGCACCGCCAGCCCTTCTTTTTCCTCTGGGTGATCCTGTACCTACATGGCATTGATTTCTTCACTCACATGTAGTTCAACCCCCTCCTACCCTCTTCCCTCTTCTGTCTCTCTTAAAAAGAGAGTATTGGCCTGCTCCATGGTGCCAGATGATGGGGATACCCAGCATGCTGGTGATCCAGATTCACTCCTGAGCCTGGGATAACAGGAATGGAGGCCAGCAGGGAGGGTTCAGAGTATCTGTTGGATGCTATCCTCCCTGAGGGGTGAGTCTGAGCCTGCACTGCTCTTGAGTGGCTTCTGGCAGCCCATAGCAGTGGCACACATTTGCCGTGTGGGTGACCACACACCCCAGGGGCACTAAGCCAGTATGCAATGAGTGTGCAGCCATACTGGGAGGGCAGGGCAGCACTAATTGAAAAAATATGGTCACCTGGCCAACCAGATGACAGCAGCCCACCCCTGGTGTGCCCCGAAGCTTGGAGGTGTCAAAGCTGTACCCCCGCTGCAGTGCCTGGTGAGCAATGGAGCACCAGCTGAGCAAGTTTCCTTTCCAGGTTTGTGACCCCAGGAGGGGGGGCCTCCCCTGATGAAGGGACATGTTGGGTTGATGAGAGCACTGGCAGCAATAGGGGCAGTGGGATGGTGATGAGGGGAGTTCAGTGGTGGTGCACTTTAGGGAGTGGCCAGCCAGGAGGGCTGGGGAGGTAAAAAGATTAAGCAAAAAAAAAAAAAAAAAGAGTACCCAGATATGGCCATATCCCAGTCATGGTGTTCAGTTCACCATGGCTCCATTAAGGCCACCAAATCTAGGTTATCCTCCACCATGATCATCTCCAGGTCCGTAATTTTATTTCCCAGACTCCTTGCATTGGCAGATCAGCTCTTAATACCTTATTCCATCACTGCCTGTTTCCCCATTACTGTCTGTGCTGTCCCCTTAAGCTCCATCTGACTCACCACTTCCCTTTTTACCTTGTCCATTCCATTTCTCCTTTCCTTTTTTATTCCTGCTTACCTGATTTATACCCCCTTTTCCTCTATCTTGTCCCTGACACCTATCTTATTACACCCCTGCCCTAGGGGAGCATACTTCTCTAGGGCCCTCTCTCCCTAATGTTCCATCATTGATGGGGCAACTAGTTTAAGTGCTCATCCAGCATCAGCGACAGGGAGGATGGAGAAGTAAGCAAAACCTTTTTTTATGTAGCAGCACTACTTGTTTTCTCATGTGGGTAATTTTCGCTTTCAACAGCAGCAGCAATCAGGAGCTAGGGGTTAGAGTATGTTATCGGAGGGAAAAAAGATCCAGGCAAAGCAAGCAGCCAATCAAGGCCATTTAATAAGCCCTCAAAGGAGTATAAAAGGAACCACTCCTAAAGTGTCCCATTCACATTTGTGTCCCAGAACAACAGTGGAACAGAACAGAAGTAGAACAGGTATAGAGATTGGCATCTTAG
This sequence comes from Neoceratodus forsteri, assembly GCA_016271365.2. NCBI lineage: Eukaryota > Metazoa > Chordata > Ceratodontiformes > Ceratodontidae > Neoceratodus > Neoceratodus forsteri. Next base: position 1,326,166,607 of record CM057458.1, read on the forward strand.
GTATTGGCTGGCTTCTGCAGGAGGCCACAGAGAAACAGAGGACTCAGTCAGTTGACTAAGATAAAACACAGTAAGAGTATAACTGCTGCTGCCTAAAGAGTGCTGGAACTTGGAAACTCCTGGTACGAGGGATTAGGTGTAACACCCTGTATGGGGATGGAGCATAAAATATTTGACTGTTCTTCATAAGTTAAGCACCCTTTCTAGGGTAATGAAAAGAAGGAGTAGGCTCTGAGTAAAGGGGTAGGGCAGAAAGTAATAGGAAAGGCTAAGCAGGGAAACACAGGAAATCCTTATTTAGGGTTAGGGTGCAAGGGGGTAAGAGAGGCTGAAGGGAGTCAGGGATAAGCATTAGGTAGGCTAAAGGACAGACTGGAAGCAAACTCAGCCTCACTGGCCATTCCAAAGTCCTCCCTGTGTGGATCAGGGAGGGGATGCTGGATAGGGTAAGTAGGGAGGTAATAGAGGAGTTCAATGGATGGCTTAAGTGATGGTGTAAGGATAAGTGGAACCACTTTGGGGGGACTGAGGGATTTCTGGGACAAGAAGCTTTTCAAGGGTGATTTCACCTGACATAGGAAAGGGGGCCTGTATGCTGGGGCAGAAGTTTGACATCTATATCGGACGTTTAAACTAACTGCAGAGAAGACTTGGACTAGAGGAACCTCGATGGCAGGGGAGAGGAAGGGGATCCTAGCTAGCACTCCTCCACATCTGGGGGCTTGTAGCAGTGTGGTAGGTACAAATAATTCTGTGTTCCATACTGGGCTAGGTGAAGGGACTTTGGAGAGAGGGAACACTAAGGGTGCGAGCATCAAGAAAGACAAGGAGAGAAGACATGCAAAGCACAAGGGTGGTGAAAAGAAGTGTCAGGGGTCAGATGGAAGGAGGTATGTCATGTTGCTAGGATCCTAAGTAATAAAATCAGTGAGCTCCAGGTGCTGATGGCAGACATTAAGGTTGACTTTGTGGCCATAACAGAAAAATAGGTTTTGGAAAATATGACTGGAAACTGAATCCTGGGTATTCATTGTTTAGGAGGGATAGAAGGACAGGTGGAGGGGAAAGAGTAGCCCTTTATATCAATAAGGGCATAGAGGTGACAGAAGATGGGTGCATCGGGGGAGACTAAGTCACTGTGGTGAAACTCATGGCAGCCTGAGGCAAGAAATTGCATTTAGGGATGATATATAGAGTGCCATGGCAAGGAGAGGAGAGGGACAGAGAGCTAGGAATAGGTAAGGGGAGAAGTAGTGCTGATGAGTGATCTGAATCTGCCAAATATCAATAGGGATGTTCCAGTAACCAGGTGCACCAGAAGCCTGCTAGTACAGTTAGTTAAGGATCCCACAAGGCAGACTGCAATTCTTGATGTGATGCTCTCCAGCTCGAAGGTGGTAGGAGCTGTGGGAGTAGGAAACCCATTAGGGAACAGTGGCCATAACACCATTTAGTTCAAACTGACCCTCAGGTCTGGTAAACCTCAATTGAGAGCTTAAGTCCTTTATCTTAGAAGGGCAGACTATAATAGGCTGAAAGAGCTGGTCAGGGACAAGTTAGTAGTGGTGATCAACATAGATGGGGAAGAAGAGAGATGGCTGGCAAGTAACGGGGCCATTCTCTGGGCATCTAAGCTATGCATGTGTACGGTAATTTAAAAAAAGAACAGATTCAAGAGACAACTGTGGTTTTTGGCAAGGGTCAGCAAAGAGGTGAGACCCAAGAAAAGGGCCTTCTACAAATTTAAAGACAAGCAGGGGGAGGAAGAATAGGAAATAATATCTGCTGAAAAATGGGGAGACAAAGATAGCAGTTAGGGAGGCAAAAGATGACGGAGAGCTGAATATTGCAGTGGGGGACCTAGAGAGGAAAGAAACTGTTCTTCAGATATATTAATGAAAAAAGAAAGAATTGGTGGACTCGTGTGGCTAACAGAGGGGGATAGGGTGATTGAGGTGGATTGGCAAAGGCCGCCCTCCTTAAAGAGCAAATCTCTATTATAATAAATAGCTTAAAAACACTAGATGTACACCAAATATGTTTTAACTTTATTGTTTTCTAGTTATTATTTTTTTTTTACTTCCTCCGCTGTCGGTATATTTAATATTGTAGACAATGCAGCAATTATTTCAGGGGCCTTTATTTCAATAGAAGTGGTATACAGAATAGGCAAAGAACCTCTGTGTGCAAACACTGAGGCAAGAGTTACCCCAAAGGGCATTTGGCTGGGAAGCCAAGTTTCAAGGAAATACAAAATCACACATGCCCACACAATGCAAAGCATCATGGGCTGCATATGCAAATCACCACAGAATATTATGCTGGTTCAACTTTAAGCAGAATTGCATGGTGCCAAAAGGCCTGTCACACAGTTTGCAAAGGGTGCTAACAGATGACATAGACACGTGTTTCATCCTACCAGGATTCATCAGTATGCCTCGTCTGTTTGACACCCCAGTGGAATGAACCAGCTACCCTAAGACGGTCTGTCTGGGTTATGTTGTGGTGAACCCATTAAAATAAAAAACTATTTAAAAGACAAAGAACCTCTGTGCACAAATACTGAGGCAAGGGTTACCCCAAAGGGTTCACCACAACATAACCCAGACAGACTGTCTTAGGGTAGCTGGTTCATTCCACTGGGGTGCCAAACAGACGAGGCATACTGATGAGTCCTGGTAGGATGAAACACGTGTCTATGTCATCTGTTAGCACCCTTTGCAAACTGTGTGAGAGGCCTTTCGTCACCATGTAATTCTGCTTAAAGTTGAACCAGCATAATATTCTGTGGTGATTTACAGAATAGGGGTGTGTGAGGGATGAATAGTATTTCCTGAATACTATGAACAGTGCAGTATTCATTATTTGGGTATATAGGTATTCAGGAAATATTTACAAAAAAAGGAAAAACAGCCCCCACCCTCCTCCCCAGCCAAATTGTTTAAAAATCCACAACCATCGACCTACACTCACCCTCCTTCCACCAGCATCCACAATTTATTGTTTAAACTACAATCCCACAATGGGCAACCAATACAACCCCCCACCTCCACAGTCAGTCACCATCTCTTGTAGTGCTTTTGCATTTCTCTCTTAAATAGCGCATAGGAACTAAATAAATAATCTCCTACCCTCCCACCCATGCAGCAGAATCCGATTCCCAACCTCTTCCCACACAGCACCTACATTTTCTTACAGTGAGTTTATTGGTTATCGCTACCCCCGATCCTGTTTTTCCTCTGACACTGTGACGTTTGCTCCTCCCCAGCCTGTGTTCAGCTCATGTGTTCTTGCTCCAGTGTGCATGACTGCACTTTTTTGCAGTGAATTCCAGTTGCCAGATACCAGATCCCCTGTCAAGCTTTGCAAGGTCTTCTCTAAGGTCCCTGACTCAATTTTCCATGTCCACCCTCCCACAGAGTTTGGTGTCCTCCACAAAGAGACACGTTTTACCTCTAATACCTTCCCCTTAGTTATTAATGAACATGTTAAACAACACAGGCCTGAGTACCGAGCTCTGCAGGACACTGGCAACTTCCCTCAATCTGATAGATCCCCTCCCACTGCCACTGTCTGTGTCCTTCTGCTGAGCCAGTTTGCCACCCACCTGGTCAGTTTGTTAACTTCTCCCAAATCCTCCAACCTTTTGAACAACAATTTATGGGGATCCAAATCGAAGGCTTTGCTGAAGCTAAGTACAGTATGTTATGGTTATAAATAAGGTACAGTACAAGAGGGAAGCATTTTTTAGAAAAAAAGATGCTCAACAGCAAGGGGCATGCTATGAAGTGGGAAGGGGGTAAACTATGTGGAAACATAAGGAAGTACTTCTTCACAGAGAGATTGGAGAATGCCTAGAACAATCTTCCAGTGGAGGTGGTGGAGGTGAAAGCTGTGGCGGGATTCAAGAATGCATGGAATAGGCATAAGGTAACCTTAGTCGTTAGGGAAGGAAGGGCTAAGCCAGAGATCAAGTAGGGTCTACAGTATTACAGTAGGAAGCGAAAAAGGGCAGACTGGGTGGGCCAAGCGGTCCTTTTCTGCCATCAAATTCTATGCTTCTATGTCTACTGCCTGCAGCCTTTGTTACTCAGTCGAAGAAGTCAATCAAGTTTGTCTGGTATGACCTCCCTATCATTAACCCATGCTGTCTCACATCCTGGAGTCTGTTAGCCTCTAGAAATTCAGCCAGTCATTCTTTTAGGATGGTCTCCATCACCTTGCCCATTATATATGTCAAACTGACAGAGCTGTAGTTCCTCTGATAGTCTGTAGCCCTGCTCTTGTGCAGGGATACCACGTGTGCTGTTCTCCACTCCAGAGGGACCACCCCTGTATCCAGACAGCTATTAAACAGGTCTGCCAGTGGTCCCACCAGCTCAGCCTCCAGCTCACTCAGTACTGCAGAGTGCATTCCTTCTGGTCCAGGAGACTTGTCCATCTTTAGGGTTTTCAGACCCTTCATGACAGTCTACCATGATCCCTTCCTCTACCATAGATATTTCAGCCCACCCCCCTGCCCATCTTCCCTTGTGGCACTGACCCATCTTTCTCTTTCATTAAGACACAGCAAAAGATTCAGTTAATTCCTCTGCCTTATCCTTACTTCCTTCCAGCCACCCTTCCCCACTCTTTAGTTAAACTATTGTCTTTGTTGTGTCCTTTTTCCCTAATGTATCAGAAGACTTTGGCCCTTCTCTGACTCCCTCTGTAATTTTCAGTTCCTTAGCCGCCTTTGCTTGTCTTACACCATCTCCGGCCTTCTTCACCTTCTTCAAATAGATTTCTCTACTTACCTCCTTCTTGGGCCTCTTATACCTCCTATACAAGGCCTTTTCCTCAGCAGTTCTGCCCAACTGTATGTTAAACCAAAGTGGCTTTCTGAATTTAGCTGTTTTCCATCTCTGCTTAAGGGCAGGTTTCCTTGGCTGCCATGATCGTGTACTTGATCATGGTCCTCTTCCAGTTCATGTTCAGGCCTTATCTAAGGCTAGTTAGTCTCTCCTTTAGTATTCTGCCTATCCTGCTTAAAGGAGTACTACAATCAGAATTTGCAAAAGCATATGTTGTGCAGAGTGTTTTGATTTGTGTTTGTAGTCCTAGTGTTTCCTTCCCTTTGTCTGCCGTTAGGAGTTTTTTCTAAATTAGCCTGGTAGTTTTCTGGTAGTTTCATAACCCACTGGGGTCTCCATCTTAGCATGGTACATTGCTCTTCTTGTTCCTATAATGCCTCTTGTCCCATGTGACAGTGATGTATCTGGGACCATGCATTCAGCAAGCCTGGTTTAGAGTCAGTTTTACCAAAGCAGAGCTTAGCTGTGATATTAAGTAACATTTCTGATCCAGTGAGCACTAATGGCTACATTTACAGTTTAGCAAATACCTGAGGTCTAATTGAGTGGGTTACTCTGTAAGAATATGGCTAGAGTCATCACTAATTATAGCATTGATGATCTGGGGTGAATTTGTTTGCTTTTTATGGCAGTGTGTAATTTGATGAAATTAAACTTTTTTTTTTTGTTTTTTTTGTTTTTTGCACCTCCCATGCTTCCCAACCAGCCAGTCCTTTGGATCACCTAGGTGCACCGCATCGGCACTCTGTCCCTGCCACCAACCACCACCCCACATTACAGCTCCCCAAGTAATCCGATGTTTCCCCTTCATCAGATGAGTCCCTGCCCCTCTGAGAGGGAAGGCACTGGTGGTGATGACCAGTGCAACTTACTTGGCCCGGGTGCTGCTGGGGTTGGTCCTGGCTGTCCGGGGCTTTGTGGCAGAAGGGGACCAGCAATCATCATCTGGCTGTTCAGGGAGCCTTTTCCTGGTTTTCTTTCTGGGAGCGCGATGTGCCAGGACATCAAGGCAAGAGCCAATGTCAGTTGCACTCCCTATGCAGCACGGCCTGACATGCTGCCATGCTTCTGGCCTCTGCCAGAGGTCAGAAAACACCAGGCCATGTACTCCCTCCCCCCCAGGAGATAGAGAGCCATCGTAGGATGCTTGAGCCATCTCCCCCCGGCCACCCCTCAAACATTCTGGTCTGGTCCCACACCCAGGTCATTGGCATCACAGGCAGAAATCCAACCACTGCACTGGCGGGCCTGCCCAAAATGAAAGTTTTTAAAAGCAAAACATTTCCTTCTGCTGGCTAGAACTCACACACACACACACACAAACACACGCACACACCAGAAATATTAAATTAAAGCTATTTAGTGGAGGCTAGAACATCAGGCTTCTATCTCTAGTACTTGCTGAATCAGTTGCTCCAGCCGTATCACTGTTACATGGGACAGGAGCCATTGAAAGAAAATGAAGAGCAATAAATCTTGCTAAGACTGAAATCCCCAGGAGCCATAAAACTACCATATATTGTAACTAGCAGGCTAATTTAGAAAAAAAACTCTTAACAGCAAACAAAAGGAAGAACTCACCAGTACTAAATACTTAAAGGAGTAGTCCACCCAGAATATGCAAAAAACATATGTCATGTAGAGTGTTTTGATATGTATGTTGAATCCTAGTGTGTCCTTCCCTCTGTCTGCTATTAGGAGTTTTTCCTAAATTAGCTTGGTAGCTGTATGGTAGTTTTACGACCCCTGGGGATTTCCATGACAAATTGTTTTATTGGCTTTCTTTCTCCTACAATGCCCCCTGTCTCATGTGACAGTGATGTAGCCATGCACTTAGATTTAGCATGTGTACTGCTTTAAAATTAGTTTACTATTTTTGTTTTCTCTGTGCATCAGGTCTAGCTCGCAGGAGTGTTTTAACATCAAAATCACAAATAATGAATTAGAGCTATTCAGCAGCTGTTTTCTTACAGAAACCCCAGTTAGATAGCTTTCAGGTATCTACTAAACTAACTGTTGACATTTGTGCTCCCTTGATAAGAACAGTTACAAGGCTCTGCTGTTGCTAAACTAATTTTAAAGCAGTACACATGCTAAATCTAAGGGCATGGCTACATCACTGTCACACGAGACGGGGGCATCGTAGGAAAAAGAAAGCCAATAAAACTATTTGTTATGGAGATCCCCATGGGTCATAAAACTACCATACAACTAGCAGGCAATTTAGGAAAAACTCCAAATAGCAGACAGAGGGAAGGACACACTAGGACTTAACATACATATCAAAACACTCTACATAACATATGTTTTTTGCACATTCTGGGTGGACTACTCCTTTAAATCAAAGCACTCTGCACAATATATGTTTTTGCGAATTTTGACTGCACTACTCCTTGAAGCTGGACTTCCTAAAGTTCAAGACACATGTTTTCGTGTTTAGTTTTCCTTCCCCATATCTATGTAGAACCACTCTGGTGCCTGCTGCCTTCTGTTGGTTCCTTAACTATAATATCCCTGACTTGATCCCCATTTGTTAATACTGGGTACAAGATTGCTCCTTCCCTAGTGGGTTCATTAACCCTTGGACAAGGAAGCCATTCTGAACTGCATCCAGTAGCAATTGGCTCCTATTGCAAATTTGCAGGTGATAATTGTGAGGTGTGTCATGGGTGGGTAGGTTACATGGACCCGTTTTATTGATGGGGAATGCTGCTGAGGATAATGAGTCAACTAAAACACTCCTTGTGTTTGACAAAAGCCAGCGGGTTTGTTTTTTTTGTCAGTTTTTTAAAGTTTTTGGCAACTCTGCTCCTCCCCATCCTATGTACTGCACTTGTTAATAGGTGCTGCTGTGAGAGTGCATATCAATTAGAATGTAAGGGAGGATGGTTATATTAAAATATTTTTCTGTTGATAATGAAATGACTGTTCTGAATGCTCAGCAGTCATATTATTGAGAATGAAATGACAATTGTGAGTTTGCTAAAGGTAATACTAATCTTGAAAAGCAAAGCAAGAGTTTACATTACCGACAATAAAACATGTGCCAGGCATGAGCTACTGTACAGTACGTGTATTGGCACTTAAAAAGGAGAACCGTGATAATCATTATTTCAGAGAGCAACATGAGTTTTGTCATGGTCAAAATGTTCTAGTAAGAGATTTCAGATGAGTGTAAAAGACAGAGAGAAAAATGAACCCAAAGTCTGTACTAGCAAGTCGGGACCAATTTCATATGCTTTGTACATTGGTAAAATACATGTCAAGACATTTCCACTGTAGTATTCTTGTTATTAAAGGGGAGCTGTCAGCTCCACAGAAGAATAGCACTGGGAGGAATCTATAGTCCCAATTTGCAAAAAATGCATATAGAGTTGAATTTCTTATTCACCTACTTGTCAGAAATATTTAAGTACTGTACAGCTGATTGATCCTACCCCCCCATGGCCACTACAGGCACCTAATGCTCCCAGTGACCTTGATGGCCAGCCTTGGGCTGATGCACATAACAGAATAAGCCAAGGGGGCACCTATAAGCCTGTAATCATATAGTAACTTTTAACCACTTATACAGCACATTATCATGCTTATATTGCCAACACGGATCAGCCCAAGAAAGTGCTTTCCTCAGCTGATTGGTACCTGCAATACAAATACAATAAGGTACTTTATAAGTGGTTTGTAGTTACTGTATGCTTACATGCATATGTGCGACCTCCATGGCTTAACTAGTTATGCATATCACCAGAGGGCTGGCTGCAGGGGACACAGGGAGCATTTGGTGCCGGCTAATAGCCAGAGGGGTTGCAAGATCAACCAGATAACTATAAATACAGTGTAATCCACTTATAACAGGCACTAATGTGCAAATACAAAGTGCCCATTATATAGCTTGGTCGGTATAATTCAAGTTTGAAAAAAAAAACCCAGTTGCGATAAACAATTTTATTGTATTTCTGAAAGGTAAGTGGATAAGAATGTCAACTCGTTTTGCATTTCTGTAAATCAGGACCTATAGGTCCTGCAGCATTTTTTCTGAGAAACTGTCAGTTCCTCTTTAAGAACAGAGTGACACAGACTCAGGGATTAGTGACTAAGTTACTATATTTATTCAGACTGAAGAAAAAAACATTATACACAGAGACCAAAGGTTAAAGAGCTTCAGACTGAGAATGACAAGACACTACAAGGACTGCAAACTGCTTGCAACAGGACTACAAGTAAGATTCCTTACAGTCAGTACCACATCCACTACACTCCTCCCCCTTAGATGTAACTAGTCCAAAATTATAGTAGACCTTTAAGCCTGTGGATTGTTCAGCCCCTGACAAGTTCTGGGGATTATTCTGCCCCCTTTGGTTAGAACTTACTGTACTTACCAATGTTATGGTTCAGTGACACCAAAAATATTTTATTCGCAAATAAAGTCTCAGAGGTGCCTTGAGCTGCCTTGTTGGATATCTTCAATCTAGGGCAGCAGCTGTGGGTGCAACAGGTACTTCAGGAGCAGCTACTTCTGGAACTGATGAGGGCACTCGTGTGAAGGCAAAATCCTCATCATTCTCTTGTTCCTGAGAGAGGTCCTCTGATGATGCTGATGGGAGGGCATGGGATGGAAGTAGGTGGTCCACATGGGCATGTATAGTCCATTGACCTACACATACCCCATAGATTAAAGAGTCTATTGCATATCCCAGAACTCCAAATGAATCTGATAGATTTCTTTGATGGGGTGACAAAGGAATTAAATCAGGGTGGGGCAGTCGATGTGACCAACTTAGATTTCAGTAAGGCTTTCAACACAGTTCCACATAGCAAGCTAGCAAGCAAGTTGGGTAATTTAGGAGTGGTTCCAAAGGTGGCAAACTGGATTAGAAGTTGGTTAAGGGATAGGCGACAGAGGGTGGTGGTAAATGGAGAAGGAAGGGAGGGTGACCAGAGGAGTGCCTTAGGGATCAGTTCTGGGACCAGTCCTATTTAATGTTTTTAGGGCTGCAGTGGGAAGAGCCCTGCAGACCTCTTGCTATGTGAAAAGGCTCCCACATTCCTCACAAACAAACAACATGTTGGAGTGACAACATATAGCCATCTCCGCATCTGTGAACCACTCAGCTCTCTATCTCTATAGGCAGTTGCACTGCACTATTTTTTTTTCTTTTCAGTCATGACCACTGAAATACATAACCCCCACCTGACTCTCTCTCAGCACCCACCCCCCCAGAAACATAATAGTGGCACTGGGGTGCCCAATCCTACAGTGTCTCAATCACAAATCCTCTGACTGTCCCGTCCCCCCTCGTCCTCTACCAAGCATGCATGGCTATTTGTGTGTTTTTTTTTCAGTTTTTTTATATTTATTGTTTCCCCCCCACTCAACCCTCCCTCTCAGCACCCACCACTCTACCACCCCACCAGAAATGTAACAGTGGCACTGGGGCCTGCCCAATCCCTCAGTGCAGAAATCCTCATTTGTTTCTTTTTTTTAACCTGTAAAAAAAAAGTCCATCAATGTCTTTGCACCATTATGCTGCCCCCACCGACCTTCCCACTCAGCACCCACCCCTCCTAAGTCCTTACTTTCTGATTGGGGATCCAATACCATAATCCTTTCTGGACAACAGACATGGCTTCAATCTTCAAAGCTGGACCACGAACTGAGGAAACAGATATCGGTTTGATGTATTTCAATGGGGTTTTGAACTTAGTGCCATAACTTGGTAATTGTTTTCATATTTTGCCCCAAATTTTCAACATGCCTTCTTTGGGACCCCAACTCATGAACAGAGGCACTGTCATTAGACAGATCTATCCCAAAAGGTGATTTTTGCAGTTCCTATGAAAAAAATCACCTTTCAGGTAGGAATTGAAAATTTTCTCTGCCCTTGTTCATGAGGTTGGGCCATAAGAAGATTATAAATTATTAAAAAACAGCGAAGTTATGAGCCTGCATTAAATTTTGTGAATGCAGGTTCGTAACTTTGATCATTTTCAATATTTTGCCCCGAATTCACAACCTAGCCATATCTTTACAGTGTCTCATGTCTGTGACAGCAGTCAGTTTTCAAATCCTGGCCAAAATATTTTTTACATCTCAAAAGGTGATTTCACTGCCCCTAAGTGAGATCACTGTTTGCATAGGAGTTGAACATTTTCTCTTCCCTTGTTCATGATGTGGGGTCATAAGAAGGCTATGTTGAAAATTTGGTGTATAAATATTAAAAAACAACCAAGTTATGAGCCTGTGTTGACTTTTGTGAATGCAGGCTCATAACTTTGGTAATTTTCAATATTTTTCCCCCAAATTCACAACATAGCCATATCTTTACAGTGCCTCATGAGTGTGACAGCTGTCAGTTTTCAAACCCTGGCCATAATGTTTTTTTTTTTTAACATCCCAAAAGGTGGGTTTGCAGTCCTGCACAAAATCACATTTTGGACAGGAGTTGAAAATTTTTTCTGTCCTTGTTCATGAGGCGGGGTCATAAGAAGGAAAGCTCAAGGGATTAACAATGGTTGGATCACTGGGGAGCTCCTTGCCAAGATGCGGGAAAGGGATAACCTCTGATCAAAAGCCAGGTCCACTGGTAACAAGCATGACTACCAGTGCTGCAGAGCCACCAGAAATCTCTGCATGAACCTTATCTGGCAGGCCAAAGCCAACAACCATAAGGAACAGCTCAACAGAAGCTGGGGAGACTGTAAGAGGTTTTGGGAGAACATAAAATGTCTCCTTGGGAAGGATGATAAGAAGCACCTTCAACTGCTCAACATAAATGGCTCTCCCACATCTGAACCACTCCTCATTGCGGAGTTCTTCAACATGGCCTTTACTGACCTGAGCACTGTTCTCCCCCCTGCCTATCTACACCCCACCGATGATCATCCCGACTGCAAGTCAGCCACTAACACCCATCTGGACATCTATTTCAAAAGAGTGACAGTTAAGGAGGCCATGATACATGTAAAAAAAAGTGCTAGGTAAGACCAGACTGGGCAGTGATGGGGTTGACATGAAACTACTATCCTTCACTCTTGATGTACTCATCATGCCCATAACCAAGTTATTCAACAAATCACTGACCCTGGCTGAATTCCCAGCAGAAAGCATTAGTCAGCAAGGCATCCCATGTGTATCTGATATCTTCTCTTTGACAGACTCCGGGTATGGCTCCAGAGGCAGGAAACGGGGGGTCTCTCTCGGTGCCTTTTTGTCGAACCACACTTGGCCAATGTGACTTCTTCTACAGAGCCCCTCTATCTCTTAACTAGATCTCTGAGTTCACTCACAATACTGCTAGCCTCTCTCACTTCAAAACCGGCCTTAGGCACTACCTTACCTCTAGCACCATGTGTGCTTGCTTTCTAAAGGCATGACTCATCTCTCTCTGGAAGACCACATTCTAGTTCCATGAGCTGCCCCTTAGAGTTGATCCAGGGCTGTTCATCAGTTTCCCTCTACCCCTGTTCTGGCTCCCACCCCTGTCACTCCCACACCCCTCCCCTGCTCTACCCCATTTGACTTACCTGCCCTCTCCCACCTTCTCCCACTTAACCTGCAGCCTACCTGCTCCCCCCTATAGATTGCCCAGTTCTCCCTACTCCTCCATGCTGTTGATAAAGCCTCTTAGCTGAGGCTGCCTATTCACCCTCCCCCCCAGAGGGAAGGCTACTCTCTCCACCGCTTGACCTCTGCTTTTTATTTTTGTCCCTCCTCAGGGGGCTCTCTCTCCTCTCTCTCCATAGCTCACTAATGTTACCCCTATCCATTGCTGGCTGGAGCTCATGTGTTGTAACAGTTCATGTGCTGTAACAATTATGTAGTGTTGTAATCTTAATTCTGTATGTTTTTATCCTATACCTATGTTGTACTGTCTGTTTAATTGTTATCTGACATGGAACCTTTGTAAAATAGCCTATGTTCAAAGGTTAATTCCAAATCTTTAATAAATAATATAAATAAATGTTCTAAATTTGGTGTAAAAATATTTAAAAAAAAACAAAGTTATGAGGCTATGTTGAATTTTGCAAACACAGGCTTGTAAGTTTGGTATTATTCAATATCTCTACCCAAAATGTTTAACATAGTCATTTCTTTACAGCACCTCATGAATGTGACAGCTGTCATTTTCCAATTCCTGCTCAAAATGTGTTTTTGCATCCCGAAAGTTGATTTTACATTCCCTTCGCGAAATCACCTTTAGGCCAGGAGTTGAGCATTCTCTCTGCCCTTCACCATGAGGCAGGCTCATAACAAGGCTGTGTTGAAAATCTGGTGTACAAATACTACAAAACAACAAAATGGGGTGAAATGGGTGATAATAGACCTGAGAAAACTAGAGGAGTGGTCAAGGGTATGGCAGCTGGGTTTCACTGTGAAAAAGTGTAAAATAATGCACATCAGGCACAGAAACGCAGGGAAGGAGTACGAAATGGGTGAAGGGTTATTGACAACTATCAAGCAGGAAAGAGACCTGGGGATAAACATATCTGATGATCTAAAGATGGCCAGGCAGCGTGCCAGGGCAGCCGGGTGGGCTAGTGTGATGCTGGGGTGCATAGGAAGGGTTATCACCAGCAGAAAGTGGGAGGTGGTGTTGCATCTGTATAGATTGCTAGTAAGACCCCACCTAGAGTACTGTGTCCAGTCCTGGAGACCACATCTCTGGAAGGACATAGATAGAGTGGAGGCACTCCAGAGAAGGACAACTAAAATGGTGCAAGGTCAGCATCGAAAGCTCTATGAAGAGAGGCTAAAGGACCTCAATATTTACACCCTGCAAGAGAGGAGGGAGAGGGTGGATATGATAGAGACCTTTAAGTATTTCACATTGGTAATTAAGGTAGAGAAAGGGAGCATTTTTCAGAACATAAGGTGATCAAGAACAAGGGGACATGCTATGAAGCAGGAGGGGGGTAGATTCGGGAGAGTTGTGAAATACTTCTTCACAGCAGGAGTGATGGATTCCTGGAACAGGCTTCCAGTGGAGGTGGGGGGGCAAAAACAGTCATGAGGTTCAAAAATGCATGGGATTGGCATAAGACAACCAAAGTGGAAAGGGAGGGGGAGAGGGAGAAAGAGCTGTAGATCAAGTAGGGCTGTGGTGATGCTGTAGGCAGGAACAGATGGGCAAATTGGGTGGGTCCTTATCTGCCATCAACTTCTATTTTTTCTGAGGGGCCCATACAGTCATCTCCCTTTGGTGTCTCAGGCAGAGTATCCATTACAGACTGTTCCTGTGCTGCACGTGGTGCACTTCAGCAGACCTATGTCCTACTTTTTTTGCAGTTGTGGCTTGTTTCTTGGCAGAATTGACATGTGTCTTGCCAAGGGTCTCCACATTGGTAGCAAGGTTGCATAGCCTTGGCTTGTGCTTGGGGTTTCTGAGGAACTTAGTGAGGAGAGCATGATGTCATATGGCTTCCCCTTGGTCAAGGCTGATCCCTGTGAGGTTGTCTGTAGATGGCCTCCCAGTGTAAGTCTGTGTGACCTGCAAGCTCCCCGGTGTCTTTATGAGCAAGCTCATGTGTTAATGTTATGTGACACGTGGAATAGAAAGTCAGATCTGATTCTGTAAGAAGGTCTTTCATGCAGTGGTCCCAATGAAGACCACAGACAAACTGGTCCTTTAGCATGTCACTAAGGAATTGTCTGTATTCACACAAGTTTGTTAAAATTTTCAGTGTGATGATGAAGTCCACAATTGACTCATCCTCTCTTTGGAAGTCTTGAAATTAATAACACTTCACTATCACAATGGGTTTGGGTTTTAGGTGCTGAAAGAGTGTGCCCTTAAGTTGATCTTAATTGTGCCCATCTAATGGATCTAGTGCCACAAGACTCTTAAGCGAAGTGAACACAGGGGTTGGTAGGATGGACAAGAAAAGGTCCCGTAATTCATTGTCGTGCTCCAGAAACTAGTTCACTGTAAGCCAGTATTCAGACCTTTTGAAGTACGTGTCGAAGTGTTTGTTAGACAACTGAAATTCTGGTGCTTGTCCTTGTAATGCCATTTTACTAGGTGACACAGTATTTTGCAGTTGCTGGATGTGGGCAGTCTTGCTTTAACTGCTTGTGCTGGGATTTTTCCCCTTTGCACTATTGTGCTGTTCTCAGCCTCCTTCAGAAGAGGGGTCAATCTGTTCAGATTCTGTGGTAATGGAGCAGCCCTGCTGGTTTTTAGTCCTCAGCCAGTAAGAGATAATGGGCTGGGGCAAAGTTTGCAGCTCTGCTTGGCTGTTTGTCTTGGTCAGTGGGGAGTGGTAGCAGTTTGCAAGTTCTCTGTATTTTGTTTCCAATGTCAGGTGCTATAGGCTGAAAAGTACAGTTTTTTTGTGCTGTGAACAAATCTGACTTCTTTCTTTCTTTCTTTCTTGGGGATGGGGGATTGCATGGCACACTAGTGACTCAGATTCTCACCCCCACCTGGGACAGCAGGAGCAGAGACCACTGAGGAGGGTGCGGGTCTGCACCGCTTCTAGAGTGGCTCCTGGTGGTCTGCAGTGGAGGCACACTTCACAGCGTGGGTGACCTTTCCAGGATGCCATGTGCCTGTTGCCACAATGTAGGAGGGGGGAAGGATGGAGGGAACAAATGGGAAAATTGGTCCTTCTGCTGACTGGATGAGAGTCGCTGGGGTCCCCTTATGCCACAAAGCCCTGGCAGCAGCCTTCTGGGCCGATCCCCCACCATGCACCCAATATGGATTTGGACCCTATCTCCCCTCTTGTGGGCCCCAGGATGGTGGAGCCCCCAGTGAAGGCATATGCTGGGTTGACTGGAGCATGACATAAGAGGAATGGTGATGATAGTGATGGGAGGATGACTTGGTGGGTAGGGGGCCCACTGATGACCCGAAGGAGTGGTCAGACAGGAGCACGGGAGGTGCAAAAAAAAAAAACATTAGTATGACGTGAAATGTTGACATCAGTTGAGGGTGCTCCTAATGTTATGAATATTTAAGAAATTATTGTTTAACCATTCCAAGGTTTTGGAGATTTGGTCAGTTTGGGGCAGCTGAGATTTTTCCCTGTATTGGTGATTCTCATTTTCCTTGGCTCCAAGGGTAGACTTGAGCCACTCCCTTTCCTTTTTAGCTATTGACTTTTTATTTATTTTTTTCTCAGTCCTCTGACCATCTCCTGATTACCACATGGCCATCTTCTAAACCACCCCAAGCCTCATTACCCACCTTCACCAGGTACTTACCTCAGCCTCCTTTGCTCCCTCACCCCTCCTCTAGGATGGGGTCCCAAGGGAGAGCAACTTTCCTGACATGGTCAGGATCTGTTCCACGAGAAATGTGCCTGGTTGATGGTGTGCGGCCTTCTGTGGGTTAGTCATCATCCTGCCACCAGGTGTTTTCTGCCCTGCACTTTCTGACTTGCAGTGATGCATGTGAGTGCATATGTCGGTGCACTGGAAGTATCAGCATCCAGTGGCATCCCCAACCCCTTTGACAGTTTCTGCTATGCTACCACCCTTGACAGGCATTTGGGGGAACAATGGAGCTCAGAGGACAGTTGTCCTGTGGGATACTCATCACTCCTTCCCAGGCTGGCCCCTAGCAACCCTTGTCTAATCCCAAACCTAGGTCACTGGAGTAGCAAGCGAAGTGCTAATGCTGCACTACCTAGCTGGTGATGTCTTTCCTGCTGTTGTAACATATGGAGTTTCCAAACGTTCCCTCCTGTGACACAACTGAACTGATGTCAGAGTGAAGGTATTATTGATTTCTAATGTCACATCGAAGGTGTAACTGAGTGTCATTTTCAAGCACACTGATTTTTGTTTTTTTATCAGAAAATCCAGTACAATTCTGGAAGCATTTCACGGAGTTTGCCATTTTCTTACCAGATCAGTGAATCTTCAGAACTTGTTATTTTCTATAATTTTGTTCCTGTACTATTTTCAATTTACTTTATTTAATTTGGTATACACTTAGCTTTCTTTTACTCTGACTATTTATACACATATCAAAAGGGTACAAGGATAGAGGACTGGTAAAAACTGATTTTGGCATTGCAGACATCAGTGACAATACCTTTTTTCCACTATCAACAATATGGAATTTGCCCTGTATCAGTCATGGTAAACCAGTGCCCCTGGTCATTTTTGTTTGCATATACTGTACATTCATGCACAATAAACTTTTTTTTTTTAACAAAGAAACACATTTCAGAGGTGTGTCACTGTCTGGTCCAGTGCAACTCAAGCTGCAGTAGGCTTGAGAGTGACGGGCCAGTTGTCAGGCAGGTTGATCATGATACTGGTCAGTGCTTACAGGACAGAAATATTTTGTAGTTGAAAGGACCCAAGCACTCCTATTAGACCACATCAATGCTTTCATCTGCATGAAGCTGCCCTTCAAATAGCTGAGTGGTGTCATACTCAGCTTACTCCTGTGCCCAGTGGCGGAGCCAGGTTTGGGAGTCTTTGGGAGCCGGGTGGGGGCCATTCAGTCAATCACGGGCTCCACAATGGGCACTAAACAGTGAATAAAGATGGTGGCAGGGTGCCACTACTCACACTGAGGCAGCCAGGAGGGGCGACCGCCCCCCCCAGCTCCACCACTGCCTGCACCCCCCCCACATCCCTTAGCAGATACCACTTTAAAACCAAGAAAAACAAAATAGCCGGCACTAGTAGTCATCTATAATTTAATTTATTTTTAAAAAACACACAAGATTGTGCAGGACTTCTAAGTGCAAACACAAGTGCAATCTTACAAAGAAGCAGCAGCAATAGCAGGTGAGGGATCCAGATGCCAAGCAAAGTAGCCTGACCGGTTTTGCTGCTTTGTAAATTTGCACTTGTTTTACACAGTCTTTTTGTGTGCCTTGTAACAATAAATTGCATTGAAGTATAGACCATTACTGGTGCTGTGTTTGGTTTTTTTTTTTTTTTTTTTTTGTTGTTTTCACAGCCAGGGACAGCTGGGTTGTGGAGCGGCCTTTTTGTTTTTCACTTTAAAACCAAACCGACTCACTGCTAAATATCCCCTTCACCCGATTGAATACCCATGCTGATGCAGAAACCAAATCCACTCACTGCCACCTATCCTACCCCCACCTGACTGAATCACCATGCTGGTGCAAAAACTTAGTAGCCATGTAAGTCCAATTAATGTCACTTGTTGCTCCAGGGCACTACTCTAACAGCCTGACCTTTTTCTCCATTTCATGGTCTGTGACAGGTCAGCCACAGCTCATGCAGTTTCCTTGTGTCTTGCCCCCCACCACCACCTTGAAAAAGCCATCAGCACATTAACATATCCTGTGTACATGCACAATGAGAGAGAGTGAGTCACTAAGCAATCGTGCATTTTCTTACTTTTTAGTTGCTGGCTGGAAACACATATCTCTTATCCTCACCTCGTGTTTTTCTGCCCCATAAATATTAAACTGACACTAGGGTGCCCAGTCTCCAGTGTCAGTACCTCAAATAAAGAAACCAACCCTCCATGTTTTTTTTTATTTTTTAAATCTTGTAAAATAGAAAACACGTTATTGATGTCTGTTGTCTCTACTGCCCCCCCCAATGCTGTTACCCTCACTACACCTGAGCCCACACTCAGCACCCACCACTACACACCCACATACCCCTTACTTAGCTACCGGCAGTCTAGTGTTGTAATCTTCTTTGGACTGGAGACACATCTTCACTCTTCAATGCTGGACTAAGAACTGAGGAAACCAGGTAAGCACATTAATGTTTTACAGTACGCTTTGAACATGTACTCATAGCTTGGTAATTTTTTTAAATATTATTCTCCAAATCTGGGCCAAAAGGTGGTTTTGTAGTCGCTAACCAAAATAATCTTTTGGTCAGAAGTTGAACATTTTCATTTATGAGGTTCATGAGGTGGAGATATAAGAAGGCTTCATTGAACATTTGGGGTCAAAATATAAAAAAACAACAAAGTTATAAGCATAAGTTGAAATTTTTCAATGCTCCCTCATATCTTTGATAATTTTCAATATTTTGACTACAGATTTTCAACATACCCATTTTTTACACCATCTCTTGAATGTGACATCTATGATTTTTTAAATCCTCTCCAAAATGTATTTTCGCACCTGTGGAGCAAAATAATGTTTTGGCCAGGGTTTGAAATTTACACCTACCACATAATGAACAGGTACTGTACACCAATTACTTTATATTGTGCATTACAGAAGCAGTGGTTTATTTAGTCCTTTGTAATTGTGGTTCATTTTATGTTGGAAAGACTGTGAGGAAGTTTAAAAATCATATACTGGAACATATTCGACACATGAGATTGGGTTCAATGGAAAATGCCCTTGCACTGCATATTAAATTGTGTGGGACCGGACATTCTTTTTTTGTTCTTTGGTCTGGAACATATTAAATTAGGGTCAAGAGGGGGTGATTTGAACAATATGGTAATGTGTCAGGAGACCTTTTGGCAGTTTTGCCCGAGGGCTGGACAACCATCAGGTCTCAATGGATCCTTCCAATTGACCCATTTTTTGAAGAAAAGGAGTTAATATTCTCTCTTCATGAGTTATGGACAGTAGTACAATGTAATGAAAGATATATATCTTTATCAAACATGCAATAAAAACCTACTTGTGACTCCAAGTCTATCCTGCTTGATTATACTGTATATTGAATTTTAATGATCATTTGTTTTACACTGCTGTTCCTTTTTATTTTGTTTTATCTATCTTATGTAAAGCACCTTTATGAATTTGAAAGGCGTTTAACAAATGAAGTTTATTATTATTATTATATATTTCATTAATTAAAAGTGTACATGATATATTAGATGGAACACTGGATAGAATGGAATGACAGAATTAGGCTTTACATGTCTTTACCTTTTTGCTTTTTTGCACTTGGATAGGCCACACTAATAGTTATAGGATGTAATTTTGTATGTGTACTTTTGTGTATTTATATTGTTGTATGTATTTAATGCATAGAATAGGTCCTGCATTATTTATTTATTATATATATATATATATCTGTGTATGTGTAGGTTTATAGAATGTATTTCCAGTAAATCACTTTGCATCATTTGTTGGTATTAAGCATCATGCTCTTTAATTAAGAACTTGTCACTTTAAATTTGGTAGAATGGCTCTATCCCACGTGTAATATTTTTGTATTTAAGGGGAGTGTTTCTAGATGCATGACATCTTGAGAAAGCATCAGTGTGATGTGAAATATACATCAACGTTGTATTTTTGTGAGGGGGGTGCTGGTCTGTTTAAATAAAAACAGTTTTTTTACTTCACTAATAGTGGTGGTTTCCTTTGGTCCTGGAATGCAGCTGAGAGTTTCACTTATTGGTGTTCTGACCTACTAGGTTCATAAGGTGGGGTCATAAGAAGATTATGTTGAAAATTTGGGGTCAAGCTATATATAAAAAAACAGAGTTATGAAGGTACACTGGCATTTTTTAATGCTCCCTAATACGTTTGGTAATTTTCAGTATTTTGATACCATATTTACAACATAACCATTTTCTAACAGCACCTCATGAATGTGATGTGTTGTTTTTCAGATCCTGGCCAAAATGTGTTTTCACACTTGTGGTATGAAATGACATTTCAGCCAATATTTTACAAATGGCACCTGTCATGTTCAGAAAGAGGGATCTAAAAAGATTATAGGCCAGATTTTGAAAAGGGCTGGATTGACACAAACCCCTGGTATGCCACAGACATGCAATCATCTAATATTTTGTTTTATCCCTTGTGGCAATTGCCACAGGCTAGACCAGCTTTTTGTGGTCTAGCTTGTGTCAATCCCAGGTATCCTTTTTATGGTGCTTGTGCCGGAAATTTGGTGCAAACTGACATAAATTGGATAAACAGTCGCAACTGCTTCCGACCTTCTGACTTCAGATTGAGTTATGGCAAAAGCATTTGGTGCACTACAAGATTTAAAGTTTTGTAGCACAAGGCTTGAAGCAAGCCCAGCACCACCCTTTAAAAATCCAGTCGCATGTGTAACTTTGGGGTCAAAATGTCACAAAACAATGAAGTTATGAAGAAATATTGAATGTTTTCATTGTTTACTCATAACATTGTGATTTATACAGATATTGACCGCCAGTTTTCAACATAATCATCTTGTTACCCCACCTCATTAACATAACCAGTGTCATTTTTCAGATCTCTTTCAAAATATGTTTTTGCATTTGCTTTACAAAGTCACCTTTTGAGCAGTATTTAAAAGTTCTACCTGCTGTGATTATAATACGGAGTCATAAAAAGATGGTATTGAAAATTTGGTGACAAAATATCAAAAAACAACAACGTTATGAGAAAGCATTACACTTTCCAATGTTTACTCATAACTTTATGAATTTTACAGATGTTTGCTTCAAATGTGCAACATAGCCCTTTTGTTATCCCACCTGATGAACATGATTTCATACACTTTAGGGTGAAAACAAAAAGAGCACCAGCATTAAGGGTGCAGAAAAAGAGGCCACCTGTCAATAGCAGTGCATGTGCTTCACCCATGCAGTCATAATGCAGGGGGCTCTGCCCCCACACCTCCCAAAACATATGTAATCACATCCTGTTGCCCCATATGGGCAAGGAGAAGGGTAATGTTGAGGGAGGCAGCAGAAGTGGAAAGGAGACAGAAGGGGCCCTCTGCATCATGCGCCCACTTCATCATGACCAAAACTCCCATGTGCCCACATTACAGTGCCTTATTGATGGGGTACCATGAACATGACTCATGTTATTTTTCTTTTTTTTTGTATTATATGTTTGTGCGCCACCCCGGGCTTCAGTCCGCCACTCACTCAGGCTGCTTAAGTCCCGGATACCCACTGGCCTCACCCCCACTGCCTTGCTTCCACTGGTCATGGCCTGTGTACCCAGCGTCTTGGGGGTCCAGCAATAACCCTACCAGAAGAGTCCCTCCCCTGCAAGGGGGGGCACAGGGGGAGGAGATTTCTGAAAATGGTGCCCCCGGAGCAGATGCAGGGGTGAAGAAGGTGTGCTCTGGGGACCATAGCATGGAGGGATGAGTGGCTGTCATCCAGCAGAACTGGACAGCCCCATTTTCCATTTACGGTCCCACCTACTCACAATGAAGCATTGCGTAGTGTGAATCCTGGGGAGGGACATCTGGCAGCGTGAGGACTCCCACATTACCTAGGATGCTACTTCAATCCAGCACCAGGAGTAGCTTGAAAAAGAGGCACAGCACAACACCATCCCCTCCAGGAGGGAAGTGTCCAAAAGGACACTCTGAAATGCCTCCCTGCCAGCATCCACTCCTAACATCCTGGGCTTGGGGTGTGAACCCGGGTAGCCAACATGCCAAGTGAATGCCTATCTCTTGGTGCCATGGAACCGGCCTGACAGATTTTATTTTTCAAATCTCTTCTAAAACATTTTTGCAGTCCCTCTGTGAGACCACCTATTGGACAGGATTTTAAAAAAATCCACCTGTCATGATCATAACATGGGGTTATAAAAGGGCTATGTTGAACATTTGGGGTCAAAATGTAAAAAAACAAATAAGTTATGAAGAACATTGAATTGTTCCAATGTTTCTTCATAACTTTGTTTTTGCAGATTTTGGCCCCTAATGTTCAACATATTCCGTGTGTTACCTAACCTCACGAACATGACTGGTGTCTTTTTTCAAATCATCTCTGAAATATCTTTTTACAGTCGCACTGTGAAATATAGAAACATAGAATTTGATGGCAGATAAGGACCACTTGGCTCACCTAGTCTGCCCATTTTCCTACCTAACAGATAAGCTGTAGATCCTAGTTAACCAACAGCCTACTTCCTCCTACCCCCCACCAGGACTGCCCTATGTCTGTCCCATGCATCCTTGAATGCCCCCACTGTTTTTGACTCCACAACTTCCTCAGGAAGGCTGTTCCATGCATCCACAACTCTCTCCATGAAAAAATACTTCCTCACATTACCTCTGAGCCCATCCCACCTGTATCTTCAAATTGTGCCTCCTTGTTCTTGAATATCTCTTTTTCTGAAAGATACTACCCTCTTTGACTTTGTTAATTCCCTTGAAGTACTTGAAAGTTTCTATCATGTCCCCCCCTCCCTTCTTTCCTTAAGGATATACATATTAAGCTCCTTTAGCCTCTGTTCGTATGACTTCTGGTGCAGACCATGCACCATTTTGGTTGCCTTCCTCTGAACAGCCTCTACTCTGTCTATGTCTTTGCAGAAAAGGGGTCTCCAGAACTGCACACAGTACTCCAGATGGCATCTCACCAACTGTCTGTACAGAGGGATAACAACTTCCTGTTTTCTACTGTTGATGCCTCACCCTATGCATCCCAGTATCCCCTCAGCCTTCCTTACTGCCTTCTCACATTTCTTGCCCACCTTTAGGTCATCTGATATAATTACCCCCAGGTCCCTTTCCATTTTTATTGTTGTCAATATCTCACCTCCCATTGTGTACTCTTCCCCTGGGTTTTTGTTTCTCAGGTGCATTACCTTACACTCCCTTGCATTGAATCTAAGCTGCCATACATTTGACCTTTCCTCCAACCTTGACAAGTCCCTTCTCATCCTTTCCACTCCATCTTGTGTATCAACCCTGTTGCAGATCTTTGTGTCGTCTGCAAAGAGACATACTTTTCCTTCCAGTTCCTCTGCAATGTCACTTATAAAGACATTAAAAAGGACCGGTCCCAATACTGAACCCTGTGGTACCCCGCTAGTAACTCTCCTTTCTTCACTGTGGACTCCATTTACTACTACCCTTTGTGTCCTGTTGTCCAGCCAATTTTTTACTCAGGCTACCACCTTGGGACCCACTCGAAGGCTGGCTAACTTGTTTATTAATCTTTTGTGTGGGACTGTATCAAATGCCTTGATAAAATCTAGGTAGGCCATGTCCACAGCCCCTCCCTGGTCTACTACTTTGGTCACCCAGTCAAAGAAATCTATTAGATTCATCTGAAATGACCTTCCCACTGTGAATCCATGCTGCCTTGGGTCCTGTGCCCCACTGGCCTCTAGGTAGTCAACAATTCTTTCCTTCAGAAGTGATTCCATCATTTTCCCTACCACTGAGGTTAAACTAACTAGTTTGCAGTTTCCTGCCTCTGTCCTTCTCCCACTTTTGTGAAGAGGAATCACATCCATCCTCCTCCAGTCCTCAGGTACCACCCTATCCTCCTATGATTTGTTAAAGAGAGTAGTCAGCGGTGTCACTAGTTCTACCCCTAGTTCTTTTAGAATTCTTGGGTGAATCCCATCAGGCCCCATTGCTTTGTCCACCTTCAATTTTATTAGTTCTTTCAGAACCCTTTCTTCTGTAAATGGACTGGTATCGACCCCCCGTCTCCAGAGTGTTTTTCTTGTTTGGTTTGGTACCTCCCCCTCCTCTTCCTTTGTGAATACTGAGCAGAAATATTCATTCAGTATCCCTGCTTTTTCACTGTCACCCTCTGCCCACATTCCCTCCCCTTTATTAAGCCTCAATATCCCTACCTTGGTCTTTCTTCACTCCCTAATGTACCTATAAAAGATATTATCCCCCTTCTTAACAGAGGTGGCTATCCTTTCCTCAGTTTGGGCCTTTGCTATTCTGACTGCCTTCTCTGCCTCTTTCTGCTTGAACTGATAAAGTTCTCTCTCCTGCTCCTTCTGTGTTTCCTTTTATTTCCTGAATGCTATCCTTTTCTCCTTAACCTTCCCTGCCACCTCTTTTGAGAACCATAGTGGTTTTTTCCTTCATTGTGTTTTGTTGATTTGCTTCACACAAAGGCTTGTTGCTTCTGTGATGGCTGTTTTGATTACTCCCCATTGTTCCTCCATCCCTCCTTCTTGCCTGTTTGCTAGTGCTTTTCTGAGGCACTCTCTCATTTTCCCAAAGTCAGCCCTCCTAAAGTCCAATACTCTTGCTTTTGTATGGCTTGACTCTATGGCTGTGTTTATCATGAACCACACTGTTTGGTGGTCGCTTGTTCCCAGATAGCTACCCACTTCTAAATCTGAGATTCTTTCTCCGTCCCCATTTGAGAGTACCAGGTTTAAGACTGCTCCCTACTGAGTGGGTTCCAAACCTTTCAGATGGAATTTAACAAATTTCACCTGTCTTGATCATAATGTCATGTCATAAAAATACTGTGTTGAAAATTTGTGGTCAAAATGTCAGAGCCCACTGAAAATTAGATAGTGCCTATTCTGAGTAAATACAATCTAAAAATGTGTAAAACCAGGACACCACTGAAAATGAAATATTGCATCTCATCTTGTCTGTCTTGGGTAAATATATAGAAAAAATGTATAAAGGCAGGACCCCAGTACTGCAGAGCCTCCACTAAACGGTGCATTTATGCTGTTGTGTTCTGGAACAAAATACATTGTTATAGCTGGAACCCACTGAAAATGTCACTTTCCTTTCAGCTGGGCTCTCCTAGGTATTATAAGTACATTATAAACAAGCATTTGTCAGTGCCGAATGTTGTCTTGCTGGCATTGGTAGTGCAGGAATTAGAGATGCATAATAGGAATGGCAGTGAAGTATTGAACTGATGCCATCCCCAGCTCCACCCCCAGCCCCACCCTACAGAGACTGACAGGTGTTGGGGCATGCCTTTGGATCATCAGCTATAAAGTTCATGCTATTTTACCTCACCCTACTCTGTAGACACTGACAAGTGTTGTGGTGTGCTTTGGGGTCTTCGGGCCTTATACTTACCCCATTCCATAAGAAAATATGCTGAGATGGGTGCAGTATAGGAGAATGAGGTGAACTTTAGGGTCGAACACTCCATGGCACGCCTCAATGCCTGTCAGTGGCTGCAGGGTGAAGTGGGGGAATGAGGTGGAATGGCATGGGCATTACAGTCAATAATCCCAAGTCACACCCCTGATGCCTGTCAGTCTCTATAGGGTGGGATGTTACAGTTGAAACCCTAACGCCATAGGCGCTTGTTGGTATTTTCATCCAAATTTTCAACATAGGCTTTTTGTGACCCCAGCTCATGAAGAGCGTACTATCAGTTTGTTAGTCGAAGGTGATTTTGTTCAGCTATGCCATTTAGTGACACAGGCATGAAAACACATTTTGGGCAGGATGTAAAAATGACAACTGTATTGTTCATGAGGAGGTGTAAAAAAATGGCAACGCTGAATATCTGGAGTGAAAATATGAAAAATTGGTGAAGTCATGAGCAGGCATAGAAACTACACAACACACGTCCATAACCCAATTATTTTTGGGATTTTTTTAACCACATTTTCAACATAGGCATTTTGGTACCTCCCATCATGAACAGTGGCACTGTGATTTTGTTCATCTGTCCCAAAAGTTGATTTCCCACAGTGACCACGCCACTGTGCGCCACAGGTGCGAAAACACATTTTGGGCAGGATGTGAAAAATGACAGCTGTACTGTTCATAAGGAGATGTGAAAAAATGCCAGTGTTGAAAATCTGGCATGAAAATATTGCAGATTTGCAAAGTTAACAAGGGTGCATGGAAACTGTGCAACGCATGCTTGTAACACAGTCATTTTATGGACTTTCATCACCAAATTTGCAACATAGGCATTTTAGGACCCCTGCTCATGAACAGTGTCACCGTCATTTTCTCTAACTGTCCTGAAAACTGATTTTGCACAGCGACCACGCTATTCTGCACTGGACAGGTGAAAACACATTTCAGCCAGGATATGTAAAATGACAGCTGTAATGTTCATAAGCAGATGTGGGAAAATGTCAATTTTTAAAATCTGGAGTGAAAATATTACAGATTCATGAAGTTATGAGCGTGCATGGAAACTGCACAATGCACACTCATAAAACAGCCATTTCTTGGATTTTTTTCTGCCAAATTTTCAAAATAGGCTTTTTGAGAGCCCCCTCATGAACAGTGGCACTGTCATTTTGTTAATCAGTCCTGAAAGGTGATTCCACGCAGTGACTGCGAAATCACCTTTTGGGACCAAATAATCCACAGCAGTGACTGAATTCATGAGGAGGTGTCCTAATAACCCCATGTTGAAAATTTGTGCCATAATCCCACAAATGCCCTAGATATGTACTAAAGTTGAAAAACCCTATTTATGCCATTATTCAGCTGAAGGCATTTCTTCAGTTTGCAGTTGGCTTTGAAGAGTGCAAACGTGTTCCCAGTCCACTGAAGATCATTGTGCCGTGCTCCAGAGGTAAGTATGGGGTGAGATTGAGTGTGGGGAGGCAGGGTGCGCAGAGGGTGGGTGCAGGTTGGGGTCAGGGCCACCGGAGTCGACGAGGGAACGTTTTCTGCTTTGCAGGTGTAAAAAAAAAAAACATTTCAGGCCTGTTTTTCTTTTACAGGGGCATTTGGCATGCTGGGGTGGGCTCCCAGCATGCCACCTGACTGTAGCCAACAGGGGATTGGGCACCCCCGTCGGCACACAACAAATGGGGGGGCATTATGCCAACAAGGAGTGGGCTCCCCCATCGGCAAATTAAACTGGGAAGGGGGGACATGATGCTGAGGAGGACTGGGCACACACTTTAAATGGGAGGGGAGTTGCATTATGCTGATGGGGAGTGGGCTACCCTGTAGGCAAACAAAGTGGGTCGGGGCACTCTGCGGCGGCATGCTGCCATGTTTTATAAACTGGTTCACCAGGAAAGGCACACCGCTGCACCTGCAGTGGACCTTTTCTTTGATCTGGTGGCCAGTTTATGTGTTGCTGGTGTCAGCATCTGCAGCTGCCTTATTGGGGAATGAGGGATGAACCTACTGATGTGTGCCCTGCATTCGCCCACAGTGATCGTACCTCCAAATCTGCTGCTAATGCAATATGTTGGCTGCGCAAGTGCAAGCCAGCATAAAAATGAGTAAAAGTAGGGCCCCATTGAAAACTTGATTTTGCATGTCAGCTGTGCTAAGCTGGTTAAATACAATGTAAACCTGGAAAAAACAGGATCCTACTGAGAATAAGATTGTATCTGAGCTGTGCTGTTCTGGATAAATACGGAATAAAAGTGTGTCAAAGCTGGACCCCACTGAAAATGTGATATTTACATCTCAACTTGGTTATCCTGGGTAAATATATTGCAAAACTGTGTAAAAATAGGACCCTACAGCAGAACCTAAATAAAAAGGAGATTGTTGCATCTAAGATGATCTGTCATGGAAAAATACATTAAAAAAGCAGATTCCCACTAAAAATGAGATATTGCATCTCACCTGTGCTATCCTGGATAAAATACAATATAAAAATGCATAACATCAGGACCTCATTGAAAACTACATATCACGTCTCATCTGATCTATCTTGGGTAAATCTATGATAACATTTTGTACAAGCAGAGCTCAGTACAACAGCATGCAAGCAAACATTTGGCATTGACAAATGCTTGTTTTTCTATGAGAAAACAAGTGACTATTCATATAAAGGATCAAGGGAGCACTTCTGACCAATCAAATCATTTATTTTCACTTGCACTTGAACCTCTCATATTCTGTACAAAGTTGAAATTGTTTACTTTTGGGGAGTTCTCTTTAAATTAATTATTGATATACCTTAACAGATGATATTTTAATACCACTGCAGAGACCACTCTTACAGTTTTAAGAGTGGTCTCACTTATTGTACAGATGTAGCTATTGCCATGGTCAGATATTTCCTGACATTTCTTTGATATCTCGAAGGAAATTCATGCCTGCCTGCTGTACTACTTTGGGCCACCAGACAAAATTTCTTTAGAAATATCATGTACTATCTAGAAATATTTGATCATGTTAATGGCTGCAACTTTACATTCATATTGTATCTGAACTGTTCACCTTTGGATGGTGGTTCTCATACCCTAAGAATGCACATGATGCTACTCTTCAAACCATATGGGAAGTCTCCATGTAAGCATTAAGCCACTGCAAAGGAGGCTTCTACTTGGGAATTAATGCATGGTTAGGGGGGAGGTGTGACATGAGGCCAAAGGCCAAGTGCCTACAACCACCCAACCCTGCATTAATTCCTCAGTAGAAGCCTCCTTTGGAGTGGCTTAATGTGCTTGTAGCATGGGCAAGCACAGTTGAAACATTAAGCTTGAAGCAATTTATTTACACATATAAAAGACAGACACTTTCACTCAGTTTCAAAGTCTTTACTGTGCTATTTCAGTATGAAAGGTGATAACACTGGCAATATATATTAATATAGTGGAGGTGCTATTGTAAGCTGCACATATAAACAGTTTGATTTGAACTACTATCGTTTTCCACATACATAACAATTTTGTAAACTTTTGACATATTACTGGTGCGATCGATAGCACGCTCGAAAAATGTAGAGAACGCTGATGTTTTCTGACACTTTGCATTGTAGGATTCAAACTTCTGGTTATTTGTATAGAGTTTTCTTCAACCATGGCTCTCTTACTAACAGCGTGAGCTGCAAACAGTGCAAGCCACTCTACAAAACATTTGTTTTTTTTACTTATTATTACACCCTTTTTAACTCTGGATTACCTCCTGAACAACTACAGAGATAGTGAATAGGGACAACAGGTATTATTACCATTACACTTGCAGACTGTGTTTAAGGGGTATCTTGCTTATCAGGAGAGCTATAATTATTAAAATTTACTGGTCCATGCACTGTAAAGTGGCTCACATTAAATAGGCTGCTAGTCCTAGAAGGAACAGTTGTTGGAGTGGTCTGGTAACATCGCAATTATCGGGTCAGTACATTTTCAAGACAGCGCGATGATTGTGACTGATTTGTGCGATTGTCAGAGTTCCACTGGGTGGGTGAATGGAGGAAAACATGTGCTATCATTTATATAATTATGTGTGGTGATTTCAGAGTGGTTCAGTAAGGTATTGCAAGCTGGAGTGGGCATTACTAGGGAATTAATGCCGTCCTCAGCTTTGGTCATGTGTGCCAATTTTACCAACTGGTTTGCAGTATTCTAGTCCAACATTAATTGCCATGTTACAAGTCAGTATAAATATACATACTACAATAAAGTAGTATGCAGTTGCCAATAATCAGGTGTGTTCTGTGTAACCAAATTTCTGCAGGCAAACAATATAAACTGTTACAAAGTGGCAGAACTGGTCACGATGGGGGAAAGTTAACTGAAGAGGTCTGTATAACTGTCCTCATGGGGTTAGCAGTTTTCCCAGTTTATGTCAGCCCAGATTACAGATTATCCATAATTTCTAAGATTTAGCCTTCACCATATCCTTGTGTTTTAATAGTCTGTGTAAGACAACATATTTATGTTATTAAATTGTGCTAAAGTCTGCACTGTGACAGCGCCACATGCCAGTAGAGTAGATGTGTTCAGTAGAGCTGATGAGTCGTTCACTTTCTGTGGAATTTACAGACATGGCAGAATGCCAGTGTTTCCTTAAAATATTTATTTACAGTGTATATCTATTGATCTAGTTATTGAAAGAGTGTTACTGAGGAAGACCTGAGACTTAATAATTTGTACTATGAAATGATGGTGCAATAAAAGCTATGCTGATTTAATTAAGGAGTAAGGTATGCATCACGACTTTTAAAAAGATCCCAATAGTGTCAACAATATATTCAGTGTGACCTCTTAAAAGTAATGTGTCAGTGGCTGTTTTATCTCTCTAATCCTGCCTATTTTCTCCCTGGGACTGCCCTCCACCCCACCTTCCACTATCCTCTTACAAGAGACACCATTGAGCATGCTTCCTTTAGGAATGACCCCACAGGCTGTATTAGGTCACACTCACAGTCAAGATCATGGCACCAAGTTGCTGTAAGAGGTACTGATCACTTTTTATACATCTTTTTCCTTTGTGTTCTGTCTACCTGGTCTTTAAAACCAGCTCTGTATTCAGCCCTCCTATTGCACGAATTTAGGAGCTCCAACCAGTGACAGACTTCTCATATGTTACATGGTGTCAGAATTGGTCATGATGGGAGAAAGTTAACTTTAACTAACAAGAGCCTTGTTACTTGACCCCTGGCTCTGATTTTACCTAATAACCACTTAAACAGCCAAAAACAGTGCTTGAAAATTACGCTTCATAAACTTCAATTGACCATGCTCTGCACTGTCCCTGTACAGATGTCATAAAACATTGGAGTGCAGGGGCGGAGGGACCAGTAGGAAGTGGAAAGGGATCCTGTGTCTAGCCCCTCAGGGCAAATTTCGATCCTTTACCTCCCTTGGAGGCTGTTTCAAAAATTAAAGAAGTGCCATAGAGAAACTCCCACTGAGGTAAGGGGGCTTCCTCATTGTTGTTTTAGAATAAAAAAAATGGAAAAGATTCTCTATAAAGGTAATAGGAGACAGTTTTTTACACCTTTATATGTTGTCCTGTTTTTCATAATGCCTATCAATATTCTGATATGCTTTGACCTTTTTGTGTTAAAGTAATAATCTAGTTTTTTGTCTTTATAAGTACCTAGATTTCTTTTCTCCTCAACAGTTGCTGCTCTCTCTTTTCATACTGCTTGAACATTCTAGACATCAGTGACACCATTCCAGGCCATTCAGATGAATAGCCTGGAATGGTGTAACTAATGTCATGGAGTGTTTTAAAAGTACAGTATGAAAGGAAGGGAGTAGCAGTAGCTATCTGAGGGGAGTGGAACTCTGGGTAGATAATTACAGTCGCAATCAGAATATTTATAGTTGCAAGCTGGGGGAAGGGTTTGATGGTACAACAGTTACATTTACTGCACCCACCCGTTGGATCATGTGTTTCACAGCTGTGATGCCAACATACAAAACAAGGCTTGTATTTAACTGTTAAATCATGTTTTCTGTGTGGCAACACAGTAGAACTCGTACGTCTCACGTGCCATCATTTTCTTTGTTTGTCCAACCTCCACCATGCCTCATGTTCCACTCAAAAATATTGTCTTAAAAAACTATTATTTTCTCACCACACTCAAAGATGGTCATCATTCATAACAATTGGCCTGTAACATTTTTTTAAAATAGTTGCTTTCCATATGGAAAGTGAATACAATATGTGAGGGATGTCTAGTTTGCTCTGGCCCAGCTATGTTAATCAGTATGGTACAGCACAATGACTTCTTGCACTCTTCCCAAGAGGCTAGAAGACCATACTCTGGGAGTTTGGGTGCCAAATTAAAAACTTTCCCTTTGTGTGTTACTAATACTGTTGAATTTTGTCTTTATAAAAAAACTTGAATTGTCTCCATTCAAGCAAAAAAAGACACTATTCAGAATAGTTTTCAGAATGTGATATTAGTTTATCTTCTGTGCTACAGTATATTGTTTTAAACCACTTCGTCAACACAATAATATTCTCTAGGAGTCCTGTTTTAGCCAAATTGAAATCCTTCTTCATTGCTTTGCTGTAATAGGGTATCATGTCTCAAGAAGCTCAGATGTTACTGTACATGCTTTTTTCTTCAGGCCAGCTTAATAGATACTCAGTTCTATGCTTCAATTTCCATTCTTTGGCATTAACTCATTTCTTTCCTCTTGTCTCTGTGTCAATAGGCCTCTTGAACCTGTTTACAGCACTGTGAACAAACTATGTGACAAGCCACCTTCTCCCCGGCACTATTCCCCTATCGAGTGTGATAAAAGCTTCCTCCTTTCACCTCCTTATCCCCACTACCACATAGGCCTGCTCCCTGACTCAGAGATCACCAGGTACTGCATGCACTTTTTTTCCTCACTTCCTGTTCCTATGCTTGGGCAGTAATATTAGAGAATGCATTGTCCTTTCCTGCTCCATATGACACAATGAGAATGTAATGCAGGTGTACCTATTAAGGCTGTGTTCAAGATAACATCAAGGAGATGATGTAGATTAGTGCTTACCGCACATAACTGTAAACCAGGCAATCACAGGTTCAAATCCTACTACTGTCATTGTCACACTGTATGGGCTGGAGAATGTCAATTGACCACCCAATGCTTCAGTCTGCATCAGATTTAAAATTGGGTAAAACCTGGACCCCACTATAAGCAATATATTCCTTCACCACAATTTGGCTATGCTGAGTTAATAAACTACAAAGCAGAGGTGAGTTTTGCTATATTGGTCCTTGTACAGATAGATGAAGTAGGTGATTCAACACCTTTTAATGGACCAACGAGTATTTTTCAGTACATATGCTTTCAGGCCTGCACAGAGCCCTTGTTCAGGTGATGGCCACATTTTACTGAAATCACATCTTATATAAATTGAAAAGTATTACCTTCTTACAGCAAGGAAGCAAGCTGGGCTGTAGGTAGGCTGCAGTCTTCAATGTATATAAGATATGTTTTTTTACAAAAATGACCATTGCCTATAAAAGGGCATGGCATACATGGGCAGACTAGGTGGGCCAGCAGTCCTTATCTGCTGTCAAATTCTATGTTTCTATGTCTCTATGTAGGCCTCAGAGCTTGCATACAGAAAATTACTTGGGCCAAGAAAAGGTATCAAAATCACCTACTTTCTCTAAACTGCAAAAAATTACTTTTATACTATATATCAATTGTCTGTTTGCGAAATGAAGGAGTGCGATAGTCAAATCAGGTAAGCTTTTTGTGTAACAAAATACAATAATAGATAGTATATAATGTAACCCGAAAATCTAGCATTCTGACTGGTTGACACCTATGTGAATACAACACAGTACTGCAGGGACACGGGCAGATAAGCTGCCCATGATTGTTTTATTTTTAAAAGTGAAAGTTTGCTGAGTCACCTTACCACATTTCATAATAATAGTAAGGGCACTCCAGGGGATGGTTTTTCAATCAGTGATACCCCACCAAAGGGGTGAACAGCCATTACCTTATTGCATGGAGTGGGATTACCTGACAGTAACCCACCCCCTCTCAGGCCTTACCACTTAAGCAAACCATATACAATAAGACTGTGATTTTAGCAAGGGCTCTGATCACATCATAAACTAGGAGACCAAAGCTGGCGGGGTCTGTGATGTCATCAGACTCCAAGATGACATTACATCCCTTGTCACGTTTGGCTTACTATCTTTTGCTTTTTATAAGATGTGTTTTTTTTGAAATTTTGAAAAAGATCTAGAAGTGCTTTCTCCCAATCCTAAACTAGCCAACCAGTATTTTTATTGCTAAAACCCACTTCTACTCAAAAATAGACCAATGGTCCACCTGTTGCAATAGTTCTTAATATGTATCTACACCATCCCCCCACCCCACCACCACTGAAAGCATCACTCATTCTGTTGCTTTTTTTTGTTAAACACAAAAAATCTCTGCTTCAAGCTTCTTTATAACCCA
Source organism: Neoceratodus forsteri (assembly GCA_016271365.2). Classification (NCBI taxonomy): domain Eukaryota; kingdom Metazoa; phylum Chordata; order Ceratodontiformes; family Ceratodontidae; genus Neoceratodus; species Neoceratodus forsteri. The sequence goes on from CM057458.1 coordinate 1,326,200,668, forward strand.
CAGTACCAAATTTATCTTTTTAGTATACATTTATTTTGTACTTATTTGCTTAGTTGGTCAAACTCCGATCAATGACTCCTCATCCTTTCACTGGTTTTACAGAGAGAGGGCTGGATTCACAGAGCTTTCTGAAGGTGCAAAACCTTCCCTAAGTCCCCAAAACTGCCATAGCTACAGAAAAAAAGGGAGAGTGCTCTGAGTGCTATTCACAAAAACCTCTGCAGCTCTGGAAAAAAAAACACTATGGACTGTGGAAAAAAGTGCAGCCGAGGGAGTGCCTGAGGAAAAAAAGGCATGAGATAAGTAAGACACAGTCCCTCAAAGGTTATTCTCAGCCAGGCTTTTTCTGCAGTTGTGGAAAAAATGTTACACACATTGGAGTGAGGTGTAACTCTCCCTCAGCAAACTTCAGTAGTGCCCCAACAAATGAAACCAATTATGGTTTATGGTGGAGCTGAAGAACGGGTAATAGCATCCCAGTGGGTATAGAAGTGGCTGCTGTTACAGCAACAATAGCACACAGTGCCATGAAATGGCAACAGGCATCAACCACCAGACCCAGTGCAGCCCATGACGGAGCCCCACAGGCAGTACAGCCTGACCAGCCTGCAGTGAGTGCTACCCCTGTAGGCAACAGGAACACCCCAGGGAGGGAGGACCAGCGGTGACAGTCAGCCAGAGTGGTGCCATGGTATTACTGGTACCTGTGGTGCTGCAGTGGTCCCAGTTGAAGGACTGTTTGCTGGTGTGTATGTGGGTGCTTTTAGTTTCTTGCTATGGCAGCAATGTTTAGGTCTGCTGCCCTAGCTAGTTGTTCACTGTTGCTGTGCCTCGTAAGCCATTTTATGCAGCTGCGGATCCGCAGTTGCGGATTCATAACACTTGCACAATTTCCACGGCTGCTAAATTACTGCACCTGTGGTGCTTTTTGCTGAACTCCGCAGCTGCGCCAGTTTTCTTTATGAATACCACACAACTGCATTTCCGCAGTGCTGCAGGCCTTTTTCCTGCAGCTGCAGGAGTTTGGCTTTCTTTGAGAATCCTGCCCAGAGTATTTCCAGTTCATGTTGCAACAAGACACAATAGGCAGAAACAGTGAAAGGCAGACAAGTCATCACCTGACATTAAACTGACTAAGCATGATGCATCTGGTAATTAAAAAAAACTCAATAGGGAAATTTGGTACAGGGGTGGGTGGATTATGAAGACACTGGGAGCTGGGTGGCTATAGTTTTTTTATGGGTTTTTTTTTTCATTGGCAAAATGAGTAACCTTTCCTGTGTGACTGTGTGTGTGTGTGGGGGGGGGGGTAGTGTACATACGTATCATCAACCAGGGCAGTGGGAGGCTATCAAGCAGCTAAGGATGGGGCAGTGGTTTAAAAAATGTTTATCACGAACCTTGGAATTGAAGTTATGTTTGGTGGGTTTGAGGGGATTGATCATTAAGGCTGTTGTGCCATCATTGTAACATCAGGACAATAGTACAACAGCATCCTGATGTAACAACAATATACAAAAGCATCTTTTAAATGTATTATAGTGGTACAGTAGTGCCACTATAGTTAGGGTAGAACAGGCACTTTAATCTTAAATTACAAGATACAGATGCTTATAGCCTGGTTGCTTCTTAATGGATTTTCACAACACCTTCAAAAGTGTGATCTGTGAGCAAAATCTCCCATCATTGCATCCTGGTAAGTTTTGGTGAAGTTTTGTCAAGAGTTTTTTTTTGCTAGAGATGAGAAAAAGACATGATACGCTGTATATCTATTTTTACTCTAAAGTTAATTCACTCCCATGCTGACACCAGCTGCCCAATCCCAGTTTTGCACACTACAGATATAAACAACAAACAACCAAAGTGGTCTCTGGGGGCTTTACCCTGGTGCTCCCACAAGCTTACATTCCAACACTAGGTGCCCAGCCCTGGTGTTGTATAGTAAAATGAAAACAACTACTGTAAGTAGTCAATCAGAGCCCAACAACAGTGCAATCAACCAGCCCCCTTGATTCCATCACCACATGCCCCATTCCAGTGTTGGAGCCCCCCAACACTGGGAACCCTATGCCAGATTTTAGCAAATGAAACCCTTTTTCTCTCACTGTGCACAACTCCAACCCATCCTGCCCAGTACAATAATTGAAAACACATCACCCACACTCCAACTACTCCACAGCCACCCTAGTACAACTTGTATTGATGCTACCATGGTGGGAGCCAGCACAGGCATCTCTCCATCTTAGCTAGTCAGTTTCCATTTATTATTCATCCAAAACATATAGAATAATGGATGGGCAAATGTGCTTAATGAGAATGTAATGGTTGCCCAAGGTGTGAGATGCTACATAAACTCCGAGGGTGAAACCAAAGGGGTTTATTAAAGCATCCCACTCCTCAGGCAACCATTAAATTCAAGTTGAGAGACACTTGCCCATCTTTTATTTTTTATAATAGCTGGGCAGCAATATTTTTCCAGCCTTGGTCTACTGTCCCTGTGTCTCACTGAGTCTGACACACACGCACACACATTCACACAGTTTTTTGTATTTCTTTTACATCTGGTTTAGTTTTTTAATATTTCATTTGACTTTGTAGATATTTGTACAGTACATTTGTATCGAGACTGCAATCATTCTTACCTCAGTCAGCGAGGTCAGAGCTGTTCCCCATGAGAGTTGTTCCTTTTGGTGTTAGAGCACCAGAACAGCAGGATGAACAAGATGGATTTTTTTTTTTTTTACAGAACATGTGTATTGTTTTAAAATAAGAAACGGAAAAATAAAAGCTGTCTGTGTCTGGCAGCTCCTCGCTCTGTGGGATGAGAAGCCGCCATGTTTCTGATCATGCTTAGCCCACCCAAGAGGAATGAAGAGCCAATCAGGATGTGACTCTTTTCTAATTGACTTGGTGCATGTTTGCCATTATAACCCATGGGTTATAACAGCAAATTATAACTCAGTCAACCAATTTGAAAAATTGCTGACCAGTTATTATAAATAAATTAAGGACATTACAAAAAGACACATAACCAAATTTATACAAAACAGTTAAAACTTCTGATTATGGAAGGAACAAATCAAATAAATCTATAAGAGGCTAAAATCTCATTAGACATTAAAGGGACACTGTCAATCTTTTTTGCATCATATTATTTCTAGGTAAAAACCTAAATTTCATGATTGCTTACCTTTTCTAAAATTCATTGATGTTGCTGGTTGTTTAATCTGCTTCCTTGCTTATTAGAACTGAAATGCATGGGAATGTATAGCTATACACAGCCCTGTTTTGCTCCAAATTGTTTACCTAAGCATACTGCATACTTCCCAAACATTAGAAAAACCCTCAAACGGTGCAGTCACTCATGATTCAATAGTCTTATCTACTCCCACTGCATAATGAGTAGCTAGATAGTGTTGGGGGTGTTCCCAAGTTCAGGAAAGATGCAGTTGTAGTTGGTCAAGAAATGTAAACAAACATGTTTTGGTGTGGTAACACCAGTGTGGCTGACACTCAGTTTTTTACTTTTTAAAAGGAAACAGGAGTCTGAATCAAACAACCAGCTACATCAGCAGTCTCTACAAAATTAGAACAATCATAAAATGTGTTTTTTAAACTAGGGACACTTTGAGGTCAAATGGGGTTGGCAATGTTCCTTTAAATATATCCAGAGATAAAAAATAATAAGTATTCTTCTTAGCAAACCTCCCCTCCTTTTCTTTGATTTTATGACCAATCCCAAAAATCATACAAGCAGATTGGCATCTTCTGGAGTCATCAGATGCAGAAGTATAAAAACTTGGTCATACAATGAATTTGCATATTTAAAAAAAAAGTCATTTAATACAGCATTTCTATATATACTGCACAGAGGGCACTGGACTACGATTTGAAAAATAGTTTCCGGGAAACCCCTGTTACACAGGCAGAACTTGGGGGTCTTGTTGTTTTCCCCAGATGTTTGTTAAAGTGCACATATTTAGAGGTGATCAATTCAAAATGGACCTATGTAGTCCATTTCCTGGAAAACAGAGCTATTGGCAATCCCATGGGAAAATGTTGTTCTCCTTACACCAGGATGCTTGTTTTTGGCGTTTTACAATTTCCATGTCAGATCATTGGGCCAGATTAAATATTTTCTTTTTGAAAGATGATTTATATTGAAGTGAGAAAATAATATTTCTAAGATAATCAATCCATACCTGTGAGGAGTCCATTCTGGCTAATATTGAAAGCAGGGCATTAAGCCAAGGAGAGGTTACTAACCTCTTATTCCATAATATCTTTCCTGCAGACACTTAATTGGGAGTGTATTATCATGATTATTTATAATTCATAGCCAGTACGAAACTAGCCTTAATTCTGCCATGACTCTCAGAGGAATTCTGCCCATTTTGCCCTCACTATGGCAGAAGAGGTATAGAAGGGAACTTGTAAGAGAGATTTATAATAATAGAGAAGTGGGGTCTTGATATTCTCAGAATTGTCTGTAGCCCAGACTTCAACTCCATATAATATTATGGGTTTAATTTGGCTTCACCTGTCTGAAGGTCAGGGGACAAGTTGCTACCCCCATACTTGTGAATGAATCTAAGAAGGGCCTTCACAGTGTGCCTGGCTTTACTACATTGATTTTTAAGGGGCACTGACCATTTACACCTATTGGTTTGTTTAACTCCTAAATATACATATTCTGGCACAATGTCAATCGGTTCCTCGTCCAAGTAGAATTTAAAATTAGAGGGATTTTTGATGAAAATCATGATTTTGGTTTTGCTAAGGTTTATTTTTAATCCAAGTGTATCACACTTACTATTAAGTAAGTCATTGTTTCTCTGTAGTCCTTGTTTTGATAACAAAAGTAATACTAAATCATCTACATATGCTAAGATGTGATATGGGATGTTATTAATTTTGGGAGGATCAAAAGATGGGTTGTCATGGAAATGTAGAAGAGAATCAATATAAAGTGAAAACAGAAGTGGAGCCAGCAGACTTCCCTGCTTGACCACTCTGTGTGTAGAAAATATTCAGAAAGGTTACCTTGATTCTCAAATCCGATAGCTGTGGTGGTGTTGGAATGAAGTAGGTATATAGGGGTTAAGAGTTCAAGGTGTACCCCTCTTTTGTGGAGGGTATTCCAGAGCATTTCTCTGTTTACGGAATCAAAATGCTGCAGTGAAATCTATGAAAATGGTGAACACCCTGGATTTCCTTATGATGGTATGCTGTAGAATTGAAAAGTAGCACACTCGTTTCATTTAGCAGTCTGAGGATATGCAACTTGTTAACTGCAGTTAAAGTTCACTGTCCCGTACTTCTGTATAATGAGTATGATATAGATTACTAACTCAGCTGTTCAATTAATTTAATGGATCTCTTTCTACAGCGAACATAGCAAGACTTTTTATACAGTGAAATAAATCAGTTCTACAGTATTTCTCTAGTATATGGGCTAAAGTAAATAAATTGTCCAATGTAAAATGATTAGGCCTAAAACCAGCTTGAAATATAGAAAGGGGGCTTGTTGTGGTTACCTAATTGTGAAGTCTATTTAATAGGATTACGGAAATAAAAATTAGAACTAACGTCTAGGAGGCTAACAAGTCTGAAAATTTGGGGTCATAATAGGAACCTCTTTTTATTGATAGGAACGATAATATTTCTGGTCCAAGAAATAGGGATGAATTTCTGTAAAAGACAGGCATTGAAGAAAGAGGTCAATACAGGAGTTCAAAAGTCCTTAAATTACTTGTATATATCTGGGGGGATGGCATCAAGACCTGGGGCCTGTTTTTATCGCTAGCATAGTAATAGAGTCATATACCACTTCTAAAGTCAGTTGGAGAAGAAAGTAGGAGCTTTGGGAAAGCCAGGGAAGGATTGTTGTACAAGTTTCTACCGTATGTCCTCCACAGAAAATAAATTTAAAATGTTCCTCCTATACATCTTTAGAGATATAAACTGTGAGCAAGGGACAAAAATCATTTACCCCTTTTGCAACTGAGTTCCAGAAGGCCTTGTTATCCTTACTTTGGATCACCTGCAGCATCTGGGCCCACTGTTTGTGTGTATGTTCCTCTTTCTTTTGTTGTAAAAAATTCTTGTACTGTTTCCTTGCTTGATTTAAGTGACTTAATTTAGGTCAAGAGGAATTTCTTCTAACTTCTTTTACAAGTTTCCAGAGACTTGCTTTGGCTTTCAGACAAGAAGTATCAAACCACGTTCTATCTCTGAGCCTATTTTGGAATGCAATTTTTTTGCTTTTGGATTATGTACAAAAGATCAATAAGGGCTGAGAGTTTCTGAGCTGGCAGGGGATTTGGAGAATCAATTTTATCTAGTAGTTAGAGCTATACAAAATTTCTCCCAATGAATGCCAGCACTTATTAGCAAAAACTAATTTACATTTCCCTCCTAAAGACAGGGTGGATAAAGAGTGTGTGCCATCAACTTGATTCACTTGCAAGTCATGGGTAACTATTTGCAGACATAAAGGAACATGGTCACTCTCCAGTCTCATCATGAGCGGGAGTTTTCAAATAAGTAAAAACTTTCTGGAGTGCACAAAACATAGTCTATCATGCTTCTGCCTATAGTTGAATAGTAAGCAATGTTACCAGAATAATCCCCTTCAAGCCTGCCATTGAGAATGAACAGATTATTACAGTATTCTCTGTAAAGGCTTGAAACTTAGTTCCCAAGTCGTTATTGAGTTTGTCTTGACTCCCTCTCTTTTTGAGATTACCTAGGAAAATATGCTTTTGTATGTTATTCAAGATGTCAAATTTACCAGTTCTTGAATTAAAATCCCCTGTAATCAAGAAGGTGCCAGTAGGAAATTTTCTATTAAACTGCTCTAACTCAGCAGTTAAGTCATCCCATAATGAAGGGAGTTGTTATCTGTAGCGAGTCTGGGGGGATATATACATTTGCCAAAATAAAGAGGGTACTGTCCCATTTCGCAATGGCTATGATATCATTCATTTTGGAAATGCAATGGTCTATGATTTTTAAGTTTTTCTTTATTTTAATATATATGGAAAGACCAGTTCTGGCCTTCCCAAATTTTTTAAGCTTGAGTGCAGTGGAAGTTATCAATTCATAACCATTAATATTAACATTGTCTAGTGCCCAAGTTTCCTGAAAACAAATTGTAAAAATTATTAATATATTGACACCAATCACAGTCAGAAATCTTAGGAGTAAGGCCGGCAATATTTCATGATAAAAAATTCTCACCGGTAAGGTGAGTAGGGAATACAAGACAATAGGGGAGTCAAAATCAATGGGATCTAGTAAAATCTCCCTATCTAAAGGGCCAGGAGAACTCAGATCGAGTAGATCTACCACTAGGATATTGGCTTTATCATGTTTATGAGCATTTTCCAAAATCTTGTGATAAGAAGAAAGGAAATTAATGTAGATGTTGATTTGAGTCTCTTCCTCAGAGAGGTGAGCCCTTTCCACTCATAGGATGTCCTGTATAGGGATCTCCAGGTTCAAGGTGCCAATAAGAAAATATGATACAAAGGAATGTAGTGTATGCTCTTTTTTATTAAGGAGATGAGGTAACCCAAATAAAGAAAGAGTTTACAGATATCCTGGTTCTGGGCTGGATGAGAAAAACTGTCAAAATTCCATTTTAGTTTAGCTAAGGCTGAAGAAAAATCTTTATGTTCCCAGAATTCCTTACACTCTATAGAGGGGTAAGTGATTTGCCAGATTGTACCCCAAATTAACTGGGAAAGGATTTCCAAGCCTAATGTGGCCAATCTTTGTTGTTTAGACCAGTCTTTTTTTAGCATAATTCATATCAGGAACCATAACATAAACAGGTTGCACAGGATCATGGATATCCCTAAAGACTTTTATAATGTAGTCTCCTAATACAGGAATTTCCAACTCACACTTGAATAAGTAAGCTATTAGTTCCATCACTGTTTCCTCTGTCTCATAATGTTTTCTATACATACCTATAGTATGACTCTCAAAATCACTTCATTGCTTGATAATTTAATCAGATTTAGATTCTCCTTTAAATTATTGCCAAGAGTGTGAGGATCTGGGGGTCTCTGGAGAGCAGTCTTCTTTTTTTTGTTTTTGAGAGCTCTGCTACAGGTATCTTAGAGAGAGGGGCTCTTGCTTTAAGGTAGGAGTTCTAGAGTCTATAGGTTGTATTTTGTTAACTTCCATTGGATTAACTATCATGTGGTCCATATTGAACACCTTATTCTGTTTATTTATTATTATTTCAGGCATCATCGGGAAGGGGGGAGAGGGAAGGGAGGGCGCAAGCCCTTTTAAGGGAATTTCCTTATTTTGGTTATCAGGTACAGTGTTTTTGTTTCTGGTAATCTTTTTGACCTTCCTTTTCTTTGCTTTATGATTTTTCCCTCCACCCCATTTCCCTTTTCTGAAACTATTTTCTGGAGAATCGGGGATAATTATAGATGAAAATGAAAGTTTCTTAGACTCTATGGCCTGCTGACAGTTATCCAATAGTTTTGTTATTAGAACACCTTGGTCTAGTATATTTTTTGTAAGCCTTTCCATTTTATGTTTCAGATCATTATATGCTTCTAACAATATCATGTTTGACATAATTGGATGGGCAAGGACTTTGATAGTGTATTTGGATAACGTATCTGGACATTGTTCGAGGAAGCTGGGGTCAAGGTTGATGTTCTCAACCTCTTCATCCAGTTTCTTAAAAAACTGAATTAGGAGAACCAGCCAGAATGGAGCAGTCCACATCAAGCTGGGTGTGAGACTTAGGACTAAGTGAAATATCTAATGGGCTACAAAAGTGTAACTTAGTTGTATGAATCCCATGTTCTGGCCTAGGGGTGCTCTCTGAACACTTCCCCTAATAATGTTTTCTTTATCCACCATCTCTTCTTTTCTTGCCATATCCTCCTCTTTCTGATCTGTTCTATTTCCCTGATTGACTGGAAAAAAGTGGATCCATGACAAGTGTTCAACAAAATTTTTGTTGAACACCCCGACAGCAAAACTGGCAGGTCGACCGCATTTTGTAGTTGGCTGCGGTTTCCAGTGCCACTAAGAGTTTTCTTTGGGAGGCTTCACCCCAAACCCCCACTTAGGATTATCAACTCTGAGTTAGAGCTAATTTGGGGGTGCAAGACCTGACAGACAGTGCCAGGTTCCACTGGGCTCCCTACAGTGGCATGGAACTATAATCGCTGTAGGGGATGTCACTGTTGAAAAGTCGCTGTCGGTTGGGTATACCAAAAATAGCAGTCCGTAATCATTTCCTTTTTAATAAAATCAGTCTTCCCCTTGTTTTTGTTTTTGGGGTTTTTCCTTTTTGCTTTACACTTGCATTTTTGGGGGTTAGGCCCAGTAGCTTTAATTTCAGGGGAGGGGAAAGTTCCAATGTGAGCTTGATTCTGCATTCTTGATTCCAACAAAAAGGGATTTCCCCTATCCCTAGAGGGTATTGTGGGATGCAAAAGCCTTTCTTGTAAAATGGCATTGGTATGGGGATGTAATATTGTCCCCTGGCTGGAATTGCCTTTTTGGTCAGTTCTGGTTAAGCTGGCAGCTCCCATTTTGAGGATATCAGCATAAGGAAAAGGTTTATTTGCTTCAGTCGGGGTTGAAATAGAAATAGATAGATCCTCTGCATAGATGCTGCCATTTTTCTTATTTTCCTTTTTGTTAACCATTTTGCCACTTCTAGTAAACATCTTTCAAATGCCTAATGAGAAAAAAGGACCAGCACCAAACTCCCACAGTTTTAAATACAATTACATATAGCCCCAAAGTATTTATAAAGTAAATATAAATCTGTAGTTGCAGCAGTTTCCTAGGTGGTTTTTATAATTTAAGTGTTATTTTTTATTAAGTGTTAAAGGTGAAGATGGTAAGAAAAACATTTAGCTACCACATAGAAGATTGAAATTTGAAGCCAATGCTTAAAGTTTGAGTGCAAATCATATAAATAATTTAAGCACTAGTTAAAAGAAGGGAAAAATCAGCAGTAAAACAAGTAATGGCACAATATATACATCCCAATGAAATAATCAATCCAAGTGTGTTACAGAGAATCAGATTAGACAAGAAATATTAGCCAAAAAGAGCAGGTTGCCTTACCGCCCTCAAGAGAGGTCAATCTTTTCAAGTTTCTTTGTAAAAACAAAGTCAGGCTGGTCCTGTCAGTGAAATCTTCTAGTAGTTCATGGGAGGGATGCAGAGCCCCCTTGCAAGTGTTCTTTGGTAAGCACACAGCAGCTGTTCCAGTACCAGGCCAGTGATGAAGCTGGAAGTAGTAAAAGAAATAAGCACTTCTTGAACCCTGGGTCTGTAGCTGCCAATTACAGTAGGAACTGAAGGGCTCAGACTGTGCCTTGCATGTCCACCTTAAAATGGGTTCACCTATAATGAGGTCACATCTGCATCGCCGACATCCCTGACAGTGACAGACACAATGCCGAGTGTCGGCATTGTGCTGTTGGGGATGTGTGTGCTTCCTTTGAGGGCTATGCCCCCAAACCCCCCACGTGGAGGGCTCTGCCTCCACACACCCCAGTTTCTAAATATACAACTCCGAGTCTGGCTTGTTTAAGGCAGGGGGCAAAACACTGGGCAATGCAGTGCCAGCGGGGACCATCACAGTGGTCCAATGCTTTTTGTCGAATTCTGTCGCTGTGATGGTCTTTGCTCTAGCAGTTTCACTGTGCGGTCAGTACACCCTTAAAATGAATAAAAAGAATGGAAAAAAATTCAGCTCTAAATACAAGGCGCATATCAGAAATTATCTGCCCAGCAATGCCAGGGTTTCAGTTTGCTGTGATGTAATCAAAATACAGTTTTAATGACAGTGTTTCAGGACTAGCCTAGAGTGGTAGATATGCTATAATTGTGAGGCTATGAAAAAGAATAAACACTAGATAAATAAAGTATCTGGGACACCTCGGGCCAAAAATATCTAGTGCACCTTGTGCTAAAAAATGCTTTAAAAACTAAAGAGAGTGGGTTGGATTCACAAAGCTTTCTGAAGGTGCAAAACCTTCCCTAAGTCCCCAAAACTGCCGTAGTTATGGAAACAAAGGGGAATTTGCACTGAGTGCTATTCACAAAACCCTCTGCAGCTGCAGAAAACAACACTAAGGACTGTGGAAAAAAGTGCAGCTGCAGAAGTCCCTGAGGAAAAAAAGGTGTGAGATAAGTAAGGCACAGCCCCTGAAAGGCTATTCACAACCAGTTTTTTTCCACAGCTGCAGAAAAATGTTACACACAGTGGAATGAGGTGTAACTCTCCCTCAGCAGACTGCAGTAGTGCCCCAGCAATTGGAATCATTTAAGGTGGAGGTGAGGCACAGGTAATAGCATCCCAGATAGTATAACTGTGGCTGCTGTAACAGCAACGAAAGCACACATTGCCATGATACGGCAACAGGCAACAACCACCAGACACAGTGCAGCCCAAGACAGAGCCCCACAGGCAGTAGAGTCTGGCCAGCCTGCAGTGAGTGCTACCCTATGCAGGCAGCAGGAACACCCCAGGGAGGGAGGACCAGCAGTGACAGTTGGCCAATGTGGTGCCATGGTATTTCTGGTACCTGTGGTGCTGCAGTGGTCCCAGTTGAGGGACTGGTTGCTGGTCTCTTTGTGGGTGCTTTCAGCTTCATTCTATGGCAGCCCTGTTAAAGTCTGCTGTTCTAGCTAATTAAGTTCACTGTGGCTGTGCCTCCTAAGCTATTTCTGCAGCTGCGGATCTGCAGTTGCGGATTTTCAGCATGTGTGCAAATTCCGCACCTGCTCAAAATTTCTTTATGAATATCACGCAACTGCGTTTCCGCAGTGCTGCAGGCCTTTTTCCTGCAGCAGCGGGATTTTTGGCTTTCTTTGTGAATCCTGCCCAGAGTCTTTTAATGGGGTGAGGTACTTACATCGATAGTTCCTCAAATAACATATCAGCGTGTGGGTAGGCACACCTCCAATAAGCAGCCATCTGAATGAGCAGCCCATACAGCTAGCAATAAGCAGTAATGAAAAAAATTGCAAGCTTGGGAAGTCAAATTGATGGTTAGGGAAAATCTCCCTTACAGTCCTAATAGCATTGGCAATTAGTAAGAAATGTCTGCTTTCCTAGGCAGGGACTAAAAAAATGATGATCAGGAGTGCAAACGCCACATATGCGCTTTATGGCAGGGGTGTGTCATGTTAATACTGACTCAAATTTAAACCTATGATTTAAACTGTTGAGTTAAAGAAAATCAAGCAAGTCAAGTTGTTAAACACTAATAAAACACTAGTAAAATCACTGCTAACAAAAGAGAAAAAAAGAACCCTCTCCACAAAACAACCAGGAAACCAGAAACCACCTCAGTAACCACATACACCGGGAGACTAATCCAGTCCAGAAATACTAAGGGGCACCACCAACACTAAGAAAGGAATAGAAAAGCAAGCAATGAAAAGGTGAAACTAAAAGGTTAATTAAAACGGAGAAGTGGTTAAAATAGGAGTTAGAGAGATTATATGAAAAAAAAAATTAGAACAAAAACATTATCCAAAGCAAAGTGAAATGGGCAGAGCTGCCACAGGGTTGAATCATCAGCGAGCAGAGCTTTGATTCTCCAAATCCCGGTGTTGATCCTCTTTCTTCTATTGGATGCTATCTGTCACCACAGCCACTCTGGTGCAGTTTTTCGGTGGTCAACCCCCGTAAGACCCCTGCTGTCTTCCAGTCATGACAGGCTATCAGACACCACAAACTCCAGGCACCCAAGGGAAAAAAGCAGCAGCAGGAAAAGTTGCACTTGAACTAGTTGCACAAGTCGGCACAGAAGGGTTGCTAGATTCCCCTTCTCATTAAGGCAACGGTGGCATACCTTTTATAAATGTGGGCTTCAGCATTCTAGCAACCCTGCTTTTCCAGCTTCTCCACAGTGAGGTAGTGTGGAGAAACTCAGCAGCATGTCATGCGCTAGTTGCCATGTTCTGCTGCAGTGTGCTGACCGAGGGGGAGAGCAACAATCCCCCTTCCCACACCAAATAAAAGCTGGATATGCACAAGGACTTTATTTTTTCCCTCCAGAAAAGGGCAAAATTTGTTGTCCTTTAGAACATTTTTCTGGGACCAAATTTAAAAGCTGCAATTTGGTAGTAAGCCTCCTGTCCCTCAAATCTCACACTCTCCTTGCAACGATATGGTATGTGGTGGAAATGCCTTTTCCTGGCACTGCAATCTCAGTTCTACATAGTTCTAATTGCACTTATTACAACTGGCAGCTCCTCTCTGTGGCCCACTGCTTCTCCTTTAGTCCTTGCTACTCCTTCGCTACTCCTACCTTCTTTATTGAATACCCTCACCTCCTAACACCCCATCTTTCCTGCTTCCCCCATAAGTTTCACCCCACTGCCCCTGCTTGACTACTTCAACACCAATCACTGATCTCCACCCTTTCAGAGCCTACTCAGGTCCTATACCCCTCTTCTTTTTCTTCTTCACCCCTAGCAGTCTGCTACCTCGACAATGCTTATATAACTGGCTGCTTTACCCTAGTTCCTAGATGGATTCTGAAACTCAAAGTATATTACATTATCCAAATTTTACCTGTTTGATGTGTTCTTTATTGTTCCTTTACTGTGCCTATGTCTATGTGAATCCGTAATTGTAATCCTTTACAATGTACAGTCCTGTTTTCTGTTGACGTGGAACCTTTGAAAAAGAGCACCTTCCTGAAAGGTTATTTCTGAAGAATGAAATAAATAAAATAAAATTTGGTAAATAAAGTTGAAGGGTAACAAGAAACTATGGGTGATAGAAAAAAAAAACACCTGAAAAAACCTATGTACCTTTTTTTGGTGTAATTTTTGGAGAAACTGGAAAAAAAACTAAAGTCCAAAAAATAAAAGATGTTAAACAAACACTATATGGGCATGTGCAGTTTGCACAACTTCATGTTTTAATCAGATTTTAGAGGCAAAGTTTGTAGCACCCATTTGCGACCACCCAACCGTTAACTTTCAGACCTGCCTGATGAGTATGCTGCTTTACACAGGACCCACAGGGCCATGCACTAAGCAACTGACAGATACAGGGCCATGCACTAAGCAATTGACAGATACAGGGCCATGCACTAAGCAATTGACAGATCTGGCACTGTGCCAGTGGATCTGTTGCTTTGTGTAGGGCACATGCACGGTCATTCACAAAGTATACAATAGGCCCAAGGATTTGTAGAGCAGGCTGGGTATTTTGCAAATGGCCCAGTGCTTTTTATTTCTTTTTTAAAAAAGTAAGAAAATTCATTGCAACAAAAAAAAAAACTAAGGTATCATTTTGGGTTGAAGTTTAAAACCATGCAAGTAAGGATATGCAACACTAGGATACAAAGTCCCCTGAGCAGAGATGAATCTGTGTCAGTGAACTCCTCTGGGTCTGAAAGATCACATGATGCAGCACTGGTGTTGCCATAACTTTGGCATTGTCTGTCCAGGCACTTAAAAGTACTAAAACAGAAATTCATGGAGATGGGGTGCCATAGTTATGGCAATGCCAATTTACTGTTTACTGTAGAATAGTAGATTATGTCAGAAAAAAGATTGCTCACTTCCAGGCTGAAATATTCTTTTACCAGAAATCCCAGAATACCTTACAGATGACATCAGAGCAGGGCTACAGCAGTGGGAAATGCTACAGCCTCCAGTGCTTCTTAGAACTTTTATAAAATTCTGATAAAATATTTTCTGCTTCCACTGTTCTCCCAGGTCTAAGTACAGTCATCTGTGACTGTACTTAGCCCTGAGTGGACAGTAGGACCAGCAAACTAGAAATCAGAGCTTATATACACTCTGACATGCATGGCAGGCTGCTGAATCTCCCACTACTGCAGCCATGCTCTGATGTCAACTACAGGGGAGTCTGACATTCTAATCTACATGTGGGCCAACAGTCCCAGTACTTTTTTTTTCTTCCTGTTAATCAGACATGCCAAATTAAAGAGGGGAATATACACCTGGTTGCTTCAATTTTTTTTTTTGTGTATTTATTTGTGCGCCTATCCCTGAGAGCCCCCATTGGCCTGACCGGCCCCCTCCAGCTCCGACTCCCGGAATTACCGGGACTTACCTTATGCCCGGCCTGAGAGCAGTGTCTGCAGGAGGTTGGGCTTCATCCAGCCACGAGGGAATTTTTCTCCTCCATTTTTCTCCTTTGTTAACCCGGGGCCTCAGGAGTAGAGACGCATGCGCGTGGAGGTGCACATGCGTACTACAGCCCCGGTGAGAGCCCCATCCACCCACCCTATGGATTATGCCTGTGTGCTCCCTCAGCTGTTTCACTCCCAGCCTCCACCAGAAGGCAGACCTGCACCAAGGGATGCACCAGATCCTCCCTGGAGAGGAGAGATGCCTTTCGGCTGCTCTAGCCAGCTCCATACCCCTCACCAGCCTCTGACGGCCCGAGCTTGTTCCCGAACTCAGGTCACCGGCGTGGTGCGAGGTAAGGCATCCCATGCCTCAGCCCTCTGAGCCACTGGGCCGGCTTTTTGTTTCAATTTTTTAATGTAAGCTGTTGCCGTAATAGGGTCCTCAAGGTTCACCTCTCTACCCCTCTCGATGACACTGGTCTGGGTTCCCAAAGGATTTGCTACATTGGCCTATTGGGGTGCAGTTCCTTCTCCTGGGTTTGTGATGTGGGGTGCCTACCTGCTAAAACAATAGGTTATCACCACTCCAGGAAACAATGCATAAACTACCCACACAGTCCCTCCCCAAAAGCAAGTGACACAGTAAGCAATAACAATTCCTAAACCATAAATTGCAATTCAAGCAAATAATTTATTTAAGGGGGGGTACAGAAAGAACAAGGGGGCACTGAAGGCAAAATGGAAGCAAAGTAGTAGCAATAATCTATACTCTAAGCAGACTTTATGGCAATAAATAATTCAATGTTTTGCTCCACAAACTCTTCCAACCCATTCGGTAGTCCTAAAACCCCAATGTGGGTGCACCCTTCTTATTTCCTCCCAAAGGTCATGGTTGAGATATCTCTTAATAGATGTAGTGGGTACCACACTGTGGACACTGATGGTGCTAGCAGGGTGGAGCTTGGTGGTGTGCTTTGAATGGTTGCAGGTAAATACTTTTAACACACACTGTTGCTGAACAGAACCTTAAACCAGTACAACAAATGGAAAATGGGGCCCCCATTTGTAATCCAAATGAAATCTGGTGGCCGGCTGGTCTCACCTGGTCTTCTGCCTGGGTTTCTCACATTGACATAGTCCTGCCTAGGACTTCTCCTTCCTCTCCTGACACCACAAACTCTTCACCAGATGCAGGGTCAAACCCTGGGTTTTACTCATGATTCTGATGTTTAAAACCACTATGTCTGGTACAGGTGGCTGGAACAGGCTGAATGGGTGGCTAGGATGCTGGCTTCTCTAGACTTGCTGGTGATTTCTTTACATGTCCCTTCTCTCGCTGCTTGTCTCACTGATGCTCTAGATCTGAGTGAAGGCAGGGGCCTTCTTGGTCTAGAGACACTGTAGGAGCTGGTCCCCAGAGGGAGAGAGAGTGTGGAGTGGCAGGAAACCCCAGCTCCATCACCATTAACATGGTAGTTTTACTGAAAATTTCTTCTCACACACACTTTACTTTAACATCCAAACACTTTTAGTGTGACAGGCCTGCAAGTCCTGGACAGACAGTAGCACATCAGCCCACACCTTGACACACAGTCCCTCTCCTTGAGTTCTGACTGAACTGCCACAAACTTTGGAAAACAGCCCCTTTTATTCTGTCTGAAACTCGATGACTGATTGGCCCAATCTTGATCACAGACAAACTGTCTCTGTCTCAAGCTGTCTCCTCATTGATCGAAATTCGGGGGCAAAATGGATCAGACCTTCAACCCCATTCCCACAGTGCTCTGCAGTCTTCTCAACTGTGGGGGCACCATCTTTGTTTACACTGTAGCCCAAACTTTGGCAGCTTCCTGCCACATTGTTAGCTGTCTCACCATGTTGAATATGGTATGTTCTTACCCCAGTTACTGTTTTGTGGCCAGAGATATGTTTGATTTATTGTGCACTAAGCCCCATTGATGCTGGGTGTTCTGTTGTGGGAGGCGGCCCTCCACGCTGCTCTCACAGTCACTGTCTCTTTTTCACTTCTCAGCCCCACTGACTATCTTGTGGGGCAGGAAAAATATTACTGTGCACCCTATAGTATGAAAATTGTTGGATCCTGGCCCCGCTGCCTACCCTGGAGCCAGGACAGTCACTAGATGTGGGCACTTGGGCCAGGTCACTTTTGGAGCTCCACTCCTGAAAATGCTCTACTGCATATACGCGGCAGCATATCCATTGCCACCATACTTCTTTTGCTCCAATCCCCCAGCTGGTTTCAGCTCCTGGGCATGGGGAATAACCAACAGTTGCTGCTTCTTGTTCCTGCCTCCTGCCTCAGCCCCAGGGACACTGGAGAGGTCTGAGGTCAGAAGGAAACTGGCGGCAACATCTGCAGACTTCATGAGTGGAACCCTGGTGTAAATTTCATAGAAGCACCTGGCTGTGGATGTCAGTGGGAGAGAAAGGAAAAAAGCTCATGCACAAGTGGTTCAAGAGACATGGTGTGGTTGCGGATTGCTAACCCAACTCCAGATAGGACTAAACAAGTAGCTGCCACATGCAGAAAATTTAACCATGACTTATACAGTGAAGTAGAAAATGTTTAATTTGAAAATCAAAGTGTACAAAAAGACATGGTGTGAGGAGCAAAAAATGGCTAGTACATCAGTTTCCCTGCTCTTCGCTCTGGTGACTGTTGTCGGTGGGGGGGGGGTCCTGATGAAGCTCAGCACAGCAAAGCGCTGGGGCAACTGGTGTACTAACCATTTTAATTTTTGAATAAAATATTTTCTACTTCACTGTATAAGCCATGGTTAAACTTTTCTGAATGCAGCATCTACTTACATGAGTATCCTGCTGGTCCCTGCATCTGCAGTCCTGGGAGTCTGGAGGGTGAAGACATCTTCCTTGGCACCCTTGAGAAGGCAGAGGTAAATTCAGCCCAGGTTCACCTGGCATCTCTGTCAGCAAAGACCAGACTTTACTGACAGAAAGGAGTGACAGCACCTAGCTTTACCTTAAAAGGTACATTGATATTTATTTATACTTCTCTTCATACCAAAAGTAACAGGGTAAGTGGAGAGAAAACAAAGATTGGAGAAAGAACTGGAAGGGGACAGGATCAGTTGTGTTCCAGGACAGTAGCTGCTGCTGTTGTTTTCACAGGGTTCTTGTGGATTTTATTTGGTAGGTTAGTTATTTTCTTTCTTACTTCTAAGGGGCTAGCAGGGTAGTGTTTTGGGTGATGCTAGATGTTTGTAAACTGATTTGGTGGCTGTAAGTGGGGCTCATTTGTGGATGTTTCACTGTGTAACAGGCTGCACTGGTAGAGGCCTATTTCTTCTGATTTAAAACCTATTTGGTGGGATTTGCTTGGGCCTGGTTCTTTGGCTGCTGGGCTTGGAGGGGAGACACAGGGCTGATACACTCTCTCTCGAGTCAGGTGTCTGCGAATTTATAGGGGAACACCTGCCCTGCAATTGGAGGAAAAGGCTGCAGGTGCAGCTCATGTAGTTCTAGCCACTGGGGTAGGATTTAAAGGCTGGGAGAGAGGAGCTTTGGGAGTTGTTCATTTCCTTATAAGTTTAATGTGTTGTACTGCACCTAGTAACAGGGTTACTGGTGTACAGTGGGACTGTCTCTAAGATTAGTGGGTGACCTGATTAGGCAGTAGGGGTATCTTGGACTAGGGGGGAACCTGGTGGCTCACCCAAGGAAACCTATTTGGAAGGGGATGGAACCACACATCATTAGAACTGGCATCTTTGGGAGGGTGGTGGGGTGCACAGAGTGTGGAGCAGTCATGATACTGGACTGGGCTTGGAAGTTCGGTGGTTGCCCAGTGTGCTACCAGCTAGCACAGCTTAGGGAGGAGGTTGCGGGGATTAGGAGAAAGCTGGGGGAAGGGGGGTGGTATGGTTGGGGAAGGGGGCTGGGAATCTCCCACAGGGCTGCACCAAGCACTGGGGGTGGGGGCATAGGGAAAGGAGTGCAGGAGAATACTCAGGGGTCACAAAGGGAACCTGGCAGAGGGGGTACAAAAGGACACTAACAAGGAAGCAGGCAGGTAACTGGGGGCCCTCACAAAGGGGGGACGGAGGGACAATATTCTCAGGGAAGTAGGCAGATGGCCAGGGCTGGACAGAAGGAAGCAAGGCGGGGAGGTGGATCAGACCTTACACTCAGTAACCACTTCAATTCTCTTCTTCTGCTCAAGGATGAGGGATGATGTAGCGACAAGGGGTAGCTAGAGATGGAAAGGGGTGGGAGTGGGAGGCAGAAGGCAGGGCCCAGATAGCAGGAAGAACAGGGGGACCTGGAATGCAGGAGAATGGGGGAGCAGTGAATCAGAGCAGGAGGGGCAGGGGAAGAGGAGGAAAGCGCAAGGAGAAGGACCAGTTGGGAGGAAAGGTAAGGAGAAGGACCAGAAGTACAAGGAGGATTCAGTAAAGGGAGCTGAGGGTTTAGGCCAGGGAGCACGACTAGCAAGGAGGAACTAAATGGAGACAGGAAGGAAGGAGGATGAGCCAGGCTAGTTTAGCAGATGGGGAGAAGGACCAGTTGTGAGCAGTGAGGGGAATTAGCAAGGAACAGAAGGATACTCAGGAGGAGGAGGGCATAGGATTGGAGGGAAGGGGTGGCCATGGTAAATAAGGAGGGGTGGCATGTGGCACCCAGAAAGGGAGGAACACAGACCAGCTGGGTGGAGGGGCCTGTAGAAAGGATGAGGACATGGAGGGAGGAATGGAGGAAAAGGGTGGTCAGAGTGCTCCTGCTGGGGATTCTATGATCAGGGTATCAAATGGGATAGGGAGGAGAAGCCTGGCCAGTTAGAACAAGATGCTTCCTGGACTAACGGTGTACAGGGCCAAGCACGAGATATCAGCTGGCAAGGATTGTGGGGTTCCCAGACATACTGGTCCACCTGGGTACAAATGACATTGAGGGAAATAGTGAGCTAGAGATACAGGCAAGATTCAGGGAGCTCGCCAGGGTCTGTCATGACATAGGATGCACAGTTTCCTTCTCAGAAATCCTGCCAGTGCCAAGGGCTAGTGGGGAACACAAAAGGAAAATTAGGGAGATAAGCCAGTGGCTCAGGGAGTGGTGTGAGGCCAGAGGGTATGGGTTGATGGGGGATTGGGGGGAGACCTGGGAGGATAAGGAGCTGTATGCTAGAGATAGACTACATCTCAATTTGGAGGTGAGAGGAATCCTTAAGTTGAAAATAGAGGGGTTCATTGGTGAAAAGTGGGGTTTAAACTTGTGAAGGGGGGTGGGATGGGAGAAAAGGCTGTCAAGGGGGTGACGATAAAGGAGGAACTCTGTCTCCACCCCGCTGGGGACCAAGAGGATTGCAGGAAAAGGCCAACTGGCAAAGTGCAGACCAGGGGAAAACATAATCCCCATGGGAACACGAGCAGGGAAATGGAACTATAGGGAAAGGGTGGAAGGTAGTCCTGCTAAATGCCAGGAGCTTGGGCAATAAAATGCCTGAGCTCCAGGCTATGCTAACTGAGGGAGCAGTGGATGTGGCAGTGGTCACTGAGACTTGGGCCACTGCAAGACATGACTGGGACCTGAACCTGGAGGGATACACTATGTTCAGGAAGGACAGGGGGAGGAAGGGAGGAGGGGTAGCAATGATAGTCAAAAACTGCATTGGCATAGGTGGAGTAGAGGAGGCGGAGGGAACCGTGGAGGCAATTTGGGTCACCTTGATAACAGGGGGCAAGAGTAAAAATAGGGTGGTGTATAGACCCCCTGCCTGGCGGAGGAGCTGGAGGACAGTCTGGTGGCAGATGTTGGGAGACACTGCAGACTGGGCAGAGGAACGGTGGTGGTGTTGGGGGACTTAAACATGCCAGGAACAGACTGGGAGACTATGACATCCTCTGTGACCAGGGAACAGAGGTTGTTGGATGTCTTTCAAGACGCGTTCCTAACTCAGCAGGTGAGGGAACCAACCAGGGAGGCATGGGTACTGGATGTGGTCCTGGCAGACAGTGACCAGATTGGGGGCCTGGAGGTAAGGGACCCATTGGCAGGGAGCGACCATGCCACGGTCTGGTTCTGCCTGGACCTAGGAGGTGAAAGCTGCACAAAACGGAAGTAACTACAGGGGCGGATTTTAAGGAAATGGGAAGGATCCTTAAGGAGCATTTGGATGGGATTGGGTCAGACATGGACGCTGATAGTAGGTGGGAAATCATCAGGAGAGGGGTGCAGGATGCTACCAGCACCTGTGCAAGAGTAAGACAAAAATGCGGTGGGACCAAAAACCCTGTTGGTGGACCAGGAGGTCCAGGAGGTGGCTTGAGGAAAGAAAGCAGCCTATAAGCAATTCAAGTGCTCAAGGAGTGAAGGGATCGAGGGGTACGAGCTGATGGCTAGAAGGACCACTAGAGTGGTGAGGGCGGCTAAGGCAAGGAAGGAGCAGAACCTGGCCAGGGAAATTAGGAGAGGAACAAGGGTTCTTTAGATACATTGGGGAAAAACAAGGGTGAAGGGCAGATTAGCAGGATTAAATCAGGAGAGATGGGCACAAGACCCGGGGGCAGGCTGAGGTACTAAATGAGTACTTCACCTCAGTTTCACCAGGGAAAATGGGGTGCTGCATCATACATGGGAGGAGACAGAGATACTGAGGAGGGGGACCCTTACCGATCGGCAGGTCTGGGGAGAGGAGAGCATCACTGGCAGGTGGGGAGGGCTAAGCAGGGAGAGGGGTACGGAAGTGGAAATCACAGCAGAGAGAGTGAGGGAAGCCCTCAGCTCCCTTAAGACGGAGAAAGCACCGGGGCGGATAAATTACATCCCAGAGTGCTGAAGGAACTTGCAGATGTCCTGGCAAAACCCCTGGCAGAGCTTTCACCATCTCTCTGAGGACAGGGTGGGTGCCCAAGACTGGAAGGTGGCGCATATAGTGCCTATCCACAGGGGATCAAGGGAGGTGGCAGGGAACTACAGGCCTGTCAGCCTGACATCGGTGGTGGGCAAGGTGATGGAGGGCATTGTCAAGGAGAGGCTAGGGGGGACCTGGATAAGTCAGGGTGCCTGGATAATAGACAGCATGGATTCATCCCGAGGAAATCGTGTCAGACAAACCTGGTGGAGTTCTATGACTGGGTGACAAGTGCCTTGGACCTGGGTAGACCAGTGGATGTCCTCTTTCTAGACTTCAGCAAGGCATTTGACTCTGTTCCTCACGTAGGTCTGTTGGATAAGCTGGGAGAAATGGGGGTGGGGAACCAGATGATCAGATGGATAGGCAATTGGCTCCAGAACCGGACCCAGAGGGTCGTAGTTGGTGGGATAGTCTCATCCCCAAGGAGGGTCATTAGTGGGGTCCCACAGGGATCAGTCCTTGGGCCCCTTCTGTTCAACGCCTATGTATCTGACATAAGGACAGGAATCAGGAGTGAGATGAGTCTCTTTGCAGATGACTCGAAACTGGGGCGGTGGTGGATGGGAGGAGGGAAGGTGGCCCTACAGGGGACCTGGAGGCTCTGGAAAGATGGTCTAGAAAGTGGAGCTGAGGTTCAATGCAGGGAAATGCAAGGTACTCCACCTGGGGCCAGAAACCCAGGCCAAGTGTACACCCTGGAAATGCTGAAGTCTCGATGGCTGACAGGGACCTGGGGGTGGTGGTGGATGTCAAGATGAACAACTCTGAGACTTGTGGGAGGCAGCAGCCAAGGCCAACAGGATGCTGGGATGCATCGCTAGGGGATCACCTCCAGAAGGAGGAAAGTGATACTCCTCTGTATAACTGCTTGGTGAGGCTGCACCTTGAGTACTGCGTGCAGTTTTGGAGGCCACACTTAAGCGGGACATTAACCTCCTGGAGAGGGTCCAGAGGAGGGCAACAAAATGATTTGGGGCTTGGGGACAGGACCTATGAGGAGGCTTGAAGAGCTAAATATGTACACATTGGAAGAGAAGGGACGGGGGACATGATAGAGGTCTTTAGGTACATGAAGAGGATAAATAGGGGAGGAACAGTCGGGTGCTTGAAGGAAGAGGAAGGGCCACTAGAGGGCATGGGTGGAAGCTGAAGGGGAAGATTCAGGGAGAAAGGAGGAGGTGCTACTTCACTGAGAGGGTGGTGGAGCCATGGAATGCACTGCCTAGGGGCTAGTGGAGGCAGAGACAGTGGAGGGTTCAAGAGGGTGGGACAGGTACAGGAAGGGTTCTGGAAGCAAAATCCAATGCAGCAAGAATATCCAGAACTGGGAAGGAGAAGCCAGAGAGGCGAGAGGACAGCAAGGTCAGCACCCAGGCTGGGGACTGACCAAACGAGCAGACACGAAAGACCGTTAGGCCTGTTCTGCTGGCATTTTAGTATGTTAGTATTCATAGGTAGTGTTTGGGGCACTGTGAAACTTTCTAGGCAGTGTTTGGGGTACTTTGAAAGTTGGGTTTTAAATTGTAACAGATGGTGTGTGGAAAGTTAGCTTAGGAGAGTAATCTAGGGGTGAGTAGATTTGGATAGCCCTGTGAATCAGGGAGTGGAGATGAGAAAGAGGCTTACTGCCTCCTTACAAAAATATTTCCAGGTAACATGGGGAGAATAGAAGTGGGGAATGCTGGGAGTGGTGTAGTACAGTAGTGTCTGTGTGGCAGTTTTCAGAGAGACTCTTCTGGAGACTGTGGTACTGCCCCATCTGCACACACCTCTCTGGATTGAGGGAGGAGGCCACTAGACTCCAGGTTGAGTTGACTGGCAATCGGGCAACCTCTACCCTCACTCAGGGGCCACCAAGTCTGCCATCACTGCCACTGAGGATGCCAGGGAGGAGGAATGGCTGGACTATGGTGGGCTCGGGAAAGGTGGGGGTGGTGGGTCAAAGGCACATTCCTCAACCGTACCTCTATACAATGCCTACACTGCTCTGGTGAGGTGGGACTGCCAAGGAGAGGCATCCATGGTAGTGACCAGGGAGAATGTGAGGATCCTGTATAGCAGAGACCCCAAGGAGAGTGGAAGAGGACCCTAAAAAAAGGAGTAAACAACTTCAGGGGAGAACTCGATTGTGAGGGGCTAGATTTGGAAATAGGAAAGGAAGAGGAGGGGGAGGTAAGGTGCCTATGTGGCGCCATGGCCTGGAGGGATGGGAAGTGGATCCTAAGGATTGCTATGGCAGCAGGATGGGAGACATAGCTGGATGTCATTGTCCACCTGGGGACTCATGACCTGGCTAGGAACATGGCTCAGATAGTGCAGAAAGAGTTTATGGAGCTGGGGAGGGGTCTTAGGAATGTAGCCCACTCAGTGTTTTTTGCTGTGGTGCTGCCTATGACAGGGAGAGGAGAGAACTCTCCACACCAGAAGCTTTAACTCATGGCTAAAGGAATGGTACAGAAAAGAGGGGTTCAGCTACATTGGGCACTAGGGACCCACCTGGGTGGATAAGGACCTATACAGGTGTGATGGCCTCCATCCATCTGGAAGGTAAATCACAGTCCTCAGAGGATGGCTTAAATGCTGTGTTGAAAAACATTTATACTAGCCAATGTGGGTGTCAGAGGAGATCAGAGAGGCAGAAATTGCCCCCCTCCCACACAGGCTGAAGTAGACACTAAGGAGAACCCGAGAGGAGTAGAATCCCTGGGGTGAAAGTTAATACAGGAAGCAGGGTGAAAGAAATGAAGTGGATGGGAATGGGTGTATTAAAATGAGATGGGGGAAGGAGGGAAAGTAAAAAGGGGGGGTGACAAATGGAGTGGTAACAAAACCTGGGATGCCATGTGTGCGAATGCTAGAAGTCTAGGAAATAAGATTCCAGACCTGGAAGCCACAATGGCAGAGGCCATCCTTAATATTGTGGCCATTACTTAGTCATGGTGCACTGAAAACTATGACTGGACATGGTCATACCAGGCTGTACTCAGTTTAGGAAGGACAGGATAGAAAGGAAATGAGAAAGTGTTGTACTTTATGTGAGGGAGCGCATTAAGTGACAGAGCTACACTGAATATGAGGGGGCAGAGGTACTATGGGTCACCCTAGAGGTGATGAATTGAGCCTCTGTTCGCAATGGTATGATCTACAGACCTCCAGCACAGGGGAAGGAGTTAGATAAGGTGCTGATGGTAGCCACTGGCAAGATAGCAGAAAAGGTGAAGGTGCTATTGGTGGGGGACTTCAATCTGCATGAGGTAGATTGGAGCCTCCCAGCTGCAGCTTCAGCTAGAAGTAGGGCAATTTTGGACTCCCTGCAGGAGGTGTTCCTCATGCAACTGGTCAGTGAACCTACTCATGATGGGGCAATACTGTACCTGGTAATCACCAACAGGGACAGTGTTTTAGACATCAAGGTTGGGGGGGGCGCTTGGGGATCAGTGATCACTGTAGAGTGTAGTTCAATAAAAGGATAGCTGCAGAGTCAAACCACACAAAGGTGAGGATCCTGAACTTCAGGAGGGCAGATTTTAAAAAGAGTCATGAATGCTTCAGGGATAATCTGGCAGAGGGATGAACTGGACGGGGTGGAGGAATAGCAGGGGAAACTAAAAAGGGCCATTGTGAAGGCAACAGACCTCTGCATCAAGCAAGGGAGCAAAGGAAAGAGGAAAAAAGAGACCACTATGTTTCTTGAAAGAGGTTGTGGAAAAGGTAAAAGCTAAGAGGGTAGCATTCAGAAACTACAGGGAAATACATAGGGAGGAGGAGGATAGGGTGGTGTGTCAGGGGAAATTGAGGGAAACAGGGAGAGTAGTCAGGAACACAAAGGCAAAAACAGAAGAGAGAATAGCCAAGGCAGTAACAAAAGGGGACAAGACATTTTTTTAAGCATGTAAGTAAAAAAAAAAGGAAGACCGGGGTGGGATTGTAAGGTTAAGAAATAAAGGGGGGGGGGACTGGGGGAACCCTTACTATTTCCCATCTACCACATACCCAATGCAATGCCCTCCCTATTTCTCCCCTCCTCCCTCCCTCTCTCCCATATCACCCCCTCACCACCACCACTTTTCTTTCTCTTTTCCCACTAACCCACTCCTAACAAAGCTTCACTGAGCCGCCTATGACTTGTACTGTATAATTAACTTACAGTACAATTCCTAGACAATGCCTTTGGCTGCTATTATTGTAACCTTACTTGTCTTTTTTTTTTTTTTTTGTAAGTTCCATTGTAATGATCATGTTATGTTTTGTACCTTATTGTCCTTATTGCCTTGACGTGGAACCTTTGTAAAAGAGCCCTCAGCTCAAAGGTGTCATCCGAAATACAAATAAATAAAACAAATAAATAAACTGTGCAGAGGGGAGAAGAGGAAAATGCAGACTTCCTAAACAAATACTTTTGTTCAGTGTTCATAGAAGAAAGAGATGGGGAAGGGGGCACAAAAATGTAACAGGAGCATTGGAGGTAGGGAGGTGGACACTAGTCTGTTTTCAGAGGAGACAGTCCTGAAGGGATTCACAAATCTGAAAGCGGACAAAAGAGTGGAGCCAGAGGGGTTCACCCAAGGGTATTGAGGGAGCTGAAGGAGGTACTTGCTGCTCCTCTAATGGCCCTATTTAACAGCTCTTTGGAAATAGGAGTAGTCCTGGAGGTCTAGAGGAGGGCAGATGTAGCCCTACTTCACAAAAGTAGTAGCAAGGAAGAGGCTGGGAATTATAGGTCAGTCAGCTTGACTTCGGTGTTGGTAAAGTTAATGGATTCCTGCTGAAAGAAAAGGTTGTAGAAAACCTTGAATCCCATGGGTTACAAGACCTGAGGCAGCATTAATTCATGGGGTGGGGGAGGTCATGTTAAATGAATCTGATGGACTTCTTTGACTGAATGATGAAGGAACTAGATCAGGGTGGAGCAGTAGACATAGCCTACCTAGATTTCAGTGAGGTGTTCAATACTATTCCACATAGGAGACTAGTAAGCAAGCTGGGTAGCTTAGGGTTGGATCCAAAGGTGGTAAACTGGGTAAGAAACTGGTTAAGAGATAGGTAGCAGAGGGTGATGGTAAATGGAGTTCACTCAGAGAAATGGAAGATGGCCAGCAGGGTGCCTCAGGGATCAGTGCTGGGACCGGTCCTCTTTAATGTCTTTATAAGTAACATTGCAGAGGAGCTGGAAGGGAAGATCTGCCTCTCTGTGGAGGACACCAGCCTGTGCAATAGGGTGGACACTCCAGGGGATTGGAAAGGATGAGCAGTGACCTGAAGAAACTCAAGGAGTGGTCACGGATATGGCAGCAGGGCTTTGAAACAAAAAAGTGCAAAATAATGCATCTGGGGGACAGAAATCCAGGGGTGGAGTACAAAACCGGGGGGGGGGGGCAACCACCAAGTAGGAAAGAGTCCTTGGGGTGATCATATCAGATGATGTAATTGTGGCCAGGCAGTGCGATAAGGTAGCTGGGAGGGCAAGTGTGATGCTGGGTTACATAGGGAAGGTATCACCAGCAGAAAGAGGGAGGTGGTGTTGCCTTTGTATAGATTGCTGGTGAGAACCACCTGCAGTACTATGTCCAGTTCTGGAGACCATATCTCAGAAAGGACATAGCTAGGGTAGAAATGGTCCTGAGGAGGACAACTGAAATGGTACAGGATCTGCATCAGAAGCCCTATGAGGAGAGATTAAAGGACTTAAATATGTACACCCTGAAAGAAAGGATAGAGAGGGGGGATGTGATAGAGACCTTTAAATACCTCATGGGGGTAAACAAGGTACAAGAGGGAAGTATTTTTCAGAAATAAAAGGTGCTCAAGGATAAGTGGGCATGATAAGAATCTGGAGGAGGGCATATTCAGGAGTGATGTGAGGAAATACTTCTTCACAGAAAGAGTGGTGGATTCCTGGAACAGTCTTCTAGTGGAGGTGGTGGGGTGAAAACAGTGGCCAGGCTCAAGAATGCATGGGATAGGCATAAGGGAATCTTAGGGAAAGGGAAGAGGGTGAATAAGCTGTAGAGCAAGTAGGATCTGAGGTGAAACTATAGACATGGAAAAATGGGTAGATAGATGGGCCATGTGGTCTTATCTGCTGGCAGATTCTATGTTGTTATGTTCTGTGTTACCAAACCTCAGATTTGGGGGGGGGGGCTTACATTAATAATCATATAACTGTAAATTTGGGCATGTGTGAAGTCAGTTTTACTTAACCCCGTGTACTGCTTTTCAGCGTTTATTTTAAAATTGTCATAATTGTTTCTTAATTAGAGTTCCTTGTTAATTCATCCTTTCCACCCAATATTTATTTTTAAAGATGCTTGGCACAGCCAACAGATTTATTGTGGGCACACAAGATTAGGTCTATGGAAAGGAAGCAGGAAAATTAGCCAGTTTCTGATGGACTACTTTTGTGTGTGCCTTTACCTAAACCTGCCTGCCCAAGAATTTCCCCATATAGATTGCATATAAGGAGTTATATCGTACACCAAATTGTAAAACCCCATTAATGCAAAGCATCATAAGAAGTATAGTCATAAAAACATAGAAACATAGACGCTAAAGGCAGAAGAATATCATTGGCCCATCCAGTGTGCCCATAATACCCTATCGTACCACTGAGACTTAGCGTCTATCATGGGTTTTTGACTACACTACTTACCCCCATGTTCCTTGCCTTGCTGTTATCCCTTAGGTGACGATTAAGCTCTTAACTCTGGCCCAACCTGGTTTGGAGTCATTAGTGGTCTTGGTGCCCACTATCTCAGCCATCAGACCATTCTACAGGTCAGTCACTGTCCCAATAAAAAATAAATTCCTCATGTCCCTTCTGAACTTAGCTCCCACTAGTTTCCACTCATGCCCCCATGTTCTAGATTCGTTCTACTTGATGAATAGTTTTTACCTTGTTCATTTCCTCAAGAACTTTATGGTGTCTATCATATGATCTCTCTCCCTTCTGTCCTCCAGCGAGTGCATGTTTAGTGCTCTGTGAATTGTATTGTTCCAGGTGCTTACTCTTCTACCAACAGGACCTGTCCTGAAGTCTAAGTCCAGGGGGTAGGAGAGCTAGACCAGGGATGCATGGGGGCAAGACATTGCTCCATAAGTGATGGGGTGTGAGCTGTTCGAGGGTCAGAAGGAAGAAAGGCAAACACCATTAACAAAATGGAGAAAAAAAAATTGTGCTAAAGAATGAGTAACCTCTACACACTAGTAACCATTATCACACACTGTAACATCAGCTTGTGAATGAAATAGGATTTTGTGCTCTTATCTAAGTTTCAGCTTATGTGTTGCGCCTCTACAAAATTATCTTTTCAAGGTATTGTTCTTCCAGAATAGAACTCAATCTTGCCACTTAGATGAGAAAATATATTGCAGTTTGTTTTTAGCACAGCAAAGGAAGGAATTCAGGGCCCAAGGTCAGTTGCATGTCCTCTTTTAACAGTTCACCATGCATTCCTGTGCCTGAGTGGTTGCCATAGCAACTATAGTTCCAGAAATAGGGTGTCCTCCATGCATCCAAATTCAGGCTTAAAGGGAACATAAACCCTGTTGTTTGCATTTTTAATATACTATAATTGTAAATGTGGGCAGGTGTCAACTCTATTTAGTAACCCCAGTGTGCTGTTTTATGTGTTTGTTTTGAAATAGTCATAGTCTTTCCTTTTTTAAGGTCCCTTAATGGTAATGTCTTTTCCTTGCCCAGCACTCATTTTTTGTTATTCAG
The DNA here is from genome assembly GCA_016271365.2 of Neoceratodus forsteri. Classification (NCBI taxonomy): domain Eukaryota; kingdom Metazoa; phylum Chordata; order Ceratodontiformes; family Ceratodontidae; genus Neoceratodus; species Neoceratodus forsteri. Next base: position 1,326,230,405 of record CM057458.1, read on the forward strand.
TTTTTAATTTCTCAGCAGATCCAGAAACCTGGGATATTAGTTGGGTGCAGGCACAGCATGGCATGTTTCATTGTAGGTTTCCTCTTAACTATAGCAGGTTTCAGAACTCATCAATAATTAAGAAAAAAAGCACTTGTCAATGCCAAATGTTTATTTATTTGTGTATATACGTATTTAATTTTGGTAACCGGGTAGGTCCCACTGAGACCAAAGGTCCCTTTTTCAGGGTTGTCATACTGTAATTGTCGCCAGTAATATAGCATGTGTAGGCGATGCCCACATGCATGCACTAAATGGGAAATGGTCACATTTTCATCTTTGCCATTTAGTTTAACTTTTATTAACTTTCCAAACCAGTACATATACATTAAACCATAATCATTTTTATAAATAAAATGTATTTATTTTTCAAAGTAAAAAATCAAGCAAGGAAAGACAGTGATACAATAGTACTGAATAGAAGATAGGTAGTACGTACACCACACATGTAATTCTAATTCAAACACACATGGTTTAATATTTTTTCATTTTTTTATTCAGTTACTGATTCAGTCACAAATTAAATCTAGGTAGTTTAGTCCTGTTTTCTGATAGCGTTTATAACTTTCCATATTGATTGACATGCATGTTTGTCTTCCTTACTGTTACAAGCTTTGCAAGCAGCATGGTCAGCAGATCATCTGTGCACCAGCCACTTCTGAACACAAGAAGATGGGTCCCACTATTGCAGTGGTGGACCAACCAAGGAGATGAACATGAGTAATGAGATATGAACATAAAACAATTCCAACCTCAGTTATTTATTTTTTGCTTCTAAAATATGAATCTAGAGAGCTGGGTTTGAATACAGTAATCAATTACTACTTAGTGCAATGGTTTAATGCAATCTATGATGACCTTCAGCAGTTCACTTTAACATCCCTATATTCTGGCTTGCAGTATAGGCTAGAAGTTAGAGTAATGAGCTGTGAACGAGCTTGGTACATCCAGCAGACAGACCTGGGTTTGATTCCCACAACCTCCTTTTGCATACTGTGTGAATCTGAACAAGTCACTTAACCTCCCCTGTGCTCCCAGATTGCCCCTGAAAACAGGCACCTGTGTCTAGTGGGCCTTACCCAGTTACCAAAAAAATAAAATAAAAAAGTCTGCACTTGTTTGGGTATTGAAACGTGGAAAAATAGAACATTAGGACAAAAAAAGTCACACTGGCTTCCAGGAATAAATACTGCTTGCCAATCTCTCCTCATAGAAGCTTTCCTGCTGACCATGAATCATTTTTGTTGCCCTCCTCTGTATTGTTTCTAACCTGTACTGATCCTGCTCCAAAACTGCACACAGTACTCCAGCTGTGACTTAACCAGCAACCATTACAAGTCTTGGCATAGGCACCTCCTGATGAGTATGACTTAACTTGTTAAAGCTATTACTTCGTTTCTTAACTGCCATCTAAGTGGCCATGAAGAATTACTACCTGTTGGGAATGAAGCCTGTGCTAGGAGGCTCATTTGGAGCAAACCAATTGTGTTCTTACTCGAACATCAGGATTTAAGGCAGAAAGAGTAGTTCTTATTCTTTGCATTTATTTGTTTACATGGAAAAGGCTCCACTGAGTGATGCTTATATACAAGGTGGTCCTGGGTTAGGATAAATTTACTTATCTGAAATAACTTCATCTGGGATAACCCCGTGAGATGCAGCATCTAATTTTCTTGGGGTACAGGGAAGATAATGGTAATTAACAGGTTAACATAGCCCAGCAAGAATAGTTATTTACAGGCTAAAATACAAGTACACAGGATAAATGAACTCTGATGGTAAGGGCATCCAAACAGCAATTAAAACAAGCTAACAAAGTGTGGTCACAGCAAATTAAGAGCATGAGTATTTTATGATAAAATTAATATGATCTGATTTCACTTGAAACCATAAAGACCGAACTGTACACAATTTTCTGAATACTGTATTGAGGTAGTGATACTGGATGCTAATAATAATAATAAAATTTATTTGTTAAGTGCAATATCAAATGTCAAAGTGCTGTACAATCTGCAAACTCTAAAATAGATAAACACAAATAAATAAAACAATTACACTATTAAATATTAAATATCCAGTACTAAAAATACAAAAAAACAGGGATTACTAAAAATCAGGGAAAGCACATGCAAATAGATATTAAAGCTCTCCACTGTCTGGCATTCTCTCACCCAACGAGGTAGAGAATTCCACAGGGACTAACAGGGAAGGGATCACAGATCTCCAGGTAGAAGGTCACCTGGGGGCCAGTGACCATCACATGGTATGGTTCAGTTTGGCCACTACATCTAAATCATCCCATTCCAAGGCAAAAATATGGGACTTCAGAGGAGCTGACTTTGATAAGATGGCCAACAGAGTTAAGCTAGCCCTGGCAAAAAGAAACACAGGTGAGGAGGGGTACAGGCAAAGTGGGCAAGTATTAAGGATGCAATACTTGAAGCAACATCCCATTGTGTTAGACAGAAAAGGAAGTGCAAAAGAAGAAGGACACCACTTTGGTTCTCAAATACAGTAGCAGAAAAGGTCAGAGCCAGAAGGCTGGCCTTCAGGAGATATAAGGGAACACGGCGGGATGAAGATAGGGAGGCATACCAAACTGCCCTAAGGGAAGCAGGGAAGGCAGTAAGGCAGGCAAAGTCCCAAACTGAGGAAACACTAGCACAAACAGTAAAAGAAGGTGACAAGACTTTCTATAGATACATTAGTGAAAGGAGAAAGTCCAGAGGGGTATTGCTAAGCTCAAAGGAGAAAAGGGGCATGTGAGGAGGAGGACCCTGTAAAGCATCTATCCTAAATAGATACTTTTGCTCAGTATTTACTGAAGAGAAGGTAGGCAGGGCCACAGCTCAGCACCATGGACACAGGGGAGGGAGGTGAGCACTACTCCCTTTGCAAAAGAAAGGGTCCTACAAGAGCTCACTAAGCTCAGGGTGAACAAGACAATGGGACCTGATGGCATACATCCCAGGGTACTTAAAGGAGAAGTCCACCCAGAATGTGCAAAAACATATGCTATGTAGAGTGTTTTGATATGTATGTTAAGTCCTAGTGTGTCCTTCCCTCATTCTGCTATTAGGAGTTTTTCCTAAATTAGCCTGCTAGCTGTATGGTAGTTTTATGACCCCTGGGGATCTCCATCACAAATAGGTTTATTGGCTTTCTTTCTCCTACGATGCACCCTGGCTCATGTGACAATGATGTAGCTATGCCCTTAGATTTAGCAGGGTCTGTCACTTCTCAGCCACAAATATAATACTTTCAGAGAAGTTACACCGCTAGATTTTGGGTGAGTGTAATCAATATTTTTTGATATTAGTACCTTGTCCTGCTATGTTACAATCTATAAGGTGATGTTCAATTTTTTCTACTTAGTACCGGTGCAAAAACTGAAAGTGACTGAGAGGAATAGAGTAAACAGTGACTTGATTCAAATACACACACACACATACACACACACACAGAGCAGAACATAGCAGGACAAGGTACAATATGAAAAAATAATGATTACACTGACCCAAAATCTAGCAGTGTGTCTTCTTTGGAAGAAGTAATTTCTCTTTGGTTTAGCTGTGACAGACCCTGTAACAAGACACTGGCTTTCTGCAGGGGCAAGTAGACATCACACCAAAGGGCACTCTGGGAAGCCTAGAGGACATAACAGAAACCAGAATGGCAACCTCCAAAGGCAATAAAACAGTTAGGGAAAGTTAGAAAAAACATCTGTCACAGCCAGAGGAAAAGAAAATGCTGGGAACTGGTTAGGACACAGGAAAAAAGACTACTACATATCTTTTTCTGATTTTAACATGGAGTTTTATTTATTTATTTATTTTATTTATTTTATTTATTTGTGAAATCAGTTTACAACCATTGAGCCAGAGGCTCATTTCCAAAGATACCTCGTCACATTAAAGACATACATAGAGTTTTAGGTTACATAGCACAGGTTTGCTAAAAATAGGCGTTCATCAAAGCTACGTCACTTGAGGTCAAACAAAATACATTTAGGTTACAGGGTACAAGTAATTGAGAACAGGTGTTACACAAGTTGGTATCAAATTGAGCAATCTAATAGGCACACCATGAAACAGCTGGCACTGGCCAAGTTAGACACAAACGACGGTGTACGGGGAAGAGGTGGTGGGGAGGGCTAGGTGGAGATCCGCCCGGTGGGCGTTGTCATGAAAAGTCGAGGTGGAGGCTGCCTTCAGAGACAGGAGCAGCTACGAGTGTTGAAGAGTTGGTTTCGAAGGGTGGTTTTGAACTTGGAGATGGTGCTGGCATTGGTGATGGGGGCAGGGAGAGAGTTAAACCAGGATGGGGCTCTGTAGCAGAAGGACCTCTGGCCACGGCTGGTTCTTGATCTGGGGACCATTAGAGTGGTCTTGTTGGATGACCGTGTTGCAATAGTGGGTGGGATCTGGTGGATGGATGCTGTCACCCCAGGAGGGGAGAGCCCGAGTAGGGTTTTTTTTGTGAGGAGGCAGGTTTTCCTTTAAGGAGCTAAGGGTGGAACTAGCAGAGCCATTAGCAGAACTGTTTAGTGAGTCTCTGAGCACAAGAGAGGTCCCAGAAGACTGGAGAAGGGCTCATGTGATCCCGCTCCACAAGAGCGGTAGCAGGGAGGAGGCAGGGAACTACAGACCAGTCAGTCTTACCTCAGTAGTGGGCAAGATTATGGAGGCACTCCTTAAGGAAAGGATAGTGCACACCTGGACTCCATAGGGGCACAGGAGCCAAGACAGCATGGGTTTACAAAAGGAAGGTCCTGTCAAACTAATCTCATAGATTTCTTTGACTGGGTAACCAAAGTGGTGGACCAAGGGGGAGCAGTTGATTTCGCCTACCTTGACTTCAGCAAAGCTTTCAACACTGTTCCACATAGAAGATTGATAAATAAGCTGGGTAGGCTCGGGGTGGGTCAGAAGTTGGTCAGCTGGGTGGCAAACTGGTTGACGGGCAGAAAACAGAGAGTGGTGGTAAATGGTATACAGTCAGAAGAGATGCAAGTCACAAGTGGGGTACCTCAGGGATCAGTCCTGGGGCCAGTCCTCTTCAATATCTTCATTAGTGACATTGCAGATGGACTAGAGGGTAAAGCTTGTCTGTTTGCAGATGACACCATGATCTGCAACAGAGTAGATGATCCAGATGGGGTGGGCAGAATGAGAAGAAATCTGGATAAACTAGCAAAATGGTCAGAAGACTGACAAATGGGATTTAATGCAAGGAAGTGCAAGATCATGTACATAGGAAAGAGACACCCTGAAGCCACCTATAGGCTGGGAGGGGAGTTGCTGGCAGTCACAAAGGAAGAAAGAGACTTGGGCATCATCATCACCGATGACCTGAAATCATCCAAGCAGACCTCTAAAGCAGTAGGTAAGGCTAGGGAGATGTTAGGGTGTACTAGCAGAGGGTATCACAAGTCATAAGAGGAGGTAATAATCCCTCTTTACAAGACACTAGTTGAGCCCCATCTGGGTACTGCATGCAGTACTGGGCCACCACTACAAGGACGTTAACCAAATTGAGGCAGTCCAGAGAAGGACAACCAAAATGGTGCAGGACTGCATCAGAAGACATATGACGACAGATTAACGGAGCTCAATATGTATACCCTTGAGCAAAGGAGGGAGAGAGGTGATATGATCGAGACATGCAAACACCTTAAGGGCCTTAACAAGGTGAAGGAGTCTAACATATTTAAATATAAGAAAAATAGCAGGACAAGAGGACACAGCATGAGATTAGAGTGAGGCTGATTAAGGGGGAATGTGAGGAAATTCTTTTTCACATAAAGGGTGGTGGAACAGCCTACCTCAGGAAGTGGTGGCTATGAATACAGTGCAGGGCTTCAAACAGGCATGGGATAAGCATAAGGGAGCAATACAGATGAGTATGAATAGATAGGCCACTGACAGAGCAAAGGCTGATGGCACATTTATAAGGTAGAAAAAGAAATGGGCAGACTGGATGGGCCTTGCAGTCCTTATCTGCCGTCAACTTCTATGTTTCTATTATTAAAGGTAGGAGCAGCAAAAGCAAAAGCCCGAGATATAGAAGACTTTAAAGGCACCCTGGAAATCTCCAGCAATCACTTGTCAGTTGAGTGGAGTGGTCTGAGGGGGTGGTAGGGACTCAGAAGCGCTTGTAGGTAACTCGGACCCAAGCTGTGGAGGGCTCTAAAAGTCAGCAAGCCAACTTTAAAGGTGATCCGCCACTGAACAGGCAACCATTGCAGAACGCACAGCACAGGTGAAATATGACTGGATTGAGTAGACCCAGACAACAACCTGGCCACAGTATTCTGCACTAGCTGCAGGCAGTGGATATCAACCCCAGGAAGCCCTAGGTATAGAGAGTTACAGTAGTCAAGATGCGAGGTCACAAATGCATGGACCAAAGTTGGAAGGTCACCGGATGGAACAAGTTGCTTAATCCAGGTGATGTTCCTCAGATCGTAAAAAGAGGACTTGACTACAGCTGACACCTGTGAATGAAGCATCAGCCCATCATCAAATATCACCCCCAGATTCCGCACACATTTGAAGGTCAGGAGCTGAAAGCCCCTAAGCCAAAGCTCCAGTTAACATCTGGCATATTCAGGTCCCCCATCAACAATATCTCCCCTTTTTCTGCCATTCTAGGGATGTCTTCTATCATTTCCTTGTCCATTCCCTCCCCCTGAGATGAGGGTCTGTATACAACCCCATGCAGATTGTGGTGCCATTTCCTGTCTCCAGGGTGACCCAGAGTGCCTCATCTGCTCCCTGTTTACTCTTTAGTTCTGTTGCTTTGATCCCTTCCCTTACATAGAGAGCTACTCCTCCTCCTCTTTTATGCTCCATGTCCCTCCTGTAGCTTGTGTATCCTGGTATGTTGACATCCCAGTCATGGTTCTCTGTGTACCATGTTTCTGTGACTGCCACAATATACAGGCATCCCTCTTCCATCAAGGCCACTAGTTCAGGGAGCTTGTTACACAAACTATGGGCATTGGTACTCATCACCCTACAATTTTTGATGGCCTTACCCCTTTCTGCCCCATCCCTGTCCTTACTGCCTTTGCCTTTTTTTGCATTTACCTCTGTCCTGCTCCCTAATGACTTCTCTACCTTGGTGTTTACCTCACTAATTACCGTGTTTTGTGAGGGGAGGCTGGGATTTCCCTGCTCCTTTTCAGTGCTTCCCCCCTTGTCTAGTTTAAATGCTTGCCAGTGAAGCATTTACACTTATCACCTAGGATCCTGGCTCCCCCCTGGACAGATGCAGACCATCGCGCCAATATAGGCCTGCATCCCTCCAGGTGTCTCCACAGTCCCCAATGAAGACAAAGCCCTGAGCTCTACACCAGTTTTTCAACCATTCATTGAATTCCATTGTGAGAAGTACCCTAGCATCACCCTTGCCATAGCCAGGCAACACCTCTGTGAAGGTTACCGTATGTGCTACTTGTCTAAGGCCCCTCTCCAACTCTACAAACTCCTTTTGCACTGCTCTGATCCCATTCCTAGCCAGGTCATTTGTCCCTAGGTGAACAATGACATCCAGCTACCTCCCTCCCTCATGCAGCTGCTCCCATGATCCTGAGGATTCGCTTCTTGTCCCTCCAAGACGTGGCGCCAAGCAGGCACCTTACCTCCTTCTCCCCGAGGGACAAGGGACAGTTTTCTTTTCAGGGAGTTTGCTGAACAGATGAGGACACTGGGGATTAGGTACCCCTAGTGTCTGTATACTGTTTGTGGGGGGGGGGTTACATAGTGGACAACAATGGACACACAGATGACACTGGGTTATTGGGCACCCCCAGTGTCTGCACACTGTTTGGAGGGGTTACGCAGCGCACAACAATGGATGGACAGATGAGGACACTGGGGGACTGGGCACTCCCAGAGTCTGTAAACTGTTTAGGGGAGTGGGGTTACACAGCAGACAATGATGGACAGTTTTCTTTATTTTTAGGATAAAAAACAAGCACTTGTCAATGCTGAACATGTGATGTATTGGAAGATGTCCACCTCTGCATCTTGTTTATGCCCTTGAGGTACTTGAACATATCTATCATGTACCCCCATCCCCTCCTTTCCTCCAATAAGTTCATATTGAGGTCCTTTTAATCTCTCCTGGTATGTTCTGTGTTACAAGCCATGTACAATCTTATTTTATTTATTTTTTTATTTTAGTCTTTGGTAACTGGGTAAGGCCCACTAGGCACAAGTGCCTGTTTTCAGGGGTGACCTTGGAGCACTGGGTGGTTAAGTGACTTGCTCAGAGTCACACAGTATGCAAGTGGAGGTTGTGAGAATTAAACCCAGGTCTGGTCTGCTGGAAGTGCAAAGCTGTTCACAGCTCATTACTCTAACCTCTAGGCTATACTGCTAGCCTTTAGTTGCCTTTCTGTGGACTGCCTCCACCCTGTCAATGTCCTTGCGCATTTGCAGTCTCCAGAATTGCACACAGTACTGTAGGTGAGGCCTCAGTAGTGCATTATACAATGGTATCACCACTTTGTGCCATCTGCTAGTGATACCTCTGCCTATGCATCCCAGCATGCCACTGGCCATCCTTGCAACATTTGTGCTCTGCTTTGACATCTATTGGTCATCAGAACTGATGACTCCTAGGTCCCTGTCTTCCTTGGTGATCATCAGCAGCTCCAGCCCAACCTATAACTCTCGACAGGTTTCCCTCTACTTGGGTGCATTATTTGGGCTTCTTTGCGTTGAACCTCAGTTGCCACTCCTCAGACACTTTTTTCAAGCCTCTCCATGTCCCTGCTTATTTTCTCTACCCCTTCTGGAGTATTCACTCTGTTTTAGATATTGGTGTCATCTGCAAACAGACAGACAGACCTTTCCTTCTAGCTCTTCCACAATGTCTGTAATGAAGACATTGAACAGGGCTGGTCCCAGGACTTATCCTTGAGGTACCTCACTGGTCACCTCCTCTCCCCGGATTGGATCCCATTACCACCACCCTCTGCCTCCTGTCCGTCAGCCAGTTTCTAACCCAGTTTCTCAGCTTGTGCCCCGTTGCCAGACTACTCATCTTGTTAATTAGCCTTCTGTGTTGGACGTTGTTGAAGGCTTTGCTGAAATCAAGGTAGGTGACATCAAATATCCCTCCCTGATTTACTTCCTTAATGAGGCATTAGGGTTTCCAACCCTAATGCCAGACCCCCACCCTGCAGAGGCTAATGGGCATTGGGGGTGTCCCTTTGGGTCATCGGCTGTAATGATCACACCATTCCACCCCCACTCTGCACACACTGACAGGCATCATGGTGTGCCTTGAGGTCTTCAGCCCTAATGCTCACACCATTCCATAATGAAATAAGTTTAGATGGGTGCAGTATAAGAGAATAGGGTGAACATTTGTGCCAAAGACTCCAAAGCACACTCCAAAGCCTGTCACTGGCTGCAGGGTGGTGGTGGTGGTGGTGAAATGGTGTGAGCATTATGGCCGATGACCCCAAGGCACATGCCCGACACCTGTCAGTCTCTACAGGGTGGGGAGTGGGGCATTACAGTTGGAAACCCAAATGCCCCAGATGTTTGTTGGTATTTTCACTTCAAATTTTCAACATGGGCTTTTAGGGACACTGCCTCATGAACAGTGGCACTATCATTTCATTAATCAATACCAAAAGGTGATTTTGTGCAGCGACTGCGCCATTTGGCGCCACAGGTGCTAAAACACATTTTGGGCAGGATTTGAAAAATGACAGTTGTACTGTTCATGAGGAGGTGTGAAAAATGGCAATGTTGAAAATGTGGAGTGAAAATATGAGAAGTTGGCAAAGTTACGAGCGTGCATAGAAACTGTGCAATGCATGACATGATGTGTTTGTTTTTTGGAATTTTTTCACCAAATTTTCAACATGGGCTTTTTGGTACCTCCCCCTTATGAACAGTGGCACTTTTATTTTGTTACTCCATCCAGAAAGTTGATTTTGCACAACAATGGTGCCATTCTGCGCAACTGGTGCAAAAACACATTTCAGGCAGGATGTGAAAAATGACAGTTATACTGTTCATAAGGAGGTGTGGAAAATGGCAATGTTGAAAATCTGGAGTGAAAATATTAAAAATCAGCAAAGTTATGAGCGTGCATAGAAACTGCCTAATGCTCGTTCATAATGCAGTCATTTTTTTGGAATTTTTTCACCAAATTTGCAACATGGGCTTTTTGGGACTCCACTTCATGAACATAGGTTTCAAAAGGTGATTCTGTGCAGCAACCGTGAAATCACCTATCAGGACTGAGGAACGAAGCGACAGTGATGTGTTCCGAGGTGGGGGTCCCAAGAACCCCATGTAAATGGCTGAGATATCAACATAAGTTGAAACCCCCATTTATTCCCATTATACAGCTTACCTTTCAGTCCTGCAGTTTACCGGTTGGCTTTGAAGAGTCCAGACATGTTCTGCTCCGAAGAAGATTGCATCCACCGACCTCAGAGGGTATCTATGGGGTAAGGGGAGGTGGGTGCACAGAGGGAAGTTTGGGATGGGGAAGGGGATGGGGAGACAATAAGGGATGTTTTTTTTACTTTTACAGGTAAAAATAAAAGACTGCAAAGGAAAAGTTTTCTTCATTTACAGGTAAAAAAAAGATATAAATTTAGGCACACTGGGGTGGGCTCACTGTGTGCCACAATAGTTTTGGGGGAGGATGGATGCTGACACGGGGACTGGGCACCCCGATTTCAGCTAGGGATATAGATGGGTTGGGGGGGGCACATCCAACATTGGCAGTGAGCATCCTGGTGTCAGAAAGGGAAAGGGGAAATTGTTTAACCAGGAAAGACACACTAAGCGGCAGCAGGAACAGGGGACATTGCTTAGCAAGGAAAGACACACTAAGCTGCAGCTGAAGGGCTTGCATTTCAAAGGACAGAGCCGTCTGCAGCATCAGCTCTGTCCTTTGAAATGTTTGCCGAGATAAGCCACCTCAGCAAACCTGTGTCATCAGGACACTGCCTGCTGATTTGCTGGCCACAGACCGGCCCCTGCAGCATTGCTGGCCATTGGGCTGGCACCCCTCATATCTGTCTCTAGCAACTCTCATATGAACGTGTTCGTCTGAGCTTGCACACTCGACGAACAAAAACACGACTGAACTCATTTCTGGCTTCAGAGGCATCATCAAGTAGAACTCAGATCGTGGTGGGCAGGGGAGCTCCCTGACAGCTGAAGGGAGCTACCTGCTGTTTTATGCAGTTCCCAGATGCCTTGATTTCTCTCTCCCTTCATTGAACTATTTTTTTGTGGTTAATCAATTTTTATTGAAAAACTTTTAAGATTAACATAAACAAGCATTGTTAAACATTAGGATTGCATAAGGACATACAACAACATCAAATTAAAACATATTTTGAACCTTTACAGATAAAATCTTAACAAACTCTCCTGCTAGCTGGGTGGGGGGAGAGGTTTGACAAAAGCCAGGCTAGACAGAGTCGGTGTAGGAGACCTATAAATTCAGTCACTAAAACATCTCCTGCTGTGATGCATGCAAACACCCAAATAGATACTTAATAGATACTTAGACTGCCAGCAGAATTAGAACATATAGGGAATCTGGACAGATACATCAGTCCACTGCACAGCAATGGTTTACTGTGTTATACAACTGTTTTTTTTGGTTTTTTTTTTAGATGGTGTTTGATTTCACCGCCTCCTTCAGAAGTTCCCAATGCAGCTTGGAAGCTTGGAATTAGAGGGACAAAAAAAACCTTGTCAAAAAAACAGTATTTTATTATTGCTTGCTATCAGTGTTCCAGTGCCTTCTGTTAATAACTTAGGAGAGTATGAGGTGACTGAATGCAGCTCTGTTGCATTCCAGCCCAATTGAACCCCTGGGCACTGGGCAGTTCTCTGCTTTGATTTCTTTTCATTTAGGCCAAATCTTTAGCTGACAGAGAGTTAAAGATGGCTCTGCTGTTTCTGTCTGTCTGCATTGGAGTCCCACATGATGTGTCATTCCACACTCTTCATTTCATCAACAGGCTGATTACCCCCCAACACATTTTTTTTGTTACAGCCATCATGGTTTCTTTTTTCCTTTTTCGTATTATAATTTTTTTTTTTTTTTGTCCCTCTGGCCTTACATTCATCAGAATGATAACCCCTCACACAGACACAGTCACCAATTAATCAGTATATACTGGCCCATCTTCATCATCATCGGTATCAAAAAGACTTTGTGAAGAACCAGTGGAGCCAGCAAATAAACCAAGATTGACTTTAATAAATGTCACATATTGCACATTTTCAGGCAGCAAATGGTTGCACAGATCCAAAGCAACACCACCGGCAGTACTGAAGATTGTCTCAGAGTAGGCACTGGCCAGAGAGCAGCTTAAATATAAAATGGCAACTCTGCATAATGCAGGCCAGCTTTTTCTGTCACTTTACCAATATTAATTAATTAATTAATTAATTAATTAATTAATTTCTTTATTGGATTTTGTTTACTGGGTAGGCCCACTAAGACAATGTCACTTTTTCAAGGGCAACCCAGGGTTAGTTACACAGGAGTCAACAGAGGCACAAAGATACAATGTATAATGCTTATACAAAATACAATATATAGAGGCACATAGATACAATGCAATTACATAAATCAAATACAGATTTGTTAATTTCAAAGAAAGTTTTACATGGCAATACATTGAGTAGACATAGCTAGAGCATGAGATTGCACAGAGTGAGGTATAGGGAGTTTGGTAGTCATGAAAGGTAGGTGTGGAGCATTAATTACAATTGCAATGTGTTACAGGGAAAAGGCTGGTTCTAAGGAGATTCTTAAATGACCCTGTAGAGTTGCACTGTTGCAGGGAGCTTAGGAAAACATTCCACAGCTGGGAAGCCTTATTTGGAAAGGACCATTGGTCAGACAGGATCTAGTTTTGCGGACCTCCAGAAGGTGCTGCTCTGAGTAGTGGGGAGTTCTGGCAGGGGTTTTTAACTTCACTAGGCCAGAAAGATGAGGTAAAGAACCCATAAGGACTTTGAAAGTAAAGCTTAGGATGCAGTAGTTTAGCCTATCATGCAGAGAGGACCACTTCAGAGATAAGAGCACTGTACAGTGATGCTCCATAGTGTTGGCTCCAGCTGCAAATCCACCTGTCTTATGATATATTTGTCTAGCCTTACTTAGCTCAGATTCCTTTAAGGAGGCCAGGACAGGTGTTCATATAACAGCAGGGGAAGGAGAAGGGTAAACAGTCAGCATACCATATTTCAAACAGTTGCACTGTATGCAGAGTTTCCTATCGTCTTTTTAATTGTCTTCAACCATAGAGGTAGCAGTATGATCTTGATCAACAAAGAAAGGGAGGGGGAATGGACAAGGATATGATAGAAGGCATCCTTAGGATGGCAGAGAAAGGGGAGATACTATTGTTGGTGGACCTGAATATGCCAGATGTTAACTGGAGCACCTTTGCTGCAGCCACATCAAAGAGCAGGGCCATTCTCAATGCCCTACAGGGGGCATGCCTCAGACAGCTAGTGTTGGAACCCACTCAGGAGGGAGCAATCTTAGACCCTGTACTCTCAAATGGGGACAGTGAGAAGATCTCAGATCTAGAAATGGGTAGCCATCTGGGAACAAGTGACCACCAAACAGTGTGGTTCACGATAAACTCAGCTGCAGAGTCAAGCCATACAAAAGTGAGGGTACTGGACTTCAGGAGGGCTGACTCTGGAAAAATGGGAGAGTGCCTTAGAAAAGCACTAGCAAACAGGCAAGAAGGAGGGGTGGAGCAACAATGGGGAAACATCAAGACTGCCATCTCAGAGGCAACACGCCTGTGTGTGAAGCAAATAAACAAATCAAAATGAAAAAAAAAGCCGTTATGGTTCTCAAAAGAGGTGGCGGGGAAGGTTAGGGAGAAGAAGATAGCATTTAGGAAGTATAAGGAAACACAGAAGGAGCAAGACAGAGAACTGGACCAGTTAAGGCAGAAGGAAGCAGGAAAGGCAGTCAGAATAACAAAGGCCCAAACTGAGGAAAAGATAGCCAATTCAGTTAAGAAGGTGGTTAAAACCTTTTATAGGTACATTAGGGAGCATAGAAAGATAAAGGGAGGGATAGTGAGGCTTAATAAAGGGGAGGGTAGGTGGGCAGAGAGGAACAGTGAAAACGCAGGGATACTGAATGAATACTTCTGCTCAGTATTCACAAAAGAGGAGGAGGAGGGGGAGGTATCTAATCCAATTAACAGAAGCACTCTAGATAGAAGTTCGATCCCAGTCCTTTCACAGAAGAAAGGGTTCTGAAAGAACTCCTAAAATGAAGGTGGACAAAGCAATGGGGCCGTGACGATTCACCCAGAATTCTAAAAGAATTAAAGGCGAACTAGTGACACCAATGACTACCCTTTTAACAAATCATAGGAGGATGGTGTGGTACCTGAGGACTGGAGGAGGGCAGATGTGATTCCCTTCACAAAGTGGGAGCAAGACAGAGGCAGGAAACTACAGACCTGTCAGTTTGACCTCTGTGGTAGAAAAATGATGGAATCACTTCTGAAGGAAAGAATTATTGAGTACATAGAGGCCAGTGGGCACAGGATCCAAGGCAGCATACGGATTCACAGTGGGAAGGTCATGTCAGATGAATCGAATAGATTTCTTTGACTGGGTGACGAAGTAGTAGATCAGGAGAGGCTGTGGACATGGCCTACTTAGACTTTTAACAAGGATTTAACACAGTCCCACACAAAAGTTAATAAACAAATTAGCCAGCCTGGGAGTGGGTCCCAGGGTGGTAGCCTGGGTAAAACATTGGCTGCACAACAGGACACAGAAGGTAATAGTAAATGGAGTCCACTCTGAAGAAAGGGGAGTTACTAGTGGGGTAACGTAGGGTTCAGTACTGGGTCCAGTCATTTTTTAATGTCTTTATAAGTGACATTGCAGAGGGACTGGAAGGAGAAGTATGCCTCTTTGCAGATGACACAAAGATCTGCAACAGGGTTGATACACAAGGGGGCATGGAAAGAATAAAAAGGGACTTGACAAGGTTGGAGGAATGGTCAGAGGTATGGCAGCATGGATTCAATGCAAAAAAGTGCAAAATAATGCACCTGGGAAACAAAAACTCAGGGGAAGAGTACACAGTGCTGGGGGGGGGTGGTAGTAACAAAAACATAAATGGAAGGGACTCGGGGTATGTATCAGATGACCTTAAGGTTGGCAAGCAATGTAAGAAGGCAGTAGGGAGGGCTAGGGGGATACTGGGATGTATAGGGAGAGGCATCACCAGCAGAAAACAAGAAGTTGTTATCCCTCTGTACAGACAGTTGGTGAGACCCCATCTGGAGTACTGCATCCAGTTCTGGAGACCCCATCTTCCCAAGGACATAGACAGGATGGAGGCAGTCCAGAGGAAGGCAACTAAAATGATGCAGGGTCTGCAGCAGAAGCCATATGAGGAGAGACTAAAGGAGCTTAATATGTATACCCTTGAGGAAAGGAGGGAGAGGGGGGACATGTTAGAAACTTTTAAGTACCTCAGTGGAATCAGCAAAGTCCAAGAGGGTAGCCATTTTCAGAAAAATAAATTTGCAAGAACAAGGGGACATAATTTGAAGATAGAGGGGGGACGGCTCAGGGGCAATGTGAGGAAGTATTTTTTTACAGAAAGGGTGGTGGATGCATGGAACCGCCTTCCTGAGAAGGTTGTGAGGACTAAAACTGTGGGAAAATTCAAGAATGCATGTGACAGACATAAGGCAATTCTTGTGGGGGGTAGGAAGAAATAGGCTGTTGGTTAACTAGGATCTGCAGCTAATCCAGTAGGTAGGGGAATGGGCAGACTAGGTGGGCCAAGTGGTCCTTATCTGCCATCAAAGTCTATGTTTCTAGTGTCACTGACTTTATCAAGAAGGTCATGTAGCCCATACCTAATGTCATCATCTTCATCTTTTTCATTGGACATTTTGCCTGCTGATAGTGAGGATTGGGAGGGTGTATGCTCAACTAGTTGTGAAATTGAAATAATGTTCATTATTTCACCTGACACTTTTTTATTGAGTAGGTCTTTATACCTGCTGATGTCTGTAAGCCCAGAGGGCAAACAGGATGCCAGACTAGCTTTAAATCAAGGGTCTAACATTGTGACCAGAATGTAATGCAATGATTCTAACATCATTGATATTCTGGAGACCACTTCCAGGGATATAGTTTGCTTTTCAACCAGACAAATAGCACTACCATCCTCAAAAAATGTTGCCTTTTGCTTTTCGATTGTGTTCCTAATAATGAGTATCAGAGGTATTACTTGACTCAGACTGCCATTGTCACCAGTCATTTCCTGAGTGGCTTCCTCAGATGGCAGAAGATTTGGCACAGTTGTGCCTTCAGGGTCTACTGGCTTGAATTGTGTGACAAATCCCCTTTCCCTACTAAGTGATCCATGGTGTATTGATACACTGCTTTATGCTGCCCAAGAAGCCCTTGTACCATGCGGTAGGCGACATTTCATCTGGTGACCACCTCCTACTTTAGCTGATGTTGTGGAATCTTACTGTCCATTTGTAGCTGACGCAATGTTTTGCATACTTTAGCAGAATGACTAAAATGTCCACATATTTTTCACGCAACACTAAATGCATTCTGAATTCTTCAGTAATCTTTAAGAAAATCATGTACTACAAGATCAAGGGAATGAGAAAAGCAAAGCATGTGCACATACACTCCAGTCTTGTAACATGGCATAAAAAAGAAAAACAAAATGAAGCACTCAGATAGGTGCAAGCACACCATGTGGTACAGTAGAAACCATGGTCTAATACCATAGTAGATCATAGTTTGTATTGTAATACCTTGGCAATCCACTACAGGTAAAAAGCAGTATACAAGAGAAAGCAATATGCAAATAGCTTGCAGTGTGTAATTGTCCCAAATTGTATTTACTAAGAATTTTCCTGGCACAGGGTTTTTGACTTTTTCAAGATTTTTCTATGTTGTAACTACAACAGAAGTTCATGAGTTACTAAAGTTTGTACATTTAAACTCCACATATACTGTTAATTGTGCTGCAGCAATATTTCTGTAGAAGTGAACAGTTACATACTGTTACCATCCCTTCTGACCTACTGCTTTCTAAGCAACTGTGGGTGCAATGCATTGTGGATGACTGAATAACATTATCTGGCCTAGCCTTTTCTTGGTGAATACACAGTGGTAACGATGAGCATGCAGCTTCTATAACCGAAAGCAAAAATAACAGACACTGAGATAAACAAAGCAAAATTAAAGAGAGGATACTTCTGTGGGTGAAAAGAAAAATAAATTGAGAGAAACAAAAAGAAATCAAAGAAACAGACTAACAATAGTAGTCAAAACAAGTATTTGAAAGGTGAAAGCAGTAAACGTTATGTTGTTCTACGTCCTGCTGAGTTAGGTAGTTTAGAGGGGAAAAAAAATGAAAATAATATTCGGTAAAATAGTAGTTGTTCAGTAAAGTGTTTTTCAGATTGGCTTAGTTCAGTACATTTGGAGAAAAGGTGCTTGTGCTACTAGGATTGTGTAACAGCCACCTATTGGTCTGCAAAGGAACTGGAGAAAGAAAACTAAAATGTACCATAGCACACTCCCATCATGCAGTGCAGCCCATATCTTCTAATACATAGAGAGGAAAATCAAAGCACCTAGAATAGTTAGTGAATTGAAAGGTTTTGAAAAGTTGTAAAATATGTTTTGATGTTAGAAAGCTTAAAGCTTGTAATGAAAGTTATTTTAACAAAAGTGAAATAGTAGCCATGATATTTCCAATAGGTGTGTTCCAGTTGTTTTCAAGTATATGTACATCATGTTTAATAGCTCAATTTATAGTATTGTGAAAGTAAATCAGTGTGATTGTACTCATTTATTCAAAGACTATTAGTCATACACTCATTGCCATGTTACAAGCGGATTAAGCCACTCAAAAGGATGGGTATACAATGGAATTAATCCACGGTTGGTTGGTTGGACCCACTCGGCCTTCAGGTTCGTGGTCCAACACCCCCAACCATGGATTAATACCACAGTAGACCCATGCTTTCTCGTGGCTAATCCTTACTTAAACCCTGGAACAGGCTATGAGGAGCCAGCTGTTCAGCAAACCATCTTAATTCTTGCAAGAGGTTCACTGCAGTGTGATCTTTTGACTCAAAACTAGTAAAACACAAGGCAGGCTGCTTCTTTCATGTTGTGGCAGATGTGAGCGAGACAGAGGATGAGGCAGAGGAATCACAAATCATGAAAGGATGCTCAGTTACCAGTGACTGTCATGGAGTCCACAGTTTGGCTGCTGGTTCACATATCATTTGTACTGTGTAGTTGTGGTACTGCTGTGAGCTTCAAGGCCTGAGTCACTTTTTATGCAATTCACAATAGACATTTGATATTGCCTTAGTGGCAAAATGTTTTCTGGAACAAATTTAAAAATATAGTGGAACTGCAATCTGCATTATTTGTTTAAAGTCAACAGATTCAACAAAAGAGAGGGACACAGGTCAAGAGCCATCATTTCTGCTATTGCCTTATTTAATCTCTGGTCAACTGGATGGGTGTGATCATGTTTACCTGCCCTTTGAAATGACTCTGGTGAATGGTTTTGGTTTGGGGCATGACCTGTTGCGAGATGAATGGTGTGCAGGTAATAACAGGAGAACTGTCAGATACAAAGGTGCCAGATAGTGACGGTGACGGAGATGAAAGATCACATTGTTTGCTTTTTTTGTCAAGTGGAATTGAAAAATAGTGGGCTATGCCACCACTTTTTAATAACAAAGAAATTCCTTCTTGGCCACTGTCACCTGCCTCATCCTCTGTCTCACCAGACACTGACATCTGATCTCTTCTGTTGCATGCAATTGGGTGTATTTTCTTTAAGTATCTTATTAAAGAGCATCTGACACCTTCAGTATATCTTAAACAAAACATAATATTTAGACACAGTTCAGTTTATATTTCACATTTGTTCTGTTTTTTCCTCCCCATTATTTTAATACTGAGACCAGTTGCATGAAAACAGGATCTCTGTTCCTGAAAGGTTCATCAAGTCCTGTTGCCTTCTCCCCACCTGAGGTCATAATGCACTGCTTGCAACATCACAGTTACTCCCATGGCAACAGCGTGTGATGTCACAACACAGGATTATGACATGAAGTAGGAAGTAAGTTATAGAGGCAGATGAACTCTAAAACAATCATGTATTCATGCAAATTTCCTTGGTAATAAATGATGGGAAGAAGAAATCTACAGAATATATTTGGAATGCAAGCTGAATTGTACCTAATTATTATGTTTTTCAAAGTTTTCTTTGAGGTGTCAGCAGCTCTTTAAAGTGGATGTTGCAAGGTGATTTTTCTGTCTCCTCTCCTGACCCCAATTTTACAGAGTGTGCCTACTGCATGACAAGTGTTCTGAGAGTCAGTAGAACAGTAGTTTCATGCCCAAGAAGTGGATTTCTTAGTTTTACCTCCTGGCACAGATACTTCTTGGCTAGCAGTAACAGTGCTTTAATTCATTAAGTCATTAGCATCATTATCATCGGGACCTCGTGTCCCTCATGTGAAATAAAAGTGCCAGCAGGAATGACAGTATTAGCGTCCTTGTTGCCATTGCCACCCTTCGTTTGTGTTAACTTCCCCTGATGGCCCATTTCCAGGGTCTTTGATGGGATTTTTGTGCCGCACCACATCAGTATTGGAAGAGGAATCAGATGACTCAGACTCAAGCGCACTAGGCACAGGGATGCTACCACTGCTGCTGTTGTCTGTGCTGGAGTCTGAGTCATGAGATGATGATTGGAGCAGTGGAACATTAAAGCATATGCAGTCACCCTTTCAGTGCCTCTGCAGGTCATGCCCCAATAATCTTTGTTTTTGTCATAACAGGGCCTCTACCACCTTGTCCTTTATTCCTCTTACAAGGCACAGCACTCGCAGACTGAGAATTATTCTGTTTTTGTTTTTTCTGTCAAACACAATGCAGCAGTGCCAGTAGTAGAAGGGTGACAGGTAGTGCTGCTTATAGAAAAATCGTCAACTGGCTTTGTTCTGTATTTTTTGGGCTGTGTTATAACTCACCATTATTCTTCTTCTTCTAAGCTCAATTTTGCTCATATTGTTTTCAAGAACAAATGTTTTTCTTAAACAACAGAATGATTTAGAAAACAAAGCACACAACAATAATCTTTCAAATGTGAAATTAGTCAGAATTAAGCAGCTAGTCCAGTAGGCTTGTGGCACATTAGCCAAGGAGGTTCACTTTTGCAGGATGGTCAGGGTTAGGTCAACAACATTTTTTTTCTTAAGCAGCAGGATGATTTGGAAAACACATGCTAGTTTTTCAAATGTGATTTCTGCATGAAATTGGGCAGCTAGCCCAGTAGACTTATAGCATGCTAGCCAAGGGACTTCAGTTGTGCAGGATGGTCAGGGTCAGGTCAAGAAACACATTTTTTAAATAGATGGTTGATTTGGAACACACAGTATTTTTCAGATGTGATTTTTGCACAGAATTTGGCAGCTAGCCCAGTAGGCCTGTGGCACAGTAGCCAAGCTTTGGTTTTGCAGAATGATCACTGTCATGTCGAGAACACAAATTTTTTTTGTTATAAATATTATGATTTGGAAAACACACAATTTTCTTTTTCAAAGCGATTTTTGCACATAATTGGACAGCTGACCCAGTAGGCTCCTTGCACACTAGCCAAGGGGCTTCAGCTTTGCAGGATGGTGTACACATTTTCAGAATGGCCTTTTTTCTGCCTAGGTTCCAGTGACAGTGAATCAGGATGTCAGACCCCAAATGGTCTCTCTCTCTCTCCCACACTAATCTTTAATCTTTGTTAACTTCATATTTTCTGTTGTAAAAATAAAATTGTATTTTTTAAGTTTGTTGTCTTGTAGTCAGTCATTTCTTACTTCATCTTCTTTTTTCACTTTCTGTCCACTCCACACTCACAATCTTTTAATTGTCACCCTCCCACCTCCCCAACCCCCAACTTCAGTTTTTCTCTCCCTTCTGTTTTGCTATATTTTTTCGTCTTTTTCTGTACTTAAATGTAACTTTTCTTTTTCTTAATTTCATCTTTTCATGTTCATAGTTTGTCCTTCTTCAGCACACACCCCAACCCCATTCACTAAAAATACCACCAACAGCTTAATCTGGTTCAAGGTCAGTTGGCATTCATCTGTATCCCCCTCCCCGGTCATGCCTGAAAATAGGCAGGATTTGTCTAGTGCACTTACCCGGTCAACAAAAGCTAAATAAATAAAATAAATAAATAAATAATGGTCTTTTGTCAACCACCCTCTTTTCAGCCCACCTCACTGACCCCAACACTCAATTTAGCTTATTTCCCTTCTCTCTTTTGCTTTCTAATTTATTATATTATTTTTTCTCTTAAATGTAACTTTTCTTTTTCTTTATTTCTTCTTTTCATATTCTTAGCTTGTCCTCCTTAAGCACCCTCCAGCAACATAATCTTTTGTCACCCTCCGCTCTTTCTGCTCACCTCCCCAAACCCCAATATTAGTTTCTTAACTTGCTTTAATTAGTTTGCTTCACTCTCTTTAGCTTTTCTTCTCTTTCTGTCTTCTTTTCTTGTTTTCCTTTCTTTTCTCTTAGTTTGTCTTCCTTTTGTTTAAATCGGCACACACACACACCCTCACAATCATTTTGTAACCCTTCATTCTTTCAGCTCACCCTCTCAAACCCTAATTTCAGTTTCCATAACTTGCCTTATTTCTCTTCTCTCTCTTTAGCTTTTTTAAGTTCTGTCTTCTTTTCTTGTATTTCCTTCTTTTTTATCTTATTTTCTTGTCCTCTGTAGTGTGTGTGTGATACATCAGCACCCCCCTGACATCTGTCAGCCTCCGCTGAGTCCCACCACCCCAGCCCCCATTTTCACTTTCAGCACTCTGTGCCAAATAGTATGTGCTGTTCTCTTATAAACTTCTATTTGTTTCTCAGTTAATCTCAATACCTCCCAAACTTCTTTTCTACACAACCACCCCTATGTTGTCCATCCCCCTTGAGTCCCCCCAACACTTTCTTTCACTTTCCCTCAGTCCCCCCTTCCGGTGTCAGCTTAATTGTTTGTTTATTTCTTTTAAAATGTAAAGTTTTTTTTTCTGTTATTAAGTAATTTTGTTTTGGGCTTTTCATTGTCCGCTTTTCCTCCCCAGTCCACACCATCCACACCACTGCTATAGCTCAGACTAGCATCACTCAGTCTTTTCCCCAAGCTTTCCCTAACACAACTGCTGTCCAGCTCTCCACTTATAGAATGGCACTGAACTGCAGCATCATCCACCTTTTATACCCTGATTTGCATGTCCAACCGGGGTATGGGACAAGCTGCAGGGGTTCGCTTTCACCTCTCCACTCAGCTTCAAAAGCCAGTCATGTGACTAGAAGTGACTAGCAAGGATTGAAGAACAGGCTGGGAAGCTGTAGGTAGACAAAGAAAACAAATAACAGCAAAAAAGACAAATCTGGGAACAGGCAGCATTCAGCTCAGGTTTTGCTGAAACCGAGATGTTTGAGTTCAGAGTGGCACAATTTCAGCATAGTGGGTTTGGCACATCCCTAGCTATTATACTTTTATATTATATTATATTATATTATATTATATTATACTTGCATTCTGAATGCTAATCCCGCTTTGCTTAATACTTTTAAAGAGGTGCTGTCCAGACTTCAGTCAGTAACTAGGGGAAACTACTAAAAGTAGGAAACACACACAGACAGACAGACACACACACACACACACACTGTGATGCTTGATGTTTATCTTCAAAGACTGATGATGACATCTATTAGCTTGCTAATGGGTGGAAAACCAGTGTGACTGGTGCGCCTGCATCCTTTGAACTATACAAAGTTTATGCTCATCAGCCACCTGAATGCTGTCATCATTAGCCTTCTCAGCATTGGCTTTTGAGGAGCAAACCTTTTGCACTTCTGCATCCATTGACTTATATATAGCACACACCTCCATAGCTCCCTATGCTGCCTGAGCACCACCTCATGTTCACTTTCACATTCATGCAAGCAAACATACAAATGAGTATTAGGCAGGAAAAACAGCTGTGTTAACAACATACCCTAAACAAGGACAAAGTAAGACTATTTCAAGAGAAAGATACAAAAGAATACACACATGGTATTAAAAAGACTTCACACATCCCAAAATCCTCAATTTTATAAACAAGTGTAGAGAAAAAAAAAAACAAATATGTTGCGGGTGACACCGTTTATTGGACTAACAAAATTATTTCTGAGACTAGCTTTCAAGAGGTAAAATTCTCTTCTTTAGGTCTGCTACCTCCTGCCCCCCTCAGTTTAGACCACCTTCTATTGTTTCTTTGCCATACTCCACTCCCCTACTACTGCTATACCTCCACCACATCCCTGTCACCTCCAACCTCTACTCCCGTGTTGCAAAACCTGCTTAAACAACTCTCCATTGCCACCATCAAACCGCTCCAGGATGCCTCACATTGTAACTGCACTTACTCCGACACTCGCACTCTATGACAAGGTCTACCCTCCGGACCACTTCCCTTTCTTCTATCCATCCAACTCTATACCCTCTTTATTTTCCCCTTTTCAGTGCTACATCTTATGCCCTCTATATTTCCCCCTATATCAACGCTACATCCTTTATCAGCTAAAACAACTTTCAAGTCTGGTAACTAACTTGACCAATCAACCTTGCTTTCTATGTCTTGCAATTCAGTGTACCTTGTATTAACTGTTATTTGTCTCTACACTGTATTACTGACGTGGAACCTTTGTAAATGAACCATTGGTTCAAAGGTATTTTGTAATCCGAGATCTCAATAAATAAAATAAAAATAAATGTTGGGACAGCAATATGCCTCAGCTTACTGGTATACACACTGATACTGATGTTAAAGAGTCAGTGCATTGAGGATTACTATTTAAAATCATGTGTACGTACTGGGAATAAGACAAACAAAACAAAACCTCAGAGTTTCTGCATGGCAGGGCTGCAAGGAAAAGGTTTTATTCACAGATGAGTGACTCCGATGTGGGTTCTTTTAAGGTGGGGCCCATGCCAATGGGCCTTGGTTGGTGTAAATAACATGCTGCTGGTAAAGGGCTGCAGAAATCACTCAAAAGAGTGCAATGTTCTAAACACAGACACACCTGTAAGCATGCCTAAAATGTTAATTATTCATATCGATACCCTAGTTTTGAAAATTAGCATTTGTAGTCACTTAAATCATCTGATTTTCCAAAAGGTTTGGCCACCTACTAGAGGAGTGGCTTCCCAGCTATTTAAACAGATAACCTAATCTTCCTCTCATTGTGATGCACATGCCATGGCTGTGGGTTCGAAGTGTACATTTTCTATTAGATTCAACAATTGTTAGGCAAACAAAGTAGCCTGTTTAACTTTGAGTGTCTGAAACATCTTCCCCTTCTCCACTTTCATCCTTGTTCCTCCATAAATGCCACTGAAAATTAAATTTAACTAGAAAAAAAAATATTTACTTTTATCCTGGGGTCCAGTGGACACACATAATGGTAACCAGGTTTCCTGTCCAACCATTGAGAACCAGCTCTAAAATACTTTACCTTCTGTTCTGAATCCATGTTTTAAAAATTATCTCTATGGCCCGGGCCCCTTGTGCTCGGTGACACTTTGGCCTGATTTCTTTACAGGGCTCCTAGGCTTCTCTGCAGCAGCATTTTCTGATTTCTGTGGCACGATTTATTAATTTCTGTGACAGAATACAGTCTTGCCATTGGCTAAAATATGATGTGTTGTCATTAATGACATTACATTCTGAGCATAGATTAGAGGCTTCAGTATAAACAAGATGGGGAAAGGAGCAACGCACTATTGAAAAACTGTATATTTGACTGAGAATTCAACCATAACAATGCATTGTGAAGCACTGAATACATTCTGTGGCATGATGCAAACTCTGTGGAAATTTCTGTGATCACTGAATCACAGAATTGCAGGAGCCTTGTCTATTGCCAGTCAAATAAGCACCCGTCCTCTGACAGATTTCAATGCATATTATACTGTGAACAGACTATGCAAACATAATTATAATTAGCAAATACTTGAAAGTCCCAATTTTCTGTTAGGCGTACCGGCATGAGCAAATGGTCCAATTTCCTTTTGAAAATTGGGCATAATGTGTTGCAAACTCAACACTGCCAGTTACAGTCACAGCAGACTGAGAACAGGAAGTCACAATAAAGGGGAAAGAGCAAATTGGGAATTGATATCACATCAATCCCTATCTAATGTCAATGGATGAACCATGATATATTTGTGTTTATCTGTCATTAGAGCAGAGTGGCACAGGTTTCAAGATCCTTGGGCAAGAAAGCCACTCTCTCCCGCCCACGGCAAGCCTTAGGCATCTTCAGTCCCTATGGATACTAGGGCCTTACTCATGGGGGGAGGGAGGCAGCCTAAGCAAGTGCATATCTTCAGCTTTGGAAATTGAAATGTTCTTAGCTCAAGAAGTTAAAAGGGATAGCAACATTAGACCAAATGCAACTCTTCAAGATGAGTGAAGATAAATGGACAAGGAAGCACACAGTGTCACTGAAGGGAGGAAGATTCAAGGAAAGCATCAGAAAGAACTACTTCACTTCACAGAATGAGTGATGAACATGTAAAGTAGACTGTCAGAGTAGTGATATCAGCTGATACTTTAATAATCTTCAAGCTCAGACTAGACAAGATGTTTAAAGAAAATAGGGTTATAGGACATTCCTACTGAGCTAGTGGTGGGAGGCAGAAACTTGATGGATCTTTGGTCATTGCCCCCTTAATATGCAGATACTGTATGTATGGATAGATTTCACATAGTGTGCCCTGTTAAAACATGACATAAATGGCATCACTTGGCAGGGCTGAAACTTCCAAAAATGATATCATCATGACATTATGTTCTGTACTGCAATACAGTCCAACCAATCAGACGCATGGCAGCAGAATGGGTAGTCCTTCTGGACTAACATTTCTGGGAGGCCACAAAAATGGATGGCTGTCATTGCTCCAATCTGTTTTTTTTTTGTTCTCCTTTTATGAATAAATGTGCAGATGGTCATATGTTTCATCAGCCCAGAATGACACCATGCTGGATTTATATGACAACACTGATTGGTCCTGATGTTCATAGAAAATCCCTTGTGTGGGACCACATTTGTTAGAAGAATTGTGGTACACGATATCAACCAAAAGGGCAGAGTGCATGCATGTCAAGTGGTGGCCATTTTATTCCACTGAATGATGGGTGAAGGTTTAGATGTAAATCTGAAAGGATCAAGACATCCTTAGATATCCACGGGGCCAACAAGTCATAACACATGCAGTATGACTGTTACTGTAGCCATGCTAGTGCAGTGCAATTCTGTAAAATATTGTACAGCTACACCAATAAACTCAAACAGGTACAGTTGGCCTAACTCCTGCCATTTATTTAGATGAAAAAATTCAAATGTTTCTTTGATTGACAGGATACTCAATATTTGAATTCTCAAATTGTCTTTCTTTTGTGTCACTCTTTGTATTTTAATTAGATATATTTCCCTTTTGTTTCTAACTGGATCTAATCTTCCTCTATCACACGACTGGGATAAGCTAAATGCGGTTACACTCATACTGCATGGACAGTAGGCAATAAGACATGACAGGGTGTTGGTTGTCTGGTGTTAATGCACATGCAGGTGTTTAGTGAGGTATGAGGCACACCTGGAATTGCATTAACCCCAGACAATCCATAATCTGGAGTGTCTTATTAAGCAATATACCATGTCAGGGTGTGGGTTATGCTGGGATTTATCCATGCCTGTTGTGCTGTTTGGTCACGAGGCTGCAAGCCGAGTGAGTAAATCACACCAGAATTGGGTAAATCACAGCATAACCCATACCCTGGAGTGGTGTATTGCGATTATACAATGTTCTCCTTTTTAAAGAATTTAAGATTAAAGTGGTTTTACTTGAATATGTGTTTTTTAATTGATTTTTTCTGTAATATCCTTCCCCTGTATGTCAAATAGTTCCTTGTTGCTACTGTAGAATACTGTTTGTGGGACATGGCAGCCCCCTGCTAACATACATTCACCCCTACCCTCACCTCTGATTGCTACAATCTTTTTTTCCCCAGCATAAAGATAGCAAGAGACAACATGTGTGGCAACCCAGACAAGCAGCTGGAAGAGTGAGAGAAGAGAGTGTACCGCGAAGGAGACAGAGTGAGGACAGTATAGATCTCCCAGCCCATTACCAAACTTAGGATCTAAAAAAAAAAATCAGCAAAGTGATTGCTTTTGGCAAAGTTACAGTTAGAAAAGTAAAAATAAAGAGAAAGCCTTTACCACACTACCATCTTTTGCTCTCTCTCTCTCTCTCTCTCTCTTTCTCTCTCTGTCTCTCAGAGGACCCTGTTCATGGTTTGATTGGGAAGTGGCACCTTCTCTCACAGTTTCTGCCACTGGTCAGACTATGGTAGAAAACAAGGAGAACTTTCACTCCTCTGTCTTGCTCCAGAAGACGTCCATATTTTGATTCAGAGCAGTCCATATGCTTCATGTTTTTACTTTTTAATAAGAAGAAAAAAGAAAAAGAAAATGCGCTCCCCTGTTTCAATGGTAACAGAGTGTGGTGCAACGCTCACAGGCTGCCGTCCATCAGGGTGCTTGCTTCCGGGTGCAATTTTTCAGTTAGGAGAATGGAATAGGTCTGATCCTGTGCTTTTTTGTTTGTTTTTGTTCTACGTGATCGGAAATGTGCTTCATGGAGGGCATTGGCCCATCTTTATGACTATGATGGATGTGCCATAGTGTGGAGGTGAGAGCTGGTGATCTTCTGGGGACAGAGTCCTTTCTGTGCAGTGGGAAATGATGAGACAAAATTGTGTTGTTTTTTTTTTTAAATAGAAACGGGAGCAACACAGGGAAAGACAGCATTACTACAGTGATTCATTTCTGTCTTGGGACTGGGAAATAGAAAGCACAAGCAACGTGTTTTTTTTTTTTATGTGAAAAAAAGTTTTGCGGCATGTACTGTACAATGACTATGTGGGAGTGTTAATTCAAATGTGCAGTCTCTTTGAAAGTTCAGCTTTTGCATCATGGTTTAGCTAGGAGTATGGATTATATTTTTTTGTCTCTAAAGCAGCTTGCTACTATTGCAGCTTAGTGCGGTGCCCTAAATCCCATGTGGTTGATAAATAAATATTTATTTTGACATTATACTAATCCTAGTTATTAGCTGCACATTAACATTGCCTTTGGTGGTACTGGGGCACTTAGAATGAAGTGGACTCTCCCAGGTCATTTCTAGGATCTGTATAACAGTCAAAAGTTCCTGGAATTTTGGTGACTATGGATAGCACCACTTGTTTCCTTTAATTTTTTGGGTGCTTGGTGGGGAGAGAGGTTGGGCGCAACAGGGCCATAGGGCAGAGGGTAGTTGTTTGTCTTATGGGGTCAGTTGACAGGATGGGATGGCATGGGATGGTGGTAGGTAGTGGTTTCTTGTTTGAAGCAGGTGGGGTGATGGGATTTTGTACAGTACATTGGCAGCTGCACTTAATGCAACTACTTTTCTGGGACTGTGGGGGGGAGGAGAGGTGGGTGCTAGTGTGGCTGGGTGGTGGGATATGTCTGACAACTGTCTTGGAGGTTGGCAGGGGTTGGGTGATGTATGCACAGTATTTCAGTGTGGATTGGGAATATTAAAAATATTTTTTTGAAAAACTTTGCAGAACAAAGTTAGGGCAAAAGTTATGAACTTCACTACGCTATGTGTAGCATGGAGTTCCCAAGTTCGTACCAATGTCACTGGTGAAGTGTTAATTCACTGTATCTCTAGTGCCCAAAGAATGAATATTATGTATGTGTGTTAGAAAAGTTGAATATTGTGAGAAACATACAAACAAAATTAATTGATGGATAGAATGCCTTTACTTACTGGGTTCCAATTAGTTTGGCCTTGTGCTTTGTGTGCTCTCTATCATTGGCACCATGTAACTGAGCAGTTCTTACATTGCTCCTAATCTGCTATCTAGTGCACCCTTAGTGTGCCCCCTAAACCCCCACTCATTCCCTAGCCTACTGCAAGTGGCATCTCAGAGTTAGGTACTTAGCACACTATTCTTCCTACCAGTTGTTTGGTGCTTTCTAGTCTGTGCTCCCACAGCTGTCCTCTAAATATAGCTAACTGCGTTGTGTATTTACTATAATCACTACTAATTTCTACTGCCAATCATTAAGTATGCTCTAATAGCTACCTCCATTCTAGGAGCCACTGAAAGTGTTCTCATAAAGGAGCTACAGTCCCAAAAGCATTATTTATCATGTGCTTTACTTGCTCTTGTTGTTCATGCCAGACAACCTCCATCGCATTTACCTGGCTCACTTATTGTGCATCTAGGTACTTCTGTCTTACTGTGGTGGTGGAGGGGAAAGGGGACTCCCAGTGTCTTCCCTCTTCTATCAGGTTCTATCACCTCCCCACAGGTTTCTACTAGTAATGCTCCACCTAACCCTCTCTCAGATTTTAGCCTCTTTAAATTCACTTGCATCCTACTGCCACTCACCCAAATCCACCTGTGTTCTGAGACACAAGTTTATCTTCCTAATACAGTACAGTCATGGCAACAAAATTTGGTCCACCTGCTCTGCTAGTTTCAACCAAAGCTCTCTGCATCCTGGGCCTCTAACTTCAATTTGCCTTTGTCAAGCCAGCGAAATTGAACCCAAAGCTGGTCCCCTGGCTGCCCCTTATTCCCCCCACCAACATGATCTGGCTATAAGGGGTTCAAGTTTGCCTTTCACAATATTCACAGCCTCTTGGCCAACAAGATTGAGATGGAGGCCTTGATGGCATGCCACTCCCCTGAAGGGCAGGTGGTTTGCCACTTTATTAAAGAAGTTATCTCAGTGTCTGTGCTGTACCCCATGCCCCTGGTATTGGATCCCACTGTGATGTCCTCCACCTCATCCTCCTCCTGGGGCATACAAAAAAAAACCTGGTCTGTGCCTATAATCCCCCAAAAGGTGGTGCCTTTGGCCTTTCTGCATCCCAGACCTCATCACTCCAAAGGATAAGAGTGAGGTTCTCATAATGAGTGATCTCAGTCTTGACTGGTTAGGCCCCATTCCACAAAATATGAATCTCTAATTAGAAAATCTAACTTGGACTCTGCTCATTTCTGACCCCACCCATCAACTGTGCAAGAGGGAGCATCACTCCCTTTTGACTGAATGCTCTCCAACAGATCTGTTAGTCAGACAGACTGATGTTCTACCTGACACCACAAGCAGCCAGTCCCCTACATTCTGCCTTTGAAAGTACCAGGCTCCTAATGCTTCCCTCAAATTACTTTCCCTAAAAGGATTACTCTAGCTTAGACACCTCCTCTCTCCTCTCGGAATCATCGCTGAACATGGGTTCCCTATTCTTGCCTCCATCAATGTCGGCTCAGTTCTTTACCTCCTCCAGGCATGCATCACCAATCTCCAGGGTAGTCTTATAACACTAACCAAGAGGAGAGTCAGAGGTGTAGCCATCTGCAGGCTACATGGGACGTCCTTTACTAACTCAAAGCCAGGGATATGTGCTTGTTTATCTATAAGGCCTCACCAAATGTAAATGATTGCCATACCGTTAGGAACCTCAGGAATCAGTGTAAAAAGGCAACTCGTACAACTAAGAGCCTATACTGTAGGGAGCAGCTTTTAGCTTCTGCTCTGAACTCCTGGAGTTTCTGGCGGTATATTAAAGGTCTCCTGGGTTGTTCCACCAAGAAGGTGCAAGATGATGTTAATTGAGAGGGTTTAATGAAACAACCTCCTCAGCAATTGCCAATGCTATCCAGCCCAGTGGTGTCAAGAGCTGAGGCATCTGCCTTACCTCTCGCCACGTCGGTGACCCGAGTTTGGGACTGGACTCAAGGAGCTGGAGGTTGGCAGGGGAGGAGAGGATTGAGCATCTGGAAGACTGCTCTCCTCTACTGGGGAAGGAGGGTGGGTTGGGATTTCCCATAAAGTAGTGGCTCCCAGTGAAGACTGAGGGCACTACACTCCACACGGATATGTGCCAGGGTGAAGATGACAGTGGACATCTGTAGGCAGGTGCGGGAGCATGCTCATCACGCACTGATATTACTGCACATCTGCGTCTTTGGAAAGGGACCACCAGAACAAAGGAAAAACCCTGGCCACCAGAAGGATGACAGCAGACCCCACAGCTGGTCTTCCACACCCATCGCCGGACCCTGCCTGCACCTGAGCCTCTGATTCCCCCTACATTCTAGCCACCAACTAGATTCTGAGAAAGGGCACCAAAGAGAAGTGGCGGCCCTGCCTTGTGCAAGCCAGGGAGTCAGCTGTCCAAGAGATGGTAGGCACTCCAGATGGGGGCCCAGTGTGTGGAAGATTTTGGGCAGGTGGGAGAAAATGACTGGCTCCTTTGGGGGCCAGTGACCGGAGGGAAACAGAATTGAAAAAAAAAAATATTGCCAATGCTTTCAATGCCCTTTTCTCTGACCTTTCTATCTACTCTAATGGCCCCTCCCCAGCCACTCCATCTGGACAGCCTCTGCTCTCCCTCCACCCAACCACTCTCATTTTCTCCTAAACACTGGTTTCACTAGGGAGGTTTTGAAATGTCAAGTCTCTGCCTCTGGGCACTAGCCCTGTCCCTGATGGAATTTAGCTCAGGATACAGTATATCGTCTTAGTGTCTCTATTCCAGACCATTCTGCATCTCACATTTTTAATCTTTCATTCATTTCTGGAGTGGTACCAATCTTCAGAAAAGCTGCTCAAACTGTCCCGGAGTTTAAAAAGGGTGATCCCAAACTCCTTACCCAATATTAACTGGCTGTTCTATGGCCCACTCTCAGTGAGCTTCTTGGAAAAAGTAGTGGCTTCACAATTAATTGAATACCTTCAAAATCATAATCTTCTTGTCTCCAATCAGCATGGTTTCCATAAAGAACACAGGCACCTCTGCCCTAGTTCACCTGACCCAGGACATTAATTCTACCGTGCATAAAGGCTCTCTTACAAGTGTCATATTTATCAACCTATTGAAAGCTTTAACTTGGTTAACTGTACTCTTCTCTGCTACGAATTATCTGAAATGTCTCTCCTCATCTGTGGCTGCCTGGTTCTCAAATTGCCTATTGGGCAGGTGACAGTTTGTTATATTTAACCACCTCCACTGTAACCCAAATCAATCTTGGTGTTCTGAAGAGCTCTATACTTGGTCATCTGTTCTTTTCTATTTTTATTAACAGTCTTTCTCTCGGTTTCCCCCATCTTGCTCCATGATCATGCACACAGATAACATTCATTTACTTCTGCTTTCCTTTCTCAAATTACATAAGCTCTCATCTTAGCAATGACTTCTATATCATTCAGAGTGTGCTCATTGAAAACAAACTCGGCGACAATGCCTCAAAAACCCAGGCCATGCCTTTCAGATGAAAGGCAAGACATATTTCCAACTCTGATCCCTTGTCTATCTGCTGCATTGAAGGCCCCCCGCTTGTGCTTGTGTAGAAATTTTAATACCTAAGAATAATCCTGGACCTGGCCCTGGACTACTTCAGCTATAGTACCTTTGTCAGCAAATCTGTCAATGCTAGACTTGATCTTACATATCACATTTACTACTGTACATACTCACCCCGAAGGCAAGACTAGTTATTGCTTAAGGAGTCCTGTTACCCTGCTTGCAATATGGCTCACTGAGTTACTCTCAAGACTTTAAACTCATAATTTACCAGTGCAATGTAGCCTAAAAGAATATTTTTATCATTTCTGTCTCTCCTCTACTTAACTTATTCACCACTACATGCTTTGCTTCTCCCTGGGCTGGGTCTCCCCTTCAGCAGTCTACTCCTACTCTCTTGGCTGCTTCTTTAGTAAACTTCTCAAGTACCCTTCCCCTGCCTCCCCACAGCTCTTCTTCACAACCAGCAGTCCTACCATTCAACTCCACCAAAGCATGTCACCTTTATACCCAAATGCTCCAAGGGTGAGGGAACAGGCTTTCTACTTCATTGTCCCAATGTTCTCCAACGGTTCTGGAACCTCTTCCCCCCATGTACAGTTCATCCTCCCACTTGTCCTTCAAGGAGGCCCAGAGGAAACACCTCTTTGTTTGCTCTCCTCGCAATTGTACCTAATTGTTCTTGCACATGTAGGACCCACACCTCTCTATTTTGTCTGTCCCACTTGTGGTGTTTGTGTCTTACCCTGTCATTCCATTACTTGGGTTCTGAACTTTACACATTTTTAACCAAATCCCTAACCCCCTGTATCTTTGTTAGACTTACTCGATGTAACCCAACCCCTTGTCATGTCTTAATGTTTTAAAAGAATACATGTTGTAGATGTCTTGTTTTAAAAATCCACTCCAGAGAAACTTGACTGGGTCTTGCAGAAGGCTTTTTTTTCTTACATATTCCTTTCTTCTCTTGGGGGTTCTGGGTAGGGCTATTCTTTTCTGTCCCCAACCCTCCCAACTAGCCAACACCTCTCCAGCACCCATACATCCAAAGACAGCCACGGATCCCCACTGTGGTGAGGCCAGAAAGGGGAGGGCCATCCTCCCCCCACCCACAGCACAAACCAGTAGTGGACCAGCAATTTAAGGTGGCAGCGCAGATCGAGATGGAGTGGGTGGGATGTCATGGAGTCCGGACCCCCTCACACTTTTCCCTGTTCTTTGGTTGTCTAATCCCCATGGCCATGGTGGCATGTAGGCATGTGTGTGGAGGGGTGTGCACATCACATCCATTGCTCCCTTCCTACACTGCTGCTCAGACATCACACTGTCTCCCAGGACTCCACCTGGGGTCAGCCAAGGGCCAAGGCACCGATTCTCCCCTACCCGGGAGAGGAGAGCAGTCCTCTAGACACTTGATTCTCTCCCTCTCTGGCTGACCCCCCACCCCAGCGACCCAAGTTCATTCCCAAACTCAGGTCACTGCCATGGCAGGATGTAAGGTGCAAAGTGCCTCAGCCCTCCACACCACTGGGCGGTTCACAGAAAACTTTTAATGGCATTACAAAATGGATTCGTTCTCCCCCCAACATGAACTGGACAAACAGGTTAGGATTTGCAACAAACATTCTACTGACAATTCCTGTTTCTTCATTTAACGCTCTGGTACACAGCATCTCAAAGAAATATGGTGTCACAGACAGAAGGATATTTTAGAGTACTTAAAGATATTGGGCTTTGTTTTCAAATACTTCACTGAAGTGGTATGGCTGGGCGCAAAGCAAACACAAGTATCCAAACAATGAATGGAAGTAGGATCTGCAGCATTCTTAGTAGGAAGGGATAAAGGGCAGACCTAGATGAGCCTGTCGGTCCTAATCAGCCATCACATTCTATGTTTCTATGTCTAGTGACCACCCTGCATTATTTGCACACAAGGCAAGTGAGTTGGGACCAGATGGGATCCACCCAAGGGTAATAAAATAACTGAGCACAGTGATAGCCACACTGCTGGCAACACTATTCAACACCTCATTGGAGAGGGGGGTAGTTCCATAGGACTGGGGCAGGGCCGATGTGGACCCTCTGCACAAGAGCAGCAGCAGAAAGGAGGCTAGCAATTTCAGACCAGTCAGTCTCACATCAGTGGTAGGGAAATTAAAGAAAACCCTGTTACGAGACAGATGGAGTACTTGGAGACAAATGGGCTGCAGGACCACTGCCAGCACAGCTTCTCAGGGGTGAGGTCATGTCACATAAATTTCATAGATTTCTTTGACTGGGTAAGTATGGAGGTGGATCAGGAGAGGGCAGTAGTCAATTTCCGGTTGAGACACCCATCTAATGGCAGCCTAGTTCACACGCTCCGACTGATCGACTCCAAATCCACGGGCATCTACGCTTAACTTTATCATCCTGACAACTAAACAATGAATTTCAGACCACCTGATGCTGCCCAAACATCATTGGAAAGAAAATCAACTGGGTCAGCTGGTGAAACAGTGAAAAATGATCACCCAAACAGACAAGGGGAAGCCTCGGGGAACCGTGGGCTCGCAGGTAAATGGTCAGGCCACGGAGGCGATGGACGAAACTGAGTGCACAATAACCTCTAAGGAGTTCAGACTTTAAAGCAAATAAATCAAATCCTGCAGTGCTTAGAAACAAAAGTCTCTGAACAATGTGCAGATATTTCGTCCTTAGCACAGTATACAGGAGAGACGGAGGAGGTTTTAACTGAGCACACTGAGACTATGGATATACATAAGACATTGCTCAACTTACATCACCGCACTATTTCCCTTGAAAATCGCTTAGAAGAATTGGAAAGTAGGAATAGGAGGAACAATATAAGAATACATGGCGTCCCAGAGGGAACTGAATCCAGGGTGATGACCACTTTCATCTACTCTTTCCTTGACGAATTGTTGGATCTTCCTGCAGACAAAACCTTAAACATTATCGGGGCACACAGATCACTTGTCCCGAGGCTGAGAGACCCTAAAGCTAGACCAAGGTCCATCATGTTGGCTTTTCTGGATTATCTGGTGAAAGGAGAGATTTTGCAGCTGGCCTGGGCTAAAAAAGTGATACATTTTGGTGTTGTCCGCTTATATTTCGACCATGACTTCATGCCATAAATGCTTGGTCAGAGAAGGAGGGTGTTAATAGTGGTTAAACAGTTGCAGCAGAAAAGTCTGAAGGCATTTGTGGAATATCCTGCACGATTAAAGGTGATGATGGACGAGGGCCCTAAACGTTTCCCAGACCTGCAGGTGGCAGAAGAATTCCTTGTGCAGATGGGCAATCAGATTCCAAGTGAGGAGGACTACAACCACCAGAGGTGCCAAACAGAGAATAGGGAAGGAACTATGAGTGGAACTAAAAGGCAGGGGACCAAAGGCAGAGGGCGCTCTATCTGTCATGTGGGACACTGTGCAATGAAAGAAACGTTCAAAAGATGCAGCCATTGAGCAAGCACACACAAGCCAGAATATGACTCAGGAAGGTAACTCCTCTCCCTCACAAAGCTTACACATCACTTGAGTATCTCTGGACTTAATATATTTGTGGGTCACCTAACTGCTCCTTTTTGGTTTTCCAGCTGCCAGAGACATGGATGCATGATATGGGAGAGGAAGGGGCTGGACTTAGGAGTCTGTTATACTGCTACTGGGGGGATATTGCCCTGATTTGGGGGTGGAACAATACTGGGAAATTATTCAGCTGTTTTCATTAATATCCCCCACTTCTAAACAAGTCAGACAGGTTGGTTTATAACATGAAGATGGCACAATTTAACCTATGCCCAATTTTAGTCTGGGAGGGGCTTGTGGATGGGTCCCTTTTGACGGGGTTGGGGGGCAGGTGTTGGTGGGGTCTGGGAGCCCTTATCCCTGTGGTGGGCAGGGGCTAGGCAGGCAAGCAAGTTTCCTCTTTCCCTTGGATTGGTGTGGCTGGTGATGGAGTGTGAGAGGGGGAAAAATGGATGGATAGCAAAGTGAGTTGGGGTTGAGCTGGGCAGAACAGGGTGCAGGTTACAAACTCTGAAAGAAGGACTTTATTGGCCTCTATGGGTAGGCCCAAGACAAGGGGACCCTGGCAGTGGATTCTCTGTTTGGGGGGGACCTAGTGCTTCCCCAGGGGAGACCTGGTGTTGGAAGTCTCCTGAGGGTTCTGCCGAGGCTGGTCCTGCGTAGGAAGGAATGCAGTCAGTCCTGTCTCACACCTGACTCGCACAAAGTTTATAAGTGATAATCTCCACCACAGCCATGTTGGGGGGATATGGAGAGCTTATAACTGCCTGCCTGCTCTGGCTCGCTTCAGGGATGGAGGGGGGCTCTTTCTGGCCCTGCAGTGCACACCATCCTCCTGGCCTGTGGAGCTTTCCTGTCCCCTATTTCTTACACGTTGGTCTAAACATTTGTGTATATTTGGAGTCTACTCTTACAGGTAAAGAAGTCACTCAGTCAAAACTCTCAGATGTACATGTGGAACGTTGCCTTACTTATGTCTGAAAAGGGATAATAATTTTATCTTAAAGGGTGTCCAGTTACAGGAGTGTCATAGGGAGCTTCATCCTTAATGGGACATGGGGCTTTAGGTGACACTTATTAAACAGAGTTCAGAGTTCACTCCAGCTTCTAGCTCTAGGGGGGAGCCCTCCAGTGGGAGGATGTAGAATCCCACCCTCCTTTCCCTTCTCCTACAGTGGGGAGAAGGGTTAAGCCAGAGATCTTGTATATTGGATGTTCTACCTAGGAAGTCACAAGTTTTATAAAAAAAAAAAAAAAAAAAAAAAATGTGGTGTTGCCTGTTGAATTGGTTTACTGTTGCAATTATTTTTCTAGTTTCATTACATGGAGAAGGACTGCACTGGGGGAAATGCAGGGGGGGTCCAGGGAGGGGAGACTGTCAGTATGTGCACATCAAACCATAAGGATGGCTAACTCAGGAGTGGTAATATTCACATATAATGTTAATGGACTGACAAGCCCGGTTAAGAGGAGCAAGATTCTGAGCCAGATAAAGAAATCAGCTGCAGATTATGTACTGCTACAAGAAACCCATCTTTCAGAGAGGGAACAGATCGTGCCTGAATATAGGCAACATTGTTGTCTAGTGTACTTACCCGGTAAACAAAAACCAAATAAATAAACATGGTAAATTTTTCAAGTTGGGATTCAAAGACGTTGCAGCTTCGTCATACAAAAATGGTAGATGTAAAGGCACAATGGTGCCAATACTGCATAGATCAAGAAGCAACAAGCTTGACTCTAAGGTGGATTAAGAGGGGTGTTACGCCCTTATGAAGGGTAGGGTAGAGGGACAGATGGTCATGCTGGCATCAGCATATTCCCCACCGGGAACACCCTACCAGGAATATAGGGCCTAGTTCCTCCTCTTAAAGGAGTGGGTGGAGGGAGTTATGATCTGTGGGGGGGACCTGAACCTAGCCTTTAATCCAACCCTAGACACAACCTCACACATCCTGAGAATCTCACCAGATAGCAAGAAAGGTTTCTAAGTTAATTGGGAAATTGGGAATGCTAGATGCCTGGAGGCCCCAACGTGGGAGGGGAAGAGACTATATCTATTTCTCTGCTACACAAAACATGTATTTGAGGATTGATTATTTTTTGGTTTCAAAGGATGAAGCCAGTAGAATTCAGGAATCTTGGATAGGGGACTTTGTCCTTTCAGACCATGCCCCTCTGTATATCCAAATGGGGACCAGATGGATCCCATGGAACACATTCTGGAGACTTAACATTTACGTACTTAAAGACAAGGGGACCAGGGACCAGATAACAGAAACTTACCAGCAATTTCTAGTAGAGAATACAGAGCAGGGCAGTCCTTGGGGGAAAGTTTATCCAGATAGCACCTAGAAAGAAAAGGGAGAGGGAAGCAAGGAGGGTGAGCCTCACAGAACAGGTCAAGGAGCTGGAGGATGCACAGAAGCAGAAATTCGGTACAGAAAGGGCTAAGCAACTCAGAACAGTAAAACAGGAATTATGGGTGCTGCTAGACTACCAGGTGGAGCAAAAACGTATTCCTGAGGCAGAAATATTATGAAGGAGGCCCAAGGTCACTCAGGCTCCTAGCTAGCAGATTACAAGCACAAATGACTAAGGCCACAATCTCAGCCCTATGGCATGATAGAAAAGAATGGTGCATGCTGTTCCAGAAGTAGCTGAAGTCTTACAGGACTTTTATGAAAAATTCAATACAAAGGAAACAGTTCCTCAGGAAGAAAAGATTCAGGCTTTCTTAACTAAAATGAGGCTCCCATCTTTATCTGTTGAACAGGAACTTACATTGCTACAACCGATTTCAGAGGAGGAAATTAAAACAGGGATAAAGGGTCTGAAGACAGGAAAGTGCCCAGGAACAGATGGGCTTCTGGCTGAATTCTTTAAGTGTTTTGCGGCAGAGGTTCAGCCCCTGTTACTAAACATTTTTTTCCGGTGTACTAGGAGACAGAGATGCTGCCCCTATCTCTTGGACCAGGGTGCTAATTTCGGTGATTCCTAAGTTGGGAAAGGACCCATCCAGATGTGCCTCTTACCGCCCGATCTCCCTTCTAAACATGGACTATAAGAGCATGTCCTCCATTTTGGCCCAAATAATTCGATATCTTCCCTCCTTAATACAGTTAGACCAAAATGGGTTTATCCCAGGTAGACAGGCCGAGGATTATCTCCAAAGGACAACCCATCTCATTGACTATATCAATAAGACAAAAACTCTGACATTGTTTGACTTTAGACACTGAAAAGGCATTTGGAGTGGGATTTTCTGGGGTGTGTCCTTTCCCGGTTTGAGTTCCCAAAATAATTTATATGGACCATCTTTAAGCTTTATGACTCCCCCTCTGCATATGTACAGG
The DNA here is from genome assembly GCA_016271365.2 of Neoceratodus forsteri. Lineage (NCBI taxonomy): Eukaryota > Metazoa > Chordata > Ceratodontiformes > Ceratodontidae > Neoceratodus > Neoceratodus forsteri. Next base: position 1,326,269,877 of record CM057458.1, read on the forward strand.
CCAATGGCCATGTATCTGGTGCTTTAAGACTTGTTCGAGGTACACATCATGGTTGCCCCTTATCTCCTTTATTGTTCATTCTGTACATAGAGCCGTTGGCCCAGCATATCCAGGAAACTGCAGACATCAAAGGGATTCGAGTAGGGGGTTCTGAACATAAGATGGCCCTCTACACCGATGATGTTTTGTTGTATGTCTCAGAAGCGGGAACCTCCCTACCAGCTGTATTTAGGTGGTTAGAGGAATATTCCACCCTCTCAAGCTACAAATTGAATCATGGTAAGACTGAGGTACTGAGCCTGCATTATGACCCTCCCTTGGACCTGAGGCAGAGATACCCTATGAGATGGGACCTGGGACAAATGGGCTATTTAGTGATTAAGTTGGGTTCACAGACTGAGCAGCTATGGGAGCTTAATTATCCCCCCCGATTGCTCAACTAAGGATGGACTTTAACAGGTGGGCTCTCCTCCCCCTTACTATCTGCTCTAAGACTCAAGCATTGAAGATGAACACTCTGCCTTGGTTACTTTACTTATTACAATATGTCCCCTGTTTAGTCCCTCAGAATGCTCTGTGGGTGTGGCAGAACATGTTCCTGACATTTCTTTGGGGAAAGGATAGACCAAGGGTTCGAAGAGGTCTGCTGTATGTCCCCAAAGCTGAGGGGGCCTGGCTTTTCCAAATCTACAAGGCTACAGGGCGGCTGCCCAGATGAGGGTGGTGCTACTCTGGGGTAGCCCTGGGTTTGACTCCCATTGGAAGAGGATGGACATGGAGACCCATGTTGATCCCCCACTGCAGGTCCTGCCTTTTCAGGGGAGACTACAGGACATGATCCAGGAATATGCTGGCACACATGCAGCCCTGGAGGGGTGGTGTAGGAGCACAGCCCGAAGTACCACAAAGGAGCAATTATGGAGATTTAGGTGTGGGGGCCTATGACCCGGGTTTCCTCCCAGCAACATTAGATCCATGGTTTAAGCATTGGGCTACAAGGGGGTTCCACTCGCCATACCAAGTGTTAATAGCCGATACAGTGCTATCCTTTGAAACTGCTAAGCAGACCTTTGGTATGCAAAATACGGATACTTTCTGCTTTTACCAAATCAGAGACCTCCCATTCTGGAGGATATCGGCTTCGGGAGGAGTGGAGGGGCCATCTCCGTTATACTGTGGTTATATAGATGACCTTAGTCTACCCACTGGGCATGTCGAAACAAGATGGGAGAGGGACCTGGAGATCTCCCTGACTGAGCAGCAGTGGATGAGCGTATGGCGAAGTACATGGCAGACAACAGGGGCTACAATGTGGCAGGAGTTTGGCAGTAAGCTAAGGATATGTTTCTTTATGGTACCAGCTCAGGTGGCACATTATGCCCCAGCAGTTGGAGATACATGTTGGAGGGAATGTGGGCATCCCCATGCCTCACAGGCACATATATTTGGACCTGTGGGGTAATCCGGGGGTACTGGATGGAGGTACAACACCATCTATGTGCGATCTTTCAGCTGCAATCCCCTTTGGGTCCTGAAAAGTTAGCACTAGGGGGTCTTGCCACGAGAGAGTAAGGGCAAGGAAGCTGTCTATCTATGGTGAGTACAGACAATAGCTGCACTTAAGGCAATTGCGAAGAAGTGGGGTCAGATGATCCCACCCTCTTTGAGGGATTGGAAAGAGGTGGTAGACGGCATACATTTAATGGAGAGAGTTACTTTTGGTCTCCGCCAGCAAACACATCTTTATCAGAACAGATGGACAAGATGGTTTCATTATGAGCTAGATATGACACGAGTAAGGAGATACACACATACGATGAGAAAAGTGGGACCATATGAAAGTGGCCTTTTCTCCTTGCCCCTGTAGACCCTTCCCCATAAACGCAGATCCTGATGTTACTCCATCTAACTAAGTTTATTATGTCTGTAATTACTGATATGGTTTAGTAGTATTAATGGAAGAGGCTAGCGGACTCTGATGAACCAGGTCTCATAGGAATGCTTGTCAGAGCAATATAATGTAATATCTACATATGTAAGGGCTTTTCGAGCCAATTGCTATTTCTGTAAAACGGAAAGTATTATACACTGTGGATGATCTGTATGTTGATCTGAGCCCAGTGAGGCATAACATAATAAAGTAAAAAAAAAAAAAAAAAAAAAAAAAAGGGAGAGGGCAGTGGATTTGGTCCAACTGGACAGTACTAAGGCCTTGACATTGTATCACATAGGAGGCTGATTTAGAAACTTAGTAAACTGGGGATGGGGAAAGGTGATAAGCTGGATATCTAACTGGTTTAAAGATAGGAGGTAGAGGATGGTGGTTAACAGCAGTCACTCAGGGGATGGGAGAGTAAACAGTGCACTACCACAGGGATCAGTACGGGTTCTGATCCTCTTCAATGTCTTCGTAAGTAATATCGCTGAGGAACTGAAGGGGAAGGTTATCTCTTTGCGGATGACACATAAATCTTCAACAGGGTGGACACCTAGCAGGGAGCTGAAAGAATGCAATGGGATCTAGGGAAACCTCACGAGTGGTCTAGGGTATGACAGCTGGCTTTCAATAACAAAAAGTGCAAAATCATGCAACCGGGGCAGGGGAACCCCAGGGTTGTGTGGAAGGTGGGGGTACTTACAGGAACCAAGAATGAGAGGGACCTTGGGGTACTAATATCTGATCTCTAGGTGGCAGGGCAGTGTGACAAGACAATGGAACAGGCTAGCCAGATGCTGGGGTGCACAGGGAAGGGGATTTCTAGTAGGAAAAGGGTGGTGGCCTTTCCACTGTTGCTCATTAGTGAGTCCCCACCTGAAGTACTATATCCAATTCTGGAGGCTGCACCTCCACAAAAACACTGACAGGTGGCAGCGGTTCAGAGGATGGCTACCAAAATTATGGTGGGGTTGCAAAACAAACCATATAAGGAAAGACTGCAGGAGCTCAGCAGTGCACTCCCTGGAGGAGAGGAGAGTTACACGGCATATGATTGAGACCTATAAGTACCTCACAGGGGTGAAGCATGAGAAACCATATGAGGAGAGGCTGCAAGAGTTCAACATGTGCTCCCTGGAGGAGAGAAAAGTGAGAGGGGACATAAGTGAGACTTACAAGTGCCTCACGGGGATGAACAAGGTGAAGGAGGGGAGTCTTTCAGAGGAGAAGCACCAGAACCTGGCAGCATGCAATGAAGCTTGGGGGATTAAAAAGGATGTGAGGAAATACATGTTCACAGAAAGGGTGGTGGACATCTGGAACAGCCTGCCAGAAGAGGTGAGGGGTGGAAGGCAGTGGAGAACTTCAAGTATGTGTGGGATAGGTAAATGGACATAATAGGTAGAAAAAAGGGGGGAGGGAGGGACTCCTGTGACCAAATGAGGTCCAAGGTATAGTAATAGGCAAGGAAAACAGGGCAGACTAGATGGGCCTACCAGTCCTTTTCTGCCAACACATTCTAGATAAATACTGTATATGAAAATCAAATTAAGATAATATATTGATGTATGTACTGTATGGCATAGTGTTCCACTAAACAAAGCTGTGCTCTGGAGCATATTAAGGCCAAGCTATGAACCTATTAATAGAAAACTGTTCTGCTTTATAGTAATGGAGTCTGCTACACTACTTGTCAAATTAAATTTCAACTGGATTTCAGAAAGATCAATCAAGATCAATAACTACTCGGATATATGGCAGACTGAAATGCTTCAGGTTTATCTAAATGAATCAAGTAATCATGTGACCCTGAATAACATTGCTCTGGTTTACAGTTCCCCAGTCTATGGTGCTGTATGTCATCTTGGACTAATGCCAACTGAATTAGAGATCTGTAGCATATACCAGCTGCAATCATTGCAGATGCAGGTCACTCTGGTACTGTATATTAAACAGCTAGGTCACTGGACTAGTGTAGCAATCCAACAGGTAAATGACTGTAAATAGCCACAATCAGCAGTGAAATGGAGTGTCAACAGAAGCTCATTCCTTTGTTTGTTCCAAACATCAGCATACTTGCAAAAAAGTTTGGATTCATATCTATCTCATATCATTAAACTGAAGGAACTGCAATCTTTCATCCTTAGGGGCCTCCGATTTTTTTTTTTTTTTTATTTTTATTTCTATTATTGATTCAGGATACAGCATTGAAAAGACAGATGCATACTATATATGCATGAAGAGTCATTGCTACATCAATAATCTATTGAAGACAAAGATTGCATCCCTTTTTCAACACCTATGGTAATCTGTAAATGACATCAATTTGATTGGAGAGTATAACAGTTTGGTATAACTCCTACAGTAGTACATCTGTTCATAAACTAGATAAACTCATCCAGCCTGTATTAATAAATGAAAAGAATACCAGAATTTTGTCAGCTATCCCACACTTTAACATCTGGGAATCCTGTTGACCTCCACATACTTCACTGCTTTTCTAAATTTACTATATCAAGAAGGGCAGTTTGATATTGTCCTTGGCTGTATGACCCTCAACTACAGTATGTTTCTCTCTCCTGTACTCCCCAAGAGATGTCACAATAAACTTGGCTTCCTGGCCAATGCCCTTTGGGGTAATCATTGCCTCAGTGCTTGTGTACTCTGTTTTTTTTTTTTGTCTCTTAACCAGGGCTACTGGAAAATTGTGCCCGCAATTTTTTTGCAGACTCTGCAATTTTCACCCTTTTCCACAAAAACTGACATGTTCTGCAATTTCTTGCAATTTTTGAGTTTTTTATATTGAACTGTGTAAAAAGTATTAAACTTTTTTTAATAAAATACTCTATATTGACAATTTTGCATGCAGACTTGAGTTTGGCTGAAACAATGCAGTGCAAGGTAGAGCAAGGGTTTTATGTTACACTGATTTCTTTTGAATCTTGCTTTTGTTTGGTTTCAAAATCCACTGGCCAAGCATAAGTACACTTAAACACTTAACATTTGTTCTGTGTTGAAGCAGTCTATCAGAAAACTTTTTGTTGACACACAGACTGAAAGAAAAGATGCTAATTATCCCATTCACTTAAATGGGGTGCTAACTATGAAGCCTTTTTGTAAATGGTAGGGCAAGTTATTCCTTGTGAGCATACTTTCATTCAGACTAGTTTTGATTCAAACAGCTGAGGATTTTTGGATGACCCTGCCGATTTTTAACTTGAATAAGCTAGTTGGTAACAGAGCTCTCACTCTTAGCAACTACCCCCTAGATGCTCACATGCAAAGACTACAATAAAAACCCAACTAAAGTCTAAAAACAAGCTTATAAAACGCAATGTATCTGAACATTTATCTTTAACTAAACAAAATCATTGCAGCCAGAGTAAAAGAAAGATAAATTATAGGGTACCCTGACTACTGTATGATGCAGTAAAAATATATTGGTATTTTTTCACATTTTTAGTGACCATGTAAGGCTCACTAGACACAACTGCCTGTTTTCAGGTACAACCTAGGAGCACTGAGGAGGTTAAGTCACTTGTTCAGAATCACATGGTATGCAAGTGGAGGTTGTAGGAATCAAACCTATGTCTGCTAGATGTCGTCAGCTCATTCACAGTTTGTTACTCTTACCTCTAGATTATACTGCCAGCCCCAGTAACCCCCAGATTTAATGTTTAAATATGTGATTTCAAAACTAGTGTACAGTACCTGCAGTACAAATTATGACCATTAAACACTTTAACAACATTTTACTAAAACTCAATTATTCGTCACTCTGTCTGCTTATTTTTTCTTGTACCAAAGTGGGTGAATAGCTGGCAGAGCACTGTAAACAGCTATTGATTAGGCTTCATTATTCTACAGCCAGAAACAAAATAATGTTTTCTTCTGGCTTTATTCAATATTTATTTGCTGTGGCTCAATTTATAGAATCTATTTAGCACTGTATGAGGCAGATGATCTTAAATTTTGGAAGATAGGCAATGCTTATGATAGTTTATCAGTTTAGTATTTTTATTAGGAACATAAACTTTTCTTTGTTTTAAACATATTCAGGTGTCAGTGTATTCATTTAGCAATTTATACTGAATAATATATACTGCAGAAAAAATTAAGATTTACTGTGAAGAACTCAAGGTCTATAGTAGAACCCCCGCAATTTCCTGCAATTTTTGCAAAACGCTCTGCAATTTTGGGTAACCTTTTCCGCAATTTTCCAGTGGCCCAGCTTTTAACTTGCTTTTTGTTTTAATTGGGTTCACCACAACATAAGCCAGATAGATCTTAGGGAAGCTGGTTCATTCCACTGGGATGTCAAACAGACGAGGCACAATGATGAGTCCTGGTAGGATGAAACATGTGTCTGTGTCTTCTGTTGGCACCCTTTGCAGACTGTATGAGAGGCCTTTCGGCACCATGCATTTCTGCTTAAAGTTGAACCAGAATAATATTCTGTGGCTATTTGCATATGGAGCCCATGATGCTTTGCAATATGGGGGCGTGTGTGATTTTGTATTTCTTTGAAACTTGGCTTCCCGGCCAATGCCCTTTGGGGTAACCATGCTGTGGTTTTTTTGTCTTACAATATCAATGATCACTCAATAGCAACCAGATTTTCGTTCTCCTTTTGCCAGCAAATTCTATGTTTCTATCAAGTTCTCCTGTTAGGAAAATCGAGTAAAAGTGATGACAATGATGATGCAGTATATTAATCATCTGTTGAGAAAGTCTGTGGCAGCTACCTAAAATTCTCTAAACAAGCAGGACCCTTCAACTACATGACTAGTCAGAAATCAGGAGCATGTGTCCTGCTGAAAACCCAAAGTGATGTAATACACTACTTTACTGAGTCTCCCTCTCTCCATCCATTTTTCTATATAGATTTTTATCCCTTCTTCCTGTGGGGCTGGCAGGTGGCTCCGGCCCCTACCTTGGAGGGGATCACTCTCCAGCCTCAGCATCCCAACACCAGTCCTTCCCCAGAAGGTCCTCCATGGGTTGCTCACCCCCATGACAGGGCCGAGGGTGAGGAGCGTCACAACCCCCTCCTTGCAAATCAACATCTAGACTTCAGGGGGCTGGTGCAGGTGCAGCTGGGCCATCATGGATCCAGCCAGCTCCATTTTCCATTTTTCTTCCTGTCTCCCTGCCATGGTTGCTCACGCACGTGTGGAGGCACATTCATGCAGCAATTTGCGGCACCCTCCCTATTCTAGCCACTCAACATCTGCACTACCCTCGGGACTCCACCCGGGGCAGCCCTGCAGCGGAAGTGACTAAGACCCTCCCTGGGAGAGGAGAGATGCCTTATGACTGCTCAATCCAACTGCTGCCCTCCACCCACCAGCCAACCCCTGGCAACCCAGGCTGGCTGCCCAACATGGTTCGCTGACGCAGCATGAGGTGTGGCGTCCAGTGCCTCAGTGCTCAGCACCACCAGGATGGCCTTGTCCATTTCTTTTTGAATGTATATGTAGGAGACTTAGGTGGATTCGTTTTTGGCAGAAACAATAACACTGTACTACTTTCATAAGCTATCTTCATTTTTCAGCTCTGCAGCTCCTGCAGTGTTTAACTAAAAATGTTTTATTGCACACATAAAAAAAATTTAAAACACTGGAAAAAGATATTTTGTAAAAAAAAAAAAGACTGTCATACAGACTCCAGGGCATCTAAAAGCACATTAAAGTGTGACCAACGTGCAGCAGAGTCAGAACCAAGGCCACAGAATTACTGTACACAAAAGGGAAAGACCACACATGGTGGCTAGTCATTTCACACTTCAACGTCTGACATTTCTGTTTCCCTGTGAGTGATTTTCAAATCAATTTAATTTTATTCAGTATAAAAAAAAAAAAAACACTGAGTAGAGATCATTTACAACAATGACCCATTAAAGCAAAACTTCTGATGACAAGTAAACATGTTACAGACATGCACAGTGCCAGATACAGTGTACAAGTTACAATGCATTGCATGTTTATGTAGGCATGACAAAGTTTTAGATGAGAGGTAAGGTCATGTGCAAAGGGTATAGAGATGGAGGCTCACAGCTGTTGCTACCAGTGTTATGCCCCTGGAATGACAGCAGCAAGGTTTGTGCCCAGAGGAGACGAGAAGGATCCAGCCTGTAACTTTTGCACTGGAGGGCGAAGGGCGGTTTACTAGATGTAGGGATTCTGGCAGGGAATTCCAAGCAGTTGTGCATCTGTGACTGAATGTGAGGGACTTGTGAGACATATGTATATGTGGGACCATCAGCTCCAGTGATCCAGTGGTTCAGGAATCTGACAGTTTGGTTGGGTAGTACACTTGAGACCACAGGAAGCAAGGAGATAGGTCTTACATGTATCACTGTTAGCTTGGGTGACAAACAGAGCAGGCATTTGTCATGAGGGTCTTGAAGGAGCACAGCATGCCAGCAGCCACCCCTACTGACACTAACACTGCAACTTTGGTTCTATCCAAGAATCAAACATGTTAAACATTGATTGTTTGATTCATGCAAACTGTCACAAACTTTTGGGCTCAAAGGTCAAACTTTTGGTTTGAATGGTTTTACTGGTGTAAACCAGTCAAACAAAGTTGAACTGGCTACGTTTAACAGCTTCAAACAGCACTCATACCCCACCACTCAGTTCTCACATATACACATACAAAAAATTTTGCTGACACCTTTTTTAAATCAGCTTCCCTCACTAGCCTGGCCTCTCAAGCCCCAAAATGCATCAAGAAAATAGCTGCCCCACTGACCACCAATCTACAATTTTGGGGAGAAATAATAATGTTCTATTTACCAACTAGCTTAGTCATCCCCCTCCTTCTCCACCCATTCCATTGACAATTTTGAAAGAACGTTGTTTTCTCCTGGCACTGTGACAGGGCTGATGGCATGTTTTGAAGTGAACACCTCTTCCCTAGCTCACACACCAAAGGCTCCAAAATATCTCTTATGTATGTGGGCCCCCTCCTGAACCCGGTTTATGATTTTAGTAGGAGAATATCAAACCCAGACTAGCTCACTTGTGTACCCTACCACGACCCCACTGGTGTGAAAGCCAATCTTTACTGCTTCTATAACTTTGACTATGTAAGCATCCGTACATGCAGCCAGGAAGAATGGGTGGAGCAGCCTGCATCATTAAAGTAATTTTAGGAGGGACCAGACCTCAAACTTCAATTCTATCTTCCTCTCAGATTTAATTCTTTTTTTTTTAGATAGTCATGTTAACTTGGTGGATACATCACACAGGGCTCTACAGGCCCTGCATGATGCAAAATAGCACAAATCCACAAACAAGATAAGTCCAAGGGTACCTCATGCAGGACCCTTTAGGAAATAAGTCCTAACTTGCTTCTTGCAGGGCCCTTTGGGTCTTGTGCAAAGCAGGACCTGTGAGAATCGGGAGGTAAGTCCTTCCTAACATGCTTCACACAAGACATAGGCCCCTTCATAAGGCAGGACATGCAGGGCTCTTTGGGCCCTGTGCAAATAGAGGCGGTATCATCTCAATGTTTTTCATGGTAAAAGTTTTGAAATAAATATATAAACTTGCTTTATGCAGGGCCCACAGGTTCCAACTTGCTTTACACAGGGCCCAAAGGAGCTGTGTCCTAACTTAATGTTTTTTTTTTATTTTGAACCCAAATTTTAAATATGGTATTGGTTTACACTACTTCATGATCAGGCCAGCTCTCATCTTTCAAAGTCTGACAAAATGTCATTTTGCAGAATAAAAGTGAAACAATGTTTTAGGTGGAATTTGAAAAAAATGAGTTATGAGGTTCATGAGGTGAACTGGATAAAATATAACTGAAAATTTAGCATCAAAATCTCAAAAATTAATAAAGTTATGAATCAAAGTTAAAAGGTATTTCACTGTCAGCATGGACAACCATTGTTTTTTGGCTGTTAGTTTCCTGTTAATCTTTTGCTCATAACTTCACTGTTTTTTGACCTCAGATATTCAATGTGGACTTTCACCCCATCTCATGATCTTGATAGCTGTGCTTTTTCAAATATCCCAGGACGTTATTTTGCAATATGACCACAAAATGACACTTCCACAATGATTTAAAAAATGACAGCTGACAAATTCATGAGATGGGGTGAAAAAAAGGATATGCTGACAACCTGGTATCAAAATACTAAAAAACAATGAAGTTAGGAATAGGAGTTGAAAAAAACACGTAAAAACCCAATGCCACAAAAACAGTATTCAGTTCAGTCACATATTAAACATGGTTGTGTGTGTATTGCTGGGTGATCAGAGGATTACAACAGTGGATTCCTGTACAGGTAAGTTGGTGACTGGGGGGGGGGTGGTAGGGTGCTAGAGGGAGGTTAGGCTTGGGGAGGGAATATGTTGGGGAATGGGGAGGGAATATGTTGGGGAGAGACACAATAGACCTTTTTCTTTTTCACAGGTAAAGTGGTGGGAAGATGATGATGGACTGTTTTCTTGATTACAGGATTAAACATTAATAAAATGAATATGTGGGATTTTTTTTTTTCAAGTACCCACATGTGTGAAGGGGGGGGTAGTATGGGCACTAAGAGGGTGGAAGAGGGTGGGGTTTTACATAAAATAAAGGGCCATAGAGCTTAGACACCCCAGAGGTCTTCTGTAAGGGATGGCCACTGGGTTAGGCAACCCAGTGATTGATCAATAATTACAGTGGTCACCAGGCCTGGGCACCCTGGTGACCAAATATAATGCTTACTGGGATTTGGTACCCTGGTGGCTAAATAAAGAAGCTGGGACATAACAGCTTGAAGGGAATGCTTGACTTCCACAATGCATAGGCACCAGGTGGGGGTGGTGGGATGTTTCCATTTTCATGCTACGAGGCAGGACATTTTTTTTTTTCACTTTTGTCCATAACATGGCCATTTGGGGATGATTCCAAATTTTCAGGATAGGCATATTGACACACCTCACCTCATGGACACATAACTCTCATTTTGTTAATGTGACCCAAAGCATGATTTGGGGTTCACACCAAAAACACATTTTGAGGCACCTTAACAAATGACACTGTGTGTATGAGGCATGCCCACCCTAAAAATGTGGGGTCAGTTTGACCCCAAATGGTCAGATTATGGTTAATTTTTTTTAAGTTGTTTTGATGACTTTTTAAATCCGGTGTTATTGTGAAAAAAGCTGTATCAAACTTATCTACAAAAACGTTCTGCTCATTCCTGACAACAGAATGTTTAAATGTTAATAATTTAAAAAGCATGTGCTTAGTAAGGATGTATAATCTTAAAAAATGAATGTTTGCAGCCTTTAGATGCCTCTGATCATTTTGTTTTCTTTTGTTTGTTTCTTTAATTACCTTTTAATCATTTTGTTTTCAATTTTGCCAACTACTGGCTGCCTCAGCACTTTCAACTCCTGGCTCATCAGGTTAAGTCTTTGTCCCAGCACTTGCCTCCCACCCCCTTTGCCCTTACCTCCCACCCCGTACCCCTTGGCTCTCTTCTTTCCCTCTGTCCACCCTATCCCAGCTCCCTCTACCCCTTCCTAACTCACCCTAACAGTCTGCCTCTCTATCCCTGGCATACCATGTACAATGCCTTAACACAATTTGTGAACTGCCTGTCATTACAACCCATGTACTGTTGAATATTTTGTACTCTGTGGCTCAGATATTCAAACTGCGCCAGGCTGTGGTGCAAGCCTGGGCGCAGCGCAACTTAGCTGCGCAGGGGCGTTGACAGGGTGATATTCAACAGAGCTGCACCATGGCACAGCAGCTTTGAATATTGCACCCTGGCCACCCGCAGTGCACATGGTCAGAGTGGAGCAGTGGGATGCGCTAGCACAAGTTCCATTCGCTGGGTGCAACAACCGCAATATTCAAAAGTGCACATGCAAATGGGGCCATAATGCATGCAAGGTGCAAATGGGGCCATTTGCAAGTCATTATGACCCCCATTTGCATGCAGGTGCGTTGATCCCCAGTGACTTGCGCCTGGCGCCCTGCCAGGCTGCAGTCATCGGGGACCGACTCCTCTTGCACAGTGTGGCATTGTGCCCCACTGCCCGATCATGGGCATACATTGAATATTACATTCATCCTATTTTCCTGGTGGTCCAGTGGTCCGCTTGCAGCCCAATCGCGGGCATAAGTAAAAATAAAAGTAGTCCAATATCCCTGGTGGTCCAGTGGACCGCTTGCAGCCCGATCACGGGCATATGCCGTAAAAATACTAGTCCCATATCCCTGGTAGTCCAGTGGTACCCCCCTCCCCACCAGCCCACTGGAGCCACCGCCCGCTCCCCGGTCAGCGGTGGCGGTAGCTCCCCAACCGCTTGCCGCCCGCCACCCGCCGACTGACACTGTGCGGTGAGCTGTATGCCCATTGGTCCGGCGTGAGCAATGGGCGCCAGCCAATGCCGTACTACAATCGAATATGTGAATGGATCCATTCACATATCTGGACTAGTAGTCTGGTATGGTCTGCATGCTACATAGACGTCGGCATCAGCTGGAGCGCTTCAAGTGCATGATGCGTGAGGGCACTGTGCCTGTGGCAGGTAAGTGGCGTTGCACATTCTTCACTGCTATCATGTGCCTGTTGGACTTCATATATGTGTGTGTGCGCGCATAGGTGTGTTACTCTGCATGGTGTCTGGGTGCATGTGGCATGGGCAGGGCCACACATGTTGGCCAACTGGGGGCTTCATGGTACAGAGTGTGTGGCGGCACGCATGGTGGGAACTCAGTGCATGCTGTGTCCATGGGGGTGACATGGGTGGCAGATCGGGACATGCTGTCCATCCCTGTATGGCCACCTGTGGCTGCAGTTTGCCCCTTGGCCAGTGTCCCATACTCACGGTCTCCCCCTTCCTCCTGTAGGTCCACTCCATTCATCATTATGGGCAACCAGGCCTGAGGAGTCTGAGGGCATAGAAGATCTGCTGCACCACATCATCCGGCAACAGAGGACTCTGAGAGCAGCAAGCCAGCCTCACCTCAGAGACCAAAAGGGTGGCGTCTGTCTTGGAGGCTCATCTCCTGGAACCAGCGGGCAATTAGCCATGCCCTGCATCCCATGTTATGTTGCGCCCCCCCCCCCCCACTGGACTGGTTTGTTTCCTGGCCTCTGTTCCTGTGTCCCTGTTTGTGTCACCCTCCCCTTTACATCCTTCTCTAGTGCCTCCTTGTACATACTGTATATATTTGTAAATATGTTTGCCATTTCACAGTTTGGGTTGCTTTATGTCTGCTTGTTGTTGTTCTCGTAGTGGGCTTATTGTTGTTAGTGTTGGGTGCTGGGGGGGCTTAGCATTTCATTTACTATGGTTTGTATCATTGTCGTTCTTTGTTTTGGGGGTGGGTCATCCAGTGGTGGTTGGGGCATTAGTTGTTCATAATTAGGTTTTGTTTTTCAATTTAGTATTAGTTTGCATCACTGTTCTGCTCCTATTTCCTTTCCTTTTGTTTGCATACTATTACACTACAGTTACTACAGTTTACTGTGTCCCGTATCATTCTGGGGTGCTGGGGTTTCACTTTGCTTGTACTGTTCCATGGGTCTCCCACATGGGTCCTGGTTGTTGCTTGCCATTCCCGTGCATGTGTCATGTTCTGGGTTGTGTACTGCAGTCTGCTCCTGGGACCTCATTCCCGACCTGTGTTTCACTGCATGTGTCCCAGGGTCAGGCTGTCTTACCTCTGCACTGTGTTCCATTGTGTGTATGTACTGCCTGCTTGGGTGCTATATTCAGTGCTGTCTTATTCCAGGGCTGTTTTTGCCCTGCACTCCTGGCCCTGTTTGCCTGGCTTCCTTTGCTTGCTATATTCAGCTGGTTTTGCACCAGGCTATTCCTTTTGAATATAGCTTGCTTTTGCTCTGGGCTAAGTTTGCCCACCAGGCAGTGCTAATCTAGCCCCAGGGCAAAGTTTTGAATATCTGGCCCCAAAAATGTAAACATATGTAATCTCCCTACAAATGGGGGTTCCTAGGATGTCTTCCTGGGCTGCCTAATGCGCACTGTGTCTGCAGTCGCTTTAATTGTCTGCATGAGAATGCTCTAGCAACCCTCCGTGCCTGTCTCTTTAAGAGAGCACCTCTGCTGTGTGAGAAAATTAACCTGGGCTGGGTCCAAGTAATTTAAGGCTCATGACCAGCCAGGCAGTCTGTATTTCTGCTCCATTCTGCAGTCGCTGTTTGCACAGAGGGAGCTTTGTTAGGGAAAGTGATTATTTACTGTTTATCTGCTATAATAATAATAATGGTATTGGAGTTTGTCTAACCTGCTTTAAGTTGCAGCTTGAACTTTTGAACAGAGCCACCATTTTGGTTCTGGACTGCCAGTGATGGACCAATCAAACTTCAGGGACCTAGCCAGCCCGGTAACATAGAGGGTTGAGGCACTGGCATCTTATCTCTTCTCATGCTGGCGACCTGAGTTCCGGAATGGACTTGGGTCGTCGGGGGTTGGCAGGGGAAGGATATGATTGAGCGTCCGACCTACTGCTCTCCTATCCTGGGAGGGTTTGGGTTAAGCCATGCTCCCGTAGCGGCACCCTAGTGGAGACCAGGAGCACTGCAGGAAGCAGTGCACTAGGGGAACAAGAAAAAGTGGAAAATCCGCCCCGGAAGTCTAGCCAGATGACAGCTGCCGGCCCCAGGCATCCCCGAAGATTCCCCAGGAAGCCACATGAATGCCTCAGCAGCTCCCAGGACCGCAAGAAGTAAATAGTGTGCTGGTGCCTCCTCCCCACCAGTGCCTTCCCCCTCGGAGGAGCAGGGACCCACCCGATGAAGGGTTACACCGGGGCTACTCTGTGGATGGCTGTGTATATGAGGTAGGTGGTCGAAAGGGGAGTTAGTAGGGTGAATGACTGTGGACCTAGGCAGCCTGAAGGAGAGGCAGCTCGGGCGCATGTAGGGACGATAAACAGATAAATAAAAAAATTAAAAACTTCGGGGACCTAAAATGGAGACTATCCCCAGAGGTCTTGTGGGACTGAAATTCTGTAGAAATTGTAGTTTTAAGGGTTTGACACCTAAATGAGTTTGGAGGAGGAGCCTTTCTGTGACAGACAGTTCCCTCAGCCAACTGAACCTTTTGGATCTCAGAGGATATACCCAGAACTGCCTGAAGCAGAGTTTGAGTCAAGAGTTGGAGTTTGAAGAGTGAATAGCTTGAGCTATCGAGCAGATGCTCCTGGTAGAAGCATAGGAGAATCAGTGGGAAGGCTCTGCTAGCCTGCATGTCACATCTCCAGTTTGGAGTTTTGTATTTTGTGTGAAATCGGACTCTTCCAACTACGGTTGAGACCTGCAACAGAAGAGAGAGAAGTGTGTTATTGTTAATTGTGAGTGGACTGAAGACTTGCTCCAGAAGCGATCAGCCCACAAGACGTCAGAAGTGAACCTCAGATTGAAAGGTTTGCACAGTGAAGCTATGATTGGCAAACAGACTTAATCCGAACTGTAGCTAAATAATTTAAATGTTACAGATGTGCTGAATGTGTTTAGTGGGTCGTGATTTGGTTCCCCATGATGAGTTCTGTTACACCAGCTGGAGGCTTTTCCAGCGCTTCACCACAGACTTTATCCAAAATGCCTGTCCTGCCGGGGCCCTGCCATCTTGGGCTAGGCTACTGCTCCCGATTCAGAGACTTTCTCAGCAGAAAACCAGCTCAAGGATTTGTTCCCCTGCTCAACACTACAGAACAGGTAGTGACCACCAGGAGGTGAGTCGTGTAGGCCATGCTTCCTCTGGCAATCCAGTACAATGCCATGAGGTCTGCATCTTGGTCTGGGTAGCGTGAGTACAAAACAGGGTAGCTCTCTGCAACAAAAGCTACAATCATTTGTGTGTCATCTGATTTTCTGATTTGGGTTTATTGCAATGGACTGAGCCATCCAGCTCTGGATTACAAATATTTGGGTGGAGTGAATGTTAATTGTTTTCCTTCCTAAGGGCCCCAACAACAGCTGCAACACTGGCCTACAGAGCAATGCTTCAGGCTAGCCTGTTTGATATACTTGGTACCCAGGGTTGTGGGACTGTGTCAAAGGGACTTATACTGTATGCTCACTCTGGCAGCTCTGATTAGATTCAGGCTGACACTTGCTAGATTTACACCCTACCCTTGTTCACATCCCCCTGAATAAATTAGATTTTTTTTTTTCATGTTTAACCTGGCTAGTGTGTACCTTCTTGGTGGGGATACAGTACTGCTATTGTATTTTTGCATCACTGGTCTTATTTCCCATGGGGTCTCCAGGGCAGATGCAGAAGATCCAGCCCTGGTGTTAAGTGCAAGGAGTGTGAGCATATCATTACTGTCATATGGTAAATGTGAATGTTCTGTTGCTAAACTATGTAGGCCACTAGAAGGGTTGGTGGGGGTTATAGCATCCTGGAGGGCTATCCCAATAGCAGCTACACTACCCCAAAACCATTCCTCCGGGTGGAGGCACCCGTTCACTGAGCTCAGGCCCCTCAATCTGTGCATAGTCACATAGGCAGTGGTAGTAGCCCATAGGATAGCGTCACCTAGGGGTTACATCTTGGAGGCATTGCTGGGATTTGCACCCTCTAGTGGTCAGAAGTGGGCACTACAGCCCAGTGTAAAACAGACAGAAACTGAAATGGAGGCGCTCACTACGCCCAAGTGGAAGATTGCTCCCCACAAGCTAGTTGTGCACCGTATGATGGGGTGGAGTGAGGATGAGGGGGTAGATCCCTGACACACCATATTGCTACTTGATATCCCTCTGGGGACCACTTATGACACAATTGAAGAAACTGTGGGGAAGATTGACATATGGGGGCGGGACTCAGATCTGTTTGATCAAACCTTGGTCGCCCTCCTTTCTTGTAGCCTCCCTATAGACCCCAAAAAGATACCCCTGTTATCATGCCTGAAGGGTCCCAGAAAGGGTGGAGAGTTATTTATTTGAATAGCGACCCGTCTTCCCCTGTGGGGGTCCTCGAGGGTGGAGGGGTTCAAGGACAAACTGTTAAGGCTGTTGGCTACCGAAGGCCGGACAGCCAAGAAATTGTTAAAGGTTTTGGACATCTCAGAAGTGACCACTCCCATACAGTCTCCTCCAGCCTCTCCATCTACTTCCAGGGCATCTCCTGTTGTGACCTCCCCACTGTGATACCTTCTGTACATCTGGACTCCTATCGCAGGCTCAGACTGTTCTCTGGTGCAGTCCCTGTACCAGTGAGGGGAAGATGACTTAGAAACAAGAGTGGCAATGTTCAGAGGGGAAAAGAGAAAGAGACTTATGGAAAGTTTAAGGGGCCCTGCACTGGAAGCTATCCGATTGCTCCGATCCACCAACCCAGAAGCTACTGCAGCCGAGTACCTCTCTGCCTCAGAAGGGGTGTTCAGCAGCACAGAATCCGAGGAGGCTCTAATGTGGAAGTTCAAGTCTGCTAAACAATGGAAAAATGAAAACTTGTCTGTTTTTGTCATCTGAAATTGAATGGGCCCTGCAGAGGGCCCATGGGAAAGGAGGGGTGCCAGCTAGTGAACTGAACCGAGTCAGGCTGGAGCATATTCTCAGATCTGTCCATTACTCTAGCATGCTCATGCTGAAATTGAAGCTGCAGGATAGAAAAGCTAACCCTTCTGAATATTGCTGGCTGATGGAGATTCGAGAGACTGAGAATGATGAGGATGGATCAGAGCCCTATGCGGGGGTTGCCCACACCAGCCAAGTCTCAGATCAACCTGAAGAAAGGGAGGAATCTCTTGAAACCCAGTAAGTTAGAGAACTGCTCAAAGAGATAAAGGAGATGCGAGCCAGTCAACAAGCCGCAACTGAAGTGGCCAGAAGCTCCCACCCTTGCCCGTTGCTGGCTGAGACTAAAAGTGAGGTTTCACCAGGAGGCGTGGGGTCCCATGCCATTGTTCCCAAACCCTGATTTGAGTCCCAGTTAGTGGAAGAAATCAGAGAGCTGAAAGCCTTAGTGGGAGACTTTATACATGCCACCCATGCCTCTGCCCATTGGGGAAGTAGCGGGAAGCGAGAACCTGAGCCAAAGTCAAAGGAAGACAGTAGAACTCCTTCCAACTGGCACAAAGTCTGGGAAGAACCTAGCCCCTCCAATGATTCCAGGGAACAGGTGTTCTGCTAATGGTGTGGAGAAGACGGACATACCTGACAGGGCTGTACCTTTCTAGAAAACGCAGAAGGTCACAGCCAGACTGTTAAATCTGGTTCTTCAGAGCAATATAAAGCCCCAGCTGATCGCGAAAAATCTTACTCCTCCAAAACTGCTATGGGACAGTCTGCCAAACCAACTTCCCGAACTGGTCCGAGATGGTAAGGCCCTCCATGGAGGCTACAGTAACAGTCACTGACATTTCCACTCATGCTGTGTTGGACAATGGCTCACAAGTCACCATCATATTTCGGGATTGGTATGACCGGCACTTATCTGACCTCCCTCCAACCCCTCGAAGGACTGCATGTATAGGGGTTGGTGAAATCTATCCTTACTTGGGGTATGTACAGATTTGGTTGTCCTTTTCTACTGCTATGGCGGGTGTGGATGAGCAAGTGGAGACCCTGGCCTTTGTGTGTCCACCAACTGGACTGCATGACTGTGTCCCTCTACTAATTGGTACCAATGCACATATGTTTGGGCAGTTAGCTCAGCTTTGTCAGGAGAAGCAAGCCAAGTGGACTGGAAGGGCCCTGAACATTCTGGCCCTACTACAGCAAGTCTACGACTTACAGATGCGAACACAGGAGACTGAGAAAGATGAACCAGTGGGGGTGGTCTGGAAAAAGGATCCTGACTCACTAATACTACCTCCCAATGCTCAGTGCACCATCAGTGGTGAAGTGTGCTTAAAGACAGATGTTAAAAATAAGATCCTTATGCTGGATGCCCCAGAAGAGGGGAAACTACCTGAGGGACTACTGGTCAAGCCTAGCATTCTGCCTGCTTGGGCCCATGCCTACGGTCAGCAGGTTGTGGTGCAAGTCCAGAATATGTCCAATCAAGGGGTTCAGGTGAATCGAGGGTGCACCCTAGCCACTGTGTATTGTATGGATACTGCTTTGCTGCCCAGCAAAAAGTGTCCCAGCGAGGGTGTCGAGGTGACCCCTGACCTGTTTGACTTTGGAGAGTCCCCCCTTCCTGCCAAATGGAAAGCCAAGATTAGCCAGAAGTTGTCTGAGAAGCCAAGTATTGTCCTTGAAGGAGTGGGACGTAGTACATTGTGTCACCGGGACTGAACACTACATCCGACTTCATGATGAGTGGCCATTCAGAGAGAGATCCCATCGTCTTGCACCTTCTGACATAGTCGATGATAGATGTCACCTTCAGGAAATGCTAGCTGCAGGAAATATTCAAGAGTATTGAAGCCCTTATGCCTCCCCGATTGTGATAGTCTGAAAGAATGGATCGATGATGTGCGTGGACTACCAGACGTTAAATCTGAGAACTGTCCTGGGCCAATACACCACGCCCCATATCCAGGATGCCCTCGACTGCCTCAATGAAAGTCAGTGGTTCTCAGTACTCTACCTTCGGAGTAGGTATTATCAAATCCCGATGGCCCAGGAGGACCAAGAAAAAACAGCTTTCATTTGCCACCTGGGCTTTTATGAGTTTCTACATATGCCTCAAGGTATCTCAGGTGCACCGCCCACTTTCCAGCGGCAGATGGAATGAGTGGTGGAGATATGAACTTACTAGAATGCTTTGTATATCTTTAACATTATTGTGTTCAGCCAGCTCATTTGGTCAAAGTTCTGGATTGATTGGAGGACTTTGGACTAGAGTTGTCCATAGATAAATGTCAATTCTTCCAAACATCTGTGATGTATGTTGGTCACATAGTGTCAGCTGATGGAATTCAGACAGACCCAAGCAAAGTGGAATCCTTGACCACCTGGCCTCAGCCCAACAACCTGAAGGAACTGCAAAGATTCTTGGGTTCTGTGGTTATTACCACCGATTTCATAAAAGATTATACTAAAGTCATCTGCCCTTTGCTCAACTTAACTCAAGACTATCCCCCCACAAACAAGAAATATAGAAAAAGCACAGTTAAGGAGGAAGACAAGATTTACTTTCGGACCCATGAGCCCGTTTGGAATCAGTTGGACTACTGAGTGTGAAGCTGCTTTTCATGACATCATTCATCAACTCACCCATGCCCCTGTGCTTGCATATGCTGACCTCACAAGACCCTATGTGCTACACACTGAAGCCAGTTTGAAGGGACTTGGTGATGTTCTGTGTCAAGAGTATGAAGAAGGTTTACGCCCAGTGGCATTTGCCAGCTGGAGCCTAACCCCATCTGATGAAATTATTCTGTACACAAGCTTGAGTTTCTTGCCTTGAAATGGGCTGTGGTGGACCAGTTTCATGAATACCTTTATGGTACCAAGATTCTGGTCAAAACTGATAATAATCCTCTCACTTATGCTCAGACTTCAGCTAAGTTGGATGTCACAGGGCATTGCTGGTTAGCTGCACTTTCTACTTATGACTATTCAATGGAGTATCGACCGGGCTTGAACCACACCGATGCTGATGCCCTCTCCAGAAGGCCCAATGCTGATACTAATTAGGTGAGAATGTCTGAGCAGTCTGTCAGTCACCTGCTAAAAGTATGACAAAGATGAACTTCCCTCTCCTGACATCATTGACTGTCTACTAGACTGCTTAGGTCCTCCTGACACTTGTGATGCCGCAGCCTACTGCCACCTTGCAGCCCTAGACCTTAGTGCATTGCCTCAACTTACCCCTGATAACATACAGTGGGCACAGGCATAGGATCCCATGATCAAGCCTGTACTCGATGCTATACATGCTGGGAAGGATATGCCCAAGCTTCACTCCTCAGATGCCTGAACTGCTCTGTTATTCTGAGAGGGGCCCAGACTAAAACTGCTAACCAGTTAGTTTATAGAGAAACCATAGATCGACAAGGTCAACCTGACACACAGCAATTAGTGTTACCTACAGCTTTCAAACATTTGGTTCTACGGGCCCTCCATGATCAGATGGGACATTTGGGTTGTGACCGAACTACAGACTTGGCCTATGCTCGGTTCTATTGGCCGAGGATGGGAGCCGACATTGAAACTCGTATTCGGACTTGCAACTGTTGTGTCCAGAGGAAAGCTCCACCCCAGAGGGCTGCCCCCTTTAGTCAACATTTCTACAAGTGCACCTATGGAGCTTGTGTGTATGGATTTCTTATGCCTTGAGCCAGATCAAAACAATAATGGCAATGTGCTAGTAATAACTGATCACTTCATATGTTATGCCCTGGCATACCCAACTAAAGACCAGAAAGCATCCACCGTGACCAAGGTCTTAATTGAAAAGTTCTTTGTCCATTATGGTGCCACTCAGAGTTCACTCCAATCAGAGGCGGGCCTTTGAAAGCTGCCTGATCAAGGAAATGCTCTTGTTCTGGGGAGTATGGAAACCCAGAACTACCCCTATCACCCCCAAGGGGTTTCACAGCCATAAAGGTTAAACCGAACACTACTTGAAATGCTGGGCATGCTTCATCCCTGGGACAAGTCCAGGTGGAGCCAACAGATAAACACATTGGTGCACACCTATGACTGCACCAAAAGTGATGCCACTGGGTTTTCCCCCTATCTCCTGATGTTTGGTCGGGAAACCCAGTTGCCTGTAAATATTTGCTTCGGGGTATCCCTGAATGGAGTAAAAGTTGAAAACCACCTGCAATATGTTGAAAAGTTAAAGGCCCAGTTAAACCATGCTTACTAACTAGCAAAACCATTGCGGCAAAGAAGAACTTGGCAAATAAAGGTATGACAAATGTGTCAAGACCCAGGAGCTGCTATCTGCAGACGGTGTTCTGTTGCGAAATTTGGGATTGCATGGAAAGCATGAAATTGTTGACATGGCACCACCTCCCCCACATTGTTGTCGGTAAGCTGGAAGATCTGCCAGTCTATAAACTGCGGCCGGAAAATGACCAACACACTACCAAGACAATGCATAGGAATCATTTGCTGCCCATTGATCAAATAATCGATTCTGCACCCCAGGACGCTGCCCTTCCAGGGCCTGTGACTAGAGCTGTGGCTAAAAAGAAACCGATACCCCCTTCTCTAGTTGTCAAAGATTCAAGGCCTCTTTCCAGGCAGGCCTAACATGACACTGATTGCCAGTCAGGATGCTTCACACTCACGGTCATCAGATTCAATTACCCATCTTGTGAATTGGTCAGTTGTTTCAAGGTAATCCCATGTAACATAGAAACATAGAAACATAGACTTTGTGGCAGATAAGGACCGCTAGCCCATCTAGTCTGCCCATTTCCTCACCTACAGGACAGGCGCAGATCCTAGTTAACCAACAGCCTTTATCTTCCTGCCCCCCACAAGAATTGCCTTATGTCTGTCCCATGCATTCTTGAATTCTCCCACAGTTTTAGACCCCACAACTTCCTCAGGAAGGCTGTTCCATGCATCCACTACCCTCTCTGTGAAATAATACTTCCTCACATTGCCCCTGAACTGCCCTCCTTCTATCTTTAAATTGTGTCCCCTTGTTCTTGCAAGTCTCTTTTTCTGAAAGATGCTACCCTCTTGGACTTTGTTGATTCCTTGAGGTACTTGAAAGTTTCTATCATGTCCCCCCTCTCTCTTCTTTCCTCAAGGGTATACATATTAAGCTCCTTTAGTCTCTCCTCATACGGCTTCTCTTGCAGACCCTGCACCACTTTAGTTGCCCTCCTCTGGACTGCCTCTATCCTGTCTATGTCCTTGCGAGATGGGGTATCCAGAACTGGACACAATATTCAGATGGGGTCTCACCAACTGTCTGTACAGAGGATAACAACTTCCTGTTTTCTGCTGCTGATGCCTCTCCTATACATCTCAGTATACCCCTGGCCCTCCTACTGCCTTCTCACATTGCTTGCTAACCTTAAGGTCATCTGATATGATTACCCCCAGGTCCCTTTCCTGTTTTGTTGTTGTTACTACCTCCCCACCCATTGTGTATTCTTCCCTGGGTTCTTGTTTCCCAGGTGCATTATTTTGCACTTTTTGCATTGAATCCTAGCTGACATCGTCTGACCATTCCTCCAACCTTGCCAAGTCCCTTTCATCCTTTCCACGCTCCTTGTGTATCAACCCTGTTGCAGATCTTTGTGTCATCTGCAAAAGGCATACTTTTCCTTCCAGTCCCTCTGCAATGTCACTGATGAAGACATTAAAAAGGACTGAACCCAATACTGAACCCTGCGGTACCCCACTAGTAACCGCCTTTCTTCAGAGTGGACTCCATTTACAATTACCTTCTGTGTCTGTTGTCCAGCCAATGTTTTACCCAGGCTACCACCCTGGGACCTACTCCCAGGCTGGTTAATTTGACTATCAATCTTTTGTGTGGGACTGTGTCAAATGCCTTGCTAAAGTCTAGGTAGGCCATGTCACAGCCCTCCTCGCTACTACTTTGGTCACCCAGTCAAGAAATCTATTAGATCGTCTGACATGACCTTCCGCTGTGAACCCATGCTGCCTTGGATCCTGTGCTCCACTGACCTCTAGGTACTCAACTATTCTTTCCTTCAGAAGTGACTCCATCACTTTCCCTACCACAGAGGTCAGACTGACAGGTCTGTAGTTTCCTGCCTCTGTCTTGGTCCCACTTTTGTGAAGAGGGAATCACATCCACCTTCCTCCAGTCCTCGGGTACCACACCATCCTCCCATGATTTATTAAAAAGAGTAGCCAGTGGTTTCACTAGTTCCTTCCTTAATTCTTTTAGAATTCTGGGGTGAATTCCATCAGGACCCATTGCTTTGTCCACCTTCAGTTTTAGGAGTCCTTGCAGAACCCTTTCTTCTGTGAAAGGACTGGGATCGACCCCTATCAAGAGTGCTTCTGTTAATTGGATTAGGCACTTCCCCCTCCTCTTTTGTGAATACTGAGCAGAAATATTCGTGCAGTATTCCTGCTTTTTCACTGTCCCCCTCTGCCCACCCACCATTCATTCTATTCAGCCTCACTATCTCTCCTTTTGTCTTTCTACGCTCGCTGATGTACCTATAAAAGGTTTTATCCCCCTTCTTAACTGAGTTGGCTATCTTTTCCTCATTTGGGGCCTTTGCTATTCTGACTTCCCTCCCTGCTTCTTTCTGCCTTAATTGGTACAGCTCTCTGTCCTGCTCCTTCTGTGTTTCCTTATACTTCCGGAATGCTATCTTTTTCTTCCTGACTTTCACAGCCACCTCTCTTGAGAACCATAGTGGCTTTTTCTTTCATTTGATTTGTTTATTTGCTTCACACAAAGGCTTGTTGCGTCTGTGATGGCAGTTTGATAATTCCCATTGTTGCTCCACCTCCTTCTAGCCTGTTTGCTAGTGCTTTTCTGAGGCACTCTCCCATCTTGCCAAAGTCAGTCCTCCTAAAGTCCAGTACCCTCACTTTTGTGATGGCTTGACTCTGTAGCCGAGTTTAACGTGAACCACACTGTTTGATGGTCACTTGTCCCCAGATGGCAACCTACTTCTAGATCTGAGATCCTCTCACTGCCCCGTTTGAGTCACGAGGTCTAAGATTGCTCCCTCAGGTGGGTTCTGAAACTAGCTGTCTAATGCCTGCCACCTGTAGGGGCGTCAGAATGGCCCTGCTCTTGGAAGTGGCTGCAGCAAATGTGCTCCAGTTAACATCTGGCATATTCAGGTCTCCCATCAACAGTATCTCCCTTTCTCTGCCATTCTAAGAATGCCTTCCATCATATCCTTGTCCATTCCTTCCCCTGACATGGGGTCTGTACACAACCCCTGTGCGGATTGTGGTGCCCTTTCCGGTCTCAAGGTGACCCACAGTGCCTCCTCTCCTCCTGTTTACTATTTTGTTCAGTTGCTTTTATCCCTTCCTTTACATAGAGACTACTCCTCCCCCTCTTCTCCCCTGCCTGTCTCTCCTGTAGGTTATGTACCCTGGTATGTTAACATCCCAGTCATGGTTCTCTGTGTACCATGTTTCTGTGACTGCTACGATATCCAGGCATCCCTCTTCCATTAAGGCCACCAGCTCAGGGAGCTTGTTGCCAAGACTACGGGCATTGGTACTCATTACCCTCCATTTCCTGATGGCCTTACCCCCTTTTGCCCCATCCCTGTCCTTCTTGCCTTTGTCACTTTCTCCATTTACCCCTGCCCTTCTCCCTATCAACACCTCCATGTTGGTGTTTGCCACACTTACTACTGTGATTGTTTGGGGGGCTAGGATTTTCCTGCTCCTTTCCAGTGCCTCCCCCCTTGGCTAGTTTAAAAGCTTGCCAATGAAGCATTTAAACCTATCACCTAGGATCCTGGTTCCCCTCCCGGACAGATGCAGCCCATCATGCCAGTATAGGCTTGCATCACTCCAGGTGGACCCCAGTCCCCAATGAAGCCAAATCCCTGAGCTCCACACCAGTTTTTCAACCACTGATTGAATCCATGATGCGGAACACCCTAGCCTCTCCTATGCCATAGATGGGTAGCACCTCCGAGAAGGTTACCGTCGCGTGCTACTTGACTAAGACCCTCCCAATTCCACAAACTCTTCCTGCACTTCTCTAATCCCTTTCTTAGCCAGGTCATTTGTCCTAGGTGGACAATGACATCCAGCTCCCTCTCCTGTGCAGCTGCTCAGCAATCCTGAGGATTCGCTCCCTGTCCCTGCAAGCCATGGCGCCAGGCAGGCACCTTACCTCCCTCTCCCCTTCCTTGCCCAGTTCTACCTTCCTAACAATGGAGTCCCCCACCAGGAGTTGTTTCCTTCCCCTGCAGGGTCCCCTGCCACCCTCCTGTGGGTCTCCTTTGTGGAGGTTCCCAGCATCCTCCTTGGTCTCCACTGTAGGTGCCTTCATAGAGGAACCACACTTTGCCAGAATGGCATAGGAATTGTGGAGAGGTACAACTGGAGGGATGTGCCACTGTTCCACCACCCTCACCCTCCCTGAGCCCACTGTGGTCCAACCGCTCCTCTTTCTTGGCAACCTCTGAGGCAACGGCAGTGGCACTGGTGGTCCCTGGATGGAAGAGGAGGTCCCACAAATCCTGGCCAACTCAGCCTGGAGATGAGCAACCTCCTCCCTCAGCCCAGAGAGGTGCCTGCAGATGGGACAACACCGCATCCTCCAGAATATCTCCCGGAAGACTGCTGCTCCACAGCCACTGCACTGCACCACTCAATCATGTCTTATTTCTGACCCCTTAACTGTTTGCAATCCTTACTTTTTCGTCTGTTTTTTTTCTCTCTCCCTTACTTTCTGCCTGTGTGCCCTTTAAGCTCCTGATTGTCCTGTTCTGAGACAAGAATATCCTATATTTCTCAGTAGACCACTTACTTGTTCAGAGGCAGACCTCCAGCAGCTAGAGGGGGCCGGAGAGCTACTCTTGCCCCTTCTAGGATGGTGGGTCCTTGGTGGTTCTGTGATCACTCACTTCCTGCCCCTAAACAGGAAGTTCCTGTTGTCAGTCAAATCCTGTGCCTATAAAAATAGAACTAGCTTTGGGTGGGGGAGGAAGGAGGGCAATATAGTCCCAGCAGAGAAGTTCAGTCACACAGCAGTCCTTTCTCTTGGTGTCTTCTGCCAAGCTATTAGCAGAATCTTTCTAAGGCAGTCTTTAAATGTAGCTTCCTTCTAGCTAAGACACTCCCACTACTTACCAGATCTTTCTACAAGTAATTTAAACCTCACAGCAGTTAAGTCCTTTCAGTCACCTGAGATTTACACCTAGATGACTTTTCAGTTACCCATTCAGTTCAGTTAACCCAAACACACTTTTTTTTGTTTTGTATGTTAGTTTTTTACCCTAAATTAAAGGTCCAAATACAAAAGTTCTTCTACTTTAGTCCCAGCAGAGAAGTTCAGTCACACAGCAGTCCTTTCTCTTGGTGTCTTCTGCCAAGCTATGTACAGTTTCAAACATAAAGCTGGACCTTCAGGACTGCCTAACCCTCCAGTTTCCTCCACCAATCCTGTGCTCCCAGAAAGTGAGGTGTGAAGTGTGACTTCTGAGATAACTGACTCTTTGTCTGCGTAGAGCTATTTGAATTGCAAGACGGAGAGCCCACAACAGAAAATATTCCTGGGGATATACCAGTAACTACAGGACTGTTGAAGTAATGATCCTAAAGATGCTACAGTATGACAAATGGCAATACCAAAATAAATGATGTTGAGTATTAGTCAAGTGTTGCAAGACTTAAGTTCCATGGGTTTCCCTTAGATGATGAACCTAGGCCTTCTTCAGACCCCAGTACTAAGAGCAATGTTGTGGAACCAGAGTTAACAGAACAAGGAGGCGGAAGTGCTTCCAAAATAGAACCAACAACCAGTAGCGGAGGCACCCTCTCTACAGGAGCAGACCTCAATGCAAATATTGAAAAAACTAAGCCTGTACCTGTTCCTCCCAGCAAGTCTGGAAGAGCCAAAAAAATAGTGATACGCCTCAGTTACAACTCCCCAGGAGGCCTGTGGATCCTCCTTACATGTCATGCATAAAGGTGTATATTTCGAAGCTCTCTTCCCAAATTGAGCTATTCTGCTACTTCCAAGTTAATTGTCAAGTCCTCAAATCCTGGGGACCCTGTCCCATGCAGCCCTGAAGTAGCTGATAGGGATAGGCCCCCAGCCATGTTGGTTAAAGTACAAGAAGTAGTACAGACCCAAATGGTTAGAGTAATGTGGTTATCTCTTTGAACTAATTTGAAAAATGCTGATATGTATATGACAAAAGTATGAAAGCTGTATCCTTACAGAAAAAAATTATCGTGAAAAAGTATAGTAATGCTTAATGCCAATTTACTTTACTGACGCATCAGTCTTCTTTTCTTTGTGGTATACCAAATGAAACATGCATGTCTTTTCATATGATGTCTTCTAGATAGAATGTTATAGTATTTATAGACTTGACGAGGACGCCATGTTTTTCCAGGCAGAGATGAGTGTAACCCCCCCCTACAAATGGGGGTTTCTATGATGTCTTCCTGGAATGCCAAATGCCTACTGTCAGGATGGTGTCCTGTGTCTGCAGTAGCTTTAACTGTCTGCATGAGAGTGCTCTAGTAAGCCCCTGTGCCTGTCTCTTTAAGAGATCACCTATGCTGTGTGAGAAAATTAATCTGTGCTCGTCCAAGTGATTTAAAGCTCGTGACCCACCAGACAGTCTGTATTTCTGCTCCATTCTGCAGTCGCTATTTGCACAGAGGGAGCTCTGTTAGGAAAGTGAGTATTTACTGCTCACATGATAGAAACTTGAAGTACCTCAATGGAATCAACAAAGTCCAAGAAGGTAGCATCTTTCAGAAAAGAGATGTGCAAGAACACGGGACACAATTTGAAGATAGAGGTGTGACTCTGGGGCAATGTGAGGAAGTATTTTTCACAGAGAGGGTGGTGAACACATGGAACCGCCTTCCTGAGGAGGTTGTGGGCTCTAAAACTGTGGGAGAATTCAAGAATGCATGGCACAGACGTAAGGCAATTCTTGTGGGGGGTAGGAAGAAATAGGCTGTTGGTTAACTAGGATCTGCAGTTTATCCAGTAGGTAGGAAAATGGGCAGACTAGGTGGGCCAAGTGGTCCTTATCTGCCATCAGTCTGTTTCTATGATAAAAATGATAGAAGAGTTTGTCTAACCTGCTTTGAGTTGCAGCTTGAACTTTTGAATAGAGCCACCATTTTGGTTCTAGACTGCCAGTGATGGACAAAATCAAACCTTGATAACCTAAAATGGAGACTGTCCCCAGAGGTCTTGTGGGATTGAAATTCTGCAGGAATTGTAGTATTAAGGGTTTGGCACCTAAATGAACATGGAGAGGAGCCCTTTCTGTGACAGACAGTTCCCTCAACCAACAAACCTTTGGATCTCGGAGGATGTAACCAGAGCTGCCTGATCAGAGTGTGAGTCAAGGTTGGAGAATGGAGAGTGAACAGCTCGAGCCATCGAGCAGCTGCTCCTGGTAGAAGTGCAGGAGAAGTGGCAGAAAGGCTCTGCTGGCCTGCCAGTCACATCTCCAGTTCAGAGTTTCATACTGTGTGTGAAATTGGACTTTTCTGACTGCAGTTGAAACCTGCATCAAAAGAGAGAGAAGTGCGTTATTGCTAATTGTGAGTGGACTGAACTTGCTCCAGAAGTGACCGGCCCGCAAAACATCAGAAGTGAACCTCGGATCGAAAGGTATATGCAGTGAAGCTGTGACTGGCTAACAGACTTTATCAAAACTGTTTTTTAAATAATTTAAGTGTTACAGATGTGCTGAATGTTTCGTGGGTCACAATTTGGTTCCCCACAGTGAGTTCTGTTACACCAGCTGGAGGCTTTTCCAGTGCTTTACCATGGACTTTATCCAAACTGCCTGTCTTGTCTGGGCCCTGCCATCTCGGCCTAGGCTGCTGCTCCTGATTCAGAGACTTTCTCGGTGAAAGACACTCTTGAGGATTTGGCCCCCTGCTCAACAACACCAAACAGGTAGCGACCACCAGGAGGTGAGTCATGTAGGCCCTGCTTTTCCTAGCAATCCAGTAAAACACCATGAGATCTTCATCTCGCCTGTCCTGCATCTTGGTCTGGGTAGCGTGAGTACAAAACAGGGTAGCTCCCTGCAACAAAAGCTACAATCATTTGTGTGTCATCTGATTTTTCTGGTTTGGGTTTGTTGCAACGGACTGAGCCATCTGGCTCCAGATTACAAATATTTGGGTGAAGTGCATGTTAATTGTTTTCCTTCTTAAGGGCCTCAACAGTTGCAATGCCCGGCCTACCCAGGCAATGTTTCAGGCTAGTCTGTTTAACATACTGGGTACCCAGGGTTGTGGGACTGTCAAAGGGACTTACAGTGCATGCTTACTCAACCTGAATTTAATCAGAGCTGCCAATCACTTGCTAGATTATGCCCCACCCTTGTTCATCCCCTGAATAAATTAGATTATTGGTTGTTTGTTTTTTCACGTTTAACCTAGCTAGTGTGTCCCTTCTTGGTGGGATACAGTACTGCTATGGTATAGTTACATCACTGGTCTTATTTTCTAGGGGTCTCCAGAGCAGTAGCAGAAGACCCAGCCCTGGTGGTAAGTGCGAAGGACGGTGAGCATATCATTACTGTCATATGGTTAATGTGACTGTTCTGTTGATAAACTGTTTGAGCCACTAGAAGGGTTGGCGGGGTTATAGCATCCCGGAGGAGCTATACCAATAGCATCTCGCTACCCAAAACCATTCCTCCAGGTGGAAGCACCCATTCACCAAGCTCAGGTCCCTCAACATGCATAGTCACAGGCATGGGTAGTAGCCATAGGATAGTGCCACCTAGGGGTTACACATATAAAAAGCAAAGTTTTTTGCTGAAAATAGTATCTATTTCTTTTGAAGAAGATAAAAGAATATGTTTAGTTTCTCATTGAAATACACTGAGCTCATAAGTTGACAGTTTCTGAAAGTTTTTGACACTGTGCCACACAGGAGACTAATTAAGAAATTGAGCAGCTTAGAGGGGGGGGATCCAAAGTGGTAAACTGGGTTAGAAATTGGTTAACAGTTAAGCGACAGAGGGTGGTGGTTAATGGTACTCACTCTAAGGATGGAAGAGTGATCAGTGGGATGCCACAGGCTGATTTCTTCTTAAGTAGCATTGCAGATGAACTAGAAAGGAAGGTATGCCTTTTTTTTGCAGATGATACCAAAATATATAACAGGGTGGACAAACAGGAGAGGGTAGAAAGAATGCATAGGGGTCCTGGGAAACTCCAGGAGTGGTCAAAACATTGCAGTTGGGGTTTAGTGCCAAAAAAAGACAAAATTATGCAGCTGGAGCATGGAAACTCTGACAGGATAGGGAGGATGTACCATCAGTCACTAAGCAGAAAAGGGACATTGGTGTTATCATATCTGATGACCTCAAAGTGGCAGGGCAATGTGACAAAGCAGTGGGTAGGGCAAGTGCAATAGTGAGGTGCATTGGGCAAGGTACATCCAGCAGGAGGAGGGACGTGGTGTTGTCACACTGTATTGCTCACTGGTAAGACCCCACCTGGAATACTGTGTCCAGTTTTTGATGCCACACCTCAGAAAGGATATAGACAGGGTGTAGGCAGTCCAGAGAAGGGCAACTAAAATGATGCAGGGGTTGTACCAAAAGCCCCATGAGGAGAGACTGCGGGATCTCAACATCTACACCCTGGAAGAGAGAAGAACGAGAAGGAGCATGGTAGAGACCTACAAGGGCCTCACAGTGGTTAACAGAATGTAGGAGGGGAATCTCTTTCAAAGAAGGAAGAGCACCAGAACCAGAGGGCATACAATGAAGCTGAAGTGGGGGGGAGGGTTAGAGGGTTATGAGGAAGTACTACTTCAGGAAAAGGGTGGTAGATGCCCAGAATAGAATGCCAGCAGAAGTGGCGGAGGCAAGAACAGTAGGGGGCTTCAAGCATGCGTGGGATAGACATAAAGGAATATTAGTGAATAGGCAAGGAGGAAGCAGGGTCACCAGAGACCAGTCAGGGTCTGTGAAAGCAGATTAGGCAGGGACCATCTGGGTAGACAGGGTGGGCTAAGTGGTCCTTGTTTGATGTCAAATTCTGTTTCTGATAGCACAATACCAGAACTCTGAGTTTGTTTTTACTAGCAGTGTGAAAAGCAGAGGTAGACACCCACCTGATTAACTGCAAAAAAAAATATATTTTATTATTAAAGTAGAAAGTAATTATTAACACATCAAAACACAAATGATCAGTTGTCTATTTATTAGAAGTGAACACACACACGCTCTTTAAAAACCAAACATTTCCCAGTAAAATCACCTATCAAAGGCACCTCCTTGGGCAATCTCTAACAAAGCTGATAGTTTCTGGTATCGACTGTTATAAATTTTTGAGCTATAGCTGAGCAAATAAGATTTCTTAGTTTGGAAAGTATTGTGTAATTTTAACCTTCTAGAACTTTTACACCACTGAACTGATCATTATTTTTTGTGGTTAGTAAGTTTTATTGATCTGACTTATTAAGACGATACAAACATTAAAACAGTCAGATACATTGCAAAGGTCTTACAGACTGTTACATATGTCTGTAGAAGCAGAGAACGGACATGCTGGCCAAATTGTAACAAACTGAATATCAGGGACGTAGTTTATTTTTACAGGGTGGCAAAGTAACAAAAAAGTCCTGATTTTCGTGTATCACGACAGTGAAGAGGGCGGGTGGCTTGTGTAATGCAAACAAATCAACCAGCATCAAATAATGCCCAAAAAACATTTAAGACTACAGCTGAATAACTCCTGGGAGGGACCAGCCCATGCCAAGTCAGAGCACTTCCCCACCCCACCAGTTTTACTGCAGCCTGCTCTCTGCCCAACTCCTCTGAGACCAGAGTCAAAAACTGACGAGATCTGTTTTAGTATTCAGTTCTTCGTTCTTCTGCCTTGGGAGTGAGGACTTACTTGTAAAGTTGAAAATATGTAAGGAACTTAACTTCCTTCTCAAGAGGACAGGACCTCCCTCAGCTTCAATTCAAATCAGTCTTGACCTAATTTTGCCCCCACCTGAACCTCCAGGTGGATAGCTCTAGTCTCTCACCCCCTTTGCTGCTTACATAATCCTTCCAAGTCCAGCCCTTATAGTGGATCCTGAACTTCTTGAAATGTCTGCCTGAGCTAGCCCTCCCACCCTTGAGGTGCAAAAAGCATGTTTCAAGGAAGTGCAGCAAATGGCTGTGCCACCTCAGTATACCTATAAACATGGATGGTATGGGAATTGGGAAACATCCCAGCATTTGCATCCTCACAGCATAAGCCCTTATTTGCAAAGATTACATAAAAAAGTGTGATTATACAATGACAAGAATGAATGCTGGCCTCTGATTGGTCAGTCTTGGGCTAGACCCATGATGTTATCCTAGTACATCCGATTCATCAAAGGTCTAGTCTCAGCCTCTCCGTGAACCTCTTCATAATTGTTAGCATTAGTGTGGTTTTTTGTATCTTCTCTTAAAAATATTTTTCCACACCAAATAAAACATCTTTAAAAAAATTTTTTTTATTCTGTATAACACACCATTGTATAAGAGCAATAATGCCCTCCAGGGTGTGTCATGGTAGGATAACGTCATGCCTTATGTATTGGATGCACTCGTGCCCAACCACCTGAGGTGTGACGTTATCCCAGCATGATACACGCCCTGTCGGGAATTATTGCTTACTTGCACCCAGTGTTAACACTGTTCTTTGTTATAACAAAGTTAATTTATTAGACTCCCATCCCATATTATACAATGTCACATGCCTGCATCTGGTTAGGTAAGGTAAGCGAAGAGGATAATGCTCTCCTCAAGCAAGCAAGCATTGCATACATAAGCATGGGACTTGCTGATATCCCTCAGGTGGTGCTCTTAACAAGCATGCTGATGTACCTGGGACAGTGCAACAGAACAATGTAAATCCCCTAATTGTTCAAGATGATCATGGGCATGGTGTGGTCACACCACAACCCCTACCACTCCCTCCCCATGGGCTCCTAATGTATCTCTGTCCATGCCCAGGGTTACACAACCCCATCCAAGCAAACACGGACTGCCCTGGCACAAAAGGGGTCGCATCACATAACCTAAGAGAACAGACGCCACAGGAAGTTTGCTGGAACTATGACTCCAGATACCTGTGCACAGCCTTGCAGGACCCACCCTGAAAGGTAAGTACTTGGTTGGTGGTTTTTATTAGCATGAACTATGACAGTGTGTGGTGGGCCGGTTGTAGTAGCCCAGGTTGCCGTGGATGCTCCCCCCCACAAACTACTTCAAAATCATCTCAACTGACAGTTTTGAAGGGCACAGATGAAATATGGTTGCTTCAGTTTGATGTGGTTTAATAGTTTTTTTTTCCCGAGCGTGTGTCTCTATTCTTCTACACACAGACAGACAGACACACCACTAAAAATGAACTTTTTTTATACCATGTTTATATTCAGGATAGAGGCAGGGTAAAGCAGGTCCAGGCAGTACAACACAGTAAATGAAACAATGCATTTTACAATGCCCAACAAACCTCCAAAAGACCACAAAACAATGGACCTTCCCCTGTCCTGGGGATGGCTAGGTCACAGGTCAGGGTGCTAAATGAGGAGGAGACCACAGAACATCTTGTCGAACCACACAATAAGGTGAAACTACATAAACATACACAATTTTATACTGTAGGATTTCATACTTTCCAACAATTCTAATTTTGACACAGAAACTAATCTTTAGTGCTCAGAAGCCCCTTGTGCGAGGAGGTACACATGGCATGGACCCAGCAGACTGGCATACATGTTGAAAAAATATTTCTGTGCCAGTATGCCCATCCCCCTCCCTCCTCCATCAACAGTGGCCAGAATCATTTTTTTCAGCATGTGTACCAGTCCGCCCTGGTCACCACAGCAGCACAAAGCTGGCAGGGCAGCAGAAGGCACAGCAAACAACAGTGAATTAAATGTCCATGCAAAAAGCTACAGCCCACTCTCCCCACCCCAGACCTGCAAGGCCACCATCTCCACCCAGACTGGCCAGCTCAGTTACTCTCTGCACCCTGATGGACTTGCACAGCCACTCTCCACACTCTGTGTCCACCCCACCAACATAGCCACTCTCCCCACCACACCCAACCAACACCATTTCCAGCTCCATTTATCTGGTATCCTCTCCAGGCATCCAGGTCTGTGCCTCCCCATCACAGGCACACAAAAATAAATAAAACCACATTTTATACTGCATTTTGTTTGTTTCTTTCTTTGTCTGGAAAGAGATGTTGAGCTACCGGTCAGCACAGTTTGCCTGGCATACAATTACAACCCCGCCCCACCGACACAATGCCAGCCCCTCCACCCACCCACACAACAGTGCCCCACCACACCCACACAATGCCTGTATCCCCAGCCCCACCCACACAAATGACCAGTCTCCACAACACCACACACACACACACACACACACACACACACACACACACACGACCAGCAGTGTCCCAACCCCACACACACAATCAGCAGTGTCACCCACACCCACACACATGACCAGTGTTCCAACCCCCAAAAAAAATCATGGGCAGTCAGTAGTCATTATAACAATAGCCAGGTAGTAGTATAATCATTTCTTTAGGGTGCATGTTTTAGTGCAAGATTTTTTTTCTAGTCTTGTAACACACTGTCAGGGGGAGAACACAAAAAGCTACCACTTTGGTTGTGTTTGCCAGGCAATGAAGACAGAGACAGCAAGGCCAAGGAATCTGTCTGTTTCACCCCTCCACAGTGGATGATCGGAGAAATCAAAAAAGTGAAAGATTACTTTTACAGCCAGGTAAAGGATGAGGGGGAAATAATGTTTCAACATTTACTAATGTTCATATGCTAGCTGCAGGCACAGGTCAGTGAGATACATCCCTTGACAGGTAAAGGATGAGGTGGAAATTACGTTTTAACATTTACTTATGTTTATATGCTAACACCCAGTCAGCAAGCGCAGAATGTCCCCCTCTAACCAACATGGACAGTCCACCAGAAACCCAGTCAGCAAACATGGACAGTCCCCCTTCACCACCTACAAGGACAGTCCCCAGACACCCGACAGTTCCCCCTCCCCACCAGACACCGGGCCAGTGAGCATAGAATGCCCCCTCCCAACCAACAAGGACAGTCCCACCAGACACCCAGGCAGCCAGAAAACATGGATGGTACCCCCATATCCCACCAGGACAGTCCCACTCCTGGACACACAGCTAGCAAATACAGAATTTCCCCTGCCCCACCAACATGAACAATCCACCAAACACCTGGCTAGCAAACACAGAGTTCCCCTCCCCAACAATATTTATAGTTCATCCTAGACACCGAATCAATCACCGACATTCACCCCCCATAAGCCAACATGGAAAGATCCCCCAGACACCTGACCAGCAAATAGTCCCCCCACAAGACACCCAGCAGGCAAACATGGACAGTCCCCTTTCCACCATTATGGACAGTCCCCCAGACAAATAGCCAGCCAAGTCCAAGAAACAATGGCTAGTGTCACCACCCACCATCACAGCCAGTGTCCCCACATCACCATGGCCTGTGTCTCCACCCGCCAGACCCCAGAATAGAAAACAGACTGTCCCCCAGCCTCAAACATTGACCACCCACCCAGTCCCAAACACTAACCACCCCAGCCCCAAACACTGATCGTCCTCCCAGCCCCACCAAACGCAGGCCTCCCCCAGCACCAAACACTGACCATCCTCTCAGTGAGTCAGCCCCAAAACTCACAGACTGTCTCCCCACCCAACCCCACAAACAGACCATCCCCCCAGCCCCACCAAACACAGACCATCCAGTGAGTTTCCCCATCAAACCCCACTGCACCAGTAGCACAGTAACTGAGTGTCCCCACCCCACCAACATGACCAGTGTCCACACCATACCAAACAAATAGGCCCCCACCCACCCCACCAACATGGACAGCCTCAACAGCCAGCAAATCCTCCCACCCAAGAACACAAGCAGACAGCAAACCTTCCGCCAACCCCCAGCCACATGGCCATAGCCAAGACAACCCCCAAAGACACATTTCTGGGATGTGAATGGTATTAATTTCCAACAACCAGCTTGCAGCACAGTTATTCACCAAATCAGTAAGGGCACAGACAGGGCAGCATGCAGCAGGGCACAGTAAGGCCAAGAAGGCAGGTCAGGTAGCCGGGTCTCTCCCAACAGTCCCGTTCCTCTCCCGATTAATCCCCCAACGAGACAGTAACTAACTTTTTCTGACACCAGATGAACGTGTCGCATTATGGGTCTGCTATAGCCTGCATGACCGCTGGCTCCTTCACTGTTCTGGGCCTGGCTGTTCACTTACCTAAATAATCCCTCTCGATGGACCACGGAACTGGTGGGCAACGGGCGTGGTGTGGGACTCGCCGACAACTTGGTAAATCTTTTTATGGCCTGCTGGACATAGGAGCTGGGTGTGCAGGCAAGCCTGGCCATGCCACAAACTCACTAATTGTACTACTCGCTCCTCCGCCTGGTCTGTCCAGTGGTAGAGGCCTAGTGGCTGCAGGCCTCCTGGGCTCTCAGGGATGGGAGGCTCAGGTGGCAGCGGGAGAGCCCAGAGCACAGCTGGTTGCACTGAGAAACAGAGAGTAGGTAGTCAGAGGACTCAGGTGAGGTATATTTAAACTGGGATGTTCAGGACAGGAGGAGGGTGGGAACACTAGACTGACTGAGACACTGGTGACACCTGACAGACAACCAACGACTGCTGCTCGACATCCTCGAATAGCTATCTCTCCTCAGACCTATGCTATATGGATGCTGCTGCTGCTCCTTCATGGAAGGCACACAGACAAATAAATGCGCCACTAACGGATTACTGCTCACGTGATGGCGCTTCAACACTCTCTGATTGGCTGTAACATGCAGGCTACTATGGTTGCAGGCTTGCAGCCAATTGGAAAAGGGATGATTTTTGTTTAAGAGACACAGCACAGCACCGCACCGCCACCCCAGAGAGGTGCAGGCGGTCTGGGCATAGCCCTAAGCCCATTCAATATTAAAAAAAAAAATGATAACCGGAGAGCGGTGGCTGGACTCCTAAAAAGTCCTTGTCTGATTTCTCAGGGGGAGCAGCTTGCCCCTCTGCCCCCCCACAATCTACGCCTATGCTGAATATACTAGCCAGGTAAGCAGTAGGATAATACTCTGTGCCTGGATGTACAACACCTCTCCAGCTGGAGATTAACTTTGAAAGCATTAACAGTTGGTACATTACATTATGACTAACTCATACAAACATATCTTACCTAGCCCCATCCTGCTAGTTTCTGCAGTATTTGACAAAGCATCAGAAATTATGAGAGGTCCAGGGCCGCTGTCCTCTACTTTATGCCTACAAAATACAAGAAATCACACACACAAAGCAGACAGGTCTTCATTGTTAGAGAAGATACTATCCTTTACTGATATTATACCATGTCATCCGTGAGAGCAGGGTTCCTATAACTCAGTAACAATCTCCAGCACGCTAAATGCACCATGAGAGGAAACCATTATAGCAGCATGGTTGTGCCTATTCAGCCGATTCATTCCCTAGGTTTCAAAACAGAAGGAAGAGAGTCCTGAGGGCAGTATATTTAAGAAGGTATTGGTCACAGTATGTGATATTCTGGCCCAGTTGGCAACTTGAGCCATGGAGGTAAGTACCTCCCCAGGAGGGATTATCTGGGACCGCCATTTACACAGTAGGGTCTTAACCTGCATACTGAGTGTCAGTAGATAGTTTAGACTCGGAGGCGAAGGTGAGGACCAGGTCCGAGGTCCTAATAACAGCAACTCGGGGGACTGAGGCACAGGCTTCCTAAGTATTTTGGACCCCATCTCACAGGTAGCCTGCCATAAGGGCTGGATCAGCCTACAGGACCAAAGTATATGGAACAGGTCACCTGGGAGTTTCTGACACCTCCAACACAGGTCAGACTGAGCCAGCTT
Organism: Neoceratodus forsteri; assembly: GCA_016271365.2. NCBI lineage: Eukaryota > Metazoa > Chordata > Ceratodontiformes > Ceratodontidae > Neoceratodus > Neoceratodus forsteri. Next base: position 1,326,308,307 of record CM057458.1, read on the forward strand.
TGCCTTGGAGACTACAGCAGTCCTGTACCAGGAGAGAATTACCTTGTTCTGTATTAATTGACTACTGGTGTCAGGATATGCAATGTGAGCTAATTTTAGACAAGACTTCCTCAGGTTCATAATAGGGGCATGCAGTGCTTTCTCCCATTTATGCTTGGATTCCTCTACTTGGGGCGGGATGGTGCTCTGAATGGCTGCATATACCCGGCTTGACTGTCCTCTTTCTAGGGCCAGCCATGGCTCTACCTGGGAGATTTGTTGCTCTTGGTGCTGCATACGCCTGTACATAAGGATGGTGCTTCTTATTTGAAGGAATCACCAGAAGTCTTTGGGAGAGAACCCATAAGAGCTCCGCAGGCCCTCAAAGGAGTTAAGGGTATCTGTACCAGGAATGAGCATATCTCGAAGCAATGAGATACCACCATGTTCCCATGAGGGCCATGCAATTGGTTGTTTATTGATGGTAATCTCATTATTGCCCCATAGTGGGGTAAGTCTTGGGGAGATGGGGCGCCTTCTTATGCACCTTGGGCCAATATTCCAGAGAGGACCTAGAGTAGGATGAGGAAGCGAGTGCCCTTGAGAGATGGTTAAATAACAATAGTACCAAGTTAGTACACTGACATACCTCTCTCTCCATATCCAGCCACTGGGGAGCATTGTGTTCAGGGAAAATGAACCATTTTAATGTCTGAGCCAGCTGAAAGGCCCATTTATACCCCTCTAACCACTGAAGACCTCATCCCCCTTCCGACCAATGAGCTCTGAGCTTATTTCTACTGTGCCTAGGTTTCTTACCCTCCCACGAAAAGGATCCCAGCAGGGAGTCTAACTAAGTAAACCAATAACTAGGTACTTTCAAAGGGAAGTGGGAGAGAAGATACATAATTTTTGGTGCTGTGACCATTTTAATTGTGGATATTTTACCTACAAGTGACAGTCGAAGAGAATTCCATCTGTCCAGTTCTGTACAAATGGACACAAAAAGTGGTTTCATATTAAGGTCCCAGATTTTATGCAGATTAGGAGAGATAGTAATGCCCAAGTAGGTAATCCCCACCGGGGCCCACTGGAGCCCATGCTGAGTAACCATTTGAGAGGTACACTTAAGAGTTTAAAGGTAGGACCTCCGTCTTTGCCTGGTTAATCTTGAACCCTGAAAATGTAGAGAAATCTCACAAGGTGGACAGTAGGGGAGGGAGGGAGGTGACGATATTGGCTATAGGGAGCAACAGGTCATCCGCATACATAAGAGTAGGGTATGCCCTTGTTCCCACCTGGACCCTGGAAATTGGAGGATTTTGCCTAATAGCGGCTGCCAGGGGTTCTACTGCCAATACAAAAACTAGTGGGGAGAGTGGGTAGCCCTGATGGGTACCCCTACTCGGTAGGAATGGGGGAGACCGCATCGTATTGGTGAGTATCCGTGCAGCTGGGGATGAATATATTGCCCCAATCCAGGCCCAAAACCCCGCCCCCAAGCCCATAGTGCAAAGTACTTGTTGGACATAGTCCCACTCCAGGGAATCAAAGGCCTTTTTGAAATCTATTGCAATGGCAGCAGCAGGGGAAAATAATATTTGAGCCTTATGGATTAAATTTACTAAAGATCTAATATGGTCTACACTAAAGCGGCCCTTAACAAAGTCTACTTGGGATAGGTGGATCAAACTGGGAAGGAGAGGAATAAGTCTATTAGCTAGTATCTTAGCTAGCACCTTGCTATCAGCATTCAATAATGAAATAGGGCGGTAGCTGGATGCTTTAAGAGGGTCTTTACTTTTTTTTGGTAGGATAGTAATAGTCGCCTCCTTAAGGGATGAAGGGAGAGACCCTGTTTGCAATGACTCAGTAAATACTTGTTGCAATACCGGAGAGATTATGGGATGCAACAGGTGCCACACTTCAATAGGGAAACCATCCCCTTCTGGCGTCTTTCCCTTTTTAAGGGAGAGGATAGTGTCTGCCACCTCCTGGGTTGAGATTGGGGCATCTAGGGCATTAGCTTGGGCTTCCAAGATTTTGGGGAGATGTAGGGACTCCAGAAATGGGCAGACCCCCTGCGAGTCTGGGGCTCTGGATGATTTATATAATGAGGAGTAAAAATCCATCATTATTTGATTAATACCTTGCACCGAGGTCTGGGTCCTAGCCCTGCACCCTCTAAAAAGCCACTATATATTTCGACTTGCTGCTTTTGAGCGGTATGCCAGCAGCTTCCCCCTTCTCCCTTCCCAATAATTTATGCTTGAGTCTAATGATCGAAATCTCTGCCTTTCTAGAGACCAGCTTGTTCACTTGCATCTTCAGAGATGGACCTTGTGACCTGCCTCTGACCTAAGGGAAGGGACACGAGGCCTTAAATGCAAGCTCCGCTTCTCGGAGTTGTCGTTCAAGCCTCTCAAATGTTGTTCTTCCTCTTTGGCTGGCTCGTATACCCTATTATCGCCTCTTAGAGTAGCTTTGAATGCCTCCCATGGTACCTGCAGAGTATCTGCTATGAGGTTATGCCTAAAAAATTCCGCTGCTTTCTTTGAATCCAAGGGGAAAGTCTGGGCATGTGAAGTAATGGGTCCCAGCCCATGCTGAGACTTGGGAGATAGGGACCCCATGTGAAGGCAAGATGCACAGGGCATGATCCGAGATAACTTAAGGGATGAATATGGTATTAACAGTGTTACTAGTAATAGTAGGGAGAGGTGAGCCAGAAGTCTATTCTACTAAGAGAACTATGTACTGCAGAATGAAAGGTGTAGTCCCACTGGGAGGGTGAAATATTCTCCAGATGTCCGTAAGGGCCAAATCTTTTTTATAATTGAGCAATTGCCATTACAGCCCTGGAGTGGGGCTCAGTATTGGAAGGGGATCTATCCAGGAAAGGGTCCAGAGTAAGATTAAAATTGCCCCCTAATAAAATGGGGGTGTCTTCCGGAGCTATGGATCCCAGCCCCTGGGCCAACTTGTGAAAGGAGGGCAAGTCCTCATTCGGATCATATATGTTACCCAGAATCAGAGGGCCCTTCCCAGTATCCATGAGTACCACCACCCATCTACCCTCAGGGTCTCTCACTTGTCTCTGCAATTTCCATTGTAGTTGCTTGTGAAGCAGAATCGCCAACTCTCTCTTTCTAGAGGAGGCCAAGGCATGAATGACCTGACCTACCCACTCCCTCTTCAGTCTCTCAGGATCCCCGGATGGTTTGGTCTCCTGCAGGAAGGCACCCGCTCCCAGTCTCTTAAGATGGCCCAAAACTTGCTTCCTCTTGTTTGGGGTGTTAAGCCTCTGACGCCCATGTCAGACAAGTGATATCACCTGTTAGTAATAGGGAGCAAATATTTAATTAAGAGATATATCAAGAACAACCAGCAGATAGGGGCAAGGGCAGCCCAACCAGAAGAGGCAAATTTCAATAGAGCACCACCAGATATGGAGAAAGTGGGTAAAGCCCATATACCCCCTGCCTCTACCAGATGACCTTATACTAACAAATAACGAAACATCTGTGTGTTTCTCTTGTGAAACAAATGTACATAAACACATTAACAAACTATACACATTGTGCACAGTGTACCATGCAATTTGGGGATATAGAGGCATCTCTTCGGCCGCAGAGCCCTGCCGTAGGCCAGCTCCTATTCCCAGGGTATTATCAAGTGGTAGCCATCCTTTCTTAGCACTATGGTGAGTGCGGGGGGGGAATTCCCCACCGAGAGAATCGAGCAACCTAATAGGAAGGTTGGACCACGTTGCTCATTGCAACCCCAGAGGGTTGAGAGAGCTGCTCCAGCAGTGTAGCTTAGAAGCCGGGGTAGTTAAAGTGGGACTATACAATGCTTCTAATGAGGTGGAGGTTTGCAGGAAAGAAAGTGGGTGAGTGCTGCCCACTATTTCGGTGAGCCTAGGGTTATTGCTGATGGGTGCCAACATGTGCTCACAACAAAAATCCTGGTGAGAGCAGGCTCGTCACACCTATGAAGAGTGTACTGTAAGCCACCCAATGTGGGGGCTTAGAGATCTCCCCTTGATAGAAAAAAAATAATAATAAAAAAAAAAAAAATACCAGACGGGCACAGGCCTGTGCCATTCACCACTTAGGGTCTCACGTAAAACACATCCTGGCTACCCATTCAGCACAACAGTTTACGATGCCGACAAATACTTTCATATTATGACACAGCTTCCCAGCAGACCTC